>CM057452.1:1502815000-1505315000 GCA_016271365.2 Neoceratodus forsteri | reverse complement strand
ATAGGGTGGACCCTATCCCCACCATCCGCAGGTCCGGGTGATTATGGGGGGGGGCGTAGAAGACCTTAGTCAACAGTCCGACTCCTGCTAGAGCCCCACCCCACCACTCTAGATATGGAGTGCAACATCGATCGGGACCTACCATCCCCACCTCATCTGAATAGGCAATGCCCATTGGGCTAGGCCTAAGAACATCAGTAGCAGCAGGATCCTGGAGCAAGGAGCAGCTGGTGCCGTTGATGGTGATAGAATCCCACTCGGCACTGGAGTCAGATTCAGCACCAGTGGCGGTGCTGGAACCCAACCTGACACTGGAAAGGGCACCAGAACCCAACCCGGTGCTGTGCCCTGTGCTGCCTTCTCCTCCAGCACTGGAATTAGCACTAGAAGCATCCCCAGGGCCATGACTGGGACCACGAGACACAGGGGAGGCGTGGTTGGCACCAGGCTGAGAAGAACCCCTAGACGATGCGGACACTAAAGGCCTAGGGCTAGGCCCAGAAAGGTCTCCTTCCTTACCAGGGCCCAGAAGCCAGTCGGGATTATCCTGGTCTTCACCCTCCAGATCATTTGACTGCTTGGAGGATGATATTCAGAAGATCTCCAATGGGCGACTAGCTCCAGCGACCTTCCCTCTCCCAGAACACTGAACGGCAGCAGGAGGAGACCCGGCTGTGTGGGCAGCACTGCCCCTCTCACCGGCACCCGCCTCAGTGCCAGTAGCTGAATTGGTACCAGACCACGACCCCAAAGGACCCACAGTCAGAGCGTACAGCTGTGACTTTGCCAACAGAGGTGTCTGGACCCCATGGGGCTAACGGACTGGAAGAGGTATGAAACTGGCCCCCTGAGGGGGGACTGGCTGTCCCCCAGACTCCTCCTCCAGGCCTCCCATCTCGGCGAGACAAGGACTAACGAAGGCCTAGTCCCCCTCAGTAAGTATAATACTGGGAAGCGGCTCAGTGGAAGAGCCCAGGGAACCTTACCTTAGAGTCCCAAGTGCGACGCCTGCCTCTGAAGGTGGGTGGGGAGGGTCCCTCACCCACCTCATTGCCCAGATTTTTAGAGTTTGGAAGTCCATGGAGAAGCAAGCATCACAGTGGCCCATGCCATGGTCCGCTCCTAGGCAGGTTCAGTAACAATCATGACGGTTCCAGACAGAAATGTTTCTCCCACAGGGACACCGACAGATGGGGGAAGTCTCCATCTTCGTGGTTGTCTTCTTCTGTTTCATAGGCACCTGAGAGCCAGACATGATTGATTCTCGGGGAAGGAAAACCATCAAAAATAGGTCTCAGTACCGTAGAAAAAGGACAGAGAAAAGAAAGGCTGAGACAAAAGGCCGAAAAAAGCCATACGGCATCGAGTGAGTGGAGAAGAACAGAAATTAGGCCGCATGACACAGCAAAATGGCAACGCTCCCACAGAGTGCTTACTCGACAGTGGGAAGAATAGAATCAGGAAGTGGGGCCAGTATAAGCACACAGCCCATGAGCGCCCACATCATACATTCACCTCATGGGTGGCACCATCTCCGACGTCGGTCCGCTACCTCCAAAGCTCTAAGGGCATATGCTCCCTCATGGTCCTAGTATCTCTGGCATAGACTCATCAGTGATGAATGGTGAACACTGATTCTTGGAAGATCACCCTTACCAGAGTTCATAACTGTAGTGGGGAATCCTAAAGAAAGAAACGCTATCAGCAGCAAGTTTCCTATATCCTCGTGCTAATCTAGCTAGTTTTCTGCTCATAGAATTAGAGAGTAATCTCCAAAAGGAGATAGAGATACCTAAACAGAATCAGGAGGAACAGACAAGATACCCAGAGTAGCAGGAAGAAAAGGTGTCAACCAGACAGTTTGCTGCTACTGATTTGATTTTAAATCCACCATTCACACAAGTCACATACTGGTGACACACATATCACTGCACTCCCTGGCCAGTGCTGATAATTTCAGAATTGTGTGGGCCAGCACAGTGGTATTTGAGCTGGCAGCTCAGAAACCTTCCCCACAGTCCCTTAGTCACCAGGACAACTAATCTATAGGAATACTTTGTGTGTAAGAACAAAAGTAGTTCATAGTACTCACCCTTTCATAAAACTCCCCTTTTAGCAGAGCAGATGCAATACGGTTGATGACATCAGTATTGTCCATGAGCTCCTCCCTGCTCATTACCAGGCGAGCTGCTTTTGCCGGAAGACCTGCCATCAGGTATAGATTAATGGCACCGATGTAGTCTCCCTCGCTTTCCTTCACTTCTCCTGCCTTCTCATCTTGGTTAGTCTCCATCAGCCATTGGTAATAACTACGTTGGAGATTCTCGAGCTCAGGGTGCCTCTAAACATAAGCAATATGAGAATACGTCATTTTGCTTTGATCAGTCTCTTCAGGATGCCAGCTAACGAAACCATCAAATTTAGAGACGGGAGTATGGGGATTGCGCTTATAATTTACATACCTTGACTTCAGCGACAGCAATGCACTCATCCCACATGTGGAGTTCCTGGTACATTTCCATGGCCTCATCCACGGCATTCTGGGTGAGGGAAACAACACAAATCACTTCAGGAAGCAAGCACACTGTATAATATACAAAGCTAAAGAGCATTCAACATCCAAAGAATACATCACTTGACAGTACTAAGATAAAGTACATAATGGGTCTGTGACAAGGTTGAATAAGGCCTTGTCCCATTCGTTATGCAGAAAGAGTTTAAAGCAAGGATCTGTTCCATCCTCTAGTTTTCTGTCTCTTGTCTGTCTGGTTGTGCAACCAAATGTTCTCATGAGACCCAGGAAATGGAAATTACGTACCTACCGTAATTCTTGATCTTCTTGGACGAAGTCTCCACCACTCATTCACACTGATGGGATCTACACCGGGGCTGCTAGGACCCAGCGGGAGCAAACTTTTTGCAAGAGGGCTGGTGCCAGAGATTGAGCCACGAGGAGCGGCACCGCGAGCCTCGGCTCGTGCGGCCATGACTATCTTGGCGTCGACCCTCCAACCGCCTCAGTACCTTTTTTTCCGAGGAGGTGCAGTGTAACTAACCTAGAAGGATAGCCTAACAAAAAAATCGGACATAAGATAGCCAGAGCGACCTGTATAAGAAGGGTCAACAAAGAAGTCTTCACAGCCTAAAGATTGAGGGAGTGAAGACCAACAACAGAGGTGAGTTCGGGGGATGGTGGGTGGGCGTGTGAATGAGTGGTGGAGACTTCGTCCAAGAAGATCAAGAATTACAGTAGGTACGTAATTTCCATATCTTCCTGGACATAAAGTCTCCAACACTCATTCACACTGATGGGAGAGTACCGAGCCAATAATACCCTGAGAGGGCAGCAGGAGAGACCAAGAGCTTACAAATTTAGGACAGAAGTCCGTTAAGGAGAGTCCTGCCAAATGAAAGATGTCGCCTGGCATGGACATCCAGGACACAGTGCTTAACGAAAGTATGCACTGAGCTCCAGGTAGCCGCATTGCAAATGTCTGCAATGGGTATGTTGAGGATTTCTGCCAGGGATGCCGCGACTGCTCCAGTAGAGTGAGCGTACACTCTGCCTTCCAGCTTAACCTGCGCCATGGAATAACAGTGGCGAAGGCATGCCACCAGCCATGCCGAAATGCATCTGATAGTGACACGCTGACCCAGCCAGGTCTCACTGAAGGAAACAAACAGTTGTTGAGTTTTGTGAATTTCTTTTGTTCTATCCAAATAGAAACGCAGAGCTCTTTTGACATCTAAAGAATGAAGGGTACGCTCTCCTTCATTTTGGAAGTTCACAAAGTAAGTAGGCAGGACCAAAGGTTGGTTTAGATGGAATTCTGAAACAACCTTAGGGAGAAGCTTAGGATGGGTTCTAAGAACTACTTTGTCCTTATGAAACACAGCATACGGAGGGAGGGTCTGTGACCAAGGCATGTATTTCAGAGACCCTGAGGGCCAAGGTAATGGCCACCAGAAAGGCTGTTTTGCAAGTGAGAAATTTCAGCTCACAGGTAGCTAGAGGCTCGAAAGGCTTTCGGGTGAGCATGTCTAGCACAAGGTTAATGTCCCAGGCTGCGACTGGATGTCTGATAGGAGGTCTGGTATGCAGAATACCCTTAAGAAACCTCTTAACTACAGGTAACTGAGCCAGTGATAAGGAAAGTACTGGCTCATGATAAGTTGAAATGGCACAAAGGTGAACTTTGACTGTAGAGTATTGTAGACCTGAATTTGAGAGGTCTAAAAGGTACTCTAGAACTTTATTTGGTGGGCAGGAAAAAGGATTCAAAGAGGATTTTGCACACCAGAGAGAAAAATGCTTCTATTTGGCTGTGTAAGTTTTTCTAGTGGCTGGCTTGCGTGCAGCCAAAAGAATATCTGAAACTCTCTGAGAGACGTTGAACCTGTTCACTTCTATCTCTTCAGGAGCCAAGTGTGAAGGTGAAGTGATGTCAGATTGGGATGGACCACATGCCCTTGGGTCAGAAGGTTCGTCTGAACGGGAAGCGCTTTAGGAGGGGTTTCCGACATACTGTTGAGTAACGGAAACCATATCTGTTGAGGCAAGAAGGGAGCAATGAGGATCATTCTGTCCCCCTAGGACTCGAATTTGAGAAGTACCCTCTGAATTAGTGGAAGAGGAGAAAAGGCGTACAGAAAGCGTTTTGTCCACTGCAGCCTGAACAAATCCTGACAGAAAATGCCAGGCCCTGGATTTCTGGAGCAGAAGAGAGGCAGTTTTGTGTTGAGTGGGGATGCAAAAAGGTCAAGGTCTGAAGTTCCCCACTCTGCGAATAGTGACTGAACTACGGTTGAGTCAAGAGACCACTCGTCCGGATCTGTCTCTGTTCTGCTGAGATGGTCCGCCAGTTCGTTCTGCACTCCCGACAGGCTGACCGCCTGAATTAGAGTCTTGTGCTCTAGGCACCATTCCCACACTCTCGCTTCCCTGCATAAAGGGTAAGAGCGTGCACCGCCCTGCTTGCTGATGTAATACATCACTGCTTTGTTGTCTGTTTGAAGGAGAATATTCTTGTGACAGAGAATGTCCTTCAAAGCCCGGACTGCATAAAGGATGGCTCTCAATTCTAGGACATTTATGTGAAGCTGTGACTCATCCTGAGTCCACGTACCTTGGGTGTCGAGATTCTGACAGTGAACTCCCCAACCCATCAGGGACACATCCGTGGTAATGGAAATCTGATGATCCAGGGGAGCAAGGGGATACCCTTCCCAAAGATTGTCCTCTTGCGACAACCAGGTGAGTGACCTCTTCAGAGGTTCTGTCACCTTGATGAGAAAGGACTGAGGGTGAGAGGTTGGGGACCACTGTGTACTGAGCATCCAGTGAGAGTTTCTCATGTGGAGGCGTGCTAGGGGTACAGTGAACACCGAGGATGCCATGAGACCCAGCATCCATTGCATCGAGATAGCTTGAACCGAGCTGTTCTCTCTGATGTATCGGGCCATCTGTAGGATATCGCTCCTTCTGTCCTCTGGTAGGAAAGCTTTCGCACAGGTGTCCAGAAGAGTTCCTATAAAAAGGAGCTTCTGGGAGGGCTGCAACTGCGATTTCTTGAGATTTAGCAGGACTCCCATGGACGTGAGAAAGTCTGAGGCCATGGCTATGGCATCGAGAGTTCCTTGCCTGGAAGGGCTTGCTAGAAGCCAGTCGTCCAGATATGGGAACACTTGTATTCCGATCTTTCTTAGATGCACTGTGAAAATTGCACAACACTTTGTAAAAACTCGTGGCGCCGAGGATAGCCCAAAGGGCAGGACTCTGAACTGATAATGCTGGCCCAGAGCTACAAACCATAGGTATTTGTGACGCTTTGGGTGTATAGGAATATGTTGGTAAGCGTACTGCATGTCCAGGGAAGCTAGTCAATCATGTTGATGAAGGAAGGGTAACAGGGTCCCAAGCGATACCATCTTGAACTTTTCCCTGAAAAGAAACTTGTTTAACTTTCTGAGGTCCAGAATGGGGCGCATGGCACCGGTCTTTTTCAGGGCCAGAAAGTAATAGGAGTAGAAACCCATGTTTTGTTGATCCAGCAAAACTATTTCTACTGCCCTGTTGTTTAGAAGGCCTTGTATCTCGGTGGTAAGAAGGTCTGGCTGTATTGTTGACAGCCTGGGCTGTCATTTGGGAGGACGATCCGGAGGGGTTTCTAAAAGGTTGAGGGAGTACCCCTCGCAGATTATCCGGAGGACTCATTCGTCTGATATTATGAACTTCCACTGGTTGTAGAACTGAGTCAGATGTCCTCCCACCACTGAGGAAGAGTCCCCCTTGGGCAGTTGAGGTGGCACCTGGGCCAAAAACTCAGAAGGTGGCACTGGGTGCTTTGGGCCCTTGTGCCTTCCATTGCATTTTCTTTTGAGGCTGAGGGGCTTGGTTTTTGTTAAAACCTCCCCTGCCCTTGCCCTGAAAGGACTGACGGTTGTGACACTGACATTTGTTAAGACCCCCTCAAGAAGGGGTGGGAGCGGGTTGAGACGTTTTAATGGCAGACCTAGTCTTCTGTACGGCCTCCAGTGCTTGCTCTACTTGAGGTCTGAACAGATACATACCGTCAAAGGGTAACGCCATGACCTGCTGTTGGGCATCATTCGTGAAGCCCAAAGTGCATAGCCAGGCGTGACGACGGGTACAAATGCTTGCTGCCACCGCTCGGAAACCAGTATCGAAAGAGTCCATAGCTGCTTTAACCTGCTGGTTGTTGAACTCGATACCCCTGGTTATGGTCTGAAGTAGCTCTGAACTAGTGTCCGACTCGGGCAGAGCTTCTACCATCTGTTTGAGCGAATGCCAAAGAACATACTCGTACTGAGAAAAGTAGCCCTGGTAGCTGGCAATACGCATACCCAGGGTGGATGCAGCAAAGGCTCTCTTACCTAAGGTGTCTATCTTACGAGATTCTTTGTTTATAGGCCGGGCTGTAGATGCCTGAGAAAGAATGGCCTTATCATTCTCTGCCAAGACTACAATAGGGTCTGCAAAGGCCTGGGAGGCCAAAATGAGTCGATCTTTGGGAGCAGCATACTTCCTGTCTATGGACTTAGCCACAGAAGGAATGAGAGCGGATTATTCCACACCATCTGAGAGAGCATCTCAAAGGATGGTTGTACCAGGGGAATTCAATCCATAGGGATCTCCAGGACATGTAGGCATTGGAGTCTCAAAAGCATTCCAGGATCGATATCTGTAGTCTGGAGAGAAAGAGTAGAATTAACATTTTTCAGCAGAGACCTAAATAACAGGTCTTCAACCACTGGATCTGCAGCAGGATTGATCCCTGCTCCTTCAACATCATCACCCAGTCGAAGATCTGGGTCAGGCTCAATATCATCTCCTGACAGCTCCGGAGGGACTGTATGGACAGGAAAGGAGTGAAAATCAGTAGGAAACGAAGAAGAGAAAGGATTCGGAGTCGAGAACCCCTGAAGGCTGGCTGCACCAAGCCTCGGCGCCGAAGAATATGGTGCCGAAGGCAAGGGAGACGGCGCCGTCGGAAACAACCCAGCACATGGTGCCGACAAAGCCCACGGCGCCAACAGGTGCACTGGCACCAACAACACCATCGGCGTGAGGACGGCGCCGACGACACCATCAGCGCCGAGAGACACATCGATGCCAAGAGAGCTCCCGACAGCACCGAAAGGAACCCAGAGCCCTGAAGACTCCGATTTGAAGAAAAAGGAGGAAGAATACCAGGAGATAAGGGCATCGGTGTGACCCCCTGTGCTGCAGCCACGTGGATGGGGAAAACACCTGAGTGCGGAGTCGACGGCACTGAGGATGGCGCTGCATGACTAGGAAGGTCCAACCGCCCTACCCGCTCCCCCGAAGGCCTTGGAGTGACTGGGCCTGGCAGCTGGACCAACCTCCAACCCCACTGCTCCATAAGAGCAGCCCACTGATGAAACTGCCCATTGGAAGCCGTTTCAAGAGGCAGGGAAGGGCTCCGATTTCGAAGGGGTCAGTCACCGGAGACAGAAAATGAAAATTACGTACCTACTGTAATTCTTGATCTTCTCTTGTATCTTCGCCATTCATTACTGACTGGTGTAAGCCAGAAGCGCACACCCGCCACTGGAGTTTTTTTTTTTTTCCCCAGCGGAGTCGGCGCCAACAGCACCCCTGAGAGTGACGCATCGCGTGACACGGGAGGGACGGCTGTTAGGCATCGCAGACTGCTCCTCCATCCCAGTTTTGTTAGCCAGAGAGGCAAAATAAAGACAAAGAAAAAGAGAGCGAGGCAAGAAAGCCAAGGGATAGAAAAAGGAAAGGATATAAACTGAAAAAGGAATAAGCCGGTAGAGGACAGAAAAAGAAGGGAATGCCTACCCTAAGGGACCACAGGGCCTCACTTCTGGGGTGGCTCCAAGGGAGGAAAAGATAAGAAAAGTACAAAAAGGAAGAAGAAGAAGAAAGGGAAGAGAAATGGAAATTACATACTTACCGTAATTATTGATCTTCTTGGACAGTCTCCATCACTCATTCACACTAGTGGGATAGCGCCGGAGGTGCTAGGATCAAGCAGGAGCCCAAAATTTTCTGAAGGGTCGGCGCTGAGGTAGGACCATGCATGTGCGGCACCACGAGACTGACTCGCGCCTGTGTAGGCTATCTCGGCGTCGACCCTCCAACCGCCTCAGTACCTTTTCCACCAAGGAGGTGCAGCGTAACTAATGAGAATAACTCATTCTGAGTTTCTGGGCCTGAGAGGGCCCAGATGGCCTTTGTAAGAAAGGTCAAAGAACAATGTCTTCACAGTCTGAACCATAGGCCATGAAGACCAGGAAAAAAAACAAGTGAACCCAGGGGATGGTGGGTGGGTGGGCGTGTGAATGGTGATGGAGACTGTCCAAGAAGATCCAATAATTACGTTAAGTATGCTAATTTCCATATCTTCCTGGACTAAGTCTCCATCACTCATTCACACTAGCGGAGGAGATTAAAACCCACAACCCTGAGTAGGGTGGTAGGAGATAGGTTCACCCAGAAAGGACGCCAAGGACTGTCCTGCTAATAAAAAGAGCTGTCTTGTAAAGAGCATCCAGAACATGATGCTTACAAGATAAGCACTCGAGTTGTAACGCACCACTTTGTAGACAACTGCAACTGGCACAAAATGAAACTCTGACAGGAAGCCGCAACCACTCAGAGAGTGGCGAAAACCCGGACTCACAATTTGGTATAGGACCAAAACTAAGAGTGTCAAAGACATGTACTAATCTAATCGATCGCTCCGCTTGGCCGACAAGGGGTTGCTAGAGATTCCGAGAGTGAGTCTAAATTCATCTGGCTGTAGAGCTTTTTCCTACGCTGCTCCCACTCTCTGGAATTCTCTACCCCATCGGTTACGGCAGTGCACCTCCATGGTGGAATTTAAGAGTGGTTTAAAAACTCATTTGTACCAAATTGCCTTTTTATAGTATTTTATATGAATTGTTGATGAAATTGTGGTTTTATGAATGTTTTACATTGTATTATAATGTTTGGTTTTCTTTTTACTATATGTTTTGTACAGCTCTTTGAAAATTTGAAAGGTGCTTTAAAAATAAAATTATTATTATTATTATTAATGTAAAGGACCTCAGGAACTGCAAGAGCCAGAGGTAAAGTCTACAGGTTCAGGGTAGACCGAAAAGCGGAGACGGAATCCCCACTACCAAGTATGGCTGACCTGCAAACAACAGGTCCAGTAGCACTTGAACCCCTTACTTGGTGAGCAAAAGAAGGTCCAGGTGGGGTTAGCCCATCAAGGAGAATGGTTTTCACTTAGTCACTGAAACCTTCCTGATGGAAGGTGAAGCACAACTTAGAAGCCTCTTGTGGTGGTCTAGTAGAATCAAATCCTAGTCACTGCATATTCCAAAAAGAAATCATCCTGCCCCATGTGTATAACTGTAGTAGCAGTCTCTGAACTCAGGGAAGAAAGGAAAAAGTGTACAGGAGGACGTGTCCACTGTGGAAAAAAACATTTCGACAGAAAAAAAAACAGGGGCTGGATTTGTAAGGCAAATAGAGGCAGATGTGCATCGAGGAGGGACACAGCAGGACCAAGTTAGGGCTAACCCATTCGTTGAAGTGACCGAATAGCGGCAGAAGTGGCTCAATGCAGTGAGACTCTACTTACTCCAGCCTCCCTGAAGGGAGTAGGAAGGACTCTAGTTTGCTTTGTTGAAAAAAAAAAAATCATCACCGCTCCGTCCAGTCGGAGAGGATATTCTCGAAAGCTACTGGCATGGAACCAGTGCGCAGGAACTGAAGGTGTGAATATTTGAGAAGCTACCTCAGAAAAAGACCTACTTGACCTATGGTCAAGAAAGGAGCATGTCATTTGTTAAGTTGAAGCAAGCATGGAAGTAGGAATCTAAGTTTCGACTCGCTGAAGAGTCACTTCTGTTGCTGCAAGGCTCTGATCAAGAGAAGAAAGCCCGATTTAAAAAAAAGGAGGGACTAAGAGACTGGTTAGACGCCTAGGTTTTGGAAATATCTCAGAATAAGAGAAATCTCTCTAGAAAAAAGAGGTGAGCTATACCACCGCTGGATCGGACTGCCCCTAGGGGTAGAAGAAATCAGGTATTCTTTACCAAAGTTTAGAGACGAACCTGACCAGATCCAAAGTGTGGTATTGGGAAATTGCAACTAGGCCCTGTGCTGTGATAATTCTAACCCCCCCCCTTTTTTTTTTTATTATTATTATTATTATCATTAGTCTGAGCCTGACAAGGTTGCAGGCTGCTATTTGGCAAGGATTGCCTGATACAGAAATGACAAGGATGTCATCCCTCTGAGGAGCAGGAGGAGCCTGAGGATCCATAACCGAACCCCTGACTGGACTAATAATAGCTAGACAGATGTTAACCACCTGTGCCGGGGCAGCATCAAAAGAGGACTGTATACCCCTATCAATGGAGCAGAACAGTCTGTGCGGCTCCTGACCATTGAACTAGAATGTTCCACAGGGTGTAATTGTCTTGATGACTGAAAAAGTCTAGACGCAGAGGTATATGGTCCACAGATCCAGTCCGAACACTATGGTGGACCCCATTAATGAGGAACTACTGAAAACAACTTCCATCACAGACGCTGATGATAGAGAGGGCGTGTCTTTCAGTATATAAAATGAGTCATCCGCTGTATCGCTGACCAGAAGGGCAGGGAGAGACTCATCTAGATGCCCTTCTACCGCAGAAGGACCCCAAAAAGAGGTCTAGGTCAGAGCCACTAGCAGGGTCAGATTAAGCCTTTGGGGGGCCTGGGGCACTTGACCTCTGAGGGGCCATCGTATGCAGTGATTGTGATGGGTCAAAACCCCAAACAATCTAGGGGTCCAGGGCATGCTGCCCGTGAAATTTTGAAAAATGGTTGAAAATGGGGCATTTTGGGGTTTCTTACTGTTTTCTGATTTTTTTTCAAATGTAAAAGTGACATTTATGCTGGAAAAGTACCGTTCTTGTCACTGCCTCAAATCATGTATTGTATGTTTCCATATTCACATGTTTGGATAGTGCAAATTTGCATGTACTTTCAGGATATGAATATGTAAACATACATTGGTTATGGTGGTTAGAGCACAGGATCGGGGACTAGAAGAGCACAGGTTCAAATACCACCCCCAGAGCCAATATACTCACTGTCTGTAATATGACCCCAAGCAGATCACTTAACCCTCAGTGCCCAGTCGTTCACCCAGCTGTAGTAATATGTGGAGACTGAAAACAAATGGTTGCATCTCAGGTGGTTTATTACAGGTACATTGTAAAACAGCTTGTAATGTTAAATATAATAAAACATATGATGATTTAAGACACCTTTAAAAAACTAATGCGTGGTAATGTTGCAGTTTATTAATTATCATAAAGTTTCCATTTTCCTTGTGATGATTTTATTGGTACCAGGTATCTGCATATGCCGTCAAGTTAACCTTTTTATTTTTATTTTTTTCTGGTGTTTTACTGTTCGGGTTGTTTGTTTTTTACCAGACAGATAACCACAGGGTACCACCAACAGTTCCGATGTTTGATTCCTGGCCACAGGGAAAGAATTGTGTGACCACCTGGACAGAGCATGTAAAAGGTGCAGAGATATTCGCGGCGCTGCATCTAACCCAGCGCTTAGTTTTTCTGCTGTTGTTCATGCTTCACTTCTCATTTTTCTTAAGTGCTAAATAATTCATTATAATACCTTGCTAAGAGCGAGGTATTATAACAAATTATTTAGTTCTTAGAAAACGAGAAGCATGAATTGCTCACATTACTGGTCATCTGAGTAAAATTATCCTCTAACATGCCATTCTAGCTGCTACTCCTCGGGGTCTGAGCCCCCTCCTTTCATTCTGTGGCATCAAAATCAATAGTTTTTGAATTGTTCTCATAGGCCCCCCATCTCCACCAAACTGAACAACAGTCAACATGTATTTCACGTGGGGCGTTTGAGCTGTAGTCCCGGGTCTGGCTAGATACACTGGGTTACGGGTAAAATGCTGATCATAAAAAAAAATCCGACAATGCAGTGGAATGTTTTGAATTATTCAAAACTTTGAATTAACCCCATCAGAATAATGCCATGCCAGTAGTGAAATAGTTCATCGACTCCCTCCTTTTCAGTCAGTCCTTGGCGGGCTCACTTGCCACTTGGGCCACGCAGTGTGGCGGTTTGCTACTGACCTTGACTGAGTGTCTGGCTTTTTTTTTTTTTGACTATTCATTCGCTCCTGCCTCCCCTTGTGAGTTGTGGCTCTCTTGCTCAACTCTCCACAGTCCCTGCTCAGCATATAACCTGTCCTAACCACCCAGGCCCGACTCGCAAGTCCCAACTTCTAAGTCTGTCCCTCCATCCCTCCCTCCCGAGTTCCAAAACACATTACTTTGCTTTATTGCTTAGATCTGCTCCCCACTTGCTTTAAGTACCTGTGTGTGAGTTTGATTTTTCTGAAACTGCAATTTGTGCAAAAACAAACACAGTTTTTTTTTAAATATGCTGCGAGTCACGAGAGACTAACTACCTGGTCTGTTGGAAAAAAACAGAACTCACGTCTGCTTTCCTCTAAGGTTCCAACAACACTGCGGTGGTGATGATGCAGCATGCGCTTACATGTGCAGTGAAGTGCCAGTGGCATATAAACCAGATGACTCGGCTTCTGCATACCACGTGACCCCATTCTCCAAGTCTCAGGGGCGACACTACTGGCAAAATCATGAACAGCACGGGTCAGAAGTAAGTAATTTAAAGCAGCAGCCAGCAGGTGCATTTAAATGGTTCAGTGCATATATTTATTGCACTCATGCACTGCCGTTTCGGGGGGCCCCCTTTGGTGGGGGGCCTGGGGAATTCGCCCCATTTGCTCCCCCTTAATCCGGGCCTGGCCACTAGAGACTCCGCCACCAGGAAGGGTGTCGAGGAGCTTGGCACCACGTAGGGAGCTGAGAAAGTGCTGAGCGGAATGAGAGATTCTGCTGGCAAAACAGAACAGAAGAGTCCCATCAGCGGAAAACTGCTGGATGATGAGACCCGATGCAGACCGCCACCCACTAAGATGTGTGGCAAAAATAATCCGCAGAACAGGACTTCATTCTGCGGAAACATCCCACCACAAATCCTGCGGAAGAAGAGGTCTGCAAATGGAGATCTTTCCCTAGTTCTGTCAGACAGCACCAACTGGCACCCCTGAGGCACCAGCATCACAGCAGGGCACCAAGCAGTACCTATGCCAACCTGGGAGACACCCAAGGGCACCCACAGTGGAACCCGCAGGTATCCTCAGCACCAATGGCAGCAATGGCACGCAAGGGCACCCCCGACGTCCATGGCACCCATGGCACCGTTGCACCCAAGAAACCCATGGCAGCAATGGCACCCGAGGGCACCCATGGCATCATGACACCCATGGACTCATGGCACCCATGCCACCCGCGGGTGCCAGGCACCACCCACAGGTGCCCGGAGCTGCTTGCAGTGCCACCAAGGTGCCTGCACCGCCTCACAGCACCAGGTGCCTATGGCGCTGCCTGTGAGTGCCCACAACACCTAGCACCCGGAGGCATCCGTGGCACCATGAGACACCCACAGCACCACCAGCAGTGCCAGCAACAAAGGCAACAATGACAGCACCCATGGCGCTGCACAGAGCCCATGGCGCCGAGCACGGCACAGAGTGCGGTGCCATGCCATGGCACTGATCCACGGTGCCGACTCCTGGTGCTGACCCAAACACCAGCAACGCCACCTACAGCACCAATGCTAAACCAGTGGCCATGGCACCGGACCTGCAGTGCCACCAAGGTGACGGGCACAGCACCAGGAAAAACACCGTGGAAAAGCCAATGGAGAAGATGGGGAGAAGGAGAAAGGTGGTGCCCATGCTGCCCCCAGCATGGAAAAAGGAAGAGGGGGGTAGGCACGAGGGGTCAACACAATGGCGAAGGCACCAAGAGGGCACCACGCTCATTCTGATCCAATTGACCCGGCTCTGGTCCAACGACTCCGAGGCCCGGAGGCCCCGAAAACAGGAACACAGCCAGGAAAAAAGGAAAGTCAAACCCCCTGCTCCACAGGAGCGGCCCAGAGGTGAAACCGCTAACCGGAACTCCAACGAGGACAGAGATGGAGTCCGGAGTCGAGAATGCGGCCGTGAGGAGCAGGTCCAAGGGGAACCCACGAAAGTCGGTTCAGGCCTATCGCCCCTTCCAACAAACAATCCTCGTGCAGACATATCAGCAGGCAACCTCGGCGGCACCGATTCTTCTTCCCCAAATGAGGAAGAAGAGCTGAGAGCTAAGCGAACTGGATCCCAGCACCCCGATTCATGCTTGATTGGACTGTCCCCGAGCACAGGACTGTCCATAGTCAGACCCTCCCGCATTATTTAAGGGTGGCAGACCGGGCACAGGCCCTCTGCCATAACAACTTTCAAACGAAGTCTACCTACAGTCACCGATACCGTCTAAGGATGACTCCATTGATGGCAAGAAAGAATTTATTTTTCTTCATAATCTTCTTTTCTGGTTCATAAAATAAGAAATTACTACTTAATAGTTAAATTAAATAGTTAAATTAAACACTAAAAGCTGTTGTCGTATAGACGAAAACTTTGACTCCGGCAGACGAGCGACGTTGACATCCAAGCGCACTCAACAGCGGGAGAAAAGGAACTGAGGCAGTTGGAGGTTGACGCCCGAGATAGCCTACACAGGTGCGAGTCAGTCTCGCGTTGCCACGCATGCACGGTCCTACCTCAGTGCCGACCCTTCAGAATATTTTGGCTCCCGCTTGGTCCTAGCGCCTCTAGCGCTATCCAACTAGTGTGAATGAGTGATGGAGACTTAGTCCAGGAAGATCAAGGGATGTTGGGAGGGGAGAACTGTGCCCACTGATATATTGGTTTATGGCTTAAAAGCTCAGAACTAAAACAAGGGAGCAAGGATCCTGCTCGATAAGACTGAAGAAGGCTTAACCGAACTGCTTGCACAGATTGGACAGAAGGGCAGAATCTCTAGCCTCCCGTCATCCCAACTCTTTAAATTCTAGCTGAGAGCTCACAGACTGCCGAGGCAGAATTCTGTTCTGGAAAGAGAGTGTACAACTAGGAAGAGAAAGAGGTCCTCCAGCACCTTGTTAAGCACTAACACAGATGTGTGTGGGGAAGGAGTGAGCTCTACAGAGGGCACCCCCTTTTTTGAAAAGGATAGAGTGGGAACTTGATCAGACTCCTTGAAGGCAAGACAATAGTATCAGCTCAAGGTAATTATAGTGCCAGGAAAAGCACCAACTAGAAGAAACTGATACAAGAAGATTAAGACCTGCCTGAGGGACCAGGATAAAAAGGACCTGAGCCATAGAGGGACGGTCCTTAAACTGTGAATTGAACAACATGGTTAAGTAAACCAAGAGGTCACCCCTAAGGGCAATCAGAAAAGAGTTCCCTCAGGAGAGAATAAATTCCGCTTGTTCCCCCTTTTCCTTGAGGAAATAGTGTCCATTCAGAAAAGAGCGGAAAAAAACAAGATCGGGTTTTTTGGCCTAAAAGGCCAACGAAGAAGGAGAAGGAGGATGAGCAGGAGGGAAGCGAGAGGAAGGAGGCCTGTGAGGGGAAGGTGGGAATTCAGAATGAATGGTGAAGATACAAGAGAAGATCAAGAATTATGGTAGGTACATAATTTTCATATCCTCCCTGTCAATCTTCACCATTCATTACTGCTGGTGAGTACTAAGCCTCAAGGGGGCCTGGATAGACCCTGAGGGAACAGATCCCTCAGCCTCCTACTGGTGGAAAGTAGGAAGGGGAGACCCTAACCAGCAGACTGGGGCAGTCTAAGGTTGGTGAGGAGGAGGAGGTGTCCCCCGTGGGCTGGGGGAAGGAGGTTGCCCCTGAAGAAGTCTCCTCACCCTGCAGGAGAACAGGAGGGTTCCCCGGAAGGCAGAGCTAGTCACTCTATGCCGGGCAATGGGTGACAGTCTGGAGAGATGAAGCCATGCCATCTGCCTGATGCAGATCACTGTCCCTGCTAGCCTGGATGACACCTCGTTGGCATCGTAGGATGCCCTCGCTTGGTGCCTTGCAAGCTCCAGACCTTGCGCAGAGAGGGCAATGGATTGTCTAGACTGCTCTGTGTCAGGCAAAGATGCTAGGACCTGCGAAAGCATCGACCACAGATGCCTGTTGTAAGTAGCGTGGTGTGCCTGATGTGAACTGATGCACATTAACACACGACGAAGAGAAAACCCTTCGTCCCCACCGGTGGAATTCAGCAGAATCCAGATCCAGGGGTCAGTCATGTGCCAGGTGCCGAGGCCCGGAAGAAGTGTCTAGGGACGTCAAGCCCGAAGATGGGTGAGGCAGAGAACTTACAGATTCATGGGGGGCACAGTACCGTCTCCTGCAGTCTGCAGGGGCTGGAGAAGGAGTAGATGGAGACTGCCAGGTGTGGATGGACGCTTCCTGGAAAGGGATCGGCCAGGAAGGCACCACCAGGTGGCGAGCACTGAATTCGCTAAGGAATGCACGCGTCTGCCGCTCAGTATTGTCCCTACGGATGTAGGAGATGCCAAGCTCCGAAACCAACCTCGAAAGGAACCGATGATAGTCAGTGAAATCAGCATCAGAGGAAAGGTAGACAGAAAGTTCCTCTTCCTCAGATGAGGAAGTCGAGGAGGAAATGGAGCTCGAATGTTCAGAAGACTCCTGTGGCGGAGGGGACAGGCGGAAAACCTGTTCATCCATGGCCCTGACATAAGATGGGAAGGCTGCCGCAGTAGCTCTTAATGTCTCCCAAGTTAACGGCCCCGTGGGACCCACATGGCCTGGGAGAGAGGGTGGTGGTTGCAGAGAGATGGGCGAAGGGCACCTAACAGCATGTGTCTGGCCTCTGCCGGTACTCTGAGATACAGGGAGTGATGCCGCCAGGATTGGGGACCCTGAGATCATGCTGGGTTGCAAAACAGAAAGAGAGGGAGGCAAACCCGGGAAGAGCCCTGAAGGGGAATCTCCCCTGTGATGTGCCTGGGATTGCATGAGTCCAGAAGGGCAACCCTCAGAACTGCCACTAGAAGGCGCTTTACAGACTTTGAGAGAAAGGCGGGGCTCAGCGCTGCGACTCCTCCCCACACCCCCCAGGGCAGTGGGGGTTCGCCACCACTCTTCACCCCGACCTCTCAATCCCTCGGACTCCAAAGCAGCCCTCTTCCTCGATGTCAGTGGGGGAGGTCCCTGCTGAGCAAGCCCCCGAAGGGAACTCACTGTGGCAGGGTCCTCCACCCTCTCCTGAAAGACCCTAGCAGCACCAGAGATGGCAACTGCCCGGGACCTCCGGGAAGAAAAAATTACTCACCTTAGTAATGTTGTTTCTTCTAATGGAGTCTTGCTGTATTCTGACAATAGCAGTGAGTCCCAACCTTCGAACTGCCCCGGAGATGAAAGAGTTAACTTTCCATGCCAGGCATGGAACGCTGAGCTCGAGCTCGGTTGAGACTCTGTTTGTTGCTGTTTAAACTCAAACCGTCAGATCTTTATGAGCTAAACTCACTAAGGTCCTGTGTGGAAGCTGTAAACCTACACTAGCCAACTGGCTACTAAACATAAAACAGATTTTTGGTCCCAAAACAAAGACTCAAGTCAGGAGACCCAAAAAATGAAAAACACAACACACACTCACCCAAAGAAAAGGGGTGAAAACAACAAGGTGGGCACCTCCTGAGTGCCAACACTGCCACTGCCCACCCACATCCCAAAAACATAGGTTCTGAGAGGGGAAGGCGGGGAGGTCAGAATACAGCAAGACTCCATTAGAAGAAACAACATTACTAAGGTGAGTAATTTTTTCTTCAAACAACATGAAGTCTTGCTGTATTCTGACAATAGCAGACTACCAAGCAGTACCTCCATGGAGGAGGGACAGAACCTACTTAGGAAATAGGCTCTGAAGCACAGCTGTGCCAAACCGAGCATCACTCCTAGCCTGGATATCCAGGGAGGAATGCTTGGTAAAAGTGTGAACTGTTTTCCAGGTAGCTGCTTGACATATCTCTAGAATAAGAATATCCCTGGCAGCAGCCAGGGAAGCAGCTGTACCTCTGGTAGAGTGAGCCCTCAGGCCTGAGGGTGAAATCTTACCCAGTTTTTCATAACAAAATTGAATACAAGAGACAATCCACCTGGCAATGGATCTTTTAGTGGCAGGTTTCCCTTTACCAA
Source organism: Neoceratodus forsteri (assembly GCA_016271365.2). Classification (NCBI taxonomy): domain Eukaryota; kingdom Metazoa; phylum Chordata; order Ceratodontiformes; family Ceratodontidae; genus Neoceratodus; species Neoceratodus forsteri. The sequence goes on along the minus strand of CM057452.1, from coordinate 1,505,296,299 downwards.
CCTCACCATAAGTGAGGAACAGTTGGAGGGAGTCAAACCTGTGACCCTTGGTACATTCTATGTAGTAGCTAAGGGCTCTTTTCACATCTAAACTGTGCAGCCTCCTCTCACCAGAGGAGAATGGTCAGTGAAGTCACAGGAAGAGACATAGATTGGTTAAGGTGGAAATCTGAAACCACCTTAGGCAAAAACTTCCTGTTAGTCCTGAGGACCACCTTATCTCTATGAAAGGAGATAAAATGGGGCTCCACTGACAGGGCTTGTAACTCACTTATGCGTCTGGCAGAAGTGATGGCTACCAGGAACACAGTTTTCCAAGTCAAGTACTTAAGCTCTGCTGAAGACAAAGGCTCAAAGGGGGGTTGCATAAGCTGAGCAATGCAAACATTAAGGTCCCAAGCAGGGGCAGGGTCCCTGAATGGAGGGTTGGTATGAAGCAATCCCTTGAAAAACTTAGAGAATACAGGGTGAGCTGAAAGAGAAGAGGGCCTACCTGCTGAAATGAAAGCAGAAACAGCTGCTGCCAGATGCACCTTTAGTGTAGCTGGTCTAAGGCCCAAGCTATTCAAATGGACCATGTAATCAAGGACTGTGGGCAGATCAGCAGACTCTGGGGAAATATGCCTTCCAGAGCACCATATGGAAAATCTTTTCCACTTGGAATTATAAGTAGTCCTGGTGGAAGGTTTCCTAGAAGCCTTCAGAATATCCATTACACCTTGGGAGAGGTGTAAATCAGCAAACTCTAACTCTTCAAGAGCCAGGCCTTGAGATTGAGAGATTTGAGATTCGGGTACCAAACCCTCCCCTGAGCACAGGTTAACAGGTTGTAATTCCTGGGTAGAGACAGGGGAAGATGGACTGCTAAGGACAACAGGAGAGGATACCAGGGTTGTCTGGCCCAGTCTGGAGCAATCAGGATCACCTTGCAGGGTTGAGACCTGATTTTGACTAGCACTTTGAACAGGAGAGGGAAGGGGGGAAAAGCATACAGGAACTTCCCTTCCCAACTGAGAACTAAGGCATCCAGGGGGACTGAGCCCAACACTGGGGGCCTGCAGCAAAAAAGGGGAAGCTGGTGATTGTCTGGGGCTGCAAAAAGATCTATCAGTGGGGTGCCCTATCTGGAGAATATCACCTCCAAGACCAGGGGATCCAGTGACCATTCGTGATGGCCCTGAAATATCCTTCTGAGAGCATCTACCAAGACATTGTCCTTGCCTGGGAGGTGTACTGCTGTGAGGGATGTGTTCAGGGAATAAGCTAGAGACCACAACTTCATTGCTTCTGTGCACAAGGCCGTAGACCGAGTGCCTCCTTGCTTGGTGATGTACCACATTGTGGTGGTATTGTCTGTTCTGACCTGAATAACTTTGTGCTGAACAGATTTGGAAAAAGCTTGAAATGCTAGAAATACTGCTCTGAGTTCCAACAGATTGATGTGAAGCAGAGATTCCTGAGGGGACCACAACCCCTGGGTAGTCAGGTCGGCAAGTGAGCCCCCCACCCCAAGAGGGAGGCATCTGTAGTAAGGATTAAAGAGTGGGACTGAGTGACAAAGGGAACTCCCTGTCTTAGATTATTCTGATCCTGCCACCACTGTAAGGCCTGGATCAGGGTTCGAGACACTGGGATTAATTTGGTCAGAGGGTCCTTCTTTTGAGACCAAAAGGCTCTCAAATGGAACTGAATGTCCCTCATCTGTGATCTTGCTCCCTGCACCACTGCTGTGGAAGCAGCCATGTGCCCCAGGAGCTGCAGAAAATGCCTTGCTGGTCGAGACACCTGCAGGGTGAATGAGGAGGCCAGTGTGATAAGGGTCCTTGCTCTGTCCAGGGGGAGGAAAGCTCTGGCCTTTTCTGTATCCAGCTCTGCGCCTATGAAGGTGAGGAGCTGAACAGGCTCTAGAACTGACTTTGAAAGATTCAGAAGGAAACCCAAAGGGTGAGCAGTTGCTGAGTTATCTGTAGGTGCAACTGACCTGGTCTGGGACTGGCCTACTATGAGCCAGTCGTCCAGGTATGGGAAGATGGCAATCCTTTGCCTTCTTAGAGGAAACACTACTACTGCCAGGCATTTTGTGAACACCCTTGGAGCAGAGGTTAGAACCGAAGGGCATTGCTCTGAACTGGTAATGGCCTGAGGGCAGCTCAAACCTGACGTACTTTCGATGGGAGCTTCTGATAAGAATATGGAAGTAGGCATCCTTGAGGTCCAGGGATACTAGCCAGTCCTCTGGCCTTAGAGAGGGTAGAATAATTCCCAGAGTCACCATTTTGAATTTTGGTTTTAAAAGGTGCTTGTTTAAGTATCTGAGATCCAGGATGGGCCGCCATTCTCCTGTCTTTTGTGGGTAAGAAGTACCTGGAGTACAATCCTTTGCCCTGGTGTGGGGTGGAACCCTTTCACAGCTCTGACAGCCAGAAGGAAGAGACCTCTGCTTCTAGGGCAAGTGCCTCTGAGGGATTTGCAGGTGGAAAAGATCTGGTTCTCAGCTTGGAAATTTTTGAAGCTGAGAACCAGTCCCTGGCTTACTACTTCCAGGACCCACTTGTCTGATGTTAGAGACTCCCAGTCCTGGACAAAAGTAAGCCAGCCTGCCTCACGGTAGTGGAGAATCGGCCTTGGCAAACCCATCAGGGTGCCTGTTTGGCAGGGGTTTTGGCTGAGGGGTGGAAGCAGGTCTGCTTGTACGCCTTCTGCCTCTCCCTCTAAAGAACCCCCTCTGAGCATAGGCAGAAGAGGAGGCCTGGGCTTGGTAGAAAGGCCTATGAAAAGGCCTGCCCCTGCCCCTGCCCTCTGAGGAGTGGCCTGCCTTTCCTTGGCCTGTGCACTCCTATAGGTGGTCCTACATTCGTCCATTTTCTTCATGTAATTCTCTGTTTGCTCCTCAAATGTACACAAATGCTCACAGCCTGGGAAATAAGATCCCAGACCTTCAGGCAATAATGTCAGAGGCTAAACTGGACATAGTAGCAATTAGTGAGACGTGGTTTACCAGTAACCACAGTTGGGAGACTTCAGTACCTGGCTATGTATTGTTCAGAAGAGACCGAGGTGCAAAAAGGGGGGGAGGAGTGGCCCTGTATGTCAATGAAAATATCAAAGCTACAGAAATTCAGAATACACATAAGGAGCCAGAAGAACTGTGGGTCACCCTGGAAACAGGAAATGGGACAGCATAAGAACTGGGGTTGTCTACAGGCCCCAGATCAGGGGAGGGCACAGACACATTACTGTTAGAAGATATACAAAACATGACAGCTAAAGGAGGTTCTGATAATGGGAGACTTCAACATGCCGGAGACAGATTGGTCAATACCAGCAGGAACATCTGCCAGAACTAGACACATAGTGGATTCCCTGCAGGAGGGCCTCAAACAACTGGTACAGCAACCCACAAGAGACAGGGCTATCCTAGATCTAGTACTGACTAACAAGGAAGGGATCACAGATCTCAGGTGAGAAGGTCACCTGGGGCCAGTGACCATCACATGGTATGGTTCAATTTGGCTACTACATCTAAATCATCCCATTCCAAGGCAAAATATGGGACTTCAGAGGGCTGACTTTGATAAGATGGCCAACAGAGTTAAGCTAGCCCTGGCAAAAGAAACACAGGTGAGGGGGTACAGGCAAAGTGGGCAAGCATTAAGGATGCAATACTTGAAGCAATATCCCATTGTGTTAGACAGAAAAGGAAGTGCAAAAGAAGGAAACCACCTTGGTTCTCAAATACAGTAGCAGAAAAGGTCAGAGCCAAAAGGCTGGCCTTCAGGAACTATAAGGAACACAGCGGGATGAAGACAGGAGGCATACCAAACTGCCCTAAGGGAAGCAGGGAAGGCAGTAAGGCAGGCAAAGTCCCAAACTGAGGAAACACTAGCACGAACAGTAAAAGAAGGTGACAAGACTTTCTATAGATACATTAGTGAAAGGAGAAAGTCCAGAGGGGTATTGCTAAGCTTAATAGAGAAAAGGAGCATGTGAGGAGGAGGACCCTGTAAAGGCATCTATCCAAATAGATACTTTTACTCAGTATTTACTGAAGAGAAGGTAGGGCAGGGCCCACAGCTCAGCATCATGGAAAAAGGGGGGAGGGAGGTGAGCACTACTCCCTTCACAAAAGAAAAGGTCCTACAAGAGCTTGCTAAGTTCAGGGTGGATAAGGCAATGGGACATGATGGCATACATCCCAGAGTACTTAAGGAGCTAAAGGTGGAACTAGCAGAGCCATTAGCAGAACTGTTTAATGAGTCTCTGAGCACAGGAGAGGTCCCAGAAGACTGGAGAAGGGCTCATGTGATCCCATTCCACAAGAGTGGTAGCAGGGAGGAGGCGGGGAACTACAGACCAGTCAGTCTTACCTCAGTAGTGGGCAAGATTATGGACGCACTCCTTAAGGAAAGGATAGTGCAACACCTGGAATCCATAGGGCACAGGATCCAAGACAGCATGGGTTTACAAAGGAAGGTCCTGTCAAACTAATCTCATAGATTTCTTTGACTGGGTAACCAGAGTGGTGGACGAAGGGGAGCAGTTGATGTCGCCTACCTTGACTTCAGCAAAGCTTTTGACACTGTTCCACATAGAAGATTGATAAATAAGCTGGGTAGGCTCGGGGTGGGTCAGAAGTTGGTCAACTGGGTGGCAAACTGGTTGACGGGCAGAAAACAGAGAGTGGTGGTAAATGGTATACAGTCAGAAGAGATGCAAGTCACAAGTGGGGTACCTCAGGGATCAGTTCTGGGGCCAGTCCTCTTCAACATCTTCATTAGTGACCTTGCAGATGGACAAGAGGGTAAGGCTTGTCTGTTTGCAGATGACACCAAGATCTGCAACAGAGTAGATGATCCAGATGGAGTGGGCAGAATGAGAAGAGATCTGGATAAACTAGCAAAATGGTCAGAAGAGTGGCAACTGGGATTTAATGCAAAGAAGTGCAAAATCATGCACATAGGGAAGAGAAACCCTGAAGCCACCTATAGGCTGGGAGGAGTTGCTAGCTGTCACAAAGGAAGAAAGAGACTTGGGCATCATCATCACTGATGACCTGAAATCATCAAGCAGACCTCTAAAGCAGTAGGTAAGGCTAGGGGGTGTTAGGGTGTATTAGTAGGGGGTATCAAAGTCGTAAGAGGAGGTAATAATCCCTCTTTACAAGACACTGGTTAGGCCCCATCTGGAGTACTGCGTGCAGTATTGAGGCCACACCTTCACAAGGACATTAACCAAATTGAGGCAGTCCAGAGAAGGGCAACCAAAATAGTGCAGGGACTACATCAGAAGACATATGAGGACAGATTAACAGAGCTCAATATGTATACCCTTGAGAAAAGGAGGGAGAGAGGTGATATGATTGAGGCATTCAAACACCTTAAGGGCATTAACAAGGTGAAAGAGTCTAACATGTTTAAATATAAGAAAAATAGCAGGACAAGAGAACACAGCATGAGATTAGAGGGGGGCCGATTAAGGGGGAATGTGAGGAAATTCTTTTTCACAGAAAGGGTGGTGGATGCATGGAATGGCTTACCACAAGAAGTGGTGGCTATGAATACAGTGCAGGGCTTCAAACAGGCATGGGATAGGCATAAGGGAGCAATACAAATGACTATGAATAGATAGGCCACTAACAGAGCAAAGGCCGATGGCACATTTATAAGGTAGAAAAAGAAACGGGCAGACTGGATGGGCCTTGCAGTCCTTATCTGCCGTCAACTTCTATGTTTCTATGTTTCTAGAATTACCCACAACAGGAAAATCCATGGCCTTAGTCTGGGTATCCTGTGACAGGCTAGTACATCTGAGCCAAGCCATTCTACGAAGCGCCACAGATGTAGCCATGGCTCTAGATGACACATCATCAGAGTCCACTGCAGCATGGAATTGCACCTTGGATGCCTCAATACCATCAGCAGCCACCTGCTCCAGCTTCTTGGCAAGCTGGCCAGGGACCTGTTTTGCTAAAGCCATGACAGTGTCCCATCTGGATTTTTGATACCTAGCAGTATAGGCCATATAGTTGGCCTGTCTGAGTCCCAAGGACGCTGCCATGTACTGTTTCTTTGCCATGGCATCAAACCTCCTGGAGTCCTTGTCTGGGGGGGTGTGAAGCCAAGGGAATATTTGCCTTATCACAGGCTGCAGCCTGCACTACCCCAACATGGCTGCATTGCTGTGTAAGGAACTCCGTATCTGAGCCTGACAATGTATACCTCTTGTCCATTCTTTTATCCACAGGAGGTATAGTATTAGGAGTCTTTAAAATCTTAAATGTCTGTTTCCCAAAAGATGTGTGTAAGGGAACAGACACTGGGATATCCATCATTTCCACATAGTCAGGCTCCTCCTGGTCATCCACAGCTTCTTCCATAGGAAGCTGGAGGGTTTCAGCCACTTTTTTATAAAACATGAAATGGGAGGGGGACTCAGAAAGCCTAGGAGGAGACACTTCTGAAGGTCTGTCTGGGGAGATGTCTGGGTCAATGGGCACATCCTAACTTTCAAAACCACATTCACTTTCCTCATACTCCTCCTCCAGTTCATAATATTCCTCTAAATCATAATCTTGAACCGGTGGAACCGGCCGAACCGAGCGCCTCCCTGATGGTGCCGGTTAGGTCGGAACCGGGGAAAGCGACTGCACAATTTTTATCGCTTTGGCTATTTCTTCAGCGGTTGGAGAAGAAAGTTTTGGATCCACACCAGCTGATTTTTCCTTTCTTGTACTCTTAGCCAGAACCGACTCCTCAGAATCGGCTCTCCTTTTGCCCAAAGAAGTCTCGCCCTGGTCAGAGGGAACTCCTTCTGGTTCGGTATGAACCGAACCGGGCTGGCCATCCAGTTCAGCGGACTTTTTGGCCTCCCTTTCCCTGAGCCTACCAACTCTCTTTTCTAGGGTAGCTACAGGAACATTTTTACAAATCTAGCAGTCTGCATTGAGGTGGTCAAACCCCAGACAATAAACACAGGTGGTGTGGGGGTCAGCCTTAGCAAAGACTTCCCCACACACACTGCAGTGTTGAAACCCAGTGGGCCCGGTTTCTCTTTTGGGTTTCTCAGACACTGTGCCAGTCCTAACCAAACTTACCCTTTTAATGGCAATCCGCCAGGCAAGACCCTCTTATCGGTTCCTGACCGTGTCACGGGTCGTGGAAAAAACCGTAATAAAATCCGTTCTTTTTTTAGAACCGATAAGAACCGGTAACCACACACTAGAAGAATAAAGATTTTTTAACAACTTGATCGGTTCAAACTGAACCGATGAACCGTTTACAAGTTCCACACAGAATAGAAAATAATATAAACCTATCTAGTACCCACAAATACCACAGACAGAGACTGAACCGACAGGTTACGGTTTAAATTCGGTCGAAAACCAAGAAAAGCGGTACTTTAACCGATAAATTGAACCGAGCAGAAGGAGAAATCTCTGGAGCGACTGTTCAGTGAGGCGGAGTAAAGAATCTGACGATTTGAGTTTAAACAGCAACAGACAGAGTCTCAACCGAGCTCAAGCTCAGTGTTCCATGCCTGGCATGGAAAGTTAACTCTTTCATCTCCGGGGCAGTTCGAAGGTTGGGACTCACTGCTATTGTCAGAATCCAGCAAGACTTCATGTTGTTTGAAGAGGGCATTCCCTCTGGATTTCCTGAAAGGTCCACCACAGAAGACTCCAGTCCACCCCTAACCATGAAATCATCTAGGCTAACCAGCTCCAGGGACTCGGGGAGAGGAACACTGGATCACATGGTGCTACGGCCTACAGGAGGTTCCGAGTCAGAAGACTCATGTCGCCAGTCCAGGTCCCCCCTCCGAAGAGGGGTCGACCAGGGTAGACTCCATCGAGGCGACCGCAGGAACCTCACCCAAAATGGCATCAGGCCTGGTATTGCCGAAGGCTGCAATGCCAACAGCACCAGAAAAGTCAACGGCACCTCTGTCGGCACCGGGAACCCCAGCAGCACCGCAAATGGCGCCGCCCAAGTCACTGGTGCCGCGGATAATGCCGAAACCCAAGATGGCACCGCAAACGGCACCACCCGAGTCCCCAGCACTGCGGACAGCGCCAGAACACAAAGTGACAACACGAACGGCGCCGCCCGAGACCCCGGTGCCGTGAAGAGTGCCAAAACCCACAGCAATAATGCCGACTGCGCCGCCTGAGTCTCCAGCATCGCGAACAGTGCTGGAACCTAAAGCAGCACCACCAACAGCACCGCCCGAGTCCCCAGCACCGCGGACAGCATCAGACTCCATGGCGGCAATGCTAGCCGAAATTGAGTGTCCACCAGAGCCGGGCCCCGCAACCTCTGAGGACGGCGCGACCCTGGGAGGGATCACACCGCTCCTCCAGTGCCAGAGAAGAAACCTCCTCGTTGGCAAGGCTAGAAGTGGAGGAGGTTCCCTCCCAGCCATGTAAACCTGGGAGCGACCCGGAGGAAGGTAAAAAAAACTCCCGCGGGCGTGGTGCGCACCTCCGACTTACACCCAGCAGTAATGAATGGTGAAGACTGACAAGGGAAGATCTAGCGACTCCGTTGGAGGAGACCGGCACCTGACCCCAACGACTGACCATCGACGTGCAGACATACCAGAAGGCAACCTCGAGTGATGCCTTCTCTTTTTTGACCTGTAGGCCGAAGAAGAGCTAGAGGCCGAACAGTGCAGAGAGTGTGACCATTTTCTTTTATGCTTCCGTGGGGACCGCCCATCCCCCTTGGCATCGGACGGTCTGTTGTCGGACCCTCCCTCCGGAGAGGGCGGCAGACCGGACCCAGCCCGGCTGACTGAACAGCTTTCATACGAAGTCTCCTTACCGTCACCTGACCCACTCATGGTCGACTCTGTCAATGGAGGGCTGAAGACTTCTTTTTCTAATAATATTTAAAAATAAGCTGTACTTATTCGAAAATAAATTACAAAACAATCAACTGAAAACTATGCTGCTAGTTTGAAGTGTAATTCCCAGGGCGGGAAAAAAGGAACTGAGGCGGTTGGAGGGTCGACGCCGAGACAGTCATGGCCGCACGAGCCAAGGCTCGTGGCGCCACTCCTCGCAGCTCCATCTCTGGCGCCGGCCTTAGGCGTAGATCCCATCAGTGTGAATGAGTCGTGCAGACTTTATGTCCAGGAAGATCTGATCACTCCAATGGTCTTGCAATTCTCTGCCTCTTGCTATCCCTCTGCCTTCACTTGCTGTTTCTGTCCTTTCTTTCCCCTTGCATATCGGCGGTTATAAAAATATATGTGAATCTTTGTGTGAAACTGTCAGTAATATTGGGATCCCATGGTTTGAAAATGTATAGTTATACTGTTGAAATTATTGCAAAAAGCTATTTAAAATTTAGGGGGGTTAACCTGAAATGCAGTTTGAGCTCCTCTCAGGCTTGTTTGCAAACCCTTTTGCACAGCTGTCAGCACAAGGCCAGATTGGGATATTGTTCTATGTGCAAGCCTGCTCTGCAAGGAAACTGACAAGAACATTTTGAGAAAAACAGGATGTCTCTTAATTAGTTCCCAGGTATCCTTGTTTGCATGTTCCCCCCTGCTCAACCAATTGCACTAAGCCTTACTGCACCATGTCTGCCAATGGTAGACATCTAAGCTACTCGGTGCCAGTGTATGCTATGTTGCCAACTTGCCCCAGCACAGCTGAAAATGAAAGTGATGAGCGTAGCCTTTGGGAGTCAGCCTGTTGAAATCAGACTTTTTTATCAGCATCTTTTAGACATCAATTAAAAAAACAAACAAAAAAAACTATTTTATGCTGCCATGAATTCCCAGACTTGATCCCCACCCCACCCACTTTGCCAAGACATCAGGACAGGACTCGGCAGCAACACTAGACTCCAGCACAGAATACCAACTCCCCAAATGAATGTGAAATGACTCACTGGTAAATCAGTGTTAATTATTTTAAAAAAGTGCCCTACTTAGCCAAAGACCTGTTATTAAGCAGGCTTGGGCGATACATAAATAAACATGTACTGTAAATTGTTAGGTATTGAACTATAATAATACCCGTTAGTTCATATTTTGGTTGTCATATACCTAGAATTTAATAAAAACTCAGTCTTTTTTCCAATTTATGTAAGACAAGATAGTTCAACTGATATAAATGAAAATTACATACTCACCGTAATTCTTGATCTTCCTAGATATGTTCACCATGCACTATTGCTTGGTTATAACCGGAGGCAACAGACCCCAGGGGTGTTTATAGCTTTAAAAATGAAAGTTTTTCTCTCTGGAGGAAGGGCCAGCGTCGGAGACGGTGCCGCCCTCGAGGCTGATGTATTATGTAGCACTTGCACGTTGGCCAGTAACCGACGCCGGCCCCCCAAGTTCCTCAGTTCTGCTCGCCAGGGAGGAAAAAAAGACCAAGAGAAAAAAGGGAGGGAGAGGCAAGAGAGCCAAAAGGATAGAAAAAGGAAAGGATATATAAACTGAAAGGAGAAAAAAGCCGACCACAGGAGAAGGGGTAGGGCCCTAGGGGTTTCTGGGTAGGGAGGCCCCAACCACTGGGCAGGCCATGGTAGAGGGAGAGAGGAAGAGAGAGAGAGAGAGGTAGGAAGGAAAGGAAAAAAGAAAGAGGGAAGAAGAGAAAGAAGGAGGGATAGAGAGAGAGACCAGTGTGCACCACAGAAAGGATAACCCTAGAAGAAAGAAAGGGTCTACCAGAGGACCAAAAAGGCAACTGACCACTCCCAAAATGGCTGGACTGAGGTCCAGCAGAGCACAGGAGGAACTAAAGGAGTGGCAAAGGAAGCCTTGAAGTCTCCCAGAAGATCTACAGGAGTTAGGTAACAGGATGTGCCAGGCAGAGGAGGCGAATATCCCTGTCCTCTCCACTTACAGGTTACCCTTTCTTTTCTTTTTTTTTACCTCCACGGACCGGGTCACCTGGCTAGGTGAACCCAGGAAACTTAACTAAAAGGTACAACCCCCCCTGGTCTTCCACTACCGGCATAGTGGTGGAAAGTGGAGCAAACCTTTTTCCTGAATAAGGGAGCAAGGGAGTAACGGGTAGGAGGAGGTCCGTGGGGGACCTTGTCCTGTGGGTAACCCAGGTCTGGGTTACCGACGAGGAAAAAGAATCGAGTGGGCCAAAAGGTTCCACTGTAGGAGGATAGAGAATGAGGCTCCCCAGGGCTCCCCAGCCAAAGATAGGGATCCGAGAAGTCAAGGGGTAGCCCTTGAAAGCTCAAGGGGCATAGGTTAGTTTTGTATGGGGAGGTTAAGGACACCCATCAGAGATGAAGAAAAACTCTTGGCCCATGCCGCTGCCCCCTGGTGCAAGTCCCACATCCAAGGCCACTCGGGGGCCCTGGGGAGCCCATGGCAGAAGGGAAAAGCCCTGCTCGCTGTCTCTCAGATGCCCTCAAGAAGTACTCGGGGCACCAGGAGGTGCCACAAAAGGTCTCCAGGAGGGAGAAGGCTAACGGCGGGGGGGGGCACCACTCAGCGGCTGGGCCATGAGGGGACGGTGGGAGGGTAGCAGTAATGAATGGTGAAGATATCTAGGAAGATCAAGAATTACGGTGTGTTTGTAATTTTCATATCTTCCTCAGATCAATCTTCACCATTCATTAATGTTGGGTGCGTTCCAAGCACCACAAATGTGGCGCTAGCACCTCCCTGAGAGCAGAAATTTTCCTCAGCCTCCTGTGGGGGAGAACACAGAGAGGAGGGGGCCCTCACAGACCTGGCAAGGCCCGAGACTGGTCATGATGAGGCAGAGACTCCTGATGCCTGGGAGATGGAAGGAACTCCACTAACTCGCGCCTCACCCTGCGGGAGAAAACAATGAACCCCTTGGAAGTGAGAGGCAATCACCATATGCTGGGCCAGGGGTGATAACCTCGAAAGGCGAAGTCACGTCATCTGCCTAATGCAGACTGCAGTTCCTGCCAGTCTGAAAGCTACCTCACTGGCCTCAGAGGATGCCCTTGCTCGGTGCCTCGCTAGCTCCAGGCCACGTGCAGAAAGTTTAATGGTCCATCCGGTCACCTCTGAGTCGGGCAACGATATCAGGAGTTGACTCAACATCATCCACAGGTACCTCTGAGTCAGGCAAGGATGCCAGGAGTTGCTAGTGTAGAACAGCGAAACAGTCTAGGGAGGTCAAATCATGGATAGCCATGTGTGTAAATGCCAGGAGCCTTAGAAACAAGATGGAAGATTTGGAGGCTATCATGGTGCAGTCAGACCTGGACATTGTGGCCATCACTGAAACCTGGTGTAATGATAACCACGACTGGGAGATGGCCATACCTGGCTACAACATATTCAGAAGAGACAGGGCAGGCAGGAAGGGAGGAGGAGTGGCACTGTATGTGAAAAATGACATAAGGGCCACAGAGATCCAGGAAGAACAAAATGGGGGGGAGAGATACTGTGGGTTAAGCTGGAAAGGAAAATGGGGCCAGCCATCCCACAGGTGTGGTCTACAGACCACCAGCCCAGGAGGAAGAAACAGATAGGGAGCTGAAGCTAGCCATCCAAAGGATGGCAGACAAGGGTGAGGTAGTACTGGTGGAGACTTCAATATTCCAGACGTGGACTGGAGCATCCCAGCAGCAGCATCAACTAGGAGCAGATTTATGTTGGATTCACTTCAGGGTGCCTTCCTCAAGCAACTGGTCATGGAACCAACTCGGCAGAAGGCAATACTGGACCTTGTACTCACAAACAGGGACAGTGTGATGGGAGTAACAGTGGGGGAGCACCTGGGGAACAGTGATCACCAGTCTTTGTGGTTTGAAATCACAGAAGGAGCAGAACCAAACCACACAAAACACGATCCTGGATTTTAGGGGGCAGACTTTGGGAAAATGGGGAGATACTTGAAAGAGGCATTAAGGGGAATGGGGCAGGAATCAGGGGTTGAGGAACAGTGGGCAGTATTTAAAATGGGGATTACAAGAGCAACAGAATTATGCATTAAGCAGGTTAGCAAGAGGAAAAGGAAGAGGAGACCATTATGGTTTCCAAAGAGGTAGCAAAGAAAGTGAAAACCAAAAAGATGGCATTCAGGCAATACAAAAAGACACAGGCAGAAGGGGATAGGGAGAAGTACCAGGAGAAGCAAAGGGAGGCAGGGAGGTCAGTAAGGGAAGCCAAAGCTCAGACAGAAGAACACATTGCAAAATCAGTGGGTAGAGGGGACAAAACCTTTCACAGGTACATAAGTGAAAAAAGAAAGGCAAAGGGAGGGATAGTGAGACTGAAGAGGGAGGATGGGGACCGCGTGGAGGATGACAACAGTAAAGCTGACATATTGAACAGGTATTTCTGCTCAGTCTTTACTGAGGAAGAGGAGGTTAACGGGTCTGAAGGGAATACAAGGGGTGAGAATGGTGCAGAAATGGACACAAGTCCCTATACACGAGAAAGGGTCCTGAAGGAACTGGAAGTAATAAGAGCTGATAAAGCATGGGGCCAGATGGGGTGCACCCAGGGTCCTTAAAGAACTAAGAGAGGTGGTGGCTGAACCTCTGGCTATCCTGTTTAGCCAATCACTGGAAACAGGGGAGGTACCCAAAGACTGGAGGACAGCAGATGTAGTCCCCTTATACAAAAGTGGGAACAAAGAGGAAGCGGGGAACTACAGACCAGTCAGCCTCACAGTGGGAAAGATTGTGGAAGCACTACTGAAGGAGAGATTGGTGGAACGTCTGGTTGTCAGTGGACTACAGGACCCAAGGCAGCATGGTTTCACCAGGGGGAGGTCATGCCAGACCAACCTCGTTGAATTTTTTGACTGGGTGACTAGGGAGGTGGATCAGGGGAGGGCAGTGGACATGGCCTATCTGGACTTCAGCAAGGCCTTTGACACTGTGCCACATAGAAGACTATTACACAAACTGGGGAATATGGGTGTGGCAGGACAGTAGTGTGTGGGTAGGTAACTGGCTGGGTGGCAGGACACAGGGTGGTGAGAAATGGCTGTCACTCCACAGAGGAAAGAGTGACCGTGGGGTACCACAGGGATCAGTGCTGGGACCGGTCCTATTCAACATCTTCATCAGTGACATTGCGCGGGACCTAGAAGGCAGAATTTCACTGTTCGCTGATGACACAAAGCTCTGTAACAGAGTAGACACACCAGAGAGTGTAGACAGAATGAGAAGGGACCTGCAGAAACTTGAAGAATGGTCAGGGTTTGGCAGTTGAAATTCAATGCAAAGAAGTGCAAGATAATGCATATGGGGCACAAAACCCTGGCACAATATATCAGTTGGGGTGAGGATATAGCATGCACCAAGCAGGAAAGGGATCTTCGGTTATCATCTCTGATGACCTCCAAGTTAGGAAAACAGTGTGACAAGGCAGCAGGTAAAGCAAATAGGATGCTGGGATGCATAGGCAGGGGCATCACCAGCAGGAAAAGGAGGTCACAATTCCACTATACAAGACACTAGTGAGGCCCCACCTGGAGTACAGTGTACAGTTCTGGAGACCTTACCTATGTAAGGACATAGACAGGGTACAGAAGGTTCAGAGGAGGGCAACAAAGATGGTGCATGGATTGCATCACAAGTCCTATGAGGACAGATTGAAGGAACTGAACATGTACTCCCTGGAGGAGAGGAGGGAGAGAGGATATGATAGAGACATACAAGTATCTTACAGGGAGGAACAGGGTGCAGGAATACACTATTTTTAAGCGAAAAGATGTTCCAGGACTAGAGGGCATGGGATGAAGTTGGAGGAGGACGATTCAGAGGAAACGTGAGGAAGAATTTCTTCACAGAACGGGTGGTGGACAAGTGGAACACCCTGCCAGAGGAAGTGGTGGGGGCTGAAACAATCACGGGATTTAAGAATGCATGGGATAGACATAAAGGAATTCTGGAGGTCAGGGGTAAGGGGCAACAGACTTCTAGGAAAACATAAACTGAACTTACAAGCTCAACTAGGCAGACTGGGTAGGCCATAGGCCCCTATCTGCCGACACTGTCTATGTATCTATGTATCTATGTACCTCATCCAGGGCTCTAAGGTAGTGAGGGAAAGCAGCCGCCAATGCCCTGAACTGTTCCCAAGTCATGGGCTCAGAAGGGTCATAGAGACCTGGGAAAGTAGGAGAAGGAGGCAAAGGAAGAGGAGGAGGAGGAGTAGAACTCTGGCGAGCCAGAGCAGGACCTCTGCTAGGGCTACAAGACTGCACAGGGGGAACCTTCCTGGGGGATGGGGCTGTGCAACTCGCCCACTGCAGGGCACCCAACCCGACAGGGATGGCCAGGGTGCTGCCCACTGGGGAGGACCCCCAGATGAGGCAATCTGAGCCAATCTGGCCCTTGTAAGGTGCCACTGACCCCATCTGCTGCAGACCCTAAAGGTTCAGGAGAGGAGAGGAGAGGAGAAAAGGGTCAGCACTGTGGCTCCTTTCAGAGCCACTAGATGCCCTGGAAAAGGGCCTGTGTGCCGACCTCGACATCCCCACCCCACCTCACCAGATAGAGACCTGCTCCTTGGAAGACCTCTATTAATGGAGATTGGGGTTCCCAAGACCACCCTGGCACCAGAAATGGTGCCAGAATTCATCTCAGAACCTGGCACTGCACCGGGGATCCAATCCAGCAATGAGAATGGCACTGGAATCACACCCGACACTGGAGCTGGTGTCAGACTCTGACCCGGCACCGCCTCAGTGCCAACCCCCTTCCCCGCACAGGAATCGGCACTGGCAGTGTAACCAGTGCCATAAGTGGCACTGGAGGGTGCAGAGGAGATGGCTCCAAGGGCAGCCCCAGGAAGGGAGTTGGTAGACTCTAAAGTACTGGAGATCATAAGGCTGGGCAAAGGAGAGCTCCAGGGAGCCTGGCAGCCAATCAGGAACATCCGACCTGGCACCACCTTTGGCACCGACCCCCCCCCCCCGGTGCCAGAATCAGCACCAGCAGTGTCCTTGGTGCCACAAGCAACACCAGAGGACATGGAGGAGGCAGCTCCAAGGGTAGCCGCAGGAAGGGCTGCGGCGGACTTCCGAAGTACTGGAGACCCTAAGGCTGGGCGAATGAGAGGTCTGGGGTTCCGAGGAGCTGGGCAGCCAATCAGGATGATCCTGATCCTCCTCCTAGGAAGAGGAAGAGGAAGAAATCAAGGAGATCTCCAAATAAGACATCCCTGAAACTCTCCCTCTCTGGGCACCGTGAACGGTAACAGAAGGGGACCCAGGGCCGACACTGGCACCACCTCGCTCACCAGCACCAAGGGCAGTATCGGGAGCCAAAGCAGTGCCAGCAGGCAGCACCGAAGGCTCTACCAGATCGGGCCCAGCATGTGGCTGCAAACGTGACACGGGGTGCATCTGTGCCTCAGAGGGGGCCACGGACTGTGAGGGGTGCTCTGCCAACCCCTCGGAGGAGGCCGACAGGTCCGCTGACCCCTCGCATAGGCCTCCCATCTCAGCGAGACTAGAACTGGGGGAGGCCTGCTCCCCCTTGGTACAAATAGTACTGGAGGGAGAACCAGGAGAAGGGTCCAAAGTGTCCTGGCCTAGGCCCCCTGGGACCAACGCTGCCCTCCGAAGGTGGGAGGATCCTGACCCACCCTCAGTGCGAGCAGTTCGAGAACCCTGAGGTCCATGGAGATGCAGACGTCACAGCTGTCCATGTCGTAAGACACACCCAGGCAGGTTAGACAGTGGTCATGGTGGTCCGTTATGGTCATCGGCTTGCCACAGGTGCACTGATGCACAGGGGTATGCCCCGCCTTAAATTTCGATGTAGGCCCTAACCAGACATGACCGCGTGCAGATCAAAATAATAAAAACACAGAACAGACTCGACACTGCACTACTGACAGAAAAAGAAAAAAATTTTAAAGATTGGTTTTACTGTTTTCCAGTATCTACGGAGTCAGAGGAGGTCTTCGGCATCGAGTGAAAACGGCGGCAGCAGAACTGACACAGCCGTAGTAGAAGACGACTTTCAGCTCCCACGATAATCCAACCTGTTGCCCAATAAGCCTGCAATCTCCTTCGTGAGACTGTCCAACATGGGTGCTGAAAAGGGGGCTGCTTTCTGGGTGAATAATCTGCTCGAGTGTGATTTTTTCCCATTATGCGGCTCTTGGGGAAGCACTGCCCCCGGGGCAGTGCCCTTTAGCTCCTCCTCCTCCAGCTTATTCTTATTGGTGGATTTTGCCCACTGGCAGTGCTTCCCCCAGGGCAGCACCCTTGCGCTCCACCTCCCACCTATCCCTATTGGTGGGTTTCGTCCCCTGCCGCCAGGGCAGCAACCTGTAGCTGTTACTTCCCACAAATCTGAGGGTTTTAAGTGTAGATGAGAATGTTATGGAAATGCTCCCCCAAGCAATGTGCACTGCTTGTCTTTGAATTTTGGTGGCTCAAAGTATATGTCTGTCTACATCCAAAAGAGCCAGACTTCAAGGGTTCAAATCTTAACCAGGGACATTTTTTTGTGCTTTGTGTCAAACTCAGTTGTGAGCATTTAATCATACAAGTGTCACAAATCATTACCTTTTTTTTAATATTGCTAAATTAAGACAGACGTAGGCGAGTGAATATATTTTATTTATAAATTGTAATAAATGGGGCAGTGCCATGATGGTTGGTTTCTGTTGGCGGCCCCTGGGGCAGTGCTCTTGCTACCCCTGGGGCAGTGCTTGTGTAATTAGTTCCTGTGAGCTGCCCCTGGGGCAGTGTCTGTGTAACTGGTTCCCATGGGCTGCCCCTGGAGCAGTGTCCTCGCTGCCCCTGGGACAGTGCCTATGTAATTGGTTCCTGTGGACTGCCCCTGGGGCACAGCGTGTGTAATTGGTTCCCAAGGGGTGCCCCTGGGGCTGTGCCTGTGTATTTGGTGACTGCTGCCTGCCCTGGGGCACTGCACAGGAACAAATACCCAAACACTGGCCCAGGGGCAGCCAGTAGGAACCAACTACACAGCTGCTGCCCAAGGGACAGCCCACAGGAGCCAATTACACAGGCACTGCCCCAGGGGCAGCACATGGGAACCAATTAGACAGACACTGCCACAGGAGCAGCCCACGGGACCCAATTACACAGGCACTGCCCCATGGACAGTTCTTAGGAACCAATTACACAGGCACTGCACCAGGGGCAGCGAGGACACTGCCCCAAGGGCAGCCCACGGGAACCAATTACACAAGCTCTGCCCCCTGGGCAGCCCATGGGAACTAACTACACAGGCACTGCCCCAAGGGGCAGCAAGGACATTGCCCCAGAGGCAGCCCATGGGAACCAATTACACAGGCACTGCCCCAGAGGCAGCCAACAGAAACCAACCATCATGGCACTGCCCCATTTATTACAATTTATAAATAAAATATATTCTCTCGCTTACATCTGTCTTAATTTAGCAATATTAAAAAAAAGGTAATGATTTGTGACACTTACATGATTAAATGCTCACAACTGAGTTTGACACAAAGCACAAACAAATGTCCCTGGTTAAGATTTGAACCCTTGAAGTCTGGCTCTTTTGGATGCAGACAGACATACACCTTGAGCCACTAAAATGCAAAGACAAGCAGTGCACATTGCTGGGGGGAGCATTTCCATAACATTCTCATCTACACTTAAAAATGGAAATTACGTACCTATCGTAATTCTGATCTCTCTGTGTATCTTCAATATTCATCACCTTTGGGTACTTGGCCAGAGGTCATGACCCTACAGGAGATTTTTGGGGGGATGGGTGGAGTCGGCTGCTTGATTGCCACATGAAGGCCGATGCTGTGTGGCACTCAGGGTTGGCCATTAGGTGTTTATCGACTCCGCCCTCCTGCCAGTTCTGGAGTCGACGAGAGGTTAGAAAAGGGTTGGGAGGGTGGGACAAGGAAGCCCAAGGGCAGACAAAGGAAAAGATGTAAAACTAAAAGGAGAAATAAACGACTGAGAGGACAGAAGAAGTTCGAAGACTAAGGGGATTGGGTAGGGACCCCAATCTCTGGAAGTAGAAAAGGAGGAAGAGGGAGGGAGGGAGGGTTAAGGATTTTTAAAAGTAAGGACAAGAGTGAGGGGGGGTGCGGAGACAGGAGAAACATACCCTGTAACCTTGACCTCTCTTCAGTTTGTATAGGAACTGCAAAGGAGGAGCCAAGAGGCTAACTGCCAGAATTGAAGGCACAGAATCACTGGCAAAAACCCTTACAAAGCAGAATTAGCTATTCTGGAAGAAAGGACAGGATACCTAAATATCTCCCCCCTCTCAAAAGGAGATTTTGGTGCAAAAAACCTAGTTTCTTAAATTAATTGAGGTTATGTCCACAGGACAAGGAAATCAAAGGACTGACAGGGAGAAGGGGAGAAGGAAAGAAAAGAGGGCAACTGCCAACCCCCACCCTACAGGGGTGGAGCTGAAGCACTGAAGAAGGAGTGCCCCAATCCTGACCACTCTACCCCTAAAGAAAATGATCCCCCCATGTGCCCCAGTTTACCCCGCTCCTGACTAACAGAAAGGAGGGAGGCGAGAGAGGGGGCACAGAGAGGGAAGGGGACCCAGAGACTGAGGCCCCAGAAGGATAGAGGGTGGGATTGTGATGAATGGTGAAGATACACAGAAAGATCAGAATTATGGTAGGTACGAAATTTCTATATCTTATCTGTGTTAATCTTCACCATTCATCACCTTTGGGTGAGTGCCCAGCCCCCCGAAGGGGGCTTATAACCTTAAGGGGCTGAGTCCCTTAGCTGTCAGTGGGTGACACACTAAGAGGGAGAACCTTCACAGGTCTGGAGAGGCCTGAGAGTGGGGAGAGTGAGACGGGAACCCCTCAGAGGGGGTAGGAAGTTGCCCCGACAAACGCCGCCTCACTCTATGGGAGAAGAGATAGGTTCTCTGGTGAGTGGAGTTAATCACCCTACGCCAGGCCAAGGGTGACAACCAGGAAAGATGCAGCCATGCCGCCCGCCTAGTGCAGATCACTGTCCCTACGACTCTGGTAGCTACCTCACTGGCATCATAAGATGCCCTTGCTTGGTGCCTTGCTAGCTCCAGGCCACATGCAGAAAGTGCAATGGCTTGTCTGGTTTGCACCGTGTCAGGCATGGAGGCTAGGAGCTGACCCAGCCTGGACCACAGGAACCTGTCATAGGTTGCATAGTTGGCCTGATGTGCTGCAATAGAGAGCAGCAACAGTGCCGAGTAGAACGTCCTCTTCCCCCAGCAGTCAAAATCCGAGAAGTCTTGATCTGGGGGCCGGTCACGGTGAGGGGTGTGAAGCCCATCAGGAGTGTCCAGTTACGTCAATCCTGACTGAGGATGAGGCATGGAACCTGGAGACTCCGGGGTGGGGGGGGGTGACAATACTGCTGGCAGAGATTCCTAGGGGTTGGAACTCCAGAAAAGGGTCTCTGCCAGGAACGCAACAACGTCTCCCGAAAGGAAGCAGGCCAGGGGGGCACCACGAGGGTGTGCCCACTGAAATCGCTTAGAAAGGCATGCGTCGAGTGCTCTGGATTGTGTTAAGTGGCAGGGGTGATGTGCAGGTCCTCTAACATCCTCATGAGGAATCACTGATATTCAGCGAGATCAGCAGCTGGAGAGATGTGGACAGACGGCTCCTCTCCCCCAGAAGAGGGGGATGAAGAGTCAGAGGACCTCTAAGGTTCAGAAGCTGGCTGCTCAAGGGGAGGTTGAAAAACCTGTCTGTCCATAGCCCTAACGTAAGAGGGAAACTGAGCAGCCACCGCTCTGAACTGCTCACAGGAGAGAGGCCCGTTAGGACCAAGAATGCCTGGGAGCACAGGAGAATGTGGCAGAGGAATGGGGGCAGAGCCAACAATGGGAATCAGCTGACCTCCGCCTGGGCTAGGGAGCGCACCAGGAGCCCTAGGGAAGGAAGGAGCTCTGGAAAACTCCACAGCCGACAGCTGATCAACCAAACTGGAGCTGCCTAGGCTGCGCCCTGAAGAATCCCCCCTGTGAGGCGACCGGGGCCGTGTAGGTCCAGAAGGACGGTCCCCTACCTCCAAAGAATAAGGCCCTCTCAAGGAAACCGAAAGGGAAGGGCGGAGATCTGCACTATGCCTTCTCCCAGACCCCGGGCGGGTTCCGGAAAAAGGCAGCCGCACAAACCCCATGCCCCTCGACCCCTCGGAATCCGAGAGTGCCCTCTTCCTCGAGAGAGCCAGCCTAGGCAGCTGGCAGCCCTGGTCAGCCCCCGGAAGGGCAATCCAGAGAGCAGCACCCTCCCCTCCCATGGGTGGTACGATTGGCCCCAAAGTTGGGTGATCCAGGCACATCACCTGAGGGGGTACCACCACTGATTGGTCAGAGAACCCTCCGAGGCTACTGTAGGTTGCAGGGCAATGGTGGCCTGCACTACAGCCTGCTGGTCAGAACCCCTGACCCTGCCCCGGCAGTCACTGTCTGCTCCTCAGAGTGGGGGCTGACTCCGGCCTGTCGAGGACACTACCAGGGTGTCCACGCCAGCAGCCAACTCCAGGGAGCCAGACTGCCTGTCTGACTCAGAGTCCGACTCCTTCTCCGAAGAGGTGGAGATCGAAGTCCTGTGCCAAAAAGTGCATGGACGCCCACTGCCATCCCCACTGAACAGGGCACCAGAACCAGAGAATGCACCAGAGTTGGTGCTGGTGCCCCCCTCTGCACCGTGAACGGTGCCAGAAGAGGACACGGTTCCAACAAGGGCAGCAGCCTTGGAGCCCAAGCCTGTCACAGCGCCGTCCCGACCCACGGCAGCGACCCGCCGTGCCGAAGAGAGAGAAAGCGCCGACGATGGCCCCGACAGTGTTCTCAGTGCCGTGAACGGTGCCGAGCTCAGAAACCCCCACAGCGCCATGCCCATGCTTTGATCCGTGAACGGCTCCAGAACTGGACATGGCACTGTGCTCAACCACGGCACCACGAATGGCGAAGGGACGAGAAACAGCCAGGGACGGCGCCATATGCTCCCGAAGGAGCAATTACTAAGGCAGTGCCTCCTGCCTGTCTCCCGGAGGGGACAGACCGGGCCTCCTGCACCATGGAAGGGGCCTCTGCCATGGCTCGGCTACAAGAGGCAGAGGCCCCCTCTTCCTCGGTCTGTACAGAACCTGGAGGGGACCCGGAGGAAAGGCCGAGAGAACACGGCTTGGCCAGATGAGTGCATGCCCGATGCCCGAAAGTCAACGGAGCTCGCCCCACTTTCCATGCGCGTTGCTCGATGACCTGGCTGTCCATGGAGAAACAGGCATCGCATGAATCCATGTCGTGAAGCGGGCCAAGACACGCGAGGCAACGGTTGTGCTAGTCGGTGATGGAGTACTTACGGCTGCAAGGGCACCGTTGCATAGGGGGCCGTCCCGCCTTGGAAGTCTTCTTGCCCTCCGACCTAGACATGACCTACGAGAAAGAAACACCAAACAAGACTCGATGTCGCAAAATAGACAGTCTTACCAGGCGACGTCGAATAGGCTAACAGAACCGGCAGGAAAAAGGGAGCCGACGGACTTCGACACGGAGTCAAAGAAAATTGGAAGGATTTCGAACTGCGCAACTGAAGGCTTGAAAAGTAGGCCTCTCAGGAGTAGATTCTTTTCCAAGCGTCCCACAAGGTGACCTCGACGGCGGGAGATGAAGAACTGGCGGGAGGGCGGAGTCAACAACACTTAACAGCCAACCCGTGAGCACCAGGCAGTGCCTCGGCCTCGAGGGCAGTGCTGATGGTACGTCGACTCCGCCCATCCAAAAAAAAAAAAAAAAGAAGCTCCCGCGGGATCATGACCTCCGGCCAAGTACCCAAAGGTGATGAATGGTGAAGACTGACACAGATAAGATCCCTCAATTCCTCAGACTTGTAACAATCAGATTTGTGGGAAGTAACAGCTACAGGTTGCTGCACTGGGGGGAAGGGACAAAATCCACCAATAGGGATAGGTGGGAGGCAGAGCGCGAGGGGGCTGCCCCGGGGGCAGCACTGCCAGTGGGTGAAATCCACCAATAGGAGTAAGCTGGAGGAGGAGCTAAAGGGTGCTGCCCAGGGGGCAGCGCTGCCCCAAGAACTGTGCTATGGGAACAAATCACACTCGAGTGGATAATCTGGAGGGAGCTCTGAGAAATTCAGCGAATATCCGTCCTGGATGATCCTAAGGATCCACATGTCCATGGCGATGAATTCCAGCCAACAGTAAAACTGAGTCAGACGTCCCCCACTGCAGAGGAGAGGTCTGCCCCAGGCAGCTGAGGCAAGATCAGGGCCAGAATTTCAGAGAGTGGCACTAGGCACTTTAAGGGCCTGTATCTCCGGTTGATCTTTCTTTTGCGGCTGGGGAGGCTGGGACTTTATTTGAGCTCCCTTTCCTTTGCCTTAAAAGGACTGTTTACTGTGATAAAAAACTTGCTCCTTTCCTTTCTGGGGGTGAGAAGGGGCAGGTCAAGAAGTCTTGATGGCTGTTCTGGTCTTCTGAGAGGCCTCATAAGACTGTTCTACCTGTTGTCCAAACAGACAGGAGCCACTGAAAGGAATATTCATAACCTGCTGTTGGACATCTCTGGAGAAACTACACGTCTGAAGCCAGAGGTGTCTTCTAATGCAGATTCCTGCAGCAGCAGAGCACGAGACAGTGTCAAAGGTGTCCATAGCTGCCTTCAACTGGTGACTGTTCAACTCAGTGCAGTGAGTAACAGTCTGAAGTATCTTATGCTTAGTTTCTGACTCAGGCAAGTTCTGCGAAAAAAAATTTGAGAGAGGTCCAAAGGACATACTCGTACTTGGAGAAATGCCCCTGGTAGCTTGCTATTCACATGCTAAAGGTACCTGCAGTGAATGCCTTTTTTCCCATCATATCTATCTTACATGACTCCTTAATGATGGGATGCACTGTGACCTCCTGAGGGAGAATGGCCTTGTCATTCTCAGCAAGAATGACAATCTTGTCAGCAATCGGCTGTGAAGCAAGGTTAGGCCTGTCCTTAGGGTCAGTATACTTACAGTCTATCTGCTAACTGACAGAAGAGATAGATGCAGCCCTAGCTCACACTGCATCTGGGTGTCTCAAACCAAGGGGGAATAGGAGGTATGAGGTTGATCAGCATGGTGGAAACACTGAGCCAC
The DNA here is from genome assembly GCA_016271365.2 of Neoceratodus forsteri. Classification (NCBI taxonomy): domain Eukaryota; kingdom Metazoa; phylum Chordata; order Ceratodontiformes; family Ceratodontidae; genus Neoceratodus; species Neoceratodus forsteri. The sequence goes on along the minus strand of CM057452.1, from coordinate 1,505,272,248 downwards.
TCCAGACGGAGACATTTCCCTGGGTCAATGGCAGAAGGCTCAAAAGTGAGAGGGGGTGGAAGTCGAGGTCGAAATCAAGGCAGACAATGGAGGGGCAGGCGGAGAATGGGCAGAATGCAGCAGGGAACTCAGTAGTGAATGTTATCAATCTTTCAGACTATGCACTTTCTGATACTGAACTGAAGGTGTTAGGAAGGGGCCTCTCTTTTGTCCCTACTAAAAATATTAATGTATTTGATACAATTATTGATCTGCATAAAATGGAGAGAAATTTGAATTTGAAATCTTTCTTCTCACGTCAGCATAATGATGGAGATAGTAATGAATATGTAGAAAATGAAATAAGTGGGACAATAATTGGCTTTAAGCCTCAGTCCACTTTCTGCACCCACCCCGGTCCTCCATTTATTAAGTGTTGTGAAACTCAAATTGAGGAGATAGGGAGACGAAGCAATAAGAGATTTTTTCACAACCTTAGTAAATTGGAAACAGAAGCACTTGAGAAACTGGGCCAGAATTTAGACTTTACCATCAAGTCAGCAGACAAGGGAGGGGCAGTGGTGGTACTTAATAGTCTGGATTATGATAGAGAAGTTGTGAGACAATTGAATGATACTAACTTCTATAAGAGATTATGCAGAGACCCCACAAATCAGTTTAAAAATGAAATAGATGCACTTCTGAAAAAGTTGAAACATGACAATAGTTTACCTGAGCATGTAATTAAATATTTAAGTGTTGATTGCCCACAGAGAGTAACGTTTTATTGCCTGCCCAAAGTTCATAAAAATTTAGTAGACTCCCCGGGAAGACCGATAGTCTCGGGTAATAACTCTCTCACAGAGCCTTTGGTAAAGTTTATTGATGCTCACATTGTAGAACTAGTACAACAAATTCCAGCATACCTCAGAGACACAGGAGAAGTGTTGCGTATCATTCAGGAGGTAGAGATTGCTGACGATAGTTTACTGGTCTCTCTGGATGTTGCTGCATTATACACAAATATTCCGCATTTCGATGGATTGCAGTCTTTGGAATATTTTTTGAATACTAGGGAAAAGAATATTCCAGCCACAGAAATTTTGGTACAGTTAGCATCATTTGTTCTAACACATAACTGTTTTTTCTATAAGAATGAATGTTTTTTACAAGTGAAGGGAACTGCGATGGGGGCTCGTTTTGCTCCGAATTTTGCTAATTTGTACATGGCGAAGTGGGAGGAGGAGGTTATTAGACTGACCTCAAACCCTTACAAGCAGTACAATGATCTTTGGAAGCGGTACATTGACGATGTACTGCTTATTTGGACAGGTACTGTTAGTGATTTACAAGATTTTGTTAAATATTTATAGAGTCCACTAATCCGAACTTGAGATTCAGTTTAGTGTATGATAAAGAACAGATTAATTTTTTAGATCTGTCAACAGTAAAGGATGGTTTAGGGAGAGCTCACTATGGATATGTTCCGAAAACCTACAGAGCGTAACACTTTATTATTAGCGAGCAGTAGCCATCCAACACATGAGATTAGAGCAATTCCCAAAGGACAGTTTATTCGTACCAAACGGAACTGTGGCTCTGAAGTTATTTATGAGAAAAGAGCTGATGAATTAGAACATAGGCTTAGGGAGAGAGGTTATCCTAGAAGAATAATAAATGAAGCAAGATAAGATGTTGGGAATATGGATAGGGTAACTCTGTTGGAGGAGAAAAAAACAGGAGAGATTGAAAAATTATGAAACACCCAAACCTTTTTTGTCAGTACATACAATGCACAATCCCATGAAGTAGCTAGTATTATTAATAGTAACTGGCATATAGCTCTACAAGATGTAGAATTGAAGAAACGTTCTGGTGATGGTCTGAAAATGGTATACAGGAGAGGGACCACGTTAAAAGATATGTTGGTACATTCCATTGCACCAATGGCGTGTACACCACAAATGTGGCTACCAAGGAGGGAGAATGGTAGCCACAGGTGTGGCAATTGTAAATTTTGTTGTCATGTTATAGATACAAAGACTTTTTTACACCCACTCCTGGAGAAGGCTTTTCCAGAGAGAGGGTTCATGACATGTGCCACTGTGGGTTTGGTGTATTTAGCCACATGTAAATGTGGCTCTTTCTATGTTGGAAAGACAAAAAGGGCTTTTAAGATCTGCATTAGCGAGCATTAGAAAATTTGGATGTTAGAAATGCCCTTGCAGTACATGTGATTAGGAATAAGGAAACATGCACACATGGTTTTAAGTTTCAGGGTTTGGAGAAACCAGTACTGTCACAAAGAGGTGGGGACTATAATAATCTCCTCCTCAGACGTGAGCAGTATTGGATTTACTCATTTAAAGGTATGGAAGAAAAAGGCCTAAATGGCAGGTTAGAGATAAAACCCTTCCTCCAGAAGAAATGAATATGGATCTTAGGTTGTTTGATTTTATTAGGTGTTTCTGATATAAGCTTTAAAATCTTTTTTTGTTTCTTGTTTCTTAGTAGTTGTTATTTGTCACTGTGCTGATTGGCTATAACCATTTTTTTCAATTATAGATTAGGTGCCCAAGATTCTGTATCGGATGCACTGAAAGAAGATGATGGACTTTTTAAAAAATAAGGAGGACTTTTAGTTCCCTTTCTAAATAAATAATCAAATAATGGAGCCACGTAGCGAGATTCAAACATACTCATGGACTGTTAGTGGTATTTACTGTTTGTCTTTGGTGCTTTTTTTTATCTCTTCTTTATTTCTCCCTTGCTCCATGCGGCCCCCATCTGACCAACTCCCACAGCTCCGTCCCCCGCCTTTACCGGGGCTTACCTTACGCCTGGTCCAGGAGCAGTGCTTGCAGAGAGTCGGTCGCCATCCTGCCGCCGGCTGCCTTTTTCCATTTTTCCTCCCCTTATTTTCCCAAGGACCCCAGGAGAAGGATGCATGCATGTTGAGGCATGCATGCACCTTACAGCCCCAGTAACGGCCGTCCTCCGCCTGCCCCATTGGCCTATTGCCGGCACCTCGCGCAGCCTCCCCTTACGCCCACCAGGGGTAGCCGAGTGAGGGATGCCACCCCACCTCCCTCGAGAGGAGAGCTGCCTTGCAGCCGCTTCCATCCTGCTCCGCCTGCCCCCATGCTGAACTCCGACGACCCAGGCTCACTCCCGAACCCGGGACGCCGACGTGCCACGAGGTGAGACGTCCAGCGCCTCAGCCCTCTGCACCACAGGGCCGGCATTTTGGTGCTGTTTTAATTATTAGCAAATGTGTTGCAGCCAAATAGTGGTACATATATTAATTATGGAATTTTTATTTTACAATATTTGCAGTGATATATTTCTCCTACATTGTCACTTTAATATGGTTCTGTATAAAAAGGTGGTAACTAATTGCTCAGTCACCTTTGAGAAAGCTCTTTTGAGCGAAACATATCAGGTGACTGAGTGTAACGTTTGTGTGATGCTTGCTGGATGTTTCAAGCGGGAGGAACGGGCCAGGGTTTTTATGTGGATTTACATGGATTTTGCACTGCTTTTGCACATTTTTCACTGCATGCATGGACAACATGAATAAAGGATTTAAATGCTACCAGTTGGTGAAGTGCTTGCAATCCTTCTAGGAGAACCTTCGCTTGAGCACCATTTGAAGCTGTGGTGAGTGGATGCGAATATTGGCTCTGTGACTTTAACCCCCTTTTTCAGCATATGCCGGTTTGGTCTTGTAGTGATGCTGGTCTCCTCGTTGTTTTCAACGATGCTTTCTTCAACACCATAGGAACCTTCACCATCAGTGAGGGGGAATCCACACGGAAGATTTTCAGCAGTACAATTGGGGTTGTCCACGTCATCGATGTTAGTCGTCATCACCAACCCTATATAGGCGTGAGCAGCCCCACTCCCTCCTCAGTTCTTTCCCCACCGGAGACTAAGGGAGCTAGGCCCTTGCCCTGGGGGACCGAGGAGAGAAAGAGGTACCCAGACCTATGTAGAAAGCTGGATACAGCAGACAGCCAATTCCCAGAAAGGAGCCCCAAGAAGGGGGAGGTGGGAGGGAAAGCATACCTGATGACTGAAATCCCTTCGAAAATCTACTGTTACAGTAAGTTCTTATGTAACTGTTTTGTCTTCTTCAGGGTATCTCAGTCATCAGATAACACCGTAGGAACGAGTACCAAGCAGTGGCAAGTGTAAACAGACAGTCTGGGAGGAGGGTACACCATAAAATCAAGACAGGAGTCCCTGCAACACAGCCCTTCCAAATTCTGCATGGGCTCTTCAGGCAACGTCTAGTCTGTAATGCTTGGTGAAAGTGCGGACTGTACTCCAGGTGGTAGCCGTACAAATGTCAGTGGCTGAGACCCCTTTGAAGCAAGCTACCTAGGTAGCCACTCCTCTGGTGGAAAGAGCTTTGACAGCACCAGGCAATTCTTTGCCATGCTTGTAGCAAAACACAATGTAATTTGCCAACCGTTTGGATAAACATTGCCTAGAAACTGAAGTGCCCTCTCTAACAGGGACGAGGGAAACAAACAACTGCTTTGACTTTATGGACTCTTTAGTCCAAAGCAGGTAGTACTTCGAGGTTCTGCACACATCTAATGTATAGAGCAGTGCTTCCCCTGGATTGGAACACTCAAGAAAATAAACAGGAGGGTGGACAGACTGATTAAGTGTGAACTCAGAAACCACCTTAGGCAGAAACTTAGGATTTGTGCGCAGAGAGACCGTCTTTGTGGAAAATCATAAAGGCTCCTCATGACAGAGGGCCTGAAGCTCTGAAATTCTTCAAGCAGAAGTAACTGCAACTATAAATAGCGTTTTCCAAGAGAGAAAGTGCAAATCACAAGTCGGGATTGACTGAAAAGGAGACAGGGTTAACTTCTCCAAAATAAAATTTAAGTCCCAAGCCGTGACAGGGGAATGGATAGGAGGTTTCAGATGCAGGATGCCCCTAAAAAAGGTAGGGAGACATCTAGCTGAGCAATCGTGCGGTCACCCATGAGCTCATGAAAGGCAGAAACAGCTGAAAGGGAGGAATACTGGAGGCCTGAGTCGGACAATGAGATCAGGTAGTCCAGGATATGATTTACCAAACAGGTGAAAGGGTCCAGGTAATGTTTGGCAGCCCAGATGGCAAACTGCTTCCACTTCATGGCATACGTGGTACGAGTGGAAGGTTTCTGGGCTGCCACCAGGATGTCCGCTATCCTGTTAGAGACCCCGAACCTGGCAATGGCTATGTTCTCAGGAGCCAGGCATGCACATGAAGGGACCTGAGGTTGGAATGAACCAGGGTCCCCTGAGCCTGGGTCAGCAGGTTCCTGCAGAGAGGAAGAGGGACTGGAGGTTCCTCTGCCAGCTGCTGAAGTAGAGGGAACCATATCTGGCGAGGCCAGAATGGAGCCACCAGAATCATGCTGGCTCCCTCCATCTGCAACTTGATTAGCACCCTCTGTATCAGGGAAAATGGAGGAAATGCGTAAAGAAACCTCCCACTCCAAGAGAGGGACAATGCATCTCGCCAGAAAACTTCAGGCCCTAGATCTAGCGAGCAGAAAGAAAAAATTACTCACCTTAGTAATTGTGTTTCTTCTAATGGAGTCTCGCAGTATTCCGACTATATGCAGTTAGCCCCAGCACTTGAACTGCTCCAGAGAGGAAAGAGTTAACTCTATGACAAGGCATAGAACGTTGAGCTCAAGCTTGGTTTTCAAACCTCTGTCCCAGGTACTCCTCAGTGTAACTGTTAGATTCTTCCGAGCTCTATACTAACCAACTAACAATCCAGAAATTGTTTTTAGAGCTTTTGTGCCAAAAGGCAATAGACATAAATTTAGGGTCCAAAGACTCAAGTCGAGACTCCCAAAAAGAATACAAGTAAGTAATAAGCAAACAATCATAAAACACAGGAACAAGAAAAACCTCAATAAAGAGAAGGCACCCAGGTACACCCCTGGGGTGCAACACTGCGCCTGCCCACCCACATCCCAAAACAGCTAGGTTCCAGGAGGGGAGGCAGGGAGGGAGGTCAGAATACAGCAAGACTCCATTAGAAGAAACACAATTACTAAGGTGAGTAATTTTTTCTTCAAACAACATGAAGTCTTGCTGTATTCTGACATATGCAGACTACCAAGCAGTACCTCCATGGAGGAGGGACAGAACCTACTTTGGGAATAGGCTCTGATGTACTGTTGTGTTAGAAACCGAGCATTACTCCCAGCCTGGATATCCAGAGAGTAATGCTTGGTAAAGGTATGGACTGTTTTCCAGGTGGCTGCTTGACAAATTTCTACGAGAGGAATATCCCTGGCAGCAGCCAGGGAAGCAGCTGTACCTCTGGTGAAGTGAGCCCTCAGGCCTGAGGGAGGAATCTTACCCAGTTTTTCATAGCAGAATTGTATACAAGATACAATCCACTTGGCAATAGTTCTTCTTAGTGGCAGGTTTGCCCTTTCCCACTTCTCCATAGTGAGGAACAGCTGAGGGAGTCAAACCCAGGACCTTGGTAATGCACTATGGTAACTAAGGCCTTTAACGCCAAACTGTAAGCTTCCTCTCACCTGAGGAAGAATGATCAGTAAAGAAAACAGGAGAGACACAGACTGATTCAAATGGAAGTCTGAAACCACTTTGGGCAAGAACCTTCTATTGGTTCTAAGGACCACTTTATCCCTGTGAAAGGAGATAAAATCAGGTTTCACTGACAGGGCCTGCAATTCACTGATACGCCTGGCAGAGGTAATGGATACAAAGAACACAGTTTCCCAAGTCAAGTACTTAAGCTCTGCTGAGGACATAGGCTCAAAAGGAGGTTGCATAAGTTGAGCAATGCAAACATTTAAGTCCCAGGCAGGGGCAGGGTCTCTAAAGGAAGGATTGGTGTGAAACAATCCTTTAAAAAATTTACAGAACACAGGATGAGATGACAGTGAGGAAGACTTTCCCACTGACAGAAAAGCATAAACAGCTGACAAGTGTACCTTGAGAGTAGCTGGTCTGAGGCCTAGGCCATTAAGATGGACCATATAATCCAGAACCATAGGCAATTCAGCAGTATCTGGAGAAATATGCTTCTTGGAACACCAAATGCTGAATCTTTTCCATTTAGAGTTATAAGTCTTTCTGGTGGAGGGCTTTTGAGCAGCTTTGAGAATATCCAGAACCCCCTGACAAAGATGCAAGTCTGCAAACTCTAACTCTTCAAGAGCCATGCCTTGAGATTGAGAGACTGAAGATTGGGGTACCAAATCCTCCCCTGAGAGGATGTTAACAGATTGTAATTCCTGGGAAGAGACAGGGGAAGATGGACTGCTAGGGACAACAACAGGGAGTACCAAGGCTGCCTGGCCCAATCTGGAACAATTAGAATCACTTTGCAAGGTTGAGACCTTATCTTGACTAGAACCTTGAACAGGAGTGGGAAGGGAGGGAAGGCTACCAAGTAGTACCCCCAAGGAGGAGGGAACTACAGAACCTATTTTGGGAACAGGCTCTGCAGTACTGCAATGCCAAACCTAGCATCACTTCTTGACTGAATGTCCAGGGAGTAATGCTTGGTAAATGTGTGAACAGTCTTCCAGGTGGCTGCTTTACAGATTTCCACTAAGGGTATGTCTCTAGCTGCTGCGACTGAAGCAGCTGTACCTCTGGTAGAGTGAGCCCTCAGACCTGAGGGTGGCTCTTTCCCCAATTTTGGGCAGCATAACTGTATGCAAGAGACAACCCACCTAGCAATAGTTCTCTTGGTGGCAGGCTTACCTTTACCTACCTCCCCATAAGTGAGAAACAGCTGGGAGCAGTCGTTTCTATGGAGCTTAGTGGATTCTAAGTAATAACTCAGAACCCTCTTTACATCAAGACTGTGTAAACTCCTCTCTCCAGAGGAGGAGTGATCAGTGAAAAATACAGGCAGTGTCATAGATTGGTTCAGATGGAAGTCTGATACCACTTTAGGGAGGAATTTCCAATTTGTACGAAGGACCACCTTATCCCTATGAAATGAGATGAAATCAGGTTCCACTGATAGAGCCTGTAACTCACTGATTCTCCTGGCAGAAGTAATAGCAACCAGGAATGCAGTTTTCCAAGTCAGGTATTTGAGCTCAGCTGAGCAAAGTGGTTCAAAGGGAGGCTGCATCAGCTGTGCAATACAGATATTCAGGTCCCATAGAGGAGTAGGATCCCTGAAGGGAAGATTGATGTGGACAAAACCTTTGAAGAATTTCTTGAAAACTGGGTGGGAGGATAGAGAGGAGACCTTCCCAGACGAAAGAAAAGCAGAAATAGCTGCCAAATGCACCTTGAGAGTGGTAGGCCGAAGGTCTAAACTGTTAAGATATACCAAATAATCTAAAGCAGTGGCAATGTCAGATGAATCTGGCTGGATGTGCCTCTGGGAACACCAGAACCCAAACCTCTTCCATTTACAGTCATAGGTTTTTCTAGTGGAAGGTGTTCTACTGGTCTTAAGGATATCCAGAGCTGATTGTGAGAGATGCAGGTCTGCATATTCTATCTCCTCAAGAACCAGGCCTTGAGCCTGAGTGTGTGAAGACTGGGGTACAATATCCTCCCCTGCGATGAGGTGAGGAGGTTGAACTGTCTGGGAAGGCAAAGGGGAAGTGTCACTGACAGTGACAAAAGTAGAGGATACCAAGGCTGTCTGGCCCAATCCGGGGCTATCAGAATCACAGTGCAGGGTTGGGACCTGATCTTGACCAGAACTCTGAATATCAGAGAAAAGGGAGGAAAAGCATAGAGAAACCTATTGGTTCAATCCAACAGGAGGGCATCTAGAGGAACAGACCCCTCAGAGGGGGCCTGCAGCAGAACAGAGGGAGCTGATGGTTGTCTGGGGCTGCAAAGAGATCTATGTCTGGAGTGCCCCATCTCTTGAAAATTATCTGAAGAATGAGAGGATTCAGGGCCCATTTGTGGTGACCTTGGGAAATCCTGCTGAGAACATCTGCAGGTACATTGTCCTTCCCTGGGAGATGCACAGCAATCAGGGAAACCTGCAGGGAATAAGCTAGTGACCATATTTTCATGGCCTCGGTGCACAAGGCCGAGGACCGAGTGCCCCCCTGCTTGTTTATGTCCCACATGGTTGTGGTGTTGTCTGTCCTGACCTGCACCACTTTCCCCTGAATTAAACTCAAAAATGTCTGAAGTGCCAGAAAGACAGCCCTGAGTTTGAGAAGATTTATGTGAAGGACAGACTCCTGATGGGACCAAGTCTCCTGAGCAGTATGCTGATCCAGGTTGGCTCCCCATCCTAGCAGAGAAGCGTCTGTGGTGAGAATCACTGTGGGAACCTGACTGAGGAAGGGAACCCCTTGCCTCAAGTTGTCCTCTTCCAGCCACCACAGGAGGGCCTGAACCAAAGTTAGAGACACTGGAACCAACTTGGAGAGGGGATCTTTTTTTGGAGACCAAACGGCTCTTACATGAAACTGAATATCCCTCATCTGAAACCTTGCCCTTTGCACTACTGCAGTGCAGGCTGCCATGTGGCCTAGCAACTGCAAGAAGTGTCTGGCTGGCCGAGATACAAGTGGATGAAAAAAGGAAGCCAGAGAAATAAGGGACTGGACCCTTGAGAGAGGAAGGAAGGCCTTGGCCTGAACAGTGTCCAGCTCCACTCCTATAAATGTGAGAAGCTGAACTGGTTCCAGAACAGACTTTTCCAGATTTAGAATGAATCCTAGGGAGTGTAGAAGATTTTGAGTGACCCCTAGAGCTGACCTGACTTGGTCTGGAGACTGACCTACTATGAGCCAGTCGTCCAGCTAAGGGAACAGTAAGATGCCTTGTCTTCTGAGGAAGGCCACCACTACTGCTAGGCATTTGGTGGATACTCTTGGGGCAGATGTTAGGCCAAAAGGCATTGCTCTGAACTGGTAATGGCCTGAGGGCAGTTCGAACCAGAGGTGCTTTCTGTGGGACTGCCTGATAAGTATGTGGAAATAGGCATCCTTGAGATCCAGGGAGGCAAGCCAGCCTCCTGGTCTCAGAGAGGGAAGAATAATTCCCAGAGTCACCATCTTGAACTTTGGCTTTAGTGTTTGTTTAGGTATCGTAGATCCAGGATGGGTTGCCACTCCCCTGTCTTTTTTAAGGTAAGGACGTACCTGGAGTACAATCCTTTTCCCCTGTGAATGAGAGGTACCCTTTCCACTGCTTGCAGAAGCAGTAGAGAAGAGACCTCTACTTCTAAGGCCTGTGTTTCCTCTGCTGAGGAAAGACAGAAAGCCTTTGCTCTCAACTTTGGGAACCTGCTGAAGCTGAGAGCAAGACCCTGGCTCACCACTTCCAGGACCCACTTGTCTGAAGTGACAGACTTCCAGGTCTGGAAGAAGTGAGCCAGTCTGCCCCCTACAGGAATTGGGGAGGTGACACTGGCTGACACATCAGGGTGTCTGTTTGGCAGGGGGCTTAGACTGAGAGGAGGATGCAGCCCATGTCATCCCCCTTCTGCCTCTTCCCCTAAAGAACCCCCTCTGCTGAAACGAAGAGGAGGCCTGGGCCTGGTAGAAAAGCCTGTGAAAAGGCCTGCCACTGCCAACCCTGGATTGCTGCCTCTGAGGAGTGGTCTGCTTTTCTTTGGCTGCAGCACTCCTGTATGTGGTCCTGTACACGTCCATCTTTTTCATGTACGTCTCTGTTTGCTCCCCAAACAGAGAGTTACCAGTGACAGGAAAATCCATGGCCTTGGTCTGGGTATCCTGAGATAAACTGGTACACCTGAGCCAGGCAAATCTCCTCATGGAAACAGATGTAGCCATGACCCTAGAATGAACATCATTCAAGTCCACAGCAGCATGAAACTGGACCTTTGAAGCTTGATGCCATCCACAGCCACCTGCTCCAGCTCCCTGGGCCAGCTGGGAGGGATTCTAGCCAGCTCCAGAACCGTATCCCACCTAGACTTCTGGTATCTGGCTGTATATGCCATACTTGGATTGCCTGAGTCCCAAAGAGGATGCGAAGTACTGCTTCTTTGCCATGGCATCCACTTTCCTGGAATCCTTATCTGGGGGGGTGAGATGCCAGGGGAATATTAGCCTTGTCACAGGCTGCAGCTTGCACTATCCCAACATGGCTGCAATGGTTAGTAAGGAAATCCGTACCAGGGCCTGACAGAGTATACCTCCTGTCCATTTTCTTATCCACAGGAGGTATGGATGTTGGAAACTGTAATATTTTTGGGGTCTGTTTTCCCAGGGACTTGTGCAGAGGGACAGACACCCTTTTTGACTCTGGGACGTCCATCATCTCAACACAGTCAGGCTTCTCCTGATCCTGTTCAGCTTCTTCCACTGGAAGCTGAAGAGTCTCAGCTGCCTTCTTGTAAAACAAGAAGTGGGAGGGGGACTCAGAAAGCCTAGGAGGAGACACATTACAAGCCCTGTCTGGGGAGATGTCAGGCTCAACAGGCTCATCTAGGTCTTCATAATCTTCATCTTCATCATCTTCGTCTCCTTCCCAATCGCCTTCATAAAATGCTTTGGGGTCATATTCAGAGGCAGACAAGTCCGACCGAAAAGACCGTCTCTGCGTCGGTTTCGGTTTGGTCGGAACCGGGCGAAGCGACTGCACAATAGCGATGGCTTTGGCTATCTCGTCAGTGGTCGGGCCATGGGAACCAGGATCCGAACTGGCTGACTTGCACTTTCTTTCTGTAGGAACCGATTCCGCAGAATCAGCTCTCCTCTTGCCCGAGGGGGTATTGCCTAGGTCAGTGGGCACCCCTTCAGGTTCGGTCGGAACTGAACCGGGCTTGCCATCTGGGTCAGCGGATTTTTCGGCCTCCCTTTCCTTCAGCCTACTTAAACGTTTATCCACAGTGGCCTTAGGAAAGTTTCTGCAGATTTGGCAGTCTTCTTTGAGGTGATCAAATCCCAGACAATAAACACAGATGAGGTGGGGATCAGCCTTGGCAAAAGCCTCCCCACACTCAGTGCAGTATTGAAACCCAGTGGGCCCGGTTTTCTTTTGGGTTTCTCAGACATGCCTTTAAATACAAAGTCACCCTTACCAGCGTTCAAACCAGGTGACTATCAAACCTATCAGTTCCAACCGTGTCACGGGTCGGATGAAAAAAACGGAGGAATCAATGTTTTTTTTCAGGAACCAATAGATACCGGAAAACCACAATAAAATACACCTGTAGAAACGGAAACAACAAATCGCTTTGGTTCCCAACCAGACTGACCAGAAAGAAACCGAAAACAAAAAACTATTTCTTTCTAAACCAAACTACTACCTACTAATACATTTACTGTACTGGGACAGAGATGTAAAGACCGAAAAAATAAAGAAGTGGTTTACTAAACCGACAGATTTTACCACAACCGAACCAAAGTGAAGAAGAGGATATCCAGAGCGACTTCACAGTAAGGCGGAGTAAAGAATCTGACGGTTACACTGAGGAGTACCTGTGACAGAGGTTTGAAAACCGAGCTCAAGCTCAAGGTTCTATGCCTTGGCACAGCGTTAACTCTTTCCTCTCCGGAGCAGTTACAAGTGCTGGGGCTAACTGCATATAGTCAGAATACAGCAAGTCTTCATGTTGTTTGAAATGGGAAGTGTTGCATTGAGTGGGGACGCAAAAAGGCCCAACTCTGGACGACCCATCTGTCGAACAAGTCTTCTGAGATGGATGAGAGACGCTCCCACTCGTGCATGCTGGACCGAGTCCTGCTGAGACTGTCCGCCAGAGTGTCCAGGATGCCTGGCACATGGACTGCAGAGAGTGTCAGACTGTGATCCAGTGCCCAGTACCATACTTGCATGGAATCTCTGCAAAGGGAGTACAAGTGAGGGCTGCTCTGCTTGTTGATGGAGTACACTACGCTCAAATTGTCCGACTACAGAAACAGCTAACCAGGAGCAAGATGCTCCTGAAAGGCCTGCATGGCTTACAGCGCCGCTCTCATCTTCAGGAAATTAATATGTAGGGAAGCTTCCCATTCAGACAAGAGGCCTTGGTTTAGAAGGGACCCAGGAGTGCTCCCTAGCCCAAACCCAACACATCCATGGTTAGAATCTGATGCGGGGAAGAGATCTGGAATGGAACGCCTTGAAGCAGGTTCAAAGGGTCCATCCACCACTACAATACCTTGCAGACTGGGGAAGTGACCAGGACTGGATGGTCAAACTTGTCCAAGCGCTGGTCCCACTGTACCCAGAGGGTCCACTGAAGGGTACGAAAATGAAGCCTGGCCAGCGGAACGGTGGGTATGCCCAACAATCTGACGTACACCCTGGCAGGAATGTACCAACTTTGAGCAACTACCTGAGCTTGGACGAAGAGGCACTCTGCCCTGTTCTGGGGCAGAAAGGCCTTCTCCTGCGCTGAGTCCTGGACCGCCCCTATATATTGCAGCCTTTGGGACAGAACCAGAACCAACTTGGGCAGGTTGACAGTGATGCCCAGGGTGTACAAGAGCTGGAGAGTGCACTCCAGAGTCAGCAGAAGCTGTTCCCTGGATGGGGCCTTGAGGAGCTAATCGTCCAGGTAAGAGAAGACATACAGTCCCTCTCTTCTGAGAGCTGCTGCAACTGCTGCCAAGCACTTGGCAAAGACTCGCGGTGCAGAGAATAAGCCAAAGGGCAGCGCTTTGAACTGATAATGCTTGCCTTGAAAGGCAAAATGAAGGAACTTCCTGTGTGGAGGAAAGACCAAGATGTGCAGGTAGGCATCCTACATGTCCAGTGAACATAGCCAGTCTCTGGCCTTGAGGAGGGGCAGTAGGCCTGGCAAAGTTACCATCTGGAACTTTTTGCACTGAACAAGCAGATTAAGGTCCTTGAGAGCCAGAATAGGCTTCAGATCTCCGGTCTTTTAAGGGTCCAGGAAAAACCTGGAATAAAACCCCTGGTTTCTCTGGTGCCTGGGCACTGGTTTGAGTACCTGCTTGCATAGAAGAGACTGTACCTCCTCCCGGAGAATAGACAAGTGAACCAGAGGGCAAATTGAGGGTGGGGGCGGGATGCCTGGAGGCTGCTCTATGAGCTCCAAAGTATGACCCTTTTCTTTTCTTTTTTATTACTGTTTTAACTCCTTCAGCGGGCTGCACGGGGCTATGACCCCCCCCCTCAGAGGGGGTACATCCTCCAGCCCAACCCCCAGCTTGTCTGCCCCCTGAGGTTCCCCTGCAAATTTCCCCTCCGTGGCAAGGCCAGGTGGAGGGGTGCCAGCAGTCCCTGCCATCTGATACGGCATATCTGGTGGCGGGGGGCAGACTTTGCCGGAGCGATCGGACCATCACGGGTCCGTGGAGCCCCGGCCTTTTTATGTTTTCTCCCTCCCTACCCTCCAACGTAAGCACATCGGGTTCCAAGCCTCCCGACCCATACTGCCCTCCAGCCACCGCTAGAGGGCAGCAGCAGGTGAGACAACTAGTCCCCTTCCCCGGAGAGAGGACAGCAGTCCTCCAGATGCTCAATCCTCTCTCCCCCCTGCTGACCCCCATCAGCCCAGGCTCGTTCCCAAACCCGGGTCACCGGTGTGGCACGAGGTGTGGCATCCAGCGCCTCAACCCTCAGTGCCACTGGGCTAGCCAGTATGACCCTTTTCTATGATCTGCAGAATTCATGCATCTGGAGTTATGGTTCTTCATTGATTCAGATGGAGGGAGACTCGACCTCTGGCCACCACCTCCTGGGACTGGGCCGGGGGGGGGGTCTGGCAAGGAGTCAAGCAGAGGTGGAGCCAGCTACAGAGGCTGGTCCATCACCTCTGGGCTGCTTGGCTGCCGCTCAAACACAGGAGGGGCCAGGCAAAGAAGCCTGAGCTTGACGCTTTCCCTGGGTGCGGGGAGCCGATCCTGGCCCACCCTTTGCCCCTGGGCTGGGTATGGTAGAGGGAATGGACCAATTTAACGGCCATTCCCGAGGCCTGCAGATCATTTATGAGGTCCTGGACATCAGGGCCGAACAACTTAGTGCCACTGAAAGAGGCATTAAGCACTTTGTGCTGCACATCAGCTGCAAATCCAGAAACTCTGAGCCAGGAGTGCTACAGAGGCATATGCCAGTGGCAGTTGCTCTGGCAATGGTATCTGCCATATCACACAGGGCTCTGAGGAGGTGTTTGCTTATATTTTCAGTTGCCTGGAAACACTGAAGCAATTCCTGCTTTTGTGAGCCATCAGGAAGGGCCTGAGCTGCAGCTTTGCCCTTCTTCCAGCTGGCATTTTGGTATTTAACCATGTGTGACATAATCTGCAAGCCTCAAACCTAAGGTGGAGGAAGCATAAACTCGTTTTCCCCAGAGGTCAATCCTATGGGATTCCTTGTCTGGGGGAAGGGAAATTAAAATTACGTACCTACCGTAATTCGTGATCTTCTTGGACGAGTCTCCACCACTCATTCACACTAATGGGATCTGCGCCGGAGGCACTAGGACCCAGCGGAGCAAACTTTTTTGCTGGAGGGCGGCGCCAGAGATGGAGCACATGAGGGGAGTCAGCATGTGAGCCTCAGCTGGAAATGCGGTAATGACTATCTTGGCGTCGACCTCCAACACGCCTCAGTACCTTTTTTACCGAGGAGGTGCAGCGTAACTAACCTAGAAGGATAGTTTATCCAAAACCGGACATAAGATAGTCCGGGCGACCCGTATAAGAAGGGTCAACAAAGGAGTCTTCACAGCCTAAAGATTTGAGGGAGTGAAGACCAACAACAGAGGTGAGCTCGGGGGACGGAGGGTGGGCGTGAGAATGAGTGGTGGAGACTCGTCCAAGAAGATCAAGAATTACGGTAGGTACGTAATTTTAATATCTTCCTGGACATAAGTCTCCACCACTCATTCACACTAATGGGAGAGGACCAAGCTAATAATCCCCTGAGAGGGCGGCAGGAGAGACCAAGAGTTCACAGTTTTAGGACAGAAGTCCATTAAGGATGGTTCTGCCAAAGGAAAGATGTCGTCTGGCGTGGACATCCAGGGCATAGTGTTTAACGAAAGTATGCACTGAGCTCCAGGTAGCCGCTTGCAAATATCTGCAATGGGCACGTTGCGGATTTCCGCCAGAGATGCCATGACCGCACTAGTAGAGTGAGCGTAAACTCTGCCTTCCAGCTTAACCTGCGCCATGGAATAACAGTGGCGAAGACATGCCACTAGCCATGCTGAGATACATCTGATAGCGACAGATTGACCCAGCCGGGTCTCACTGAAGGAAACAAACAGTTGTTGAGCTTTACGAAAGTCTTTTGTTCTATCTAGATAGAAACGTAAAGCTCTCTTGACGTCCAAGGAATGAAGAGAACGTTCTCCTTCATTCTGGAAGTTCGCGAAGTAAGAGGGAAGGACCAAAGGTTGGTTTAGATGGAATTCCGAAACAACCTTAGGAAGAAATTTAGGATGGGTTCTAAGGACGACTCTGTCTTTATGAAACACAGTATACAGAGGATCTGTGACCAAAGCATGTATCTCAGAGACCCTGCAGACTGAGGTAATAGCTACCAGGAAGGCCGTTTTCCAGGTGAGAAATTTTAGCTCACAGGTAGCCAGAGGTTCGAAAGGTTTCTGAGTGAGCATGTCTAGCACAAGATTAATGTCCCAGGCTGCGACTGGGCGTCTTGTAGGAGATCTGGAATGCAGAATTCCCTTAAGAAACCTCTTAACCACAGGTAGCTGAGCCAGTGACAAGGAAAGTACCAGCTCATGATAAGCTGAAATGGCACAAAGGTGAACTTTGACTGTAGAGTACTGCAGACCTGAATTTGAGAGGTCTAAGAGGTACTCCAAAATTTTATCTGGTGGGCAGGAAAAGGGACTCAAGGAGGAATTTGCACACCAGAGCGAAAAACGCTTCCATTTGGCTGTGTAAGTTTTCCTAGTGGCTGGCTTCCGCGCAGCCAGAAGAATATCTGAAACCCTGTGAGAGACATTGAACCTGTTCACTTCTACCTCTTCAGGAGCCAAGCGTGAAGGTGAAGTGACCTCAGGTTGGGATGAACAACAGGTCCCCGAGTCAAGAGGTTCGTCTGAAGGGGAAGTAGTTTCGACGGAGCTACCGACATATTGTTGAGTAGTGGAAACCACATCTGTTGCAGCCAGAAGGGAGTAATGAGGATCATTTTGTCTCCCTGGGATTCGAACTTGAGAAGTACCCTCTGAATCAGAGGAAGAGGCGGAAAGGCGTATAGAAAGCATTTTGTCCACTGCAGCCTGAACGAATCCTGACAGAAAATGCCAGGCCCTGGATTTCTGGAGCAGAAGAGAGGCAGTTTTGTGTTGAGTGGGGATTCAAAAAGGTCCAGGTCTGGAGTTCCCCACTCCGCGAATATTGACTGAACTACGGTTGTGTCGAGAGACCATTCGTGAGGATCTGTCTCTGTTCTCCTGAGGCGATCTGCCAGTTCGTTCTGCACTCCTGGCAGGTAGACCGCTAGGATTAGAGACTTGTGCTGCAAGCACCATTCCCACACTCTCATCGCTTCTCTGCATAAGGGGTAAGAGTGAGTGCCGCCTGGTTTGTTGAAGTAATACATCACTGCTTTGTTGTCCATTTGAAGGAGAATGATCTCGTGACAGAGAATGTCCTTCAACGCCCGGACTGCATAAAGGACGGCTCTCATTTCTAAGACATTTATGTGAAGCTGGGACTCGACCTGAGTCCACGTACCTTGAGTGTGGAGAGCCTGACAGTGAGCTCCCCATCCCATCAGGGATGTGTCTGTGGTAATAGAAATCTGATGTTCCAGAGGGATACCCTTCTAGGAGATTGTTCTCTTGCGACCACCAGGTGAGTGACCTCTTTAGGGGTTCCGTCATCTTGATGAGAAAGGACTGCGGGTGAGTGGTTGGGGACCACTGAGTACTGAGCATCCACTGAGAGGTTCTCATGTGAAGGCATGGCAGGGGTACAGTGAACACCGAGGATGCCATGAGACCTAGCATCCGTTGCATCGAGAGAGCTGGAACAGAGTAGCTCTCCCCGATGTGACGGGCCATCTGAAGGATATCGCTGCTCCTGTCCTGTGGAAGAAAAGCCTTGGTACAGGAGGTGTCCAGAAGAGTTCCTATGAAAAGGAGTCTCTGGGAGGGCTGCAACTGCGATTTTTTGAAGTTTAGCAGTACTCCCATGGACGTGAGAAAGCGTGAAGCTGTGGCTACGGCGTCCAGAGTTCCCTGTCTGGAAGGACTTGCCAGAAGCCAATCGTCTACATAAGGGAACACTTGTATTCCGATCTTCCTGAGATGCACTGTGAGAACTGCACAACACTTTGTAAAAACTCATGGCGCCGAGGATAGCCCAAAGGGCAGGACTCTGAACTGATAATGCTGTCCCAGAGCCACAAACCTCAGGAATTTGTGATGCTTTGGGTGAATAGAAATGTGCTGGTAAGCATCCTGCATGTCTAGGGAGGCTAGCCAGTCATGTTGATGAAGCAAAGGTAACAAGGTTCCTAGTGAAATCATTTTGAATTTCTCCTTGGGCAGAAATTTGTTTAGTTTTCTGAGGTCCAAGATGGGGCGCATGCCCCCAGTTTTCTTTGGAACCAGAAAGTAATGGGAGTAGAACCCTGTGTTCCGTTGATGCAGCGGCACTACTTTTACTGCCCTGTTGTTCAGAAGGCCCTGAATCTCGGCGGCGAGAAGGTCTGACTGAAGGGTTGACAGTCTGGGCTGTCGTTTGGGGGGACGATCCGGAGGGGTCTCCACAAGATTGAGTGAATACCCCTCGCGGATTATCCGGAGGACCCACTTGTCTGAGGTTATGGACTTCCATTGATGTAGAAGTGCGACAGATGACCTCCCACCGCTGAGGAGGAGTCCACCTCGGGCAGCTGAGGTGGGACTTGGGCCAACAACTCATAAGTGTGTGCGCTGCCATCTTGCCTTCTGTTGCATTTTCTTTTGAGGCTGGGGAGTTTGATTTTTATGAAAACTTCCTCTGCCTTGGCCTCGAAAGGACTGACGGTTATGGAACTGGCGTTTATTAACACCCCCTCGAGAGGAGACAGGAGGAGATCGAGCCAACTTAATGGCTGACCTAGTCTTTTGTGTAGCTTCTAGAGCCTGTTCTACTTGAGGGCCGAAGAGATACACATCATCAAAAGGCAACGCCATTACCTGCTGCTGTGCGTCATTCGTGAAGCCTGACGTGCGCAGCCAGGAATGACGGCGGGTACAAATACCAGCCGCCGCCGCCCGTGAAGCAGTGTCGAAAGCATCCATAGCTGCTTTAACTTGCTGGTTGTTAGATTCGATACCCCTGGTAATGGTTTGAAGAAGCTCTGGCTTTGTATCCGATTCCGGAAGAGCTTCAACCATCTGTTTGAGAGAGTGCCAAAGGATATACTCATATTGAGAGAAATAGCCTTGGTAGCTGGCAATACGCATACCCAGGGTGGAAGCAGCAAAGACTCTCTTACCTAAAGTGTCTATCTTACGAGATTTTTTGTTAATAGGCCGAGCTGTAGTAGTTTGGGGAAGGACGGCCTTATCATTCTCTGCCAATACTACAATAGGATCCGCAAAGGCTTGAGACGCCAAAATGGGTCGATCCTTGGGGGCTGAGTATTTCCTATCTATGGATTTAGCCACAGAAGGAATGAGAGCAGGATTATTCCATACCATTTGAGACAGCGTCTCAAAGGAGGGTTGTACCGGAGGAGTCAAATCCGGAGGGATCTCCGGAATATGGAGATATTGGAGTCTTAGCAATTTCCCAGGATTGATGTCTGTAGTTTGGAGAGAAAGAGTGGAAATCAAGTTTTTCAGCAGAGACTTAAAGGACAGGTCCTCGACCACAGGCTCTGCTGCAGGAATAGATCCTGTTTCATCCACTTCATCACCCAGTCTAAGGTCTGGGTCAGGCTCAATGTCATCTCCTGACAGTCCAAGAGAGACTGTATGGACAGGAAAGGTGTGAAAATCAGAGGAAAATGAAGAAGGAAAGGAGTTGAAGGAGGAGTCCTGAAAAGTGGATGACGCCCTTAGAACCCCTGGCGCCGCAGAGGCGCGGCGGCAGCGCTGGCGCCGAGGAGCCCACGCGCCGAAGAAGCACATGGCGCTGAGGAGCCGAACGGCGCCGAGAAGCTGCACAGCGCCGAGAAGCCGCATGATGCTGAGAGGCCAGATGGCGCCATACACGGCGCCGACAGCCAGATCAGCGCTGAGGATGGCGCCGACAGCCACATCGGCGCTGAGGACGGCGTCGAGCGTGTCACTGACGCCGAGGGCGCCAAAAACACCCCAAGACTCAAAACAGGATTTGAGGGAAGGGAGGAAGAAGAACAGGAGAAAAAGGTATCGTGTGGGCTCTCGCGCCGCAGCTGTCGTGGGGGAACATCAAGCGCGGAGTCGACGGCACCGAAAACGTGCCACGACCAGGAGGCTCAACCGCCCCTACCTGGTCTCCCAAGAAGCCCAAGGCCCTGAGTGACCAGGCCAGGCAGCTGGACCAACCTCCGAGCCCACTGCTCCATAAGAGCGCCCACTGATGAAACTGCTCATCTGAAGACCTACCAGAGGGCGGGTGCTCCATGTCGAAGGCGTCGGCTACCGGAAACAGAGCAGGCGACTCCAAAGGAGAGACCGACAACTAGCCCAATAACCGACCGTCTGCGCGCAGACATATCAGAGGCGACCTCGAGTGATGCCTTCTCTTTTGACCTGTGGGCGAAGAAGAGCTCGAGGCGGCAGTGCTGAGAATGCGACCGCTTATTTATTTATTTATTTATTTATTTCCTGGGGGACCCTCCGTCACTCATCCGCCTGGTCACGGCCCCCGGAGCTTCCACCACCTGCCTATCTGCCGCCTGCCGCCTCTCCTGGTCACCCCCGGAGGGCGGGGCCGCGGCACCGGTTCCCCTAATTCCAGTGCCGTGGAACCAGTAACTAGTTGGGAGTGCAGTGGCAGGGGTGAATTGAAACCCGGGGAGGCTTCACCTAGACGGAGGATCTCTTCTCTCCCTTTTCTTGTGTTTTTTCCTCCCGGAGGCGGGGATGTGCAATGATGCCAGCGTCCACCCCGCCTCCCCAGAAACTAGCACGGCAACGTGAGTGCTCCCGGCCTCTGCCAGGAGTCCTCAGCGCTCCAGATGCTGCCCCCAACCTCCCCCCGGAGAAGGAGAGCGGTCCATAGGACGCTCCATCCCTCTCCCCCTGGCCAGCCCTCTGACAACTCGAGTCCGTTCCCGAACCCGGGTCGTCGGCGTCGCAAGCGGAAATCCCACCGCTGCACCGACGGGCCGGCAACCGCTTATTTTTATGCTTCCGAGGGGACCGCCCACCCCCTCGGGCATTGGACTGACCATTGTCAGACCCCCCTTCCGGAGAAGGTGGAGGACCGGACCCAGCCCGACTGACTGAACAGCTTTCATATGAAGTCTCCCTACTGTCACCTGACCTGCTCATGGTCGACTCCGTCAAAGTAGGCTGAGACTTCTTTGTAAAATAAGAATAAACTTAAGCGATACTTATTCGAGATATTACTACAAAATAACAAAACTGAAAACTATGCTGCTAGTTTGAAGTTTGACTCCCGGAGGGCAAGCGATGTTGTCACTGAAGCGCACTCGATGGCGGGAGAAAAGGAACTGAGGCGGTTGGAGGGTCGACGCCGAGATAGTCATTACCGCACTAGCTGAGGCTCGCGGTGCCGCTCCTCATGGCTCCATCTCTGGCGCCGGCCCTCCAGCAAAAAAGTTTGCTCCCGCTGGGTCCTAGTGCCTCCGGCGCAGATCCCATTAGTGTGAATGAGTGGTGGAGACTTATGTCCAGGAAGATCTAAGGTGTTTGGGCACCTTAAATCTATCATGAGGTGCCTTAATGACTCCTGAATCAGCTTCTGCCTGGGCAACAAAACAGGGAAGACATTTTGGGGGGGGTGATAAAGCTTATTCGCCCTGTGTAGCATAGCTGGCACCATGTCTGGCCTGTGCCAGGCAGCCGTGGCTGCATTCTGCAATGATGGAAGCATAGGAGGAATGATCTTGGGTGAGATTCAGGAATCTCCAGGAAGTCCACCAGGTCCTTTCTGGTGGCATTCTCTTCCTCAGTGTGGAAGCCCACGGTGGAGAAATTAAAATTACGCACCTACCGTAATTCTTGATCTTCTTGGACGAGTCTCCACCACTCATTCACATTAATGGGATCTGTGCCGGAGGCACTAGGACCCAGCGGGAGCAAACTTTTTTGCTGGAGGGCCGGCACCAGAGATGGAGCCACGAGGAGCGGCACCGTGAGCCTCAGCTCGTGCGGTAATGACTATCTCGGAGTCGACCCTCCAACCGCCTCAGTACCTTTTTTACCGAGGAGGTGCAGCGTAACTAACCTAGAAGGATAGCTTAACCAAAAACCGGACATAAGACAGTCTGGGTGACCCGTACAAGAAGGGTCAACAAAGGAGTCTTCACAGCCTAAAGATTTGAGGGAGTGAAGACCAACAACAGAGGTGAGCTCGGGGGATGGAGGGTGGGCGTGTGAATGAGTGGTGGAGACTAGTCCAAGAAGATCAAGAATTACGGTAGGTACATAATTTTAATATCTTCCTGGATATAAGTCTCCACCACTCATTCACACTAATGGGAGAATACCAAGCTAATAATCCCCCTGAGAAGGCGGCAGGAGAGACCAAGAGCTCACAGTTTTAGGACAGAAGTCCATTAAGGATGGTTCTGCCAAAGGAAAGATGTCGTCTGGCATGGACATCCAGGGCATAGCATTTAACGAAAGTATGCACTGAGTTCCAGGTAGCCACGTTGCAAATATCTGCAATGGGCACGTTGCAGATTTCCGCCAGAGATGCCGCAACCGCCCTAGTAGAGTGAGCGTAAACTCTGCCTTCCAGCTTAACCTGCGCCATGGAATAACAGTGGCGAAGACATGCCACTAGCCATGCTGAGACACATCTGATAGCGAGAGGTTGACCCAGCCGGGTCTCGCTGAAGGAAATAAACAGTTGTTGAGCTTTACGAAAGTCTTTTGTTCTATCTAGATAGAAACGTAAAGCTCTCTTGACGTCCAAGGAATGAAGAGAACATTCTCCTTCATTTTGGAAGTTCGCGAAGTAAGAGGGAAGGACCAAAGGTTGGTTTAGATGGAATTCCGAAACAACCTTAGGAAGAAATTTAGGATGGGTTCTAAGGATGACTTTGTCTTTATGAAACACAGTATACAGAGGGTCTGTGACCAAAGCATGTATCTCAGAGACCCTGCGGGCTGAGGTAATAGCTACCAGGAAGGCCGTTTTCCAGATGAGAAATTTTAGCTCACAGGTAGCCAGAGGTTCGAAAGGTTTACGAGTGAGCATGTCTAGCACAAGATTAATGTCCCAGGCTGCGACTGGGCGTCTTGTAGGAGGTCTGGAATACAGAATTCCCTTAAGAAACCTCTTAACCACAGGTAGCTGAGCCAGTGACAAGGAAAGTACCTGCTCATGATAAACTGAAATGGCACAAAGGTGAACTTTGACTGTAGAGTACTGCAGACCTGAATTTGAGAGGTCTAAGAGGTACTCCAAAATTTTATCTGGTGGGCAGGAAAAGGGATTCAAGGAGGAATTTGCACACCAGAGCGAAAAACGCTTCCATTTGGCTGTGTAAGTTTTCCTAGTGGCTGGCTTCCGCGCAGCCAGAAGAATATCTGAAACCCTGAGAGAGACATTGAACCTATTCACTTCTACCTCTTCAGGAGCCAAGCGTGAAGGTGAAGTGACCTCAGGTTGGGATGAACAACAGGTCCCTGAGTCAAGAGGTTCGTCTGAAGGGGGAGTGGTTTGGGGGAGCTACCGACATATTGTTGAGTAGTGGAAACCACATCTGTCGAGGCCAGAAGGGAGCAATGAGGATCATTTTGTCTCCCTGGGATTCGAACTTGAGAAGTACCCTCTGAATTAGAGGAAGAGGCGGAAAGGCATATAGAAAGCATTTTGCCCACTGCAGCCTGAACGCATCCTGACAGAAAATGCCAGGCCCTGGATTTCTGGAGCAGAAGAGAGGCAGTTTTGTGTTGAGTGGGGATGCAAAAAGGTCCAGGTCTGGAGTTCCCCACCCCGCGAATATTGACTGAACTACGGTTGCGTCGAGAGACCATTCGTGAGGATCTGTCTCTGTTCTGCTGAGGCGATCTGCCAGTTCGCTCTGCACTCTGGCAGGTAGACCGCTAGGATTAGAGACTTGTGCTGCAGGCACCATTCCCACACTCATTGCTTCTCTGCATAAGGGGTAAGAGGGCGCGCCTGTTTGTTGATGTAATACATCACTGCTTTGTTGTCCGCTTGAAGGAGAATGTTCTTGTGACAGAGAACGCCTTCAACGCCTGACCGCATAAAGGACGGCTCTCATTTCTAAGACATTTATGTGAAGCTGGGACTCGACCTGAGTCCACGTACCTTGAGTGTGGAGAGCCTGACAGTGAGCTCCCCATCCCATCAGGGACGCGTCTGTGGTAATGGAAATCTGATGTTCCAGAGGAGCAAAGGGATACCCTTCTAGGAGATTGTTCTCTTGTGACCACCAGGTGAGTGACCTCTTTAGGGGTTCCGTCACCTTGATGAGAAAGGACTGCGGGTGAGTGGTTGGGGACCACTGAGTACTGAGCATCCACTGAGAGGTTCTCATGTGAAGGCGTGCCAGGGGTACAGTGAACACCGAGGATGCCATGAGACCTAGCATCCGTTGCATCGAGAGAGCTGGAACAGAGTCGCTTTCCCCGATGTGGCGGGCCATCTGAAGGATATTGCTCCTCCTGTCCTGTGGAAGAAAAGCCTTGGTACAGGAGGTGTCCAGAAGAGTTCCTATGAAAAGGAGTCTCTGGGAGGGCTGCAACTGCGATTTTTTGAAATTTAGCAGGACTCCCATGGACGTGAGAAAGCGTGAAGCTGTGGCTACAGCGTCCAGAGTTCCCTGTCTGGGAGGACTTGCCAGAAGCCAATCGTCCAGATAAGGGAACACCTGTATTCCGATCTTCCTGAGATGCGCTGCGAGAAGTGCACAACACTTTGTAAAAACTTGCGGCGCCGAGGATAGCCCAAAGGGCAGGACTCTGAACTGATAATGCTGTCCCAGAGCCACAAACCTCAGGAATTTGTGATGCTTTGGGTGAATAGAAATGTGCTGGTAAGCATCCTGCATGTCTAGGGAGGCTAGCCAGTCGTGTTGATGAAGCAAAGGTAACAAGGCTCCTAGTGAAATAATTTTGAATTTCTCCTTGAGCAGAAATTTGTTTAGTTTTCTGAGGTCCAAGATGGGGAGCATGCCCCCAGTTTTCTGTGGAACCAGAAAGTAATGGGAGTAGAACCCTGTGTTCCGCTGATGCAGCGGCACCACTTCTACTGCCCTGTTGTTCAGAAGGCCTGACTGAAGGGTTGACAGCCTGGGCTGTCGTTTGGGGGGACGATCCAGAGGGGTCTCCACAAGATTGAGTGAATAACCCTCGTGGATTATCTGGAGGACCCATTTGTCTGAGGTTATGGACTTCCATTGATTGTAGAAGTGCGACAGATGACCTCCCACTGCTGAGGAGGAGTCCACCTCGGGCAGCTGAGGTGGGACTTGGGCCAACAACTCATAAGGGGGCACTGGGCGCTTTGGGCCCTTGCGCCTTCTGTTGCATTTTCTTTTGAGGCTGGGGAGTTTGATTTTTATGAAAACTTCCTCTGCCTCAAAGGACTGATGGTTATGGAACTGGTGTTTATTAACACCCCTCGAGAGGGACAAGAGAGGTCGAGCCAACTTAATGGCTGACCTAGTTTTTGTGTAGCTTCTAGAGCCTGTTCTACTTGAGGGTCAAGAGATACACATCATCAAAAGGCAACGCCATTACCTGCTGCTGTAAAGCGGCCATTCGTGAAGCCTGATCGCGGCGCAGCCAGGAATGACGGTGGGTACAAATACCAGCCTCCGCCGCCCGTGAAGCAGTGTCGAAAGCATCCATAGCTGCTTTAACTTGCTGGTTGTTAGATTCGATACCCCTGGTAATGGTTTGAAGAAGCTCTGGCTTTGTATCCGATTCCGGAAGAGTTTCAACCATCTGTCTGAGAGAGTGCCAAAGGATATACTCATATTGAGAGAAATAGCCTTGGTAGCTGGCAATACGCATACCCAGGGTGGAAGCAGCAAAGACTCTCTTACCTAAAGTGTCTGTCTTACAAGATTCTTTGTTAATAGGCCGAGCTGTAGTAGTTTGGGGAAGGACGGCCTTATCATTCTCTGCCAATACTACAATAGGATCCGCAAAGGCTTGAGACGCCAAAATGGGTCGATCCTTGGGGGCTGAGTATTTCCTATCTATGGATTTAGCCACCGAAGGAATGAGAGCAGGATTATTCCATACCATTTGAGACAGCGTCTCAAAAGAGGGTTGTACCGGAGGAGTCAAATCCGTAGGGATCTCTGGAATATGGAGGTATTGGAGTCTTAGCAATTTCCCAGGATCGATGTCTGTAGTTTGGAGAGAAAGAGTGGAAATCAAGTTTTTCAGCAGAGACTTAAAGGACAGGTTCTCAACCACAGGCTCTGCCGCAGGAATAGGCCCTGTTTCATCCACTTCATCACCCAGTCTAAGGTCTGGGTCAGGCTCAATGTCATCTCCTGACAGTCTCATCCACTTCATCACCCAGTCTAAGGTCTGGGTCAGGCTCAATGTCATCTCCTGACAGTCCAGGAGGGACTGTATGGACAGGAAAGGAGTGAAAATCAGAGGAAAATGAAGAAGAAAAGGAGTTGGAGGAGTCCTGAAAAGTGGATGATGCCCTAAGAACCCCTGGCACCGCTGAGGCGCATGGCGCCGAGGAAAGAAGGAAAGGATTTGAAAGAGGAGTCCTGAAAAGTGGATGACGCCCTAAGAACCCCTGGCGCTGCTGAGGCGCATGGCGCCGAGGAGCCGCATGGCGCCGAAGAAGCGCACGGTGCTGAGGAGCCGCATGGCGCCGAGAGGCCAGATGGCGCAGAGGACGGCGCCGACAGCCGCATTGGTGCCGAGGACTGCGCCGAGCGCATCACCGATGTCGAGGGTGCCAAAAACACCCCAAGACTCCGAAAAACAGGATTTGAGGGAAAGGGAGGAAGAAGAGCAGGAGATAAAGGCATCGGTGTGGCCCCCTGCGCCGCAGCCATGTGAGGGGACACCTGGTAGCGGTCGGGCGGCTGAGGCGGTGCCCGGCAGCGACCAGGGAGGCTCAACCGCTACCTGGTCTCCCAAGAAGCCCAAGGCCCTGAGTGACTGGGCCAGGCAGCTGGACCAACCTCCAGCCCACTGCTCCATAAGAGGCCCACTGATGAAACTGCTCATCTGAAGACCTACCAGAAGGGGCGGGGCAGGGCTCCAATAGCCGAAGAGCGTCGGCTACGGAAACAAGCAGGTGACTCCGAAGGAGGGACCGACAACTAACCCCAATAACCGACGTCGCGCAGACATATCAGAAGGCGACCTCGAGTGATGCCTTCTCTTTTGACCTGTGGGCGAAGAAGAGCTCGAGGCCGAACGGTGCCGAGAATCGACAGTTTATTTTTATGCTTCGAGGACCGCCACCTCGGCATTGGACTGACCATTGTCAGACCCCTTCCGGAGAAGGCGGCGGACCGACCCAGCCCGACTGACTGAATAGCTTTTCACACGTAAGTCTCCCTACCGTCACCTGACCTGTTATGGTCGACTCCCAAAGTAGGCTGAGACTTCTTTGTAAAATAAGAATAAACTTAAGCGATACTTATTCGAGATATTACTACAAAATAACAAAACTGAAAACTATGCTGCTAGTTTGAAGTTTGACTCCCGGCAGGCGAGCGACGTTGTCACTGAAGCGCACTCGATGGCGGGAAAAAAGGAACTGAGGCAGTTGGAGGGTCGACGCCGAGATAGTCATTACCGCACGAGCTGAAGCTCGTGGTGCCGCTCCTCGTGGCTCCATCTCTAGCGCCGGCCCTCCAGCAAAAAAGTTTGCTCTCGCTGGGTCCTAGTGCCTCCAGAGCAGATCCCATTAGTGTGAATGAGTGGTGGAGACTTATGTCCAGGAAGATCAACTGCTTCATCACATTAAAAAAACGTGGGGTCCTCCGGAGGGAACCCGG
This sequence comes from Neoceratodus forsteri, assembly GCA_016271365.2. Classification (NCBI taxonomy): domain Eukaryota; kingdom Metazoa; phylum Chordata; order Ceratodontiformes; family Ceratodontidae; genus Neoceratodus; species Neoceratodus forsteri. The sequence continues at coordinate 1,505,244,225 of CM057452.1, read as the reverse complement.
GAGTATGCTTCACAGAGTCCTCACTAACAGAATAGGCTGTGGTCTTATCAGAAAGCAGGACCTACTCCTCCTCATCCGGAAAAATGTGGTTAGGGTGATACCCCTCCTTGATGTCGACCTCCTCAACTTCAGGGTCTGGCATTGGGTTCACTGGAGGAGGCCCACGGGGAGTCTCCTGGGGTTGATGAACAGGCTTGGACGATGAAGCCGCTGTTGACGGTGTCAGGGAAGAGGGCCTATTCAAGGCGCCCAGCTGCTGAACAAGTACATTGGTGAACTTAATCAGTACTTCGCTCATGTCTATGGTACACATCGATTTGGGGGTCGATAAGCGCCGGCATCGGCGACCCTCAGCGTGTCCTACCAGAGCCAGTGAGCCTGTAGCTTTGGTGGGAGAAGTGGCCGGGCCTCGATGGGATGGTAGTAAAGCTGATAGACGATAAAGCGATGGAGGAGATGACCCGGGGTCAGGCTGGGGCCCTGTGTATCAGGTGGAGATGCTGTCAATATGGGTCTGGTAGACAAAGAGACCTGGATAGCAGTTCTCTTCATCAGAGCGGCCGCAGCCGATGAAGATCCCCCAGAGGAAGGAGAGGCCGATGAGGAGTGAGATCGATGCTGGTGGAGCAGTCATGACCTCAGTCTTTTTTGTGACTTTTCCTAGAGGACTTGTCTCGGGCCATGGAGGCCTGGGAGCGCGAAGATCCAGTCAGCGACTGGGAGGCTGGGGCCTTGAAGGACCTTTGCCCGGAGCTAGCTACCTGTTAAAACATCAAGAATTTCTTAAGAGCCTTCTTGTGTCACTGAAGGGTTGTTTAGTTAAACTTCTTGCAGAGCTCATAGTCAGAAACTTCATGGTCAGGCTCAAGACAGCAGACACAAACAGAGTGTTCGCCTGTAGAGGCAATCTTCTTTCTGCAGCAGCAGAGAAGGAAAAGAGAGGAGAAAGGATTAACTCTCAACATAAAAGAAGAAATCTCCTTAAAAAGAGATTTTGATAAGGTAAGTGAAAATAGCCGTAGGCTGAAAAAAGGCACAAATACTGTGACGGAGCTTCAGCGCAGACCCATGCAAGCAAGTTGACAGCGGAAAAGAAATGGAAATTACATACCTACCATAATTCTGATCTTTCTGTGTATCTTCACCATTCATCACCTTTGGGTACTTGGCCGGAGGTCATGACCCCGTGGAGATTTTTTTTTGATGGCGGAGTCGACGACGCATCGCCACCGCTCTCGAGGCTGGACGACCGCGTGGCGCCATGGTTGGCTGTTAGGGTGTTGTCAACTCCTCCCACCAGTTCTGAGTCGCCACAGAGGTTAGAAAAAGGGTTGGGAGGGTGGGACAAGGAAGTCCAAGGGACAGACAAAGGAAAAGATATAAAACCAAAAGGAGAAATAAATGACTGAGAGGACAGAAGAAGTTCAAGACTAAGGGGATTGGGCAGGGGCCTATCTATGGAAGTAGAAAGGAGGAGGAGGGAGGTTGAGGTTTTAGAAGGAAGGAAAAATTGAGGAGACAGGAGAAACATGACCCTGTAACCTTGACCTGTCTCTAGTTTATATAGGAACTGCGAAGGAGTAGCCAAGAGGCTAACTGCCAGAATTGTAGGTACAGAATTACTGGCAAAACTCCTATAAGAAGAATCGCTATTCTGGTAGAAAAGACAGGAAACAGGATATCCCCAAAAGGAGATTTTGGTGCAAGAAACCTAGTTTCTTAAATTAATTGAGGTTATGTCCACAGGACAAGGAAATCAAAGGAAATCAAGGATTGACGGGGAGAAGGAAAGAAAAGTGGGCAACTGCCAACCCTCACCCACCAGGGGTGGAGCTGAAGCACTGAAGAAGGAGTGCCCCCAATCCTGACCACTCTACCCCTAAAGAAAACTATTCCCCTATGTGCCCCAGTTTACTCCGCTCTTGACTAACAGAAAGGAGGAGGGCAAGAGAGAGGGAGGAGGACCCAAAGACTGAGGCCCCAGGGAGATGGAGGGTGGAATTGTGATGAATGATGAAGATACACAGAAAGATCAGAATTACGGTAGGTACATAATTTCCATATCTTATCTGTGTCAATCTTCACCATTCATCACGTTTGGGTGAGTGCCCAGCCCCCCCGAAGGAGGTTTTTAACCCTAAGGGACCGAGTCCCTTAGCTCTCAGTGAGTGACACACTAAGAGGAAGAACCTTCACGGGCCTGGAGAGGCCCGAGTGTGGGGAGAGTGAGATGGGGACCCCCCAGAGGGGGTCGGAAGTTGCTCCGACAGACACCGCCTCACTCTACAAGAGAAGAGATAGGTTCTCTGGTGGGCGGAGTTAATCACCCTACGCCGGGCCAAGGGTGACAACCAGGAAAGATGCAGCCATGCCGTCTGCCTAGTGCAAATTGTTGTCCCTATGACTCTGGTAGCTACCTCACTGGCATCATACGATGCCCTTGCTTGGTGCCTTGCTAGCTCCAGGCCATGTGCAGAGAGTGCAATGGCTTGTCTGGTTTGCTCCATGTCAGGCATGGAGGCTAGGAGCTGACCCAGCCTGGACCACAGGAACCTGTCATAGGTTGCATAGTGGGCCTGATGTGCTGCAATAAGGTTCAGAAGCTGGCTGCTCAGGGGGAGGTTGAAAAACCTGTCTGTCAGGACTTCGGTGACGTCACCAAACCTAATGGTCGACTAGTGCTACAGCTTTTCACATCCCACCGGCCAAACCTCCCTAAAAACGCATTGACTGCTTTCAAAAATTATCAAAATGGCATCCGGACTTAAGGGAGGAAGCAAATTGAACAAAGCTCGGGGCAAATCTCATCAGAAGCAAGATGATGGAGGAGGATCCCCCCCCGACAGCGAGAACCAGGCTGCAGCGCATCTCCACCTGGAGCTGGGGCCCAAGACAGTGACACAGACCAGGAAACCAAAAGCCTTTCAAGAACCAGATATGAGATTTTACTAAATGAAATAAAAGCTTTTAGTGCGGAAAATAAGCTTGAATTCAGCAGCTTACATGCCCGATTAACAGATGTAGAAACGAAGATTGAAACGGCTGAAACTAGGATATCGGAGGTAGAAGATGACACGGTTAAACTACACACAGCAGTGGAGTTCCTAGCCACGGCTCAGGACATCATGCAGCAGAAACTATTAGACATGGAAGCGAGAGCCCGGAGGGATAATATTAGAATTTATGGCCTCCCAGAAGAATCTGAAACTGGGTTGATGTAAGACTTCCTAGAGGACTTACTCTACGATGTCCTGGTGCTCCCTCACGACTTCCAATTTAAAACTGAAAGACCCCACAGGGCCCTAACGCCTAAACCCTCAGATCCCAGGGCCAGACCACGCTCCGTGGTGCTCAAGCTTTCTAGTTATTGGGATAAGGAACAGTTACTGTGTTTTGCCTGGTCTAAGCAAATAATAAAATATAATGCCTCCAGACTAATTTTCGATAATGATTACCCTCCTGAGATTGCTAACAAAAGGGCGGCGTACTCACAAATTTTCAAAATCCAGAAGCAACACAAGGTGCGATTTCAGACCCCCTATCCCGCACGTCTTAAGGTCTTTTGAGACACAGGAATTGCACTCTACGAGACACCACTTGAAATTTTCGAAGAACTACAGAAGAGAGGATGGAGTTCTGAATCGGACCGACCTAGGCAGCACCACCAGCGCCCGCCACGCTCTGAGTGGCACACAGCAAACAATCGACCGAACAGGAACTCAGCGCGAACAGCAGCACCCAGGACAATGGCAGATGTTATACTCCTTCTCGATCAACTAGGCCATCAACGCCGAAGTCAAAATGTTGGCGATGAGTCAGAAAATACCTGAAGGATGGGTGAGCGGGACAACTACAATTTATAACTACCTTACGGTAGCTGGACACAGGCTAGCAGCCTGCAAGAGGATTCCCTTTGCTACACCTTAGCTGCGTGGAGAGGGAATTCACACGCAATCCCTTTTTGGGAATTATTATTTAAACATCAGCAGCTTGATCTTTTTGGTCTTATTAAAAAGCTGAATGACACAGACTCCAAGCTCATTAAGGCACATTTTATACTTTGACTTCTGGTTTCTGTATCGCTGGTGTAACTTTATGGGGTACTGCAGAGAGAAGGGAAATTCTAGGAAGGAAACTCAGAATGCCCTCTTTAAAAACTATTATATAGGTTTTGCCTACCGAGTTATTAGTTATAGGCCTTTTTTTTTTTTAAGTCGGTGGGAAAAGATGGCTATTTACTTACTTTATATTTCAAATTGCAGCTAGTTCGATTTGAAAGGGTGATGTTAACCCTTATCTGCATTTTTGCTGGTCCGAATTTAAACCGGACCGGGGAGGGCCTGGCTCGCTTTGTAGCCACCTCACCTCCCACTTGAATGGATGCAGACTCAACTTTCAACTTCTCCATTCGAGCTCTCAGGGGATATATTATACTAATCCCCCATTATGGGAGTCAATTTACATAGTTATGTGTTGAGAGAAGGGGAAGGGGGGAAATGCAGGTGCACAGTTATTAAAATAGCACCTAGTTGGGGAAAGGAATGTTTAGATAACTGTCTTGCCACTAAGTTGTTTTTTATATTTTGTTTATATTTTTGCCAGTTTTTAAAAAAATATATCCGGAGAGCTATTGAGAACTGTTTTAATGTTAGGGGAAACAGATCTGACTACCGATGTTGTGAGGGTTTTTTAGATTATCATTCCCCGGTCACTAATGTGAAAGAAAGACTTGGGGAGTTACTGCCTTGGGAAACTAGTACAATCCTAACTTTTAACAGAAATACCAATGGATAAAACACACAAAATTAAAATAATATCACAAAATGTTAATGGTCTAAATAACCCTATAAAGAGGCACAGGGTGATCACCCAAATAAAAAGGCAAAAACCTGAGGTTATACTCCTCTAAGAAACGCACTTAAGCAGGAAAGAACATTTAAAACTAATTAAGTTCGGATTCCGGGAGATGATTTCCTCATCTTATAAGGGAGGCAAAAGAAGAGGGGGTGGCAATTTTATTACCAAAAACTTCTCAATTTAAAATGTGTACCTCATATACCAACTCAGAGGGCAGACTGGCAGTGGTCAGTGGAGAGCTTGAGGGAAATCAGATTACATTGGCCTCCTTATATGACCACCTGAATCAAAAGCATCAGTGCTCCGGTCTCTCCTGCATAAAATCATGTAATGTCAGAAGGGGATGCATGTAGTGGGTGGGGACCACAATCAAACATACCACATAGAGGATATATCCAACCCTAAAACATTCAAGAAAACGGCTGCCCAAAAGGCTGCCTCGAGATACTTCCAAACCCTTCAGTGGGTGGATGCATGAAAGTGCCTGAACCCTACTAAGAGGGAATACACACATTATTCAGCCCCCCACCATGTCTATACAAGAAAAGACTATATAATGGTCTCAAAAGAACATATGCACCTGTTGGAACAATGCCAGCATTCTCCATCAGTGTTGCCGGACCACTCCCAACTTACTCTATTATTTAAATGGCCTATTGAAAGAGGCCAGACTTTCTGGAGATTTAATAACTTTCTTCTGAATTTAAAAGAATTCACAGAAATGGTGGAGCTCAGAATACCCCAGATTTTGAGTGAGAATCGGTCTCCAGAGATCTCACCTGCTATATTATGGCACACCCTGAAGGTAGTTCTAAGGGGAGATATCATAAAATTTGCAGCTAATTATAAAAGACAACAGAACCAGAAAGTAGAGAAATTACAAGAGCAGTATAAGGTACTACAGGAACAACATGCAGCAGGTGACGAGGCAATATACCCCCCACTACAAATCACAAAACAACAGCTGCAACATCTTCTAGATGTCCGCACAGAACAATCCCTGCAATACCTAAATCAAAGATATTATGAGACCGGACCCCGAGCGACACGTCTTTTGGCGCATAGATTACGCCAGAAGAAAATCAGGGCAACAATTTTACAGATTAAAGACCCTACCACATTACAAATGGTTAGATCCCCCTTACATATTGCCCAAATATTAGAGCAATATTACCAAACACTTTATACCCCAGAGACTTCACCCGAGTTAAACACAATCTCAGCCTATCTGTCACAACTGGGTTTACCCACACAGACAGAAGAATCACGTCAGGCATTAAACCAACCTGTTTCGGCTACTGAGATGCACTGTGCTATCTCAAAACTAAAAACTAATAAAAGTCTAGGGCCTGACGAACTGACGGGAGAATTCTTTAAGAGGTTTAAGGATCTTCTGACCACTAACCTATTGGAGGTCTGTCACCAAGTACAGGAAGGGGAACAAATACCTCTTACCTGGAATTATGCCACTAAAGCCAGTATTCCTAAGCCAGGGAAAGATGTTACCCACTGCACTGCCTATAGACCCATTTCCATTCTAAATACAGATTATAAACTATTTGCCACGGTAATGGCTAAAAGGATGGAGACGGTTCTCCCCCCTTTGGTTAATCTAGACCAAACGGGTTTTGTTCCGGGAAGACAGACCCAGGACAATATTAAGAGATCTCTCCACATCCTGCACCATTCTGCCCGGTCGGGGAGCCCTTTTCTAATGTTAAGTCTGGACGCCGAGAAGGCATTCGACTGGGTAGATTGGTTGTTTCTTATGCAGGTTCTTTACAAATTTAATTTTTCTGACCCATTCATTTAATTATTACCAATATTTACACACAGCCCAAAGCCTATATCAAGGTGAACGGCAGGACCTCTGCTCCTATATCCTTGTTTCATGGCATGAGACAGGGTTGCCCTATGTCTCCACTGCTATTTGCTCTATACCTTGAGTCTTTGGCGCAGGCATTAAGGCAGCAAACGGAGATTCAGGGAATTCAACTGGGAGGGGAATCTCACAAACTAGCATTATATGCAGATGATCTTTTGATATATTTAGCGGCACCAGAACGTTCCCTGGACCCACTATGGAGAATCCTGACGGAATTTGGCAAATTGGCAGGATATAAAATTAATTCGACTAAAACAGAAGTGCTTCAATTGAATTACTATCCCTAGGAAACAATCAAACAAATATCCATTCAGATGGAATTTACAATCCCTAAAATATTAGGGAATTAAGTCAGGACTACATTCCCAATAAATTATATTCCACTCCTTAATCAGTTAATAAAAGACCTAGAGAAGTGGGCAATGATACCAATCTCTTTGACCCAGAGGGTTGAAGCAGTAAAAATGGTACTGCTTCCACAATTTCTTTATTTGGCATAAACGCTCCCGATAGAAATTCCTAAAGTATACTTTCGTAAATTGAACCGTAGGATTTCTGGTTTCTTGTGGGGCTCAGCCAGACCTCAGATCAGATTTTCGCTTCTCCAACTTCCAAAAAATCAAGGTGGACTAGCCCTTCCACATTTGGAGGCGTAATACCTAGCGGCCCAACTTAGAACAATAGTATATTGGGGAAGTCCTACATATGCTACTAAATGGAAGACATTGGAGATGCGGGAAGAAGATTTGCATCATTTGCCCAAGATACTATTAGCTCAGACCAGATTTGATGGGAGACACGAATCCATAAATCCTTACACTCAAACGACTTTAAAGTGCTGGTACAGTATATTGAGAGACAAAAGACTAGCCCCTTGGGTAATTATGCAAGCCATTCCATACACACAGGATTTTATCCCAGCTTCCTTGGATAGGGGATTTCGCAGATGGGAAAAAATGGGTCTATATCTGGTCTCTCAATTTTTAAAAGAAGGGAGGCTACTGACACTGGAGGAGCTACATAAAATATATGGGATCCCTCTCAGAGATAGATTTAGATATCTACAGGTGTCTAATTACATTAAGTCTGCCTCAGGGGACCTCTGGGCTTCTAACTCATCTCCGCCAATAACTAACAAACTAATAGACATAGTGAGTATAAAATCTCACAGTCCCACATAATTTCACAGCTGTATGGGGTTCTCCTTTCAGTTAGTAATGAATCTCTGAGGATAACCAAGCGGGCATGGGAAAGGGATTTGGGAATAACAGTTGGACAGCAACTTTGGGAAAAACACTTATCTAGATTACAGTCATTACATTACAGATCACATTACTTCAGCAATCTCCTGGAAAGAGTTTTCATGGAGAGTTACCAACCGATTTTTTATTACTCCAGTGATACAAGCTAAATATCATCCAACAAAATCCTCCAGTTGCTGGAGAGGATGTGGTCAGACCTCAGCTGCCCTGGCACATATATTGTGGGCATACCCCTTGTTAGCTCCGTTCTATGATGAATTACAAAAAGCACTAACTGTGATCTTCTCTCCAGAGGTACAGTTAACTCCTCTGCTGTTCTTTTTTAATGATTTCCCTCCAGACTGCAAAGATCCCCATACTAAAAAATTATTAACAGTCTGCTTACTGGCAGCCAAAAAAAACTATAAACCAAAAATTGGTTGACCCGGAAACCTATTCTCCTTAAACAATGGCAAGATATTATGACAGAAATATACAGAATGGAATCCCTCACAGCCATAGCGAATAAAAACACTCAAGGATTTGAGTTGATCTGGCGGAGATGGGTTGTTTATGTGTTTCCCTTAAGGCCTGAATTCACACCGTAGGAATCTAAGATATACATCTACCCATAACAACATTGGACTCTGAAATAACACAACTGTTTTAAATTCTCTGTATTAGTAGTGTTTGTTTTTTTCTAACTGGCAATTTGTATTGTATTGTATTTTTAATATGTAATATTTCCTTTATGTTTAGATGGAAAAAAAAATGATAAATAAACAAAAGTTAAAAAAAAAAAAAAGAAAAGAAAAACCTGTCTGTCCACAGCCCGAACGTAAGAGGGAAACTGAGCAGCCACTGCTCTGAACTGCTCCCAGGAGAGAGGCCCGCTAGGACCAAGAATGCCTGGGAGCACAGGAGAATGTGGCAGAGGAATGGAGGCAGAGCCAACAACAGGACTCGGCTGACCTCTGCCTGGGCTAGGGAGCGCACCAGGAGCCCTGGAGGAAGAAGGAGGAGCTCCAGAAGACTCCACAGCCAACAGCTGATCAACCAAACTGGAACTGCCTAGGCTGTGCCCTGAAGAATCCCCCCCTGTGAGGCGACCGGGGCTGTGTAGGTCCAGAAGGACGGTCCCATACCTCCAAAGAATGGGGCCCTCGAGGACAAATAAAAGGAAGGTGGAGATCCCGCATCATGGCTTCTCCCAGAGCTTGGTGGGGTTCCAGAGAAGGTCGCTGCACAGACACCATGCCCCTCGACCCCTCGGAATCCGAGAGTGCCCTCCTCCTCGAGAGAGCCAGCCTAGGCAGCTGGTAGCTCTGGTTGGCCCCCAAAGGGGCTATCCAACAAGGGCAGCAGCCTCGGAGCTGGAGCCTGTCACGGTGCCATCCCGACCCACGGCACTGCAAGCGGTGCCGAGACCAGCAATGGCGCTGACGACGGCTCCGACCATGCTCTCGGCACTGAGGCCAGAGACCCCCTTGGCGCCAACCCACCCCATGGCGCTGCGAGTGGTGCCGAGGACAGAGACGGCACCAACGGCTCCAACAGTACTGTCGGCACCATGAATGGTGCTGAACTCCGAACCCCCACGGCACAGTGTCCCTGCCCGGAGCTGCGAACGGCTCCAGAACTGCACAAGGCGCCACGAACAGTGCTGGGGCAAGAAACAGTTAGGGACAGTGCCATAGAGCCTCCCATGGTGCCAACAGCACCATCGGCGCCGTTCTGGCACCGACGATGGCACCATCAAGGCCCACAGCGCTACGAACGGCGCTGAGGTCCAGCACTGCGCTGACAGACGGCATCGAGGACGGTGCCGACCCAGGCCTTCTGAGTTGTGGATACGACACCGGGGGAGTCTTCGCCCCCAAAGGGGCGATTGCCAAGGTGGTGCCTCCCGCCTGCCCCCTGTGGGGGACAGACTGGGACTCCTGCACTGCGGAAGGGGCCTCTGCCATGATTAGGCTACAAGAGGCAGAGGCCCCTTCCTCCTCCTCCTAGGTCCATATATAGAACCGGGAGGGACCCGGAGGAAGGCCGAGAGAACGCTGCTTGGCCAGACGAGAGAGCTCCCTTGTAATTCTCGAAGTCGCAAGGAGCTCCACTTTCCATGCTGTTGCTCGATGACCTGGCGGTCCATGGAGAAACAGGCGTCGCACGAATCCATGTCGTGAAGTGGGCCAAGACATGCAAGGCAACGGTCGTGCTGGTTGGTGACGGAGTACTTACGGCAGCAAGGGCACCGTTGCATGGGGGGGGGGGCCATCCTGTCTTGGAAGTCTTCTTGCCCTCCAACCTAGACATGACCTACGAGTAAGAAACACCAAACTAGACTCGACGTCGCAAAATAAAATAAAATAATGGAACAATCTTACCAGGCGACATCGAGTAGGCTAACAGAACCAGCAGAAGACAGGGAGTCGATGGACAACGGCACAGAGTCGAGAAAGGTGAAAAATTCAAACTGCATAGAAGAGGTAGGCCTCAAACTATTCTTCTGCAAAGTGTCCGACGAGGTGACCTTGACGGCGGGAGATGAAGAAGTGGCGGGAGGGCAGAGTCGACAACACCTAATGGCCAACTTGTGAGCGCCACGCAGGTCGTTGGCCTCGAGGCGGCGCCAATGGTGCGTCGACTGCCATCCAAAAAAAAAAAAAAAAGCTCCTATGCGGTCATGACCTCTGGCCAAGTACCCAAAGGCGATGAATGGTGAAGATTGACTCGGATAAGATCTGATGAGGAAGTGGGGTCACTCACACCTATATAGGGTTGGTGACGATGGCTGACATCGATGGTGTGGGCAGCCCCAGTTGAACTGCTGAAAATCTTCTGTGTGGATTCCCCTTCACTGATGGCGAAGGTTCCTACGATGCTATCTGATGACTGAGATATCCCCGAAGAAGACAGAAAGATCCTCCTGTGGTATGGGGAAGGACCCGGAGCTGAATTATCCAGGCTGTAAAAAGAGTCATCGTCACTGCCCTCAGAAATAATGATGTTGGGGTCAGACTCATCCCCCTCCAGCTCCTCTTTGGGAAGAGAGGCTGGGAGACATGTGAACCTAGAATTGCCTAATGCAGCTCTAGGAGTTGGAAAGACAAACAACACTGGTACCGGCAGAGAGTGAGCCAGCACTGATGCCAGCAAAAGGGAAACTGGACCCTGCGCCAGCAAAATGGGAGCCGGCACCAGCCCCGGCAAAAGAGTAGCCGGCACTGCAGGTGGCACTGCCAAAGAAACTGGGCCCGGCGCCACCTCCGGCATTGAAGGTCCAGCAGGTACAATGGTGACCGGTGGAGGTACCTGGACCAATCCCAAGACAGTGACACTGCAAGGGGGTGCAGCCAGTGGAACAGGCGTCGGTGACATGCTCACTGGCAAGGAGCTGGAGACAGTTGCAGGAGCCAAATGCACTACCTGGTTGGAGTGTCCTGATTGTGAGTCCAATGGCTCCAGTCCTGAGGGGCCTGGGGCCAGCTCCACATGAAGGGGCAAATGAGCCAGACGTTGTACCTACTGCTCTGTAAGAGCTGCCCAGTGATGAAATGGCCCACCGAGTCCCCACGGAAAGACAAGGAGGATCTCCAGGCCCAAGACCTCGAACATCCATGAGCAAACACCATCGGAGACACCGACAGCACCAGGGAAGGCCTCGTGCTCCTAGACATGGCAGACCTACCAGAGGGCGAATTTGAGGGGTACTGTTTCTTCCCCTTCTGATGGGAAGAGGAAGAAGTTGAGGTCGAGCGGTGCCAGGTCCCTGACTGAGATCAGGAATGGGCCCGCTTCTTTTTGTGTTTATGGGAGGGCTGTCCTCCCTCCCGAACCCAGGATCACCTGCAATCAGAAACATCCCCCGGTGAGGGAAGTGGACCAGACAAGGCTCTGCTTCTGGAGCAGCATGCCTGAAGAGGCTCCCTACCATCACCGTCATGGTACTCGACTGCTGTTTGGTAGGGCTCAGTGAAACTGACAGAAAAACATTTTTTTTTTAAGTTACAAAACTGACACAAAATTACAAACACTAGCTTTAAACACTAAAACTGAGAAGAACTGAACGCTTTTATTGTACAGCTGTGAGTTCTGACTTCCGGCAGGTGAGCGACGTCATCATTGACGTACACTCAACGTCAGGAAGAAAGAAACATAGAAATTGTCTGCAGATAAGGACCACCAGGCCCATCAAGTCTGCCCGTAAGCCCTACTCTTGTTCGCGAAAGGAACTGAGGTGGTTGAGGGCCGGTGCCAAGGTAAGCCATGCAGCGCAAGCTAGTTACGTGGTGCTGCGCACGTGCGCAGCCTACCTTGGTACCAGCTCTCCTGAAAAGTTCTGGCTCCCGCAGGGTCCTAGCGCCTCCGGTTCAGAACCCACTGGTGTGAATCAATTATGAAGACTGGTTCCTGGAAGATCTTAGTGTTTTTGGACCGGACCTCTTTTGTCCGGTCCATGTATATACCCAGAACTCTTCTCAAGTCAAGGCTGTGCAGTTTTTGTCCACCTGGAGTGTCATGTTATGGATATAGCACAAGAAGTGTTACTGACTGGTTCAAACAGAACACAGACACTACCTTAGGTAGGAATTTCCTGCTAATTACATAGAACATAGAAACATAGGTGTCAGCAGAAAAAGACATCGTGGCCCACCCAGTCTGCCCTAAGTCCCTGCCTACTGAGCTACCACAGACCCTAACTGATAACTGGCCTTACCCTCTCCCCCCCCCACCGCCCTGTTACTAAGGTCCCCTTGTGCCTATCCCATGCGTGTTTGAAACTGGTTACCATTTCTGTACCTACTATCTCTGCTTGGAAGCTGTTTCAGCTGTCCACCACACCTTCTGCAAAGTAGTACTTCCTCACATCTCCTCTAAGTCTCCCCCCTTCCAGTTTCATACCATGCCCCCTTGTCCTTGAGCATCTTTTTCTGTGGAATATGCTACCCTCCTGTACCTTATTGATACACTTGAGGTATTTGAGTGTTTCTATCATGTCTCCCCTTTCTCTCCTTTCCTCCAGAGAATACAAATTTAAGTTCCCTGATTCTTTCCTTGTAGAGCTTCTGATGCAGGTCATGCACCATTTTGGTTGCCCTTCTCTGTACTGCCTCCACCCAATCTATGTCCTTCCAGAGATGGGGAGATACACCCCAGCATTCTATTTGCCATTCCAACTGCCTTATCACATTGCTTTGCTACCTTTAGGTCATCAGAGATGATGACCCCCAGATCCCTTTCCTGTTTTGTAGTTAACACCTCCTGCCCTAACTGATACGTTGTCCTTGGGTTTTTGTACCCCTTGTGCATAATTTTTGAACTTTTTGGCACTGAAGCCCAGTTGCCAGACTCTTGACCAGTCTTCTAGCTTTTTCAGATCTCCCCTCATTTTTTCTACCCCCTTCCCACCACCAGGTGTGTGCACTTTGTTGCACATTTTTGTCATCTGCGAACAGCCATACTTTCCCCTCCAGCCCCTATGTGATGTCGCTAACAAAGATATTGAAGAGGACTGGTCCCAGTACTGGCCACGGAGGCACCCTGCTGGTCCCCTTACCTTCTTCCGAATGAACTCCCTTCACAACCACCCTCTGAGTTCTGTTACTGAGCCAACTTCATACACATGTTACTATTTTTGGTCCCACCCCCCAGGCTGCTCAGCTTGCTTACTAGTCTTCTGTGTAGGACAGTGTTGAAAGCCTTACTGAAATCCAGGTAGGCTACATCCACCACCCCTTCCTGATCGACCTCCCTGGTAACCCAGTCAAAGAACTCTATCAGGTTCGTTTGACAAGACCTTCCGCCGTAAACCCATGCTGCCTTAGAGCCCGCATACCACCGGTCTCGATGTATTCCCCAGTACTTTCCTTTAGTAGTGTTTCCATGACATTGCCCACTACAAGTTAGGCTTACAGGTTGGTAGTTTCCTGCCTCCTTCCTTCTCCCACTTTTGTGTACTGGGACCACCTCCAGTTCCCTGGAATCTCCCCGGTCTCCAGTGAGAATGAACAGGGACGCTAGAGGCGCAGATAGTTCCTCCTTAAGCTCCTTCGGAATCCTGAGGTGTACTCCATCCGGCCCCATTGCCTTGTCTACTTTTAGCTTTGCTACTTCCTTGAGGACTTTTTCCTCTGTAAAAGGGCTAGTGTCCATTTCCTTCCCCTTAAAGCCCTTTTTTTCTATCTGCAGCTCATCATCTACCCCTTACTTTGTGAATACTGAACAAAAGTACTTGTCCAGTATGTCTGCTTTCTTCTGACCCTCTTCCACACTTCCACCCCTTCCCCTTTTAGTCTTTCTATCCCTGCCTTGTTTGTCTTCCTTTCACTTATGTACCTGAAGAATATTTTGTCCCCCCCTTTTTTTTTGCTGACTTGGCAATATTTTCCTCTATTTGTGCTTTTGCTCTCCTAACTACCTTTCCTGCCTCCCTTTGTTTCTCCTGATATAGTTCCCTATTCTCTCCCTTCCGTGTTGACTTGTACCTTTTAAATGCACTCTTCTTTTCCTTTACCTTTTCTGATACTTCCCTGGAGAACCATAGCGGACTCTTTTTTCTCTTCCTCTTATTGATCTGCCTCACATTAGTTATAAGGACTAGCTTGTCTTGTGGAAGATTATGTAATTTGTCTCTTTTCAGAGGGCTTGCAGTTAGTTGTAAGGACTACCTTGTCCTGTGGAAGATTACATAATTTGGATCTGTGCAGAGGGCAGGCACTTCACTCAGCTTCCTAGCAAAGGTCATGGCAATCATGGAGATCCCATGGAGGGACTGGTTCCCCATAGAAAACAGGTTGTGAAGCCAGTGACTTTCCCTTGCCTGCTGATATGTATGCGGACAGTGCTGCTAAGTGGGATCTACAATGCCGAGTTGACAACTAACACGGCAACCGGCGACTACAGTGCCAGGGTCCCTGTCATTTCACGATTTGCAGTCGGCAGGGATTACGTGAGACAACAGGGACTATTTTTCTTCGGGTGCTTTGCCCCACGAACCTCCTGCACCCCGTTACTATAGATGCCAACTCGAGTCTGAGTGTTGGTTGAGGAAGGGTGCAAGACCGAGGAAAGTGTTGCCCAGTCCTGGGCGCAATACTACAACAATATGGCGCTGTTGCTTGCAGCGACGTACGTCACTGTAGGGGTTTCGCCGCGGGAGGTGCATACTGTTAAGTGCACCTTTAGTGCTGAAGGCCTTAGGCCTAAAGACTGCAGGTGCACTAGGTATTATAAAACTGCAGGCAACCCTGCCTCTACTGGGACGATTCTTCTGGGGGTACACCAATAAGAAAATCTCTTCCATTAAGAGGAATGTTCTCCTGGTTGCTGGTTTCTTTTTGAAACTCTAAACTAAACTCCAAGTGCCTTTAGGACTTCCTCTGAGAGATTTAATCCAGAGTATTCTAACTCCTCAAGAACCATACACTCCGGTGTAGTGTCTTGGGGTTTGGGAATGCTATCCTGCCCTGAGATAGGGTCAGCATATTGTGACTCAGTGCCAGGCTTAGAGGCTTGCTGAACAGGGCCAGCAGAACTAAATATCAAGTCTGTTTGACCCAGTCTGGAGCTATTAGGATCATTGTTGCAGGTTCCAGCCTCTTCCAGAGGACTTTCGGGATGAGTAGAAATGGTGGAAAAGCATATAGGAACCTCCCTGTCCAGTCGAAGACCAGGGCATCCCCTGGGACTGTCTCTTTGGTTGGTGGTCTACAACAAAACTGTGGAAGCTGATTTTGTTTTCCCAAGAAATGAACAGGTATATTTTCGGAGTGCCCCAGCTTTTGAACACTGTACCTAGAACCTGTCTGTTCAAGGCCCATTTGTGATTTCGCTGACTGATTCTATTTAAGAACTCTGCCAGGACAATATCTTTGCCTGGCAAGTGCATCACATATATGTTTACTTCTAAGGCATACTGTATGCCAGGTCCCAGATCCTCATAGTTTCTACACAAAGTTTTGAGGATCTTGTCCCTCCCTGTTTATTTATGTAATTCATTGTTATGGTGTTGTCTGTTCTGATTTGGACAGACCAACCCTGTAGCTGGGAGGAGAAAGACTGCATTGCTAGTAGCACTGCCCTAAGCTTCAGGAGGTTGATGTGTTCCAGTGACTCCTGTGGGCTCCATGTGCCACTCACTGTGAAGTCCTGTAGGTGGGCATCCCACCCCAGGAGTGAGGCATCTGTACTAAGAATAGTTCTTGGTGATTGCTGAAGGAAGGGAATATCCTCTCTGAGGCTGCTTTCTTCCTTCCAACTCTCTAGTGACTTTACCAGTGCTTTTTTACTGGCACTAGCTTTGAAAGGGCATTCAATCTTTGAGATCAGTTGTCTCATAAGTGGTACTGGATATCACTCATTTGGAACCTGGCCCAAGGAATCACAGCTGTGGATGCGGCCATGCCTCCTTGTAATTGCAGATAGCCCAGATCTTGACTAACCTGTTGTGAAGGACTCTGCTGCTGCTGTCAGAGCTGCAACTCTGGCGTGTGGGAGGAAAGCTTTCCCCATAGGGTGTTTAGCTCTGCTCCTATGAAGTCTAGTACTTGAACAGGTTCTAGCTGGGACTTCTGCAGGTATCTCAGGAATCCAACAGACTCCGAGGTGCTTTTTACAATCAGTAGTGAGCACTTTGTCTCCTGTTCTGCTTTCTATAAGACTAGCCAGTCATCCAGGTAGTAAAAAACTACCACGCCTTTCCTTCTCAGGTGTCCAGCCACCACCTCCAAGCACTTTGTTAACACCCTTAGTGCTGAGGTGAGGCCAAAGGGGAGAGCTGTGCACAGGTCCTGCCTAGTGAGGGTGGAGTTAGGGACCACATTTGCATAGTCAAATAATGTCAAAATCATTTTAAGAATGACCTCCTGGTGAACAGGAGGTGCTATGCAAGTCTTGCTGTTTGGGGTATATCTTCTTGTGGATGGTATTGATGTATTGGGAGAAATAGAGATGCTGATCAAGCCACACACCAAGATATTTTTAAAGGAGGGGATGTCCTCTAGAAGGGTGCCATCAAGAGTGGAGAAAAAGGAAGTGAAAGGAAGCCTAGTTATATTCTATCCACTACCAAAAGACATGGCAACAGTCTTTTTTGTTTTGTTTTTCATTAGCAATTTCTGCTCCTCACTTTTCTGGCCCTCAGGCAGTGGCTCTCCCCCAGCCCCATCAGTAACAAAAGCAACAAACTAGATGCTGTCATAGTATAGAAGGTAAAGTTCTGCTCCCCCCACCCCCCTGACAGCAGTGATGCTGCTGGTGTGCACAGAACTGCAGTAAAAAAAAGGAACGGAGGAGGAGGTTGGGAGCTGGTGCCATTGTATACCAAGGGGCGCGTGACAATGTACAACACTGCATATGTGCACGCGGTACCTACTGCATCACTGGCTCCAGGAAGAGTTCAGGCTCCTGCGAGGTTCTAATGCCTTCAGCCCAAGATCCACAAGTAGGAATTAATGGAGAAAATTGATTCTTGGAAGATGGACCCCAGAGGAGGATGAAGCAAATCCTGGTGGGGGACTCCATCATAAGAGAGATCCAGCTAGGAACACAGGAGGGGGAGGACAGGGAGGTGAGGTGCCTACCAGGTGCCACGGCATGGAGGGATGGAAGGAAGATCCTGGGGATCACTGAGAAGGCAAGACGGGAAGGTGAGCTGGATGTCATTATCCACCTAGGTACTAATGACCTGGCAAATGGGGAGCCAAAGGAAGTTCAGGAAGAGTTTAGGAAATTGTGGAGGGGTCTCAAGCAAGCAGCTACTTCTGTCACTTTTCAGAAGTACTACTCAAGTAGGAGGCAAGGGAGAGCATAGGGTGCATGCACCAGGAACTTTAACTCATGGTTGAAGAACTGGTGCTGTGAGGAAGGGTTTGGATTCATTGGTGACTGGGGACCCACCTGGAGGGATGGAGGTTTGTTCAAGCCTGACGGCCTGCATCCATCCTGGAGGGGAATCCAAGCACTCAATGATAAGTTTAAATGCTACATTGACAAGCATTTAATCTAGCAAAGGGAGGTGGCAGTCCAGCAAGGAGGGTACCTACTTGCTCACCCCCCACAGCTAGCAGTGGAACCAGTGAACCAGAGGAGTGGCTATCTCTACAAAGCAGTGTGCAAAAGATGGAGATTAGCGCCCAAGAGGTGGATAGGCAGAAAATGGGCAAAATTCAGCAGAAGGGCAGACAGCAAGGAGAACCAGGGATAAAGGACAACCAAGGAAGGGGCTGGAGTAGAACAGCAAAACAGTCTAGGGAGGTCAAATCATGGAAAGCCATGTGTGCAAATGCCAGGAGCCTTAGCAACAAGATGGAAGATCTGGAGGCTGTCATGGTGCAGTCAGACCTGGACATTGTGGCCACCACTGAAACCTGGTGTAATGATAACCACGACTGGGAGATGGCCATACCTGGCTACAACATATTCAGAAGAGACAGGGCAGGCAGGAAGGGAGGAGGAGTGGCACTGTATGTGAAAAATGACATAAGGCCACAGAGATCCAGGAGGGACAAAATGGGGAGAGATACTGTGGGTTAAGCTGGAAGGAAAATGGGGCCAGCTATCCGCACAGGTGTGATCTATAGACCACCAGCCCAGGAGGAAGAAACAGATAGGAGCTGATGCTAGCCATCCAAAGGATGGCAGACAAGGGGGAGGTAGTACTGGTTGGAGACTTCAATATTCCAGATGTGGACTGGAGCATCCCAGCAGCAGCATCAACTAGGAGCAGATTTATCCTGGGCTCCCTTCAGGGTGCCTTCTTGAAGCAACTGGTCATGGAACCAACTCGGCAGAAGGCAATACTGGATCTTGTACTCACAAACAGGGACAGTGTGATGGGGGTAACAGTGGGGGAGCACCTGGGGAACAGTGATCACCAGTCTTTGTGGTTTGAAATCACAGAAGGAGCAGAACCAAACCACACAAAAACACGTATCCTGGATTTTAGGGGGCAGACTTTGGGAAAATGGGGAGATACTTGAAAGAGGCATTAAGGGGAATGGGGCAGGAAGCAGGGGTTGAGGAACAGTGGGCAGTATTTAAAATGGGGATTACAAGAGCAACAGAATTATGCATTAAGCAGGTTAGCAAGAGGAAAAGGAAGAGGAGACCATTATGGTTTTCCAAAGAGGTAGCAAAGAAAGTGAAAGCTAAAAGATTGTATTCAGGCAATACAAAAGACACAGGCAGAAGGGGATAGGGAGAAGTACCAGGAAAAGCAAAGGAGGCAGGGAGGTCAGTAAGGGAAGCCAAAGCTCAGACAGAAGAACACATTGCAAAATCAGGGAATAGAGGGGACAAAACCCTTTACAGGTACATAAGGAAAAAGAAAGGCAAAGGGAGGGATAGTGAGACTGAAGGGGAGGATGGGGGCATGTGAGGATGACAACAGTAAAGCTGACATATTGAACAGGTATTTCTGCTGTCTTTACTGAGGAAGAGGAGGGTAATGGGTCTGAAGGGAGTACAAGGGGTGAGAATGGTGCAGAAATGGACACAAGTCCCTTTACACAAGAAAGGGTCCTGAAGGAACTGGAAGTAATAAGAGTTGATAAAGCAATGGGGCCAGATGGGGTGCAATCCAGGGTCCTTAAAGAACTAAGAGAGGTGGTGGCGGAACCTCCGGCTATCCTGTTTAGCCGATCACTGGAAACAGGGGAGGTACCCAAAGACTGGAGGACAGTAGATGTAGTCCCCTTATACAAAAGTGGGAACAAAAAGGAAGCGGGGAACTACAGACCAGTCAGCCTTACCTCGGTAGTGGGGAAGATCATGGAAGCACTACTGAAGGAGAGATTGGTGGAACATCTGGTTGTCAATGGACTACAGGACCCAAGACAGCATGGTTTCACCAGGGGAGTCATGTCAGACCAACCTCGTTGAATTTTTTGACTGGGTGACTAGGAGGTGGATCAGGGAGGGCAGTGGACATGGCCTATCTGGACTTCAGCAAGGCCTGTGACACTGTGCCACACAGAAGACTATTACAAACTGGGAATATGGGTGTGGGCAGGACATTGTGTGGTGGGTAGGTAACTGGCTGTGCGGCAGGACACAGAGGGTGGTGGTAAATGGCTGTCACTCCACAGAGGGAAGAGTGACTGTGGAGGTACCACAGGGATCAGTGCTGGGACTGGTCCTATTCAACATCTTCATCAGTGACATTGCGTAGGACCTAGAAGGCAGAATTTCACTTTCGCTGATGACACAAAGCTCTGTAACAGAGTAGACACACCAGAGGGTGTAGACAGAATGAGAAGGGACCTGCAGAAACTTGAAGAATAGTCAGGGATTTGGCAGTTGAAATTCAATGTAAAGAAGTGCAAGATAATGCATATGGGGCACAAAAACCCTAGCACGATATATCAGTTGGGGGGTGAGGATATAGCATGCACCAAGCAGGAAAGGGATCTTGGGGTTATCATCTCTGATGACCTCAAGGTAGGAAACAGTGTGACAGGGCAGCAGGTAAAGCAAATAGGATGCTGGGATGCATAGGCAGGGCATCACCAGCAGGAAAAGGGAGGTCATAATTCCATCTACACAAGACACTAGTGAGGCCTCACCTGGAATACAGTGTACAGTTCTGGAGACCTTACCTACGTAAGGACATAGACAGGGTAGAGAAGGTTCAGAGGAGGGCAACAAAGATGGTGCATGGATTGCATCACAGGTCTCATGAGGACAGGTTGAAGGAACTGAACATGTACTCCTGGAGGAGAGGAGGAGAGAGGGATATGATAAAGACATACAAGTATCTTACAGGGAGGAACAGGGTGCAGGAATACACTATTTTTAAGCGAAAAAGATGTTCCAGGACTAGAGGGCATGGGATGAAGTTGGAGGGAGAACGATTCAGAGGAAACGCGAGGAAGAATTTCTTCACAGAACGGGTGGTGGACAAGTGGAACACCCTGCCAGAGGAAGTGGTGGGGGCTGAAACAATCACGGGATTTAAGAATGCATGGGATAGACATAAAGGAATTCTGGAGGTCAGCGGTAAGGGGCAACAGACTTCTAGGAAAACATAAACTGAACTTACAAGCTCAAATGGGCAGACTGGGTGGGCCACAGGCCCTTATCTGCTGACACTGTCTATGTATCTATGTATCTATGTATAAAGCTGCTTATTCTCAGCTCAACTGTGCCAATAAAAACAGTATACATTCACACGTGAGCATCAGAGGTTGCAAGCAAATACATAAACTTACACTTGTCTTCTGTTGTCAGCATCAATGTAGCACAGGTGGAAGCACTAAAATCCTGATACAGCTGGCCATGACTCTGTGTGGACTGCAACATTGCTGGGTGCATTTCTGACTGATTCTTTTATTTGTATACGACACTGCACTAACAGTAGACTAACTCTTAGTACTTTGAGGCACTGATTGAAAGGGGCTATTATTTAGCTAAATTCTAGTCTACTTGCCTGTTCCAGGTAGTATATTTCAGCCAGCTTGTAATTCTTCTCCAACATAGCCAATCGGGCACAGACCTGGTAATGATCTGTACCATCTCCTCCCTGTGAAGGAAACAAAGGTCTTCAGTATGCATATAAGCAGTTGTAACAAACGGCAACAGTATGAACATTGAAAATAAATGAAAATTACGTACTCACCGTAATTCTTGATCTTCTTGGACAAGTCTTTACCATTTATTCATACTGCTGGGTTACAAGTCGGAGGCACTGGGACCCTGCCGGAGACAAAAATCTTCAGGAAGGCCGGCACCGAGGAAGGACCGCAAATGCCTGGCACCACAAGACTGGCACACGCCTGTGTAGCCTACCAAAGCGTTGACCCTCCAACTGCCTCAATACCTTTTTTACCAAGGAGGTACAGTGTAATATAACTTAAGAAACACGTAATCTAACAAGGGCATAAGATAGCCCGACTGACCCGTATAAGAAGGGTCAATTTAAACAATGTCTTCACAGCCTAAATTAAATGAGGGAGTGAAGACCAGAGACAGACTGAGTGAGCTCGGTGGATGGTGGGTGGGCATATCAATAAATGGTGAAGACTTGTCCAAGGAGCTCAAGAATTACGGTGAGTATGTAATTTTCACATCTTCCTGGAATAAGTCTTCACCATTTATTCATACTGCTGGGTTAGAGTACCAAGATAAAACCAAATCCCCAGAGTGGGGCGGTAGGAGATGGAGCTCACTCAGGACAGAAGTCCATTAAGGACTGTCCTGCCAAAGGAAGCATGCTGCCTGGCATTGACATCCAGAGCATAGTGCTTTACGAAAGTGTGCACTGAGCTCCCAGTAGCCGCCTTACAAATGTCATTAATGAGAACAGAGCAGATTTCCCCTAAGAATGCAGCAACCGCTCTGGTACAGTTAGCACGCACCTGGCCCTCCAACTTGACCTGTGCCAAAGAGCAGCAATGGTAAAGACATGTCACTATCCAAGCAGACATACATTGATGGACAATGGTGGGCCACGTTGAAGGACACAAAGAGTTATTTGGATTGACTGATATCCCCAGTTCTATCGATGTAGAATCATAGAGCCCTTTTAACGTCCAGGGAATGAAGTGTGCGTTCCCCTTCATTTTGGAAGTTAGAGAAAGAAGTGGGAAGAACCAAGGGCTGGTTGAGGTGGAAATCCGAAACCACTCTGAGCAGGAACTTAGGGTGAGTATGGAGGACCACCTTGTCTTTATGAAAGACGGTATACAGAGGTTCTGTGATCAAGGCATTTATTTCCGAGACCCTATAAGTGGAAGACATGGCCACCAGGAAGACGGTCTTCCAGGTCAGAAACTTCAAATCATACATGGCTAGAGGCTCAAAGAGTTTACAAGTAAGCATGTCTAGCACGAGATTAATATCCCAGGGGGCAACCAGCTTCTCAAACGGGGGACCTGTGTGAAGAATGCCTTTGAGGAATCTCTTGAACAGCAGTAACTGTGCCAGGGACATGTTCTGGACTGGCTCATGATGGGCAGAAAGCACACAGAGGTGCACCTTTACAGATGGGTATTGCAGTCCTGCATCTGAAAGGTCCAGCAGGTACTCCCAGCACTTTATCCGGAGGGCACTGAAACAGATCTAAAAAGATCTTAGTACACCATTCTGAGAAACGCTTCCATTTAGCTGTGTAAGTCTTTCTGGTGGAAGGCTTATGAGCTGACAAGAGGATCTGTGAGCTTCTCTGAGAAATTTTAAACCTACTCACTTCTATCTCCTCAGGAGCCAGGCATGGAGATGAAGGGAGTGCAGGCTGGGATGGACCCAGGGTCCCTGTGTCTGGAGGGCCGTTCGAAGAGGCAGATGCCTCAGAGGAGCCTCCGACAACTAGTTGATCAAAGGAAACCAGATCTGTTGAGGCCAGTATGGTGCAATTAGAATCATCTTGCCCCCATGCACCTCCTATCTGAGCAGCACTCTCTGAATTAACAGAAGAGGAGGAAATGCGTACAGAAAACATCTTGTCCAACGAAGTCTGAATGCATCTTGACAGAAAATGCCAGGTTCTGGATTTCTGGAGCAGAATGGAGGCAGTTTTGCATTGAGTGGGGACGCAAAAAGGTCCAGGTCTGGACTGCCCTATTCATCAAAGAGCAATTGCACGACGTCTGGAAAAAGTCACTACTTGTGAGGATCTGCTTCTGTACTGCTGAGATGATCCGCCAGATTGCTCTGAGTTCCTGGCAGGTAAACTGCCTGAATCTAGACACTGTGTTCGAGGCACCACTCCCATACTCAAATGGCTTCTCTGCATAGAGGGTAGGAGTGTGCTCTGCCCTGCTTGTTGATATAATACATCACAGCTTTGTTGTCCATCTGAAGAATTACCTTGTGATTGACAACCTCTTCTAGGACTCAAAGGGCATACAGCACTACTCTCATCTCTAGAACATTGATATGAAGATGAGATTCCTCCCGAGTGCACACTCCATGAGTGTGAAGGTCCCGGCAGTGAGCTCCTCAGCTGAGCAGCGATATATCCATGATGATGGTGATGTGAGATTCCGGTGGGGCAAAAGGCAGACCTTGTAGGAGGTTGTCCTCTTGCATCCACCATGCGAGAGATCTCCGCAGAAACTCCATCACTTTGATGGGTTAAGACTGCAGATGTGTTGTTGGGGACCACTGTGTCCTGAACATCCACTGAGTGGTTCTCATGTGTAATTAAGCTAGAGGCACTGTGAAAATGGACAAAGCCATGAGGCCTAACATCCGCTGCATGGAGTGAGCTTGTACCAGGTTGTTCTCTCAGACGAAGCGAGCCATCTGTAGAATGTCGCTCCTCCTATCCTCCAGGAGAAAAACTCTCGTCTTTGTGGTGTCCAGGATAGGGAGAGCGTTAGATAGGGCAATAAGGGAAAAAGTTGCAGCCTGCTGAGAAATTACCCACTTTCCACATGACAGTGGGTCCACAGTGGTGCACCTGTTCTGTAACAGTAGGTGAAAGATGCAAAAGTGAACAAGAAGTAATGTTAGTTGACAAGTTTTAGCTTCTGTACTGGTAAAATTTGTACGTTTTGACCCAGCTGTTTCTCATTTTGACCCACATTTAGTGAGTCTGATTTGACCCATGTTTTAAAACCTTTAGTGCTATCACTGGTTCAGGAGGGCTCCTATTAAGAGGAGCTGCTGAGAGGGCTGAAGCTGAGACTTTTCCAGTTGCAGCAGGACCCCCATGAAGGTGAAGAACTGAGATGCTGTGGATACCACTTTCTGTGTCTCCTGCCTTGACGGACTTGTCAAAAGCCAGTCATCTAGCTGGGGGAAGACCCGAATGCCGAGACTTCCAAGGTGTGCATCAAAGACTGCAAAACACTTGGTAAAGGCTTGAGGTGCCGAGGACAGCACAAAGGGCAAGACTCTGAATTCGTAGTGTTGACCCAAGACCACAAAGCAAAGGTACTTGTGGTGATTTTGGTGTACTAGAATGTGCTGGTAGGCATCTTGCATGTCCAGGGATGCCAGCCAGTTATACTATTTGAGAAGTGATAAGAGCATCCCTAAGGAGACAATCTTGAACTTCTGCCGGTGCAAGAACTTGTTTAGCTTTCTGAGGTTGAAAATGGGGTGCATGCTGCCTGTCTTTTTTAGGAACCAGAAAATAATGGGAGTAGAAAGTACAGTTACGTAAGAACTTACCGTAACAGTAGATCTTCGAGAACAGCTCTTGCAGCAGGCTACATCATTAGGACTGAAGCCGTCAGGCATCAGGACTACGGAAAAATTCAGCTAGCTATCTTCAAGCCGAGGGGACCATAGCTCGGTCCTGCCCAACGTCAGGCGTAGAGTACACAGGGGCGGTCCCGCCCAGATTCCCCAGTTCTCCCGCCTCGAGACTGCAGGCTGACATCGAAATGGGAGACCGAGGATCCACCGTCAGAAGACAAAGCAGGAAAAATCCTGTTAACAAGGCTTAAGCCATGCTTCCTCCAAAGGGGAAGGTGGGGGGGTCGCGAAGGAGCTGTTCTCAAGATCTACTGTTACGTAAGTTCTTACGTAACTGTACTATCTTACTCGAGACACAGCTCTTGCAGCAGGTTACACCATTAGACTGATTCCCAAGCAGTAGCGCTTGCAAACCCTCTGGGAGGAGGAAATTAGAAAGAACGTTCCAGGTCCTGAATCTAGGACAGGAGACCCTGTAGCACTGCCAGGCCGAAGCCTGCTCTTCGCCGTGAAGCGATGTCCAGGCTATAATGCCTGATAAAGGTATGAACAGAGCTCCGAGTGGCTGCAGCACAAATGGCAGAGGTGGAGACGTTTCGAAGTGCTGCAAAGGAGGTGGCCACACCCCTAGTGGAATGGCCCCGGACTGCTCCTGGGAGGGGCTTTCGTTTGATATCATAACAGTATGAGATGCACTGGACAAGCCAGCGAGACAGGGACTGTTTGGATACTGGTTGGCCCATCATCCTTTCAGTAAAAGAAACGAAAAGTTGCTCCGAATTACGAAGCTGCTTAGTTCTGCGGTGAACATCCAGGGTGTGAAGCAGCGCCTCTCCTCTGTTAGAATAATTAGGGAAGTAGACCGGCAGGTCAATATCCTGATTGAGAGTGAGTGTGGAAACCACCTTAGGCAAGAATTTAGGATTCGTCCTCAGGGATACTCTGTCCCGGTGGAAAATTAAATAAGGCTCTTTGCACATGAGAGCCTGAAGCTCAGAAACTCTTTCGCTGACGAACAGCAACTAAAAACAACGCTTTCCACGATAGAAAACGAGTTTCGTAATCCATGGGCAGGTTCAAAGGGTGGGGGGGAGCGTGAGTTGCTCCAGGACAAAGAGCAAGTCCCATGGAGGCACTGGGTCCTTAATGGGCGGCCTAAGGTGGAACACCCCTCTCAAGAATTCTCGAAAGGAATCTAATTGTGCGACTGTGCGCTGTCCCACCGGGAGGTGATAAGCTGAAATGGCATAGAGGTGCACTTTAATAGAAGAGTAGGCGAGACCCGAACGGAAAAGGGAGAGCAGGTACTCTAACAACACTTTCACCGGACAACCTAAAGGGGAAAGGCCGTGTGCTTGCGACCATAGACAAAAATGGCGCCATTTCATGGTGTACGTCGCATGCGTTGCTGGCTTTCTGGCTGCAGAAAGAACTTCCGCAACCTCTTGCGAGACCTCGTGATGCAAGATGGCTATGTCTCTAGGAGCCATGCATGCAGATTCAGTGAGTGTAAGTCCAGGTGGACCAGTGAACCCTTCTCCTGAGACAAGAGATGGGAGCTGAATGGCAATGGGAGCGGTGGTTCCCGGGATAGCTGAATTAGCAAAGGGAACCAGATCTGCCTGGGCCAGAAAGGGGCCACCAGGATCATTGTTGCATGCTCCCTGCGCAGTTTGAGAAGAACTCTCTGGATCAACGGGAAGGGAGGGAAAGCGTAGAGGAATCTGTCCGCCCAGGAGAGGGACAACGCATCTCGCCAGAAAACACCAGGCCCTGGATCTGGCGAGCAAAAATTGGGCAGTTTTGCGTTGGATGGGGAAGCAAACAAGTCCAATTCTGGAGTTCCCCATTGAAGAAACAGATCCCCTATTACCTCCTGGAGAAGTTCCCACTCGTGGACTCTGGTCTGGGAGCGACTCAGGCCGTCTGCAATTGTGTTGTCCACCCCGGGAACATGTACTGTGATCAGGTTCGCGCTGTGTCGGATTACCCAATCCCACACCTCATGGACTCCCTGCAAAGGGGTAAGAGTGTGGCGCCCTTGTTTGTTGAGGAATACATCACCGCCTGTTGTCTGTCTGAAGCAGGAGAGTACTAAGGGATCTCTGACTGAAATGCCTGCAGGGCATAAAGGACCGCCCTCATCTCTAGGACGTTGATATGGAGGTGGCCTCCAGAGGGGTCCACGTACCCTGGGACTTCACCCCATCCAGGTGTGCTCCCCACCCTAGACCTGAGGCGTCTGTGGTGAGGATTACCTCCGGGGACAGCGCTATAAACGGGACGCCCATAGAGAGTGTCCCTGGGTCTAGCCACCACTGCCAGTCTCGAATCGCAGTGTTCGTGATTCTGACTGGATGCTGCATGTGGTCTTTGGTCCCATTGCACCTTGAGCATCCAACGAGTTACCCGCATGTGGAGCCTTGTGAAAGGGACAGTAGGAATGGCCGCAGCCATGTGTCCGAGCAAGCGAAGGACCGACCTGGCTGGGGCGGTCTTGTTCGACGAAAGCTCCCTGATGAGGGATCTGATGCGCTCCACTCTGTCGTTTGGAAGAAATGCTCTTCCCTGAATGGTGTCCAGTACTGCGCCTATGAACTGCAGTTTCTGCGACGGTACCAGGAGAGACTTCTTATGGTTGATTAGGATACCCAGAGATCGAACAGGTCCTGGAGTGCTCTGGATCGCCTGGAATAACGCCCCTGAGGCGGCATGAAAGCCAATCGTCCAGGTACAGGAACACATAATGGCCCTGTCTCCTTAGAGACGCCGCATCACCGCTATGCATTTGTAAAGACCCTGGGTGCCGATGACAGCCCGAATGGAAGGGCTCAGAACTGAAGATGATGGCCGAGAAACTCGAAGCGCAGGAACCTCTTGTGCGCTTGAGCTATAGGGATGTGCAGGTAAGCGTCCTGCATATCTAGAGACGCTAAAAAGGCGTCCTGCTTCAGCATGGGAATAAGACCCGGAAGAGTTACCATGCGGAATCTTTTGTAGGAGACCGACAAATTGAGGTCGCTGAGGTCCAGAATCGGACGGAGGTCCCCTGTCTTCTTTGGAACCAGGAAGAAGTGGGAATAGTATCCATGTCCTCTCTGGTTCTCTGGGACGTACTCTATCGCTCCCTTTTGCAGGAGCACGAGTACTTCTTGTCTGATCAATGACTTGTGCTGACCTGGGTACTGGGAGAGCAATGGAGGCCTTGAGGGTGGCTTTTCCGCGAATTCTATAAAGTGGCCTCTTCCGACCAACTGTAGAACCCACCTGTCGGTGGTTATAGTCTGCCATCCTGGCAGGAAATTCGAAATGCGACCCCCGACCATGACGTCCCATTGATCCTGAGGGGCCGGGGCTGGGAAGGAGTCAGGCTGTGGCGGCTGAGGGTCCCGCTGGCTGGACCGGCTTAGGAGTGCGCTGGCTTCGACCTGCGGGTTGTTTTCCCTGGGCTCTGTGAAAACCGGAGCCCCACTGTTGTGGAACGGGGCCGGACTGTTGTCTCTGGGTCCATCCACGAAATCGGCTTTGGTTCCTACGAAAGGAACTAAGCTTGGGTCGGTACATGGCCTGAACCGACCTCACCGCCTTCCCGGCCTCTTGGAGTTTGGTAATTATCTTCTCTGAGGGTTTACCAAACAAAACTTCTCCCTCGAATGGGGCGTCCATGATGTTTTTCTGGACATCCGGGTAAACCGAGACAGGGAGCCAAGAGTGCCTCGGAGGCATACGCCTGAAGCTGCTGCTCGGGCGAGAGTCATGAGTCGTGCGTGGCTCGCAGCACCTGGGTTCCCACGTCTGAACCCGTACGGAGGAGCTGCAACATCTCCTCCTTCTGCTCACCTTCCGGCAATTTCTCAGCCGCATCCAGACCCTGCTCCCACAGGGCATTTTGGAACTATACCATGTGGGTCAAATAATTCAGGGATCTGATGGCGCAGGTAGCGGAAGCATACGTGCGCCTACCCATGGCGTCCAGCTGCCTGGACTCTGGGTCCAGTGGCAGGGTGCTCAGATGTTGCGGTCTCTGGGACCGGTCATGAGAGGCTGTTATGACCAGAGAGTCGGCCTGAGGATGCTGAGTCAAGTACTGGTCTTCTCTTGGAGCCTTGTACAAGCGGTCAGCTTTCTTTGGCATCGCCGGGAGCGAATGTGGACGCTTCCACGCTGCCTTGGTGACATCCACGAAAGTGTCTACCAAGGGTGGCACCACAGGCTTGGGGTCCTTCTGTCGAGTATGTTTCGCATGGTAGCCTTCGGGTCAACTCTTCTCATCCCATCCCATGTTCCTCTTGGATGTGTCTCATGATACCCGAGAACGAAGGGTCATCCGGAGGAGACTTTGGCAGCTCAATGGGTCCGGAGAAGGGATGGAGAGGGAGATGGGGATCTGGATGTTGAAAACTCTGATCCCGTGTCCTCCGTCGGCGAGCAGGGCGTCTTCTGGGTCTCTTGGGACTGGGTGACCTAGAAGAGGATCTGGACGGAGGTCTCCTTTTATCTAGTCTCCCCCTTGGAGGGGTCCTGGGCTCCCGGGGAGGAGGTAGCGGCCTGCAGACCCAGACGGAGAAGGGGGCGCAGGAACCGGAGGAGCAACCGGTGTAGGAGGAGGAGGAGGAAGCAGAGGTGGAATGGGGACCATATCCTTTTTGATAGTATCCCACCAGTAAATGAAAAGCTCCTTCACCTCTGAAAAAGAAGCCCGCGACCAGCCCGGGCGCGGTGGACGGTCGTCGGGTCCCAGCGTCCGGCTCCACAGGGGCTCAGGTTGTGCGAGGTTCCCTGGGAGTCTCAACAGGACCAGGGTCGCCGTCTGGTCCTCGGGCTGAGTTAACTCCTCCTCAGTGATGGTCTCCTGACCGATGTCGGTCCGGGCGTCGGGTCCTCTTCTCAGTGGAGGCGGCGCGGTCCCCACTGGCGTCGGTGATGAGTTGACCTGGCGGCGGCGGTCTTCTGACGGATGGCGGCTCTGGGGACCTGTGGCGAGAGGCGACGTCGGATGAGCCGGCGTCGGGTCCAGCGGCCTCTTAAGTGAGGTGAGCTCCTTGGTTTTCCGGTGGAGAGGAGGAGGCAAGGAAGCAGACCTGACGTCGGGTTCAGAATGGCGGGAACCCGACTTGTGGTGATGGTGGCGATCCCCCGACTTAGCCAGGGCCTTGGAGGACGAGGAAGGCCTGGGAGTCTTGGCCTGAGAAGAGGATGAAGACTTTCTCACCGCAGCGGGGGGAGGCTGAGAGCTGGCCCGGGAAGGAGAGCAGTCGGACCTGGAGCCAGAGCTGCGCGAATCGGAGGCCCTAGATGGGGACCTGGAAGGAGCCTTCTCCCTATGCTTCTCAGCATGCTTGCCGGCCTTCTGCGAAGAATCCCCCTTGGAAGCCATGGTCTTGAGTTGCTCCTCTAGCAGGAATGCCTGTAGGGCCTTCTGGCGACGGATCCGGGTTCTGCTGTTGAAACCCTGGCAAAAGGTGCAGGACCGGGTGTAGTGGTCTGGGCCTAGGCACCAGACACAGGCAGTCGGATCCTTGAATGGGATCTGCTTCCCACAGGCGCACTTGAGGGTGGACCGGAGGTTGGAGAGGACATCAGAGAAAAACTGAACTCAGAGGTAATTTCCCATAGGAAAACACTTTACCACAGCGTCACCTAGAAACTAGACGAAGATTCGAGACATGCAAGTCGACAGCGGAAGAACAGGAATCTGGGCGGGACCGGCCCCTTATGTACTACGCCTGGCGTCAGAGGCGGGACCGGATAGCTAGCTAGAATTTTTCCGTGTGGTCCTGATGCCTGCCGGCTTCAGTCCTAATGGTGTAACCTGCTGCAAGAGCTGTGTCTCGAAGTAAGATCCCTATGTTCCACTCTGGGGAACCACTTCCACTACCTTGTTTTTGAGAAGACCCAGTATTTCTGAAGCAAGAAGGTCTGACTGAGCTGCTGACAGAATGTGTTGTCGCTTGGGTGGAAGGTCCGGGGGAATCTCTGTAAAGCTGAGAGAGTATCCTTCTCGAACAATATGGAGGACCCATTTGTCTGTTGTGATAGAATTCCATTGGCTGCAAGTCAGATGACCTCCCACTGCCGTGGAAAAGTCCACCTCGGGTAGCTGAGGTGAGACTGGGACAAGACTTTCAGAGGGTGGCAATGGGCGGTTTTGGCCCTTGTCCCTTCTGCTGCGTTTTCTTTTGCGGCTGAGGAGACTGGTGCTTGTTTGGGGCACCGCAGCGCCTTCCTTGAAAGAGCAACCTGTTACAAAAAAACTGATGGTTCCTGCCTTTCTAAGGAGCTGAAGGAGCTGGCCTGGCTATTTTAACGGCAGTCCTGGTTTTCTGGGAGGCCTCCAGGGCTTGTTCTACCTTTTGGCCAAACACATATGTACCATCAAATCAGACATTCATAACCTGCTGCTGGACATCGGAGGAAAATCCTGATGTCCTAAGCCAAGAATGTCTCCTAATACAGACTCCAGCAGCCGCTGCCGAGAGCTGTGTCATATATGTTCATGGAAGCTTTCAGCTGGTGGCTACTGCATTCTATACCCTGGGGAAACAGTCTGCGAAATCTCAATTTTAGAGTCAGACTCCGGAAGATCCTCCACTAGGGATTTAAGGGAACTCCAAGTGGCATAATTGTATTGGGAGACGTCCCTTGGTAGCTGGTGACAGACATGCCCACAGTTGCAGCTGCGAAGGCCCTTTTCCCCATGGTATCCATCTTGCAAGACTCCTTTTGCCCTATTTTCTCCAGCTGGCTTCCACTTATCTGAGCAATTGTCTTGCCTGCAGCAGCCCTCAGACTATCCAGGCTACTAGAAGCCTCTGCTCAAAATCGCTCCTAGATCCTCCACCCATAAAGAGAAGTCACCATAAATTAAGATATCGTACTTAACATAGTTGTTGTTCTCCATATCTTAATGGATATGGATGATATCTTCAACACTGATTACAACTTATGGGTCTGGGGGAACTAGGACCCTGCGGAAGCAAAATGTTCTTTTTTTTTTTTTTTACTTTTTTTTTTCTCAGCCTCCGGGGAGCTAGGCAGGTGCCTCCAGCCCTTCCTCGGCTCTAGCAAAGATCACCCTGCACCAGCCATGCCCTGGAGTTCCCCTGTGGATAACCCCACATGGCGGGGCCAGGGAGAGGAGGACCAACTTTTTACTCCCCACCCCGAAGCACAGTCTAGAATCGGGGCTTGCTGGTGCAGTGGCGCATCGGGCCGTCACGGAGCCTGCTGGCTCCTGGTATTTTCCGCTGCTTTTCTCCATGGGTCCCCGTTCGTTCAATGGGCAGAGATGGCTGGACTCCGCCTCTGCGGAGACAGCCGAATGCTCTGTACGTGAGGCCCTACCCTTCTGATGGTGTGCATGTGCTGACGCCTCAGGCAAACAGTGCGCCATACTGTCCCCCCCCCCCAAGAGGAAGGAGAGCTGTCTATGGATGCTCAGTCCTTCCTCACCCCTGCCGACCCCGGCGTGGCCCAATATGTGGCATCCAGCGCCACAACCCTCAGTGCCACCGGGCTGGCCCGGAAGCAAAATGTTTTGCAGGGAGGCAGCAGGCTACAGTTACTGAGCACTGCTCCTGCGCACCCCCATGTGGTGTCACGCACCAGTCGATAACCGTTGATGGCTCCCTTACTCACCTAAGTTCTGTTCACCAGGAGAGAAACAAAGTGGAGGAAAAAGAGAGAGTGAGAGGGCTAAGACGTTTACTAGCCCAAAGGGATAAGGAAAGGATATGGGAAAATCAATAAACAACAAAATAAAACCTGGCTACCAACCTTTAGAGAGAGAGAGAGAGAGAGAAACAGGACACACTAGGTAGCACAAAGGGGTAGTTGGGAATAGTGCTGGAGACTCCCACCACAAGCCAGAAAGGATGTGGACAGTTATCTTAAAGGCAGCAGTCCTGAAGCATGTGGCTCTGGCAGAAGACACAAATTAAAATTACGTACCAACCGTATTTCTTGATCTTTCTGTGTATATTCACCATTCATTACTGGTGGGGTTATGGCCGGAGGATCAGGACCCCAAGGGAGCAAATTTTGTTTCCTAGGGGGAGGAGCTGGTGCCTGCATGGCACCTCCCTCTAGGCCGTGACACTCCAGGGATGGCCAGTAAACGATGCTGACTCCTCCCTTACCTCAGTTCTGCATATGCCAGAGAGTGAAGAAATTAGAGATACAGAAAAGAAGAGGGCAGCGAAAGGGAGCCCAAGGGATAGCCAAAGGAAAAGAGATAAACAGAAAAAGATATAATGCTGAGTGAGAGGACAGTATTACCCTAGGGGTCTGGAACAGGGGGCGCATCCTCCGGGCAAGCAAGTGAAGATAAGAGAAAGAAGATAGGAAAGAAAGAAAGAAGGAGAAGAAAAGAGAAGGAGATCGGAGACCCCCTCCAACTCATCCAAGAAGGGTATCAAGAGATCAAGGGGAGAGAAAACTCAGCTCAGTCGTATCCTAGCAAAGATCTGCTCCCTCAACTCAATTATGCATCTCCCAAAGGTAGAGCACCATCATTTGAGAAGAGAGGAGAGACTGGGTGTTGTGCCAAGAAACAAGAGACATGAACCTGGCTCAAGCCCTCTCCCCTTACACCCGAATGTGACAGGGTTGAATACGGCCCTGTCCCAGTTGTTATGGAGAAAGAGTTTAAATGTAAGGATCTGTTCTATTCTCTCCTTTTCTGGCTCTTCTCAGTCTAGTTGAGCAACCAGATTTTCTCATGAGACCTAGGACTTGATTACCCCGGAGGTTTTGCAATTCTCTGCCTCTCTATCCTGACTTGCTGTTCTGTCTTTTCTTCCCCCTTGCATATCTGCAGTTACAAAAAAATACATGTGCATCTCTTTGTAAAACTGTATGTGATACTGGGATCCTTTGTTTAAAACTGTATATAGTTATAATGTTGAAATGACTGCAAAGCTATTTGGAACTGACAAGAACACTGTGTGACAAGAAATACAGGTTACTCACCTGTAACAGGAGTTCTAGGAATGGTATATGTTGTTCATCCACACTTATTGGAAGGTTCCTTGCCGCTTTAAATCTTGCCGGAAGGTCTTCAAGCTAGCTCCTCCCACCCACCCGGGTGGTAAAACTCTCGGCTCCGCCCCATGACGCCAGATCTGGCCCGCTGGAAGCTCAGGTTGTGCGTCGAAGCCGGGGAGGTCGGGTGGGTTCGGGTGGATGAACAACATATACCATTCCTAGAACTCCTGTTACAGGTGAGTAACCTGTATTTCTAGGGACATGGATATGTTGTTCATCCACACTTATTGGCAGACTCCCAGCAGTTCTTCCGGGAGGAGGGAGGCAAGGTGCACCCCCAACATACTTACTTGGGGAACAGAGATTGAGAACGAGGCCCCAAAACCAGCATCCCGACGTGACTCAAGGTCGATGTGGTAATGGGTAATAAAGGTGTGTGCTGACTTCCAGGTAGCAGCCCTGCAGATTTCCTGGATAGGGACATCCCTGGAAGCAGCCACCGATGCAGCAGTATGGCGGGTAGAATGAGCTCTTATCCCTCTGGGAGGCTCCATGCCCGCCAACTCATAGCAGAGATTTATGCAGGAGGTGACCCATCTGCCTAAAATCCGCTTGGCTGCAGGTCTGCCAGGTGCGGCTTCAGCGTAGGTGACAAACAGCTGGCGAACCTCTCCCCGAATTTCTGCCGTGCGCTCCTTATAATAAGCGAGCGCCCTTCTAGGGTCCAGAGTATGGAGCCTATATTCGGCCTCCGAGGTGTGATTGGGGTAGAACACCGGCAGAGTCAACACCTGATTAAGGTGAAACTCTGACACCACCTTCGGAAGGAATTTCGGGTGGGGGCGTAGGACAACCTTGTCCCTGTGGAAGACCAGGTAAGGAGACTCGATGCTAAGTGCCTGGAGTTCTCCCATCCTTCTGGCTGACGTGATAGCCACCAAGAAGGCGGTCTTCCACGACAGGTGGGGGAGACCACACCTGTGCATTGGTTCGAATGGCTTGCCCATGAGCTTTGCCAGTACCAGCAGTAAATCCCACGGAGGTGGGGGTTCCCGCACTGGAGGGGAAATGTGATCAAGGCCTTTAAAGCGAGCCACCACTTTTCCCTGGCGCCACTGACTGCTGACTGCCCGCGCCTGGGTAAGCAGAGATGGCTGCCAGGTGCACCTTAAGGTCGTCGACCTAAGCCCTTGACTAGAAAGGGACCATAAATAGTCCAAAATGCTTGCCACAGGACACGAGAAAGGGTCCAACCCTTTTTCCCGACACCAAATGGGAGAACCTCTTCCATTTGAAGGCATAGCATTTTCTGGTCGACTCCTTACGGGACGCCTCAACGACGTTGAGGACCTCGTCGGAAAGACCCAAGGCCTGGAACTCTAGCCGCTCAGGAACCAGGCTGTCAGGTGCAGGGATTGAAGGTCCGGATGGAACACCTTCCCTGATTGACTGAGAGCAGGTCGGGTGAGCTGGAGCAGGTCGGGCGAGCTGGAAGCTGCGCGAGTCCTGGAGCTGAGACTGAGGAGATCTGGGTACCAGAACTGGCGAGGCCAGTCTGGGGCTATCAGAATCACCTGCGCCTTGTCCTCCTCGCTTTCAGCAGGACCCTGTGAATCAGGAGCAGGGGAAAGGCGTAAAAGAGGCCCGGGGTCCACAGCCTCGAGAAGGCATCCCCCTGCAGCGAGCCCTGCTGAGGGGGGCGGGCATGAAACAGCCTCAGCTTCACGTTCTCCCTGGAGGCAAACAGATCCACCAGAGGTGTGCCCCAACGGGAGAACAGGTCCTGTACTATCTCTGGCAGGAGAGACCACTCATGCGATGCAGCCCCTATCCAGCTCAGGGCATCGGCCAGGGTGTTGGAGGCTCCTGCCACATGAATGGCCAGGAGATCCGCCTCCAGGCTGCGCACTAGTGACCAGATGCGGAGAGCTTCCTTGCATAAAAGCATGGAGCGCGTCCCGCCCTGGCGGTTTAGATAGTACATGGTCGTGGTATTGTCCGTCTGGACCCGGACCACTTGACCCCGGAGAAACGGAGCAAAGGCGGTGAGAGCTAGGCGGACCGCACGGAGCTCCAGCAGGTTGATATGGCATCGGGACTCCCGCGGGGACCAGAGGCCGTGCACTCGGTGTTCCCCCAGATGGGCACCCCAACCCATCAAAGAGGCGTCGGTCGTTAGAGAGACCGTCGGCTCGGGGCGGACAAACGGGATACCCTCCTGCAGATGGGACGGAACGGTCCACCACTGGAGAGCGTTCCACATCTCCTGGGTCGTCCACACACGCTGGTCCAGAGGATCGCAGCGCTGTGACCACTGGCTGGCCAGTCCCCACTGGAGGGGGCGCATGTGCCAGCGTGCCCAACGGACTACGCTGGTACAGGCCGCCATGAGACCCAGGAGTCGCAGGAAGTCCCGGGCAGGGCGCGATTGCCCAACCAGAAATGATTGGGCAAAGGAGGTAAGAACCTCGGCCCTGTCCGCCGGGAGCCGTGCTCTGGCTCGAAGAGAGTCGAGCTCTGCCCCGATGAAATTATCACCTGCTTCGGCTCGAGTTCCGACTTGGCCTCGTTGACCAGGAGGCCGAGTTGAGAGCAAACCTGGAGGGCCAGATCCCTGGACCGCTCCACCTCCGACCTGGAGGGGGCTGCTATCAGCCAATCGTCCAGGTAAGGGTACACCCGGACCCCTCGGCGCCGCAGGAATGCTGTCACCACTGCCATGCACTTGGTGAAGACCCTGGGAGCTGGAGAGACCGAAGGGCATGGCCTGGAACTCGAAAAGGGATCCCTCCGACCTGAAGCGGAGGAATCTCTGATGAGACGGACGGATAGGGACGTGAAAGAACGCGTCCTGAAAGTCCAGAGAACAAAACCACACGCCGTGTTCCAGAGATGGTATTATCTGAGCCAGAGTGACCATTCTGAAGGTTCGAGACCTTAGGAACTTGTTCAGGTCATGTAGGTCGAGAATGGGGAGCCAGCCCCCCGTCCGTTTCGGGACCAGGAAGTACCTGGACATGAATCCCGGTTCTGATGGGGGGTCCTCTATCTCTTTTATCACCCCTTTCTGAAGGAGAAGGGCGATGTCGGCTCGACGAGCCTTCAGAGAGTCTGGGGACCCCAAAGCCCCCCTTGGGGCGATGGCTCTGAAGGGTGGAACCCGTTCGAATTCCAGAGGCAGGCCTCTTCCCACCACCTCCAGAACCCACCTGTCCGTGGTAACAGCGGACCAGGCGGAAAGGAAGTGCCGGAGCCGTCCCCCCACGGGGGGAACCAGGGGCGAGGTGACTGGGATGAGGGCGACACCCCTCAGCCCGTCACTGTGCAGGCTTGGAGGAAGGACCGGCCGAGGGACCACCAGGGCCTCTTCCTCCTTGCTTCCTATTAGAGGAAGCTGACGGCTTGGGCTTGGAATGCCAAGGTCTAGCCTGCTGGCCCTGACGTTGTTGGGCCGGGCGCGCAGCGGGAGCAGAGGGGTGAAAGGGCTTAGGCTGGGGCTTACGGCCCTTGTCCCTCTGCGCGGACGATACCGAGTCCAAGGTGGCATTGGACTTTTCGATCCTCTGGAGGTGACCTTCCACTCCAGGGCCGAAGAGGTCAGTTCCCAGGAAAGGAACATCCGTGAGCTTGTGCTGGGTATCCGAGGTGAAAGTGGATATCCTCAGCCACGCCCGCCGGCGCATAGCCACTGCGGCCGCCACTGACCGGGCACAAGAATCTCCAATATCCAGCGCAGTCTGGAGCTGCTGGTTAGCTACTGCCCTGCCCTGGTCCTGCACCTGCTTAACTGTGGTCTGCAGGTCCGCGGGAAGATGAGGGATGACCTCATCCAGGGAGCCCAACAGGGCATGGGAAAAATGTGCCATCAAGACGGCCGAACTGGCCTGACGAAGGCCGAGGGAGGAAGCAGCATACACTTTCCGCCCAGTATAGTCCAGTTTCTTGGACTCTTTGTCGGGCGGTTTGTCCACGTCCCTGGCATTTCCGGCTCGCCGAAAAACACTGTCCGTGACCAACCCCTCAGCCGAAGGGTGTTCGGAAAAACGGACAGAGAGCCTAGAAGATACTTTCTGGCCATCCTGGCCGAAGGCGCAGGACAGGAAGCCGGACGCTGCCACAATTCCAGGGCCGGGCCAACAATGGCTTCAGCCACTGGAAAGGCCTCCGTAGGAGAATCCCCTCGGTCCAGAATCTCAGTGAGGGGATATCTAGCCCGTTTGGACACGGGTTCGAGCTTCATCCCAGTGGATTCTGAGATGAGCCTGAGTAGTCCAAGGAAGGACGAAGGGCTATCGTCCATCGACTGCCCCCCAGAGGATTCCAAGTCTAGGCGCTTGGAAAACAGGGAGGAGTCGTCGTCCGACTCAGACGAATGGTTGAACAGCTGCCTAGAGCCGCCACCCTCCACGTGCGAGGCTTGCTCGGGAGTGAGGTGACCGACACCTATGGGGAAGGCCATGAGCCGGCCGCGAACTTTTTGTCGGGGCCCCGACTGTCGGTTGAGGCGGAGGCGGTTCCACCAGTATTGGTGGGGCAGCAGGAGTAGACCGAACAACCGGCCTGGAAACAGGCTCCTCGACCACCGCGAGGGGTTGTTTCGGCCGTCCCGGTGACAACCATTTTATGGCTGGAGAAGAGGCCTGAGCTGACTTGTTCCCAGCCAAAATTAGTTGTTGCCACATAAGATCCTCATATTTTCGGCGCAACTTACGCCGAAGCCTCCCCTCGTCCGAGGAGGAGGAAGATGAGGAAGAGCGGCGACGCCGCTTACCGTGGTGCCGAGACCGACTGTGTCGGATCGCCAGACCGTGAAGATGTCCGAGACCGAGAATCTCGGCAAGGCCGAGGTCGGCGCGGCGGGGAGCCGAGGATCGGCAATCCCTTCGGTTCGGTTGACAAATCCGACAGCTCGGGAACCAGAGGAACAGATGAGCCGACGGTATCACAATCCTCGCCGGGGAACCGGGAGGAGAATTCGGCTTCTCAGGCGGACAACCGTCTAACGGGTGAGAAAATCTCGACACGCCGGCGGCGAGTCTCGGTCACCTGGCCTGGCAGGGGCACCATAAAGCCAGTGGCGAAGCCGAAACTCGACCGAAGTCGACTGTCGAACAAGGGAGGAGATCTTTCCGCTCCGGGCGTCGACAATGGGACTTACCCCTACTTTTCTTGACCGATGAAACAGTCCAGAAGAAGTTGGACCCTGCCTTTGGTCGAGAGGGTCAACAAAGCTCCTTAAAAGAAGCCGAATAGGAGGACCCAAACGAGCGGAGCCGAATGCCGCAGGCCGAAGATGTAACGGCATGAGCCGCCCTCCTCCTCGAGGGCGATCATCTGCTCAAGTTGTTCTGCGGAGCCCGCAGCCGCGGACACCGCCAGTCAGGCCTCCTTGGATTTGACCGTGGGAAATCTCCTTTCGGGGCGCCCAAGTTGGAGACGGGCAGCGCGATCCTCAAGGAAGTAGACCAAGAAAGATAAGCACAGTTCGCAGGCCTGCGGGTCGTGCACCTGGCCTAGGCAGTAAACGCACGTGGAGTGCAGATTCGTCCGAGACATCTTCTGCCCGCAAGGGCATCTCAAAACCAGGAGTCGATTTGTCCGTCGCGCAGGGGAAGAAGACTAAGTGGTAAAAGTTTTGAAAAATTTTTAAAAGTAAAATTAGGCCCCAAAGCTTAATCGAGGCGTTAAGGAGGGAACCTGAGCTTCCAAGCGGTAAGGAAGATCTGGCGTCATGGGGCGGAGCCGAGAGTTTTACCACCCGGGTGGGTGGGAGGAGCTAGCTTGAAGACCTTCCGGCAAGATTTAAAGCGGCAAGGAACCTGCCAATAAGTGTGGATGAACAACATATCCATGTCCCTAGAATTATATTTTCTTAACGAGTTTCCCTGGCACAGACTTATAAAAAAACTGTATTTGCTATAACTGTAATAAGCCAGGTTATATTGCAAGAACTTGCCGTAGTAAGAACAGCAACACTGGAGCAGATTTGTCCTTAGCAAATTGGGGCAAGTACTTAACAGATGAGAAGGTGGGACTGGAGATAAGACTATTTGGAACTCAAGGGGTTAACCTGAGAATGATGGATGCAAAATCCCTGAAATGCAGTTTTTAAGCCTTTTACAGCGATGTAAACAAGAGGCCTGTTCTGGGTCACAATGTTCTTTTTCCTGCACCTGCTGAAACTGACAAGAACACTGTGTGACAAGCATGCTATTTTCTTAATGCGTTTCCCAGGCACAGACTTATAAAAAGAGCTGAAATGTTTTGAAAGCAGGAGAGACAGAGATGAACTGAGATTTGAAATTAAGAAGAAAAGGACTTCGCTTTCTATGTTTGTACTATCACTGTAAATAGTTATTCTGAACAATTTTATTTTTTTTCTTTTACTGTTAATAATAAAACACTTGTGAATTTTACAACTGCTCCTGGTTTTTCTATGCTTCCTGACCTGTGCCTCGATAACAGATGGTGTCAGCCTATGTGGGATTTACGCCGCACATACTCTAAGCCAGGAGTTTTGTGCATGGGTACTAGACCTGGTACCAGGGAAGCACAGAAGAAAGGTATGGATTCTGCAGCAGCACGTCCAGGAGTGATTACCAGAAGAATGGCAGCCAAACTAGCAGAGACAGACGTCCATGCTGAGACTGTACAGCCAGAACCAGCGATGGAAAAAAAAAAGAACAGGCAGTGATGGAACCTGAAAGCCTGACTGCCTTTTTCAAATGGTTGGCTATACAACAAAAAGAGACAGAGAAACAGAGAAGAGAGGAAATGCAGCAGACAGAAAAAGAGATTCAACGTTTAGAGGCACAGAGAAAAGAAGAAATGCAACAACTTGAACAGCAGAGAAAAGAAGCGATGCCGTGACAGTAGCGGCAAAGAAGAGAAGAGATGCAGCGATGGATGGATGCCTTGCAAGCTATCAAAGCTGGAGGATCTGGCACTGGTCCAGCAAAGCAATAAGATACAAACAACTTAAAATGCATTAAACTTACAAAGTTGTGTCCCTCGGATGATATCGAAGAATACCTGACAACTTTTGAAAGTGTTGCCGCAGCCTGCCAGAGACCAAAGCACCAATGGGCAATCAGACTGGTACCTTACCTCACAGGTAAAGCCCAACTTGCCTACAGCAATATGGACACTGCACAGTCAGAAAACTATGACCTGGTGAAAAGTGAAATCCTGAAAAGGTATGACATCTCAGGAGAAACCTACAGGCAGAGATTTCAGTCTCTGAAGTACAACTCAGTTGACAATCCTCGAGAAGCCTTCACCCGACTCGGAGAACTCCTGATAAAATGGCTCCAGTCACAGGGCAAAAATGGAAATTATGTACCTACCGTAATTCTTTATCTTCTTGGACAAAGTCTCCACCACTCATTCACACTGATGGGAGTTCGCCGGAGGCACTAGGACCCAGTGGGAGCAAACTTTTTCAAGAGGGCCAGCACCGAAATGGAGCCATGAGGAGCAGCACCGCGAGCCCCAGCGCGTGCCGTAATGACTATCTCAGCGTTGACCCTCCAACCGTGTCAGTACCTTTGTTCCGAGGAGGTGCAGCATAACTAACCTACAAAGGACTAACCTAAAAATCGGACATAAGATAGTCCGAATGACCGTGTAAGAAGGGTCGACAATAAAGTCTTCACAGCCCAGCCATTGAGGGAGTGAAGACCAAAAACAGTGAGTGAGCTCAGGGGATGGTGGGTGGGCGTGTGAATGAGTGGTGCAGACTTCATCCAAGAAGATCAAGAATTATGGTAGGAACGTAATTTCCATATCTTCCTGGACATAAACTCTCCACCACTCTTTCACACTGACGGGCGAGTACCGAGCTAAATAGTCCCCCGGCGGAGGTGCTAGGACCCAGCGGGAGCAAATGTTTGCAAGAGGGCCGGTGCCAGAGATGGAGCCACGAGGAGCGGCACTGCGAGCCCCGGCTCGTGCGATAAAGACTATCTCGGCGTCGACCCTCCAATCGCCTCAGTACCTTTTTTTCTGAGGAGGTGCAGCGTAACTAACCTAGAGGGACTAGCCTAACAAAACTGGACATAAGATAGTCAGAACGACCCACATAAGAAGGGCAACAATGAAGTCTTCAGAGCCCAGCCATTGAGGTAGTGAAGAACAACCAAAGAGAGGTGAGCTAAGGGGATGGTGGGTGGGTATGTGAATGAGTGGTAGAGACTTCGTCCAAGAAGATCAAGAATTACGGTAGGTATGTAATTTCCATGTCTTCCTGGACATAAGGAACTAAGTTTCAAAAGCCCCAGCGCAAGCCTACAATGGCAGCTTGCGCCAAAATTTCTAATGCGTCCGGAACCCTGCACCGAATTTCAAGTGAACAGGGTCCTGGCACCTAAGTCCAGCGGTGTGCAGCAAAGGGGGGCTGCGCCCGATGTATGGCGCACCCACCCGGAATGCTGCAATGGCTGCGGGGAGTTTGCAGCACCCAGGCACTGCCCCCCAACACCACTGCGCCAAAGGCACCAGCGCCACAAACCTCCCTGGTACCCTGGTGGACTAGTGCCCCCTACCCATCTCAGCACTCCCACCCCCATGCCCGATCCGGTGACAGGCACAGCTCTCCACCGCCATCCCGGCCGGCCGCGAATGGGCAGTCCGTGCGCATACTATATACTACGAACATACGAAATTTGCCAGCAGATAAAGGCCTAGAGGTCTATCAAGTCTGCTCGAATGTGCAGCTAGCACCCCTTATTCTGCAGCTGCACCTCCCTCCCTTCCACCCTTCCCCTTCATTAACCCTCCCCCTTGTCCTGTCCCATCCTCATTTGAAGCAGTCCACTGTTCTACTGCATACCACTTCAGCAGGTAACGCATTCCACCCAGCCACCACCCTCTCTGTAAAAAAGTGTCTCCTCATCTCCCTCCTGAACCTTCCTCGCTCCAATCTCATATCATGGCCCCTGGTGGCCCTCCCCTCCCTTACTTTGAACAGCCCCTCTGTACCCGTCTTGTTTATTTCTTTCATGTATTTAAAGGTTTCAATCATGTCACCCCTGTCTCTCCTCTCCTCCAGTGAGTACATGTTCAACTTCTTCAACCTCCTCTCGTATGATAAGTCCCCAGCCCCTTGATCATCTTTGTAAGCTCTGTGCACCCTCCAGTAACTTAATGTCCCTCTTCAGACACGGGCGCCAGTACTGCACACAGTACTCCAGGTGTGGTCTAACTAATGACCTATACAGTGGCAGAATCACCTCCTCCCTCCTCGAGGATATACCCCTTGCAATACAACCCAGCATTTTGTTGGCCTTTGCAGCTGCCTTCCTACATTGTGCCGAGTTGTTCATTGACCCTGTAATGAGCACACCCAGATCCTTCTCCTCCTCCTCTGTCTGGGCTAGCTGCATTCCCCCTAGATGGTAACTCCTCCTTGGGTTCTTCATCCCAAAATGCAGCACCTTGCACTTTTTGGCATTAAAGCCCAGTTGCCAGGTGTCTGACCAAGTTTCAAGCTTTGCCAGATCATCCTGCAACCCCTGCCATCCCCCTAGGTCATCCACCACCGTGCCTACCTTGGTATCATCAGCAAACAGACTGATCTTGCTCTTGATGTCCAGTGATATGTCTGCAGTGAATATCCCAAACAACACTGGTCTCAACACTGAGCTCTGTGGAACACCGCTCGTCACTGCCCTTGGGTGTGAGAGCTCCCCAACCACCACCACCCTCTGTTGCCTTCCCTGCAGCCAGTTTCCTACCCATCTCACCAGCTTTGCACCCGCCCCTGTGCCTACTAACTTCCTTCCCAGCCTTCCATGTGGCACTGAGTACAGTACATGCACAGACTGCTCATTCGTGGCTGGCCGTGATGGTGTGTGGAGGGCTGTGCTGGTCA
This sequence comes from Neoceratodus forsteri, assembly GCA_016271365.2. Taxonomy (NCBI): domain Eukaryota; kingdom Metazoa; phylum Chordata; order Ceratodontiformes; family Ceratodontidae; genus Neoceratodus; species Neoceratodus forsteri. The sequence continues at coordinate 1,505,200,244 of CM057452.1, read as the reverse complement.
TGAGGATCGGGGGTATGGCAGGGGGGTGGGAGTGCTGAGATGGGTAGGGGGGGTTGGCAGGAGGCATGGGTGATGGGACCGTAATGGGGGGGGGACAACTAGACCACCACCAGGGATGGATGTGGCGGGCCACATGGTGGTACCTACAGGACGACACCCCAGGAGCTGTCCAAGTCCCCTTAGACCTGCCCCTCGCTGGTCTAAGGTGTAACTGCAGTTCCTTAGGGTTCTTTCAAATTCTGGATCTGAGGGCTGCAGCAGCCTGGGTCTGCCGCAAGACCCCAGTGCCATGCCGCAGCCACTTTCGTGGCACAAGGATGGCTCTAGCACACTTTGGTGCAGGTAGCCTGCTGGGTGACGCAGGCTGCCTTTCAAATTCCCACTTGGTGCAGCCCTTGGCATAAGGTGCCCTTGCATCAGACCTGTTTGACGCAAGCACCTTGCGTCAATCTAAGGCCTTTGAAAATCCAGCCCAATGTCTCCACCACTCATTCACACTGATGGGAGAGTACCAAGCTAATAATTCCCTGAGAGGGCGGCAGGAGAAACCAAGAGCTCACATATTTAGGACAGAAGCCCGATAAGGATGGTCCTGCCAAACGAAATATGTCACCTGGCATGGATATCCAGGGCATAGTGCTTGACAAAAGTATGCACTGAGTTCCAGGTAGCCACACTGCAAATGTCTGCAATGGGCATGTTGCGGATTTCCAACAGAGATGCCGTGACTGCTCTAGCAGAGTGAGCGTACACTCTGCCTTCCAGCTTAACCTGTGCCATGGAATAACAGTGATAAAGGCATGCCACCAGCCAGCTGAAATGCATCTGATAGCGACAGGTTGACCCAGCCGGGTCTCGCTGAAGGAAACAAACAGTTGCTGGGCTTTGCGAATTTGTTTTGTTCTATCTAAATAGAAACGCAGAGCTCTTTTAACATCCAGAGAATGAAGGGAACGTTCTCCTTCATTTTGGAAGCTCGCAAAGTAAGTGGGCAAGACTAGAGATTGGTTTAGATAGAATTCTGAAACAACCTTAGGGAGAAACTCAGGATGGGTCCTAAGAACTACATTGTCCTTATGAAACACAGTGTACAAAGGTTCTGTGACCAAGGCATGTATTTCAGAGACCCTGCGGGCAGAGGTAATGGCCACCAGGAAGGCTGTTTTTCAAGTGAGAAATTTCAGCACACAGGTAGCTAAAGGCTCGAAAGGCTTTCGGGTGATCATGTCTAGTGCGAGATTAATGTCCTGGGCTGTGGCTGGATGTCTAATAGGAGGTCTGGTATGCAGAATTCCCTTAAGAAACCTCTTAACTACAGGTAACTGAGTCAGAGACAAGGAAAGTACTGGCTCATGATAAGCTGAAATGGCACAAAGGTGAACTCTGACTGTAGAGTATTGTAGACCTGAATTTGAGAGGTCTAAAAGGTACTCTTGAACTTTATCTGGTGGGCAGGAAAAAGGATACAAAGAGGATTTTGCACACCAGAGAGAGAGAAATGCTTCCATTTGACTGTGTAAGTATTTCTACTGGCTGGCTTGCCTGCAGCCAACAGAAAAAATTACTTACCTTAGTAATGTTGTTTCTTCTAATGGAGTCTTGCTGTATTCTGACGGTAGCAGTGAGTCCCAACCTTTGAACTGCCCAGGAGATGAAAGAGTTAACTTTCCATGCCAGGCATGGAACGCTGAGCTCGAGCGAGACTCTGTCTGTTGCTGTTTAAACTCAAACCGTCAGATCTTTACGAGCAAACTCACTAAGGCCCTGTGTGGAAGCTGTAAATCTACACTAGCCAACTGGCTACTAAACATAAAAACACATTTTTTGGTCCCAAAACAAAGACTCAAGTCAGGAGACCCAAAAAATGAAAAACACAACACCAATTCACCCAAGAAAAGGGGTGAAACAACAAGGTGGGCATCTACTGAGTGCCAACACTGCCACTGCCCACCCACATCCCAAAACAGAGGTTCTGAGAGGGGCAGGCGGGAGGTCAGAATAAAGCAAGACTCCATTAGAAGAAACAACATTACTAAGGTGAGTAATTTTTTCTTCAAACAACATGAAGTCTTGCTGTATTCTGACAGTAGCAGACTACCAAGCAGTGCCTCCATGGAGGAGGGACAGAACCTACTTAGGAAATAGGCTCTGAAGCACAGCTGTGCCAAACCAAGCATCACTCCTAGCCTGCATATCCAAGGAGTAATGCTTGGTAAAATGTGAACTGTTTTCCAGGTAGCTGCTTGACATATCTCTAAGATAGGAATATCCCTGGCAGCAGCCAGGGAAGCAGCTGCCTCCTGGTGAGTGAGCCCTCAGGCCTGAGGGTGGAACCTTACCAGTTTTCCATAACAAAATTGGATACAAGAGACAATCCACCTGGCAATGGATCTTTTAGTGGCAGGTTTCCCTTTACCAACCTCACCATAAGTGAGGAACAGTTGGAGGGAGTCAAACCTGTGACCCTTGGTACGTTCTATGTAGTAGCTAAGAGCTCTTTTCGCATCTAAACTGTGGAGCCTCCTCTCGCCGGAGGAGGAATGGTCAGTGAAGTACACAGGAAGAGACATAGATTGATTAAGGTGGAAATCTGAAACCACCTTAGGCAAAAATTTCCTGTTAGTCCTGAGGACCACCTTATCTCTATGAAAGGAGATAAAATCAGGCTCTACTGACAAAGTTTGTAACTCACTTATGCGTCTGGCAGAGGTGATGGCTACCAGAAACACAGTTTTCCAAGTCAAGTACTTAAGCTCTGCTGAAGACAAAGGCTCAAAAGGGGGTTGCATAAGCTGAGCAATGCAAACATTAAGGTCTCAAGCAGGGGCAGGGTCCCTGAATGGAGGGTTGGTGTGAAGCAATCCCTTAAAAAACTTGGAGAATACAGGGTGAGCTGAAAGAGAAGAGGGCTTACCTGCTGAGATAAAAGCAGAAACAGCTGCCAGACGCACCTTCAGTGTTGCTGGTCTAAGCCCTAAGCTATTTAAATGGACCATATAATCGAGGACTGTGGGCAGATCAGCAGACTCTGGGGAAGTATGCTTTCCAGAGCACCATATGGAAAATCTTTTCCACTTGGAATTATAAGTAGCCCTGGTGGAAGGTTTCCTAGAAGCCTTCAGAATGTCCATTACGCCTTGGGAGAGGTGTAAATCAGCAAACTCTAACTCTTCAAGAGCCAGGCCTTGAGATTGAGAGATTTGAGATTCGGGTACCAAACCCTCCCCTGAGCACAGGTTAACAGGTTGGGATTCCTGGGAAGACACAGGGGAAGATGGACTGCTAAGGACAGTAGGAGTGGATACCAAGGCTGTCTGGCCCAGTCTGGAGCAATCAGAATCATCTTGCAGGGTTGAGATCTGATTTTGACTAGCACTTTGAACAGGAGAGGGAAGTGGGGAAGGCATACAGGAACTTCCCTTCCCAACTGAGAACTAAGGCATCCAGGGGGACTGAGCCCAACACTGGGGGCCTGCAGCAAAAAAGGGGAAGTTGGTGATTGTCTGGGGCTGCAAAAAGATCCATCTGTGGGGTGCCCCATCTGGGAAATATCACCTCCAAGACCAGGGGATCCAGTGACCATTCGTGATGGCCCTGGGATATCCTGCTGAGAGCATCTGCCAGGACATTGTCCTTGCCTGGAAGGTGAACCGCTGTGAGGGAGGTGTTAAGGGAATAAGCCAGAGACCACAACTTCATTGCTTCTGTGCACAAGGCCGTAGACCGAGTGCCCACTTGCTTGCTGATATACCACATTGTGGTGGTATTGTCTGTTCTGACCTGGATAACTTTGTTCTGAACAGATTTGGAAAAAGCTTGAAGTGCTAGAAACACTGTAATGAGTTCCAACAGATTGATGTGAAGCAGAGATTCCTGAGGGGACCACAACCCCCTGGGTGGTCAGGTTGCCCAAGTGAACCCCCCAACCCGAGGGAGGCATCTGTAGTAAGGATTAAAGAGTGGGACTGAGAGACAAAGGGGACTCCTTGTCTCAGATTGCTCTGATCCTGCCACCACTGTAGGGCCTGGATCAGGGTTTGAGTCACTGGGATCAATTTGGTCAGAGGGCCCTTCCTTTGAGACCAAAAGGCTCTCAAATGGAACTGAATGTCCCTCATCTGAAATCTTGCTCCCTGCACCATTGCTGTGGAAGCAGCCATGTGCCCCAGGAGCTGTAGAAAATGCCTTGCTGGTCGAGATACCTGCATGGTGAATGAGGAGGCCAGAGAGATAAGGGTCCTTGCCCTGTCCAGGGGAAGGAAAGCTCTGGCCTTTTCTGTGTCTAGCTCTGCGCCTATGAAGGTGAGGAGCTGAACAGGCTCTAGAACTGACTTTGAAAGATTCAGGAGGAAACCTAACGAGGTGAGCAGTTGCTGAGTTATCTGCAAGTGTAACTTGACTTGGTCTGGGGACTGGCCTACTATAAGCCAGTCATCCAGGTAAGGGAAGATGGCAATCCTTTGCCTTCTTAGAGAAGCAACTACTACTGCCAGTCATTTTGTGAACACCCTTGGAGCAGAGGTTAGTCCAAAGGGCATTGCTCTGAACTGGTAATGGCCTGAGGGCAGCTCGAACCTGAGGTACTTTCGATGGGAGCTTCTGATGAGAATATGGAAGTAGGCATCCTTGAGGTCCAGGGATACTAGCCACTCCCCTGGCCTTAGAGAGGGTAAAATTATTCCCAGAGTCACCATTTTGAATTTTGGTTTTAACAGGTGCTTGTTTAAGTATCTGAGATCCAGGATGGGCCGCCATTCTCCTGTCTTTTTTGGGGTAAGGAAGTACCTGGAGTACAACCCTTTGCCCTGGTGTAGGGGTGGAACCCTTTCCACAGCTCTGAGAGCTAGGAGAGAAGAGACCTCTGCCTCTAGGCAAGTGCCTCTGAGGGGTTTGCAGGTGGAAAGGATCTGGCTCTCAGCTTTGGAAATCTTTTGAAGCTGAGAACCAGTCCCTGGCTTACTACTTCCAGGACCCACTTGTCTGATGTTAGAGACTTCCAGTCCTGGACAAAGTAAGCCAGCCTGCCTCCTACAGGTGATGGAGAATCGGCCCTGGCAAACCCATCAGGGTGCCTGTTTGGCAGGGGGTTTTGGCTGAGGGGTGGAAGCAGGTCTGCTGGTACCCCTTCTGCCTCTCCCTCTAAAGAACCCCCTCTGAGCATATGCAGAAGAGAGGCCTGGGCTTGGCAGAAGGCCTATGAAAGGCCTGCTGCTGCCCTGGGATGCTGCCTTTGAGGAGTGGCCTGCCTTTCCTTGGCCTGGGCACTCCTGTAGGTCAGTCCTATACTCGTCCATTTTCTTCATAATTCTCTGTTTGCTCCCCAAACAAAGAATTACCAACAAAAGGAAAATCCATGGCCTTAGTCTGGGTATCCTGTGACAGGCTAGTACATCTGAGCCAAGACATTCTGCGAAGTGCCACAGATGTAGCCATGACTCTTGATGACACATCATTTCAGTCCACTGCAGCATGGAATTGCACCTTGGATGCCTCAATACCATCAGCAGCCACCTGCTCCAGCTCCTTGGCAAGCTGGCCAGAGACCTGTTTTGCTAAAGCCATGACAGTGTACCATCTGGACTTCTGATACCTAGCAACATAAGCCATATAATTGGCCTGCCTGAGTCCCAAGGATGCAGCCATGTACTGTTTCTTTGCCATGGCATCAATCCTCCTGGAGTCCTTGCCTGGGGGGTGTGAAGCCAAGGGAATATTTGCCTTGTCACAGGCTGCAGCCTGCACTACCCCAACATGGCTGCATTGTTGTGTAAGAAACTCCATATCTGAGCCTGACAATGCATACCTCTTGTCCATTCACTTATCCACAGGAGGTATAGTGTTAGGAGTCTTTAAAATTTTAAATGTCTGTTTCCCAAAAGATTTATGCAAGGAAATAGACAGCCTCCTAGACTCTGGGATATCCATCATTTCCACAAAGTCAGGCTCCTCTTGGTCATCCACAGCTTCTTCCATAGGAAGCTGGAGGGTTTCAGACACTTTTTTATAAAACATGAAATGAGAAGGGGACTCAGAAAGCCTAGGAGGAGACACTCCTGAAGGTCTGTCTGGGAGATGTCGGGGTCAATGGGCACATCAGACTTTCAAATCACATTCACTTTCCTCATACTCCTCTTCCTCCTCCTCCTCCGTTCATAATACTCCTCTAAATCATAATCTTGAACCAGTGGAACCGACCCGAACAGCGCCCTCCCTGATGGTGCTGGTTGATCTGAGCTGAAAAGCGACTGGACAATTTTGATCGCTTTGGCTATTTCTTTAGCGGTTGGAGAGGAAAGTTTTGGCTCCACACCAGCTGATTTTTCTTTTCTAGTTCTCTTTGCTGGAACCGACTCCTCAGAGTCAGATCTCCTTTTGGCCGAAGAAGTCTCGCCCTGGTCAGAGGGCACTCCTTCTGGTTCGGTTTGAACCAAACCGGGCTGGCCAACCGGTTCAGCAGACTTTTTGGCCTCCCTTTCCCTGAGCCTACCAACTCTCTTTTCTAGGGTAGCTGCAGGAAAATTTTTACAAATCTGGCAGTCTGCATTGAGGTGGTCAAACCCCAGACAATAAAAAAGGTGGTGCGGGGGTCAGCCTTGGCAAAGACTTCCCCACACACACTACAGTGTTGAAACCCAGTGGGCCCGGTTTTTCTTTTGGGTTTCTCAGACATTGTGCCAGTCCTAACCAAACTTACCCTTTTAATGGCAATCCACCTGGCAAGACCCTCTTATCGGTTCCTGACCGTGTCACGGGTCGTGGAAAAAAATGTAATAAAATCCATTTTTTTAGAACTGATAAGAACCGGTAACCACACTCTAAAAGTACAATTTAAGATTTTTAAACAACTTGATTGGTTCAAACCGAACCGATAAACTGTTTACAAGTTCCACACAGAATAGAATTAATATATAACCTATCTAGTACTCACGAATACCACAGACAGAAACTGAACCGACAGGTTGCGGTTTAAATTCGGTCGAAAACCGAGAAAAATGGTACTTTAACCGACAAAATGAACCGAGCAGAAGGAGAAATCTCCGGAGCGACTGTTCAGTGAGGCGGAGTAAAGAATCTGACGGTTTGAGTTTAAACATCAACAGACAGAGTCTCAACCGAGCTGGAGCTCAGCGTTCCATGCCTGGCATGGAAAGTTAACTCTTTCATCTCTGGGGCAGTTCGAAGGTTGGGACTCACTGCTACTGTCAGAATACAGCAAGACTTCATGTTGTTTGAAGAATATCTGAAACTCTGCGAGAGACATTGAACCTGTTCACTTCTATCTCTTCAGGGGCCAAGCGTGAAGGTGACACGATCTCAGATTGGGATGGACCACAGACCCCTGAGTCAGAAGGTTCGTCTGAAGGGGAAGCGCCTTCGGAGGGCTTTCCGACATACTGTTGAGTAACGGAAACCATATTTGTCGAGGCCAGAAGTGAGCAATGAGGATCATTTTGTCCCCCGGGACTCGAACTTAAGAAGCACCCTCTAAATTAGAGGAAGAGGAAAAGCGTATAGAAAGCGTTTTGTCCACTACAGCCTGAATGCATCCTGACAGAAAATGCCAGGCCCTGGATTTCTGGAGCAGAAGAGAGGCAGTTTTGTGTTGAGTGGGGATGCAAAAGGTCTAGGTCTGGACTTCTCCACTCTGCGAATAGTGACTGAACTACGGTTGAGTCGAAAGACCATTTGTGAGGATCTGTCTCGTTCTGCTGAGACGGTCTGCCAGTTGGTTCTGCACTCCCGGCAGGTAGACCGCCTGGATTAGAACCTTGTGCTCCAAGCTCCATTCCCACACTCTCACCGCTTCCCTGCATAAGTGGTAAGAGTGTGCACCGACCTGCTTGTTGATGTAATACATCACTGCTTTGTTGTCCGTTTGAAGGAGAATGTTCTTGTAACAGAGAATGTCCTTCAAAGCCCGGACTGCATAAAGGACGGCTCTGATTTCTAGGACATTTATATGAAGCCGGGACTCATCCTGAGTCCATGTACCTTTGGTGTGAAGATTCTGACAGTGACCCTCCCCGCCCCATCAGGGATGCGTCCGTGGTAATGGAAATCTGAAGTTCAAGAGGAGCAAGGTGATCCAGGGGAACAAATGGATACCCTTTCAGAAGGTGAACCTGGGACTCGACCTCAGTCCACCTACCTTGGGTGTGGAGATTCTGGCAGTGGACTCCCCACCCCATCAGGGAGACAACCGTGGTAATGGAGATTTGATGATCCAGAGGAGCAAAGGGATACCCTTTCAGAAGGTTGTCCTCCTGCGACCACCAGGTGAGCGACCCCTTCAGAGGTTCTGTCACCTTGATGAGAAAGGACTGAGGGTGAGTGGTTGGGGACCACTGAGTACTGAGCATCCATTGAGAGTTTCTCATGTGGAGGCGAGGTAGGGGTACAGTGAACACCGAGGATGCCATGAGACCCTGCATCCGCTGCATCGAGATAGCTTGAACCGAGCTATTCTCTCTGATGTATCGGGCCATCTGTAGGATATCGCTCCTTCTGTCCTCTGGAAGAAAGGCTTTCGCACAGGAGGTGTCCTGAAGAGTTCCTATAAAAAGGAGCTTCTGGGAGGGCTGCAACTGCGATTTCTTGAGACGTAAGAAAGTCTGAGGCTGTGGATATGGCGTTGAGAGTTCCTTGCCTGGAAGGACTTGCTAGAAGCCAGTCGTCCAGATAAGGGAACACTTCTATTCCGATCTTTCTGAGGTGCACTGTGAGAATTGCACTACACTTTGTAAAAACTCATGGCGCTGAGGAAAGCACAAAGGGCAGGACTCTGAACTGATAATGTTGGCCCAAAGCCACGAACCTTAGGTATTTGTAATGCTTTGGGTGAATAGGAATATGTTGATAAGCATCCTGCATGTCCAGGGAGGCTAACCAGTCGTGCTGATGAAGCAAAGGTAACAGGGTTCCTAGCGATATCATTTTGAACTTCTCCTTGGGAAGAAATTTGTTCAATTTTCTGAGGTCAAAAATGGGGCGCATGCCCCCAGGTTTCTTTGGGACTAGAAAGTAATGGGAGTAGAACCCTGTGTTCCGTTAATCTAGCAGAACTATTTCTACTGCCCTCTTGTTCAGAAGGCCTTGTATCTCGGAAGCGAGAAGTTCTGACTGATGTACTAACAGCCTGGGCTGTCATTTGGGGGGACGATCTGGAGGGGTCTCTGAAAGACTGAGGGAGTACTTCTCGCGGATTATTCGGAGGACCCATTTGTCTGATGTTATGGATTTCCACTGGTTGTAGAACTGAGTCAGATGACCTCCCACCGCTGAGGAAGAGTCCCCCTTGGACAGTTGAGGTGAGACCTGGGCAAGAAACTCAGAAGGTAGCACTGGGAGCTTTGGGCCCTTGGGCCTTCTGTTGCATCTTCTTTTAAGGCTGAGGGTTATGGTTTTTGTTAAACCCTCCCCTGCCTTTGCCCCGAAAGGACTGACGGTTGTGAAACTGACGCTTTTTGACACCCCCCCGAGAGGGGGTGGGTGCGGGTCGAGCCATCTTAATGGCAGACCTAGTCTTCTGTGTGGCCTCCAGAGCTTGCTCTACTCGGGGACCGAACAGATACATACCGTCAAAGGGTAAAGCCATGACCTGCTGCTGGGCATCATTCGTGAAGCCCAAAGTGCATAGCCAAGAGTGGCAACGGGTGCAAAGAAAAAAATTACTCACCTTAGTAATTGTGTTTCTTCTATTGGAGTCTTGCTGTATTCTGACAGATGCAGTGATCCCCTGCCTTTGAACTGCCCCGGAGAACAAAGAGTTTACTTTCTATGCAGAGCATAGAATGCTGAGCTCGAGCTCGGTTGGAGTCTCTGTCTGGAGTGTTTCAAACTCAAACTGTCAGATTCTTACAAGCCCACTAACTAAAAATTCTATGTGGAAATTGTAAAATTCCTCCTAGCCAACTGGCAGTAAAAAGTTTTGGGTTCCCAAAGGAAGAATCAAGTCAGGAAACCCAAAACCCAATGTAATACAATAACAGTCATAAATCAACACCCAAACAAAAAGGGAGAGAGTGTAAACAAAAAGCACCCCTGGGGTGCAACACTGCACCTTCCCACCCACTTCCCAAAAACAGGTTCTGAGAGGGGAGGCAGGGAGGTCAGAATACAGCAAGACTCCAATAGAAGAAACACAATTACTAAGGTGAGTAATTTTTTCTTCAAACAACATGAAGTCTTGCTGTGTTCCGAAATATGCAGACTACCAAGCAGTACCTCCATTGAGGAGGGACAGAACCTACTTTGGGAATAGGCTCTGAAGTACTGCTGTGCCAAACCAAGCATTACTCCTAGCCTGGATATCCAGAGAAAAATGCTTGGTAAAGGTATGGACTGTTTTCTAGGTGGCTGCTTGACAAATTTCTAAGAGAGGAATATCCCTGGCAGAAGCCAGGGAAGCAGCTGTACCTCTGGTGAAGTGAGCCCTCAGGCCTGAGGGTGGAATCTTTCCCAGTTTTTCATAGCAGAATTGTATACAAGATACAATCCACCTGGCAACAGTTCTCTTAGTGACAGGTTTGCCCTTTCCCACTTCTCCATAAGTGAGGAACAGCTGGAGGGAGTCAAACCTGTGACCCTTGGTACGCTCTATGTAGTAACTAAGGGCTCTTTTAATGTCTAAACTGTGAAGCTTCCTCTCACCTGAGGAAGAATGATCAGTAAAGAAAACAGTGAGAGACATAGACTGATTCAAATTGAAGTCTGAAACCACTTCGGGCAAGAACCTTCTATTGGTTCTAAGGACCACTTTATCCCTGTGAAAGGAGATAAAATCAGGTTCCACTGGCAGGGCCTACAATTCACTGATACGCCTAGCAGAGGTAATGGATACCAAGAACACAGTTTTCCAAGTCAAGTACTTAAGCTCTGCTGAGGACATAGGCTCAAAAGGAGGTTGCATAAGTTGAGCAATGCAAACATTCAAATCCCAGGCAGGGGCAGGGTCTCTAAAGGGAGGATTGGTGTGAAACAATCCTTTAAAAAATTTACAGAACACAGGATGAGATGATAGTGAGGAAGAGTTTCCCAATGACAGAAAAGCAGAAACAGCCTACAAGTGTACCTTGAGAGTAGCTGGTCTGAGGCCTAGGCCATTAAGATGGACCATATAATCCAGAACCGTAGGCAATTCAGCAGTGTCTGGAGAAATATGCTTCTTGGAACACCAAATGCTGAATCTTTTCCATTTGGAGTTATAAGCCTTTCTGGTGGAGGGCTTTCGAGCAGCTTTGAGAATATCCAGAACCCCCTGAGAAAGATGCAAGTCTGCAAACTCTAACTCTTCAAGAGCCATGCCTTGAGATTGAGAGACTGAAGATTGGGGTACCAAATCCTCCCGAGAGGATGTTAACAGGTTGTAATTCCTGGGAAGAGACAGGGGAAGATGGACTGCTAGGGACAACAACAGGAGGTACCAAGGCTATCTGGCCCAATCTGGAACAATTAGAATCACTTTGCAAGGCTGAGACCTTATCTTGAATAGAACCTTGAACAGGAGTGGGAAGGGAGGGAAGGCATACAGAAATTTTCCTTCCCAATTCAGAATCAAAGCATCCAGGGGGACTGAGCCCAAGACTGGGGGTCTGCAACAAAATAGAGGAAGTTGGTGATTGTCTGGGGCTGCAAAGAGATCCATCTCTGGAGTACCCCACCTGAGGGACCATTCGTGATGGCCCTGAGAGATCCTGTTCAGTGCATCTGCTAACACATTGTCCTTCCCTGGAAGGTGAACTGCTATCAGAGAGGCCTGCAGGGAATAAGCCAGGGACCACGACTTCATGGCTTCTGTGCACAAGGCCATAGACCGAGCGCCTTCCTGCTTGTTGATGTACCACATGGTGGTGGTGTTGTCTGTTCTGACTTGAACCACCCTGTTCTGCACTGACTGAGAGAAAGCTTTCGGGGCCAGAAAAACTGCCCTGAGTTCTAGGAGATTGATATGGAGAAGGGATTCCAGAGGAGACCACAGTCCCTGGGCAGTGAGGGCCCCCAGATGGGCTCCCCAGCCCAGAAGAGAAGCATCTGTGGTAAGGACCATTGAATGAGGCTGCGTGGCAAATGGAACCCCTTGCCTTAAGTTGTCCTGATCCTGCCACCATTGAAGGGCTTGGATCAGGATCCGAGTCACAGGAATCAGTTTGGTAAGGGAATCCTTCCTTTGGGACCAAAAGGCCCTCAGATGGAATTGAATATCCCTCATCTGGAATCTTGCCCCTTGAACCACTGCTGTAGAAGCTGCCATGTGGCTCAAGAGCTGGAGAAAATGCCTTGCTGGTCGAGACACCTGAAAGCTGAAGGAAGAAGCCAATTCTATAAGAACTCTTACCCTTTCCAGGGGAAGAAAGGCTCTTGCTTTGACAGTATCCAGCTCTGCCCCAATAAAGGTAAGGAGCTGCACTGGCTCGAGAACTGACTTGGGAAGGTTGAGAAAAAATCCTAGAGAAGTGATCACTTGCTGGGTCACTTGCAGGTCTGACTTGACTTGGTCTGGAGACTGGCCCACTATGAGCCAGTCGTCCAGATATGGAAAAATGGAAATCTTTTGCCTTCTTAGAAAGGCAACGACTACTGCCAAGCACTTTGTGAAAACCCTTGGGGCTGATGTTAGACCAAAGGGCACTGCTTTAAACTGATAATGGCCTGAGGGCAACTCAAACCTGAGGAACTTTCTGTGGGAGCACCTGATGGGAATGTGAAAATAGGCATCTTTGAGGTCCAGGGAGGCTAGCCAGTCCCCTGGCCTTAGAGAGGGAAGAATTATTCCCAGAGCTACCATCTTGAACTTTGGTTTTAAAAGATGTTTGTTCAGGTATCTTAGGTCTAGGATGATTAGCCACTCCCCTGTCTTTTTTGGGATAAGGAAGTACCTGCAGTACAGACCTTTGCCCCTGTGTAGGGTAGGAACTCTGTCTATGGCTCTTAAGACCAGAAGAGATGAAACCTCTGCCTCTAGGGCAACGGTTTCTGAGAGACCTGCAGGTAGAAAAGATCTGCATCTCATCTTCGGAAATTATTTGAAGCTGAGAACCAGTCCCTGGCTTACTACTTCCAGGACCCACTTGTCTGATGTAATAGAGCTCCAGTCCTGGACAAAGTAAGCCAGCCTGCCCCCTACTGGAATAGGAGAGTCGACCCCAGCAGACACATCAGGGTGTCTGCTTGACAGGGGCCTTAGGCTGAGGAGTGGATGCAGCCCTGCTCATCCCCCTTCTGCCTCTCCCTCTGAAGAACCCCCTCTGAGAAACAGGAGAAATGGCCTGTGCTTGGTAAAAAGGCCTATGAAAAGGCCTGCCCCTGCCCCTAGACTGCTGCCTTTGAGAAGCTGCCTGCCTTTCCTTGGCCTGAGCACTCCTGTAAGTGGTCCTGTACTCATCCATTTTCTTCATGTAATTCTCTGTCTGCTCCCCAAACAGAGAAGTACCCACTACAAGGAAACCCATGGCCTTAGCCTGGGTGTACTGTGAGAGACTAGTACATCTGAGCCAAGCCATTCTCCGAAGAGCAACAGATGTAGTCGTGACTCTTGATGACACATCATTGAAGTCCACAGCATGGAACTGTACCTTATATGCCTCAATCCCATCAGCAGCCACCCCCTCCAGCTCCGAGGCTAGCTGGGGGGAGGCCTGCTTAGCCAGTGCCAGTATAGTGTCCCACCTGGACTTCTGGTACCTGGCTGCATAGGCCATATAATTAGCCTGCCTGGGTCCCAAGGCAGATGCCATGTACTGTTTCTTTACCATGGCATCCAGCTTCCTAGAATCTTTATCTGGGGTGTGTGAAGCCAAGGGTATATTAGCCTTATCACAGGCTGCAGCCTGCATGACCCCAACATGGCTGCATTGTTGATACAAGTACTCTGTACCTGAACCTGATAAGGTGTATCTTTTGTCCATCCTTCTGTCGACAGGAGGTACAGAATTTGGAGTTTTTAAAATCTTTTGTGTCTGTTTCCCAAAAGACTCATGAAGGGGAATAGACAGTCTTGTGGACTCTGGGATGTCCATCATCTCCACATAATCAGGTTCCTCTTGTTCCTCTACAGCTTCTTCCATAGGGAGCTGGAGGGTTTCTGCCACTTTCCTGTAAAACATGTAGTGAGAAAGGGACTCAGAAAACCTCGGAGGGCAAACACCAGAAGGCCTGTCTGGGGAGATGTCCAGTTCAATGGGCTCAACCAGACCTCCAACACCATCATCATCATAATCTTCAACCCCCTTCAAATCCGGTTCATAGAAATCTTCAGGGGCATAATCTTGAACTGGAGGAACCGACCGAACCGAATGCCTGCCAGAAGGCGCCAGATCAGATGGAACTGGATGAAGCAATTCTACAATCCTTATCGCACTGGCAATCTCTTCGGCGGTCGGAAAATGGGTCTCTGGAACCGAACCGGCCGATCTTTCTTTTCTTTTTCTTTTTGTAGGAACTGATCCCTTAGGATCGGTTCTCCTCTTGCCCGAAGAAGTATTGCCCTGGTCAGAGGGCACTCCCTCAGGTTCAGTCAGAACCGAACCGGGCTGGCCATCTGGGTCAGCAGACTTCACGGCCTCCTTATCCTTGAGCCCACCTAATCTTTTTTCCAGGGTAGACTTAGGGAAATTTTTTACAGATTTGGCAGTCTGAACTGAGGTGGTCAACCCCCAGACAATAAACACAGGTGGTATGTGGATCAGCCTTAGCAAAGGCCTCCCCACACACAATGCAGTGTTTAAACCCAGTGGGTGCCGTTTTTCTTTTGGGTTTCTCAGACACAGCCATCCTAACCACAAACTTACCCTTTTTATGCCAAAGAAAAAATTACTCACCATAATAATGTTGTTTCTTCTAATGGAGTCTTGCTGTATTCAGACATAATGCAGTTAGCCCCAGCACTTGAACTGCCCCGGAGAGGAAAGAGTTAACTCTACGCAAAAGCATAGAACGTTGAGCTCGAGCTCGGTTTTCAAACCTCTGTCTGTGGTACTTCCCAGTGTAACCGTCAGATTATTACGAGCTAACTAACTAGTAACTAAAGTATGGAAATTGTTCAAATATAGCCAAAGGGTAAAATATATCTTCTTGGGCCCCAAAAGACTCAAGTCGAGAACCCAAGAAGGAAAAGGTAGTGACAATATTTAGTAAAACACCAGAAAAATAATAATAACAACATCTACCCCGCCCAAGAGGGAGGGTACAAGGTACACCCCTGAGGTGCAACACTGTACCTGCCAGCCCACTTCCCAAAACCAGGTTCTGAGAGGGGAGGCAGTGGGGAGGTCTGAATACAAGACTCCATTAAAAGAAACAACATTACTATGGTGAGTAAATTTTTCTTCAAACAACATGAAGTCTTGCTGTATTCAGACATAATGCAGACCTACCAAGCAGTTCCCTATGGAGGAGGGAATGCAGAACCTACTTTGGGAAGAGGCTCTGCATTACTGCTGTACCAAACCTAGCATCACTCCTAGCCTGGATGTCCAGGGAGTAATGCTTGGTGAAAGTATGTACTTTTTTCCAGGTGGCTGCTTTACAGATCTCTAACAAAGGTATATCTCTGGCTGCAGCTAGAGAGGCAGCTGTACCCCTGGTCGAATGAGCCCTCAGGCCTGAAGGGGGCATCCTACCCAATTTGTCATAACAAAATTGTATACAGGAAACAATCCACCTGGCAATAGTTCGCTTAGTGGCAGACTTACCCTTTCCCACTTCACCATAAGTGAGAAACAATTGAAGACAGTCATTTCTATGTGCCTTAGTATGCTCAATATACTAGCTAAGGGCCCTCTTAACATCCAGACTGTGTAACCTTCTTTCACCTGAAGAAGAATGGTCAGTGAAAAACACAGGAAGAGATATAGACTGGTTCAGATGAAAATCTGAAACCACTTTGGGCAAGAACCTTCTATTGGTTCTGATGACTACTTTGTCCCTATGGAAGGAGATGAAGTCAGGTTCCACTGACAGGGCCTGTAGCTCACTAATCCACCTGGCAGAAGTAATAGCTACCAGGAAAGAAAATTACGTACCTACCGTAATTCTTGATCTTCTTGGACGAGTCTCCACCACTCATTCACACTATTGGGATCTGCGCCGGAGGCACTAGGACCCATCGGGAGCAAACTTTTTTGCTGGAGGGTCGGCGCCAGAGATGGAGCCGCGAGGAACGGCACCACGAGCCTCAGCTCACGCGGTAATGACTATCTCGGCGTCGACCCTCCAACCGCCTCAGTACCTTTTTTACCAAGGAGGTGCAGCGTAACTAACCTAGAAGGGTAGCCTAACCTAAAAACCGGACATAAGATAGCCTGGGTGACCCGTATAAGAAGGGTCAACAAGAAGTCTTCACAGCCTAAAGATTTGAGGGAGTGAAGACCAACAACAGAGGTGAGCTCGGGGGATGGAGGGTGGGCGTATGAATGAGTGGTGGAGACTCATCCAAGAAGATCAAGAATTACGGTAGGTACGTAATTTTCATATCTTCCTGGACATAAGTCTCCACCACTCATTCACACTATTGGGAGAGTACCGAGCTAATAATCCCCCGAGAGGGTGGCAGGAGAGACCAAGAGCTCACGTTTCTAGGACAGAAGTCCAATAAGGATGGCTCTGCCAAAGGAAGAATGTCGTTTGGCATGGACATCCAGTGCATAATGTTTAACAAAAGTATGCACTGAGCTCCAGGTGGCCACGTTGCAAATATCTGCAATGGGCACGCTTGAAATTTCAGGGATGCCACTGATCTCCTAGTAGAGTGAGCGTAACTCTACCCTCCAACTTAACCTGCGCCATGGAATAGCAGTGGCGAAGGCATGCCACTAGCCATACTGAGATACATCTGCTAGCGACAGGTTGACCCAGCCGGGTCTCGCTGAAGGAAATGAACAGTTGCTGGGCTTATGCGAAAATCCTTGGTTCTATCTAGATAGAAACTAAGGCCCTCTTAACATCCAAAAGAATGAAGAGAACGTTCCCCTTCATTTTGGAAGTCCGCAAAGTAAGAGGGAAGGACCAAAGGTTGGTTTAGATGAAATTCTGACACAACCTTAGGAAGAAATTTAGGATGAGTACGAAGAACTACTTTGTCCTTATGGAACACAGTATACGGAGGGTCTGTGACCAGGGCATGTATCTCAGAGACCCTGTGGGCTGAGGTAATGGCCACTAGGAAGGCAGTCTTCCAGGTGAGAAATTTTAGCTCACAGGTAGCCAGAGGTTCAAAAGGTTTCCGAGAGAGCATGTCTAGCACAAGATTAATGTCCCAGGCTGCAACTGGACGTCTTGTAGGAGGTCTGGTATGCAGAATTCCTTTAAGAAATCTCTTAACCACAGGTAACTGAGCCAGTGTTAAGGAAAAACAGCTCATGATACGCTGAAATGGCACTAAGGTGAACTCTGACTGTAGAGTACTGCAGACCTGAAAAAATTTAACCAGGTCACGAGAAAGATGGCAAAAGTCTTGGAGATGCACCTCCGCAGCAGAAACTGGCCGCCATGGAAAGAGAGCTGCAATTTCAGGCCATGGCTGGGACTTGGGGATCTGTCATCTGCAAAGAAGAAACACAAAAGCATCTGGACCCAGATTGGTCCACTGGAGTTGTGGTCACCTCCTGGGCTGTGACAGAGCCAGAGTCTTCCTCCCGCTGGAGGTCATCTCCTTTCCATTCCAGCCTCCTTCCTTAACGGCTGCCAGTGGATCCTCCACCTACTGTTCTTATAGTCATGGGTGTGGCTGCCGCTGGTTTGAGGAGCTCAACGCCCCACCATCTCAAGTTGCTCAGGCCGGGTCCTCCTGAGAGGTCCTGACACAGGTGGTCAGGCTAGTTCTTTTGGTGAGGCTGCAGCTGATTCCACCTTCCTGCCTCAGCGTCTTCACCAGACCCAGTTCTGGGGTCTGACAACAGTCTGTTGGACTCGACATCTGCTGTTTCCTCTGGGCACAGCCTTCCTCTACAGAGCTGTCACCCTGGGGTTTCAAGCTCCTCAGCCACCACTGGGGGTTGCCTCTCAGGCTTCTCCCTGTCAGACTCCAGTAGGGCTTTTCTCTCCTGAGCTCCCCACCAGGGATTTGACACTCAGTGATTCACAGTCGGAACATCCTCTGACTCGACTGGATGTTCCCAGCTCCAGCTTCTCCGGAGCCTTCCATTATTCACCAGAACCAGCCTCTGGTTCGGAGCCATCGGGAGTCCTTCCTGATTGAGAACAGTAACCAGTGCTGTCCTCTGGTCCTTCTACAGGCATGGTCACTGACTTGACCCTTCGGATAGTACCCTCTGAGCATGTGATTGGTTCGTCTGGGGTGACTTCTTGCCCAGATTACTATATCTTGGTGCACTACCTGGTGATAGGCTGTGCTTTTCAGCCAACGCTTCTCTGCTGGACATTGGTGGATTACGGCACCCTTTTGAACTCCTGGTGGGCGTTGGCTCCTAGGTTCAATAAAGCCTCTCAATCAATAACACCAGCTTCTCCTCCAAGAAGGGATGCTCAGTCTTTTGAAACAGAGGCCTCCCCCGCCTGATGGGGTTTTCGCTTGGGGGCTGGTGCGGATGCAACCTCCAGCATGTCTCCTCTGCCTCGTTCAACCTTTGGCTCAGAGAAGCTCCTCCATGTGGACTCAGATTCTTTGAATCTCCTCCCTTCTTCCTTATTCACTCTTCTGGGACGTATGGGTTAGGATATGCCCATGTCCCCCCGAGGACCTATCATTCCTGGAAATGATGAAAATCATCCATGCATCCCAAGGATGGCACACGAAGGACCAAGACCCCAAAGATGGCACCTAGTACACATTTGTGCCTCCCCAAGGTGGATTCCATCATGATCTCGCCATTGGTGATTCACATGATGATGTCTCCTCCACAGTTTGGCAGCAGCCAGCATCAGCTCCTACCACTCCAAGGAAGACTGACTGTCTGTATCAAGCCCCGGATGACAAAGGTTACTTTGCTTCCCATCCTAAGGCTGATCACTCAGTGCTCGAGGTATCACTGGACCCTAGCGAAGGCCCTGGCCTTTGGGTTTATCCTTAAGAAAGGGAATTCAAATTCTTGGATTCTATGGGACACAAGGCCTACGCCTCCTCAACCGTAGACTTGCAGGCTCAAAACTATTTAGCCCCTATGTGCATGCATCGGCAGTCCATTTTTGGGCAAATTGGGATTTGCTTATTCTACCCAGATTCCCTTCCGGTCCCAGCTAGAACACCTTCTTGCCTTAGTCTCTGTAGTCAGTTCCTACACTTTCAGGCTCTCTATGATATGGTGGATGCGATCTGTCCATAGTGCAGCTTCCGCCTGTCTGCCTTAGACATTGCACTTGGCTTGTCTGACAGATTTTGCCTCAGCAGTCCAGGCCTCATCTTGGATGCACCTTTCCGAGGCCCTGCAGTATTCGGGGGGGGGGGGGAGTTCAGGCATTACTGTCCTCCCTTCAAGACTTGGGAGTTCCCCTTCGACCTGAATCTCAGGAGCACCAGAGCAGTTCGCTCATGCAATCCTCCAGTCTTCAAAGGCGTCATCACTGACATTTGGACATGAGGGGCAGATGCAGGGCCCCTTCAACGGCCGCTACCTCTGCCACTAAAGCCAACAGGGCAGAGGGCACTGCGTTGTCAGCACCGGTCTCATCTCCCTAAACTCAGATGTTACCCCCTTCCTCTCTGTCTGCAGAATAATCGGGGATTCTAGGTGCGGAGGATACCTATTTGTATGGAAGGCTTCATCCATTCCCATTATTTTTTTCTTGCTGTCTTCTTTCTTTTCCCAGGGTTCCCCTTCCACATGGGAGGCCCTGGCTAAGACTAGTCATCTGGCTTGGACTCTTCTGGTCTCCCTTTTAAATGGAGTACTAGGACTTATTCTAGGGCTTCTGAAACTCACGCTTGTCCCTGAGAGCCGCCTCCTGCAGCCAGGATCTTCACCTGTGGGCAGTAGGAGATCCCTGGTGGATCCCGCTCCTGGTTGTAGGAACCAACACGGTTTGTTATGGGCGTATCCTCAGTCCCTTCTTGGCTACATGCTGGAGGGACTAACCCTCTGGTATCCAGTAAGATTCTAACGTTAGTTACCCTCGGAATCGTAGTTAGGTCCAACGCGGGTCTTCATTTCCTTTGGTCAGCAGTTGTTAGCCGACATCTCTATCTTCAGGGGAGGTCGGGATTCTCAACCCTCAAGCCCGAATTCTCAAGGACCTACCCTGAGAGCTGCTGTAGATCCCCAGCATCAGATGGTTTGGGAAGGTCCTTGAGGTCAGGCCCTTACAGATCGGAGTTGTAGCCCAGCTGTCTCCAGGGCCTCTTAGACTCGATAGCATCTGACCCTGGCCAGAAACTGGGTTATTTTTCATTTGCCGGCCAGGGCTAGGGTCTCCCTAGGTACCCCAGTGTGTTTTGGATGGCCTAATCCTCAACTTCGGTTGGAACAGTCTTTCCTCGCGCAGGCCTCCTTGGTGAAGCCATGGATGGTCTCCTTGGGCTCGCCATTCTTGGAGGTCTTCCTACCCAAGGGCCGTCTTTTGAGGTTCCAGGCCTTCGTCAGGCCTCCGTCTGATGAGCCTCCTCTGTTGTCTGTCTCCTCGGACCTCATGTTAGTTATCCCCTGACGTCAGGTATTAGAGACGACCTTGACACGGCTAGGGTCCCCATTAGCATTTCTCACTGCTAATCCCTCCGGTAGATCCCCTCACTTGGGGGCTCTTCACCTTATTAACTTATTACCTTTGGAGATTGGGATGGTTTCCTGCCTCTCCTCCTCTTGCATTCTCTAAGATATACCCGGATTTCCTTTTCAGGGGTTGATTTCTGTAGGGGCTTTAGGGTCTCCCTCCTACTTTCCTGAGAGCACCCTTAATTCGCCTCACGATGTCTATGGGTTTTGGAGTCCTTAGAGGGTGTCTTTTCTGGGAAGGTAGGTTGCTAGATTATCAAGGGGTTACCAGTTTACCCTGCTTTCTTTACTAGTGCGATATACCCTTGTGCTGGTGGACAGCCACCTCCCTCTTTCCCATGGGACTCTGTCAGGACAGCCATGTGGCTTCCCGTTCCACTGCATGTGAGGGTCCTTCACCCCACTTCCCATATGTGAAGGAGGGAGGAGAGATTCGTAGTGGGGATATAGGGGGTGTTTTCTTTTTGCCCAGGCTTTTCTGGACTTCCACAGGGTCTCTCTTCCTCGTCCGTGGTCGGACATCACCACTGGGCGTAGACCACCCTTTAATCCAGAAGGGTTACAGTTGCTATGTTTTTACCCCACCATTCTTCAGACCTCACTTTTAGGGCTGCAGGTAGGTGAGCCTGCAGCCCTATTACATCAGCTCTGAAAATGAGCTACAGGATTCAGATCTTGAACACTTCCTTTGGAGTTTTCAGATGATCCTTCCACTTTTTTGAAGCCCTTCAATTTTACCCTTGCAGTGCTGCAGACTGAACATCTATCCGGAGCTCAATCAAATAGATTCATTCTAGTTCTTTCGGCAGCCTAGGGATTAAGAAACAAATGCTCTGGAGAATCACCTTTCAAACAACATGAAGTCTTGCTATATTATGACAATTGCAGTTTGTCCCACCATTAGAACTGCTCCGGAGGTGAAAGAGTTAACTCCCATTCAGAGAATGGAACTTGGAGCGAGTTCGGTTAGAGAAGCTCTGTCTCGCTATTTCAAACCTGTTCGTCGATTCTTTATCTACCACTGAACAGTCGCTCCGGAGATTCCTCCTACTGCTCGGTTCATTTCGTTTAAACAGTGTTTTCTCGGTTCAATTTAACCAAGAATAGTTTTATTTTAACCACAAAACCGATCGGTTCAAGCTCTGTCTGTGGTATCATAAGTAATTCGTGTTTTAATTCTGTGTGGAACTTGTAAAGGTTTATCGGTTCGGTTTTGAACCGATCAGCTTGTGTTAAAACTTGAAGTATTTAAACTTGAGATTTTAGAGTGCGGTTCCCGGTTCTTACCGGTTCTAAAAAAAACGGATTTCATTACGGTTTTTTCCAATACCCGTGACACGGTTAGGAACTGATAAGGGTGTCTTGCCTGGCACTGCCGTTAAAAGTTTTTGGTTAGGCTGGCATTATGTCTGAGAAACCCAAAAGAAAAACCGGGCCCACTGGGTTTCAACACTGTGATGTCTGTGGGGAAGTCTTTGCCAAGGCTGACCCACACACCACATGTGTTTATTGTCTGGGGTTTGACACCTCAATTCAGACTGCCAGATTTGTAAAAATTTCCTGCAGCCACCCTGGAAAAGAGATTGGGCAGGCTCAGGGAACAGAGGCCAAAAGTCCACTGACCCGATGCAGCCCGGTTCGGTGCCAACCGACCGAGGGAGTGCCCTCTGACCAGGGCGAGACTTCCTCGTAATGAAAAGCTGGCTCGGATGAGCCAGTTCCAGTAAAGAAAAAGAAAGTCAGCAGGTTTGGAGCCCAAAATCCTTTCTCCAACTGCTGCAGAGATAGCAAGAGTTATTCAGATTGTCCAGTCACTTTCTCCCAGTTCCGCCCGAACCGCCACTATCTGGTAAAAGGTCGGTTCCATCGGTTCAGGAATATGATGTTGAGGAGTTTTATGAACCAGAGGAGGGGGAGGATGGTTATGAACAGTATGAATGTGACTTGGAGGGTCTGGGTGTGCCCATTGAACCGGATATCTCCCCAGACAGACCTTTAGAATCTCCCCCTATGCTTTCTGAGTCCCCCTCTCATTTTATGTTTTACAAAAAAGTTGCTGAAACCCTCCAGCTCCCTTTGGAGGAAGCTGTGGATGAGCAAGAGGAGCCTGATTTTGTAGAAATGATGGATATACCAGAGTCTAGGAGATTGTCTATTCCTTTGCATAAGTCATTTAGGAAGCAAACAATAAAAATTTTAAAACTCCTAATTCTGTGCCTCCTGTGGATAAAAAGATGGACAGGAGGTACACACTGTCAGGTCCTGATACAGAATCCTTTCTCAGCAATGCAGTCATGTTAGTAGTTCAGGCTGCAGCCTGTGATAAAGCTAACATTCCCTGGCTTCACATCCTCCTGACAAGGATTCCAGGAAGATTGATGCCTTGGCAAAAACGGTACATGGCAGCCCTCTGGGACTCAGGCAAGCAAATTATATGGCTTATGTTGCAAGGTATCAAAAATCTAGATGGGACACTGTTATGAGTTTAGCCAAACAGGCCTCTAGCCAGCTTGCTAATGAGCTGGAGCAGGTGGCTGCCGATGGCATTGAGGCTTCTAAGGTGCAGTTTCATGCTGCTGTGGATTTTAATGATGTTTCCTCTAGAGTCATGGCCACATCTGTAGCTTTTGTAGGTTGGCCTGGCTCAGGTGTACTAGCTTGTCACAGGATACCCAGACTAAGGCTATGGATTTTCCTGGTGGGAAATTCTCTGTTTGGGGAGCAGACAGAGAATTATATGAAGAAGATGGATGAATATAGGACTACCTATAAGAGTGCCCAGGCCAAGGAGCGGCAAGCCACTCCTCAGAGGCACACCCCCAGGGGTAGGGGTAGGCCTTTTCACAGGCCTTTTTACCAAACCCAGGCCTCCTCTGCTTATGCTCAGAGGGGGTTCTTCAGAGGCAGAGGCAGATGGGGTGTGGGCAGGCCTGCCCCCACCCCTCAGCCTAAAGCACCTGCCAAACAGGCACCCTGATGGGGTGCCCAGGGCCGATTCTCCTTTACCAGTAGGGGGCAGGTTGGCTTACTTCAGTCAGAACTGGGTGTCTCTAACTTCAGACAAGTGGGTTCTGGAAGTAGTAAGCCAGGGTCTGGTTCTCAGCTTCAAAAAGTTCCCAAAGATGAGAATCAGGTCTTTTCCACCTGCAAGTTCTTTAGAGACCTTTACTCTAGAAACAGAGGTCTCAACCCTGTTAGCTCTCAGAGCGGTAGAAAGGGTTTCTCCCCTACACAAAGGCAAGGGTCTGTGCTCCAGATACTTCCTTACCCGAAAAAAGACAGGAGAATGGCGGCCCATTTTAGACCTCAGATATCTGAACAAACACCTTTTGAAACCAAAGTTCAGAATGGTAACTCTGGCAATGATTTTACCCTCTCGAAGGCCAGGGGACTGGCTAGCTTCCCTGGACCTCAAGGATGCCTATTTTCACATCCTAATCAGAAGCTCCCACCGAAAGTACCTCAGATTCGAACTGCCCTCAGGTCACTACCAGTTCAGAGCAATGCCCTTCGGCCTTACCTCTGCCCCAAGGGTATTCACAAAATGTCTGGCAGTAGCAGTTGCTCATTTAAGGAGGCAAAGGATTGCTGTTTTTCCCTATCTGGACGACTGGCTCATTGTAGGCCAGTCCCCAGAACAGGTAAAATCTCACCTGCAAGTCACCCAGCAGCTTCTCACCTCCCTGGGCT
Organism: Neoceratodus forsteri; assembly: GCA_016271365.2. Lineage (NCBI taxonomy): Eukaryota > Metazoa > Chordata > Ceratodontiformes > Ceratodontidae > Neoceratodus > Neoceratodus forsteri. The sequence goes on along the minus strand of CM057452.1, from coordinate 1,505,175,894 downwards.
TCTTGCTAAATCTACCAAAGTCGGTTCTGGAACCAGTTCAGGTGCTCACCTTCATAGGTGCAGAGTTGGACACAAATCTGGCCAGAGCCTTTCTTCCCTTAGAGAGGGTAAGGAACTTGGTGGCTCTGGCCTCCTCCTTCACTCTGCAGGTCTCGACCAGCAAGACACTTTTACAGCTCCTGGGCACATGGCTGCGTCCACAGCTGTAGTGCAGGGAGCAAGATTTCAGATGAGGGACATTCAGTTTCACTTGAGAGCCTATTGGTCTCAGAGAAGAGACCCCTTTCCAAGTTGGTCCCAGTGACCAACCTTATCCAGGCCCTCCAGTGGTGGCAGGATCAGAGCACTTTAAGACTGGGGGTCCCCCATTCCTCTTTCTCACTCTTTGACCCTCACTACGGATGCTTCCCTCCTGGGGTGGGGAGCCCACATGGGCGACCTGTCCACTCAGGAGTGTGGCCCCAGGAATCTCTGCTCCACATCAATTTGCTGGAACTCAGGGCTGTCTTTTAGCACTCCAAGCGTTTCTCTGCTTCTGTTCAGGACAAAGTGGTACAAGTCAGAACAGACAACACCACAACAATGTGGTACATCAACAAGCAGGGGGCACTCTGTCTTCGCCTTGTGCACCGAGGCAATGAAGTTGTGGTCTCTGGCCTATTCCCTGAACACTTCACTCATAGCAGTTCACCTTCCAGGAAAGGACAATGTCCTAGCAGATGCTCTCAGCAGGATTTCTCAGGGCCATCACGTAATGGTCTCTGGATCCTCAGGTACTGGGGATAGTTTTGCCAGATGGGGCACCCTCAGATAGATCTTTTGCAGCCCCAGACAATCACCAACTCCCACTGTTCTGTTGCAGGCCCCAGTGTTGGGCTCAGTCCCCTGGACGCCTCTTCTCCTGGATTGGGAAGGGAAGTTTCTTTTGCTTTTCCCTTCCTCTCCTATTCAAGGTGTTAGTCAAAATCAGATCCCAGCCTTGCAGGGTGATTCTGATTGCCCCAGATTGGGCCAGGCAGCCCTGGTACCCACTCCTTCTGTCCCTTACAGTCCATCTCCCCCTGTGTCTCCCCAGGAATCACAACCTGTTAACCTGTGCCCAGGGGAGAGTTTGGTATCCGAACCTCAAATCCCTCAACCTCAAGGCCTGGCTCTTGAGGAGTTAGAATTTGCTGACCTACACCTTTCTCAGGGTGTTCTTGAAATCCTAAAGGCTTCTAGGAAGCCTTCCACTAGGGCTACTTATAATTCTAAGTGGAAAAGGTTCTCCATTTGGTGTTCTAGGAAACATATTTTCCCAGAATCTGCTGATTTGCCCATTGTGTTGGACTACATGGTCCATCTTAATTCTTTGGGTCTGAGACCAGCTACCCTGAAAGTTCATTTGGCAGCTGTCTCTGCTTTTGTTTCAGCAGGAAAGCCATCCCTCTTTCCGCTCACCCTGTATTTTCCAAGTTTTTAAGGGATTACTTCATACTAATCCACCTTTTTCGGGATCCGGCCCTGCCTGGACCTTAATGTTTGCATTGCCCAGTTAATGCAACCCCTTTGAACCTCTGTCTTCTGCAGAGCTTAAGTATCTAACTTGGAAAACTGTTTTCCTAGTGGCTATCACTTCTGCTAGGCATAAGTGAGTTGCAAGCCTTGTCAGTAGAAACTGACTTTATTTCTTTCCACAGGGATAAGGTAGTCCTCAGGACTAACAGGAAGTTTTTGCCTAAGTTGGTTTCAGATTTCCATCTTAACCAATCTATCTCCCTTCCAGTGTTTTTCACTGAACATTCCTCTTCTGGTGAGAGGAGATTGCACAGTTTGGACATTAAGAGGGCCCTAAGTTACTATATAGAACGTACCAAGGGTCACAGGTTCGAATCCCTCCAACTTTTCTCACTTATGGTGAGGTCGGAAAAGGGAAGCCTGCCACTAAGAGATCAATTGCCAGGTGGATTGTTTCTTGTATCCAATTTTGTTATCAGAAACTGGGGAGAGATCCCCCCTCTGGCCTGAGGGCTCATTCTACCAGAGGTACAGCCGCTTCTCTAGCTGCTGCCAGAGACATCCCTATCTTAGAGATATGTCAAGCTGCTACCTGGAAAACGGTACACACTTTCACCAAGCATTACTCCCTGGATGTCCAGGCTAGGAGAGATGCTCGGTTTGGCACAGCTGTGCTTCAGAGCCTATTCCATAAGTAGGTTCTGTCCCTCCTCCATGGAGGTACTGCTGTGTAGTCTGCAATTGTCATAATATAGCAAGACTTCATGTTGTTTGAAGAAAAAATTACTCACCTTAGTAATGTTGTTTCTTCTAATGGAGTCTTGCTATATTATGACCTCCCCCCCAGCCTGCCCCTCTCAGAACTTCTACTTGGGCATGGGGTGGGCAGCCTAGTGTGGGCTCTAGTTATGCCCATTATATGTTTTCCACCCCTTCTTAGGGTTTTGGGGTGTTATGTTTTTATTTTATGTCATATTATTACTTATATTATATTATTACTTCTGGTCCCCTGACTTGAGTCTTTGTGTTGGGACCAGGAGTATGTCTTAATAGTCGGGTAGCCAGTTGGCTAGTGTAGGTTAGCGAAATGCACACAGACCTTCAGTGAGTTTTGTCAGAAGATCTGACAGTTTAGGGTTTGAAATAACCCAGACAGAGCTTTCTAACCGAGCTCAAGGCTTCCAAGTTCCATTCTCTGAATGGGAGTTAACTCTTTCACCGAGCAGTTCTAATGGTGGGACAAACTGCAATTGTCATAATATAGCAAGACTCCATTAGAAGAAACAACATTACTAAGGTGAGTAATTTTTTCTTCCTCCCCAACCTTGTAGTGCTTCACTGAGTACAAGATACATGTGTTTTCATTTGAATCCTACTTGGTAAACAGCTGTATCCTTCTACCCTGCCTGCAATATATACTGTAGCACTGTTTCTAGAGCCCTTAAATAATTGTGCCTCTTAAAAGAGCTTAAGGCAGCAATAGCTGTAATTTCTATTGAAACACATTCATCATTTCACGGGCATGTAAGATAAATAGCTACGGAACAGCTAACTTCCATAATCAATGAAAAGATTATTTTTTTCAATAATAAAATAATAAATAAATAAAATTTATTTGTATGGCGTCTTTCCAATACCAAGGCACATCACAGTAAAAACCAGGATACAACATCAAATAATCAGTACATACACTAACATCAGATACCACTATAATGATTAATCATTTCAGTTAGCTTATAAAAGCTTTTCTATACAGGTAAGTTTTTAAACCCTGCTTAAATTCCTCCACAATTGCACACTCCCGTAACCGTCGAGGTAGAGAATTCCAGAGGGTGGGGGCGGCATAAGCAAAAGTTCTACAACCAGATGATTTCAAATTCACCCTCGGAATCTTTAACAAGCCCTCTTCAGCCGAGCGGAGTGATCGACCAGGGTAGTAAGGAACCAGAAGTTCTTTCAGATAGTCCGGGGCCTGTCCATGTAAGGCTTTAAAAGTTAGTAAACCAACTTTAAAGGTGATCCGCTACAGAACTGGCAGCCAGTACAGTCTGCTCAGCACCAGGGTAATACGGCAGGATCGAGAAGATCCTGTCAAAAACCGTGCTGCAGTGTTCTGCACCAGCTGCAGGCGATGGATTTGAACCCCAGAAAGCCCTAGATAGAGGGAGTTGCAGTAATCCAAGCGCGAAGACACAAAGGCGTGAACCAAAATTGGAAGGTTGTCGGACGGAACCAGATACCTAATCCTGGCGATATTCCAAAATGATAAAAGGAATTCTTGACGACAGCCGACACCCGAGAATGTAGGGTCAGTCCATCATCAAAAACTACCCCCAGGTTAAGCACCTGATCAGAGCTCGGGATTGAGGCACCCACAAGAAAAATTCCAGAGGGTGTGCCAGCACCCGAAGCCCCTATCCGATGACCTTGGTCCACAACCAGTACCTCAGTCTTTTCGGGAGTTCAACTTCAGCCAACTGGAATCCATCCACTCCTGGATTTCTTTCAGACAGTTGTTAAAGACCAAGAGGGCTCCATCCTGGTCAGGTGCAAAAGAAAGGTAGAGCTGGGTATCATCTGCATAACAGTGAAACCTCAGCCCATACCTTCTTACAATGTCTCCGAGGGACAGCATATACATTGCGAACAACATGGGTGACAGCACTGAACCCTCAGGCACCCCACAAGACAAAGCAGTTGGGCCTGAGGAAAAACCCCAGATCACAACTTTGTTCTACTGGTGAGAAAAGATGTAAACCATCTGAGGACTGTTCTACATTCCACGTATATGATGATAACATGATGATAACCATGGCTGTAACCTGCTCACACACCTGAAACTACTCTGTAACCCAAGTCTTTCTCTGTATGAAAATATGTATTGTAATCCCGGGTCGCCCCTGAAAAAGAGATCTTCGGGGCTCAGTGGGCCTACCCAGTCACCAAAATTTTAAATAAATACCTCGGGCGTCCTATCAACATCACGTGGTCCATGGTGTCAAAGGCTGAGGAGAGATCCAGAAGAACCAAGATGGAACAATTCATCTTATCTGTGTCAATCTTCACCATTCATCACTATTGGATTATAGCACCGGAGCTAGGACCCCGCGGGAGACTTATTTTTTTTTTGTATGGGCTGTAGTTGACAGAGGGTCGGCGCTGCCTCTAGACCGACGCTCTATTGGGCCGAGGTTTGGGTATTTATCCGACGCTGACTCCACCCCAACTCCAGTTCTCTCTCTCCCACCGCCGAGTGTGGACCCTGCTTGTGCTGGCTTTGATTTTCATGCCCAGTCCGTCAGTTAGTAAGTTACTCGATTCTGCTTTGCCTTTACTCAACGCCGCTGGATTCCGGTAAGACCTTTCCTTATTTTTAGTGGCGTCGAGTACTGTTTTTAGTTATTTTTTCATCCGATCATGTCTCGTCCTGGCAAAAAGTCGTCGAAAGCAGGGCGGCCCCAATGCGTCAGTGCCCCTGTGGTCGCCTTTATTCCATTACTGACCAGCATGATCGTTGCCTCTCCTGCCTCGGCCCTAATCATGATATGGACGGTTGCGACATCTGCTTTTCCATGGACCGCCGTGTCCTCAAAATTCGCGTGTGGAAAGTCAGACGTGTTCCCCCGACTTTTGGAGGATGGATTTGTTTGCACAAGGCCAAGATAAGGACTCTCGGCCCTTCCTCCGGATCCCCTCCCAGTCCTGTACGGCCCGAGGAGGAGGGAACCTCCGCCTCTTACAGCCTTGCTGTGGTGGGGGTTTCTTCCACGGTGCAGGAGGCCCAGGCTGACCCTCTTGGGGGTCATTCAGGAGGCACGGTTCTGGCAATCGCTACTCCGATAGCGAAGGCTCCCTCTGTGTCGTGCTCCGTGTCCCTCGGGACCAGAGCAGCAACATCTTCAGCGCTCTCCACCGGTGTCTCTCTTGGTCCAGGTGCCATTCATGGTGCCATGAGCTTGAAGGCGATGCCACGGTCAGCGTCGGGCATTCCCTCGGTGCCTCATTGCCCCTGACTCGGCTTGCGGTGTTGGAGCTCTCGGTGGTGTCGGGGAGGGTGCTGGGGGGGTTTCTGGGCCTGATTCTGTCCCCGGCGTCGCTTGCGGTGCCAGGACGGACTCCGGTGCCATTTCTGTTCCTGGCACCGCTTCTGGCACTGGGGATGATGACGGCATCGCGTTCAGTGTCGACCCTGCCGCCGGCGCTGACGCCAGAGTGGTGCACGGCATCACGCTCGGTGCCGTGCCGGACTCCGGTATCGCTCACGATGCTGGGGACACTGTCGGTGTCGAGTACGGCACCGTACCCGATTCATTTCTCCAGCGCCAGGGAGATATCTGGGATCGCGCCCGGTGCCGCGCCACTTATGGCATTGAGGAGGGTGTCGGCGTCGGGCTGGAGCCTCTACTCTCCTCTGCTGCTTCTGGGGACTTTGAATCCCAGGGTGCCCGATCTCGGGTCCAGGAACTGGAGGGTCCTGTGGGGTGGTCTGGCACCAGGCCTCGGTTTCTACCTCTTCAGAAGAGGATTCTGGGTCAAACCCAGACTGGCTCCCGGGTTCTTCTAGGTCTTTGGATCTTTCCATCTCTAGCACCTCGGCCCCCACTCTCCTCCCTTCTGGGGCTCAGCCTTCTCATGTGGTCTTCGGGGTCAGAGGGTCTGACCAGTCAGCAGGAGCCCCTGTGGCCACTGCTGTGCAGCATGGGGCTACCAGGGAGGCTGCTTCCTCATTTGGGCAGCCCGAGGTGCACCAGGAGGGGAGGGCATGGTTCCTGGGTGGACTCCTTGGAGCCCACTTCAGCTTGCCAGTTGCCTAGGTTAGTGGTTACAAGGATGAGGTCTTTCTCTGACTTGGAAGGTTGAGAGATAGGGGTGTGGCTGAGCCCCTTCTGTGGCCCAGCAGGCTTTGGCAGGAGCCGTGGCACAGGCCTCTGTCTTTCCCTTCGAGTCTGCTAGAAAGACCACTTCTTCAGAGGTCAGGGCCATCCTTTTGACCTCAGCCGTCCCGGACACCTCATGGGGGATTTCTTCCACAGGCCAGCTCTGTCCGCTCTGGATCCAGAGGAACGGCTGTTAGCTGCGGTGGCCTTGGTCTCCCTCCTCTCATAGGGGATCCTGTTGGCCCCCGCCTGACAGAGACCGGCCTCCTGCTTCCAGGAGCCTGTCCTTCGAGCCTCTGTCTCCATCCCCAGTAGTCCCAGGTATCCTAGGCCCTCACAGACCTCTTACCTGGGAACAGTTCAGAGGTTCTGCTGCTCATTTCCCCTCCTACCTCCACGCCCTGGACCAACAGGTGTTCCACCATGCCCCTGTGCAGCAGGCCCCTGAACCTGGCAGCTCATCCTCTTCCTCTTCCTCTTCCGAGGGAGAGGAACCTTCGGTCCACCTTTCCCCAGTGTCTGATTTGTCTTCTTACCAACACTTCCTGGTGAGGATGTTGGATGAACTTCATTTGACCCCCGTTCCCGTAAGCAATCCTGAGCATGTGACCTGCGCCTTTTAAGGCGAGTTCAGCTCGGCCCACTTGGAGGCTCCCACCTGGCCTCTTCCTTTCCAGGAAGCGTCACATCGGCTCTGGCTTGTCCCTTCTCCACAGTGCCAGCCCTAGGGACTTACGCCAGCGGTATTGCGCCCCCCGAGTCTCCAAGTGCTCTGCCTCACCCAGTCTCGGGTTGACCTCCTGGATACTCCTTCTGGGTCTCGCGCCATTCCGTGACCACCCTCTGGATCCAGACTCTGTGGATTTCAATTTCTGGGGAGGCAAGTGTTCTACTCGCACGGATCTCTCTGTCTATTGCAGCACATCGCCCACTATGCAGCCTATGATAGGTTCTTGTGGTCTAGGATAGAACAACTCGTAGCCTCGATGCCTGATTCGAGCAAACCAGGTGGCTCATCGCCTCTCTGCACAGGGCCTGGAGCTCGCAGGGCACCAAGCAAGGCATCTTATGATGCCAGTGAGGTAGCTTCCAGAGTGGTAGGACAGCGATCTACTACTGCAGATGACATGGCTTCGCCTATCCCAGTTGTCACCCTTGGCCTGGTGTAGGGTGATTTACTCCACCTACCGGAGAACCCATCTCTTCTCCCATCAGGTGAGACAGCGACTCTCGGGGCACCCTCCTTCCCCCGCTGGCGGATCTCTGTCTCACCCAGCTCAGTCTCAGGCCTCGCCAGGCCTGTAAGGGTTCTTCCTTCCAGTGCCTCGCCCACTGGAAGCTAAGGGACGTAGTCCCTTAGGGTTTCAGAATACCCACCCCCTCCTTCTGTTCGGGCGGGGGGTGGGGCTTGGTACTCACCCAATAATGATGAATGTTGAAGATTGGCACAGATAAGATATGAAAATTACGTACTCCACCGTAATTGTTGATCTTTCTGTGTATCTTAACCATTCATCACTAAATCCCACCCTCCTTTCCCAGGGCCTCAGTCTCTGGACTCCCCGTGTGTCTTCCCTCCTTCTCCTCTCCTGTTAGGTAGAAGGGAGGGTGTTGTGAGGACACACGGGGTAGTCCTCTGTATTTCTGAGTTTGGGAAGAACCCTCCATATTTTCCCCTCCAAAGGGGTTTTGGAGTATGAAGAGGGACATGTTTTTCCCCCTCCTCGTATTTTTTATGAGTTTTTCTTTAGTGACCTCAATTTGAGGCACCCTCTAAATTTGATGGGGGGGGTGGATTGAGATACAGCCTCAGTCTCTTTTCTCTACATGGTCTCCAATCCTCGCTGCAGGCTTTACTTGCAGCCAGTTTCTTTCAGGCCCAGACCTTATGCCTGGAAATGGGGTCTCTATAATCTAGTGGTTTTGGGCCCTGAACTACAAATCTGGTGGAGTTCCAGTGTCCAGACCTGGGTTGGGCCCCACTGCTTCCACCTCAGCTGCGGCCCTAAGCACCTCTCCTAACTCCTGGCTCCAGGTCACACCTGTAAACAAATAAGATGTGAATTCTGAGGTTGTATTCTCATCCTTCCCTCTTTTCTCCCCCTTGCTTCTCTTATCCTTCTTCTCCTTCTAGAGATTGGGGCCCCTCTTCTTCTCCCCAATTTCCTTTCTAAAACTTTCCTCCTCTGTCGTCTCAGTCGTTTATTTCTCCTTTTAGTTCATTCTTCTTTTTCCTTTTATCTGTCCCTTAGGCTCTCTTGCCTCATCCCACCCTCCCTTCCTTACACTCTCCGGCGTTGCAGAACTGGAGTTGGGGTGGAGTCGACGTTGGATAACTGCCAACCCTCGAGCACCACGTAGAACGTCGCTCTCGAGGGCGGCGCTGACCATCTGTCGACTCCGCCCATACAAAGAAAAAAAAGTCTCCCACGGGTCCTAGCTCTGGCGCTATAACCCAATAGTGATGAATGGTGAAGATACACAGAAAGATCAACAATTACAGTAGGTACATAATTGTCATTTCCTATGTCTCGCCATCAGGAGATCATTGAGCACCTGAACCAGCTGTCTCGGTACTATGTCTTTTATGAAAACTGGACTGGAGTAATTCATAGATGTCATGGATGGTTAAATGGTCCTCCAGTTGCTGCCACTACTTTTCAATCACCTTCCCTAAAAGGAAGGTTAGAGGTAGGTCTGTAGTTTCGTGGCAGTCTGGGTCCAAGGTAGCTTTCTTCAAGAGTGGTGTCACCACCACCTCTTTCAGAGAGCAAGGAAGCTCTCCAGATTCCAAGGAGCACCAGACTATCTGCACAAGGATCGGCCCGATGATGTTAATACAACCCAGAATTAGGGAGGTCGGTCCAGGATCTAAACTACAGCACGCAGGGCACACACACTGGATGATCCTCATGACATCCATGAACTCCAGTCGACTGAAGGTACCCCAAGAAAACTGAGATGTCGTGACCCCGTACTGATCACAGACAGCCCTCATAGAGTGTGCTGGCTGAAGATCCACCCTGATGCCAGCTACCTTATTTGCAAAGAATTGAGCAAGCTCCATCGCACTCTAATTGTGAAAAGCTTTTCTGAACATGCAGACAGGCTAGGTGCACAGTCTGTCCACAGTTCGGAATAGCTCTAGCTGGTCGATTCTGAGCAACCGCAATCTCCCGGACAGGAATTCTGCTTTCTCATGGTGATTGCAGATTGATAGACTAAATAATGGTCCATCAATCTAAGGTGGTCGGCATCAAAGCGGACTTTCGCCAGCAACGCCTGACCTTCACGTAATCTCCGCATCTCCCTCAAAGTCCTATCAAACCAAGGGACCTCAGGCAAAGGAGAGAAGGTGTATACGGACAGGAGCAATTAAATTTAGAGCCCAGAGCGGCTAATTTATGTTTCGAACAGGGTCTCTGGTTATTGCTGGCCACAGGAAGGACGAGGTTAGTACTGCACCAGTGGCACTTCTTTTCCTGCACTCTAGCATATTTATCGGATTCTGTAGTATATGTGTTGATTTCCTGCAAAATGTGTCTTTAAAACTAAGATATTTATAATAATTAGATAGTTAATATAGTTGTGTGCCTTTTCTGGTATTTTAATGGTTTCAACTCCCCTGTTCTCAGATTTCCTTGCAATACATTTGAGTCTTAATCTTTGATTATGCTGGTCATTAATCTCAGTCTTCTTGTGTACTTTTATATACTTAAACATTGACATTATATTTTCTTCTTCAGTACCATAAAGACAGTGGTCGGATATTCAAAGAGGTTGCTCCTGGTACAACAGGGTTACACCATCTTAATCCCCAGTCGCCCTGATGCGATATTCAAAGGGGCATACTTTCTTGGCGTAACCCCGATGTTCGAGGCGCGCATTGGTAATGTATGCAGTGCAGATGCAGGCGTGCATATCGGCACATCCCGGTATTCAGCCTGGGATGCAAGGCGATATGCTGGTGCGCGACCTTGCACTGCGCCGCACGGGGCTCAAAGTTGTGCCCCACAAAGCAGGAACAAGTCCCAGCCACCCACAGGCGGGCTGCTGAATTGCACAGTGCAACACAGCAGCCGCCACCCAGAGCACCGTTGCTGGGCACATATACCCCCCTTGCCCGATCGCGGGCTTTCTAAACAATAAAGGAAACCTGGTGGTCCAGTGGTAACCCCCTCCTCGCCCAATCGCAGGCTGTTCTAAATGTACAGGAACCCTGGTGATCCAGTGGAACTCCCCCTCGCCCAATCACAGGCTTTTGTAATATGACAGGATCCCTGGTGGTCCAGTGGTAGCCCTCCCCTTCACCCGATCGCGGGCTGCTGTGCGACGTAAGATTCTCCTGGTAGTCCAGTGGTAACCTCCTCCCCACCCACCCACAGAGGTCCCCATACCCAGCACCTTCCCCCATCATCGGGCGGGTGGCAGCCCTGCCCGCATGGGTTCCTTAATTGTACAACAGCCCACGATCGGGTGAGGGGAGGGTTACCACTGGACCACCAGGGATCCTTCTTTATTACAAAAGCCCGTGATCAGGCATAGGAGGCCGGGGGCTGCAGTGGCACAACAGGCTCGATCCCCAATGGCTGCAGCAGCAGCAGGCGCCAGGCATAATTCGCCAGATCGGCGCAGATCACATGCAAATGGGCTATAATGACATGCAAATGGACCCATTTGCACCTTGCATACATAATGGCCTTTTGCATGCCCCAGGTTGAATATAAGTGGGTGCTGCCTAAGCACAACTGCACTTATTAGGCATCTCCTGCTCCGTTCTGTGTCTTGCACTGGTGCAGTGCGCCATGCACAGTGTGCGCCCTCTGTGCCATATTCAATGATGCTGGGCCATGGCGCGGCACCGTTGAATATCACCTGATCCATGCCCTGGCACAGCCCTGTTGCGCTGCTCCCAGGCTTGCGCCACTTCCAGTGCAGTCTGAATATCTGGGCCATTGTGTTTTGCAGAGCTTTTTGTGCAAATCCCCGCTTCTTTCATTTAATTTTCTGTCCAAAATCCACCTCAAATTTACATTTTTATTTCTATTTGATCAAGTTTCACAGCATGTAAATCTAGCAACAGTGGCAGCTCCAGCTTCTGTTGGTTACCAAGGCACTGGCTAGGCACTACAGTTGGAAGCCAGGGCACCTATTGAAACTGGAATGGAAAGCATATGTGCATATTCATGCTTACTTGTTGGAGTATTTGAACTAATGATGAATGTTATGTTTCTAAAATAAAATGCAAATTACATTTTATTTTTTTACAGGGATGGCCCTGCCTCTCCTGTCTTGGGGAGGGGGTACAGATGGTCCGGCTTCTCTTGGCTTGGGATAGATGGCTCTGCTTCTCCTGGCTCAGGGAGGGGACTGGCCTGCCCCTGCTTTCTCTAAGTAGGAAGCTGGGCCACCATGACAGAAGATGGCCACCTCCAAGCCAGGAAAAGCAGGACCACCCCCAGCCAGGAGAAACAGGGAGATACCCTTCCCCAAACCCAAAGAAGCAGGGCCATCCTCACCCCCAAGCCAGGAGAATCAGGGCCCCCACCAGGAAAAGCACCGCTATTCCTCGGGGTAGGAGAAGGAAAGCCTTCCCCATCACCCGAACAAGAAGAAATGGCCATCCCAACCTTTACAGCAGGAATCCACTGCACTCAAAATGGTCCTCAATGAATTGGCCACCCGCAGTGGCAGGCCAGGAGATCGAGGGCCATGCATTCTCTCTTTTGAGTCTCTCCCCTCATCTCCCCACAGTTGTGAGACGTTTTCAAATAAACTCATCCACTTACCTTAATGAAAAGGCACACACAATAGCAATGCAGTTCTGCCTTGGTAGGCATGGTTGGCTGGGTGACTCCTGATTCAGGCAGCTAGGCAGTCACCAGGAGCCAAGCTGCCATGCCACTCCCTGCCCCCAACACTGGGTGCCCAATTATGGGGTTGGACGGTATACTAAAATGAAAGCAAGTAGCCACTTGCTGCTCAATCCCGTTGCCACCAATCTTCCCCAATTCTGACACCAAGTGCCTAAACCTAGAGTCAGACAGTAAATGAAAAAAAGTAAGCAAACAATGACAGCCAAACCCCAGTGCTGCCAGTCCTCCATTCTAACACTAGGTGCCCAGCCCCAGTCCAACAGTGAATGAAAAAAGTAGCAGACAATGGGAGCCCACTCCAGTGATGTTTTAGAAAGAAACGTCAGTTGCTTTCTGCATTAATCTATTGTAGCATTGCTCCCTGTTATTCATTGTACTATTACACATTTGTGTACTTGCCACTTGTACATCAAATAAAAAGCAGTGTTATTCCATAGTCAGCAGTAAAACTTTAACTCGCTTAACAGAAAAGCATATGGGAATTCATAGGATGAATACAAAAAACATCAAAAGTGCAGTGAGTATCAGGGAGCAGTGCTATGCCATATTGGGGCAAAAACAACTAATGTTTCACTCCAGAAGCAGAGTTTTATCAGAGTTAGTGACTTAATGCAGAAATGCCTCTATATTATCTGTCACTAGGTCTGAGTAGCACATGTATGAACAGTGCTGTCAATAACAGCACCTTCCATACAGCACTATGCAGAACAGTGGTAGGAACAAATGGCAAGAAGACAATGCCACTGGTAACGGCTCACAGCACACTGACGACTGCACCAGTCCAGACACTTATTTTAGTGGGACTCTGCCCACCCCCACCCCTCTTAACTAAAATAATCAACTCTGAGTTGGAGCTGGATTACGAGAGAAAAATAACATTTTGAATGCCAGGGTTAGATCCCTGATCTCCACCACCATTGTGGCCAAGCAGCTCCATGTCTCAGTCCTCTCTGCCATGGGAGCAGCTCATCCACAACTTTTGATTTCCCAGCCCTTGTCTTCTTCCTAGCACTACGGACAGTGATCTGGGTAGCGCTTACTGCACAGCACTGTTTAATCCCTGCCTCTGTCTCTGTGGTACGCCATTCAGACATCGCTGTTTTTCCTTATGCTATATTTGTAGTGCTATTGTAACTGGTTATTACATTATCCACCACCAGTGATGTGTACAAATAAAAAATCTGAAAGAATGAATGTGATGCATCCTCAGGATACGAGGAGGCACTTATAAAATTACAACTGACAATTAAGGTAATGAAAAGTATGTCAAACCTGGTTTAAACTACCCAAAAGGCATATTTTCACAGTTGGTTAGTGCATGTAGTTATAAAAAAAGTTTTACATATAAACTACAATGTCAGGAAATATAAACTGTATAGAAATCCATTTTGTGGATGTTGGAGTGAAGCAATGAGGATATAAAATTGACAGGTATTCATTTATATATCACTTCTCGAGAGACATTTTCTTTAGAACTGTGGAACCAATGAACTCTTCAGTACAATAATTCCAAATATCAGGAATCTATTCTAAAACATTAGATCTTACTTCGAGAGGGTTCTTGCAGTAGGTCTTCACACATAGGACTGCACCCCCTGGTGTCAGGTCCGCACGGCAAACTTGTAGCTAGCAGTCGTCTGTGGAGATGGCCCCCTGTCATCAGGTGATGCGACGTCAGCTTGACTATAAAAGGGGCGGTCCTGAGCCCGCCCTCCAGTTCTTTCCAGCCATCGCGCCAGTTCATCCGACAGACGTGGTAGAACAGTGATCAGTCACCCATTTATTTTCGAAGTTTTTCATCCAGTTTTATTCTTAAAACTTATCCAAAGTTACCCATCTCGTCCAGAGAAGAAGTGCTCCAAGTGCGGTGCCCAAATTCCGCACGGGGATGACCATTCACTGTCTCCTCTCCTGGAGCCTAAGCATGACTCAGCTGGGTGTGCTATCTGCCAAGGGTTCAACCAGGCCATGCAAACCCGACACAAGCGGACCCTCGAGACCCACCTTCTGTCCCAGAGGCTAGCCTTCATGGAAAAGGAGCATCAGGAGCTGTAAGAGAGGTCATCGTTGCCGGCCCCTGAAAAACGAAAAAAGAAGAAGGACAAGGAGAGACGCCGGGAGCAAAGCCCTTCTCCACAGGGGAAAACCAGCCAGGCCTCCATCAACAATCAGAGTGGACCCTCGACATCTGTGAGTACTACCCCTACCGGGCCTTCGTCCACACCCGTGGGCCGAACACCTTCTCCCCCCCCCCATGCCGAGGTTAGCGGGCAGCGCTGGTTGCTTCTTTTGTGGTATCTGTCAGGTCTCCTACTAGTAGCACTGCCAATAAGTCACCTTCCGGCTCCACCGCTGGGCACCCGGCCTTGGCTGATCAGCTGACCACGGCCTTTCTACCACGGTTGGCCAGCGCACCCTGTAAGTCAACCAACGGGTCATCCGTCGACTGCATAAGAGCGCATCTGCTCTCCTGTCGGGCTCCCGAGGACCCCGACCCTGGGACGTGTGCTCATGGGACCCTTCATCCCTGCCGGTTTCTCCTCTCAGGGCTTCGCCACCCGTTCCCAACTTATCTCTCCCGTCAGAGATTATTCCATTACCTGCCGTCTGGGGGTCCTTCCGGATCTCCCTCCTTTGCCAGGTTCCATTCCTCCACTGTATCCCTTCCTTCCTAGGGATCCATCGCCTGACTTGGGTGATTCAGGCATGGACCCTCCTCCCACGGGCCCTATGCCTGACCTGCTGCTGCTACCCAGCGGCTCTTCGGCGCCTCCCCTGACAGGGTTGTCAGCTCCTCCTGTGGGCCCCATGGGCGGTTTTCCAGGGCCAGACCCCCACTTTCCGCCGCCTGACAATATTCCTCTGACGCCAGGCTTTTTTCCGCCGACGCCAGGTTACCCGCATGCACCAGGTTACCCGCCAATGCCGGGCTATCCTATGCCAGGCTACCCAACGCCAGGCTATCCGCCATTGGGATACCCGATGCCAGGATAGCCTACCCGGGCTTTCTTGGGCAGAGCCTGTAGCAGTATCCCATACTGGTATCACCCACCCAGTTATCCCTCCTTCCGGGTATCCTATGTACCATCCTCCGCCCCCCTCTCCACCTCCCCGTCCATCCAGGCATGGTGGAAGGATGCCAGGATGCAAGTCCTTTCTGAATTGAAACAAACCCAGCCAATAGGGGGCACCCCCTCTCCCTAGGGTACCTCCCCCAGCCCGGCACCCTCTGGCCGAGCCTCTGGTACTCGCCATGCTGGGGATACCAGCATAGACCCTTCCCTGCCCAGCAGGCCGGAGTCTTCAGAATCTGAACAAGAATCAGATATCGACCAGTCTGAACCCTGGTCACTGGTCAAACCCTTACCTAAGGAGTCCCCTAAATCGCGCCTCTTCCCCGGACCCTTCCTTTGGGAGCTATTATGACCTTTCAAAAGTCATGTGACTGGCCTTCAAGGAGTTGGACCCTCAGTGCAAGAGGCTTGCTGAGCATTTGGATCTTGCAAATGTGGATCCCTTCCCCATTCCCCCTTGGATGGGTCCATATGAGGATCTTGTGTCCACCATATGGCAGTAGCCCTCCTCTATTCCGGCTGTTTCCCGGAAAGCTGACAGAATCTACTTCCCCAAGAAGGGATCTTTCACCATACCACCCAAGCTAAAGCCGACTCCATGGTCATCACTGCCGCCCATAACAGATTGGCACAACCCAAGTACTTAAGTTCTTCTCCTCCGGACAAGGACTCCAAACAGCTGGATCAATTTGGCAGAAAAATCTATGCCTCATCCACCTGTGCCATCAGGTCCTTAAACTATGTTTCGCACATGGTGGCCTTTCAGAAGTCCTCGCTCTCGGACCTTGAGAAGGATCCCCAGGAGATCCCCAATGAACAGCTCAGGGCTAAACTCCTGGAAAAAGTGCAGGTGAACAAATCATCCTGCCGTCATGCACTCTGAGCCACTTATGATTCTGTGGACTCTGTGGCTCGGGCTGCAGCCTCGGGAACTGCCTTAGGCGCTTAGCCTGGCTACGCCTGGTGGGTTTGGCACAGAACGTCCAATCGCCCCTGCTGGACACACCGTTCAGGGGTCTGGTTCTCTTTGGCAGTGATGTGAAAGATATTACAGTGCTGCAGGAGAACGGTAGGTCCCTTAGAGACGTACGCTCTATGTATCACACTGGACAGAAGAAGAAGAAGCCTTTTCACTGCCAAAGGAAGTGGAACAAGAACCAGGGTAAGCATCAGAATAGACGACGTGCCACGGGTTCAGGAGCCCAAACTCCTCAGGCCAAGTTTGCAAAAGCCACCTCAGAAGCTAAGGCTCCCCTCCCCTCTGCATCCTGACTCATTTCCCCTCCTCCCGCTCCCTCTGTCTCCCTCGGAGGAACTGGTAGGAGGGAGATTTGGCCTTCACCTGGAAGGGTGGAAGACCGTCACTGCAGACGTATGGGTCTTGCAACTCGTACAGAGAGGTCACTCAATCGAGTTCCTGGAGAAGCCTCCAGCAAACCCTTCAGGAAGGTCTTTCTACCCGTCGGGTCAGATCCCCATCGTCAGCCAAGAAATTCAGGCTCTGCGGCGAAAAGCAGCCATAGAGCCTGTCCCACCAGAACAAGTAGGAATGTGGATTGTACTCCCATTTCTTCCTAGTTCCAAAGAAGATGGGGGATCTAAGCCCTATCTTGGATCTCAGCACGCTCAACCTCATCGTGGAATACAAGAGGTTCACACGCTGACTCTCCAGGTACTCCTGCCCCTGCTCCTGCCAATCACTTGGCTGTGCTCCCTGGATGTGCAGGATGCTTACCTACATATCCCCATCCTCCCGGCCCACCACCACTTCCTCAGGTTCTCCTTCCTGGAGAACCATTTCCAGTTCAAAGCTCTTCCCTTTGGCCTGTCTTCAGCACCTCGGGTTTTCACCAAGTGCTTAGCGGTGGTAGTGGCGTTGCCCCTGCCATAAGGGCATATATGTGTTCCCATACCTGGACGACTGGCTCTTTCAGCCCTTCGCTGGACAGTCTGAAGGAGTCCCTTTTTCACTCTGGACCTGTTTTCCAACCTGGGAATTTCGGTCAACCTGCCCAAATCCCAGCTAGTGCCCTCCCAGTGCCTCCAATTTATTGGAGTGGTGCTGGATACGGTCCAGAGCAAGGTCTTCCTACCCCTTGACCGAGCGGAGATGCTTGTCTCTCAAGCCACCTTAGTGGCCACGCCTCTGTGGGCCCGCCTGCTCAGTCCTTCGCATTCTGAGTCTTATGGCGGCTGCCATTCCAACAGTCCCTTGGCCAGGCTGCACATGAGGGTAACCCAGTGGTCTCTTCGAGTCCAGTGGGATCAACGATTGACGAATGGACCAGATGGTTATGATCTCCAGCAGTCTTCACAAAGATCTCCTTTGGTGGTAGGATCTCACCAACTTGTTGGTGGGGCCCCCTTCCACTCCAGGCTCCTTTCCAAACCCTACCTCGGATGCTTCCAATATGGGTTGGGAGCTCACTGGGGATCACAGGGCACTAAGGTTCTTGATCTCTCATGGCGAGCATCTACACATCAACATCCTGGAGACAAGAGCAGTCCTCTATGCTTCTAGGCCTTCCAGTCGTACATTCTCCTGGGAACACTTCTCATCCAGACAGACAACATGGCCACTGTCTGGTATCTGAACAAACAACACAGTCATATCCTGTCTGCAGAAAGCGATGGCATCATGACAGATTAACAACAGCCTAACCTTGACAGGCAGTCCATGTGCCGGAGTTCACATCCTAGCGGACAGTCTCAGCCAATCAGTTGCCAGGGCTCATGAGTGGGAACTATAGCAGGAAATAGTAGAAGACTTGTTTCTTCTGTGGGGTCGACCAGAACTATATCTGTTCGCATTCCCCATCCAATGCAAAACTACCCAGCTTTTGCTCGCTTGTTCCCGGGCATGGTGCTTTTTGGCGAAATGCACTGTCTCTATCCTGGACTGGGTGGTCCTGCGGACTAATCCTTCTTTTCTTCCAAAAGTTGTTTCGGAGATGACTCTCAATCAGAGTTGCCGGTATTTTTCCCACAGCATTCCAACGGGGGGGGGATATCTTCTGTACACCCTTGATGTGCACAGGATTCTGAGGTATTATACCTCTCGGACTAAAGAGGTTCGAAAGTTGAATCAGCTCTTTGTGGACTTTGCCTCCCAGTGCCAGGGCAAGGTCATCTCTAGGCAGATTCCGTCTAGATGGATGGCTGACTGTATCCAGTACACTTACCAGAAGTACGAGAAATCCCTTCCGGGGGCGGTCAAAGGTCACTGTACCAGGAGTGTGGCCACTTCTACCACCTTTTTCAGGAATGTGTCCACTGCGGAGATTTGCATGGCGGCCACTTGGTCTTCTGTCCACACCTTCACTAAGCATTACAGTCTGGACATTGGCTCTAGGCAACGAGCTCGTTTCGGCCTTGCAGTTTTGCAAGGCCTTCTGTCTTAAGACAGACCCTTAGTTGGCAGACATCCTCCTCCTCTCGGAACCTCGTCTCCTACTCCTTCTTTATTTTAGACTGCTTGGTATTCAGTCCTGTGTGTGAAGACTACTGCAGGTTACCCTCTTGAAGTAAGATATAACAGTTGTAAGAACTTACCGTATTAGTAGATCTTCAGAGAGGGTCCTGCAGTAGGTCTCAGTTTCACCCACCTACCCCAGCTCCTGGAGTTTATTTCCTTTTTCTGTCTAGTTCTCTGGCTCAGCCAGGCACAGGGTCCCAGGAGTTGTTACTCCGTTTTCTACTCCTTCCTTAGGTCTCCAGTGGAAAAGAACTGAAGGGTGGGCGGGGACCGCCTCTTTTGTGGTCGGAGCTGGCGTGCGTGGTCGCCTGATTACTTGGGGCGGTCCCGCTTGACGATTACAGCTATAAGTTTGCTGTGCGAACCTGACACCAGGGGGCACAGTCCTGTATGTGAAGACCTACTGCAGCAACCTCTCTCGAAGATCTACTGATCTTGCTTTGCCTGGAAGCTCTTGCAGCAGGCTATAACCATTAGGACTAACGGCGCAGGCATTAGGACCCACCGGAAAACTTCTCAGCCAGCAGTACCCAGCAGGGACTGCTCCCTGACATCGGCTTCACCCCGATGTCAGCCATGGTATAAACGGGAGCAGACCCAGCTCCACCCCAGTTCTTTTCCCGCCGAGATCCGCTCACGTTGGGGAAGATCTTAGCTTGCCAGTTGCCAGCAAAAAACTCTTTTCGATTTTTCGCCTGTTTTTCTCTTCTAGTTCGACAGTTTTTCATCTGACACAATGTCATTCCCATCATTGGTCTCATCCTCGGGGCCTCATAGGAACAAGTGCAGTTGCAGCTGTCAGATACCATCGAAAACCGGCCACACTAAGTGTGTCTTCTGCCTGGGGTCTAACCACGACACCGCAGCCTGTTCCACCTGTCAGGGCTTCACAAGCAGGACTAGGATCCACCATTTGAAGGCTCTAAAGACATTCCTTTTGGAACAGAAGATGGACCTGCACACCTCCGGGGAGAAGGCCAAGCACAAGGACAAGTCCAAGTGCTCCCAGGACAAGGACCGTAGTTGGTCCCACTACCGGTCTAGGTCCCGGTCTTGGTCCTCCCCCAAGAAGCCTTGCTCTTCCTCGGGCTGTGGAGAGCATCTTTCCAAAAAGGATTCCGCTCCTGCCAAAAAGCCCCAGGCTAAAGCAGATATGTCAGGGGAGAAACCTGGTAGGCCTAAGGTGACGCCGCTCATGGTCACCCCTAAGACCTCAGGGGCACAAACTTTGGCCCTGCTTGCCAAGGTCCTGGCTTTGCCTGATAAGGGTAAGCCTCTGGAGTCAGAGGACACTCCAGCGCCCCCACGTGAGAAACCGTCATCAGTCCCAGTACCGACGCCGATAAAAGGGGCGAAGGAAACTTGACACTACCGAAGAAGGGGCAGTGTCAGCGTCTCCCAAGTCCTCCTCCCCATGAGGCTCTCCAGGAGGCTCCCGCTTGGGGCTGCCGAGCACTTCCAGATCCCATAGTCCCCTTCGGGCGGCGGCCTTGGTGTTTTCGAAGGAGGAGCTCCAGGAACTTTTCACTGTACCCTTAGCTCGTCTCCACATGAGAACCTCTCAGTGGATACTCAGTACTCAGTGGTCCCCAACCACTCACCCTCAGTCCTTTCCCATCAAGGTGACAGAATCTCTGAAGAGGTCACTCGCCTGGTGGTCGCAGGAGGCCAACCTTCTGGAAGAATATCCCTTTGCTCCTCTGGATCATCAGATCTCCATTACCACAGACACGTCCCTGATGGGGTGGGGAGCTCATTGCCAGAATCTCCACATCCAAGGTACGTGGACGTAGGACAAGTCCTAGCTTCACATAAACGTCCTGGAAATTAGAGCCGTCCTCTATGTGGTCCGAGCCTTGAAGGACATAGTCTGTTTCAAGAACATTCTCCTTCAAACGGACAACAAGGCAGTGATGTATCACATCAACAAGTAGGCCGGTGCACACTCTTACCACTTATGCAGGGAAGCGATGAGAGTGTGGGAATGGTGCCTGGAGCACAAGGCTCTAATTCAGGTGGTTTACCTGCCAGGAGTACAAAATGAGCTGGCAGACCATCTTAGCAGAACGGAGACCGATCCTCACTAGTGGTTTCTCGACTTAACCGTCGTTCAGTCACTCTTCAAAGAATGGGAAACTCCAGATCTGGACCTTTTTGCATCCCCACTCAACGCAAAACTGCCTCTCTTCTGCTCCAGAAATCCAGGACCTGGC
This sequence comes from Neoceratodus forsteri, assembly GCA_016271365.2. Classification (NCBI taxonomy): domain Eukaryota; kingdom Metazoa; phylum Chordata; order Ceratodontiformes; family Ceratodontidae; genus Neoceratodus; species Neoceratodus forsteri. The sequence continues at coordinate 1,505,154,882 of CM057452.1, read as the reverse complement.
ATTTTCTGTCAGGATGCATTCAGGCTGCGTGGACAAAACACTTTCTATACGCTTCTTCTCCTCTCCCCTAATTCAGAGGTGCTTCTCAAATTGAGTCTCAAGGGGCAAAATGATTCTCATTGCCCCTTCTGGCCTCGACAGATGTGTCCCCGCCAACCGCCTGTTGGAAACCCCTCAAGACTCTTTCCCCTTCAGATGAACTCTTTGACCCAGGGTCCCATGGTCCATCCAATCTGAGGTCGCTTCACCTTCATGCTTGGCTCCTGAAGAGATAGAAGAGAATAGGTTCAGTGTTTCTCGTAGAGTTTCAGATATTCTTTTGGCTGCGCGTAAGCCAGCCACTAGAAAAACCTACACAGCCAAATGGAAGCGTTTCTCTATCTGGTGTGCAAAATCCTCTTGGAACCCTTTTTCCTGCCCACCGAATAAAGTTTCGGAGTACCTTTTAGACCTCTCAGATAGAGGTCTACAGTACTCCACAGTCGAAGTTCATCTTTGTGTCATTTTGGCATATCGTGAGCTGGTACTTTCCATGTCACTGGCTCAGTTACCTGTAATTAAGAAGTTTCTTAAGGGTATTCTGCATACTAGGCCTCCTATCAGACGTCCAGTCACAGTCTGGGACATTAACCTTGTGCTAGACATGCTCACTCGTAAACCTTTCGAGCCTCTAGCTACTTGCGACTTGAAGTTCCTCACTTGGAAAACAACCTTCCTGGTGGCCATCACTTCAGCCGGTAGAGTTTCTGAAATACATGTGTAACCTCCCCCACCGCTCCTCCCCCTCGTTCAAGTAGCATGGCTGCTCCTCTCAAACCAAGGCGCCACCGAGAGGGGTGGGGGTTGTCACTACGAAACAGTTCTATGACCTATACTTCTACTTTGTAGCCTGCCATCCTTGGACAGGCAAACCAAGTGTGGCAACTACCTTGGGATTCTAGAGTGTGGTTTTTATTCACATTCACAGAGAATAAACAAAGCAAAGCTGTACCCCCACAGGGCTACTCCCACTGGTAATACAGATTACTGAGGTACAGAGCACACACAGCGAACCTCAGGTTCTGAATGGATCTGGGCACACTCGGCCCGAACTGGTACACTTCCTTCTTTCCCTTGACTTGGCATCCTGGCCAGTACTAGGACACTTTCACATATCATGAAGAAGAATTCTTGGTGGCTCCCTACCATCACTGAGCACTCTCTGGCTCACAGAAAATCCAAAATCCCATGTCTGGGTATTTTCCTCAGGCACTGGCCAAATGCACTGAGAGAAAATAAAGGTGCCCAAACTGAACCCAGAAAGGTAAACATGGTTACTCCAGATGGGGAGTCTCCACCTTGCTTCAATATTTATACTGCCATTCATCTGGTTACAACACCTTTCTCTGAAACACTCTTGTAGATGCTCTCTGAAATGTATTTCACATTTAACATTCTACTTCTCACACCTCGGAGGTGTCATGAAATTAGAAGTTCTATATATGGCTGTGTCTTACTCTAGACCCCACTTTGCAGATGCTTAAATCAGACAGTCTAAAAGTTCTGCTTGGCAAGTCTCCCTCAGACCCCACAGTAGGCAGACACTTTTACTTAACTCATTCTGTCCTGATGATGCCATATGTCATAAAAAACACAGTCTTGGTGAACAGAGTCCCTTTGTCAGAGAAAACTCACCACAGGAATGCAGGTGCCCCAGGGCTTTTTCCCCACACAGTCTCAGGTAATCGCAGAATAAATGAATCTAGGCAGCTTCACCACTCTCCAGGCTGTACCAGGATTGCCCTAGATCTGGAATTCTCCCATCCCTCCTGGGATGGATCACTGGAAAAGCTTCCAGGAACGGTCTCTACCACTTCACACACTGGTCTTCTGTGTTCTTCTCTAGGGTGAGAACACACTACCCCTTCTCCTGAGGTAGCTCTCTTTCAGAGCTAAGTCTGAGGAGCTGCACTCTACAGCACTCCTCACTCTTCAGACTCTCTCTTGAACTAACTACTGCAGACTCCCAGCATTCTACTGCTAACCCCTGCAGCTAGCATTCCATTGTGGTTTATGCTGCTGTGAGAATTCTAAGGTGACATCATCACTCCAGCTCAGCAGAGACTGAAAACAGAGTGTGACAGTGTGAAACCCATTTAACTGGCATCTCACAAGCTGCCTTTCCCTGCCTGCCACTTATTCTAATTGGGATTCTAGTAACCCCTGGGAACAAGGGGGTTACACATGCACTGGTCACAGACCCCCCCTTACACTGTATTTCACAAGGACAAACTAGTTCTTAGGACTTATCCTAAGTTTCTCCCTAAGGTTGTCTCAGAATTCCATCTAAACCAACCTTTAGTCCTTCCTTGTTACTTTGTGAACTTCCAGAATGAAGGGGAGCGTACCCTTCATTCACTGGATGTTAAGAAAGCGCTGCGATTCTGTCTAGACAGAACAAAAGAATTTTGCAAGGCTCAACAACTGTTAGTTTCCTTCAGTGAAATCTGGCTAGGTCAGCCTGTCACTATTAGATGCATTTCAGCGTAGCTGGTGGCATGACTACGCCACTGCTATTCAATGGCACAGGTTAAGCTGGAAGGCAAGAGTGTATGCTCACTCTACCAGAGCAGTTGCGGCATCTCTGGTGGAAATCTGCAACGTACCCATTGCAGATATTTGCAATGCAGCTACTTGGAGCTCAGTGCATACTATCGTTAAGCACTATGCCTTGGATGTCTATGCCAGACAACATCTGTCGTTTGGCAGTACCATTCTTAATGGACTTCTGTCCTAAGTATGTGAGCTCTTTATCTCCTGCTGCCCGTCTCGGGGGATTATTGGCTCGGTACTCTCCCATTAGTGTGAATGAGTGATGGAGACTTTATGTCCAGGAAGATATGAAAATTACATAGCTACTGTAATTTTTGATCTTCTTGATGAAGTCTCCACCACTCATTCAGATGCCCACCCACCAGTCCCCGAGCTCACTTCTCTGTTTTTGGTCTTCACTCCCTCAATGGCTGGGCTGTGAAGACTTTGTTATTGACCCTTCTTATACGGGTCATTCGGACTATCTTATGTCTGACCTGTAGGTTAGTCCTTCTAGGTTAGTTATGCTGCACCTCCTCTGAAAAAAAGGTACTGAGGCAGTTGGAGGGTCGACACCGAGATAGACATTACCGCACGAGCCAGGGCTCGCGGTGCCGCTTCCTCACGGCTCCATCTCAGGCGCCGACCCTCTCGAAAAAAGTTTGCTCCTGCTGGGTCCTAGCACCTCCGGCGAACTCCCATTAGTATGACTGAGTGGTGGAGACTTCGTCCAAGAAGATCAAGAATTATGGTAGAGTACGTAATTTCCATTTTCCCCTACCTGGACGATTGGCTACTAGCAACTCCAGTCAGGAAACACAGGAAGCAGTCTCTACTGCTTCACAGTTACTCACCTCCATGGAAGTTCTGAATCTGGAAAATCCCATCTTCAACCCTCCCAACAGCTCCTCTTCATAGAAGTCCTTCTGGATACATCCAGGCAAGGGCTTTCCTTCCAGAGGACAGGAGAAATGGCATTCTTCAGATGGCCCACTGCATCAGGGAGAACACCTCCGTGCGGGCTGTCTCCGTGCAACAAATGTTGGGTCTCATGGTCTCATCTGTGTTCACAGTACCTCTAGCTCAGCTGCACATGAGGACCACCCAGTGGATGTTCAGCACACAGTGGTCACTGACCACACAGCCACAATCTTACCGAATAAAAGTGACAGAGCCTCTGACGAGATCGCTTGCATAGTGGATTCAGGAAGACAAGCTTCTCCATTGTCTACCATTTGCCCCACTAGAATCTCAGATCACCATCACCATGGATACACTTCTGATCAGTTGGGGGGTTCCCTGCCAAGATCTCCACACTCAGGGGGTGTGAAGTCAGGAGGAGTCTCATCTACACATAAATGTTCCTAAGATGAGGGCTGTCCTGTATGCTGTTCAAGCCCTGATGGATGCCCTCTGTCACATAATAATCCTCATTCAGATGGACAACAAGGCGGTGGTGTACTACATCAACAAGCAGGGTGGAGTGCACTCCTACCCTCTATGCAGGGAGGCAGCGAGGGTATGGGAGTGGTGCCTTGAGCACAATGCTCTGATTCAGGCAGTCTACCTGCCAGGAACTCAGAACATATGGCGGATCACCTCAGCAGGACAGAGGCGGATCCTCACTTAATGGTTACTCACACCGAGGTCGTAATCGCTATTTGATGAGTGGACTGCCCAGACCTGGACCTTATGCCCCACTCAACAAAAAGTGCTCTGTTCTGCGCCAGAAATGCAGAATCTGGCATTTTCTATCAGGATGCATGCAACACTGTAGTGGATAAGATGTTTTCTATACGCATTTCCTTCTCTCCGTTAGTTCAGATGGTGCTGCTCAAATTGGAGGTCGGGGAGGGGCAGGATGATTTCTAATCATCCCACACTGGCCTCGACAGATATGGTTCCATTGATCAACAAGTTTCCCTTGGTATCCCAGCCTGTGCTCCCTTCATCTCCATGCCCGGCTTGAGGAGATAGAAGTGGGTAGGTTTAATGTTTCTCAGAGAATCTCAGAAATCCTCTTGGCAGTGCATAAGCCCTCCACTAGGAAGACCTACAGAGCTAAATGGAAGTGCTTCTTGATTCTAGACCCATTCTGTTACCCACCAAATAAACTGTTGGAGTGCCTCTTAGACCTGTCAAATGCAGGACTGCAATACTCGACAGTGAAGGTACACCTCAGGCGCCGTTTATGCGTATCATGAGCCAGTACATAACATGTGGCTCAGTTAGCACTAGTCAAGAGGTTCCTCAAGGGCATCCTGCATATGATTCCCGGTCAGAGACTGCTGGCCACGTGGATATTACCTCTCTGCTAGACATGCTCACTCAGAATCTTTTGAGCCTCTCTAGCCACCTGTGACTCAAAGTAGCTTCCCTTGTCAGTCTTCACCATTCATTACTGCTTGGGTATAAGCCGGAAGCACGCACCTGCCAAGGGAGTTTTTTTTTTTCAGAGGAGTTGGTGCTAACGGCGCCTCCCCCAATAGTGACACATCGCGTGATGCATGAGGGGCAGCCGTTGGGCGCCGCAGACTCCTCCTCCCTCCCAGTTCTGTTTCTCCTGCCATTGAGGCTGCATGTGCTGCGCGTGTGGAGAGTTTTAGTATTGCGCCATTGGCCTAGTTCGTCGTGCAAAACGACTCCTTCATCCCGGTTTGTTTTTCCCGACGCCGTTGACTCCTGTAAAGTCCGTCCCATTTTCTTTTTCGACTGCGCTGGGAGCTTTGCTGTGTTTAGGTTATTTTCACATCGTGTCCCGTTCGGTAGGTGTCGAAAAGCGGGCCGTACCCCCATGCGTCGGTGCTCCTATGGCCAGCATTTTTCTGTGATGGACCGCATGATGTCTGCCTTTGGTGCCTGGGACCTAACCAGGACATGGATAGATGTGATGCCTGTTTCTCGATGGACGCGTGTTCTCGGTCTGCGTGTTAAAATCGGCAAGGCCCCACCAACTTTTGGAGGATGGCATCGCTCTCCGGCCTCCCAGGCCAGATCTTTAGGCCCTTCCTCCGGGTCCCCTCCCAGGCTTATACGGTCTGGGGAGGAGGAGGCCTCCTCATCTTTAAGTCTTGCCGAGGAGGAGGCCTCTTTCATGGTGTCGGGGGAATGCCGTGGTCCCTCCCGGGGCTGCGGTGGGGACACCGCCTTAGCAGTCACCTCTTCGGAGGTGGCTCCCAATGTCGTGGCCTCGGTTGCGGGCCCGGCGCGCTGGTGGACCCTCGACGCCGCCTACTGGCGCCATCTCGGATCCCAGCACTGCCCGCAGCACCGGTGATCGGGGAGGCGCAGCTTGTGGCGCTGTTTTGGCTCTCGGCACTGCTGGTGGCACCACGGGCCTGGTCAACTCTTCTGGTGGCATTGTGTTGTGTCCCAGCGCCGAGGGTGGTGCCAGGGACTCGGCTGGAGCCATGGGCGAGTCGGGACCAGGTTCAGGTGTTGTCTCCGGTGCGCCGATGACGAACAGCGCCGTGAGTGGCATCGGCGCCGTGAGTGGCGCCATTTCTCAGGAAACTCCTGGGGTGGCCAGTATTGAAGTCCTTCTAGTCGCCTCTTCCTCGGAAGCAGACAACTCAGACATGGACCCGTCCTGGCTTCCTGATTCCTCGGGATTGGAGTCTTCTGTGGGACACGGTGTCAAGCGGCCCAGCATGCCCATTCCTCAGTTTCCACAGCAGTCTTCTTCTGAGGACTCCCAGGCTGGGGGTGGCCTGGGGTCCTTGGGAAGGGATGGCATGGGGATTGGGGGAGGGTCTGTTCTCCCAGAAGGGGCTGTAGCAGCTGCGGTCTCCGGTGCTGCTGCACCTTCTCAGGGTGGACTAGGGGCCCTGTCTTCTGAGGGCTCCCCTGAGAGAACTCACGATTGACGGGCTCTGTCGCTGGCATCGAGGAGGAGGGCATCCTCTGAGTCTGAGGGGTTGAGGGGCCAGGGTGAGGCACGCCGACATTTGCCTGCTACCCCTCGGGGTGTAGGTAGGAGCCGTAATGCCAAGCCCCGCCTCTCCTTCTTAGGCTTGAGAGACCCCTCCGGTGGCGTTGCTGTGGGCTGCCCTTCTGGATCCTTGCAGTCCCAGGTACATCACAGGGGAGGATCTCCTAACAGACTCTTCCAAGTTTCGCATCCCCAGGGTTACATTCTGTGACCTGGTTTGTTATCCGGGACCCCGCCAGCTCGGGCCCCGTTCCCCGGATTCCAGAGCCTTAGCAGGGGACAGTTGCCTCTTTGTAGGTGCCCTACTTCCATTCCTCTGCAGCCACCACCCTCTCTCCCGGGCCATGTTGGTCCTACGGGTCCGTTATCCTGGGCGAAGTTCAGAGGCACTGTGGCGGCCTTCCCCTCATATGTTAGATGTATGCATGAGTGGGTGTTTTGCCCATCCCCACTGCCTCAGGAGTCCTCTGGACATTCGAGTTCCCCATTCTCCTCGTCTCCCTCCTCAGAGAGAGACGGACCCTCTGCTCACCTCTCTTCCAACGCTGATTTCACTGATTATCAGCGCTTCCTTTTGTGGATGGTTGGGGACCTCCATATCTCCTTTGTTAGGCAAGATGTTACTGAACAGGAGATGAGTGAATTCCTCAGTGAATTCAGTGCCCAACATCTGGTGGTGCCATCCTGGCCTATTCCTTTCCAGGAGGCGTCTATCTGTTCCTGGCAGTCTTCATCCGACCCTGTCCCAGCCCCGGCAGACTGCAGGAGGAGGAGGTATTGTGCCTCATCTGAGTCCCTAGGTTCTCTTCCCAACCCACCTTCGGGATTGGTGTCCCTAGAGACTCCTTCCGGGTGCCGCCATCTGGAGCACGACTGACCACCGAACTCAGATTCTGTACAATTTGACCAGTTGGGACAAAGAGTGTTCTCTTCCCCTCGTGCAATGCTGTGTATCACATCACATAAGGCACACCATGCTGCCTACAACAGGCATCTATGGTCGATGCTATCTCAGCTTCTAGCATCAATGCCTGACACGGAGCAATCCAGACAGGCCATTGCCCTCTCTGCTATAGGCCTGGAGCTGGCAAGACACCAGGCAAGGGCATCTTACGATGCTAATGAGGTGGCTTCCAGGCTTGCAGGGACAGCGATCTGCATTAGGCGGACGGCATGGCTTCGTCTATCAAGATTGTCACCCCTGTCCCAGCGTAGGGTGATTCGCTCCACTTTCTGGGGGGCCCGTCTTTTCTCCACCAAGGCTAGGAGGCTTCTGCAGGGGCTTCCTCTGTCTCCTCATCTCTGGGGGACACCTCCTAGCTCTCCTCAGCCTTAGGCTTCTCGTCTGATTAGCCCAGGGTCTCTCCCTTCTGTTTTCCACCAGCAGGAGGCTAAGGGTCTTGTTCCCTCAGGGTTTCTCTTGTCCTCCCCTTTGGGGGGAGGGGGCTTAGCACTCACCGAGCAGTAATGACTGGTGAAGATTGACAAGGGAAGATATGAAAGTGCATTGCCTACCGTAATTCTTGATCTTCTCTTGTATCTTCACCATTCATTACTGATACCCACCCACCTTCCTCAAGGGCCTCCTACTTCGGTGTCTCCTCCTGGACGTTCCTCCCCTTCTTCTTGGCCTTTAAGCCAAAAACAAAACTTGATTTTCCGCTCTCGAGACGCCCATCTTTTCCTAAGAAAAAAGGGTAACGAGTAGGATTCATCTGTGTCCTGAGGGAACTCTTTCTGATTGCCCCTAGGGGTGACCTTTTGGCCCATTCTTAGCCATGTTGTTTAATTCACAGTTTAGGAGACCGTCCCTTAAATTGGCTCGGTGCCCTTTTTCTAGGTCCCTTCTGGCAGGTCTCAATCTCCTATTGTGTCAGCTTCTGCTGGTTTAGCGCTGTCCTGATACTACAATTTCCTTGATCTGGTGATCTTTGCCTTGCCTTCAGGTAATCCGATTGAGTTCCCACTCTGTCCTTGACGTAGAGGGGTGCCCTCTGTAGGTATTCTCCCCACCCCACCCCACACACACTGACCGCCCTCCGGACAAGGAGTCCAAGAATATGGACCATTCTGCCTGGAAGGTTTGTGCAGCCTCATCCTTGTGCCTTCATCAGGCCAGCTCAGCTGTGATCATGGCACACCTCTCTCATGCCCTTTTGGGGTCACTAGATGAAGTCCTCCCTCATCTCCCAGCGGGCATGCAGACCATGGTAAAGCAGGTCCATGACCAGGGCCATGCTGTTGCCAAACAGCAGCTCCAGACAGCCCTGAACATTGGAGATTCCTGTGCCCGCTCCTTAGCAGCCGCAGTGGCCACTCGCCACAGGGCCTGGCTGAGGTTATCCTCCTTTCCAGTGGATAGTCGCACAAGTTAGCTGACGTGCCCTTCCTTGGCACCGACCTCTTCGGTCCGGGAGTGGCAGGTCACCTCCAGCGTATAGAGCAATCCAGTGCCACCTTGGATGCTACCTCTGCAAAGGGTTCTTCGGGCAAGAACCAGCAGAAGCGCAAGAAGAAGCCTTTCGGCACTCTTCCCCTGTGGTTAGACAGCCCTCCAATCAAGGAGGTCAGCAGCAACAGCAGGCTCAAGCTTGGCGTCCCAGGCCCAAGCAGGGTCCTCAACAGCCCCGTAAAGGAGGCCGAGGTGCCGGTCCAGGAGCCTCCTCCTCCTCCAAGCCTGCTCAGTGACGGGTCAGGGTTGCTACCCTCACACCATGCCAGCTCTGGGTCCTCCCATGGGGGCCGGCCCATCACTTTCTTTCCGCCTGGTCCAGTATCACCGGACAGGTGGATCTTATCTGTGTCAATCTTCACCATCATCACAGATGGGTACTGTCCGAGATCAGGACCCTCGCGGGAGCTTTTTTTTTTTAAAGGGTGGTGGAGCCGACAGCATCGGTGCCGCCCTCGAGGACGTGCACTGCATGGCACTCGAGGGTTGGCCATTAGGCTGTGTCGACCCGCCTGCCTACCAGTTCTTCATCTCTGCCGCCGAGGTCGCCCGTGGAAGCTTCTCTGCAATTTAGGCCTTCAGCCTGTTCGGAAAAAAATCGACGTTCAGTCCGTTGGTCGTCTACCGGTTCTGGGTTCTGCCTTCACTCGACGTCGCCGGTAAGATCTTTCCTTTTATTTGAAATTCTACGACGTCGAGTCTGTTTGTGGTGTTTTTTTCTCTGTAGGTCATGTCTCGGTCGGAGGGCAAAAAGTCTTCAAAGACGGGTCGGCCACCCATGCGTCGGTGCCCGTGTGACCGAAAGTATTCCGTCACCGACCAGCACGACCGGTGTCTTGCGTGTTTTGGCCCACTTCACGACATGGATTTGTGTGACTCCTGCTTCTCCATGGACCCGTGCCTTCGAACAGCGCGCTGCTGAAAGTGGGGCGAGCTCCGCCGACTTCGGGTAGGGTTCACACCGTCCCAAGCCGCCTCTCGGCCCTTCCTCCGGGTCCCCTCCCGGTTCTATATGGACCGAGGAGGAGGGAGCCTCGGCTACTTGTAGCCTGGCCATTGCCGAGGCTCCTCCTGCGGCACAGGAGGCCCGTCCCGCTTCCTCCCGGGAGCGGGCGGGAGGCGCCGCCACGGCAATTGCCCCTTCAGGGGTGAAGGCTCCCCCGGTGTCGCTCCCGTGTCTCGGAAGGTCCGGATCGGCGCCATACTCGACGCCGTCGGAGCCTTTGGCGCAGTTCGTGGGCCCTGTCGGCGCCGACTCATCGCTCAGTGCCGTGGGCCCTGTCGACGCCGTTCGCAGCGCTGACGCTGCTTGCGGTGCCGTGGGACAAGATCCGGCGTCCTGTTTCGCCATGTCTCACCTCGGCACTGAGGTTGAGCACGGCGCCGTGCCTGCGCAACTCGGTGCCATAGGACCTTTGGCTCCGGCTGTCGGTGCCATCCTCGGCGCCGTCCACGCTCTCGGTGCCGCTCGCAGCGCCAAGGGGCCGGTCGGTGCCGTGTTCGGCGCCGAGTCTGCCCTCGGGGCCATTGTCGGTGCCACTTCGGTCGGCACTGAGGGGCCTGGCGGTGTCGTCTTCAGCGCCGAGGTTGCTGCTGGGGCTGCTGTCGGCACCATCTCTGTCCCTGGTACCACCCCCGGTGCTGGTGGATTTGACGGCGCCGTGTCTGGCCCTGGCTCTAGACCTTTGGCCCGAGCTGCCCTGGTGCCTTCTGCAGGTCCCGCCCGCGGGGTTGCGGAGGGCACAGGTGCCGTCTCGGACACAGCTCTGGCTGCCGGGCCCTCTGGCAAAGTTGGTTTCACCCGCCCTCGTACTGTTTGGCTCAGAACCTCGGACTCTACCTCTTCGGAGTCGGAGTCGAGCTCGGAGTCAGATGGGCAGTCACACCCTTCAGGGTTGTCTGCGGAGGAGGGCGCTCCCGTGGTCTCGTCGACGAGTCGAAGCCAGCACCCTACTGAGGAGAGTCAGGTGGCCTCCGAGGCTAGGGTCAGTGGTGCTGACCAGCAGGCAGTGGTGCATGCCACCATTGCTCTGCAACCGGGCCTTGGGGGTTTCATCGACCCCTCGGTGGTGGTACCCCCTCCAGTGGTGTGTCTTGATCGCCCAACTTTGGGGCCCATTGAGAAACCCACAGGAGGGGAGGGTGCTGTTCCCTGGGTCTCCCCTTCAGGGGCCGCCCAGAGATGCCAGCTACCTAGGCTGGCCCTCTCGAGGAGGAGGAGACTCTCGGACTCTGAGGGGTTGAGGGGTGTGGGGTCGGCACGTCGGCCTTTCTCTGGGGTCCACCTGGGCGAAGCCGAAGTGCGGATTTCCACCCTTCCCCTTCGGGTTCCTTGAGGGAGTCCCATTCTTTTGAGGCAGGAGACCGTCCTTCTGGACTTTTACGGCCCCGGTCGCCTCACTGGGGGGATTCTTCTGGGCGCAGCCAAGGCAGTACCAACGTGGTTGTACAGCTGTCGGCTGTGGAGTCTTCCGGGGCACCCTCCTCGGGTGCTTATGGTCCACTCCCTAGCCCTGGCGGAGGTCAGCCGACTTCTTTTCTCGGCTCTGCCCCTATCCCTCTGTCACATTCTCTCGCGCTCCCAGGCATTCTTGGTCCTAGCGGCCCTCTCACCTGGGAGCAGTTCAGAGCGGTGGCTGCCCGGTTCCCTGCCTACATTAGGGCTATGGACAGCCAGGTTTTTCAACCTCCCCCCGTGCAGCCACCCTCGAACGTATGGTGACCTCCAGCTCCTCATCCCCCTCTTCTGGGGGAGAGGAACCCTCTGTCCACATCTCTCCGGCTGCTGATCTCTCGAGTATCAGCACTTCCTCATGAGGATGTTGGAGGACTTGCACCTTCTCCTTCTGTTAGCAATCCTGAGCATGCGGCGCACGCCTTTCTAGGCGATTATGGCGAGGCCACCCTTGTGGTGCCACCCTGGCCTGCTCCCTTTCGGAGCATGCTCTATGCTTCTGGCAGAGGCCCTTCTCCGGACTTCCTGCCCCTAGGGACCTCAGCCAGAGGTATTGCGCCCCGGAGTCTCCAGGTTCTGTGCCTCATCCGCAGTCCGGCTTGACGCATCTGGACACCCCTGATGGACTTGGCGCCCTCCACCGTGACCAGCCCCCAGATCAAGACTCCTCGGATTTTGATTTTTGGGGGAGGAGGACCTTCTACTCAGCATGGTTGCTGTTTTCTATTTCCGCTCATCAGGCCCACTATGCAGCCTACAACAGGTTCTTGTGGTCCACGCTAGGTCAGGTCCTAGCTGCTTTGCCTGACTCGGAGCAAACCAGACAAGCCATCGCGCCCTTTGCACGTGGCCTGGAGCTAGCAAGGCACCGAGCGAGGGCATCTTACGACGCCAGCGAGGTAGCTACCTGGGTCGTAGGGACAGCGATCTGCACCAGGAGATTGGCGTGGCTTCGTCTTTCCCGGTTGTCACCCTTGGCCCGGCGTAGGGTGATTTGCTCCGCCCACCAGGGAACCTACCTCTTCTCCCGTAGAGCGAGACGGGCGCTTGTCGGCAGCTTCCTTCCCTCCGGGGACCCCTGCCTGCCTCCCCACTCGGCCTCCCCAGGCCTGGAAGGTTCCCTTAGTGTGTCACCACTGAGGCTAGAGGACTCTGTCCGTTAGGGTGTAAGAAACAACTTCTTCGGGGCTTGGTATACCATCTGTGATGAATGGTGAAGATTGACACAGATAAGATATGAAAATTACGTACTCAACGTAATTCTGATCTTTCTGTGTATCTTCACCATTCATCACAACCCACCCACCATCCCCCTGGGGCCTCAGTCTCTGGGCCCCCTCCTCTGTGGCTCCCCCTCTCCTTTTGGAGTGGGGTAAAGTAGGGACACACAGGGGGGTATTCTCCTTTAAAGGGTACAGCTCGAGTGGCACTCCTTCTCTACTACATGTCTCCACCCCGATGGGGTGGGAGTTGGTGGTTGCCATCCTCCTGTTCTCCTTCTGGTTTCCATCCAACTGTTTAAAAAAAAAAAATCTCTTTTTCACCAAACATCTTTCCTGAGAGAGTATTAAATCCCTGTACCCTCTCCTTCTTCCAGAATAGCTGACTCTGCTTCTGAGGTATTTGCCAGTTATTCTGTGCCTTGAATTCTGGCAGAGAGCTTTGCTACTCCTTGCAGTTCCTATACAATCTGGTGACGGACAAGGGTCTCGGATACCTTGTTACCTCTCACTCTCTCCTAAATTTTCTCCCCTCCCTTCCTCCCTTCGTCCGCTTCCAGAGATTGGGGCCCCTACCCAATCCCCTTAGTCTCACCTCTTCTTTGCTGTCCTCTCAGTCGTTTTTTCTCCTTTTAGTTCAGTTTTTCCTTTCCTTTTTCTGTCCCTTGGACTCTCTTGTCCAACCCTCCATCCCTTCCTCTTACCTCTCCGGCGACTCAGAACTGGTAGGCAGGCGGAGTCTATACAGCCTAACGACCAACCTCGAAGCGCCACGCAGTGCACGCCGGCCCCCAAGGGCGGCGCCAGCTGTGTCGGCTCGACCACCCTTTTAAAAAGCTCCCGTGAGGGTCCTGGTCTCCAGCCAATACCCATCTTTGATGAATGGTGAAGATACACAGAAAGATCAGAATTACGGTAGGTACATAATTTTCATGTTCTGGAAGTGGTTGGCCAGGGTCTGCTCTAGAATTCCTCCTCTTCCCTAATTCGGAGGGTACTACTCAAACTGGAGACTCGGGGGAGAATGATTCTCATTGCCCTTCTGGCCTCGCCAGATCTGGTTTCCCTAATCAACGGACTACCGGAAACCTCCCGAAACCACTTCCTTCAGATGAGCCTTCTGACCCAGGGCCCTGTGGTCCATCCCAACCTGAGGTCACTTCACCTTCATGCTTGGCTCTTGAGGAGATAGAGGCTAATAGGTTTAATGTTTCTTGTAGAGTTTCAGATATTCTTTGGCTGCGCGTAGTCGCCACCAGAAAACTCACAGCTAAATTGGAAGCGTTTCTATTTGGTGTGCAAAATCCTCTTGGAATCCTTTTTCCTGCCCACTGAATAAAGTCTTGGAGTATCTCTTAGACCTCTCAAACACAGGTCTGCAATATTCCACAGTCAAAGTTCATCTTTGTGCCATTTCGGCATATCATGAACCGGTACTTTCCATGTCGCTGGCTCAGCTGCCCGTAGTTATGAGGTTTCTTAAAGGGATTCTGCATACTAGATCTGCATATTAGACATCCAGTTGCAGCCTGGGACATTATCCTTGTGCTAGACATGCTCACTTGTAAACCTTTCGAGCCTTTAACTACTTGCAAGTTGAAATTCCTCACTTGGAAAACGGCCTTCCTGGTGGCCATTACTTCTTCTCGTAGGGTTTCTGAAATACAAGCCTTGGTCACAGCCCCCCCACCCCCCGTATTCTGTATTTCATGAGGACAAAATAGTTCTTAGGACTCATCCTAAGTTCCCAACTAAGGTTGTCCAAGAATTCCATCTGAATCAACCTTTAGTCCTTCCTTCCTACTTTGCAAACTTACAGAATGAAAGGGAGCGTACCCTTCATTCCCTGGACGTAAAAAGAGCATTGTGGTTCTATCTTGATAGAATGAAGGAAATTCGCAAAACTCAACAACTGTTCATTTCCTTCAGCACGACCCGGCTAGGTCAACCTGTTGCTATCAGGTGCATTTCAGTGTGGCTGGCGGCATGCTTTTACCACTGCTATTCTATGGCACAGGTCAAGCTGGAAGACAGAGTGTACGCTCACTCTACCAGAGCAGTCGCGGCATCTCTGGCAGAAATCCATAATGTCCCCATTGCAGATATTTGCAATGTGGCTACCTCGAGCTCTGTGCATACGTTTGTTAAGCACTGTGCCTTGATGTCCATGCCAACGACATCAGTCATTTGGCAGGACAATTCTTAACAGACTTCTGTCCCTGAAAGTGAGCTCCTTTCTCTTCTGCCACCCGTCTCGGAGGATTATTTAGCCTCGGTAGTCTCCCATCAGTGAATGAGTGGTGAGACTTTATGTCCAGGAAGATATGGAAATCACTGCATCTACCGTAATTCTTGATCTTCTAGGACGAAGTCTCCACCACTCATTCACATGCCCACCCACCATTCCCCGAGCTCACTTCTCTGTTTCTGGTCTTCACTCCCTCAATGGCTGGGCTGGGCTGTGAAGACTTTGTTGATGATCCTTTTTACATGGGTCATTCAGACAATCTTTTGTCCAGTTTTTAGGTTAGTCCTCTCTAATTTAGTTACGCTGCACCTCCTCAGGAAGAAAAGGTACTGAGGTGGTTGGATGGTCGACGCCGAGATAGTCTATACCGCACGCGCCTGGCTCGCGGTGCTGCTTCCTCGTGGCTCCATCTCGGCGCCGCCCTCCTGAAAAGTTTGTTCCGCTGGGTCCTAGTGCCTCCGACGTACTCCCATCAGTGTGAATGAGCAGTGGAGACTTGTCCAAGAAGATCAAGAATTACGGTAGGTACGTATTTTCCATTTCACCACCATGCCCTTTGGTTTACATGATGTGCCAACTACCTTCCAGCAGATCATGGATGTAATTTTATCACCTAACACTGGTTATTGTGCTGCACCTGGATGATGTGGTGGTGCACAGTCCGGACTGGAAGAGTCACCTGGAACACCTATGAGCAGTTATCCAAGCTATCAAAAAAATGCAGATTTGACTATTAATCCTTCCAAATGTGCATTGGGCATGCAGGAAACCCGATATTTTGGCTATGTGTTGGGAAATGGAGAAGTTAAGCCAGAAATTTCTAAAATAGAAACTGTAGCTAACAGCCCTGTCCCTAAAACAAAGAAACATGTTAGGTCATTTTAAGGGCTGGCTGGTTATTATCGCAGATTTGTTCACAACTTTGCAGAGTTAGCTAAAAAAAAAAAAAAGGTACCCAAACAATGTGAACTAGACCCCAGAGTGTGATGAAGCTTTTCAAACCATTAAGGCTGCATTATGTTCTGTCCCTGTTTTAAGAAGCCCAGACTTTGAGAAACCATTTTTGTTATAAACAGATGCATCAGAGGTAGGTCTAGGTGCAGTCCTGAGTCAAAATATATATGGGACGGAACATCCTATTCTGTATATACTGTAAGTAGGAAATTGCATGACAAAGAGAAAAGGTACTCCACCGTTGAAAAGGAATGTTTAGCAGCAAAGTGGGCCATGGAGTCACTTAAGTTTTATTTGCTGGGAACTGACTTTGTTCTTGTAAAAGATTACAATCCTCTCTGTTGGCTTAACCAAATGAAAGATAATTCCAGAATCACAAGGTGGTACCTGGCACTACAGCCATTTAGATTCACGGTAATACACAAATCTGGTAAAGAGAATAGCAATGCTGATTTTCTGTCATGATATGGATCAGTAATTGAGGGTTCTGAAGGTTGAAAAACAAATGTATGGGTTTGAACTTTACTGTTTGCTGTACTGTTATAGAAAAAACGGATAATGCACATATGCTTAATTTCTGAAAGTTAGAAGTTGATATTAGTAGAGAATTAATAAAAAGTTTTGGAAACCTGTTTGATAAAACAGGTTCAAACAACATGAAGTCTTGCCGTATTCTGACAATCTGCAGTTAGCCTCAGCACTTGAACTGCCCCGGAAGGGGAAAGGATTAACTCTATGGCAAGGCATAGAACACTGAGGTCGAGCTCGGTTTTCAAACCCCTGTCCCTGGTACACTTCAGTGTAACCATCAGATTCTTTACTCTGCCCTACTGTGAAGACGCTCCGAGAGTTTCTCCTGCTGCTTCAGTTCAGTACAGTAATCGTTAGGTAAATCTCATCCGATTTATTTCTTTTGGTCATCAGATCTCTGTCCACAGTACAGTATAGTGTTTAGTGGCAGATAGTGGTATTTTCTGAAGAAAATAAATTGTTTTGTTTTCTTGTTTTTTTCGGTCGGTCTGGTGCAGAACGCCTTGATCCTTCATTGTTGTTTATTTATTGCTTTGCTGTGCCGGTATCTTTCAGCCTCAAAATTCCATTTCTTTCCACGACCATTGAACTGATTGGTGGCTGAAAGTTTTGTTGTTGCCTGGCTTGAACGCTGGTAAGGGTAACTTAAAAGTTGTGGCTATGTCTGAGAAACCTAAAAATAAAACTGGTCCCACTGGGTTTCTGCACTGCACCAAGTGTGGGGAGGCTTTTTCTAAAGCTGATCCCCACCTTGTCCTTGTTTATTGTCTGAGGTTTGATCACCTTGATACAGACTGCCAAATATATAAGAATTTCTCTAAGTCCACACTAGATAAGATACTAGCTAGACTTAAGGAAAGGGAGGCTGAAAAATCCGCTGAACCGAATGGCCAGCCCGGTTCGGTTCCGACCGAACCTGAGAAATGCCTGCTGACACGTGTGATACTCCCAGGCAAAAGAAAGTCTGATTCGAGAAATCAGGTTCTGCAAAGTGTAGGAAGAAGTCAGCCAGTTCGGATCCAAACCCACAGATCCCAACCTCTGAGGAGATTGTGAGAGCGATTAGTATAGCTTCATTACTGGCTTATCGTAATCGGGAACTGAATCGTTCCGAAGACGGTCAGTTCTGTCATTTCCAGCCCCATCAGAATATGATCCGAAACTTTCTATGAGATTGCTTGGGAAGGAGATCCAGAGTATGAAGGTGATGATGACGATGACTTTGGTGGCCTAGATGAGCAGTAGAGCTGACATCTCCCAGACAGGCCTACCAATATTTCAAACAACATGAAGTCTTGTTGTATTCTGACATATGCAGTTAGGTCCTGCCTTTCAACTGCCCTGGAGAATAAAGAGTTAAACTTTCCTTGGCCACCATGGAATGTTCACCGCGAGCTCAGTTGAAGCCCCTGTCTGCTGTTGTTTAAACTCCAACCGTCAGATTCTTTACTCTGCCTCACTGAACAGTCGCTCCAGAGATTTTCTCCTTTGCTCGGTTCAAAAAAGTCGGTTAAAGTGTTGTTTTTCGCTCAGTTTCTTCTGAATTGCTGCTACCGAATCTGTCGGTTTAAGTCTCTGTCTGTTACCGTGAGTACTAGATAGGTTTCTGTTTAGTTTATGTGTGGAACTTGTAAATTGTGGATCGGTTCAGCTGAACCGATCAGTTCAAGGTAAAAGTTTGTGAATTTATTTGGAAGTGTGGTAACCAGTCCGTGTCGGTTCTAAAAAAAGCGGATTTTTATTACGTTTTTCCAGAATATAACTTCGGTCAGGAACTGATGAGGGGAGTCTTGCCTGGCGGATTGCGAAAAAGGGTAAGTTTTGGATAGGATTGGCCATGTCTGAGAAACCCAAGAAAAAAAGCGGCCCACTGGGTTTAACACTGCAGTGTGTGGGGACGTCTTTGCTAAGCTGATCCCCACACCACCTGTGTTTATTGTCTGGGGTTTGACCACTCTGATTCAGACTGCCAGATTTGTAAGAATTTTCCCAAAGCTACCCTGGAAAAAGATTAGGTAGATTGAGGAAAGGGAGGACGAAGTCCGCTGACCCAGATGGCCAGCCGGTTCAATTCTGACCGAACCAGAAGGAGTGCCCTCTGACCAGGCGATACTTCTTCAGGCAAAAGGAGAGCCGATTCTGAGGAGTCGGTTCCGGTTAAAAGAAAAAGAAAAGATAAATTGTCCGGTTCGGATCCAGAAATTCATACTCCGACCGCTGATGAGATAGCCAAGGCAATAAGAATAGTGCAATTGCTTGACTGGTTCTGGCGAACCGGCACCATCTGGCAGGGTTTCGTTCGGTCGGTACCCCCCGTTCCGGATTACACCTTAGAAGAATTTTATGAACTGGATGAGGAGGAGGAGCAGGAGAGTATGAGGATGATGATGGTGATTATGAAAGTCTGGATGTGCCTGTTGACCTGGACATCTCCCAGACAGACCTTCAGGTGTTTTCCTCCTAGGCTTTCTGGAGTCCCTTCCCACTTTATGTTTTACAAAAGTGTCTGAAACCCTCCAGCTCCTATGGAAGAAGCAGTAGAGTATCAGGAGGAGCCTGATTTTGTTGAAATGATGGACATCCCAGAGTCCAGGAGACTGTCTATTCCTCCATAAATCTTTTGGGAAACGGACAAATAAAATTTTACGATTCCTAACTCCATTCTTCCTGTGGACAGACGAATGGACAAGTGGTATACTTTTTCAGGCTCAGACACAGAGTTCTTCTCAGCAATGCAGCCACTGAGTAGTGCAGGCTGCCGCCTGTGATAAGGCAATATGCCCTTGGCATCACACCCCTTAGATAAGGACTCCAGGAGGATTGATGCCATGGCAAAGAAACAGTACATGGCAGCATCTTTAGGACTCAGGCAGGCTAACTATATGGCCTACACAGCTAGATATCAGAAATCCAGATGGGACACTGTGCTGGCTCTGGCTAAACAGGCCCCTGACCAGCTTGCCAAGGAGCTGGAGCAGGTGGCTGTAGATGGGATTGAGGCATCCAAAGTGCAATTTCATGCTTCTGTGGACTCCAATGATTCATCAAGAGTCTTGGCTACATCTATAGCTCTTCAGAGGATGGCTTGGCTCAGATGTACTAGCCTATCACAGGATACCCAGGCTAAAGCCATGGATTTCTGTTATTGGTAATTCTCTGTTTGGGAGCAGACAGAGAACTACATGAAAAAGATGGACAAGTACAGGACCACATACAGGAGTGCTCAGGCCAAAGAAGGAAGCCATCCTCAAAGGCAGCAGTCAGGGGCAGGGGCAGGCCTTCCAGAGGCCTTTTACCAAGCTCAGGCCTCCTCTTCTTATTCTCAGAGGGGTTCTTCAGAGGGAGGCAGATGGGGAATGAGCAGGCCTGGCATCCACCCCTCAGCCTAAAGCCCCTGCCAGCGGACACCCTGGATGGGTCTGTCCGGGCGATTCTCCAGTACCAGTAGGGGCAGGCTGGCTTACTCTGTCCAGGACTGGAAGTCTCTGACATCAGACAAGTGGGTCCTGGAAGTAGTAAGCCAGGGACTGGTTCTCAGCTTCAAAAAATTTCCCAAGATGAGAACCAGATCCTTTCCACCTGCAAATCCATCAGAGACCCTTGCCTTAGAGGCAGAGGTTTCTTCCCTCCTAGCTCTCAGAGCCATAGAGAGGGTTCCCACCCTACCCAGGGGCAAAGGATTGTACTCCAGGTACTTCCTAACCCCCAAAAAGACAGGAGAATGGCAGCCTATCCTGGACCTAAGATATCTGAACAAACACCTTTTAGAGCCAAAGTTCAAAATGGTGACTCTGGGAATAATCCTTCCCTCTCTAAGGCCAGGGGACTGGCTAGCCTCCCTGGACCTCAAGGATGCCTATTTTCACATTCCCATCAGGTGCTCCCACAGAAAGTACCTCAGGTTCGAGTTGCCCTGAGGCCACTATCAATTCAGAGCAATGCCTTTGGCTAACATTAGCCCAAGGGTTTTCACAAAGTGCCTGGCAGTGGTGGTTGCTTTCCTAAGGAGAAAAAGATCTCCATCTTCCATACTTGGACGACTGGCTCATAGTGGGTCACCTCCAGACCAAGTCAAGTCAAGTCACATTTTCAAATAACTCAGCCAAGTGCTCACTTCCTTAGGATTCCTCCTCAACCTATCCAAAGTCAGTTCTCAAGCCAGTACAGCTCCTCACCTTCATAGGGGCGGAGCTGGATACAATAAAGACAAGAGCCTTCCTTCCCTGGACAGAGCAAGGACCTTATGGAACTGGCTTCTTCATTCACCCTACAGGTGTCTCGACCAACAAGGCATTTCCTTCAGCTTCTGGGCCACATGGTAGTTTGCACAGCAGTGGTCCAGGGAGCAAGATTCCAGATGAGGGACATTCAGTTCCACTTAAAAGTCTCCTCTGGTCCCAAAGAAAGGATTCTCTACCAAACTAGTCCCAGTGATTCCAAACCCTGATCCAGGCCTTGGTGGCAGGATCAGGACACTTGAGACAAGGAGTTCCTTTGTCACTCAGTCTCATTCAGTGATACTCACCACAGATGCTTCCTGCTGGGCTGGGGCTCACCTGGGGATCTTACCACCCAAGGGCTGTGGTCACCTCAGGAATCTCTGCTTCCAATCAATCTCTTGGAACTCAGAGCAGTGTTTCTGGAACTGCAAACTTTCTCCAAATCTGTACAGAACAAGGTGGTCCAGGTCAGAACAGACAACACCACCACCACAATGTGGCACATCAACAAGCAGGGTGGCACTCGGTCTACGGCCTTGTGCACAGAAGCAATGAAGTTGTGGTCCCTGGCCTATTCCCTGCAAACCTCTCTGATAGCAGTTCACCTCCCAGGGAAGGACAATGTCCTAGCAGATGCTCTCAGCAGGATATCCCAGGGCCATCACGAATGGTCCCTAGATCCCTAGTTTTGAAAGTGATTTTCTCGAGATGGGGCACTCCACAGATAGATCTTTTTGCAGCCCCAGACAATCACCAGCTTCCTCACTTTTGTTCCAGACCCCCAGTCTTGGGCTCAGTCCCCCTGGATGCTCTGATCCTGAATTGGGAAGGGAAATTTCTGTATGGTTTTCCCCCCTTCCCTCTCCTGTTCAAGGTGTTAGTCAAGATAAGGTCACAACCATGCAAAGTGATTCTAATTGCTCCAGACTGGGCCAGACAGCCCTGGTACCCCCTGTTGCTGTCCTTAGCAGTCTACTGTCCCCGTCTCTTCCCAGGAATTACAACCTGTTGACATCCTCTCAGGGGAGGATTTGGTACCCGAACCTCAGGTGTCTCAATCTCAAGGCATGCCTCTTGAAGAGTTAGCGTTTGCTGATCTGCATCCTTCCCGAGGGGTTCTGGATATCCTTAAGGCTTCTCGAAAGCCTTCCACCAGAAAGACTTACAATTCCAAATGGAAAAGGTTTACTATTTGGTGTTCCAATAAGAATATTTCTCCAGAATCTGCTGGGTTGCCTACGGTTCTGGACTATATGGTCCATCTCAATGGCCTAGGCCTTAGGCCAGCTACACTTAAAGTGCATTTGGCAACTGTTTCTGTCTTCCTGTCAGTAGGCAAGCCCTCTCCTCTGTCAGCCCATCCTGTGTTCTGTAAGTTCTTCAAGGGATTGCTGCACACCAATCCCCTTTAGAGACCCTGCTCCTGCTTGGGACCTTAATGTTTGCATTGCTCAGCTTATGCAACCACCCTTTGAGCCTTTGTCCTCTGCAGAGCTTCAGTACTTGACTTGAAAACTGTGTTTTTGGTAGCTATTCTGCCGGGCTTATCAGTGAATTGCAAGCCCTGTCAGTGGAGCCTGATTTCATCTCTTTCCATAGAGATAAAGTGGTCCTAAGAACTAACAGGAAGTTTTACCTAAAGGTGGTTTCAGATTTCCACCTTAACAGTCTATGTCTCTCCCTGTTTTCTTCACTGACCATTCCTCCTCTGGAGAGAGGAGGCTGCACAACTTGAATGTTAAAAGGGCCCTCAGCTACTACATAGAGTGCACCAAGGGTCACATGTTTGAGTCCCTCCAATTGTTCCTCACATATGGAGAGGTTGGTAAGGGCAAACCTGCCACTAAGAGATCTGTTGCCAGGTGGATTGTTTGTTGTATACAGTTCTGCTATAAAAAAACTGGGTAGAACTCTACCCTGAGGCCTGAGGGCTCACTCTACTAGAGGTACAGCTGCTTCCCTGGCTGCTGCCAGGGATATTCCTATCCTAGAAATTTGTCAAGCAGCCACCTGGAAAACAGTCCATACATTCACCAAGCATTACCCTCTGGATATCCAGGCTAGGAGTGATGCTCGGTTTACACAGCAGTACTTCAGAGCCTGTTTCCAAAGTAGGTTCTGTCCCTCCTCGTGGAGGTACTGCTTGTGTCTGCATTTGTCAGAATACAGCAAGACTTCATGTTGTTTGAAGAAAAATTACCACCTTAGTAATGTTGTTTCTTCTAATGGAGTCTTACTGTATTCTGACCTCCCCACCTCCCTCTCAGGCCCTGTTTTTTGGGATGTGGGTGGCAGGCAGTGTTGACACCTAGGGGTGTCCTTTTCACCCTCCTTTATTTTGGGTGAGTGTTGTGTTTTGGGATGTGTTTTGTTTTGGGTTTCCTGACTTGAGTCTTTGCTTTGAAACCAGAAAACCCTTTATATAAATTTAGTTGCCAGTTGGCTAGTTGTGTTTACAGTTTCCACTCAGAACTTCTAGTCAGTATTGCTCGTAAAGATCTGACGGTTGGAGTTAAACAACAGCAGACAGGGGCTTCAACCCGAGCTCATGATGAACATTCCATGCTGGCCATGGAAAGTTTAACTCTTTGTTCTCCGGGGCAGTTGGGCAGTTGAAAGGCAGGACCTAATTGCATGTCAGAATACAGCAAGACTCCATTAGAAGAAACAACATTACTAAGGTGTGTAATTTTTCTTCTCCTCCCAAACTGTCTGAGTCCCTCATACTTTTTATTTTAAAAAAGGTGGCAGAAACCCTCCAGCTCCCAATGGTGGTAGTCTTGGATGAGGATGAAGATCCTGACTTTGTGAGATGATGGTTGTCCCGAGTTAAAGAGACTGTCCATTCCCTTCATAAGTTTTTTGGGGAAACAGACTCAGAAAATTTTACAGGCCCCACTTCCATACCTCCTGTGGATAAAAAGATGGAAAGGAGGTATATGCTGTCATGCTCCAGGACAGCATTCTTCTATAACCATTGCAGCCATGTTGGGGAGTAGTGCAGGCTGTGGCTTGTGTTAAGGCTAATGCTACAACCCCCCAGATAAGGATTCTAGGAAAGTGGATGCCATGGCTAAAACCACTTGGCATCCTCTTTGGGACCTCAAGCAGGCCTCATACGGCCTATGTAGCTAGGTACCAGGTCAAAGCGGGATGCAATTCTGGAGTTAACTAAGAATGCCCCTGCCCAGCTAACCAAGGAGCTGGAGCAGGTGGCTGCAGATGGCATCAAGCATCTAAAGTTCAGTTCCATGCTGCTGTGGACTCGAATGATGTGTCTTCAAGAGTCATGCCCATCTTTCTCCTAAGGAGGTTCTCCTGGCTCAGATTTACTAGCCTCTCATAGGATACCCAGGCTAAGGCTATGGATTTTCCTGTCACTCAGAACTCTCTATTTGGGAGCAAACAGAGGAGTCCATGAAGAAAATGGCGAGTTTAGGACCACATACAGGAGTGCAGTGGCCAAGGAAAGGCAGGCCATTCCTCAAAAGCAGCAGTCTAGGGCTGGCAGGGGCAGGCCTTTCTACAAGGCTCAGGCTTCCTCTACTTTTCAGCAGAGGGGTTTCTTTGGAGGGAGAGGGAGAAGGGGGATAAGCAGGGCTGCATCCACCTCTCAGGCTAGGACCCCTGCCAAACAGACACCCTGATGTGTCAGACCAGGTCGCCTCCTTAATCCCAGTGGGGGACAGGCTGACTTTCTTCTTCCAGGAGTGGAAGTCTGTAACACCAGACAAATGAGTCCTGGAGGTAGTAGGCCAAGGACTTGCTCTCAGTTTCAAGAAATTCCCCAAAGTAAGGGCAAGGTCCTTCAAGCTTTCCTCACCACTGGAAACAGCTGCTCTAGAGGCAGAGGTTTTGGCCTTGCTGCTCCTAAGAGCAGTGGAGCATGTGCCTCTAGTACAGAGGGGCAAAGGATTGTACTCAAGGTACTTCCGTACCCCAAAAAGGACTGGGGAGTGGCGACCCATCCTAGACCTAAGATATCTGAACAAACATCTTTTAAAACCAAAGTTCAAGATGGTGACTCTGGGAATCATTCTTCCTTCTCTGAGACAGGAGACTGGCTAGCTTCTCTGGATCTCAAAGATGCCTATTTTCACATCCCTGTCAGATGCTCCCACAGGAAGTACCTCGGGTTCGAGTTGCCCTCAGGTCATTACCAGTTCAGAACAATGTCCTTTGGCCTGACATCAGCTCCCAGAGTCTTTACAAAGTGCCTAGCAGTAGTAGTGGCTTTTCTCAGAAGACAGGGCATTTCTGTCTTTCTCTATCTGGACGACTGGCTCATTGTAGGCCAGTCCTCAGACTAAGTCAGGTCAGCATTGGCTGTTACCCAGAGGCTTCTGGGTTCTCTAGGGTTTATCCTCAATCTTTCCAACTCAGTGCTGGAACCGGTCCAGCTACTCATCTTCAAAGGAGTAGAGCTGGATACCATTCGAGCAAAATCCTCCTTTCAAGGGTGAAGGCCCTCACAGACCTGACAGCCTCTTTCAAGCTCGAGTGTCTCGGCCAGCCAGGCATTTTCTTCAGCTTCTAGGCCACATGGCAGCTTCCACTTCAGTGGTGCAGGAGCCAGGATCCAAATGAGGGACATTCAATTTCACCTCAGATCTTTTGGTCCCAAAGAAGGATCCACTCACCAAATTGATTCCAGTGACTCAGAGTCTTGCCTAGGCTCTCCAGTGGTGGTTGGACAAGGAAAATCTCAGACAGGGAGTTCCTTTCTTCCCAGGTCCCTTCAGTTGTTCTCACAACAGATGCATCCCTCCTGGGTTGGGGGGCTTCGTCTGGGAACCTCACCGCACAGGGTACTTGGTCTCAGCAGGAGTCTCTTCTCCACATCAGTCTCCTGGAACTCAGAGCTGTGCTTCTGGCCCTTCAAGCATTCTCGGCCTCAGTTCAGGGGAAAGTGGTGCAGGTCTGGACGGACAACACCACTTCCATGTGGTACATAAACAAGCAGGGAGGCACTCAATCCATAGCCTTGTGCACAGAAGCCATGAAGATGTGGTCATTGGCGTACTCCTTCAGACCTCCCTAGTAGCAATGTATCTGCTGGAGAAGGACAATGTGCTAGCCGATGCCCTCAGCAGGATCTCTCAGGGTCATCATGAGTGGGCCCTGAACTGTCAGATCCTGCAGATCATTTTTCAGAGATGGGGCACTCCAGAGATAGATCTCTTTGCAACCCCAAACAATCATCAGCTTCCTCTGTTCTGTTGCGTGCCCCCAATCTTAGGGTCTGTTCCTCAGGAGGCTTTCCTGTTGGATTGGACTAACAGGTTTCTTTATGCCTTCCCTCCTTTCCCTCTGATATTCAGAGTACTGATCAAGATCAGGTCCCAACCTTGCACAGTAATCCTGGTGGCTCCGGATTGGGCCAGGCAACCATGGTACCCTCTGCTGCTGTCATTGGCAGTAACAATCCCCTCTCTGTCTTCCCAGGAGGCACAACCTCCTGTCTTCCTCCCAGGGGTGAATTTGGTATCCCAATCTCCAGTCTCTCAGACTCAAAGCTTGGCTCTTGAGGAGTTAGAGTTTGCAGGAGTGCATCTTTCACAAGGAGTTTTGGATATTTTGAAGATTTCTAGGAAACCTTCTACCAGGAAAACTTATAACTCTGTGTAAGAGGTTTAGTTTTTTTTGTTCTCAGAGGAATATTCAGCCAGATTCTGCTGGCATTTCCACATCATTGGACTATTTAGTCCATTTGAACACTTTAGGCCTCAGGCCTGCTACTCTTAAGGTTCACCTAGCAGCTGTCTCTGCTTTCCTTTCAGCAGGGAAGGGATCTTCCCTAGCTTCTCACCCTCTGTTCCGTACATTTTTTCAAGGGTCTGGTTCATCTCAATCCTCCCTTTAGGGAACCAACTCCGGCTTGAGACCTGAATATCTGTATTGCACAGCTTATGCAGCCCCCCTCGGGCCTTTGTCGTCAGCTGAGCTAAAGTACTTGACTTGGAAGACTGTATTCCTGGTAGCCATTACTTCCGCCAGGAGGATCAGTGAGTTACAGGCTTTGTCAGTGGAACCTGACTTTATTTCCTTCCACAGAGATAAGGTGGTCCTTAGGACAAACAGAAAATTTCTCCCTAAAGTGGTGTCAGATTTCCATCTTAACCAGACCATGTCTCTGACTGTGTTTTTCACTGACCACTCTTCTTCAGGTGAGCGAAGGTTGCACAGTCTGGATGTAAAAAGGGCATTTAATTATTATATTGACCATACCAAGGTCCATAGAGGTGGCTGTTCTCAGTTGTTTCTCACTTATGGTGAGGGGGGCAAGGGTAAACCTGCCACTAAGAGGACTATTGCCAGATGGATTGTTTCTTGTATCCAGTTCTGTTATACTAAATTGGGCAAAGAGCCTCCCTCAGGCCTGAGGGCACACTGTACCAGGCAGCAGCTGGGATATTCCCTTCCGAAATCTGTAAAGCAGCCACCTGGAAAACTGTTCAGACATTCACTAAGCATTATTGTCTGGATACCCAAACCAGAAGTAATCCTAGGTTTGGCACTGCAGTGCTGAAGAGCCTCTTTCCTAAGTAGGTTCTGTAGTTCCTGCCTCCATGGAGGTACTTCTTGGTAGTCTGCAGATTGTCAGAATACAGTAAGACTTCATGTTGTTTGAAGAAAAAATACTCACCATAGTAATGTTGTTTCTTCTAATGGAGTCTTGCTGTATTCTGACCTCCATCCCTGCCTCTCCTCTCAGAACCTCTGTGTTTTGGGTTGTGGGCTGCTTGGTGCAGTGTTGCACCCCAGAGGTGTACCTTTTAGATCCCATTCTGCTTAGATTGTTTCTCTTGTTTTATTACAGTGTTGGGTTATTATCACTATCTACGTAAGGTTTTCTTTTGGGGGGTTCTTGACCCGAGTCTTTTGGACCCCAATTGTAGTTGCCTTTGGCTTTTAAAAGTTTTCATAAAAACAATTTCTATTCTATGAGTTAGTATTAGTGCTGGTAAGAATCTGACGATTGCACTGAAGTGTACCAGGGACAGAGGTTTGAAAACCGAGATCGAGCTTAACGTTCTGTGCCTTGGCATAGGATTAACCTTTCCTCTCGGGGCAGTTCAAGTGCTGGGCTAACTGCAGATTGTCAGAATACAGCAAAACTCCATTAGAAGAAACAACATTACTATGGTGAGTAATTTTTCTTCC
This sequence comes from Neoceratodus forsteri, assembly GCA_016271365.2. Lineage (NCBI taxonomy): Eukaryota > Metazoa > Chordata > Ceratodontiformes > Ceratodontidae > Neoceratodus > Neoceratodus forsteri. Next base: position 1,505,127,136 of record CM057452.1, on the reverse strand, counting down.
CTCTTAAGGAGGGGGTGTATGTGGCAGGGTGGAATAGGACCCTGTCCCAGTTGTTATGGAAAGAGTTTGAATGCAGAAATCTGTTCTGTTCTATCCCTTTCCTGTCTGTTGTCATTCTGGTTGCGCAAGCAAATATTCTCGTGAGACCTAGGACTTGATCACCCTGACAGTCTCGCAATTATTTGCCTCTCACTGTCTCTCAGCCCTTCCTTGCTGTCTTTTTCTCCCTTGCATATCTGCTGATATAAAAATATATGCAAATCATTGTATGGAAATGTAACTGATATTGGGATCCTGTTGTTTAGAAAATATATAATGTTAATATTTGAAATCTATATAATTATATTCTGAGATGATTGCAAAAAGCTATTGGAAAATTTAAGAGGTTATCTGAGTGCAAATTTTTAGGCCTTTTGCAGAAGAGCTGTGGAAAAGGGGCCTCATTTCTGGGACACTGTGTTCCTGCCTTGCACCTGCCTGAAACATACAAGAACAGGATGCTTGTTAAGAATGGGGGTTGGAAGGACTTATAAGAGAGCTGAGCTGCAATTGCTGAAGAAGAGAAAAAGGGACACCGAGATTGAGGGAAAACTCTGATGGATCTTTATTTTATTTTGCCTTTGTAAATAGTTATACTGAACATGTTTATTTTTTTATGTTACTGCTAGTGTAAATAAATATTTTTGGTGAATTCTACAACTGCTCCTGGTTTTCCTATGCTTCTTGACCTGTTCCTCGATGGCAGATAGGTAGCCTCAAACCAGGTAAGGCAGGGGGCCTAGTCGGATTTGGGGCAGAATACTATAACGTTTTAAAAGGAGCCCTTCCAGAACAGCTGAGGGTACTCATGGAGGAGGCTAGTGGAGAGAGGGGGCTCCCTAGGACATGCCTGGAGGCAAACATACGTGTGCTGCCAAAGCCTGGCAATGATGACACAGAATGTTCATCATATAGACCTATCTCCTTATTCAATTATGACTGCAAAATCATGGCTAAGGTACTGCCCTTTGACTGGAACAGGTGCTCCATGTTGTGGTGCATCCATGAGCCAGAGGTTTGTGAAAGGTAGGCTTTCCTACCATAATATGACAAGACTACTTAATGTTATGTGGTGGGGTACTCAGTGTCCTGGCCAGGCCTGTGTGCTGACTATGGACGCTGAGAAAGAGTTCGATAAAATTGACTGGGATTACCTGTTCGAAGACATGCACAGGTTTGGGTTGGGAGATGGGTTTGTGGCCTTGGTAAAAATGTTATATATGGAACCGAAGGCGAAGATATTAGTAAATGGCATGCCCTCTGAGGAATTTGAACTGTTCAGGGGTACTAGGCATGAGTGCCTCCTCTCTCCTCTCTTTGCCATAGCTATAGAACCTTGGCTATCAAGATACAGGAGAGTAAGAAATACAGGGACCACAGGGAATAAGGGTGGCCAGCATCGACTTACTCTATATGCAGACGACCTGTTGTTGTTTGTTACACGTCCAAGGAATCATACCAGGTCTTCTTTGTATTATCAATGAGTTTGCCTTTTAATCTGGATATAAGCTTAATCTCCAAAAGTCAGAGAAAATGTTTCTGGGAAAAGAAGTGAAGGGGATCCGTAACCATGTATGGGGTTTAAAAAAAGGTGAATGACAACTTTACTTACTTGGGGATTAAGGTGGGAGAGGCATTAAATAAGCTCTATGGCTGGAACTACACTCCCCTCTTTGACACAGTTATAGCGGACCTGGCAAGATGGAGGGCTATTCCAGTATCGTGGCTTGGTCGCATTAACCTATTAAAAATAAATGTACTACCGAGAATACTCTACACTATGCAGATGATCCCAATATGCCCCACAGTCTGAGATCTTCACAGGCTAGAAAAAGGGTTTGCGGACTTTATTTGGATAGGGAAAAGCCCAGACTGAAGCTGGACAGGCTAAAGCCACTAAAGAAAGGGAGGTACTTCTTGGCTGTCCAGTATCGATACTTCTAGGAGCATGGATATGTTGTTCATCCACACTCTTTGGCATGTCCCTTCCCCTTTAAAGATCACCGGAAGTCTTCAAGCTGGCTCCTCCCACCCACCCGGGTGGTATATACCTTGGCTACGCCCCATGACCCCAGATCTTCCTTTCTGCCAGAAGATTCAGTGCCTTTCTAATGCTCACGCATTCGCAGGCCCTCGCTTTCAAATCGGCTCTACTGAAACTTCAAATTTCTAATTAGCGATCGAATTTGTCACTTCTATTATGGAAGAAAAATCTTCTCCCAGATTTCGCCAGTGCTCCTGCGGCCAGAAGATGTCATGTACTGATCCCCATTCTGTGTGCGTCTACTGCCTCGGTGTCTGTCATGACACCTCGTCCTGCAGTTTCTGCTTGGCCTTCCATCCCAAAGTTCTGGACGACTGTCTTGCATGCCTACAGCTGGGGAGACCGAAAAAGAGGAACCCTCTGGTGAAATCGAAGGAGGCTAGGTGGGCGGTTTCTGCGGCGGTGGGATCTGCTGAACAGTGGGAGTGTATGCAAGCCTTCGAGGAAGAAGCGGCCTGCTCTTCCCAGAGCTTTTTCGTTTGCACTCAATCTGGGCTCCATCTTCTCGGGTTCCTTCAGGGAGCTGTGCCAGTCTCTCCCTACCAAGGGGGAGGTGCCTGTGAGCCTGCACTCTTCCCGATCCTGTCCCTGGGGTAAGGATCCGAGTAAGTCTTCGTCTAGACGAAGACGCTCTTGAGACCGAGAGAGGTCTCAGTCCCAGGAACATGCGGTCTCGACCGCAGTCGAGATCGCTTCCTCGGCCGCTGGCTTCTGGGACCTCCTGTCAGGCCAGATGACTGAGGATGTGGCCGATGAGGTCGAGATCGTTATCAGACCAATCGACCCACTGTCGCCAGTTCTCTAGATCCCGGTCCTTGTCTTCCCCAATGAGGACCCAGCCTGCTGGAGTCCCCATTGAGGATCGATCCCAGACTCGGAAGTCACCGGCCTGCTGGTGTCTCCTGACCGACCGAGTCAGCCTGCTCAATCTCGGTCGAGGTCTAGGACCCCCTCGTCCGAAGGCCAAGGAAGGCCACAAGCGCTCAAAGAAGAGGCGTGCCATCCGTCGTCCTTGTCCTCCTCGGATGAGGAGAGGCTCCAGCGAAACTCCGTCGGCCTTCGAGACCTCATGTGGCAGCAGCTCATTTTGTCTGGTCCTAAGCCTACCACGGATTCCCCGGCCATTACCAGGCTGAAGCCGACTCCCTTGGAGCCGATCAAATCGGTTCCCCTGCCCTCGGAGCCGGCAAGACCACCAGTTCGGCCTGTTACGGTCTCTCCACCCATTGTGGTGGAAGCACTGCCTAAACAGCCTGTGGGAGGGGCTCCTTCCAAGCAAGATAGACCAGACACTGGGCTTCCCCGGCGCTTGTCGGTCATGGTCACCCCAGACTGCCCCCTGCGAGTCGAAGGTGATATGGGTGGTAGGCCATTGTATCCAGACTCTTCAGATTCAGACGTCACCGGTCTCCAGTCAAATCCAGGGGATGATGATTGGACGGCTGGCCTAGAGACGGAGGAAGGTCCTTCGTCCTTTCAAGAGATCCTCTGCCTCTTCTCTGAGTCTACAGGGATGCCCCTGGAGCCTATCCAGAAAAAAGTGGAGTACCCTCTCACTGCTATCCTCAGAGAGGATACCCGACAGAGCCTTTCCTGTGGCCGAGGCCATTGTTGGACCAGCCTTAGAACTATGGCAGCGTCCTGCCTGTTGTCCAGCTCCATCTGCCTGCATGGCCATAAGTCTGCCAGTGCCCATGGGGTCCCTTGTGGGGTTCACAGAGCACCCTTGACCGAGAGCCTGGTGACCACCTCTGTTCAGGTGTACTGGCAGTTCTGCTGACACTGACCGACCTCCTGATAGAGTCCAAGCTCTTGGACCATTCAGCCAGGAAGGTCTATGCGGCTTCCTCCTTGGGCCTTCGTCAGGCAAGTTCAGCCGTCATCATGGCACACTTCTCCCATGCTCTCCTTGGGTCGCTGGAAGAAGTCCTCCCACATCTCCCGTGGACATTCAGGCTACGGTCAAGCAAATCGGGATCAAGGCCGAGCCGTTGCCAAACAACAGCTCCAGATGGCCCTGGACCTCAAGGACTCTTGTGCCCATTCAATGGCTGCCGCGGTTGCCTCCCGTGCTGGGGCTTGGCTGAGGCTCTCCTCCTTGCCGGTGGATACCCAGCATAAATTAGCTAACATGCCCTTCCTTGGGACTGACTTGTTCGGCCCAGGAGTGGCCGGTCACCTTCAGCATATTGAGCAGTCCAATGCCACCTTTGATGCTACCTCTGCCAAGAGTTCTTGAGGCAGAACCAGCAGAGGAAAAGAAAAAGCTTTTCAGCATTCTGCCCTGTGATTCAGCAGTCCTTCCAGGGTGGAGAACAGCAACAGCAGCAGGCTCATGCTTGGCGCCCTTGGCTAAGCAGGGTCCTCAGCAGGCCCGTAAAGGAGGCCGTGGTTCTGGTCCTGGATCCTCCTCCTCCAATCGTGCTCAGTGATGGGCCGGGGGCTGCCATCCCCACTCCCATCACGCCAGCTCTGGGTCCTCCCGTGGGGCGCTGCCTCCGCCACTTTCTTTTGCCTGGTCCGTTATCACCATGGACAAGTGGGTCCTGGAAGTGGTCGGCCAGGGACTGCCTCTGGAATTCGAGCAGTACCTTCCAAGCCGAGCCCATGCCCCTCGGGAGGAATGAGTATCCGCTAAGACACAGTCGGCTCTCAGAGACGACATTGCTCAGCTCCTCCTCAAGGAGGCAGTAGCTCCAGTGGCGGATCCTCCAGCAGATCCAGGCTTTGTCTCCAGGTACTTCCTGGTGCCCAAGCGGACAGGGGGCTGGCGCCCCATTCTAGATCTGCATGACCTAAATCAATATCTCAGGTCACACACCTTTCGGATGGTCACTCTGTCCCAGATCATACCATCCTTGGAGCGAAACATGTAGTTCTGTTCACTGGATCTGCAGGACGTGTTCTTTCATGTCCCAATTCGTCCGTCCCATCAGCAGTTCCTCTGCTTCAGGGTCGAAGGGACCCTGTACGAGTTCCGAACCTTGCCGTTTGGCCTGTCATCAGTCCTACGGGTCTTCACCAAATGCATTGCACTGGTGGTGGCCCATCTTCAGCATCGGGGTCAGAATTTACCCCTCCCTCGACGATTGGCTCCTAGCAGGTTCCACCCAACAGGAGGTGGAGAGGTCCAGGAACCTGGCCCTCCAGAACTGTTCTCAACTCAGCCTCCTGATCAATGAGGCCAAGTCGGAACTCGTACCCTCTCAGGTGATGGCCTTCATCGGGGCAGACCTCGACTCTTGTCAAGCCAGAGCTCGGCTCCCGATGGACAGGGCAGAGGGTCTTTCCTCCTTTGCCCAATCATTTCTGGTTGGGCACTTGCGCTCTTCCCGAGACTTTCTGCGCCTTCTGGGATACATGGTGGTGTGCACCTCAGTGGTCCGATGGGCCCGGTTGCACATGCACCCCCTCCAAAGGGAGCTGGCTGCCCAGTGGACTCAGCGCCACGGTCATTTCGACCAGCTGGTCACTGTAACCCAGAAGATGTGGGATGCTCTCCAATGGTGGACCTCCCCAAACCAGTTGCAGGAAGGGATCACGTTTGTCTGCCCTGAGCTGGCGGTTGTCCTCACGACCGATGCCTCTGTCATGGGCTGGGGAGCCCACATAGGGACGAAAGGGCCCACGGGCTCTGGACTCCCGAGGCGTCTTGATACCACATCAACCTATGGGAGATCAGAGCAGTCAGACTGGCACTGTCAGCTTTCGCTCCTTAGCTCCGGGGTTAAGTGGTTCAAGTCCAGACGGACAATACCATGACGATGTACTACCTCAACAAACAGGGTGGCACGCACTCCCGTTTGCTGTGCAAGGAGGCACTCCGCATCTGGACCCTCGTCAACAGGCTGGAGGCAGATCTCCTTGCCATCCATCTGGCAGGAGCCCTGAACCATCTGGCAGATGCTGTCAGCTGCAAAGGCCAGACATCCCACGAGTGGTCTCTCCATCCAGAGGTAGCCTACAGTCTGTTATCCCGTGGCGGAAAACTGGTGGTGGACCTGTTTGCGTCCAGGGAAAACACCAAGCTGAAGCTGTTTCATGCCCGCCCCCTCAGCAGGGCTCGCTGCAAGGGGATGCCTTCTCAAGGCCGTGGACCCCAGGTCTCCTCTACGCCTTCCCTCCATTTCCCTTGACCCACAAGGTGCTTCTCAAGGTGAGGCGGAACAAGGCGAAAGTGATCCTGGTAGCCCCAGACTGGCTACACCAGTTCTGGTATCCAGATCTCCTCAGTCTCAGCTGCAGGCCCCCAGAGCGGCTTTGCACATGCCTGGACTTGATATCACTCAATCAGGGGAAGGTATTCCATCCGGACCTTCAATCCCTGCACCTCACAGCCTGGTACTTGAGCGGCTGAAGTTCTAGGCTTTAGGTCTTTCCGAAGATGTCTACACCATGATGGAGGCATCTAGAAAGGAATCAACTAGGAAATACTATGCCTTCAAATGGAAAAGGTTTTCCATTTGGTGTCAGGTTAAGGGCATGGACCCTTTATCCTGTTCGGTGGCTAGCATTCTTGACTACCTTTGATCTCTATCCAAAGGGGGTCATCGACCATTAAGGTGCACCTGGCAGCCATCTCTGCTTACCGGGTGCGGGCCGGTCAGCTGGCACAGGAGACAGTGGTCTGGTGCTTATTCAAAGGCTTGGATCACATATCCCCTCTGGTGTGTGAACCTCCACCTCCATGGGATCTACTGCTGGTACTGGCAAAGCTCATGGGCAAGCCATTCAAACCAATGCCCAGGTGTGAGTTGTCACACTTGTTGTGGAAGATGGCCTTCCTGGTGGCTATCACATCTGCCAGAAGGAAAGGGGAACTCCAGGCGCTTTCGGTGGAGTCCCCTTATCTGGTTTTCCACAAAGACAAGGTTGTCCTACGCCCCCACCCGAAATTCCTTCCGAAGGTGGTGTCAGAGTTTCACCTTAACCAGGTGTTAACTCTACCGATATACTACCCTAACTACACCTCGGAGGCCGAGTACAGGCTCCATACCTTGGTGCTCTCTCCTGTTACAAGGAGAGGATGGCGAAATTTGGGGAGGGTTGCCAGCTGTTTGTCACCTCACGCTGAAGCCACTTCTGGCAGACCTGCAGCCAAACGGACTATTGCATGATGGATCACATCATGTATAGGTCTGTGCTACGAGTTAGCGGGCAAGGAGCCTCCCAGAGGGATAAGAGCTCATTCTGCCTGTCATACTGCTGCATCGGTGGCTGCTTCCAGGGACATCCCTATCCAGGAAATCTGCGGGCTGCTACCTGGAAGTCAGCAAACACCTTCATCACTCACTACCACATCGACCTTGAGTCACGCCGGGATGCTGGTTTTGGGGCCTCGGTTCTCCAATCTCTGTTCCCTAAGTAGGGGTGTGTGCCTTGCCTCCTCCTCCCAGAGAACTGCTAGAGCCTGCCAAAGAGTGTGGATGAGCAACATATCCACGCTTCTAGAAGAACAGGTTACTCACCTGTAACAGTAGTTCTAGGAGTGGTATATGTTGTTTATCGACCGGACCCACCGACCTCCCGGCTGCGGACACACAACCTGGCTTCCAGCGGGCTAAGATCTGGCATCATGGGGCAGGGCAGTGTATTTACCACCGGGTGGGTGGGAGTAGCCAACTGAAGACTTCTGGTGATCACTTAAAGGCAAAAGGGTCATGCCAAAGAGTGTGGATGAACAACATATACCACTCCTAGAACTACTATTACAGGTGAGTAACCTGTTCTTACACAACTGGGTCAATAGAGGGGAGGTGGCCTCCTGGTTGGAATTGGAGGAAGAAGGTTCACTGATTTGGTAGGAAAAGGGGCGGGAGTGACTGAGGTAGCAGGAAGATCTGTTTTAGCTGTGTAGTGTTAGGGATAAGCTGAATTAAAGAAAAAAAACCTTATTGTCTCTTTTGTTTTTTAATGTTCTCTTCAAGGTGTTTTGCTGCACTGGGAGATGTATCAAAATCCCGATTTCTTCATGAAACCAACAAGATTGCAGACCAGGTGGCCAAAGAGCATGTACGTAGATTGATTTGATTTTGATTTATTTTGTACACTTGTCAGATGAGCAAAAACTGCCCGTTTTCAGATGCGACAAGTAAAATTACAGAAATGTAGAAAACATAATACAAGAATATAAAATGCTCATTACCATGTACAGTTATTTCTAGGTACAACCATATCTTATCTGTGTCAGTCTTCACCATTCAACACACATGGGTAGTCTGCGGAGGTCACTACCCTGTAGAACTCTTTTCTTCTTTCTGGATGGGGGAGCCGACGCGCATCAACTGGCGTATAAAGCGATATAATGCGTGGCGCGCAGGTTGGACATTAGGTGTTGGCCCCGCCCTCCTGCCAGTTCTTCGTCTCCTGATGCAGAGGTAGCACCTCGTGGAGTTCTCTTCAAAAGTTCACCATTGCAGCTCGGCCTTCATCTCGTGTCGATAAGCAAATCCCGTCGGTTCCATTTCGCCACCCACTCGACGCCGCTGACTGGTAAGACCGTTCTTTTTATTTTTTTTTTTTTTACAGCGACGTTAAATCTGTTTGTACTTTTATTTGCTGTTGATCATATCTGATATGGGGGCACAAAGTCACAGAAAACAGGGCGCTTTCTGTGCGCCGGTGCCCGCTCAGCCACAAGTATTCCATTACCGACCAACATGATCATTGTTTGACAAGTCTTGGCCTGCTTCATGACATGGATTCATGCGACGCCTGGTTTTCAATGGATCGCCAAGTTCTTGAGCAGCACGCATGGAAAGTTGGACGAGCTCCGCCGACTTTTGGAGGACGGGTGTGCACTCATCGGGCCAAGCCGTGGTCTCTCGGCCTTTCCTCCGGGTCCCCTCCCAGTTCTATACGGACTGCGGAGGAGGGGGCTTCCGCCTCTAGTAGCCTCGCCATGGCGGAGGCCTCTTTGGCGGTGCAGGAGGCCCAGTCCATTCCCCCCGGGGAGGGTGGGAGGCACCGCTCTGGCAATCGCCTTTCAGGGCGAAGGCTCCCCTGGTGTCATGTTTGAGGGCCTGGGCGGCACCGTCCTTGATGCCGTCTGTTGGTGCCATTTTGGGCCTCATGCGCTTGTGGTGCTGTGTGCTCTGGCGATGCTGTGGTCGGTGCCGGCCCGCGCCAGCCATTTCTGCTGTGGCACATCTGCAGCCGATGGCAGTGATGGCACCATGGGAAGTTCTATGGCACCATCTTTGACCTGTTTCTGGACTTGGCACCGCGAACAGCGCCGAGACCCTTGACGGCACCATGTCCAGCTCCAGCACTGCTTGTGGTGCCGTGCTGGGTGATGGCACCGTGGGAGGTATTGTTCTTGATCTTGGCACCATTTGCGGTGCTGAGGGGGCTGTCAGCGCCACCATCGGTGCCGTCTCCAACCTCAGTGCCATTCGTGGTGCAGTGGGAGGAGACAGCGCCTTGTCAGGAGCCGACTCCGGTTCCGCTGCCGTGGTCGGGGCTGTCTCTTTCTCGGGCGCCGTTTGCAGTGTTGCAGAAGAGATCAGTGCCGATTCTGATCACGGGACCCCAGATTGGCACCTCCGTCGGTCAGACAGAAGCAGGCACCTATGGGTGGTCTGGCACGGGCCTCAGTCTCCACTTCTTCTGAGGTCTGGTTTGGACTCGTCGTCTGATTCTTCGAGTTGGCAGAACCCGTGGGCACCTCAGTAGTCACTTCGGCGACCCGGACCCAGCCTCCCTCTAGGGGAGCGGGCAGTGGTCCCCGAGTCTAGGGTCAGGGGTTCTGACCAGCAGGCGGTGGTCCAGGCCACTGTTGCCCTGCAACCTGGACTTGGAGGATTTCGCTCCCCTCAGCTGTGCAGCTCCCCTCCTGTGGTGTGCCTGGATCGCCCAAACTTTAGGGCCGACCACGGCACCACGGAAGGGAGGTGCTACTCCTGGGTGGTCTCCTCGGGGGCCGCTTGGGGTTGTCAGCTGCCTAGGCTGGTGTTCTTGAGGCAGAGGGCTCTCTCAGAGTCCGAGGGGTCAAGGGACCTGGGTTTGAAACGGCGACCCTTCTCTGGGAGCTACCTGGGTTCAGGGAGGAATCGCAGCGCAGACCCCCACCCTTCCTTCTCGGTCTCCTCGAGAGTGCCCTTGTCTTTGGAGGGAAGGGACTGTCCTTTTGAGCTCACACAGTCCTGGTCACCTCACGGGGGATCCTTCAGAGACGCAGTCTAGAGCAGTTCCAGTGTGGATGACCAGCTGTCGGCTGTTGGGCTCTCTGATACTCCTCCTCCTCCTTGGAGACTTCTGGTGGCTCTCTTGCCTGGACAGAGGAAGTTCCTCTTCTGTGGTGGATCTGACCCCCATTCCCCTGTCACCATCTCCTGCTTTTCCAGGTATTCCTGGTCCTAGGGAGCCTCTCACCTGGGAAGAGTTCAGAAGTCGCGGCTGCTCACTTCTCTACTTATGTCAGGGCCTGGGATGAGGCGGGTGTTACACCCTTCCCCAAGCAGCCGCCCCTGGATCTCCAAGGTCTTCCACTTCCTCATCCTCCTCTTCTGGGAGGAGGAGCCTTCTGTCCACATCTCCCCTGCCACTGATCTGGCCGAGTATCAGCTTTTCCTCATGAGGATGTTGGAAGACCTTCATGTCACCCCACCTCCCAGCACAATCCTGAGCATTTGATGCGTGTCTTTTTGCAATTTCATTGTGGCCACCCTTGTGGTGCCGCCTGGCCTGTTCCTTTTCAGGAGGCATCATTGCGCTTCTGGCAACAACCCTTTCCGGAGTCCAGCCCCTGGGATCTGAGCCAGAGTATTGTGCCCCGAGTCTCAGGTTGTATGCCTCACCCTCAGTCAGGGTTGACGCAACTGGACACTTCTGACGGGCTTCACGCCCTCCACCGTGACTGGCCCTAGATCAAGACTCTGCGGATTTTGACTTCTGGGGGAGGAGGACCTTCTACTCGGCACGGTTGCTGCTGTCAATTGCTGCACATCAGGCCCACTATGCTTCCTGTGATAGGTTCTTGCGGTCCAGGCTAGGTCAGCTCCTAGCCTCCCTGCCTGATTCGGAGGTAACCAGACAAGCCATTGCACTCTCTGTACGGGGCCTGGAGATAGCAAGGCACCAAGTGAGGGCATCTTACGATGCCAACGAGGTAGCTTCCAGGGTCGTAGGCACAGCAGTTTGCATTAGGCGGACGGCAAGGCTGCGTCTTTCCTGGTTGTCACCCTTGGCCCAGCGTAGGGTGATTTCTTCCGCCTACCGTAGAATCTACCTTTTCTCCCGTAGGGTGAGACAGCGTCTGTCGGAGCAGATTCCTACCCCCTCCAGGGGGTCCCCGTCTCACTCTCCTCAGTCTCGGGCCTTACTGGGCCCATAGAGGTTCTCCCTCTCAGTGTCTCACCCACTGGGGCTAAGGGCTTAGTCCCATAGGGTCTCGGACCCCTTCAGGGGGCTCGGTACTCACCCATGTGTGACGAATGGTGAAGACTGACACAGATATGAAAATTACGTACCTACCGTAATTCTTGATCTTTCTGTGTATCTTCACCATTCATCTCAAATCCCACCCTCCATCCCCCTAGGGCCTCAGTCTCTGGGTCCCCCTTCCCTCTGCATGCCCTTTCCTCTCCCCCCCCCCTTCCCATTGGTCAGGAGTGGGGTGACCTTGGCCACACAGGAGGATTTTTCCTTCTTCCTTTGGTTGATGGAGGAGGAGTAGGAGGGGGCTGTTCTCCTCATCGCCTTTGGCTTCCACCCCTTTGGGGTGGGATGATGAGTGCTGCCTCCTGTCTCCTCTGGACCTTGTCCTTGTGGTCTAATTCTCTCTCCTTGTTTTTAAGAAGGTGGCTCCCCCTTCCCCCCATTTTTTCCTATTTTGGTTGGTCAGGGGAGAGGACAGCCTTTGGCTCCTGGTCCTTCCTATCTCTTACGACATTGTGTCGCTCTGTAGGAGTATGCTTGCCAAATTGCTGTGCCTTGGATTTGGTGGCCTAACCAGGCTTACAACTCCCTGGGCAGTAAGTCCTTCCAAAATTGGGACCAGACTGCGAGCCTTGAGTTTGCCCCCTCCCCTCACACTTAACGTTTCCTTCCCTTTCTTCTTTCCTTCCTTCCTTTTAGAGATTGGGGCCCCTCCCAATCCCCCAAGTTTTTCTCTCCCTCCCTCGTCTGTCCTCTCAGTCATTTATTTCTCCTTTTAGTTCTTATATCTTTCCTTTGTCTGTCCCTTGGACATCCTTGTCCCACCCTCCCAACCCTGCTTCTTACTCACGGCAACTCAGAACTGGCGGGAGGCAGGGCCGACACCTGACCAACCCCACGAGCGCCACGCAGTGCATCAGGCCTTGAGGGCGGTGCTGTTAAGTACTGCCCGCCCCCATCCAGAAAAAAAAAAGTTCCTACAGGGTCGTGACCTCTGGCCGACTACCCATGTGTGATGAATGGTGAAGATACATAGAAAGATCAATAATTGCGGTAGGTATGTAATTTTAATGTTTTTGCTGTCACCTTAAAAGGTGCACAATCTTAGGCAATTATTAATAACAGTTGGAACTGAATTATAAAAAGTTGGAACTTAAATAGAATAGTCCTTTACCCAAAAGTTGTTTTCAACGGAAGAGTTTTTTTTTTTTTTTAAAGTGGCTCCACTGTGGGAACTACTGCCCAGAGAATTAACTGCCCTGGCAAAAAGTGAACCTATGGTTTGAGGAAGTAAACCCAATGCGATCTGTTTACAATAACAACCATTAATAAGTTCAGCCTACACTCCAGGGTAAGGCATTCAAAGTAATCCATAATAACCTAGCAAGCAACTTTTCACTAGCATCCATGGAAACTGGTAGCCCATAGGTTAGTACTGAAAATAGAAGACTATGGGTTAGCAACCTCCGGGGTTCTGGAATTAAAAAAACAAAACATGGATTGTAAAAAGCAAACCCAGCCTGTGATGAGTAGCCTTAATAACAAGATACAGTATATGAAGCTCAAAGAAAAGAGCCGAGTCCAGTACCACCCCCAAATACTTATAGCTGTCAACACATTTGGTAACTTTACTCATGTGGTCATTTTCTGTTCTTGTACACAAAGCAAAGTATTCTCCAGAGTTAGGGTGAAGGAAATAACATAATACATTTTCTATCCCGGGAGAAAGTTTCCTGGCAAGAAATAAACTGGGGTAAATAAGGTCCTGGCTCTCGTAACCCCAGTCTTATTATTAAAATTTATGCAGTAGGCGTGCACATTAATCCAATGTGATAAATCTGAGCTACTATGAGATAAATTCAAAATTTTACATTTATACAGATAGTAGACGCATCATCACAGCTTTATACATATAGTAGATATGTCACAATCACTCTGGAACTCATGTAGAATGTTCAGCCTCAGTACCAGTGCTAACTATATTCAAATGCAAATAACTTTAAAATGAAAAAAGGTAGCATAGTGCTGTGAGCATGAAAGTTGTGCAGGACAAAATTATCTACAAAATGAGTGGTATTTCATTTATAGATACCTTATAGATTTTTATAATTAGCAAAAACAGCAGAAAGTGCAATTTTTGTTCACTTTTTGACAAGTGTATGCAAAAAGATAAACAATGAAAGCAAATGTCCCTGCACTGACAGAAAGCATCCCTATTGCATAAATGAAATATATAATGGTGAGCTGTCAGATAAATTATTTATCTACACTCTTGCTGTTTGACCTCGGACATCTCATTCATGGCTTATTCCACATGAGGTTACCTGCGGTCAAACAGCACTTGTGTAGATAAATCTTTATCTGACAGCTCACCATTGTATGTCCCTTATGTATTTGATACAGGTAAGCACTGTAGAGATAAATAACTACTCATTCTACAAGAACTAAAACAGCCTAGTCAAAATTGTGCTTTATCTTCACTAGAGGAGGTACCCCAGAACTTAGAATCTTTTTCAAACACGCTAACTCTTGCTGTGCTGGTCTTGAGCGGACAGCATTCCAACATACTTTTTCATTTCTGATGAAGAGAGCTGTCACCCCAGATGGTGCTGTCAGCTAATCTGACAGCAGAGTCCTAAAGATTTGTTGTTTTATGATTTTTTTTGCACAATAGTTTTCTTGAAAATGTCTTCTTATGTATGAAAAACAGACGTTACTCAATACATATTCAGAAGACAAGCCTGAGACATACAGACTTTGCATACAAAATCAGGTTCTGAATTGTTACACAGCACAAATAATCTGGTAAACATAATATAAACATAATACAAAAAAATAAACTAAACACATCACCTGTCTGAACAGAGTTCATAATTGTATAGAAAAATAATAAGTGTCAGCTCTATGGAATTTGCTCAGCATGCTGGCGACCTGGTTCACGCCTCGAGCCCGGGTACCAGGAGCGGAGACCAGCAGGGAGGGGGATTTTCCCTCCTGGATAGTGGGACTAGCTTTGGCACCTGTGGCTGGATTGGGTGATGTGCTTGGGGACATACGGCCTCGGTTGGCCCCCTGCACATCCCCGCCCGAGGTTGCTGTGCTCTCGCAAGGCCAAGAACTATGGTGGGCAGGGCAGAAGAATGAGAAAAGGGCTTTCCGTCTGACCGGATGACAAGCACTGGCTCATGCTGCCACGAAGCCCTGGAGTCAGCCTGGACCAGCCCTGCAGCCCTGGGATGCGAATTAGCCAGTAAGGCACCCCCCCCCCGGAGAGTGGGACCCTCCCAACATAGGGATATGTCGGGCTACCCAGGTAAGCTGCAGTTGGGGCTGGTGGATGGCGGTAGGGTTCGGGAGGGCATCAAGGACCTAGGCTCCAAAGTGGCTGAGCGGAGGATGCCATGTGGGAGGCGCATAAACAGAAAAAATACAAAAAAAGAAGGGAAATTATCAATTCATTCACCGCCTCCCCACCCGCTGCAGGCAAACCTATTTCGTGGTAGGCTGTTCCATACTTGCTTGCACTATAGCTGTCATCTGCAGTGGTAGGAAATCCAAATACATACTCCAGGCTCGCTCATCAGTCTCCATGCTACCTGATAGCGGAGGGTCAACCTCTAGTGGGAGCATTTTATGCAGTAGTTCTTCCCACATCTGGAGCGATGGGGCCAGTCTGGATGGCCAGGTGTTTTGAATACAATGTGTGACCATAATTAAAAGTATCAGATGTTTCTATTGTACATAAACTTTTCCTTGTGGTCTAGGTCCTCCACTCCAGTAACATAGCGGGGGTGTTAATGGGATGTGTGTATTATAAATCCATCCTAGTGTTCCTGCTGTTGCCCTTGAAAAGGGTTGTAGCTGCTTGCATACCCAAAAATATTGTATATTAGTTCCAAACTCTATATTGCAACGTCCACAAATGGGTGAGAGTCCAGGGTTTAATTTGTGAACTGTGCTAGGTGGTTGACATATACAGAATACTGGATGAGCAACCATACACAACCAGCCTGTGCTGACACCGTGGGGTTCTGATTACATCAGACCTCAAGAGCAAATCTTGAGAGGTTTGATTTAATCAGAACCCTGTGGCCCCCCCAGTGCATGCTGTTTGGACATAAGTTTGCCATACCAGTATTTTATATAGTGTATAGTTAAATTTAACTTTTTTTGTTTATGAAAAGTTGTCTTACAGCGTTCTGCGGCAGCAGCGAACGTGCCTGTGGTTCAGTTCAGAAGTTAAACTGATTGCTGTGCACGTGACAGCAAAACACTAGGGTGCCACAAGGATTTCCAATCATCTGGAATGTTGTTGTACCATAGAATAGTACTACAGTATTCCATGATCTTTGAGCTGTGGTACAGCAGCATTTCAGCTGAGATGGAAATCCATATGGAACAAGGGGCAACTATACACTATAGCCTGCTAATAAACTTGAATTGTGCATCCTTCTGTGTAATACATATAAACAGCCCTATATGTGATGAGCACAGACTTTCCCATCCCTTATCTGGGATTCAGCATTGTAAGTCAGGATCCCATCTAGCTTGTACTTTTAGTGGTGGATCTACACCCTGCCTCCTGCTCTTTGTTACCACTGGTTAAATCATTTTAGCTGGATCTTGCCTTGTCTGTAATATTATTTGCTCCAGTGAGACTAGCCCAGCTTTCAGAGCATCCTCCCTGAACAACTTGCTAATATAGTGCCTGGCTTGTAGATAAGCATATAAGTGTGCATTGGCACCTCCCAGGTCACTTTTCCCTCACATCCCCCAAATGCAGGGTTTTAAATAATTGATTAGCAGTGTTTTTCTTGGGACAATATTAACTGTACAGAAAGCATTTATATAGGTTTTCTAGAAGTGTTTTGTTTGTTAAACACAGTGAGGCAAGTGCTATGCATTTTGCAATGTTTTAGAACTTTTATAAGCAAAGCGCTAATCAATTTCTAGAGTTAAATAAAACCTGAAATGCATCAGATCCCTGATACACTGGATTCCTTAGCTTGCAATTCCCTAAATCCTGCTGTCTTAACCTGGAAGGAATTTGGGTTGCCCAACAGTGAGAGGAAAAGGTTGTGATCTTTCAAGAAGCAATCTTCAGCTTTGATTCCCACTTATGGGTTTGAAGCTGGAGGCACTAGGACCCTGCAGGAGAACATTTTGTTTGAGAAGGGAGCTGGCCATGGCTACTGAGCACAGTGCCTGTGCATCCCCACTTGGTGTCGTGTGCCAGCCAATAACTGTTGCTGGCTCCTTCAGTTACCTCATTTCTGTTCTTCCCGCCATCAGGTGCACACCATGGTAACAACAGCACCTCATTTTTACTGTCGCCATCTTTTCTTTTTTTTTTTTTGCTATAGAGCAGTTTTTCCCACCTTGGCAGGACGGGCGGCTGGTTCGATTCATCCCATGAGCTGCGGACATCCCAACTCCCCTTCAGGGAACCGGAACCAGTATCTCTCTTGGATTTTCCCCTCTATGGTGGGGCTGAGAAGGAAGGGTTGAGCTCCCCCACCCGTAGCACAATCCAGACTGTCCCTGGTCTCCAGAGAGCAGGGGGGCCAACAGCTTGACAGGCAGAGCTTCATGGAGCTCGTTTCCCAGATTTTCTACATAGAAACATAGGAGATGACTGCTGATGGCAGAAGGGGACCTGTGGTCCATCGAGTCTGCCCAAGCAGGGTATTCCGGGACCTATTGTGCACTGGTGTTCTGTCCTTCTAGACACCCAGCCTAGCCCTTGCCAGTGCCATGTTCGTTCCCAATCCTTGTCCCACCCGTGCTTAAAGCTTGATACTGACTTTGCAGCCACCACCTTGGGAGGTACTCTATTCCAAGGTTCCACTACCCACTCTGAGAAGTAATACTTTCTGATGTCCCTCTTGAACACTCCACCCTTCAGTTTCCACTCGTGCCTTCTTGGAGTTGACTTGACGATCTTCCCTGTGTCATTCTTCACTGTCTGGGTGTCAGCCGGAGGCGCAACTCCCCGCAGGAGTTTTTTTTTCTTTTTCTCTTCCATTAGGGGAGGAGCCGGCAGCAGAGGTGGCACTGTCCTCGAGGCTGATGAACCGTGGCGCACTGCGTGGGTTGGCCAGTAATGGTCGCCGACTCCTCCTCCACCCCAGTTCTGCTTCTCCCACCGTCGAGCACAGCACCGCCACGCTGAGAAGATTTCATCTGTGACCTTGCGGCCTAGTTTTCAACACGCTGTTGACGTGTAGTTTTCGGCGCTGCTGTTGACGCCATTTGCTACGTTCCAATTCTGCCATCCGTTAACAACTGGGTGCCGTGTCTACAGGAATCAGGTAAGACCTTTCCTTTTCTTAGCGGCAAGTCTGTTCCTTATTTTAATTTTAGTTACCGTGAGTCATGTTGGATTCTTCCAGGGACAGAAAGCGTTCTTTCAAGGCAGGCCATCCCCCTAGGCGTCAGTGTCCCTGTGGCTGGCAGATGTCCATCATGGACCAGCATGACTGTTGCCTCACCTGCGTGGTCCATCTCACAATATGGATAATTGCGACACTTGCTTCTCCATGGACCGCCGAGTTCTGGAGCACTATCACTGAAAGTCGGACATGCTCTGCCAACTTTTGGAGGGCAGCGTCATTCGAGGACTCAAGTGCAGGTCTCTCGCCTTCCTCGGATCCCCACCCAGTTCTGTATGGACCGGTGAGGAGAGGCCTCTCCCTTCCAGCCTTGCCAGGAGGAGGCCTCTTCTGTGGTGCTGTAGGAACGGTCTGGCCTCTCTGGGGCCAGGCCAGGCCAGGCACTGCACAGGCAGTCACCTCTTGGAGGTGTAGGCGCCCCAGTGTCGTGGCCCATGCCTGCTGGATCCAGCATGGGTGGCTCCTCAGAGCTGCCTGCCGGTGCCATTTGTGGCTCCAGATCGGACGCACTGCGAAATGTGTATGGCTCTATTCAAGGACCGAGGGGAGACTCCTCTGGGGTCACTCATCTGGAGGTCTTGTGCATCTCCTCCTCTATGGAGCCGGATGATCAGGAGACTGATCCGGACTGGCGGCCCAACTCATCAGAGTCAAAGGGCACTCCGGTGCCCAGTACCTCTGCACCCTGCCATGTTCCCCTTCCCTCAGCTCCAGTGGTTACAGTTGGCACCAGCTTCTGCGCCGTGGGAGATGTTGGAAGCAGGTCCGTTGATAGTGGCCCACAGTCTGGGGGATGGCGGTTCTGGTCACGGGGGCTCGGATGGCTGTCAGTCCTGGCGCTGGTGCCATTCATTCCTCCGGGGCCAGTACAGGGACTCCCTCTTCTGTGTCCTCCCACGGGTGGCCTGCGGGATTAGAGCAGTCTCTAGCTTCGGGAGTGAGGAGGAGGTTGGCCTTGGAGTCAACGGGGTTGAGGGGGTGAGGGGTGGTGACCTTCCCCTGGGACCCTTCGGGTTCGGGAAGGAGTTGTAGCGCCAAGCCTTCCTTCTCTCCCTCATCCCCTTTGCGGGAGGTCTTATTGGCTGGGGTTGGGGCCTGCCCTTCTGGATCCACACAGCCTTGGTCTCCTCACAGGGGAGTTTCCCCTTCAGGGTTCAGTCCTGACCGCTTTGAGCTGGTTGAGTTGCCAGTTACAGTGCAGACCTGCGGCTCTCCAGGAGCTCCGAGATCCCCAGTGAGGTCCCAAAGCCCTGGCAAAGGTCGCTCGCATAAGATAAAATGCATTTCCCCATTGCCTCTACAACCCCTCCCATTTCCCAGACCATATGGGTCCTTCGGGACCTTTGACCTAGGAGCAGTTCAGAGCCACTGCTACCGCCTTCCCCAGGTACGTCAGGGCTATGGAGAAGCAGGTCTTTCTCCTGTCTTCTCCCGCAGCAGCCGGACTCTGACTCTTCAGATTTGTCCGCCTCCTCATCTTCCTCCTTCGAGGAAGAGGCTACCTCCGACCATCTGTCCTCAGATGCTGATCAGACAGAGTATCAGTGCTTCCTTGCAGGGCTGGTCTACGATCTGCATCTATCCCACATTGCAGTATGCAATCCTGAGTGGACAACACATGTTTTCCTTAGTGAATTCAGTGCTGACCACCTGGTGGTCCCTTCCTGGCCGATCCCTTTCCAGGAAATGTTGTACTACACATGGCAGTCCTCATCTGCCCCAGCTCAAGCCCCAAGGGACTTCCAGCACAGGTACTGCACACCCCAGGGGTCTCCAGGATTTTGCTGGAAAAGTCTTCTCGGTTCATTCACACTAGTGGGACTCGCCAGAGGTGCTAGGACCAAGCGGGAGGCAAAAATCTTCAGGAGGCTGGTGCCAAGGTAGACCACACATGTGCGGTACCATGAGACTGGCTCAGCTGTATAGACTCCGCCTCGCATCGACCCTCCAGCCACCTCAGTTCCTTTTTTTCCTGCCATCGAGGCGCTTCAGTTCGATGTCCGCCAATGGGAGTCAAGTCTTCACGTGGATATGACAGCAACAGTTTCATTCAGTTCGTTTAGCTTAGTTCTGTAATTTATCTATTTGTTTAAAAAAAAATTTAATTTTTGCCACAGCCATTCCTTCAATGGAATCGACCATGGACGGTGTCGGTGATGATAGGGAAATTTCACTTGAAAGTTGTTCTGGCAGTGTGGCTTTGTCCAGTCCGCTGCCCTTTTCGATGGGGGGGTTCAACCACGGGCATTTCGGTGCTCGGGAGGGAGGAAAGTCCTTCTGTAGGCACAAAAAGAAGCGTTCCCATTCCTGATCCAGGTCAGGGACCCAGCACCAGCCTCAAGCCTTCTTCATCCCAATGGTCAAAGAAGAAGAGGTACCACTCGAGGTCACTCTCCAATATGTTTGCGTGGGGGTCATCGGGTGGATAGGAGCATTAGGCCCGACTCGACTCTGGTCTGGTCCCCGGCAGCCTCCGTTCCAGGCGGTCATGATTCTTGACCCCAGAGCCCTTTGTTGTCCTCCACTGGGGCTTCCAGTGAGCAGTTCCATCATTGGGCCACTCATATGGAGCAGTGGGTGTGACATGTGTCTCGTCTTCCTTTGGCTCCGGCTCTGGACCCTTCGGGATTCAGAGCCGTTGAGTTGAGACCAGGGTGTTCAGGTCAAGAGGTGTAGACTCCTTCTGTGGCACTAGCGTCCTCCTCGTCCACGCCTCATGCCTACCCCCATCAACTGTTGTCCTCACAGGGGCTGGCACAGGTACCTACAACTTCTTCTCCCTTATCTTTTAGGTCTGTCAGGACTTTTTGAGGATCAGCCCAGGCCTCTTCAGACCTAAGTGTCCAACGGCTGGCCTCAGTGCGGGTTTCGCATGTGGCGCCGGCTCCTGTAGCACCGTCCCTGGTGCCATGGGTGGTGCTGGTGCTGACACCGAGGACCTCGATACCGGTGGCAGCCTCATCGATTCCTCATTTTACCTGGCCCAAGCTTGTTGCAGGTCTGCCTGGCATGGAGGGAGACCTGATAAGTCTGATCCGGATGTGATCCTTTCTGACAACAATGCGGATGACTCAGTTTTGGACTGGAGAGCAAGCCTTCAATCTCAGCCGAGTCCATAGTGGAAGATCTTTCTTTCAGTCTTTACTCAAGAATATGGGATTTGACTTGGCTTTACAAACCTCCTGGTGAACCCAGATAAGCTGTTTCAGTTACAAGTCCTGCATGTCCCTGAAATCCCAGTGGATTTGACTTTTCCGCATCCCCCTTCTTTCGAAATTCTATCGGAGATGATTTGGACAAGCTGTCTCTAATTCCCTCAGTGTCTAAAGTCATCAATAGGAAATACGCCCTGCCCAAGGATAGACCAATCCTGTCTTCACAGGCTTTTGCAGATGCTTTGGTAGTGCTTGCTGAAAATGACACGGTTGTCCTTCCTCAGGAATCTTCTGCTTGACCTGTCAATAAGGAGTCTCGCAAGATCAACACTCTGGGCAAGCAGACATTTGCTGCTGCAACCTTGAGTATGCGTATTGCTAGCTACCAAGGTCTTTTTTCACAGTATGAGTATACTCTGTGGCACTCGCTTAAGGCTTTGGCTGAGAAGCTCACGGAGTCTGACGTCACCTTGAGCTACTGCAGACCATCACCAGAGGCATCAGAATCCAAATATCTGAAACTTTGAGAGAGATTGAACGGTTTATTTCGACCCTTCAGGAGCCAAGCGTGAAGGTGAAGGACTTAGGTTGGGTTTTGGACCGTCCGAGTCAAAGGTTCATCTGCAGGAAGTGGTCTGGAGGAACCCAACATATTGTTGAGTAGTGGAAACCAGCTGCCGAGGCATACGAGAATCATCTTGTCCCTGATTCGAACTTGAAGAGTACCTCTGAATTAGAGGAAGAGGCGAAGGCTTAAAGAAAGTGTTTTGTCCACTCGAGCCTGAACGATCCTGACAGAAATGCCAAGCCCTGATTTCTGGAGAGAAGAGAGGCAGTTTTATGCTGAGTGGGATGCAAAGGTCCAGGTCTGAGTCTCTTTACCTTCTAATAGTGACTGAACTATGGCTGAGTCGAGAGATACCTGAGGATCTGTCTCTGTTCTGGTTGAGACGGTCTGCCAAGTCGCTCTGTACACCTGGCAGGTAGACCACTTGAATTAGAGCCTGTGCTCCAAGCTCTATTCCCATACCCTCATTGTTTCCTGCATAAGGGGTAAGAATGAGCACCAATTTCGTTTGTTGATGTAATATGACGCCTGCTTTGTTGTCCGTTTGAAGGAGAATGTTCTTGTGACAGAGAACGTCCTTCAACACCGGACCGCATAAAGGATTTGCCTCTATTTCTGGGACGCTTATGTAGCTGGGACTTTTGTTGAGTCCACACACTTTGAGGTGGAGATTCTGACAGTGAGCTCCCCACCCCATTAGGGATGCATCCGTGGTACTGGGATTTGATGGTCCAGAGGAGCAGGTGGATATCCTTCCAGGAGACTGTTTCTTGAGACCACCAGGTGAGTGACCTCTTTAAAGGTTCTGTCACCTGATGCGATAGGATCATGGGTGAGTGGTTGGGGACCACTGAGTACTGAGCATCCACGAGTGGTTCTCATCTCCAGACGTGCTAGGGGGTACAGTAGACTGAGGATGCCATGAGGCCTAGTGCATCCGCTGTACTCCAGAGCTGTAACTGAGCTGTTCCTCTCCGGCGTGATGGGCCATTTGAAGGATATCGTCTTCTGTCTCTGAAGAAAGCCTCACACAGGAGGTGTCCAGAAGAGTCCTATAAAAAAGGAGCCTCTGGGAGGGCTGCAGTTGCGATTTCTTGAGTGTTCAGCAGAACTCCCATGGATGTAAGGTGATACAGAGGTCAGCCCCCACGGCGTCCAGAGTCCCTTTGCCTGGAAGGGCTTGCTGAAGCCACCGTCCAGATAAGGGAACACCTGGTCTGACCTTCTGAGGTGCGTCATGCAGAACTTACCAACATTCTTGTAAAAATCAGAGCGCCGAGGATAGCCTAAAGGGTGGGACTCCAACTGATAATGTTGTCCCATAGCCACAAACCTCAGGAATTTGTGGATAGCCTGGATAGGGAATGTGCTGGTAAGCATCCTGCATGTCCAGGAGGCTAACCAGTGTGTTGATGAAGCAAAGGTAACAGAGTTCTCAGAGAAATTATTTTGAATTCTCCTTGGGGAGAAATTTGTTTAGCTTCTGAGATCTAGAATGCGCTTCTCTCGGACTTCTTTGGAATCAGAAAGTAATGGGAGTAGAACCGTGTTTCGCTGATGCATGGCACCACTTCTACTGCCCTGTTGTTCAGAAGGCCCTGAATCTCAGCGGCAGAAGGTTCTGACTGAAGGGTTGACAGCCTGGGCTGCTGCTTGGGGATTTGATCCAGAGGGGTCCCACAAGATTGAGGAATACCCTCTAATTATCCGGGCGACCCATTTGTCTGAGGTTATGGGCTTCCACTGGCTGTAGAAGCATCAGACGACCTCCCACTGAGAAGAAAAGTCCACCCGGCAGCTGAGATGACCTGGCCAGCACCATGGGTAGTGCTGGGCTGGCCCTGCGCTTGTTGTGCCTCTTTGAGGTTGGGCAGGTTGGTTCTATGGAAACCTCCTCTGCCTCTGCCTCGAAGGACTGGGACGATTGTGAACCTGGACGCTATTGGACATGCCCTCGGGAGGGCAGGAGGGGTCGAGCAACTTGTAATGGCTGACCTAGTCTTTGTGTAGCTTCTAGAGCTTGTTCCACCTGAGGACCAAAAAGATATGCACCATCAAAGGGCAACGCCATCACCTGTTGCTGCTGCCGTCATTCGTAGTCTGGCGCGAGCCAGGAATGGCGAAGCGTGGTGCAAACACCAGCAGTCGCTGAACGGAAGTAGTGTCGAAAGCATCCATGGCATGCTTTAACCTGCTGTTGTTAGATTCAATACTTTCTGTAATGGTTTGAAGAAGCTCTGGCTTGAACTGACTCGTAGATCTTCAACAATTTGCTTGATAGAATGCTACAAGAATATACATACTGGGAAAATAGCCCTAGTAACTGGCAATACGCATACTTGGGGTAGAAGCAGCAAAGACTCTCTTACCTAAGGTGTCTATCTTACGAGATTCTTTGTTAATAGGTCGAGCTGTAGTAGTTTGAGGAAGAACAACCTTATCATTCTCTCGCCAGGACTACAATAGGATCCACAAAGGCTTGAGATGCCAAAATGGGATGATCCTGGGGGCTGAATATTTCATCAATGGATTTAGCCACCGAAGGGGTGAGAGTAGGATTATTCCATACCATTTGAGACAGCCTCAAAGGAAGGCTGAACTGAGGAGTCAAATCTGTAGGGATCTCCGGGGCATGAAGGTATTGGAGTCTTAACAATTTCCCAGGATCGGTGTCTGTAGTCTGGAGAGAAAGTGTGGAACTCAGATTGTTCAACAGAGACTTAAAGGACAGGTCCTCGACCACAGGCTCTGTAGCAGTAATAGACCCTGCTTCATCCACTTCATCACCCAACCGAAGGTCTGTGTTAGGCTCAACGTCATCTCCTGACAGTCCAGGAGGGACTGTATGGACAGGAAAGGAATGAAAATCAGAAGAGAAGGAAGAAGGAACGAGTGAAAGGAGGAGTCCTGAAAGCAGAGGGAGCCCCGAGCCCCGGGCGCCGAGGAGGCGACGCACCGAACGACGCTCGGACCACGCACCGAAACGATGCCGAGGGACCATGGGTGCTGATGACAGTGCTGGAGAAGCCGTGATGGCACCGAGGACGGCGCTTGAGAAGCCAAAGACGGCACCGAAGATGGCGCCGAGCGCACCATCGACGCTGAGGACGGGCGCCAAAAACACCCCAGACTCGAAAAACAGGTTTTGAAGGGGAAGAAGAGCAGGAGATAAGGGCACGGTGTGGCCCCCGCGCCTTAGCCATTGAGGAGGGGAACACTCAAGCATGGAGTCGACGGGCACCAAGAAGGTGCCGCACGCACCAGGAAAGTCAACCGCTCACCTGGTCGCCCAATGAGCCCGGGCGCTCCACGAGCACCGAGCCAGGTAGCTGAACCAACCTCCGAGCCCATTGCTCCACAAGAGCGCCCACTGATGAAACTGCTCATCTGAAGACCTACCTGCGGCGGGTAGGCCTCGGGCGTCGTAAGTCATGGCTACCAGAAGCAGAGGTTGGCGATCCGGGAGGAGACCGCAACTAGCGCCGATAACCGAACGCCTACGTACACATATCAGAGGGTGACCTCAAGTGATGCCTTCTCTTTTAGACCTGTGGGCGAAGAAGAGCTTGAGGGCAGAGCGGTGCGAGAATCGACCGTTTATTTTTTATGCTTCATAGGAACCGTATCCTCGGCATTGACTGACGTTGTCAGAACCCCTCCGGAGAAGGCGGTGGACTGGACCCAGCCCAACTGACTGAACAGCTTCACGAAGTCTCCCTACCGCTACCTGACTCTGCTTTCATGGTCGACTCGACAAAGTAGGCTGAGATTTCTTTATTTTAAAAATAAGAATAAACTTAAGTGATACTTTATCGAGATAATACTACAAAATAATAAAACTGGAAAACTATGCTGCTAGTTTGAAAGTTTGACTCCTGCTGGGCGCCGACGTCTCACTGAAGCGCACTCGACGGCGGGAAAAAAAGGAACTGAGGCGTTGGATGGGTGACGCTGAGATAGTCATTACCGCTGCTGAGAGGCTCATGATAGCCGCTCTCTGGCTCCATCTCTGGCGCCACCCTCCAGCAAAAAAGTTTGCTCCCGATGGGTCCTAGTGCCTCCGGCGCAGATCCCAATAGTGTGAATGAGTGGTGGGGACTTATGTCCAGGAAGATCACAGTTTTTCCAGGTCAAGTACTTTAATTCGGCCGAAGCCAGAGGTTCAAAAGGCGGCTGCATTAGCTGAGCTATGCAGACATTAAGATCCCAAGGCAGAGTGGGTTCTAAAGGGAGGATTAATGTGAACCAGACCTTTGAAAAACTTTTGGAATACAGGATGAGATGCCAGGGAAGAGCCTTTCCCTGCTGAGAGGAATGCAGAGACAGCTGCCAGATGAACCTTCAGAGTGGCAGGCCTAAGGCCTAAATCATTGAGATGTACTAGATAGTCTAAGGTTGCGGAAATGTCTGCAGAATTGGGCAGGGTGCCTTTCTGAGAGCACCAAATACTGAACCTTTTCCATTTGGAGTTGTTTTTCTAGTGGAAGGTTTCCTAGAGACCTTCAGAATATCCAGAACTCCCTGAGAAAGATGTAGAGCTGCATATTCTAACTTTTCAAGAGCCAGGCCTTGAGATGGAGAGACTGGAGATTGGGGTACCAGATCTGCCCCTGGGAGGAGGACAGGAGACTGTATGTCCTGGGCAGAGACAGGGTGACACTGACAAGGACAGCAGTAGAGGATACCAAGGCTGTCTGGCCCAGTCTGGAGCAACCAGTATCAGTGTGCAGGGTTGAGTCCTGATCTTGATCAGAACTCTGAACAGCAGAGGGAAGGAAGGGAGGGAAGGCATAGAGAAACCTGCCCTTCCAGTCCAAAAGGAGAGCATCCTGGGGGACCGTCCCCAGGACTGGAGGTCTGCAACAAAACAGTAGAAGTTGATGATTGTCAGTTGCTGCAAAGAGATTTATCTCTGGAGTGCCCCACCTGGAGAAGATGACCTCCAGTATGTGAGGATCCAGGGACCATTCGTGATGACCCTGAGAAATTCTGCTCAGAGCATCTGCTAGTAAGTTGTCCTTCCCTGGAAGGTGAACTGCTACCAGAGAAGTCTGAAGAGAACAGGCCAGAGACCACAGCTTCATGGCCTCTGTGCACAAGGCCGAGGGCCGAGTGCCTCCCTGCTTGTTGATGTATCACATTGTGGTGGTGGTGTCCGTTCTGACTTGGACCACCTTGCCCTTGACTGAATCTGAGAAGCTCTGCAGGGCTAAGAAAACTGCCCTGAGTTCCAGGAGATTGATATGAAGGAGAGCCTCCTGTGGAGACCAGAGCCCTTGAGCTGTCAGGGCTCCCAGGTGGGCTTCCCACCCTAGGAGAGACTTATCTGTAGTTAAAACTACTGATGGGACTTGAGGGAGAAATGGAACCCCTTGTCTGAGGTTGTCCTGGTACAGCCACCACTGGAGAGCTTGGACCAGTTTCTGAGTCACTGGAATCAGTCTGGTAAGTGAATCCTTCTTCTGAGACCAAAAAGACCTCAGATGAAACTTAATGTCCCTCATCTGGAACCTTGCTCCCTGCACCACTGCCATGGAAGATGCCATGTGGCCAAGGAGCTAGAGGAACTGTCTTGCTGGGCGGGAGACCTGAGGTCGAAAGGAGGAAGCAAGATCCACTAGGGCCTTTACCCTTGCCAGGGGAAGGAAGGCTTTTGCTTGTACAGTGTCCAGCTCCGTTCCTATAAAGGTGAGAAGTTGAACTGGTTCGAGCACAGACTTTGGAAGATTGAGTAGAAAGCCCAAGGAGCTGAATAGGTCCTGGGTAGTTTGAAGAGCTGACTTGACCTGTAAAGGAGACTGATCCACTAACAGCCAGTCGTCTAGATATGGAAAAATGGTGATAACCTGTCTTCTGAGGTAAGCCACCACTACTGCAAAGCACTTTGTGAACACCTTTGGAGCTGATGTTAGACCGAATGGCATGGCTCTGAATTGGTAATGGCCTGAAGGCAACTCAAACCTGAGGTATTTTCTGTGGAAGCACCTGATAGGAATAGGCATCCCTTGAGGTCCAGAGATGCTAGCCAATCCCCTGGCCTTAGAAATGGAAGGATTATTCCCAGAGTTACCATTTTGAATTTTGGCTTTACAATGTGCTTGTTCAAGTATCTTAGGTCTAGGATGGGTCGCCACTCCCCTGTTTTCTTTGGGGTAAGGAAGTACCTGGAGTACAGTACATTTCCCTTGTGCTGAGTAGTAACCTTCTCTATAGCTTTGAGAGCTAGAAGAGAGGAAACCTCTGCCTCTAGGGCAAGGGTTTCTGAGATTGATGCAGGTGGAAAAGACTTGGCCCTCTTTTTTGGAAATTTTTTGAAGCTGAGGGCCAGTCCCTGACTTACTGCTTCTAGGACCCATTTGTCTGAGGTCACAGACTTCCAGGCCTGGAAGTAGTAAGCCAGCCTGCCTTCTACTAGAAATGGGGAGTCAGCCTGGACTGACACATTAGGGTGTCTGCTTGGCAGGAGCCTTGGACTGAGAGATGGAGGGAGCAGCACTGCTCATCCCCTTCCTACCCCTCCCTCTGAAGAATCCCCTATGTGGGAAGGGAGAGGAGGCCTGGTCTTGGTAAAAAGGCCTTTGAAAGGGCCTGCCGATGCCCCTAGACTACTGCCTGTGCGGAGTGACTTGCCTTTCTTTGGCCTGTGCACTCCTGTATGTGGTCCTGTATTCATCCATTTTCTTCATGTAAGCCTCTGTCTGCTACCCAAACAGAGAGGTATCCACTACAGGAAAATCCATGGCCTTAGTCTGGGTATCCTGCGAAAGGCGAGTACATCTGAGCCAAGCATGTCTCCTGAGAGACAGAGATGTAGCCATGACTGTAGATGCCAAATCACTGGAGTACACAGCAGCATGAAATTGCATTTTGGATGCCTCAATTCCATCAGCAGCCACCTCCTCCAGCTCCTTGGCTAGCTGGGGAGAGGCCTGTTTAGCCAGTTCCAGAACTTTGTCCCATCTGGATTTCTGGTACCTGCCTGAGTCCCAAAGCGGATGCCAAATACTGTTTTTTGGCCATGGCATCCACTTTCCTGGAGTCCTTATCCGGGGGGTGTGAAGCCAAAGGAATGTTAGCCCTGTCACAGGCTGCAGCCTGCACTACCCCAACATGGCTGTAATGACTATTAAGAAACTCTGCAGCTGAGCCTGATATCGAATACCTCCTGTCCATTCTCTTGTCCACAGGAGGTACTGAATTAGGGGTTTGTAAAATTTTATGTGTCTGTTTCCCCCAAAGATTTATGAAGAGGGATAGACAGCTTTTTGGACTCTGGGATGTCCATCATCTCCACAAAATCAGGCTCTTCCTCCTCCTCTGCTGCTTCAGCCAAGGGAAGCTGCAGGGTTTGTGTCACCTTTTTGTAGAACAAAAAGTGTGAAGGGGACTCATAGAGCCTAGGAGGAGAGACACCTGAGGGCCTGTCAGGGGAGATGTCCGGTTCAATGGGCACATCCAGAACCCCTTCATTGTCATCGTCACCACCGGGATAGTCTTCGTCTCACTCCCACTCCTCATAATAAACATCTGGGCCATAATCCGGAGGAGACAGAGCCAACCGAACCGACCGCCGAACTGGTGGTGTCAGTTCAGATGGAACCGGTCTAAGCGATTGGACAGTACTAATCGCTTTGGCTATTTCATCCATGGTTGGAGAGAGAGATACAGGATCCGGACTGGCAGACTTACGCTTTTTCTTTGACGGAACCGACCCCTTGGGGTCAGCTCTCCTTTTGCCCAAGGAGGTATCACCTAGGTCAGTAGGCCCCTCCTCAGGTTCAGCCGCAACCGAAAAAGGGCTGGCCATCCTGATCTACAGACTTCTCTGCCTCCCTTTCTTTCAGCCTACTCAGTCTTTTATTTAGAGTGGTTTTAGGATAGTTCATACAGATTTGGCAGTCTGACTTGAGGTGGTCAAACCCCAGACAATAAACACAGATGAGGTGGGGGGTCGGCCTTAGCAAAGGCCTCCCCACACTCAGTACAGTGTTGAAACCCAGTGGGACTGGTTTTCTTCTTGGGTTTCTCAGACATGGCCAACCTAACAATTACCCTATAGTAGCTTTCAAGCCAGGTAATGAGCAACCGATCAGTTACAAACCGTGTCACGGGCTTTTTAAAAGAACCAGCAAAAGTCCGGTTCTTTTGAAACCAATCGCTACCGGAACACCACATTAATCCGAGAGAAGAGAGAAAAAATTCAACAAAGTCGGTTCCGAACCGGACTGACCGGAAAGAAACCAAAGAAAGACAATTTCCACTCTTTTGCAAAATAAAACACAGTCACTACCTATCTACATACTACCTGTGCCGTAGACAGAGGCTGGAAATCTGAAAATAATAAACAAATGCGGTTAACACCAAACACTTATTTTTCTTTTAACGAACTGAGCAGAGGAAATCTCCAGAGCGACTTCACTGTTAGGCAGAGTAAAGAATCTGATGGTTACACTGGGAAGTACCACAGACAGAGATTTGAAAACCGAGCTCGAGCTCAATGTTCTATGCTTTGCACAGAGTTAACTCTTTCCTCTCTGGGGCAGTTCAAGTGCTGGGGCTAACTGCATTATGTCTGAATGCAGCAAGACTTCATGTTGTTTGAACAACCAGGCAAGACACCCTTATTGGTTTCTAACCATGTCACAGGTATTGGAAAAAAAAAACACAAGAAAATACAGTTTGTTTAAAACTGATAAGGACCGGTAACCACACTCTAAGTTTAAAAACAAAGACAGAATATATAAATCACTAAATGGCTGGTTCAGCTGAACCGGTCGAAAAATCAGTCTTACAATTTCCACAAGTTTACTATGTCTAATTCACTACCTAGTACTTACTGTACCACAGACAGAGATCTGAACCAAAACTTGTGAAAAATAATCGGTAAAACCGAGGACTTTAACCGTCTTATGAACCGTGAGCAAAGGAGAAATCTCCAGAGTGGCCGTTCAGTTAGGCGGAGTAAAGAATTTGACAGTTGCACTTCAAAGTGCAGCAGATAGAGGTTTGAACCGAGCTCGAGCTCAATGTCCTATGCTCTGCATAGAAAATTAACCATCTATTCTCTGGGGCAGTTTGAGTGCTGGGGCTAACTGCAATAGTCAAAATACAGCAAGACTTCATGTTGTTTGAATGAGAAGGGAAGATTGTGAAGGATTGGCACAAAGGCTCCTCCCAGAGCCACCAGCAGCTCTGAGAGAAGTGCCCCCGGCCACCCAAGGCACTCTCAAGCCCTCCCCCTCAGAGAGAGACCTTTCTCTCATCCAACCCTGAGGCATCGAGGGGGACAACATCAGAGGAGCCACAGATGTCTGCAAGCCTGCCACAGCAACCCCTGAGTTAGCCCCTAAAAAGGGAACAGAAGCCACGATGCTCCCAGCTTCAATGCCACATTCAGCCTCCCACAGAAGTGCCGTCCTCTGACTCGTGATTGGGTGTGGCGTTGCCCCTAGACCCGGCACTGTCTTCAGACCCCACTCCATCATCGGCACCGCCCTTCTCCATGGCACCGGGGACGGTGCCACCCTTCCCCACAGCGCCATGAGAGTCCCCAGCACCGCTACTGGTGCTGGAACTCCAAGATGGCAGCCCCAGAGACATAGCCAGTCAGGGGAGGTGATGAGACCTTCAGAATTGTGCTGCTAGGCATTGTAGGATAGCAAGACTCTTCAGAACCAGAGAGCTCCTCAGAGGTGGGCAATCAGTCTGGGTCAGACCCATCATCCTCCTCCTCCGAAGAGGAAGGGGGCAGTGTGACCGGGAGACAGAGGCTACCCCTCATACTCTACTGGGTCTGGCACCCTGCGCGGCACCGAACAAAGGCCGTGCCGCATCTTCAGCACCGCTCTGCTCACTGGCTGTCGGGACGGTGCCAGGAGTTTGAGCGGAGCTTGCGGATGAAGTTGAGGGCCTCACAGGTTCGGGTCCAGCGTGTAGTTCTGATCACGACACTACGGGTGGTCATGGCTCCGAGGAGGCAGACAACTGAGAGGTGCTAACCAACCCCGGAGGTCGACCTGTCCACTGTCCCTCTAGCAACCAGAAGCACCAGCGAGGCCAGCACTGCGATGGCTGGCTCGCGGCCCTATGGTACATATAGTAATGGAGTGCGACCTGGGGGAAGGGTCCAGAGTTCTTGCCATGGTGTCAGGGGAACGACGCCACCTCAGAAGGTAGGAGTATTTCGACCCACCTTTAATGTGCATGTTTCAAGGACCCCGCGGTCCATGGAGAAGCACGCACTGCAGTTGTCCTTGTTGCGCTGTGGGCCCAGGCAAGAGCAACATCGATCATGGCGATCCGTTACGGAGATGGACTTGCCGCAGGGGCACCAACGCTTAGGGGACGTCCCGCCTTAGATTTAGATTTAGGACCTGGATCGGACATGAACGACTGCACACAAAATTAAATAAAATAAAGAAAAGACTCGATACCATAGAAACAAAAAAACAGAATACAATAAAAGAGGGAATCGTTCTCACCCAATTGCAGCTCTACGGCGTCGAGTAACAAACAGAACTTTGCTGGCTTCGAACAATGACGAACGACGTAGTTTGCTCTTCAACTCCCATGAGGTGCACTCTCAATGGTGAGAAGAACAGAACTGAGGTGAGTGAGGAGTTGGCATCAGTTACTGGTTGACGCTCGAGCAGCACGCTGTGCATCATCCTCGAGAGAGGTGCAGGCCTCGATGACGGCTCCTCCCACAAGAAAAAAAATTTGTAAGCTGAAAACTCCCACAGGGTCATAGCGCCTCCAGCGTATGACCCACCAGTGAAGAATGGTGAAGATACATACAGGAAGATCATAGGCATCCACTGCAGCCTTCAGCTGCTGGTTATTGGATTCTATGCCTCTGGTGATGGTCTGCAGTAGCTCCAAGGTGACGTCAGACTCCGTGAGCTTCTAAGCCAAAGCCTTAAGCGAGTGCCACAGAGTATACTCATACTGTGAAAAAAGACCTTGGTAGCTAGCAATACATACTCAAGGTTGCAGCAGCAAATGTCTGCTTGCCCAGAGTGTTGATCTTGCGAGACTCCTTATTGACAGGTCAAGCAGAAGATTCCTGAGGAAGGACAACCGTGTCATTTTCAGCAAGCACTACCAAAGCATCTGCAAAAGCCTGTGAAGACAGGATTGGTCTATCCTTGGGCAGGGCGTATTTCCTATTGATGACTTTAGACACTGAGGGAATTAGAGACAGCTTGTCCAAATCATCTCCGATAGAATTTCGAAAGAAGGGGGATGCGGAAAAGTCAAATCCACTGGGATTTCAGGGACATGCAGGACTTGTAACTGAAACAGCTTATCTGGGTTCACCGAAGAGGTTTGTAAAGCCAAGTCAAATCCCATATTCTTGAGTAAAGACTGGAAAGAAAGATCTTCCACTATGGACTCGGCTGAGATTGAAGGCTTGCTCTCCAGTCCAAAAACTGAGTCATCCGCATTGTTGTCAGAAAGGATCACATCCGGATCAGACTTATCAAGGTCTCCCTCCATGCCAGACGGGCCACCAATAACAAGCTTGGGCCAGGTAAAATGAGGAATCGATGAGGCTGCCACCGGTATCGAGGTCCTCGGTGTCAGCACCAGCACCACCCATGGCACCAGGGACGGTGCTACAGGAGCCGGCGCCACATGCGAAACCCGCACTGAGGCCAGCCGTTGGACACTTAGGTCTGAAGAGGCCTGGGCTGATCTCAAAAGTCCTGACAGACCTAAAAGATAAGGGAGAAGAAGTTGTAGGTACCTGTGCCAGCCCCTGTGAGGACAACAGTTGATGGGGGTAGGCATGAGGCGTGGGCAGGAGGACTAGTGCCACAGAAGGAGTCTACACCTCTTGACCTGAACACCCTGGTCTCAACTCAACGGCTCTGAACTCAAGGTCCAGAGCCGAGCCAAGGAAGACGAGACATGTCACACCCACTGCTCCATATGAGTGGCCCAATGATGGAACTGCTCACTGGAAGCCCCAGTGGAGGACAACAAAGGGCTCTGGGGTCAAGAATCATGACCGCCTGGAACGGAGGCTGCCGGGGACCAGACCAGAGTCGAGTCGGGCCTAATGCTCCTATCCACCGATGACCCCCACGCAAACATATTGGAGAGTGACCTCGAGTGGTACCTCTTCTTCTTCGACCATTGGGATGAAGAAGAGCTTGAGGCTGAGCGGTGCTGGGTCCCTGACCTGGATCAGGAATGGGAACGCTTCTTTTTGTGCCTACAGAAGGACTTTCCTCCCTCCCGAGCACCGAAATGCCCGTGGTTGAACCCCCCCAACGAAAAGGGCAGCGGACTGGACAAAGCCACACTGCCAGAACAACTTTCAAGTGAAATTTCCCTATCATCACCGACACCGTCCATGGTCGATTCCATTGAAGGAATGGCTGTGGCAAAAATTAAATTTTTTTTTAAACAAATAGATAAATTACAGAACTAAGCTAAACGAACTGAATGAAACTGTTGCTGTCATATACACGTGAAGACTTGACTCCCATTGGCGAGCGACATCGAACTGAAGCGCACTCGATGGCAGGAAAAAAGGAACTGAGGTGGCTGGAGGGTCGATGCCGAGGTAGTCTATACAGCTCGAGCCAGTCTCATGGTACCGCACATGTGTGGTACTACCTTGGCACCAGCCCTCCTGAAGATTTTTGCCTCCCGTTTGGTCCTAGCACCTCTGGCGTAGTCCCACTAGTGTGAATGAACCGAGAAGACTTTTCCAGCAAAATCCTGGAGACCCCTGGGGTGTGCAGTACCTGTGCTGGAAGTCCCTTGGGGCTGGAGCTGGGGCAGATGAGGACTGCCATGTGTAGTACAACATTTCCTGGAAAGGGATCGGCCAGGAAGGGACCACCAGGTGGTCAGCACTGAATTCACTAAGGAAAACATGTGTTGTCCACTCAGGATTGCATACTGCAATGTGGGATAGATGCAGATCGTAGACCAGCCCTGCAAGGAAGCACTGATACTCTGTCTGATCAGCATCTGAGGACAGATGGTCGGAGGTAGCCTCTTCCTCGAAGGAGGAAGATGAGGAGGCGGACAAATCTGGAAGAGTCAGAGTCCGGCTGCTGCGGAGAAGACAGGAGAAAGACCTGCTTCTCCATAGCCCTGACGCATTCTGGGAAGGCGGTAGCAGTGGCTCTGAACTGCTCCTAGGTCAAAGGTCCCAAGGACCCATATGGTCTGGGAAATGGGAGGGTTGTAGAGGCAATGGGGAATGCATTTTATCTTATGCGAGCCGACTTGCCAGGGCTTTGGGACCTCACTGGGGATCTCGGAGCCCTGGAGAGCCGCAGGTCTGCACTGTAACTGGCAACTCAACCAGCTCAAAGCGGTCAGGACTGAACCCTGAAGGGGAAACTCCCTGTGAGGAGACCAAGGCTGTGTGGATCCAGAAGGGCAGGCCCAACCCCAGCCAATAAGACCTCCCGAAAGGGGATGAGGGAGAGAAGGAAGGCTTACGCTACAACTCCTTCCCCGAACCTCAAGGGTCCCAGGGAAGGTCACCACCCTCACCCCTCAACCTGCTGACTCCAAGGCCAACCTCCTCCTCACTCCCGGCTAGAGACTGCTCTAATCCCGCAGGCCACCCGTGGAGGACACAGAAGAGGGAGTCCTGCACTGGCCCCGAGGAATGAATGGCACCAGCGCCAGGACTGACAGCCATCCGAGCCCCGTGACCAGAACCGCCATCCCCAGACTGTGGGCCACTATCAACGGACTGCTTCCAACATCTCCCACGGCGCAGAAGCTGGTGCCAACTGTAACCACTGGAGCTGAGGGAAGGGGAACATGGCAGGTGCAGAGGTACTGGGCACCGGAGTGCCCTTGACTCTGATGAGTTGGGCGCCAGTCCGGATCAGTCTCCTGATCATCCGGCTCCATAGAGGAGGAGATGCACAAGACCTCCAGATGAGTGACCCCAGAGGAGTCTCCCCTCGGTCCTTGAATAGAGCCATACACATTTCGCAGTGCGTCCGATCTGGAGCCACAAATGGCACCGGCAGGCAGCTCTGAGGAGCCACCCATGCTGGATCCAGCAGGCATGGGCCACGACACTGGGGCGCCTACACTCCAAGAGGTGACTGCCTGTGCAGTGCTCGGGCCTGGCCTGGCCCCAGAGAGGCCAGACCGTTCCTACAGCACCACAGAAGAGGCCTCCTCCCTGGCAAGGCTGGAAGGGGAGAGGCCTCTCTCCTCACCGGTCCATACAGAACTGGGTGGGGATCCGGAGGAAGGGCGTAGAGACCTGCACTTGGAGTCCCTCGAATGACGCTGCCCTCCAAAAGTTGGCAGAGCATGTCCGACTTTCAGTGCATAGTGCTCCAGAACTCGGCGGTCCATGGAGAAGCAAGTGTCGCAATTATCCATATTGTGAGATGGACCACGCAGGTGAGGCAACAGTCATGCTGGTCCATGATGGACATCTGCCAGCCACAGGGACACTGACGCCTAGGGGGATGGCCTGCCTTGAAAGAACGCTTTCTGTCCCTGGAAGAATCCAACATGACTCACGGTAACTAAAATTAAAATAAGGAACAGACTTGACGCCGCTAAGAAAAGGAAAGGTCTTACCTGATTCCTGTAGACACGGCACCCAGTTGTTAACGGATGGCAGAATTGGAACGGTAGCAAATGGCGTCAACAGCAGCGTCGAAAACTACACGTCAACAGCGGTGTTGAAAACTAGGCCGCAAGGTCACAGATGAAATCTTCTCAGCGTGGCGAGGTGCTGTGCTCTCGACAGTGGGAGAAGCAGAACTGGGGTGGAGGAGGAGTCGGCGACCATTACTGGCCAACCCACGTGTGCCACGAAGTTCATCAGCCTCGAGGACAGTGCCACCTCTGCTGCCGGCTCCTCCCCCTAATGGAAGAGAAAAAGAAAAAAAAACTCCTGCGGGGAGTTGCGCCTCCGGCTGACACCCAGACAGTGAAGAATGACACAGGGAAGATCGTCAAGTCAACTCCAAGAAGGCACGTGGGAAACTGAAGGGTGGAGGTTCAAGAGGGACATCAGAAAGTATTACTTCTCAGAGTGGGTAGTGGAACCTTGAATAGAGTACCTCCCAAGGTGGTGGCTGCAAAGTCAGTGTATCAAGCTTTAAGCACGGGTGGGACAAGGATTGGGAACGAACATGGCACTGGCAAGGGCTAGGCTGGGTGTCTAGAAGGACAGAACACCAGTGCACAATAGGTCCCGGAATACCCTGCTTGGGCAGACTCGATGGACCACAGGTCCCCTTCTGCCATCAGCAGTCATCTCCTATGTTTCTATGTAGAAAATCTGGGAAACGAGCTCCATGAAGCTCTGCCTGTCAAGCTGTTGGCCCCCCTGCTCTCTGGAGACCAGGGACAGTCTGGATTGTGCTACGGGTGGGGGAGCTCAACCCTCCCTTCTCAGCCCCACCATAGAGGGAAAATCCAGAGAGATACTGGTTCCGGTTCCCTGAAGGGGAGTGGGATGTCCGCAGCTCATGGGATGAATCGAACCAGCCGCCCGTCCTGCCAAGGTGGGAAAAACTGCTCTATAGCAAAAAAAAAAAGAAAAAGATGGCGACAGTAAAATGAGGTGCTGTTGTTACCATGGTGTGCACCTGATGGCGGGAAGAACAGAAATGAGGTAACTGAAGGAGCCAGCAACAGTTATTGGCTGGCACACGACACCAAGTGGGGATGCACAGGCACTGTGCTCAGTAGCCATGGCCAGCTCCCTTCTCAAAACAAAATGTTCTCCTGCAGGGTCCTAGTGCCTCCAGCTTCAAACCCATAAGTGGGAATCAAAGCTGAAGATTGCTTCTTGAAAGATCACAACCTTTTCCTCTCACTGTTGGGCAACCCAAATTCCTTCCAGGTTAAGACAGCAGGATTTAGGGGAATTGCAAGCTAAGGGAATCCAGTGTATCAGGGATCTGATGCATTTCAGGGTTTTATTTAACTCTAGAAATTGATTAGCGTTTTGCTTATAAAAGTTCTAAAACATTGCAAAAATGCATAGCACTTGCCTCACTGTGTTTAACAAACAAAACACTTCTAGAAAACCTATATAAATGCTTTCTGTACAGTTAATATTGTCCCAAGAAAAACACTGCTAATCAATTATTTAAAACCCTGCATTTGGGGGATGTGAGGGAAAAGTGACCTGGGAGGTGCCAATGCACACTTATATGCTTATCTACAAGCCAGGCACTATATTAGCAAGTTGTTCAGGGAGGATGCTCTGAAAGCTGGGCTAGTCTCACTGGAGCAAATAATATTACAGACAAGGCAAGATCCAGCTAAAATGATTTAACCAGTGGTAACAAAGAGCAGGAGGCAGGGTGTAGATCCACCACTAAAAGTACAAGCTAGATGGGATCCTGACTTACAATGCTGAATCCCAGATAAGGGATGGGAAAGTCTGTGCTCATCACATATAGGGCTGTTTATATGTATTACACAGAAGGATGCACAATTCAAGTTTATTAGCAGGCTATAGTGTATAGTTGCCCCTTGTTCCATATGGATTTCCATCTCAGCTGAAATGCTGCTGTACCACAGCTCAAAGATCATGGAATACTGTAGTACTATTCTATGGTACAACAACATTCCAGATGATTGGAAATCCTTGTGGCACTAGTGTTGTTTTTGCTGTCACGTGCACAGCAATCAGTTTAACTACTGAACTGAACCACAGAGCACGTTACGCTGCTGCCGCAGAGCTGTAAGACAACTTTTCATAAACAAAAAAGTTAAATTTAACTATACACTATATAAAATACTGGTATGGCAAACTTATGTCCAAACAGCATGCACTGGTTACAGGGTTCTGATTAAATCAAACCTCTCAAGATTTGCTCTTGAGGTCTGATGTAATCAGAACCCCACGGTGTCAGCACAGGCTGGTTGTGTATGGTTGCTCATCCAGTATTCTGTATATGTCAACCACCTCAGCACAGTTCACAAATTAAACCCTGGACTCTCACCCATTTGTGGACGTTGCAATATAGAGTTTGGAACTAATATACAATATTTTTGGGTATGCAGCAGCTAAACCCTTTTCAAGGGCAACAGCAGGAACACTAGGATGGATTTATAATACACACATCCCATTAACACCCCGCTATGTTACTGGAGTGGAGGACCTAGACCACAAGGAAAAGTTTATGTACAATAGAAACATCTGATACTTTTAATTATGGTCACACATTGTATTCAAAACACCTGGCCATCCAGACTGGCCCCATCGCTCCAGATGTGGGAAGAACTACTGCATAAAATGCTCCCACTAGAGGTTGACCTCTCCGCTATCAGGTAGCATGGAGACTGATGAACGAGCCTGGAGTATGTATTTGGATTTCCTACCACTGCAGATGACAGCTAGAGTGCAAGCAAGTATGGAACAGCCTACCACGAGAAATAGGTTTGCCTGCAACGGGTGGGAGGCGGTGAATGAATTATTAATTTCCCTTCTATTTTTTTTTTGTATTTTCTGTTTATGCGCCTCCCACATGGCATCCCCCGTTCAGCCACTCCTTTGGAGCGCCTAGGTCCTTGATGCCCTCCCGAACCCTACCGCCATCCACCAGCCCCAACTGCAGCTTACCTGGGTAGCCCGACATATCCCTATGTTGGGAGGGTCCCACTCTCGGGGTGCCTTACTGGCTAATTCGCATCCCAGGGCTGCAGGGCTGGTCCAGGCTGACTCCAGGGCTTCGTGGCAGCATGAGCCAGTGCTTGTCATCCGGTCAGACGGAAAGCCCTTTTCTCATTCTTCTGCCCTGCCCACCATAGTTCTTGGCCTTGCGAGCACAGCAACCTCAGAGGGATGCAGGGGGAACCGGGCCGTATGTCCCAAGCACATCACCCAATCCAGCCACAGGTGCCAAAGCTAGTCCCACTATCCAGGAGGGAAAATCCCCCTCCCTGCTGGTCTCCGCTCCTGGTACCCGGGCTCGAGGCGTGAACCAGGTCGCCAGCATGCTGAGCAAATTCCCTCGGCGCCATAGAGCTGGACACTTATTATTTTTCTATACAATTATGAACTCTGTTCAGACAGGTGATGTGTGTTAGTTTATTTTTTTTGTATTATGTTTATATTATGTTTACCAGATTATTTGTGCTGTGTAACAATTCAGAACCTGATTTTGTATGCAAAGTCTGTATGTCTCAGGCTTGTCTTCTGAATATGTATTGAGTAACGTCTGTTTTTCATACATAAGAAGACATTTTCAAGAAAACTATTGTGCAAAAAAAAAAAACTTCATAAAACAACAAATCTTTAGGACTCTGCTGTCAGATTAGCTGACAGCACCATCTGGGGTGACAGCTCTCTTCATCAGAAATGAAAAAAGTATTGTTGGAATGCTGTCCGGCTCAAGACCAGCACAGCAAGAGTTAGCGTGTTTGAAAAAGATTCTAAGTTCTGGGGTACCGTACCCCTAGTGAAGATAAAGCACAATTTTGACTAGGCTGTTTTAGTTCTTGTAGAATGAGTAGTTATTTATCTCTACAGTGCTTACCTGTATCAAATACATAAGGGACATACAATGGTGAGCTGTCAGATAAAAGATTTATCTACACAAGTGCTGTTTGACCGCAGGTAACCTCACGTGTGGAATAAGCCATGAATGAGATGTCCGAGGTCAAACAGCAAGAGTGTAGATAAATAATTTATCTGACAGCTCACCATTATATATTTCATTTATGCAATAGGGATGCTTTCTGTCAGTGCAGGGACATTTGCTTTTCATTGTTTATCTTTTTTTGCATACACTTGTCAAAAAAGTGAACAAAAAATTGCACTTTCTGCTGTTTTTTTGCTAATTATAAAAAATCTATAAGGTATCTATAAATGAAATACCACTCATTTTGTAGATAATTTTGTCCTGCACAACTTTCATGCTCACAGCACTATGCTACCTTTTTTCATTTTAAAGTTATTTGCATTTGAATATAGTTAGCACTGGTACTGAGGCTGAACATTCTACATGAGTTCCAGAGTGATTGTGACATATCTACTATATGTATAAAGCTGTGATGATGCGTCTACTATCTGTATAAATGTAAAATTTTGAATTTATCTCATAGTAGCTCAGATTTATCACATTGGATTAATGTGCACGCCTACTGCATAAATTTTAATAATAAGACTGGGGTTACGAGAGCCAGGACCTTATTTACCCCAGTTTATTTCTTGCCAGGAAACTTTCTCCCGGGGATAGAAAATGTATTATGTTATTTCCTTCACCCTAACTCTGGAGAATACTTTGCTTTGTGTACAAGAACAGAAAATGACCCGCGGAGTAAAGTTACCAAATGTGTTGACAGCTATAAGTATTTGGGGGTGGTACTGGACTCGGCTCTTTTCTTTGAGCTTCATATACTGTATCTTGTTATTAAGGCTACTCATCACAGGCTGGGTTTGCTTTTTACAATCCATGTTTTGTTTTTTTAATTCCAGAACCCCGCAGGTTGCTAACCCATAGTCTTCTATTTTCAGTACTAACCTATGGGCTACCAGTTTCCATGGATGCTAGTGAAAAGTTGCTTGCTAGGTTATTATGGATTACTTTGAATGCCTTACCCTGGAGTGTAGGCTGAACTTACGAATGGTTGTTATTGTAAACAGATCGCAATTGGGTTTACTTCCTCAAACCATAGGTTCACTTTTGCCAGGGCAGTTAATTCTCTGGGCAGTAGTTCCCACAGTGGAGCCACTTTAAAAAAAAAACTTCCGTTGAAAACAACTTTTGGGTAAAGGACTATTCTATTTAAGTTCCAACTTTTATAATTCAGTTCCAACTGTTATTAATAATTGCCTAAGATTGTGCACCTTTAAGGTGACAGCAAAAACATTAAAATTACATACCTACCGCAATTATTGATCTTTCTATGTATCTTCTCCATTCATCACACATGGGTAGTCGGCCAGAGGTCACGACCCTGTAGGAGCTTTTTTTTTCTGGATGGGCGGAGCCGATGCACCAACAGCACCGCCCTCAAGGCTGATGACTGCGTGGCGCCTGTGGGTTGGTCAGGTGTCGGCCCTGCCTCCCGCCAGTTCTGAGTTGCCAGAGTAAGAAGCAGGGTTGGGAGGGTGGGACAAGGATGTCCAAGGGACAGACAAAGGAAAAGATATAAGAACTAAAAGGAGAAATAAATGACTGAGAGGACAGACGAGGGAGGGAGAGAAAACTTGGGGATTGGGAGGGCCCCAATCTCTAAAAAGGAAGGAAGGAAAGAAGAAAGGGAAGGAAACGTAAGTGTGAGGGGAGGGGGCAAACTCAAGGCTCAGAGTCTGGTCCCAATTTTGAAGGACTTACTGCCCAGGGAGTTGTAAGCCTGGTTAGGCCACCAAATCCAAGGCACAGCAATTTGGCAAGCATACTCCTACAGAGCGACACAATGTCGTAAGAGATAGGAAGGACCAGGAGCCAAAGGCTGTCCTCTCCCCTGACCAACCAAAATAGGAAAAAATGGGGGAAGGGGGGAGCCACCTTCTTAAAAACAAGGAGAGAGAATTAGACCACAAGGACAAGGTCCAGAGGAGACAGGAGGCAGCCACCATCATCCCACCCCAAAGGGGTGGAAGCCAAAGGCGATGAGGAGAACAGCCCCCTCCTACTCCTCCTCCATCAACCAAAGGAAGAAGGAAAAATCCCCCTGTGTGGCCAAGGTCACCCCACTCCTGACCAATGGGAAGGGGGGAGAGGAAAGGGCATGCAGAGGGAGGGGGACCCAGAGACTGAGGCCCTAGGGGGATGGAGGGTGGAATTATGATGAATGGTGAAGATACACAGAAAGATCAAGAATTACGGTAGGTACTGCACTTTCATATCTGTGTCAGTCTCACCATTCGTCACACATGGTGAGTACCGAGCCCCTGAAGGGTCCGAGACCCTTAGGGACTAAGCCCTTAGCCCCAGTGGGTGAGACACTGAGAGGGAGAACCTCTAGGGCCCAGTAAGGCCCGAGACTGAGGAGAGTGAGACGGGACCCCTGAGGGGGTAGGAATCTGCTCCGACAGACGCTGTCTCACCCTACGGGAGAAAAGGTAGATTCTACGTAGGCGGAAGAAATCACCCCACGCTGGGCCAAGGGTGACAACCAGGAAAGACGCAGCCTGCCGTCCGCCTAATGCAAACTGCTGTGCCTACGACCCTGAAGCTACCTGCTGGCATCGTAAGATGCCCTCACTTGTGCCTTGCTATCTCCAGGCCCCTGCACAGAGAGTGCAATGGCTTGTCTGGTTACCTCCGAATCAGGCAGGAGGCTAGGAGCTGACCTAGCCTGGACCGCAAGAACCTATCACAGGAAGCATAGTGGGCCTGATGTGCAGCAATGACAGCAGCAACCGTGCCGAGTAGAAGGTCCTCCTCCCCAGAAGTCAAAACTGCAGAGTCTTGATCTGGGCCAGTCACGGTGGAGGTGCAGCCGTCAGAAGTGTCCAGTTGCGCCAACCCTGACTGAGGGTGAGGCATACAACCTGGAGACTCCGGGGCACAATACCTCTGGCTCAGATCCCTAGGGGCTGGGACTCCGGAAAAGGGTTGTTGCCAGAAGCGCAATGA
This sequence comes from Neoceratodus forsteri, assembly GCA_016271365.2. Classification (NCBI taxonomy): domain Eukaryota; kingdom Metazoa; phylum Chordata; order Ceratodontiformes; family Ceratodontidae; genus Neoceratodus; species Neoceratodus forsteri. The sequence continues at coordinate 1,505,084,006 of CM057452.1, read as the reverse complement.
TGCCTCCTGAAAAGGAACAGGCCAGGCGGGCACCACAAGGGTGGCCACAATGAAATTGCCAAAAAAGACACGCATCAAATGCTCAGGATTGTGCTGAGTGGGAGGTGGGGTGACATGAAGGTCTTCCAACATCCTCGCGAGGAAAAGCTGATACTCGGCCAGATCAGTGGCAGGGAGATGTGGACAGAAGGCTCCTCTCCTCCAGAAGAGGAGGATGAGGAAGTGGAAGACCTTGGAGATCCAGGGCCGGCTGCTTGGGGAAGGGTGTAACACCGCCTCATCCCAGGCCCTGACATAAGTAGAGAAGTGAGCAGCCGCACTCTGAACTCTTCCCAGGTGAGAGGCCCTCTAGGACCAGGAATACCTGGAAAAGCAGGAGATGGTGACAGGGGAATGGGGGTCAGATCCACCACAGAAGAGGAACTTCCTCTGTCCAGGCAAGAGAGCCCACCAGAAGTCTCCAAGGGAGGAGGAGGAGTATCAGAGAGCCCAACAGCCGACAGCTGGTCATCCACACTGGAACTGCCTAGACCGTGCCCTGAAGGATCCCCCCCCCCGTGAGGTGACCAGGACTGTGTGAGCTCAAAAGGACAGTCCCTCCTCCAAAGACAAGGGCACTCTCGAGGAGACCGAGAAGGAAGGGTGGGGTCTGCGCTGCGATTCCTCCCTGAACCCAGGTAGCTCCCAGAGAAGGGTCGCCGTTTCAAACCCAGGTCCCTTGACCCCTCGGACTCTGAGAGAGCCCTCTGCCTCAAGAACACCAGCCTAGGCAGCTGACAACCCTGGGCGGCCCCCGAGGAGACCACCCAGGGAGTAGCACCTTCCCCTTCCGTGGGTGCCGTGGTCGGCCCTAAAGTTTGGCGATCCAGGCACACCACAGGAGGGAGCGTAACAGCTGAGGGAGCGAAAATCCTCCAAGTCCAGGTTGCAGGGCAACAGTGGCCTGGACCACCGCCTGCTGGTCAGAACCCCTGACCCTAGACTCGGGGACCACTGCCCGCTCCCCTAGAGGGAGGCTGGGTCCGGGTCGCCGAAGTGACTACTGAGGTGCCCACGGGTTCTGCCAACTCGAAGAATCAGACGACGAGTCCAAACCAGACCTCAGAAGAAGTGGAGACTGAGGCCCGGTGCCAGACCACCCATAGGTGCCTGCTTCTGTCTGGACTGACGGAGGTGCCAATCTGGGGTCCCGCATCAGAATCGGCACTGATCTCTTCTGCAACACTGCAAACGGCGCCCGAGAAAGAGACAGCCCCGACCACGGCAGCGAACCGAGTCGGCTCCTGACAAGGCGCTGTCTCCTCCCACTGCACCACGAATGGCACTGAGGTTGGAGACGGCACCGATGGTGGCGCTGACAGCCCCCTCAGCACCGCAAATGGTGCCAAGATCAAGAACAATACCTCCCATGGTGCCATCACCCAGCACGGCACCACAAGCAGTGCTGGAGCTGGACATGGTGCCGTCAAGGGTCTCGGCGCTGTTCGCGGTGCCAAGTCCAGAAACAGTCAAAGATGGTGCCATAGAACTTCCCATGGTGCCATCACTGCCATCGGCACCACGAATTGTGCCACAGCAGAAATGGCACTGAGCGGCAGACCGGCACCGACCACAGCATCGCCAGAGCACACAGCACCACAAGCGGCATGAGGCCCAAAATGGCACCAACAGACGGCATCAAGGACGGTGCCGGCCCAGGCCCTCAAACATGACACCAGGGGAGCCTTCGCCCTGAAAGGCGATTGCCAGAGCGGTGCCTCCCACCCCTCCCGGGGAATGGACTGGGCCTCCTGCACCGACAAAGAGGCCTCCGCCATGGCGAGGCTACTAGAGCGGAGCCCCTCCTCCGCAAGTCCGTATAGAACTGGGAGGGGACCCGGAGGAAAGGCCGAGAGACCACGGCTTGGCCCGATGAGTGCACACCGTCCTCCAAAGTCGGCGGAGCTCGTCCAACTTTCCATGCGTGCTGCTCAAGAACTTGGCGATCCATTGAAAACCAGGCGTCGCATGAATCCATGTCATGAAGCAGGCCAAGACTTGTCAAACAATGATCATGTTGGTCGGTAATGGAATACTTGTGGCTGAACGGGCACCGACGCATAGAAAGCCGCCCTGTTTTCTGTGACTTTGTGCCCCCATATCAGATATGATCAACAGCAAATAAAAGTACAAACAGATTTAACGTCGCTGTAAAAAAAAAAAAAATAAAAAGAACGGTCTTACCAGTCAGCGGCGTCGAGTGGGTGGCGAAATGGAACCGACGGGATTTGCTTATCGACACGAGATGAAGGCCGAGCTGCAATGGTGAACTTTTGAAGAGAACTCCACGAGGTGCTACCTCTGCATCAGGAGACTAAGAACTGGCAGGAGGGCGGGCCACAATTAATGTCCAACCTGCGCGCCACGCATTATATCGCTTTATACGCCAGTTGATGCGCGTCGGCTCCGCCCATCCAGAAAGAAGAAAGAGTTCTCACAGGGTAGTGACTCCGGCAGACTACCCATGTGTGTTGAATGGTGAAGACTGACACAGATAAGATATGGTTGTACTCGAGAAATAACTGTACATGGTAATGAGCATTTTATATTCTTGTATTATGTTTTCTACATTTCTGTAATTTTACTTGTCGCATCTGAAAACGGGCAGTTTTTGCTCATCTGACAAGTGTACAAATAAATCAAAATCAAATCAATCTACGTACATGCTCTTTGGCCACCTGGTCTGCAATCTTGTTGGTTTCATGAAGAAATCGGGATTTTGATACATCTCCCAGTGCAGCAAAACACCTTGAAGAGAACATTAAAAAAAAAGAGACAATAAGGTTTTTTCTTTAATTCAGCTTATCCCTAACACTACACAGCTAAAACAGATCTTCCTGCTACCTCAGTCACTCCGGCCCCTTTTCCTACCAAATCAGTGAACCTTCTTCCTCCAATTCCAACCAGGAGGCCACCTCCCCTCTATTGACCCAGTTGTGTAAGAACAGGTTACTCACCTGTAATAGTAGTTCTAGGAGTGGTATATGTTGTTCATCCACACTCTTTGGCATGACCCTTTTGCCTTTAAGGATCACCAGAAGTCTTCAAGCTGGCTACTCCCACCCACCCGGGTGGTAAATACCTCGGCTCTGCCCCATGATGCCAGATCTTAGCCCGCTGGAAGCCAGGTTTGTGTGTCCATAGCCGGGGAGGTCGGGTGGGTCCGTGTCGATAAACAACATATACCACTCCTAGAACTACTGTTACAGGTGAGTAACCTGTTCTTCTAGAAGCGTGGATATGTTGTTCATCCACACTCTTTGGCAGGCTCCTAGCAGTTCTCTGGGAGGAGGGAGGCAAGGCACACACCCCCTACCTAGGGAACAGAGATTGGAGAACCGAGGCCCCAAAACCAGCATCCCGGCGTGACTCAAGGTCGATGTGGTAGTGAGTGATGAAGGTGTTTGCTGACTTCCAGGTAGCAGCCCGGCAGATTTCCTGGATAGGGATGTCCCTGGAAGCAGCCACCGATGCAGCAGTATGACAGGCAGAATGAGCTCTTATCCCTCTGGGAGGCTCCTTGCCCGCTAACTCAGTAGCACAGACCTATACATGATGTGATCCATCATGCAATAGTCCGTTTGGCTGCAGGTCTGCCAGAAGTGGCTTCAGCGTAGGTGACAAACAGCTGGCGAACCTCTCCCCAAATTTCCGCCATCCTCTCCTTGTAACAGGAGAGAGCACCAAGGTATGGAGCCTGTACTCGGCCTCCGAGGTGTAGTTAGGGTAGTATATCGGTAGAGTTAACACCTGGTTAAGGTGAAACTCTGACACCACCTTCGGAAGGAATTTCGGTTGGGGGCGAGGACAACCTTGTCTTTGTGGAAAATCAGATAAGGGACTCCACCGAAAGCGCCTGGAGTTCCCTTTCCTTCTGGCAGATGTGATAGCCACCAGGAAGGCCATCTTCCACAACAAGTGTGACAACTCACACCTGGGCATTGGTTTGAATGGCTTGCCCATGAGCTTTGCCAGTACCAGCAGTAGATCCCATGGAGGTGGAGGTTCACACACCAGAGGGGATATGTGATCCAAGCCTTTGAATAAGCACCAGACCACTGTCTCCTGTGCCAGCTGACCGGCCCGCACCCGGTAAGCAGAGATGGCTGCCAGGTGCACCTTAATGGTCGATGACCCCCTTTGGATAGAGATCAAAGGTAGTCAAGAATGCTAGCCACCGAACAGGATAAAGGGTCCATGCCCTTAACCTGACACCAAATGGAAAACCTTTTCCATTTGAAGGCATAGTATTTCCTAGTTGATTCCTTTCTAGATGCCTCCATCATGGTGTAGACATCTTCGGAAAGACCTAAAGCCTAGAACTTCAGCCGCTCAAGTACCAGGCTGTGAGGTGCAGGGATTGAAGGTCCGGATGGAATACCTTCCCCTGATTGAGTGATATCAAGTCCAGGCATGTGCAAAGCCGCTCTGGGGGCCTGCAGCTGAGACTGAGGAGATCTGGATACCAGAACTGGTGTAGCCAGTCTGGGGCTACCAGGATCACTTTCGCCTTGTTCCGCCTCACCTGAGAAGCACCTTGTGGGTCAAGGGAAATGGAGGGAAGGCGTGGGGAGACCTGGGGTCCACGGCCTTGAGAAGGCATCCCTTGCAGCGAGCCCTGCTGAGGGGCGGGCATGAAACAGCTTCACGGTGTTTTCCTGACGCAAACAGGTCCACCACCAGTTTTCCGCCACGGGATAACAGACTGTAGGCTACCTCTGGATGGAGAGACCACTGGGATGTCTGGCCTTTGCAGCTGACAGCATCTGCCAGATGGTTCAGGGCTCCTGCCAGATGGATGGCAAGGAGATCTGCCTCCAGCCTGTTGACGAGGGTCCAGATGCGGAGTGCTCTGCACAGCAAACGGGAGTGCGTCCACCCTGTTTGTTGAGGTAGTACATCGTCATGGTATTGTCCGTCTGGACTTGAACCACTTAACCCGCGAGCTAAGGAGCGAAAGCTGACAGTGCCAGTCTGACTGCTCTGATCTCCCATAGGTTGATGTGGTATCAAGACGCCTCGGGAGTCCAGAGCCCGTGGGCCCTTTCGTCCCTATGTGGGCTCCCCAGCCCATGACAGAGGCATCGGTCGTGAGGACAACCGCCAGCTCAGGGCAGACAAACGTGATCCCTTCCTGCAACTGGTTTGGGAGGTCCACCATTGGAGAGCATCCCACATCTTCTGGGTTACAGTGACCAGCTGGTCGAATGACCGTGGCGCTGAGTCCACTGGGCAGCCAGCTCCCTTTGAAGGGGGTGCATGTGCAACCGGGCCCATCGGACCACTGAGGTGCACACCACCATGTATCCCAGAAGGCGCAGAAAGTCTCGGGAAGAGCGCAAGTGCCCAACCAGAAATGATTGGGCAAAGGAGGAAAGACCCTCTGCCCTGTCCATCGGGAGCCGAGCTCTGGCTTGACAAGAGTCGAGGTCTGCCCCGATGAAGGCCATCACCTGAGAGGGCACGAGTTCTGACTTGGCCTCATTGATCAGGAGGCTGAGTTGAGAACAGTTCTGGAGGGCCAGGTTCCTGGACCTCCACCTCCTGTTGGGTGGAACCTGCTAGGAGCCAATCGTCGAGGGAGGGGTAAATTCTGACCCGATGCTGAAGATGGGCCACCACCAGTGCAATGCATTTGGTGAAGACCCGTAGGACTGATGACAGGCCAAACGGCAAGGTTCGAACTCGTAGACAGGGTCCCTTCACCCTGAAGCAGAGGAACTGCTGATGGGACGGACGAATTGGGACATGAAAGAACACGTCCTGCAGATCCAGTGAACAGAACTACATGTTTCCGCTTCAAGGATGGTATGATCTGGGACAGAGTGACCATCCAAAGGTGTGTGACCTGAGATATTGATTTAGGTCATGCAGATCTAGAATGGGGCGCCAGCCCCCTGTCCGCTTGGGCACCAGGAAGTACCTGGAGACAAAGCCTGGATCTGCTGGAGGATCCGCCACTGGAGCTACTGCCTCCTTGAGGAGGAGCTGAGCAATGTCGTCTCTGAGAGCCGACTGTGTCTTAGCGGATACTCATTCCTCCCGAGGGGCATGGGCTCGGCTTGGAAGGTACTGCTCGAATTCCAGAGGCAGTCCCTGGCCGACCACTTCCAGGACCCACTTGTCCATGGTGATAACGGACCAGGCAAAAGAAAGTGGCGGAGGCAGCGCCCACGGAGGACCCAGAGCTGGCGGATGGGAGGGGATGGCAGCCCCCGCCCCATCACTGAGCACGATTGGAGGAGGAGGATCCAGGACCAGAACCACGGCCTCCTTTACGGGCCTGCTGAGGACCCTGCTTAGGCCAAGGGCGCCAAGCATGAGCCTGCTGCTGTTGCTGTTCTCCACCCTGGAAGGACTGCTGAATCACAGGGGCAGAATGCTGAAAAGGCTTTTTCTTTTTCCTCTGCTGGTTCTTGCCCGAAGAACTCTTGGCAGAGGTAGCATCAAAGGTGGCATTGGACTGCTCAATATGCTGAAGGTGACCGGCCACTCCTGGGCCGAACAAGTCAGTCCCAAGGAAGGGCATGTTAGCTAATTTATGCTGGGTATCCACCGGCAAGGAGGAGAGCCTCAGCCAAGCCCTGCGACGGGAGGCAACTGCGGCAGCCATTGAATGGGCACAAGAGTCCTTGAGGTCCAGGGCCATCTGGAGCTGTTGTTTGGCAACGGCTCGGCCTTGATCCCGACTTGCTTGACCGTAGCCTGAATGTCCACGGGAGATGTGGGAGGACTTCTTCCAGCGACCCAAGGAGAGCATGGGAGAAGTGTGCCATGATGACGGCTGAACTTGCCTGACGAAGGCCCAAGGAGGAAGCCGCATAGACCTTCCTGGCTGAATGGTCCAAGAGCTTGGACTCTATCAGGAGGTCGGTCAGTGTCAGCAGAACTGCCAGTACACCTGAACAGAGGTGGTCACCAGGCTCTCGGCCGAAGGGTGCTCTGTGAACCCCACAAGGGACCCCATGGGCACTGCGTACTTGCGGGCCATGCAGGCAGATGGAGCTGGACAACAGGCAGGACGCTGCCATAGTTCTAAGGCTGGTCCAACAATGGCCTCGGCCACAGGAAAGGCCTCTGTCGGGGTATCCCCTCTCTTGAGGATAGCAGTGAGAGGGTACTCCACTTTTTTCTGGATAGGCTCCAGGGGCATCCCTGTAGACTCAGAGAAGAGGCAGAGGATCTCTTGAAAGGACGAAGGACCTTCCTCCGTCTCTAGGCCAGCCGTCCAATCATCATCCCTGGATTTGACTGGAGACCGTGCGCTGAATCTGAAGAGTCTGGATACAATGGCTCACACCCATATCACCTTCGACTACTGGGCAGTCTGGGTGACCATGACCGACGCTGGGAAGCCCAGTGTCTGGTCTATCTTGCTTGGAAGGAGCCCCTCCCACAGGCTGTTTAGGCAGTGCTTCCACCACAATGGGTGGAGAGACCGTAACAGGCCGAACTGGTGGTCTTGCCGGCTCCTCGGGCAGGGGAACCGATTTGATCGGCTCCAAGGGAGTCGGCTTCAGCCTGGTAATGGCCGGGGGGGAATCCGTGGTAGGCTTAGGACCAGACAAAATGAGCTGCTGCCACATGAGGTCCTCGTAGCGCCGACGGAGTTTCCGTCGGAGCCTCTCCTCATCCGAGGAGGACAAGGACGACGGATGGCATCGCCTCTTCTTTGAGCGCTTGTGGCTCTTCCTTGGCCTTTCGGACGAGGGGGTCCTAGACCTCGACCGAGATTGAGCAGGCTGACTCGGTCGGTCAGGAGACACCAGCAGGGCCGGTGACTTCCCGGAGTCTGGGACCGGATCCTCAATGGGGACTCCAGCAGGCTGGGTCTCCTCATTGGGGAAGACAAGGACCGGGATCTAGAGAACTGGCGACAGTGGGTCGATTGGTCTGATAACGATCTCGACCTCATCGGCCACATCCTCAGTCATCTGGCCTGACAGGAGGTCCCAGAAGCCAGCGGCCGAGAGATCTCGAACATGCGGTCGAGACCGCATGTTCCTGGGACTGAGACCTCTCGGTTCAAGAGCGCCTTCTCGCCAGACGAAGACTTACTCGGATCCTTACCCCAGGGACAGGATCGAAGAGTGCAGGCTCACAGGCACCTCCCCTTGGTAGGGAGAGACTGGCACAGCTCCCTGAAGGAACCCGAGAAGATGGAGCCCAGATTGAGTGCAAACGAAAAGCTCTGGGAAGAGCAGGCCGCTTTCTTCCTCAAGGCTTGCATACACTCCCACTGTTCAGCAGATCCCACCGCGCAGAAACCGCCCACCTAGCCTCCTTCGATTTCACCAGAGGGTTCTCTCTTTTCGGTCTCCCCAGCTGTAGGCATGCAAGACAGTCGTCCAGAACTTTGGGATGGAAGGCCAAGCAGAACTGCAGGACGAGGTGTCATGACAGACACCGAGGCAGTAGACGCACACAGAATGGGGATCAGTACATGACATCTTCTGGCCGCAGGAGCACTGGCGAAATCTGGGAGAAGATTTTTCTTCCATAATAGAAGTGACAAATTCGCGATCGCTAATTCGAGAAATTTGAAGTTTCAGTAGAGCCGATTTGAAAGCCGGGGCCTGCGAATGCGTGAGCATTAGAAAGGCACTGAATCTTCTGGCAGAAAGGAAGATCTGGGGTCATGGGGCGTAGCCAAGGTATATACCACCCGGGTGGGTGGGAGGAGCCAGCTTGAAGACTTCCGGTGATCTTTAAAGGGGAAGGGACATGCCAAAGAGTGTGGATGAACAACATATCCATGCTCCTAGAAGTATCGATACTGGACAGCCAAGAAGTACCTCCCTTTCTTTAGTGGCTTTAGCCTGTCCAGCTTCAGTCTGGGCTTTTCCTTATCCAAATAAAGTCCGAAACCCTTTTTCTAGCCTGTGAAGATCTCAGACTGTGGGGCATATTGGGATCATCTGCATAGTGTAGAGTATTCTCGGTAGTACATTTATTTTAATAGGTTAATGCGACAAGCCTGATACTGGAATAGCCCTCCATCTTGCCAGGTCCGCTATAACTGTGTCAAAGAGGGGAGTGTAGTTCCAGCCATAGAGCTTATTTAATGCCTCTCCACCTTAATCCCCAAGTAAGTAAAGTTGTCATTCACCTTTTTTTAAACCCCATACATGGTTACGGATCCCCTTCACTTCTTTTCCCAGAAACATTTTCTCTGACTTTTGGAGATTAAGCTTATATCCAGATTAAAAGGCAAACTCATTGATAATACAAAGAAGACCTGGTATCGATTCCCTTGGACGTGTAACAAACAACAACAGGTCGTCTGCATATAGAGTAAGTCGATGCTGGCCACCCTTATTCCCTGTGGTCCCCTGTATTTCCTTACTCTCCTGTATCTTGATAGCCAAGGGTTCTATAGCTATGGCAAAAAGACGAGGGGAGAGGAGGCACTCATGCCTAGTACCCCTGAACAGTTCAAATTCCTCAGAGGGCATGCCATTTACTAATATCTTCGCCTTCGGTTCCATATATAACATTTTTACCAAGGCCACAAACCCATCTCCCAACCCAAACCTGTGCATGTCTTCGAACAGGTAATCCCAGTCAATTTTATCGAACTCTTTCTCAGCGTCCATAGTCAGCACACAGGCCTGGCCAGGACACTGAGTACCCCACCACATAACATTAAGTAGTCTTGTCATATTATGGTAGGAAAGCCTACCTTTCACAAACCCCGTCTGGCGGGATGCACCACAACATGGAGCACCCGTTCCAGTCAAAGGGCAGTACCTTAGCCATGATTTTGCAGTCATAATTGAATAAGGAGATAGGTCTATATGATGAACATTCTGTGTCATCATTGCCAGGCTTTGGCAGCACACGTATGTTTGCCTCCAGGCATGTCCTAGGGAGCCCCCTCTCTCCACTAGCCTCCTCCATGAGTACCCTCAGCTGTTCTGGAAGGGCTCCTTTAAAACGTTATAGTATTCTGCCCCAAACCGACTAGGCCCCTGCCTTACCTGGTTTGAGGCTACCTATCTGCCATCGAGGAACAGGTCAAGCATAGGAAAACCAGGAGCAGTTGTAGAATTCACCAAAAATATTTATTTACACTAGCAGTAACATAAAAATAAACATGTTCAGTATAACTATTTACAAAGGCAAAATAAAATAAAGATCCATCAGAGTTTTCCTCAATCTCGGTGTCCTTTTTTCTTCTTCAGCAATTGCAGCTCAGCTCTCTATAAGTCCTTCCAACCCCATTCTTAACAAGCATCCTGTTCTTGTATGTTTCAGGCAGGTGCAAGGCAGGAACACAGTGTCCCAGAAATGAGGCCCTTTTCCACAGCTCTTCTGCAAAAGGCCTAAAATTTGCACTCAGATAACCTCTTAAATTTTCCAATAGCTTTTTGCAATCATCTCAGAATATAATTATATAGATTTCAAATATTAACATTATATATTTTCTAAACAACAGGATCCCAATATCAGTTACATTTCCATACAATGATTTGTATATATTTTATATCAGCAGATATGCAAGGGAGAAAAGACAGCAAGGAAGGGCTGAGAGACAGTGAGAGGCAAATAATTGCGAGACTGTCAGGGTGATCAAGTCCTAGGTCTCACGAGAATATTTGCTTGCGCAACCAGAATGACAACAGACAGGAAAGGGATAGAACAGAACAGATTTCTGCATTCAAACTCTTTCCATAACAACTGGGACAGGGTCCTATTCCACCCTGCCACATACACCCCCTCCTTAAGAGGGAAGAAAAAATTACTCACCATAGTAATGTTGTTTCTTCTAATGGAGTTTTGCTGTATTCTGACAATCTGCAGTTAGCCTCAGCACTTGAACTGCCCCGGAGAGGAAAGGGTTAACTCTATGCCAAGGCATAGAACGTTAAGCTCGATCTCGGTTTTCAAACCTCTGTCCCTGGTACACTTCAGTGCAATCGTCAGATTCTTACCAGCACTAATACTAACTCATAGAATAGAAATTGTTTTATGAAAACTTTAAAAGCCAAGGCAACTACAATTGGGGTCCAAAGACTCGGGTCAAGAACCCCCAAAAGAAAACCTTACGTAGATAGTGATAATAACCCAACACTGTAATAAAACAAGAGAAACAATCTAAGCAGAATGGGATCTAAAAGGTACACCTCTGGGGTGCAACACTGCACCTGCCAGCCCACAACCCAAAACACAGAGGTTCTGAGAGGAGAGGCAGGGATGGAGGTCAGAATACAGCAAGACTCCATTAGAAGAAACAACATTACTATGGTGAGTATTTTTTCTTCAAACAACATGAAGTCTTACTGTATTCTGACAATCTGCAGACTACCAAGAAGTACCTCCATGGAGGCAGGAACTACAGAACCTACTTAGGAAAGAGGCTCTTCAGCACTGCAGTGCCAAACCTAGGATTACTTCTGGTTTGGGTATCCAGACAATAATGCTTAGTGAATGTCTGAACAGTTTTCCAGGTGGCTGCTTTACAGATTTCCAGGAAGGGAATATCCCTAGCTGCTGCCTGGTACAGTGTGCCCTCAGGCCTGAGGGAGGCTCTTTGCCCAATTTAGTATAACAGAACTGGATACAAGAAACAATCCATCTGGCAATAGTCCTCTTAGTGGCAGGTTTACCCTTGCCCCCCTCACCATAAGTGAGAAACAACTGAGAACAGCCACCTCTATGGACCTTGGTATGGTCAATATAATAATTAAATGCCCTTTACATCCAGACTGTGCAACCTTCGCCACCTGAAGAAGAGTGGTCAGTGAAAAACACAGGCAGAGACATGGTCTGGTTAAGATGGAAATCTGACACCACTTTAGGGAGAAATTTTCTATTTGTCCTAAGGACCACCTTATCTCTGTGGAAGGAAATAAAGTCAGGTTCCACTGACAAAGCCTGTAACTCACTGATCCTCCTGGCGGAAGTAATGGCTACCAGGAATACAGTCTTCCAAGTCAAGTACTTTAGCTCAGCTGACGACAAAGGCCCGAGGGGGCTGCATAAGCTGTGCAATACAGATATTCAGGTCTCAAGCGAGTTGGTTCCCTAAAGGGAGGATTGAGATGAACCAGACCCTTGAAAATGTACGAACAGAGGGTGAGAAGCTAGGAAGATCCCTTCCTGCTGAAAGGAAAGCAGAGACAGCTGCTAGGTGAACCTTAAGAGTAGCAGGCCTGAGGCCTAAGTGTTCAAATGGACTAAATAGTCCAATGATGTGAAATGCCAGCAGAATCTGGCTGAATATTCCTCTGAGAACAAAAACTAAACCTCTTACACAGAGTTATAAGTTTTCCTGGTAGAAGGTTTCCTAGAAATCTTCAAAATATCCAAAACTCTTGTGAAAGATGCACTCCTGCAAACTCTAACTCCTCAAGAGCCAAGCTTTTAGTCTGAGAGACTGGAGATTGGGATACCAAATTCACCCTGGGAGGAAGACAGGAGGTTGTGCCTCCTGGGAAGACAGAGAGGATTGTTACTGCCAATGACAGCAGCAGAGGGTACCATGGTTGCCTGGCCCAATCCGGAGCCACCAGGATTACTGTGCAAGGTTGGGACCTGATCTTGATCAGTACTCTGAATATCAGAGGGAAAGGAGAAAAGGCATAAAGAAACCTGTTTGTCCAATCCAACAGGAAAGCCTCCTGAGGAACAGACCCTAAGATTGGGGCACGCAACAGAACAGAGGAAGCTGATGATTGTTTGGGGTTGCAAAGAGATCTATCTCTGGAGTGCCCCATCTCTGAAAAATGATCTGCAGGATCTGACAGTTCAGGGCCCACTCATGATGACCCTGAGAGATCCTGCTGAGGGCATCGGCTAGCACATTGTCCTTCTCCAGCAGATACATTGCTACTAGGGAGGTCTGAAGGGAGTACGCCAATGACCACATCTTCATGGCTTCTGTGCACAAGGCTATGGATTGAGTGCCTCCCTGCTTGTTTATGTACCACATGGAAGTGGTGTTGTCCGTCCAGACCTGCACCACTTTCCCCTGAACTGAGGCCGAGAATGCTTGAAGGGCCAGAAGCACAGCTCTGAGTTCCAGGAGACTGATGTGGAGAAGAGACTCCTGCTGAGACCAAGTACCCTGTGCGGTGAGGTTCCCCAGACGAGCTCCCCCAACCCAGGAGGGATGCATCTGTTGTGAGAACAACTGAAGGGACCTGGGGAAGAAAGGGAACTCCCTGTCTGAGATTTTCCTTGTCCAACCACCACTGGAGAGCCTAGGCAAGACTCTGAGTCACTGGAATCAATTTGGTGAGTGGATCCCTTCTTTGGGACCAAAAAGATCTGAGGTGAAATTGAATGTCCCTCATTTGGATCCTGGCTCCCTGCACCACTGAAGTGGAAGCTGCCATGTGGCCTAGAAGCTGAAGAAAATGCCTGGCTGGCCGAGACACTCGAGCTTTGAAAGAGGCTGTCAGGTCTGTGAGGGCCTTCACCCTTGAAAGGAGGACTTTTGCCTGAATGGTATCCAGCTCTACTCCTTTGAAGATGAGTAGCTGGACCGGTTCCAGCACTGAGTTGGAAAGATTGAGGATAAACCCTAGAGAACCCAGAAGCCTCTGGGTAACAGCCAATGCTGACCTGACTTAGTCTGAGGACTGGCCTACAATGAGCCAGTCGTCCAGATAGAGAAAGACAGAAATGCCCTGTCTTCTGAGAAAAGCCACTACTACTGCTAGGCACTTTGTAAAGACTCTGGGAGCTGATGTCAGGCCAAAGGACATTGTTCTGAACTGGTAATGACCTGAGGGCAACTCGAACCCGAGGTACTTCCTGTGGGAGCATCTGACAGGGATGTGAAAATAGGCATCTTTGAGATCCAGAGAAGCTAGCCAGTCTCCTGTCTCAGAGAAGGAAGAATGATTCCCAGAGTCACCATCTTGAACTTTGGTTTTAAAAGATGTTTGTTCAGATATCTTAGGTCTAGGATGGGTCCACTCTCAGTCCTTTTGGGGTATGAAGTACCTTGAGTACAATCCTTGCCCTCTGTACTAGAGGCACATGCTCCACTGCTCTTAGAGCAGCAAGGCCAAACCTCTGCCTCTAGAGCAGCTGTTTCCAGTGGTGAGGAAAGCTTGAAGGACCTTGCCCTTACTTTGGGGAATTTCTTGAAACTGAGAGCAAGTCCTGGCCTACTACCTCCAGGACTCATTTGTCTGGTGTTACAGACTTCCACTCCTGGAAGAAGAAAGTCAGCCTGTCCCCCTGGGATTAAGGAGGCGACCTGGTCTGACACATCAGGGTGTCTGTTTGGCAGGGGTCCTAGCCTGAGAGGTGGATGCAGCCCTGCTTATCCCCCTTCTCCCTCTCCCTCCAAAGAAACCCCTCTGCTGAAAAGTAGAGGAAGCCTGAGCCTTGTAGAAAGGCCTGCCCCTGCCAGCCCTAGACTGCTGCTTTTGAGGAATGGCCTGCCTTTCCTTGGCCACTGCACTCCTGTATGTGGTCCTAAACTCGCCATTTTCTTCATGGACTCCTCTGTTTGCTCCCCAAATAGAGAGTTCTGAGTGACAGGAAAATCCATAGCCTTAGCCTGGGTATCCTATGAGAGGCTAGTAAATCTGAGCCAGGAGAACCTCCTTAGGGAGAAAGATGTGGGCATGACTCTTGAAGACACATCATTCGAGTCCACAGCAGCATGGAACTGAACTTTAGATGCTTCGATGCCATCTGCAGCCACCTGCTCCAGCTCCTTGTTAGCTGGGCAGGGGCATTCTTAGTTAACTCCAGAATTGCATCCCGCTTTGACTCTGGTACCTAGCTACATAGGCCGTATGAGGCCTGCTTGAGTCCCAAAGAGGATGCCAAGTGGTTTTAGCCATGGCATCCACTTTCCTAGAATCCTTATCTGGGGGGTGTCAAGGTTACGTTAGCCTTAACACAAGCTACAGCCTGCACTACCCCAACATGGCTGCAATGGTTATAGAAGAATGCTGTCCCTGAGCATGACAGCATATACCTCCTTTCCATCTTTTTATCCACAGGAGGTATGGAAGTGGGGGCCTGTAAAATTTTCTGAGTCTGTTTCCCCAAAAACTTATGAAGGGGAATGGACAGTCTCTTTAACTCGGGGACAACCATCATCTCCACAAAGTCAGGATCTTCATCCTCATCCAAGACTACCACCATTGGGAGCTGGAGGGTTTCTGCCACCTTTTTATAAAATAAAAAGTATGAGGGGACTCAGACAGTTTGGGAGGAGAAGAAAAAATTACACACCTTAGTAATGTTGTTTCTTCTAATGGAGTCTTGCTGTATTCTGACATGCAATTAGGTCCTGCCTTTCAACTGCCCCAACTGCCCCGGAGAACAAAGAGTTAAACTTTCCATGGCCAGCATGGAATGTTCACCGCGAGCTCGGTTGAAGCCCCTGTCTGCTGTTGTTTAAACTCCAACCGTCAGATCTTTACGAGCAATACTGACTAGAAGTTCTGAGTGGAAACTGTAAAACACAACTAGCCAACTGGCAACTAAATTTATATAAAAGGGTTTTCTGGTTTCAAAGCAAAGACTCAAGTCAGGAAACCCAAAAACAAAACACATCCCAAAACACAACACTCACCCAAAATAAAGGAGGGTGAAAAGGGACACCCTAGGGTGTCAACCACTGTCCTGCCCACCCACATCCAAAAAACAGGGCCTGAGAGGAGGAGGAGGTCAGAATACAGTAAGACTCCATTAGAAGAAACAACATTACTAAGGTGAGTAATTTTTCTTCAAACAACATGAAGTCTTGCTGTATTCTGACAAATGCAGAACACAAGCAGTACCTCCACGGAGGAGGGACAGAACCTACTTTGGAAACAGGCTCTGAAGTACTGCTGTGCCAAACCGAGCATCACTCCTAGCCTGGATATCCAGAGGGTAATGCTTGGTGAATGTATGGACTGTTTTCCAGGTGGCTGCTTGACAAATTTCTAGGATAGGAATATCCCTGGCAGCAGCCAGGGAAGCAGCTGTACCTCTAGTAGAGTGAGCCCTCAGGCCTCAGGGTAGAGTTCTACCCAGTTTTTTATAGCAGAACTGTATACAACAAACAATCCACCTGGCAACAGATCTCTTAGTGGCAGGTTTGCTCTCTACCAACCTCTCCATATGTGAGGAACAATTGAGGGACTCAAACATGTGACCTTGGTGCACTTCTATGTGAGCTGAGGGCCCTTTTAACATCATGTTGTGCAGCCTCCTCTCTCAGAGGAGGAATGGTCAGTGAAGAAAACAGGGAGAGACATAGACTGTTAAGGTGGAAATCTGAAACCACCTTAGGTAAAAACTTCCTGTTAGTTCTTAGGACCACTTTATCTCTATGGAAAGAGATGAAATCAGGCTCCACTGACAGGGCTTGCAATTCACTGATACGCCCGGCAGAGGTAATGGCTACCAAAAACACAGTTTTCCAAGTCAAGTACTGAAGCTCTGCAGAGGACAAAGGCTCAAAGGGTGGTTGCATAAGCTGAGCAATGCAAACATTAAGGTCCCAAGCAGGAGCAGGGTCTCTAAAGGGGGGGATTGGTGTGCAGCAATCCCTTGAAGAACTTACAGAACACAGGATGGGCTGACAGAGGAGAGGGCTTGCCTACTGACAGGAAGACAGAAACAGTTGCCAAATGCACTTTAAGTGTAGCTGGCCTAAGGCCTAGGCCATTGAGATGGACCATATAGTCCAGAACCGTAGGCAACCCAGCAGATTCTGGAGAAATATTCTTATTGGAACACCAAATAGTAAACCTTTTCCATTTGGAATTGTAAGTCTTTGGTGGAAGGCTTTCGAGAAGCCTTAAGGATATCCAGAACCCCTGGAAGGATGCAGATCAGCAACGCTAACTCTTCAAGAGGCATGCCTTGAGATTGAGACACCTGAGGTTCGGTACCAAATCCTCCCCTGAGAGGATGTCAACAGGTTGTAATTCCTGGGAAGAGACGGGACAGTAGACTGCTAAGGACAGCAACAGGGGGTACCAGGGCTGTCTGGCCCAGTCTGGAGCAATTAGAATCACTTTGCATGGTTGTGACCTTATCTTGACTAACACCTTGAACAGGAGAGGGAAGGGGGGAAAACCATACAGAAATTTCCCTTCCCAATTCAGGATCAGAGCATCCAGGGGACTGAGCCCAAGACTGGGGGTCTGGAACAAAAGTGAGGAAGCTGGTGATTGTCTGGGGCTGCAAAAGATCTATCTGTGGAGTGCCCCATCTCGAGAAAATCACTTTCAAAACTAGGGATCTAGGGACCATTCGTGATGGCCCTGGGATATCCTGCTGAGAGCATCTGCTAGGACATTGTCCTTCCTGGGAGGTGAACTGCTATCAGAGAGGTTTGCAGGAATAGGCCAGGGACCACAACTTCATTGCTTCTGTGCACAAGGCCGTAGACCGAGTGCCACCCTGCTTGTTGATGTGCCACATTGTGGTGGTGGTGTTGTCTGTTCTGACCTGGACCACCTTGTTCTGTACAGATTTGGAGAAAGTTTGCAGTTCCAGAAACACTGCTCTGAGTTCCAAGAGATTGATGTGAAGCAGAGATTCCTGAGGTGACCACAGCCCTTGGGTGGTAAGATCCCCCAGGTGAGCTCCCCAGCCCAGCAGGGAAGCATCTGTGGTGAGTATCACTGAATGAGACTGAGTGACAAAAGGAACTCCTTGTCTCAAATTGTCCTGATCCTGCCACCAAGGCCTGGATCAGGGTTTGAGTCACTGGGACTAGTTTGGTAAGGGAATCCTTTCTTTGGGACCAGAAGGCTTTTAAGTGGAACTGAATGTCCCTCATCTGGAATCTTGCTCCCTGGACCACTGCTGTGCAAACTACCATGTGGCCCAGAAGCTGAAGGAAATGCCTTGCTGGTCGAGACACCTGTAGGGTGAATGAAGAAGCCAGTTCCATAAGGGTCCTTGCCCTGTCCAGGGGAAGGAAGGCTCTTGTCTTTACTGTATCCAGCTCCGCCCCTATGAAGGTGAGGAGCTGTACTGGCTCGAGAACTGACTTTGGATAGGTTGAGGAGGAATCCTAAGGAAGTGAGCACTTGGCTGAGTTATTTGAAAATGTGACTTGACTTGACTTGGTCTGGAGAGTGACCCACTATGAGCCAGTCGTCCAAGTATGGGAAGATGGAGATCTTTTTTCTCCTTAGGAAAGCAACCACCACTGCCAGGCACTTTGTGAAAACCCTTGGGGCTAATGTTAGGCCAAAAGGCATTGCTCTGAATTGATAGTGGCCTCAGGGCAACTCGAACCTGAGGTACTTTCTGTGGGAGCACCTGATGGGAATGTGAAAATAGGCATCCTTGAGGTCCAGGGAGGCTAGCCAGTCCCCTGGCCTTAGAGAGGGAAGGATTATTCCCAGAGTCACCATTTTGAACTTTGGCTCTAAAAGGTGTTTGTTCAGATATCTTAGGTCCAGGATGGGCTGCCATTCTCCTGTCTTTTGGGGTTAGGAAGTACCTGGAGTACAATCCTTGCCCTGGGTAGGGTGGGAACCTCTCTATGGCTCTGAGAGCTAGGAGGAAGAAACCTCTGCCTCTAAGGCAAGGGTCTCTGATGGATTTGCAGGTGGAAAGGATCTGGTTCTCATCTTGGGAAATTTTTGAAGCTGAGAACCAGTCCCTGGCTTACTACTTCCAGGACCCACTTGTCTGATGTCAGAGACTTCCAGTCCTGGACAGAGTAAGCCAGCCTGCCCCTACTGGTACTGGAGAATCGCCCGGACAGACCCATCAGGGTGTCCGCTTGGCAGGGGCTTTAGGCTGAGGGGTGGATGCAGGCCTGCTCATTCCCCATCTGCCTCTCCCTCTGAAGAACCCCTCTGAGAATAAGAAGAGGAGGCCTGAGCTTGGTAAAAGGCCTCTGGAAAGGCCTGCCCCTGCCCCTGGACTGCTGCCTTTGAGGAGTGGCTTGCCTTTCTTTGGCCTGAGCACTCCTGTATGTGGTCCTGTACTTGTCCATCTTTTTCATGTAGTTCTCTGTCTGCTCCCCAAACAGAGAATTACCAATAACAGGGAAATCCATGGCTTTAGCCTGGGTATCCTGTGATAGGCTAGTACATCTGAGCCAAGCCATCCTCTGAAGAGCCATAGATGTAGCCAAGACTCTTGATGAATCATTGGAGTCCACAGAAGCATGAAATTGCACTTTGGATGCCTCAATCCCATCTACAGCCACCTGCTCCAGCTCCTTGGCAAGCTGGTCAGGGGCCTGTTTAGCCAGAGCCAGCACAGTGTCCCATCTGGATTTCTGATATCTAGCTGTGTAGGCCATATAGTTAGCCTGCCTGAGTCCTAAAGATGCTGCCATGTACTGTTTCTTTGCCATGGCATCAATCCTCCTGGAGTCCTTATCTAAGGGGTGTGATGCCAAGGGCATATTTGCCTTATCACAGGCAGCAGCCTGCACTACCCCAACGTGGCTGCATTGCTGAGAAAGAAACTCTGTGTCTGAGCCTGAAAGAGTATACCACTTGTCCATTCGTCTGTCCACAGGAAGAATGGAGTTAGGAGTCTTAAGAATTTTATTTGTCCGTTTCCCAAAAGATTTATGGAGGGGAATAGACAGTCTCCTGGACTCTGGGATGTCCATCATTTCAACAAAATCAGGCTCCTCCTGATACTCTACTGCTTCTTCCATAGGAAGCTGGAGGGTTTCAGACACTTTTTTGTAAAACATAAAGTGGGAAGGGGACTCAGAAAGCCTAGGAGGAGAAACACCTGAAGGTCTGTCTGGGGAGATGTCCAGGTCAACAGGCACATCCAGACTTTCATAATCACCATCATCATCCTCATACTCTCCTGCTCCTCCTCCTCATCCAGTTCATAAAATTCTTCTAAGGTGTAATCCGGAACGGGGGGTACCGACCGAACCGAACCCCTGCCAGATGGTGCCGGTTCGGCCAGAACCGAAGTAAGCAATTGCACTATTCTTATCGCCTTGGCTATCTCATCAGCGGTCGGAGTATGAATTTCTGGATCCGAACCGGACAATTTATCTTTTCTTTTTCTTTTAACCGGAACCGACTCCTCAGAATCGGCTCTCCTTTTGCCCGAAGAAGTATCGCCCTGGTCAGAGGGCACTCCTTCTGGTTCGGTCAGAACCGAACCGGGCTGGCCATCTGGGTCAGCGGACTTCTCGGCCTCCCTTTCCTCAATCTACCTAATCTTTTTCCAGGGTAGCTTTGGGAAAATTCTTACAAATCTGGCAGTCTGAATCAAGTGGTCAAACCCCAGACAATAAACACAGGTGGTGTGGGATCAGCTTAGCAAAGACGCCGCTCCCACACACTGCAGTGTTAAACCCAGTGGCCTGCTTTTTCTTGGGTTTCTCAGACATGGCCAATCCTATCCAAAACTTACCCTTTTTCGCAATCCGCCAGGCAAGACTCCCTATCAGTTCCTGACCGAAGTTATATTCCGGAAAAACGTAATAAAAATCCGCTTTTTTTAGAACCGATACGGACTGGTTACCACACTCTAAATAAATTCACAAACTTTTTTTATCTGAACTGATCGGTTCAGCTGAACCGATCCACAATTTACAAGTTCCACACATAAACTAAACAGAAACCTATCTAGTACTCACGGTACCACAGACAGAGACTTAAACCGACAGATTCGGTAGCAGCAATTCAGAAGAAACTGAGCGAAAACAACACTTTAACCGACTTTTTTGAACCGAGCAAAGGAGAAAATCTCTGGAGCGACTGTTCAGTGAGGCAGAGTAAAGAATCTGACGGTTGGAGTTTAAACAACAGCAGACAGGGGCTTCAACTGAGCTCGCGGTGAACATTCCATGGTGGCCAAGGAAAGTTTAACTCTTTATTCTCCAGGGCAGTTGAAAGGCAGGACCTAACTGCATATGTCAGAATACAACAAGACTTCATGTTGTTTGAAATATTGGTAGGCCTGTCTGGGGAGATGTCAGGCTCTACTGGCTCATCTAGGCCACCAAAGTCATCGTCATCATCACCTTCATACTCTGGATCTCCTTCCCAAGCAATCTCATAGAAAGTTTCCGGATCATATTCTGATGGGGCTGGAAATGACAGAACTGACCGTCTTCGGAACGATTCAGTTCCCGATTACGATAAGCCAGTAATGAAGCTATACTAATCGCTCTCACAATCTCCTCAGAGGTTGGATCTGTGGGTTTTGATCCGAACTGGCTGACTTCTTCCTACACTTTGCAGAACCTGATTTCTCCGAATCAGACTTTCTTTTGCCTGAGGAAGTATCACACGTGTCAGCAGGCATTTCCAGGTTCGGTCGGAACCGAACCGGGCTGGCCATTCGGTTCAGCGGATTTTTCAGCCTCCCTTTCCTTAAGTCTAGCTAGTATCTTATCTAGTGTGGACTTAGAGAAATTTTTATATTTGGCAGTCTGTATCAAGGTGATCAAACCTCAGACAATAAATAGGACAAGGTGGGATCAGCTTTAAAAGCCTCCCACACTTGGTGCAGTGCAGAAACCCAGTGGGACCAGTTTTATTTTTAGGTTTCTCAGACATAGCCACAACTTTTAAGTTACCCTTACCAGCGTTCAAGCCAGGCAACAACAAAAACTTTCAGCCACCAATCAGTTCAATGGTCGTGGAAAGAAATGGAATTTTGAGGCTGAAAGATACCGGCCACCACAGCAAAGCAATAAATAAACAACAATGAAGGATCAAGGCGGTTCTGCACCAGACCGACCGGAAAAAAAACAAGAAAAACAAAACAATTTATTTTCTTCAGAAAAATACCACTATCTGCCACTAAACACTATACTGTACTGTGGACAGAGATCTGATGACCAAAAAGAAATAAATCGGATGAGATTTACCTAACGATTTACTGTACTGAACTGAAGCAGCAAGGAGAAACTCTCCGGAGCGTCTTCACAGTAGGGCAGAGTAAAGAATCTGATGGTTACACTGAAGTGTACCAGGGACAGGGGTTTGAAAACCGAGCTCGACCTCAGTGTTCTATGCCTTGCCATAGAGTTAATCCTTTCCCCTTCCGGGGCAGTTCAAGTGCTGAGGCTAACTGCAGATTGTCAGAATACGGCAAGACTTCATGTTGTTTGAACCTGTTTTATCAAACAGGTTTCCAAAACTTTTTATTAATTCTCTACTAATATCAACTTCTAACTTTCAGAAATTAAGCATATGTGCATTATCCGTTTTTTCTATAACAGTACAGCAAACAGTAAAGTTCAAACCCATACATTTGTTTTTCAACCTTCAGAACCCTCAATTACTGATCCATATCATGACAGAAAATCAGCATTGCTATTCTCTTTACCAGATTTGTGTATTACCGTGAATCTAAATGGCTGTAGTGCCAGGTACCACCTTGTGATTCTGGAATTATCTTTCATTTGGTTAAGCCAACAGAGAGGATTGTAATCTTTTACAAGAACAAAGTCAGTTCCCAGCAAATAAAACTTAAGTGACTCCATGGCCCACTTTGCTGCTAAACATTCCTTTTCAACGGTGGAGTACCTTTTCTCTTTGTCATGCAATTTCCTACTTAGTATATACAGAATAGGATGTTCCGTCCCATATATTTTGACTCAGGACTGCACCTAGACCTACCTCTGATGCATCTGTTTATAACAAAAATGGTTTCTCAAAGTCTGGGCTTCTAAAACAGGGACAGAACATAATGCAGCCTTAATGGTTTGAAAAGCTTCATCACACTCTGGGTCTAGTTCACATTGTTTGGAGTACCTTTTTTTTTTTAGCTAACTCTGCAAAGTTGTGAACAAATCTGCGATAATAACCAGCCAGCCTAAAATGACCTAACATGTTTCTTTGTTTTAGGGACAGGGCTGTTAGCTACAGTTTCTATTTTAGAAATTTCTGGCTTAACTTCTCCATTTCCCAACACATAGCCAAAATATCGGGTTTCCTGCATGCCCAATGCACATTTGGAAGGATTAATAGTCAAATCTGCATTTTTTTGATAGCTTGGATAACTGCTCATAGGTGTTCCAGGTGACTCTTCCAGTCCGGACTGTACACCACCACATCATCCAGGTACGCAGCACAATAACCAGTGTTAGGTGATAAAATTACATCCATGATCTGCTGGAAGGTAGTTGGCACATCATGTAAACCAAAGGGCATGGTGGTGAAATGGAAAATACGTACCTACCGTAATTCTTGATCTTCTTGGACGAAGTCTCCACTGCTCATTCACACTGATGGGAGTACGTCGGAGGCACTAGGACCCAGCGGGAGCAAACTTTTTCAGGAGGGCCGGCGCCGAGATGGAGCCACGAGGAAGCAGCACCGCGAGCCAGGCGCGTGCGGTATAGACTATCTCGGCGTCGACCATCCAACCACCTCAGTACCTTTTCTTCCTGAGGAGGTGCAGCGAACTAAATTAGAGAGACTAACCTAAAACTGGACAAAGATTGTCTGAATGACCCATGTAAAAGGATCATCAACAAAGTCTTCACAGCCCAGCCCAGCCATTGAGGGAGTGAAGACCAGAAACAGAGAGTGAGCTCGGGAATGGTGGGTGGGCATGTGAATGAGTGGTGGAGACTTAGTCCTAGAAGATCAAGAATTACGGTAGGTACGTGATTTCCATATCTTCCTGGACATAAAGTCTCCACCACTCATTCACACTGATGGGAGACTACCGAGCTAAATAATCCTCCGAGACGGGTGGCAGAAGAGAAAGGAGCTCACTTTCTTAGGACAGAAGTCTGTTAAGAATTGTCCTGCCAAATGACTGATGTCGTTTGGCATGGACATCCAAGGCACAGTGCTTAACAAACGTATGCACAGAGCTCGAGGTAGCCACATTGCAAATATCTGCAATGGGGACATTATGGATTTCTGCCAGAGATGCCGCGACTGCTCTGGTAGAGTGAGCGTACACTCTGTCTTCCAGCTTGACCCGTGCCATAGAATAGCAGTGGTAAAGCATGCCGCCAGCCACACTGAAATGCACCTGATAGCAACAGGTTGACCTAGCCGGTCGTGCTGAAGGAAATGAACAGTTGTTGAGTTTTAATTTCCTTCATTCTATCAAGATAGAACCACAATGCTCTTTTACGTCCAGGAATGAAGGTGCGCTCCTTTCATTCTGTAAGTTTGCAAAGTAGGAAGGAAGGACTAAAGGTTGATTCAGATGGAATTCTTGGACAACCTTAGTTGGGAACTTAGGATGAGTCCTAAGAACTATTTTGTCCTCATGAAATACAGAATACGGGGTGGGGGCTGTGACCAAGGCTTGTATTTCAGAAACCCTACGAGAAGAAGAATGGCCACCAGGAAGGCTTTTCAAGTGAGGAATTTCAACTTGCAAGTAGTTAAAGGCTCAAAGGTTTACAAGGAGCATGTCTAGCACAAGGATAATGTCCCAGGCTGCAACTGGATGTCTAATATGCAGATCTAGTATGCAGAATCCCTTTAAGAAACCTCATAACTACGGGCAGCTGAGCCAGCGACATGGAAAGTACCGGTTCATGATATGCCGAAATGGCACAAAGATGAACTTTGACTGTGGAATATTGCAGACCTGTGTTTGAGAGGTCTAAGAGATACTCCAAGACTTTATTCAGTGGGCAGGAAAAAGGATTCCAAGAGGATTTTGCACACCAAATAGAGAAACGCTTCAATTTAGCTGTGTAGGTTTTTCTGGTGGCCGGCTTTCGCGCAGCCAAAAGAATATCTGAAACTCTACAAGAAACATTAAACCTATTCGCCTCTATCTCCTCAAGAGCCAAGCATGAAGGTGAAGTGACCTCAGGTTGGGATGGACCACAGGGCCCTGGGTCAGAAGGCTCATCTGAAGGGAAGTGGTTTCGGGGAGGTTTCCGGTAGTCCGTTGATTAGGGAAACCAGATCTGACGAGGCCAGAAGGGGGCAATGAGAATCATTCTGCCCCCGAGTCTCCAGTTTGAGTAGTACCCTCCGAATTAGGGGAAGAGGAGGAATTCTAGAGGCAGACCCTGGCCAACCACTTCCAGAACATGAAAATTATGTACCTACCGTAATTCTGATCTTTCTGTGTATCTTCACCATTCATCAAAGATGGGTATTGGCTGGAGACCAGGACCCTCACGGGAGCTTTTTTAAAAGGGTGGTCGAGCCGACAGCATGGCGCCGCCCTTGGAGGCCGGCGACTGCGTGGCGCTTCGAGGTTGGTCGTTAGGGTTATAGACTCCGCCTGCCTACCAGTTCTGAGTCGCTGGAGAGGTAAGAGGAAGGGATGGAGGTTGGACAAGAGAGTCCAAGGGACAGAAAAAGGAAAGGAAAACTGAACTAAAAGGAGAAAAAACGACTGAGAGGACAGCAAAGAAGAGGTGAGACTAAGGGGATTGGGTAGGGCCCCAATCTCTGGAAGCGAAGAAGGGAGGAAGGGAGGAGAAAATTTAGGAGAGAGTGAGAGGTAACAAGGTATCCGAGACCCTTGTCCGTCACCAGATTGTATAGGAACTGCAAGGAGTAGCAAAGCTCTCTGCCAGAATTCAAGGCACAGAATAACTGGCAAATACCCCAGAAGCAGAGTCAGCTATTCTGGAAGAAGGAGAGGGTACAGGGATTTAATACTCTCTCAGGAAAGATGTTTGGTGAAAAAAAGAGATTTTTTTTTTTTTAAACAGTTGGATGGAAACCAGAAGGAGAACAGGAGGATGGCAACCACCAACTCCCACCCCATCGGGGTGGAGACATGTAGTAGAGAAGGAGTGCCACCGAGCTGTACCCTTTAAAGGAGAATACCCCCTGTGTGTCCTTACTTTACCCCACCCAAAAAGGAGAGGGGAGCCACAGAGGAGGGGGCCCAGAGACTGAGGCCCCAGGGGATGGTGGTGGTTAGATGAATGAAAGATGCACAGAAAGATCAGAATTACGTAGGCAACGTAATTTTCATATCTTATCTGTGTCAACTTCACCATTCATCACAGATGGGTGAGTACCAAGCCCCGAAGGGGTTGTTTTTACACCCTAACGGACAGAGTCCCTTAGCCCTCAGTGGTGACACACTAATGGGAACCTTCCAGGCCTGGGGAGGCCGAGTGGGGAGAGCGAGAGGGTCCCCCGGAGGGGAAGGAAGCTGCCCGACAAGCGCCGCCTCGCCCACGGGAGAAGAGGTAGGTTCCTGGTGGGCGGAGCAAATCACCCCACGCCGGGCCAAGGGTGACAACGGAAAGACGTAGCCACGCCAATCTCCTGGTGCAGATCGCTGTCCCTACGACTCCAGGTAGCTACTCGCTGGCGTCGAAGATGCCTCGCCTGTGCCTTGCTAGCTCCAGGCCACGTGCAGAGAGCGATGGTTTGTCTGGTTTGCTCCAGTCAGGCAAAGCAGCTAGGACCTGACCTAGCGGGACCACAAGAACCTGTTGTAGGCTGCATAGTGGGCCTGATGAGCGAAATAGAAAACAGCAACCATGCTGAGTAGAAGGTCCTCCTCCCCCAAAAATCAAAATCCGAGGAGTCTTGATCTGGGGGCTGGTCACGGTGGAGGGCGCGAAGTCCATCAGGGGTGTCCAGATGCGTCAAGCCGGACTGCGGATGAGGCACAGAACCTGGAGACTCCGGGGGAGCGCAATACCTCTGGCTGAGGTCCCTAGGGGCAGGAACTCCGGAGAAGGGCCTCTGCCAGAAACGCAAGGACGCCTCCCGAAAGGGAGCAGGCCAGGGTGGCACCACAAGGGTGGCCTCGCCATAATCGCCTAGAAAGGCGTGCGCCGCATGCTCAGGATTGCTAACAGAAGAGGGAGAAAGGTGCAAGTCCTCCAACATCCTCATGAGGAAGCGCTGATACCCGGAGAGATCAGCAGCCGGAGAGATGTGGACAGAGGGTTCCTCTCCCCCAGAAGAGGGGGATGAGGAGCTGGAGGTCACCATACGTTCCGAGGGTGGCTGCACGGGGGGAGGTTGAAAAACCTGGCTGTCCATAGCCCTAACGTAGGCAGGGAACCGGCAGCCACTGCTCTGAACTGCTCCCAGGTGAGAGGGCCGCAGGACCAAGAATGCCTGGGAGCGCTGGAGAATGTGGCAGAGGGATAGGGGCAGAGCCGAGAAAAGAAGTCGGCTGACCTCCGCCAGGGCTAGGGAGTGGACCATGAGCACCCGAGGAGGGTGCCCGGAAGACTCCACAGCCGACAGCTGTACAACCACGTTGGTACTGCCTTGGCTGCGCCCAGAAGAATCCCCCCAGTGAGGCGACCGGGGCCGTAAAAGTCCAGAAGGACGGTCTCCTGCCTCAAAAGAATGGGACTCCCTCAAGGAACCCGAGGGGAAGGGTGGAAATCCGCACTTCGGCTTCGCCCAGGTGGACCCCAGAGAAAGGCCGACGTGCCGACCCCACACCCCTCAACCCCTCAGAGTCCGAGAGTTCCTCCTCCTCGAGAGGGCCAGCCTAGGTAGCTGGCATCTCTGGGCGGCCCTCGAAGGGGAGACCCAGGGAACAGCACCTTCCCCTCCTGTGGGTTTCTCAATGGGCCCCAAAGTTGGGCGATCAAGACACACCACTGGAGGGGTACCACCACCGAGGGTCGATGAAACCCCAAGGCCCGGTTGCAGAGCAATGGTGGCATGCACCACTGCCTGCTGGTCAGCACCACTGACCCCAGCCTCGGAGGCCACCTGACTCTCCTCAGTAGGGTGCTGGCTTCGACTGCCGAGACCACGGAGCGCCTCCTCAGCAGACAACCCTGAAGGGTGACTGCCCATCTGACTCGAGCTCGACTCCGACCAAGAGGTAGAGTCCGAGGCTCTGAGCCAAACAGTACGAGGGCGGGTGAAACCAACCTTGCCAGAGGGCCCGCAGCCAGAGCTGTGTCCGAGACGGCACCTGTGCTCCTCCGCAACCCCGCTGGCGGGACCTGCAGAAGGCACCAGGGCAGCTCGGGCCAAAGGTCCAGAGCCAGGGCCAGACACGGGCGCCAAATCCACCAGCACCGGGGTGGTACTAGGACAGAGAGATGGCGCCGACAGCAGCCCAGCAGCAACCTCGGCGCCGAAAGACGACACCACCAGGCCCCTCGGCGCCAACCACGGCCCCGAGCGCAGACTCTGGCCGGCGCAGACTCAGCGCTGAACATGGCACCGAGCGCACCGAAGCGTGGATGGCACCGAGGACGGCACCGACAGCCGAGAGCCGGCGTCTACGGCGCCGAGCCGCGCAGGCACGGCGCCGTGTTTCAACCTCAGTGCCGGAGGTGAGACATGGCGAAGAGGACGCCGGATCTTGTCCCACGGCACCGCGAGCAGCGTCGGCGCGCGAACGGCGCCGACAGGGCCCACGGCACTGTGGAGCGATGAGTCGGCGCCGACAGGGCCCACGAACTGCGCCAAAGGCTCCGACGGGCGCCGAGTATGGCGCCGATCCGACCTTCCGAGACACGTGAGCGACACCGGGAGCTCACCTCGAAGGGGCAATTGCCGCGGGAGGCAAGCCCCGCCCGCCTCCCGGGAGGAAGCGGACGGGCCTCCTGTGCCGCAGGGAGGAGCCTCGGCAATGGCCAGGCTACAGTAGCCGAGGCTCCCTCCTCTCGGTCCATATAGAACCGGGAGGGACCCGGAGGAAGGGCCGAGAGAGCGGCGTTGGCCCGACGAGTGTGAACCCTACCCGAAGTCGGCGGAGCTCGCCCCACTTTCAACGCTGCGCTGTTCGAGGACGGTGTCCAGCCATGGAAGCAGGAGTCACACAAATCCATGTGCCGTAAGTGGGGCTAAAACACGCAAGACACCGGTCGCTGGTCGGGTGACGTGAATACTTTCGGGTCACACGGGCACCGACGCATGGGTGGCCGACCCGCCTTTGAAGACTTTTTGCCCGACCGAGACACAGTACGACCTACAGAGAAAAACACCAAAAACAGACTCGACGCCGCAGAATTTCAAATAAAAGGAAAGATCTTACCGCGACGTCGAGTGAAGGCAGAACCCAGAACCGTAGACGACCAACGGACTGAACGCCGATTTTTTTCCGAACAGGCTGAAGGCCTAAATTGCAGAGAAGCTTCCCACGAGGCGACCTCGACGGCAGGAGATGAAGAATGGTAGGCAGGCTCGATAGCAGCCCAATGGCCAACCCTCGAGTGCCATGCAGTACGTCGGCCTCGAGGGCGGCACTCGATGCTGTGTCGGCCCACCTACCCTTTAAAAAAAAAGCTCCCGCAGGGTCCATCTCCGACAGTACCCATCTGTGATGAATGGTGAAGATTGACACAGATAAGATCCACCTGTCCGGAGTGATACTGGACCAGGCGGAAAGAAAGTGATGGAGCCGGCCCCCCATGGGAGGACCCAGAGCTGGCATGACGGGTGTAGGGGTAGCAACCCCTGACCCGTCACTGAGCAGGCTTGGAGGAGGAGGAGGCTCCTGGACCGGCACCTCGGCCTCCTTTACGGGGCTGTTGAGGACCCTGCTTGGGCCTGGGACGCCAAGCTTGAGCCTGCTGTTGCTGCTGACCTCCTTGATTGGAGGGCTGTCTAACCATAGGGAAGAGTGCCAAAGGCTTCTTCTTGCGCTCTGCTGGTTCTGCCCGAAGAACCCTTTGCAGAGGTAGCATCCAAGGTGGCACTGGATTGCTCTATACGTTGGAGGTGACCTGCCACCCCGGACCCAAGAGGTCGGTGCCAAGGAAGGGCACGTCAGCTAACTTGTGCGACTATCCACTGGAAAGGAGGATAACCTCAGCCAGGCCCTGTGGCGAGTGGCCACTGCGGCTGCTAAGGAGCGGGCACAGGAATCTCCAATGTTCAGGGCTGTCTGGAGCTGCTGTTTGGCAACAGCATGGCCCTGGTCATGGACCTGCTTTACCATGGTCTGCATGTCCGCTGGGAGATGAGGGAGGACTTCATCTAGTGACCCCAAAAGGGCATGAGAGAGGTGTGCCATGATCACAGCTGAGCTGGCCTGATGAAGGCACAAGGATGAGGCTGCACAAACCTTCCAGGCAGAATGGTCCATATTCTTGGACTCCTTGTCCGGAGGGCGGTCAGTGTGTGTGGGGTGGGTGGGAGAATACCTACAGAGGGCACCTCTCACGTCAAGGACAGAGTGGGAACTCAATCGGATTACCTGAAGGCAAGGCAAAGATCACCAGATCAAGGAAATTGTAGTATCAGGACAGCGCTAAACCAGCAGAAGCTGACACAATAGGAGATTGAGACCTGCCAGAAGGGACCTAGAAAAAGGGCACCGAGCCAATTTAAGGGACGGTCTCCTAAACTGTGAATTAAACAACATGGCTAAGAATGGGCCAAAAGGTCACCCCTAGGGGCAATCAGAAAGAGTTCCCTCAGGACACAGATGAATCCTACTCGTTACCCTTTTTCTTAGGAAAAAGGATCGTCCCGGGAGAACGGAAAATCAAGTTTTGTTTTTTTTTGGCTTAAAGGCCAAAGAAGAAGAGGGGAGGAACGTCCAGGAAGGGGGAGACACCGAAGTAGGAGGCCCTTGAGGGGAAGGTGGGTGGGTATCAGTAATGAATGGTGAAGATACAAGAGAAGATCAAGAATTACGGTAGGTACGTAATTTTCATATCTTCCCTTGTCAATCTTCACCAGTCATTACTGCTCGGGTGAGTGCCAGGCCCCCTCCCCCCAAAGGGGAGGACAAGAGAAACCCTGAGGGAACAAGACCCTTAGCCTCCTGCTGGTGGAAAACAGAAGGGAGAGACCCTGGGCTAATCAGACGAGAAGCCTAAGGCTGAGGAGAGCTAGGAGGTGTCCCCAGAGATGAGGAGACAGAGGAAGCCCCTGCAGAAGCCTCCTAGCCTTGGTGGAGAAAAGACGGCCCCCAGAAAGTGGAGCGAATCACCCTACGCTGGGACAGGGGTGACAATCTTGATAGACGAAGCCATGCCGTCCGCCTAATGCAGATCGCTGTCCCTGCAAGCCTGGAAGCCACCTCATTAGCATCGTAAGATGCCCTTGCCTGGTGTCTTGCCAGCTCCAGGCCTATAGCAGAGAGGGCAATGGCCTGTCTGGATTGCTCCGTGTCAGGCATTGATGCTAGAAGCTGAGATAGCATCGACCATAGATGCCTGTTGTAGGCAGCATGGTGTGCCTATGTGATGTGATACACAGCATTGCACAGGAAGAGAACACTTTGTCCCAACTGGTCAAATTGTACAGAATCTGAGTTCGGTGGTCAGTCGGCTCCAGATGGCGGCACCCGGAAGGAGTCTCTAGGGACACCAATCCCGAAGGTGGTTGGGAAGAGAACCTAGGGACTCAGATGAGGCACAATACCTCCTCCTCCTGCAGTCTGCCGGGCTGGGACAGGGTCGGATGAAGACTGCCAGGAACAGATAGACGCCTCCTGGAAAGGAATAGGCCAGGATGGCACCACCAGATGTTGGGCACTGAATTCACTGAGGAATTCACTCATCTCCTGTTCAGTAACATCTTCCTAACAAAGGAGATATGGAGGTCCCAACCATCCACAAAAGGAAGCGCTGATAATCAGTGAAATCAGCGTTGGAAGAGAGGTGAGCAGAGGGTCCGTCTCTCTCTGAGGAGGGAGACGAGGAGAATGGGGAACTCGAATGTCCAGAGGACTCCTGAGGCAGTGGGGATGGGCAAAACACCACTCATGCATACATCTAACATATGAGGGGAAGGCCGCCACAGTGCCTCTGAACTTCGCCCAGGATAACGGACCCGTAGGACCAACATGGCCCGGGAGAGAGGGTGGTGGCTGCAGAGGAATGGAAGTAGGGCACCTACAAAGAGGCAACTGTCCCCTGCTAAGGCTCTGAATCTGGGAACGGGCCCGAGCTGGCGGGTCCCGATAACAAACCAGGTCACAGAATGTAACCCTGGGATGCGAAACTTGGAAGAGTCTGTTAGGAGATCCTCCCCTGTGATGTACCTGGGACTGCAAGGATCCAGAAGGGCAGCCCACAGCAACGCCACCGAAGGGGTCTCTCAAGCCTAAGAAGGAGAGGCGGGGCTTGGCATTACGGCTCCTACCTACACCCCGAGGGGTAGCAGGCAAATGTCGGCGTGCCTCACCCTGGCCCCTCAACCCTCAGACTCAGAGGATGCCTCCCTCGATGCCAGCGACAGAGCCCGTCAATCGTGAGTTCTCTCAGGGGAGCCCCCAGAAGACAGGGCCCCTAGTCCACCCTGAGAAGGTGCAGCAGCACCGGAGACCGCAGCTGCTACAGCCCCTTCTGGGAGAACAGACCCCCCCAACCCCCATGCCGTCCTCTTCCAAGGACCCCAGGCCACCCCCAGCCTGGGAGTCCTCAGAAGAAGACTGCTGTGGAAACTGAGGAATGGGCATGCTGGGCCGCTTGACACCGTGTCCCACAGAAGACTCCAATCCCGAGGAATCAGGAAGCCAGGACGGGTCCATGTCTGAGTTGTCTGCTTCCGAGGAAGAGGCGACTAGAAGGACTTCAATACTGGCCACCCCAGGAGTTTCCCGAGAAATGGCGCCACTCACGGCGCCGATGCCACTCACGGCGCTGTTCGTCATCGGCGCACTCTGAGACAACACCTGAACTTGGTCCCGATCACCATGGCTCCAGCCGAGTCCCTGGCACCACCTCGCGCCTGGGACACAACACAATGCCACCAGAAGAGTTGACCAGGCCGTGGTGCCACCAGCAGTGCCGAGCCAAAACAGCGCACAAGCTGCGCCTCCCGATCACCGGTGCTGCGGGCAGTGCTGGGATCCGAATGGCGCCAGTGGCGGCGTCGAGGTCCCACCAGCGCGCCGGGCCCGGTAACCGGAGCCACACGAATATGGGAGCCTGCACCTCCGGCGAGGTGACTGCTAAGGCGGTGTCCCCACCGCAGCCCCGAGGGACCACGGCATTCCCTCGACACTATGAAAGAGGCCTCTCCCGGCAAGACTTAAAGATGAGAGGCCTCCTCCTCCAGACCGTATAAGCCTGGGAGGGGACCCGAGGAAGGGCCTAAAGATCTGGCCTGGGAGGCCGGAGAGCGATGCCATCCTCCAAAGTTGGTGGGGCCTTGCCGATTCAACACGCAGACTTCGAACACGGCGGTCCATCGAGAAACAGGCATCACATCTATCCATGTCCTGGTTAGGTCCCAGGCACCAAAGGCAGACATCATGCGGTCCATCACAGAAAAATGCTGGCCATAGGAGCACCCGGCATAGGAGTACAGCCCGCTGACTTTCGCCACCTACCAACTGACACGATGTGAAAAATAACCTAAAACACAGCAAAGCTCCCAGCGCAGTCTAAAAAGAAAATGGGACGGACTTTACAGGAGTCAACGGCCGGGAAAACAAACTGGATGAAGAGTCGCTTTTGCACGACGAACTAGCTAATGGCGCAATACTAAACTCTCCACACGCCAGCACATGCAGCCTCAATGGCAGGAGAAACAGAACTGGGAGGGAGGGAGGAGTCTGCGGCGCCCAACGGCTGCCCCTCATGCATCAGCGATGTGTCACTATTGGGGGAGTCGCCGTTAGCACCAACTCCTCTGAAAAAAAACCCTTGGCAGGTGCGTGCTTCCGGCTTATACCCAAGCAGTAATGAATGGTGAAGACTGACAAGGGAAGCTACTTTGAGTCACAGGTGGCTAGAGGCTCAAAAGATTTACGAGTGAGCATGTCTAGCACGAGGGTAATATCCCACGTGGCCAACAGTCTCCTGACCGGGAGTCTAATATGCAGGATGCCCTTGAGGAACCTCTTGACTAGTGCTAACTGAGCCAGACATGTTATGTACTGGCTCATGATACGTACAAACTGCGCTGAGGTGTACCTTCACTGTCGAGTATTGCAGTCCTGCATTTGACAGGTCTAAGAGGCACTCCAACAGTTTATTTGGTGGGTAACAGAATGGGTCTAGAATCAAGAAGCACTTCCATTTAGCTCTGTAGGTCTTCCTAGTGGAGGGCTTATGCACTGCCAAGAGGATTTCTGAGATTCTCTGAGAAACATTAAACCTACCCACTTCTATCTCCTCAGAAGCCGGGCATGGAGATGAAGGGAGCACAGGCTGGGATGCACCAAGGGAAACTTGTTGATCAATGGGAACCATATCTGTCGAGGCCAGTGTGGGATGATTAGAAATCATCCTGCCCCTCCCCCCGTACCTCCAATTTGAGCAGCACCATCTGAACTAACGGAAGAGAAGGAAATGCGTATAGAAAACATCTTATCCACTACAGTGTTGCATGCATCCTGATAGAAAATGCCAGATTCTGCATTTCTGGCGCAGAACAGAGGCACTTTTTTGTTGAGTGGGGACGCAAAAAGGTCCAGGTCTGGACGATCCCACTCATCAAATAGCGATTGCACGACCTCCGGTGTGAGTAACCATTCGTGGGGATCCGCCTCTGTCCTGCTGAGGTGATCCGCCATATCGTTCTGAGTTCCTGGCAGGTAGACTGCCTGAATCAGAGCATTGTGCTCAAGGCACCACTCCCATACCCTCGCTGCCTCCCTGCATAGAGGGTAGGAGTGCACCCTGCTTGTTGATGTAGTACACCACGCTTGTTGTCCATCTGAATGAGGATTATTATGTGACAGAGGGCATCCATCAGGGCTTGAACAGCATACAGGACAGCCCTCATCTTAGGAACATTTATGTGTAGATGAGACTCCTCCTGACTTCACACCCTGAGTGTGGAGATCTTGGCAGGAACCCCCAACTGATCAGAAGTGTATCCATGGTGATGGTGATCTGAGATTCTAGTGGGGCAAATGGTAGACAATGGAGAAGCTTGTCTTCCTGAATCCACTATGCAAGCGATCTCGCAGAGGCTCTGTCACTTTTATTCGGTAAGATTGTGGCTGTGTGGTCAGTGACCACTGTGTGCTGAACATCCACTGGGTGGTCCTCATGTGCAGCTGAGCTAGAGGTACTGTGAACACAGATGAGACCATGAGACCCAACATTTGTTGCACGGAGACAGCCCGCACGGAGGTGTTCTCCCTGATGCAGTGGGCCATCTGAAGAATGCCATTTCTCCTGTCCTCTGGAAGGAAAGCCCTTGCCTGGATGTATCCAGAAGGACTTCTATGAAGAGGAGCTGTTGGGAGGGTTGAAGATGGGATTTTTCCAGATTCAGAACTTCCATGGAGGTGAGTAACTGTGAAGCAGTAGAGACTGCTTCCTGTGTTTCCTGACTGGACGGACTTGCTAGTAGCCAATCGTCCAGGTAGGGGAAAAATGGAAATTACGTACCTACCATAATTCTTGATCTTCTTGGACGAAGTCTCCACCACTCAGTCATACTAATGGGAGTTCGCCGGAGGTGCTAGGACCCAGCAGGAGCAAACTTTTTTCGAGAGGGTCGGCGCCTGAGATGGAGCCGTGAGGAAGCGCACCACGAGCCCTGGCTCGTGCGGTAATGTCTATCTCGGTGTCGACCCTCCAACTGCCTCAGTACCTTTTTTTCAGAGGAGGTGCAGCATAACTAACCTAGAAGGACTAACCTACAGGTCAGACATAAGATAGTCCGAATGACCCGTATAAGAAGGGTCAATAACAAAGTCTTCACAGCCCAGCCATTGAGGGAGTGAAGACCAAAAACAGAGAAGTGAGCTCGGGGACTGGTGGGTGGGCATCTGAATGAGTGGTGGAGAGACTTCATCCAAGAAGATCAAAAATTACGGTAGCTATGTAATTTTCATATCTTCCTGGACATAAAGTCTCCATCACTCATTCACACTAATGGGAGAGTACCGAGCCAATAATCCCCCGAGACGGGCAGCAGGAGATAAAGAGCTCACATACTTAGGACAGAAGTCCATTAAGAATGGTACTGCCAAACGACAGATGTTGTCTGGCATAGACATCCAAGGCATAGTGTTAACTAGTATGCACTGAGCTCCAAGTAGCTGCATTGCAAAATATCTGCAATGGGTAACGTTGTGATTTCCACCAGAGATGCCTGAACTGCTCTGGTAGAGTGAGCATACACTCTGCCTTCCAGCTTAACCTGTGCCATTGAATAGCAGGGCGTGAGTCATGCCACCAGCTACGCTGAAATGCATCTAATAGTGACAGGCTGACCTAGCCAGATTTCACTGAAGGAAACTAACAGTTGTTGAGCCTTGCAAAATTCTTTGTTCTGTCTAGACAGAATCGGCAGCTTTTCATCCAGTGAATGAAGGCATCGCCCCTTCATTCTGGAAGTTCACAAAGTAACAAGGAAGGACTAAAGGTTGGTTTAGATGGAATTCTGAGACAACCTTAGGGAGAAACTTAGGATAAGTCCTAAGAACTAGTTTGTCCTTGTGAAATACAGTGTAAGGGGGGTCTGTGACCAGTGCATGTGTAACCCCTTGTTCCCAGGGGTTACTAGAATCCCAATTAGAATAAGTGGCAGGCAGGAAAGGCAGCTCAGAGATGCCAGTTAAATGGGTTTCACACTGTCACACTCTGTTTTCAGTCTCTGCTGAGCTGGAGTGATGATGTCACCTTAGAATTCTCACAGCAGCATAAACCACAATGGAATGCTAGCTGCAGGGGTTAGCAGTAGAATGCTGGGAGTCTGCAGTAGTTAGTTCAAGAGAGAGTCTGAAGAGTGAGGAGCTGTAGAGTGCAGCTCCTCAGACTTAGCTCTGAAAGAGAGCTACCTCAGGAGAAGGGGTAGTGTGTTCTCACCCTAGAGAAGAACACAGAAGACCAGTGTGTGAAGTGGTAGAGACCGTTCCTGGAAGCTTTTCCAGTGATCCATCCCAGGAGGGATGGGAGAATTCCAGGATTCAGGGGCAATCCCCTGGTACAGCCTGGAGAGTGGTGAAGCTGCCTAGATTCATTTATTCTGCGATTACCTGAGACTGTGTGTGGGAAAAAGCCCTGGGGCACCTGCATTCCTGTGGTGAGTTTTTCTCTGACAAAGGGACTCTGTTCACCAAGACTGTGTTTTTTTATGACGCCATATGGCATCATCAGGACAGAATGAGTTAAGTAAAAGTGTCTGCCTACTGTGGGGTCTGAGGGAGACTTGCCAAGTACAGAACTTTTAGACTGTCTGATTTAAAAGCATCTGCAAAAGTGGGGGTCTAGAGTAAAGACACAGCCATATATAGAACTTCTAATTTCATGACACCTCCGAGGTGTGAGAAGTAGAATGTTAAATGTGAAATACATTTCAAGAGAGCATCTACAAGAGTGTTTCAGAGAAAGGTGTTGTAACCAGATGAATGGCCGAGTATAAATATTGGAAGCAAAAGGTGGGAGACTCCCCATCTGGAGTAACCATGTTTACCTTTCTGGGTTCAGTTTGGGCACCTTTATTTTCTCTCAGTGCATTTGGCCAGTGCCTGAGGAAAATACCCAGACATGGGATTTTGGATTTTCTGTGAGCCAGAGAGTGCTCAGTGGTGGTAGGGAGCCACCAAGAATTCTTCATGATATATGTGAAAGTGTCCTAGTACTGGCCAGGATGCCAAGTCAAGGGAAAGAAGGGAAGTGTACCAGTTCGGGCCGAGTGTGCCCAGATCCATTCAGAACCTGAGGGTTCGCTGTGTGTGTGCTCTGTACCTCAGTAATCTGTATTACCAGTGGGAGTAGCCCTGTGGGGGTACAGCTTTGCTTTGTTTATTCTCTGTGAATGTGAATAAAAACCACACTCTAGAATCCCAAGGTAGTTGCCACACTTGGTTTGCCTGTCCAAGGATGGCAGGCTACAGTAGAAGTATAGGTCATAGAACTGTTTCGTAGTGACAACCCCAACCCCTCTCGGTGGCGCCTTGGTTTGAGAGGAGCAGCCATGCTACTTGAACGGGGAGGAGCGGTGGGGAGGTTACATGTATTTCAGAAACTCTACCGGCTGAAGTGATGGCCACCAGGAAGGTTGTTTTCCAAGTGAGGAACTTCAAGTCGCAAGTAGCTAGAGGCCTCGAAGGTTTTTACGAGTGAGCATGTCTAGCACAAGGTTAATGTCCCAGACTGTGACTGGACGCCTGATAGGAGGCCTAGTATGCAGAATACCCTTAAGAAACTTCTTAATTACAGGTAAC
Organism: Neoceratodus forsteri; assembly: GCA_016271365.2. NCBI lineage: Eukaryota > Metazoa > Chordata > Ceratodontiformes > Ceratodontidae > Neoceratodus > Neoceratodus forsteri. Next base: position 1,505,046,077 of record CM057452.1, on the reverse strand, counting down.
TGAGCCAGTGACATGGAAAGTACCAGCTCACGATATGCCAAAATGACACAAAGATGAATCTCGACTGTGGAGTACTGTGACCTCATCTGAGAGGTCTAAAAGGTACTCCAAACTTTATTCGTGGGCAGGAAAGGGTTCCAAGAGGATTTTGCACACCAGATAGAGAAACGCCCATTTGGCTGTGTAGGTTTTTCTAGTGGCTGGCTTACGCGCAGCCAAAAGAATATCTGAAACTCTACGAGAAACACTGAACCTATTCTCTTCTATCTCTTCAGGAGCCAAGCATGAAGGTGAAGCGACCTCAGATTGGGATGGACCATGGGACCCTGGGTCAAAAGGTTCGTCTGAAGGGGAAGAGTCTTCGGGGGGGTTTCCAACAGACGGTTGAGCGGCGGGAACCACATCTGTCGAGGCCAGAAGGGGGCAATGAGAATCATTTTGCCCCCTTGAGACTCGAATTTGAGAAGCACCCTCTGAATTAGGGGGAGAGGAAGAAAGGCGTATAGAAAGTGTTTTGTCCACCGCAGCCTGAATGCATCCTGACAGAAAATGCCAGGTCCTGGATTTCTGGAGCAGAAGAGAGGCAGTTTTGCGTTGAGTGGGGATGCAAAAAGGTCCAGATCTGGAGTTTCCCATTCTTTGAAGAGTGACTGAACGACGGTTAAGTCGAGAAACCACTAGTGAGGATCGGTCTCCGTTCTGCTAAGATGGTCTGCCAGCTCATTTTGTACTCCTGGCAGGTAAACCACCTGAATTAGAGCCTTGTGCTCCAGGCACCATTCCCACACTCTCATCGCTTCCCTGCATAAGTGGTAGAGTGTGCACCGCCCTACTTGTTGATGTGATACATCACTGCCTTGTTGTCCGTTTGAAGGAGAATGTTCTTGAAACAGACTATGTCCTTCAAGGCTGACCACACAGAGGACGGCTCTAATTTCCAGGACGCTATGTGAAGCTAGGACTTGTCCCACGTCCACGCACCTTGGATGTGAGATTCTGGCAATGAGCTCCCCACCCCATCAGGGCGTGTCTGTGGTAATGGAGATCTGATGATCCAGAGGAGCAAAGGATATTCTTCCAGAAGGTTGGCCTCCTCGACCACCAGGCGGTGACCTCTTCAGAGATTCTGTCACCTTGATGGGAAAGGACTGAGGGTGAGTGGTTGGGGACCACTGAGTACTGAGTATCCACTGAGAGGTTCTCATGTGGAGACGAGCTAAGGGTACAGTGAAAAGTTCCTGGAGCTCCTCCTTCGAAAACACCAAGGCCGCCGCCCCCGGAAAGGGGACTATGGGATCTGAAGTGCTCGGCAGCCCCAAGCGGGAGCCTCCTGGAGAGCCTCATGGGGAGGAGGACTTGGGAGACGCTGACACTGCCCCTTCTTCGGTAGTGTCAAGTTTCCTTCGCCCCTTCTATCGGCGTCGGTACTGGGACTGATGACGGTTTCTCACGGGGGGGCGCTGGAGTGTCCTCTGACTCCAGAGGGCTACTCCTTATCAGGCAAAGCCAGACCTTGGCAAGCAGGGCCAAAGTCTTGTGCCCCTGAGGTCTTAGGGGTGACCATGAGCTGCGCCACCTAGGCCTACCAGGTTTCTCCCTGACATATCTGCTTTAGCCTGGGGCTTTTTGGCAGGAGCGGAATCCTTTTTGGAAAGATGCTCTCCACAGCCCGAGGAAGAGCAAGGCTTTTTGGGGGAGGACCAAGAACGAGACCGGGACCTAGACCGGTAGTGGGACCAACTACGGTCCTTGTCCTGGGAGCACTTGGACTTGTCCTTGTGCTTGGCCTTCTCCCCGGAGGTGTGCAGGTCCATCTTCTGTTCCAAAAGGAATGTCTTTAGAGCCTTCAAATGGTGGATCCTAGTCCTGCTTGTGAAGCCCTGACAGGTGGAACAGGCTCGTGTCGTGGTTAGACCCCAGGCAGAAGACACACTTAGTGTGGCCGTTTTTCGATGGTATCTGACAGCTGCAACTGCACTTGTTCCTATGAGGCCCCGAGGATGAGACCAATGATGGGAATGACATTGTGTCAGATGAAAAACTGTCGAACTAGAAGAGAAAACAGGCGAAAAATCGAAAAGAGTTTTTGCTGGCAACTGGCAGCTAAGATCTTCCCCAACGTGAGCGGATCTCGTGGAAAAGAACTGGGGTGGAGCTGGGTCTGTCTCGCTTATACTATGGCTGACATCGGAGAAGCTGATGTCAGGAGCAGTCCTCCTGCTGTACTGCTGGCTGAGAAGTTTCCGGGTCCTAATGCCTGCGCCTGTTAGTCCTAATGGTTATAGCCTGCTGCAAGAGCTTCCAGGCAAAGCAAGATCAGTAGATCTTCGAGAGAGGTTGCTGCAGTAGGTCTTCACATACAGGACTGTGCCCCCTGGTGTCAGGTTCGCACAGCAAACTTGTAGCTAGCAATCGTCAGCGGGACCGCCCCCCGTCGTCAGGCGACACGACGTCAGCTCGACTACAAAAGAGGCGGTCCCGCGCCCACCCTTCAGTTCTTTTCCACTGGAGACCTAAGGAAGGGAGTAGAAAAACGGAGTAACAACTCCTGGGACCCTGTGCCCTGGCTGAGCCAGAGAACTAGACAGAAAAAAAGGAAATAAACTCCAGGAGCTGGGGTAGGTGGGTGGGAAACTAGACCTACTGCAGGAACCTCTCTCGAAGATCTACTATTACGGTAAGTTCTTAAGTAACTGTTATATCTTACTTCAAGAGGGTAACCTGCAGTAGGTCTTCACACATAGGACTGAATACCAAGCAGTCTAAAATAAAGAAGGAGTAGGAGACGAGGTTCCGAGAGGAGGAGGATGTCTGCCAACTAAGGGTCTGTCTTAAGACAGAAGGCCTTGCAAAACTGCAAGGCCAGCAGCTCGCTGCCTAGAGCCAATGTCCAGACTGTAATGCTTAGTGAAGGTGTGGACAGAAGACCAAGTGGCCGCCATGCAAATCTCCGCAGTGGACACATTCCTGAAAAAGGTGGTAGAAGTGGCCACACCCTGGTACAGTGACCTTTGGACCGCCTCGAAGGGATTTCTCAGACTTCTGTAAGTGTACTGGATACAGTCAGCCATCCATCTAGACGGAATCTGTTTAGAGATGACCTTGCCCTGGCACTGGGAGGCAAAGTCCACAAAGAGCTGATTCAACTTTCAACCTCTTTAGTCCGAGAGGTATAACACTCAGAATCCTGTGCACATCAAGGGTGTACAGAAGATATCCCCCGCTGGAATGCTGTGGAAAATACCGCAACTCTGATTGAGAGTCATTCCAAACAACTTTGGAAGAAAAGAAGGATTAGTCCGAGGACCACCCAGTCCAGGATAGAGACAGTGCATTTCGCCAAAAAGCACCATGCCCGGGAACAAGCGAGCAAAAGCTGGGTAGTTTTGCATTGGATGGGGAATGCGAACAGATATAGTTCTGGTCGACCCCACAGAAGAAACAAGTCTTCTACTATTTCCTGCTATAGTTCCCACTCATGAGCCCTGGCAACTGATTGGCTGAGACTGTCCGCTAGGATGTGAACTCCCGGCACATGGACTGCTGTCAAGGTTAGGCTGTTGTTAATCGCCCAATACGATGCCTGCATCGCTTCTCTGCAGACAGGATATGACTGTGTTGTTTGTTCAGATACCAGACAGTGGCCATGTTGTCTGTCTGGATGAGAAGTGTTCCCAGGAGAAGTAACGACTGGAAGGCCTAGAGAGCATAGAGGACTGCTCTTGTCTCCAGGATGTTGATGTGTAGATGCTCCGCCATGAGAGATCAAGAACCTTGCGTTCTGTGATCCCCTAGATGAGCTCCCCAACCCATATTGGAAGCATCCGAGGTAAGGGTTTGGAAAGGAGCCTGGGAGTGGAAGGGGGCCCCCACCAACAAGTTGGTGAGATCCTACCACCAAAGGAGATCTTTGTGAAGACTGCTGGAGATCATAACCATCTGGTCCATGTCGTCCAATCGTTGATCCCACTGGACTCGAAGAGACCACTGGGTTACCCTCATGTGCAGCCTGGCCAAGGGGACTGTTGGAATGGCAGCCGCCATAAGACTCAGAATGCGAAGGACTGAACGAGCCGGGCCCACAGAGACGTGGCCACTAAGGTGGCTTGAGAGACAAGCATCTCCGCTCGGTCAAGGGGTAGGAAGACCTTGCTCTGGACCGTATCCAGCACCACTCCAATAAATTGGAGGCACTGGGAGGGCACTAGCTGGGATTTGGGCAGGTTGACCGAAATTCCCAGGTTGGAAAACAGGTCCAGAGTGAAAGAAAGGGACTCCTTCAGACTGTCCAGCGAAGGGGCTGAAAAGAGCCAGTCGTCCAGGTATGGGAACACATATATGCCCTTATGGCAGGGGAACGCCACTACCACCGCTAAGCACTTGGTGAAAACCCGAGGTGCTGAAGACAGGCCAAAGGGAAGAGCTTTGAACTGGAAATGGTTCTCCAGGAAGGAGAACCTGAGGAAGTGGTGGTGGGCCGGGAGGATGGGGATATGTAGGTAAGCATCCTGCACATCCAGGGAGCACAGCCAAGTGATTGGCAGGAGCAGGGGCAGGAGTACCTGGAGAGTCAGCGTGTGAACCTCTTGTATTCCACGATGAGGTTGAGCGTGCTGAGATCCAAGATAGGGCTTAGATCCCATCTTCTTTGAACTAGGAAGAAATGGGTACAATCCACATTCCTACTTGTTCTGGTGGGACAGGCTCTATGGCTGCTTTCCGCAGCAGAGCCTGAATTTCTTGGCTGACGATGGGGATCTGACCCGACGGGTAGAAAGACCTTCCTGAAGGGTTTGCTGGAGGCTTCTCCAGGAACTCGATTGAGTGACCTCTCTGTACGAGTTGCAAGACCCATACGTCTGCAGTGACGGTCTTCCACCCTTCCAGGTGAAGGCCAAATCTCCCTCCTACCAGTTCCTCCGAGGGAGACAGAGGGAGCGGGAGGAGGGGAAATGAGTCAGGATGCAGAGGGGAGGGGAGCCTTAGCTTCTGAGGTGGCTTTTGCAAACTTGGCCTGAGAGTTTGGGCTCCTGAACCCGTGGCCATCGTCTGTTACTGATGCTTACCCTGGTTCTTGTTCCACTTCCTTTGGCAGTGAAAAGGCTTCTTCTTCTTCTTCTGTCCAGTGTGATACATAGAGCGTACGTCTCTAAGGGACCTACCGTTCTCCTGCAGCACTGTAATATCTTTCACATCACTGCCAAAGAGAACCAGACCCTGAACGGTGTGTCCAGCAGGGGCGATTGGACGCTCTGTGCCAAACCCACCAGGCGAGCTAGGTGCCCAAGGCAGTTCCCCGAGGCTGCAGCCCAGCCACAGAGTCCACAGAATCATAAGTGGCTCAGAGTGCATGACGGCAGGATGATTTGTTCACCTGCACTTTTCCAGGAGTTTAGCCCTGAGCTGTTCATTGGGGATCTCCTGGGATCCTTCTCAAGGTCCGAGAGCGAGGACTTCTGAAAGGCCACCATGTGCTAAACATAGTTTAAGGACCTGATGGCACAGGTGGATGAGGCATAGATTTTTCTGCCAAATTGATCCAGCTGTTTGGAGTCCTGTCCGGAGGAGAAGAACTTAAGTACTTAGGTTGTGCCAATCTGTTATGGGCGGCAGTGATGACCATGGAGTCGGCTTTAGCTTGGGTGGTATGGTGAAAGATCCCTTCTTGGGGAAGTAGATTCTGTCAGCTTTCCGGGAAACAGCCGGAATAGAGGAGGGCTACTGCCATATGGTGGACACAAGATCCTCATATGGACCCATCCAAGGGGGAATGGGAAGGGGATCCACATTTGCAAGATCCAAATGCTCAGCAAGCCTCTTGCACTGAGGGTCCAACTCCTTGGAAGGCCAGTCACATGACTTTTGAAAGGTCCGCAATAGCTCCCCAAAGGAAGGGTCCGGGGGAAGGGGCGCGATTTAGGGGACTCCTTAGGTAAGGGTTTGACCAGTGACCAGGGTTCAGACTGGTCGATATCTGATTCTTGTTCAGATTCTGAAGACTCCGGCCTGCTGGGCAGGGAAGGGTCTATGCTGGTATCCCCAGCATGGCGAGTACCAGAGGCTCGGCCAGAGGGTGCCGGGCTGGGGGAGGTACCCTAGGGAGAGGGGGTGCCCCCTATTGGCTGGGTTTGTTTCAATTCAGAAAGGACTTGCATCCTGGCATCCTTCCACCATGCCTGGATGGACGGGGGAGGTGGAGGAAGTGGGGGCGGAGGATGGTACATAGGATACCCCGGGAAGGAGGGATAACTGGGTGGGTGATACCAGTATGGATACTGCTACAGGCTCTGCCCAAAGAAACCCGGGGTAGGCTATCCTGGCATCGGGTATCCCAATGGCGGATAGCCTGGCGTTGGGTAGCCTGGCATAGGATAGCCCGGCATTGGCGGGTAACCTGGTGCATTGCGGTAACCTGGCGTCGGCGGAAAAAGCCTGGCGCCAGAGGAATATTGTCAAGGCGAAAGGGGGTTCTGGCCCTGAAAAAAACCGCCCATGGGGCCCACAGGAGGAGCTGACAACCCTGTCAGGGGAGGCGCCGAAGAGCCGCTGGGTAGCAGCAGCAGGTCAGGCATAGGGCCCGTGGGAGGAGGGTCCATGCCTGAATCACCCAAGTCAGGCGATGGATCCCTAGGAAGGAAGGGATACAGTGGAGGAATGGAACCTGGCAAAGGAGGGAGATCCGGAAGGGACCCCAATGACAGGTACGGAATAATGCCCGACGGGAGAGATAAGTTGGGAACGGGTGGCGAAGCCCTGAGAGGAGAAACCGGCAGGGATGAAGGTTCCCCCATGAGCACACTCGTCCCAGGGTCGGGGTCCTCAAGGGAGCCCGACAGGAGAGCAGATGCGTCTATGCAGTCGACGGATGACCCGTTGGCTGACTTACTAGGTGCGGCTGGGCTAACCGTGGTAGAAAGGCCGTGGTCAGGCTGATCAGCCAAGGCCGGGTGCCCAGCGGTGGAGCCGGAAGGTGACTTATTGGCAGTGCTACTAGTAGGAGACCTGACAGATACCACAAAAGAAGCAACCCGCGGCTGCCCGCTAACCTCGGCATGGGGGAAGGTGTTGGCCCACGGGTGTGGACGGCGTCCGGTAGGGTAGTACTCACAGATGTCGAGGGTCCACTCTGATTGTTGATGGAGGCCTGGCTGGTTTTCCCTGTGGAGAAGGGCTTTGCTCCGTGCCTCCTTGTCCTTCTTCTTTTCGCTTTTCAGGGGCCGCAACGATGACCTCTCTACAGCTCCTGATGCTCCTTTTCCATGAAGGCTAGCCTCTGGGACAGAAGGTGGGTCTCGAGGTCCGCTTGTGTCGGGTTTGCATGGCCTGGTTGAACCCTTGGCAGATGTACACCCAGCTGAGTCATGCTTAGGCTCCAGGAGAGGAGACAGCGGACGTATCATCCCTCGTACGGAATTTGGGCACCGTGACTTGAGCACTTCTTCTGGACGAGATGGTAACTTTGACAAGTTTTGTAAAAACTGGATGAAAAACTTCGAAAATAAATGGGTGACTGATCACTGTTCTACCACGTCTGTCGGATGAACTGGCGCGATGGCGGGAAAGAACTGGAGGGCGGGCTCAGGACCGCCCCTTTTATAGTCAAGCTGACGTCGCATCACCTGATGACAGGGGGCCATCTCCACAGACGACTGCTAGCTACAAGTTTGCCGTGCGGACCTGACACTAGGGGGTGCAGTCCTATGTGTGAAGACCTACTGCAAGAACCCTCTCGAAGTAAGATCTAATGTTTTAGAATAGATTCCTGATATTTGGAATTATTGTACTGAAGAGTTCATTGGTTCCACAGTTCTAAAGAAAATGTCTCTCGAGAAGTGATATATAAATGAATACCTGTCAATTTTATATCCTCATTGCTTCACCCAACATCCACAAAATGGATTTCTATACAGTTTATATTTCCTGACATTGTAGTTTATATGTAAAACTTTTTATAACTACATGCACTAACCAACTGTGAAAATATGCCTTTTGGGTAGTTTAAACCAGGTTTGACATACTTTTCATTACCTTAATTGTCAGTTGTAATTTATAAGTGCCTCTCGTATCCTGAGGATGCATCACATTCATTCTTTCAGATTTTTATTTGTACACATCACTGGTGGTGGATAATGTAATAACCAGTTACAATAGCACTACAAATATAGCATAAGGAAAAACAGCGATGTCTGAATGGCGTACCACAGAGACAGAGGCAGGGATTAAACAGTGCTGTGCAGTAAGCGCTACCCAGATCACTGTCCGTAGTGCTAGGAAGAAGACAAGGGCTGGGAAATCAAAAGTTGTGGATGAGCTGCTCCCATGGCAGAGAGGACTGAGACATGGAGCTGCTTGGCCACAATGGTGGTGGAGATCAGGATCTAACCCTGGCATTCAAAATGTTATTTTTCTCTCGTAATCCAGCTCCAACTCAGAGTTGATTATTTTAGTTAAGAGGGGTGGGGGGTGGGCAGAGTCCCACTAAAATAAGTGTCTGGACTGGTAGCAGTCGTCAGTGTGCTTTGTGACCGTTACCAGTGGCATTGTCTTTACTTGCCACATTTGTTCCTACCACTGTTCTGCATAGTGCTGTATGGAAGGTGCTGTTATTGACAGCACTGTTCATACATGTGCTACTCAGACCTAGTGACAGATAATATAAGGGCATTTCTGCATTAAGTCACTAACTCTGATAAAACTCTGCTTCTGGAGTGAAACATTAGTTGTTTTTGCCCCAATATGGCATAGCACTGCTCCCTGATACTCACTGCACTTTTGATGTTTTTTGTATTCATCCTATGAATTCCCATATGCTTTTCTGTTAGCTAGTTAAAGTTTTACTGCTGACTATGGAATAACACTGCTTTTTATTTGATGTACAAGTGGCAAGTACACAAATGTGTAATAGTACAATGAATAACAGGGAGCAATGCTACAATAGATTAATGCAGAAAGCAACTGACGTTTCTTTCTAAAACATCACTGGAGTGGGCTCCCATTGTCTGCTTACTTTTTTTCATTCACTGTTGGACTGGGGGGCTGGGCACCTAGTGTTAGAATGGAGGACTGGCAGCACTGGGGTTTGGCTGTCATTGTTTGCTTACTTTTTTTCATTTACTGTCTGACTCTAGGTTTAGGCACTTGGTGTCAGAATTGGGGAAGATTGGTGGCAACGGGATTGAGCAGCAAGTGGCTACTTGCTTTCATTTAGTATACCGGCCCAACCCCATAATTGGGCACCCAGTGTTGGGGCAGGAAGTGGCATGGCAGCTGGCTCCTGGTGACTGCCTAGCTGTCTGAATCAGGAGTCACCCAGCCAACCATGCCTACCAAGGCAGAACTGCATTGCTATTGTGTGTGCCTTTTCATTAAGGTAAGTGGATGAGTTTATTTGAAAACGTCTCACAACTGTGGGGAGATGAGGGGAGAGACTCAAAAGAGAGAATGCATGGCCCTCGATCTCCTGGCCTGCCACTGCGGGTGGCCAATTCATTGAGGACCATTTTGGTACGTGGATTCCTGCTGTAAAAGGTTGGGATGGCCATTTCTTCTTGTTCGGGTGATGGGGAAGGCTTTCCTTCTCCTACCCCGGGGGGAATAGCGGTGCTTTTCCTGGTGGGGGGCCCCTGATTCTCCTGGCTTGGGGGTGAGGATGGCCCTGCTTCTTTGGGTTTGGGGAAGGTATCTCCCTGTTTCTCCTGGCTGGGGGGGTGGTCCTGCTTTTCCTGGCTTGGAGGGGTGGCCTTATCTTCTGGGTCATGTGGCCCAGCTTCTCCTACTAGAGAAAGCAGGGGGCAGGGCCAGTCCCCCCCTCCCCGAGCCAGGAGAAGCAGAGCCATCTATCCCAAGCCAAGAGAAGCCGGACCATCTGTACCCCCACCCCCAAGACAGGAGAGGCAGGGCCATCCCCTGTAAAAAAAATAAAATGTAATTTGCATTTTTATTTTAGAAACATAACATTCATCATTAGTTCAAATACTCCAACAAGTAAGCATGAATATGCACATATGCTTTCCATTCCAGTTTCAATAGGTGCCCTGGCTTCCAACTGTAGTGCCTAGCCAGTGCCTTGGTAACCAACAGAAGCTGGAGCTGCCACTGTTGCTAGATTTACATGCTGTGAAACTTGATCAAATAGAAATAAAAAATGTAAATTTGGAGGTGGATTTTGGACAGAAAAATTAAATGAAAGAGGCGAGGGATTTGCACAAAAAGCTCTGCAAAAACACAATGGCCCAGATATTCAGACTGCACCGGGAAGTGGCGCAAGCCTGGGAGCAGCGCAACAGGGCTGTGCCAGGGCATGGACCAGGTGATATTCAACGGTGCTGCGCCATGGCCCAGCATCATTGAATATGGCACAGAGGGCGCACACACTGTGCATGGCGCACTGCACCAGTGCAAGACACAGAAACGGAGCAGGGAGATGCGCCAGCGCAAGTGCAGTTGTGCTAGGTGCAGCACCCACGATATTCAACCTGGGGCATGCAAAAGAGGCCATTATGTATGCAAGGTGCAAATGGGTCCATTTGCATGTCATTATGGCCCCATTTGCATGTGATGCGCCGATCCCTGGCGAATTATGCCTGGCGCCCTGCTAAGCTGCAGCCATTGGGGATCGACAGCCTGTTGTGCCACTGCAGCCCCCGCTCCCGTATGCCTGATCACGGGCTTTTGTAATAAAGAAGGATCCCTGGTGGTCCAGTGGTAACCCTCCCCTCACCCGATCGTGGGCTGTTGTACAATTAAAGGAACCCATGCGGGCAGGGTGCTGCCACCCGCCGATGATGGGGGGAGGTGCTGGGTAGGGGACCTCTGTGGGTGGGTGGGGAGGAGGTTACCACTGGACTACCAGGAGAATCTTACGTTGCACAGCAGCCCGCGATCGGGTGAAGGGGAGGCTACCACTGGACCACCAGGATCCTCAATTACAAAGCCTGTGATTGGGCGAGGGGAGTTCCACTGGATCACCAGGGTTCCTGTACATTTAGAACAGCCTGCGATTGGGCGAGGAGGGGGTTACCACTGGACCACCAGGTTTCCTTTATTGTTTAGAAAGCCCGCGATCGGGCAAGGGGAGTATATGTGCCCAGCAACGGTGCTCTGGGTGGCGGCTGCTGTGTTGCACTGTGCAATTCAGCAGCCCGCCTGTGGGTGGCTGGGACTTGTTCCTGCTTTGTGGGGCACAACTTTGAGCCCCGTGCGGCGCAGTGCAAGGTCGCGCACCAGCATATCGCCTTGCATCCCAGGCTGAATGCCGGGATGTGCACGCATATGCACGCCCCTGCATCTGCACTGCATACATTACCAATGCGCGCCTCGAACATCGGGGTTACGCCAAGAAAGTATGCCCCTTTGAATATCGCATCAGGGCGACTGGGGATTAAGATGGTGTAACCCTGTTGTACCAGGAGCAACCTCTTTGAATATCCGACCACTGTCTTTATGGTACTGAAGAAGAAAATATAATGTCAATGTTTAAGTATATAAAAGTACACAAGAAGACTGAAGATTAATGACCAGCATAATCAAAGATTAAGACTCAAATGTATTGCAAGGAAATCTGAGAACAGGGGGAGTTGAAACCATTAAAATACCAGAAAAGGCACACAACTATATTAACTATCTAATTATTATAAATATCTTAGTTTTAAAGACACATTTTGCAGGAAATCAACACATATACTACAGAATCCGATAAATATGCTAGAGTGCAGGAAAAGAAGTGCCACTGGTGGCAGTACTCGACCTCTCGTCCTTCCCTGTGGCCAGCAATAACCAGAGACCCTCGTGTCGGCTTATAAATTAGCCGTCTCGGGGGCTCTAAATTTAATTGCTCCTGTCCGTGTACACCTTCTCTCCCTTTGCCTGAGGTCCCCTTGGTTTGATAGGACTTTGAGGGAGATGCGGAGATTACGGCGAAGGTCAGAGCGTTGCTGGCGAAAGTCCGCCTTTGATGCCGACCACCTTAGATTGATGGACCATTATTTAGTCTATCAATCTGCAATCACCCATGAGAAAGCAGAATTCCTGTCCGGGGAGATTGCGGTTGCTCAGAATCGACCAGCTGAGCTATTCCGAACTGTGGACAGACTGTGCAACCCAGCCTGTCTGCATGTTCAGAAAGCTTTTTCACAATTAGAGTGCGATGAGCTTGCTCAATTCTTTGCAAATAAGGTAGCTGGCATCAGGGTGGATCTTCAGCCAGCACACTCTATGAGGGCTGTCTGTGATCAGTACGGGGTCACGACATCTCAGTTTTCTTGGGGTACCTTCAGTCGACTGGAGTTCATGGATGTCATGAGGATCATCCAGTGTGTGTGCCCTGCGTGCTGTAGTTTAGATCCTGGACCGACCTCCCTAATTCTGGGTTGTATTAACATCATCGGGCCGATCCTTGTGCAGATAGTCTGGTGCTCCTTGGAATCTGGAGAGCTTCCTTGCTCTCTGAAAGAGGTGGTGGTGACACCACTCTTGAAGAAAGCTACCTTGGACCCAGACTGCCACGCAAACTACAGACCTACCTCTAACCTTCCCTTTTTAGGGAAGGTGATTGAGAAAGTAGTGGCAGCGCAACTGGAGGACCATTTAACCATCCATGACATCTATGAATTACTCCAGTCCAGTTTTCATAAAAGACATAGTACCGAGACAGCGCTGGTTCAGGTGCTCAATGATCTCCTGATGGCGAGACATAGGAAATGACAATTATGTACCTACTGTAATTGTTGATCTTTCTGTGTATCTTCACCATTCATCACTATTGGGTTATAGCGCCAGAGCTAGGGACCTGGGAGACTTTTTTTTCTTTGTATGGGCGGAGTCGACAGATGGTCAGCGCCGCCCTCGAGCGACGTTTACGTGGTGCTCGAGGGGCGGCAGTTATCCAACGTCGACTCCACCTCAACTCCAGTTCTGCAACGCCGGAGAGTAAGGAAGGGAGGGTGGGATGAGGCAAGAGAGCCTAAGGGACAGATAAAAGGAAAAGAAGAATGAACTAAAAGGAGAAATAAACGACTGAGACGACAGAGGAGGAAAGTTTTAGAAAGGAAATTGGGAGAAGAAGAGGGGCCCCAATCTCTAGAAGGAGAAGAAGGATAAGAGAAGCAAGGGGGAGAAAAGAGGGAAGGATGAGAATACAACCTCAGAATTCACATCTTATTTGTTTACAGGTGTGACCTGGAGCCCAGGGAGTTAGGAGAGTGCTTAGGGCCACACGGCACAAGTGGAAGCCGTGGGGCCCAACCCAGGTCTGGACAGCTGGAACTCACCAGATTTGTAGTTCAGGGCCCAAAACCACTAGATTATAGAGACCCCATTTCCAGGCATAAGGTCTGGGCCTGGAAAGAAACTGGCTGCAAGTAAAGCCTGCAGCGAGGATTGGAGACCATGTAGAGAAAAGAGACTGAGGCTGTATCTCAATCCACCCCCCCCATCAAATTTAGAGGGTGCCTCAAATTGAGGTCACTAAAGAAAAACTCATAAAAAATACGAGGAGGGGGAAAAACATGTCCCTCTTCATACTCCAAAACCCTTTGGAGGGGAAAATATGGAGGGTTCTTCCCAAACTCAGAAATACAGAGACTCACCCTGTGTCTCACAACACCCTCCCTCTACCTAACAGGAGAGGAGAAGGAGGGAAGACACACGGGGGAGTCCAGAGACTGAGGCCCGGGGAAAGGAGGGTGGGATTTAGTGATGAATGGTTAAGATACACAGAAAGATCAACAATTCGGTGGAGTACGTAATTTTCATATCTTATCTGTGCCAATCTTCAACATTCATCATTATTGAGTGATACCAAGCCCCAGCGGGCGCAGAAGAGGGGGTGGGTATTCTGAAACCCTAAGGGACTACGTCCCTTAGCTTCCAGTGGGCGAGGCACTGGAAGGAAGAACCCTTACAGGCCTGGCGAGGCCTGAGACTGAGCTGGGTGAGACAGAGATCCGCCAGCGGGGGAAGGAGGGTGCCCCGAGAGTCGCTGTCTCACCTGATGGGAGAAGAGATGGGTTCTCCGGTAGGTGGAGTAAATCACCCTACACCAGGCCAAGGGTGACAACTGGGATAGGCGAAGCCATGTCATCTGCCGAAGGTAGATCGCTGTCCCTACCACTCTGGAAGCTACCTCACTGGCATCATAAGATGCCCTTGCTTGGTGCCCTGCGAGCTCCAGGCCCTGTGCAGAGAGGGCGATGGCTTGCCTGGTTTGCTCCGAATCAGGCATCGAGGCTACGAGTTGTTCTATCCTAGACCACAAGAACCTATCATAGGCTGCATAGTGGGCTTGATGTGCTGCAATAGACAGAGAGATCCGTGCCGAGTAGAACACTTGCCTCCCCCAGAAATTGAAATCCGCAGAGTCTGGATCCAGAGGGTGGTCACGGAATAGGGCGCGAGACCCAGAAGGAGTATCCAGGGAGGTCAACCCCGAGACTGGGTGAGGCAGAGCACTTGGAGACTCCGGGGGAGCGCAATACCGCTGGCGTAAGTCCCTAGGGGCTGGCACTGTGGAGAAGGGACAAAGCCAGAGCCGATGTGACGCTTCCTGGAAAGGAAGAGGCCAGGTGGGAGCCTCCAAGTGGGCCGCGCTGAACTCGCCTAAAAAGGCGCAGGTCACATGCTCAGGATTGCTTACGGGAACGGGGGTCAAATGAAGTTCATCCAACATCCTCACCAGGAAGTGTTGGTAAGAAGACAAATCAGACACTGGGGAAAGGTGGACCGAAGGTTCCTCTCCCTCGGAAGAGGAAGAGGAAGAGGATGAGCTGCCAGGTTCAGGGGCCTGCTGCACAGGGGCATGGTGGAACACCTGTTGGTCCAGGGCGTGGAGGTAGGAGGGGAAATGAGCAGCAGAACCTCTGAACTGTTCCCAGGTAAGAGGTCTGTGAGGGCCTAGGATACCTGGGACTACTGGGATGGAGACAGAGGCTCGAGGACAGGCTCCTGGAAGCAGGAGAGCGGTCTCTGTCAGGGCGAGGGGGCCAACAGGATCCCCTATGAGAGGAAGGGGAGACCAAGGCCACCGCAGCTAACAGCCGTTCCTCTGGATCAGAACGGACAGAGCTGTGGCCTGTGGAAGAAATCCCCCCATGAGGTGTCCGGGACCGTGCGAGTCCAAAAGGATGGCCCCTGACCTCTGAAGAAGTGGTCTTTCTAGCAGACTCCGAAAGGGAAAGACAGAGGCCTGTGCTACGGCTCCTGCCAGAGCCTGGCTGGGCCACAGAAGGGGCTCGCCACACCACACCCCTATCTCTCAACCCTTCCAAGTCAGAGAAAGACCTCATCCTTGTAACCACTAACCTAGGCAACTGGCAAGCTGAAGTGGGCTCCAAGGAGTCCACCCAGGGAACCATGCCCTCCCCCTCCTGGTGCACCTCGGGCTGCCCAAATGAGGAAGCAGCCTCCCTGGTAGCCCCCATGCTGCACAGCAGTGGCCACAGGGGCTCCTGCTGACTGGTCAGACCCTCTGACCCCAAGACCACATGAGAAGGCTGAGCCCCAGAAGGGAGGAGAGTGGGGCGAGGTGCTAGAGATGGAAAGATCCAAAGACCTAGAAGAACCCGGGAGCCAGTCTGGGTTTGACCCAGAATCCTCTTCTGAAGAGGTAGAAACCGAGGCCTGGTGCCAGACCACCCCACAGGACCCTCCAGTTCCTGGACCCCGAGATCGGGCACCCTGGGATTCAAAGTCCCCAGAAGCAGCAGAGGAGAGTAGAGGCTCCAGCCCGACGCCGACACCCTCCTCAATGCCATAAGTGGCGCGGCACCGGGCGCGATCCCAGATATCTCCCTGGCGCTGGAGAAATGAATCGGGTACGGTGCCGTACTCGACACCGACAGTGTCCCCAGCATCGTGAGCGATACCGGAGTCCGGCACGGCACCGAGCGTGATGCCGTGCACCACTCTGGCGCCAGCGCCGCGGCAGGGTCGACACTGAACGCCGATGCCGCCATCATCCCCAGTGCCAGAAGCGTGCCAGGAACAGAAATGGCACCGGAGTCCGCCCTGGCACCGCAAGCGACGCCGGGACAGAATCAGGCCCAGAAACCCCCAGCACCCTTCCCCGACACCACCGAGCTCCAACACCGCAAGCCGAGTCAGGGGCAACTGTGGCACCGAGGGAATGCCCGACGCTGACCGTGGCATCGCTCTTCAAGCTCATGGCACCATGAATGGCACCTGGACCAAGAGAGACACCGGTGGAGAGCGCTGAAGATGTTGCTGCTCTGGTCCCGAGGGACACGGAGCACGACACAGAGGGAGCCTTCGCTATCGGAGTAGCGATTGCCAGAACCGTGCCTCCTGAATGACCCCCAAGAGGGTCAGCCTGGCCTCCTGCACCGTGGAAGAAACCCCCACCACAGCAAGGCTGTAAGAGGCGGAGGTTCCCTCCTCCTCGGGCCGTACAGGACTGGGAGGGGATCCGGAGGAAGGGCCGAGAGTCCTTATCTTGGCCTTCTGCAAACAAATCCATCCTCCAAAAGTCGGGGAACACGCCTGACTTTCCACACGCGAATTTTGAGGACACGGCGTCCATGGAAAAGCAGATGTCGCAACCGTCCATATCATGATTAGGGCCGAGGCAGAGAGGCAACGATCATGCTGGTCAGTAATGGAATAAAGGCGCCACAGGGGCACTGACGCATTGGGGGCCGCCCTGCTTTCGACGACTTTTTGCCAGGACGAGACATGATCAGATGAAAAAATAACTAAAAACAGTACTCAATGCCACTAAAAATAAGGAAAGGTCTTACCGGAATCCAGCGACGTTGAGTAAAGGCAAAGCAGAATCGAGTAACTTACTAACTGACGGACTAGGCCGCAAAATCAAAGCCAGCACAAGCAGGGTCCACACTCGACGGTGGGAGAGAGAGAGAACTGGAGTTGGGGTGGAGTCAACGTCGGATAAATGCCAAACCTCGAGCGCCACATAGAACGTCGGTCTCGAGGGCAGCGCCGACCCTCTGTCAACTACGCCCATACAAAAAAATAAGTCTCCCGCGGGGTCCTAGCTCCGGTGCTATAATCCAATAGTGATGAATGGTGAAGATTGACACAGATAAGATGAATTGTTCCATCTTGGTTCTTCTGGATCTCTCCTCAGCCTTTGACACCATGGACCACGTGATGTTGATAGGGCCTTCGGTATTTATTTAAAATTTTGGTGACTGGGTAGGCCCACTGAGCCCCGAAGATCTCTTTTTCAGGGGCGACCCGGGATTACAATACATATTTTCATACAGAGAAAGACTTGGGTTACAGAGTAGTTTCAGGTGTGTGAGCAGGTTACAGCCATGGTTATCATCATGTTATCATCATATACGTGGAATGTCGAGAACAGTCCTCAGATGGTTTACATCTTTTCTCACCAGTAGAACACAAGTTGTGATCTGGGGTTTTTCCTCAGGCCCAACTGTTTTGTCTTGTGGGGTGCCTGAGGGTTCAGTGCTGTCACCCATGTTGTTCGTAATGTATATGCTGTCCCTCGGAGACATTGTAAGAAGGTATGGGCTGAGGTTTCACTGTTATGCAGATGATACCCAGCTCTACCTTTCTTTGCACCTGACCAGGATGGAGCCCTCTTGTCTTTAACAACTGTCTGAAAGAAATCCAGGAGTGGATGGATTCCAGTTGGCTGAAGTTGAACTCCCGAAAAGACTGAGGTACTGGTTGTGGACCAAGGTCATCGGATAGGGGCTTCGGGTGCTGGCACACCCTCTGGAATTTTTCTTGTGGGTGCCTCAATCCCGAGCTCTGATCAGGTGCTTAACCTGGGGGTAGTTTTTGATGATGGACTGACCCTACATTCTCGGGTGTCGGCTGTCGTCAAGAATTCCTTTTATCATTTTAGGAATATCGCCAGGATTAGGTATCTGGTTCCGTCCGACAACCTTCCAATTTTGGTTCACGCCTTTGTGTCTTCGCGCTTGGATTACTGCAACTCCCTCTATCTAGGGCTTTCTGGGGTTCAAATCCATCGCCTGCAGCTGGTGCAGAACACTGCAGCACTTGTTTTTGACAGGATCTTCTCGATCCCGTCAGATACTTCCTTGGTGCTGAGCAGACTGTACTGGCTGCCAGTTCTGTAGCGATCACCTTTAAAGTTGGTTTACTAACTTTTAAAGCCTTACATGGACAGGCCCCGACTATCTGAAAGAACTTCTGGTTCCTTACTACCCTGGTCGATCATCTTCGGCTGAAGAGGGCTTGTTAAAGATTCCGAGGGTGAATTTGAAATCATCTGGTTGTAGAACTTTTGCTTATGCCGCCCCCACCCTCTGGAATTCTCTACCTCGTCGGTTACGGGAGTGTGCAATTGTGGAGGAATTTAAGCAGGGTTTAAAAACTTACCTGTATAGAAAAGCTTTTATAAGCTAACTGAAATGATTAATCATTATAGTGGTATCTGATGTTAGTGTATGTACTGATTATTTGATGTTGTATCCTGGTTTTTACTGTGATGTGCCTTGGTATTGGAAAGACGCCATACAAATAAATTTTATTTATTTATTATTTTATTATTGAAAAAAATAATCTTTTCATTGATTATGGAAGTTAGCTGTTCCGTAGCTATTTATCTTACATGCCCGTGAAATGATGAATGTGTTTCAATAGAAATTACAGCTATTGCTGCCTTAAGCTCTTTTAAGAGGCACAATTATTTAAGGGGCTCTAGAAACAGTGCTACAGTATATATTGCAGGCAGGGTAGAAGGATACAGCTGTTTACCAAGTAGGATTCAAATGAAAACACATGTATCTTGTACTCAGTGAAGCACTACAAGGTTGGGGAGGAAGAAAAAATTACTCACCTTAGTAATGTTGTTTCTTCTAATGGAGTCTTGCTATATTATGACAATTGCAGTTTGTCCCACCATTAGAACTGCTCCGAGGTGAAAGAGTTAACTCCCATTCAGAGAATGGAACTTGGAGAGCCTCTGACTAGAGAAGCTCTGTCTGGGTTATTTCAAACCTAAACTGTCAGATCTTTACGAGCAAAACTCACTAAGGTCTGTGTGGAAGCTGTAACCTACACTAGCCAACTGGCTACCCGACTATTAAGACATACCCTGGTCCCAACACAAAGACTCAAGTCAGGGGACCAGAAGTAATAATATAATATAAGTAATAATATGACATAAAATAAAAACATAACACCCCAAAACCCTAAGAGGGTGGAAAACATATAATGGGCATAACTAACGCCCACACTAGGCTGCCCACCCCATACCCAAGTAGAAGTTCTGAGAGGGGCAGGCTGGGGGGGAGGTCATAATATAGCAAGACTCCATTAGAAGAAACAACATTACTAAGGTGAGTAATTTTTTTCTTCAAACAACATGAAGTCTTGCTATATTATGACAATTGCAGACTACACAGCAGTACCTCCATGGAGGAGGGACAGAACCTACTTATGGAATAGGCTCTGAAGCACAGCTGTGCCAAACCGAGCATCTCTCCTAGCCTGGACATCCAGGGAGTAATGCTTGGTGAAAGTGTGTACCGTTTTCCAGGTAGCAGCTTGACATATCTCTAAGATAGGGATGTCTCTGGCAGCAGCTAGAGAAGCGGCTGTACCTCTGGTAGAATGAGCCCTCAGGCCAGAGGGGGGATCTCTCCCCAGTTTCTGATAACAAAATTGGATACAAGAAACAATCCACCTGGCAATTGATCTCTTAGTGGCAGGTTTCCCTTTTCCGACCTCACCATAAGTGAGAAAAAGTTGGAGGGATTCGAACCTGTGACCCTTGGTACGTTCTATATAGTAACTTAGGGCCCTCTTAATGTCCAAACTGTGCAATCTCCTCTCACCAGAAGAGGAATGTTCAGTGAAAAACACTGGAAGGGAGATAGATTGGTTAAGATGGAAATCTGAAACCAACTTAGGCAAAAACTTCCTGTTAGTCCTGAGGACTACCTTATCCCTGTGGAAAGAAATAAAGTCAGTTTCTACTGACAAGGTTTGCAACTCACTTATGCCTAGCAGAAGTGATAGCCACTAGGAAAACAGTTTTCCAAGTTAGATACTTAAGCTCTGCAGAAGACAGAGGTTCAAAGGGGTTGCATTAACTGGGCAATGCAAACATTAAGGCAGGCAGGGCCGGATCCTAAAAGGTGGATTAGTATGAAGTAATCCCTTAAAAACTTGAAAATACAGGGTGAGCGGAAAGAGGATGGCTTTCCTGCTGAAACAAAAGCAGAGACAGCTGCCAAATGAACTTTCAGGGTAGCTGGTCTCAGACCCAAAGAATTAAGATGGACCATGTAGTCCAACACAATGGGCAAATCAGCAGATTCTGGAGAAATATGTTTCTCAGAACACCAAATGGAGAACCTTTTCCACTTAGAATTATAAGTAGCCCTAGTGGAAGGCTTCCTAGAAGCCTTTAGGATTTCAAGAACACCCTGAGAAAGGTGTAGGTCAGCAAATTCTAACTCCTCAAGAGCCAGGCCTTGAGGTTGAGGGATTTGAGGTTCGGATACCAAACTCTCCCCTGGGCACAGGTTAACAGGTTGTGATTCCTGGGGAGACACAGGGGGAGATGGACTGTAAGGGACAGAAGGAGTGGGTACCAGGGCTGCCTGGCCCAATCTGGGGCAATCAGAATCACCCTGCAAGGCTGGGATCTGATTTTGACTAACACCTTGAATAGGAGAGGGAAGGGGGGAAAAGCATAAAGAAACTTCCCTTCCCAATCCAGGAGAAGGGCGTCCAGGGGGACTGAGCCCAACACTGGGGGCCTGCAACAGAACAGTGGAAGTTGGTGATTGTCTGGGGCTGCAAAAGATCTATCTGAGGGTGCCCCATCTGGCAAAACTATCCCCAGTACCTGAGGATCCAGAGACCATTTAGTGATGGCCCTGAGAAATCCTGCTGAGAGCATCTGCTAGGACATTGTCCTTTCCTGGAAGGTGAACTGCTATGAGTGAAGTGTTCAGGGAATAGGCCAGAGACCACAACTTCATTGCCTCGGTGCACAAGGCCGAAGACAGAGTGCCCCCCCTGCTTGTTGATGTACCACATTGTTGTGGTGTTGTCTGTTCTGACTTGTACCACTTTGTCCTGAACAGAAGCAGAGAACGCTTGGAGTGCTAAAAAGACAGCCCTGAGTTCCAGCAAATTGATGTGGAGCAGAGATTCCTGGGGGGGCCACACTCCCTGAGTGGACAGGTCGCCCATGTGGGCTCCCCACCCCAGGAGGGAAGCATCCGTAGTGAGGGTCAAGAGTGAGAAAGAGGAATGAAGGGACCCCCAGTCTTAAATTGCTCTGATCCTGCCACCACTGGAGGCCTGGATCAAGGTTCGGTCACTGGGACCAACTTGGAAGGGTCTCTTCTCTGAGACCAATAGGCTCTCAAGTGAAACTGAATGTCCCTCATCTGAAATCTTGCTCCCTGCACTACAGCTGTGGGACGCAGCCATGTGCCCAGGAGCTGTAAAAGTGTCTTGCTGGTCAGAGACCTGCAGAGTGAAGGAGGAGGCCAGAGCCACCAAGTTCCTTACCCTCTCTAAGGAAGAAAGGCTCTGGCCAGATTTGTGTCCAACTCTGCACCTATGAAGGTGAGCACCTGAACTGGTTCCAGAACCGACTTTGGTAGATTTAGCAAGAAGCCCAGGGAGGTGAGAAGAAGCTGCGTGACTTGCAGGTGAGATTTTACCTGTTCTGGGGACTGGCCTACAATGAGCCAGTCGTCCAGATAGGGAAAAACAGCAATCCTTTGCCTCTTAAATGAGCAACTGCTACTGCCAGACATTTTGTGAATACCCTGGGGCAGAGGTAAGGCTGAAGGGCATTGCTCTGAACTGGTAGTGACCTGAGGGCAGTTCTAATCTGAGGTACTTTCGGTGGGAGCTTCTGATTAGGATGTGAAAATAGGCATCCTTGAGGTCCAGGGAAGCTAGCCAGTCCCCTGGCCTTCGAGAGGGTAAAATCATTGCCAGAGTTACCATTCTGAACTTTGGTTTCAAAAGGTGTTTGTTCAGATATCTGAGGTCTAAAATGGGCCGCCATTCTCCTGTCTTTTTTCGGGTAAGGAAGTATCTGGAGCACAGACCCTTGCCTTTGTGTAGGGGAGAAACCCTTTCTACCGCTCTGAGAGCTAACAGGGTTGAGACCTCTGTTTCTAGAGTAAAGGTCTCTAAGAACTTGCAGGTGGAAAAGACCTGATTCTCATCTTTGGGAACTTTTGAAGCTGAGAACCAGACCCTGGCTTACTACTTCCAGAACCCACTTGTCTGAAGTTAGAGACACCCAGTTCTGACTGAAGTAAGCCAACCTGCCCCCTACTGGTAAAGGAGAATCGGCCCTGGGCACCCCATCAGGGTGCCTGTTTGGCAGGTGCTTTAGGCTGAGGGGTGGGGGCAGGCCTGCCCACACCCCATCTGCCTCTGCCTCTGAAGAACCCCCTCTGAGCATAAGCAGAGGAGGCCTGGGTTTGGTAAAAAGGCCTGTGAAAAGGCCTACCCCTACCCCTGGGGGTGTGCCTCTGAGGAGTGGCTTGCCGCTCCTTGGCCTGGGCACTCTTATAGGTAGTCCTATATTCATCCATCTTCTTCATATAATTCTCTGTCTGCTCCCCAAACAGAGAATTTCCCACCAAGGAAAATCCATAGCCTTAGTCTGGGTATCCTGTGACAAGCTTAGTACACCTGAGCCAGGCCAACCCTACAAAAGCTACAGATGTGGCCATGACTCTAGAGGAAACATCATTAAAATCCACAGCAGCATGAAACTGCACCTTAGAAGCCTCAATGCCATCGGCAGCCACCTGCTCCAGCTCATTAGCAAGCTGGCTAGAGGCCTGTTTGGCTAAACTCATAACAGTGTCCCATCTAGATTTTTGATACCTTGCAACATAAGCCATATAATTTGCTTGCCTGAGTCCCAAGGACGCTGCCATGTACCGTTTTTTTGCCAAGGCATCAATCTTCCTGGAATCCTTGTCAGGAGGATGTGAAGCCAGGGAATGTTAGCTTTATCACAGGCTGCAGCCTGAACTACTAACATGACTGCATTGCTGAGAAAGGAATTCTGTATCAGGACCTGACAGTGTGTACCTCCTGTCCATCTTTTTATCCACAGGAGGCACAGAATTAGGAGTTTTAAAATTTTTATTGTTTGCTTCCTAAATGACTTATGCAAAGGAATAGACAATCTCCTAGACTCTGGTATATCCATCATTTCTACAAAATCAGGCTCCTCTTGCTCATCCACAGCTTCCTCCAAAGGGAGCTGGAGGGTTTCAACAACTTTTGTAAAACATAAAATGAGAGGGACTCAGAAAGCATAGGGGAGATTCTAAAGGTCTGTCTGGGAGATATCCGGTTCAATGGGCACACCAGACCCTCCAAGTCACATTCATACTGTTCATAACCATCCTCCCCCTCCTCTGGTTCATAAAACTCCTCAACATCATATTCCTGAACCGATGGAACCGACCTTTTACCAGATAGTGGCGGTTCGGACGGAACCGGAGAAAGTGACTGGACAATCTGAATAGCTCTTGCTATCTCTGCAGCAGTTGGAGAAAGGATTTTGGGCTCCAAACCTGCTGACTTTCTTGTTTTCTTTACTGGAACTGGCTCATCCGAGCCAGCTTTTCATTGGCCCGAGGAAGTCTCGCCCTGGTCAGAGGGCACTCCCTCCGGTTCGGTTGGCACCGAACCGGGCTGGCCATCCGGGTCAGCGGACTTTTTGGCCTCTCGTTCCCTGAGCCTGCCCAATCTCTTTTCCAGGGTGGCTGCAGGGAAATTTTTACAAATCTGGCAGTCTGAATTGAGGTGGTCAAACCCCAGACAATAAACACATGTGGTGTGTGGGTCAGCCTTGGCAAAGACTTCCCCACAGACATCACAGTGTTGAAACCAGTGGGCCGGTTTTTCTTTGGGTTTCTCAGACATAATGCCAGCCTAACCAAAAACTTTTAGCGGCAGTGCCAGGCAAGACACCCTTATCAGTTCCTAACCGTGTCACGGGTATTGGAAAAAACCGTATGAAATCCGTTTTTTAGAACGGTAGGAGCAGGAACCGCACTCTAAAATCTCAAGTTTAAATACTTCAAGTTTTAACACAAGCTGATCGGTTCAAAACCGAACCGATAAACCTTACAAGTTCCACACAGAATTAAAACACAATTACTTATGATACCACAGACAGAGCTTGAACCGATCGGTTTTGTGGTTAAAATAAAACTATTCTTGGTTAAATTGAACCGAGAAAACACTGTTTAAACGAAATGAACCGAGCAGTAGGAGGAATCTCCGGAGCGACTGTTCAGTGAGGCGGAGTAAAGAATCTGACAGTTTAGGTTTGAAATAACCCAGACAGAGCTTCTCTAACCGAGCTCGCGCTCCAAGTTCCATTCTCTGAATGGGAGTTAACTCTTTCACCTCCGGAGCAGTTCTAATGGTGGGACAAACTGCAATTGTCATAATATGGCAAGACTTCATGTTGTTTGAAAGGTGATTCTCCAGAGCATTTGTTTCTTAATCCCTAGGCTGCCGAAAGAACTAGAATGAATCTATTTGATTGAGCTCCGGATAGATGTTCAGTCTGCAGCACTGCAAGGGTAAAATTGAAGGGCTTCAAAAAAGTGGAAGGATCATCTGAAAACTCCAAAGGAAGTGTTCCAAGATCTGAATCCTGTAGCTCATTTTCAGAGCTGATGTAATAGGGCTGCAGGCTCCACCTACCTGCAGCCCTAAAAAGTGAGGTCTGAAGAATGGTAGGGTAAAAACATAGCAACTGTAACCCCTTCTGGATTAAAAGGGTGGGTCTGCGCCCGAGTGGTGATGTCCGACCACCGGACGGGGAAGAGAGACCCTGTGGAAGTCCAGAAAAGCCTGGGCAAAAAGAAAACACCCCCTATATCCCCACTGCGAATCTCTCCTCCCTCCTTCACACATGGGGAAGTGGGGTGAAGGACCCTCTCATGCAGTGGAACGGGAAGCCACATGGCTGTCCTGACAGAGTCCCATGGGAAAGAGAGGGAGGGTGGCTGTCCACCAGCACAAAGGGTATATCGCACTAGTAAAGAAAGCAGGGTAAACTGTAGTAACCCCTTGATAATCTAGCAACCTACCTTCCCCAGAAAAGACACCCTCCTAAGGGACTCCAAAACCCATAGACATCGTGAGGCGAATTGGGGTGCTCTCAGGAAAGTAGGAAGGGGAGACCCCTAAAGCCCCTACAGAAATCAACCCCTGAAAAGGAAATCCGGGTATATCGCAGGAATGCAAAGAGGAGGAGAGAGGCAGGGAAACCATCCCAATCTCCAAAGGTAATAAGTTAATAAGGTGAAGAGCCCCCAAGTGAGGGGATCTACCGGAGGGATTAGCAGTGAGAAATGCTAATGGGGACCCTAGCCGTGTCAAGGTCGTCTCTAATACCTGACGTCAGGGGATAACTAACATGAGGTCCGGAGACAGACAACAGAGGAGGCTCATCAGGCGGAGGCCTGGACGAAGGCCTGGAACCTCAAAAGACGGCCCTTGGGTGGGAAGACCTCCAAGAATGGCGAGCCCAGGAGACCATCCATGGCTTCACCAAGGAGGCCTGCTTGTGAGGAAAGACTGTTCCAACCGAGTTGAGGATTGGCCATCCAAAACACACTGGGGTACCTAGGGAGACCCTAGCCCTGGCCGGCAAATGAAAAATAACCCAGTTTCTGGCCAGAGGTCAGATGCACATCGAGTCTAAGAAGGCCCTGGAGACAGCTGGGCTACAACTCCGATCTGTAAGGGCCCCTGAGCTCCAAACCATCTGATGCTGGGGATCTACAGCAGCTCTCAGGGTAGGTCCTTGAGAATTCGGGGCTTGAGGGGTTGAGGAATCCCGACCTCCCCCTGAAGATAGAGATGTCGCAATAACAACTGCTGACCAAAGGAAATGAAGACCCGACGTTAGGACCTAACTCGTTACCCGAGGGTAACTAACGTTAGAATCTTACTGGATACCAGAGGGTTAGTCCCTCCAGCATGTGGCCAAGAAGGGACTGAGGATACCGCCCCATAACAAACCGTGTTGGTTCCTACAACCAGGAGCGGGATCCACCAGGGATCTCCTACTGCCCACAGGTGAAGATCCTGGTCAGTGTGAGCGGCTCTCAGGGACCAAGCGTGAGTTTCAGAAGCCCTAGAATAAGTCCTAGTACTCCATTTAAAAGGGAGACCAGAAGAGTCCAAGCCAGATGATAGTCTTGCCAGGGCCTCCCATGTGGAAGGGAACCCTGGGAAAAGAAAGAAGACAGCAAGAAAAAATAATGGGAATGGATGAAGCCTTCCATACAAATAGGTATCCTCCGCACCTAGAATCCCCGATTATTCTGCAGACAGAGAGGAAGGGGGTAACATCTGAGTTTAGGGAGATGAGACCGGTGCTGACAACGCAGTGCCCTCTGCCCTGTTGGCTTTAGTGGCAGAGGTAGCGGCCGTTGAAGGGGCCCTGCATCTGCCCCTCATGTCCAAATGTCAGTGATGACGCCTTTGAAGACTGGAGGATTGCATGAGCGAACTGCTCTGGTGCTCCTGAGATTCAGGTCGAAGGGGAACTCCCAAGTCTTGAAGGGAGGACAGTAATGCCTGAACTCCCCGAATACTGCAGGGCCTCGGAAGGTGCATCCAAGATCGAGGCCTGGACTGCTGAGGTAAAATCTGTCAGACAAGCCAAGTGCAATGTCTAAGGCAGACAGGCGGAAGCTGCACTATGGACAGTCGCATCCACCATATCATAGAAGGCCTGAAAAGTGTAGGAACTGACTACAGAGACTAAGGCAAGAAGGTGTTCTAGCTGGGACCGGGAAGGGGAATCTGGAGTAGAATGAAGCAAATCCCCAATTTGCCCAAAAATGGACTGCCGATGCATGCACATAGGGGCTAAATAGTTTTGAGCCTGCAAGTCTACGGTTGAGGAGGCGTAGGCCTTGTGTCCCATAGAATCCAAGAATTTGAATTCCCTTTCTTAAGATAAACCCAAAGGCCAGGGCCTAGCTAGGGTCCAGTGATACCTCCGAGCACTGAGTGATCAGCCTTAGGATGGGAAGCAAGTAACCTTTGTCATCCGGGGCTTGATACAGACAGTCAGTCTTCCTTGGGTGGTAGGAGCTGATGCTGGCTGCTGCCAAACTGTGGAGGAGACATCATCATGTGAATCACCAATGGCGAGATCATGATGGAATCCACCTTGGGGAGGCACAAATGCTGTACTAGGTGCCATCTTTGGGGTCTTGGTCCTTCGTGTGCCATCCTTGGGATGCATGGATGATTTTCATCATTTCCAGGAATGATAGGTCCTCGGGGGACTTGGGCATATCCCTAACCCATACGTCCCAGAAGAGTGAATAAGGAAGAAAGGGAGGAGATTCCAAAGAATCTGAGTCCACATGGAGGAGCTTCTCTGAGCCAAAGGTTGAACGAGGCAGAGGAGA
The DNA here is from genome assembly GCA_016271365.2 of Neoceratodus forsteri. NCBI lineage: Eukaryota > Metazoa > Chordata > Ceratodontiformes > Ceratodontidae > Neoceratodus > Neoceratodus forsteri. The sequence continues at coordinate 1,505,018,655 of CM057452.1, read as the reverse complement.
CATGCTGGAGGTTGCATCCGCACCAGCCCCCAAGCGAAAACCCCATCAGGCGGGGGAGGCCTCTGTTTCAAAAGACTGAGCATCCCTTCTTGGAGGAGAAGCTGGTGTTATTGATTGAGAGGCTTTATTGAACCTAGGAGCCAACGCCCACCAGGAGTTCAAAAGGGTGCCGTAATCCACCAATGTCCAGCAGAGAAGCGTTGGCTGAAAAGCACAGCCTATCACCAGGTAGTGCACCAAGATATAGTAATCTGGGCAAGAAGTCACCCCAGACGAACCAATCACATGCTCAGAGGGTACTATCCGAAGGGTCAAGTCAGTGACCATGCCTGTAGAAGGACCAGAGGACAGCACTGGTTACTGTTCTCAATCAGGAAGGACTCTCGATGGCTCGAACCAGAGGCTGGTTCTGGTGAATAATGGAAGGCTCCGGAGAAGCTGGAGCTGGAACATCCAGTCGAGTCAGAGGATGTTCCGACTGTGAATCACTGAGTGTCAAATCCCTGGTGGGGAGCTCAGGAGAGAAAAGCCCTACTGGAGTCTGACAGGGAGAAGCCTGAGAGGCAACCCCCAGTGGTGGCTGAGGAGCTTGAAACCCCAAGGGTGACAGCTCTGTAGAGGAAGGCTGTGGCCCAGAGGGAAACAGCAGATGTCGGTCCAACAGACTGTTGTCAGACCCCAGAACTGGGTCTGGTGAAGACGCTGAGGCCGGGAAGGTGGAATCAGCTGCAGCCTCACCCAAAGAACTAGCCTGGCCACCTGTGTCAGGACCTCTCAGGAGGACCGGCCTGAGCAACAGAGATGGTGGGGCGGTGGAAGGCTCCTCCAAACCAGCGGCAGCCCCACACCCATGACTATAAGAACAGTAGGTGGAGGATCCACTGGCAGCCGTTAAGGAAGGAGGGCTGGAATGGAAAAGGAGATCGACCTCCAGCGGGAGGAAGACTCTGGCTCTGTCACAGCCCCAGGAGGTGACCACAACTCCGAAGTGGACCAATCTGGGTCCAGATGCTTTTTGTGTTTCTTCTTTGCAGATGACAGATCCCCAGAAGTCCCAGCCATGGCCTGAAATTGCAGCTCTCTTTCCATGGCGGCCAGTTTCTGCTGCAGGAGGTGCATCTCCAAGACTTTTTGCCATCTTTTCTGCGTGACCTGGTTAAATTTTTGGCAGGTCTGGCAGGCTTCGGTGTCATGATCCGGGCCTAGGCATATGACACACGCGGAATGGCCGTCCTTTTCAGGGAGCTGTTTCCCGCAGGCACATAAAGACTTGTGGGAGTCTGTTGAAGAATTTAGCGATGACATGAATTCGAGAATAAACAAGAAATGAAAATTACGTACCTACCATAATTATGATCTTTCTGTGTATCTTCACCATTCATCACTGTTGGGTACTCGGCCGGAGCTTTTTTTTTTTTTTTTTAGGTAGGAGGAGCCAACACACCATCAGCACAGCCCTCGAGCCGACGACTGCATGGCGCGAGGTTGGCTATTAGGCTGCGCCGACCCACCCCTGCCTGCCAGTTCTGAGAGCTGAGAGGTAAGAGGAAGGGAGTGGAGGGTAGGACAAGGAAGTCCAGGGGACAGAAAAAGGAAAAGATATATAAACTAAAAGGAGAAATAATGACTGAAAAGACAGAAGAAGAAGAAGAAAAAGTCGGAAACTAAGGGGATTGGGAGGGGCCCCAATCTCTGGAAATGGAAGAGGGACGTAGGGTGGGTAAAGAATTTAGGAGGAGAGGGAGGAGTTAAACATCCCAGACTCTGGTCCGTCTCCAGATTACATAAGAACTGCAAGGAGTAGCTAAAGGCTTTCTGCCAGAATTCAAGGTACAGAATAGCTGGCAAACACTCCAGACAAGCAGAGTCAGCTATTCTGGAAGGACAGGGTACAGAGAATAAACACCCTCTCAGGAAAGATTATTGGTGAAAAAAAGGGAAAACTTTTTTTTTTTTGTAATAAAGAAGGAGAAATAAGTTGGACGGAAACAAGAAGCAGGAGAGAATGGAGGGCAACTGTCAATTCCCAACCCACAGGGGTGGAGCCAAAGCACTGGAGAAGAAGTGCCCCCCATGCTGTCCACTCTCCCCAGAACATTATCCCCCTGTGTGCCCCTGTTTTGCCCTACTTCTGAAAAGAAAAGAGAGGGGGAAGAGATGGGCACAGAGAGGGAGGGGGACCCAGAGACTGAGGCCTGAGGGGATGGTGTGGATTGTGATGAATGGTGAAGATACACAGAAAGATCATAATTACGGTAGGTACCTAATTTTCATATCTCATCTGTGTCAATCTTCAACATTCATCACTGTTGGGTAAGTGCTGAGCCCCACCGAAGGGGGTTTTCTTTTACACCCTAAGGGACTGAGGCCCTTAGCTCTCAGTGGGTGACACACTAAGAGGGAGAACCTTCAGGGCCTGGAGAGGCCCGAGAGTGGGGAGAGTGAGACGGGATCCCCCTGGAGGGAGAAGGAAGTTGCCCCGACAAGCGCTGTCTCGCTGTACAGGAGAAGAGATAGGTTCTCTGGTGAGCGGAGTTAATCACCCTACGCTGTGCCAAGGGTGACAACCGGGAAAGATGCAGCCATGCCGTCCGCCTAGTGCAGATTGCTGTCCTAATGACCCTGGTAGCTACCTCGTTGGAATCATAGAATGCCCTCGCTTGGTGCCTTGCAGGCCAGGGTGGCACCACAAGGGTGGCCTCGCCAAAATCACCTAGAAAGGCGTGCGCCAAGTGCTCAGGATTGCTAACAGTGGCAGGGGTGAGGGGCAAGTCCTCCAACATCCTCATGAGGAAGTGCCGATACTCAGCGAGATCAGCAGCTGGAGAGATGTGGACAGAAGGTTCCTCTCCCCCAGAAGAGGGGGATGAGGAGCTGAGGGCACCGATTGTTCAGAGGGCGGCTGTCGGGAGGAGGTTGAAAAACCTGACTGTCCATCGCCCTAACGTAAGCGGGGAACCGAGCAGCCACCGCTCTGAACTATTCCCAGGAGAGAGGCCCGCTAGGACCAAGGATGCCTGGGAGCGCAGGAGAATGTGGCAGAGGAATGGGGACACAGCCGAGAAGAGATGTCGGCTGACCTCCGCCTGGACTAAGGAGCGGATTAGGAGCACCCGCGGAAGAGGGGGGCCCCAGAAGACCCCACAGCCGACAGCTGAACAACCATTTCGGTACTGCCTTTGGCTGCGCCCGGAAGAATCCCCCCTGTGAGGCGACCGGGTCCGTATAGGTCCAGAAGGATGGTCCCCCACCTCAAAAGAATGGGGCTCTCTCAAAGAGACCGAGAAGGAAGAGCAGAGATCCGCACTACGGCTTCTCCCAGACCCTGGGTGGACCCCCGAAAAAGGCCACCGTGTAGACCCCACACCCCTCAACCCCTAGGAGTCTGAAAGAGCCCTCCTCCTTGGGAGGGCCAGCCTAGGTAGCTGACAGCTCTGGGCAGCACCCGAAGGAGCTATCCAGGGCACAGCACCCTCCCCTCCTGTAGGTGCTCTGATCAGCCCCAAAGTTGGGCGATCCAGGCACACCAAAGGTGGGGGTACCACTGCTGAGGGGTTAGTGAACCCACCAAGACTGGGCTGCACAGCAATAGTGGCCTGCACGACTGCCCCCAGTCTCGGTAGCCACCGACCCCACCTCAGAAGGGAGCTGACTCCAGCTTGTCGAGGATACTACTGGGCTGCCCACTCCAACAGTCAACCCCAAAGAGTCAGACTGTCCGTCTGACTCAGAGCCCGACTCCACCTCCGAGGAAGCAGAGGCCGAGGCCCCATGCCAGAACATAGGAGGGCACCCACTGCCATCTTTGCTAAAGGGGATGCCAGAGACCAAAGCCATGCCCGAGCCGGTGCCCATGCCGCCTACAGCATCGCGAGCAGAATCCACAGGGGGCATGGCTCCAGCTCGAACACGAGCTCCAGAGTCGGGACCAGCCATGGCGCCATCCGGCTCCACGCGCCAAGGATGAAGACAGCGCCAAGGCGCCGCGAATGGCACCGAGGGCAGTGGCGGCGCCGACGGTGGAATTTGACGGTTCCATGGCGCTGAGTACCGAGGACACGGCGCCGTGCTCAACCTCAGTGCCACGGACATAGACAAAGATGGCACCGTAGCAGCTCCCAGGGTGCCGCTAGCAGTATCGGCGCTGCGAATGTCTCCGACAGAAGCCACAGTGCCGCACGACTAGTCGGCGCCGATGACGGCTCCGTCAGGGCCCACGGCACCGAGGCCCGCACAGGCACTGACCGACGGTGTTGAGGACGGCGCCGATCCGGGGCCTTGCGAACCGTGGGTCCGACACTAGGAGAGCCTTCACCCCAAAGGGGCGAGCTGCCATGGCGGCACCTCCCACCCACCCACCCCGGAAGGAGCGGGACAGGCCTCCTGCAACGCGGGAAGGAGCCTCGGCAACGGCTAGGCTACTAGTAGCCGAGGTTCCCTCCTCCTCGGTCCATGTAGAACCAGGAGAGGACCCGGAGGAAAGGCCGAGAGAGCGTGGCTTGGCCCGACGAGTGCGCGCCCGACCCCCGAAAGTCGGCGGAGCTCGTCCCACTCTCCATGCGCGTTGCTCGATGACCCAGCAGTCCACAGAGAAACAGGCGTCGCATGAAGTGGGCCAAGACATGAAAGACAATGGTCGTGTTGGTCAGCGATAGAATATTTTCAGCCACATGGGCACCATCGCATGGGGGGGCCGACACGTCCTGGAAGTTTTCTTGCCCTCTGACTGAGACATGACCTATGGAGAAAAAAACAACAAAAACAGACTCGATGTCACAGAAATATAGAAAAATAGAAAGATCTTACTGGGCGATGTCGAGTATGGCAAAACAGAACCGGCAGGAGGAACCGACGGACTTCGGCACCGAAGGATTGAAATCACGGAGTCGAGAAACTGTGGAGCAAGCCTCAAATTTTTCTTCTCAGCATCCCACGAGGTGACCTCTACGGCAGGAGACGAAGAACTGGCAGGCAGGCAGAGTCGACGCAGCTTAACGGCCAACACGCGAGTGCCATGCAGTGTGTCAGCCTCGAGGGCGGTGCCGATGGTGGGCTGCCCACCTACCTAAAACAAAAGAGAAAAAATTACTCACCTTAGTAATGTTGTTTCTTCTAATGGAGTCTTGCTGTATTCTGACATATGCAGTGATATCCAACCTTTGAACTGCCCCGGAGAGGAAAGAGTTAACTTTCCATGCAAGGCATGGAACACTGCGCTCGAGCTCGGTTGAGACTCTGTCTGTTGTTGTTTGAACCCAAACTGCCAGATCTTTACAAGCTATACTCACTGGGAGTCCTGTGTGGAAACTGTAAACTCACACTAGCCAACTGGCAACTAAATTTAATAAAAAGGTTTTTTGGTTCCAAGGCAAAGACTCAAGTCAGGAAACCCAAAAACAAAAACAACACACACACACCAAAAATAAGAGGGTGAGAAAAAAAGGGGTGCTAACATTGTTCCTGCCCACCCACATCCCAAAACCCAGGTTCTGAGAGGAGAGGGGGGGGCAGAATGCAGCAAGACTCCATTAGAAGAAACAACTTTACTAAGGTGAGTAATTTTTTCTTTAAACAACATGAAGTCTTGCTGTATTCTGACATATGCAGACTACCAAGCAGTACTTCCATGGAGGAGGGACAGAACCTACTTTGGAAACAGGCTCTGAGGCACTGCTGTGCCAAACTGAGCATCACTCCTAGCCTGGATATCCAGAGAGTAATGCTTGGTGAAAGTATGTACTGTTTTCCAGGTGGCTGCTTGACAAATCTCCAAGATATGAATATTCCTGGCAGCAGCCAGGGAAGCAGCTGTACCTCTAGTAGAGTGAGCTCAGGCCTGAGGGTGGGATCCTACCTAATTTTCATAGCAGAATTGTATACAAGAGACAATCCACCTGGCAATAGATCTCTTAGTGGCAGCTTTTTTCTTGCCAACCTCACCATAAGTGAGAACAATTGAGGAGTCAAACCTGTGACCTTTGGTGCGCTCTATGTAGTAGCTAAGGGCCCTTTCACATCCAGGCTGTGTAGCCTCTCTCCCAGAGGAGGAATGGTCAGTGAAGCAAACAGGAAGAGACATAGACTGATTAAGGTGGAAATCTGAAACTACCATAGGCAAAACTTCCTATTAGTCCTGAGGACCACCTTTCTCTATGGAAAGAGATAAAATCAGGCTCCACTGACAGGGCCTGTAACTCACTTATGCGTCTGGCAGAAGTAATGGCTACCAAGAACACATTTTTCCAAGTCAAGTACTTAAGCTCTGCTGAGGACAAAGGCTCAAAAGGGGGTTACATAAGCTAAGCAATGTAAACATTAAGGTCCCAAGCAGGGGCAGGGTCCCTGAAGGGAGGATTGATATGAAGCAATCCCTTGAAGAATTTACAGAATACAGGATGAGCTGAAAGGGAAGAGTGCCTACCTGCTGACAAGAAGGCAGAGACAGCTGCCAGATGCACTCTAAGTGTAGCTGGTCTGAGTCCCAAGCTATTGAGATGAACCATATAGTCCAGGACTGTAGGCAACCCAGCAGACTCTGAGAAATATGCTCCAGAGCACCAAATAGTAAACCTTTCCATTTGAGTTGTAAGTCTTTCTCTGTGGAAGGCTTTGAGAAGCCTTTAGAACATCCAGAACACCTTGAGAGAGATGCAATCAGCAAACTAACTCTTCAAGAGCCAGGCCTTGAGATTGAGAGATTTGAGATTCGGATACCAAACCCTCCCTGAGAACATGTTAACAGGTTGTAATTCCTGGGAGGAGACAGGGAAGGTGGACTGCTAAGGACAGCAAGAGAGGGTACCAGGGCTGTCTGGCCCAGTCTGTAGCAATCAGAATCACTTTGCAGGGTTGAGACCTGATTTTGACTAGCACCTTGAACAGGAGAGGGAAGGGAAGGGGGGAGCATACAGGAACTTCCCTTCCCAATTGAGAACTAGAGCATCCAGGGGGACTGAGCCCAACACTGGGGGTCTGCAGCAAAAAAGAGGAAGTTAGTGATTGTCCAGGGCTGCAAAAATATCTATCTGTGGAGTGCCCCATCTGGAGAAGATCACCTTCAAAATCAGGAGATCTAGGGACCATTTGTGATGGCCCTGAGATATCCTAGTTGAAAGCATCTGCTAGGACATTGTCCTTCCCTGGGAGGTGCACTGCTATCAGAGAGGTTTTCGGGAATAGGCCAGAGACCACAACTTCATTGCTTCCGGCACAAGGCCGTAGAACCGAGTGCCCCTTGTTTGTTGATGTACCACATTGTGGTGGTATTGTCTGTCCTGATCTGAACTACTTTGTTCTGAACAGACTTGGAAAAACTTGAAGTGCTAGAAACACTGCTCTGAGTTCTAAGAGACTGATGTGAAGCAGAGATTCTTGAGGTGACCACAACCCTTGGGTGGTCAGATCCCCAAGTGGGCTCCCCAGCCCAAGAGGGAGGCATCTGTGGTAAGGATTAGAGAATGAGATTGAGTGACAAAGGGGACTCCTTGCCTTAGGTTGTCCTGATCCTGCCACCACTGCAAAGCCTGGATCAGGGTTCGAATCACTGGGATTAGCTTGGTCAGAGAATCCTTTCTGGGACCAGAAGGCTCTAAAGTAGAACTGAATGTCCCTCATCTGAAATCTTGCCCTTGGACCACTGCTGCAGAGGCAGCCATGTGGCCCAGGAGCTGCAGAAAATGCCTTGTTGGTCGAGACACCTGAAGGGTGAATGAAGAGGCCAGTGTAACAGGGTCCTTGCCCTGTCCAGGGGAAGGAAGGCTCTTGCCCTTATTGTATCCAGCTCTGCCCCTATGAAGATGAGGAGCTGCACTGGCTCTAGAACTGACTTTGAAAGATTCAGGAGGAATCCTAGAGAAGTGAACAGTTGCTGAGTTATCTGTAGGTGTGACTTGACTTGGTCTGGAGACTGACCCACTATGAGCCAGTCGTCCACGTATGGAAAGATGGAGATCTTTTTTCTCCTTAGGAAAGCAATCACTACTGCCAGACATTTTGTGAACACCCTTGGAGCTGATGTTAGGCCAAAGGGCATGGCTCTGAATTGATAGTGGCCTGAGGGCAACTAGAACCTGAGGTACATTCTGTGGGAGCATCTGATGAGAATGTGGAAATAGGCATCCTTGAGGTCCAGGGAGACTAGCCAATCCCCTGGCCTTAGAGAGGGTAGAATTATTCCCAGAGTCACCATTTTGAACTTTGGCTTTAAAGGGTGCTTGTTTAAATATCTGAGATCCAGGATGGGCGCCATTCTCCTGTCTTTTTGGGGTTAGGAAGTACCTGGAGTACAATCCTTTTCACTTGTGTGGGGTGGAACCCCTCTGTAGCTCACAGAGCCAAGAGGGAAGAGACCTCTGCCTCTGGGCAAGGGCTCTGAAGGATTTGCAGGTGGAAAGGATTTGGTTCTCATCTTGGGAAATTGTTTGAAGCTGAGAACAGGCCCTGGCTTACTAATTCAGGACCCATTTGTCTGATGTTAAAGACATCCAGTCCTGGACAAAGTAAGCCAGCCTGCCCCTACAGGTAGTGGAGAATCGGCCCGGCAAACCCATCAGGGTGCCTGTTTGGCAGGGCTTTAGGGTGAGAGGTGGCAGGCCTGCTTATACCCCATCTGCCTCTCCTCTGAAGAACCCCCTCTGAGCAAAGGCGAAGAGGAGGCCTGGGCTTGGTAGGAAGGTCTATAAAGGCCTGCCCCAGCCCCTGGAATGTCGCCTCTGGGGAGTGGCTTGCCTTTCCTTGGCCTGAGCACTCTATAGGTGGTCCTGTACTCATCCATTTTCTTCATGTAGTTCTCTGTCTGCTCCCCAAACAGAAAATTACCAATAACAGTAAAATCCATGGCCTTAGTCTGGGTATCCTGTGACAGGCTAGTACATCTGAACCAAGCCAGCCTACAAAGGGCCACAGATGTAGCCATGACTCTAGATGAAACATAATTGGAGTCCACTGCAGCATGAAATTGCACCTTGGATGCCTCAATACCATCTGCAGCCACCTGCTCCAGCTCCTTGGCAAGCTGGTCAGGGACCTGTTTAGCTAAAGCCATCACAGTGTCCCATCTAGACTTCTGGTATCTAGCTGTGTAGGCCATATAATTAGCCTGCCTGAGTCCCAAAGATGCTGCCATGTACTGTTTCTTTGCCATGGCATCAATCCTCCTGGAGTCCTTATCTGGGGGGTGTGAAGCCAAGGGTATATTTGTCTTATCACAGGCAGCAGCCTGCACTACCCCAACATGGCTGCATTGCTGGGAAAGGAACTCATATCTGAGCCTGAAAGAGTATACCTCTTGTCCATTCTTCTGTCCACAGGAGGTATGGAATTAGGAGTCTTTAAAATTTTAAATGTCTGTTTCCCAAAAGACTTATGGAGGGGAACAGACAGTCTCCTGGACTCTGGGATGTCCATCATCTCAACATAATCAGGCTCCTCCTGATCCTCTACTGCTTCCTCCATAGGAAGCTGGAAAGTTTCAGCCACTTTTTTGTAAAACATAAAGTGGGAAGAGGACTCAGAAAGCCTAGGAGGAGTAACACCTGAAGGTCTGTCTGGGAGATGTCCGGGACTTTCATAATCACCATCACTATCCTCATACTCTCCTCCTCCTCCTCCTCCTCCAGTTCATAAAATCTCTAAATTATAATCCGGAACCAGGTGAACCGACCGAACCGAGCCCCTAACCGATAATGGCGGTTCAGTCGGAACCGAAGTTAGCGACTGAACAATCCTTATCGCTTTGGCTATTTCATCAGCGGTCGGAGAAAGAACTTATGGATCCGAACCAGCTGACTTATCCCTTCTTTTTCTTTTAACCGGAACAGACTCCTCATAGTCGGTTCTCCTTTTGCCCGAAGAAGTTTCGCCCTGGTCAGAGGGCACTCCCTCTGGTTCGGTTGGAACCAAACCGGCTGGCCATCTGGGTCAGCGGACATCTTGGCCTCCCTTTCCCTCAACCTACCTACTCTCTTTTCCAGGGTAGCTGTGGAAAAACTTTTGCAAATCTGGCAGTCTGAATCGAGGTGGTCAAACCCCACACAATAAACACAGGTGGTGTGGGGGTCAGCCTTAGCAAAGGCTTCCCCACACACACTACAGTGTTGAAACCCAGTGGGCCCGTTTTTTTTCTTGGGTTTCTCAGACATGGCCAGTCCTAACCAAACTTACCCTTTTTTCGGCAATCCGCCAGGCAAGAAACCCCTATCGGTTCCTGATCATGTTACGGGTCGTGGAAAAAAACGTAATGAAATCTGTTTTTTTTAGAACCGATAAGGACCGGTTACCACACTCTAAAAAGCAGAACAAACTTTTTTTACAAACCTGATCGGTTCAAACCGAACCGATCCGATGTTTACAAGTTCCACACAGAAACTAATAATAATAAACCTATCTAGTACTCACGGTACCAGAGACAGAGACTGAACCACCAGGTTAGATAGAAGAAATTCGGTTGAACCAAGGGAAAAAAACGCCACTTTAACCGACTAAATTGACCGAGCGAAGGAGAAATCTCCAGAGCGACTGTTCAGTGAGGCGGAGTAAAGAATCTGGCGGTTTGGGTTAAAACAACAACAGACAGAGTCTCAACCGAACTTGAGCTCAGCGTTCCATGCCTTGCATGGAAAGTTAAATCCTTCTTCTCTGGGGCAGTTCAAAGGTTGGATATCACTGCAATAGTCAGAATACAGCAAGACTTCATGTTGTTTGAACCACACCTGCAATGCCTCCTGGCAGAGAGGATGAAGTGAGCCCTCCCCACTTGTCGATGTAAAGACCATGGACACATTGTCCGCTCTGGATCAACAGGGGGCCCAGAAGAAGGTCTGGCTGGAATGCCTGTAGAGCATAGAGAAATGAAAATGATGTACCTACTGTAATTCTTGATCTTCTTGGACTAAGTCTCCACCATTCATTCACACACTAATGGACTACGCTGGAGGTGCTAGGACCCAGTGGAAGCCAAAATCTTCAAGAGGGTCAGCGTCGAGGTAGGACTACTTTGGTGTGGCACTGCGAGACTGGCTTGCACCGTATAGGCTACCTCGGTGTCGACACTCCAACCGCCTCAGTACCCTTTTTACCGAGGAGGTGCAGTGTAAACTAACCTAGTGATACTAACCTGTGTCGGACATAAGAGAGTCCGAATGCCCCGTAAAAGGAGGGTCAACACAACAGAGTCTTCATGGCCCAGCCATCGAGGGAGTGAAGACCAAAAACAGATAAGTGAGCTCAGGGGATGGAGGGTGGGCGTGTGATTGAGTGGTGGAGACTTCGTCAAAGAAGATCAAGAATTATGGCAGGTACGTAATTTTCATATCTTCCTGGACATAAAATCTCCACCACTCATTCACACTAATGGGAGAGTACTGAGCTAAAATAATCCCCCAAGAAGGGTGGCAGGAGAGAGGAGCTCACTGAGGAAGACAGGAGTCCATGGACTGTCCTGCCAAGGGATGGATGCTGTCTCGCATGGACATCCAAAGCATAGTGCTTCATAAAAGTGTGCACAGAGCTCCAAGTAGCTGCACTGCAGATGTCTGCAATTGGCATGTGCCGTATTTCTGCCAGAGATGCCACGACTGCTCTGGCAGAATGGGCGTATACCCTGCTTTCCAGCTTAACCTGTGCCATGGAATAGCAATGGTGGAGACATGCTTCCAGCCACGTCGAAATACACCTGATGGTAACAGGCTGACCCAGCTGGGCCTTGCTGAACAAGACAAAGAGTTGCTCTGACTTGCAGATCTCTTTAGTTCCATCGATGTAGAACCTCAAAACTCTTTTAACATCCAGAGAATGTAGGGTACACTCTCCTTCATTCTGAAAGTTCGCAAAATATGTCGGAAGGACCAAGGGCTGGTTCAGATGGGATTCCGAGACTACTTTGGTGAGAAATTTAGGGTGAGTTCTGAGAACCACCTTGTCCTTGTGAAATACTGTATAAGGAGGGTCTGTGACCAGGGCATGTATTTCAGACACACTGTGAGTGGAAGTAATGGCTACGAGGAAGGCAGTCTTCGGGTCAGGAACTTCAACTGGCAAGTTGCTAGAGGCTCGAAGGGTTCATGAGTAAGCATGTCTAGCACAAGGTTAATATCCCAAGTGGCTACCGGTCTCCTGACTGGTGACCTAGTGTGGAGTATACCCTTAAGGAACCTCTTAACCAAGGGTAACTGAGCCACAGACATAGTGTGTATAGGCTCGTGATAAGCCGAGATTACGCAGAGATGAACCTTCATGGTTGAGTATTGTAGCCCTGTATTTAACAGGTCCAGTAGATACTGTAGGACCTTGTTTGGTGGACAAGAGAAGGGATCCAGGGAGGACTTTGCACACCAGATGGAGAATCGCTTCCACTTTGCCATATAAGTTTTCCTAGTGGATGGCTTGCGCGCTGCTAGGAGAATGTCTGAGTCTCTACAGGAAATGTCAAATCTACCTCCTCAGGAGCCATGTGTGGAGATGAAGGGATCTCAGGTTGGGATGGACCACAGGGCCCTGGGTCAGAAGGTTCATATGAGTGGAAGCTGTCTCTGAGAAGTTTCCGACAATCTGTTGATTAATGAAAACCAGATCTGAAGAGGCCAGAATGGGACCATGAGGATCATTCTGCCTCCTGCGCTTCCAGTTTGAGCAGCACCCTTTCTGTACTAGGGGAAGAGGAGGAAATGCATACAGAAAGCATCCTGTCCACCGCAGTCTGAATGCATCCTGAGAAAAAACACCAGGTTCTGGATTTCTGGAGCAGAAGAGAGGCAGTTTTGCGTTGAGTGGGGATGCAAAAAGGTCCAGGTCTGGGGTTCCCCACTCTTCGAAGAGTGACTGCACGATGTTTGTGTCGAGAGACCACTCATGAGGTCTGTCTCCATTGCTGAGATGATCTGCCAGATCGTTCTGCACTCCCGGCAGGTAGACCGCCTGGATCAGAGCTTTGTGCTCAGGCACCACTCCCATACTCTCATCGCTTCCCTGCATAAGGGGTAAGAGTGTGCTCCGCCCGGTTTGTTGATGTAGTACATCACTGCTTTGTTGTCTGTTTGAAGGAGAATGATCTTGTGATAGAGTATGTCCCTCCTGACTCCATCGACCCTGGGTGTGGAGATCCTGGCAGTGAGCTCCCCATCCCAGTAGGAACACATCCGTGGTGATGGAGATCTGGGATTCTAGAGGGGCGAAGGAATAACGTTCTAGAAGGTTGTTTTCCTGAGTCCACCAGGTGAGTGACCACCTCAGAGGTTCCGGCATCTTGATATGAAAAGACTGTGGGTGCGTGATTGGGGACCACTGAGTGCTGAGCATCCAGTGAGTAGTCCTCATGTGAAGACGAGCCAGAGGCACAGTGAATACTGAGGATGCCATGAGACCCAGCATTTGTTGCATCGAGAGAGCCTGAACTGAGTCGTTCTCTGATGAAGTGAGCCATCCGAAGGATGTTGTTCCTTCTGTCCTTTGGAAGAAAGGCTTTTGCACTGGAGGTATCCAGAAGGGCTCCTATGAAGAGGAGCCATTGGGAGGACTGTAGCAGTGACTTTCCCAAATTTAGCAGGACTCCCAGGGACATGAGGAATTTGGAAGCCGTAGCCATGGCTTCCACAGTATCTTGTCTGGAGGAACCTGCTAGGAGATAAGGAAACACTAAAATTCCGAGCTTACTGAGATGCTCTGCGAGAACTGCAAAGCATTTTGTAAAGACTTGCGGTGCTGAGGATAGCCCAAAGGGCAGGACTCTGAACTGATAGTGTTGACCCAGTGTCACAAATCTGAGGAATCTGTGGTGGTTTGGGTGTATGAGAACATGTTGATAGGTGAGGCGTCCTGCATGTCCAGGGAGACCAGCCAGTCGTTTTGATGAATCAGAGGTAAGAGTCTAACAAGTGATATAATCTTGAACTTTTCTTTGTAAAGAAATTTGTTTAACTTTCTGAGATCGAGAATTGGGCGCATGCCACCTGCTTTCTTTAGAACTAGGAAGTAATGGGAGTAGAAACCTGTGTTCCGCTGATCTAGGCGAGACTACTTCTACTGCCCTGTTGTTTAGAAGGCCTTGAATCTCTAAAGCAAGAAGGTCTGACTGAGAGACAGACAGTTTGGGCTGTCGTTTGGGTGGGTGATCCGGAGGGGTTTCTGAAAGATTTAGAGAGTACCCCTTGCGGATTATCCTGAGTACCCACTTGTCTGATGTGATTGACTTCCACTGGCTGTAAAACTGAGTCAGACGCCCTCCTACTGCCGAGGAAGAGTCCCCCTCGGACAGCTGAGGTGGGACTTGGGCGGAATGTCACGAGGTGGCACTAGGTGCTTAACGGCCCTGTGCCTTCTGCTGTGTTTTCTTTGCAGCTGAGGGGTCTGGTTTCTGTTGAAGCCCCTCTGTCTTTACTGCGAAAGGACTGACAGTTATGAAACTGACGCTATTTCCTGCCCCTTTGAGGGGCTGCTGGTTGGTGGTCTGGCTTTTGATAGCCATTTTAGTTTCAGTGACCTCTAGTGCCTACTCAACCTGAGGACCAAACAGGCATGTACCATCAAAAGGCAAAGTCATAACTCTCTGCTGGGCATCATTTGTGAATCCTGATGTGCGCAACCAAGAGAGGAGTCGGGTGCATATACCGGCCGCTGCTGATCTGGAGGCAGTGTCACGGCATCCATGGCAGCTTTGAGCTGCTGGTTATTGGATTCAGTGCCTCTAGTAATGGTTTGAAGAAGCTCTGTGTTAACTTTTGAATCGGGAGAGCTTCTACCATGGCCTTGAGTGAATGGTAGAGTGTATACTCATACTGAGAGAATAACCCTGGTAGTTAGCATTGCACATGCTCTGGGTGGAAGCAGCAAAACTCGCTTTCCTGAAGTGTCGATTTTGCAAGATTCCTTGTTTATCGGACATGCTGTAGATTCTTGTGGAAGAACAACCTGTCATTCTGCCAGGACAACCATATGGCATCCGGCAAAAGGCTACGAGGCCTGGAATGGGCCGATCCTTGAAGGAGCATTTTCCTATCAATGGACTTAGCCACAGAGGAATAAGTGCCAGATTATCCCACACCATTTGTGAGAGAGTCTCAAAAGAGGGTTGCACAGGGAGTCAATTCCGAGGAATGTCCAGAACATGCAGATACTATAGATGCAAAATTTCCCAGGATCGATCTCCAAGTCTGGAGAAAGAAAGAGTGGTATTCACGTTTCTAAGCAGAGACTTAAAGGAAAGGTCCTCGACCACAGGCTCTGCCATAAGAGAAGGTTTATTCACCACCCGCATAGAGGAGTCATCGCCAAAGTAATCCTCCAACCAAGATCAGGATCAGGCTCAATATCATCTCCTACTAGTCCTGAAGGTACAGTACAGATAGGAAAGGGAGGAAAAGAGGAGGATGAGCAGCACAAATCGGAGTCAAGAACCCAGGTGTCACATGTGGTACCGCAGGCGCTCCCGATGCCATAACAGAAGGCGGCGTCGAGAACAGAGGCAGCGCTGGCACAAGAAGCAGGGCCGGGCGTGGCACTGGAGGAGCCGGTGCTGGAGCCGCCGAACCAGAAGTTCCCAACCCTCGACTTGCTGAGGAAAGTCAGAGAAATTCAGCAGGAGATAAAGGTACCAGTGTAGACCCATGCGCCACAGCCCTATTAGGGGGAAAAACACCAGAGTGTGGCATTGACGGCACCGAAGAAAGAAGCCATGTGATTAGGAAGCCCCAACCGCCCTGCCCACAGGTCTGAAACCAAAAGGCCTGAAGGCCCCAGCGATGGACTCACCAACCCAGGCAGAGGGGACAACCGCCGAACCCACTGCTCCATAAGAGCAGCCCAATGATGAAACTGCTCATCAGAGGACCCCCAAGGGGACGGGGAGGACTCCGGAATCGAGGATGTCGGTCACCAGAAACAGAAGCCGGAGGAGACCCAGGAGGAGACGGAGTCAGGCCCTGCGACCGAAACCAAATCGACGCGAGACGCACTAGAAGGCTACCTTGAGCGGCACCGCTTCTTTTCGACAAGGAGGTCAAGAACTCGAGGCAGCAGGTGGGCGAGTTCCTCGACAAGGATCGAGAATGGGACTTTTTGAGATTTCGGAAGATCGCCCATCTCCCTGCCTGTAGTCAGACCCCTCCCCCGAGGGCGGCGGACCAGATCCACACAGCTTTCATGTAAAGTCTCCCTACTGCCACCTGCCCCGCTCATGGTCGACGAAGGGCTGAAGACTTCTCTGAAGAAAATGTACTCATTACATATTTACTTATTTTTCTTTAACTGAAAACAAAAATAACAAAAACTAATCAACACTGAAACTCTAAAGCTGCTGCCATATAGATGTGAAGTTTTGACTCCTGGCGGGCGATTGACGTAGTCACTAAAGCGTACTTGACAGTGGGACAAAAGGAACTGAGGAGGTTGGAGGGCCGACACCAAGGTAGCCTATACTGCACGAGCTGGGCTCGCAGTGCCACTCCTCGTGGATCTACCTCGGTGCCGGCCCTCCTGAAGATTTTTGGCTCCCGCTGGGTCCTAGCGCCTCCAGCGTAGTCCCATTAATGTGAATGAGTGGTGGAGACTTCATGTCCAGGAAGATCACCCAGCTATCTGTGGTCACTTCTCTCCATCTGTCCAGATGGAGAGAAAATTGACCTGACTGCCTCCCTTGGATTCTCGGCCGGGGAGGGTTGGGTAAGGAGTTTGGAGGTGGGTGAAGATGTGGGCAGAGGGACTGTGGCCACCTAGAGGCTCTGGTGGCAGCAGTAGCAGCAGCAGGGGCTGCTGTGGCCTTGCACTTCTGCTATCCCTTGGCCAACTGATCCTGAGTTTGCTTGCTGGAGGCTCGACGAAAGGATTGATGTTGGCCCGCTCTAGATTGGGTGTAATAGAGCAAATGGTCTGACTTAAGGGACCCCCCAGACTCCTGCAAAGTGAAAATAATGTCCTGGACATCACCCCCCAAAAAGGACCACCCCACAGAAGTGAGCATCCAAACTCTTAGCTTGCACGTCCAGGGCAAAACCAGATGCCTGGAGCCAGGAATGGCGCTGGAGGCAGACTCCAGCAGCTGCCCCACACCCAGAGGCATCGAAAACAGCATATGCCACCCAGAGGACATGATTACCTATGTCTGAGCCCAACTTTAAAAGATGGGCAAGCTGCGTCTTAGTGGAATCTTCAGGCAACGTCTGGACCAAATCCCTGGCTAGTCCCGGAGGACATTCTGATATTGGATCATATGTGCTAAACAGTTAATGGCCCTAATGGACAGAGTAGTACAGGCAAAAATACACTTGCCAATATGATCCAGCTGCCTAGATTCCTGGTCTAGGGGAAGAGTACTGAGGTGCTTGGGCTTCTTGATATGATCGTGAGGCCACATTAATCATTACAGAATCTGCCTTAGGGTGACTGCTCACAAAGGGCTATGCTACCGGGCATGATAAGGTGATCTGCCTTCTTAGGTAGAGGCAGAGTAATAGAGGGGGGCCCAGGCTGCCTTGGTGACATCCTTATAGAGTCAACCCATAGCAGGCACCACCAAAGGAAGGGTATTCCGCTGCTTGAGGTAGATAAGCAAGCAACATCTCTCTTTGGGTCCTGCTCTTTGGTCTCTCAGCCCATCACAGACTGGATATGACACATAACATCCATAATGCATGGATCATCGGGGGGACTTGGGCACTTCTTTGACCTGGTCCTCCCCTCAGAAGACACGCCTGGAGAGGAGGAAGACCCTGAAGATTCGGGGTCATCGCCAGGGTAGGCTTATCAGGACTGGCATCAGAGGCTGATGACTGTCCCTCCTAGAGCCTAAACTGACATCAGGTTGCTCCCCAAAGACCTCGACATCCGGGATTCGCTGGGACAAGTCCGGTCAGAACTCCTTGGCCATGGGTCCAGCGGAGGGTGGTGGGGGGATGCTGTAGGCGGGCACTGAGAAGCAGGGGTCTGCTTCTGCATGAAGGCTCACCACGCTGAAAAAAAGGGCATTATAGTCCTCCTGGGGTGCAATATTATATACCGGCAGGAATGGGAGTGATGGCAGGTTAGGAAATGTCAGCCGAGGAGCCGGCGAAGAGTACCCCGGCATTGGCCCACCCAGCACCGGGTAGCGATCAGGCAACAGGCCAATGGGCATCAGCTGTGGCGTGGGTTGCAGCAGCGGTGACGTCGGTGTCAGACCCAAAGGCTGGGATTGCGGCAGGACTGGCAGCAATCCTGCGGGTGCCGTCCTAAAGCTGCCTGACAACGGGTCCACTGGTGTCACCGCTACAAGAGAAGCCGGCGCCTGGAGTGAAGGAGACCCCCACGAGTAGGACGTAGAGGCAATGCCAGAGTGGAGGAGACAGTGTCTGCCCGCTGCGGGTGTTCACTGGATGGACTGGCGGCGGCCCCCAGTATGGGAGCAGGTGAGAGCAACACAAAGGCCGGTGGGGCGACAGTGGAAGAGCCGCTGCCCAAAGAACCACACCGCCAAGCCACCTGGTTGAGAGCCCATGGAGGATAAAGGCCTGAGCGTCAGGGGCTGGGAGCAGGAGATGGAAGTCCCTTGCCCCGAGGAGCCGCCGTCCGAGATAGAGATGAGGGCAGGCAGCTGAGCCACCGGATGCCCGGAGGAAGAAAGGGCTGGCATGGCAGGTAGGACAGACCCCCCACAGGAGGATGACTCCGTCACGGTCGAAGGCTTGTGGGGTGGCCTTGACCAAGACACTGACCCAGGCCCATTCCCAGCGTCTGTCCTGGTGTTTGTGCTTCCTGGACTTTTCCTTATGAGAAGAAGAGACCCTGGATGACTGTGCTGGTGAGGCCGAAGAGCTCCTGGCCTGCAACTCCTTTTTCTTGGTGACCAGCCTCTGCTTTAAAAGATGGCTCTCCAGGGTTTTCAAATGACATCTCCAAGTGGCCAGGTTGAATTTCTGGCAATGCTGGCAGGCTTCGGTTTCATGGCTGGGGCCTAGGCAGATCACACACACAGAATGGCTGTCTTTTTCAGGAATCTGTTTGCTGCAGGCAGACCTAGTGGAGTGGTCAGAAGACGAGGGTGGTGGAGAAGACATACACTCATCGAAAAAACACCGAGTGTTAACACTCAGAAGAACTAAAAAAGCACGGTAAGCGTGGGAAATGGCAGTCAACTGTAGCTTCAGCATTCACTGAGGTCTGACGTGCACGGGTCGATGGTGGCAAAATAACTGAGGTGGTGTGGGGGCCCACCCTCATATGTAGGCTGTGCTGATGTCAGTTGACTGACATCAGAGGGGGCGGTCCCCCATGATAGACTGCTAGCTAGAAGTTTTCTGTGTGGTGCTAGCGCCTGGTGGCTTAGTCCTACCGGTGTGGCCTGCTGCAAGAGCCTTCCTCGAAGTAAGATCTACAGTTGGAGGCATCTAGCTAGCCTATGAGTGACTGTACAAAATTCAGTGCAGAATGCTTGTTTCTGAGCAGAGCCTGGAAGGAGAAATCTTCCTGAGGTAGGGAAGATGAACCAGTTAAAATTTCTCTGGACTGTAATATGAACCATCCTCCTCACCATCAGAGGTGATGAGGTCAGGATCTGACTCATCCCTCTCTATCCCTTCTTACTTGGACAGTAGTAAAGCGGAGTGGGTCAAAGGGCCGACAGTGCAGGCCGCAGCCTCAGCAACACTGGAGACACTGAACCGGTACCCTGACGGGGCATCAGGAGCAGTGCCAGTGGCAGTGCTGAGGACAGCCATGGGACTGTCCCCAAAGGAAACAATCACAACACAAAGGTCCATGCAGCAGCATCATCAGTAATGCCAGCAATGGCACTAGGGTGGGCCCCCGAGAGTCTTACCTTGGCCCTATATGCGGCAGCACCAGTGGTATTGATGACCCCACCAATCCCGAAGGAATCGGCAGCACCATGGATGCCTCCATCCCAGGAGGGGATATAAGTGACACCACAAGCGGGGCTGACATCGGCAGCCCTAACAGCGGCTTCAGCCTGGAAGCTGGAGTCAGAGTCAGTCATACACCTAAGTCAGGCAGCATCAAACACGCTGCTAGCTCAAATGACTTTGCAAAGTCAGGAGCCAGACCCAAAATGGCACTACCAGATTTATACATTGCACCCACTGCTCCATAAGAGCTGCCCAATGGTCAAACTGACCAATGGAGTCCCCTCTACTGGAAGAGAGAGGCTTCAGAACAGAGACATCAACCTCAGAGAGTCGGGCGTCCCTGAGGTTGTTAGTGATGATGATGATGATGATGAAGAACCAGGGCTGTGGAAGTCGAATGTAAATAGGGGACAGGAGTGGGAGACTCTTGGCACCCTCTCCATCTACTCCGGACCAGGAGGGGATGCACCATCTAGCCTGGTGTCCCGGCTTGTGTTCTGTTCTTGGGATTGATGTCCGGTTAGTTCCTTACTTCTTGCCTTCATTCCAACCTGAAGGTTGGTGCTGTTCGTTCATCTCTCCATAGAGTTTCAAAATAACTAGGTTGGGTGGGTAGAATAGGGCACTAGTGTCCCCTCCTGGTCTTCAGACAGTCCTTGGAACTTTTCTGGGGTGCCGCTGGATCCTCCCTCCCCTCCCTCCCGCCTTCCTTCCTCCCTCCCTCCCTCCCTTTGCTACTATCCCTTCCTTGGTCTGCTCGGAGGTTGGTGCCCCTGCCCCAGACCCCTAGGTAATGTCTCTTCCCGTGGCCGGCCTTATTCCTCCCTCTTTTTATATCCTTTCCTTTTCCTATTCCTTGGGCTCCCTTGCCCCATCCTCTTTCTTTTCCTCTGTCTCTGTTTTTCTCACACTTTCTCTGGCGTGCAGAACTGTGGTGGAGGAGGAGACAGCGTCAGTTACTGGCCAACCCTCAAGTGCCATGCAATGTGTCGGCCTCGAGGGTTGGCGCCGTCCCAATGCTGCCTTCATCCCCTAGGGGGGAAAAAACTCCTGCAGAGTCCTGTGCCTCTGGCTTGAATCCCACCAGTGATGAATGGTGAAGATATACAGAAAGATCACTATTACGATAAGTATGTAATTCTCATTTAAGTGGAGATAGTGACAAAGGTTATGGGAGAACAAGAAACAGGCTAGAAAAGCAATGAATAAAAGCAAAATCCTACTGCATAGGAGCATGTTCTGTGATTCTGCACAAAGTCTCTAAACTAACTGGCCAGCTTTGGACCCACTGAGTTATTTTGCAACAAAACACTGTACTTCCTGCTTCACAACCAGTAACCCCCCTATAAAAATGATTTCCATTCATTCAAATCTAAAAGTGGCCCTGCAACTACACTGCCTGGCACATCAGTTTCAGCAGGGGATATCACCAACACAAACCTACAGATTATCCTACCTTTCTGCCACATGCAGCTGTCTAGCCTCCAGTGTCAGTTTGCTCAGCGTTTTCCACATGGCTTCAGTTTCAGCAGATGACTCCAGTGTTTCCAGAAAAGCAACAGCCCTACAAGTAAAGAAAAGAAACAATTTCAGAGATTAGAAAGACCTACTTTCCTAGACTCAAAAACAAGACATGGTTTCTTTCTTCGTGCCAAGTCCACCCAGACAAACAAAAAATAAGTTAAATAGGGAATACACGATGGGCGAGGGTGGAATATGGAAAATATCTGCATGAGTGCACAGTGACCTCGAATAATATCACGAGTGTCAAAGCCACGAGTGATATTATCGAGAGTCACTATCTGAATGAAATATTTCCATATTCCACCCTCACTATCAAGACAGATATTCAAAGGAAGGGTCGCACCATCGCAATAGGGTTGTGCCAGCGCAAGTCTGAAAATGCGCCATTCTGTGATATTCAGCAGGAGGCAAAGGGCGCTTCTAAATAAGCTGAGCAATAGCGCAATGATAATGAAATGTATGCTGGACTGAAGGGGAGGAACCATGCACAAATGGCGCAGTGCGATATTCAACAACATGCGCCATGTGCAATAGGGGAGCAAGCGGAAGTTGCGCGATAGCGGAAATGAGCCAAAATAAAAAAGAACAAGGGAGAGGTGCAAGAACGCTACAGGGAAGGCACATGAGGCTGAACCATAGCAAGTCTAACTGGGCAGGAGGGACACACAGGGTAGGCCAGGGAAAGGGCACCCTGAACAGACAGGCACAGGGAAGGTGTGGGGAGACACAGCCAGTGCAGAAGGGGGAAGTGCCACACAGCACAGAGGCCACCACAGTTAGGTGTTCCCGGTGCAGGGGAAGTAGCAGCCAGGACAGTGGGGTGAACACAGAAACAGCTGCCAGGGGGGTGAACACAAGCCAGGGACATGGCCAGTGCCACCATCCAGATGGAGGCAGTAATGAGGGGGGTGAGAAGGCGCAGCAGGGTCGCATGGCCGTGGAAGGGCCCATCGGCGGTATGCCCCCAACAGGTAGTACCGAGCCCACACCAGCTTCGAGCTGTACAGTGATACTGAGATCGCGGGATGGTACCGCCTGAATCGGGCAATTCTGAGGCGACTCTGTGAGCTGTGCAATGAGGAGATGAAGGCACCCACACGACGGAGTCATGCCCTGTCAGTGGAGACCAAGGTAACAGCCTGCATGTGCTTGCTCGCCACGGGTACCTTCCAGAGACCAACAGGGGGCACCACAGGCATAACCCAGTTGGCCACGTCACGCCACCTCTCCCAATTCCTCAGCACACTGCTGCCACATGCTGCGTAGTACATCCATTTCCCCAGCACACTGGCGGAGCACACAGCAAACATACAGGAGTTCCACAGGGTAGCACGTATGCCTAGCATGCTAGGGGCAGTAGACTGCACCCCTGTGGCCATCCGCACACCACCTGGCCCCGAGGGAGCCACATATATTAATCGGAAGGGCTATGCCAGCATCAACTGCCAAGTGGTATGCGATGCCAGGGGGTGCATAATCAATGTCTGTGCCATGCACCCTGGGGGAGCACACGATGCCTCCATCTGGCACCAGTCGGCACTGTGCCACAGATTCGAGAGTGGGGACATCCCCACTGGCCACTTAGTGGGTGAGTATGCAAACCACATGGACAAACTTAGGGCTTGGGAGGGGCATGGTCAAAGGTGACATGGGTAGTGGCCTACATGGCCCGGGGCAGGGCGATGCTGATCACCAAACTAACCTCCACCCTCTACACACAGGTGACAGTGGACACCCACTCTGTCCCTGGCTGCTCACACCATACCGCCGGCCCACGACCCCATCGCAGCAACGCTACAATGAGGCACATGCCACCACACGTAATGTCCCCGAGGAGTGAGGGTACCAGGATGGGTCCACATCTGAGTCGCCGGCTCGAGGAAGACGAGACCAGCAGGACTCGACATTGGCCACCTCAACCTCGGCAACGCGCTGCGTAACGGCACCGGCACCGAGGCGGAGCAGTCGACCCCAAGCACCAGCGACAGCCAGACCGGGCCCAGCTCTCCCGCTGCACCAGCAAGGTTTACGGCACCGCCTCCCGTGTCGGAAACCGACTCGGGCGCCCGCTGGAAAAGACCGCCCACTGCCGCAAACGTGCCGGGGCCAAAGCGCGCCGCCTAACGGTGCTATCCTCGATCACCGTGCCGCGAACGGCGCCGATCCCAAACGCACCGGAAGGCGGCGCCGAGGGTCCACCGTGTCCGCCCAGAAATCACGGGCCTCGACACTGGGGAGCCTGCACTCTGAGGAGGTGACTGCCGAGGTGGTGTCACTGTCGCAGCCCTGGGAGGGACCGAAGTACGCTCCCCGACACCGCCGAAGAAGCTTCCCTTCGGCAAGAGAAGAGGAGGAAGCTCCTCCTCCGCTGGATCTGATAGGCCCGGAGGGGACCCGGGAAGGGGCCTAGAGACCTTACTCTGGGAATCCTTTGAGCGACGCCGCCCCCCGGTCGGCGGGCCTTGCCGAGCTTGAATGCGCGGACTTCGAGGACTCGACTTTCCATGGAGAAACAGGCGTCCGCACGTAATCCATGTCATGGTTGGGTCCCAGGCAACGGCGACACACATCATGCCGGGTCCGAGACGGAAAATGCCGCCACAGGAGCATCGACGCATCGGGCCGTGGGCCTGCCTTTCGAAAACGCCGCCCAGAACTGGACATAACGCCAAACAATTAAGGCAAAACAGTAGGAAAACACCTGACGCCTTACTAGATAGAAAAGGAACAGTCTTTACCGCGGGTATGGCGTCGAGTGTAATAATCGAGGACGCACGAGGAGTCGAAAATAATACGAACTGCGTACTTTCACTGTCACAACCGCAGTAGAGGTGCAGCCTCGACGGCGGGAGAAACAGAACTGAGATGGAGGAGGAGTCGGAAGTGCTAACGGCCACCGTCGCATGACGTAATGCGTCGGTCTCGAGGGCGGCGCTCATAGAGCTGGCCCTTTAAAAAAAAAGCTCGTGGCGGTGCGCTCCTCCGCTTACACCCAAGAAGTAATGAATGGTGAAGACTGACAAGGGAAGATCACCCTCAATGGCACAATGCTGCATGCTACCAGCAACCCGCCTCCTGTGGGTCAGGCGAGCACCTCGGCTGTCCCCACCTGTCGCAGACCGTGCATGCCCTGATGGCAGCCATCTTCTCCTTAATCCTCCGCCTGTCTGTGCCCATCTTCTTCTTGCACTCCTGCACGGAACGCTGGTGGCTGCCATGCAGGTTTACAGCACGCGCCACCTCCTCCCATGCAGCAGCACGGGCCTGTGGTGTTCCCTGGCGCCCGCTGAGAAGCGGCTCCTGGTCTAGGTAGGCCTCGAACAGGGCATCCGTCTCGGCCTCAGTGAAATTTAGCCTCCTCTTCCTCCCACGACTCTGTTCCTCTTCCTCCACAACACGCTCGGTCATGATTCAGCCTGTGAGAATGATAGGTGTTACCTGTGACTGTGCAGTCCCATGCATGTCCCAAAATCCACAGTCCACACTCCCAAACAGCATGGAACTCACCGCAATAGACTGCAGTAACCGACTATGGCCAGTGCAGCCCAATGTCACACTTTTATAGCGCAACCCATGCAAATGTGGCGAGGCACATCTTTAAGTGGATGCAAATGCAGTGACTGCACCATTGAATGGCTGATTAGCTGATTTGCATATGCCAGCTGAATATCATGCTGTTGCGCTTTGTGCAATTGTGTTTAATGTGCTGAGCCAAGGGTGCAGTTCTGTGACATGCACAGTACACACCTAACTGTGTATGCCTGGATTGATGACGCAGGTGCCTGCCACGCTGCTGATGTGCTGTGCATGGAAGCCACCATTGTGCCAGTGGCGCAACAGCGCTGTTCACCTATATGGCGCCTGGCACTGGGGCGCCATTGGTGTTTTGGGGCAACAGCGCAGTAGGCCGCTACAGGAGGTGGCACACAGGCACCCAATCATGCTACACACATTGGGTTCCAATCACGCTGTGGCTGTCCGTGCACCAGAGACCCTTGACCCTGTGCCCAACCTTTGCCCCCTAGGCGCCATGCGTCAGACATGGGTGCACCACTATTGCGCTGCTCAGTGACAGTGCGATAGGGAATGGCAGCGGTGTACCGTCAGCATCTGCACGTGGCAGGACCGTGCTGCATAGTGCCATTTTGACTGAACTGAGCAGCAGAGATGGCGCGGAGGTGTGCTGTGCAGTGGAGCCAGGTGGAGCTGGCAAACCTTGTTGCCATTGTGGAGCCACATGTTGGGCCTTTATTTGGGAGGCACCCCTGGACAGGGCCAGGAGTCATGTGTGGCAGCAGGTGGCGGCGCCTGGAGGAGGCCACTGGTATGGGGCGGATGGCAGAGCAGTGCCGCCACCAATATGGGGACCTGAGGCGGAGGGACCCAGATCTGCTTGCCGCCAGCGGGCACGTGCCAGGAGGGGCACAGTGCCACGGCCAGGTAGGTGCAACATCCATACACTTTTATCGTCCATATGGGTAATACGTTGCAGTGGCCAGCACATGGGGGGTATCCGCGCTGGCCATGGTGGTGTTATCGGGGTGGGTGGTGGCTCTGACTGTGTGGAATTGCACACATGAGGGCGGGGACTTTGCTACAGGATTGTACTGATGTTCCTCTCTCCATGTTTGCACCTTAGGCCCAGAAGAGCGCAGGCTGGCGAGAGAGAGAGGAGTCGCCAAGAGGACCAGCAGGCCGGAAGGGGTGAAGGTCCGTAGAGGCGCAGGGACCAGCCTGATGACGGTGTGTGCCTTACATCCATGATTACTATTGCATGCTGTGTAACAGGGCGGGCAGCGGGGCATGGCCACCATCCATTGACACCACTGCCATGCACGCAACTTGTTACAGTCAGCACTGTCCAGTGGCACTGCATGTCTGGGAGTGCGTCAATGGTGGTCCATGCGTGCACCGGGTACATGGCTGTGCCACTGCCTTCACACCACATAGCCAAGTCACTGAACAGCCATGGTGGTGCTGTGCAGCACATGGGCGGTGGGGGTGTATGCAGTGGTCCACATGGCTGTGGCTGCCTGGGTAGGCAGGTCTTGTGGACACGGTCACTGTGGGTGGTCGCACACCATCACAGGGGCGTGGCACATGGCTGTATGCCATGCACAACGGGTGGGCTGCAGGGGGCTGGACAGTCACACTTATTGACTCTGCTCCCTCGTCCTAGGTGGACAACACTGGATGGCCCTGGAAAGGGGCATACAGGAGCTTCTGCAGCTGGCGCGGGCGTCCCTGGCAGTGTTGGAGCGCATGGAGCGGCATGGGGTCCGGAGAAGAAGAACCCGAGGCACCACAGAAGTGCAGAGCGGGCACAGAATAGGCCCTCCATGACCCCTGACACCCATGACCCCTGGACCCACCCTCACACCCTTCTTCCTCTCCCATTTGCACACCCCTGCCCCATGCCCACCCCACCTGGTTTGTGGCCTTTCCCCCACCCTGGTATATATTTGTACATATGTTTGAGAGTTGTTATTTTTAATACATACATTTTGTTATAACAACTGTGGTGGTCTCTAATTTGCAGCGGGCTACAGGTGCTCAGCTGCAGTGATGTGCATGGCGTCAGGGGTGGTGCACGCATGGGTGTGTGTGTGTGTGTGTGTGTGTGCGTGCGCACAGAGGTGAACCGCCTATGGTGTGGGCAGGGGGATCAGTCACTGTCTGTGGTTTGTGTGTTGTACTCTGTGCACTGGATGCCTGTGTGCAGTGGTCCATGGGGCCTGCACTGTGTGCATGGCACCCCTGTCAGACCGTCCATGGCCTATGTAGCTGACACCCTTGCATGCCTGTGATATGCACGGTCTGCTGGCATGTCAGTGGTGGCTGTTGTGGCCAGTGCTGGGATGGGATGTGTCCTTGGGAGGGTGTGCAGGGTGCTGTACCGCTGGAGGTGGGGTCCGGGGCATGCCCTGTCGCATGTGGGGTACCTCGTGTGCTGACGCATGGTAGGCCTCTCAGCTGTACCTCCGGGGG
This sequence comes from Neoceratodus forsteri, assembly GCA_016271365.2. Lineage (NCBI taxonomy): Eukaryota > Metazoa > Chordata > Ceratodontiformes > Ceratodontidae > Neoceratodus > Neoceratodus forsteri. Next base: position 1,504,991,317 of record CM057452.1, on the reverse strand, counting down.
GGACGTGCAGGGTGGCACTGTGTATGCATCTGTTGCATCACTATCTGCTGCCACCCGCTGCAGGGTGTCCATGGTGGGGCTGCCTTGCATGGCTCCATGGTGCACAGGGTTGCATTGTCACAGTGGGGGTGGTGGCATGCATGGGGTGTCCTGCACTGTTGGGCGCTGCTCCTGGGCAAGGTGTATGGGGATCATGGTGCAGGGTGTGCTCTGCATTTGTGGGATGGTGTGGTATCTGCGGTGGTGGCCATCCTTGTGTGCGGTCACAGCTTGCCAGGAGTGTGATAGGGCACCATGGCCCGGCTGTGGGTTGGTTGCTGGTATCCATGGGCCAGTGGTTATTCCAGCCCTCCCCCAGTTGCGCAGTGCATAGGGTGTGGGGGGACGATGTCTGTTCTGCTGTGTGTTCCTCTGCCCATCTGTGGCATGGGTGGTGGGCCCCTACCTCCCTGCTTGTGCTGCTGCATTGCTGCCCTGCTGCTGGGGGGCATCCCTGGTAGCGCTATGGCACATCTGGACTGCTCAGCTGAACATCCCTTGTTGCGCTATGGTGCATCAGATTGGCTCAGCTTCACCTCCCTAGTTGCGCTATGGTGCAGGTGGTGTGATATTTAGTCGTCGGCTGTAGGCGCATCTTGGCCTGCACAGTTTTTGAATATCGCGCTGCTTGCACATGGGCGCAGTGGACTTGTGCTTGCTCCTGCTGTTGCACATTTTTTGGGTGCAGTTTGAATATCTGGGCCCATGTGTATGATTTATGTTATTTTCAGGTTACCTTAGTTGGCTTCTTTTCTTCCTCGGTGGTGTTCTCGGTAGTTTATTTCTGTGTGTTGCTGGGTGGATGATGTTTACGTAGCATGATTCGTTTCTTTGGTTTTGTGTGCCAGTGATATTGAATACAGATTGGTCATGTTTGCAGTGTTTTTGGCACTGGGTGGTTACCTTTGTGGTGTTTTTGACTGGGTGGTTTTGCTATCGGGGTGTGGCAGTTTGCAATGCGGAGTGCTAGGGGGACATGTTGTTTGGGTTCTTTATTTTATTGTTCCGTATTTCTCTTTTTAGGAGTGATATATTTATTCATTTATAATTGCTTTTTGGAGAAAGGGTATGCTTTCAAGTATATGGTACAGGGGGGAGTTTGTTTACTGCTTAGTTACTGATTACAAGTAATGACTTGCTCTTTGTGACGTAGCTAGAGTGGTTTATATGGTGGCGACGTATCAAAAGTGGGTTTATTTAGATATATTCCACTCTTCTAATGTCAGTCAAAAATTATTTCACTGCGGTGAGTTTATGTACTAATATGTTACTCCATATACTCTCACTCCCATTGTATAAATATAACTGCAGCAGTGCAAACACAGCATGTTCGTAGAACTGAACTAAGGATATATATTAAACTCCTCTGTCATACAGTCTAGAGGACAGAAAAAAAGATCATAAGAAGTTGATGGTTGACTGCCCCAATGGCCCAGAAGCAGCACATTTCGGTGCCATGCAGGTGACCCAACTCTGGGAGAGCGAGTTGGTATGCTGTGTCAAAGGCAGGCCTGACTGCAGCAGCTGCCGCTGGGCAGTGTGCTGAAGTAGGGGAGGAAATGGAAATTACGTACTTACCATAATTATTGATCTTCTTGGACAGTCTCCATCACTCATTCACTAGTGGGATAGCACTGGAGGCACTACGACACAGCGGGAGGCAAAATTTTCAGAAGGGTGGCGCAGAGACAGGACCACATATGCACGGCACGAGACTAGCTTGCGCCTGTGTAGACTATCTCAAGGCCAACCTCCAACTGCCTCAGTACCTTTCACCAAGGAGGTGCAGCTAACTAATAAGAATAACTCATCCTGAGTTTCTGGGCCTGAGAGGGCCCAGATGGCCTTTGCAAGAAAGGTCAAAGAACAATGTCTTCACAGTCTGAACCACAGGACCATGAAAACCAGGAAAGAGAACAAGTGAACTCAGGATGAGTGTAGAATGAGTGATGGAGACTGTCCAAGAAGATCAATAATTATGGTAAGGACGAATTTCCATATCTTCCTGGACTAAGTCTCCATCACTCATTCACACTAGTGGAGAGTACTGAGCGAAACCAACAACCCTGAGTAGGGGTGGTAGGAGATAGGGTTCACCAGAAAGGACGGCCAAGGACTGTCCTGCTAATAAAAATAGCTGTCTTGTAAAGAGCATCTAGAACACAATGCTTACAAGATAAGCGCTTGAGTTGTAACTCACTACTTTGCAGACTACTGCAATGGGCACAAAATGAAAGTCTGCCAGGAAGCCGCAACCACTCTAGGAGAGTGGTGAGAACCTGGCCTCACAATTTGGTCTAGGACCAAAATTAATAGTGTCAAAGACGTACTAATCTAACGTAAAAGAACCTCAGGAACTGAAAGAGCTGGAGGTAAAGTCTACTGGTTCAGAGTACACCGAAAGGCGCAGATGGAAACCCCCACAATGAAGCATGGCTGACCTGTGAACAACAGGTCCGGGAGCACTTGAATCCCTTACTTGGTGAGCAAAGGAAGGTTCAGGTGGGGTTAGCCCATCAAGGAGAATGGTTTCCACTTAGTCACTGAAACCTTCCTGATGGCAGGCCAAAGCATGACTTAGAAGCCTCTTGTGATGGTCTAGTAGAATCAGATCCTATCCACTTCATATTCCAAAAAGGGATCATCCTGCCCCTGTGTGTACAACTGTAGTAGCAGTCTCTGGACTCAGGGAAGAGAGGAAAAATGTACAGGAGGGAATGTCCACTGCGGAAAAAAACATTCAGACAGAAAAAAACAGGGGCTGGATTTCTAAGGCAAATAGAAGCAGATGTGCATCGAGGAGGGACGAAGCAGGAATAAGTTAGGGCTAACCCATTCATTGAAAGTGACTGAATAGCGGCAGAAGTGACTCAATGCAGTGAGGCACTACTCACTCTGGCCTCCCTGAAGGGAGTAGAAAAGGACTTTAGTTTGTTTGCTGAAAAACAAACATCACAGCTCCATCATGAATATTTGAAAGGCCATCTCAGAAACAAGACCTACTTGACTTACGGTCAAGAAAGGAGTATGTCGTCTGTTAAGTTGAAGCAAGCAAGAAAGCAGGAACCTGAGTTCCGACTCGCTGGAGAGTCACTTCTGTTACTGCGAGGCTCTGCTCAAGAGAAGAAAGCCTGAAAAAAAAGGGGGATTAACAGACTGGGCAGTCGCCTAGGTCTAGGAAATGTCTCTGAATTAAAGAAATCTCTCTTGGAGAAAGAGATGGCCCATACTGCCGCTGGATCGGACTCCCCCTAGGAGTAGAGAAGTCAGGTACTCTTTACCGTATTCTAGAGACGAGCGCCTCAGAGGGCTGAGGCAGAACCTGACCAGATCCAAAAGGATGGTATCGAGTAATTTTAGCTAGGCCCTGTGCTGTGATAAAACTGTATTTATTTATTTATTTTTTTACCATTAGTCCGAGCCTAACAAGGCTTTCAGGCTGCTATTTCGCAAGGATTGCCTGATACAAAAATGACGAAGATGTCCTCCATCTGAGGGGCAGGAGGAGCCTTAGCATTCATACTGAATCGTGGCCGGACTAATAATCACAGCTGCAGAGATGATAACCACCTGTACCGAAGAAGCCACCGAACGGGCAATATCACAAGGGGGCTATATACCCCTATCAAAGAAGCGGAAGAGCCTGAGCGCCTCCCGACCATTGAGTTAGAATGTTCCACAGATTGTAATTGCCTTGATGACTGAAAAAGCCTAGATGCAGAAGTGTATTATCCACGGGTGCAGTCTGAAATACTATAGTGGACCCTGTCACTGAGGAACTACTGTAAAGATCTTCCATCACGGACTCTGATGATAGAGAGGGCATGTCCTTCAGTATATAAAATGAGTCACCCACTGTATTACTGACCAGAAGGACAGGGAGAGACTCATCTAGATGCACTTCTACCCCAGAAGACCCTAAGGGAGGTCTAGGTCAGAGCCACTAGAGACTCCGCCACCAGGAAGGATGTTGAGGAGCTTGGCACCATGTAGGGAGCCGAGAAAGTGCTGAGTGGAATGAGAGATTCTGCTGGCAGAACAGTACAAAAGAGTTCCATCAGCGGAAAACCACTGGATGTCACAAGATCCCATGTAGGCCGCCACTCATTAAGATGTGCGGAAAAAATAATCCGCAGAACAGGACTTCATTCTGCGGAAAACATCCTGCCACAAGTTCTGTGGAGAAGAAGTCTGTAGAAGAAAGATTTGTTACTAGTTCTGCCAGACAGCACCCACTAGCACCCCTGAGGCACCAGCATCACTCGTGGCACAGGAGGGCACCAAGCAGTGCCTATGCCAACCTGGGTGACACCCGAGGGCCCCCAGCACCCATGCAGCAATGGCACCCGAGGGCACCCCCGATACCCATGATACCATGGCACCCATGACACCCATGGCAAGAATGGCACTCGAGGGCACCAGTGGCACCCATGGCACAAATGAAATTCTTAGCACCGATGGCACGCTTGGGTGCCCATGGCACCCGCAGATGCTTGCGGCACCACCTCAGCACCCGTGGGTGCTCGGCACCACCCACATGTGCTCGGTGTTGCCCGCGGGTGCCCGGCACCACCCGCCAGCAGCCCGCTGAGACACCCGCGGCACCATCAGCAGTGTCGGCAACCAATGGCAGCAACAACAGCACCCGCGGCACCGCACAGAGTGATGGTGCCGACCACGGCACCGAGCACGGACGCGCCATGGCACCGACTCAAGGCATCAGGCACGGCGCCAACCATGGCGCTGAGGCATGGCATCAGGCACCTGCACCGACCAAGGCATCGAGCCACGCACCAACCCACGGTGCTGATAGAAAATGCCAATGGAAAACCTGAGAAGGAGGGGAGAAGGAAAAGGTGGTGTCCGCAAGGGCCCCTGCATGGAAAAGGGAGAGGGGGTGACATGAGGGTTTACATGATGGCTAAGGCACCAAAAGGGCACCGCGCATATCCAGATCCAATTGACCCGCCCGGTCCAGCAGCCCGAGGCCCAGAGGCCCCGAAATCAGTAACACAGCCAGGATAAGAGGAAGAAGTCAAACCCCCTGCTCCACAGGAGCGGCCCAGAGGTGAAACTGCTCACCGGAGCGCCAACGAGGACAGAGATGGAGTCCGGAGTCGAGAATGCGGCCATTAGAAGTGAAGCCAAGGGGAACCCACCAAAGTTGGTTCAGGCCTATCACCCCTCCTGATGAACAGACATACCAAAGGGCAACCTCGAAGGCACCAATTCTTCTTCCCCAACAAGGAAGAAGAGTCGAGGTTGCTGGAGCCGATCCTCGAACTGCTAGATTCATGCTTCGTGGACTGTTCCTCCACCCCACCCTCGAGCACAGGACTGTCCGTAGTCAGACCCCCCATTTCTCAAGGTCGGCGGACCAGACACAGCCCTCTGCCAGAATAACTTCAAACGAAATCTTCACCGTCATTGCTACCGCTTAAGGATGACCGCTGATGGCAGGAAAGAATTTCTTTTTCTTCGTGATCTTTTCTTGTTCGTGAAATAAGAAATGACTACTAAAATGTTAAATTAAATGCTAAAAGCTGCTGTCGTATAGATGAAAACTTTGACTGCAGACGAGCGACGCCGACATCCAAGCGCACTCGATGGTGGGAGAAAAGGAACTGAGGCGGTTGGAGGGTCGACTACTAGATAGCTCTACACAGGCGCAAGCTAGTCTCTGATGTGCGATGTGTGGTCCTGTCTCAGCGCTGACCCTTCTGAAAAATTTTTGGCTCCTTGTTTGGTCCTAGCGCCCGGGCGCTATCTCACTAGTGTGAATGAATGAATGATGGAGACTTAGTCCAGGAAGATCAGCACTGTGTACCTGGTGTCACAGTGACCCCTGTGGTGGGCCTGGGGAGCTTGCTCCCTCCACAGGACATTGCTGACAGCATCCGAAGCCTGAATGGGCTATGCAATGCCAAGGGGAGGTGGGAGGACAGGGAGAAACCTAGGACAAATTATATATATATATATATATATATATATATATATATATGTGTGTGTGTGTGTGTGTAAATACATGTATATATAAATACATGCATACATTTTGCCTGGGTCCCAGGATTCTCCCAAGTCCTAGTGCCTGCTCGACACTGAATCCTAGCCCACACAGTAGGTTGCTTCGGGGGGCCTACCCCCACCCCGAGCCCTTGCTATGAGTGGGAAGTCGGAGACATCGGGGGTGGCACTGGACCTGTGGGAGCCTGGAGGTCAATGGGCCAGAAAGTACAACTACGTAAGAACTTACCGTAACAGTAGATCTTTGAAAACAGCTCTTGCAGCAGGTTACACCATTAGGACTGAAGCCCTCAGGCGCCAGGACCCCACGGAAATTTTCTAGCTAGCAGTCTTCAGCAGGGACCGCCTCTGACGTCGGTCCCGCCCCCGACGTCAGGCGTAGTACATAAGGAGGCGGTCCCCCCACAATCCTCAGTTCTCCCGCTGGAGACTCCCGGCCGCTGGATGACATCAGAAGAGGAGACCGAGGATCCACCATCAGAAGGCCAAGACTGAAAAACAGAATATCCCATCCCGTAAGATGGATGTTTGGCTATGACCTACCTCCACTAGAAGGGGATGGTGGGAGATATTGCTGCAAGAGCTGTTCTCGAAGATCTACTGTTACGGTAAGTTCTACGTAACTGTACTATCTTACTCAAGATACAGCTCTTGCAGCAGGTTACACCATTAGGACCGATGCCCAAGCAATATTGGCAATCTTAAGCCACAGGGAGGAGGAAAGGTAGGGATCACAACCCTAATCGAGCCTAAGACAGAAGTCGCTGAAGGACGGCTAGGCAGAAACCTGCTCTTCACCTTGATGCGATGTCCAGGCTGTAATGCCTAATAAAGGTATGCACTGAGCTCCAGGTGGCCGCAGCGCAAATGGCTGAGGTGGGGACATTCCTAAGCGCCGCAAAGTAAGTGGCCACTCCTCTCGTGGAGTGACCCTTGACCACACTTGGTAAGGGTTTGTTATGCTTGTCATAACAGAAAGAGATACACTGGATGAGCCAGCGCGAGAGAGACTGTTTAGAAACAGGAGCTCCTTTCATTCTCTCAGCAAAGGAGACAAACAGTTGATCCAATTTTCGATACTGTTTGGTTCTGGTCAGATAATATCTGATGCACCTGTGTACATCAAGGGTGTGAAGCAATGCTTTCCTCGATTGGTGTACTTAGGAAAGTACACTGGTAAGTCGATATCCTGATTAAGGGTGAGAGCTGAAACCACCTTAGGCAGAAACGTTGGTTTGTCCTCAGGATACCCTATCCTGATGGAAAACTAAATAAGGTTCTTTGCACATCAGTGCATGCATCTGGAAATCCTTCTTGTCAAGTAACTGCAACTAAAACAACGTTCCTACACAGAGAACGTAGCTTCGCAATCCGTGGCTGGTTCAAAAGGTGTCAGCGTAGCTGCTCCAGGACAAAGGGCTGGTCCTAAGGGGAACCAGATCCTGATAGGGTGGCCCAAGATGGAGGACTCTTAAAAAGGCACAAGTAGTGTCCAATTGGGCCACCATCCGATGGCCTATGGGGGCATGATAAGCCGAAATTGCGCAAAGATGCACCTTAATCGAGGAGTAAGCCAGTCCGGACTGAAATAGAGAAAGCAGGCAATCCAGAACCAGCTTCTCGGGACATTCTATTGGCGAGAAACCACGCGCTTGAGCCCACAGGCAAAATCTGCACCATTTCATGGCGTATGTTGCGTGTGTTGCCGGTTTTCTGGTGGCAGAAAGTACATCTGCCACTTCTTCCGAGACCCTGTGTCGCATCATGGCTATGTCTCTAGGAGCCAAGCGTGCAGGTTCAATGAACGTAAGTCCGGATGGACTAATGAACCCGCCTCCTGAGACAGCAGATGGGAGCTGATTGGCAAAGGAAGTGGAGGTTCCCGGGATAGCTGATGCAGAAGCAGGAACCAAATTTGTCTGGGCCAGAAAGGCGTTATCAAAATGAGCTTCGCCTGCTCCCTGCGAAGTTTTAAGAGAACTCTCTGGATCAATGGGAAAGGAGGGAAGGCATAGAGGAATCTGCCCGCCCAGGAGAGGGATGACGTGTCTCGCCAGAAAACACCAGGCCCTGGATCTAGCGAGCAAAAATTGGGCAGTTTTGCGTTGGATGGGGACGCAAAAAGGTCTAATTCTGGAGTGCCCCATCTGTGGAACAGATCCTCTGCCACTTCCTGCAGAAGTTCCCACTCATGGACTCTGGCCTGAGAGCGACTCAGGCTGTCTGCGACAGTATTGTCCACTCCGGGGACGGTACTGCAATAAGGTTTGCGCCAGGTTGTACTACCCACTCCCACACTCTCATAGCCTCCTGCAAAGGGGTAGAAGTGAGTGCCCTTGTTTGTTGAGGTAATACATCACTGCAGTATTGTCTGTTTGCAACAGGAGAGTACCCGGTGGAATCTCCGACCGGAAGGCTTGCAGAGCGTAAAGAACCACCTCATCTCCAAAATATTGATGTGGAGATGAGATTCCTGGGCTGTCCATGTGCCCTCGGACCTCACCCCGTCCAGGTGTGCTCCCCATCCGAGCCCTGAGGCGTCTGTGGAGAGAGTCACAGTCGGAGACGGCGCTGTGAAGGGAACCCCCGCAGAGAGGTTCCCCGGATCTAGCCACCATTGCCAATCCCGAATCGCGGCATTCCTGATTCGAACTGGCTGCTGCAGATGGTCTTGCCTTTGGTCCCATTGCACCCTTAGCAACTACTGGGTTACCCGCATGTGGAGCCTTGCCATCGGGACTGTTGCAATGGACGCAGCCATGCGTCCGAGCAGGCGAAGGACCAGTCTGGCCGGGACGGTCTTCTTCACAGACAGGTCTCTTATGAGGGATCGAATGTGTTCCGCTCTGTCCATGGGAAGAAAAGCTTTCCCTCCGATGGTGTCCAGAAAGGAAAATTACGTACCTACCGTAATTCTTGATCTTCTTGGACGAGTCTCCACCACTCATTCACACTAGTGGGATTGGCGCCGGAGGCACTAAGACCCATCGGGAGCAAACTTTTTGCTGGAGGGTCGGCGCGAGAGACGGCGCCGCGAGACACGGCGCCGCGAGAGCAGCGGCTCGAGCGGTAATGACCATCTCGGCGACGACCCTCCAACCGCCTCAGTACCTTTTTTACCAAGGAGGTGCAGCGAATCAACGAAAGGGTAAACCAATATTAAAACGGACATAAGATAGTCCGATGACCCGTGTAAGAAGGGTCAGCAAAGAAGTCCTCACGGCTAAAGATTTGAGAGTGAGGAACCAATACAGCGGTGAGCTCTCGGGGATGGAGGTGGGCGTGGAATGAGTGGGAGACTGCCCAAGAAGATCAAGAATTCACGGTAGGTACGTATTTTCTATCTTCCTGACATAAGTCTCCACCACTCATTCACACTAGTGGGAGAGTACCAAGCTGATAATCCCCAAAGGGCGGCAGGAAAGCCAGAGCTCACGCTGCTAAGATAGAAGCCCATTAAGGATAGCTCTGCTGACGCGAATGTCGCCTGGCATGAACATCCAGTGCATAGTGCTTAACTAAGTATGCACTGAGCTCCAGGTAGCGGGCGTTGTATATATCTGCACTGGAACATTGCAATTTCCGCTTAGGATGCTGGGCGATCACTAGTAGAGTGAGCGATCAACTTACCTTCTAATTTAACTTGAGCCATGGAATAGCAATGACGAAGGCATGCCACTAAACCATGAAGAGATACATCTAATAGCGACAGGTTGACCCAGCCGGGTGTCGCTGAAAGAAACGAACAGTTGCTGAGTTCATGAACATCCTTGGTTCTATCTAAATAGAACCGCTAAGGCTTCTTTAACATCCAAAGAATGAAGAGCCTGCTCTCTTCATTTTGGAAATTAGCGGCGTAAGCTGGAGTACCAGAGGTTGTTCAGATGGAATTCTGACACAACCTGGGAAGAAATTTAGGATGAGTACGGAGAACTACCTTGTCCTTATGGAATACAGTATACGGAGGGTCCGTAACCAGGCATGTATCTCAGAGACCCTATGGCTGAGGTAATGGCCACCAGGAAGGCAGTCTTCCAGGTAAGAAATTTTAGCTCACAGGTAGCTAGGGTCTGAAGGCTTCCGAGTGAGCATGTCCAGCACCAGGTTAATGTCCCAGGCTGCAACTGGACGCTAACAGGGGTCTGGTATGAGAATCCTTAAGAAATCTCTTCACCATAGGTAATTGAGCCAGAGTTAAGGAAGAAACCTGCTCATGGAACGCTGAGATGGCACTAAGGTGAACTTTAACTGGGAGTACTGAAGACCTAAGTTTGATAGGTCCAAAAGATACTCCAGAACCTTGCCAGGAGGACAGGAAAAGGGATTCCAAGAGGATTTTGCACACCAGAGAGAAAACATTTCCATTTGGAGCGACGTTGTGCGGGTGGCTGGCTTCCAGCAGCCAGAAGGATGTCTGAGATCTATGAGAGACGTTGAACCGATTCACTTCTATCTCTTCAGGAGCCAAGCATGAAGGTGAAGTGATTTCAGGTTGGGATGGACCAACGAACCCTGAGTCAGAAGACTGATTTGTAAAAGAAGTGGTCTCGGAGAGGCTGCCAACATACTGTTGAGTAGAGGAACCATAGTTGCCGAGGCCAGGAAGGAGCAATGAGAATCATCTTGGTCCCCTGAGACCGAACTTGAGGAGTACTCTGGATTAGAGGAAGTGGTGGAAAGGCGAAGAAAGCGCTTTGTCCACCGCAGCCTGAACGCATCCTGACAGAAAATGCCAGGCCCTGGATTTCTGGAGCAGAAGAGAGGCAGTTTGATGCTGAGTGGGATGCAAAAAGGTCCAGGTCTGAGTCCCCCATCTTTGAACAGGGACCGAGCTACGGCTGGATCGAGACCACTGTGAGGTCTGCCTGCTCTGCTGAGGTGATTGCAGGTCGCTTGGTATACCTGGCAGATAAACCGCTTGAATCAGAGACTTGTGCTCCAAGCACCACTCCCACACCCTCATTGCTTCCCTGCAAAGGGATAAGAATGAGCACCGCCTGCTTGTTGATGTAATACATCACTGCTTTGTTGTCCGCTTGAAGGAGAATGTTCTTGTGACAAAGGACATCCTTCAGAGCTCGATTGCATAGAGGACCGCCTAATCTCCAGGACATTTGTGTGGAGATGAGTTTCAACTGAGTCCATACACCTTGAGTGTGGAGGGAGAGACAGTGAGCTCCCATCCCATTAGCGATGCATCTGTGGTGATGGAGATCTGATGATCCGGGGAGCAAAGGGAATCCTTCCAGGAGATTGTTTTCTGAGACCACCAGGTGAGAGACCTTCAAGGGCCGCCACCTTGATGGGATAAGACTGGGGTGAGAGGTCGGGGACCACTGAGTGGAGAGCATCCATTGGGTGGTTCTCATGTGCAGTCGGGCCAGAGGGACAGTGAAGACCGAGGACGCCATGAGACCCAACATGCTGCATCGAGAGAGCTGTAACCCATTGGTTCTCCCTGATGTAACGGGCCATACGAAGGATGTCGAGTCTTCTGTCCTCTGAAGGAAAGCCTTCGCTGAAGAGGTGTCTAGAAGCGCCCCTATGAAAAGGAGCCTGGGAGGGTTGCAGTTGAGATTTTTTAAATTCAGCAGAACTCCCATGGACGTGAGAAGACGAGAAGTCCTTGCACGTGTTCCAAAGTCCCTTGGCCGGAAGGGCTTGCTAGAAGCCAATCGTCCAGGTAGGGAAACACTCGAGTCCGACTTTCCTGAGATGCGCCGCGAGAACTGCACAACACTTTGTAAAAACTCGAGCCGGGTGATAGCCCAAAGGGCAGGACTTGAACTGATAATGCTGGGCCCAAAGCTACAAACCTGAGGAATTGGCGTGTGGGTCGGGTGGACGGGATATGCTGGTAAGCATCCTGCATATCCGAGAGGCCAGCCAGTCGCATGATGCAGCAAGGGTAACAGGGTACCTAGGGAAATCATCTTGAATTTCTCCTGGGGAGGAATTTGTTTAACTTTCTGAGGTTCTAGAATGGCGTATCCCCAGATTTCTTTGGAACCAGAAAGTAATGGGAGTAACCCTGTGTTTCAGATGGGGGCACCAGTTCTATTGCCCTGTTGTTCAGAAGGCCCTGATCTCCCGTGAGGAGATCTGAGAGGCCGACAACCTGGGTTGTCGATGGGAGGACAATTGGGGTTCAAGAAATTGAGAGAATAACCTCGCGAATTATCCAAGAACCCATTTGTCTGAGGTTATGACTTCACTGGTTGTAGAAGTACATCAGACGACACTCCCACCGAGGAGAAAGTTCCACCCGGCAGAGTGGATGGAACTTGGCCAACGATCATAAGGTAGCGCTTGGGAGCTTTGAGGTCCCCGCTTTCTGCTGCGCTTCTTTGAGGTTGGGCAGGTTGGCTTTATGAGCTTCCTGCCTCTGCCTCGAAAGGACTGACGACTATGAAACTGACGCCTGTTCACATGTCCCCGAGAGGGGCAGGCGGAGGTCTGGCCAACTTAATGGCCGATCTAGTCTTCTGAGTGGCCTCTAAGGCTTGCTCCACCTGAGGGCCAAAAAGAAAGGAGCCATCAAAAGGCAGCGCCATCACCTGCTGCTGAGCATCATTCGTGAAGCTTGTAGCACGCAGCCAGGAATGGCGCCGAGTACAAACTCTCGTGCTGTTGAGCGAAGCAGTGTCGAAAGCGCCCATGGCGTTTTGACCTGTTGGTTATTGACCAATACTTAATAACGGTCAGAAGAAGCTCTGACTTGAATCAATCTGAAGAGCTTCAACCATTCTTTTCATAGAGTGCCACAGGATAGACTCATACTGAGAAAAATAGCCTTGATAACTGGCAATACGTATACTAGAGTGGAGGCAGCAAAGACCTCTTACCTAATGTGTATCAATTCACGAGACCTTTGTTAATAGGTCGAGTCAGGTAGTTTGAGAAGAACGACCTTGTCATTCTCTGCCAGGACTACAATAGGATCCGCAGGCTTGGGATGCCAAAATGGGACGATCCTGGGAGCTGAATACTTTATCAATGGATTTAGCCACTGAGGGAATAAGAGCAGGTTATTCCATACCATTTGAGACAGCTGCCTCAAGGAAGGCTGAATCGAGGAGTCAAATCCAGGGATCTCCGCAGCATGAAGATACTGGAGTCTTAATATCTTCCCAGGATCGATGTCTGTAGTCTGGAGAGAAAGAGTGGATCCCAGGTTCTTCAACAGAGACTTAAAGGACAGGTCCTCGACCACAGGCTCTGTAGCAAAGAAAGATCCTGTTTCTCCACTTCATCACCCAACCGGCTGTCTCAGTAGGTTAACATCATCTCCTGATGGTCCAGAAAGGACTGTTTGGACAGGAAAGGAGTGAAAATTAGAGAGAGGAAATGGCAGAAAACAAGGAGAGTCCCTATGGCTGCCGCGCCGAGACTTGCAAAACGGGCCAAGACGGCATCGAGAGGCGACGGCGCCAAGAGGCACGCTGCCCGTAGTCGCCCCTCAGCGAGTCGCCGCTGGACGGCGCCTTGATCGACGCCAACGGCGCCGTGGACGACGCCGCTAACGGCATCGCAGACGACGCCAACGGCGCCACCCGATCCAACGACCACCAGCGGCGCCATGAGACCACGCGGTGTCAGCTAACGGCGCCGAGAGACCACGCTGGCGCCGCAACGGCGCCACAAGCTCCGGGCGTTCCCAAAACGGCGCCGACACGCCACAGACCTGCAGAAGGCGCCGAAAAGCCCCGGGAACCTGGAAAACAAGAGAAGGAAAATACCAGGAGATAAGGGCATCGGTGAGGCCCCCTGCGCCGCAGCCATGTGAGGGGGGGAAACACCTAAGCACGGAGTCGCTAGCACCGAAGAAGGCGCCGCACGACTAGGAAGGTCCAACCGCCCTACCTGATCGCCGGAGGAGCCCGAGGGCTCCGAGGTAACCGAGCCAGGCAGAAGAACCAACCTCCGAGCCCATCGCTCCATAAGAGCGGCCCACTGATGAAACTGCTCATCTGGAGCCCTACCTATAGGCGGGGAGGGGCTCCGATGTCGAGGACGACGATTATCGGAAGTTGGCGACTCCGAAGAAGGAGACTGGCAACTAGCAACGATAACCGACCGTCGACGCGCAGACATACCAGAGGGCGACCTCGAGTGATGCCTTCTCTTTTTTGACCTGTGGGCCGAAGAAGAGCTCGAGGCCGAACGGCGCCGAGAATGCGACCGTTTATTTTTATGCCGGCGGGGGGACCGCCCATCCCCCCGGGCATCGGACTGACCGTAGTCGAACCCCGCTGGAGGAGAAGGAGGCTGACCGACCCAGCCCGCCGATCAACAGCTTTCATACGAAGCTCCCCTACCGTCACCTGACCTGCTCATGGTCGGATCACCCAGTAGGCCGAGACTTCTTCAAGTAAGTTAAATTTAAATATTAGAAAATTTTACGAAAAATAGAATAAAACTAAGCGATACTACTATCGTGATAATGTTACAAAAACAAACTGAAAACTAGCGCTAGTTTGAAGTTTGACTCAGACAGTGACGGCGTGGCCACTGAAGCGCACTCGACGGCGGAAAAAGGAACTGAGGCGTTGGAGTCGCCGCCGAGATGGTCATTACTGTCGAGTTGCTGTCATGGCGCTGCAGGTCTCGCGGCGCTGTCTCTCGCGCCGACCCTCCAGCAAAAAGTTTGCTCCCGATGGGTCTTAGTGTCTCCGGCGCCAATCCCACTAGTGTGAATGAGTGGTGGAGACTTATGTCCAGGAAGATCTGCAGTTTCTGGGACGGTACCAGGAGAGACTTCTCGTAGTTGATGAGAATATCCAGTGACTGAAAAAGGGCCTGGGTACGATGAATGGTCGTCATCAGTGCTTCCTTGGAGGGAACCATGAGAAGCCAATCGTCCAGGTCAGGGAAAGTACAGTTAACTAAGAACTTACCGTAACAGTAGCTCTTGAGAACAGCTCTTGCAGCTCACGCCTGGCGTCGGGAGGCGGGACCGGCGTCGGGCGGTCCCGCTGAAGTTAGCTAGCTAGAAGAATTCTGTGGGGTCCTGCCGCCTGCCGGCTTCAGTCCTAATGGTGTTACCTGCTGCAAGATCTGTATCTCGAAGTAAGATCACGTAATGGCCTTGTCTCCTTAGAGATGCCGCTACTACCGCCATGCACTTCGTGAAGATGCGAGGTGCCGATGACAGCCCAAAGGGAAGCGCTCGGAACTGATAATGGTGGCCCTGAAACTCGAAGCGCAGGAACCTCCTGTGCGCTTGAGCAATTGGGATGTGCAGGTAAGCGCCCTGCATGTCTAACGATGCCAAAAGCCCCTGCTTAGCATGGGATTAGACCCGAAGGGTCACCATGTGGAGGCTTTGTAGACGCATCAACAGACTGGACATCGCTGAGGTCCAAAATTGGATGGAGGTCCCTGTTTTCTTTGGAACCAGGAAGAAGTGTGAATAATAGCCTAACCTCTCTGGTTCTCTGAACGTGCTCCGAGCTTCCTTCTCCAGAAGCACGAGCACTTCCTGCTTTATGAGCAGGGCATGCTGACCTGAGTAGCGGAAAGCAGAGGAGGCCTTGTAGGTGGGCTGCCTACAAATTCTATATAGTGGCCTTTTTCGACCAATTGCAGCACCCACCTGTCGGTGGTGATCGAGCCACCCTGGCAGGTGATGTAGTGCGCACCCGACCTTCATTTCCGCTGATCCTGAGGAGGGGTGGGGCCGGAAGGAGTCATGCTGTGGCAGCGTTAGATCCCGCGAGGTTGGGCCAGCTTTGCAACTCGGTGGCCTCTGCCTGAGGATGACTTAACCTGGGCTTTCGGGTGAAGGAGCCCCTTTGCTGTTGGTTAGAACGTGACTGTTGCCTTTGTGTTCGCCAATGAAGCGATTCTAGTTCCTCCGAAGGAACTAAGTCAAGATCTGTACATAGCCTGAACAGATCTGACTGCCTTCCCCGCGCCCTGAAGTTTGGTGATCACCTTCTCCAAGGCTTCACAACAGGACTTCACATAGTAAGGGACGCCCATGATATTCTTCTGGACGTCCGGGTAACCGAGACACGGAGCCAAGAGTGTCTCCGGAGACACACGCCTGAGGCTGCAGCTTTGGCCGAAGAGTCCGCAGAATCGTATGCAGCTCTGAGCACCTGGGTCCCCACGTCTGAACCCGTACGGAGGAGATTTAAAAGCTTCTCCTTTTGACCACCGTTAGGCATGTTCTCAACCAGGTTTTGTCCCTGTTCCCACAATGCATTCTGGAATAGAACCATGTGGGTGAGGTAATTTAAAGACCTAATGGCGCAAGTCGCAGCCGCGTACGTGCGCCTACCCAGGACATCCAACTGTTTGGACTCCTGGTCCGGTGACTGTGTGCTCAAGTGTTGAGGTCTCTGAGACCAGTCATGTGAGGCTGTGATGACCAGGGAATCGGCCAGAGGGTGGCTCGCCAGGTACTGGTCCTCCCTTGGGGCCTTGTACAGGTGGTCAGCCTTCTTCGGCACTGCCGGGGTCGAATGCGGACGCTTCCACGCAGACTTGGTGACGTCCGTGAAGGTGTCCACCAAGGGTGGCACTACCACAGGCTTTAGGTCTTTCTGCCGAAGGTAGCGGGCAAGGTGTTGTCTCTCGGGGTCTAGTTTCTCAGCATCCCACCCCATGTTCTCCTGGATATACCTCATGATCTCAGCGAACGAGGGATCATCCGGAGGGAACCTGGGAAGGTCGCGTGGGTCTGGAGAGAGGACGCTGATGAGAGAAGTCGATCTGGAGCGCCCTGAGGTGTCAGATCTGGAGTCCTCCACGGACAAAGTATACCGGCATCCCCTGGGTCTCTTGGGGCTGGGGAACCCTAAAGTGGATCTCGAGGGAGGCCTTCTCCTCTCCGATGATCTGCCCCTAGGAGGAGGTGTTGGCTCCTTGGGGTTCGGCGACCGTCCTGTGGACCCCTGGATGGAGGAGGCGCAGGCGTGCGTGAGGGAGTAGCCGGAGCAGGAGGAGGGTGTGGTGACCACATCCTTTCTGATAGTGTCCCACCAGAAGGTAAAGAGCTCCTTCACTTCTGAGATTCAGGCCCGATCGACGGGCGGGTACCGTAGTCTGTTCGGGGCGGATGTCGGTCCCCGGGGTCTCCCGCCCTGGGAGGGTTCCCGTGGGAGCTCGACTGGTCCGGAGTCGCCTGCCTGGTCTCGGCTGAATGGTATCTCTCTCAGATGATGCCTTCCGACCCGACATCGGTAGGCGACGGTGGTGCGTCCTCCCTCTGGGATAGCTGATATCGGTCCCCCGACCGACGCCCTTGGGGGCGAATGCCTGGCTGGCGACGGGTGTCTCACTGCAGCCAGCTCCTGGGAGTGCCTATGGTGTTTGGCTGACGCCGGTTGGGCCAACGTCAGGTCCGACGTCCGTTTCATGGATGTCAGCTCCTTGGTCTTGCGCTGGACTGGATTCGACCCACGCGGCGGCTGGGACAATGACCTGATGTCGGAGTCCGGACGACGGGAAGAAGACTTGTGGCGCTTCCCAGACTTGGACGAGGCCTTAGAAGGAATGGAGGAAGCCGAAGGCCTGGAAGTCTTGATAGGCTGCAGGGAGGAGGAACCGCTGGAAGATCTGACCTGAACCGGGGAGGCTGAGACTGGGCCCTGGAAGAAGAGCGGTCTGACCTCGAGCCGGAGCTGTGGGAGCCCCAGGCCCTCGAAGGAGATCTGGGCCTTTCCTTCTCCTGGTGTTTCTCCTGGCGCCTATGGGTCTTCCTGACGACTTCCTGGAGGAAGGTTCCCTATCCATGGCCTTGAGTTTCTCCTCCAAGAGAAACGCCTGAAGGGCCTACTGGCGAGGATCCTGGTGCGACTTGTTGAAGCCCTGGCAGAAGGAGCAGGCCCTGGTGTGTGGGTCCGGCCTAGGCAAAGCACACAGGCA
This sequence comes from Neoceratodus forsteri, assembly GCA_016271365.2. Taxonomy (NCBI): domain Eukaryota; kingdom Metazoa; phylum Chordata; order Ceratodontiformes; family Ceratodontidae; genus Neoceratodus; species Neoceratodus forsteri. The sequence continues at coordinate 1,504,973,380 of CM057452.1, read as the reverse complement.
GAGTGAGGATCCTGAAGGGGATCTGTTTGTCAAGGCACACTCGATGGTTGACCTTCCAGAGAGGTGTTTGGAGAGACATCAGATGAATGCAACTCGATGTAAGAAGAAGAAGAACGCAGAGTTCCTAGTCGCCGCACACTAGAAAGTGACCGAGAGGCCGATGCTTGCAAATGTCGATGGCAGGAAAAGAACTGGGGATTGTGGGGGGACCGCCTCCTTATGTACTACGCCTAACGTCGGGGCCGGGACCGATGTCGGAGGCGGTCCCCGCTGAAGACTGCTAGCTAGAAAATTTCCATGGGGTCCTGGCGCCTGACGGCTTCAGTCCTAATGGTGTAACCTGCTGCAAGAGCTGTATCTCAAAGTAAGATATGGAAATTACGTACTTACCGTAATTCTTGATCTTCTTGGATGAAATCTTCATCATTCATTCACACTAATGGAACTACGCCAGAGGCAGTAGGACCCAGCAGGAGCCAAAAAACTTCAGGACGGCCAGTGCCGAAGTAGGACAATGCATGCGCGGCACCACGAGGCTAGCTCACGCCTGTATGGGCTATCTCGGTGTCAACCCTCTAACCGCCTCAGTTCCTTTTCAACAGAGGAGATGCAGCATAAACTAAACTAGGAAACACCCTACCCTAATCTGGGCATAAGATAGCCCACATGACCGCGTAAGAAGAGTCTACTCAACAGCATCTTCACAGCCCAAGCCAAGGAGGAGTGAAGACCAGAAGCAGGATGAGTGAGCATGGGGATGGTGGGTGGTTAGGTAATGAATGGTGAAGACTTCATCCAAGAAGATCAAGAATTATGGTAGGTACGTAATTGTCATATCTTCCTGGACAAAAGTCTTCATCATTCAGTCACACTAATGGGAGAGTACTGAGCTAAAACCAATCCCCCAAGTAGGGTGGCCTGAGACAGAGCTCACTCAGCACAGAAGTCCATTAAAGATAGTCCTGTCAAGGAAGTGTGTTGTCTGGCATGGACATCCAGAGTGTAGTGTTTCACAACGTGTGCACCGAGCTCCAAGTAAAGCCACTTTGCAAATATCTGTAATGGGTACTTTACATTTCTGCCAGGATGCCACAACCACTCTGGTAGAGTGGCATAAACTGGCTTTCCAAGTTGAGCTGTGCCATTGAGTACCAGTGACAGAGACATGCCACCAACCATGCAGAAATGCATCTAATGGCAACAGGCTGACCCAGCTGGGCCACGCTGAAATATACAAAATATGTTTGGATTTGCAAACTTTATTTCTGTCGATGTAGAATTGTACAACCCTCTTGACATCCAGAGAGTGAAGGTGCATTCCCCTTCATTCTGGAAGTTGGCAAAATAAGTGGGAAGAACCAGGGGTTGGTTAAGGTGAAATTCTGAACTACCTTGGGCAGGAATTTAGGATGAGTACAAAGTACCACCTTGTCCTTGAGAAAGACAGTATATGGAGGGTCTAGGACCAAGACATGAATTTCAGAAGCTCTGCAAACAGAAGTAACGGCCACTAAGAAGGCAGTCTTCCAGGTCAGAAACTTCAAGTCACAGGTAGCTAGAGGCTCAAATGTTTATGGGTGAGCATATCTAGCACAAGTTTGACTTCTCACGCTGCCACTGGTTTCCTGACCAAGGGTTTAGTGTGTAGGATACCTTGAAGAACCTCTTGACTAGTGGTAAGTGAGCCAATGACACATTCTGCATTTGAAAGGTCTAAGAGGTACCCCAACCCTTTATTCAGTGTGCAACAAAATGTGTCCAGCGTGGGCTTTTTTGCACACCAAATGGAAAATCGCTTCCACTTGGTCATTCAAGTTTCCAAGTGGAAGGCTTGCGTTAAGAGGATTTCCGAGATCCTTTGACAGACCGCAGACCTACCCACTTCTATCACCTCAGGTAGCCAGGCATGGAGATGAAGGGAGCGCGGGTTGGGATGGACTGGGGTCCCTGTGTTAGGAAGTCCATCTGAAGAGGAACTTCCTCGGGGGGATTTCTGACAACTTGTTGATTAGTGGAAGCCACATCTGTCGAGGCCAATGGAGGGTCAATGAGGATCATCCTGCCTTACCCTGTGCGTTCAACTTCAGCAGCACCCTCTGAACTAAAGGAAGGGGATTAAATGCGTACATAAATCGTCTTGTCTACTGCTTTCTGAATGTATCATAGCAGAAAACGTCAGGTTCTGGATTTCTAGAGCAGAATAGAAGCAGTTTTGCACTGAGTGGGGATGCAAAAAAGGTCCAGGTCTGGACTGTCCCACCATCGAATAGCGATTGCATGACGCTGGGGCGAAGTAATTATCTGGGAACCCGCCCAGCCTGCTGATGTGATCCGTTAAGCCGCTCTGGAATTCCTGGCAGGCAGACTCCTAAATTAGTGTATTGTAATCGAGATATCACTATCACCCTTCATGGCCTTCCTGTACAGAGGGTAGGAGCACGTACTACCCTGCTCGCTGTTGTAATACATCATAGCCTTATTGTCTGTTTGAAGGAGAATACCTCATGGTAGAGGACATCCTTCAGGACTCAGAAGCATATAGGACAGCTCTCATCTCTAAGACATTTATGTGAAGATGAGACTCCTCCTGGATCCACACTCTCTGAGTGCAGAGGTCTTGACAGTGAGCTCCCCACCGATCAGAGATGCATCCATGGTTATGGTGATCTGAGATCCCAGTGGGGCAAAGGGTAGACTTTGTAGAAGCCTGTCTTCCTGTGTCCACCATGCAAGTGATCTTGTCAGAGGTTCCGCACTGTGAAGAGGTTGTGGGATAACAGATGGACCAGACACAGAACTTCCAAGTTCAACACACAATCTGTGTGATGTTTATTGAAAACACAGGGAATAACCTTAAGCAATGGCATATCCCTTCTTCAATATATCAGTTTGCAGCAAAAGACTATGTATGAATGTCCTTCCTCTGCATTTAGTCAGCCCCTACTGATCTATCTTTATTGAAAATTAATTCAATCCCTATGTTGTCTTGTGTGTTTGGGTGATGGGGAGCTAAAAACAGAAAAAAAAAAAAAAAAAAAAAGCTAAAGACAAAAATGGAAATTACGATCTACTGTAATTCCTGATCTTCTTGTATCTTCACCATTCATTACTGCTTGGGTGTCAGCCGGAGGCACGCACCCGCTATGGGAGTTTTTTTTTTTTTGGGAGAGGAGTCAAGCCTAACGGCGCCACCCTCTATGAGCGATGGCACTGCGTGTTGCGTGAGGGGCAGCCATTAGATGTCGTAGACTTCTCCTCCATCTCAGTTCTGTAAGCCAAAGAGGTGAAATAAAGATAAGAAAAAGGACAGCAAGGCAAGATAGACGAGTATAGGTAAAGCAAAAGATATAAACTGAAAAAGGCATAAGTCGATAGAGGACATGAAAGAGAAAACTTACCCTATGGGACCGCAGGGCCTCACTCCTGGGGCGGCTCTGAGGGAGGAACAGGTAAAGGAGAGAGAGAAGAAGGAAGGAGAAGAGGAAAAGAAAGGGGGATGCTGGGAGGAGGGAGGAATTCTGCCAAAGTGTGAGAATTGACTTGAAGGCTCGTAAGCTCGAGCCAAGCGAGGAGCAAGGATCCCATTTAAAAAAATGGGAAGAGGGTTCCACTGAACCTTTTGCACAGCTTGTTACACAAAAGCAGACTCTCTGCACCTCCCAACATTCCCAACTCCTTACACTGTAGCCGAGAGCTCACAGACTGCCAAGGCATAATCTGTTCTGAAGGAGAGCGCCAACTAGGAAGGAGAAGAAAGGCTACTAGCACCTTGTTACGTATAACACAGATGTGAGTGGAGGGAAAGGGGGTATTGAAGCCCTACAAGGCACCCCTTGTGGAAGGAAGAATGGAAACTCAGTCTGACTCCTGAAGGAAAGGCAAGCTGATCACTAGTCCAAGAATTGGAGAACCAGGACAGTGTTAATTAGTAGGAGCTGGCGAAACAGAAGATTCAGAAATGCCAGAGGAGACTAAAAAGGAACCAAACCTTTAAGGAATGGTTTTGACTGTGAATTGAACAGTATGATTTAAGAAGGAGCCAAGAGGTCACCCCAGGGCAATCAGAAAGAGTTTCTCAGGACTGAGATAAATTTACTTGTTCCCTCTCCTCCTCAATTAATGAATCTGCTCTGAGAGAAGAACGGAAGGCTTTGAGGGCATGAGGGAGGAGGAGGAACGAGCAGGAAGGGGGAGACACCGAAGAAGGAGGCCCATGAGGGGAAGGTGGACGGGTATCAGTAATGAATGGTGAAGACACAAGAGAAGATCAAGAATTACGGTAGATACGTAATTTCCATATCTTCCCTTGTCAATCTTCACCATTCATTACTGCTTGGGTGAGTACCATGCCCCCCTGAAGGGGGACCAGGACATATCCCTGAGGGAACAAGACCCTCAGCCTTCTGCCGATGAGAAACAGAAGGAAGAGACCCTGGCCTTACAAGACCAGAAGCCTAAGGCCGAGGAGAGCTAGGAGGTGTCTCCCGAAGATAAGGAGACAGAGGAAGCCCCTGCTAAAACCTCCTAGCCCTGGTGGAGAAAAGGCGGGTCCCTCGGAATGCGGAGCGAATCACCCTACGCCAGGCCAGGGGTGACAATCTTGATAGATGAAGCCATGCCGTCCGCCTAATGCAGATCGCTGTTCCCACAAGCCTGGAGGCCACCTCATTGGCGTCATAGGATGCCCTTGCTTGGTGCATGCCAGCTCCAGGCCTATAGCTGAGAGAGCAATAGCTTGTCTGGATTACTCTGTATCAGGCATAGATGCTAGAACCTGAGAAAGCATAAGACCATAAATGCCTGTTGTAGGCAGCATGGTGAGCCTGATGTGATGTAATGCATAACATCGCACGAGAAGAAGAGAACACTCTTCGCTCCCACCGATCAAACTGTAGAGAACCCGAGTCCGGTGGATGGTCGTGCACCAGGCGGAGATGCCCAGGAGTCGTCTCTAGGAACTGCAATCCTGAGGGTGGGTTGGGGAGTGTACCTAGAGATTCCAAAGGGGCACAATACCTCCTCCTGCAGTCTACTGGGGCTGGAAAAGGAGCGGCTGGAGACTGCCAGGTGTGGATAGATGCCTCCTGGAAAGAAACAGGCCAGGATGGCACCACCAGCTGTTGGGCACTGAATTCTCCAAGGAATTCACGCGTCTCCCGCTCGGTATTGTCTCGACTGAGAAGGGAAATAGTGAGGTCCTTAACCATCCTCGATAGGAAGCACTGATATTCCGTGAAATTAGCGTCAGATGAAAGGTGGGCAGAGGGTTCCTCTCCCTCAGAGGAGAGAGTCAAGGAAAGTGAGGAACTAGAATGCCCAGAGGACTCCTGCGGTGGTGGGGAGAGGCGAAAGACTCGCTCATGCATATATCTAACATATGATGGAAAGGCCTCCGCAGAGCCTCTGAACGTCTCCCAGGAGAACAGGCCCATGGGACCGACATGGCCTGGGTGCAAGGGGGTGGCTTCAGAGGGATGGGGGAGAGGCACCTACAAGAAGGCAACTATTCTCCGCTAGGGCTCTGAAATCCGGGGAACGGAGCCCGCTGGCGGGATCCTAGATATCAAACCAGGTTGCAAAACAGAACCGTGGGGAAGCGAACTCTGGAACAGCCTGGCAGGGAATTTACCCTGTGATGCACCTGAGGTTAGAATCAGAACGCCACGCTCTGACACCACGCTCCAGAAAAGACTCTGATTCTGAAGAATTGGGAAATAGGTTGGTCAACTTCCAAGTCGACTGCTTCGAGGAGGAATCGACAGAAGGACCTCAATGCTGGCAATCCCTAGAGTCCCTTGAGAAGCGGTGCTGCGAATGGCGCCGTTGGCGTACACCACAGTGCCATATGGCGGTGCATCACCTGCAACTCCAGGACCTGGTCTACGCCTGACGCTGCGGCTCGGCCAAGTTCTCAGCGCTGACTGTGGCACCCAAACCTAACATGACACCTCTCACGGAGTTGACCGGACCCACGGCGCCGCACAGAGCCCCGCCCCGATCACCGGCACTGCGGACGGCGCTGGGATACGAGATGGCACCAAAAGGCGGCGTCAAGGGTCCACCAATGCCGGGCCCAGCAACCATGGGCCGTGACACTGGGGGAGTCTGCACCTCCGAAGAGGTGACTGCTGAGGCAGTGTCTCCATCGCTGCTCCAGGAGGAACCACGGCGTTCCCCCAACATCGCAAAAGAGGCCTCCAGATCTTCAAGGCTGGAAGATGAGGAGGCCTCCTCCTCACCAGACCGTATAGGCCTGGGAGGGGACCCAGAGGAAGAGCCAAGAGACCTGGCCTGGGAGGCCCGAGAGCGAAGCCGCCCTCCAAAAGTCAGCGGCCTTGCCAACTTTGAATGCGCGAACTTCGAGAACACGATGGTCCATCGAGAAGCAGGCATTGCGTCTCTTTATATCATGGTTAGGTCCCAGGCACCGAAGGCAGACATCATGTCAGTCCGTAACGGAAAATGCCGGCCGCAGGAGCACCAACATATGGGGGCATGGCCTGCTTTCGACTTACGCTTAGCTCCCAAACCAGACATGATGCGAAATTAACTATAACACAGAAAAGCTCCTGGCGCCATTAAAATATAAAGAAAATAATTATCTTACCAGCAACGGCGCCGGGAAAGCGAATTGAGACTGAGTTAAAGAAGAAGTCGTAGGCAAGGCCAAATGGCATATCACTGTAAACTCGCACAGCAGGTGTTGCCTCGATGGCGGGAGAAACAGAACTGAGATGGAAGAAGAGTCTGCAGCACTTAACGGCCACCCCTCGCGCACCACGCAGTGCATCGCTTTTGGGGTCGGTGCCGTCTGCACCGACTCCTCTCCCCCCCAAAAAAATAAACTCCTGTAGCGCGTGTGCACCTCTGGCTGACACCCAAGCAATAATGAATGGTGAAGATTGACAAGGGAAGATCCTCAGTGCAAACGCACTGAAGCAACGGTTACCCCAAAGGACACTGGCAATAAGAACAGGTTACTCACCTGTAACAGTACTTCTAGGAGTGGTACATGTTGTTCATCCACACTGTTTGGCATTCTCCCTTTCCCCTTTAAATCTGCCGGAAGTCTTCAAGCTGGCTCCTCCCACCCACCCGGGTGGTATATACCTCGGCTCCACCCCATGACACCAGATCTTAGCCCACTGGAATCCAGGTGTTGTGCGTCCGCAGCTGGGGAGGTCAGGTGGGTCCGTATGGATGAACAACATATATCACTCCTAGAACAACTGTTACAGGTGAGTAACCTGTTCTTCTAGGAGCGTGGATATGTTGTTCATCCACACTGTTTGGCAGACTCCTAGCAGTTCTCCAGGAGGAGGGAGGCAAGGTGCACACCCCCTGCTTAGGAAACAGAGATTGGAGAACTGAGGTCCCAAAACCAGCATCGCGGCATGACTCAAGGTCGATGTGGTAGTGGGTAATGAAGGTGTTTATGGACTCCAGGTAGCAGCCCAACAGATTTCCTGGATAGGGACATCCTGAAACAGCCACCAATGCAGCAGTATGCGGTAGAATGAGCTCTTATCCTCTAGGAGGCTCCTTGCTCACCAACTCATAGCACAGACCTATGCATGATGTAATCCACCTTGCAATGGTCTGTTTGGCTGCAGGTCTGCTAGAAGCGGCTTCAGTGTAGGTGACAAACAGCTGGCGAACCTCTCCCCGAATTTCCGCCATCCTCTCCTTATAACAGGAGACAGCACATCTCAGATCCAAAGTATGGAGCCTGTACTCAGCCTCCGAGGTGTAGTTAGGGTAGTATACTGGCAGAGTTAACACCTGGTTAAGGTGAAACTCTGACACCACCTTCGGAAGGAATTTCAGGTGGGGGACAGGACAACTTTGTCCCTGTGAAAGACCAGATAAAGGGAGACCACCGAAAGCGCCTGGAGCTCCCCTGTCCTTCTGGCAGATGTGATAGCCACCAGGAAGTCCATCTTCCACGACAAGTGTGACAGCTCACACTTGTGCATGGGTTCAAATGGCTTGCCCATGAGCTTTGCCAAAACCAGCAGTAGATCCCACGGAGGTGGAGGTTCATGCGCTGGAGGAGATATCTGATCCAGGTGTTTGAAGAAGCGCCCGACCACTGTCTCCTGCGCCTAATGTCAGCTGACCGCCCATGTCCAGTAAGCAGAAATGGCTGCCAGGTGCACCCTAATGGTCGATGACCGAGACCCCCTTTGAGAGAGACCAAAGGTAGTCGAGAATGTTAGCCACAGAACAGGATAAGGGGTGCAGACCCTTACCCTGACACCAAATTGAGAACCTTTTCCATTTAAAGGCATAACATTTCCTGGTCGATTCCTTTGTAGATGCCTCCACCACGGTGTAGACATCCTTGGAAAAACTCAAAGCCTGGAACTCTAGCTGCTCAGGTACCAGGCCGTGAGGTGCAGGGACTGAAGACATTCCCCTGGTTCAGAGATATCAGGTCCAGGCGTGTACAAAGCCATTCTGGGGGCCTGCAGCTGAGGCTGAGGAGATCTGGAAACCAGAACTGGCATGGCCAGTCTGGGGTTACCAGAATCACCTTCACCTTGTCCCTCCTCACCTTAAGTAACACCTCGTGGATCAAAAGAAATGGTGGAAAGGCGTAGAAGAGGCACAGGGTCCACGGCCTCGAGAAGGCATCCCCCTGCAGCAAGCCCTGCTGAGGGGGCCGGGCATGATACAGCCTCAGCTTGGTGTTCTTCCTGGAGGCAAACAGGTCCACCATCGGTTTGCCCCAACGGGAGAACAGGCTGTAAGCTACCTCTGGATGGAGAGACCACCTGGATGTCTGGTCTATGCGGCTGAGAGCATCCGCCAGTTGGTTTGAGACTCCTGCCACATGGATGGCTAGGAGATCCACCTCCAACCAGCTTACGAGGGTCCAGATGCGGACTGCCTCCTTGCAAAGCAGATGGGAGTGCGTGCCGCCCTGTTTGTTGAGGTAGTACATGGTCGTGGTATTGTTCGTCTGGACTTGAACCACTTGACCCCGGAGCTGAGGAGTGAAAGCTGACAACGCTAGTCTGACTGCTCTGAGCTCCAATTGGTTGATGTGGCATCGGAACTCCTCAGGGTCCAGAATCCGTGGGCCCTGTTGTCCCCCATGTAGGCTCCCCAGCCCATGAGAGAGGCATCGGTTGTGAGGATGACAGTTGGCTCGGGGCGGACAAACAGGATCCCTTCCTGCAACCGGTTTGGGGTGGTCCACCACTGGAGAGCGTCCTACATCTTCTGGGTTACAGTGATCAGCTGGTCAAAGTGACCGTGGTGCTGAGTCTACTGGGCGGCCAGCTCCCATTGGAGGGGCGATATGCAACCGGGCCCATCGGACCACTGAGGTGCATGCCGCCATGTAACCCAGAAGGCGCAGAAAGTCCCGGGCAGGGCGCAAGTGCCCAACCAGAAATGATTAGGCAAAGAAGGAGAGAACCTCTGCCCTGTCCACTGGGAGCTGAGCTCTGGCTTGACAAGAGTCAGGCTCTGCCCCAATGAAGCCCATCACCTGGGAAGGCACGAGTTCCGACATGGCCTTGTTGATCAGGAGGCCGAGTTGGGAGCAGGTCTGTAGGACCAGATCCCTGGACCTCTCCACCTCCTGTTGGGTGGAACCTGCCAGGAGCCAATCGTCGAGGTAGGGGTAAATTCTGACTCCCTGACGCTGGAGATGGGCCGCCACCACTGCAATGCATTTGGTGAAGACCCAAGAGGCCTACGATAGGCCAAACGGCATGGCTCGGAACTCGTGCAGGGTCCCTTCGACCCTGAAGCGGAGGAACTGCTGATAGGAAGGATGGATTGGGATGTGAAAGAACGTCCTGCAGATCCACTGAACAGAACCACATGTTTCGGCTCCAAGGATGGTATGATCTGGGACAGAGTGACCATCCAAAGGTGCGTGACCTGAGAAACTGATTCAAGTTGTGGAGATCTAGAATGGGCGCCAGCCTCCATCTGCTTCGGCACCAGGAAGTACCTGGAAATAAAGCCTGGGTCTGCAGATGGATCCGCCACGATAGCAACTGCCTCCTTGAGGAGGAGCTGAGCAACGCCATCTCAAGAGCCGATCTGCATGCGAAACTGCTCTTCCTGCAAGGCCTCGGCTGGGAGGGTACTGCTCAAATTCTAGAGGCAGCCCCTGACCGACCTCTTTGAGAACCCGAGCCGGCCCTCCACAAGAGGATACACAGCTGGCATGACGGAGATAGGGGTGGCAACCCCCACCCCATCATTGGGCAGGCTTAGTGGAGGCTTGATCTCCCTGTCACATATCCCCCAGGGCAGAAGCCTAAAGTTCTGTGTCACCAACTACATTAAGAAAATAAAAATATACCTGGTTGGTTTGATGTTAACAAACTGGTCTTCCTGAGACTCCTTAACCACCGCAAAGCTGATCCCGAATCCTGTGGCGAGGCTGCGCCTTGTCACATAACATAATGGGGGTTTTCTGATATATCTACCCCGATAACTTAATTTTTATAATACAGTCCTCTAGTAACGTTTTACCTTTATCAAAAACACCTATTGCCATGGTATTTTCAACATTTACAGGTTTTATACACATATGACATATACATCAAGGTATTTTATGACATAGCGCTATTGCATACTAAATCCAACAACGAAGAACACAGTCTGTTGTTTTACATCAACCCGGAGGTCACCACAATAACCTCCCTGTATGAGGACCTGACAGGGGAAAAGAAAATTAAAGAGTACACTACAACATAGTCAAGAAAGGAGAGAAAGGCACTCATAGCTGGCCAACCTTATGGACTAGAAATTGTAAAAGACAGATTAGGCTAAGAAATAGAAGAACTGTTGCAACAGATTTAAGAAAAGGTTGGTCCCAAGGGTGGCAGGATCTCCTGTCACATATCCCCCAGGAAGCAGCTATTTCAGACTGTTTACCACCTTCCTGACCTAAGGAAGGGTGGAGCTTCAACCCATCCGTCTTCAGAAGCTCTGTCTCAGAGTTCCTATTAATGATTAACATTCCATCATAAACATAGTGGATATCAGCATTCTTTACCCTGAGGCGTTAACACATTTGTCAACAGAGACTAATGGTACCTTCCCTGCACTATCTCCTTTTAGGGAAAGTCCATCATATTTCATTGACATCAATTCCTGCACCACATCTAGACATGAGATCAGCATTTACATGTTTTGTCCCTGCCCTGTGGGACACAGTAAATTGATAGGGCTGAAGAGCTAAGTACCACCGCATTATACAGGGATTTTTTTTCTCTCATTTGGTGCAACCAGCAAAGGGGGTTATGATCAGTTGCAACCTTAAATTCAGCCCCCCACAAGAAATATTTCAGAGACTCAATAGCCCACTTCAGAGCCAAGCATTTTGTCTCTATGGTAGCATATCTTCTCTCCCTCTCAAGTAGCTTCCTGCTGATATACATGATTGGATGTTCTTCCCCATCTATTTTCTGAGATAAGACTGCCCCAATACCCTTCTCTGATGCATTGGTTTGAACCTCAAACACCTGGTTGAAGTCAGGGCTTTGCAATAAAGGAGCTATACACAGAATGGCCTTGATAGTCCTAAAAGCCTCATCACACATAGGGTCCAATGAACCTTGTTCGGGCACCTCTTTTCAGTGAGATCAGCCAAAGGACTGGCAATGGCTGAGAAATTAGGAATAAATCTCTGGTAATAACCAGCCAGGTCTAGGAAAGATCTCACATGCCTTTTTGTGGTAGGTATTATTGGGCTGTTTGCTACTGCTGTAACCTTCTCTACCTTGGGCTTCACTTGTCTGTTGCCCAAAATGAACCCTAGGTATCTTGTCTCGCTCTTTGCTAGTGCACACTTTGCAGGATTAATGGTCACTCCTGCCACCTTTATTGCTTGCAATACCTGGGACAAGTGTCTAACATGGGTTACCAGTCAGGGCTGAATATGACTACATCGGTCAAATAACCCACACAGTGGTCAGTGTGGTCTTATTATGTGGTCCACAAAATACTGAAAAGTGGCTGGGGTCCCATGTAGTCAGAATGGCATTGTGACAAACTGGTATAAACAGATTGGGGTGCTAAATGCGGTTTTATCTTGTGAATCAGGTGACAAGGTGATTTGCCTGTATCCCTTAGTAAGGTCAAGGATGGAGATATGCTGTGCATTGCCTAGCCTGTCAATGATGTCATCTATTCGGGGCACTGGATAGCCAGCGAATAGTGATGCATTGTTAAGCTTTCTAAAATCTAGGCACAGACGTATCCCGCCCTCTTTCTTGTCCACTATGACCATGGGTGAAGACAATGCACTCTTTGAGGGCACAATTATGCCTAACTGCTCCATTTTTTTGGCTTCCTGAATCACCTCATCCTTCACCCTCAGGGGCAATCTGTAAGGCTTTAGGTGTATTGGCTTGTCTTGCATGCCAGTTATGGTGTGCACAATTCCTTTGGCCCTCCCCAGGATGTTTGTGTATATGGGCTCAAATTCTTGAAATACTCCCCACAAATCTTTCTGTTGCTAAGGCTCCAATTCAGGGTTTAACTGTATCTCTCCCAACTGTCATAACTGCTCTAGCATTCTATAGGCAACCTTCAGCTCCGACTCCATAACTTCAGGATGGATACAAAGGAAGGGGGTTAGGCTTCTCACGCCATTTCCTAACAAGGTCCACATGGCAAACCTTCGGGGGGGGGGGTGTTCTTTTCTGGCATACTAAACTCATAACTAACTCTCCTGTTTGCCTCAAAATGGTGAAGGGGCCCTGCTATTTCATAAGTAGTTTGTTCTCTGTGGAGGGAAGGAGTAACAACACTGTGTCCCCTGAATGAAATGTTTTTGTCTTCAAACCCTGGTCGTATCTTTCTTTCTGCAAGTCTTGCTTCTGTTCTAAGCTCTAGTGCACCACGCTGATATACCTCACTAGGCATTTACGCAACTAAGTCATGTACTCTGCGACATTAAGATGTCCCACCTCCTTCCCTTTTTCCCCAGTGTTCTTTAACCACATTCAATGACCTCCCTCAGGTTCCTCCCATACAATAATAAAAAAGGAGAGAAACCAGTGGATGCTTGAGGAATTTCTCTGTAAGTGAAAAGTAAATAGGAGAGGTACCCATCCCAGTCTTTACCCTCTTCTTTAACATACTTCCTCAACATTCTCTTTAATGTCTGATTAAAACTCTTCGAGGCCGTCAGTCTATAGGTGGTATGGGGAAGTACACACTGCTACCACGCCTTGCAGACGGTACAATTCTTTTAGCAGGTATACATTAAAATTACTCCCCTAATCAGTAAGTATTTCTTGGGGGATTCACATGCGGCTAAACACCTTTGCTAGCTCCTCTGCTATCATTGGGGTAGTGACAGTTCTCATGGGGATAGCTTGGGTAGCAGGCAGCGAATCACATATGACCAGTACAAATCTGTTACCCTTGGAGCTCTTTTCCAGGGGCCAGCTACATCCATTGTTATCCTGTCAAAGGGCTAGTTACAGTGGCAATGGGGCATAGTGGTACTCGATCCCTCTTCCTACATGAGCTACCTTCTGACACTCAGCACATGCTTTACAATACTCAGCTATGTTCTTGGGGATAAAGGGCCAATAAAACTTGGGTAATATCCTATTCAGGGTGCTGTCTCTGCCTGCATGGCCTGCTAAAGGGATGTCATGCGCCAGATACATGATTTGGGAGCAGAATTTTTCTGGAACCATTGGCTGGTCTACTACCTCTCCAGTTCTGAGGTTAGTGCATTCTCTGTGCAGTATTCCCTGTTTTACAACAAACTGAGGGCCACCTTTTCCACTCCTTCCCCATCTGTATAAAGAAAGGGTTAGGTGAAGGGTCTGCTTTGCTCACACTGCATATCACATTTAAAAGTGTGTCCCAAGTCTGGCTGTACACCAGAATGAGTATCAATCAATCCTTCTTTAGCTTCCTCTTCTCCACCTTAGTTTTACGGTCCTTGCCAGGATCTTCAAAACATCATCATCAAATGGGAACACAGATGGTAAATGTCCCTGCTTCACCTGAGCTCTGGTGGTTACGGCAACTACAACAGAGTCCTGGGCAGCATGACAATATATAAATGAAGCAAACACATGGTGGTCATGCCCGATAACAACTGCCATGGGTAGGCGAGGTACCAACCCCACTTCTACTTCATGTGTTTTTCCTTGAACAGTCATTTGTATGGTAGCTGTAGGGTAACAATGGGTATCACCATGCACACAGATGACTGCTGTATCTGGCCATTTATTATTCCCAGTCATCAGATCTGCTCGCACAAGAGTCTGGCGGCTCCCTGAATCAATAAGTTCCATCATCTGAGGTGATCCAATCTGCACAGTAGCCATAAAGTGACTCTAGTTAGCTAAGGCTAGGTGAGCTGTCTCTTCTTTATACTAGGACAGTTCTTACATAATGTCCCTTCTTTGCACCCATGACATACAATCAGTTCAGGAACTTCTCGCCTCCAGTCTTTTCACTGGAACTGATTTGACAGTTTGTGGCAAAGGGTTCCTTACCGCCGGCCCAGTGGCGCTTGAGGGCTGCGCGCCGCCACGCCACACTGCGCTCGCCGGCCACCCGGGTTCAGGAACGGACTCGGGTGGCCAGGGTCGGGAGGATTGAGTGTCCCAACGATGCTTCCTCCTCAGGGGTGGAACCAGCGAGCGCGTTTCCGCGTTCTGCATCACCCTCGCAGCCAGTGGAAGCACCGACAATGACGGGATGGAGGCGGCTGCTCACCGGAGTCGGGAGGGGACGCTGGCAGCGCATGAGGGCTTGCCGCAAGGCCAGCACGCCACTCGGGATGTACAGCCCCAGCGCATGACGCCTCAGAGGGCAGGGAAATCAGGGGAGAAAACGGAAAAACCCTCTCGGCAGCCCTAGATGATAGCCTCTCGGTACCATCCGGACCACCGAAAAGAGAGACAGACCCCACTATGCAAGGAGGTAGAAAGGAGGCACTCTAGGGGCAGATCCCACCGGAGGTGGAATGGAGGGTTGAGAGGAAGGAAGGAGTGGGCTCTGAGAGTAGAGAAGGAGGCAAAAAGAGATAAAGTAAAAAAAAGGGTTCCTTACCAGATTGCTGGTGGTAGCAGCTGCTGATGTCCCTTGGAACCCTCTGGGTCTGGATGGTTGGGCTGCCAGAAAGTCTTCTGCCAACGTGATGGTTTTATCTGCGGAATCAGGCTTATGCTCCCTAACCCAAAGTTGTACATCCTGGGGTAAACTTCAATAAACTGTTTAATAATTACCACCTCCAGAAGTTGGTCCTTGCTCTTGTTATCTGGCTGCAACCATTTATAGCAAAGCTCCTTGAGACGGGCATAAATCTCTGGGGTATCCAGTGACTGCATTTTAAGAAACCTAAACCTCTAACGATAGGTTTCAGTGTTTATCTCATAGCGCCTGAGGATCTCCTGCTTCACACGGTCATAGTCCTTTGCCTCTCAGGAGTCCATGTGTCTATAAACCAACTGGGCACTGCCTATCAGGTGCAGTGCCAGTCGAGCAACCCACTGTTCCCTTGACCATGCACATGTTAGAGCAATCCTCTCAAACGTTGTGAGGTAGACTTTAATGCCATCATTGTCCAATAGTTTGGACAGTTTAATGTCTTTTGGGCTACTGGTTCTTTCAGTTTGTCCTCCATCTATGCCACGCAAGACCCTCACGGTATCCGCCCATTTGGCATCTTGCCTTCTCCGCTCAATGTCTCTAACTCTCTCCATCTGCACCTGTTTTATGCAGACCCATTTCAACAATTCCCCTACATCCTCAGGTGGAGTGTCTTCAACAGAAGGTAGTTCCCTCACTTCTTCCTCATCCTCTTGCATCTCTTCGCTGTCTTCAGACTTGGCCTTCCTCCAAGCTCCCAGGTCCAGTCCAGGCAGCAGCTTTTCTCCCAGTCTGTCAGCCATGGTTCTGATCAGAACTCCACGGACTTTCTTCTCCGGGTTCTCCTCTGGCAATTAATGGTGCATCGGGTCACCTGGGTGATATCCACTGGAAAACATCCCTCTAGCCCAGTCCAGATGTTTCCAGCAAGTTATCCCACTTCTAAAACCAAGTCTCTGGAGGGACTGTGGAATAACAGATGGACCAGACACAGAACTTCAGGTTCAACACACAATCTCTGTGTGATATTTATTTAAAACACAGGGAATAACCTTAAGCAATGGCATATCCCTTCTTCAATACATCAGTCTGCAGCAACAGACTACGCGATGTCCTTCATCTGCACTTAATCATCACCAACTGATCCACTGATCTATCCATTTAGTGAAAATTAATTCATTCTCTATGTTGGTCTTGTGTGTTTGGATGATGGGGAGCTCAAAAAAGGAAACAAAAAAAAAACCAAGCTAAAGAACCTCAGTACAAAAGCATTGAAGCAAAGGTTACCCCAAAGGGCACTGGCAATAAAGCCAAGTTTCAAAGAAACACAACGTCACACATACCCCCATAATGCAAAGCCTCATGGCATGTATATGCAAACCACCATGAAATTTTAGGCTGGTTCAGATTAAAGCAGGAATGCATGGTGCCAAAGGACCTCTCAAACAATCTGCAATTTCCATGCATTTAAATAACATAACGGGGGGTTTCTGATATCTTTACCCTGGTAACTTAATTTTTATAATACAGTCCCTAGAAACTTTTACCTTTATCAAAAATAGAAATTACGTACTACCGTAATTCTTGGTCTTCTGGATGAAGTCTCCACCACTCAGTCACACTGATGGGAGTTCGCTGGAGGCACTAGGACCCAGTGGAGCAAACTTTTCAAGAGGGCGGCGCTGAGATGGAGCCATGAGGAGGCGCATGAAGCCCCAGGTGCGTGCGGTAATGACTATCTCAGCGGACCTCCAACCGCCCTCAGTGCCTTTTTTCCGAGGAGGTGCAGCGTAACTAACCTACAAAGGACTAACCAAAAATCGGACATAAGATAGTCCGAATGACCTGTGTAAGAAGGGTCGACAATAAAGTCTTCACAGCCCAGCCATTGAGGGAGTGGAAGACCAAAACAGAGAGTGAGCTCAGGGGATGGTGGGTGGGTGTGTGAATGAGTGGAGACTTCCAAGAAGATCAAGAATTATGGTAGGAATGTAATTTCTATATCTTCCTGGACATAAAGTCTCCACCACTCTTTCACACTGATGGGAGAGTACCGAGCTAAATAATCCCCAAGACAGGTGGCAGGAGATAAGAGCTCACATACATAGGAGAGAAGTCCGTTAAGAATAGTCCTTCTGAGCGACAGATGTTGTCTGGCATGGACATCCAAGGCAATTAGCGAAGAAATCGCACAGGGCTGCATTGCAAATATTTGCCATGGGACTGCGTATGCGGTTTCTGCCAGATGCGCAACTGTTCTGGTAGAGTGAGAGTACACTCTGCCTGTAGCGTGGCCTGTGCCATAGAATAGCAGTGGCGAAGGCAAGCCACCAGCCATGCTGAAATACATCTGATAGCGACAGGTTGATCCAGCCGGGTATCGCTGAAGAAGACAAACAGTTGTTGAGCCTTGAAAATTTCTTTTGTTCTATCTAGGTACAACTGCAATGCTCTCTTAACATCCAATGAATGAAGTGTACGCTGTCCTTCATTCTGGAAGTTCGCAAAGTAGGTAGGAAGGACTAAAGGTTGGTTTAGATGGAATTCTGAGACAACCTTAAGGAGAAACTTAGGATGAGTCTTAAGAACTACTTTCTCCTTGTGAAATACAGTGTACAGGGATCTGTGACCAGTGCACATATTTCAGAAACTCTACAGGCTGAAGTAATGGCCACCAGGAAGGCTGTTTTCCAAGTGAGGAACTTCAAGTCGCAAGTAGCTAGATGCTCGAAAGGTTTACTGGTGAGCATGTCTAGCACAAGATTAATGTCCCAGGCTGCGACTGGACATCTGATAGGGGTCTAGTAGTCACGATACCCCTAAGAAACCTCTTAGCCACAGGCAACTGAGCCAGTGACATGGAAAGTACTGGCTCATGACATGCCGAAATGGCACAAAGATGAACTTTGACTGTGGAGTACTGCAGACCTGTATTCGAGTGGTCTAAGAGATACTCCAAGACTTTATTCAGTGTGCATAAAAAAGGGTTCCAAGAGGATTTTGCACACCAGATAGAGAAACGCATCCTTTGGCCGTGTAGGTTTTTCTAGCGGCCGGCTTACGTGCGCCAAAAGAATATCTGAAACTCTATGAGAAACACTGAACCTATTCACCTCTATCTCCTCAGGAGCCAAGCGTGAAGGTGAAGCGACCCCAGGTTGCAATGGACCACAGGACCCTGGGTCAGAAGGTACATCTGAAGGGGAAGTGTCTTCAGAGGGGTTTCCGATAGACTGTTGAGTAGTGGAAACCATATCTGCCGAGGCCAAAAAGGGGCAATGAGAATCATTCTGCCCCCTGAGACTCTAATTTGAGAAGTACCCTCTGAATTAGGGAAAGAGGAGGAAAGGTGTATAGAAAGCGTTTTGTCCACCGCAGCCTGAATGCATCCTGACAAAAAATGCCAGGTCCTGGATTTCTGGAGCAGAAGAGAGCCAGTTTTGCATTGAGTGGGGATGGAAAAAGGTCCAGGTCTGGAGTTCCCCACTCTTTGAAGAGTAACTGAACAATGGTTAAGTCAATAGACCACTCGTGAGGAACTGTCTCTGTTCTGCTGAGATGGTCTGCCAGTTCGTTTTGTACTCCTATCAAGTAAATTGCCTGAATCAGAGCCTTGTGTTCCAGGCACCATTCCCACACTCTCATCGCTTCCCTACATAATGGGTAAGAGTGTGCACCGCCCTGTTTGTTGATGTAATACATCACTGTTTTGTTGTCCGTTTGAAGGAGAATGTTCTTGTGACAGAGTATGTCCTTCAAGGCTCAGACTGCGTAGAGGATGGCTCTCATTACAGGACATTTATGTGAAGCTGGGACTCGTCCTGAGTCCACACACCCTGGGTGTGGAGATCCTGGCAGTGGGCTCCCCAACCCATCAGAGACGTGTCCATGGTAATGGAGATCTGATGATCCAGAGGGGCAAGGGGATATCCTTCCAGAAGATTGTCCTCCTGTGACCACCAGGTGAGTGACCTCTTTAGAGGTTCCATCACCTTGATGAGAAAGGACTGAGGCTGAGTGGTTGGGGACCACTGAGTACTGAGCATCCACTGAGAGGTTCTCATGTGGAGACGAGCTCAGGGTACAGAGAACACCAAAGATGCCATGAGATAACCCGAACCGAGCTGTGTTCTCTGATGTAATGTGCCATCTGTAAGATATTGTTCCTTCTGTCCTCTGGAAGGAAAGCCTTCACACAGGAGGTTTCCAGAAGAGTTCCTATGAAAAGGAGCTTCTGGGAGGACTGCAACTGCGAACTGTTGAGATTCAGCAGGATTCCCATGGACGTGAGGAATTCTGAAGCTGTGTACCGGCCTTCAGAGTCTCTTGCCTGGACGGACTTGCTAGAGCCAGTCGTCCAGGTATGGGAACACTTGAATTCTGATTTTCCTGAGGTGCTAGCAGAACTGAACAGCACTTTGTAAAACTCAGGCGCCAAGGATAGCCTAAAGGGCAGGACTCTGAACTGATAGCTTGACCCAATGCCATGAAGCTTACATATTTGTGGTGGTTTGGGTGTATGAGAATGTGTTGGTAGGTGTCCTGCATGTCCGGGGAGGCTAGCCAACTGTGTCAATGAAGCAAAAGTAGCAGGGTACCTAGTGATATCATCTTGAACTTTTCCTTGTTAAGGAATTTGTTTAACTTTCTGAGATGCAGAATGGGGCGCATGCCGCCAGTTTTCTTCGGGACCAGAAAGTAATGGGAGTAGAAACCTGTGTTTCATTGATCCAGCGGAACTATTTCTACTGCCAAGTTGTTCAGAAGGCCTTGTACTTCGGAAGCAAGAAGGTCTGACTGAACTGCCGACAGCTTGGGCTGTCGTTTTGGAGGATGATCCGGAGGGGGTTCCGAAAGATTGAAAGAATATCCCTTGCGGATTATCCGGAGGACCCATTTGTCCGATGTTATAGATTTCCAATGATCGTAGAACTGAGTCAGACGTCCTCCCACTCCTGAGAAGGGGTCCCCCTCGGACAGCTGAGGTGGGACCTGGGCCAGAAACTCAGAAGGTGACACTGGGCACTTTAGGCCCTTGTGCCTTCTGCTGCGCTTTCTTCTGTGGCTGAGGGTTGTGGTTTTTATTAAAATCCCCTCTGCCCCGAAAGAACTGACGGCTATGAAATCGACGCTTGTTTGCACCTCCTCAGGATGGAGAGTGTGCAGCTCTAGCCATCTTAATGGCAGACCTAGTCTTCTGCGTGGTCTCCAGAGTTTGCTCCACCTGAGGCCCAAAGAGATAAATACTGTCAAAGGGTATGGCCATGACCTGTTGCTGGGTGTCATTCGTGAAGCCTGAAGTATGTAGCCAAGAGCGCGTCTGGTGCATATGCCAGCCATGCTGCTAGAGAGGCGTTATCGTAGGCATCCATTGCAGCTTTAACCTGTTGGTTATTGGATTCAATACTCCTAGTCATAGTGTGAAGTAGCTCTGAACTAGCTTCCGATCGGCAGAGCTTCCACCATTTCTTTGAGGGAATGCCAAAGTACATACTCATATTGAGAAAAATAACCCTGGTAACTAGCAATACGCATACTCAAGGTTGAGGCAGCAAAGACTCTCTTACCTAAGGTGTCTATCTTGCAAGATTCTTTGTTGATTGGCCCAGCTGTAGATTCTTGCAGAAGGACAGCCTTATCATTCTCTGCTAAGACCACAATGACATCAGCAAAGGCTTGTGAGGCCAAAATGGGGCAATCCTTGGGATGGGCATACTTCCTACACTACCGGACAAAAGTTTTAGAACACCCGCATTTTTCCAGTTTTTGTTGAAATTTACGCAGTTTAATGTCTCAATGTACTCTGAAATTAAAGCATAGAACAAATAAACAATTGGAGATAAAAAAGAAATCATAGAATCATTTTGTTTAACAAAATTTAATCTAAATTTTTGACTCAACAAAGTAGCCACCTTTTGCAGATATAACCGCCGAACACACTCGTGGCATTCTTCCTACAATGGACATCAAATATTGTTCGGGAAGTTCTTCCCAACACTGTTGCAGAAGTTCCCACAAATGTGTGTTGCACTTGTAGGTTGCTTTGCTTCCACCCTTCTGTCCAGTTCATCCCAAACCAGCTCAATGGGGTTTAAGTCTGGAGACTGTGCTGGCCATTCCATGATTTGAAGCCTACCGTCTTGTTCTTTTCCTCGAAGGTAGTTCTGACATAGCCTGGAGGTATGTTTTGGGTCATTATCTTGCTGAAGGATGAACCCCTGACCAACTAGGCGTAGACCAGAGAGTATTGCATGGCGCTGCAAAATGCTGTGGTAGCCCTTTTGGTTCAGGGTGCCAGTCACTCTGTGCAAGTCGCCGACTCTGGATCCAGCAAAAGAGCCCCAGACCATCACGCGTCCTCCTCCATGTTTGACAGTTGGTGTCACACACTGAGGAACCATCCTTTCGCCTACTCGACGGCGTACAAAAACCCTGCGTGATGAACCGAAGATTTCAAATTTTGATTCATCCGTCCATAAGATCTTCTTCCAGTCTTCAGTAGTCCACTGGCGGTGCTTCATGGCCCAGGCAAGCCTCTTTTTCTTATTTTGCCATCTTAGCAATGGCTTTCTTACTGTCACTCGACCTGTCAAACCTGCAACTCAAGTCTTCTTCACAGTTGAAACTGAGACTTGCTTACTTCAACCAGTGTTAAGCTGTGCTTGAAGCTGTTGTCCTGTGAGCCGCCTATCACGCAAGCTGTTGACTCTCAGAAACTTGTCTTCTGATCCTGTTGTGGCTTTGGGTCTGCCAGACCTCTTCCTGTCAGAGTTTCCTCCAGTTTCCAAGTGCCTTTTGATGATGCAGGAAACTGTACTCACTGACACCTTGGCTTTTTTGCAATTTCTCTAAAGGAAAGACCTACACTTTTAGGGTTATAATGGTCTGTCTGTCTTCCTTTGTTAATTGCCTTTTTCTCGCCATTATGATAGCAATATACTACTTCCTGCAGTGCAATATTGTCCAAATAATGCTTCCGAGGGTGTAATAACAGTCTGTTCCAACACTGCTTTTATACATACAGAGGGTTTGTAATCAAGTAATCAACAAAAGTTGGGACACCTGTAGGAATTGTTTGCATCAACTTTCAAGGCTTAATTTACTTCCATTGCTGCAGAACAGCTGTAAGTTATTAACCCATTACTTGTTCCCTGAAAAAGGCCTTTTTTTATAACTGAAATTTACATTACTTTTCAGTTTTTGCTAACCTAAACTTTTTTTTAACCTCTAGCAGTTTGCCGCTTACCTTGTACCATTTCAGGTTATTCACTGGACTTGAATTGCTTAAATTTCAATAAAAACTGGAAAAATGGGGTGTTCTAAAACTTTGTCCGTAGTGTATATATGGACTTGGCCACAGAAGTAATGAGAGCTGGATTCTTCCACACCATCTGAGAGAGGGTCTCGAAAGAAGGCTGTAACCAGAGGAGTTAAATCCATAGGGATCTCCGGGACATGAAGATATTGGAGTCGCAAAAGCCTCCCAGGATCGATTTCTGTAGTCTGGAGAGAAAGAGTGGAGTTTAAATTCTTGAGCAGACTTCCGTTGACGTCACGGCACCTCCAGCAGCATAGACTCAGGGTTCTCTCCCTGAGGCAAGACTAAAACCTAAAAAAAAAAGATTTTAGTAATCATAAGACTACGTCAAAATACCTCCAGGAGGTTCGAAAATGGACAAGGTGGACAAAATAAAGCTCAAAGCAGCCAATAAAAGGGCTGATGGCACTAGATTTGCAGACAAGCAGCAGGCCCACAGTCGGAGCGTTTCTCCGCACAGCCAACATGGGTCAGAGTACGATACTGAAGGAGAGTCGGAGACCGTGTCCAGATCAAGGTTTGAGATTCTTTTAAAAGAAATACAGGACTCTCACTCGGAGAACAAGAAGGAATTCAACAGTCTAGCCCAGAAATGTAACAAGTTACAACGACAAATCGAGCAAGCAGAGCAAAGAATAGCTCAAGCGGAAAATGCAGGAGAACTTATAGGCCAAGCAGTGGACTCATTATATCATCAAACAGTGGCACTACAAGCGAAATGTACAGATTTGGAGAGTAGGTCCAGGAGGGATAACCTCTGCCTCTATGGTCTGGTGGAGGGGACTGAAATACAACCCATGGCCTTCTTTATTGAGGACCTCCTGAAGGATATCCTTGGCCTACCAGATGGCTATCAAATCAAAATTGAGTGCGCTCATCGCTCTCTAGTCCCTAAGCCCTCTGACCCCACTGCAGGCCCAGATCCATTATAATGAAATTTGCTAGCTTCAGGGTTAAAGTTGGATATATTAAAAAGAGCATGGCAGAAACAGGACCTTAGATACCTGGATTCACAGATTTCCCTAGATCAGGACTATTCTCCGGAAATACAGCAGGCTAGGCTTCGGTGGACACCCTTCTTTAAGGTGCTTCAGGACAACCACCTCTGTTTCCAGACCCCCTAGCCGGCAAAGCTCAGGATCTTTTGGGCGGCAGGAGTGAAAGTTTACAACTCAACTGAGGAGGTAATGGCCGTTTTTAAAAAAAGGGAATTACCCCACCGTCTTTGGAACCAGAACGCTACAGATGGAAGCAACTGTTCCCCATGGACTGGAATACTGTTACAAGCCAGAAGAAAACAACCACTGCATTGGAGACGGCGAAAGTACTTCTAGAAAAGGTTTCTGCATTACAGAAACAGCACCAGAAAGTACAAGATTCGATCGAGGGCTCTTTGGGGGCAATGGGCTGAGCTTTATTCGCCGAGAGGTACTTTTGTTTGTTCTTCATTCTCTTGATGCTCTGTACGAGTGTCCCCCCATTGAAGGAGGCCTGAAATCCGCTTAACTTCATCGCCGGTGGTGGCATCACTCTCAAGATTACACTCGTCTAATTACTCCAGTTCGACTAAACTTCCCAGCTTCATTCGTTGAGTACTTTGAATCACCCGGGATACTTCTACAATATAATATTGAGATTTGGATTTATATAAAGATCACTGTGGAGGATGGGTTTAATTTCCCCTTTTTTTCTTTTCACTTGATAATCTAGAATTTGATTTCAGCTCAAAGTTGCTAACTGATACAAAGCAGACTCCGCAGTACTACATTTTAGCGGACGCTTGTCCAGATCTAATTGCTGTTTTTTTTTTTGTTTTGTTTGTTTTTTTATACCTTCAACCTTAAAGGGGACAGGAAATCTTTTCTAACTGGCAGCTGTTTATAAAGTACTTATTCTCAGAAATTAGAAGCATTCCCCTGAATTACCCGTATTTAACTGTACATGAATAAAAATGCTAAGAAAAAATGCACTTTACATTGTTTTGGGTAGCATTCTTTTACAGTTCACTTCATGGAACTAGTAATTTGGAGTTTTTACTATGTCACGGTTTGTGTACAGAATGCTAAACATGAGCTATTGTCCTATCGGGACTGTGCTCAGAGTTCTGTGCACAAACCGTGACATAGTTAAAACTCCAGATGACAGGTTCCATGAAGAGAAAGTAAAATTACGTACCTACCGTAATTCTTGATCTTCTTGGATGAGTCTCCACCACTCATTCACACTAGTGGGATTAGCGCCGGAGGCACTAAGACCCATCGGGAGCAAACTTTTGCTGGAGGGTCGGTGTGAGAGACGGCGCCGGGCGAGACCACGGCGCCATGAGCAGCGTCGAGCGGTAATGACCATCTCTGCGTGACATCCTCCAACCACTTTCAGTACCTTTTTACCAAGGAGGTGCTTGAACTAACGTAAAGAGTAAACCCACGATTAAAAAACGGACATAAGATAGTCCGTGATGACCCGTAAGAAGGGTCAGCAAAGAAGTCCTCACGGCCTAAAGATTTGAGGGAGTGAAGACCAATACAGCGGTGAGCTCGGGGATGGAGGTGGGCGTGTGAATGAGTGGTAGGAGA
The DNA here is from genome assembly GCA_016271365.2 of Neoceratodus forsteri. Lineage (NCBI taxonomy): Eukaryota > Metazoa > Chordata > Ceratodontiformes > Ceratodontidae > Neoceratodus > Neoceratodus forsteri. The sequence goes on along the minus strand of CM057452.1, from coordinate 1,504,948,390 downwards.
CTCATCTAAGAAGACTCAAGAATTACGCAGGTACTTAATTTTCCTATCTTCCTGGACATAAGTCTCCACCACTATCTCAAACTAGTGGGAGAGTACCAAGCTGATAATCCCCAAAGGGCGGCAGGAGAGCCGAGCTCACGCTGTCAAGATAGAAGCCCATTAAGGATAGTTCTGCCGACGCGGAATGTCGCCTAGCATGAACATCCAGTGCATAGTGCTTAACGAAGGTATGCACTGAGCTCCAGGTGGCGGCGTTGCATATATCTGCAATTGGAACATTGCGATTTCGCTTAGGGATGCCGGGCGACCGCTCCCTAGTAGAGTGAGCTTATTACACTACCTTCTAATTTAACTTCTGAGCCATGGAATAGCAATGACGAAGGCATGCCACTAACCATGAAGAGATGCATCTAATAGCGACAGGTTGACCCAGCCGGTGTCGCTGGAAAGAAACGAACAGTTGCTGAGTCTTATGAACATCCTTGGTTCTATCTAAATAGAACTCAAGGCTTCTTTAATATCCAAGGAATGAAGAGCCTGTCCTCTTCATTTGGAAATTAGCTAGTAAGCGGAAGTACCAGAGGTTGGTTTAGATGGAATTCTGACACAACCTTGGGAAGAAATTTAGGATGAGTACGAGAACTACGTTGTCTTTATGGAATACAGTATAATGGAGGGTCCGTAACCAGGCATGTATCTCAGAGACCTCATGGCTGAGGCAATGGCCACCAGGAAGGCAGTCTTCCAGGTAAGAAATTTTAGCTCACAGGTAGCTAAGGGTTCGAAAGGCTTCCGAGTGAGCATGTCCAGCACCAGGTTAATGTCCCAGGCTGCAACTGGACGCTTAACAGGGGGTCTGGTATGGAGAATCCCCTTAAGAAATCTCTTCACCATAGGTAACTGAGCCAGAGTTAAGGAAGAAACTGGCTCATGGAACGCTGAGATGGCACTAAGGTGAACTTTAACTGTGGAGTACTGAAGACCTAAGTTTGACAGGTCCAAAAGATACTCCAGAACCTTGCCAGGAGGACAGGAAAAGGGATTCCAAGAGGATTTTGCACCAGAGAGAAAACGCTTCCATTTGAAGCAGACGTTGGGTGGCTGGCTTCCGAGCAGCCAGAAGGATGTCTGAGACTCCACGAGACGTTGGAACCGATTCACTTCTATCTCTTCGGAGCCAAGCATGAAGGTGAAGTGATTTCAGGTTGGGATGGACACGAACCCTGAGTCAAAAGACTGATTTGCAAAGGAAGTGGTCTCGAGAGGCTGGCAACATACATGTTGAGTAGAGGAAACCATAGTTGCCGAGGCCAGGAAGGAGCAATGAGAATCATCTTGGTCCCCTGAGACTCGAACTTGAGGAGTACTCTGGATTAGAGGAAGGTGGAAAGGTGAAAGAAAGCGCCTTTGTCCACCGCAGCCTGAACGATCCTGACAGAAAATGCCAGGCCCTGGATTTCTGGAGCAGAAGAGGCAGTTTTATGCTGAGTGGGGATGCAAAAGGTCCAGGTCTGAGTCCCCACTCTTTGAACAGGGACCGAGCTATGGCTGGATCGAGACCACTGTGAGGGTCTGCCTCCGCTCTGCTGAGGTGATCTGCGTCGCTTTGTATACCTGGCAGATAAACCGCTTGAATCAGAGACTTGTGCTCCAAGCACCACTCCCACACCCTCATTGCTTCCCTGCAAAGGGGTAAGAATGAGCAACGCTTGTTTGTTGATGTAATACATCACTGCTTTGTTGTCCGCTTGAAGGAGAATGTTCTTGTGACAAAGGACATCCTTCAGAGCTCGGATTGCATAGAGGACCGCCTCATCTCCAGGACATTTATGTGGAGATGAGTTTCGAACTGAGTCCATACACCTTGAGTGTGGAGGGAGAGACAGTGAGCCCCCATCCCATTAGCGATGCGCCTGTGGTGATGGAGATCTGATGATCCGGGGAGCAAAGAGAAATCCTTCCAGGAGATTGTTTCTTGAGACCACCAGGTGAGACCTTCAAGGGGCTCCGCCACCTTGATGGGATAAGACTGGGGTGAGAGGTCGGGACCACTGAGTGGAGAGCATCCATTGGGTGGTTCTCATGTAGTCGGGCCAGGGGGACAGTGAAGACCGAGGACGCCATGAGACCCAACATGCGCTGCATCGAGAGAGCTGTAACCGATTGGTTCTCCCTGATGTAACGGGCCATTCAAGGATGTCGAGTCTTCTGTCCTCTGGAAGGAAAGCTCGCTGGAAGAGGTGTCTAGAAGCGCCCCTATGAAAAGGAGCCCTGGGAGGGTTGCAGCTGAGATTTTTCAAATTCAGCAGAACTCCCATGGACGTGAGAAGACGAGAAGTCGCTTAACGGTTTGAAAGTCCCTTGGACGGAAGGGCTTAAGGGAAGCCAATCGTCCAGGTAGGGAAACACCGGAGTCCGACTTTCCTGAGATGCGCCCACAGAACTGCACAACACTTTGTAAAAACTCATGCGCCGAAGATAGCCCAAAGGGCAGGACTTGAACTGATAATGCTGACCCAAAGCTACAAACCTGAGGAACTTCTGTGGGTCGGTGGACGGGATATGCTGGTAAGCATCCTGCATATCCAGAGAGGCCAGCCAGTCGTGTTGATGCAGCAAGGGTAACAGGGTCACTTAGGGAAATCATCTTGAATTCTCCCTGGGAGGAATTTGTTTAACTTTCTGAGGTCTAGAATGGGCGCATCTCCCCAGATTTCTTTGGAACCAGAAAGTAATGGGAGTAGAACCTGTGTTTCGTGAGATGTGCGGGGCACCAGTTCTATTGCCCTGTTGTTCAGAAGGCCCTGGATCTCCGTGGTGAGGAGGTCTGACTGAGAGGCCGACAACCTGGGTTGTCGTCTGGGAGGACAATTCGGGGGTTTCAAGAAATTGAGAGAATAACCTCACGAATTATCCAAGGACCCATTTGTCCGGGTTATGGACTTCACTGGTTGTAGAAGTATATCAGACGACTCTCCACCGGAGGAGAAAGTTCCACCTCGGCAGAGTGGATGGAACTTGGGCCAACGACTCATAAGGTAGCGCTGGGAGCTTTTAGGCCCCTGCGCTTTCTGCTGCGCCTCTTTTGAGGTTGGGCAGGTTGCTTTTATGGAAGCTTTCCTGCCTCTGCCTCGAAGGACTGACGTACTATGAAACTGACGCCTGTTCACATGCCCCCAGAGGGGGCAGGCGGAGGTCTGGCCAACTTAATGGCTGATCTAGTCTTCTGAGTGGCCTCTAAGGCTTGCTCCACCTGAGGGCCAAAAAAGAAAGGAGCCATCAAAGGCAGCGCCATCACCTGCTGCTGAGCATCATTCGTGGAAGCCAGAAGCACATAGAGCCAGGAATGGCGCCGAGTACAAATCCCTCGCTGGCTGCAGAGCGAGAAGCAGTGTCGAAGCGCCCATGGCGTGCTTTGACCTGTTGGTTATTGACTCCATACTTAATAACGGTCAGAAGAAGCTCTGACTTGGAATCCAATCTGGAAGAGCTTCAAATCATTCTTTTCAGAGAGTGCCACAGGATATACTCATACTGAGAAAATAGCCTTGATAACTGGCACACGCATACTTAGAGTGGAGGAGCAAAGACCTCTCTTACCTAATGTATCAATCTTACAGACTCTTTGTTAATAGGTCGAGCTGTAGTAATTTGAGGAAGAACGACCTTGTCATTCTCTGCCAGGACTACAATAGGATCCGCAAAGGTTTGGGATGCCAAATGGGACGATCCTTGGGAGCTGAATACTTTATCAATGGATTTAGCCACTGAGGGAATAAGAGCAGGATTATTCCATACCATTTGAGACAGCGCCTCAAGGAAGGCTGGATCGGAGGAGTCAACATCGGGATCTCCAGCATGAAGATACTGGAGTCTTAATATCTTCCCAGGATCGATGTCTGTAGTCTGGAGAGAAAGAGGATCCCAGGTTCTTCAACAGAGACTTAAAGGACAGGTCCTCACCACAGGCTCTGTAGCAAAGAAAGATCCTGTTTCTCCACTTCATCACCCAACTCAAGGTCTGGTCAGGCTCAACATCATCTCCTGATGGTCCAGAAAGGACTGTTTGGACAGGAAAGGAGGAAATTAGAGAGGAGGAAATAGCAGAAAACAAGGAGAGTCCCTGGGGCTGCCGGGCGCCGAGACGGCAAAACGGGCTGAAAACGGATCAGGAGGCGCACGGCGCTGAAGAGGCACGTGGCCCTCGCGCGCCCGGCGCGCGCCGCTGATTTACACGCCGGGCGCGTCGACGACGCCAAGACGGCGCGAACGCTGCTCCGGACGAGACGCCGTGATAGGGCGCGCGAACGGGCGCCGCGGAGGACGCCGCTGCTTTCATCTAACGGCACTACCTGCGGGCGCCGAGACCTCGTGGCGTCATAGACCCCACGGGCGCCACGGACGGGCGCCAAGAAGACCCATGGTACCGAAAACGGGCGCCGACAAGCCAACAGACCCGCCAAGGCGCCGGAAAAGCCACAGGAACCTGGAAAGCTAGAAGGAAAAACCAGGAGATAAGGGCATCGGTGAGGCCCCTGCGCCGCAGCCATGTGAGGGGGGAAACACCTAAGCACGGAGTCGCTGGCACCGAAGAAGGCGCCACGCGACTAGGAAGGTCCAACCGCCCTACCTGATCGCCGAAGGGGCCCGAGGGCTCCGAGGCAACCGAGCCAGGCAGAAGAACCAACCTCCGAGCCCATTGCTCCATAAGAGCGGCCCACTGATGAAACTGCTCATCTGGAGTCCTACCTATAGGCGGGGAGGGACTCCGATGTCGAGGACGACGATTACCGGAAGTTGGGCACTCTGGAAGAAGGAGACCGCAACTAGAACGATAACCGAAGGCCGACGCCGTAGACATACCAAGAGGGTGACCTCGAGTGATGCCTTCTTTTGACCTGTGGGTCAAGAAGAGCTCGAGGTCAACGTGCCGAGAATGCGATCGTTTATTTTTATGCCGGCGGGGGGACCGCCCATCCCCCCGGGCATCGGACTGACCGTTGTCGGAACCCCGCTGAGGAGAAGGAGGCTGACCGGATCCAGCCCGGCTGACTGAACAGCTTTCATACGAAGTCTCCCTACCGTCACCTGACCTGCTCATGGTCGACTCCGTCCAGTAGGCCGAGACTTCTTCAAGTAAAATTTAATATTAGAAAAATTTAACGAAAATAGAATAAAATTAAGCGATACTACTTATCGAGATAAAGTTACAAAAAAACAAACTGAAAACTATGCGCTAGTTTGAAGTTTGACTCGCAGGCAGAAAGCGGCGTACACTGAAGCGCACTTTCGACGGCGGGAAAAAAGAACTGAGGTGGTTGGAGGTCGTCGCCAAGATGGTCATTACCGCCGAGCCGCTGCTCGCGGGCGCTGCAGTCTCGGGCGCCGCCTCGCCACGACCCTCCAGCAAAAGTTTGCTCTCGATGGGTCTTAGTGCCTCCGGCGCTAATCCCACTAGTGTGAATGAGTGGTGGAGACTTATGTCCAGGAAGATCTGTAACAGAATGCTGCCCATAAAAAAAACCAATGTAAAATACAGTTTTTCATACCACTTTTTATTCAGGTACAGTTAAATATGGATAATTTAGGGGAAGGCACATAATTTCTGAGAATAAGAACTTCACAAACAGCTGCCAGTTAGAAATGATTTCCTGTCCTCTTTAAGTCTATTTACAAGAAGCTAAATGTGTTGGGGGAGTCCGGCCCGGTGGCGCTGAGGGTTGAGGCGCTGGACACCACACCTCGCTCCAAGCTGGCGACCCGGGTTCGGGAGCTGACGCGGGTTGCTGGTGGGTCGGCTAGGGGGGGAGATAGGCTTGAGCGTCCCACGACAGCTCACCTACTCCGGGGAGGTTTGAGGCCATAGCCCGTGCTCTTGTATGACTCCGAGCGGAGGCTCAAAGTATTACAATCCCCTAACAGTAGGGATGTGGCTACCGCTACACAGCAGCATGATGTTGCGCCAATGCCTTGACATCTGGGTCTTACGCTGTAGGGGTGGAGAAAAAAAGGAAAATGCCTGCCAGGACCGGGAAGGCGGGCTGCATGGGCGGCGCTCCGATGTGCTCCTGCTCGCCTTGCCACCTCCGGACCAACGAAACAGTGAGTAGCTCGGGGCATTAGGGCCTCGCCCCATCCCCGCCCGGGGGATAAACCGAGGTTCTATGGGGGACACAGAGGTGGAAGTGGGTAGAGTGGCAGGCAGGAGGATGACTCCTTAGTAGCCCCAAGGGTCGGGGCTGGCAGGACCAGGAAGAGATAAAATTGAGATTTCAAAACAAATGTGTCAGAGGAGTTGCAAAGGCCGATTACAGGAGGACGGCCTTTGGGAGTAGAAGATAGGACGCGACACCAAGGATGTCTCTGGGCTGAGAAAGGGGGAGAGGGCTTGGAAAAATGAAATGCCTAGCCATCGATTTGATCGCATAATGGGGACTATCAGCTGGTAACATTTATATCCACCAAATAAAAGTATGGGATAAATGAGACACCTGGGGGGTAGCTGTGCTGCTGTCAAGTTTGGTATGAAAGTTGCCTGACGGAAACTACTACTTTTTGCAAGGTCCTGAGCAACACCAGCGACCTCAGAGGAGGACCCCATTCACACAGGGGATTAGGTTACTCCTCTTTTTCCCCTCCAACCTGTGTGTACGGAGGGTGAGAGAACAGAAACCTGATTTTCAGGTTTCCTACCTAGGAAGCAACCATCATGTTCAGTTGGTTCTTTGTTCCAACGAGGTTGGGAATTACTGCCCTGTTGGCAGAGAGTTACATTTGTTTAAAGGGTCACAACATAAAGAGTGTTTTACATAGAGAGTGGCATAATTCTTGGGGGGTATGGTGGACTTCTGGAGGAGTTCAGCCATTTCAAGTGGGATATACTAAGGCAGACAAATGACTGAAAGCAAGTTTTGTTCTTACAACGTTCATGGCCTAACTAGCCCTGTTAAACGTTCTAAAGTTTTGAGCTATTTGAGGAAAACTGAAGTATATTTTATATTCCTCCAGGAGACCCACCTAACTCCAAAAGAGCATGTTAAATTGGGCTGTATGAGTTTTAGCTCCTCTGCAACGGCCTCATACAAAAAGGGGAGACATAGGCGTGCAATATTGGTTCCTAAACATGTTCCTTTTGAAAAAGCAGATATATTGGCAGACCGAGAGGTGGTATGTTTTGATGAAAGGGAGCTTACAAGGCAAACCCCTGACGTTGGCATCGGTATATCCCCCCTGGGTCTGAAACAGCTAACTATTTAAAATTCTTGACCACCCTACAAAGCTGGGCACAGGGAGATGTGATATTGGGTGGAGATTTAAACTTGACGTTAAATCCCAATCTTGATTCTACATCACAGACCCCACAGAAGGAACATCACATTTCCAAAAAGGTCAAGAAAATACTACGGAGCTTGGCTTATATAGAGATTTGGCACCACCTAGAGGGTAAAAGAGGGATTATACTTTTTATTCAGCAGTATATAAAGCATGTACTAGACTGGATTATTTTATGATACCTAAAGAGTTGACGGGACAGGTGGAGGAGGTTACACTGGGGACTTTGTCTCATCAGATCATGCTCCAGTATTCTTAACAATGAGATTGAGTGAAATAAGAAAAAAACACGTTTTGGAGATTAAACTTATCCCTACTACAGGATAAGGAGGTAGTGGACTCCATTCGAGAAACGGTTGAATATACCATTAAAGAAAATTATCTCCTGGAACCTTCTCAGCTATTCTGTGGGACACAACCAAGCGCCATTAGGGGAACTTTATAGAGTGGTCAGCTGGAAAAAAAAGAGAGGGAGGCTAAAAAGTTGACTTATTAACACAAATTCAGCAACAAGAGACATTACAAAAAATAAAGGTAACCAAGGAAAGAACAAACTCCCTAAAACAACTTAAAGAAAAAATTACTCATCTTAGTAATGTTGTTTCTTCTAATGGAGTCTTGCTATATTATGACATATGCAGTATAACCCCAGGTTAGAACTGCTCCGGAGGTGAAAGAGTTAACTTCCATGCAGGGCATGGAATCTTGAGCGCGAGCTCGTTGAACACTCCGCCTGTTGAAGCTCAAACTTAAACTGTCAGATCTTTACGAGCAAAACTCACTAAGGTTCTGTGGGAAGTCAGAACTCCACACTAGCCGCTGGCTACTAACCACAAAACATTCTTTTGATCTTGGATCCCAAACAAAGACTCAAGTCAGGGGATTCAAGAAGAAAACTTAAGCATAACACCTAAGCACCCTAGAAGGGTGAAATAAAGTGGGCATCAAAGAAGTGCCAACATTGCACTGCCCACCCACATCCCAAAAACAGAGGTTCTGAGAGAGGTAGGCTGGGGGGGAGGTCATAATATAGCAAGACTCCATTAGAAGAAACAACATTACTAAGGTGAGTAATTTTTTATTCAAACAACATGAAGTCTTGCTATATTATGACATATGCAGACTACACAGCAGTACCTCCATGAAGGAGGGACAGAACCTACTTGGGAAATAAGCTCTGAGCACAGCTTGTGCTAAATCGAGCATCACTCCTAGCCTGGATATCCAAGGAGTAATGCTTAGTAAAGTGTGAACTGTTTTCCAGGTAGCTGCTTGACATATTCTAGGATAGGAATGTCCCTGGCAGCAGCCAGAGACGCAGCTGTACCTCTGGCAGAGTGAGCCCTCAGGCCTGAAGGAGGAACCTTACCCAGTTTTTCGAACAGAATTGGATACAAGAGACAATCCACCTGGCAATGGATCTTTTAGTGGCAGGTTTCCTTTACCAACCTCACCATAAGTGAGGAACAATTGGAGGGATTCAACCTGTGACCCTTGTACGTTCTATATAGTAACTAAGGGCTCTTTTGACATCTAAATTGTGCAATCTCCTCTCACCAGAGGAGGAATGGTCAGTGAAGTACACAGGAGAGACATGGATTGATTAAGGTGAAAGTCTGAAACCACCTTAGGCAAAACTTCCTGTTAGTCCTGAGGACTACCTTATCTCTATGAAAGGAGGTACATCAGGCTCCACTGACAAGGCTTGTAGCTCACTTATGCGCCTGGCAGAGGTGATGGCTACCAGAAACACAGTTTTCCAAGTCAAGTACTTCAGCTCTGCTGAAGACAGTAACAAAAGGGGTTGCATAAGCTGAGCGATGCAAATATTAAGATCCCAAGCAGGGCAGGATCCCTGAACGGGGATTGTGTGAAGCAACCCTTTAAAAACTTGGAGAACACAGGGTGAGCTGATAAAGAGAGGGCTTACCTGCTGACAAGAAGACAGACACAGCTGCCAAGTGCACTTTTAGGGTAGCTGGTCTCAGCCCCAAGGAATTCAAATGCACCAAATAATCCCGGATCGTGGCACACCAGCAGATTCTGGGGAAATATGTTTACCAGCACACCATATGGAAAATCTCTTCCATTTTGAATTATAGGTAGCCCTGGTGGAAGGCTTCCTAGAGGCCTTCAAGATATCCAATACACCTTGAGAAGGTGTGGGTCAGCAAACTCTAACTCTTCAAGAGCCAAGCCTTGAGATTGAGAGATTTGAGGTTCGGATACCAAACTCTCCCTGGGCACAGGTTAACAGGTTGTGATTCCTGGGAAGGCATAGGGGAGGGTGGACTGCTGGGACATGAGGAGGGTACCAGGGCTGCCTGGCCCAATCTGGAGCAATCAGGATCATCTTGCAGGATTGAGATCTGATTCTGACTAGCACTTTGAAGAAGGGGAAGGGGGAAAAGCATAGAGAAACTTCCTTCCCAACTGAGAAGGAAGGCATCCAGAGGGACTGAGCCCAACACTGGGGGCCTGCAGTGAAAAAGGGGAAGTTGGTGATTGTCTGGGGCTGCAAAGAGATCTATTTACGGAGTGCCCCATCTGGCAAATATTACCTTCAGTACTAGGGGATCCAGTGCCCATTCGTGATGGCCCTGGGAAATCCTGCTGAGAGCATCCGCTAGGACATTGTCCTTGCCTGGAAGGTGAACTGCCGTAAGGGAGGCGTTCAGAGAATAAGCCAGAGACCACAACTTCATTGCTTCGGGTGCACAAGGCCGTAGACCGAGTGCCCCCTTGCTTGTTGATGTACCACATTGTAGTGGTATTGTCTGTTCTGACCTGAACTACCTTGTTCTGGACAGATGTGGAGAAAACCTGAAGTGCTAGAAAAACTGCTCTGAGCTCCAGCAAATTGATGTGGAGCAGGGATTCCTGAGGGGACCACAGCCCTTGGGTGGAAATGTCGCCCATGTGAGCTCCCCACCCCAAGAGGGATGCATCTGTAGTAAGGGTCAAGGAATGAGACTGGGGAGTGAAGGAAACCCCCCTGTCTCAGATTGTTCTGATCCTGCCACCACTGAAGGGCCTGGATCAGGGTTCGAGTCACTGGAATCAATTTGGTTAGGGGATCCGTCCTTCGAGACCAAAAGGCTCTCAAATGGAACTGAATGTCCCTCATCTGAAATCTCGCTCCCTGCACTACTGCTGTAGAAGCAGCCATGTGCCCCAGGAGCTGTAGAAAATGCTTTGCTGGTCGAGAGACCTGCAGGGTGAAAGAGGAGGCCAGAGACACCAGGGTCCTTGCTCTCCAGAGGAAGGAAGGCTCTGGCTTCTTTGTGTTCAGTTCTGCGCCTATAAAGGTGAGAAGCTGGACAGGCTCCAGAACTGACTTTGGAAGATTGAGAAGGAAACCTAGAGATGTAAGCAGCTGCTGGGTTACTTGTAAATGAAGTTTGACTTGTTCTGGAGACTGGCCTACAATGAGCCAGAGTCGTCAGATAAGGGAAGATGGCAATATTTTGCCTTCTTAAATGAGCAACTGCTACTGCCAGGCATTTTGTGAACATCCTTGAGCTGAGGAGAAGCCGAAGGCATTGCTCTGAACTGGTAATGGCCTGAGAGCAGTTCGAATCTGAGGTACTTTCAATGGGAGCTTCTGATGAGAACATGGAAGTAGGCATCCTTGAGGTCCAGGGAGGCTAGCCAGTCCCCTGGCCTTAGAGAGGGTAAAATAATCCCCAGGGTCACCATTTTGAACTTTGGTTTTAAAAAGTGCTTGTTTAGATACCTGAGATCCAGAATGGGCCGCCATTCTCCTGTCTTTTTTGGGGTAAGGAAGTACCTGGAGTACAACCCTTTGCCCTGGTGTATGGGTAGAACCCTTTCTACGGCTCTGAGAGCCAGGAGGGCAGAAACTTCTGCTTCCAGGGCAAGTGCCTCTGATGGGTTTGCAGGTGGAAAAGATCTGGCTCTCATCTTCAGAAATTTTTAGGCTGAGAACCAGTCCCTGGCTTACTACTCCAGGACCCACTTGTCTGATGTTAAAGACTTCCAGTCCTGGACAAAGTAAGCCAGCCTGCCCCCTACCGGTAGAGGAGAATCGGCCCTGGCTACCCCATCAGAGCCTGTTTGGCAGGGCTTTGGCTGACGGGGTAGAAGCAGGCTTACTAGAGCCCCTCTGCCCCTTCCTTCAGAGAACCCTCTGGGCATAAGCAGAAGAGGAGGCCTGGCTTGGTAAATGGCCTATGAAAAGGCCTACCCCTGCCCCTGACATGCTGCCTTTGAGGAGTGAGTTGCCTTTCTTGGCCTGTGCACTCCTATAGGTGGTCCTATACTCATCCATTTCTTCATATAATTCTCTGTCTGCTCCCCAAACAGAGAATTTCCACAACAGGAAAATCCATAGCCTTAGACTGGGTATCCTTGACAGGGCAGTACATCTGAGCCAGGCCATTCTGCGAAGAGACACAGATGTAGCCATAACTCTAGATGAAACATCATTAGAGTCTACAGCAGCATGAAATTGCACCTGGATGCCTCAATACCATCCGCAGCCACCTGCTCCAGCTCCCTGGCAAGCTGTTCAGGGCCTGTTTTGCTAGGGCCAGGACAGTATCCCACCTGGATTTCTGGTACCTAGCTGCGTAAGCCATATAATTTGCCTGTCTGAGTCCCAAAGATGCTACCATGTACTGCTTTTTTGCCATGGCATCCATCCTCCTGGAATCCTTTTCAGGAGGGTGAGAAGCTAGAGGAATATTAGCCTTGTCACAGGCTGCAGCCTGCACTAACCCCACATGGCTGCACTGCTGAGATAGAAACCCCGTATCAGAGCCTGATAAAGCATACCTCTTGTCCATCCTTTTATCCACAGGAAGGATAGAATGAGTTTTCAGAATTTTTACTGTCTGTTTCCTAAAAGATTTATGCAAGGAATAGACAGTCTCCTAGACTCTGGAATATCCATCATTTCCACAAAATCAGGCTCTTCTTGATCATCAACAGCTTCCTCAACAGGGAGTTGCAGAGTGTCAGCAACTTTCTTGTAAAACAAAAAATGAGAAGGGGACTCAGATAGCCTGGGAGGGGATACTCCTGAGGGTCTGTCTGGAGAGATGTCCGGTTCAATGGGCACATCCAGACTGTCAAAATCACACTCACTCTCCTCGTACCCTCCTCCCTTCCCTGGTTCATAAAATCTTCAAAATCATAATCTTGAATCAGGAACCGATCGAACCGGTGCTTACCCAATGGTGCCGGTTCGGACGGAACTGGGGAAAGAGACTGGACAATTTGAATAGCTTTGGCTATTTCCTCAGCAGTTGGAGAAAGAACTTTGGCCCCAAACTAGCTGACCTTCTAGCCCTTTTAGTTGGAACCGCTCCTCAGAGCTGGCTCTTCGTTGCCCGAGAAAGCATCGCCCTGGTCAGAGTGCACTCCCTCAGGTTCGGTTGAACCGAACCGGCTGGCCATCCGGTCAGCGGACTTTGGCCTCCCTTCCTGAGCCTACCAACCTTTTTCCACGGTGGCAGCAGGAAAATTCTTACAAATCTGGCAGTCTGCATTGAGGTGGTCAAACCCCAGACAATATACACAAATGGTGTGTGGGTCAGCCTTGGCAAAGGCTTCCCCACAGAGGCCACAGTGCTGAAACCCAGTGGGTCCGGTTTTTCTTTTGGGTTTCTCAGACATAGTGCCAGCCTAACCAAAACTTGCCCGTTAACGGCAATCCACCAAGCAAGACTCTCTTATCGGTTTCCAACCGTGTCACGGGTCGTGGAAAACCATAATAAAATCCGTTTTTTTTAGAACCGATAAGAACCGGGAACCGCATTCTAAAGGGCTAGAAAGTAATTTTTAAACCCCTCTGATCGGTTCAAACCGAACCGAAAAAGACATTTACATGTTCCACACAGAAGAAAAATAAATAAGTAAGCCCATCTATTACTTACAATACCACAGACAGAGCTTGAACTGACGACTGCGGTTAAATTTCAGTAAAATAAACCGAGAATTACACTTTAAAACCGACAAACAAACTGAGCAGCAGGAGGAATCTCCGGAGCGACTGTTCAGTGAGGCGGAGTAAAGAATCTGACAGTTTAAGTTTGAGCTTCAACAGACAGAGTGTTCAACCGAGCTCGCGCTCAAGATTCCATGCCCTGCATGGAAGTTAACTCTTTCACCTCCGGAGCAGTTCTAACCTGGGGTTATACTGCATATGTCACAATATAGCAAGACTTCATGTTGTTTGAAAGTAAACTTTCCAATATACTAGACTACAGGGTAGAGCAAAAACGCCTTTTTAAAACAGAAGTATTCATGAGGAGCCCAAAAGCTCTAAAGCTCCTAGCTGGGAGATTATGGTCTTAGTGCTAGAGCGATTATTCAAGCTATAAACACCCTACTTCCCTTAAAATTGAAAAAGGAGTTATAGAGAGAGAGCTATGCCTTTCAGGAGTACTACTCTAAGTTGCACGAAAAGGGACCCCAGCCATCCAGAGCCCACATTCAGAATTTTCTCCGGCTGCTGGATCTCCCCTCGCTCACCAGAGAACAGGCAGAACACCTAAACCGCCCTATTGGTGACGGAGAGACAGAAGGTGTCATTAGAACTCTTAAGTACTTGAAATGCCCTGGGAGAGATGGGCTGCCGGAGGAATTTTTCAAAAAATTTAGATTAGAATACTCCCCTGTTGGGAAGAGTCTTTCGTGCTCTCTAGGAGGATCAGGGACATATACCCAGCTCATGGACTCAGGCTATTATATCTGTAATCCCCAAATCTGGAAAAGACCCCCTTTTATGTTCTTCATAGCGTCCCATCTCAATATTAAAGAGGACAAGAAATAATTTCTAGCTGGCAACTATTTATAAACTTCTTATTCTTAGAAATGATATGCATTCCCTCAACTATCCATATTTCAGTATACGAATAAAAAGTGATACAAAAACTGTATTTTATATTGTTTTGTTTTTATGGACAGCATTTGTTACAGTTTTCATCATGGAACCAATAATTTGCAGTTTTAGCTATCTCAAGGCCAGTCCTCTTGAAAGTTTGCTCCCGCTGGGTCCTAGCACCTCCGGCGAACTCCCATCAGTGTGAATGAGTGGTGTAGACTTTATGTCCAGGAAGAAAAAAATTACTCACCTTAGTAATGTTGTTTCTTCTAATGGAGTCTTGCTATATTATGACCTATGCAGTGAGTCCCGACCTTCGAACTGCTCCGAAGGTGAAAGAGTTAACTTTCCATGCCAGGCATGGAACACTGAGCTCGAGCTCGGTTGAAACTCTGTCTGTTGTTCTTCAAACTCAAACCGTCAGATCTTTACGAGCTAAACTCACTGAGGTCCTGTGTGGAAGCTGTAAACCTACACTAGCCAACTGGCTACTAAACATAAGAACACATTCTTTGGTCCCAAAACAAAGACTCAAGTCAGGAGACCCAAAAAATGAAAACACAACACCAAGTCACCCCAAAAAAGGAGGGGTGAAACAACAAGGTGGGCATCTACTAAGTGCCAACACTGCACTGCAAACCCACATCCCAAAAACAGAGGTTCTGAGAGGGGCAGGCAGGAGGGAGGTCATAATATAGCAAGACTCCATTAGAAGAAACAACATTACTAAGGTGAGTAATTTTTTCTTCAAACAACATGAAGTCTTGCTATATTATGACATATGCAGACTACACAGCAGCACCTCCATGGAGGAGGGACAGAACCTACTTAGGAAATAGGCTCTGAAGCACAGCTGTGCCAAACCGAGCATCACTCCTAGCCTGGATGTCCAGGGAGTAATGCGTGGTAAAAGTGTGAACTGTTTTCCAGGTAGCTGCTTGACATATCTCTAGAATAGGGATGTCCCTGGCAGCAGCCAGGGAAGCAGCTGTACCTCTGGTAGAGTGAGCCCTCAGGCCTGAGGAGGAACCTTACCCAGCTTTTCATAACAGAATTGGATACAACAGACAATCCACCTGGCAATGGATCTGTTAGTGGCAGGTTTCCCTTTACCAACCTCACCATAAGTGAGGAACAGTTGAAGGGAGTCAAACCTGTGACCCTTGGTACGCTCTATGTAGTAACTAAGGGCTCTCTTCACATCTAAGCTGTGCAGCCTCCTCTCGCCAGAGGAGGAATGGTCAGTGAAGTACACTGAAGAGATATAGATTGATTAAGGTGGAAATCTGAAACCACCTTAGGCAAGAACTTCCTGTTAGTCCTGAGGACCACCTTATCTCTATGAAAGGAGATAAAATCAGGCTCCACTGACAAGGCTTGTAATTCACTTATGCGTCTGGCAGAAGTGATGGCTACCAGAAACACAGTTTTCCAAGTCAAGTACTTAAGCTCTGCTGAAGACAAAGGCTCAAAGGGGGTTGCATAAGCTGAGCAATGCAAACATTAAGATCCCAGGCAGGGGCAGGGGCCCTGAATGGAGGGTTGGTGTGAAGCAATCCTTTGAAAAACTTGGAGAATACAGGATGAGCTGAAAGAGAAGAGGGCTTACCTGCTGATAAGAAAGCAGACACAGCTGCCAGATGCACTTTTAGGGTAGCTGGTCTCAGCCCCAAGGTATTTAAGTGGACCATATAATCCAGGACTGTGAGTAAGTCAGCAGATTCTGGGGAAATATGCTTTCCAGAGCACCATATGGAAAACCTCTTCCATTTGGAATTATAAGTAGCCCTAGTGGAAGGCTTCCTAGAAGCCTTCAGGATATCCATCACACCTTGGAGAGGTGGGTAGGCCAGCAAACCTAACTCTTCAAGAGCCAGGCCTTTAGATTGAGAGATTTGAGGTTCGGGTACCAAACTCTCCCCTGAGCACAGGTTAACAGGTTGTGATTCCTGGGAAGACACAGGGGAAGATGGACTGCTAAGGACAGTAGGAGTGGGTACCAAGGCTGTCTGGCCCAGTCTGGAGCAATCAGGATCATCTTGCAGGGTTGAAATCTGATTTTGACTATCACTTTGAACAGGAGAGGGAAGGGGGGAAAAGCATAGAGAAACTTCCCTTCCCAACTGAGAAGGAAGGCATCCAGAGGGACTGAGCCCAACACTGGGGGCCTGCAGCAAAAAAGGGGAAGTTGGTTATTGTCTGGGGCTGCAAAAGGATCTATCTGCGGGGTGCCCCATCTGGCAAATACCACCTCCAAGACCAGACGGTCCAGTGCCCATTCGTGATGGCCCTGGGAAATCCTGCTGAGAGCATCTGCCAGGACATTATCCTTGCCTGGAAGGTGAACTGCCATAAGGGAGGTGTTCAGGGAGTAAGCCAGAGACCACAACTTCATTGGTGCTGGTGCACAAGGTCAGGACCGACAGTGCCCCTTGTTTGTTGATGTACCACATTGTGGTGGTGTTGTCTGCTCTGACCTGTATAACTTTGTTCTGAACAGACTTGGAAAAAGCTTGAAGTGCTAGAAAACTGCTCTGAGTTCCAACAGCTTGATGTGGAGCAGAGATTCCTGAGGGGACCACAATCCCTGGGTAGTGAGGATGCTATGTGAGCTCCCCACCCCAAGAGGGATGCATCTGTAGTAAGGATTAAGGAGTGAGACTGAGGGGCAAAAGGAACCCCTTGTCTCAGATTCAGATTGCTCTGGTCCTGCCACCACTGCAGGGCCTGGATCAGGGTTCGAGTCACTGGGATCAATTTGGTTAGAGGGTCTTTCCTTTGAGACCAAAAGGCTCTCAAATGGAACTGGATGTCCCTCATCTGAAATCTTGCTCCCTGCACTACTGCTGTAGAAACAGCCATGTGCCCCAGGAGCTGTAGAAAGTGCCTTGCTGGTCGAGAGACCTGCAGGGTGAATGAGAAGGCCAGAGAGACCAGGGTCCTTGCCCTGTCCAAAGGAAGGCAGGCTCTGGCCTTCTCTGTGTTCAGCTCTGCGCCTATGAAGGTGAGAAGCTGGACAGGCTCTAGAACTGACTTTGAAAGATTCAGAAGGAAACCTAGAGAAGTGAGCAGTTGCTGAGTTATCTGTAGATGTAACTTGACTTGGTCTGGAGACTGGCCTACTATGAGCCAGTCGTCCAGGTAAGGGAAGATGGCAATTTTTTGCCTTCTTAGGTGGGCAACTGCTACTGCCAGGCATTTTGTGAATACCCTTGGAGCAGAGGTGAGGCCAAAGGGCATTGCTCTGAATTGGTAATGGCCTGAGGGCAGCTCGAACCTGAGGTACTTTCGATGGGAGCTTCTGATGAGAATATGGAAATAGGCATCCTTGAGGTCCAGGGAAGCTAGCCAGTCCCCTGGCCTTAGAGAGGGTAGAATAATTCCCAGAGTCACCATTTTGAATTTTGGTTTTAAAAGGTGCTTGTTTAAGTATCTGAGATCCAGGATGGGCCGCCATTCTCCTGTCTTTTTTGGGGTAAGGAAGTACCTGGAGTACAAGCCTTTGCCCTGGTGTAGGGGTGGAACCCTTTCCACAGCTCTGAGAGCTAGGAGGGAAGAGACCTCTGCCTCTAAGGCAATAGCCTCTGGTGGATTAGCAGGTGGAAAGGATCTGGTTCTCATCTTTGGAAATTTTTTGAAGCTGAGAACCAGTCCCTAGCTTACTACTTCCAGGACCCACTTGTCTGATGTCAGAGACTTCCAGTCCTGGACAAAGTAAGCAGCCTGCCCCCAGGTAGCTGAGAATCGGCCCTGGCAACCCCATCAGGGTGCCTGTTTGTGAGGCTTTGGGCTGACGGGTGGAAGCAGGCCTGCTTGTACCCCGTCTGCCTCTCCCTCTAAAGAACCCCCTCTGGGCATAGGCAGAAGAGGAGGCCTGGATTTGGTAAAAAGGCCTATGACAAGGCCTGCCCTTGCCCCTGGAAGCCTGCCTTTGAGGAGTGGCCTGCCTTTCTTTGGCCTGTGCACTCTTATAGGTGGTCCTATACTCATCCATTTTCTTCATGTAATTCTCTGTCTGCTCCCCAAACAGAGACTTACCCATAACAGGAAAATCCATGGCCTTAGTCTGGGTATCCTGTGACAGGCTAGTACATCTGAGCCAAGCCATTCTGCGAAGTGCCACAGATGTAGCCATGACTTTTGATGACACATCATTACAGTCCACTGCAGCATGGAATTGCACCTTGGATGCCTCAATACCATCAGCAGCCACCTGCTCCAGCTCCTTGGCAAGCTGGCCAGGGACCTGTTTTGCAGAGCCATAACAGTAGCCCATCTGGATTTCTGTATCTGGCAACATAAGCCATATAATTTGCCTGTCTGAGTCCCAAGGATGCTGCCATGTACTGTTTCTTTGCCATGGCATCAATCCTCCTGAGACCTTATCGGGGTGAAGCCAAGGAATATTAGCCTTGTCATAGGCTGCAGCCTGCACTACCCCAACATGACTGCATTGTTGTGTGAGGAACTCCGTATCAGAGCCTGACAATGTGTTCCTCTTGTCCATTCTCTTATCCACAGGAGGTATAGTGTGAGGAGCTTTTAAAATTTTAAAAGTCTGTTTCCCAAAAGATTTATGCAAGGGAATAGACAGTCTCCTAGACTCTGGGATATCCATCATTTCTACATAGTCAGGCTCCTCTTGATCATCCACAGCTTCCTCCATAGGGAGCTGGATGGTTTCAGCCACTGTTTTATAAAACATAAAATGAGAAGGGGACTCAGAAAGCCTAGGAGGAGACACTCCTGAAGGTCTGTCTGGGGAGATGTCCGGTCAATGGGCACATCCAGACTTTCAAATACACATTCACTCTCCTCATACTCCTCTTCCCCTCCGGTTCATAATCCTCTAAATCATACTTGAACCGTGGACCAGCTGAACCGGCGCTTACTCCGATGGTGCCGCTTTCGGTCGGAACCGGGAAAGTGACTGGACAATTTTATCGCTATTATTTCTTCAGCGGTTGGAGAGGAAAGTTTTGGCTCCACACCAGCTGATTTTCTAGTCCTTTTGCTGGACCCAGCTCCTCAGAGTCGGATCTCCTTGTTCAAGAAGTCTCGCCTGGTCAGAGGGACACTCCTCCGATTCGTTGAACCGAACCGGCTGGCCATCCAGTTCAGCGGACTTTTGACCTCCCTTTCCTGAGCCTACCAACTCTCTTTCCAGGGTAACTGCAGGAAAATTTTTGCAAATCTGGCAGTCTGCATTGAAGTGGTCAAACCCCAGACAATAACACAGGTGGTGGGGATCAGCCTTGGCAAAGACTTCACCACACACACTGCAGTGTTGAAACCCAGTGGGCCCAGTTTTTCTTTGGTTCCAGACATAGTGCCAGTCCTAACCAAACTCTACCGCTTATGGCAACCGCCAGGTAAGACCCTCTTATCGGTCCCCAACCGTGTCACGGGTCGTGGAAAAAAACGTAATAAAATCCGTTTTTTTTTTAGAACCGATAAGAACCGGTAACCACACACTAAAAGACAGATTTATATATTTTAAACAACTTGATCGGTTCAAACCGAACCGATAAACCGTTTACAAGTTCCACACAGAATAGAAATAAATGTAAAACCTATCTAGTACTCACAGATACCACAGAGTGAGTCTGAACCGACCGGATGCGGTTTAAATTCGGTAGAAAACTGAGAAAAACAATACTTTAACCGACAAAATGAACTGAGCAGAAGGAGAAATCTCTGGAGCGACTGTTCAGTGAGGCGGAGTAAAGAATCTGACGGTCTGAGTTTGAAGAACAACAGACAGAGTTTCAACCGAGCTCTAGCTCAGCATTCCATGCCTGGCATGGAAAGTTAACTCTTTCACCTCCGGAGCAGTTCGGAAGGTTGGGACTCACTGCATGTGTCATAATATAGCAAGACTTCATGTTGTTTGAAGATCGGCACCTAGAGCTGTGGTATTTTCAACATTTATAGGTTTCATACACATAAGGCATATACATCAAGATATTTTATGACATAGTGCTATTGCATACTAAATCCAACAACAAGGAACACAGCCTGTTGTTTTACTTCAGCTCAGAGTTCACCACAATAAGAGGATCTGAGAGGGAAAAGGTAAATTAAAGAGGACACTATAGCATAATCAAGAAAGGGGGGGGCCCATAGGTGGCCAACCTTATGGACTAGAAATTGTAAAGGCTAGATTAGGCTAAGAAGTAGAAACACTGTTGCAACAGATTTAAGAAAAGGTCGGTCCTCAAGAGTGGCATGATCTCCCGGTCACAATCACCTTTATGTGGAAGGACTGTGGGTGCGTGGTCAGAGACCACCATGTGCTGAGCATCCACTGTGTGGTCCTCATGTGAAACTGGCAAGAGGCACTTATGAAAGCAGCAGAGGCCCCGAGGCCCAGCATCCGCTACATGGAACGGGCTCATACATGGTTACTCTCTGTGAGGAAAAGAGCCATCCGGATACAGTGGGTCCCCCAGACCCCCGGGAGGAAGGCCCTCACTAGGAGACAGATGGGGGGGGGGCCCTATGAAGAGAAGCTGACAGACTTGAAGCTGTGACTTTTGTAGGGTCAGCAGTACTTTCATGGAAGCGTCCTGTACATCCAGGGATGTGAACCAGTCGTGCTGCTGAAGAGGTGGTAGGACAGTCCCTACGGAGACCATCACACCCTGAACAAAGACCTATTTTGTTTCTGAGTCGAGAATAGGGCGATGCCGCCTGTTCTTTTAGGGCCCAGAAGACTACAAAGAATGCCCTGAATCTCTGAGATGAGAAGGTCTGACTGTGAAGTGGGAGACTGTGGTGCACTTGGGGGACAGTCGGGAGTCTCCAACATGTCGAGGGAGTACCCCTTCCAGAAAATCCGGGGGACCCACTTGTCTATTGTTATAAACTGCTATAGGCTGAAAGTGAGTCAGACAATCTACTCACCGCAGGGTGAAGTTCCACCTCAGGCAGTTGAGATGGAACCCAGACTAATGTCTCAGAGAGTGGCACTTGGTGCTTTCGGGCCCTGTGCCTTGACTTGTGTTTTCTTTGCGGTTGATAGGTTGAACTCTGAAAAGACCCTTCGGTCCCCACCTCACAGGACTGCTTGTTGCAAAACTTATGATAGTTCCAGCCCCTTGAGGGGCGGAAGGAGCAAGTCCGTCTGTTTTGAAGGCAGCTATTTGAGTGCTGAACAGGTGAGAATCATTAGAAAATCCTGATTTTCTAAGTCAGGAGATGCTGACACAGATCCCAGCAGTAGCTGCCCTGGAGGCAGAGTTGTAGACCTCCACAGAGGTTTTGCATCAGCGACTGCTCGCTTCCCCAGCATCAATCTAGTAAGATACCTTATTGATAGGACATGCTGTTGACCCCGAGGAGAACAGCTCATCATTCTCTGCTCTGATAACCACAGTATCTGCAGAGGGCTGTGAACTAAAAGTGTCCCTCCCCTGGGAGGTGCATCGAAGACATCAGAGCTGGCCTTCCCCACATTGCATCATTGCAAAGATATTAGGAGGGTGGGCCAAGGGTGCAATGTTCTTGAACAGGGGAACTCGAGATGCAAAGGGCCTGCTGGGTCTACATTGGAGGTCTGCAGAGTCAGGTCAGAACCCATATCCTAAGGTGAGACTGAAAAAGACATGGCTTCATCCAGGGTTCAGTTCGACAACGAGTTCATGTCCAGGCTGAAAACAAGTCATCTTACCATTGTCAGAATGATGAGGTCCAGACTTCCAGTTCCGCTGACGGGTCAAGCACGCAGCTGAGAACCTAGCTCCACAGCCGACCTGCTAGAAATCCCTCGATAAAATACATAAAAAAATCAAATCTGTGCCTAAAAAAGCAAGTAAATGGCAAGCGGAACTACTGCTAAAGAAAAAGGAGTCAGACCTCGTCCGCAGCAAACAAAAGGGAGTAAAGATGCGACGGGTGTTCAAAATCCCACTCCGACAAGTGTGGCAAGCTCAAACCACATGATGGACCAAACTGTATCTTACGATATGGACAAGGAGACAGACAGGCTCACCAGGAGGAGATTCGTTGTCCTCCTCAAAGAGATCAAGGAGATGCGGGCAGAAAACAAGACAGAATTTCACCGATTAAATCAAAATATGCAACAGGTGGAATGCAGGGTACAAGAGATGGAAGCTCGCATAACCCAAAACGAAGATAATGTTCTTCACATCAGTCAAACAGTTTGCGCCTTATGCCACCATGTCACAGAACTTGAAAATAAATGTACTGATTTGGAAAGCCGTTCACGGAGGGATAATTTGAGGCTACATGGCTTGAAAGAAGGCGCGGCGACAGGTCTGATGTCAGAGTTTATCACGGACTTACTGAAGGATGTACCGGAGCTACCAGCTACATATGAGTTAAGAATCGAACGCACTCACAGAGCGCTAATGCCCAGACCGAAAGATAACACTGCACGTCCCAAATCAATCATAATCAAATTTAGTACTTTTCAAACAAAGGAAGATATACTTCGCATGCTTGGCAAAGAAAGAAGTATCTGGATTCAAGATTATTCTTTGACCAGGATTATCCACTTATTATTCAAAAGCAATGCTTGGAATACAGCCCAATATTGAAATCATTGAGGGAAAATCAAACAAAATTTCAAACGCCCTACCCGGCTCGCCTTAGAATCCATTGGAATGAAGGCCCTGAGATATATGACACAGTGCAAGAAGCAAGCGCAGCCCTTTCGAAACATGGTCTGGATCCCCCCCTGCACCTTTAAGACTGCCACTGCTGAAACGGAGAGAACTAGAGGGTTTCTGGGAGAAAGCCTTATCGAGGAGGCAAAAAGAAGTACCTAGTCAATCTGCCACACATGCTAGCGCACTGCTGCTGGACTTAATGAAAAAATTACCAGGGAATATGAACAGCGAAGAGGGCGAGGAAGATGATCGCTGACAGGAGAGGTCTATACTGTGCTTCCAGTAAGCTTGTCTCGAGTAGGCCATAAGAGGCAGCGAGATTTCTCTGTAGATTGAATGGAAGAAATACAGAAGCTCTCACTCAAAAACATAACTTAAAATCATTACAGTCTAAATAGACCAGACATATATAGGCAACATGGTCCTGCATTTAATCGACGGAGGTTACTCCTTTGCCCCTCTCTCGTCGCAAATATTTAAAGATGTTAAAGGACACACTGTTTTCTATTTTACATGGTGACTATTTAATGAATGAGAAACCTGAATGCAGAGGCTAAACTAAAACATCGTGGCCTCGGGGTGGGCCAGAAAGAGAAAAGAGAAAGTGAAGTGCAGCACTCAAGGAAGACCTAGGAAGAAAACTGCACAGTTTAAAATTAAGTAATCCAATTTAGACAGAGAGCTGTTTGTAATAGATGAATACTGCTAAGCTAGACAATTAGAGAAGGGGCACTACCAATACCAAAGGTTGGTTCAAGGGATAAATATGGAGATCTCATAGAGTGCATTGCTCTCTGTGGGACTAAAGAATTGGTTTTAAATATAAAAAAAAGGGTGGGGCGGTTTGGAGGACGGCAAAAGAAACTGCCTATAGCGTATACTAGCATGTCCTGGTTCATTGGTATATCTTAATTTTTTTAGCTCTACCATTTTAGGTTGGATTCAGGAAAGGGGTCCCTTTCATTAGGGAAACAATTCCCCCTTTCCGCCACTTCCCAAAATAAGGGGAAGGGCAAAGAGGCCTCGCACTGCTAGGCCTTCTTCCTTGGAGTTCTCTGTTACTGTTAATTCTCGTTTAAAAGTTCCACTGTTGGTTTTAAAATGTCATGCCGTATAAGATAGTTTCAACCGCTTTGTTAAGAATGTTATAGTTATAGTAACTCCTGTCTTATCTAGCACCAAGTTAAAATGATCAGAATTCATTGTCCGAACCACTGCTCCTGCCTCCATCCCTCAGAGGTCACTCTCGACTTTCCTTGGGGAAAAATTCTGTAGGATTCCCATACAAATATAAATGGCTAAGACAAACACTACCATTCTTTCTTTTAATGTTAATGTGCTAACAAACCCAGACAAGCGAAGTAAAATTATTGGCTATATAAAGAAAACAGAGCACAATTTTGTATGCTCCAGGAGACACTCTCCTCACTTGAACATGACAAATTACACAAATTCGGATTCCTCAGGTAGTGGCCCCAGATTTCAGGGGGTCGCCGCAGGGGAACAGCAGTGTTAATGAGGGAAGGGGTACCCTTTGAGATTAAGGGCCAGACGGTGGATACCGAAAGCTGCATGGCAGCTTTGAAAGGGGCTTATAATGGCCAAATAATTATGCTAGCCTCAATATATGTCCCCCGGGTTCAGACTACAACTTCTATAAGAGACTCTTTATGAAACTGATAGAGTGGGCAGAGGGTCCAGTAATCATAGGTGGAGATATGAACCTTGCACTAAATGAATACTTGGACACATCCTCAGGAGTTCCTAGGTCTGATAGGAAAGTGGCCTCTAAGTTTAGCAAGCTCCTGCTGGAGTTGGGATATTTAGATTCATGGAGAGACATGCATGGTCAGCGTAGAGACTACACCTTCTTCTCTGCTGTACACAAAACATATACCCGAATAGACTATTGCCTAATACCGAAGGAAAACATTGATTTGTTAAAGAAAATTGAAATAGGGTAAATGTACCTCTCGGACAATGCACCCCTGCTAATGCAGTTACAGTTAGGTCAAAGGCAGGAAGAGGACAACATGGCGACTTAACCTAACTTTAATACAAAAAAAAAAAGAAGAGCAAGAATCAGTAGGGGAAATGATCAAGGACATCTTGTTGCACAACGACACCCCTGAAGCCAACCCCTCCACCTTATGGGATACATTAAAGACGGTCCTCAGGGGGCATCTTATTTCTAAGGTAGCACAGTGCAGGAGAGAGGGGGAAGCCCGCTACGTGGCTTTGCAAACCCAAATAAGGGATCTTGAGAGTTCTCTAAAAGAGAAATTTGATCCCAAAAAAGACAAAGAGATACAGGAAATCAAGAAAACCCTTAATTCAATTCTAGAATACAAATAGATCAAAATATGATATACCTCAAACAGAAATATTATGAGGGGGGCCGCGGCAACCAGACTATTGGCTAGTAGATTAAGGCAAAAAAAAAGCCAAAGCTACTATCACTAAAATCAAGCATCCATTTACAGGCCAATGTAAGACCGAAACAACAGATATAGCAGATACCTTCGCTGCCTTTTATCAGGAACTGTATAAGATGGGTAATCAACCGGGGGGGCGGAACAGATAGCCAAATATTTTGAAAATTTGCAACTACCAAAGGTTGGCGAAGGAGAAATAGGCAGATTGGTCTCCCCTATAACAGATAGTGAAATAGCAACCGAAATAGCCAGGCTTAAGACAGGGAAGTATCCAGGAATGGACGGTTATCCAGCGGAGTTTTATAAGCTCTTTAGGGCTCAGCTGATACCACTCCTGGGAAGGGTACATAATTTTATAATGGCAAAAGATGGCGAAATTCACCAAACTTGGAAATATGCAGTGGTTGCGGTGTCGCCCAAGCCCGCTAGGGACCCCCAACTATGTGCCTCTTATAGGCCGATATCAATTTTAAACACGGACTATAAAATCATGGCGGGTATCATGACAAGACGTCTTGAAAGCATCATCCCACAGATCGTGCATATAGATCAGACAGGTTTTGTAATGGGGCATCAGGCGCCGGGATGGTATCCGTACAGCCGTGAATGTCCTGGATCATGTAAATAAAATAAAACAAACAACCCTGGTCATGAGCCTAGACGCTGAAAAAGCTTTTGATAAGGTGCTATGGCCTTTCTTACAGGCGTCCCTGGCGGGCTTTGGTTTCCTGAAGGCTTTCTCCACACTGATAGCCAAATTTTACTTGCCCCCAGAGCATATGTGCGCAATGGGCATCTGGGGAAGGCTTTCTGGAGAGAGGAACGAGACAGGGTGCCCTTCTCCCCTACTATTTGCTATTTTTGTGGAGCCGCTGGCCTAGATGATCCGCCAGAATGCAGAAATTAAGGGTGTGGAAATTGGGGGGTACAACACAAACTAGGTTATGCTAGATATTTTACTTTTTTTGAGCAAACCAGAAACTTCCCTACCTGAAATATTTAGCAAATTCAAAAATATTCAGAAATTTCAGGTTATACCCTAAATACGGACAAGACCGAAGTCTTAGCATGCTCTTTTCTGGTTCCCTCAGAATTTTGGAAGAAGTACCCAGTGCGATGGGGAATGGATAAATTAAAATATCTAGGGATCTATTTAGAATTGAACCCACTAAGCCTATTTGAAGATAATTATCCCAAATTGGTAAGTGATATAACTCAAGATTACAAGAAATGGGCACTTTTACCCTTGTCTTTGCACTCACGGGTGCAATCCACAAAAATGAACATTCTCCCTTGTTTCCTGTACTTATTTCAGGGAGTCCCATGTAAAATCCCCCAACAAACATTGGAAATTTGGCAGAAGCAACTGCTTTCCTTTATCTGGGGGGAGAGAAGGCTGAGGATTTCTAAAAAAATTCTATACGTACCCAAGGAAAAAGGGGGCTTGGTGGTTCCGTACCTTCCGGGGTACTGGATCGCCTCGCAGATGAAAATAGTGTTTATGTGGCAACACCCGAAATTCATATCCCACTGGAAAAATATAGAAGTGGGTCTAGTGAAAGACCCTCCCCTGCAAGCTGTTGTTTTAATAAACAACTGCAAGCCAGACAGAGTGTTCAAAAAGTGGGGGATGGAGCTGCCTTGGAAGGTTAGAAGGAGAGGAACTAATAGAGGGGCACAATGCAACATATGTGGAAATACAAGTGGTGGGCCTGGGATACGTGTTTTATTCTAGCAACTCATGACTCCTGGTTTAGGACTCAGGTGAACAGGGGATTCCATTCTCCTTGGCAGATCAGGAAGGGGGGCTCATCAATCCCATTTGAAGCCGCACAGGCCCTGTTCGACTTGACCCCAAGAGACAGATTTAAATACTACCAAGTGAGAAATTGGGTGTACGCAGAGCTAAATAAACCAGCAACAACAGGAGCTACGGACATTCCTCCTCCTCCGCTTGAAAAATATGGGCCTCACAGACGGGAAGGGGGGCCATCACACTACTATATTCTAACTACCTTATAGACCAAGGATATAGTACTAAAGGAACTAAAAGTAAATGGGAAGAAGAACTAGGACAGAATATAGAAGACAATGGGTGGGAAAGGAGTTGGAGGGAGGTGTGGGGTACCACTAGCACGCCCTCTTGGCGGGAGTTTAGGTGGAAAACTAGAATAAGATATTTCATTGTACCTAAGGTACAGGCCAGATTTACATCCAGAGGTAATCCTGCCTGTTGGAGGAAGTGCGGAGAATCCCATGCGGGACATGCACACATTTTCTGGCAATGCCCAGGCATAAGAAACTACTGGATGGACCTTATAAACATCTGAAAGCAATCTTTATGGATGTATAGACATAGGCCCAAAGCAAATAATGTTGGGAACTGAACCCAAAACATTAAAGGGACGGAGGCCAGGTACCTTTGGCGATTTTGTGTGCAGCAAATAAGGCCTTAACTAGACTTTGTGAAAGAAAAAGCCCCACTATAAAAACAATGAGTGACCTAGTCACTAATACATGAGATGGAAAGGATTACCTTTATGCTCCAACACAGACAGGCCCAGTTTCTGAGCAGATGGTCTAGATGGGAATTATATGTAGCAAATATAACATAAAAGAGTATCTATATTTCCTCTTGGTTGGGATTGACTCTGGGAAGTTAGAGTGGCAGAGGGAGTGAGGAGAAGTGGAAGTCAGTGAAAGAAATTTGGTGCTGATAAAAATAGAATAGGAAGGTTGACGCAGAGCAGTGGACAGCAAGTTTTTTATTTTCTTTCCTTTCTTTTTTTAAATTTTAAGGTTAAAGGTATTTAAGTTATAGTAAATACGAATTAAGTTAATATTTTTATATATATATTAAATTAAATAAAACAACTCCATAAACAACCTGGAAATGATGTTAAAACTTAATAATAAATATTAATACCCTTAGAAGACCGTGGACGTATATATACGCCCAGAATCTATATACGTTCACACATATTCAGTTCTCAAAGGGTTAATGGAATAACAATACAACTGAAATGTTAATAGAAAAAAAACTGCTGTAAAAATACAATCAATGTGAACGTGAAAGTGAATGTAACTGAACACTGGACAAACTGTATTGGTATAAAAAAAAAAAAAGAATGATGAGGTCCAGATCAGACTCATCATGCTCCACATCCAGGAACAGAAATGCCCCAGCAAGCTCAACCTGGGCAAGGGATAGACCAGAGGGCACCTGGGTCTGAAAACAAGCCTGTCCCCGAAGAGCCTGACGCTGCACGGGGCACCAAGAAGATGGCGCCGCTGAAGTCAACAGCGCTGCATGTGGCATGAAAGTCAACAGCACCGCACACGGCACTGAAGCTGATGGTACCGCACACGGCACTGGAAGCCAAGGGCTTGGTGAACAGCCATCCCTGAAGGAGGTGAAGGAGTGGTACCTCAGTCGGCTCCTGCGGGAAGAGTGGGGTAGGACATGGGATCAGTGTAGAAAGTGTAAGCGCCAAGAAGGCACCAAACGCAGATCCCAGACCAAAACCCCGGCCGTGGGTCCAGCAGCACCAAAGTCCGAAGGCCTCGCACTGAACCACCGCAAGGGCAAACGAGCCATGCTAAAGCCACTGCTCAAAAGAGCTGCCCAAAGATGAAACTGTCCATGGAACTCCCCAAGGGACATAGAAAGGCCCCGGTGACAAGAGACCCAGCTGTCAGAGCAGAAGCCACCAGAAGGCGGAGGGCTCTTGACTACTGGAGACTCCTGACAGACATACCAGACAGAGGCGACCTTGAGATTCCGTTTTACTCTTACAATAGGAAGAGGAAGAGCTCGAGGTCAAGCGGCACCGGTTCCCAACCTGGATCGAGAATGGACACACTTCTTTGCCTACAGAAGGACTGTCCTCCTCCTAGACATCAGACTGTGCATCCTCTTTCTTCTTCTTCGTTTTTTTCTTTTCTTTTAAACAATAAACAAGAAAAGCATTTAAAATTAATGAACTGAACGGCTAAAAGCTGCTGTCGAACAGACGAGAAGTTTGACTCACGGCGGGCGAGCAACATCATCACTGAAGTGCAATCGACAGCAGGAGAAAAGGAACTTAGGAGGCTGGAGGGTTGATGCCGAGATAGCCTATATGGCGCGAGCTAGTCTAGCTGCGCCATGCATGCATGGTCCTATGCTGGCGCCGGCCTATCTGAAGAT
The DNA here is from genome assembly GCA_016271365.2 of Neoceratodus forsteri. Classification (NCBI taxonomy): domain Eukaryota; kingdom Metazoa; phylum Chordata; order Ceratodontiformes; family Ceratodontidae; genus Neoceratodus; species Neoceratodus forsteri. Next base: position 1,504,918,951 of record CM057452.1, on the reverse strand, counting down.
TTTGGCTCCTGTGGGGTCCTTGCGCCTCTGGCATACTCCCATTAGTGTGAATGAGTGGTGGAGACTTTTAGTCCAGGAAGATAGTACAGTTACGTAAGAACTTACGTAACAGTAGATCTTCAGAACAGCTCTTGCAGCAGGTTACACCATTAGGACTGAAGCCGGCAGGCGCCAGGACCCCACGGAAAAATTCTAGCTAGCTATCTTCAGCGGGACCGCCTTCGACGCCGGTCCCGCCTCCAACGCCAGCGAAAGTACATGGCGGGGCGGTCCCGCCAGATTCCCCAGTTCCTCCCGCCGGAGACTCGCCGCAGGCTGACATTAAAATGGGAGACCGAGGATCCACCGTCAGAAGACAAACGGGAAAATCCCTGTTAACAAAGGCTTAAGCCATGCCTCCTCCAAGGGGGAAGGTGGGCGGGAAGGTACCTGCTGCAAGAGCTGTTCTCGAAGATCTACTGTTACGGTAAGTTCTTACGTAACTGTACTATCTTACTTCGAGACACAGCTCTTGCAGCAGGTTACACCATTAGGACTGATTCCCAAGCAGTAGCGCTTGCAAACACTCTGGGAGGAGGAAATTGGAAAGAACGTTCTAGGTCCTGAATCTAGGACAGGAGACCCTGTAGCACTGCCAGGCCGAAGCCTGCTCTTCGCCGTGAAGCGATGTCCAGGCTATAATGCCTGATAAAGGTATGAACAGAGCTCCAAGTGGCTGCAGCACAAATGGCAGAGGTGGAGACGTTCCGAAGTGCTGCAAAGGAGGTGGCCACACCCCTAGTGAAATGGCCCCGGACTGCTCCTGGGAGGGGCTTTCATTTGATATCATAACAGTATGAGATGCACTGGACAAGCCAGCGAGACAGGGACTGTTTGGATACTGGTTGGCCCATCATCCTTTCAGTAAAGGAAACGAAAAGTTGCTCCGAAGTACGAGGCTGCTTAGTTCTGCTCAGGTAATACCTTAAGCTGCGGTGAACATCCAGGGTGTGAAGTAGCGCCTCTCCTCTGTTAGAATAATTAGGGAAGTAGACCGGCAGGTCAATATCCTGATTGAGAGTGAGTGTGGAAACCACCTTAGGCAAGAATTTAGGATTCATCCTCAGGGTTACTCTGTCCCGGTGGAAAATTAAATAAGGCTCTTTGCACATGAGAGCCTGAAGCTCAGAAACTCTTCTCGCTGACGTAACAGCAACCAAAAACAACGTTTTCCATGACAGAAAACGCAGCTCGCAATCCACGGCAGGTTCAAAGGGGGGGAGCGTGAGTTGCTCCAGGACAAAGAGCAAGTCCCATGGAGGCACTGGGTCCTTAATGGGCGGCCTAAGGTGTAACACCCTCTCAAGAATTCTCGACAGGCATCTAATTGTGCCACTGTGCCTGTCTCACCGGGAGGTGATAAGCTGAAATGGCACAGAGGTGCACTTTAATAGAGGAGTAGGCAGACCTGAACGGAAAAGGAGAGCAGGTACTCTAACACCGCTTTCACCGGATAACCTAAAGGGAAAGGCCGATGCTTGGCGCCTAATAGATGAAAAACGGCGCCATTTCATGGCGACGTCGCATGCGTTGTCGGGCTTTCTGGCTGCGGCAAGAACTTCCGCAACCTCTGCGAGACCCCTGATGCAAGATGGCTATGTCTCTAGGAGCCATGCATGCAGGTTCAGTGAGCGCAAGTCCGGTGGACCAGTGAACCCTTCCTGAGACAAGAGGTGGGAGCTGAATGGCAACGGGAGCGGATGTTCCCGGGATAGCTGAATTAGCAAAGGGAACCAGATCTGTCTGGGCCAGAAAGAGGCCACCAGGATCATTGTTGCATGCTCCCTGCGCAGTTTGAGAAGAACTCTCTGGATCAACGGGAAGGGAGGGAAAGCATAGAGGAATCTGTCCGCCCAGGAGAGGGACAACACGTCTCGCCAGAAAACACCAGGCCCTGGATCTAGCGAGCAAAAATTGGGCAGTTTTGCGTTGGATGGGGAAGCGAACAAGTCCAATTCTGGAGTTTCCCATCGAAGAAACAGATCCTCTGCTACCTCCTGGAGAAGTTCCCACTCATGGACTCTGGCCTGGGAGAGACTCAGGCCGTCTGCAATTGTGTTGTCCACCCCGGGAACATGTACTGTGATCAGGTTCGCGCCATGTCGGATTACCCGATTCCACACCCTCATGGCCTCCTTGCAAAGCGGGTAAGAGTGTGCACCTCCTTGTTTGTTGAGGTAATACATCACCGCTGTTGTCTGTCTGAAGCAGGAGAGTACTCGACGGGATCTCTGACTGAAATGCCTGCAGGGCATAAAGGACCGCCCTCATCTCTAGGATGCTGATATGGAGGTGGGCCTCCAGAGGGGTCCACGTACCCTGGGACTTCACCCCATCCAGGTGTGCTCCCACCCCAGACCTGAGGCGCCTTTGGTGAGGATTACCCGGGACGGGCGCTATAAACGGGACACCGAGAGTGTCCCTGGGTCTAGCCACCACTGCCAGTCTCGAATCGCGGTGTTCGTGATTCTGACCGGATGCTGCATGTGGTCTTGCCTTTGGTCCCATTGTACCTTGAGCATCCACCGAGTTACCCGCATGTGGAGCCTTGCGAAAGGGACAGTAGAAATGGCTGCAGCCATGTGTCCGAGCAAGCGAAGGACCGACCTGGCTGGGGCGGTCTTGTTCGACGAAAGCTCCCTGATGAGGGATCTGATGCGCTCCGCTCTGTCGTCTGGAAGAAATGCTCTTCCCTGAACGGTGTCCAGTACTGCACCTATGAACTGCAGTTTCTGCGACGGTACCAGGAGAGACTTCTCGTGGTTGATTAGGATACCCAGAGATCGAAACAGGTCCTGGGTGCTCTGGATCGCCCGTAACAACGCCTCTCTGGAGGCGGCCATGAGAAGCCAATCGTCCAGGTACAGGAACACATAATGGCCCTGTCTCCTTAGAGACGCTGCCACGACTGCCATGCATTTGGTAAAGACCCTGGGTGCCGATGACAGCCCGAATGGAAGGGCTCGGAACTGAAGATGATGGCCGAGAAACTCGAAGCGCAGGAACCTCTTGTGTGCTTGAGCTATAGGGATGTGCAGGTAAGCGTCCTGCATATCTAGAGACGCTAAAAAGGCGTCCTGCTTCAGCATGGGAATAAGACCCGCAGAGTTACCACGCTGAATTTTTGTAGGACCAACAAATTGAGGTCGCTGAGGTCCAGAATCGGACGGAGGTCCCTGTCTTCTTGGAACCGGAAGAAGTGGGAATAGTATCCGTGGCCTCTCTGGTTCTCTGGGACGTACTCTATCACTCCCTTTTGCAGGAGCGCAAGTACTTCTTGTCTGATCAATGACTTGTGCTGACCCGGGTACCGGGAGAGCAACGGAGGCCTCGAGGGTGGCTTTTCCGCGAATTCTATAAAGTGGCCTCTTGACACAATCTGTAGAACCCACCTGTCGGTGGTTATAGTCTGCCATCCTGGCAGGAAATTCGCAATGCGACCCCCGAACATGGCATCCCGTTGATCCTGAGGGGCGGGGGCCGGGAAGGAGTCAGGCTGTGGCAGCTGAGGGTCCCGCTGGCTGGACCGGCTTAGGAGTGCACTGGCTTCGACCTGCGGGTTGTTTTCCCTGGGCTCTGCGAGAAGCCAGAGCCCCTCTATTCTGGAGCAGGGTGGGACTGTTGTCTCTGCGTCCGTCCCACGAAATGGCTTTGGTTCCTATGAAAGGAACCTAAGCTTGGGTCGGTACATGGCCTGAACCGACCTCACCGCCTTTCCGCCTCTTGAGTTTGTAATTATCTTCTGAGGGTTTACCAAACAAAACTTCTCCTCGAATGGGGCGCCATGATGTTTTCTGGACGTCCGGGTAAACTGGAGACACGGAGCCAAGAGTGCCTCCGGAGGCATACGCCTGAAGCTGCTGCTCGGGCCGAGGAGTCCGCGGAGTCGTACGCGGCTCGTAGCACCTGGGTTCTCACGTCCGAACCCGTACGGAGGAGCTGCAACATCTCCTCCTTCTGCTCACCTTCCGGCAATTTCTCAGCCGCATCCAGACCCTGCTCCCACAGGGCATTTTGGAACTGCACCATGTGGGTCAAATAATTTAGGGATCTGATGGTGCAGGTAGCGGAAGCATACGATGTCGCCTACCCATGGAGTCCAGCTGCTTGGACTCTGGGTCCGGTGGCAGGGTGCTCAGATGTTGTGGTCTCTGGGACCGGTCATGAGAGGCTGTTATGACCAGAGAGTAGGCCTGAGGATGCTGAGTCAAGTACTGGTCTTCTCTTGGAGCCTTGTACAAGTGGTCAGCTTTCTTCGGCATCGCCGGGAGTCGAATGTGGACGCTTCCACGCTGCCTTGGTGACGTCCCCGAAAGTGTCTACCAAGGGTGGCACCACCACAGGCTTGGGGTCCTTCTGCCGAAGATACTTCGCAAGGCGTAGCCTTTCGGGGTCTAACTCTTCCGCATCCCATCCCATGTTCTCTTGGATGTGTCTCATGATATCCGAGAATGAAGGGTCATCTGGAGGAGACTTTGGCAGCTCACGTGGGTCCGGAGAAGGGATGGAGAGGGGAGATGGGGATCTGGATGTAGAAAACTCTGATCCAGTGTCCTCCGTCGAAGGCGAACGGCGGCGTCTTCTGGGTCTCTTGGGACTGGGTGACCTAGAAGAGGATCTGGACGGAGGTCTCCTTTTATCTAGTCTCCCTCTTGGAGGGGTCCTGGGCTCCCGGGGAGGAGGTAACCGGCCTGCAGACCCAGACGGAGAAGGGGGCGCAGGAACCGGAGGAGCAACCAGTGTAGGAGGAGGAGGAGGAAGGTGGAGTGGGGACCATGTCCTTTTTGATGGTATCCCACCAGTAAGTGAAAGCTCCTTCACCTCTGAAAAGAAAGGCCAGGCGATGGCCTGGGCGCGTGGACGGTGTCGGGTCCGCGCCGGCTCCACAGGGGCTCGGGTTGTGGCGAGGGTTCCTGGGAGTCTCAACAGGACCGGTCGCCTGCCTGGTCCTCGGGCTGAGTTAACTCCTCCTCAGTGATGGTCTCCCGACCGCATCGGTCGGAGGCGCCGGGTCTCTTCTTAATTGAGCGGGCGCCGTCCCCCACTGGCATCCAGTGATGAGTTATGGCCTGGCGGGCGGTCTTTCTGACGGACGACGGCTCTGGGGACCTGGAGTGAGGCCAACGCCGGATGAACCGCGTTGGTCCAGCGGCCTCTTAAGTGAGGTGAGCTCTTGGTTTTCCGGTGGAGAGGAGGAGACAAGGAAGCAGACCTGACGTCGGGTTCAGAATGGCGGGAACCCAACTTGTGGTGATTGTGGCGATCCCTCGACTTAGCCAGGGCCTTGGAGGACGAGGAAGGCCTGGGAGTCTTGGCCTGAGAAGAAGATGAGGATTTTCTCACCGCAGCGGGGGGAGGCTGAGAGCTGGCCCGGGAAGGAGAGCGGTCGGACCTGGAGCCAGAGCTGCGCGAATCGGAGGCCCTAGACGGGGTACCTGGAAGGGGCCTTCTCCCTGTGCTTCTCAGCATGCTTGCGGGCCTTCTGCGAAGAATCCCCCTTGGAAGCCATGGACTTGAGTTGCTCCTCTAGCAGGAATGCCTGTAGGGCCTTCTGGCGACGGATCCAGGTTCTGCTGTTGAAATCCTGGCAAAAGGAGCAGGACCGGGTGTCGTGGTCTGGGCCTAGGCACCAGACACAGGCCAAGTGCGGATCCTTGAATGGGATCTGCTTCCCACAGGCGCACTTCGAGAAGTGACCGGAGGTCGGAGAGGACATCAGAGAAAAAACTGAACTCAGAGAACGAATTTCCCGTAGGAAAACACTTTACCACACGCCGCGCTAGAAACTGGAACCGAGGGTCTAGACATGCAAGTCGACGCATGGAAAGAACTGAAGCCTGGCGGGACCGCCTCTTATGTACTACGCCTGACATCGGAGGCGGACCGATGTCGGGGCAGTCCTCGCTGAAGATAGCTAGCTAGAATTTTTCCGTGGGGTCCTGACGCCTGCCGGCTTCAGTCCTAATGGTGTAAGCTGCTGCAAGAGCTGTGTCTCGAAGTAAGATCTTGGGGTGCATGCAAAGAACCACACCTTGTCCTTATGGAAGGTAGTATGTGGTGAGGGCTCTGTGATCAAGAGCATTTATCTCAGAGACCCATCATGCAGAGGTGATGGCCACTAAAATTGTAGTTTTCCAAGTCGGGAATTTGAGATAACAGGTAGCCAGAGGTTCAAACAGCTTATGAGTGAGCATATCCAATAGTAACACAGTATTTGACGGCAGATAAGGACCAATAGGTCTACCCAGTCTGCCGGCATTCCCTGTCTGCATCAGTGGTTGTTGACCCTACTTGGTCATTCGCTTTAGCCTTTCCTACCCACCTCTAGGGTTCCCTTGTGCCTATCCTATGCATGTTTGAATCCCCCCACTGTGCTAGCTCCCACTACTTCATGGGGTAGGCTATTCCATGCATATACCACTCTTTCTGTGAAGAAAAACTTCCTCATATTCCCCTTTATCCTACCTCCCTCCAATCTCATATCATGCCCCCCTCGTCCTTGTACACCTCCTATACTGAAAGATGTCTACCACTTGCACTTTGTTTATGCCCTTAAGATACCCGAAGGTTTCTATCATATCTCCCCGTTCCTGCCTCTCTTCCAGTGTATACATATTGGGTTTTTTTTTTTACAAGGCTAATGTCCCAGGCAGCGACAGGTTTTCACACTAGAGGTCAGGTATGCAAAATACCTTTCAAAAATCTCTTGAAAAGAGGCATTTGAGCCAGAGTAAGGTTCAGGACAAGCTCATTATATGCCAGAAGGGCACACAAATGGAACTTGACTGAGGAGTATTGTAAACCCACATCTCAGAGGTCCAGCAAATACTTCAAAATTTTGTCAGGTGGACATTGGAATGGGTCTAAATGGGATTTGGCACACTATTCTGAAAACCATCTCTGCTTGGTGGTGCAAGACTTTCTGATAGAGGGCATATGGGCAGCCAGGAGAATTTCAGAGACCCTCTGAGAGATCTTGGACCTGTTCACCCCTATCTCTTCAGGAGCCAGTCATGGAGGTGAAGGGAGCACAAGTTGGGATGAACCAGGGACCTCTGCATCAGAAGGTTTGTCTGCAGGAGAGAGGTCTCAGAGGGTAAACTGACAAGTTGCTGAGCAGAGGAAACAATGTATGTCAAGGCCAATATGGTGTAATTAGAATCATTTCACCTCCATGGGCCTCTGGTTTGAGCAATAGTCTCTGAATTAAAGGAAGAGGTGGAAACATACAGAAAATGATTTATCTACCTCAGCCTGGATGCATCCTGACAAAACATGCCATGCTCTGGACTTCTTTTGAGTGGGACACAAAAGGTCTACTTGTGGGGTTCTCCACTTGTCGGAGAGCCTGTGCGATGCCTAGAGCTAGTGACCATTTGTAAGGACTCACCTTGTCCGACTCAGTTGGTCTGCTAGAATGTTTTGATCCCTGGCAAACAGATTGCCTGGATCAGAGCGTTGAGCTCTAGACATCATTCACACACTCTCATGGCTTCCTGCAGAGGAGGTAAGTGTGCCTGCCCTTCTTGATGACGTGGTACATGACTGTTTTGCTTGAGTTTACCTGGTTGTGGACATAGCTTTACTAGGGCCCGGACAGCAAACAGGACTGCTCTCATCTCCAAGATATTAATATGGAGGTGAGATTCCACAGGCTCCAGACTCCTGAGTATGGTAGCTGAGACAATGGGATCCCTACCTAACAGGAGGCGAGTTCATGGTGAGGGTTATCTGAGGCTCAGGGGTGAGAAAGAAAGACCTCAGAGGAGACTGTCCTCCTGAGCCCATTATGTAAGCGACTGCAGCAGAGGCTTTGTCACTTTGATATCATAAGACTGAGAATGCATTGTCAGAGACCACTGAGTATCCACTGAGTTGTCCTCATGTGCAGTCACGCAGAGGCAATCAGAACTCTGAAGAGGCCATGAGGCCTAGCATCCGCTGCATGGAGAGAGCCCTGATGGAGTTGTTCACCATGATAAAGTGTGCCATCTTAGGACATTCATTCTCCTGTCCTCTTGGAGAAAAACTCCTCCCTGGTCAAGTCCAATAGGGCTCTGATGAAGAGGAGTTGCTGAGAGGGTTGAAACTGTGACTTCTCTATATTCAGCAGAACTCCCATGGAGATTAGAAACTGAGATGCTGTAGAAATGGCTTATTCCGCACTCTGTTTGGATGAGCTGGCTAGGCACCAGTTGTCCAGATAAAGAAAGACCTGAAGACCGAGCTTTCGAAGGAGTGCCACGAGAATGGAGAAGCACTGTGTAGACTCAAGGCTCTGAGGATACCCCAAAGGGAAGAACTTGGAATTGGTAAAGCTGACCCAGGGCCTGGAAGCGAAGAAATCTGTGGTGACTGGGGTGCACTGGACTATGCTGTAGGTGGCCAACCAGCTATGAGACTTGAGAAGTGGTATTAAGGTCCCCAGAGAGACCATTTTGAACTTCTCCCAGTGGATGAATTTGTTCAGCTGCCTGAGGTTCAGTATAGGGCACATGCCCGCTCACTTTTTCAGAACAAGGAAGTAATGGGAGTAGAAGCCCGTGTTTCACTCTGACTTTGGGAATACTTCCACTGCCCTGTTGCTCAAAAGACCCACTATCTCTGAAGCTAGAAGGCTCTACCCGGCAGTGGATAAGGGCTGCTGTCTTTTGGGTGACTTGTTTGGGAGGGTTTCTATGAAGTTCAGCAAGTAAATGGAAATTACATATCTACCGTAATTCTTGATCTTCTTGGATGAAGTCTCCACCACTCATTCACACTAATGGGAGTACGTCGGAGGTGCTAGGACCCAGCAGAAGCCAAACATTTTCAGGAGGCCGGTGTCGAGATGGAGCCGTGAGGAAGCGGCACCACAAGTTAAGCTCATGCGGTATAGACTATCTCGGCGTCGACCCTCCAAACGCCTCACTACCTTTTTTCTGAGGAGGTGCAGGGTAACTAAACTAGAGAGGACTAACCTAAAAATCGGATATAAGATAGTCCAAATGACCCGTGTAAGAAAGGTCAAAAACAAAGTCTTCACAGTCCAACCACTGAGGGAGTGAAGACCAGAAACAGAGACGTGAGCTCGTCGGATTGTAGGTCGGCATGTGAATGAGTGGTGAAGACTTTGTCCAAGAAGTTCAAGAATTACGGTAGGTACAGTACATAATTTCCATATCTTTCTGAACAAAAAGTCTCCGCCTCTCATTCACACTAATGGGAGAGTACCAGCTAAACAATCCCCACCGAGACGAGTGGCAGGAGAGAAAGAGCAGCTCACTTTTTAGGACAGAAGTCCGTTAAGAATTGTCCTGCTAAATGACTGATGTTGTCTGGCATGGACATTCAAGGCATAGTGCTTAAGAAAGGTATGCACGAGCTCCAGGTAGCCGCATTGCAAATGTCTGCAATGGGGACATTACGAGATGCTGGGGCGGACTGCCCTGAGTGGCGAGCGACACTCTGCCGGCCCAGCTTGACCTGAACCATGGAATAGCAATGGCGAAGGCATGCCACCAGCCATGATGAAATGCACCTGATAGCAACAAGTTGACCCAGCTGGGTCGTGCTGAAGGAAACAAACAGTTGTTGAGCCTTGTGAGTTTCTTTCATTCTATCCTGATAGAACTGCAAGGCTCTTTTTATGCCTAGGGAATGAAGGGTGAGCTCTTGCAAAGTAGGAAGGAAGGACTAAAGATTGATTCAGGTGAAATTCTGAAACAACTTTAGGAAGGAACTTAGGATGAGTCCTAGGAACTACTTTGTCTTTGTGAAATACAGTGTACGGAGGGTCTGTGACTAGAGCGTGTATTTCTGATACCCTACGAGCAGAAGTAACGGCCACCAGGAAGGCCGTCTTTCAAGTAAGGAATTTTAACTCGCAAGTGGCTAGAGGCTCGAAAGGTTTACGAGTGAGCATATCTAACATAAGGTTAATATCCCAGGCTGCAACTGGATGCCTAACAGGAGGTCTGGTATGCAGAATACCCTTAAGAAATATCTTAACCACTGGCAACTGAGCCAAAGACATGGAATTCACTGGCTTGTGATATGTGGAAATTGCACAAAGATGAACTTTGACTGTAGAGTATTGCAGATCTGTGTTTGAGAGATCAAATAGATACTCCAGGACTTTATTCGGTGGGCAGGAAAAAGGGTTCCAAGAAAATTTTGCACACCAGGTACAGAAACGCTTCCACTTGGCTGTGAAGGTTTTCCTGGTAGCTGGCTTGGAAGCAGCTAAAAGAATATCTGAAACCCTATGAGAAACGTTAAACCTATTCACCTTTACCTCCTCAGGAGCCAAGTGTGGAAGTGACAAGACCTCAGGTTGGGATGGACTACAGGGCCCTGGGTCAGAAGGTTCGTTTGAAAGGGAAGCGGTTTTGGAGAGGTTTCCGATAGTCTGTTGATTAGGGGGAACCAGATCTGACAAAGCCAGAACGGGGCAATGAGGATTATTCTGCCCCCCTTGCCTACAGTTTGAGCAGCACCCTCTGAAGTAGGGGATGAGGAGGAAATGCGCATAGAAAGCATTTTGTCCACTGCAGCCTGAATGCATTGTGAAAAAAAATGCCAGGTTCTAGATTTCTGGAGCAGAAGAGAGGCAGTTTTGATGATGAATGGGGACGCAAAGGTCCTGGTCTGGAGTTCCACACTCTTCGAAGGGTGACTGAACGACAGTTAAGTCGATACACCACTCGTGAGGATCTGTCTCCATTCTGCTGAGACAGTCTGCCAGCTCGTTTTGTACTCCTGGCAGGTAAACCACCTGAATCAGAGTCTTGTGCTCCAGGCACCATTCCCCTGCATAATGGGTAAGAGTGTGCACCACTCTGTTTGTTGATGTAATACATCACTGCTTTATTGTCCGTTTGAAGAAGAACATTCTTGTGACAGAGTATGTCCTTCAAAGCTCAGACTGCATAGAGGACGGCTCTCATTTCCAGGACATTTATGTGAAGTTGAGACTCGTCCTGAGTCCACGTACCCTGGGTGTGGAGATCCTGGCAATGAGCTCCCAACCCATCATGGATGCATCCATGGTAATGGAGATTTGATGATCCAGAGGGGAGAAGGGATATTCTTCCAGAAGACAAAGAACCTCTGTGTGCAAACACTGAGGCAAGGGTTACCCCAAAGGGCATTTGGCTGGGAAGCCAAGTTTCAAGAAAATACAAAATCACACATGCCCCCACAATGCAAAGCATCAAGGGCTGCATATGCAAATCACCACAGAATGTTATGCTGGTCCAACTTTAAGCAGAATTGCATGGTGCCGAAGGCCGCTCTCACACAGTTTGCAAAGGGCACCCTTGCAGAGCTGTGTGTTGCACCTGTAGTCTGCCATAAAGATGGACAACTGTGTGGGCCGTGCAACCTCGGCTCTTGACTATGTGTTCTTCAAGGATGTCCTCCTGACATCACCAGGTGAGTGACCTCTTCAGAGGTTCCATCACCATGATGAGAAAGGACTGAGGGCGAGTGGTTGAGGACCACAAAGTACTGAGCATCCACTGAGTGGTTCTCGTGTGGAGAAGAGCCAAAGCTACAGTGAACATCGAAGATGCCATGAGGCCCAGCATCCGTTGCATCAAGAGAGCTCGAACCGAGCTGTGTTCTTTGATGAATCTGGCCATCTGTAGGATATAGCTCCTTCTGTCCTTGGAAAATGGAAATTACGTACCTACCGTAATTCTTGATCTTCTTGGACGAAGTCTCCACCACTCATTCATACTGACGGAATCTACGCTGAAGGTGCTAGGACCCAGTGGGAGCAAACTTTTTGCAAGAGGGTCGGCGCCAGAGATGGAGCCGCAAGGAGCGGCGCCGTGAGCCTCGGCTTGTGCTGCAATGACTATCTTGGCGTTGACCCTCCAACTGCCTCAGTACCTTTTTTTCGGAGGAGGTGCAGTGCAACTAACCTAGATGGACAGCCTAACAAAAAACGGACAAAAGATAGTCCAGACGACCCGCATAAGAAGGGTCAACAAAGAAGTCTTCACAGTCTGAAGATCGAGGGAGTGAAGACCAACAACAGAGGTGAGCCTGGGAGATGGTGGGTGGGCGTGTGAATGAGTGGTGGAGACTTCGTCCAAGAAGATCAAGAATTATGGTAGGTACGTAATTTCCATATCTTCCTGGACATAAAGTCTCCACCACTCGTTCACACTGATGGGAGAGTACCGAGCTAATAATCCTCCGAGAGGGCGGCAGGAGAAACCAAGAGCTCACAAATTTAGGACAGAAGTCCGTTAAGGATAGTCCTGCCAAACGAAAGATGTCATCTGGCATGGACATCCAGGGCATAGTGCTTGACTAAAGTATGCACTGAGCTCAGGTAACGCACTGCAAATGTCTGCAATGGAGTGCGTTGGATTTCCATCAGGGATCACACGACCGCTCTAGTAGAGTGAGCGTGCACTCTGCCCTCCAGCTTAACTTGTGCCATGGAATAACAGTGGCGAAGGCAGGCCACCAACCATGCCGAAATGCACCTGATAGCTTACAGGTTGACCCAGCTGGGTCTCGCTGAAGGAAACAAACAGTTGTTGAGCTTTGCAAATTTCTTTTGTTCTATCCAAATAGAAGCATGAGAGCTCTTTTGATGTCCAAAGAATGAAAGAGTACACTCTCCTTCATTTTGGAAGTTAGCAAAGTAAGTAGGTAGGACCAAAGGTTGGTTTAGATGGAATCCTGAAACAACCTTAGGGAGAAACAGGATGGGTCCTAAGAACTACTTTGTCCTTATGAAATATAGTATACGGATGGTCCGTGACCAAGGCATGTATTTTGGAAACCCTGCAGGCCGAGGTAATGGCCACCAGGAAGGCCGTTTTCCAAGTGAGAAATTTCACCTCACAGGTAGCTAAAGGCTCGAAAGGCTTTTGAGTGAGCATATCTAGCACAAGATTAATGTCCCAGGCTGCAACTGGACGCCTGATAGGAGGTCTGGTATGCAGAATACCCTTAAGAAACCTCATAACTATAGGTAAATTGAGCCAGTGACAAGTAAAGTACTGGCTCGTGATAAGATGAAATGGAACAAAGGTGAACTTTGATTGTAGAGTATTGTAGACCTGAATTTGAGAGGTCTAAAGGTACTCTAGAACTTTATTTGTGTGCAGGAAAAAGGATTCAAAGAGGATTTTGCACACCATAGAGAAAAACGCTTCCATTTGGCTGTGTAAGCTTTTCTGGTGGCTGGCTTGCACGCAGCCAGAAGAATATCTGAAACTCTCCGAGAGACATTGAACCTGTTCACTTCTATCTCTTCAGGTGCCAAGCGTGAAGGTGAAGCGACCTCAGATTGGGGTGGACTACAGGCCCCTGGGTCAGAAGGTTCGTCTGAAGGGGAAGTGCTTTAGGAGGGGTTTCCGACATACTGCTGAGTAACGGAAACCATATCTGTTGAGGCCAGAAGGGAGAAATGAGGATCATTTTGTCCTCCTGGGAATCAAATTTGAGAAGTACCCTCTGACTTAGTGGAAGAGAAGGAAAGGTGTACAGAAAGTGTTTTGTCCACTGCAGCCCGAACGCATCCTGACAGAAAATGCCAGGCCCTGGATTTCTGGAGCAGAAGAGAGGCAGTTTTATGTTGAGTGGGGATGCAAAAGGTCCAGGTCTGGAGTTCCCCACTCTGTGAATAGTGACTGAACTATGGTTGAGTCTAGAGACCACTTGTGAGGATCAGTCTCTGCTCTGCTGAGACAGACTGCCAGTTTGTTCTGCACACCTAGCAGGTAGACCGCCTGAATTAGAGCCTTGTGCTCTAAACACCATTCCCACACTCTCATCGCTTCCCTGCATAAAGGGTAAGAGTGTGCTCCCCCTGCTTGTTGATGTAATACATCACTGCTTTGTTGTCCGTTTGAAGGAGAATGTTCTTGTGACAAAGAATGTCCTTCAAAGCCCGGACTGCATAAAGGACAGCTCTCATTTCTAGGACATTAATGTGAAGTTGGGACTCGTCCTGAGTCCACGATCACCTGTGTGGAGATTCTGACAATGAGCTCCCCACCCTGTCAGGGTGCGCCTGTGGTAATTGAAATCTGATGATCCAGGGGAGCAAAGGATACCCTTCCAGAAGGTTGTCCTCTTGTGATCACCAGGTGAGTGACCTCTTCAGAGGTTCTGTCACCTTGATGAGAAAGGACTGAGGGTGAGTGGTTGGGGACCACTGAGTACTGAGCATCCACAGAGAGGTTCTCATGTGGAGACGTGCTAGAGGTACAGTGAACACTGAAGATGCCATGAGATCCAGCATCCATTGCATCGAGATAGCTTGAACTGAGCTGTTCTCTCTGATGTATCAGGCCATCTGTAGGATATCACTCCTTCTGTCCTCTGAAAGAAAAGCTTTCGCACATGGAGGCGTCCACAAGAGTTCCTATAAAAAGGAACTTCTGGGAGGGCTGTAACTGCGATTTCTTGAGATTTAGCAGGACTCCCATGGATGTAAGAAAGTCCAAGGCCGTGGCTACGGCGTCGAGAGTCCCTTACCTGGAGGGACTTGCTAGAAGCCAGTCATCCAGATATGGGAATACTTGTATTCCAATCTTTCTGAGATGTGCTGTGAGAATAGCACAACACTTTGTAAAAACTCGTGGCACCGAGGATAGCCCAAAGGGCAGGACTCTGAACTGATAATGCTGGCCCAGAGCTACAAACCGCAGGTATCTGTGGTGCTTTGGGTGTATAGGGATATGTTGGTAAGCATCCTGCATGTCCAGGGAAGCTAGACAATTATGTTGTTGAAGCAAGGGTAACAGGGTCCCAAGCGATATCATCTTGAACTTTCCTTGAAAAGAAACTTGTTTAACTTTCTGAAGTCCAGAATGGGGCACATGCCACCAGTCTTTTTCGGACCGAAGTAATGGGAGTCGAAACCTGTGTTTCGTTGATCTAGCGGAACTATTTCTACTGCCCTGTTGTTCAGAAGGCCTTGTATCTCTGAGGCAAGAAGGTCTGACTGAATTGTTGACAGCCTGGGCTGTCGTTTAGGGGGACGAACTGAAGGGGCTTCTGAAAGGTTGAGGAAGTACCCCTCACGGATTATCCGGAGGACCCATTTGTCGGATCTTATAGACTTCCACTGGTTGTAGAACTGAGTCAGGCGTCCTCCCACCGCTGAGGAAGACTCCCCCTCGAGCAACTGAGGTGGGACCTGGGCCAGAAACTCAGAAGGTGGCACTGGGCGCTTTGGGCCCCTGTGCCTTCTGTTGCATTTTCTTTTGAGGCTGGGGGGCTTGTTTTTTGTTAAAATCTCCCCTGCCCTTGCCCCGAAAGGACTGACGGCTGTGAAATTGACACTTGTTAACACCTTCCCGAGAAGGTGTGGGAGCAGGTCGAGTCATTTTAATGGCTGACCTAGTCTTCTGTGTGGCCTCCAGCGCTTGCTCTACTTGAGGTCCGAACAGATACATACCATCAAAGGGTAATACCATGACCTGTTGTTGGGCATTGTTGTGAAGCCTGAAGTGCATAGCCAGGAGTGATGACATGTACAAATGCCCAGCTGCCGGGAAGCAGTGATCGAAAGCGCTCCATAGCTGCTTTTAACTCGTTGACTGTTGGACTAGACACCCCTGGTTATGGCCTGAAGTAGCTCTGAACTAGAGACTGACTCGGCAGAGCTTCCACCATCTGTTTGAGCAAATGCCAAAGAACATACTCATATTGAAAGAAATAGCCCAGGTAGCTGGCAATACACATACCCAGGGTGGAAGCGCAAAGACTCTCTTACTTAAGGTGTCTATCTTACGAGATTCTTAGTTTATAGGCTGGGCTATAGATGCCTGAGGGAGAACGGCCTTATCATTCTCTGCCAAGACTACAGTAGGGTCTGCAAAGGCCTGGGAGGCCAAAATGGGTCGATCCTTGGGAGCAGTATACTTCCTATCTGTGGACTTAGGCACAGAAGAAATGAGAGCTGGATTATTCCATATCATCTGAGAGAGCATCTGAAATGATTGTTGTACCGGGGAGTTAAATCCATAGGGATCTCTGGGACATGTAGGTAATGGAGTCTCAACAGCTTTACAGGATTGATATCTGTAGTCTGGAGAGAAAGAGTAGAATTTAAATTTTTCAGCAGAGACTTAAATGACAGGTCTTCAACCACAGGCTGTGCGGCAGGACTGATCCCCGCTCCTTCAACATCATCACCCAGTCGAAGATCTGGGTCAGGCTCAATATCATCCCCTGACAGCCCCGGAGGGACTGTATGGAGAGGAAAGGAGTGAAAATCAGTAGGAAACGAAGAAGGAAAAGGATTTGGAGTTGAAGACCCCTGAAGGCTGGACAGCGGCGCACCAAGCCTCAGCGCCGAGGAAGACAACAGCACCCAAGGCAAGGGAGACAGCGCCGTAGGAAACAACCCAGCACACGACGCCGACAGAGCCCACAGCGCTGACAGGCGCATCAATGCCGAGGACGGCACCAACAACCTCGGCGGCGCCAAGGGCGGTGCCGAGAGGTGCATCGGTGCCAAGGACAGCACCAACATGTGCACCGGCGCCAAGAGACCCATTGATACTAAGAGAGATCCCGATGCACCAAAGCAATCTGGGGCCAAGAAGATTCTGATTTGAAGAAAAGAATACCAGGAGATAAAGGCATCGGTGAGGCCCCCTGTGCCGCAGCCATGTGAGGGGAAAACACCTGAGTGCAGAGTCGACGGCACTGAAGATGGCACCGTGGTGACTAGGAAGGTCCAACTGCCCTACCTGGCCTCCAAGAAGGGCCCAAAGGCCTTGGAGTGACCGGGCCAGGCAGCTGGACCAACCTCCAAGCCCATTGCTCCACAAGAGGGCCCACTGATGAAACTGCTCGTCCAAGC
The DNA here is from genome assembly GCA_016271365.2 of Neoceratodus forsteri. Classification (NCBI taxonomy): domain Eukaryota; kingdom Metazoa; phylum Chordata; order Ceratodontiformes; family Ceratodontidae; genus Neoceratodus; species Neoceratodus forsteri. The sequence goes on along the minus strand of CM057452.1, from coordinate 1,504,902,087 downwards.
CCTTTCAGTAGGCAGGGAAGGGCTCCATGTCGAAGAGAGGTTGGTCACTGACGACAGAAACCAGCGACTCCGGAGGAGGAGGAGACCAGCATCTGACCCCAACGACCAACCATCGATGCACAGACATACCAGAAGGCGACCTCGAGTGATGCCTTCTCTTTTAGACCTGTGGGCGGAAGAAGAGCCCGAGGCAGAACGGTGCCGAGAGTGCGACCATTTCCTTTTATGCTTCCAGGAGACTGCCCATCCCTGGGCATCAGACCGCCCATTGTCGGACCCTCCTCTGGAGGCGAGCTAGGAATGATGGCGGTACAAAACACCGGCTTGAGAGGGGCAGTACCAAAGCTGTCCATAGCTGCTTTAACCTGTTGGTTGTTGACCTAATAACCCTGGTTAAGGTTTGAAGAAGCTCGAATTAGTGACCGACTATGGTACAGCTTCAACCATTTGTTTGAGTGAATGCCAAAGAATATACTCATATTGAGAGAAATAGCCCTGGTAGCTGGCGATACGATACCCAGGGTGGATACAGCAAAGACTCTCTTACCTAAAGTATCTATCTTACAGAGTCTCTGTTTATAGGTCGAGCTGTAGTAGCTGTATTCTCTGCCAAGACTACAGTAGAGTCCGCAAAGGCTTGAGAGGCCAAAATAGGTCGATCTTTGGGAGCAGCATACTTCCTATCTGTGGACTTAGCCACAGAAGGAATGAGAGCAGGATTATTTCATACCATTCGAGAAAGCATCTCAAAGGAGGGCTGTACCGGGGGAGTTAAATCCACAGGGATGTCCGGAACATGAAGGTATTGGAGTCTTAAAAGCTTCCTAGGATCGATATCCATAGTGTGGAGTGAAAGAGTGGAATTCAAATTTTTCAGCAGAGACTTAAATGACATGTCCTCGACCACAGGCTCTGCAGCAGGATTAGATCCTGTTCCTTCCACGTCAGCACCCAGCCTAAGGTCTGGGTCAGGCTCAATATCCTCTTCTGACAGCCCAGGAGGGACTGTATGGACAGGAAAGGAGTGAAAATCAGAAGGAAAATAAGAGGGAAAAGGGTTCGACGTCGAGGAGCCCTGAAGACTGGAAGATGTCCCGCCAAGTCTCGGCGCCGAAGAGCACGGCGCCACCTGACTCAGCACAGCGCCGACAGAGTCCTCGGCGCCGAGATGGCAACCCAAAAAGGACGGTACCAAGGGCAGTGCCGGAAAGCCCAACGGGCGCAGAAAGCCGTGAGACTGCACCGAGGGCAGCGCCAACAATCCCAACAGTGCAGAGGACGGCACCAACAGATGCATCAATGCCAAGGATGGCACAGAGCGATCCGTCGACGCCGAAACCAACGCAGGGCCCCGAAGAAGTACAGTTACATAAGAACTTACTGTAATAGTAGATCTTCGAGCGAGGCTCTTGCAGTAGGTAATTACATATAGGACTGACGTCGGCAGGCATCATGACCCCATGGAAAAATTCCTAGCTAGCAGTCTCTGGCGAGGGACCGCCCCCACGTCAGGTGACCGGCATCAGGCGACGTCGGTACAAAGTGGTGGTCCCTCACGCCCGCCTTCCAGTTCTTTCCCGCCAAAGGCCAAAAAGACGAGATGAGAGAGAAGCGGATATTTCCCTCACTGGAAAAAGAGTTGAAAAGCTTAGAGGGATGGAGGCGGAGTCATACTTCATTGCAAGAGCCTCTCGAAGATCTACTGTTACGGTAAGTTCTACTGAACTGTACTATCTTACTTCAAGAGGGATACAGTAGGTAATTACAGACTGAGTCCCAAGCAGTCTGGAGCAAAGAGAAGCACACGGGAGGAGGAAACTACCCATAGGGGACCCTCTGGCTGAGAATGACCCTGACCTGGCCTGGCACAGTCTTGTAATACTTGTTGTAGCAGAAAGTGATACAGTGAGCCAACCATCCCCAATCCTGGGCCAACAGAAGCCTTAAAAGGAAGAGGAATCAGAGGTTCCTCTGAGTACTGTTGCAGAAAAGAGAACTAAACTTGCCTGGGCCAGAAGGGAGCAATGAGAATCATACGGGCCTCTGAGCTGAGCTTGTGCAGGATCCTCAGAATCAACGGAACTGGGGAAAGCATAAACGAATCTGCCCTTCCATAAGAGACAGAGCATCTCTCCAGAGCCGCCTGCCCTGGATCGAGCGAGCAAAGGTGGGCAGTTTTGCTTAGTGGGGACGCGAACAGATCGATCTGAGGGGTTCCCAACGAGGAAGATGCCGCCTGCTATTTCTGGTTCAATTCCCACTGAGGTTGTGTGCCGAATCGCTCAAGTGATCTGCCAACGCACCTTCACCCCCGGACATGGATCGCTGGAGATGAAGGTTGTGAAGGGTCGCCCATTTCCAGACCTGCATCGCTTCCAACAAAGAGGGTAGGAACGACTTCCATTTGTTGAGGTACCAGACTACACTCATATTGTCGGTCTGGACCGCCAGGTGACGGGAAGCAGAAAGGGGTAACGCTGAACAGCGACAGCACCGCTCTGAGCTCAAGCACGCATGAGTGAAGTGTCCGCTCGAGAATGAAACCACGAGCCCTGGGTGTGATGAGATCCTAGATGAGCTCCCCAACCTTCACCCGAGGCGTCCGTTGTCAGTATTTGGGGAGGCAGAAGGAACTCCCCACAAAGGTTCTCTTGAACCAACCACCAGTGCAAATCCCAAATCATCGGGGTGAGACTAGCATCTCTTGGTCCAAGTCATTGACCAACTGATCCCACTGAGACCGAAGAGTCCACTGAGAGAGTCTCATGTGGAGCCGAGCGCGCGGAACTGTCGAAACTGCAGCCGCCATGAGCCCCAGGAGGCGAAGGACCGACCTGGTGGGGATCCGCCTGTGAGAGGACAAGAAGCTTGCCTGAGCCTGGAGTGTGGCCACACTGTCTGGGGGTAGAAAGGCCATACTGGTGGTCATGTCCAATATCGCCCCGATGAACTGGAGGTGTTGAGATGGGATCAAATGGGATTTGGCCTGGTTGATGGTAATACCCAGGCTGGTAAAGATCTGCCTAGTAAGGCAAAGGGAACGCAGGAGCTCCTCCCTGGACGGGGCCACCAGGAGCCAATCGTCCAGGTACGGGAAAACCTGCATTCCCTGGGTAAGCAGGTGGGCCGCCACCACCGACAGACATTTGGTGAATACTCGGGGGACCGAGGAAAGAACAAATGGAAGGGCCCTGAACTGGTAGTGGTGCCCGAGGAAAGCAAACCGGAGGTATTTGCGGTGGGAAGGGTGGATAAGGATATGCAGATACGCTTCCTGCATGTCCAGAGTGCACAGTCACAGTCCTGGCCAAAGGAGGGGCAGGAGACGCTGCAGGGAGAGCATCCTGAACCTTTTGTACTCCATGAACAGATTTAGAGCTGAGGTCCAGAATGGGCTCACGCCTCCTGTCTCTTGGGGACCAGGAAGAATAGTAGGAACCCGTCCTCCGAGAGAGGGAGGGACGGTTCTATTGCCGCTTCAAAAGAAGGGAGGAGATTTCTTCCTGAAACTTGAGAAGATGTTCAGAGGAGTAAGACAACCGGGAGGGGAGGGTTCTGAAGAAACTCTATGGTGTAGCCCTCTGCTATAAGCTGGAGGAGCCAAGTGTTGGTAGTGATCCTCTCCCAACCTGGCAGATGAAGGAGACTCTCCCACCTACCAGTTCCTCTGGGTGGACCAGAGGCTGTGGGAGAGGGAGGGAGGGAGTCAGGAGGTGTGGGCTAGGCCGGGCTGGAGCTCCCACAGCCCGCTTGGGTGGAGGGTCTCACAGCCAGAGGGCCCGCGTTTGTTGGCCCACTTTCCTTGTGGTTTCGCCTTAGGCCGTGCGCGACGGTGAAAGGAACGACGCTGCGCTTCAGGGGCTCTGTACATGGACTCGCCTAGTAATGATGTCCTTGATATCATCACCGAACAACACCGAACCTCGGAAGGGGGCATCCTGAATGGCGGATTGTACTTCCAAGGCCAAACCTGACACCTGAAGCCAGGCATGTCACCGCAGACTCACGGCGAACGCCGAACTTTGTCCAGAAGCATCCACCGCATCGTAAGTAGCACGCAGCATGTGCCTACTGGCCGATCGTGTGGAGCGGACTAGGTCTGCCACTTCCTGTTTGGTCTGGGACTGAGGAAGGGTGTCCAACTTAGCTTACACCTCGCTAAGGATAGCCTTCTGGTAATCCCCCATGTGAGCCACATAGTTCAAGGCTCTGATACCCAGAGTGGAAGAAGCAAAGACCTTTTCGCCATACTGGTCCAAAAGGCGGGATTCCTTATCAGGCGGGGACGAGCTGAGGTGTTTCGGGTTAGCTGAACTGCCGTGGGCGGTGCTGATCACGACCGAATCAGCCTTGGGGTGTGACGAAAGAAAGTCAATCCTCTCGGGAGCCTGATACAGCCTATCCGCCTCCGGGAGGGGGCTAAAGCCGACGGTTGTTTCCAGATAGTGGAGATGAGGTCAGCGTGGAGGCTCTATCCAGGGTGGAACTAACGTGGGAGCGACCTCGGCAGATCCAAATGGGCAGCTAGCTTCTGCCTCTGTGGCTCGGCTCCAGCGATTTCCACTGATGAAGAGCCTGGATTTTTCTAGCAACTCTGTAAATGAGGGATCCTCTGAGGGGACTTCGGAGGAGTCCTGGCCTGGCTTGTCAGGAGTGCGAGGCTCGTCTGGATCAGAGCTATCATAGTCATCCGATGAGTCCAGCGAAGAAGGCGACAAAGACCCCTCCCCACTCGGGGGAGGAACACGGCCCCTAGGGGGCAAGGTGCCACCCCTAGCCTTAGACCCCGTAGTAATGTCTCTGGGGTTGGGGGGGGAGAGGGGTCTCTCGCCCCCGGCGATGGGGATCCGGGACCGGGTCCGTTGTCTGGAGGTGGCTCTCCACCTCCCTGGTGAGCTAAACCTTGGCCTCAGCCCACCAAGAAGCCAGAGACTCCCTCAGATCCACCGGTGGCTGAGGGGGCAGTGGAGGAGGGGGTTACGGATACTGGGGGTATCCATAGCCCGATGGCGGGAATCCCGGCATCGGGTACTGAGGCACCGGGTACTGCGGCATCGGATACTGCAGCGTTGGGTACTGCGGTGGCGGATACTGCGGAGCTGGATTAGATGGCGTCGGATAAGACGGTGTAAGATCAGGCACCAGGGGCTCTAACGGAGTAGACGGTCCTGGAGAAGGCCCCGCAGGCGGGCCTGGAACAGGGGGCCCCGCGGGCATCGGGTCCAGGGTCGGGGTGACATCCAGCAAGGGGAAATCAGCCGGCGATGGGGCCGGTGTCCGAGGGTCCAACATCAGGCCATCCGGACCTACAGGAGGAAGGCCTGACGGAGGTGCCGAAGAGTCCCCAGCGGTGTCCGTTGGGGGGGGCCGGAGGGATTCTCCAGGTCCGGCTGGGGAAATGCAGGGGCCTCGGACAGCAGCGGTGAAGGCTGTGGGGAGCTGGCGTCATCGGATGAGATCAGAGGATCTGGCGTAGGCTCCTTCGCCGAGCGACCGGAGGGCGTCTGACCAGTGGGATCCGGGCGGGCGTCGGAGGATCCGACATCCAACTGATCGGACCCAGCGCCCGAAGAAGGCCGCGCAGGGGAGGTGACTTTGACGGGTGGTTTGACAACCATGCACTGCCCTGAAAGGTCGAGCGACTTAGCGGTCGGCCCGGTAGACGTTGAGGAGCCGATTAACTTACCAGAAAGGTCAGAATCAGGAAGACGCGCAGGGGCGTACTCTTACTGGGAGCGGATGCCTCTTTCTCCGGAGGCTCCTGACTGGCCCGAGCATGAACCTGCCAGGGAGCAACGCCATCCAGACACCACCAAGACGGCTGTCGAGGAATGGTCCCCAGAGGGATGTTACCTGAAGGGCTTATCACTCCAGCCAAAGTCGTCGCAGCCACGGATGAGGAGTCCTGGTCCCGGTGCTTCTCTTTCTTCTTCTTCTTCTTAAGGCCTTCGGGAAAGGTGGAAGCCTGTCCGAGCTTTTTCAGCTCCTTTTCCATGGAGGACATCTTCTTCTTAAGTATGTGAGCCTCCAGGGACTGCTGCCTTCTTTTGCGGATGGCCGCGTTGAACTTCAGGCAGTGCTGACAGGAATCCACGGGGTGGTCAGGGCCTAGGCAGATGAGGCACCGAGAATGGCCGTCATTGTGCGGGAGTTGGGCGCCGCTGCGGCACTTGTTCTTGTGCTCGGACGTGGTAGGGGACGACATACACGGCAGGTAAGAAAATTCTGACAAAAATAATCGAAATCGGAGAAAAAACGACAGTATAACTACCGGCGACGACAGACTGATGAACAGTGGAACTTAACCACGAGGCGCTGTCGAAAGCAAACGGTGGGAAAGAACTGGAAGGCGGGCATGAGGGACCGCCCCTTTATACCGACGTTGCCTGACGCCGGTCACCTGACATGGGGGCGGTCCCTCGCCAGAGACTGCTAGCTAGAAATTTTTCCGTGGGGTCCTGACCCTGCCGGCTTCAGTCCTATATGTAATTACCTACTGCAAGAGCCCTCTCGAAGTAAGATCTGAGATTTGAGGAAACAGAAGGAAAAATACCAGGTGATAGAGGCATCGGTGTGGCCCCCTGCGCCGCAGCCATGTGAGGGGGGGGAAAAACCTGAGCGCGGAGTCAACGGCAATGAAGAAGGTGCCGCACGACTAGGGAGGCCCAACCGCCCTACTCGATCCCCCGAAGAGTCCGAGGGCCCCTGAGTGACCGGGCCAGGCAGCTGGACCAACCTCCGAGCCCACTGCTCCATTACAGCAGCCCACTGATGAAACTGCTCATCTGAGGCCCTACCAGAAGGCGGGGAAGGGCTCCGATGTTGAAGAGGTCAGAGACCGGAGACAGAACCCGACGACTCCGGAGGAGACCGGCAACTGACCCCAATGACTGACCATCGACCTGCAGACATACCAGAAGGCGACCTCGAGTGATGCCTTTTCTTTCTCGACCTACGGGTCGAAGAAGAGTTCGAGGCCGAATGGTGCTGAGAGTGCAACCATTTTCTTTATGCTTCTGGGGACCGCCTCCCTCGGCATTGGACTGTCCATTGTCAGACTCCCCACGGAGAGGGCGTGTGGACCAGACCCCGCCTGGCTGACTGAACAACTTTCATGTGAAGTCTCCCTACTGTCACCTGACCCGCCATGGTCGACTCCATCAATGTAGGCTGAGACTTCTTTCTTGCAATAAATTACAGTATACTGTATTCAAGAAATACTGCAAAATAAAAACTGAAAACTATGCTGTTGTTTGAAGTCTGACTCCGGAGGGCGCAGCAACGCCGTCACTGTAGCGCACTGATGGCGGGAAAAAGGAACTGAGGCGGTTGGAGGGTCGATGCGAGACAGTCATTGCCACACGAGCCGAGGCTCACGCGCCACTCCTCATGGCTCCATCTCTGAGCCAACCCTCCTGCAAAGTTTGTTCTGGCTGGGTCCTAGTGCTCTGGCGTGAGATCCCATCAGTGTGAATGAGTGGTACAGACTTTATGTCCAGGAAGGTCTGGCACCACAAACAGCACTGGAACCCTCCCCAGCATCACAGTCGGCACCGACACCCTCCCTGGCGCACATAGGAGCCTGAGACCATCTCTGGTGCCATGGGTGGCACCAGAAGATGGCCAAACAGTGGCATCGTAAGCAGCACTAGACAGAGAAGCAGCCCCAAAGACACCGCTGACCCCAACCAAGGCCTCAGAGCCAGGCCCAGGAAGATCCTCTTCTTCGCCAGAGTCTGCAAACAGCCAAGACCCTCCCTAACTTCAACCACCAGGTCATCTGACTGATCGTGGTGAAGAGATCCAGAAGATCTCTACAGGATGCCTAGAAGACCCTACTCCAGAGACCTTCCTCTCCCAGCACTGCAAGCACTGTCAGTAAGGAACCCAGTCTTGCAGCTGGCACTGTTCATTCACCAGCACTGGCTTTGGTGCCAGGAGCTGAGGTATTGCCAGGTCAGCATCACCAATGTAGATCCAGCCTATGGTGTCCACTACCCCAAAAGGGCTACAGACTGGGAGGGAGCTCTGACGGTCTCTCAGAGAGACCGACTATCCTCCTGACCACTCCCTCAGGCTTTCCATCGTGGCAATGCAAGGACTAGGACAGGCCTAGTCTCCCTCAGTACATACAGTACTGAAGAGGTACTCAGGGGAAGAACCCAGGGACCTTACCTTGGAGTCCCATGTGCGCAGCCTGCCTCCAAAGGTGGGGTCTGGTGACCTCACTTCATCGCGTGGATCTCAAGGGTACTGAAGTCCATAAAGAAGCAGACATCACAGTGGTCCATATCATAGTCAGCTCCAAGGCAGGTCCAGCAGTGGCCATGCCAATCTCGCATGGACACAGGTCTACCATAGGGGCACTGACGTATTGAGGGAGGGGCGCTCTTAGACTTCTTCTTGCCCTTCTTCTTTTGTCTCTGGGAGTTGGACATGACTGAGAAGCACAAAAATAAAAGCAAGTGAAATTAGGGCTCAGCACTGTAAGACACAAAGGAGAAGAAAGCAACACCAAAAAATAGTTGAAAACTACAGTGCTGAGCAAGAACAATGACAACTGAGGTGTGCTGCAGTCAGGTCGAGTCAAAAGTTCCCATGGTGCTGCTTTAACAGTGGAAAAACAAACTGAGATAAGCAGGGGCAATGTCGGTTAATGGCCAGTCCATGGTATAGCGACATATGTGAGCCTGATGGGCAGCGTGTCACCCGAAACATTAAGCCCCCCTAGCTGTGGGCTAGAGAGTTTTTGCTCCTGCAGGAGTCCTAGTGCCTCTGACACAGACCCACAGGTGGTAATAAATGGCAAGATTGATTCTTGGAAGGTGTGTGTGTGTGTGTGTGTGTGTGTGTAAAGCTAAACTGACACAAAAATGAGAAACTCCAATGTATGTTAAACTGAATAATTGAATGCTTTTGTTGTATATATGATGAAGTTCTGGTCCCAACGGGGACAGTGGAGATGCTGCACACTCGATGGCAGGAAAAAAAAGGAACCGAGGTGGCTGGATACCGGTGCCACTGTATACCAGTGGGTGCGTGTGGTGACACATGTGCATAGGGTCTATTTGCGCCACCAGCTACCACCAGAAAAGTTCTGGCTCCCGCAGGGTCCTGTCTCTTCCGGCTCAGACCCACTAGTAGAAATCTGTAGAGGACATTGATTCTTGGAAGATCTGCATTTATAAATGGGTGAGAAGAAATAAAAGCAGGGCAATGTCTAAAACATGGACTGGGTCACTGTGGAGGGAATCCCTGCTCTCTTTGCCAAGTCCAGCTCTTAAGTAATCTGCGAGGCATTCCCAGACTGTGCTAAGAGAAATAAGGATGACTTCTAGCTCTGAATACAGCATCACTTCACAGTTAACACTAACCTGTAGAAGTCTCCATCATCAATAGCAGTTCCAAACTCAATCAGTCCTTCGTCTAGTGTGTAGGAAATGGTGTTCACCCCCTCAGTAACTATCACTTCTGTCTTACCATTGGATCGATCCAGATCTACAATATCACCCTGTAACCAATAAAGTTGCATGATTGTTATCAATCCCCTCACTACTACATACACAAACACCACAACAACAGTTCATATAGAGTACAGATCTTTGAGAGAATAACACTGAGTGCTGCACAGTATGAGTAGGGGTAGAATTTGGAGGCAACCCCCCCCCATAGTACATATAATTTTTATTTCCTTCCTTTTATTTTTTTAGTTTATTTCAATTGATTCTGGATGCAGTCCAGGACAGGATCCTGCTTAAGTGGGTAATAGAACTAACACAGGAGCCATCCTAGACCTGGTATTCACTTATGGGGACCATGTCCAGGACATCACAGCACCAGACTCAGAGTCAGTGACTGGCCTAAGTATAGGGCTCTCTTCAGCCCCATGGTGGGCACTGTCCTTGGTGCCAGGCCTGGTGCCAGTGACGATGTAGACCTTGGGTCTGTCCCCACCCCGACTGGCTTGGTGCCACGAGCAAAACCGGAACAGGGCTCCCCTGGATGGCCAGGCTATCAGCCAGTCACCTAGGCAGAGGTACATCCCGATGATCTTGTGCTGCAGGAAGGCTGCCACCACTGCTATGCACCTGGTGAAGACCCTGGGCTTAGATGACCAGCCAAAAGGCATGAAGTGGAACTAAAAGAGAACCCCTCTGCCAGTGGGACGGATGGACAAGGATGTGGAAGAATGTGTCTTGGAGGTCCAGGAAGCAGAACCACATGCCCTGCTCCAGTAATGGTATAATGTGGTTCAGAATGACCATCCGGAAAAAAAAAATTATGTACTCTTAATAACTCTTGATCTTACAGAACATCTTCACCATTCATTACTTCATGGGTCTGTGCTGGAGGTGCCAGGACACCACGGGAGAGTACAGCTTTATAATTTTAGAGCTAGGGGGCCGACATTAGGGATGGCACCACCCAAAAGGCAGATACATGACATGGTACTCGTGGGCTGGCTAGCAACCGATGCTGGCCTCCTGCTCACCTCAGTTCAGTTTGCCAGGAGAGGAAACAAACTGTAAGACAAAACAGAAAGGATGGGCAAGATTGCCCAAGGGATAGAAAAAAGGATATAGGACATAAAAACAACAAAGCAATAAAACCCAGCTAACAGAGAAGAGAAAGACGAGATTGGGAGGGAGGGCCTAGGTAGTATGTTAAATAATGACTAGGGCAAAGTGGACAGGAAAGAGAAACAGCTAGGGCAGAGAGTATACCAAGAATCCACAAGCTCCCAGAAGAAAAGAAGTGCTTTCAAAGAGTTGGCTTTGCTTGGAACTCCAGGATAATTTACCAAAGTTTTCCTGCAAATTACATGACCCCCAAAGGAAGTCAAAGGACTCAGAGATCCCATATAACCAATGCAAAAGTATGGAATGAAATTTTCTGAGAAGGTTCCACTTTCATGTAAAGGACAATAATCTCAGTAGAGATAAGAACTCTGGAAATTTGTTACTAGCAAAGGTTCTCCAACCGAAGAGGAGTCACCTAGGACTTTGAAAGCTAACACAGCAATCCTAAGGGGAGAAAACAAGCTAGGAGGCGAGGATCCCCGCTAGAAAGAAAGGGGCCCAAATGAGAGTGTCGAAAATATATTCTACGGTTCTCTTACCTTTCCCTTTTTTGTTAACAAAAAAAAAACACATACAAAAAAAAGACTTCCCTAGAGAAAAGGAAGTAAGAGAAAAAAAATGTAGAAGGATGGCTGGTCTGGCAGTGCAGGAGACCTGCTGTCAAGAAGGGAGAACTCTACTAGGTAAAGGAGTCTGAGCCGAGATTCTAGCATATTTCTCCCGGTCTCCTCCTATGTCTGCTTTCCTGTCCCCCCCCTTTTTTTTTGCAAACAGAAGAAGAAAAGGAGCTTCTTCAACCACAAACAAGCTTATAGACTCCCAGTCGAATGCGGACAATGAAAAGGGGGAAGGAAGGTAAAGTTTTTTTTTTTTAAACAACACATAGAGGATTATGTATGAGCAATCATACACAAGAAGGCTATGTTTCAGTCGAGAGGTTTCTGTGGAGCCTGAACCAATACAGAAATATAATTTCTATATGAAACAATGTTTTTTTTTTTTTTACGAAAAGGGGTGGGGGGGAGGTGTTACCGAGGAGCTAAGGATGGCCCTCCAGCAGATTTTCCTCCATCTCTCTTTTTTTTTTTCTTTTAACAACTATGCCTAGCAGAGGAAGGCAGAAAAAAAAAAAGAAACAGAGATATAGACAGGAGAGCTGTCCAGATGCCTGGCCTCTGAGGGGGATGGAGGGCAGATTACAGTAATGAATAGTGAAGATATTCTGGAAAATCAGGAATTATGGTGACTATGTAATTTTTACATCTTTCAAGAATCAATCTTCCCCATTCATTACTTCATGGGTCAGAGTGCCAAGCTTACCACCAAGGGCGGTGATGGCTCACCCTGAGAGAAAAGTACAGTTACGTAAGAACTTACCATAACAGTAGATCTTCGGAAGAGGCTCTTGCAGTAGGTAATCACCTTGAGGACTGCACCCCCTGGTGTAAGGACCACGCAGAAACTTTATCTAGCAGTGTCTGACGGAGGACCGCCCACCAACATCAGCATGACACTATATAGTGGGCGGTCCCCATGCCCGCCTTCCAGTTCTCCCACCAGAGACCTCCCAAAGGAGCGACAGGAGAACAGAAAAAGATGCTCCTGAGGCCAACATAAAGTGAAGGAAAAAGAGCAGCAGAAGATGGGGGAAGGAGGGAAACAAGGTTACTTACTGCAAGAGCCTTTCTCGAAGATCCACTGTTACGGTAACTTCTTATGCAACTGTACTATCTTACTTTGATAGGGCTCTTGCAGTAGGTAACCACCTTGAGGACTGAGAGTCAAATAGTTTGAATCAGAAGGAACTGAAACACGAGAGGCAGGAAAGGACTGCAGAAAAGCAGAGAGATTAGGACAGGAGGCCTTGGAGGACAGCTAAACGGTTTCATATCATAACGGCGATCGCGGAATAGCGACTGCCGTTACGGTGAGTGTACATTGACAAAAATGAATTTTGGCGATGCATGCTCGTGGCGAGGATAAAGAGGGTGCCTGACACCTATGGGTTTCTATTTTATTTTATGCAGGGGCTACACCCCGCACCCCCAACTAATGGATTCTCAACTCCAGGGGGTGCATGTCGGGGGTTAAAACTCACAAAATAACAAGCCACCCACTGGCAAAAACAAACTGCGCCACCGGACCCGAACCCTGCACCTCCCAAGCAACCACCCATCCCACCATGCTAGCAGTTCAGCTTGCAGCTGCCTACACCCCCTGCCACATGCCTTCCCTCCTCTTCCTCCTCCCCTTGTGCAAATGTACAGTGCCTTCAGAAGTATTCCCCCTGGTTTTGTCACATTTTGTGATGTTGCAAACTCAAATTAAAATACATTTATATGGGATATTTTTTTTGTCACGTATCTACACAAATTACTCTATAATGTCAAAGAGGAATGAAACTTCTGGAATTTTTTGTACATGTAATTTAAAATAAAAACCTGAAATGTCTTGATTTGATAAGTATTCACCCCTTTGCTATGACACTCCAAATTGAGCTCAGGTGCATCCAATTTCCTTGTGAGGTCATTCTAAAACTTGAATGGAGTTCACCTGTGGTCAGTTCAAATGGTTGACATGATGTCAGAGGAAATACACCTGTCTATATAAGGTCCCACTGTTGACAGTGCATGTCAGAGCAGAAACTCTACCATGAAGACCAAGGAGCTGTCTGTAGAACTCTGTGATAGAACTGTGAGGAGGCATAGATCTGGGGAGGGGTATAAAAACATTTCTAGGGTGTTGAAAGTTCCAGGAGCACAGTCAAGAACATCATTAGGAAATGGAAAGATTATGGAACCACCCAGACTCTTCCTAGAGACAGGCCGTCTCCAAACTGAGCAACCGGGCAAGAAGGACCTGGTGGGAAGTGACCAAGAACCCATGACCACCTGACAGAACTACAGAGTTCCATGGCTGAGATGGGAGAACCTGTCCAGAGGACAACAATCTCTGCAGCACTTCACAGATGTAGCCTCTATGGGAGAGTGGCTAGACGGAAGCCACTTCTGAGAAAAGGCCACATGATAGCATGCCTGGAGTTTGCAAGAAGGCACGTGGCAGACTCTGAGACCATGTGGCAAAAGATTCTCTGGTCTGACGAAACATAAATTCAACTCTTTGGCCTGAATGCAAAGCGCTATGCCCGGCGCAAACCAAACACAGCTCATCACCCGTATAACACCATCCCTACCATGAAGCATGGTGGTGGCAGCATCATGTTATGGGGATGCTTTTCAGTGGCAGGGACTGGGACACTTGTCAGGATAGAGGGAACAATGAATGGAGCCAAATACAGGCACATCCTTGAGGAGAACCTGCATCAGTCTGCAACAGACCTTGGACTGGGGCAAAGATTTACGTTCCAACAGGACAACAACCCCAAGCATACAGCCAAAGCAACACTGGAGTGTCTTCAGAACAAGAAGGTGAATGTCCTTGAGTGGCCCAGCCAAAGCCCAGACTTGAATCCCATTGAGAATCTGTGGAAAGACTTAAAGATTGAGGTTCACCGACACTTCCCATCCAACTTGACAGAGCTTGAGCAAATCTGCAAGGAAGAATGGGCGAAAATCCCCAAATCCAGATATGCAAAGCTGATACAGACATACCCGAGAAGACTCAAAGCTGTAATTGCTGCCAAAGGCACTTCTACAAAGTATTGACTCAGGGGGGTGAATACTTAAGTAAACAAGATATTTCAATTTTTAATGTTTCATAAATTTTTGTTACACAATAAAAATATTTTTGCCCCTTTAAATTGTTGAGTATGCTGTGTGAATCAAGGGGGGAAAAAATCATTTCAATGCATTAAAAATTCTGGTAGTAACACAACAAAATGTGACAAAATCCAAGGGGGGGTGAACACTTTCTGAAGGCACTGTATATGTGCATACATCTGTTCGCCCTACCTCGCCCACCAGGGTATCCACTCGCTACCCTGCTAGGTAGCCCTGTACACAGGCGCCATGACTGAGTCGCCCTTTTTGTAAGCGCTCAACTACGGTCACCCTGCACATGGTATACCCAGCTAAACCAAAGCCAGCCCTGCACCTAGAGGCACTGTCCAGACTAATGCTTGGTGAAAGTGTAGACAGAGCTCCAAGTGGCTGCCGCACAAATGTCAGCGGCTGACACATTCCTAAAGCAAGCAGTAGAAGCAGTCATGCTTCTGGTAGAATGCCCCTTAACCTCCCCCGGGAGGCTTTTACCATACTTCTGGTAACAGCAAATATTACAGTGTACCAAACATTTGGACAAACACTGTTTGAAAACTGCTGCACCCTCTCTCTTAGGTACAAAGTAAATAAAAAGTTGGTCCATTTTCCAGACAGACTTGGTTCTGTTGCTATAATTATGCAAGATTCTGTGAACATCTAAGGTATGCAGAATAGCCTCCTCTGATTGTAATACTCAGGGTAATACACTGGAAGTTGAATAGACTGGTTCAACGTGAATTCAGAAACCACTTTTGGCAAGAACTGAGAATTGGTACGCAAAGCCACCTGGTCTCCGTGAAAAATTAAATAAGGCTCCTTACACAACAGGGCCTGAAGTTTGGAAATCCTCCAAGCAGAAATGACTACAACTAAAAAGAGCACTTCCCACAACAAATAGCACATATCACAACTACCAGCCGCTTCAAAAGGAGGCAAGGTCAGTTTTTCCAAAATAAAATTTAGATCCCAAGGTGGTGCGGGACTGTGCACAGGGGGTTTCAGGTGAAGGATCCCCTTCAGGATGGTTTTGGAAACCTCCAGCTGAACCACAGCTTTACAGATGAACATACATGTTTTGCCCTCCACCAAGGTGTGGTAGGCAGAAAATGAAAATTACGTACCTACCGTAATTCTGATCTCTCTGTATATCTTCACCATTCATCACAATTGGGTTCTGGCCAGAGGTCACGACCCAGTGGGAGCTTTTTTTTTTTTTTTTGGATGGGGGGTCGATGCTGTCATGACGGGCGCCATCCTTGAGGCCAACGACTGCGTGGCGCTCGCAGGTTGGCCGTTAGGTGTTATCGATTCTGCCTCCGTCAGTTCTGAGTCATCGAGAGTAAGAAAGGGTTGGGAGGGAGGGACAAGGAAGTCCAAGGGACAGACAAAAGAAAAGACGATAAACTAAAAGGAGAAATAAACGACTGAGGACAGAATGAATCTGAAAACTAAGGGATTGGGTAGGGGCCCCAATCTCTGGAAGTAGAAAAAGGAGGAGGAGGAGGGAGGGTTAAGGAATTTAGAGATAAGAATATGGGGGGAAAGAGAACACACCCTGGAACCTTGACCTGTCTCCAGATTGTATAGGAACTGCGAAGGAGTAGCCAAAAGGCTAACTGCCAGAATTCAAGGCACAGAATCACTGGCAAGAACTCCAAAACAAGCAGAATTTGCTATTCTGAAAGAAAAGACAGGATACAGGGAATATCCTTCCCCCCCCCCAAAAGAAATTTTTGGTGTAAGAAACCTAGTTTCTTAAATTAAATTGAGGTTGTGTCCAAAGGACAAGGAAATCAAAGCAAGCTGATGGGGAGAAGGAACAGAAAGGAGGGCAACTACCAACCCCCCCCACAGGGGTGAAGCCGAGGCACTGAAGAAGTAGTTCCCCCTTCATCCTGACCACTCTACCCCTAGAGAAAATTATCCCCCTATGTGCCCGAAGTCACACCACTCCTGACTAACAGAAAGGATGGAGGCGAGGGAGAGGGCACAGAAAGGGAGGGGGGACCCAGAGACTGAGGCCCCAGGGGGATGGAGGGTGGGATTGTGATGAATGGTGAAGAAACACAGAAAGATCAGAATTATGGTAGGTACGTAATTTTCATATCTTATCTGTGCCAATCTTCACCATTCATCACCTTTGGGTGAGTGCCGAGCCCCCCCGAAGGGGCCTTAACCATAAAGGACTAAGTCCCTTAGCTCTCAGTGGGTGGCACACCAAGAGAGAGAGAACCTTCACAGGTCTGGAGAGGCCTGGGAGTGGGGAGAGGAGATGGGGACTCCTCGGAAAGAGTAGGAAGTTGCCCCGACAGACGCCATCTCACTCTGTGGGAGAAAAGATGGGTTCCCTGGTAGGGGGAGGAAATCATCCTACGCTGGGCCAAGGGTGACAACCGGGAAAGATGCAGACATGCCGTCCGCCTAGTGCAGATCGCTGTCCCTACGACCCTGGAAGCTACCTCGTTGGCATCATAGGATGCCCTCGCTTGGTGCCTTGCTAGCTCCAGGCCACGTGCATAGAGTGCAATGGCTTGTCTGGTTACCTCCGTGTCAGGCATAGCGGCTAGGAGTTGACCTAGCCTGGACCACAGGAACCTATTATAGGTAGCATAATGGGCCTGATGTGCTGAAATAGAGAGCAGCAACCATGCCGAGTAGAATGTCTTCCTCCCCCAGAAGTCAAAATCCACAGAATCTTGATCTGGGGGCCGGTCATGGTGAGGGGCACGAAGCCCATCAGGAGTGTCCAGCTGCGTCAATCCTTACTGAAGATGAGGCATAGAACCTGGAGACTCGGGGGGGGGGGGCACAATACCTCTGGCAGAGAACCCTAGGGACTGGGACTCCGGAAAAGGGTCTCTGGCAGAAACGCAACTATGCCTCCCGAAAGGGAGCAGGCCAGGGTGGCACCACAAGGGTGTCTTCACTGAAATCGCCTAGAAAGGCTCGTGTTGAGTGCTCTGGATTGTGCTGCATGGGTGGGGTGATGTGCAGGTCCTCCAACATCCTCACGAGGAATCGCTGATACTCTGCGAGATCAGCAGCTGGGGAGATGTGGACAGACAGTTCCTCTCCTCCAGCAGAGGGGGATGAGGAGTCAGGGGATCTCAAGAGTTCAGGGGCTGGCTGCTCAGGGGGAGGTTGAAAAACCTGTCTGTCCATAGCCCTGACATACAGTCGTGGCCAAAAATGTTGGCGCTCTTGCAGTTTTTTCTAATAATGCACCATTCCTACCAGAAAATTGTTGAAATTAAAAAATATTTTGGTATCCACATATGTATTTCTTTGGTTTGCAGGAATAAAACACAAAAAGCAGAAAATTTACTAAGTCTTAGCTTATTCCACACAGAAATCCTTAAATGGCCCGGACAAAATTATTGGCACCTTTAGAAGTAGTTAGAAATAATTAGATTTCAAGCAGGTGATTCTCCTTCACTTTGGAATTAAACTCACCTGTGGTGAGTTGCAGGTGCCTGCAATATAAAAATCACCATTCAACCAGTTTGAATAGAGAAAGGACTCATTCTCCTGTTTCGTGTCACTGTGTACCATGCAATGAGCACGGAGAAAAGAAAGACAGCCAGAGAATTGTCTGAGGAGGTCAGACAGAAGATTGTAGCCAAGCATGGACAATCTCAAGGCTACAAATCAATCTCCAGAGACCTTGATGTTCCTGTTTCGTCGTAAGGTTATCAGGATGTTTAAGGCCCATGGCACTGTAGCCAACTTCCTGGACGTGCCGAGAAAAACTTGATCGAAGATTGCAGCGCAGGATTGTTCGAATGGTGGAGAAAGCACTTGATCAACTGCCAAACAGATTCAAGTTGACCTTCAGACACAAGGTACGACAGTTTCAATTCGCACCATCCGTCACCAACTCAATGAAAGGGGGTTATATGGTAGGAGGCCCAGGAGGACTCCACTGCTGAGAGAGAGACATAAGAAAGCCAGATGGGGGTTTGCCAAAACACACCTGAACAAGCCAAATCCTTCTGGGAGAATGTCCTGTGGACAGATGAGACCAAATTAGAGCTTTTTGATAAAGTACATCATCTCTGTGTTTACAGAAAACAAAATGAAGCCTTCAAAGAAAAGAACACCTTCCTACAGTCAAATATGGAGGAGGTTCAGTGATGTTTTGGGGTTGCTGTGCCTCTGGCACTGGGTGCCTTGAGCGTGTGCATGGCATCATGACATCTGGAGATTACCAGGCCATTTTGGAGCGCAATGTTGAACCCAGTGTCAGAAAGCTGGGTCTCCGTCGAAGGTCATGGGTCTTCCAGGACAATGACCCAAACACACTTCAAAAGCACCCAGGAATGGTTCAAGACTAGACACTGGACTGTTCTGAAGTGGCCAGCAATGAGTCCAGATCTAAATCCCATTGAAAACCTGTGTAGATCTGAAAACAGCAGTTGGGAGAAGGCACCCTTCAAATCTGGGAGAACTGGAGCAGTTTGCACAAGAAGAGTGGGCCAAACTGCCAGTAGAGAGGTGCAGGAAGCTCATCCATGGCTATAGGAAGCAGTTGATTGCAGTTATTTTGACCAAAGGCTCAGGCTGTGCTACCAAATATTATGTCTAGGGAGTCAATAATTTTGTCAATGCCATTTCTTTTCATTTTCTGATTTAAAAGGATATATTAAATTCTGAATCAAAAACAAAGGTTCTGTAATATTAACAGAGAAATAAAGAATTGTGGAGACCAAATATTGTACTGTTGTTAATTTCACCTTATGTTTAGAGGAATTGTGAGTTATTTGAAAAAGTGCAAGGGCGCCAATATTTTTGGCCACAACTGTAAGTGGGAAATTGAGCAGCCACAGCTCTGAACTGCTCCCAGGAGAGAGGACCACTAGGACCAAGAATACCTGAGAGTGCAGGAGAATGCGGCAGAGGAGAGGGGGCAGAGCCGACAACAGGAATCAGCTGTCCTCCACCTGGGCTAGGGAGCGCACCTGGAGCCCCAAAAGAAGGGGGAGCTCTGGAAAACTCCACAGCCAACAGCTGGTCAACCAAACTGGAACTGCCTAGGCTGCGCCCTGAAGAATCCCCCGTGAGATGACCGGGGCAGTGAAAGTCCAGAAGGATGGTCCCCCACCTCCAAAGAATGGGGCCCTCTCAAGGAAACCAAAAGGGAAGGGCGGAAATCCGCGCTATGACTTCTCTCGGAGCCCGGATGGGTTCCAGAAAAAAGGTTGCCGCACCAAACCCATACCCCTCGACCTCTCAAAATCCGAAAGTGCCCTCCTCTTCGAAAGAGCCAGCCTAGGCAGCTGGCAACCCTGGTCGACCCCTGAAAGGGCTATCCAGGGAGCAGCACCCTTCCCTCCTGTGGGTGCTCTGATCGGCCCCAAAGTTGGGCGATCCAGGCACACCACCTGAGGGGGTACCACTACTGAGGGGTCAGAAAACCCACCAAGACCAGACTGCAGAGCAATGTTGGCCTGCACCACTGCCTGCTGGTCAGCACCCCGACCCTGGTTCCGGGATCAACTGTCCTCTTCTCAGAAGGAGTCTGGTTCCATGAACGGTGCAGGAAGAAGATACGGCACAGACAACGGAAGCAGCATCAGAGCTGGAGCTTGTCACGGCGCCATCCCGGCCCATGGTGCTGCAAACAGCATTGAGGCCAGAGACGACGCCGACAACAGCTCTGACTGCGCTCTCGGTGCCGAGATCTGAAACCCACACAGCACCATGTCCTCACTTGGCGCCGCAAGCGGCTCCAGAGCTGGACACGGCACCATGCTCAACCTCGGTGCCATGAGAAACAGCAAGGGACGGCACCGTAGAGCCTCCCATGGCGCCGTCAGCACTATCGGCGCCGTAAACGGAGTCAACAGCACCAACGGCGCCGAGCGACAGACCTGCACCGACAGCACCATCAAGGCCCAAAGCGGCGTGAATGCCACCGAGGCCCAAGACAGTGCCGACAGACGGCGTCGAGAACGGCGACAACCCACGCTTCCAAGCTGAGGTGCAACACGAGGGAGCTTTCAACCTGAATGGGCGATTGCCAAGGCGGTGCCTCCGCCCATCCCCACTAGAGCGGACTGGGCCTCCTGCACGCAGGAGGGCTTCTGCAACGGGCGAGGCTACTTTAGAAGCAGAAGCCCCTCCTCCTCGGGTCCGCACAGAACCGGAGGGGACCCAGAGGAAAGGCCGAGAACGGGTTTGGCCCAACAAGTGCTCCCATCCCGAAAGTCGGCAGAGCTCATCCAACTTTCCACGCACGTTGTTCGATGAGACACAACAGTCCATGGAGAAGCAGGCATCGCACGAATCCATGTCATGTAGTGGGCCAAGACACGCCAAGCAATGGTCATGCTGGTCGGTGACGGAATACTTACAGCCGCATGGGCATCGACGCATAGGGGGCCATCCCATCTTCATAGTTTTCTTGCCCCTTGACTGAGACATGACCTACGGAAAAAAACACCACCAAACAAGACCAGACGTCGCAAAATAAAAGAAGGAACAGTCTTACCAGGTGACGTCAAGTGGAGCAAAAACTGAACCGGCAGGAAAGATTTGACTTGAGGGAGTCGACGGACTACGATATCGGAACTGAAGGCTTCAAGAAGTTCAACAGGCCTCTAATGCAGTTTTTCAGAGCTACCCATGAGGTGCAACCTCAGTGGCGGGAGACGGAGAACTGGCGGGAGGGCCTCCGGCCAGAACCCATTTGTGATGAATGGGGAAGATTGACACAGATAAGATCAGCAGACAGGTGGATCTTCAGCGAAGAGCAACTCAGGCCCAGGTCAGAGAGGTGCAGTAGCTACTCCATGACCTGAGAAACAGGGCACGAGAAAGGGTCCCAACCCTTCAAGGTGGCTTAGATGAGAAATGCTTCCATTTCATTGCATGTGTCACTCTCGTAGAAGGCTTTCTGGCCTCTACAAGAACCTGAGCCACTCTGGAGGAAGTTCCATAGCATGAAGCGGCTATGTCATGAGGTGCCATGCATGAAGGTGAAGGGACGTCAGCCCTGGATGGACCAGCATGCCCCTCTCCTGAATCAGGAGATCGTGGCAGACAGGCAGGGGGACCGGAGGCACCACTGCAAGCTGCTGAAGAAGCAGAAACCATATTTAGCAAGGTCAATACGGGGAGCCCAGAACTATGTGAGCCCCCCCGCTTGAAGCTTGAGCAGCACCCTCTGCAGAACTGGAAAGGGAGGGAAGGCGTACAAAAACCTCCCTGTCCAGCAGAAAGATGGCGTGTCTTGCCAGAAAGCACCATGCTGAGGAGTGCACAAGCAAAAGCTGGGTAGTTTTACGTTACATGGGGAGGCGAACAGAACCAGGTCTGGACAGCACCACAGGTCGAAAATGTGTTCAACCACCTCTTGTTTTAGCTCCCACTCATGGGCCCTTACTCTGGTGTGGCTGAGACTGTCCACTAGCACGTTTTGCATGCCCAGAATGTGAACAGCTGTGAGGTGAACTCGATGTAGAACTGCCCAGTTCCACACCTGCATCACCTCCATGCACAGGGGATATGAGAGAGTGCCCCCTTGCTTGTTGAGGTACCAGACTACACACATATTGTCCAACTGGACTAATAATAATGGGCCCTGGCAAAGCAAATGCTGAAAAGCTTGAAGAGCATGCAGCACTGCCCTCATCTCCAGCACATTTATGTGCAAGGGAGAGCTCCGATTGAGACCACAGCCCTTGATTCCTGTGGTTCTCCAAGTGAGCACCGTAGCCCATCTCCAATGCGTCTGTAGTTAGGGTCTGGGTGGGAGGAGGGGATGGAAGGGAACCCCCTTAGCGAGGTTGTTGAGATCCTGGCACCATAGAAGATCTCGCTGCATCGAGCTGGAGACCATGGCCATGTGGTCTAGGGCATCTGACCTCTGATCCCATTGCGTTCTGAGTGTCCACTGTGAAATTTGCATGTGAAGCCTGGCCAGAGGACAGTGGGGATGGCCGCTACCATGAGGCCAAAGAGTTGCAGCATGGACCTGGCTGTGACCCGCCTGCTGGAGGCTACTAGACGAGCCTGTTTCTGCAAGGTTTCCGCCCTGTCCACAGGGAGGAAAGCCATACCTTGGGCTGTATCCAGCACCGCTCCCATAAACTGGAGGTGCTGGGAAGGGGCAAGTTGGGACTTGGGAAGATTGACACTAATCCCACTTGCGCAAAAAGGGCCAGGTAGCCGAAAGGGAAAGTTCCAACTGCTCCCTCGACAGGGCTGACAGAAGCCAGTCGTCGAGACAGGGGAACACATAGTGGCCCTGGTGCTCAGGGCCACCGCCACTACTGCCAGGCACTTGGTAAAAACTCGGGGTGCCGATGACAAGCCAAAGGGGAGGGCTTTGAACTGGTAATGCTCCCCTTGAAAGGCAAACCTGAGGTAGCAGCAATGGGCCTGAAAAACTGCCATATGCAGGTAGGCATCCTGTATGTCCAGGGTACAGAGCCACTGTCCCATGTGCAGGAGGAATAGCAGACCTGGGAGAGTCAGCATTCGAAACCGTTTGTACAGGTTTAGAGTGCTGAGGTCCAAGATGGGACGCAAATCTCCCATCTTTCTTTGGACCAGGAAGAAGTGGGAGTAATACCCCTTTCCTACCTGGTCTGATGGAACAGGCTCTATTGCCTCCTTTTGAAGAAGAGCCTCAATTTCTTCCCTTAAGAGGGGGAATGTGCGCCTTCAGATTATGAGACACCCCTGGAGGCCTGTCTGGGGGTTTCTCGAGAAACTCCAAAGTATGGCCCTCTCTGATCAACTGAAGGTCCACAACTCCGTGGTGACTACCTTCTGCCCACCGGCTCCTCTGAGGAAAGGGGGGGGCAGGCCGTGAGTCAAGAGATGGAGAGAGGGTTGGGGACAGCCGTGTCAGAGGCCCTATGAACTTTGGTAGGAGGGGCGGCTGCAGTTGCAGGTACCCACCATTTTGCTTGACATCTGGCTGTCTACTGCTGCTTTGTCTGCCGCTTAACCTGGCGACAAAATGGCTGCTTGGCCTTAAATCTAGGGTGGTACATAGTGTGGACTGTCTGTAAGGCCTTGCCCTTGTCCTGAAGACTGGTGATAATGTCTTGGGTGTCGCCTCCGAAGAGGACAGACCCCTAAAGGGAGATAAACAGTTGTTTACAAGTGCCGATTTCATTAGTCCTGTCTAAGTAGAACTGCACACTCCCCTCATTCTGGAAATTCGCGAAGTAGGTAGAATGGACCAAGGGCTGATTCAGATGGAATTCTGAGACAGCCTTGTGGAAGAAACTTGGGGTGGGTCCTAAGAAAGGAAAATTACGTACCTACCGTAATTCTTGATCTTCTTGGACGAGTCTCCACCACTCATTCACACTAGTGGGATTGGCGCCGGAGGCACTAAGACCCATCGGGAGCAAACTTTTTGCTGGAGGGTCGGCGCGAGAGGCGGCGCCCATGAGACACGGCGCCGTGAGCAGCGGGCTCGAGCGGTAATGACCATCTCGGCGACGACCTCCAACCGCCAGTACCTTTTTTCCAAGGAGGCAGCTAACTAACGTAAAAGGTAAACCCACGATTAAAAAACGGACATAAGATAGTCCGTATGACCCGTGTAAGAAGGGTCAGTAAAGAAGTCCTCACGGCCTAAAAATTTGAGGGAGTGAAGACCAATACAGCGGTGAGCTCGGGGATGGAGGGATAAGGTAGAATGAGTGGTGGAGACTCGTCCAAGAAGATCAAGAATTACGTAGGTACGTAATTTTCCTATCTTCCTGGACATAAGTCTCCACCACTCATTCACAACTAGTGGAGAGTACCCAGCTGATAATCCCCAAAGGGCGGCAGGAAAGCCAGAGCTCACGCTGTCTAAGATAGAAGCCTCATTAAGGATAGTTCTGCCGCTGGAATGCCGCCTGGCATGAACATCCAGTGCATAGTGCTTAACAAAGTATGCACTGAGCTCCAGGTAGCGGCGCTGCTATATCTGCACTGGAACATTCAACTTCCGCTAGGATGTCAAGGACTCTAGTAGAGTGAGCTGCACACTCTACCTTCTAATTTAACTTGAGCCATGGAATAGCAATGACGAAGGCATGCCACTAACCATGAAGAGATACATCTAATAGCGACAGGTTGACCCAGCCGGGTGTCGCTGAAAGAAACGAACAGTTGCTGAGTCTTTATGAACATCCTTGGTTCTATCTAAATAGAACAAGAAGGCTCTCTAACATCCAAGGAATGAAGAGCCTGCTCTTCATTTTGGAAATTAGCTTAAGTAGCGGAAGTACCAGAGGTTGGTTTAGATGGAATTCTGACACAACCTTGGGAAGAAATTTAGGATGAGTAGTCTGAGGAGAACTACGTGTCCTATGGAATACAGTATACGGAGGGTCATTGACCAGTGCATGTATCTCAGAGACCCTGCGGGCTGAGGTAATGGCCACCAGGAAGGCAGTCTTCCAGGTAAGAAATTTTAACTCACAGGTGGCTAAGGGTTCGAAGGCTTCCGAGTGAGCATGTCCAGCACCAGGTTAATGTCCCAGGCTGCAACTGGACGCTTAACAGGGGTCTGGTATGGAGAATCCTTAAGAAATCTTCACTATAGGTAACTGAGCCAGAGTTAAGGAAGAAACCGGCTCATGGGAACGCTGAGATGGCACTAAGGTGAACTTTAACTGTGGAGTATTGAAGACCTAAGTTTGATAGGTCCAAAAGATACTCCAGAACCTTTGCGAGAGGACAGGAAAAAGGGATTCCAAGAGGATTTTGACACCAGAGAGAAAACGCTTCCATTTGGAAGCCGTGACTGCTGGTGGCTGGCTCTGACAGCCAGAAGGATGTCTGAGACTCTACGAGAGACGTTGAACCGATTCACTTCTATCTCTTCAGGAGCCAAGCATGAAGGTGAAGTGATTTCAGGTTGGGATGGACCAACAACCCTGAGTCAGAAGACTGATTTGCAAAGGAAGTGGTCTCGGAGAGGCTGCCAACATACTGTTGAGTAGAGGAAACCATAGTTGCCGAGGCCAGGAAGGAGCAATGAGAATCATCTTGGTCCCCTGAGACTCGAACTTGAGGAGTACTCTCTGGATTAGAGGAAGTGGTGGAAAGGCGTAAAGAAAGCGTTTTGTCCACCGCAGCCTGAACGCATCCTGACAGAAAATGCCAGGCCCTGGATTTCTGGAGCAGAAGAGAGGCAGTTTTGCGTTGAGTGGGGATGCAAAAAGGTCCAGGTCTGGAGTCCCCCACTCTTTGAACAGGGACCGAGCTACGGCTGGATCGAGACCACTCGTGGGGTCTGCCTCCGTTCTGCTGAGGTGAGTCGCTAGGTCTTTTGTATACCTGGCAGATAAACCGCTTGAATCAGAGACTTGTGCCCAAGCACCACTCCCACACCCTCATTGCTTCCTGCAAAGGGATAAGAATGAGCACCGCCTTGCTTGTTGATGTAATACATCACTGCTTTGTTGTCCGTTTGAAGGAGAATGTTCTTGTGACAAAGGACATCCTTCAGAGCTCGGATTGCATAGAGGACCGCTCCTCATCTCCAGGACATTTATGTGGGAGATGAGTTTCTCACTGAGTCCATACACCTTGAGTGTGGAGGAGAGACAGGAGCTCCCCATCCCATTAGCGATGCATCTGTGGTGATGGAGATCTGATGATCCGGGGAGCAAAGGGAATCCTTCCAGGAGATTGCTTCTTGAGACCACCAGGTAAGAGACCTTAAGGGGCTCCGTCACCTTGATGGGATAAGACTGGGGTGAGAGGTCGGGACCACTGAGTGGAGAGCATCCACTGGGTGGTTCTCATGTGCAGTCAGGCCAGAGGGACAGTGAAGACCGGGGCCTATGAGACCCAACATGCGTTGCATCGAGAGAGAGCTGTAACCGATTGGTTCTCCCTGATGTAACGGGCATACAAGGGATGTCGAGTCTTCTGTCCTCTGAAGGAAAGCCTTCGCTGAAGAGGTGTCTGAAGCTGCCCCATGAAAAGGAGCCTCTGGGAGGGTTGCAGTTGAGATTTTTTCAATTAGCAGAACTCCATGGGCGGAGAAGAGCGAAGTCGTTTGCCGGCTTCCAAAGTCCCTTAGCCGGAAGGGGCTTATGAAACCAATCGTCCAGGTAAGGAAACACTCGAGGTCCGACTTTCCTGAGATGCGCCATGAGAACTGCACAACACTTTGTAAAACTCGCTGGGCGCCAGGATAGCCTGTGCTGGGCAGGACTCTGAACTGATAATGCTGACCCAAAGCTACAAACCTGAGGAATTTGGCGGTGGGTCGGTGGATGGGATATGCTGGTAAGCATCCTGCATATCCAGAGAGGCCAGCCAGTCGTGCTGATGCAGCAAGGGTAACAGGGTACCTAGGGAAATCATCTTGAATTTCTCCCTGGGGAGGAATTTGTTTAACTTTCTGAGGTCTAGAATGGGGCGCATCCCCCCAGATTTCTTTGGAACCAGAAAGTAATGGGAGTAGAACCCTGTGTTTCGCAGATGCGGGGCACCAGTTCTATTGCCCTGTTGTTCAGAAGGCCCTGATCTCCTCGCGAGGATCTGATCGAGAGGCCACAACCTGGGCTGTCGATGGGAGGACACTCCGGGGTCCAAGAAATTATGAGAGCAACCTCGCGAATTATCCGAAGAACCCATTTGTCTGAGGTTATGACTTCCACTGGTTGTGAAGTACATCAGACGACCTCCACTGGAGGAGAAAGTTCCACCAGGCAGAGAGGATGGAACTTGGGCCAACGACCATAAGGTAGCGCTGGAGCTTTAGGGTCCCGCGCTTGCCGCGCCTTCTTTTGAGGTTGGGCAGGTTGGCTTTGCGGAAGCTTCCCTGCCCCGCCCTCGAAAGGACCGATTTACTATGAAAACTGACGCCTGTTCACATGCCCCCAGAGGGGCAGGCGGAGGTCTGCAACTTAATGGCCGATCTAGTCTTCGGAGGGCTCTAAGGCTTGCTCCACCTGAGGGCCAAAAAGAAAGGAGCTATCAAGGCAGCGCCTATCACCTGCTGCTGAGCATCATTCGTGAAGCCAGAGTACGCAGCCAGGAAATGGCGCCGAGTACAAATCCTCACAAGTGCTGAGCGAGAAGCAGTGTCGAAAGCATCCATGGCGGCTTTGACCTGTTGGTTATTGGACTCAATACCTTAATAACGGTCAGAAGAAGCTCTGACTTGAATCCGAATCTGGAAGAGTTTCAACCATTCTTTTCATAGAGTGCCACAGGATATACTCATACTGAGAAAAATAGCTTGATAACTGGCAATCACGCATACTTAGAGTGGAGGCAGCAAAGACTCTCTTACCTAATGTATCAATCTTACGAGACTTTTGTTAATAGGTCGAGCCAGTGTAGTTTGAGGAAGAACGACCTTGTCATTCTCTGCCAGGACTACAATAGGATCCGACAGGCTTGGGATGCCAAAATGGGACGCATCCTTGGGAGCTGAATACTTTATCAATGGATTTAGCCACTGAGGGAATAAGAGCAGGTGGTTCCATACCATTTGAGACAGCGCCTCGAAGGAAGGCTGAATCGGAGGAGTCAAATCCGTAGGGATCTCCGGCTACGAAGATACTGGAGTCTTAATATCTTCCCAGGATCGATGTCTGTAGTCTGGAGAGAAAGAGTGGATCCCAGGTTCTTCAACAGAGACTTCAAGGACAGGTCCTCTACCACAGGCTCTGTAGCAAAGAAAGATCCTGTTTCCTCCACTTCATCACCCAACCGAAGGTCTGGGTCAGGCTCAACATCATCTCCTGATGGTCCAGAAAGGACTGTTGACAGAAAGGAGTGAAAATTAGGAGAGGAGGAAATGGCAGAAAAACAAGGAGAGTCCCTGTAGGCTGCCGCCGAGACGGCAAAACGGGCTGAAGATGGTATTCGAGGAGCGCGTGCGCCAAGAGGCATTCGCCGTGAACGCTTCGCGGGCGCCGCTGATCGACGCCGCTGCACAGCGTGCTAACGTGCGCACGGACGACGCGGTAACTGGCGCCGGGCGGACGACGCTGCTAACGGCATCGCAGACGTTATTTGACGCCGAACGCGCCGCCGATCCAACGTGGTACTGACCGGGCGTCGCCGCGAGATAACGCTGGCGCCACCAACGGCGCCGGAGACACGTGGCGCCAGCCAACGGCGCCAAGAAGTTCGGGCGTTTCAAACGGCGCCGACACGCCACAGACCTGCAGAAGGCGCCGAAAAGCCCCGGAACCTGGAAACAAGAGAAGGAAAATACCAGGAGATATGGGTATCGTGAGGCCCTGCGCCGCAGCCATGTGAGGGGGAACATTAAGCACGGAGTCGCTAGCATCGAGGAGGCTGCCGCGCGACCAGGAAGGTCCAACCGCCTTTACCTGATCGCCGGAGGAGCCCGAGGGCCTCGAGGCAACCGAGCCAGGCAGAAGAACCAACCCCGAGCCCATCGCCCATAAGCCGCCCACTGATGAAACTGCTCATCTGGAGCCCTACTCATAGCGGAGGGGCTCAGTCGAGGACGACGATTATCGGAAGCTGGCGACCAAGAAGGATCGCAACCAGCAACGAGCAATCCACCGCCGACGCCAGACATACCAGAGGGCGACTCTCGAGTGATGCTCTCTTTGACCTGTGGGTCAAGAAGAGCTGAGCTGAACGCGGCGTCGAATGTTACATCGCTTATTTTATGCTGGTGGGGACCGCCCATCTCGGCATCGACTGACCGTGAGTCGTGAACCCCGCTGAGGATAGCGGAGGCCGACCGACCAGCCCGCCGACTGAACAGCTGCCACGGGTCTCCCTACTACCTGACCTGCTCATGGTCGATCATTCAGCAGGCCGGTAGACTTCTTCAAGTAAGTTAATTTAAATATTAGAAAAATTTTACGAAAAATAGAATAAAACTGCTATACTACTATCGTGATACGTTACAAAACAACCGAAAACTATGCGCTAGTTTGAAGTTTGACTTTATTGGCAGCGACGCCGTCACTGAAGCGCACTGTCGGCGGGAAAAGTGAACTGAGGCGTTGAGGTCGTCCCGAGATGGTCAGGCCGAGCCGCTGTCGCGGCGCGGTTCTCGTGCCGCCTCTCGCGCCACCTCCAGCAAAGTTTGTTCCATGGGTCTTGGGCCTTCGCCAATCCCACTAGTGTGAATGAGTGGAGACTATCCAGGAATCATCTGTTTTGAAATACAGTATATGGAGAGTCTGGACCAAGAAAATTATCATTTTATAATCTTGTTTCTCTAAGGAATTTACGTATTCTGACTTATGCAGATGGTCTCATCATAGACTGCCCTGAGCCTAAATGATAGAACCTATGCAATGATTTATGCTAGACTTGAGCTCGGGTTTCAAATCGTCCTGGAAACATCTTCTAAACCCAGATTCTTAACGGCCTGATCACGCAGTTTCCATACTATCAAGATGATAATAATAATGACAATACCCCAGACAATAGTATGACATTTAAGGAATTACTACTTCCAGAAAAACCTCAAAGTGGCATCACTAAGACTCAAGTCACAGATGCCCAACACAGAACTTCAGATACCCTAGGTTTTCAATACTATAACACAGCCAGCAATGACTATAGATTTTGTAGGGAGGGAGAGTTTCATACAGTAAGATTCCTTTAGAAAAAACAAGATTATTAAGGTAGTTTTTCAAACACTGTGAAATTCACTCATTCTGATTTATGCAGCTTGTATGCCTTTGGATGGGCCTATAACCTATTTAGGAAACAAGTTTCATGACTGTTGTGCAAACCTGGCACTCCTCTGGCCTGACATCTAAACAATGTCTGTGAATGTGAACTATTTCCAAGATAGCTTGGAAACGCCCACTGGGGTGTTCTGTAGCAGCTGCAGAGAGGCTTAGTCCTGTTGAATGGTCCTGAGGCTCTGGAGGTGGTTGTTTACCCACCTGCTATAGCAAACTAACAGGCTACAATCCATCGTGCAATGGATTGTTTTGTGGTGGTTTTCTCTTCCCACTTTCTCCATAAGTATGGAAGAACTGGTTGTTTGTCGTGATCTTTGTGGTCAAGATATACTGATCGTCTTACATCGGGGTTGCAGCCTGGACTCACCTGAGGTGGGGTCTGTGTAAAGACTGCAAAGTAATAGACTGGTTGAGGTGGAACCTGATAATTGAAACATTTTCATTAGCTCACAGAACTACTGTCTCTATGAACAGCAATATATAGGTTTCAGATAGTGCCTGAAGCTCACTGATCCTTCTGGCAAAGGTGCTGGTACCAGAAATTGTTTTCAAGTGACATTGAGCATGTGATATGGCTGAACGGGCTGGGGCTGAGCAATGCAGATATTTAGATCCCACATGGGGTAGGTTCTGTGTGGTGGATGTGGTAACCCTTAAAAATTTTTGAACACTGGCCAGTCAAGGAAGATGCCTTACCTGTTGATAAATGTTGAGATAGCTGTTGATAAGGTGGAAATATTAAACCTGTGAATGCAATGGGCCATAGTCCAGGACTACAGACAGACTATTTGGCATGGTCCAAGTTTACTTGACATCAAAAGGAAAGCTTCCATTAGAGGCGAGGTTTCTTGGTAGAAGACCTCTGAAACTCACAGTATATCCATGACCTTCTGAGAGATGCAACCATACTCTGTCTCAAGAGCTGCTTGAGTCTGAGTGATAGTAGTTGGGACATGATCCTGCCCAGAGGATGACAGTAGGTTGTGCCTCCTGGGAGACCGATTGGTTTGCACTGACAATGATAGGAACATGGAATGCGGCTCTCCTCATCTGGGGTAAGAGAACGTGAGGTTGGCTAGCCTGCGTTTGTTAGTACTTCGGTAACAGAGGAAAGTCCAGGAACCTCCTTTCCAGTCCAGCAGAAGTGCATCATGAGGAACTGTGCCTTGATGGGTGGCCTTGGCACATTGTGGGCTTAGATGTTGGGTTGTAAACAGATCCACCTCTGTGGTGCCCCATCTCCTGAAAATGGTCTGCAAGACCTGTTTGTTCAGTGACCATCGTGTGGTCTGTTTTCTTGCTGAGGCATCCGGCCACATTGTCCTGCCTGGAAGGTGGACATGAGAGGAAACATTCAGGAGTATGCCAAGGCCCAGATCTCATTGCCCCATGCAGAGGGAGTTGACCTTGTTCCTTGTTGTTTATGTAGCTGTGGTTTTGTTGTCTGTTCTGACCTGACCAACTTCTTGACCTGATTTACAATGACTTATTACGGAAGAAAGGAACATGTGCTTCACCTAATTTTTGATCTCTTGGACGTCTCCACCACCATCACACTAGTGGGATTAGCTCGATGCACTAAGACCCATCGGGCAAATTTTTGTTGGAGGGTCGGTGGTGGTCGGGGCCGAGACATGGCGTCGTGAAAGCGGCTCAGCGTACGACCATCTCGGCGACGACCTCCAACCGCCCAGTACCTTTTACCATGTAGGTGCGCAACCAACGAAAGAGTAAACCTAACATTAAAAACGGACATAAGATAGTCCTATGACCCGTAAGAAGGGTCAAAAGAAGTCCCCTGCCTAAAGATTGAGGGAGCAGACCAATACAGTGTGAGCTCGGGATGAGGGTATGGTGGAGACTGTCCAAGAAGATCGCACCACGGAGGTACGTACCTTCTATTTTCCTGGATAAGTCTCCACCACTATTCACACTAGTGGAGTACCGTTAATCCCCTGGGCGCAGGAGATTTGAGCTCACGGGTTTCAAGATAGTTTGGGTTGACAGTTCTGCCGAACGCGGAATGTCGCGGCATGAACATCCAGTGGTGTTTAACGGTAGGCCTGAGCCCAGGGCGCGCGGTACATTGTGTACTTGAACACATGCCAGGGATGTCGCGATCGCTCTAGAGAGTGAGCGACACTCTACCTCTAATTTAACTTGAGCCATGGAATAGCAATGACGAAGGCATGTCACAACTATGAAGGATGCATCTAATAGCGACAGTTGACTGCCGGTGTCGCTTGAAAGAAACGAACAGTTGTTGAGTTTATAACATCCTGGTCCTATCTAAATAGAACCCAAGGTTTCTTACATCCAAGGAATGAAGAGTCTGCCTCTTCATTTTGGAAATTAGCTAAGTAGCGGAAGTACCAGAGTTTGTTTAGATGGAATTCGACACAACTTTGAAGAAATTAGATGAGCACGGAGAACACTGTCTTATGGAATACAGTATACTGAGGTCCCAATCAGGCATGTATCTCACAGACCCCGTGGGCTGAGGTAATGGCCACCAGGAAGGCAGTCTCCAGGTAAGAAATTTTACTGCCAGTAGCTGGGGTCTGAAGGTTTCCGAGTGAGCATGTCCAGCACCAGGTTAATGTCCCAGGCTGCAATTGGACGCTAACAGGGGTCTGGTATGAGAACTTAAGAAATCTCTTCACTATAGGTAACTGAGCTAGAGTTAAGGAAGAAACCGCTCATGGAACGCTGATGGCACTAAGGTGAACTTAACTGTGAGTACCGAAGACCAAGTTTGACAGGTCCAAAGATACCCAGACCTTGCCAGTAGGACAGGAAAGGATCCAGGGTTTTTGCACACTAGAGAAAACGTTCCATTTGGAAGCTATCGTGGGTGGCTGGCTCACAGCCAGAAGGATGTCTGAGACTACGAGAGACGTGAACCCATTCACTTCTTTCTGGTGAGCCAAGCAAGAAGGATTTCGGTTGTGATGGACCAACTCGGAGTCAAAAGACTGATTTGCAAATGGTGGTCTCGGAGGCTGCCAACATATGTTGAGTAGAGGAAACCATAGTTGCCGGGCCAGGAAGGAGCAATGAGAATCATCTGTCCCTGAGACTCGAACTGAGGAGTACTCTCTGGATTAGAGCGGTGGAAAGAAAGCGTTGTCCACCGTAGCCGAACGCATCCTGACAGAAATGCGTGTCTGGATTTTGGAGCAGAAGAGAGGTAGTTTGTTGAGGGGATGCAAAAAGGTCCAGCGTTTGGAGTCCCCACTTTTGAATAGGACCGAAGCCGTTGATCGAGAGACCACTGTGAGGGTCTGCCTCCGCTCTGCTGAGGTGATCGCTAGGTCGTTTGGAATAGCAAAAAACGCCAGCTCATAGGACAGACGAGCGCAGGGCCTATATCCATCTTGGCCGCAGAAATGGCTGCAATAGGTCGAGAATTGAAGGAGCAGCTAATGGATGCTCTGTCCCCACAGCTAGAAAGGCTGGAGAGAAGAATTGACCACAGGCTGGCTGCGATAGATTCGCAGCTTGAGCAGCAGCAGGAACGGCTGGAGGAGGCGGAGGGCCGCATCTCAACAGCAGAGGATACTCTGGCCCCGATACCAAAGCGCATGGAGAGCTTGAAGAAAGAGGTGCAGGACCTTAGGGAGGCCCTGGACTATCAGGAAAGTTACCATCACAGGTCCAATCTGCGTCTCCGGGGCCTCCCTGAGGGTAAGGAAGGCCCTGACATTATGGAATTCTGTGGACGGAAACTGCCAGCTTTACTGGGACTGAACCTGAAAGGGGGCCACTACAAGCTGGAACGAGCGATCGGCGGTGCAACCACGCACCCAGGAGGGCAATCGCCAAGGCAGATGATTTTTCGCTTTCATAATTTCCAAGATAGGCAAGAGATGGGAGAGCCTACAAGAATGCTGCTGAGTTAAAGTATGAAGGTGTGTGCTTGTTCATTATGCAAGATCACTTTGAGGATCGGGAAAAGAGGTGGGAGTTTAATGAAGTGATCTCAGAGTGCCAGCATTTAAAATAGAATGGTACATGATTTTCCAGCTGTAATGAAAATCCGTCACGAAGGAGCCACCTGTAGCTTCTGGGAGGTGGAAAAGCAGCTAAGTTTATATCAGAGTTGAAGAAAAGATAGGATGACTGCTCCAGAGAAGAGAGAGTTCACTCTAGTGGAGAGGAGGTGTACAGTTCTGCTGTTAAAGTTTGAAGTTATGCAGTTAAAGCCTGTTACAGTATTTAGATGGGACTACGCTTGGGTGTCTTGCCCTGATTCCATTGTTAAAATCCCTGAGGAATGATGGACAATGATTGACTTCCCGTGAAAGAACCCGACCTCAGGATGTGTACTCCTATCCTGCACTGTTTTTGAGGACTGAGTGGGAGAGCGTATCCTGGAGGGACATTGAAAGGGCGCAGCTGGTCAAGGCTTTGATGGAGGCGAGCCCTAGATGAGGAGGGTCGACAAGTGGATCACATCCTGCAACCCCTGCATCAGCGAATCAAACAGTGTGGGTGATATCACGGTGCAGATGCTGTGGCCCGACTCGTGAGGGAGGGCCGCACTGCTGAAGTTGATTGCAGTGCCTAGCCTCGTGGACGTTCAGGTACACAGTTATTTTGGTCCTGTGGGCGGAGGTGGATAGTCGAGTAAATGACTGAGTGTTTACGTGTAGGGGTCGAGGCAAAAGGGGAAAGAAGGGCAGGTGTAACGGGAGGGGAGTGGAAGATTTGAAATGATACAAGAAAGTTAATGGAGCTACAGCCATGTTCTAAATGAATGGGTAGTGGAACCCAAGGGGCCCTATCATGAGGATGTAAATGAGCGGGACGGAGGAGAGTTTGGTGGAAATGAAAGGCAATACATCAATCCGGGGTGGGGAAGAGCAAAGGTTGATCATTTTTTGGAATCAAACCCTTAACTATACTATCAGGGGAGAGAACATACCTGGTCTGGAAATGTTGCACGTGGTGGGGGATTGTACTGTATATAGTTTGGAGAGGAGAGTTACTGTTCAAATGTTATGTGTTTTTGTTAGATTTAGAAACGTATGTTAGGTCCACATTGCACTATAAGGTAAGAGACAGAATGAGGCCCACCCTGACTGAATCAGCCTGGGACCTTGGTGCAAAGGGGGAATGGGAGTTTACCTATACCATGATGGCTTATAAGGAAAAGGTGAATATTGTCTCATGGAATGTGAGAGGATTTTCCTCTCCAATTAAACATACCAGCCTTCTGACAGCTCTTAGGAGGATGCGTCCCCAAGTTGCCTTACTACAGGAAATACACTTGACGCCCGTGGAGCATCAAAAACTGGTACAGAATTGGGTGGGGACACGCTATGCTTCCTCCTTTTCCTCACGTAAGAGAGGGGTGGCAGTGCTTATACATAGGCACCTTCCCTTCAAGTTAATGAGAGTGGTGCAAGATAGAAGTGAAGGGAGTGTTTGTAGAAGGAATGCTGCATGGGTCTCGGGTTACATTTGGGAGTGTGTATGCACCTGCTGTTTTTGAACCTTTGTTTTATAGCTCCATTATGGACTTGCTTGTAAGGGAACAATTTCCGGGGTTGATAATGGGAGGGGACTTCAACTGTACCCGTACCCAAAGTTGGGTCACTCGGAGGGTAGGGGCCGGGGAGGAAGCTGCATGAAGAAGTGGAGGGAAGGATTAGTGGATTTGGATGTCCTGGATGACTGGAGAACGGCCAACCCCACACTTGGGGAGTACACCTTCTTCTCCAATCCCCACAGGACATGGGCCAGGCTGGACCATATATATATATAGAGGGGTGGTACCATAAGCTGGCAGAGATTAAGCATGGTCCTATACATATATCAGATCATGCCATGGTAGTATTGGCATTAGAATTGATGCAAAGGGCCGAGAACTGCCCCATGGAGATTTCCACTGTATCTGCTAGGGAAGGAGGAGTTCAAGTCCTTTTTGAAGGAGCAACTGGCAAAGTATGTAGAGCTTAATAAAGACACAGCGCCATCTAAACAGGTGTTCTGGGATGCGGGGAAGGCGTATCTAAGAGGGGCCATCATATGGTACGTGGCGAGACACAAAAAAGAGCAGCTAAAGTGACAGGAGGAGCTACACCTGAAGGTTAGGGAACTGGAGCACAGAGCAGCTGGGGGGGGGGAGGTGCGTCATGTGCTGGCGATGGCAAGGGGGACACTAAATAACATGCTGGCGGGGCAGGCAAGAACCCAGTTATTTATGCTAAAACACAAATTTTATGAATGGGGGAACAAACCAGGACCCATGCTGGTGAACCTCATAAGAGGTAGAAGGGGGAGTGCAAGAATTCCGGAGATACGAGGGGAAGGGGGTGCCATGGTCAGAGAACCCCAAGCTATTGTGGATAGGTTTAAGCGGTTTTATCAGGCCCTTTATAAGGCAGAATGTGAAGGCACAATGGATAGGGTGAGGACATTTTTGGATAATGTCAATATTCCAGGAATCACTGAGATGCAACGGGCAGAATTAAAATGGGAAAAATCCAAAGAGGAAATCAAAGAAGCCATACAGCGCATGAAGTCGGGTAAGGCATCTGGCCCAGATGGGCTTCTCGCTGAATTTTATAAAGGAGTGGGTCAGGGGGTGGTGGACCTGCTGTGGGAAGTATTCCTGGAAGTTAAGGAGGGGAACCCACTTCCACCCTCTATGGAGGTTGCGACGATCTGTGTTATCCTGAAACCCGGGAAGGACCCCCAGGATTGTGCCTCTTATAGGCCTATATCCTTGCTGAATGTGGACGCTAAGATCTATGCCAAGGTCCTTGCTGCCCGACTGGATGTGTTGCTTCTGAAGTTAATACACCCAAACCAAACGGGCTTTATTCAGGGAAGGCATTCCTATAATAATGTGAGGAAGGCTGTGAATGTGGTGTATTGCTCTTCTCGGCGCCCAAGTAAGACAGCAGTTTTGTCCTGGACGCAGAGAAGGCATTTGACTGAATTGAATGGGGATACCTATTCGAGGTGCTGGAAAGATTCGGTCTGGGAGAGAATTCATCGGTATGGTGAGGGCTTTGTATAGCTCTCCTCTGGCTGCGATATTAAGTAATGGGGTGGTTTCCCTGTTTGAGGGGTACGAGGCAGGGTGTCCGCTCTCCCCACTACTCTTTGATTTGGCAATTGAACCCTTGGCTATAGCCATTAGGCAGAACCCACAGGTCAAGGGAGTTGAGGGCATGGGAGGTAAACATAAAATGTCACTATACGCAGATGACATGATCATGTATTTAAGAGACCCGGAACACTCCATACCTCCCTTATTGGAACTTATTAAGGGGTTTGGCACCTTTTTGGGATACAAGATAAACCTGGACAAGTTGAAGATAATGTACCTGCGGAAGGGGGAGACTCCGGGGAAGGTTAAGTGGGGCTTGAAAGAGGTATGCTTCTCTTTTAGATATTTGGTGTTAAATATTGGGAGGAGTGTATGGTTTGAACTACACCTCCTTGATCAAAACCTTGGTGGCTGAAATGAAAAGATGGAGAGCATTACCACTGTCCTGGATAGGACGGATGAATTTGATTAAAATGAATATTTGCCAGGATCCTCTACTTGCTCCAGATGCTTCCAATGGGCCTAAATAAGAGGGATGTTAAGAAATTTGAGAGTGGTTTCTCGAATTTTTGTGGCAAGGAAAAGGGCCAGGATCAGTTTAGGCAGGTTAAAGGCAAGCTCAAGAGGTGGAGGGCTAAACTTTCCTGACTTGAAAAGTTATTACCTGGCTGCACAATTGAGGATCATAAAAGATTGGATTGCTAGACCTGAGGCTGCTAGCTGGATACATTTGAGGGAATGGAGGCCCAGGGCAGGCTATCAGCATACCTGGCTAAGGGAGGAGGAGGCATATGTCTCCCAGGGCCGGGTCAATCCGATGGTGTTAATGATACTTGAAAGCTGGATGCAGGTCAAAGACACTTGGTGGACAGGAAGAAGAGATGCTACTTCTGCCAGTCTCGGGAACTCTTTCTTTAGATCGGGACTGGAGGACCCAGGGTTTGGGAATGGGACATGAGGGGGTGCATTGTATAGGAAACCTGCTCAAAGGGAAGGATATATGTTATTTCCAGGAGCTTGGGAGATCAGAGGGTTGCCGAGCAACCACATGTTTCGTTTTTTCAGGCAAGGGACTATTGTAAACAGATAAGGAAACACAGGACAGGTAGCACCACTGGAAAAGACAGAGGCCCTGATCTGTAAGGCTAGGAGGGACCCTAAGGGCATGGTGAGGATATGGTGCATATATACTTATGTAGGTTTCTTTAGACCTGTACATAATACTAGAAGATTATGTGGTAAGGATTTGGGGTTACCAATCTCTGATTTACAGTTGGGGTCTTATGTCAGAATCACACATGGCACCTTCAAATAATTTAAGGAATCAGCTTATAACGGTATGATGGGCCCCACGTCCCCTGGTAGTACTTCATCGCATCAGCCGGAGGTGCCTGAGGTCTGCAATAGTGCAGGGAGCAGAGGGTACATATTTCACTGTTTCGGGCCTGCCGAGATTACAAGTGTTCTGGAAAATGATAGCACAGAGCTTGAGTGGCATGCTGGGGTCAGAGGTGCCTTTCACTCCAATTGGCCTACTGTTGGGCATGGATGTAGGAGAGGGAAATGAGTGGTCCCCATATGAAAAATGGCTTAGAGTGCTGCTTCTACAGGCCAGGCAGGCCATATTGAACACTTGGGTATCAGCAGAGAATCCTACCATTGGGCAATGGCGGTCTTAGGTTATAGGGGCTCTGGTAATGGAAAGGAGATCATACCAACTAAAGAATAAATTAGAAACCTTTCTTTCCATCTGGAGTCTCTTTTTGGCAACATTGACCTTGGAGGAAGCAGTAGTCTTACAGGCGGGGAGCTGAAGACCAGATAGAGGGAGCGACAATTTAAGAAAGTGGGGAGGAAACTAAGAGACATATAAATCTCCGTACAGGTGGGTGAAGCAGAGTAAGGAATGTAGAAAATGAATTATGTGGTATATGTGACCTTTGTAAATAGTTGATAGAGTTATAGTTGTATGTAAGATGTCTGTCTTGAAAGTGTTTGTAAATGTTTTATATATGCAAAATCCTAATAAAGATTTTTAAACCAAAAAAATATATGTAACACAGTGTAAAAGGAGACAAAAACACACCCAAAAGCATTTTGTGGGATTGAGCATGCATTTGTGGGCCCCAGGGAGGAAATGTAGGTACCATACGTCTGAAAAGAATCCTTTTGGATCTATATACTTGGGGCTTTGAAAACTCCTGGCCTAAATGATGGCATAGATCTTTCTGTTCATTTGCATAAATAGGATCTTTCTGGACTCATTCACACTAATGGGATAGAGCCAGGCGCTAGGACCAAGCGGGAGCCAAACATTTTCAGGAGGGCCAGTGCGAGATAAGACCATGCATCGCGGCACTGCGAGACTAGCCTGCGCCTGTGTAGGCTATCTCGGCCGACCTCCAAACTCCTTGGTTCCTGTTCCTACCGGCCGAAAGTGCACTTGGATATCAACGCCGCTCACTGCCATAGTCAAAGTTTTCATCAATACGACAGCAGCTTTTAGCTGTTCAGTATTCATTTAAATTAATATTTTTGTATTTTCTTATTTTAAGAAGAAGAAAAAGAAGATTATGAAGAAGAAAAAGAAATTCTCACCTGCCATCACGGAGTCGTCCTTAGATGGTAGCGGTGACAGTAGGAAGACTTCATTTGAAAGTTGTTATGGCAGAGGGGCTGTGTCTGGTCCACCGCCCTTCGCTAAGGGGTGGTCTGACCATGGGCAGTCCTGTGCTTGGGGGAAGACAGTCCGCCAAAGCACAAAACTGGCGGTTCCGGGATCCGCCCGCTTGACCTTGGAGCCGTTTTTCCTCGCTTGGGGAAGAAGAACGTACCATCGAGGTCACCTCTGGCACGCCTGCATGGGATTGTCAGTCATGAGGGGCAGTAGGCCTGAACCAACTTTTGGTGGGTTCCCCTGGCCCTGCTCTAACGGACGATTTTTAGACCCGGATTCCATCGCTGTCCTCAGTGGAGTTCCTGTGAGCAGCTTCACCTCTTGAGCCGCCTCCTGTGGAGCCGGGTTCGATTTTGTCCAGTTTTCCTGGCCAGTGTTCCCAATTCCAGGGCCTTGGAGCTGCTGAACCAGGTCGATTGGATCAGGTTGTGCGTAGTGCCCTCTTTGGTGCCTTCGTCATCGTGTCGACCCCTCGTGTCTACCCCCCTGCCTTTTTCCATGCAGGGACCAACATGGGTACCACTTTTCCTTCTCCCCTCTTTCCTCAGGATTTTCACCATTGGCATCACTGGCATTTCTGTTGGCGACTCTACATGGTACCATTGGTCCTAGCACCACAGACGACGCCATGGGTGGCGCTGTGGGTACTGGTGCCGTGGGGCGGTGCCGCTGGTGTTGGCGCTGTTGGTCAGCGCTGTGGGTGGCACCGTTGGTGCCTTGCAGTGCTGATGGTGCTGTCAGTGCTGCGTGGTGCCATTGCTGGTGCCATTGGTGCCTGGTGGCACCATGGGCGGTGCTGTGGGTGTCTGCCGCCGCAGACAGTGCTGTGGGTGTTGCCGTAGGCGGCCCTGTGGGTGCTGTGGGTGGCGCTGCGGGCACCCACGGGTACTGCGGGTGTCCACAGGTGCTGTGGGTCGTGCCTCGGCTTCCTCGAGTGTTGGGTGGTGCCACAGGTGGCATCGGCGCTGCTTGGTGCTATCCTGTGCGGTGCCAGTTGGTGCTGTCCGGCAGAACAAGTGGCGGAGTTTTTCCTTCCGCAGACCTCTACTTCCGCTGAAGTTGTTGTGAGGTGTTTTCTGCGGAATGAAGCCCTGTTCCGCTGAATAATTTTCTGCGGATGTTAGTGAGTAGGGGTCCATGTGGGATCTTGTGACATCCAGCGGTTGTCCGCTGATGGAACTCTTCTATGCTGTTCTGCCAGCAGAATTCCTCATTCCGCTCAGCACTTGTTGGTTCTTTACGTGGCGTTGAGCTCCTTGACACTTTTCCTGGTGGTGGAGTCTCTAGTGATTCTGACCTAGACCTCCCTTTGGGGGTCCTTCTGGGGTAGAAGTGCACCTGGATTAATTCAGGCCAGACAAGAGCTACATGATCTGGAGTGTAGGAAGGCGAGGCCTTATTGGGTTCTGTAATCAAAATATCACAGTAATGGGTGGAGGGCCCTGAGACTATTAGCCTTTCGCGCAGAAAGAGACAAGTTGAGAGACATGTCTCAATGATAAGAGACAGTGGAATATGGATAAAATTTGGGTCAAGCCACCAGAAATTGCCTCACAGTTCAGAGCTTTTACAAAGAACTTTACACAGAGGGGGGAAACAAGAGTTAGATCGGAGACCTTGGCCTTTCTGGACTCCATAAAATTACCTGTCCTTCCGGCAAAGATTCAGGAGACACTTTCAGCCAAAATCACAGAGCAAGAAATTTATATAGCTATTAAAAGCCTTCCGACAGGTAAGATGCCAGGGGACTGACTGACTTTAGTAGCGGAATGGTAAAGGGGTAGGGTAGAACCCATTAAAGACTTTTCTTCCAAGCTTAGGCATGGCCAGACTACCAACCTCAGAGAGGGTACTTCAGAGGCAGAAGGGGCAGCAGCCATGCTGGCCCCAGCACTCAGCCAAGTGCACAAAAAAACCAGACCCCCTGAGGAGTCTGCCAGGGTTGCCTCCACACTTCCAGTAGGAGGCAGGCTGGCTCAGTAGCTCCAGGCTTGGGAATCCATTACTACAGACAAGTGGGTAAGGAAGTAGTGAGCCAGGGGCTTGCCCTCAGTTTCAAGGTTCTACCCAAACTGAGAACAAGAGTTTTCAGACCTGCCACCCTATCAGAAGCAGCTCTGTTGGAGGAGGAAGTAGCAAAACTCCTTCAGGACAAAGCAGTAGAGCCTATTCCATTGGCCCAAAGGGAAAAGAGTCTCTACTTAAGATACTTCCTCACCCTAAAGAAATCAGGGGAGTGGCCATCCATACTGGACATTTAAACAGGCATTTGCCAAAGCTAAAGTTCAAAATGGTCACTCTGGCTACCTTTTTTCCCACACTCAGGAGGGGAAATAGGCTGGCATTTCTGGACTTAAAAGATGCTTACTTCCACATTCCCATCAGGCAATCTCACAGAAAGTACTTAAGGTTCAGATTGCCATCAGGCCATTACTAGTTCAGAGCCATGCCTAGCAGTAGTGATAGTACACCTAAGGAGGCAAGGGGTTGAAGTCTTCCCATATTTGGACAACTGATTAGTGGTAGGCCAGTCCCCTCAGCAAGTCGAAGAAGCACTGACCATCACTCAGGATACCCTGTGTACACTGAGCTTCCTGGTAAACCAGAAAAAGCCAGTGCTAACACCAGTTCAACTCCTGGAGTTCATAGGGGTGGAACTAGACACGCTGAGAGGAAGAGCCTTCCTCCCTCAGGGAAGCGCAGTTAGCCTGGTGCAGCTGGCATACTCTTTCCAACTGCATACCCCCAGGCCAGCATGGAACTTTTTTCAGTTGTTAGGACACATGGCTGTATCAACAGCAACAGTGTCAGGTTCCAGATTCCAGATGAGGGAAATTCAGTTCCACCTCAGGTCTCACTGGTCTCAGAAAAGAGATTCCCTGTCAAAAATGGTACCAGTTACAGGAACCCTTCTCCAAGCACTACAGTGGTGGCAGGAAAATGACAGCCTTCAGGAAGGTGTGCCTTTCCTCCAGCTGCCACCATCAGCAGTCTTAACAATGGATGCCTCCCTCCCTCCCTCCTAGAATGGG
Source organism: Neoceratodus forsteri (assembly GCA_016271365.2). NCBI lineage: Eukaryota > Metazoa > Chordata > Ceratodontiformes > Ceratodontidae > Neoceratodus > Neoceratodus forsteri. Next base: position 1,504,859,354 of record CM057452.1, on the reverse strand, counting down.
GTGCCCACCTAGGGGAGCACATGGTACCTGGCTCCAGCAGGAGTCTCTGCTCCACATAAGCCTGCTGGAACTCAGGGCAGTTTAGCTGGGCATTCAGTCCTTCGCTTCAGTGCTGCAGGGCAAGGTGATTCAAGTCACAACAGACAATACAACCTCAATGTACTACATAAACAAGCAAGGGGCACAAGGTCTCCCCCCCCCGCCCCGTGCATAGAGGCCATGAAGATGTGGAATGTGGCTTACTCCTGGGGTCTCCCTTTCAGCAGTTCACCTCCCAGGGAATGACAATGTCCTTGCAGATGCCCTCAGCAGGATCAACCAGAACCACCACGAGTGGTCACTGAACAAGCAGATCCTGCAAGTGGTGTTCAGAAGGTGGGACACCCTAGAGGTGGACCTCTTTGCAGCCTCAGACAATCATCAGCTGCCACAATTCTGTTGCAGTCCCCCACAGTGGGCACAGTCCCTCTGGATGCATTGCTATTGGATTGGACAGGGAGATTGCTGTACACCTTTCCTCCATTTTGCATGTTGCTCAGAGTACTGAACAAGCTCAGGGCTCAACCAGCGACAATGATCCTCATTGCTCCAGACTGGGCCAGGCATCCGTGGCATCCCTGCTACTGGCCCTGTCAATATCCAAACCAGTCTCCCTACCCAGGAGGCACAAGCTATTGACCTCCTCTCAGGGTAGGGTCCTTTGTCCCAATCAGCAGTGTCAGTGGCTCAGCAGGTTGCACACTCGCCTCTGAGGCCAGAAGATAAGAAAGCTGTGGGTTCTATCCCAACACCAGGCACTTGGGTTAAATCCCAGTACTGACTCTGTAGTGCAACATGAGGGGGTGCTGCACTCCTGAGGTGCCATCTTTTGGATGAGACGTTAAACCAAGGTCCCATCTGCCTGTTCTGGTGGAAGTTCAGGTGGATATTAAAGATCCCATGTTCAGAAGCCTCCCCCAAAGTATTCCACTTTTTTTTTTTTACCCATATTAAGTCCCTCAACGATACAGTGCACCCATAATCGCGGCAACAGCCGGACCAGAAGCATGTTGTTTCTCTTTATTGTACAGTTGTCGTGCTTGACCCAACACAATCTGCACCAGTTCTTGCTGAGTGATGTATTTTTGTTGCACTGTCCAATGACATCTGGATTGCCAGATGTGGTATTTCAAAAGACAACAGAGAAGTTGCAGCGTACTGTAGGAATATTTTGTCCAACTTCCAGTATATAGACCTAAAACCAGAACCTCATAGGTCATGTTGTGAAAGTTATGATCCTGAATGGTCTGTGCCAACGAAGTCCAAAATTAAGTAACATAGGGACAGTCAAAGAATAAATGATCTTGCGTCTAAATAGTACTGCAAAGATCTCTGGTACAATATCGGCTCTTCAACTTTCTTGTGCTTATGGTTGTTTTTAACGCTCAACTTCCCATGATTAGCAAGTTAACCAGTATCCCACAAATATTTAGGGATTCTATGGTCCATAAGTTGTTTAATAGTAAGAGAAAAGTCTGCGTGGTGCCCCTATAGAAAGTCATCACTCATCAGTGAAATGTTGCAGTAGAAGTTGCTCATAAACCAAGTTACTGAGGAGGATAGTAAATCCTGGTGTAAAACTTTCCATAGTCTGATTTTTTTTCATGGATGTATCGATTACATAGTCAGGATAAGCGATCAGGTGGCAGCTTGAAAGGCCAATTATTAGTTGACCATGGTGGTAGAAGCGCCTGCAACCAGTCGGATTCCCAGTGTACCCATATTTTGTGAAGACCCTTCATGGCCGGTACTGTATTAAAAAAACAGAATAATGTGTGCCAATAAAGCAATGGGTTAGTCATACCCAAACCTCCCTGTGAAACGGGCCTGTATGTGACATTGGGTTTAACCAGATTAAGTCTACTACCCCAAAGAGTTCTGAAAAAGATACTATAGAGTTTAGTTTCTAAAGAAACTGGTGGGGGAAACACCATACCAATAAATAACAAATGAGGGATAAGAAAAGTTTTAGTCAAGTAAACCATCTTCAACTTTGTAGTTTGAATTTTGTTCCACACCTGCACTCTGTTTTCACAGATAGTTCATTTGTGTTGCCAGTTAAGTGTCACCATATCACTCGGGCCAAAATATACCCCTAAAATAGTGGCTTCAGCTACAATTTATATGCCCCCAGTGGTGACACCTAATTTCAGGGGAGTGTCCCCTATCTGCAGTGGAACACTTTTCTGTATGTTTATTTTTGCCCCCGTCACCTTGGAGTAAAGTTGAAGAATAGAAACAGCTGGGGGGCCATCACTGTTATATCCCAGAAATAAGCAGAGGTTATCTGCGTATGCCAAAACTTTCATGGGTGGGGTATTGGGGGAAATCAACATACCCCGGAAAACTGTATCCATCTGTAATTTCCGTACTAGAATGCCTATGTAAAGTAGGGGGCTGAGAGGGCACCCTTGCCTAACTCCTTTCCTAATCATGATATTCTGCCCAACCATGCCATTTATGAGGGGATAAAATGTGCCTAGAATAAAGTAGACACAGCCACTGGACAAAAGTGTGCGGAATCTTGTAAGTAATCAAAATCTGAAAGAGAATCTCCTGGGAAACAACATCAAAGGCCTTGTCCTTGTCCAAAGCTAACACATAACCTTGTAAAATTCCCCTGTGCCCCCTATTAAAGATTTTCCATAAGCAAAATAAATTTTCTCTCAGACTTCTGCCCGATATGGCACAAGACTGGAGTGGGGATATTAAAGTTTGGGCAACCAGTTCCAATCTATGGCATAAAATCATGGACAACAATTTTAAGTCCATATTCAGTCGCAAAATCGGCCTCCAGTTAGAGAGAGTCAATTCTATCGCCTTTTTAATATAACAAAATCAAAAAGGCCTGTGCCAACAGTTCCTGTATTTCTTCATTTAGCAGAATATTGTTCAATGTTTCAACTAACAGTGGGGTCAATTGTCTATAAAAGTTGTATAAAAGGCAGGACTCAGTCCATCTGGTCCTGGGGCAGTATTTTCTTTCAATTTCTTTATAGCCTTTCTGACCTCCAACTCACTCACAGGGGGAGTCAGAGCTTCCATGACTTGCGATAATGGAGGAATACCAGTATGACGTACAAAATCCTGAAGGTTTCCCTCAAGTTGGACTGGAGTGCCAAAGTAGGAAAACAAATGTTGTGAAATAACCTCCATTATAGCCTGAAAATCTCTATGCACTGAGCCGTTACAGTCTCGTACAGCATTCCATGACTTTTTCAGTACCTGCATAGAGCAGTCCTTAAAAATATCTAGAGAAGATCTTGTGCCCTGAGTGCCTACCAGCTGTTCCATTTTCAATGATCGTGCCCTGTTATAAAGGGCAGATCTCATTTCTGGTCTTACGGTGTCGATTTGTTGTGATCTATCATAGAAACATTGAGGTTGACGGCAGATAAGGACCGCAAGGCCCATCCAGTCTGCCCATTTCTTTTTCTACCTTATAAATGTGCTATCGGCCTTTGTCAGTGGCCTATCTATTCATACTGATCTGTATTGCTCCCTTATGCCTATCCCATGCCTGTTTGAAGCCCTGCACTGTATTCATAGCCACCACTTCCTGAGGTAGGCTGTTCCATGCATCCACCACTCTTTCTGTGAAAAAGAATTTCCTCGCATTCCCCCTTAATCGGCCTCCCTCTAATCTCATGCTGTGTCCTCTTGTCCTGCTATTTTTCTTATATTTAAACATGTTAGACTCTTTCACCTTGTTAATGCCCTTAAGGTGTTTGAATGTTTCCATCATATCACCTCTCTCCTCCTTTGCTCAAGGGTATACATATTGAGATCCGTTGCTTGTCCTCATATGTCTTCTGATGCAGTCCCTGCACCATTTTGGTTGCCCTTCTCTGGACTGCCTCAATTTGGTTAATGTCCTTGTGAAGGTGTGGCCTCCAGTACTGCACGCAGTACTCCAGATGGGGCCTAACCAGTGTCTTGTAAAGAGGGATTATTACCTCCCTCTTACGACTTGTGATACCCCTACTAATACACCCTAACATCCCCCTAGCCTTACCTACTGCTTTAGAGGTCTGCTTGGATGATTTCAGTTCATCGGTGATGATGATGCCCAAGTCTCTTTCTTCCTTTGTGACTGCCAGCAACTCCCCTCCCAGCCTATAGGTGGCTTCAGGGTTTCTCTTCCCTATGTGCATGATCTTGCACTTCTTTGTATTAAATCCCAGTTGCCACTCTTCTGACGATTTTGCTAGTTTATCCAGATCTCTTCTCATTCTGCCCACCCCATCTGGATCATCTACTCTGTTGCAGATCTTGGTGTCATCTGCAAACAGACAAGCCTTACCCTCTAGTCCATCTACAATGTCACTAATGAAGATATTGAAGAGGACTGGCCCCAGGACTGATCCCTGAGGTACCCGACTTGTGACTTGCATCTCTTCTGACTGTATACCATTTACCACCACTCTATGTTTTCTGCCTGTAGCGTTGTGAAAAAATTACAGTTAGTAAATTATCTATTACAAATGCTTAGAAAGGAGACGAACGGAGACGAGACTGAAGGCGGAAGAATTTAATGATTATAACAATAATCACAGCGAGAGATTACAAGTGGTACATTCTTCATTCTTCAAAATAACAGTGTGTGCTGGCTTGCTTATATAGTGGAAGACAGCATCATCATTTCCTATGACCTATGGGGTTCTATGATTGGTTCAAAACAAGTACAAACATCAACTTACAAGGTAATACTCCTTTGGTATATGTATGAGCTCATCCTTGGTCAGCACAAGTATAGATAGTGTACATTCTATTATTATATATGACTAGTAACAGTTATCATTACCAGTTACCAAGGTCTAGGAGGAAAAATAGGTTTGTACTTAGGAATGTGCATACAAGCATTTTGGGCTGTCCTGATAATAACAAACACTAGAGATAGTCAGAAGGGTAATTTGAACTCTATCCTGTGTTTCAGTCTTGCAGACACATAAGACAGCTGTTTGCTATTACTTACATGGTCAGCACAAATATCAAAAGGCACTTTAATATTGCAACTTGTGGCTTAGTTTGTTTTGTGCCTTCACAAGTTTTATATGATCCAGCTTCATAGGTCAATATTTGTTACAAGATACATTATTTTTAGACCACAAATGAGGTTTAGGCTGAAATATGGGGACAAACTTCTTCATCCCTTGTTACAAGCCCCCTTGCCCTATATTGGCTCTAATTATTTGTGCAACAATGCAGCTCCTCGGGCATGTACATCCTATCTGATTTTACTACTAATAGTAAGTCTTGGCGATATATACCTATAATTACCAAGAACACTAAGACCACTTGTCATTTGAGTAAAGCTTTAATAGACAGGACTCTATGGTCTCTCCTGCATAGCTATAACCAAGTGCTCATTATCACTCACTGAGCAATTCATTTATAGCTGCTTGTGCCTTATGGGCAGTATTTTGGATTTGTATCAAATGAGTATCTTTTCGATTTAAAAGTAACTGCACGTTAAGAGACAGGAGAGGTATCACAGCTCCAAATGATGGCTTATACTTGTTAATATCATATGCTTGGTATGGGGTATCAAATGTGTCATTATGACTTCATCCTCCAGGTTGGTAATAGGGTGCAACACCTTGTCACCAATATATACAGTGCTATGTTTGGGAATAATACAAAAGTTTGGGTTGTGAATGGTACATTTGTCCTTATAAAATAAGATGGGTGTATTTGTGACAACACAGTATTGGTTAGTACCATTATAGGTTACAACTACTTGTGGGGTATACCATTGTTTTAACTGGATAGGGCACCAGGCAGTATTATTTTCAGCTTGACCCATGGGAATTTCCCACAGATGGTTATGCCAGACATGACGTCACACTGGCATATCCATTGACTATTTATTTCCTCACAGCAATGTAAGTTTGCGCTGCCCAGGACCCATCATTGCTACGTACTAGGATCTCTGGGGTGAGACTCGATATGCATAATACTGGCCTTGTAAATACCTCCAGAGTGTACTTCTACTATTTGGGAGTACACCCCTTGTTATACTCAACTTGAGACAGTCTTACCACAAGGGACACCCTCATGGTACAACTAAGCGTACTGTTAGGTCTAAACACTTGTGGTTTACAGTATATACTTTAGTTACTCTTATGAATCCACCACATAGGTGGGGCTCGAGCTTTAATACAAAAAGTTATACACTTACTATCATTAACATTAAGGCAATCTGGACATTACCACAATTTTAGGTGTCGTCAGAAATTTGATTAGGCAATTGATTATTAGTAATCTCCTGTAACAATTGACTAACTTGAGTTAACACATAAGATCCATAAGCACTACAACACTATAGCTTTATTTATGATATTATTAAAACTTCTTCATTATGTTCAACTACAACTTCATTAATTTTGTGCTCTACCTCTTTAAACAGGTGGCCTACCTCATGTATACTGTACACAGATAAACACTTCTTCCATTGCCAAACCTTGTTGGCCTAATGTAAGTGGTATGAGACCCTTTCTCTCTGTGTTAGTATTAAACTGGTCTTGGTACCCTTAATGGCCTCAAGGTCTGCCCTATTCCGTATGCTCATTCCTGATCCAAAAGTCCAGCCAGGTCTCCCCACAGATCTCGTTTCTTTCTAGTATTACTAACCTTTCTTTACTAATAAGAGGGCCATATACTTCCAGTTTTGGCATGGAAGGCATTAACATGTCAATTAACATGGTGGCATAAAACTTTGATACACCAGTGTCTGCACAACTACTGTTAACATTTATATGCCAACCAGACAAATCTAAGTTTATATGCATTCTACTTACTTTACATTATTTACAAGCATTTGATCAATAGGTGTTGATGTAAGTTCACTCTCTGGCCCTGTTGTCACATTTGGGCATTTGGTTGGTGTTACAGTTAAGTATATGGCATCTGAGACTGCAAAACGTAATGAGTTGTTTACACCAGCATAGTTACAGACACTATTATTACCCCAAAGACAGTAGGACAGAGTTAACACATAAACACCATTGTCCTTTGGTGTGGCTCTGTTTATAACAAGAGACCCATTTTCTGTTTCCAGTCCATGCAGATTTGCTGTGATCCAGTCTTGAGCTCTGAGGCACAGCTGAACCAGCTATTAAGTATGTCCACACACCAGTTTGTAGATACGAAAGTACGGTTATTTTTAGTCCAGGTGGCTTTCCATGCTCGTGTCGTGTAGGCGTTTATATCAACAGGGTCCCAGTTCCAACTGACTAACAGAGTAATGGACTGTTCATACTCACACTTGACATTAGTCTGTTCCACATTAATGTGCAGAAAGTCTTATGGCTGCCACCAAGCCGATGATAATGATGTCTTGTGTCTTCATGGCTATAAACATCAAGTGTAGTATTTTAATTTTCAACCAGCTTTATTTGACACTTTTTTACACTGATCAACATGTACCCAGAAATCTTGTTTCTTCCTCCAGCCCCTTTCTTGATCACTTTAAACCACATATACCGTACTCTCACTCAACCGTTTGCACACTTGATGCGGTCCTAACCAATTAGCATCCTTCCAAGGATTTTTCTGTTCCCAATTTTGCACCATCACTACATCTCCCTCTTCTATAGGTAGCCCCTATCCTGCTACTGACTGTATTCCCTTTTTAATCTATGTTTTAGCCATTTGGAGTCTAACATTAGTAGATACTGCTCTTGTTGATGTCGGGTTGCAGCTGACATGGCTCCCCCAGCTGCGGTCATTCCCCATGTGCTTACAGGTGCCATTTGAATGGTTACTGTCCCACCCCTTTTTCCAGTAAGGAGCTCATCTAACTCATCTTGTTTTTCCTGTAACTCCTGGATCTTACTTGCAGCATGCTGGAGCTCAGTGTACAAGCACCTAGTCTTACTAGCATGCTCTTGTGACTGTTGGTCTAACTTAATCTGTAAGAGACCATGATCCCTATTTAACAGACACAAATCCCCTTGTGCTTTTATTAACTGTTCCCTAAAATTGATACACTGTTGTTCTAACTCTTGGTGTTTATCTATTGGGATGCTATCTTTATACTTTGATGTTAATTTTTCTAGTTGTTGTTGCAACTTAGCATTTGATCCCTTTCATCCTTCAGCTGAGCCACTTTATTTTGGCGACACACAATAGTCTGATTATACTGCCACAGTCCTTGCAATGCATTTTGCAAAGATTTTCTTTTTCATTTTTTACTCCCTCATTACGAAGAGACACTTGCTGAGTAAAATACACTTGTGCCTGTTGATCATCAGGCACTGGTTCGTATGCTTCCCCCTTTAGGTGTTTTCCTAGAAAACGGCCTATTATTGTTTCCATACTCATTTTTTCTTGCCTGCCTAGTCTTTACAGCCGGGTGCACCCGTGCACTGGTGCCCTGGTCTGTCTGGCTACGTCTTACGGCTCCCTTGTGAGGTCCGGCTTGCAAGTCCCAGCACCTTCACTTACCTACTCTGCCCCATGAGTTCCTACAGAGTTAAGCATTACTTTATATTTAAACAATTTGAGAAGCATACAAAGCATACATCACCTGATTGTCAAGTGGCTGTGACTGTCTGTGTGTACCTTCGTCTCGCTTCAAGCCAGCAGTACCACGTCTCCGAGCATCGTCACCTTCTTATTGGGGCTCGCAGACTAACCAACCAGCAGTTAGGGCTAACTCCTCACATGCAGCACCAGCGATCCGAGTCACGGCACCAATTGTAGTGTTGTGAAAAATTACAGTTAGTAAATTATCTATTACAAATACTTAGAAAGGAGACGAATGGAGACAAGACTGAAGGCGAATAATTTAATGATTATAACAATAATCACAGGGAGATTACAAGTGGTACATTCTTCATTCTTCAAAATAACAGTGTGTGCTGGCTTGCTTATATAGTGAAAGACAGCATCATCATTTCCTATGGGGTTCTATGATTGATTGGTTCAAAACAAGTACAAACATCAACTTACAAGGTAATACTCCCTTTGGTATATGTATGAGCTCATCCTTGGTCAGCACAAGTATAGATAGTGTACATTCTATTATTATATATGGCTAGTAACAGTTGTCACTACCAGTTATCAAGGTCTAGGAAGAAAAAATAGGTTTGGACTTAGGAATGTGCATACAAGCATTTTGGCCTGTCCTGATAATAACAAACAGTAGAGCTAGTCAGAAGGGTAATTTGAACTCTATCCTGTGTTTGGTCTTGCAGACACATAAGACAGCTGTTTGCTATTACTTACATGGTCAGCACAAATATCAAAGGCACTTTAATATTGCAACTTGTGGTTTAGTTTGTCTTGTGCCTCCACAAGTTTTATATGATCCAGCTTCATAGGTCAATATTTGTTACACAGATACATTATTTTTAGACCAAAATGAGGTTTAGGCTGAAATATGGGGACAAACTTCTTTATCCCTTGTTACACGTCGTCACAACAGTTTGCCACCTAGTTGACCAACTTCTGACCCACCCGAGCCTGCCCAGCTTATTTATCAATCTTCTATGTGGAACAGTGTCGAAAGCTTTGCTGAAGTCAAGGTAGGCGACATCAACTGCCCTCTTGCTCCACCACTCTGGTTACCCAGTCAAAGAAATCTATGAGATTAGTTTGACAGACCTTCCTTTGTAAACCCATGCTGTCTTGGATCCTGTGCCCCTATGGATTCCAGGTGTTGCACTATCCTTTCCTTAAGGAGTGCCTCCATAATCTTGCCCACTACTGAGGTGAAGACTGACTAGTCTGTAGTTCCCTGCCTCCTCCCTGCTTCCACTCTTGTGGAGCGGGATCACATGAGCCCTTCTCCAGCTTCTGGGACCTCTCCTGTGCTCAGAGACTCACTAAACAGTTCTGCTAATGGCTCTGCTAGTTCCACCCTTAGCTCCTTTAGTACCCTGGGATGTATGCCCATCAGGTCCCATTGCCTTGTCCACCCTGAGCTTAACGAGCTCTTGTAGGACCCTTTCTTTTGTGTTATACAAAGAGATAAGGCTGAATAGCTGTTTCCAAAGGGATAAAAATTTAAAATAAGTCTTTCGTCCCTTCCGTTTACTCCACTTCTGGTAGAGGAGCTTAATGGACTGTTTAGTATCCACCCACCATTCCTCTACAGACTCATACTAGGCTACTAACGTAGCTCTAGCTTTTAAAAAGTCTGTTGTATCTACCTATAATTTTTCATCCATAAGCATGTCAGTATTAATATGCCAGTACCCTCAACCAATGTTATTCATATGCAGGTGCCCTAAACTGACATGTAATTCAAGGTGGTCAGAAGATGCGTGCCTGCTGTAAGAACTGTCCAGTGTTTAGAAATAAAAACATAATAAATTCTAGAGGAGACGTCACCCCTGTAGTACGTATGACCTCCCGACGTTATGTAAGGATCTATAACAGTCTGTTAAGGCCACTATTTGTAAAACAGACTTCAGAGTAGTCCTGTCATAGTAAAGTTTTGTGGTTCTACCTATCTTGTCATCCAGGTGCATAGGGCAATTAAAATCCCCACCCAAAATAAGTTTCCTATGAGTGTGCAAAAATGGGTATATGAGCTGACATAAATAATTTCGATGGGCCTTAGTTTGGGGTGCATATTTTCCTAAACCGTGGTCCTGCTGTTGAAGAGAGATCAAGAAATAGCACCCTCCCAGGGTCTACATCATGCACTTTATGAATGATGACCAGCTCAAGAAACAAAATTCCATTCCAGTACACAAGTCAGTCCCCAGGGACCATAGAGAGGCCCCAGGGCCATGCTTTCTGGGTCTGATATATGTCAGACTGAGAGCATAGTCAGGTGTCTTGGGTAAGCAAATATCACCTCTAGACTCGTTCAGAGCCTGAAGAGTAATACTCTTACATTTGTAGCATCTAATGCTGTTCACGTTCAGTGATACAACATTCAAGGTGTCCCCCGATGTGTTGTGAATGTAGTGAAAAGGGAAAGGCAAAAATCTGCTCTACTTCAAACCTTTCCTTCAAACAACATGAAGTCTTGCTATATTATGACATATGCGGTATAACCCCAGGTTAGAACTGCTCCGGAGGTGAAAGAGTTAACTTCCATGCAGGGCATGGACTCTTGAGCGCGAGCTCGGTTGAACACTCTGTCTGTTGAAGCTCAAACTTAAACTGTCAGATTCTTTACTCCGCCTCACTGAACAGTCGCTCTGGAGATCCTCCTGCTGCTCGGTTTGTTTGTCGGTTTTAAAGTGTAATTCTCAGTTTATTTTACCGAAATTTAACCGCAATCGTCGGTTCAAGCTCTGTCTGTGGTATTGTAAGTAATAGATAGGCTTATTTATTATTTTTTCTTCTGTGTGGAACTTGTAAACGTCTTTTTGGTTTGGTTTGAACCGATCAGAGGGTTTTAAATTACTTTCTAGCCCTTTAGAGTGCGGTTCCGGTTCTTATTGGTTCTAAAAACGGATTTTATTACGGTTTTTCCACGACCCGTGACATGTTTTTCCACAACCGTGACACGGTCTTGCGTGGCTTGCCATTAATCGGCAAGTTTCGGTTAGGTTAGCATTTTATGTCTGAGAAACCCAAAGAAAAACCGACCCACTGGGTTTCAGCACTGTGGCCTCTGTGGGAAGCCTTTGCCAAGGCTGACCCACACACCATTGTGTATATTGTCTGGGGTTTGACCACCTCAATGCAGACTGCCAGATTTGTAAGAATTTTCCTGCTGCCACCGTGGAAAAGAGTTGGTAGGCTCAGGAAAGGGAGGCCAAAAGTCCGCTGACCCGGATGGTCAGCCGGTTGATCAACCCGAACCTGAGGATGCCCTCTGACCAGGGCGATGCTTCCTCGGGCAAGCGAAGAGCCAGCTCTGAGGCGGTTCCAACTAAAAGGGCTAGAAAGGTCAGCTAGTTTGGGGCCAAAAGTTCTTTCTTCAACCGCTGAGAAATAGCCAAAGCTATTCAAATTGTCCGTCTCTTTCCCCAGTTCCTTGAACCCGGCACCATTGGGCAGCGCCGGTTGGATCGAGTTCCCTCGGATTCAAGATTATGATTTGAAGATTTTTATGAACCAGGGAAGGGAGGAGGTGCGAGGAGAGTGAGTGTGATTTTGACAGTCTGGATGTGCCCATTGAACCGACATCTCTCCAGACAGACCCTCAGGAGTATCCCTCCCAGGCTATCTGAGTCCCTTCTCATTTTTGTTTTACAAGAAAGTTGCTGTCACTCTGCAACTCCCTGTTGAGGAAGCTGTTGATGATCAAGAAGAGCCTGATTTTGTGGAAATGATGGATATTCCAGAGTCTAGATGACTGTCTATTCCCTTGCATAAATCTTTTAGGAAACAGACAGTAAAAATTCTGAAAACTCCTCATTCTATCCTCCCTGTGGTAAAAGGATGGACAAGAGGTATGCTTTATCAGGCTCTGATACGGAGTTCCTATCCCAGCAGTGCAGCCATGTGGGGGTAGTGCAGGCTGCAGCCTGTGACAAGGCTAATATTCCTCTAGCCTCTCACCCTCCTGAAAAGGATTCCAGGAGGATGGATGCCATGGCAAAAAAGCAGTACATGGCAGCATCTTTGGGACTCAGACAAGCAAATTATATGGCTTACGCAGCTAGGTACCAGAAATCCAGGTGGGATACTGTCCTGGCCCTAGCAAAACAGGCCCCTGAACAGCTTGCCAGGGAGCTGGAGCAGGTGGCTGCGGATGGTATTGAGGCATCCAAGGTGCAATTTCATGCTGCTGTAGACTCTAATGATGTTTCATCTAGAGTTATGGCTACATCTGCGTCTCTTCAGCAGAATGGCCTGGCTCAGATGTACTGCCCTGTCACAGGATACCCAATCTAAGGCTATGGATTTTCCTGTTGTGGGAAATTCTCTGTTTGGGGAGCAGACAGAGAATTATATGAAGAAAATGGATGAGTATAGGACCACCTATAGGCGTGCACAGGCCAAAGAAAGGCAAGTCACTCCTCAAAGGCAGCATGTCAGGGGCAGGGGCAGGCCTTTTCATAGGCCGTTTTACCAAGCCCAGGCCTCCTCTTCTGCTTATGCCCAGAGGGGGTTCTTTAGAGGAAGGGGCAGAAGGGGCTCTAGTAAGCGTGCTTCTACCCCTCAACCCAAAGCCCCTGCAAAACAAGCTCCCTGATGGGGTAGCCAGGGCCGATTCTCCACTACCGGTAGGGGGCAGGCTGGCTTACTTTGTCCAGGACTGGAAGTCTTTAACATCAGACAAGTGGGTCCTGGAAGTAGTAAGCCAGGACTGGTTCTCAGCTTCAAAATATTTCCGAAGATGAGAGCAGATCTTTCCACCTGCAAACCCATCAGAGGCACTTGCCCTGGAAGCAGAAGTTTCTTCCCTTCTGGCTCTCAGAGCCATGGAAAGGGTTCTACCCTTACACCAGGGCAAAGGGTTGTATTCCAGGTACTTCCTTACCCCAAAAAAGACAGGAGAATGGTGGCCCATTCCGGATCTCAGGTATCTAAACAAGTACCTTTTAAAACCAAAGTTCAAAATGGTGACCTTGGGGATTATTTTACCCTCTCTAAGGCCAGGGGACTGGCTAGCCTCCCTGGACCTCAAGGATGCCTACTTCCATGTTCTCTTCAGAAGCTCCCATCAAAAGTACCTCAGATTCGAACTGCCCTCAGGCCATTACCAGTTCAGAGCAATGCCCTTCGGCCTCTCCTCGGCTCCAAGGGTATTCACAAAATGCCTGGCAGTAGCAGTTGCTCATTTAAGAAGGCGAAAGATTGCCATCTTTCCTTATCTGGACGACTGGCTCATTGTAGGCCAGTCTCCAGAACAGGTCAAACTGCATTTACAAGTAACCCAGCAACTGCTTACATCTCTAGGTTTCCTTCTCAATCTTCCAAAGTCAGTTCTGGAGCCTGTCCAGCTTCTCACCTTTATAGGCGCAGAACTGAACACAAAAGAAGCCAGAGCCTTCCTTCCTCTGGAAAGAGCAAGGACCCTGGTGTCTCTGGCCTCCTCTTTCACCCTGCAGGTCTCTCGACCAGCAAGGCATTTTCTACAGCTCCTGGGGCACATGGCTGCTTCTACAGCAGTGGTGCAGGGAGCGAAATTTCAGATGAGGGACATTCAGTTCCATTTGAGAGCCTTTTGGTCTCAAAGGACAGATCCCCTATCCAAATTGATTCCAGTAACTCGAACCCTGATCCAGGCCCTTCAGTGGTGGCAGGATCAGAACAATCTGAGACAGGGGTTCCTTCACTTCCCAGTCTCATTCCTTGACCTTACTACAGATGCATCCCTCTTGGGGTGGGAGCTCACATGGGCGACCTTTCCACCAAGGGCTATGGTCCCCTCAGGAATCTCTGCTCCACATCAATTTGCTGGAGCTCAGAACAGTTTTTCTAGCACTCCAGGTTTTTTCCACATCTGTCCAGAACAAGGTAGTTCAGGTCAGAACAGACAATACCACTACAATGTGGTACATCAACAAGCAAGGGGGCACTCGGTCTATGGCCTTGTGCACCGAAGCGATGAAGTTGTGGTCTCTGGATTATTTTCTGAACGCCTCCCTTACGGCAGTTCACCTCCCAGGCAAGGACAATGTCCTAGCAGATGCTCTTAGAAGGATTTCCCAGGACCATCATGAGTGGACACTGGATCCCCTAGTACTGGAGGTAATATTTGCCAGATGGGGCACTCCGCAAATAGATCTCGTTGCAGCCCCAGGCAATCACCAACTTCCCCTTTTTTGCTGCAGGCCCCCAGTGTTGGGCTCAGTCCCTCTGGATGCCTTCCTTCTCAGTTGGGAAGGGAAGTTTCTCTATGCTTTCCCCCCTTCCCCCTTCTTTTCAAAGTGCTAGTCAGAATCAGATCTCAATCCTGCAAGATATTCTGATTGCTCCAGATTGGGCCAGGCAGCCCTGGTACCCACTCCTCATGTCCTTAGCAGTCCACCCTCCCCTATGTCTTCCCAGAAATCACAACCTGTTAACCTGTGCCATGGGGAGAGTTTGGTATCCGAACCTCAAATCTCTCAATCTCAAGGCTTGGCTCTTGAAGAGTTAGAATTTGCTGACCTACACCTTTCTCAAGGTGTATTGGATATCTTGAAGGCCTCTAGGAAGCCTTCCACCAGGGCTACCTATAATTCAAAATGGAAGAGATTTTCCATATGGTGTGCTGGTAAACATATTTCCCCAGAATCTGCTGGTGTGCCCACGATCCTGGATTATTTGGTGCATTTGAATTCCTTGGGGCTGAGACCAGCTACCCTAAAAGTGCACTTGGCAGCTGTGTCTGTCTTCTTGTCAGCAGGTAAGCCCTCTTCTTTATCAGCTCACCCTGTGTTCTCCAAGTTTTTAAAGGGTTGCTTCACCAACCCCCTGCTCAGGGATCCTGCCCTGCTTGGGATCTTAATATTTGCATCGCTCAGCTTATGCAACCCCCTTTTGAGCCATTGTCTTCAGCAGAGCTGAAGTACTTGACTTGGAAAACTGTGTTTCTGGTAGCCATCACCTCTGCCAGGCGCATAAGTGAGCTACAAGCCTTGTCAGTGGAGCCTGATTTTATCTCATTTCATAGAGATAAGGTAGTCATCAGGACTAACAGGAAGTTTTTGCCTAAGGTGGTTTCAGACTTTCACCTTAATCAATCCATGTCTCTTCCTGTGTACTTCACTGACCATTCCTCCTCTGGTGAGAGGAGATTGCACAGTTTAGATGTCAAAAGAGCCCTTAGTTACTATATAGAACGTACCAAGGGTCACTGGTTCGAATCCCTCCAATTGTTCCTCACTTATGGTGAGGTTGGTAAAGGGAAACCTGCCACTAAAAGATCCATTGCCAGGTGGATTGTCTCTTGTATCCAATTCTGTTATGAAAAACTGAGTAAGGTTCCTCCCTCAGGCCTGAGGGCTCACTCTACCAGAGGTACAGCTGCGTCTCTGGCTGCTGCCAGGGACATTCCTATCCTAGAGATATGTCAAGCAGCTACCTGGAAAACAGTTCACACTTTTACTAAACATTACTCCTTGGATATTCAGGCTAGGAGTGATGTCGATTTGGCACAGCTGTGCTTGAGCCTATTTCCCAAGTAGGTTCTGTCCCTCCTCCATGGAGGTACTGCTGTGTAGTTCATATGTCATAATATAGCAAGACTTCATGTTGTTTGAAGAAAAATTACTCACCTTAGTAATGTTGTTTCTTCTAATGGAGTCTTGCTATATTATGACCTCCCCAGCCTGCCCCCTCTCAGAACCTCTGTTTTTGGGATGTGGGTGGGCATTGCAATGTTGGCACTTCTTTGATGCTCACTTTTTCACCCTTCTAGGGTGCTTAGGTGTTATGCTTAAATTTTCCTTCTTGAATCCTCCGACTTGAGTCTTTGTTTTGGGATCAAGAACAAAAGAGTGTTTTGTGGTTAGTAGCCAGTGGCTAGTGTAGGTTTACGGCTTCCACACAGAACCTTAGTGAGTTTTTGCTCGTAAAGATCTGACAGTTTAAGTTTGAGCTTCAACAGACAGAGTGTTCAACTGAGCTCGCGCTCAAGATTCCATGCCCTGCATGGAAGTTAACTCTTTCACCTCCGGAGCAGTTCTAACCTGGGGTTATATTGCATATGTCATAATATAGCAAGACTCCATTAGAAGAAACAACATTACTAAGGTGAGTAATTTTTTCTTTTGGTCTGTTTCTTCTTAACCTTTGATTGCACAGGTTGTTCACTTTCAACGTCAGTAATGTCAGGCTGTGAATTTACAAAGGAGGATTCAGAGTCCCCTTCCTCTTCAGGAGAATGGTCCCGTAAAGCAGAATGTTGATTTGAGCATGGCGTGTCATCCATTTTGGGCAGTTTAGCCGTTGTAAGATTTTGGGAAGATTGCCTTTGCCCCTTAGCAGGTAAAAATTCCTCCTCCTGCGGGGGTGGGGTGTGGTGGTATGACAGGATCTAGTAGGGTTTGGGAAAGCATTTCAGGCTCGTGAAGCGGTTGTAGTACAGCTGGGGATGTGATAAGACCCTCAGGATGGACAGGTAATAAGACAGTGGCAACCTCCTCTTGATGAGTGGGGGGTGCCAACGGAACCGTGCTCAAAGACAGGGCCATCAAGTTAGAGGCTGAAGCGTGCTTCTCTTGAGCAGAATGGACAATATCGTTCTGATCCCAAAATGTACCCTTGTTATGCACAGCCCATGGGCATTGGAGGAAGAGATGCCCTATTTCCTCACAAAGATTGCATTTGGGAGGGCTTTGACAACAGTTTCTGGGATGACCAACTTGTAAGCAGAATCTACAGACCAAAGCATCCCAGGCATTACTAAGGTGTGAGAAGGAACCACACCTATGACAAGTCTTAGGCTGATCTGGGTAGAAGCAAAAACCACGATCCAGGCCAAGATAGAAACAGCTGGGCAGATGCAGAGGCCTGTCTTCCGTCATACGTAGTTTCAGTCACAATTTCCAACCCCCTGTCCAAATGTGTTCACGATCAAGGATCAGAGTAGGGCGATCAAGAACATCAGCCTGTTGCTTAACCCAATGCAAAACATCCTGGATATGCCATTTCATTACGAAATAAAATCGTAACAGTTTTAACTGATGGTCTAGTTAAAGGAATGGCAATGAAAGGAGCCCATAGAGTAGAATGTCGCAAATTATTGTGTTTTGTTCAGAATTTTTCCAAATGTGCAGGAGTGTTAAATGAGACATCAAAGATCGTATCCCCAGAAATATGAATGAGGGCAAAGATATCAGAGGCTAAGTAATTCATAGAATCCTTAAGCAGCTTCCTAGCAACATATATCCTGTCGGTGGAAAATCCAATTCTCTTAAGTCTAACTGTATTTCTTCTGGCCCTAAGGTTTACCCAGATTAGAAGATCAGCCATCCAGCCTAGGGTTGGCGTGGCCTAGCCTCCACCATGGTCAAGAGGTGGGGGTCAATAGGTGGTTGACCCATTTGGTCCTGCACATTAAGTGGAGGAGCTCTGATCAGTAAGATCTGCCCAATGAAATTAGAGGCTCTAGGCAGCTCTGGAACAGTTGTGGTGGGGTTTTCAAGCAAAACATTTAAATCTTGAGGTAGTAAACCACCACCCCCTGTAGCAGGTTCAGCAGTTACAGGTGAATCGATAACAACAGCAATATGCTGTGCAGTATTACCTGTCAAAGTGTCAGTGATGTGGCAGTCTCTGTGGCCAGTGATGTGGCAGTCCATGTAGCCATCCTTCAGGGAGACAGAATGTATCTCCGAAATTGGGGCTTCAAGAGTAAAGGCAGCAGACTTGGGAAGTGAAGCGGTCATTGAGTGGGAAGAAGTCGGCATCCTGTCAACCATTCGGGGAAGAGTCTGAATCTCCAGCATTGTAGGGGCGATCTTGCTGGAGCCAGCGTTTGCCATCTGGTGCCAGGATCCAATCGGCAGCCTTCAACACGCGTTCCGGGGACCAGGAGTTGCAGCGCACAACATCAGGCCTGTGCACACTCACCCCTGGCAGATCTTGATCCTCAAGCGAATTTACACAGGGTACATCATGAATGTGCTGTTCAAGCAGCAGCAGGTTACTGTGTGAGGCAGCGCTCGCCTTAGAATCCGAAAAAGTCACAACTGGCACGTCCATAACCTGAGGGTTTTAACAGCCTGTGGTGCAACAAGGTCAGTCAACGCAACATTTCCAGTAGCATAAGCCTGCTCTTTAGTAGCAATGTCTATGTCCGAGGAAGTCATCACTACGACATAGTATCAGGAATATCCATAGAACTACTAAAAATGATAGCAGTCTGTGCAGCAAGAGCTGCCACACATCCGTCCTCCTCCTCCACAACATCCATGTTACTTCCATCACCAGGAGCAACACAGCTCTCTACCCAAGAGTAGAGGAATTTTTTATTGAAAACTTTAAAACAAAATAAACAAAATTGTATTGCATCATACAAAATCATAATGAAATAAATCAAAAACAGAAATAAGTATTACAGCATACACGAAACACAAACATAAATAATCCGTATTAGTACATAACCCCTACTCCATCCCCACTAAAAGAGTAGGGGAATTTCCCCGGTGTCCTGGCCAAATGTCCCCCATTCACTAAAAATACCACCAACAACAGCTTAATCTGGTTCAGTGTCAGTTGGCATCCATCTGTATCCGCCTCCCTGGGGCCGAGACTTAAAATAGGCAGAATTATCTAGTCAACAAAAACTAACTAAATGAATAAATCTCCAGTCCCTCAGACTCAGGGCTTGGCTGTTGAGGTCTTGGAGTATGCTGAACCTGCACCTCTCTGAAGGGGTGCTAGAGGTCCTTAGGGTTTCTAGAAAACCCTCTACCAGAAAGACTTACACCACCAAATGGAAGAGGTTTTCCATTTGCTGCCAATAGAAACAGACTGTCGCCAGGCTGGTTTTCCAGCCGTTTTGGACTATCTGGCACACCTGCATTCCCTTGGCCTTAGGCCTTCCACCCTTAAGGTACACCTAGCAGCTGTCTCTGCATACCTCTCAGTTGGAAAAGGGGCATCCCTGGCTGCCAACCAGGTATTCAGAAAGTTCTTCAAGCTTTCTGCACTTGCATCCCACTCACAGGGAACCCAACCCTGCATGGGACCTCAATATATGCATTGGTCAGCTAATGCAACCACCGTTTGAACCCACGTCCTCAGCAGAGCTTAAGTATGTAACATGGAAAGCAGTGTTCCTGGTAGCCATCACCTCAGCCAGGAGGATCAGTGAGCTCCAGGCCTTGTCCACAGAGCCAGATTACATAGCAGTTCATAGGGACAAGGTGGTCCTTAGGACTAACAAGAAGTTCCTCCCTAAGGTGGTCTCGGACTTTCACCTTAATCAGTCCATCACTTTACCAGTCTTTTTTACTGAACACTCCAGTTCAGGGGAACGTAGATTGCATAGCCTTGATGTCAAGAGCATTGTAAGCTACTATTTGGATCACAGAAAGGGCCACAGGCAGGATAGAACCCAGCTCTTCCTAACCTATGGAGATGTGGGGAAGGGCAAATTTGCCTCAAAGAGGTCCATTGCCCGCTGGGTTGTTGCCTGTATTCAAGTCTGCTACAGCAAAGTGGGTAAAGAGCCTCCTGTAGGCTTCAGGGCCCACTCTACAAGGGATACAGCTGCTTCAGTAGCAGCTGCAAGAGATATCCCTTTGTTGGAAATCTGTAAAGCAGCTACCTGGAAAACAGTTTACACCTTTACCAAACACCACAGCCTGGATACCCAGGTCAGGTGTGATGACAGGTTTGGCACAACAGTACTGCAGAGCCTGTTTCCTAAACAGGTTCTCTACCCTCCTCCAAAGGTACTGCTTGGTAGTCTGCATATGTCAGAATACAGTAAGCTTTAAGCTGGCCGGTGGTGTGGAGGCTGAGCAGCGATGCCTTACCTCCTGCCACACTGGTGACCTGTGTTTGTGGTGCAGGCGTGTGGCTTGGGGGCGGGCTGGGGTGGAGGGGATCAAGGTCCAGAGGACCGCTTTCCTCCCGGGGAGGGTGGGAACAGGGCCAGTGTTTGCCTGACACCCCAGCGGAGGCTAGGTGTTGGCACGCCTGGCCAATACAGCAGTGGGCACGGAAGCGGAGCAGCTGGCAGGTGTGCTGGGCATGTGGACACTGCACGTGACATGTCTATTATCAGCTTTGCACGCTCTGCCACCGAAATGGAAAAAAGGAAAGGCAGTCAGGTTGAGCGGGCTTGATGGCCGTCCGCCTAACACCTTCTCCGGGAGGGCGCCACCAGTACTGAATCTGGTCCTGGTTGGGAGTTGGGGGGCTCCCCACCATGGGGGGGGTAAGCCGTGGGCATAGCAAGGTGGTGGCCCAATTGGGAGATGGTGTGGATGGACGGCAGATGGAGAAAAGGGATGCCTGGAAGCAGGAGCCGACTGGAGGCCACGGGTAGAAACAGTAAGTAAAAAAAAAAATAAGAAAAAGAATACAGCAAGATTTCCTGGCGTTTGAAGAAAAAAATTACTTGCTATAGTAATCTTGTTTCTTCCAAGGGAGTCTTCCTGTATTCTGGGCTCCCACGTTACCTCCCCAACTAGAACCTATGGGCACTGCAACACCGCTGTCCATGCTGTTTAAAACCTATGAGTGTTTCTTTCTTGGGCTTAGTGACTAGAATCTTAGTGTTGCCTACATTTTTATTTATTTATTTAATTAGCTTTTGTTAACTGGGTAGGTACACTAGACAAGTTATATGCCTATTTTCAGGAACGACCCGGAGAGTACAACAGGTATAACAGGGTACATCAATACAACATAATAGATCAACAAGTACATATACATTTTGTGTTTAGGTTAATTGAGTCGACAAAGCAGCAGGGCAATATACAGTGCAAGTAGTGCAGCATTGACTATCTGATACAAAAGTGCAAGTAAAGCAGCAGTGACTATCTAATACAAAGAGATGCAGGAGGAGAGATGGACGAAGAATTGGTAACAGATTCAATTTAGTTTACTTGTGGTTCCAGGAGTAGGGTGCCTCGGGGTCTATGGTGCCCAGGGCTTCGTGCTAGGGAGGCTTAAGGCATTCGCAGCGTGAGGCCAGCTTGAGGTGCTCCCACAGGGAGGTCCGGAGGCATTTGTGGGAAGGGACAGTGCGGACCAGCTCGGGGAAGGACTTCCAGAGCCTGGGAGCAAGTGCTGCAAAGTCCGTCACCCATAAGGATGCGGGTAGATGGTACCTTTAGTATCCCTGGGCCCTGGGACCTAAGGTAGTAGGAGGAGCGGTCAGCTGGGAGAGAAGCTGAGCCAGCCCTGAGGGGGTGCCGGTGCTAATCACTTTGCTTCACAAGGCACCCTATGCCAAGGTTTAGGTGATTGGTCGGGGATAGCCATCCTAACTTATCATAGAGTTCGCAGTGATGGGTGAGGCGGGGGGCGGCCAGGGCGAAGCAGCTGATGTTATTGTACGTCGAGTACCGTCTAGTGAGAAGGACTTTTGAGGTACGTGCAAATAGGTGGAGACCATAGCTAAGGGAAGGGAGTAACACTCCCCTGGCGAGAGCCAGATGAGCAGCAGGGGTGAGGTTGTATTTGGCCCTATAGGCCAGTCCCAGCTTACAGTTAACACCTCTGCAGATGTTGAGGATGTGACTCCTTAGGTCCAGTTGGGGGTTGAGCTTCACACCAAGGTATTTGAGGGAGGTCACTGTGTTAAGGGAGGTACCGTCTGCGCAGGTGATTTGCAGAGGGACTGGGGGAGGCACGTATTTTGGCTGAGGAGCCGAATATCATGGCCTTCGGTTTTTTTCTGGTTGAGGACCAGTTTCTATTGGGTGATCAATGCCTGAATGTTCTTGAAGTCCTCAGATAGGTGGAAGTTTAGGGAGGCAGAATCTCGGGAGTGGGCCAGGAGGACCAGGTCATCCGCATACAGGGTGACCCTACATCTGGTAACTACGGCAGGGAGATTGTTAATAAACAGAGAGAAGAGAAGGTGACCCAGCACCGAGCCCTGAGGGACGCCAGAGGTCACAGGCAGGGGGTCAGAGAGGACTTTATTGAATTTGGTTAGCTGTACTCTACCATGCGGTAGTCAGTTACCCATTTCAGAGCTAGGGGGGACAAGCCAAGGGACCTCATCTGCATGCAGAGCAGGTCATGGTCGACAAGGTCAAAGGCCTTGGACAAGTCGATAAACACTGCTCCAGAGAGTTTTCCTGGTCCATGGCTGCTCTGATGCTAGAAGAGACAGAGATCAATGTCATGGTTATGCTGTGCCCTTTATGAAAGCGTGCTGGCGGAGACAGCAGTTCATGGGTTTGGATGTACTCCGAGAGTTGTCTAGCTACAACCTTTTCAAGGAGCTTGCTGATGGCCGAAAGGATGGTGATCGGCCGATAGTTGTCGGGGATTTTAGGGTTGCCCTGCTTAAGCACGGGGACAACCCTGGCCACCTTCCAGATCTCTGGGATCTCCCTGAGGCAAGGGACAGGTTAAAGATGTGGGCCACCGGGGAGGCAATATAGGGGGCGCCAAGTTTGAGAAGCTTGGGCTCCAGGTTATCTAGACCAGGACTGGCGTACTGGGAGAGACCAGTGAGAGAGACAGCACCTCATTTTCCAACACCGCCCTTAGGAGGAAAGGAGGACTGGGAGGGACAGGTTCCTGCTGATCAGTGGATCGGGCAGTTATGACTCCTGGCCATTGTGATATGTGGGAGATGGCAGGTAGGTCAGTGAAGTGGGAGTTGAGAGCGTTAGCAATCGTGGTAATGGATTGTTGCAGGTGGCTGCTCCAGTAATCATGTCGGTAACTCCAGAGTTGGAGTGCCCATGGACCAGGGATTTGATATTTCTCCAGAACCTTCTAGGGTCATTAGCCGAGCTGAGAAGGGCTGTCTTACAGAAATCACTTTTGCCACTCTGATGGCTTTTTGCACTCATTTCTGAGTTTTCTGTATTGTTGTAGCAGGGTCTGGTCAGGGGAGCGTTTGAAGTGAGCCCAGCACTTGTCCCTCGCCGCATAAGGGCGAGAAGGCTCCCATGCAGCCACTTGGTTGCTGTCCCCTGACCCTCCGCTCTTATGATAGGGGCATGCCTATCTTGTAGAGCCCTGAAGGAGATGAGAAACAGGGTTGTGGCTGTGGAGGGATTAGGGCACTATACACCTGACCAGTCAGTGAGCCTTAGTTCCTCCATGAAAACTGCCTTGATCAAACCTGACATAGTTACGGGTGTGGATGATTTTGTGAGGAACCTTTGGGGGTGGGATTTTCCACACGCAGAAGTCCGGGGAGTGGTCTGAGATGGAGTCGGATAAGGTCCCTACTGAGGAGATCCTCTCAGGGTGGTTTGACAGGATCCAGTCCAATAGGGAGCTGGTGGTTCGCCGCTGACCATCGGGTCGGCTCCTGCACAAGTTGCATCAGGGTGTGGGTGGCAAGCAGGGGCTCGAACTGCTTAACGTTTCCACCGCCCAGTTTAGGTTCACATCACCCAGGATTAGGAGTTCTGGTCTCCAGTGCTAGGGCCAATAGTATCCAGGAGGTGGGTGAGGCCCTGGAGCCCTCCCTTAGGGGGTAAGGTGCACACCACATGCAGTTTTTTGCATTACAAGTAGGAGCACAGTGTGTAGCAGCTCACAGGAAGACAGCAATGAGGGTTGGTGAGTCACCAGAGATACTTTAAGGTGGCTCTTGTAGTATATCAAGATACCTCCTCCCTCTTGTTCCATGCTCCTGTCCAGCCGTGAGACTCATAGCCTTGTAGCCCACAGGCTGAGTCAGGAATCGAGGGTTTGAGCCAGGTCTCCGTAATACCAAGGATGTCAGGCTTATAGAGTGAGATACTGGCAACGATCTCATCCAGGTTGGGAAGTAGGCTACAAAATGTTAAGGTGAGCCACTTTCAGCCCCTTGCCTATCTGCCATTCCAGAGGAATAACTGAGGCCGAGGGGAAGGGGCCAGGGTTGGGTTCCATATCACCCGCCAAGGCTAGGATCAGCGGGAAGAGCCACAGGAGGTGCCCTCTGGGGGAGGAACACCTGGTCCTGGGCTTTCGGGCTAGACGTCTCTGGACCCTGGTACGATACAGAATAGGTCTAGGTACCAGTCCGCTTGTGGGATAGCAGGAACTCGAGCGCCAGCCAGGAGATTGGAGAAGGTGAATTCGGTCATTTCATGGAGGTGACGCTTATGTTTCCCATGCTAGGGGCAGTTGCAATGTGGAGGGACACGAGTCCCAGAAGGAGAACATCAAGGATTATGGGGCAGGAGGAGGGATGTTTCCCGGGGCCTTGGGAGACTTCATTACTACGGGCCCTGCTGTACATGGGTCCCCACATCAAGGGGAGTATGATTGAGTAGGAACACCTGAGGAGGAAGGAGGACCCAAATCAAGTGTGGAGCTAGGGTCTAGTGTGAAGGGTAGTAGGTTTACCCCACCCAGCACTCACGGTGGTGAGGAGGGTCACTAGAGACAGGGATGCGGTCCCGAAGGGAGTAAGGGCAGAATATAAGCTGTGGCCTGTGTCAAACAAGGGACTGATGCTCACGGTAGATAAACTCACAGTACAGTTATCCCTTTAGACCGAAGCAGTGACAAGTGTCACGGGAAGGGACAAGACCAGGTGGACCTAGGCAAGTTAGCAAGGACGAACGAGACAGTTGGACAGGTCAGATATCAATGACTAGTGGCACACAGTGCAAGGCAGGCCTGGGCAAGATTCCTGTGGCTAGGGGAAAGAAGCACAACTGGTCATATTACACTTCAATGGCAGTGATAAGGCTATGACAAGACAGATACTACAATACAGATACAATACAGTTTCAGTTTCAGCCCGTCCCTGCAAGCTGATTGGACCCAGTAAGTCCAGTGGCGGGCTTTAGGATTTAATGGGAGGAGGAACGGGGTGAGGAGGGCCGAAAGTTGAGTCCAGGGAGTTATTTTTCCCCAAGGAGTGCCGCGGAGCTGGCACTGCCTGGCACCTCAACTCGGGATTTGGCGGTGAAGCATGGGGGGCCTGCACGGGTTTCCTTTCTGCCTCTCCCTCCATCTGGCGTTTGTCTGTCCTGGGGTCCACGCTCTTCTTAAGGTGGAGGCTCGTGAGGTCAGCATTGGATGTGGCCAATCGGCGAGTCCCGGGAGGAGAAAGAAAGAAATGGCACCAAAATTGAAAATGTTCCCCGGCGCTCTCAAGGTCGTAGCAGGGCTCAGCCGCAAGGTAGGAATGAGAAATGGGTCTTTTGAATGGCGTTTTTGGGTCTCTGGCACTCTCAGGATTCGTGGCAGGGCTCTTGTGGCAAGGTAGGATCGCATAGGAGGAATTTGAGTATCGTTAAGGGTCTCCTGCACCAGCAGGGGCGTCGCTTCTGACCCGGTGAGGTAGAAATTGAGTCCAGGAGTTATTTTCCCCGAGAGGCCGCCGGAGCTTGCGACTCAAGCTGGCACCTCAACTCGGGATTTGGTGGTAAGCACGTGGGGCCAGCACAGGTCTCCCTTGCTTCCCTCTGTTCATGTGAAATAAAGGGGATTGTTTGTTTTGGGTGTGTTACTTACTTAATTATTTATTAAGTTTAGATAGCTTGCTATTACAGTATACATGCTCCGTAAGAATGTGACTGTTGCAGGATGTATTCCAGGGACAGTGGTTTGAAAACTGAGTTTGAGCCTAGCATTCCATCATTAGCATAGGTTCCATTAACCATTTGATGAGGCCATACTGCATTGTCAGAATACATTGATTCCATTGGAAGAAACAAGATTACTATGGTAAGTAATTTTTTCTTCCGTGATAAACTGTATTAATTTTCTCACCTTCAATAATCTGTCTCTCTTCAGATTTTTCACTCTTTTTCCTAAAACTAGAAATGTCATCAATTATCGTGATAGTATATTGTGATATTTTTACACATAATCACAATACTTAAAACTTGTTATCATGATATCCCTACTACCCTAGGGTACTTGGGGAGGGGCCCTGCCTGAGGGGGCAAACTATGGAGTTCATTGGGAATGAAGCAATGGGCGGTATTCAGCACAGAGGTAGAATTTCTGGGACATGTGGATGGTTGAAGAAAGAGCATTCCACCATGTGAGGAGCATAAGTAGAGTGGATATATCTTCCAAAACAGTCAGACAAGGTCTGGTCCAATAGTGTAATGGCTACTAAGCCACCTGCCATGGTCTTGATCTAGATTTGTGTCCCGAATCTGGAACATCGCTGCAGGCTTACAGGAGGAGGAGGACTGATTATTCTACAGGGTACTGTCCTCTGGTTGGGCTGACACTAATTTCTTTGAGCCCCACCTCTCCCTCAGTTGGTGTCAATCTCAGCTGTCCTAAGGAAGGGCCAAGGAAGTCCTTGGGTTTTGGGATGACTTAGAACCCAGAATAGGGTTTTGGAGTGCTTTAGAAAATAGTATTTATGTTTTATGGTGGCCAAAGTTGTGATACTGTACTCCATGTCAAGCTTATTTACAGTGTTTGTGCTTTTGGGTTTCCTTTTAGTATGGTAAAAAGAGCTACATGGTTAAAGGAATGGCATTCTCACCGGACTCCACCAAGATCGCGATCGGACAAACGGACAGCATCATTTATGTGTACAAGATAGGCGAGGAATGGTAAGGTGGCACCTGCATATTTTGGTTATATTGTTTTGAGTGTCCAGTGTGTGGTTTAGTACAATGTACCTTTAAAGCAGAAAAAATAATTTTAAAACTAAAAAATATATTTCTACTTTGGAGTAGAACCATTTGGGCATTGGGTCCCACCACCCTGCATCTAAGTAGATCATGTCCTTTTGTCTACAACATAAAGACGGTGACAGTTTTCTGAGGAAAAACTGTGACAGGCTGGAGATGGTGCAGCTTAGAGTAACCAAAATGCCTAACAAGGCAGGTCCTTTGAGGATCGGCTCAGAGCACTGAACTTGTTCTCGCTGGAGGCCAGAGGGAGAGGGGTCACATGATACAGATGTTCAGTTTCATAAAAGGAATAAACAAGGTGCACTGTGAGTAACTATTTATTTAGTAGGAATGATGGCTTGAGAGCAAAAGTGACATAAACGGCAGAACAATCTACCAGCAGAGGTGGTGGGCACAAAAACCATTACCGGGTTCAAGCACTGCCTGGACAAAGTAAAGGGCTTAATAGTTACTCAGTGGGGTAGCAGTAAGGCAAGGGAGTGAGGGGAAGGGAGTGAGGGCAAAACCCCCATCTAAACAATAAGTCACTGGGTAGGGTGGGGTCAAACTGGGCAGATTGAATGGACCAGTGTTCTTTTTCTGCAGACATAGTCCAGGTTTCTATTTCCAAGTAATTTATAGTTTGATTCCCCCCTCCCAGCACAATAAATGTTACCAGTTTCTTTCTTGTTTTTTTGTTGTAGTTGCTCAGATACCCCATTTCCTTTTTTTTCCCACATCCCCCCCATCTTTTTTTAACTTATGATTTGTTAGCAGTTTTCAGTTACAGCATGTGCATACAGTAGAACTACCCTAGCATGCAGTACCAAAAAGAGAATTTTAGGAATGTTCTGTAAATAAATAAATAAAGTAAATAAGTAAATAAATACATGAAATAATCAGAAAAATTGCAGAGAAGCACAAAGGTATGTGGAGGGTGTGCATTCTGCCTGCAAAACCATAGATAAGGAAAATACTGCAATGGACAAATCACTTCAGAAGCGGAGGGGGAGCCAACCTCTTGGCACAGCTCCCGGGTCGTGCCTGAAAATAGTCACTTGCTGGCTAGTGCACTTATCTGGTTAACAAAAACTAAATAAAATAAAATAAAAAAAAAAACAGCAGCACGACTGCTGCTCATTACGGCAGTGATGCAGGTTTGGGAACGACACTGGGCTGTCAGGGGCTGGCTGGGGGGAGGAGAATTGAGTGTCCCATAGGGTGCTTCCCTCCTACCATGGCGTATTTAGTTGTTCCTTCTGCTGCACTACTGCAACCTTGGTGACCTCCGGTGGTGGTGCAGTCAGGAGACCAGACACACTCTGGGAGTGGGGGGAGAGTGCAGAAATGCTGGTCTGTCATTATGAGCACCGCATGATGGTATAGTGAACCCATGTTCTCGAGAAGGTGTAACAAGTGCGGGACAAAAAAACAGCAGCCAGGAGGCAGGTGAAACCATGTAGGCCTCACACGACTTCATGGGTTCTTGTTCTGCCCCTATTCTAAGCTGGCTTCCAGGGACTGCACAAATAAATTACTGAAAAGAGGATGCAGACTGCATAATGAAAAAGTTAATTTCTCCATGTTGTAAATCAAATTCACAGTAGTCAGGCAGTTTTCAAAATGTGTGTGTGTGTGTGTGTGTGTGTGTGTGTGTGTGTGTGTGTGTTCCTGCGCACGCACGCGTGAATGTGTTATAGGTGCCTGAACCTATTAACCTATAATCACTTTCAGGGGCAGCAGCTTTTCAATGTGGTGAAAAGAGGACCAACCATCAGCACAGCAGTAGAGCTGCTGCTCATGACCCTGGTGACCCATGATCGGAAGTGAGGTCAAGTCACTGGGGGCAAGCCAGGGCAGGAGGATGAAGCACACTAGTCCTGCTCTGTGGAAGGAAGGACTTGCATCCTTCTGTACTACCACCAGCTGGGTGATTGCAGGGGCTGGTGCAGTTTCAGCAGCTTACAGGTTGCAGTGGGAGGGGAGAGCAGGCATTTCAATACGTCCCCTTGCTGGCACCTCATGACATGAGGCTTGCTCTCAGTGGTAGGGAGAGAAACCAGGAGAAAAAATTGGGACTGCTAGGCAGAGGAAGCCCAGCCCACACCCCACTACTAACTTAGGCTAGTATTTCCTCGGGTATCGCTGTCAACCAAGCAGCAGAACATAGGGCCCAACCACAGGTTGGGGGGCACAGGAGGCACGTCATGGTGAGACCCAGGGAGCCCAATAAGTGTAGCTCTGAAGGTTAGGTAGGTGACATTGGCAGAAAGATGTCCTTGTAGCTGTCCCGTGGAGTTAAAAGACTTAAAAAAAAATAAGAAAGTTTAATGAAAAGATATGATGCTAGCCCTGCATCCTGTTTAATGAATCAGGCCTTTGGTCTCCAGAGCGGGACATGGTACTCAAGGGGTGGGGTCTTACCAGATCTCTCTTTGAGGGAGCTCTTGCAGCAGATATTATTTATTTATTTATTGAATTGTTTCACCAGGAAAGATGCACTGAGCAACAATGCTGGTCTCACGGTACATCCTGGGGGAATGGGGAGAGGATGTACAGAGTGCAGTTCAGATACATACATAACAGATGGTGAATACATACATACAGTTGCAAAACAGGTTCATGGCAAATGAGTACAATATAGGCTGTTGCAACAGTTACTGTGATGCCAGTTCAAAGGAGCAGCATTCACATAGTATCAGTACAGAGACCAAGCATAGGATGCAAGGTTGACAATGCATATATTACAGGCAGAACACTAATGATGCAGATACAGAAGGGTGAACACATAGGGTCCAGTCACCCTTTTTGAGCTAGTCTATAAGGGTAGTATAAGTGCAGGTAGGGTGGGGGGGGTGAGAAAGAAGAGAGCCAAGAGGGAGACAAAAGTGAGAGGGTGACGGGTATGCAAGGAGGGGGTCAGAAGCAGGTGGAGGTAGGTGTAAGATAATTGTGCAGAGCAGAGGTAAGGGAGTATAGGGAGGAGGAGTGGTGGATTTGAGGAGGGAGTGTATTCACATTTTAGGCAAGTGGTAGGAGAAGGCTTTTTGTCCAGAGGAAATGGTTCTGCAGGGGACTGAGAGAGTACAAGTGTCAGCTTGGGATCTCAGGGAATAGAGGGAGTGGGTAGGGGTGCCAAGAGAGGAGGAGATATATGAGGGGAGAGATCCAAGCCAGAATTTAGAGATGAACTTAGCACCATATAGCGCATGCCGGGAGTGTAGGGGAAGGAGTTTGAGAGAGCGGTAGAGGTCACAATGATGGGTGTGGGAAGGGGCATCAAGAGCAAAATGACAGAAGGTATGGAAGAGAGAGTCCAGTCTGGATAGGTGGGACTGTGGGGCAGCATCGTAGACTATGTTGCAGTAGTTGAAAATGGGCATGATCATCTTCTGTACCAGCCACTCCTGGCGGCGAGCGGGATGCAGCTGCGGTTTCTGCAAAGGGCCCCAAGCTTAGGCCTTAGCTTTTTCAGAACGGTATCAATGTGTACAGAGAAGTCAAGGTGTCTGTCCAGCCAGATGCCGAGATACCTGAAAGAGGAGGAGTCTTCAAGAGCAGTCCCATCAAGAGTATGAAAGGTGGGGAGGTGACTTAGCCTAGCGAGTCTCTGACTTGTGCCAAAGGACATGGAGGCTGTCTTCTTGGCATTTAGAAAGATTTGATGAGAACTAAACCAGAGTTGTACTTTGGTGAAGTCGGACCAGTAGGACTAAGGCCGCCAGGCGTTAGGACCGCACGAAAAAATCTTCTAGCTAGCAGTCTGTGTCGGGGCACCATCCCAGTTCTTTTCCCGTCGTTGACCTGCTTAGTTCGGCTCCATGGATGCCTCGTCTTAGCAGTTGACTGCGCTTTTGTCCTTTTCAGGCAAAATACTTTTTTCTTCTACTTCCATCGAAATTTTTTGCATGTCTTCGCCCTCTCCACTGCGGTGCAAGTCCAAGTGCAAGTGCGGGAAGCAGATCCTAGTCAAAGAAAGCCACACGGCCTGCCTGATCTGCCTGGGCCCAGACCACCGGCCAGACGATTGCCTATACTGCCAGAAGTTCAACAACAAAACCAGGATCAGAAGAGCCAACACTTTGAAAGCCTATCTGCTGGAGATAAAGGTGGCAGCCATGCAGAAATCCTCTTGGGGATGCAACTCATCGTCTCCTGCCAAGGAGTCTCCCCCCAGAGAGAAGTCGTCGGGAGGGAAACACCACCACCATCGGGAAAAGGATAGGGCCAGGTCAGAATCCCTCCCAAAATCTCCTCAAAAAGCTTCCCTCCTCCTCCTCAGCCTCTGGCGGGAGTTCGGGGTCACTCCCTCTGACTTCTGCTGGGACTAGCATGAAGAAGACACCCTCCTCCTCTCACAAAAAGCCCAGGGAGCCATCTTCTTCATCCAGGCACTCATCTGCTCAGCTCCCCCTGGCCCACCGACCCCACAAGGCCTCATGTGGGTCAACCCATGAGGGACAGTCGCCTTCAGGCAGGCCATAAGACCAGTGGCTCATCCAACAAACACAGGTGTTCGGATGACTCCACCAGGTGACAGGAGACCGTCTGTCATCAGACGCCTCCACTCCCCACTAAGTGTCGGTCGCAGGCAAATGATGAATGCCCTGCAAGCCAGGCGCCTTTACCTGAAACCCAGGTCCCAACGCCTGACAGGAGGCAATCGTCAGCCGACAACCGGACGCCTGCTCCTCTTTCGAGAGCTCAGTCGCCCGAGGGCAATCAGCCTATGCCAGATACTGGGTCGGACGACAGGTCTGCTGTGGATACTTAGCTAGACCCACAACGTGACACAGCGAAAGGGAACTCCCCTGTTCGAACGCTGGCCCCAGAAGGTCCTAAAGAGCCAGCTTCCCAGCCCTTCATACCAGACGCCCGCCCCACCGGTCGTCCCTTTGGCAGACTTCAGGGCCTTGTTCACCACATGGTGGAATACTGTCAAAGACGATCTACTATACAGGCCACCGGAGCCTCCCCCAAGGAACCCCCAGTGGCGCCTCCTCCAGTTCCAGACGACAAGGCACCCGATAATGGTAACTGCCCACCGCACAGTCCAAAGGGCAAAAGGAAACGTCATCCGTCTTCTGTTCCGTCCTCGAGTGGGCTTCCGCCTTCGTCCTCAGGAGAGGATGCAGGGGATTCATCTTCAGAATCCTCTTATGGTGACGACTTTCCCCCTGTATCCCCTGGCCCAAGGGACTCGCCCAGGTCACCCCCCGGATGACCCCTCCTTTCTGGATATAATGCAGCAGATCCAGACAATCTACGAATGGGACACGGAAGAGTTGGACCCGGAAAGGAGACGTTTAGCCAAATTTCTGGGTTCAAAGGATCCTAAGCCACTTGTTATTCTGCCCCGCTACAGCCCTTCCAGGACATTACCAGGCTTACATGGCAGAGACAGTCATCCATGTCTGCAGTGGCCAGGAAAGCAGACAGGTTGTACAGGTCCCCTAAAGAGGAGCCCTTTCTGGGGGAGAACCCCAAGTCGGATTCAGTGGTGCTCGCTGCAGCCCATGGTTGGGCTAGCCGCCCTAAACAGTTAAGCACCCAGCCCCTGGATCCGGAATCCAAGAAATTGGACCACTGGGGCAAGAAGGTCTACTCAACCGCCATGGGGACCATCCATTCCCTAAACTTTCTGGCCCACATGGTCACCTATCCGAAATCCATGTGGGAGAAAATAATGGAGCTCGGTAAGGCCCAGCCAGACTCAGATGGCTAGAATGATCTGTTGGCTTACATTCAGTCTGGCATGGATGTTGACAAGCACATCCTCCACTGCTCCTATGATTCCGCCAACATGGCAGCCAGAGCGGCAGCCTCAGGAGTTTGCCTGAGGAGGCACACCTGGCTACGGGTGTCTGGCTTTCGCCAGGACCTCCAAGACGCCATCTTGGACGCCCTGTTTCAGGGCCCAGTTCTTTTCGGCCAAGATGTAGAAAAAGTCATTAGGGGCCTACAGGATTCAGGAAAAGTGGTAGCTGATGTTCATAAAATGTACAAATCGGAGCCTGCAGGCTGCCCGTCAACGCCCTTTTTGCAGGAACCAAGGGCAGCAAGGAAAATGTCAGCCTCATGGCAAGGGTTTCAAAAGGCACTGCCACCCCGTCCCTTCAGGTGCCCAGGGACCTAAGCACCCCAAGGCACCCCGAACTCCCGTGTCCAACCCTTCAAACGCAGCATGCCTCCCAGCCGCCCCTCCCCAGTCGCCAGTGTTTGCAGGGAGACTGTAGGAAGGAGATTCTCCTCTGCCTCTCAGAGTGGGCCAGTATTACATCAGACCAGTGGGTTCTATAAACCATCCAGAGGGGTCACTCCCTGGAGTTTCTGAGTTCCCCCAGACAATCCACCCGTTCCCTCCCACTGTTCACCCAGTCATGCCCTTCTTCTGAAAGAAGAGATTCAGACCCTTCAGAAGAGGGCTATTCAGTTGGTTCCACCTACCCAGCAGGGCAAAGGCGTCTACTCCCAATTTTTCCTGGTTCCCAAGAAAACAGGAGACTTTCATCCCATACTGGAGCTCAGTAAGCTCAACCAGTTCATCCAGTACAGGAAGTTCTGAATGGTGACCCTGGCAAGCCTTCTGTCCCTTATCCATCGAGGAGACTGGCTATGCTCCCTAGACATGCAGGACGCATACATGCACATAAAGATCCTACCCTCTCACAGGAAGTTTCTGCGCTTCCTCTTTCTGGATCAGCACTATCAATTCAGGTTTCTGCCCTTTGGCCTCTTGTTGGTGCCCAGGGTCTTCACCAAGTATCTGGTGGCGGTAGCTGCACTCTTGAGGAGAAAAGGCCACTTTGTCAACCCCTTCCTCGATGACTGGCTCATTTCGGCACAGCCAGAAGACCAGCTAACCGACGCCCTGAGGGAGATGCTGAAGTTGTTTCATTCTCTGGGCATCACCTTAAATTGGCCGAAGTCGCAACCCTGGCCCTCCCAATGGCTTCAGTATATTGGGGCAGTCCTCGACACCAGTCAGGGAAAAGCTTTTCTGCTGTCGGACAGAGCAGTTCGGCTGATGGACCTGGCCTGCAGGGTTCAAACATCAGACCAAGTCTCAGTGAGGGTAGTCCTGCAGTTACTAGGGCATATGGCAGTCTCCATAGCCATAGTCCCCCTTTCGAGATTGAACATGAGGACTCTCCAGTGTCACCTCAGAGTTCAATAGGACCAGGGCTCGGACAATTTGGGCCACCCTGTTCGAATCTCAGAGGTGGTCCATCGCTCCCTTAAGTGGTGGCTAAATCTAGTTCACCTCGAGCTGGGAGTTCCCTTCCAGAGACGGAGCCCGTCGCAGGTCCTCACGACAAATGCTTCAGGTCTTGACTGGGGCGCCGAGGATCTTGGACTGTCACAGAACAGTCTCTACATATCAGCGTGCTGGAGATGAAAGCCATTCTATATGTCCTTCAAGCCTTTCAGGATCAGCTGTCCCGGGGTCCACTCTTGGTACAGTCAGACAATACCCCGGTAGTCTTTTATCTAAAAAAGCAAGGGGGCATTCAGTCATACCCCCCTCTGCAGAGAAGCAATGAGAGTTTGGGACTGGGCAGTAGAACACAATCTGCACCTCATGGCAGTTCATGTGTCAGGAAGTCAGAATGTTCTCTCCGACAGTTTAAGTCACTCTCGTTCTCTGAACCACGAGTGATAATTGCTTTAGGAGGTGGCAAACAACCTCTTTGACAGATGGGGCTGTCCAGAGTTGGACCTCTTTGCGCCGTGCAATGCCAAACTGCCACATTTTTGCTTGCTAGATCCAGACCCTGGTGTTTTCTGATGAGACGCATTGTCCCTCTTCTGGACAGGGAGGTTTCTGTGCGCCTTCCCTCCCTTTCCTCTTCTTCAGAGAGTTCTGCTCAAGTTGCAGACAGAGGAGGCCAGAATGATTCTGGTAGCTCTTCTTTGCCCTCGGCAGGTCTGGTATCCACTGCTGCAGCAACTGGCCACAAAACCCCTCGTGCAGTTTCCCCACTCCACTCACTTGCTCTCCCAGGAGCAGGGGACACTCGTCTATCCTGCTGTATGGTCTCTTCATTTGCATGCCTGGCTTCTACAGTCCTAGCAGAAGAGAGGCTGGGAGTGTCAAGCACAGTGGCAGAGATTTTAGTGGCAATGAGGAAATCTTCCACCAGGGCGACCTACGCCATGAAGTGGAAGCATTTTTGCCTATGGGTGACAGCACGTTCCCTAGATCCCTAGATTGTCCGGTCAAGTACGTGCTGGAATACCTTCTCCACCTTTTGGATTTGGGTCTTAGCTGCTCATCTGTTAAGGTGCACCTTTACGCCTTGTCTGCATACCATGCACCCTTGAGGGGGAGGACTCTGGCACAGCTAGATGTATGCAAGATCTTCTTGAGAGGTGTTCTACACATCAGACCCCCGAGAAGGGACACTGTCCCTCCTTGGGATCTTCTTTTTGTTTTAGAAAAGCTCACCCTGACCCCTTTCGAACCGTCCGCGATGTGCGAGCTACACTTTTTTTTTTTGAAAGCGTTATTTTTAGTTGCTATTACTTCTGCTCACAGAGTTTCTGAGCTCCAGGCCCTCATGTGCAAGGAGCCTCATCTTGTGTTCCACAGGGACAGGGTGGCACTGCGTACAAACCCTAAGTTTCTTCTGAAGGTGTTGTCTGAATTGACGCTGAACCAGGACATCCAGCTTCTGGTCTATTATCCAGAGTTTTCCAACAGGAGAGAGGCCCTGTTGCACACCCTGGACGTTCATAGAATTCTTAGATATTATATTCATAGAACTAGTTCTGTTCGTCAGACGGGCCAGTTGTTCATCTCGTTTGCTCATCAGAAGACAGGGGCACCTGACACTAATCAGATGCTAACTAGGTGGTTAGTTCACTGCATTTCTTTTTGTTACCAGCATCATAGTGGCTTCTATATGGAGTCCCTTTCAAGTGTGGGTGCTTTTTGTTGCCTGTGGGTTGCTAAGACCAGTGGATGATACTGCAGCTCCCATCGGGACAATTTGCGTCAGCATCTTGATTGTTTCTTTGATATTTGCAAAATTTCTATGAGTGAAATTGACTAATTGAGGCATTGGAAGGAGGGGTTTACTTGAGGTGGTCACACTGTTGCTGGCTGCTCTGCTACACAGCAGTACATACCACTAAATGTAAATTGGACGTGGATATTTGTAAACCAGGGGATTTAATCTCTAAATAGGTGTACTTGGGGTATTTCTGAGACCTCGAAGGGCCGGGTGATGTACTTCTGGTCCGCGAGGGCTATTTAAGGTACTTGCGCCAGCGAGCGGCGCTTCTATATGGAGTCCCTTTCAAGTGTGGGTGCTTTTTGTTGCCTATGGGTTGCTAAGACCAGTGGATGATACTACAGCTCCCATCAGGACAATTTGCGTCAGCATCTTGATTGTTTCTTTGATATTTGCAATATTTCTACTAGTGAAATTGACTAATTAAGGCATTAGAAGGAGGGGGGTTTACTTGAGGTGGTCACACTGTTGCTGGCTGCTCTGCTACACAGCAGTACATACCACTAAATGTAAATTGGACGTGGATATTTGTAAACACGGGGAATTAATCTCTAAATAGGAGTGCTTGGGGTATTTTTGAGACCTCGAAGGGCTGGGTGGCGCACTTCTGGTCCACGGGGACTGGGTCCACATGTCAGCGGCGGTGCGTACTCATAGTGCGGAGATCGCACAGAGACGCGCCTGAGTGTGTGTCTTGCATGGACAAGGGAACAGGGGCACACTGAACCATCATCAGCATTCCTGCACAAGAAGCGGGTAAGAGATTTCCCTAAAGAACGTTAGTTGCACACTACGAGTAGTGACTTGTGAGACGCTAAGCTACACGTTAGGTTTAGTATAGAGTTTAAAGTATAGAACAAGCCACGATTAAAAAAAAAAAAAAATGGATGTCCCGGAGAGTGATGTACTTCAAGTGCTGGAAACTTTGTGTCAGAAGGGGAAATTAATAAAATGTATTCATTATAACATGTGTAAAGTAGGTAATTTGGTATCAAGGCTAGATTACTCATGTAATAAATGTAAGGAGAACGTGGTATTGTTACAACAACTGGCAGCGTTGGGGAGAAAGGCGCCACAGGCCTGTAGTTCACCAGGTATAAACCCCCCAACACAGAACTGCATTACCTTGTAGTTATGTATCTACAGATACAAGTAGAGGTTCAGATACTGAGGGTTGGGTTACCGCTTCTGAAGACATTGACTCTAGTAGCTGGGCAATGGTTACTAAAGGACCAGGGAAAAAGAGAAGGAGAGCAATGGGGCCATCTGACATATTGCAACAAAATAAATATTCCCCCCAAGCACCATTTCTGAAACTAGTTCAAACCCAGTCACTGAGATTATCCCTAAGGGTAATCAAGTTGTGGTTATAGGAGATTCTATACTGCGAAAGACAGATACAAGTGTCGCAAGGGGAAATAAAGGCTATACTATTGTAAATTGTCTCCCTGGTGCAAGGATAAGTGACATCAAGAGTCGACTACCAAAATTACTACATCAGATACCAAACACAAACTGTGGTGTTACATGTGGGTAGTAATAATGTGGGAAGGGATCATGAGAAGGACATTGTTATGGAACTACTCGCATGTGTGGATTTAATACAAGAGAAAGGGCAGACATCTATCGTTTCAGGTATTCTCCCCCTGTATGGTTGTAATCCTGAAAAAAATCTTACCATACAGAGGATAAATGTTAGATTAATAAATGGCTGTAAAAACAGAGGTGTCCACTTTATTGATATATGGGACTCTTTTTATGATAATGAACAAATGTATAAGAAGGATGGGCTACATCTCAACTCGCTCGGAACCCGTACATTAGCTACTGCAATAAAAATTTCCACACAGCAAAATTTAACCTAGATACGGAAGGGGGAGGGTACCTGCCGGACTTATCCAAGCAAGTCCTAACTGAATGTAGGCCCCTAGCAAACTCTAAGCCTAAATTAAAAAAGTGATGTACACTGCTTGCTCACAAATGCTAGAAGTCTGAATAATAAGATGGATGAGCTGCAGGTTGAACTAAGAAGAGGAATACAAATGGCTTTTATTACTGAGACTTGGTGGACAGGAGATGTAGCATGGGGCGACATATCCCTGGATATGACCTGTATCACCTGGATAGAAGGGATGGGGTAGCTGCATATATATCAAGTACTCTAAAGTCTACTAATATCTCTGATAAAATAAAAAAAGATATGGGGACAGGGCCAGAGACTATTTGGATTAGGGTGGAAACAGGTGATAGTGCACCCATCCTTGTAGGGGTATGCTATAGGCCCCTTGCACTTTCTATAGAGACCTCTAGGGAAATGAACCAAGAAATAAAAATAGCTTGCGAGTTAGGGAGGGTAACAGTGGTGGGAGACTTAAATTATAGGGACATAAATTGGCTGGATCTTAAAGCAGGATCCCCTCTTAGTTTAGAATTCTTGGAATTATGTTTGGAAGTGGATATGACACAAAATGTTGTTACCCCCACAATAGAAAATAGTATATTGGATTTGGTATTGTCCACTAAGGAAATTAACATCTCATCTTGTGTAACCATCCCACCATTAGGGAATAGTGATCATAGTGGGATATCTTTTACTCTAGCACACTATATTCCTATCACTAAGGGATGTATGGAGGTATATAAATTTCAGCAATGCGGTATAAATAAAATAAATGATGCATTAATGCATATAGGCTGGGATAGTAGACCGAAAGATAAATCCTTGGAAGATATGTGGAATGTTTTCAAGAAAGAACTATTCATAGCATGTGATAAACATTTGAAAAATATAAAGCTATATAATACTAGAGGAAAAAAACCCAAGTGGTTAAGTAGGGATATTCAAAAGATTTTGCAAAAAAAACCCAGAAATTATTTAACCTATACAAAAATCACAGACAGGATCCTCAAATATGGAGTAAATATAAAGTAGTGCAGGCTAAATCTAAGAAGCTTATAAGAGTGAGGAAAAAAAGAATGGAAGTGAATCTAGCATCCTCAGCCAATAGAGATAACATGCAACAATTTTATGGTTGTATAAATGCCCTGAGAAAATCTAGTCATAATGTGTGCTCTATAAAAAAAAGCTTCTGAAGAAGGACTGGTTGGTCCGAAAGCTAGAGCACTTTGTTCTTGTTACATCTATGTTGGTCCATTAAAAGGTATCAAATCATTTGCTTCTGGATCTATAAAAAAAAGAAAGGTAATGAAATTATCTCAGATCCACTGAATGTTGCAAATATGTTTAATGATTATTTCGGTACAGTGTTCTCCGGCAAACAACAAAATAAATTTAATATTAAAGTAAATGATGAGAG
Organism: Neoceratodus forsteri; assembly: GCA_016271365.2. Lineage (NCBI taxonomy): Eukaryota > Metazoa > Chordata > Ceratodontiformes > Ceratodontidae > Neoceratodus > Neoceratodus forsteri. Next base: position 1,504,819,901 of record CM057452.1, on the reverse strand, counting down.
ACCGATACGAATAACTGAAAATGTAATTCTGGAAAAAATTCAGACCTTAAAAAGCACTTACTCTGCAGGCCCAGATAATATTTCAAATAAAATGCTTAAACTATTGTCCCACAGTGTGGCAATACTTTTGGCTATACCATTTAATGAATCCCTCAACAGCGGGACTGTGCCAGGGGATTGGTTGTAGGCGAATGTGGTACCTATACATAAGAAGGGAAACAGGGCAGACTGTACGAATTATAGACCCATTAGTCTTACTTCAGTCCCTGGTAAACTAATGGAATCCATTTTGAAGGATAGCATTAACACTCACCTAAATAGAACAGGTCAGGAGGATAGAGAACAGCATGGTTTCATTGTGGGGAGGCCGTGTGTGACAAACCTGCTTTGTTTCTTTGAGAAGATTTTAGAGGCGCTGGATAGGAGGCAGGATGTGGATTGTGTTTATTTGGATCTGGCAAAGGCTTTTGATAAGGTGCCCCACTATCAGATCCTCCAGTGTCTCGTTGAAATGGATGTGGACCACAGAGTGGTGCTTTGGATCGCAGCCTGGTTGGAGGGGAGGACCCAGAGGCTGTGCTTACATGGATATTACTCGAATAGGGTGGAGGTCACTAGTGGGGTCCCGCAGGGGTCGGTCCTGGGCCCAGTGCTATTCAGGATTTTTATGTCCTCTATGGGTAGGAGACCTCTGGCTGGATTAGTAAGTATGCAGTTGACACTAAGATTGCTACAATAGTAACAGACCCAGAAGGAGCTAGAGATCTACAGGCTGATTTAAATAGTATATATGACTGGGTAACATTTAGGGGTATGACGTTTAATGTGGACAAGTGTTGTGTGATACATTTGGGGAATCATAATGGTATGCAGAATTATTATATGAACGGTAAGGTGCTACGAAACTCGATTGAAGAGAAAGATTTGGGAATTCTTATAGACCATAAATTGACTGTCTATTCACATATAAATAAACAGATTGTAAAAGCTAAACAGGTATTACACAACATCAGGAGAAATGTCAGGAGTCGAAGTAAGGAAGTGATTATGCCCCTATATAGGGCATATGTCAGACCAATCCTGGACTATGGGGCCCCAGTGTGGGGACCCATAACCAAGGGAGCAGTAAATCATATTGAAAGGGTTCAAAGGTAGGCCACCAAAATGATACATAACTTGAAAAATCTCCCCTATGAAAGGTGCTTGGATTACTTAAAACTTATGCCCCTTCAGACAAGAAGGGTTAGAGGAGATTTATTGCTGTGTTATGATATAATGGGGGATGAATACCTACTAAATGAATTAAACCTTCAATTTAAAAATGACACTATGGGTACAAGAGGTCACCCTCTCCAGCTTAGGCACATAAAGTATAATACTAATAGAAGGAAGGCATTCTTTACACAGAGATTGGTGGCCCCTTGGAATGAGCTCCCCTTATCACTTATTTGTTCTAAATCAAAGATGCTTTTTAAAACTCAGCTGGATAGATATCTTATGAAGGAAGGTAACATGACTACATAAGGGATATTGGATGGGAGCAGCTATGGGCTATTCTTTACTGTCTGGCCTCCTTACCTCCTTGAACCTTTGTATGAATAGTAAACCCTTGCCGGGATCGGTCAAGGGTCATTCCACTAGGGCAGTAGCGACCTCCTTGCATCCTTACAGAATCTTCATTGGCAGACCTGTGTGCTGCCGCTACCTGAGCACTGTCCACACTTTGTCAGACACTACAGTTTGGATTTAGCCTCTAGGAGGAGAGCAGGGTTCAGATTAGTGGTCCTTCAAGGCCTCCTCTCCTAAAGACCTTTTAGCGTGTCTAATCGATTATTTCCCCCCTCCGTCCGACCTGGGCCTATCTTTGGGTACTGCTTGGGAACCAGTGCTGTGGTAATACCTGCTGCAGAGCTCCCCTCAAAGTGAGATAGTACAGTTATGTAAGAACTTACCATCACAGTAGATCTTTGAGAAGAGCTCTTGCAGCAGGTGGCTTTCCCACCCACCATCCCCCAGAATCCAGTGTTGCACACTTCTGTCGGGAAGGGGAGACCCCTCTCGGTTCTCCATCATTTTCAGCCGGGTCTCCGGTGGGAGAACTAAGATGCGCCGGGGGACCGCCCCCTTTATACTACTCCTGACTTTGGGCAGAGCCAACATCAGGGGCTGTCCCCCATCACATACTGCTAGCCAGAAGATTTTTCCATGGGGTCCTAATGCCTGGCGGCCTTAGTCCTATTGGTAATACCTGCTGTAAGAGCTCCTCTCGAAGATCTACTGTTACGGTAAGTTCTTACATAACTGTACTTTATATATGGCAGCATTACCTCCCTCTTCCTGCTGGTGATGCCCCTTCCCATGCACCCCAGTATCCTACTAGCCTTTCTGTCTGCCTTGTCACACTGCCTCGCCACCTTTAGGTCATCTGATATGATTACCCCGTGTCTCTTTCCTTTGGTCTTTGTCAGTATCACTGTGCCCATTTTGTACCTCGTTCCTGGGTTTCTAATACCCAGATGCATTATTTTGCACTTTTTTACATTAAAACTCAGCTGCCATATCCTTGACCACTCTTCCAGTCTTTTCAGATCCCTGCCCATTCTTTCTGCACACATTCCCCCCTCCCCCGAGTGTCTACTCTGTTGCAGATCTTGGTGTCGTCCGCAAAGAGGCAGACCTTCCCTTCATGCTCCTCCGCTGTGTCACTTATAAAGACACTGAAGAAGACCGGTCCCAAAACTGATTCCTGAGGTACCCCACTGGTCACCCTCCCTTCCTAGGAGCACACTTTGTTTACCATTACCCTCTGTGTCCTATTTGCCAAACAGTTTCTTACCCAGGTTACCACCTTATTACTCACCTCCAAGTTACCCAACTTGCTTACCAGTCTCCTGTATGGAACAGTGTTGAAAGTCTTGCTGAAATCCAGGTTAGCTAGAGGGCTGGTGTCTTTTGGGGCATTAGTGTGACTCATGTTGCAGTCCATGAATGTGCCCTTGAACCAGTTCAGAAGTGGGCTAAATACCCCTTCACTGATATTCTGAACAAGGATGATTTCTTGGGGGTTGCCTTTCCCATGGCTGAGGCCATCTTGGGACCGGCCTTGGAGAAGCATCCTCCCCAGCACTCCACATTTGCGTGGTCCACAAGTATGCGCCCCCATGGGCTCCCTTTCAGAGTTCTCCAACCACATCTTTGCTGAGGGTTTGGTGTCGAACTGGACCTTCCATAAATTGGATGGCCAGAGGGGATGTGGACAAGCCTGTAGACAGAGTCCAAAAAGACTGACTAAGCAGCAAAAAAGGTCTACGCTGCTGTGTCGCTGGGTCTCAGCCAGGCCAGCTCTTCAGTTATGATGGTTAACTTTGGTCACTCCCTGCTGGGAGTGCTGGATGATCTCCCCTCTCCACCTTCCTACTGATAAGCAGACAGTTGCCAGTGAGATCAGTCCAAGATCAGGGTCAATCGCTGGCTGAACACCAGCTCCAGATGGATTTGGACATGGGCGACTATTGTGCCCATGTGTTGTCCCATCAAGTCAGTGAATGCAAAATTGTGACTGGGACAATGGCGATGGCAATACAGCAAGGCACAAAGGGGAACCGGGATACACAGCGATTGCCGAAATGGCGACAGTGTGTTTCAAACAACATGAAGTCTTGCTATATTATGACAATTGCAGTTTGTCCCACCATTAGAACTGCTCCGGAGGTGAAAGAGTTAACTCCCATTCTAAGAATGGAACTTGGAGCGCGAGCTCGGTTAGAGAAGCTCTGTCTGGGTTATTTCAAACCCAAACTGTCAGATTCTTTACTCCGCCTCACTGAACAGTCGCTCCGGAGATTTCTCCTACTGCTCGGTTCATTTCTCGGTTTAAACAGTGTTTTCTCGGTTCAAATCAACCGAGAATATTATTATTTTAACCACAAAACCGATCGGTTCAAGCTCTGTCTGTGGTATCGTGAGTAATTACAGTTTATTTTCTGTGTGGAACTTGTAAATGTTATCGGTTCGGTTTTGAACCGATCAGCTTGTTTTAAAACTTGAAATTGAAGGTTTTAGAGTGCAGTTCCCGGTTCTTATTGGTTCTAAAAAAAACGGATTTCATTACGGTTTTTTCCAAGACCCGTGACACGGTTAGGAACCGATAAGGGTGTCTTGCCTGGCACTGCTGTTTAAAAGGGCAAGTTTTTGGTTAGGCTGGCATTATGTCTGAGAAACCCAAAAGAAAAACGGGCCCACTGGGTTTCAACACTGTGATGTCTTGGAAGTCTTAAGCAAAGCTGACCCACACTCCACATGTGTATATTGTCTGGGGTTTGACCACCTCAATTCAGACTGCCAGATTTGTAAAAATTTCCTGCAGCCACCCTGGATAAGAGAGTTGGCAGGCTCAGGAACGAGAGGCTAAAAAGTCCGCTGACCCGATGATAGCCCGTTCGGTGCCAACCGAATCGAGGGAGTGCCCTGACCAGGGCGAGACTTCTCGGGCAACGAAAGCTGGCTCGGAGGGGCCAGTTCCAGTAAAGAAAACAAGAAAATCAGCAGGTGTGGAGCCCAAAATTCCTTCTCCAACTGCTGCAGCGATAGCAAGAGCTATTCAGATTGTCCAGTCACTTTCTCCGGTTCCGTCCGAACCGCCACTGTCTGGTAAAAGGTCGGTTCCACCGGTTCAGGAATATGATGTTGAAGAGTTTTATGAACCAGAGGAGGGGGAGGATGATTATGAACAGTATGAATGTGACTTGGAGGGTCTGGGTGTGCCCATTGAACCGGACATCTCCCCAGACAGACCTTTTGAATCTCCCCCTTCGCTTTCTGAGTCCCCCTCTCACTTTATGTTTTACAAAAAAGTTGTTGAAACCCTCCAGCTCCCATTGGAGGAAGCTGTGGATGAGCAAGAGGAACCTGATTTTGTAGAAATGATGGATATTCCAGAGTCTAGGAGATTGTCTATTCCTTGCATAAATCATTTAGGAAACAAACAATAAAAATTTAAAACTCCTAATTCTGTGCCTCCTGTGGACAAAAAGATGGACAGGAGGTACACTCTGTCAGGTCCTGATACAGAATTCCTTTCACAGCATGCAGTCACGTTGGTGTGGTTCAGGTTGCAGCCTGTGATAAAGCTAATATTCCTTGGCTTCACATCCTCCTGACAAGGATTCCAGGAAGATTAATGCCATGGCTAAAAACAATACATGGCAGTGTCCTTGGGACTCAGGCAAGCAAATTACATGGCTTATGTGGCAAGGTATCAAAAATCTAGATGGGACACTGTCATGGCTTTGGCAAACAGGCCTCTGGTCAGCTTGCTAATGAGCTGGAACAGGTGGCTGCTGATGGCATTGAGGCATCTAAGGTGCAGTTTCATGCTGCTGTGGATTTTAATGATGTATCCTCAGAGTCATGGCTACCTCTGTAGCTTTCAGAGGTTGGCCTGGCTCAGGTGTACTAGCTTGTCACAGGATACTCAGACTAAGGCTATGGATTTTCCTGTGGTTGGAAATTTCTGTTTGGGGAGCAGACAGAGAATTATATGAAGAAAATGGATGAATATAGGACTACCTATAAGAGTGCTCAGGCTAAGGAGTGGCAAGCCACTCCTCAGAGGCAGGCCCCCAGGGGTAGAGGTAGGCCTTTTCACAGGCCTTTTTACCAAACCCAGGCCTCCTCTGCTTATGCTCAGAGGGGGTTCTTCAGAGGGAGAGGCAGACGGGTGTGGGCAGGCCTGCTCCCACCCCTCAGCCTAAAGCACCTGCCAAACAGACACCCTGATGGGGTGCCCAGGGCCGATTCTCCTTTACCTGTAGGGGCAGGTTGGCTTACTGCTCAGAACTGGGTGTCTCTAACTTCAGACAAGTGGGTCCTGGAAGTAGTAAGCCAGGGTCTGGTTCTCAGCTTCAAAAGTTCCCAAAGATGAGAATCAGATCTTCCCACCTGCAAACTCTTTAGAGACCTTTACTTTAGAAACAGAAGTCTCAACCCTCCTGGCTCTCAGAGCTGTAGAAAGGGTTTCTCCCCTACACCAGTACAAGGGTCTGTACTCCAGATATTTCCTTACCCCAAAAAAGACAGGAGAATGGCGGCCCATTTTAGACCTGAGATATCTGAACAAACACCTTTTGAAACCAAAGTTCAGATTGGTAACTCTGGCAATGATTTTACCATCTCTAAGGCCAGGGGACTGGCTAGCCTCCCTGGACCTCAAGGATGCCTATTTTCACATCCTAATCAGAAGCTCCCACCGAAAGTACCTCAGATTCGAACTGCCCTCAGGTCACTACCAGTTCAGAGCAATGCCCTTCGGCCTCACCTCTGCTCCAAGGGTATTCACAAATTGTCTGGCAGTAGCAGTTGCTCATTTAAGAAGGCAAAGGATTGCTGTCTTTCCCTATCTGGACGACTGGCTCATTGTAGGCCAGTCCCCAGAACAGGTAAAATCTCAACTGCAAGTTACCCAGCAGCTGCTCACCTCCCTGGGCTTCTTGCTCAATCTTCCAAAGTCAGTTCTGGAAACCAGTTCAGGTGCTCACCTTCATAGGTGCAGAATTGGACACAAAGCAGGCCAGAGCCTTCCTACCCTTAGAGAGGGTAATGAACTTGGTGGCTCTGGCCTCCTACTTCACTCTGCAGGTCTCTCGACCAGCAAGACACTTTTTGCAGCTCCTGGGGCACATGGCTGCATCCACAGCTGTAGTGCAAGGAGCAAGATTTCAGATGAGGGACATTCAGTTTCACTTGAGAGCCTTTTGGTCTCAGAGAAGAGACCCCCTTCCAAGTTGGTCCCAGTGACCGAACCCTGATCCAGGCCCTCCAGTGGTGGCAGGATCAGAGCAATTTAAGACTGGGGTCCCCTTCATTCCTCTGTCTCACTCCTTGACCCTCACTACGGATGCTTCCCTCCTGGGGTGGGAGCCCACATGGGCGACCTCCACTCAGGAGTGTGGTCCCTCAGGAATCTCTGCTCCACATCAATTTGCTGGAACTCAGAGCTGTCTTTTTAGCACTTCAAGTGTTTTCTGCGTCTGTTCAGAACAAAGTGGTACAAGTCAGAACAGACAACACCACAACAATGTGGTACATCAACAAGCAGGGGGGCACTCGGTCTTCAGCCTTGTGCACCGAGGCAATGAAGTTGTGGTCTCTGGCCTATTCCCTGAACACTTCCCTCATAGCAGTTCACCTTCCAGGAAAGGACAATGTCCTAGCAGATGCTCTCAGCAGGATTTCCCAGGGCCATCACGAATGGTCTCTGGATCCTCAAGTACTGGGGATAGTTTTTGCCAGATGGGGCACCCCTCAGATAGATCTTTTTGCAGCCCCAGACAATCACCAACTTCCACTGTTCTGTTGCAGGCCCCCAGTGTTGGGCTCAGTCCCCCTGGATGCCTTTCTCCTAGATTGGGAAGGGAAGTTTATGCCTTTCCCCCCTTCCCTCTCCTATTCAAGGTGCTAGTCAAAATCAGATCCCAGCCTTGCAGGGTGATTCTGATTGCCCCAGATTGGGCCAGGCAGCCCTGTTACCCACTCCTTCTGTCCCTAGCAGTCCATCTTCCCCTGTGTCTCCCCAGGAATCACAACCTGTTAACCTGTGCCCAGGGGAGAGTTTGGTATCCGAACCTCAAATCCCTCAACCTCAAGGCCTGGCTCTTGAGGAGTTAGAATTTGCTGACCTACACCTTTCTCAGGGTGTTCTTGAAATCCTAAAGGCTTCTAGAAAGCCTTCCACTAGAGCTACTTATAATTCTAAGTGGAAAAGGTTTTCCATTTGGTGTTCTGGGAAACATATTTCCCAGAATCTGCTGATTTGCCCATTGTTTTGGACTATATGGTCCATCTTAATTTTTTGGGCCTGAGACCAGCTACCTGAAAGTACATTTGGCAGCTGTCTCTGCTTTTGTGTCAGCAGGAAAGCCCTCTCTTCCGCTCACCCTGTATTTTCCAAGTTTTTAAAGGATTACTTCATACTAATCCACCTTTTAGGGATCCGCCCTGCCTGGGACCTTAATGTTTGCATTGCCCAGTTAATGCAACCCCTTTGAACCTCTGTCTTCAGCAGAGCTTAAGTACTTAACTTGGAAAACTGTTTTCCTAGTGGCTATCACTTCTGCCAGGCGCATAAATGAGTTGCAAGCCTTGTCAGTAGAAACTGACTTTATTTCTTTCCACAGGGATAAGGTAGTCCTCAGGACTAACAGGAAGTTTTTGCCTAAGGTGGTTTCAGATTTCCATCTTAATCAATCTCTCCCTTCCAGTGTTTTTCACTGAGCATTCCTCCTCTGGCAGAGGATATTGCACAGTTTAGATGTTAAGAGGCCTTAAGTTACTATATAGAACGTACTAAGGGTCACAGGTTTGAATCCTCCAACTTTTCTCACTTATGGTGAGGTCGGAAAGGGAGACCTGCCACTAAGAGATCAATTGCCAGGTGGATTGTCTCTTGTATCCAATTTTGTTATCAGAAACTGGGAAAGTTCCCCTCTGGCCTGAGGGCTCATTCTACCAGAGGTACAGCCGTGTCTCTAGCTGCCAGAGACATCCCTATCTTAGAGATATGTCAAGCAGCTACCTGGAAAACGGTACACTTTCACCAAGCATTACTCCTGGATGTCCAGGCCAGAGAGATGCTCGGTTTGGCACAGCTGTGCTTCACAGCCTATTCCTAAGTAGGTTCTGTCCCTCCTCCATGGAGGTACTGCTGTGTAGTCTGCAATTGTCATAATATAGCAAGACTTCATGTTTTTTGAAGAAAAAATTACTCACCTTAGTAATGTTGTTTCTTCTAATGGAGTCTTGCTATATTATGACCTCCCCCCCAGCCTGCCCCTCTCAGAACTTCTACCTGGGTATGGGGTGGGCAGCCTAGTGTGGGCGCTAGTTATGCCCATTATATGTTTTCCACCCCTTCTTGGGGTTTTGGGGTGTGGTGTTTTTATTTTATCTTATATTATTGCCTATATTATATTATTACTCTGGTCCCCTGACTTGAGTCTTTGTGTTGGGACCAGGAATATGTGTTAATAGTCAGGTAGCCAGTTGGCTAGTGTAGGTTACAGCTTCCACACAGACCTTAGTGAGTTTTGCTCAGAAGATCTGACAGTTTGGGTTTGAAATAACCAGACAGAGCTTCTCTAACCGAGCTCAAGGCCCAAGTTCCATTCTTAGAATGGGAGTTGACTCTTTCACCTCCGGAGCAGTTCTAATGGTGGGACAAACTGCAATTGTCATAATATAGCAAGACTCCATTAGAAGAAACAACATTACTAAGGTGAGTAATTTTTCTTCTCCCCTTCCCCAAGTTGTGCCCCGAGTCGGTGCCCTCTGCAGAAACACACTGTTGCCGTTTCAGCGATCGCTGTGGATCCCGGTCTGTCTTTGTACCTCACCATATTGCTGTGAGCTGTTTTCCCAGTCGTGATTTTGTTTTTGCTGTTATGACGTGCAACCTGCCTATGCTGTGGTTGTCTCTATGCATCACAGAGCTTGGCTGAGGACTTTGGTTCCACTATGCTGCATTGACAGGAATCCTGTCGAATGCCATTACAGCGATGGTACAATGCTGACAGTCAGCATTGTGCTGTCCAGGAACACAAGTGTTTTTTTGTGGGGAGCTTTGCAGCCTGCACCTCCCTGCTAAAGATTACCAACTCCGGGTCAGAGTTGTTTTGGGGAGAGGGCGAACTCCCCGGAGACAGTGGTGTCGGTAAGGCAGCGGACCAGTACAGCGAACAGACGATTCTGTCACTGTGCTGGTCTTCACTGTCTTACCATCACTGTAGCAATGGTATGCGGAGGACTTGCACCTTCACAACAGATACCCAGCACAAATTGGCCAGTTTCCCTTTCTTGGGCATCAATATCTGCATCCCTGGGGTGGGGGGACACCTCACACGGATTGATAAGTCCAATGCCACCCTTGAGTCTGTGACTTCTTCGCTGAAGGACCAGAAGCACCAAATGCCTAAAAAGAAGGCCTTCAGATATCATCCCTTTCAGCCACAGCAGCCTTGGCAACAGCCCCAGCAGGCATAATGTTGGCAGTGACATCTGAAACCCAAATTCAGTGGTCAGGGGCCAGAAGTAGGGAAGGCAGAGGTGGTGAAGCTCCACCAGCCTCTGCAGCCAAAGCCCCCTTCAAGGCTGCACAATGACAAGTTGTAGAGTGTCATAACCAAGGCCGACTAGTCCCTGTTCCAGCTCCTGTCTGGGGGATGGTTGCGCCACTTCTCACCACAATGGCTTGCCATTACCTTGGACAGGTGGGTAGTAGAAGTGGTGGGCAGAAGGTTGCCTGTGTATTTCTAAGATCTTCCCTTGTCAATCTTCACCATTCGTTACTGCTTGGGGTTAAGCCAGGCGCGCACCCTCTGAGGTTTTTTTGGAGTCGGCTCCATGGCGCCCGCCCTCGGCCTTGACGTACTCGTCATACTTGTGGCGGCTTGTTGGTGCCGCAGACTCCTCCTCTATCTCAGTTCTGTTTCTCCCCACCATCGAGGCTGCACCTGCCGGCCGGTAGCTTAAATAGTTTAACGGTCTCGTAATTCTTCAAGACCCTCGCTTTTCCTCAGTGTCTCGCTCGGCGCCGTATACCAGTAAGACCGCTTTATTTTCTATCAACGGCGCCGAGTGCTTTATTGGTGTTTTTTGCCTTGTTTAGTCTCGAGATCATGTCAGGTTCGAGCAAGGCATGTCGAAGGCGGTCAGTGGCCTGGCCGGTGCTCCTGTGGCCGCATTTTTCCATCTCGACCTGCATGATGTCTGTCTCCTGCCTGGGACCCAACCACGACATGGACGCGCAACGCCTGTTTCTCCATGGACCGTCCGTGTCCTCAAGTCCTGCCGTCAAGCTTGGCAAGGCCTCACCGACCGGGGACGGGCTTCAGGGGATCTCCTAGGTAAGGTCCTAGTCTTCCTCTGGGTCCCCTCCCGGGTCTATACGGTCCGTGGAGGAGGAGGGAGGCTTCCTCCTCTTCTCTTGCCGAAGAGGAAGCTTCTCTCGCGGTGTCGGAGGAACGTCGTGGTCTCTGCCATACCTACCGTAATTCTTGATCTTCTCTTGTATCTTCACCATTCATTACTGATACCCACCCACCTTCCCCTCAGTGGCCTCCTTCTGTGGCGTCTCCCCCTCCCGTCTCATTCCTCTTCCTTCCTTTGGCCTTTATGCCAAAAAAAACAAACTTCTGTTTTCCATTCTTAGTGAATGGATCCCCTTTTTCCTCAAGGTAAAGAGGAACAAGCACGTGTTGTACTTTCTCTAATTCTGAGGGAACTCTTCTTGACCGCCTTAGGGTGCGATTCCTAAATACCTTCTAGGTTATGCAGTTTTCCAGCTTAAGAGGCCATGTTCTGACGCTGCCTTGGCAAAATTTAGAATCCCCTGGCAGGTATTATTTTGAGCTCTCCAGCTGCTGATTGAACTTGGCCAGCTCTGAGCCTCTGCTTGCCTTGCCTTAGGGAGTCTGATTGAGTTCCACTCTATCATTCATACAAACTGCCTTCGGAAGGCATAGTCTTTCCATACACTGCTGTGTTTGCACTTAACAAGGTGCTAAGGGACTTAGTCCCCTTCCTGGGTGGGCGCTCTTCCCGGAACAGGTTCTGCCCGGGCAGTCTAAGAGCCCTCAGCTAGGATGTAGGGACTTGGCATGTTGAGAGTTCAGAGATGTTGTCATCATTCGAATCTGTTCAGGTGGTTCGGTTGAACCTCTTCTCAGTCCTAGCAACTGGGATTCTTGCTCCCTTGTTAGTCTCGAGCCTGTAAGCCTCTCAACCAATGCTCAATGGGCACTGTTCTCCCTCTCAACATGCCTCTTTTTTCTTCTTCTTCTTCTACTTTCCTTTCCTCTCTGTTCCTCCCCAGAGCTGCCCTGAAAGTGAGGGCCCTGCGGGGCCCTTAGGTAGGAATTCTCCTCCTGTCTATTCTCTACTGGCTTATTCCTTTCAGTTTATATCCTTTCCTTTTCTATCTCTCGGGCGGCTCTTGCCTCGCTCTTTTTCTTACCCTTTATTTTCGCCCTCCGCTACCAGAACTGAGATAGAGGAGGAGTTCTGCGGCACCAACGGCTGCCCTCGCGCATGACGCAGCACGTCAAGGCCGAGGGCGGCGCCGTTGGAGCCGACTCCCAAAAAAAAAAAAAAAAAACTCCCGTAGCGGGTGCGCCCCCCAGCTTAACCCCAAGCAGTAATGAATGGTGAAGATACAAGAGAAGATCAAGAATTACGGTAGGTACGTAATTTTCATTTCTCGCACTGTACCAACTCCACACTTCTCAGGAGGCCAGGGTGTTTCAGGACAGTTGTCCACCCAAAGGGCAGACATTGCTCAGCTCCATAGAGAGGGGGACAGTAGCCCGTGTTCCAGACACCCTGGCCATTCAGAGATATGTATCCATGTACTTCCTGGTCCTGAAACAGACATGGGGCTGGCACTCCATACTGGATCTGTATGATCTGAATCTGTTCATGCGGAAGAGCAATTTCCAGATGGTCAGTTTGAATCAGATCATACCTCTTCTGGAGCAGGGTATGTGGTTCTTCTATGTGGACCTCCAAGACTTGTTTTCCACATCCCAGTTCGTTCGTCCCTCCCTTTGCTGGTACCTTCAGTTCTGCACAGAGGGGATCCTGTACCATACCAGTTCCAGTTCATGACCTTCAGCCACTTGTCCTCGTGGGGCAAGGCCCACCTCCTTGTGGACTGGGCTCTGGATCTTACCTTCTTTGACTGATAATGTCAGATTAGTCTTGCAAGTCCTGCCCAGGACTTTCTGCAGCTGCTGGGGTACATGACATCCTCCACCAGCGTGATCTTTGGTCTCGCTTGGCAGATGCACCACCTCCAGTGGGAGATGGGCTATCCATGGTTCTAGCACCTAGGTCACTTGTATTGGCCAGTCTGATATTGGATGCCATCCAGTGATTGCTGGACCAACAACATCTGGAGGAGGGAATCTGGTTTGTCCACCCAGAGCCATCTGCCATGCTCACGATGAACGATCTCTGGTGGGGTGGAGAGCATACCAGGTATACTACAGAGACCATGGGTTCTGGTCACCCAGGAGCTCTGTCACCACATCACCTGCAGGGGCTACAGTGGTAGTCATAGAGAAGTTTCTCAGTACTGAGGTATAACTGGGTATACTGAGGCAGAATGAGGCAGGATCACATTACAGTCAATGCAAATTGCCTCAGTGGTACTTCGAGGTAGGAAACTTTAGATAATTACTACTGTACATGTGATGCATCTGGCACTGACCGACTTGCTCCATTGACCAGAGGTCAGGTCGCAAGTCCAGATGGACAATATCATGACTATGTTCTGCCTTGAGCAGCCAGGGCAGAACGCACTCCTCCCTTGAGTTGTGAGACTCTCTGTACCTGGCCCTCATGCACAGCCTGGATGCAGATCTCCTGGCAGTTCTTGTCATGGGTTTGAACAGTCTTCTGGCAGATGAGAGACGTTGCACAAGTGGTCCCTGAATCTGGAGGTGGTACCCCCCTGGTGGCCCTGTTTGCCTCCTGGGAGAACAGAAAGCTTAGGCTAATCTTCACTGATTCATACTTATGGGTCATAGGGCTGGAAGCACTAGGACCCCAAGGGCGCTTTCTACAGGGAGGAAGCTGACTTTGGCTACTGACATCACCTACGCACCTCACATGGTGCTGCATGTGCTAGCCAATAGCTGTCGTCTGCTCCCTCCTGCATCTCAGTTCTGTTCTTCCCACTCTTTAGTGCACACCATGTGCCTCAGTTCGACCATCGTTAACCTAAGTTCTTCTAAGGCCATCACTGAAAAGTCTTCTGTCTGTGGTGTTGTCTTCATTTTATTATTTTCAGTGGTGTCAAAGTCCGTAATAAGAATGGGGCTAAAAAACTCTGTTAGACCCCCCATAAAGCGTCATTGCTCCTGTGAGAAACCTATTGTGGTGACAGGCCAACATTAGATTTGCTGGACCTGCCTTGGTCCGACTCACAACATGGATGCGTGTGACACCTGCTTCTGTGTGCACCACTGCACCCTAGAGATCTGCGCCATTGAAGTGGGGGTCACCTGATCTTCACCTTCGGAGACAGGCCATGAACATGCAAATCCAAGGTTAGGTTTCTGTGTCCTTCCCCTTGGTCCCTTCCCAGTGCCTCTAGAACTGAGGAAGCACAGGATCCTCCCCAACTTCGCCTCTCCGAGGCATCGGAAGCCCTTGGTGGTGGGTCTGGTGGATAGCTGGCCCTTTCTGAGTGCCTGGATGAACACCTCCCCCACTCTGTTTGCCCTGGGCAGCAAATGCCCTTGGTGGTGAGGCCAAAGTTATACACTTGATCTACCCTGGTGGACACTGTGGTGAGCTACCCGGCTGCTAGCCCTTATTTGTAGATATAATTCTGTGTATATGTACAGGCCAAAAGACATGCCAGTGTCAGCACAAAGGCACCTAGGGGAAAAGACTAGATATTGTTTTTCAAAAGGCTTGACCTTCTTTTGACCTGAAGGCAGCTGTTTGCCAGGAACTGAAATTGCATTCCCAGTTTGTTTGTTTTTTTAACTGAGATATGCCAAAATCCATTTGTATGTCATAAAACAATGCACTCAGGAGCAGAATGCTTTGATCCAAGGAAGCTGTTATAATATGCTACATTTTATGAGGTAACAGGAGAGAAACATGCTTCCTAGAGAACCTGTGTGAATTCTTAACACTGTAATGCCAGTGGTGTTACTGTGTGATCTTGAGCCTTTAAGGGCTTAGACTTTAAATGTCAGGATTTGATTTGTGGAAACAGCGCAACAGTGCCATCTCCTGGCCAAATGGAATAGTTGCTCTGAACTGGAAATTGATGACACTGCAAGATTACAGACGGGTATAAATGACCCCAGATCAGGCATTTGACACACATTTTCATTTGGACACTCTGCTTGACACACACCAGAAGCCAAACTACTGAGACCCAGTGTGGCTGCCAAGGACTAAAAAGAAAGACTGCAATATTTTGCAAACTAGTGATTCTCTGGAATTTTAAATCTTCATACCCAAGGTAGACTTAGCTAACATGTTTTAATGCATTTTTCTGTATATTTTTCCCATTCTGTTTTTATACTGTAACCTGTACTGGCATATGTTCTATTTTAGTTGTAACTGCATTTATTTAAGTATTTTAGTAAAACTTTGTCTTTCTAAAGAAATTCTGCCTGAGTGAGATTTTCTATTTGTGTATTTGTGTGTGAATTGTGAAAACAGTATTAATAATCTGTGAAAACTGTTATTGCCAAAAAGGGTCTCACCAATAGCAACCAAATTGAGTAAAAGGGTCTGTACATGATCTGTAAGGATAGGAAGAATATCAGAGTCTATAAAGATTTTGAACCAGGCTGTTGCCTGTAGGGAGAAGGCCAAATCAGGCTTACACTGCTACCTCAAGAGAGTGGGAAGCCTAGGTCTTCCTCCTTTGTGTAATAGCCAGGAAAGGGTTCTATTTGGCCACAAGACTCAAGACTGGTATTGTGCCCTCATCCAGAGCTAGAGGGACGCCTGGGTCCTCGTGGCAGAGGTGCAGTCGTAATCTCAGCGAGCAGTCTAAAAGGACGAGGAGGGTATCCCTGTTTCCTCCCCACATCATGGATTGCATTTAAGGGTGGGCACTGTGAGCCTGACACCCCAGGGGTGGGTTCATGACAGAAACCTCTGTGTCACACCCTGGTGCTGCCCCAGCTTCTGGCACCGCCCACAGAGTCAGTGAGGGGTGGTGCTGGCTGCATTAGGCCCCGCCCTGGTACCATTCCCAGTACTGGGAGAGGGACCAACACCAGGCCATGCAGCATCCAGTCACTGAGGTGGAGGTGGTAATCTCTGTCCCGAGCAGTCTTTGTGGCTCCAGGGAGGAGGTTGGCACCATACCGGTCCTGGTGTCTGTTCTGGGCCCAACACTGGCTATGGTGCTGGCAATGGTGCCATTTTCAGTCCGTCTCATTCTGGTACCATTCATGGCCCTGACGCCACTCACGGTATTGGGGATGGAGACAGACCTGAACACTTCATCAGAACCGGCACCAGGCCCGGCACCGAGGACTGTGTGGGCTAGTGGGGCCAGAGGGAAATCTCTGTCTTGGCCAGTCCCTGGCTCTGGGCCTGGTGCTGGAGGTGGCACAGTCTCAGGATTGAAGGGCAGCCAGGGCATGGATTTCTATCTGGACCCACAGGCTGAGCTTGCCACTGGTGAGTACTGGAGCTGCCCTGAGGAGACTGTATGGCTCCCCTCTCCTAACCTGGACAACCCCCCCCATAGGCACTGAGCTTGTCATTCCTCTTCTGTAGATCGACTTTGTTTGGGTAGTCTTGCCAGGCCCTCTCCTCAGGCAAGGTTTTCTGATGGTTCCCACATCCCAGGTATAGGCTCTGGAGCCTCTGGCTCTTGTTTCCTTTCCAGGATTGTACCACCTCTGTCTGAGTTTCCAGTGATCATGGGCACTCCAGAGCTGATCACTTGAAGTCAAAATTAAAGTGTAGCTGGGCCATGTGCCAGTACCATAGACATGCATATTCTTTGGGGAGGCAATTTAACGCAGTGGTTAAAGGCACTGAGCTGCAAACCTGGAGAACTAAGTTTGAATCCCACAACCACCATTTGCATTATCTTAACCTCCCTGTGCTTCCATTATGCACCTGGACACAAGCCTTAGCTTAGTATGTCTTTCCTGGCAAAAAACTGTAAAAATTGTAAAATAAAATGCCAACCAGCTCCAGTTTCTTCCTGGCACTTTGGCATCACCCTCTTCCATGTCCATTGCCTCCTTTCCGTCAGTGTACTCCTGCGGGTATGGAATCTTCCCTTCACATGCCCTTGACCTCTGAGTACTCCCTATGCCAGAGATTCCTGGTGAACATGTTACAGGTGCTGGACATTGGCACTATTAATGCCCATAATACCATATCATTGCAGCTGGGGACACCCAGGAGCTTACAGCAAATATGATCCCTCCCTGGTCCAGAGCCTTTGAGGAATATTCTGGGATAGTTTGGAGATCTTCCTTTGCTCTCCCTCTAATCCCAAGGGATGTCCAGCAAAGATATTAGCCACATGTGCAAAATTTTGCACCTGGGACACAGTAACCCTGGGGAGAGGTACAGGATGGGTGTGGGGAGTTGCTGGCAGTTGCCAAAGAGGAAAGAGATCTTGGGGTTACTGTTTCAGATGACCTGAAAATGTCAAAGCAGAGCACAAAGGCAGCAGGGAGGGCCAGTAGCATGCTGGGATGCATAGCAAGAGGTATCACCAGCAGAAGTCATGAGGTAATGATGCCTATATACAAAACCCTGGTCAGACCTCACATGGAGTACTGTGTGCAGTTCTGGAGGCTGCATCTTTAAAAGGACATTAACAGGCTGGAGGCAGTTCAGAGAAGGGTGACTAAGATGGTACAGGGCTTGCACCACAAGACTTACGAGGAGAGATTAAGGGACCTCAGTGTGTACTTGCTGGAAGAGAGGAGGGAGAAAGGGGACATGATAGAAACATTCAAGCACCTCAGAGGTATAAACAGGGTGCAGGGAGGGGGATCTTCCAATACAGGAAGAGTACAAGAACTAGGGGGCACGACATGAAATTGGAAGGTGGCAGGTTAAGAGGGAATGTGAGGAGAGGGTGGTGGAAGCATGGAATGGTCTGCCACAGAAGGTGGTGGAGCGAGCACTGTGGTTGGATTTAAACATGCATGGGACAGGCATAGGGAACCATAGAGGTAAGCGGGGAGGGTCAAAGTTGTAATCAAGTACAGAACTTACAGGCAGACTGGATGGGCCTAGCGGCCTTATCTGCCAACAATTTCTGTTTCTATGCAGGTACAGTGCCTTGCTCCACTTCAGGGATTCAAGTTATGCACACCCCAGCAGGGTCTTGTCGCCAGGTGCATGATGAACCTCCCAAAGCTGACTCTGCTCGGGCCGATAGTTTGGGCAGGAAGGCATTTTCCTTGGCTCGCACCATGATGTGCATTGCTACACATCAGACACACCTGGCAGCTTACAACAAGCACGTATGTACAGCTAGGACAGCTCCTAGCTTCCGTGTCTCATTCAGAGTTAGTTGGGCAAGCCACCTGCCTTTCTGCCAAGGGCCTGGAGTTGGCGAGGCACAAGATAAAGGCATAGTATAGTGCGACTGAGGTGGCCTCCAGGCTGGTGGGACCACAGTCTGCATTCAGCAGATGGTGTGGCCTGCCTCTTAACTGGCACCTGTGGCCAGCGAAAGGTGCTTAGATCTCAGTTCCAAGGGATCCTTCTTCCCTGTAGCATCAGATGGGAGCTATTGAGGCGCTCTCCTGCTCATCTGTCTGACTCAGACTGATCGTGGGTCTCACCAGACCCATAAGGAGCCCCTGCCCTCAGGTGTTTTCTCCCATGTAGAGGTCTGAGGGTACTGTTACCCTTAGTATGAGCCAGCTCCTCCCTTTCTGGGAAGTTTGTAAGGATGACTCAATTATGAAGACTGATTCTTGGAAGATCTGAAATTACATACGCCAAACCCCAGGAATCTCTCACTTAAATTTAATAAGTGAGGTTATTCCCTGGAGTGAGTAGCCCTGACTTATAGAATTTTATGCAAATCGTGGAATTTAGAAAGAAATTCATGCTCTGCTTTGTGGTCATGCTCACTCCTGTACTCTTTTTTTTTTTTTTCTGTTTATCGGTGGCATTCACAAGAATTCCATGCATATACATTATCATACATACTTATTACATTTGCATATGTTCCACGTTGTCTCTTTACCCATAGGAATGTATTCACTCTAATTTATATGCATTTTCCCTGTTTACATCCCCTTTGTACCTTTTAGCCGTCTTTTCCTTATGGCAACATATTAATTCTGCCTTCCTTTATCATTTTTATGACAAAAAAACATCAAGTAGAACAAAGAAAAACAAACCTTGTTTCAAACTTGGTCTAACAATCTAATAATTGGTGGAAGCTGCTGTGAATATGGTTTCTTTACCTATTCCTTTTCTTAAAAGGTTAGCAAAGGAGGGAGGTCAGCAATACTTATTGACTGTTGAGAGACTCATTCACCAATGCACTCAAGGATAAACTTATTGCTCAGTGCCGCTCTGATATGACATTACTGAGGCGCGTAAGTGCTGCCTGTTCTGGTGGAAAGGAATTCATGAATACCTCCAGACCCTCCAAAGAGCCCTCTGCTCTTTGAGTTCTGAGGTCACTCTTTCCAGTGGAAGTGTTTTTGCCACTAACTCCAACCATATATTTACCATGGGTTGTGTGCACTCTACCCTTATATTCTGAATGCATTTTCTAGCTTGGGCTAGCAATCCTCCTACTATCCTGGGGTGTGGGTCCCATTCTCCATCTCTCTTGTGATCCATTCCCATGAGCATGGAAATTGGGGTCTTCCAAGCCTGCACTCCCACCCTCTGTTCAATCTGCTGTCTCATCTCTGTCCAGAATGGGTGTAAAGTTATGTGTAACCCCTAGATGGTGCTATCCCAAGGCTACTACCCCTGCCCTGCGAGGTGCTAATAGGTTAAGGGGCCCAGGTCCAATGGTGGTGCCTCCACCCAGAGGTCGGGTTAGGACAGTCTGGAAGGACTTGGTAGCCCTCTGGGTCACTGCAACCTCCCTTTCTTCCCACTAGTGGCCCACACAAGTTACCAACAGTACCTTTACAATATACACTTACCCCCCAGGATTGGTCGATCAGCTTGGCTCTGGGGACCCCCTGAAAAGTAAGATGCAGTAACACAATAGCCACTATACAGTATTTCAGCACAAACAGTTCAGGCAGTATACTTTGCAAAACAACCAAATCTGATTTATTTAGGGGGGATTAACAAGGGCAGGGGGAAATCTAGTTAATTAGCTTAATCACTGTACTGTTTCAGAGCACTGTGCACAGGCTAAGGTCCCTATTAGTCACTGTCACTGGGTACCCAGGCAGTAAGGGGCTAGCCAAGTTCGGTGTAGCTGGTTGGGGCCCTGAAGATGAAAAAACAACTGTACAATACCCAAATTTGTAATCTGGAGCCGGTAGGCTCAGTTCGTGTAGCCAGAGAGGGACACAGATGAACACTTGCAACCCAATAGATCAGTTGGCAGGGGAGCTACCCTGATTTCTACTCATGACTCTTGTGGCAGGATCACGTTCACACCGCCCAGGGACACAGACCTGAGATCAGAACACTCCCCACACATTTATATGTAAAAAGAAGGTTACCATACCCGGCAGCTGCTTTATATCCTGACCGCACTCACTGCTAAACTGGGGAGTCACAGTGCAGCTTCACTTTTCCTGACAGACCGAGCGCGATGAAGCATATTCTCCAGTCCTCTGCAGGGTGAGCCTGGTAGTCGGCTGCAAACTGCACAGCCTCTGCTGACAGCATCACACGGCAGATTCAGTCCAGATCCTTCGGCTAACGAGCTGCCCGACTTTTGGCCTTCCACACGCACTTCCTGCGCGAAAACTCAACAGCGCAGAAACCCGGAGATCCTTCCTCACTCACAGCCACAACGACTCTGCCTCCTCGGCCGTTTGGGCAGGGAATCGCAATTCGGGTGCCACCCAACCCGATTGGAGGACTTCAGATGCCAGTCTCCTCTACCTTTCCGTATTGGTGCGAAAAGGCGCCACACTCCTGGACTTCACTTCCCAGAATCACTGGCCATACATCCCATTGGCAGCTGTCTCCTGAGAGAGTCCTAGTCCTGATTGGCTGCTAAATACTACATCGTAAGCGCCCCTGCCTCTTGATTGGATCCAAAAGGCAGTTCTGATCCAAAATGGAGGGGCAAGGCATACAAAGTCCCAGCTGCAAGGGAAACAGGTTAGACAAAATACATTTTCCAATACCAATTCAACATATATTACATCAACAAGCACAGCCCAAGGAAGTGCCTGCTTTGCCTGCTTAGCGACGGCAAAACAGGGCACATTATCAGCGGCTCGAGCGGGACTCGAGCAGGAGAACACACAACCCTTTAGCAGACTAATTGGGTTCATGAAGCTGGCAGTTCTTAAAGAGACAGTGCTAGAGACATTTAGGAAACTCCCATTTGCAAGGTTACATATGCAATCCCAGAAATAATGCAGATATGTTCCTCTAGCCCTGACATCTGCCACATATGGCTGACACTCCAGGCTGAACTTATGCACTGCTGCTGGTGGCAGATCTAGTCTATGGAAGAATTTATATTGGGCTTCTTTATACTTGTTACACCACAGCAGGGTCATATGTGATTCACATATTGTGATCCAGTTAGCCTCTGAGATTTCTTCTCCTAGCTCCCTTCCCACTGTTGTCTTGTTCTCTCTGAATTGATTGGCTTCGCCTCTCTAAGATGTGAGTATATTCTTGCCATTAGCCATTTTGGGTCTGTTCTTGACCCCATAATCTTCTGTTCTAGCTTGCAGGTTAGAGATTTCTGGTTGTGCCCTTCATATAGTTTTATATATGCTCGTACTGTAGATAGCGGAAAGTGTGCTGTCCCTCCAGGTTGTAGGCTCGTCTCATCTCTTCTTGGCTCCTCACCCCTCCTGTTCCCACCACATCTTCCAAACACTGTATCCCCTTTTGTCGCCAGTGTGTATACCCTTTTACTCACGTTCCCAGGAGGAAGTCTGGGTTGTCACTGATGGGCGCCAACAGCGTTTTATCTTCCCTTTCTTTTGACACTTTGTTCGCTATTCCACATGTCTGCAGGGTATATATCACCAGGGGGTTTGGGTGTTGTCTATTCCTGTATTTTTTAATCCCACCAGTATCTAGATACACCTGGGTGCCCCACCTCCCTCGCCTGTCTCCAGTGTTACCCAGCTCGCATCTGCATCCCCCATCACCCACTCCCTTATTAATCTTAACTGAACTACCATGTGGTAGTGTCTTACATCTGATAATTTTAATCCCCACTTAGCAATTGTCCCCTTTAATCTTTTCAGGGCGACCCTGGGTCTCTTTCCTTGCCACAGAAAGGTAGAGCACTGCGCCCAGCTTCTGCAAACTTCCTCGTAGCCAGCCCCATTGGCAACTTTTGTAAGGGATACAGTATTCTGGGCAGCAAATTCATCTTAATTAGGTTCAAACTTCCGATCTAGGAAATAGGAAGGGCTTTCCATCTTCTCAGATCCCCCTCCAGAATATTAAGCATCCCACCATAATTTAAATTATATAAGTCCAAAAGCTGGGGACCTTCCCTTATCCCTAGATATGTCAGGTACATAATGACCCTCTTAAAGGGGTTTGCTGGTAGTACCACTGACAGGCCTCCTGTCACCTGCATCAGTTCTGACTTATCCATGTTTATCTTATAGCCAGAAAACCTATAAAATGTAGTTAGTGCCTCTACCACCCTAGGCAATGTTTCTACCGGCTCCGTGACAAACAGGAGGATGTCATCCGGGTATAGTGTCATCTTGTGTTCCTTTTCTCCCCAGCCCTTCACCCCCTTGATGTCTGGTTGCTGCCTGATGTATTCTGCCAGGGTTCTATCACTAGAGCAAATAGTAGGGGCAACAATGGGCACCCCTGTCTTGTTCCTCTCTCTAGCCCAAACTCCTCTGATAGTCTTGCATTCACCAGTATCCAAACTTTAGGTATCGCATGCAACAACTTGACATACTCTACAAACTTCTCCCCCAGTCCAAATTTGTTTAGTACCTGGTATAGATAGGGCCAGTCCACCCTAAGGCTTACAGCAGGGCTAGCAGGGTGTTAGGATGCATTGTCGGGGGAATAGACAGTAGGGACAGGGAGGTGATACTATCACTTTACTGGTCATTAGCGAGGCCTCATCTGGAGTACTGTGTACAGTTCTGGAGGACCCACCTAAGAAAGGACATTGATAGATTGGAAGTGGTCCAAAGAAGGGCAACAAAAATGATACATGGTCTTCAGGAAATCACCTATGTAGAGAAGCTTGGGGCTCTGAAATTGTACTTGGTAGAGACTAGGAGGGAGTGGGGGGATATGATTGAGACCTTCAAGTTCCTTAAAGGCATCAGCAAGGTGCCAGAAGCACAGCTTTTACCAAGAACATCAGTTCTACAACAAGAGGGCAGGAGGAAATTGAACAGTGGAGTGTTCAAGAGGGACATCAGAGCCAGCCCAGTGGCACTGAGAGTTGATCGCTGGATGCCACACTACTCCACGCCGCGACTCCAAGTTCGGGAGCAAGCTCGGCACCGGGTCGGCAGGGAGAGGAAGAGGACTGAGCGCTGGGCTGCTCTCTCTCCTGAGGGAGGCTAATGGGTTATCTGGCATCCCAGCGACCCCGGTGGAGAGTGGAGGTGCTGCAGGATGCAGACCTCACGGTGGGTGAGCGTGGCAGATGCTGGCAGGTTGCGCGCCATGGCGCTCAGTACACGCCATGCTCGGGGGGATGAGGGATCTCGGGACTACTACTACTACATAAAAACCCTCCATCCCAGATAGGCGACGCCCTCCCAATGCCACCACCACACGCCCAGTGCTGGTTCCTTGCCTCTGCCCCTTGGTCTCCTTTGGGCCCATGTCCCTCCTGGGGCTCGGGAGAAAGTAATGACTGAAGAAGGCACGGTCCACAGCGGGTGGTACAGCAGACCTGGCAAGCGGAGTGGCCCGAGAGAGTTCCGGAGCTGGGGGAGAAGAAACATAATTGGAAAAAAGAAAAGAGGGACATCAGAAAGTATTACTTCTCAGAGAGGGTGGTGGAAAATTGGAATAGACAACCTCCCAAGATGGTGGCTGCAAAGTCAGTATCGAGCTTTAAGCATCGGTGGGACATGGCTTGGGAACAAACACATGGCACTGGCAAGCAAGGGCTAGGCTGGGTGTCTAGCAGGACAGAACACAGGTGCACAAGAGGTCCCGGATACCTCGCTTTGGCAGACTTGATGGACCATAGGTCCCCTTCTGCCATCATCTTCTATGTTTCTATCGGATGCTTTCTCTGCATCCAGTGAAAGCACCTAACATCTGTCCTGCCTCTACCGTACCTTTCCAGATCACATTTAGTAGCCTCCTGATGTTATTATAGGAGTGTTTATTGTTAACAAACCCTGTCTGCTCTTTGTTTACAAGTATTGGCAGAAGCTCTTCTAATCTCCTTGCCAAAGTCTTAGCGATTATCTTGGTGTTGCAATTCAAAGGGAAATAGGTCTAAAGGCTGTACATTTTGTATGGTCTTTCCCCGATTTTGGGAGTACCATTATTGTTACCTGATAGCATGTCTCGGCTCCACCCTGGCCTGTAAGCACGGTATGATCTGGTGGCCCAAGATTTTGTAATATTCAGTGTCACAAACGCACTGCGCAGGTCAGGCCCTCTGCTCCCACAGTGTCAACCTCAGAGCGCAATAGTGTGAACAGGTAACAGACAGGGTAACCCTCCTGCCTGCTTTGGATCCGAATCACCTGAAGTCTCAAGTTCTGGGGGATTCAAACCGTGAACCTTATGCTAGCATACCCAGTTAACAGGCTCGGATATGTACTCTCTTTGGGGAATGCAGTACAATCCTTCGCCCAGGGGCACCTAACCAGGTATCCAAATGAACCCTTAAAACTCTATAAGAGACCTTAGGTATATTCTTACCTTTTCGAGCTTAGTAACACTATCAAGCCTTTTAAATCGTTGTCAGACTTAAAAATACAAGCACTCCACATGCAAAAAAGAAAACCTGGAAGACACAGGCAGTATCTTAAAAAAAGTGGTTTACTAAAAATTGTAAAATAAGTAAGATAAAATACAGAACATATATCAAGAGCTTACAATCTCAAAAGAAAATGGGAAAGTTACAGAACTAAACTCCTACCACAATACTCTTAGATCTTTTCTATCTAATGTATTACCTCTGTAAGTGTGTTTTAAATTAGGTCAGAGAACTGTTTCTCTCAGAGTCCCAAAAATGATATGACTTACATTTCAGATACAAGTATCAGTTTAACTCTGTCTCCACACCCCCTTTGTGAGTCATCTAGCTCCTCCTTTTTAGAATAAAAAATTACAAACATGATTTCATACCAGGAGGTATGTTACATAATGTGACATTGGAAGAAAAAAAAACACTTCCTAAATATGACTCCTCGATTAAACATTTTCTCTTTGAATTTAGCAATCCCACACTGACACCAAGGAGTAAAAAAGCCAACAGGAATCAGCCTAGTGACATCCTGATTCTGATGTTCGTAAAGTCACAATTGGTTTCCACTTCAAAAAGCCTGGACAAGTCGTAAAAATGTAATAAAATGCCATTTTGCAAGGAAGTCAATTAAATGGTCCTTCTGGTCTGTTTTACAATATCCTGTGGTTTTCAGTCACTGACACCTTGAAGTTACAGGCCAAATTCCCTCACATGCTGAAAGGTCATACACAGACCTTGCATTTATAATACCAATATCATACAGTAATCATAACCAGCTGGCCAAGCATCACATTCAGCACGTTAGCTGTCCAGCCCTGCTGTTTTCCCTTTTTTAGTGCCGCTACTAAATAGTTCCGCCACTGTAAGTGGAGCTCCTAATTCCTCCCACTGGTCCTCTCCCAATTTTGGCAAGTCCAGGCTATTCAGGAACTCCTCTGCCATCTGTTCCATATTCTATAGTACTCCAGGAAATAGGCTCTGATGTCCTCAATTTTGTTATGGGTCCTCTCTTGATTATCTTTCAAAGCCATGATTATCCATGTACTTTTCTTGCCTCTTGCCAATTTCACAAGCATTGGGCTGAGTTTATTCCCCCATTCATATATCGCTGCTTGGCATAGAACAGTGCTTTACTAGCCCGTCTATAATGGCGCTAAGATTAGTTGTTCGCATACACCCTAAGCCCCTCATGTTCTCCACACTTGGTCCTCATATTTTTTTTTTCTGTAACTTTTAACCCCACCCTCCAACTCCGGATTTTATCCATTTTCTGTTTAAGTCTGGCCTTCTAGGCAATGATCATCTCCCTCATGTACACCTTTTCTGCCTCCCCAAATACTGCTTTAGAGGGGGCTGTATTTTCATTTTCCTGCTCATAGATCCACCATTGTTCTTGCATAAACTCCATAAATTGTTTAGAAGACAACAGATATGCTGGAAATCTCCACGTTCCATGGCTTCTCTCTTCTGCCTCATCTGGAGGGTTTAAGTACCCTAGCGTGGTCTGATACTACTATGGGTGTGATTTCTGTGTCACTGATTGTTGGATATATGTTCCTAGGGGCAAATATGTAATCTGTCCTGGACCATATACGTTGGGGGTTCAAAGAAAAGGTGTATTCTCTTGAGCCCGGGTTAGCCTGTCTCCAAACATCAATCAGATCAAGCTCTTCTAGCCCCTCCGCCCATCTTTTCACAGCCACATCTTGCCTACCTCCCCCTCCTGATCTGTCTATTGCTGCAGTCAGTGCACAGGTAAAATCTCCCGCCATTATTAGGTTAGGAAATTGTTCCTTCTGAAGGAAGGACAACATTTCATCGTAAAAGACAGTCATGTTGTGCTGGGGCATATATGTTCCCCAGTGTGTATACCTCCCCTTGAATCAGTCCTTGCATGAATATGTATCTTCCTCCCCTTTTGTCCTTTAGTACCTTCTGCTCTATAAATTGTATGCCCCTCCTCATCAGTATGCCCTCTCCTTTTGTGTCCATTGAACGAAACAGCATAACGTATTCCAACCCAAGTCTCTCACCAATTTCCCATGTTCCCCATCCATTAAGTGTGTTTTCTGGACCTTGGCATGGACTATGTCCACTCTATTCTTCAATGTAGTAAGTACCTTCTTTCATTTTATTGGCATGGAAAATCCTGAACATTCCAAGAACATACTTTTAGGGTATTCATTTTGTCTGTATTTTCCCTCCTCTTGCTCGGGGTTGTCGCCCAACCTTGTTCAGACCCAGAGTTCTCCAGTCCCTAATACCTTCAGCTTGTCTTTCTTCTACCATATCCCACCCCACGCCCTCCATTACTTTCCTTTCATCATAGCATTATGCAATCTTACACCTTTTGTTAACCTTAAATAACATACAAACAGTTGAACTTGTATTACATACGACAATAATATTCCATAGGTTAGTGGAGCTATCACTCTGTGGGGCTCCCTTCGGCCAAGAGCATAGGATTCTCTACCCCATCGTCAAAAGCTCTTGCTTTTCCCTTTTCTTCAGACACATTACAATCGGATACTAGCATGTCTCCAGTTCCCTTCCCCTCACTCAAGTCACCTTTTAACCCTCCAGTCTTCACATTATTTCATGTATTGAGATAATTTAAGTCTCAGACAGATCCCGAATTCACTTAGACATGCCCGTTTGCACATATGTGATCTTCCTGGACATAAAGTCTCCACCACTCATTCACACTAATGGGACCCAGTGGGAGCCAAAAATCTTTAGGAGAGTCGGCGCTGAGGTAGGACCACGCATGTGCAGCACTGCGAGATTGGCTCATGCAGTAGAGGCTATCTTGGCGTCGACCCTCCAATCGTCTCAGTTCCTTTTTTCCCACCGTCGAGTGTGCTTCAGTGGCTATGTCGCTCGCCCACCGGGAGTCAAATCTTCATGTCTATATGACAGCAGCTATAGTCGTTCAGTATTTGTTAGTTTTTATTTATTTTGGAAAATTCAGATTAATAAAAAAAGTCAAATTTCACCAGGGCAGCAGCAGTTGGAATTTGCACCCGATGCCACTCATGGCTATGAACTTCGGGATTCACAAATGATGCCCAACAGAGAGTTATGAGTTTACAATTTGATGGAACTTATCTATTTGGCCCTCAAGTCAAGCAGACACTAGGCCACACAGAAAACTAGAATGGCTATCAAAATGGCTAGGCCGCCATCTGCTGCCCCTCAATGGAGCGGGAACTGGCAGCAGTTTCATAATCACCTGTCCTTTTGTGGCAAAGACAGAGGGGCTTCAGCAAGAATCAAGCCCCTCAGCCACAAAAGAAAATGCAGCAGAAGGCACAGGGCCCAAAAGTACCTAGTGCCATCCTCTGAGATTCCGGCCCAAGTCCCACCTCAGCTGTCCGAGGGAGACTCTTCCTTGGCAGTAGGAGGGGCGTCTGACTCAGTTTTATAACCAGTGGAAGTCAGTCACATCAGACAAATGGGTGCTCAGAATAATCCGCGAGGTTTACTGTCTAAATCTTTCAGAAACACCTCCCGAATCATCCACCCAAATGACAGCCCAAGCTCTCTGTCTCTTTCAGTCAGACCTTCTTGCTTCTGAGATTCAAGGCCTTCTGAACAACAAGGCAGTAGAAGTAGTTCTGCTGGATCAATGGAACACAGGTTTCTACTGTCATTACTTATTAGTTCCAAAGAAAACAGGCGGCATGTGCCCTGTTCTTGATCTAAGGAAGTTAAACAAACTCCTTTACAAGGAGAAATTCAAGATGATATCACTCGGCACTCTGTTACCTCTGATTCATCAAAATGATTGGCTGGCCTCCTTGGACATGCAGGACACCTACCAACATGTTCTCAGTGTCAGTGGCTCAGTAAGTAGCACACTCGCCTCTGAGGCCGGGAGATCAGAGGGCAGTGGGTTCAGTTCCCACATATGGCACTTGGGTTAATATCCCAGTACTGGCACTGTAGTGCAGCATGAGAGGGGTGCTGCACTTCTGAGGTGCCATCTTTCGGATGAGACGTTAAACCGAGGTCCCATCTGCCTGGATTGGTGGTAGTTCAGGTGGATGTTAACGATCCCATGGCACTTATCGAAAAGAGTAGGGGAATTTCTTATTCAATATTCAAAAGCATAACATAAATAAAAACAACAAATACTAAACAAAAAACATTATACAATTTACACAACCCACCACCAGTCTTATAACCTATAATGTTTTAAACCAGTGCTCAGAACACAGAAATCTCACACCATATCTAATGAGAAGCAATACAATACTCTCATCCCCAGGACGTATGTCTTCATCTAAAATGTAGAAATCTTAACAGCACCATTCTATTAGAGGAAAAATAAAAGCATAATCATTAAACTTTTAACCTACCCACCCAATATTTTTCCATAACTTAGATCCCACAACCTGCCCTAGAGTTCGAAATTCATACTCATGAATTTTACCTAGCTCTCCCTGGATGTGAAAGAAAACTTCTTGTTGGGAGACTTCTTTATTTTGAAGAACTCTTTGGCTTCTTGCTTGCCATATAGACCATTTAAGGCACGCTAAAATCCCATATATTGTACTCTTTGTCCATTTCAAGCATGATACAGGAATTTGCCCTAATGCCAAGATCTCATAATTCATATTTTGAAAGAGTTTTTCTCCCCACCATCTAGCTAATTGCTTCCAAAAATCTTGAATCTTCACACAGTCAAAGAATAAATGATGCATGGTTTCTATTTGATCATAACAAGAGTTTCCCACAACCTCTTTCTTCAACTTGTTCATGCTTTTGATTCCCTTTCACAGTCACTCTCTGGTGACCACATAACCATATCAAATCTCGCATTTTACATGGGATTCTAGGTTCCACAATACTTTCTAATAACAAATCTGTATTAATCACCTCCGATACCGGAAATAAAGGCTCTTCTGTTTACCATTTTTCTAGTACAACTTTGTAAAAATGTTTTTTCTCATGCCCCAACAATCAGTTAAGCTCAATTTTCCAAGTTCTGATATACTTTAAAGTAATCGGTACATATCCTGGGAGAGCCTTCTCAGATAGATGCCATTTACCCCTTCCCCACGCCATTAAAAGAGAGGGTCCCCATAATTTCATACACAAAATCCCCATGCCCTTGGATTCTATAACAACAGGACGAATTGAACTAAAAAAGAAGTTCCCCCCAAAAAATATTAATGGCTGAATCATATTTAACCCTCCTGCTTTACATGACCTATACGTATGAATCAGTTTAACAGGGTTTAACCTACTTCCCCATAAAAACAGGAAAAAAAGGCCCATGATCTTAGTTAGTATGCATGCCAAAAGGAAGTGGAAAAATGTGAGAAACATAAAAATTGGGAGCTATATATGCTCTTAACAAATAAACTGTCTTGATCCGAGTCATTTTCCAGGAAAGCCATGCTTTAACTTTTCTATCTGCTTGATCATAAACTATATTCCAATTTTTTTTCCTCTGATTAACTAGAACCAAAAAAGAAGCCCAGTATCTTAATCTCTTCTTTAGTCATGGAGATAGGAAACTCCTCAACAACATATGCTTTACCCAAAACTAAGATCTGGCTTTTCTACATTTATTTTGATACCCAAGTATCATGGACTTTATTATTTTTAAAATCTTCTTACCAGATTCCAGATCGGCTACAGTGAAAACACATTTATCAGCATATGCAGTGGCTTTGTTGAAAACTATCCCATGCCTATTTTTAATGGCTTTAATGTCTGCAGCAGATTCAATCCTCCTTAATATAGGATCTAGTCCAAACACATACAGTAAAGGACTCATTGGACATCCTTGCCTTGACACCATTTTTTTTTAGATATATTGGTATGCCTAAATGTCCATTCACCATGGGAGTAACTTGGACTTCAGAATACAGAGTACGTAATAATGATAGAAAGGTTTCGGGAATACCATAAAGTTGCAATACAGACCAGATATGTTCTTGTTTTACAGAATCAAATGCAGTTTCCTGGTCTAAAGTCAGCAAATAACCATCTATATTCATACTTAGACTTTGTTCCACTACTTCCCTAATAAAGGTCAAATTTTGAATAACATTCCTACCTGGAATAGCACACATCTGAGTAGGACTAATAACCAGCTGAGCAATCTTGCAGCGATTTGTCAAAATCTTAGTCAGAATTTTGTAGTCAGAGTTGAGTAGACTCAGAGGCCTCCAGTTTTATCTCTTGTGGATCCCCTTTTCAGATAAGAAAGTCATTATCCCATCTTTCATGCTAGCTACCAACCAATTTTCTCTCCAAATGGCTTCAAAATAATCTGTAACCATGGGACCAATATGTCACAAAAACATTCCTAATCATTTGCTATCCCATCACTCCCCAGAGTAGGTCTAGGTGTTAGTTTAAAAATAGCTGCCCTAATTCTATCTCTGTAATAGGAACTATCAAGGCTTGAACCTCTATATCCCTTAATTGTGGAATATCTAATTTATTTATAAAAGAATCTGAACACTCTCCACTGTCCTTCTGAAAGGTTGCTTTAACATGCTCCTGTACTAATAGCATTAGTCCTCTATTGTCTGTCATCAGAGCTCCCTTTTTATCCTTTAAAGCAGCAATTACTAGGCTTTGAGGCTCATTTAAACTGGTATCAAATTGATTTACCTGCTCTTTTGTCCCCTTAGTCTGATGTTTTTGTTGTCTCACTGCCCTATCCTCTGACTCCTTCAGATGCTTATACATTTTGTCCTTAATTGCCCGTAGCTGTGTTTTTACATCATTCGTGAGATCCAGCGCCTGAGTTATTAATTTCATATACTTAGCTCTTAGTCCCAAATACTGTATATATTTATTTTTAGCCCTATCCCTTGTAATATTTATATAACGTTGTTTTCGGTCTCTCTTCGTGTCTTCCCACCACTCTATGGGACTATCATATAAAAAAGCAATATCCGCCCTTAACCTTAAGTAGTCTGTTATAGATTTCTATATAGAAGCTTCTTGTAATATAGCAGTATTCATCTTCCAATATCCTCTTCCCATAGAGATTTTCTGTACTAACCCTAAATCTAACTTAATGGCAACATGGTCCAAAGTTTCTAATGGAACAATTTCTACTCCCTGATAAATAATTCGTTGAGATACAAACCAAAAGTCAATCCTTGTGGATAACTTTCCCTTGTGATAAGTATGCATTGGGGTAATCTTTAAAATATCATGAACATCACATAAATTATGCATTTCTAGAATTTTAAGTAAAGCATTTATATCACTATATATTTTAGTTGTAATCCTCCCCCAATCTGCATGTGATAATCCACAGTTAAAATCACCCCCCATAACACTAATTTTGAAGTGTGTAAATATGGCCCTACTGTCCTAAAGAGAGAAGATCTATCAGCTTTTGACTGAGGAACATATATATTTATAATTCTGTATGCCACATTGTCCAAAACCACATCCATTATCATAACTCTTCCAGGTTGGACTTCAAAAATCTGCAATACCTTTACAGCAACACCTAAAAATAAAAACCCCAACCCTGAACAGGTTTCCTCACCCAAAGACCAGTGCGAAACACCTCATCTCCAATCTCTCTGAGCTTCTCTCACCTCTATCAATGAATGCAATCTAGGGTCCTGTAAGAGAAAAACATTTCCTTTCCCTTCCTTAAGGCTCTCAAATGTGACCTGTCTTTTTCCCAAAGACTTATTACTATTCACATTGATAGTGACAAAAGATAATGTAGCATTCATAAGGAAACAAAAAAAGGAAAGAGGAAGAGCATATTTCCAAAACAAAATCAGTACTAAGTCATGTTCATTTCTTTTTTTTCCGTTTCCTAGGTTTGGGCTTTACAACTGGCCCCCCCTCAGTAATATGATTTGCTTGTGACGATGTAATATAAGATAAATCCGAATCATGGATTTCATCTTCACCTCTTTGCTTGAACAACATAGCATAGGAATTGTATATTGGGATACTATCCATATCCTTAGACCCAGCTGGGGAGTCTTTAGGGGGTTTCCCTGTCTTTGATCTGGTAACTCTCTGAAAAATATCCTCTTGGTGAGTATCAGGAGGGGGCATTGAGATTTCTCCTTCTACTATCTCCATATCTTGTACCACATCTGCCGACAGATCATCTTGGTTATCAGACATAGATTTATTTAGTTCTAGGGGATCACCATTACGGGTTACGGACTTTAAAGCTGCTCTAGGTTCTACCATAGTAGATATAGGATCCAAATCATCAGATGAAATTTTTTGGACCTCTTCCTCCTGGGCTACTACTTCAGTGGGAGCCTCTTATTCAGGCTGAGACCCTCTAGGAGGTGTGGGATCCCTCTTTGAGGCCGACTTCAATAACTCAAGCATACGTAATTTCTCTTTTTGTGCTGTAGTTACATAAGCATCCTGCTCCTCTCTGATAGCCAAGTCTCAACTGTTATGCGAGGCCCATGAACAGTTACAAAAAGTGTGGCCTTGTTCTTCGCATAAATTACATCTTAGAGGTTGCTGACATTGTGCCCCAAAGTGCCCCACTTCACCACATAGGCCACACTTTTGCTTGTCGCAAATGTTACTCAAATGCCCCACATCCCCACATTTAAAGCAAGCCCTGGGTTGTCCAGAGTAAAAGATTACCCCACGATCTCTCCCCAGAAAAAACAATTAGGCAGATGCTTTGTCAGTCCATGTTCCAGGTTTAATACAACCTGATATTTCCAACCTCCGGTCCAAAGTTGCTCATCATCTAGGATAGGCTCTGGATATCCTTTTATAGTGCAACGCTGTTGTAACCAATAGGTAATGTCTGCAACATTCACCCCTTCGTTTCTAAATAACATGGTTATCTTCTTAGTTAATGGTTTAGTCAGGGGACTTGCTAGAAAAGGCCTCCATAAAGGAGAGAGTTTTAATAGCTGATATTGCTTCCAAAATCTATCCAAACCTGCTGGATGTTTAAAACTGATGTCAAACACTGAGTCTCCCAGCACATGTATCAGGGCATATATCTTGTAGGCATAATATTTCATGCTATCTTTAAGTAGAGCTCTTCCCACAAAATGCCTATCAGGGACCTCAGATATGTTACCCCTATACTTCAACCGTACTGCATTCCTTCTCCTAGCAGGTTCTGACAGTATCCTTGTGTCAGAAGGAAAGAGATGATCTTTAACTCTGTCATGCCATATATTTTTAGGAGCTTGTAAGGAAGGTACAGGGTCTGCAAGTACCATGGGTGTGTTTTCCTGACTCAAGGGATCAGCCTTGGTCAAAATCTCCTCTGAGGTTTCCAAAGAAGTATCTAATACCTGGGGTACAGAATCTTCATGTTCTAAATTTCTAATATGATCTAATAATATATTAGAGGGATCAGACTGAATATGAACATCTTGCTCTAAAGGTGTATTCTGCCCTGGAGCCAAAACCGAATCATTACTTATCACAGTAGTGGGGATAGAAGTATTTATGTGTAATTTAGAGGCAAACTCTAAACTTTTATCAATATTAGCCTTCCATCCAGTACCCGTATCATTTTTAACCCACCCAGCTGCCATTAAAGCCGACGCTACCCAATCCTCAGAGCTAGGGGATGAATCTGCTGAAGTTTTCAGTGGGACGTTTGCTGAACTACTAGGGGATTTGCCGCTTGAATCAGGAGCTTGAGATTTTAACCTATGGCTTTTCGCAACCCCTTCTTTACTCACAGATTTCTTCCCACCTCCCGAGGAGATCCCGATAGAAAAAACAATAGGGGCTAAAGGGCTAGATTCCCCGCCACTTACTAATGCAAGCATTGAAACATTACTTTGGTGAAGTGTTTGTCCAGTACTTGTAGAAGGAAAAACAGTCTCCATGGGATGCACATCTCTCCGCGCATTCTCTTCTGAAACCGACGTCATCACATCCTCTGTAGCCCGTATTAGTACCGAAGCACTCGTAGAGACATCTTTTTTGGCAGATAAAGGCTGATCCTCTGCCTCTTCCAAATGCTCAATACTTACTTCAGTTTGAGCTTTACTCACTGGGTTTATCATTTCTGACTTCTCTATTACGTTTTTTTTCTCTCGCATTCGTAACTCCTCCCGAAGTTGCTTCTTTGTTTCTTCAAAACCTTTCTCAGCCAACTCCATCTGCTGACGAATATCGGCTGTCTTGTCCTCCAAGACAGCCCTCTGTTCAGCAGACAGAGCTCCGGTTCCTGACTCAGACGTACTCATAGAGTCAGACTCTAAACCATCCATATGTTCTGTGGCTAAGACATAGGGATCCTCCATAGCAATTTCCGTCTCCATGTTAGTCTCCAAAATAGGGCAAGCCGAGGAGGAGACCAGCTGCTCAGCCACCCTCACATCCTGCTCCTACAAAAGCTCTCACACTCTGATCACATTCTCACAGCAACGCAGCGCCCTCTAGCGAAAAGAGTAGGGGATTTCCCCGGTGTCCTGGCCAAATTTCCCTCATTCACTAAAAAAAAAAAATACCACCAACCGCTTAATCTGGTTCCAGGTCAGTTGGCATTCATCTGTATCCCTTCCCCCGGGTCGTGCCTGAAAATAGGCAGGATCAAAAACTAAATAAATAAATAAATACACCCAAACCACCACAAGTATCTCAGATTTGTGGCATTGGGGCAGCACTACTAATTCAGAGTCCTGCTCTTTGGGCTATCCCTGGCACCTCGAGTCTTTACAAAGTGCTTTGCAGTTCTCTCAGCGCATCTAAGGAAACTCGGAATTCAAGTGTTCCCATATCTGGACGACTGGCTACTAGCAAGCTCCTCCAGACAAGAGACTCAGGAAGCCATGGCTACAGCTTCCAAGTTTCTCATGTCCATGGGAGTTCTGTTGAATTTGGGAAAATCACAGCCACAACCCTCCCAATGGCTCCTCTTCATAGGATCTCTCGCGTCGGTCCAAGTGCAGGACACTTTGCCCTCCTTCCGAATCCCTTCCCGGGCCTATACAGTCCAGTGAAGAGGGGGCCTCCTCTTCTTCATGCCTTGCCATAGAGGAGGTCCCTACCGTGGTGCTGGAGGGCCAGTCTGGCTTCGTTCGGGGCTGGGCCGGGAGCTCTGGCAGTCACCTCCTTGGAGGTGCAGGCTACCCCATTGTCAGGACCCACGGCTGCAGGTTCTGGTGTGGGGCATTCCTTAGCGCCGCTTCAGATCCTGGAGCTGTTCACAACTCCGGTGATCAGGGAGGTGCTGCCGTGCCGTGACTGGGTGAACACTCTGGGCCGCCTGGCTGGAACCCTTCTTGACCATCTCATTTTCGGAGGCAGATGATTCTGAAGCGGATCTGGACTGGAGGCTTGATTCTTCGGAATCAGAGGGTTCCCCATGACCTAGCACCCTTGTGCCTCCCCACTTACCCTCTCTTGCAGGACAGGTGACTGTAGCCCGTGCTGACTCTCGAGCTGATGGTGGCTTAGGGTCAGCTGCAGCTAGACCCCACTGCTGCAAGTGTGGCGATTAGGTTTCTGAGTGGGGGATGGCTGCTGTCCCCGATGCCATCCCTCCTCTTAGAATCAAGATCCAGGCCCCCTTCTCGTCCCTCATCGGGGTTGTCAGAGTCGGGGACTCCTTGGCACAGGGGGTGAGAAGGAGAGCTTCCTTGGAGTCCACAAGTTTGAGGGAACGGGGTGATGGACCTCGGCACATTTCTGTGGCCCTCCGGGGTCGGGGAAGGGGCCGTAGTGCTGAGCCCGATCTCCTCCTTTTGTCTTCTTCTAAGGAGGCCTCTTTGGGTGGGGCTGGGGTCTGCCCTTCTGGATCCGTGCAGCCCCGGTCCCCTCATAGGGTAGCTCACCCTACAGGGTTAAGTCCCCACCATTTTAATTTTCAGGACAGGATGGTAAATCTACAGACCTGCGGTTTTCCGCTTATGCCAGGTTCTCCTGTGGATTCTTCTAGCCCTGGCAGAGACACGTCACATCAGGTGACGGGGTTTGCCCATGCCTCTGCGTCCAGCTTCCCTTCTCCCAGTCAGTGTTGGTCCTCTGGGACCTTTGACCCGGGATCAGTTCAGATCTCAGGCTGCGGCTTTTCCACAATACGTTAGGGCTATGGATGAGCAGGTCTTCAGACTGGTTCCCCTGCTGCAGCCAGAATCTGACTCGTCAAGTTCCTTGACCTCCTCGTGTTCCTCCACAGGGGGGGAAGAGGAGCCTACTGTCCATCTGTCCTCAGACACTGATCAGGCCCAGCATCAGCGCTTCCTATCAAGGCTGGTCAGGGACTTGCACATCTTCATGCAAGAGACAATACCGAGCGTACGACGCAAGCTTTTTTAGGCAAATACGGGGCGCACCATTTGGTGGTTCCATCCTGGCCGGTTCCCTTCCGCAGGCATTGTACAGCGCCTGGCAGCATCTATACTCCCTGGAACCAGCTCCTGTGGACTGCCAGAGATGGTATTGTGCGACCAGCGGGTCTCCAGGTGCTTGCCTAATCCACCTTCTGGACTGGCGACTGGACACCCGTTCGGAGCATAGACACACCGGTCTGCGACCAGCTCCTGATATTGACTCTGGGGAGTTTGATCAGCTGGGCAGAGAGTTTTCTCTCTGCGTGGAGTCTGCTGGCAATTATCTCACATCAGGCACCACGCTGCCTATAACAGACATCTGTGGGCAATGTTAGGTCAGGCTTCGCGCCATTGCCCGATTCAGAGGCTACCGGCAGGCCATAGCCCTCTCCATTATAGGCTTGGAGTTGGCGAGGCACCAGTCAAGGGCATCGTACGACGTCAGTGAGGTCACTTCACGGCTTGTGCGGACAGCGATCTGCATTTGGCGGACGGCATCGCCTCGCTTTTCAAGGTTGTCACCTTTGGTCTGGTGCAGGTTACTGGCCTCCTCCTTCCATGGGACCCATCTCTTCTCCTGCAGGGTGAGGCAGGAACTTCAGGGGCATCTTCCTTCCCCAAGGTTTCTACATAGGAGCCCTTCTGACTACCTCCAATTCTTAAGCCTTTCTTCCAGAGGACAGAAGGAACGACATCCTTCAGATGGCCCACTTCATCAGAGAAAACGACTCAGTTCGAGCCCTCTTGATGCAGCGGATGCTGGGTCTCATGGCATCCTTGGTGTTCACTGTGCCTCTGGCTCATCTTCACATGAGAACTACTCAGTGGATGCGCAGTACTCAGTGGTTTCCGACCACACATCCCCAGTCCTTTCACATCAAGGTGACGGAACCTTTAAAACAGTCATTCACCTGGTGGACTCAAGAGGACAACCTCCAGATAGGATTTCCCTTGCCCACTGGAATCTCAGATCTCTATCACCACAGATGCATCCTTCTCAGATGGGGAGCTCACTGTCAAGATCTCCACACCCAAGGTCAGTGGAATCAGGACGAGTCTCAACTCCACATAAATATCTTAGAAATGAGAGCTGTCCTGTGCAGTACAAGCTTTGAAGGACATTCTCTGTCACAAGATCATTCTCCTTTAAACAGACAACAAAGCAGTGATGTACTACATCAACAAACAGGGTGGCAGACTTTTACTCCTGTGCAGGGAAGCAGTGAGGTGTGGGAGTGATTCCTGGAGCACAAAGCCCTGATCCAAGCAATTTACTTCCTAGGAGTGCAGAACAATCTAGCAGATCATCTCAGTGGAACGGAAAGGATCCTCACAAGTGGTCTCTAGACACAAGCATTGTGCAATCACTCTTAAGAGTGGGGAACACCAGACCTGGACCTTTTGCATCCCCACTCAAGCATAGAACTGCCTCTATTCTGCTCCAGAAATCCAGAACCTGGTGCTTTCTATCAGGATGCATTCAGACTGCGGGGCAAAAATGTTTTCTGTATGCATTTCCTCCTCTTCCTTAATTCAGAGGGTACTGCTCTAGCTGGAGGCTCAGGGGTAGAATGATCCTCATTGCCCCATTCTGGCCTCGTCAGATCTGGTTCCATTAATCAACAGATTATTGGAAACTTCACTGAGACAGCTTCCTCTTCAAACGAACCTGCTGTCCTAGGGCCCAGTGGTCCATCCCAACCTGAGGTCCCTTCACCCACACTTGGCCTCTGAAGAGATAGAAGTGGGTAGGTTGACGCTTCATAGGGTCTCAGACATTCTCCTAGCTGCATGCAAGCCAGCTACTAGGAAAACTTACACGGCAAAGTGGAAGCGGTTCTCCATCTGGTGTGCAAAGTCCTCCCTGGACCCCTTCTCCTGCCCACCTAACAAAGTCCTGGAGTATCTTCTGGACCTGTCAAATACAGGACTGCAATAGTTTACCGATAAGGTTCACCTCTGCGCGATATCAGCATACCACAAACCCGTACACCCCATGTCCCTGGCTCAGTTACCTTTGGTCAAGAGATTCCTTAAAGGTATACTTCACACTAGGCCACCAGTCAGACAACCAGTAGCCGCCTGGGACATTAACCTTGTGCTAGACATGCTCACCCATAAACCTTTCTAGCCCCTAGCAACTTGTGAGCTGAAGTTCCTGACCTGAAAGACCGCCTTCCTTGTAGCCATTACCTCTACTTGCAGTGTGTCTGAAATGCATGCATTTGTCACAGACCTCCCGTATACTGTATTTCACAAAGACATGGTGGTTCTTCGAACTCACCCTAAATTTCTCCCTAAAGTAGTCTCAGAATTCCACCTGAACCAGCCCTTGGTTCTTCTGACCCTCATGAACTTCCAGAATGAAGGAGAACATACCCTACATTCTCTGGATGTTAAAATGGTTCTGTGGTTCTACAGAGACAGAACTAAAGAGATCTGCAAATCTAAACAACTTTTGTCTCTTTCAGCATGGCCGGCTGGGTCAGCCTGTTGCTATCAGATGTATTTCGGCATGGCTAGTGGCATGTCTTCACCAGTGCTACTCCATGGCACAGGTTAAGCTGGAAGGCAGAGTATCGCTCATTCTACTGGGGCAGTCGCGCATCCCTGGCAGAAATTTGAAACGTGCTCATTGCAAACATCTGCAATGCAGCTACTTGCAGCTCAGCACACACTTTTGTGATGTTCTGTGCTTTGGATGTCCATGCCAGGCAGCATCAATCCTTTGGCAGGACAATCCTTAATGGACTCCTGCCTAAGTGAACTCCTCTTTCCTGCCGCCGTTCTCTGGGGATTATTTGGCTCGGTACTCTCCATTAGTGTGAATGAGTGGTGGAGACTTTATGTTCAGGAGGATATGAAAATTATGTACCTACCGTAATTCTTGATTTTCTTGGACAAAGTCTTTACCACTCGTTCACACGCCCACCGTCCATCCCTCGAGCGCTCTTATCTGTTTTTGGTCTTAACTGCCTCGATGGCCAGGCTGTGAAGACTCAGTTGTGTTGCCCCTTCTTATACGGGTCATTTAGACTATCTTATGTCCGACATAGGTTATTTTTACTAGGTTAATTTACGCTGCACCTCCACAGTAAAAAAGTTACTGAAGCAGTTGGAGGGTTGATGCCGAGACAGCCCATACAGCACAAGCCAGTCTTGTGGTGCTGTGCATGTGCGGTCCTACCTCACGCCTGACCCTCCTGAAGATTTCTGGGTCCTAGTGCCTCCAACGTGGTCCCATTAGTGTGAATGAGTGGTGGAGACTTCATCCAAGAAGATCAAGAATTACAGTAGGCACATAATTTTCATTTTTCTGTTTCCCTTCCCCTCTGACACAGCTATTCCCCAAGAAGACCCAGGCATTGCCCTTCCAGGCCATCCCGCCCCTCTTTTAGACTTCCAGCCTTTTATTCATCCTCTTCACATTTCCCCTACACAGGCCCATTTCCGTCTACAGTTGCTCCATTGCTTTACTTAGTCTCTGCATTGCCACCTCTATTCCAGCATCATCACCCCCTCCCACCGTTTACTCCTTTTACTTCCTGTCCCCCCCAGCATCACTGACATGGCTTTCAGCATAATCTCATACACAGATACCTTGCAGTTACTACTGTGGCTCATGGTACCCAGGGCAAAGACAGGGCAGTCCACATGTATCCGCCTCTGCCATTCCTGTACAGTCCAGCCTGCTCTCCATACTACCTCTGGGAACATCTAAACATCTTAGAACAGCATTGGGAAAGGTAAGATGTATGCATAACAAATTGCATCCCACCTATGA
This sequence comes from Neoceratodus forsteri, assembly GCA_016271365.2. Taxonomy (NCBI): domain Eukaryota; kingdom Metazoa; phylum Chordata; order Ceratodontiformes; family Ceratodontidae; genus Neoceratodus; species Neoceratodus forsteri. The sequence continues at coordinate 1,504,779,214 of CM057452.1, read as the reverse complement.
ATGTCTACAGTGCAGCAGGAGTTTCCTCCTCTGCTTTTCAGGTTCTTATCCCCTGTTCTTGAGGTCACTACAGATCTTACTTGAGAAGCTCTTGCAGCAGGTAACACATATATAGGATTGATGCCACCTGGTGGCAGACCTCGCCATTTCTTTTTCTCTAGCAGTACTGACGTGGGACCGCCTACCTGGTGTCGGCCCGGCCCCAGATGTCACATAGTATAAAGGACATAGGTGGTCCCCACGTGCTCCAGTTCTTTCCTGCCGCGGCAACACACTAATCAGCTCTTGGCTCGCTAATGGTTCCTTAGCCTCTAGAACAGTTACTTCTTTGTTCGCTCCACAAAATCTTTCGACGTATGTCATCCACATCGACCGGGCACTGTAACAAGTGCTGTTGCGGGAGACAGATCCCTGCCAAGGACGGTCACCAGCCTGCCCCTTCTGCCTGAGCCTCAGACCACCTACACTGGCACCTGCACCCACTGCCAGGCCTTTAATAGTAGGGACCAGGATCCAGAGACAAAATCACTCCAGGCCCATTTAGCAGAGCAGCAGTTGGCCCAAATGCAGCAGGACCGTCCTCTGGGTGGGAGTCTCGTTCCCCTACTCCCAGAAACAAAGGCGAGAAGCACCGCCACTGGGACCGGGACCGCTCGCCCTCAGGCTCAGGTCTTCCAGCTCCCAGTCCGCTGGTCGTTCTGGCTTCTCCGGACATGAGGCCCGGCTTACTTCCCTCAAGCCTCCCGCCTCTGCCTCTCTTTCTGAGGGGCCCGCCTTGCAGCCCATTTGGATTCGGGCCCCAGACTCCAGCTCCGCAGTGGTGTCTAAGCCCTCTGACTCCGGCGCCTCGGCTAAGAAGCTGTCGGACTCTGGTGCCTCTGCCCATAAGAGGTCCCCCGACACTGGTACTGTACCGGCCTCAGGTAAGCAGCCATCCCGATCGGCTTCGGTCAATCACCAGGAGGCTAAGCATTCTTCGGGGCATTCTGCGTCTCTGGCTTCATCTTTGCCGCCCAAGCATAGACATGACCAGTGCCTGTCCATGGAGTCGGACAAGCGCCATGCAGATAATCCCCACAAGTCTGTGGACAGGCCTGCCAAGGCCTCCTCATGCACCGACCGTCCCCCGCCCTTCACCGGCTAAGGGACGCCCGTCGGATGTGGCTTTGGGCCCGATGCCAGATAAACCTTCAGTTCCTCTGCCAGCGCTGGACAAGGCCACCGTTCTGCAGCTGTCGTCAGTTCCTCTGATGTCATCTACAGAGAAACCCGACATCTCCCTTCGCAACTGTTCGCTGGTTCACCCGATGCTGGAACCCGACGACAGCACTGCAGAGGTTTCACCGACCTCACCCGCCCCACTGACACAGGACCACACCGACACCTGTGTCCCAGCGGGGTTGTCCAACGTCGCCTCCTAAGCCAGACTCTCCCAAGTTGGGGATGTCCCAAGTTAAGGAGCTTTTTTCCCACTGGTGGGAGATTGTCAAACAGGACTTAGTCACCCCTCCTGCTCCTCCTCCAAAATCCTCTCCTGTTCCTCTGCCAGATGGACAGGTTACACCTATCCCATGTGGGACCAAAGAGGATAAGACTCCAGCTAGCCCCAGGAAGCGCAAGGACAAGCGTAAGAGGACTAGATCCCCATCCTCCTCTCACTTTCCTCCACCTAGAAAGCCCAGGCACAAGAGGAGACAACGTTGTTCCTCTTCCTCCTCTTCTGATGCCTACAGTGAATCAGAACCTTCTCTTCCTGATTCAGACCCTGGCTCACTCCCTGGTGACACAGAGGACCAGCCTGAATCTCCTCCAGATGACCCCAGTTTTCTGGAAATCATTCGGTATGTACAGGAGAATATGGGATGGGATACTGAGGCCCTGGACCCCGAACGCTTGCGTCTGGCCAGATATCTATGCTAGAAGGATCCCAAGCCAGTGGTCATCCCCTCATTGGTGGACACTTTCCAGGATGTCACCCTGGCTACCTGGAGGCATCCACATGCATCCTCTGTGGAGTCCAAGAAGGCCAACCGCTTATACCGGGCCCCCAAGTACCATTCTTACCTGGCCGAACACCCCACGGCAGACTCCGTGATAATTTCGCCTACGCATGATTGTTCGCAGAGGCCGAAGCACCCGAGTACCCAGCTGCCAGACTGGGAGTCTAAGCAGCTGGATTCCTTAGGTTACAGGGTGTAATAGTCTGCCACCTGCAGCATTCGCAGTTTGAATTTTTTAACTAACATGGTCCAATTCCAAAATGCCATTTGGGACCAAGGATTGGACATCTTGCAAGGTATGCCTGACTGCCCCCAAAGGGCAGAACTTGCTAAACTCTCACAGACGGGCTCTGATGTGGGTACCCATGTCCTCTGAGCTGCATATGACTCTGCGGACACCTCAGTGAGGGCGGCCGCAACCGGAATTTGCCTTAGGCACCACTCCTGGCTCCGGGTCTCAGGGTTTGACCCAGAGGTGCAGACTACACTTCTGGACACCCCTTTCAAAGGCACTGTGCTTTTCAAGAAGACACAGAGAAGGTTATTGGTAGACTGCAGGACTCTTGGCAAAGCTGTCCGCACGGGTGCAGTCTATAAAATTCTCAAACGGGAGCATTTTCGCCAGCCCCTGCTGTGGCAGAGGGGACATCAGCCTCACGCACAGCGGGGTGGCTTTAGTCGATGAGGGGATCACAGAGGCGCTGCCTCTATCTCCTCTAGACAGGCTAGACCTCCAGCCGCCGCCCTCCCATCCCCTCCACCTGACTATTCAAAGGACCCCCCCCCGACTTGGGAGAGCAAGTATGAGGTTGTTTTTCTCTTTACGCCAAAGCGTGGAGAGAAGTGACCTCCGACCAGTGGATCCTCGACCTCGTGGAGTTTGGGCACTTCATAAAGTTCGAATCTCTGCCCCTGGACAGACCACCGCCCTGTCTTACTACCCGAGAGACCATAGGGCTCCCATCAGACAGGAGATCCAGTCTCTCCTAGACAAGGATGTCATAGAACGCATCCTGGAGGCGGAAGTGGACTCTGGGTTTTACTCCCGCATCTTCTTGGTTCCCAAGAAGTCGGGGGACCTTCGGCCTATCTTGGATCTCAGCGACCTCAACCAATGGGTCTCTTATCGCAGATTCAGCATGGTGTCGCTTCCGAATCTCCTCCCCTTCCTTTTGGTCAGGGAATGGCTGGCGTCTCTGGACATGCAAGATGCTTACCTTCATATTCCCATCTGCCACAGTCATCGGAGATTCCTGAGGTTCAAGTTCGAGGGTCGGGCCTGTCAGTTCAAGGTCCTTCCTTTCGGCCTTTCCTCTGCTTCCAGAGTCTTCACCAAGTGCCTCGCTGTCATCGCAGCAGCTCTGCACCGAAATGGCCACTTTCTGTTCACCTATCTAGGCAGTTGGCTTCGTCCAGGTCGTCTTTGGGGAGACTATCCTTGACACACTCTCCTCTGTCGGCATCTGGGGATCATTGTAAACCCAAAAGTCTCAGCTCTTCCCCTCTCAGCGTCTGCAGTTCATAGGCGCTCTATTGGATACCACCTTGGGGAAGGCCTTTCTCCCCTCCAACAGGGTGAAGCACATCAAGACGTTAGATGATAGATAGATAAAAACTTTTATTTTTTGACAGGAGAATAACTTTTAGGACAAACAGGCCCTGTTTGTCTAAGTTGTCCTGTTTTAGATCACAGTTTCACAGATACAAACCATCATGTAATAAAATATTACAAGAACAATCTCAAATACAGCACTCACATAAATTCATACAAGTCATGCAAAAACATAAACACACAATATACCATAGATCAAGGTATGGAATCTTATGCTAAGATTGGGTATTATCCATTAAATGGACAAGGAAATGTATAGGAACTTTAATACAAAATAGATTTTCTAAGATTCAGGTTAGGGGAGAGGAAACATCAAAAGGGGGGGGGCATGGGGGGTTATAACACATACAATATCTAGAGCTATAGTGGTCCATCCCCTAATACAACCAAATTACCCCAACCCAGAAATGAGAAAACTAAAGAGTTTGGACAATTACGATCTAAATGAGCAAACAGAAACAAATGTCACTCAATAACACTATAACAAATACATCTGTCTCTCCAGACTAAATCTAGAGAGTGTTTAAATTGACCTAAATTGTCAATAATCCTAATTTCAAACAACATGAAGTCTTGCTATATTATGACAGTAGCAGTTTGTCCCACCACTAGAACTGCTCCGGAGGTGAAATGGTTAATACCATTCCAAAATAGAACTTTGAGCACGAGCTCTAAGAAGCAGCTCTAGCTGTGTAATTTCAAACCTGAACTGTCAGATTCTTTACTCCGCCTCAGTGAACAGTTGCTCCGGAGATTTCTCCTACTGCTCGGTTCATTTCTCGGTTTAAACAGTGTTTTCTCGGTTCGATTCAACCGAGAATAGTTTTATTTAACATAAAACCGTTCAGTTCAAGCTCTGTCTGTGGTAATCGTAAGTAAATTAAAGGTTTTGTCTGTGTGGAACTTGTAAGTTTATTGGTTCGGTTTTGAACCGATCAGCTGGGTTTAAAACTTATTTACTTTTAAAGTTTAACATTTTAGAGTGCGGTTCCGTTCTTATCGGTTCTAAAAGCGGATTTTATTACGATTTTTCCAATACCCGTGACGGTTGGAACCCGTAAAGGTGTCACCCTGGCACTGCCATTTAAAGAACAGGATTTTCTGGTTAGGCTGGCATTATGTCTGAGAGAACCCAAAAGAAAACCGGCCCACTGGTTTCAACACTGTGATGTCTGTGGGGAAGTCTTTGCCAAGGCTGACCCACACACCACATGTGTCTATTGTCTGGGGTTTGACCACCTCCAGTCAGCTGCCAGATATAAGAATTTCCTGCAGCCACCCTGGAAAGAGATTGGGCAGGCTCAGGAACGAGAGGCAAAAGTCCGCTGACCCGATGGAGCAGCCAGCGTGCCAACCGAACCGGAGGGAGTGCCCTCTGACCAGGGTGAGACTTCCTAGGGCAAAGAAAAGCTGGTTCTGAGGAACCAATTCCAGTAAAGAAAACAAGAAAAGTCAGCAGGTCTGGGTCCAAAATTCCTTCTCCAACTGCTGCAGAGATAGTAAAGCCATACAAATTGTCCAGTCACTGTCTCAGGGTCCGTCCGAACTGCCCACTCATCTGGCAAAAAGGTCGGTTCATCCGCTCCAGTGGTTCAGAGTATGATGTTGAGGAATTTTATGAACCAGAGGAGGGGAGGATGATTATGAACAGTATGAATGTGGCTGGGAAGGTCTGGGTGTGCCCATTGAACCGGACATTTCCCCAGACAGACCTCTAGAATCTCCCCTATGCTATCTGAGTCCCCATCTCATTTTATGTTTTACAAAAAGTTGTTGAAACCTCCAGCTTCTTTGGAAGAAGCTGTGGATGAGCAAGAGGAGCCTGATTTGTAGAAATGATGGATATTCCAGAGTCTAGGAGATTGTCTATTCCTTTGCATAAGTCTTTTAGGAAGCAAACAATAAAAATTTTAAAAGCTCCTAATTCTGTGCCTCCTGTAGATAAAAAGATGGACAGAAGGTACACATTGTCAGGTCCTGATACAGAATTCCTTTCTCAGCAATGCAGTCATGTTGGGGTAGTTAAGGCTGCAGCCTGTGATAAAGCTAATATCCCCTGGCTTCACATCCTCCTGACAAGGATTCCAGGAAGATTGATGCCATGGCAAAAAACAGTATATGGCAGCCTCTCTGGGACTCAGGCAAGCAAATTATATGGCTTATTGTAGCTAGGTATCAGAAATCTAGATGGGATACTGTTATGGAATTAGCCAAGCAAGCCCATGGCCAGCTGGCTAGTTAACTAGAACAGGTGGCTGCTGATGGCATTGAGGCTTCTAAGGTACAGTTTCATGCTGCTGTGGATGTTAATGATGTTTCCTCTAGGGTCATGGCCACATCTGTAGCTTTTCGTGAGGTTGGCCTGGCTCAGGTGTACTAGTCTGTCACAGGATACCCAGACTAAGGCTATGGATTTTCCTGTGGTGGGAAATTCTCTGTTTGGGGAGCAGACAGAGAATTACATGAAAAAGATGGATGAATATAGGACTACTTACAAAGTGCCCAAGCTAAGGAGCGGCAAGCCACTCCCTCAGAGGCCATACCCCAGGGGGTAGGGGTAGGCCTTTTCACAGGCCTTTACCAGACTCAGGCCTCCTCTGCCTATGCTCAGAGGGGCTTCTTCAGAGGCAGAAGCAGGCGAGGGGTGGGCAGGCCTGCTCCCACCCCTCAGCCTAAAGCTCCTGCTAAGCAGGCACCCTGATGGGGTGCCCAGGGCCGATTCTCCTTTACCGTTAGGGGGCAGGCTGGCTTACTTCAGTCAGAACTGGGCTTCTTTAACCTCAGACAAGTGGGTTCTGGAAGTAGTAAGCCAGGGTCTGGTTCTCAGCTTCAAAAAGTTTCCCAAGTTGAGAACCAGACTTTTCTACCTGCAGTGCTTAGAGACCTTTGCTGTGGAAGCAGAGGTCTCAACCCTGTTGGCTCTCAGAGCAGTGGAAAGGGTTCCTCCTGCACCAGGGCAGGGGTCTGTATTCCAGATACTTCCTTACCCCAAAAAAGACAGGAGAATGGCGCCTATATTAGACCTCAGATATCTGAACAAGCATCTTTTGAAACCAAAGTTCAAAATCGTAACTCTGGCAATGATTTTACCCTCCCTAAGGCCAGGGGACTGGTTAGCCTCCCTGGACCTCAAGGATGCCTATTTCCACGTCCTAATCAGAAGCTCCCATCGAAAGTACCTCAGATTCGAACTACCTTCCGGTCATTACCAGTTCAGAGCAATACCCTTCGGCCTTACCTCTGCCCCAAGGGTATTCACAAAGTGTCTAGCAGTGGCAGTCGCTCACTTAAGGAGGCAAAGGATTGCTGTTTTTCCTATCTAGACGATTGGCTCATTGTAGGCCAGTCTCTAGAACAGGTAAAATCTCACCTGCAAGTTACCCAGCAGCTTCTCACCTCCTGGGCTTTCTGCTAAATCTACAAAGTCGGTTCTGGAACCAGTCCAGGTACTCACCTTTATAGGGGCAGAGTTGGACACAAAGATAGCCAGAGCTTTTCTTCCTTAGAAAGGGTGGCCAATTTAGTGACTCCTCCTTCACCCTGCAGGTCTCTCGACCAGCAAGACACTTTCTGCAGCTCCTGGGACACATGGCTGCATCCACAGCTGTTGTGCAGGGAGCAAGATTTCAGATGAGAGACATTCAGTTTCACTTGAGAACCTATTGGTCTCAGAGAAGAGACCCCTTTCCAAGTTGGTCCCAGTGACTCAACCTTGATCCAGGCCCTCCAGTGGTGGCAGGATCAGAGCAATTTAAGATTGGGGTCCCTTCATTCCCCTGCTCACAATTTGACTCTCACTACAGTGCTTCCCTTCTGGGTTGGGGAGCCCACATGGGCGACCTTTCCACTAGGGAGTGTGGTCCCCAGAGAATCTCTGCTCCACATCAATTTGCTGGAACTCAGAGCTGTCTTTTTAGCTCTTCAAGCATTTTCTGCATCTGTCCACAACAAGGTGATACAAGTCAGAACAGACAACACCACAACAATGTGGTACATCAACAAACAGGGGCACTCGGTCTTGCCCTTGTGCACCAAGGCAATGAAGTTGTGGTCTCTGGCCTATTCCTGAACACTTCCCTCATAGCAGTTCATCTTCCAGGAAGGACAATGTCCTAGCGGATGCTCTCAGCAGGATTCCCAGGCCATCACAGATGGTCCCTGGATCTTCAAGTGCTGGGGATAGTTTTTGCCCAGATGGGGCACCCTCAGATAGATCTTTTGCAGCCCCAGACAATCACAAACTTCCTCTGTTCTGTTGCAGGCCTCCAGTGTTGGGCTCAGTCCCCTGGATGCCCTTCTCCTGGATTGGGAGGGAAGTTCTTTATGCTTTCCCTCCCTTCCTCTCCTATTCAAAGTATTAGTCAAAATCAGATCTCAGCCTTGCAGGGTGATTCTGATTGCCCCGTTGAGCCAGGCAGCCCTGGTACCCACTCCTTCTGTCACTGACAATCCATCTTCCCTTTGCCTCCCCAGGATTCACAACCTGTTAACTTGTGCCCAGGGAAGGGTTTGGTATCCCGACCTCAAATCCCTCAACCTCAAGGCCTGGCTCTTGAGGAGTTAGAGTTTGCTGATTTACACCTCTCTCAAGGTGTTCTTGAAATCTAAAGGCTTCCAGAAAGCCTTCCACTAGAGCTACTTATAGTTCTAAATGGAAAAGGTTTTCCATTTGGTGTGCTAGGGAAAATATTTCCCCAGAATCTGCTGATTTGCCCATTGTATTAGATTACATGGTCCATCTTAATTCCTTGGGTCTCAGACCAGCTACCCTGAGAGTCCATTTGGCAGCTGTATCTGCTTTTGTGTCAGCAGGAAAGTCATCCCCTCTTTCCACTCACCCTGTGTTTTCCAAGTTTTTTAAGGGATTACTCCATACTAATCCACCCTTTCGGGAACCGGCCCCTGTCTGGGACCTTAATGTTTGTATTGCCCAGTTAATGCAACCCCCTTTTGAACCTCTGTTTTCTGCAGAGTGTACCAAAGGTCACAGGTTCGAATCCCTCCAACTTTTCCTTACCTATGGTGAAGTTGGGAAAGGCAAACCTGCCACTAAGAGATCAATTGCCAGGTGGATTGTCTCTTGTATCCAATTTTGTTATCAGAAACTGGGCAGAGATCCCCCCTCTGGCTTGAGGGCTCATTCTACCAGGGGTACAGCTGCGTCTCTAGCTGCTGCCAGAGACATCCCTATATTAGAGATATGCCAGGCTACTACTTGGAAAACGGTACACACTTTTACCAAGCATTACTCCCTGGATGTCCAGGCCAGGAGATGACGGTTTGGCACAGCTGTTCTTCAGAGCCTATTCCTAAGTAGGTTCTGCCCCTCCTCCATGGAGGTACTGCTGTGTAGTCTGCTACTGTCATAATATAGCAAGACTTCATGTTGTTTGAAGAAAAATTACTCACCTTAGTAATGTTGTTTCTTCTAATGGAGTCTTGCTATATTATGACCTCCCACCCTAGCCTGCCTCTCAGAACCTCTACTTGGGTGGGGTGCGGGCAACTTAGTGTGGGCACTTTTTATGCCCTTTAGCGTTTCTCCCTTTTGGGAGTTTGGGGTGTGTGTGTTTTATTATACTGTTGTTTTATTCTCATGTTGTTAGAATTGTGTTAGTAGTTCTGGTCCCTGACTTGAGTCTTGGGTGTTGGGACCAGCAATGGTTGTTAATATTTAGGTAGCCATTTGGCTAGTGTAGGTTACAGCTTCCACACAGACCTTAGTGAGTTTTTGCTCGTAAAGATCTGACAGTTCAGGTTTGAAATTACACAGATAGAGCTGCTTCTTAGAGCTCGTGCTCAAAGTTCTATTTTGGAATGGTATTAACCATTTCACCTCCGGAGCAGTTCTAGTGGTGGGACAAACTGCTACTGTCATAATATAGCAAGACTCCATTAGAAGAAACAACATTACTAAGGTGAGTAATTTTTTCTTCTGGGTCTATCTCATTCCATATTTTTGGCAAGTCAAAGCTGTTCAGCATCCGTCGTTCCCGCTAGGTCATTTCTCAGGCTCCTGGGTCACATGGCAACTGCCATAGTATCGGTCCCCTTCACCAGGCTGTGCATGCGCACCATTCAGTGGGCGCTCCGAGTCCAGTGGGACCAGACCAGGGACGACTTGGATTTGTCCATCAGGATCTCGGAGCCAATTCATCAGGAACTCCGCTGGTGTAATCTCCCAAACATCTCTGCCAAGGACTCCCCTTCCAGCCAGACAGCCTCACCCAGGCGCTCATCACGGATGCATCTGGGACAGGATGGGGGACTCATCTGGGGACCCACAGGACTCAAGGGCTATGGTCCCCTTTAGAGAAGAACTTGCATATCAACGTGCTGGAGCTCAGGGTGGTCCTGTACAGGCACTGGCCCCATTCCTTTTGCCCGGTCACTTTCTTGTTCAGATGGACAACACCTCAGTGGTGTTCTACATCAACAAGCAAGGGGACACACACTCTTATCCCCTTTGTCGGTAGACTATGAGGATATGGGACTGGGCAGTGGAGCACCATCTCCATCTTTCAGCAGTCCACGTTCCGGGTTCCCTGAACATGGTTGCGGATGCTCTCAGCCGGGCAAAACTATTCTCTCATGAGTGGTCCCTGCCACAGTCCATAGCAGACGAACTCTTCACCAGGTGGGGGATGCCAGAGTTGGATCTCTTTGTATCTCAGTGCAACGCAAAACTGGCCAGTTTCTGCTCGCTAGATCCTGAGCCTGGAGCTTTCTGGCAAGACGCATTGTCCCTATCCTGGAACGGGATGTTTCTTTATGCCTTCCCCCCCTTCCCCCTCTTGCAGTGGGTCCTCCTCAAAACCCAATCAGAGAGGATAATCATGATCCTGATAGCACCTCTGTGGCCCAGACAGATTTGGTTCCATCTTCTCAGGCGTCTGTCGGTGGAGTCTCCATGGCCTCTCCCACTTTTGGGTCAGTTACTTTCACAGCAGCAAGGGACCTTGGTTCATCCCAATTTACGCTCCCTTCACCTGCGTGCTTGGCTCCTTCGGACATAGCAAAACTTCGCTTTGGAGTATCTGATCAAATTGCCCAGATTTTGATGGAGGCTCGGAAGCCCACTACCAGGGCCACTTACTCCATGAAGTGGAAATGTTTTTGTCTGTGGCCACAGCCAGGAGGCTCGACCCTCTGGTCTGTCTGGTTAACTCTATTCTACAATACCTGCTATCCCTGTCGGAGTCAGGTCTCAGCTTCTCATCCATTAAAGTACACCTGGCCGCTGTTTCCGCCTATCATCACTGTATTCAGGACAGGACAGTGGCTCAATTGGAGGTGGTCAAAACATTCCTTAAGGGGAATCTTGCATCTCCGTCCTCCAGTCCAGGACCCTGTTCCCCCTTGGGACTTGGTGTTTGTTCTGGAGAGGCTTACTCTTCCTTGACTCCTCTTATACTGTGCTCCCAGCAAGGATTTTACACAGGTGTTTCAAAGGGAGCATGTTAAGAAGGAGCACCACAGACTCCCTAAACTGAAACAAATCCAAAAAGTTTAAAGATGCTATGCTATGTTTGGGGGGGGGGGGGAGGTGCGCTAGTATCTTTGCATTGTATGTTGTTTACCACAACCTAGCAACACCCCTTAGAAGAAATGTGAATTCCGGTGTGAAGTAACATAACAGGTTTGAGCATGCTGTTTTTGGATTTGTTTGAGTTTAGGGAGTCTGTGGTGCTCCTTCTTAACATGCTCCCTTTGAAACACCTGTGTAAAATCCTTGCTGGGAGCACAGTATAAAAGGAGTCAATTAGTAGCCACTGAGGCACTGAGAAGTTAGGGACTAAATCAAAGGGTCCCACCTTGACGTTGGTGATTTAGCTTACTCAAATTGGAATTTCAGTTTGAAACGAAGAGGACCCACTGCTCACATGGAGCTTGAAGTAAATATAGCCAATTTTGGCAGAGGAAAGTTTAAATATGCTATGCTATGTGGGGGTTGGGGGTGTGCTACTATCTTTAGATTGTATGTTGTTTGCCACAACCTAGCAGCCCTCCTTAGAAGAAATGTGAATTCCAGTGTGTGTGAAGTAAGATAAAAGGTTTGAGCATGCTGTTTTAGCGACAGCTGAAATTGTCTGCTGTTGGGTTCAGTTTCATTTGGGCCTTTAATTAGGCTGACCCATTTTTTCCCCTTGGCTAGTGGCTCAATATAACCTTTATTCCTAGGCTTTCTGAGCTTATCTATGGCCATTTCAATGCAAACACTATGGGACTGTATTCCGCTGTAGCCGTAGTGTCTGTTTTATTCAGGACTGCCGCTGCCTGGTGTGGCAGATGCACCACTTCGGAGCACCATTCTGCTCCGAACTTGGCTGCAGCATACGGAGCACATCTTGCTCTGATCTTGGATCCATTTCTATGCCGCATTTTGTGGCTTGGTGCGGTCATGGTTTTGCACCGCAGAAAGCAGTGCACTTAACAGGAAAAATATTCGAAATACCGGCGCTAGTAATTACAGGGCTCTTTATCCCCAAACAACTCCTGGGACAGCTGCCCAGGCCCAGAGTTGTTCACAGTGCTTCTAGCTCAGCTTTTATTTCTTAGGGAAGCACAATTGGCATGACAGTGCATTTCCTTGTTCTACAGTATAATTTAAATGGCTACTATCATAGCCATCACTATACAGCTATGGGGATACAAGAAGAAAAGGGACAGTAAAGTTATAGAGGTTACTATCAGGTGGGTCACCCTGACAGTGGAAAGGACAGAGAATTTAATAAAGACAGAAGGATAGGACAGAGGGAAAATAAATAATTTGGGGTAGGATATTTTATATATGTGTGTATATATATATATATATATATATATCTCTTATGGTATGCACGGTAGTGCTACCATAGTTAGAGTTGAGGAGCCATTTACATATAAACCAAAATTTGGCACTTTAATAACTTTGCAACCATTTGACGGATTTGCCTGAAATTTGGAATACACGATCAAGACCCATACACCTTGGGATTTGCCAAGTTTTGTACTGGTCGGATACACTTCTGCGGAGTTATTAAGCGTGATCTGCGCGTGCGTTTACACTTTTTCTGGAATTCTACGGTCGTGCCTACAGGCCGCATGGTTTGCGCGACTAGTCCGAAATCTTCAGGGAATGTGCGGCGGGGTCCCCGATGTGCCTTTTGTAGATTTCGGGAAAAAATATTAAACGGTTCAAAAGTTATTCAAAATACAATTTCCCATTATAAGTCAATGGGAAAAGTTAACAAAAAGTACGACAGTGTCGCAAATGCACTTTTTACTGTCGCAAATGGCCCTTTTACTGTCGCAAATCCACCATTTTGTTTTCAGTTAGTGATCATAAAAATGCTTGGCATTTCAAATTGGCACCCTCTAGCAACCTAATTCTTTTTGTATTCACCTAGTCGGGCCCTGAGGATGCTAGCCATGTCTTTATTTTGGGGTAAAACACCCCAGAAATATGTTTTTCAAATTTCTGGAAAAAGTACTTTCGCAAAGTAGTGTTGCACTCATGAAAGTGTTGCGAATTTTTGAAAGTTTTCATAAATGCGACAGTACTTTTTTAGCTGTGGAAAATGACAGCAATTCTTTGGCACCCTGCTGCAAAAGAATGGTTTGGTGCTTTGCCTGAAATTTGGAGGGAATGCATCCGACATCTCACAGATGTGCCTTTCACTGTTACATTGAAAAATATTACACAGGCTGCAAAGTTCGGCACTCAAAGTTGGCGCTTTTCCCATAGGATAACATTACGGCATCCGACGCATTGCAGCAATCCTTTGGCGCCCTGCTGCAATATAACGGCTCGGTCTTTGGGGCTGAAATTTGGAGGGAAGACAGCCAACATCCCATAGATTTGCCTTTTAGTGTTTTGGCGAAAAAATATTACAGGGAGCCAAAGTTATGGTACTCCGAACTTCTCTTTTTTTCCCACAGGATAACATTACGGCGTTCGCCTCGCCTTTCAGGGCCTGTATCTCGGAAATGGTGCGAGATATGGACTTTTCGTCGAAAAAATGCTTAGCCCCTGATGGGGACTAAGTACAAAACTAGACAGGAAAGTCATAAATCATATGACTTTTAAATTTTCTTTCTACGTCGTACGGTTCCTGAGATATAAGCTATTTAGTATTCCAACTCCTCATTTTCTGCTCCGAGACCCATTATTATGCATACATTCTTTGTACTCACTGTCTTTTCTCTATGCAGCTTTTGGGGAAAACCAGCCTGTGCGATTACATTACTGTTAGCGTTGCTCTTTCCACTTGCGGTTCCGTACCCGTTTCACTTACCATTCACGTCAACGCCACCATGTGCGTTATCCTTTGCGTTTTCATTTGCGCTTGCGTTTCTGTTGTTTTTTGCCATTTGTGTCTACAGTACTGTTTCTCTTTCTGTTTCACTTTGCGTCACCATGCCCATTGACATTTCTGTTTGCGGGCACCGTGTTACTATGTGACAAGACATCACGTGGCGGACCGTTCCCGTCTACGCCACCGTGTGCATTACCCTTTCTGTTCTCATTCGTGCTTGCGTTACCATGTGCACCACTGTTAGCACTTCTGTTTGCGTTGCTGTTCCTGTTACTTTGTCACAAGACATCACCTGGCGGGAGCGTGGGGCCCTCCCGCCGCCGCATTACATTCACTATTTCTCGTTATCATTCTCAAAAAGAAGGGAAATTAGAGGCAAAAAACTCAGTTTAAGGCATCAGTTAAGGTTGTTCCACAGTGACAAAAGTGAGGAAATTCAGTGTTAGGGTTGAAACCCCCTTGGACCCCAGCCCAGCCCCCAACGGTATTAGTTCGCATTGGGGTGTTCGGTTCCTAACTCTCACCCCATTCTCCTATACTTCTGCTGCTTTACATGTGATGGGGTGAGAGTTGGGAATAAACATGTCTACCCTATCGCGGCTGGGGAGCGAGCTAAGTCGAGGGTTTCGACCTAACACTAATTTCCTAGCTGTGGAGCTAACTATCTGTTAAGCAGAGTTTTGCCTCTATCTCACTATATATGCTGTATATATATGTATAACAAAAAACTACATTTACTGCATCAGTTAGGGTTGTTCCACAGCGAGGAAATTCCACCCCAACCCTCCACCACCACACACATACATGTAAGTAGGGAAGGCCAAGGCAACACAACCAATCACACATGCAGCAGGAGGTGTATACCTGTGTCACTGTAGGAAGTGGAAAACCAACTTCAGATATGATACATTATTTGCAAAGTTGTTCTTCAAGGTTAGTTGACATAAAGGTGAAGCAAGCTGGCAGTAGCGAAATGAGGTACCTCGCCCGTTCTCAACATATGGGTGGGAGAAAGGCGTCATGGGCTCTGCAATGTCTTGTTACAGGGTTCCACACATCTTCTCGCCCGACACTGTGTGTTGCAGCCTCAGCAATCTGTTTTTGCTGCTTGTCATGCTGTATGGTAAGGTTATCTAGTTTTTCTATTACTGATGCCAGTTGTGGCGTGAGCGCTTTCAGCACCCAATCAAAGACCTCCTTTGTGATTGCTCCTGTTGTCACCTCTGTTACCTTAGGCTCCGTACTCATGTTGGGGCCTATCACTGTTTCAGGAAGAGGTTTCTTTCCCCCCTGATGCTCCGATCTTCCTTGT
The DNA here is from genome assembly GCA_016271365.2 of Neoceratodus forsteri. Taxonomy (NCBI): domain Eukaryota; kingdom Metazoa; phylum Chordata; order Ceratodontiformes; family Ceratodontidae; genus Neoceratodus; species Neoceratodus forsteri. The sequence continues at coordinate 1,504,763,995 of CM057452.1, read as the reverse complement.
TTGTCGGTCCCTGGCGCCAAAAATATGTCCATTGTACCTTCTCCCAGTCTGCTGATCATTCTCCGGTCGTGTTGTGAGGGTTTTAAACACTTTTAATATCACTTTATTTGAGTGGGTTCTCGAGGTTGCAAGAGAGACATCTACTCGCATTCCTCGAGCATGCGCAGTCCCACCCCTGCACTCTAATGTCAGAGTTATTTCTCTGCCGGAAGAGAGCGGTCACCCCAAAGTCATCTGTACACTTCTGGCCAGTTTATGGTCTATTATTTCATATTTTTTGATGTTTAAATATTTCCAGTTAACTTTTCAATGCTCTGTGTTAAGGTGTTATTTGTATTTAATTGTGTAAGTTCACTTTTTCTCCGGTCCTTGATTGGTTACCAGAGAAGGCTGTTCTTGGTGCTGTTCCTGCTTTAAGGAATACTATTTAAAGCATTTAAAGTATATAAAAAATAGCTTTTCTTAAACTGCTTTGTTGTTTTACTTAAAACATGCCATCAGGCCTTTAAGCAACTCTCTATAACTAAAGTGGCTTGCTTCAAATCCCATAGAGGCAGTCAACAGGGTCCCTACCCATGCTCCTACAATATTCCTTAACCTGCAGATATCTGAAGTGATGAGATACGGGATGTAGAGTTTCTCCTGTAATTCTTTGAATGGTTGGATCCCAAACTATTGAACAAATCCCTAAACATGGGATATGCTTCTTCCATTACTTAAAGCCCCTGTCCTCCAGCCCTAGGAGGAACTCTAGGTTACCTGTTACTGGGACCAATAATGTAGCCACATTCTCCACCCTCCTCTCACGCCATCTGCTCCCATGCTTCCAGAATGCATCTATCTATGAGGTTAGGGCTTTCCTGTTTGTAAGCCTTCCCTCCACCATTTGCCAGCTAGACCGGTAGTCTCCTCACTTCCATCCTCCTTCAAATCTAACCAGCAAGCCACCTCACCTACTCTGTACTGTCAAGTCAATCTCAATGAGCGTGTACTGTTTACAGTTGGTGCTCATTGAGTGCTCAATCAGTGGCCAGCCATGGTGGTGAGAAGAGGGCTGTGCTGGTCGCCGGCTCGGTCTCGGGATGGGAGAAAGAGCCAGGGGGGTCTCTCCGTTACTGGCTGGAGGCCACTTAACCACCAGGAAATTCTGTTCTGTCCTTCTATAGGGGTCGGGGTGGGGGAGAAGGAACCAGACACCAGGGTCTCTTGTTATGTGCTATATTCAGGCAGGTGGGAGGAGGAACCACTAGACTACCAGGGTTATTACACCGTTTCTACAGGGATAGCAATCTGGGACTGGAGGAAGGGGGAGGGCCACTAGACTACCAGGGACATATTTTTTTATGAATGGGAGAGTGATTGGAGGTTGGGGTTGGGGGAAGGCACCACTAGGGTTATTACACCGTTTCTACAGAGACTGCGATCTGGGATCAGGGAAGGGGGGGAGCCACTAGACTCCCAGGGACATTTTCTTTATGAACGGGATGGCTATCGGAGGTTGGGGTGGGGGAAGGTCACCACTAGACTACCTGGGAATCTTTTATGTATTTTCGGGACAGCGATCAGTGGTCAGGGAAGGCACCTCTAGCCTACCAGGGTTATTACACCGTTTCTATGGGGACCGTGATCTGGGACCGGGGAAGGGCCACTAGACTACCATGGACATTTTTTTTATGAATGGGATGGCGATCAGAGGTTGGGGGCACAGTTCAACTACCAGGAATCTTTAATGAATTTTTGGGACAGTGATGGAGGTCAGGAGGGCACCATTAGACTACCAGGGGTTTTTTTCAACAATGGAGACGGCATTCGGAACATTGGGGAGGGACCACTGGACTGCGGCTGCATGGCACATCGACTGGGGTGCCTAAGCCACTTGTGGACCATGCAAATGCCATCTAGCACCTTGCATGCCCAGTGGGCTCATTTGCATGGCTCTGTTCATGAATAGGGACATAGCGCACCTGCGCTATTGGTTGTGGGCCATTCTTCTGGCTGGCTGTGGGGGCAGCGCTACTGGGGTTCCTGGTGCTTGTCCTGAGTTTTTCCCACATTTTTTGCCCACCCCCAGTCATGGAGGCACGTGTGCGCCACATTCCAATACACCCTCCCGATTTGCCACTCCCTCCTGCCTGCACTGTCTCCGGACCTACACCCGGTGGCAGCAGATCTACAGGGGAGAGGGGGCAACAACCACCCCAGGAGAGAAGAGCTGCCATTAGGTGCTCGATTCTGCTCCACCCCCTCCATGGTGGCACCCCGATGAGCTGAGGTTGTTCCCGAACCCGGTCGTTGGTGTGGCGCAAGGTGTGTGCTTCTCCTGCGTTAGCGCTGCCCTCACCAGTCCCTGTTCACTGTCTGATAGTGCGGTGCACTATCCAACTGAATAGCAAAATTTCCCACCAGCGCAACCTCAAGGCACAGCACAAATGTTTGCACTGCACCTTGTGCTTTTTTGTGAATCCTGCCCATGCTTGTTTAAACTTGATTTATAATATGTTTATATGTCGAGTTCCTGTGTCTGTTATGGCTAGAAGAGTTTTTTCCCTAAGTCCTTTGTGTGTCAGAGCTGCTCAGCTTCGCCTCACAGTTCTCTCACCCAAAGAACTCAAGAATGAACTACAACCATATGAGACACAGTAACTGTACATATAAAAACATATTTTATTAACTCTAAATCTCGTGTTCTAGCTTAGAATGTTCAACTTTTACCCCATCAGTGTTATATTCTGTTTGTGGGTTCTTCCTGCCCAGGAACATGACCTTACATTTCTTGGTGTTGAACTTTAACTTCCAGATGCTAGGCCACTTTTCTGGATTCTCCACATCCTTTTTATTGCTTTAACTCCCCCTCCTGTGTACTGTTCTCCGTTTTGCAGAGTTTGGTGTCATCTCTAAAAAAGACTCACCTTTACTTGTATTCCCTTCACCTACGTCGGTGATGTACAGTACATATTAAAGAGGGTCTGGCTTTTTATTGTTAACGCTCATCACTGTTGTAGACACTATTCACCAGCTGTTTGCCTACCTCCAACCCTACAACTAAGTAATCCCTATTGATAAAAACTCATCTATTTCTTTTTCCTTCGTTTAAATGTTACAGTAAAAAGCCTGTTTTGTCAGGTACAGGAATTTGTGTCTCTACTTTCCTTATGCCCCCCCTCCCCAATTTCCAGTTGACATCTTGGTGGTTGAAGCCCCTCCCCCGCACCGCTCTTTCTCTTTCAGCTGCTGTACTACTATCCTTCACCATCTTTCTGATACTGGAAGTGACAGGAAGAAAATGTAAGAATTGCTGAACTGTACAGAGATTCTAAAAGGAAAGCAAGTTGAGAGGCACAGTTCATGTTGAGATGTTCTTTTTATTAGTCGCTTGGAGATTACAGCTTTGAAATTGTTTTGCCTCCAGGTGATAGTGAAGAACTTGTCTTCCGGGATGCGAGTGGTGTTGAAGTCTCATTATGGCTATGAGATTGATGAAGTGAAGATCATGGGAAAGGACAGGTATCTGGTGGCCCACACCTCTGATACCTTGCTGCTTGGGGATCTCTTCACGAGCAAGTTAAGCGAGGTAGGAGCTGGATCCAGCAGCTAATTTTTTAAACATCATAACTTAGCACCTTCTATAACACAAGAACAGCAGTTGCTCCATAACTGTCCTGCTACTGCAACACTTTCTCAGCCATTTTTGTGGTAGTGTCCAAGAAGAAGTTCAGAAGGTAATTTTTGGTCATTTGAAGTAAAAAAAAAAGTAGGCAATATTATAGCTAAATTATTTGCATACCAGTGGCCCTAACATCAAATGGCTTAATTTCCACTCTGGACTGGCATTTTTTTAAATTCTCTTTGTCACTCGAGCTGCGGCGGGGGCGTACACATGTTAGCACCTGGACCCTACCATACGGCATTCCCCCCAAGACTGCCTAGTCTGGAAGGCCCTGAGGCTGCCCCTATGGCAGGGCTCCCTAAGGAAAGAGACCGAGATACATCTGAGGCCCCAACTGAAGCTTACATATCAGGCGTCATTCAGGTGGAGGTCCCGGGGATTCATGGAGTGGCCGGCCCAAGGATTTTTCCCTTAGGTTCCCCCCAGGAGGCACAGATATGCAATGACGTCCGCATAGGTCGTGTGCCCTCCTGCACCTGACCTGCAAATGTCCACTGTTGCCTCCGGCCACAACATGATAGTTCTGGCTGTTGCAGACTCAGTCTCCACTGGGTGTCGGTAGCATGCCGGAAAACCACAACCCCCCCCCCCCCCGGGAGGAGGAGAGCCTGTCCATAGGATGCTCATCTTACCCCCGGCTGACCCACTGACACCGTGCTCGCTCCTTGACGTGGCTGTCAGCACCGCAGGTGGTAGAACTGCTGTTGCACTGACGGGCTGGCTGTGGACTGGCATATTGGTGTGGCAACAAATATTTGGGCTCCCACTTAGTAGACTCACCTTGATATTGACTCTGGTGTGCCATCCAGGGATTGGCAGGGCTATGGCATATTGTAGAAGTGTAAGTTCCAGGAAGGGAGGGAGCAGGCTACCTGGAATTCATACTATTCATTCTGTTTGATCATAGATTTAACATTGATTTATACATATACCTTTAAAATGAAAACAGAATATGTTCAGTGTTGTTGGCAAGCTTTGAATGTTTGTCCTTTTAACACAGTTATGGTGAATTAATAGCAACCTTTACGGCTAATGCATTAAATGAAATGAACCTTCTTCAGTACTGTATTTAAAAAGAAAGGCACTCTAATATATTTATTAATGTTTGTAGGTGGCTTGGCAAGGATCTGGAGGAATGAAAAATTTTCTTTGAAAGCGAGACGTAAGTTTTTGCATGAGTCGGTTTAAACAGTGAATGCTATTATAGGATGATTTAATGTTCATTAACTTAAGTGTTTTATTCTAGATCACACAGTTGTCCCATAACATCACGTGCAGCATATTCAAAGCAGCACAGCACTAACAGTTTGGGCCACGCTACTTGTTTGCACGCTTGGAAAGGTAGTTAGTATAGTGACTAGCTTATGAATAGTCACAGATAGCGTGGCCCAATAATGTTAGTGCATGAGCGCTAACAAACACCAGGAGTGCATGCAAGTGAGGGCTGGTGCCATACATACAGGGTGCCTTAACATACTGGAAGTGTTAACAGTCTGTCTGCACAGCACTAGTTAACACTTCAAAAAAGCAGGTATTAAACCTCTGCAGTGAGCATGCCTCTTCCTTCCCGTTTCCCCATCCTGTCAGCAATTTCCTTGTGGTCCCACTCATACCTGGTGTCCAGTGGTCTCTTCCCCAACCCTGATCTCCTCTAGCAAGCTTCCCTGTCATGTGGTGATCCCCCTCTCCTTAGTCCTGTTTCCTTTGTCCCTGGTGTTCGGTGCCCCCCATCGGTGCCTCCCAACCCCCTACTTTGGTGAAGGCGGCTGGAACGTCGCCTCTACTCAGTTCCATGACCAACTGCTGTCTGCCGCATGGAAGTGCTGTATCACTATACAAACAGGTATATCAATATAGTTCTTGCTGGAAATCTGTGCAAAATCATGAAGTTTCTGTATTTTTGCAAAGATGTCCTACGCATACCATGTTTTTCGAACAACATGAGTCCAGTAGTGATGCCATACAAAAAATACATTGTCTCCAGTCTGAGATGTTGCCTCAGAGTTTAGAATGGTGCTGTAGAATCAGAACTCCAAATGCAGCTGTGTGCTGGTGTTCCCTCTAAGTAAGCAATAAGACACGATGGGATGTGCATTAGATAGTTCTAATGCACAGCTAGGGGGACGTAGTGAGGCACGAGGCCACAGGCCGAGTGCGTCCAGTTCCCTAGCCATGCATTTGAACTGTCTACGGCCATCCTCGAGTGGCTTATTGCGCTTATAAAATGGGCCTGTGTATTCTAAATGGGGTTTCTAGTTTTAACTGTGCATTAGACACTTCTAATGCATGGCTAACAACCAATCAGATTGCTTGAAATCCTTTGCCCATTTTATAATCATATTTGTTTTCTCCACTGAAGTGAACAGTTGTTTCAGAGACCTCTCCAAGTCCATTGGTTAAAGTGTGACTTCCGCCAAAAGTGCTACATTGCAGAATTAGAATAAGTATACCCCCAATAAATCTCATACCAAAAATTAGGTTTCTACATTACTTCGTTTTACAGTTATAAGCTGTTTTGTAACCCTGATTTCACTACCTATTCAAAAAAGCCAGTTTCAATGAAGAGCCACTGATGTTGTCATCTCCTGAACTCGCACTCTAGTCCTTCCTGTCTGTAACCTTCTAGGACCTGCTTCTCTAAAGTTTAAGAAACTATAGCTATAGTAATCCTTTAAAAAAAATGACATAGGGTTGACTGCAGTGCTTGCATTTCCAGAATGTTCAGATGCAAGGTGCTGTACTTTAGAAAATGGCAAGAAATAATTCTCAACCCTGATTGGCTGACACTGCCTCCAAGCTGGGCATTTATTTCTCAATAGATGCCCAGCTAAAAATAAGTGCCAGCCAAAGTGCCACTTCACAAGCTACCCTTCTACCGTGCTGCCAAGCCTACTTCCTCATTGGCTGAAGGCTGCTGATGAAATTTAAAATCACCGCCATGTTTTTCTCTCACTTAGCGAGAGACTAGTGCCCCCCAATTTACTTTCCCTCAGTAGCAGCTAGCAGTAAATAAAGTAACCCAGATTTTGTGGTCAGGAGAGTGAAAACAGCAGTCTTGTTTTAAAACGGCGCCACTTTCCTAACTGCACTTTCTCAAACTGTACTTGCACAAGGCGCCGTCCCGAAGCCGTCACTGCATCAGCTATATCCTTCATCCGGTTAAAAAAAAAAAAAGGCAGCAAACCAGTAAATTAAGCACCTGGCGTGCTTACGCTACCGCTACTGGAGACAGGTGAGAAGCAATCTAGGAGGTGATGCTCCTCAAAACAGTTGTCAGTTGAATTATACAATTTCAACCTGATCACATAAAACTTTTTTATTTTTTTACTCCCATTGCCAGCTCAAACAAATTTCCCATCACCAGTGCTCAGCTCTCCATTCTTCCACTTGGTTGTTCATTCTCACGCTCGGGATCCATTCTTCGTTTTTTTTTTTCACATGATACTCACAGTAACTGCAGATATAGCCGCTCTGTCATCTGCAGCTGTCTTTCCTTCCTGTTCAGCCCTGGCTCACCTGCTAACCAACAATAATTACTGGATGACAGTGTCTGGAGCTTGAAGTTTAATTTTACTGACCGCGTTCACCAACCGTGCGCACAGCTCTCCCTGACTTTTGGTCCTTTGCAATCACGGTTGTTCCGTTGTTGCCTTCAAAAAAAAAAAAAACAGAACGAACTAGGGCCATTTTATACAACAAAGTCAGCTGCCTTCCCCATGGTTGTCCCTTTGGACTGCAAGTCCCAGGAAGTCACGGGGCAGCAATGCAGACTGTAGTAAACATCAGCACCATCTACTGGCAAAAATGCCACACTGCAGGGACTACTTAACAAGAAACAAATATTTATTTATTTATTTGTCAGGCATGTTTTTCAATTTTTTTATTTATTATTTAAAATGTCACAAACAAGCCATTTTCTAAGTGCAATAATACCCTCCAGGGTGGGCGGTATTGGGAAATACCGGACCTTCCAGGAGCTATAAGGCCCTCCGCCTGCGGCGTTTCGCCTCATTACGCCCCTGGGCGGTCCGGTATTTCCCAATACCGCCCACCCTGTTGGGTATTATTGCTTACATCCTTTCCATATTCTGAAATGGTGCATCCTTGCCACATTCCATAACTGCACATCCCCGCCAAGTTGTGTTTCAGTGCCACATTCCAAACTTTTTATTGCCACGTTCCCAAATTGTATGTCACACCACATTCTGAAATTATGCATCACCCCCACATTCTGAAATTTCACCCTCACATTCTGAAATTGAGCGTCACCCCCACATTCTGAAATAGAGCATCACTGCCAACATTCTGAAATTGAGCGCCACTGCCACATTCGAAAAAATATGTGTCACTGCCACATTCCAAAACTGTATGTCACTGCCACATTTCAGAATTGTGCATCATCACTGCCACATTTCAGAATTGTGCATCATCACCGCCAGATTTCAAAATTGTGCGTCGCAGCCACATTCTGGACCTGTGCATCACCGCCACATTCTGAAATTATGCATCACCACCACATTCCAAAATTATGCGTCACCGCCGCATTCCGAAACTGTCACCACCGCATTCCGAAACTATGCGTCACCACTGCATTATGAAACTGTGCGTCACCGCCACGATTCCGAAGCTGTACGTCACCGCCGCATTCCGAAACTACGTCACTGCCACATTCCGAAACTGTACGTCACCGCTGCATTCCGAACTTGTGCATCACCGCTATATTCCAAAATTGTGCATCACTGCTGCATTCTGAACCTGTGTCACCCCCGCATTCTGAAATCAGGTCATCGCCACATTCCGAAACTGTGTCACCGCCACATTCCAAAACTGTGCATCATCGCCGCATTGCAAAGTTGTGCATCACTGCTGCATTCTGAAATTGTGTGTCACTGCTGCATTCCAAAATTGTCTCACTGCCACATTCCGAAATTGTGCATCACTGCTACATTCTAGACCTGTCACCCCCGCATTCTGAAATTATACGTCACCACCGCATTCCAAAACTCTGTGTCGCCGCCACATTCTGAAACTGTGCATAATTGCCGCATTCCAAAATTGTGCATCACTGCCACATTCTGAAATTGTGCATCACCACTGCATTCCAAAATTATGTCACAACCACATTCTGAAATTGTGCATCACAGCCACGTTCTGAAATTACGTGTTCCAGCTACTTTTTGAGACTATGTCATTGCTGCATCTCACAGTTGCATCCTGGTGACATTTTGAAATCTCATACCTGCAATATTTAAAAATTGCACACACATTGTCATTCTAAAGCTATGTTTGCCACTGCATTCCATCTTTCCCCTTACATTCTGAAGTACTGTACCTTGCATCTACACATTATGGAAGTGTATTTACTGCTTCCCTTGTCAGTTTTACTTTTTCAGATGTTTACTACAACTGCAGTTTTAAGAAACATAGGAGAAATAAGTCATATCAGGTAGCTTGAAGGGAGGACTGATTGTGAGTTCAGGAGATTACATCATCAGCAGCTGTTAACTGAAATGGCTTTTTCGAACAAGCAGTGAATTCAGGGTTACAAAATGACTTGTAGCTTTTAAACAAAGTAACTTACAGATCTAATTTTTGGCATGAAGCTGATTGAGGATATGCTGATCCAAATTCAGAATTTATTGATGCAAAAAATGTTGGCCTCAGTCCCTCTTTAAGTCCTTTTTTTGTTTATAGTGTATGGTGGAATGTTGTTCCAACATGATTTTTATCTCAGCTAAAACACTGCTGTACCACAGTTCAAACGTCATGGAATGCTGTTCAGCCCTTCTGTGGTACAACAGCATTCCAGCTGAGTTGTGAAGCTCACGAGCCATACTAACAGAAACCGCAAGATCAACCAGATTAAATGAAATGGCCAGGGCACAAATAAACATGCATGTAATCCCGCAGATGCAGTATCAACCACATACAATTAAAAAAGTATGCAGGATCAACCAGATATATACCGCTATATAAAAAATTAAATGCAAGATCAACCAGATATTTGAAATAAATTACGAAAAACACTTGGTTCTAGGGACATGGATATGGATATGTTGTTCATCCACACTTATTGGCAGGTCCCTTGCCACTTTAAATCTTGTCAGAAGGTCTTCAAGCTGGCTCCTCCCACCCACCCGGGTGGTAAAACTCTCGGCTCCGCCCCATGACGTCAGATCTTCCTTACCGCTTGGAAGCTCAGGTTCCCTCCTTAGCGCTCTGTGTTTTTGACTGGTTCCTGAAAAGTTCGGTCTTCAAATTTATTAAAAAGTTAAATTTTCTTAAAAATCCCTCCCAAACCGAACTGTGAACCTGTGGGAGTGTGTGATATAAACGTAGTGACACCTGGTCCCTAACAACCACGCAACTCGCCCTAGCAACTAGCTGCAACTCTCGGAACAAGACGCAGACGGCAAAGACTTCTCCTATTAAAAAAAATAACTGCTCAAACTATATAATAATTTATTTCAGGGACACAATACACTGTAAGACATAGCGGATGGGCAATTCTGTACAGAACCAGTGTGTTCCTCCACCTCAGGGTTCTGATTCCCATGGATCTCTCAAGCTTTGCTCTCAAGGTCAGAGGAATCAGAAACCCTCTGACAGAATACACTGGTTCTGCATAGTTGCCCATCCACTATTCTTTTTATTTGTAAGACCTCCTATTGTTATTTCTATTTAGTTTTCAATATTTGTGTTACTTAGATAAGTTTTTTATCCAACTTTGTTATTTTAGCAGTATTCTCTGGTTATGATCAATTTCATGGAACTGGAGAATAGTACATTTTGTGGTTCCTGCTTAAATGTGGTAACTGTTTTATTTTTTCCATCAAGGTGTTTATCCTCCTCGGTGGGCTACCTATCCATCTGCCAACTTACCAGTCTCTGGGGTCGTTTCAGATCTTGAATGCTGTGTGTCCTGCTTGGACCCCGAACCGGCCGTAAACTCATCCTGCTGTAGCCCCTGAATTTTCCTCTGTGTTCTCCGCATTTACCCAGGGCCCGAGACAGAGAGGCGATGTGCGTGGAGTTGCGATGTGCCCTGTTGCTCTGGTAACTGCCCCCTTTCTCCCACCCTATTGGCCTAGCGCCCTGGCTCCTCGGGCTTGTGCTGCCCACTGGCCCCCCACCGTAGAGGCAGCCAAAAGCGAGAAACTCAGATCCCCTCCTGGGAGAAAGAGAGCTGGTTATCAGCAGCTCAATCCTGCACTGCTCTCTCCAGTGCCGACCTCTGACGGCCTGCACTTCATTCCTGAACATGGATCACCGACATGGTGTGAGGTAAGGCGTCCAGCACCTCAGCCCTCTACGCCACCGGGCTGGCTCCGGTAACTGTTTTTCAATTTAAAAAATATTAAAATAACTGCTTACTTTAAAGTTTTTGTTTAACAGTTTATGAATTTTGTTGTCTACGGAACCTGCAATACTTTTTTGCTAATTTCAATCAACTGGTATGACTGAAAGACCTAAAAAAAAGGGCAGGGTCTACAGGATTTAAATATTGTGAATCCTGTCACAAGATCTTGGCAAAACCAAACTGCCATGATCTGTGTTTTGTCTGGGCCCTGACCACGACTACTGAAATTGTGATTTGTGTAAACTTTTCTTCCTAAAACCAAAAGGGCAAACTCAGGGAGTCTCTGTCACCGAGTCATCTAGCAGCCCTCAGATAAAGAACATGAGTGTAGTATCTCAGATGGTGGAAGGCATACATCTTTAGTACCGCTCCTCAAACAGAATTTATGGTGACGGAAAAGCAGCAGTCTCTGATTAAGATCATCTCCGCGAGGATATAGATGCATTGTGGAGGGTTCAGGGGAGGGTAACCAAGATGGTGCAGGGTATGCAGGGAAAGTCATATCAGCAGAGGAGTAAGGAGCTGGATGTGTACACGCTGGAGACAAGGAGGGAAAGGGGAGACATGACTGAAACTTTTAAACATGTAAAGGGGCTTAATGAAGTGGGAGAAAAGGGTTTACTTAAGAGGAAGGATGGGTCAGAATTAGAGGGCACTGCCTCAGACTGCAAGGAAAAAGATACAGGAGCAATATGAGAGGGCATTTCTTCATGCGGAGGATGGTGGAGCCCTGGAACAGACTACGGATGGAGTGGTGGGGGCTAAAATCAGTGGAAGAATTCAAGAGGGCATGGGACAAGCATGTGGGGCTAAGTATCGGGGAGGCGAGGCTAGCAGGGAGGAGGAGGTGTGGGGAAAAAGGGCAGACTAGATGGGCCGATATGGTCCTTTTGTGCCATCAAAGTCTATGATTCTATGATAGACAGAAAAAGCTGCTAAACCATTGTATAGCTCAGATAAAGAGCACAGGGTGGCTGATAGGGGGAACCCTGATGCTAGGGATGGCAAAAAGAAACAAACTCTGGCTTGAGCTGCTAGGGCTACAGGTGATGAATTTGGGGTAAAAATATTGAAAATTACCAAAGTTACGAGCCTGCATTAGCAAAATGTAACGTAGGCTCATAAATTTGTTGTTTTGTAATATTTTTACACCAAACTTTGAACATAGCCTTGTTATGACCCTGTCTTATGCAGAAGGGCAGAGCAAATGTTCAACTCAGGCGAAAGGTGATTTGGCACAATGACTGCGAAATCAACTGTTGGGATGCAAAAACACATTTTGGGCAGGAGTTGAAAAAGACAGCTATCACATTCATGAAGTGCTGTAAAGAAATGGCTATGTTGTAAATTTGGGGTAAAATATTGAACATTACCAAAGTTACGAGGCTGTGTTCACAAAATTCAACGTAGGCTCATAACTTTATTGTTTTTTAATATTTGTAGACCAAATTTTCAACATAACCTTCTTTGACCCCACCTCATAAACATGGGCAGAGAAAAATTTCAACTCCTGCCGAAGGTGATTTCATAGGGACTGTAGAAATCACCTTTCAGGATTCAATTGCCTTATGTCAGTGCAATTGTTCATGAGGCGGGGTCCCAAAGAAGGCATGTTGAAAATTTGGGGCAAAAATACCCAAGTTATACCACTAAGTTGAAAACACCATTGAAATGCATTGAACTGCATACCTGTTTCTTCAGTTTGCGGTCCAGCTTTGAAGAGTACAGGCGTGTCTGCGGTCCAGAAGGATTACAGCATTGGACCCCAATGGTTAAGTAAGGGCTTATGGGGGTGGTGGGTGCTAGGTGAGGTGGGGGGGCAGGAATGGCTGCAAAAGACATTGATGGACAGTTTTCTTTTTACAGGTATAGTACCAAAAGGAAAAAACAACAACCAAGGTTTCCCAATCGCGACACTGGGGGATTGTGCACCCCCAGAGTCATTGTTATGTTTCTTGGGGGGGATGGGTTTATAGCCACCATTTTCAGACTAGAAAAGAAAATGTCAGTCCACTACATTTGGCTGGGTGAAGCTAGCGGGATACTTGCCTCGGAGGAAGGTTGTGGCACGGATCTGGCAGCACTGCCTGTTTTGCCAGTTTCGACTGGGGCAGATGCAGCCTTGTTTGTCAATTTCAAAGACCTGTCGGTAGTACTCCACTGTCGATTTCAGCTGTGGTGTGGAAGAGCAAGCTTCTGGAGGGACGAGCGAAACTAAAAATGTCTATTGATTTATCTACAGCCTTTAAATTGCTACTAGTTTTGCACTATATAATCAAAATCAAACCCATATAGCATGAGGCAGTAAAGAGAGTAATGCCATGGGTGGCGCTGCAGGTCTGGCACTGTGGATCGGTGCCATGGCGGCCGCTGGTTTTGGCATCGGTGCCGTAGGTGGCACTGCACTGGTGTTTGGGTCAGCACCGTGTTTTGGCGCTGTGGGTCGGCGCGTGACTGGGGTCATGGTCGACGCTGTACCTTGGTGCTATGGCTGGCATCGTGGCTTGGTGCCTTGGTCAGGTCGGGCTCGTGCCATGGTCAGCATCATGGCTCGCGCCGTGTCGGTGCCATCACTCTGTGCAGCGCCCGCGGGTGCTGCTGTTGCTGCCATTGGTTGCTAGCACCGCTGGTGGTGCCGCCGGTGTCTTGCAGTGCTGCGGGTGCTGCCGAGCACCCGTGGGTGGTGCTGAACACCCGTGGGCAGCAGCAAGCACCCATGGGTGGCGCTGAGGGCACTCAAGGGGGCCACGGGCATACATAGGTGCCATGAATACCATGGGTGCCATGAGATTCATGGGTGCCACTGGTGCCCTCGGGTGCCATGGGTGTCGGGGTGCCCTCGGGTGCCATTGCTGCATGGGTGGTGGGGGTCCTTGAGGGTACTGCCGTGTGTGCCTTCGGGTGTCGCCCAGGTTGGCATAGCCACTGCTTGGTGCCCTCCTGTGCCATGAGTGATGCTGGTGCTACAGGGGTGCTAGTGGGTGCTGTCTGGCAGAACTAGTGACACATTTTCCTTCTACAGACTTCTTCTCCGCAGAACTTGTGACAGGATGTTTTCCGCAGAATGGAGTCCTGTTCTGCAGATTATTTTTTTCCACACATCTTAGTGAGTGGCGGTGTGCGTGGGATCTTGTGACATCCAGTGGTTTTCTGCTGATGGAACTCTTCTGCACTGTTCTGCCAGCGGAATATCTCATTCAGCTCAGCACTTTCTCTGCTCCCTATGTGGTGCCAAGTTCTCGACATCCTTCCTGGTGGCGGAGTCTCTAGTGGCTCTGACCTAGAGCTCCCTTAGGGGTCCTCCTGGGGTGAAGTACATCTAGATGAGTCTCTCCTGTCCTTCTGGTCAGTAATACAGCTGTTGACTCATTTTATATACTGAGGGGCACGCCTCTATCATCAGAGTCCGTGATGAGTTCCACTCTAATACTTCAGACTGCATCCGTGGATCATACTTCTGCATCTAGACTCTTTCAGTCGTCAAGACAATTACACCCTGTGGAACATTCTAATTCAATGGGCAGGAGCCGCTCAGGCTTTTCCGCTCCTTTGATAGGGATATATAACCCCCTTGTGATATTTTCCCTTCGGTGACTTCTTTGGCACAGGCCAGATGGAGGACATCTTCATCATTTCTGTATCAGGCAATCCTTGCAAAATAGCAACCTGAAAGCCTTGTTAGGCTCGGACTAATGGTAAAAAAAAAAAAAAAAAAGAAAACTTATTACAGCACAGGGCCTAGCCAAAATTACCCGATACCACCCTTTTGGATCTGGTCAGGTTCCGCCTCAGCCCCCTGGGGTGCTCATCTCTAGAATACGGTAAAGAGTACCTGACTCCTTCTACCCCTAGGGGGAGTCCGATCCAGTGGCGGTATGGGTCATCTCTTTCTCAAGAGATATTTCTCTTATTCAGAGACATTTCCTAGACCTGTCCAGTCTGTTAATCCCCCTTTTTTATTTGGCCTTCTTCTCTTGAGCAGAGCCTCACAGCAATAAACGACTCTCCAGCAATCGGAACTCAGATTCCTACTTCCTTGCTTGCTTCAACTTAAAGGCGACATACTCCTTCTTGACCAAAGGTCAAGTAGGTCTTTTTCTGAAGTGGCTTCTCAAATATTCACACCTTCGGTTCCTACTCCCTGGTTCCATGTCAGTCACTCACGAAGCTATCCTCTCCGAGTGCATGATTTGAGCTGTGATGTTTGTTTTCAGCAAACAAACTAGAGTCCTTTCCTACTCCCTTCAGGGAGGCCGGAGTGAGTAGTGCCTCACTGCATTGAGTCACTTCTGCCGCTATTCAGTCACTTTCAATGAATGGGTTAGCTAACTTGGTCCTGCGTCCCTCCTTGCCTTACGTTTGCCTCTATTTGCCTTAGAAATCCAGCCGTTTTTTCTATCGGAATGTTTTCTGCAGTGGACACGTCCTCCTGTACACTTTTCCTCTCTTCCCTGAGTTCAGAGACTGCTACTACAGTTGTACACACAGGGGCAGGATAATTCCTTTTTGGAATATAAAGTGGGTAGGATCTGGTTCTACTAGACCACCACAAGAGGCTTCTAAGCCGTGCTTTGGGCTTCCATCAGGATGGTTTCAGTGACTAAGTGAAAACCTTTCTCCTTGACGGGCTAACCCCACCTGGACCTTCTTGCTCACCAAGTAAGGGGTATAAGTGGTCCTGGACCTGTTGCTTGCAGGTCAGCCATACTTGGTAGTGGGGGTTTTCATCTGCGCTTTTTGGTCTACCTTGAACCAGTAGACTCTACCTCCATTTTTTTCAGCTCCTGACGTCCTTTACATTCGATTAAAACATGTGTTTGACACTATTAATTTTGGTCATATACCAAATTGTGAGGCCGAGTTCTTGCCGCTCTCCTAGAGTGGTTGCGGCTTCCTGGTAGAGTTTCATTTTTGTATCCATTGCAGTCGTCTGCGAAGTAGTGAGTTACAAGTCAAGCACTTATCTTGTAAGCACTATATTCTAGATGCTATTTCCAAGACAGCTCTTTTATTATCAGAACAGGCCTTGGCGTCCTTTCTGAGTGAACCTATCTCTCCTCCACCCTACTCAGGGTTGTTGGTTTTAGCTCGGTACTCTCCATTAGTGTGAATGGTGATGGAGACTTAGTCCAGGAAGATATGGAAATTATGTACTTACCTTAATTATTGATCTTCTTGGACAGTCTCCATCACTCATTCTCATGCCCACCCACCATCCCCTGGGTTCACGCGTTCTCTTTCCTGGTCTTCATGATCCTATGGTTCAGGCTGTGAAGACATTGTTCTTTTACCCTTCTTGCAAGAGCCATCTGGGCCCTCTCAGGTTCCAAAACTCAGGATAAGTTATTTTCATTAGTTACGCTGCACCTTCTCGGTCGAAAAGGTACTGAGGCGGTTGGAGGGTCGACACCGAGATAGCCTACACAGGCGCAAACTAGTCTCGCATGCGTGGTCCTGTCTCAGCGCCGACCCTTCTGAAAAATTTTGGCTTCCGCTTGGTCCTAGTGCCTCCAGCGCTATCCCTCTATTGTGAATGAGTGATGGAGACTGTCCAAGAAGATCAATAATTACAGTAAGTACGTAATTAACATTTTCTGATGGGGTTATCTTCCCATGTTACTTTTATTACATCTAGTGGCCCTCTAGGTTGTCTACCATACAGCTTTTCAAACTGTGAAAAACCTGTTGATTCCTGTGGCACTTCTCTGTAAGCAAAAAGCAGGTAAGGTAAGTATTGGTCCCAGTCTTTCCCTTCCCCTTTTACATATAGAATAGTGTATGGTTGCTCATACACAACAAGGCTATGTTGCCATCGAGGGGATGTGATGGCGTCCACACAGACCTCGAGGCGAAGCTCAAGAGGTCCGTGTGGACGAATCACCCCAAGATAGCAATCTGTCTCTGTTGTGTTGCTTTAACCATATCATAGCTATTTTATATAATATATGGTTCCCCAAACTGTAGGAGGTTTGACTTTTGACAAGGTTCATACCTTGTGAATATTGTCCTTCGCTTGCTCATTCGCTTCCTCCTGGTCCATGCTGCAGTCGCCATCCAGTTCCAACACCGAAGATACCCGGTGCTTCTGCTTCCTCGCGGTCCTGCTCTTGGCAAAGAAATAAAAACCCCAAAACTGGCAAACTGATAGTTTGGGAACCGCGAACGGAAGTATGGCAGTCCGTGTCCCAACTATCTACTGAATGGCACTACCGACTGATCGTTGGACACCTCAGCCATTTTAGGCGCATTTTTGATCAGCTCTGTTTTCAGCCAGTCATGTAGCAGCTCAAGGGCGAAAAGTTGTTGTACTATCGCTCTGGCGTCAAGCGATAATACAACTTTTGACTCTGAACTGTCCTACAACATTTGGGAAGCCACTGTTTTCCATCTAGAATAAGCCTTAACCATATACTATAAACCTTTTAAAATCGTTTTAGGGTTTGATTAAAATGCTCAACAAGACTGTCTGTCTGAAGGTGATAAGGGGATGTTCTTATCATGAGTGATACCTAGTAGTCGGTACAGCTTCTTCCATAATGCAGCACAAAATTACTGCCCTGATCAGTAATAATCTCTTTTAATATGCCCATCCTGCTGAAAATTTTGGCAAGTTCTGCTGCCACTTTTGGGGCTGTGACGTACGCGATTAGAACTGCCTCTGGGTATCGAATAGCATAGTCACATACTCAAAATGAATTGATTACCCTTTTACTTTTATCTAAGGGCCAACCACATCCATTGCAATTCTCTCAAAAGGCACATCTATCAAGGGTAGGGGCATCAGGGGCACCTTGTCTTTGTTAGTCACTGGGGCTACTTTCTGACACTCAGCACAGGAACTGCAATAGGTAGCAACATTTTCATGAATTCCAGGCCAGTAAAATCTGTACAGTAATCTGGCAAGGGTGTGATCCCTCCCTGAGTGACCAGCCATAGGACTCTCATGTGGTATCTGTAACAACTCAGATCTATACTTTTGTGGTATAACCAATTGTTCTATATGGTCCTGTGTCTGAGGTTTAACCCAAACTCTGTACAGTAGCTCATTACATTTTTTAAACATAGGTTCACACTGTTTTGGTTTCACCCCCAGCTGCTTAAAATAACCCTGGAGAGAAACATTGTTAGCTTGTTCTGAAAGAAAATCACAATCTGTGATCAGTTTAGTTTCAGCATTTTCATATTTTAACCCCTTATGTCCATCAGTCTTTTGTTGCCACTGTTTC
The DNA here is from genome assembly GCA_016271365.2 of Neoceratodus forsteri. Classification (NCBI taxonomy): domain Eukaryota; kingdom Metazoa; phylum Chordata; order Ceratodontiformes; family Ceratodontidae; genus Neoceratodus; species Neoceratodus forsteri. Next base: position 1,504,745,742 of record CM057452.1, on the reverse strand, counting down.
TTCAGGCATCGTCTTTCTTTCCTGGACTTTGGATCTTGGAGATGTGCTCAGACAAGTCCGAATCATAATCAGCGAAAGGAAAAGAGTGCCCACCATCTGAGATTTTCTTTGCCTGGGCTTTTGTCATCATAGCTGCTGAAACATCAGGATTTACTCCCTCTTTGATTAACTCAGTAAATCCTGGAAAATCATTTCCAATATTCACAGGTACAGGTAACTTAGGCACTACCCCCACTTTCATTTGGTGTGACACCCCATTAATAGTCAGAGTTATTTGGCTGGTGGGATAGTGTTGAGTGTCCCCGTGGATGCAGATGACACCAGTACCTGGTCCTTTTGGACATTGTTTTCCTAGCACTTCAGTATGTATTAGAGTCTGTCTGCTTCCCGAATCTATAAGTCCCTTCACAGTGTTATCTCCCACCTTCACATCTGTTAAGTATTTGCCAAACACAAATCTGCTCCAGTGTCAACTCTTCTTACTATAGCAGTTTTTTTGCAATATGACCTGGCTATTACAGTTATAGCAAATAAAGTCTTTGTGTGCAGATTTGTTAGCCCCAGCAGAGTTCTTATCAGACTTGGAGTTTAAATGGGAAAAAGAGTTTCTTACCGGTGCTTGACTGTTACCTCGCTGCTGTGGTGTCTGGTGATTTGGTAGTCTTCAGTCAAAGAAACTGCCTTTTCCCCACTTTCTGGTCGGTGTTCTGTTACCCAAAGCTGTACGTCTGTGGGTAGAATGTTGATGAACTGCTTCATTACAATAGTTTCGATGATCTGTAGGAGTGTTTTGCCCTCTGGTTGGAGCCATTTCATAAGGAGTTTTCTGAGTCGGGTGAAGACTTCTTAAGGATTGTCGACTGAGTCGTACTTAAGAGACCAAAATCTCTGCCTGTAGGTCTCTCCGGGACCAGGGATGTCATATCTTTTGAGGACCTCTCTTTTTAACAGGTCATAGTTTTCTGACTGTGCATTGTCCATATTGCTGAAGGAAAGTTGGGCTTTCCTGTCTGGTAAGGTATCAGTCTGATTGCCCATTGCTGCTTTGGCCACTGGCAGGCTGTGGCAACCCTTTCAAAAGTTGTCAGGTATGCTTCAATATCATCCGAGGGACACAACTTTATAAGTTGTTTGTGTCTTGTTGCTCTGCTGGACCAGTGCCAGATCCTCCAGCTTTGACAGCATGCAAGGCGTACATCCATTGCTGCATCTCTTCTCTGCTGCTCCTGTTGCTGCATCTCTTCTTTTCTTTGCTTCTTGAGTTGTTGCATTTCTTCTTTTCTCTGTGTCTGTAAACGTTGAATCTATTTTTCTCTCTGCTGCATCTCCTCTCTTCTCTGTTTCTCCATTTCTGTTTGTTGTATAGCCCACCATTTGAAAAAGGCAGTCAGGCTTTCAGGTTCTGTCATTGCCTGTTTTTTTCCTCATCGCTGGTGCTGGCTGTCCAGTCTCAGCTTGGACTTTTGTTTCTAGTTTGGCTGCCATCTTCTGGTAATCGCTCTTGGACTTGCTGCTGCAGAATCCATACCTTCCTTCTATGCTTCCCTGGAACCAGGTCTAGCACCCACACACAAAACTCCAGGCTTAGAATATGCACGGCGTAAATCCAGCTTAGTCTGACACCATCTGTCGTCGAGGCACAAGTTAGGAAGCATAGGAAAACCAGAAGCAATTTCAGAATTCCCAAATAGCAGTTTATTTTTCTCAATAACATAAAATAAAAATAAAAGTTATTCAGTATAACTGTTTACAAAGGCAGTACAAACAGAAAACTAAATCCTTCTTCTGAGGTATCTCTTAATTCCAAGATCTTACTTGAGTGGGAGCTCTTGCAGCAGGCTATGACATTCAGGACTATGCACGCAGAGCACTAGGACCATCTGGAAAACTTCTCAGCCAGCAGTATACAGCAGGGACGCCCCGACACGGCCCCACTCGGCGTGATAAACCCTGGTACTAAAGGGAGCGGACCCAGCTCCACCTCAGTTCTTTTCCCGCCGCGTCCCGCATGTGAAGAGAGAAGATCAACATTCAGCTTGCCAGGAACAGCAAGATTTTCTACAAAACCCGCTTTTCTTACCGTTTTTTAACGGTTTTTTCTAGTTTAACCAACGTCAGACCGTTTCTGACGGTTTTTGAAGTTTTCTGACGGATGTCTTCACCGTCGTTGGCCTTGCCTGAACACCATCAAAACAAGTGTGAGTGTGGGAGGCAGATCCCAGCCATGGACAGCCATCGATGCTGCGTTTTCTGCCTTGGGCCGGACCACGACACTACGGCCTGCTCCACCTGCCAGGCATTTACTAGCCGGACCCGCATCCGTTGTCTGAAGGCCCTGAGGGCTTTTCTTCTGGAGAAGAAGATGGATCTGCACTCCTCCGAGGGGAAATGCAAAAAAGCGTCACGGTAAGACCATAGTCGGTCGAGTCGCGTTCCCAGTCTCACTCGCGGCCCTTTCCCAAGAAGGCCCACCTCCGGGATCAGGAGAGTCCGAAATCGTCTCAGGCCAAGGCTGGCCCTTTGGGGAGAAGCCGGCCAAGCTGAAGTAACTCTGCTAAGGGTTACCACCAAGCCCTTGAGGTGGCTGGCCCCACCTCCCAGGCACTGGTGCCAGCCTGCTAAAGGCGCGCCTCTGGAGCCAGGACTCTCCAGCACCCCGGTGCACCCTGTTGTTGGTACCACCACCGATGCGGTTGAAGGGGCAAAGGGTGAGGATCGGCCGTGGAAGAGCCCGGCGTCCCAGTGCCCAAGTCCTCCTCCCCGGGCCCCAGGAGGCCTCTCTTCCGCACGGGCCAATGTCCCGGATACTCCCTTCCGGGCCGAGCAGCAGAACTTTTACGAAGGGCGAGTTGCAGGAGCTGTTTTCCTTTTGGTGGGGGCAGGTCAGAGCGCCCTCCCCTGTCGCCGGCCCAGACACGGTACTGGATCCAGCGGGCAAACCACAGCCAGGAGGTGAGCCTTCCCGTGAAGTCCCGGGTGACCACCTACACCTTCTTCTGGGCTCGTTCCGCACCGGTCTGAGACCACTGGCGCGCTCAGGGACTCTGGAGACTGTCGTCGGTCAGGTCTCATTCTCGAGTCCCTCTCGGTCTTCTAGGCGAGTGCTCCCGGCGTCCAGTCCTCTGAAGGCGTTGGTCTCTGCTCCGTCGCGGTCTCGGGACCAGAGTTGGTCTTTGGACTGATGTCGGTCCCCAGTTACCAACGACAGCAGAGTCTGGTCATAAGGAAAGGTCAGACTATTCTAGATCTTATAGTCGATCTCCCTCATCCTCATCTTTGTCATCTTCCTTTCTCAGCTTGCAGCGGTCCCCAGGAGAAGGACCAGCCTTGCTTGCCTCCAGCGCTCGATCCACCTTCATGGACATCATGAGGCATATCCAGGCCTCCAATGAGTGGGAGACGGAGGACCTGGATTTGGAACGCTGGAGACTGGCAAAGTGCCTGAGGCAGAAGGAGCCGAAACCACTGGTAGTCCCTTCTTTAGTGGATACTTTCCAGGACCTCATGCAGACTACCTGGAAACATCCAGCTTCCGTCCCGGCTGTTCCTAAGAAGTCGGATCAGCTGTACAAAGCCCCAAGGGCAGAAGCTTTCCTAGCGGAACACCCTCAGGTGGACTCCTCTGTGATCACGGCTGCCCATGATAAATCCAGGCAGCTGAAACACCTCAGCTCACAGCCTCCCGACCCGGAGTCTCGCTATTTGGACCAGGTGGGCAAGAAGGTTTATTCTGCCTCCACCTGTTCCATATGGTCCCTCAAATTCCTGACGCATATAGTCCAGTACCAGAATGCGCTATTTGAGAGAGGACAAGAGCTTTTGAAGGCCATGCCAGATTCTGATGGGAAGACAGAGCTTCTGGACATCATGAAATCAGGCTCAGACGTAGGCTCCCATGTCCTGAGAGCCTCGTATGACACTGCAGATATGGCAGCCAGGGCAGCCGCATCCGGGGTGTGCCTAATGCGCCGCGCTTGGTTGAGAGTCTCGGGCTTTCACCAGGATCTGCAGGCCGGTATCAAGGATTTACCCTTCCAGGGTACCGTGCTATTTGGGCAGGAGAAAGAAGCCTTGATTTCTCGTCTCCAAGAGTCGGGCAAGTCTATCTGGTCGGTCCATCTGATGTACCGCGGCGACCAGCGAAGATAATGCAAGAGGCCATTTCATAAGCCCTCACGTGGCCAAGATCCTGCCCTAGGTAATCAGCAGGGGCAGAGAGGCGTCTTCTGTAGGCGATCTGGTAACCAGCAGCCTGGAGGCGCTCCTACCCGTGGGCCCAAGTCCTCCCAGGCCTCTCTGCCTACACCTGGCTCAGCCCAATGACTCCCTTCTGCTCCCCCCTTCCACAGGAAGACCCAGGGGAGATGGCCGGGGGCTGCTTCTCCCTTCATCTCGAAGGGTGGAAGTCGATTACTGCGGACCAATGGGTCCTAGATATCATCAGGAGAGGACACACACTGGAGTTCACGGAGTTCCCCAAATTCTCAGTCAAAGTACTTCCGTTATCCTCCTTCCACATCCCACTAATAGAAGGAGAGATTCATACCCTCTTGCAGAAAAGGCAATAGAGGTAGTCCCTTGCATCAGCGGGAAAGGGTTTTACTTCCATTTCTTCCTGGTCCCAAAAGACACAGGATCTTCGTCCCATTCTGGACCTCAGCTCTCTCAATCTCTTTATAGAGTACAAAAGGTTCAGAATGGTGACCCTCCAGGTCTACTTCCTGTGCTGCACCAAGGAGACTGGCTCTGCTCCCTAGACATGCAAGATGCATATATGCATATTGGGGTCTTCCCTCCCCACAGGAAGTTTCTGAGGTTCCACTTCCAAGGGGAGCACTACCAGTTTCGAGTTCTTCCGTTCGGCCTCTCTTCCGCTCCGTGAGTCTTTACAAAATGCTTGGCAGTGGTGGCTGCGGCTCTAAGGCGCATGGGACTACGTTTTCCCATACCTGAGGCGATTGGCTGCCCACAGCCCCGTCAGGGCAGGCCCGCTCCGTGCCCTCGGAGACACCTGTACTCTATTCCGAGCTGGGGATCACCCTGAATCTACGAAAATCGTCCCCAGAGCCCAGTCAAACGCTCGTCTTCATCAGAGCGTCCTGGATTCTGTCCAGGGCATGGCTTTCCTCCCTCAGGACAGGGAAGATCGCCTGCAAGAGATTGCTGAAAGGATCTCAATAACTCCTCAAGTTCCAGTGCGGAACTTCCTCAGGCTACTGGGCACATGGCGGTGGCCATCCCTGTCACTCCCTTGGCCCGCCTCCATATGTGGATCCCACAGTGGATGCTCAGGGTACAGTGGGACCAAGAGCTACGATGATCTGGACTTCATGGTCAGGATCTCCGAGCCAGTCAGGAGAACTTTACTTTGGTGGTAAGACTCCCAGAACTTGGAGAAAGGGGTCAACTTTCGTCCGGAGCCACCAGGTCAGACTCTTACAACATATGCATCAGACCTGGGGTGGGGGGGCGCACCTGGGTGCTTATCAAATGCAAGGGGTTTGGTCACCCGAGGAGCGATCCCTTCACATCAGTGTACTGGAGATGCGAGCAGTTCTCTATGCCTTACAGGCCTTTCAAGAGGACTTGGTGCCAGGCTCTCTTCTGGTTCAAACAGACAACATGCCGGTCATCTTCTACATCAACAAGCAAGGGGGTACTCATTCGTATCCCCTTTGCAGGGAGGCGATGAGAGTCGGGTACTGGGCGCTGGAGCAAGGCATTCTGCTGTCTGTAGTGCACGTTGCAGGCATCCTCAACGATCTGGCCGACAGCCTAAGCAAGTCTCGATCCAGAGCGCACGAGTGGAAGCTGCTACAGTCTGTGGCAGATCAGCTCTTCGACAAGTGGGGTCATCAGAGCTGGACCTCTGCGTCACCACGCAACGCCAAACTGCCAATGTTTTGCTCACGAGAGCACATGCCTGAAGTTTTCTGGCCAGACACGTTATCCCTTTGCTGGGCAGGGAGGTTTCTCTATGCTTTCCCGCCCTTCCCTCTCATTCAGAGAGTCTTACTAAAGTTACAGGCAGAAGGGGCCCGAATGATCCTTGTAGCCCCCAGATGGCCTTGGCAGATTTGGTTCCCACTCCTGCAGCGGTTATCACGGGCCTCCAATTCCGCTGCCCATATGCTGCATAGTTGCTGTCCCAGGAACAGGGTGGCTGGTCCATCGGACCTTCGGTCCTTACACCTACATGCTTGGCTCCTTCAGACGTAGCTCAACACATATCTGGGTTTTCCCAGAAGTGGTGGCAGTCCTAGTTTCAGCGAGAAAGCCCTCCACCCGCTCCGCCTATGCTATGAAGTGGAAGCATTTTTGTCTATGGGCCTCGTCACAGCATTTGGACCCCGTCACTTGTCCAGTGAACTCAGCGTTGCAGTATCTCCTCTCCTTGTATCAAAATGGCCTGAGTTACTCCTCTATCAAGGTGTGTATGTGGGCTGTCTCTGCCTATTATGCTGTCATTGGAGATAAGGCGTTGGCACAATTGGATGTCGCCCGCACCTTTTTAAGAGGAATTTTGCATATGAGACCTCCCATTTGGGACCCTATCCCACCCTGGGATCTCCTTTGTGTTGAGAAGCTCATCCTCCCTCCCTTTGAACCGGCAAGGATTGTGAGCTCACGTTACCTTTCTTGGAAGATTTGTTTTTTGGTTGCTATTACCTCAGCTTGAAGAGTTTCCGAGCTTCAGGCTCTGATGTGTAAAGAGCCGTATTTGATTTTCCACAGGGAAAGGGTTTCCCTTAAAACAAATCCTAAGTTTCTTCCAAAAGTGGTCTCGGAGTTGATATTCAACCAGTCGGTTGACCTTCCAGTTTATTTTCCTTCCCCATCCAATAAAGGGGAGGTTCTCCTTCACAGACTCGATGTCCACTGGACTTTGAGGTATTACCTGAAGCGGACGACTGCGCACCGTCAATCGGAGCAACTTTTCTTGGCCTTTGCGCCACAACACCTGGGTAAACCGGTGACCAAGCAGACGATATCGAAGTGGATAGTCCACTGTGTGTTTCCTTCCGCTATGAAAACACAGTAAGCCCCTACCAGGCCCAGTTAGGGTCCTCCACCAGAGGAGTGTCTGCTTCATTCGCCGCCCTGAGAAATGTCTCTATAAGGGACATATTTGCGACTGCTACCTGGAATCCAGTGCATACCTTTGTCCAAACATTACAGCTTGGATATCGTCTCAGGCCTTGTACTTGACCTAGCTGTTTTGCAAGGACTTCTGTCCTGGAGGCCTCTGGAGTCGGCAGCTATTCCACCTCCGGGGTCGTCTACTTCTTTGGTGTGGACTGCTTGGTATTCAGTCCTGAAGGTTGTAAGCCTGCTGCAAGAGCTTCCCACTGGTATATAGTACAGTTACGTAAGAACTTACCGTAACAGTAGATCTTCGAGAGGAGCTCTTGCAGCAGGCATTACTTTCCCACTCGCCTTTCCCCTCGAGGTGTGCAGATCCATCTTCATTTACATCTCCTATATTCGCTTCATCTCCTTCTCTTGTCAGGGCTTGTTGCGGGCCTTGGTGGGAGAACTGAGGTGGAGCTGGGTCCGCCCCCTTTTGTACCAGGGCCGACGTTGGGGCGGGGCCGGCTTCGGGTGGTCCCTGCTGTATACTGCTGGCTGAGAAGTTTTCCAGATGGTCCTAGTGCCTGCGGCATAGTCCTGAATGTCATAGCCTGCTGCAAGAGCTCCTCTCGAAGATCTACTGTTACGGTAAGTTCTTACGTAACTGTACTTTTCAGTTTCTCAGTCTTTCACTCTCTTGTCTCTCTTGCAAAAGCATTGCTGCTCTTTTTGTAACAAGTCTTTCCATGGAGCTCGTTAAGGAGACATAGTGTTTTTTCACAGAATGTTCTTGTCCGTTTCCAGTGTTCTTGCAGGTGTAGCAAAAAGTACATGGTACCCAGAAGTGACCTCTTGTTGCCAGCATCTCAGAGAGTTTGCAAACTAGCTTACGGTTATCCCTTGAGTTCCAAATAGCTTTTTACAATTATTTCAACAGTACTACTATATACATTTTTTTATATTGTTTTTTAGTTTTCTTTGATGATAATCAAATACTGGTTCCTATAAGAGACAGACCAATAAAATACATAACCATTGGGGCTAAATGCCTCTTAATCACAGTTGTAATTATATACATCTCCTATAGTTATGATACAACATCTGGGAATAAGCTAAACAACGGTTAGAGTATATCTGAAAGTCTATAAATTAAAGTGAAGTCAAGAGCAGCATGACTATGGCCCTCAGAAATAAAGTCCATTAAATGTTCCTTCATGAGACGACCCCACTAGGGGAACATAAGAGCCATGCACTTTTCCTACATTTTGGGTTTTATCCCCAAAGTTAATGTAAAGCACCTTTATACTTCCATAAATAATGAGTTTAATCTATTTCATTAAAGAGCTAAAGCCCCTCTGTAATTCTCCATAGCACTTTCAAAATCTGATAAAACAGCATGAACAAAAATAACGTCCATAACAAGGGTCAAACAAGTATTAGAGCATATTTACTTCTCATTTCCCTTTTCAGGGCAAGCCTGGATAATGTACCTCACTATTGAAAAGAAAATAAAGCCATAAAACGAGTAGCTTATATTTATATAAAATCTATCCCCAAGCGTTGGGGAAACATGGTACAGTTACCACTGCTTTTCACAGTGAGAGATTAACATTTAACAGAGAGCAGATATAATTTTGAAGGAAATATTAAACAAAGGTCCTCACTCCATAGGGTCTTGTTCAATGTCCTCCTCAACTGAATCGGGTCTAGATTGTGTAAACCGTACCTTGTCTGCCCATTTGCCTGCTTCCACTGGGTCAGAAAAACTATATACATTTTCAAACAAAGGAATCCCAGTATCAGTGAGATTTCCACGCAAAGATTCATTATATTTTATACCCACAGATATGCAAGGGGAAGGGAAGGCAGAGAGATAGCAAGAGGTGGAGAATTGCAAAACCGTTGGAGTGATCAGTTCCTAGATCTCACAAGAAAATTTGGTAGCGCAACTAGACAGACAAGAGACAGAAAAGGAGGATACAACAGATCCTTGCATTTAAACTCTTTCTGCATAACAAATAGGACAGGGCCTTATTCAACCCTGTAACACCCATATGTCAGAGCATCTGGCACAAGAAATAGCTGGCCTTCTGAGCAACAGGGAAGTGGAAATAGTGCCAGAGTCTGAACAAAACTCAGGCTTCTACTCTCACTACTTCCTAGTACCAAAGAAATCAGGGGGGCATGCGCCCCGTTCTCGACCTCAGAAACCTGAATACGTTCATGCATCAAGAAATGCAGGACGCATACTAGCACATTCTGGTGCACCACAGCCACCACAGTTAACCTTTGATTTGTTGTGGTTAGACAGCATTACCAGTTCAGAGTCTTACCTTTTGGGCTCATCTCAGTGCCTTGAGTCTTTACAAAGTGCTTTGTGGTATTCACAGTGCACGTGAGAAAATTGGGAGCCCAGGTTTACCCTTACCTGGATGATTGGCTGGTAGCCAGTCCCTCCAGGCAGGAGACAGAACAGGCAGTGGTCATGGCCTCTGTTTCTTACCTCCATGGGGGTTCTGCTGAATGTAGAGAGAAGTCTCAGCTTCAACCCTCGCAGCAGCTGCTGTTCATAGGAACTCATCTGGATATGGCCAAGGCCAGGGCCTTCCTTCCAGAGAGTGGAATGCAGGTGATCCAGGAGATAACATCCTACCTAATGGGGTGAAAATCTGTGCAAGCCCACTTGCAGCACATTCTGGGTCTGATAGCCTCCTTAGTGTTCATAGTGCCCTGGCACGGTTGTACATAAGAACTGGGTGGATACTCGTTGCACAGTGGTTACAAGCATCACATCCTCAGACCTACCCCAATCAGGGGACCAAGCCCCTGGTTTGGTCACTCATATGGCGGTCAGTGAAGGACAGTCCCCTCCAGGGCTTTCCCTTCTCCCAACCAGAGCCTCAGGTGACTCTCACCATGGATGCTTCCTGGTTGGGGTCGGTGTTGGGCCACTGTCGGGTCCTCCAAACGCAAAGTGTCTGGTACCCGTCCAAGACTTATTTTGACATCAATGTGTTGTAATTGTGAGCTGTTTTGATGGCCTGTGAGCCTTAGTGGATCTTGTCAGCCACAAAAGAGTGCTTCTTCAAACAGGTAACAAGTCTGTGATGTATTACATCAACAAACAAGGAGGAGCTTACTTTTACCCTCTCTGCAAGGAGGTGAGGACAGTGTGGAAAGGTGCCTGGAGTAGGGGATACTGCTCCAAGCCATTGATCTGCCAGGAGTCCAGAACAGTCTGGCAGAATAGCCCAGCCAAACAAGGGCCAATCCTGATGAGTAGTCACTAGGTCCAGATGTGGGAGGTCACAGTTTGACAAGTGGGGCATCTTTTTTATTTATGTATTGAATTGTTTCACCAGGAAAGGCACACTGAGCAAACGATGCTCAGCCTCCGGTGCGACCTGGGGAGGGAACAGAGGGAGAGGAGAGGATAACACGAGGTTATCACTGAGTGAAACATTTAACATTACAGTTTATGCATTGGAGAGGAAAACGCGCAGGTTTTCAAGTAGGATGCATATAACATTACATTTATTACATTACATTAATGTATACACTTAATAGGAATTACGGCTGAGTAACAGGTTAACAGGCAGGGAACAGTTAGGCACAAGACACATTGATCCAAGCACGGAGCAGATTACATGGAAGGGAAGTGCAGTAAGACAGCAAAAGTGTAATAAGTGCAGTAGTTGGTTTAATAACCCAGCTTAGCAGCGTATGCTGGGTGCTGTTGGTCAAGCAGTGCATCCCAGATGTGGACCTTTCTGTATCCTCATTCAATGTCAGACTGCCTTGATTCTGCTCCAGAAATCCAGGATACGGCGTTTTCTGTTGGGGTCCATTCAGACTACAATGGCAAAATGTATTTCTGTATGCATTCCCTTCAATCCCCCTAGTGCAGAGAGTATTACTCAAACTGGAGGGCTACAGGGGCTGGATGATATTGATCGCTCCCTGCTGGCCTCGACAGATATGATTTCTTCTGTTGAAGAGAACAGACGATCTGTCAGCAATCAGAGGATTCTAACATGCAGGACAGCCTTACTGACTCTGGTCCATCCCGACCTTCGCTCCCTTCACCTTCAGACCATCCTCCTGAAGAGGTAGAATTGAACAGGTACTGTGCAAGGTATTTCAGAGGCTCTCTGAAATACTTTTGGCTGCCTGTAAATGTTCCATTAGGAAGACTTACACAACCAAATGGAAAAGGTTTTCCAACTGGTGCTCCAAAACTCAGATGGACCCCTTTGGGTGCCCACCTGACATGGTTCTGGAGTACTTGATGGACCTTTTGTGGACTACCTAGAGAGCAGCAGGCTCCAGGATGGTAAACAACATGGTTTCATGGCAGGAAGGTCTTGTCAGACTAACCTGATTTTTTTTTCTTTTACTGGGTAACCAAGGAAGTAGACAAGGGCCACGCTGTGGATCTGCTGTACTTTGACTTCAGCAAGGCTTTTGATTCGATACCACACAAATGTTGCTCAAAAAGATGGAAGACCTGGGTGCGGCCAAAACCGTAGTGAACTGGGTGGGTAGTTGGCTAGAAGGGAGGCAGCAGAGGGTAGTGGTCAGTAGGGTTAAATCAGAGGAAAGGGAGGTTACGAGTGGGGTACTACAGGGATCTGTCATGGGTCTGGTCCTCTTCAGTATGTTCATTCGTGACATTGGTGAGGGAATCGAGGGTACGCTGTCTCTGCACAGATGACACACAACTATGTGGGAGGGTGGATAGTGCTGGGGGTAATAAGGGATATGCAGAGGGACCTACAAAAACTAGAGGGGTGGTCAAAGGTCTGGCAGTTAAAATTCAATGCCAGAAGTGCAAGGTAATGCACTTAGGGAAAAGGAACCCCAAGATGGAGTACTGGATGGCTGGGGTGAGACTTAGCACTACAGAAGAGGAATGGGATTTAGGAGATAGCAGCAGTAACTCCCTTAAATGAGCCAGTGCAGCAAGGCCTATAGAAAGGCTAACAGGATGCTGGGATGTATCTGGAGGGGTATTGATAGCAGAAGAAAAGAGTAATACTTCCCTATACAGATCCCTGGTGAGTCCTCACCTGGAGTACTGCATCCAGTTATGGAGCCCTCACCCTCAGAAAGGACAGGGGTAGGTTGGAAACAGTGCAGTGCAGAGTTACAAAAATGATTCAGGGCCAGCAGGGCAGACCCTATGAGCAGCGCCTCCAGGCACTAAATATGTACTCACTGGAAACCAGAAGGGAGAGGGGAGATATGATACAGACCTTCAAACTCCTTAAAGGAAATGTCCAATAAATAGCAAGGGCTTTTTAATATCATAGCCCAGAACTTAAAGCTGACAAAAGTCTTTTAAGCTAATAAATGAATTTTTAAAAGTGTATCTCTTTAGAAGGAAGGAATCACAAATTTACCCAAACAGACAGCCAGCCGATCCCCTCCACTTCCCGATCTGCCAGCCAAGCTCCCGCGCTCAGACGTTTTGTGATGTCTAACAAGGGAGAGCATGGAGAGGCGCCCCATTGAAGTTTATGGGACCGATTTTGAAAAGCACTTTATATTTGTTTAAGTAGTCTTTGATATAAAATGAAAGCCAGCACTTAACTAATAGGGTCCCAGCTTTAAGTTATGGGCTATCTTATTAAAAAGCCCATTACTGTATATCGGGATACATATTGGATAGTCACTTTAAAGGAATTAACAAGGTGTACTGTGGGGAATTATTTACCATGAATACCAACTTGTGTTCACGTGATCATGAGCAGAAATTAATAGGAGGGAGATTCAGGAGGGACATGAGGAAGTACTTCTTTACAGAAGGGTGATGGAATCTTGGAACAGTCTGTGTGCTGAGGTGGTGGGTGCAAACACAGTCAGGGGATTGAAGCAGGCATGGGGTAGAATGAAGGGAATAGTGGTAGCTTGGGGCGACAAGACCAGGGAGAAGAATGAGGATAGAATGGGAGGGTTAGTACCCTGGATGAACAGTAAGTTCAGGGAAGGTTTTGAGGATTATAGGGAATATGGGCAGACTAGATGGACCTCTGGTCTTTTTCTGCCGACATTGTCTATGTGTGTATGTTTCTATATGCTGGCCTACATTATTCCACAGTAAATTCACTTGTGTGCTATTTCTGCATACCACACGCCTATCGATACCCTCTGCTTGGCACAGCTGCCACTGTTAAAGGGTTCCTTAGGGACATCTTACGCACAAGGCCTCCAATCAGGAAGCCAGTGCTGCCTGGGATATCAACCTTGTGGTGGATATGCTCACCCACAAGCCTTTTGAGCCCTTTGCGATATATAAGCTGAAGTTTTTAACTTGGAAAGCAGCATTTCTAGTGGTCATCGCTTCTGCTTGCAGAGTGTCTGAAATCCATGCTTTGGTCATAGACCCTCTGTATGCTGCTTTCTACATGGACAAGGTAGTTCTCTGCATGCACCCTAAATTGTAGTTTTGGAGTTCCATCTGAATCAGCCACTAGTGCTGCCTACCTATTTTGCCAACTTCTAGAATGTAGGAGCGTGCACTCTTCATTCTCTGGGTGTTAAGAAGGGTCCTTAGGTTTTACCTGGACAAAACTAAGGACTTCAGGCAATCTGAACAGCTCTTTGTCCCTTTATCCCAGTCAAAGGAACAGCCTGTTACAGTCAACGGCATTTCTGCCTGTATTGTGAGCTGCCTATGCAATGGGTCAGGTTAAGCTTAAAGGTCTGGTACATGCGCTCTCCAGTAGAGCAGTTGCCACGTCCCTGGCAGAGATTTGCTCTGTACATGTCTGTGATATCTGCGGAGCTGCTGCTTGGAGCACAGTGTACATCTTTGTTAAGTACTATGCATTGGATGTCCATACCAAGCAGCATGCCACCTTTGGCAGGACAATCATGAATGGACTTCTGTTCTGAGTGAGCACTTGGCTCCTGCTGTTCTATTCTGGGGGATTTTATCTGAACTTGGTACTTTGACCCACTAGTGTGAACCAGTGGTGAAGATTGATTCCTGGAGGATGTAAAAATTATGTACTCACTGTAATTCCTGATTTTCTAGGAATATCTTCACCATTGATTCACATGCTCACCCGTCATCCCTGGGCTTACTCCATTATGTTTTATTGGTCTTCACCCCTTGTTCTTGGTTTGGGCTGTGAAGACGCTGTGTTACTGGTTTGCTGTCCCTTCTTAAATGGGTAACCAGGGCTGTCTTGTGCCCTTAGGTTTAGAGCTCAAGTACTTATTTGGTTACATCGCACCTCCTTGGTGAAAAAGGTACTGAGATGGTTGAGCGCTGGTGCTGAGGTAGCCATGCAGCACAAGCCAGTCTCGTGATGCCGTGCATGTGCACAGCTTACATTGACACCAGTCCTCGTGAAAAGTTATGGGTCCCACAGGGTCCTAGCACCTGTGGCTAAGACCCACTAGGGTGAGTCAGTGGTGAAGATATTCCTAGAAGATCAAGAATTACGGTGAGTATGTAATTTTCAGTTACTGGTCCTGGTGGGGTGACACTTGTGAACTGTTGCTGATACCATTATCAGCGTCCTAGCAAAAATCTTGGCTGCTGCAGGATCCTAGCACCTCCATCCCCAAGACCAAAGAGTTGGACTCAGTGGAGAATATATTCTTGAAGATCTGGAGTATTGGTAAGTAACTTTACTTTTAATTAGGAACTGCTACTGAACAGATATGTACTGTTTCCTATCATGCTTCAGTAAAAATATCGATATGATTTTATTCAGTATTGCATATGCATTGTGTTTATCATTCTTACTTTACTTTTCAGGTCTGCATGATATTTAATGCAGGTGAATTGACCTTAGTTGAATATGGAAACAATGATGTCCTGGGATCTGTTCGCACAGAGTTCATGAACCCCCATCTCATTAGGTAAGTGGCAGCCTGTGATCCGTTCTCCTGCCAGTATTGGCAGGATAGACTCACTCAGAATTACCTTGGATTAAAAATGAAAATGCAGAGGCCAGCCCAGTGGCGAAGAGGGCTGAGGTGCTGGTGTCTTACCTCTTCCCATGCCAGTGACCCATGCTCAGGAGTGAGCATGGGTTGAGGGGGGTCAGCTGGGGAGGGGTAGGGCGAGGAGTTGGATTGAGCTGCCGCCAGGTAGCTCTCCTCACTTCAGAGAGGGATGTGGAGTTTCCCTGGCCCTTGGCTACCACCAGGTGGAGGCTCAGTGGCAGCCTTGAGAAGCCTGGGGGGATCTGGCTAAGGGGTTGAGGAGGGGAAGGAGCCACCGGGATCCTCTGATTGCATGCCTGGCGTACTGGGGTCTTGGGATAATGGGGAGAAAACTGAAAAGGGAGCACCGGGGCAGGCAGGATGATGCCCTTGAGCTGGGGGGCAGAACAAGTCCTCTTGAGGAGGGGACCTGAGCAGAACCTTCACGGTGTCCCTGAAGGGAGAAAAACCTATATGGGGGGAAAAAGGAAACCCAGCATTGCAGAGCAGTCATACCCAAACTGGACTGACAAAGACAACATTTCCTTATACAATATATTACTACTGTACCTTCAATTTATTTTTTTGTTTTTCTACCCTAATGCAAACCCTGTCAAGCCTCAGAGGCACATCTCTTTCTTGTGCTTCTTCGATAGCAAAACAGTGACCCAGAAAACAGATGAGTTACAGTAATGCTTTTCATTTGGGTAACTAAAAATCTTCTTTAAGATATGGAAGGTTACTTTTTTCCCCTCAGGAAAACAACGGCATTTTATTCCCTCTAGTGAATTAACTTTATGGAGTCAGTAGTTGGAGTACCTAGTGGACTACTTGGAAAGGTATGGGCTCCAGGATAAGACAGTAAACACCACTTCCCTTATGAAAATGAAATATATTTTAAAATTTATTATTAACAATATATTTACATATATTGACATATATTCCAGTCTACATTTTTGATAATATATTTTTTACCCTAAGTAATTATTAGATGCCTCTCCTCAGGTATCATTGCGCGTAATGTCAGGCTATAGACCCTTTTAAGTAATTTTTGTGAGGTTTCACCTATATTGTAGCTCTCTGGAAATTGGGTAGGGAGGGTGCAAGGGGTTGATTTTGGGGTGGGGTGGGAGGAGGGATATCCACTGCTTAGCGCCTGTGTTTACTACTGTATTGCTTCCTGTATCTGCCTTGTAATGTTTAAATGTTTATTGAAACTTTAATAAAATATATTAAATTAAAAATGTTTGATAATATATTGTAATGTATTGAAAAATCAATATATTTCTATATATTTTAAAATTAGTCCAATGACTCAAAGCACACCCGACACCTGTTGGTGTGTTGAGGGTGGGGTGGAGGTAGGGTGGTAGAGCTGATATTGCTAACGTTGAATTTCCCAGCTTTTTACACTTTAAAAAAATCTAACTAATGCATTAATGTTGTTTTTTTGCAATGAATTTCCCTTCTTTTTGAGAAAGTGTAATGTAACTGGTATGTGGTTGTGGGAGCGTGGGGCCCTCTGTGTCCTGCACTTCCCTTACGCTATC
Source organism: Neoceratodus forsteri (assembly GCA_016271365.2). Lineage (NCBI taxonomy): Eukaryota > Metazoa > Chordata > Ceratodontiformes > Ceratodontidae > Neoceratodus > Neoceratodus forsteri. The sequence continues at coordinate 1,504,729,180 of CM057452.1, read as the reverse complement.
ATTGTTGCATAATGATATGCATAAGTGGGAGCATGGGCCCTCTGGGCCCTGCGCTCCCACTTACACATACATACGGATATACCACTAAGACTTATTTGGCAATATCTCCAGTATACAATAGCAACTGTGAAAACAAATACACTGCAGTTGTAATCAAGACTGAAACCTTCATGATTGCTTAGTCCTCCTAGAGGTGGACAAACTGCAGAAGGCGAAAAATCTGTATCTTGAATTGTTTTCGAGATACAGATGCGAAAACAGCACCACGCATGGGGCACGTGACACAGGGACATGGCAGCCGGGACCCCACCTCACGAACAGTTTCTGTAATTCGTTAATGTCCAGTTGAGTTCACAGCGAATGTGCCATTCTCGCCACAGGTGCGAAATCATGTTTTGGGCAGGATGTGAAAAATGACAGCTGTATACTGTTCATGAGGAGGTGTGGAAAAAGGTAATGCTGAAAATCAGGAGGGAAAATACGAAAAATTGGCGAAGTTACGAACGCACGTAAAAACTGCACAAGGCATCACTTGTAACATGCCCATTTTGGGGGATTGTTTAACCAAAATTTTCAACATGGGCTTTTTGGGAAATCCCGTCATGAACACTGGCACCGCGATTTTGTTAATCCATCCCGAAAGTTGATTTAGCACAGCGAATGCGCCATTCTATGCCTCAGGTGCGAAATCATGCTTTGGGCAGGATGTGAAAATGACAGCTGTATACTGTTCATGAGGAGGTGTGAAAAGGTAATGTTGAAAATCAGGAGGAAAATATGAAAAATTGGAAGTTACAAGCGCACATAAAAACTGCACAAGGCATGCTTGTAACATGCCCATTTTGGGGAATTGTTTAACCAAAATTTTCAACATGGGCTTTTTGGGAAATCCCATCATGAACACTGGCACTGTGATTTTGTTAATCCATCCCAAAAAGTTGATTTCGCACAGCGACCGCGCCATTCTGCGCCAGAGGTGTTAAAACACATTTCAGGCAGGATGTGAGAAGTGACAGCTGTACTGTTCATGAGGAGGTGTGAAAAAATGGCAATGTTGAAAGTCTGGAGTGAAAATGTTACAAATTGGCAAAGTTACGAGCGTGTGTAGAAACTGAGCAACACACGCTTGTAACACAGCCGATTTGGGGATTTTTTGCACCAAATTTTCAACATGGGCATTTTGGGACCTCCCCTCATGAACACTGGGACTGTCATTTCGGTCCCAAAAGGTGATTCTGTGCAGTGACCGCATAATTACCCTTTGGACTGAGTAACGAAATGACAGTGACAGTGTTCATGAGGTGGGGTCCCAAAATGCCTATATTGAAAATTTGGTGAGAAAATACCAAAAAATGGCTGAGATATCCACATTTAAATTCTTTGTTTGTATCTGAGTCATACGAAGTAGGATCTTAGTTTGTATGATGAGATACGAACTAAGATCCTACGTCGTATGACTCACGAAGTTGCATCCTAGTTTGTATCTCATCATATGAACTAAGATCCTACTTCGTATGACGCTGATATGAACAAGAATTTAAATGTTAAATAAAACACATTTAAAGGGCATTTTCCAAACTGAAAAGTGCAGAATGCACCTAGGGGGTCACAATAAGCAAGCTACATGTGTTGGTTTCTCCCCAGAATATTATTTTGGGAGGTTTCCAAATTTGATTTCAGGCAAATTGAAACAAGATGCATGGCCACAATGAAGAGGAATTTTTCATACAATGCAGGATTCCTCTTCAGTATCATACAGCTATATTGAAGTGCTTACTGAGCATGCTCAGAAATGATTTTTCAAATATTTAAATTGCAATAACTTAAAAATGGCTTATTGTTTTTCCACCAGACTAGCAAAAGGCACATCTGTGGGGTAGTCCCTTTCTGTCCTGAAAATTTCATACCAAACAAACAAACCATCTGGGCTGTAGGCAAGTTCAAAGAAAAATCCCAGTAAAGTCAATGGGTAAAAACATGTTTTTTCACCTCTCCATAACTCGGAGACTGCATATCCAACCGGAACAAGTCTTGCCAGATTAAGAGATCTACACCACAGGAAGGTGCTTACCAAATTTCGTGCAAATCCATTCAATGGTTGCAAAGTTATTAAAGTGCAAGATTTTGAGTTTAACATTGAAGTGCCTACTCAACCCTAATTATAGGGGCGTACCTCGCCCCTATAATATTAACTATCTGTAACATATATATATATATATATATATATATGTAACATATATAAAAATGTATATAACATATTAAGATAGATGTAATATATATAATATATGTAACGTATAAAAATATCTAGCATACATAAAACATGTAAGCATACAATGTATGTAACATGTATGTATGTAACATATATAAAATGTATGTAACATATATATATATATATATATATTTTTTATTTATTTATTAGAAGCTTGGATTTACAACTTTGAGTCATGGACTCATTTACAAAGGCACCTCTAGTTGGGGAGGGGTAGACCGAGTTACATATTGTGGTTACAACGGTGAGAACAGTACAGGTGCAGAACATTAAACATAGAGTACATATAGGTTGCATAATAATGTTATTTATACTAGGTTACAGTCATATGCAAGGTACCCAAGGGTTACATTGAGGTACAGCCCTGGACATACCTAGATAATAACTTGAGAGGGTGGAGGTAGGGATGGGGAGTGGGGTGGGAGGAGGGGAGAGGATAGGCTGTACGGAGGACATTTGTCAAGTCAGGAGGCCTGACAAGAGATCCCACAGTGGGATCAATTAGGTGTATCTACAGCAACAGTGTCGAAGAGATGGTTCTGGAGGGCGATTTTGAAGGACCAATTTGGCAATGTCTATGATGCAGGGTGGAGGAGTTGACCCAAGCAGGTGCTCGGTAATGGAATGACCTGTGGGCTAGCAAGGTCTTGGTTCTGGGCACCAGAAAGATAACCTTCACAGAGCTACAGGTGGGAACAGGACGAGACGCACGCCTGTAGGAAGCAGAGACCCCGGGGGAGAGCTCTAGCAGAGATTTCTTTACAGTAGGCAGGTCTGGTAGTGCAGACGCCCTCAAAGGTGAGCAGGTTGGTGGAGGAGTAGAGCAGGCAAGTGTGAGCGCAGCTGGGGCTCTGGTCAGGAGCCTGCAGGCCTTATTGATTGAGAGCTGAATTTTAGTCAAGTCGGTATTGTCCGCTGCAGCGTAATTGGGCAAGCCATAGTCCACTAGCGACAGGACGGAAGAGGGGATGGCCAGCTGGAGGGCAACTTGGGGGAGGCAATCTCTATGACAGTTTAGTAGGCTTGTCCGAGAATTTATAGCGGAGGATAGGGCATTGATGTGGTGTGGAAGGTGACAGCTGAGTCGAGTGATGCCTAGATATTTGTGAGAGGTCACTTGCTCCAGCTGGTGCAGAGTGCTGGGGAGAATGGGGGGGGGCATTCTTGGCCTTGTTTTGGTGATGGGAGAAGAGCATTGACTTAGTCTTCTTTAGGTTAACGACAAGTCGGTGGTCAAGGAACCACTTTTCATCTTGGTTGTTGGTGTGCTAGAGGGATACCTGGCGAGAACAGGGATTGGGGTGGGATGCAAAGAGAACCACATCGTCGGCACAGAGGAGTATTTTTCCTGTGCAGGAGCTGGGGAGAGTGTTAAGGTGGAGGCTGAAAAGTATAGGGCCCTGAATGGAGCTCTGGAGTACCCTGGAACAAACGGGCCGGGTGTTGGACAGGGAACCATTTATCTTCACACGCTGGGATCTAGTAGAGAGGTAGCTGGAGAACCAGGCAGGGGACCAGTTGAAAAGCAGAGTTGGTGGAGGAGTCGAGCAGGAGGGGGTGACAAACAGTGTCAAAAGTCTTGGAGAGGTCTATGAACACTGCGCTGGCAAGGTTGCCGGAGTCAAGAGCAGAGTGCAGGTATTGAGAGAACTCCAGGAGAGCAGTACTGTGTCCTGGGCGGAAACCATGTTGTTCAAACAACATGAAGTCTTGCTATATTATGACATATGCAGTTTGTCCCAGCCTTAGAACTGCTCCGGAGGTGAAAGAGTTAGCTTCCATGCCAGGCATGGAATCTTGAGCACGAGCTCGGTTGAAAAACTCTGTCTGTTGTTCTTCAAACTGAAACTGTCAGATTCTTTACTCCGCCTCACTGAACAGTCACTCTGGAGATTTCTCCTTTTGCTCGGTTCATTTCGTCGGTTTAAAAGTGTAAATTCTCGGTTTTTTAAACCGCATTTGTCTTATTTTAACCGCAACCGGTCGGTTCAAGCTCTGTCTGTGGTATCGTAAGTAATAGATAGGTTTTACATTTTCTCTGTGTGGAACTTGCAAACGTTATTATCGGTTCGGTTTGAACCAATCAGGTTGTTGTTAAACTTCACTAAATTACATTTAGAGTGCGGTTCCCGGTTCTTATTGGTTCTAAAAAAAATGGATTTCATTATGTTTCTTTCCACGGCCCGTGACACGGTTGGGAACTGATAAGGGTGTCTTGCTTGGCGATTTGCCGTAAAAGGGCAAGTTTTTGGTTAGGCTGGCATTATGTCTGAGAAACCCAAAAGAAAAACTGGGCCCACTGGGTTTCAACACTGTACTGTCTGTGGGGAAGCCTTTGCCAAGGCTGACCCACACCACATGTGTTTATTGTCTGGGGTTTGACCACCTCAATTCAGACTGTCTGATTTGCAAGAATTTCCCTGCAGCTAACCTGGATAAGAGAGTTGGTAGGCTCAGGAATGAGAGGCCAAAAAGTCTGCTGACCGGATGGCCAGCCGGTTGGTGCCAACCAAACGGAGGAGTGCCCTCTGACCAGGCGAGACTTCCTCGACAAGCGAGGGGCTGACTCAGAGGAGCCAGTTCCAGCAAAGAGGACTAGAAAATCAGCAGGTGTGGAGCCAAAATTTCCTTCTCCAACCACTGCAGAGATAGCCAAAGCGATCCAAATTGTCCAGTCGCTTTCCCGGTTCCGACCGAACCGGCACCATCAGATAAGTCGGTCGGTTCCACGGTTCAGAATATGATATAGAGGAATTTTATGAACGGAGGAGGGAGGAGGATTATGAAGAGAGTGAATGTGATTTTGAAAGTCTGGATGTGCCCATTGAACTGGACATCTCCCCAGACAGACCTTCAGAGTGTCTCCCCTAGGCTTTCTGAGTCCCTTCTCATTTTATGTTTTATAAAAAAGTTGCTGAAACCCTCCAGCTCCCTTTGGAAGAAGCTGTGGATGAACAAGAGGAGCCTGACTATGTGGAAATGATGGATATCCCAGAGTCCAGGAGGTTGTCTGTTCCTTTACATAAATCTTTTAGGAAACAGACAATAACAATTTTAAAAGCTCCTAACACTATACCTCCTGTGGATAAAAAAATGGACAAGAGGTACACATTGTCAGGCTCTGATACGGAGTTCCTTTCACAACAATGCAGCCATGTTGGGGTAGTGCAGGCTGCAGCCTGTGATAAGGCAAATATTCCCTTGGCTTCACACCCCCTGACAAGGACTCCAGGAGGATTGATGCCATGGCAAAGAAACAATACATGGCAGCATCCTTGGGACTCAGACAGGCAAATTATATGGCCTATGTTGCAAGATACCAGAAATCCAGATGGGATACTGTTATGGCTTTAGCGAAACAGGTCCCTGGCCAGCTTGCCAAGGAGCTGGAGCAGGTGGCTGCTGATGGTATTGAGGCATCCAGGTGCAATTCCATGCTGCAGTGGACTCTAATGATGTATCTTCAAGAGTCATGGCTACATCTGTGGCTTTCATAGAATGGCTTGGCTCAGGTGTACTAGCCTGTCACAGGATACCCAGGCTAAGGCCATGGATTTTCCTGTTGTGGGTAATTCTCTGTTTGGGAGCAGACAGAGAATTACATGAAAAAATGGATGAGTATGGGACCACTTATAGGAGTGCACAGGCCAAGGAGGCAAGCCACTCCTCAGAGGCAGCTTCCACGGGCAGGGCAGGCCTTTCACAGGCCTTTTACCAAGCCCAGGCCTCCTCTTCAGCTTATGCCCAGAGGGGTTCTTCAGAGGGAGAGGCAGGCGGGATGCAGCAGGCCTGCTCCCACCCTCAGCCTAAAGCCCCTGCCAAACAGGCACCCCTGATGGGATGCCCAGGGCGATTCTCCATTACCTGTAGGGGCAGGCTGGCTTACTTCGTCCAGGACTGGGAGTCTTTAACATCAGACAAGTGGGTCCTGGAAGTAGTAAGCCAGGGACTAGTTCTCAGCTTCAAAAATTTCCAGAAGATGAGAACCAGGTCCTTTCCACCTGCAAATCCATTAGAGGCTCGCTTTGGAAACAGAAGTCTCAACCCACCTGGCTCTCAGAGCTGTAGAAAGGTTCCTCCCTACACCAGGGCAAAGGACTGTACTCCAGGTACTTCCTTACCCCAAAAGACAGGAGAATGGCGGCCATCCTGGATCTCAGATACCTAAACAAGCACCTTTTAAAACCAAAATTCAAAATGGTGGCTCTGGGAATTATTTCACCTCCCTAAGGCCAGGGGACTGGCTAGCGTCCCTGGACCTCAAGGATGCCTACTTCCATGTTCTCATCAGAAGCTCCCACGAAGTACCTCAGATTGAACTGCCCTCAGGCCATTACCAGTTCAGAGCAATGCCCTTGGCCTCACCTCTGCCCCAAGGGTATTCACAAAATGCCTGGCAGTAGCAGTTGCTCACTTAAGAAGGCAAAAGATTGCCATCTTTCCTTACCTGGACGACTGGCTCATAGTGGGTCAGTCTCCAGACCAGAATCAAGTTACACCTTCAGGTTACCCAGCAGCTGCTTACAAATACATCTCTAGGTTTCTTCTCAATCTTCCAAAGTGGGTTCTAGAGCCTGTTCAGCTACTCACCTTCATGGCAGCAGAACTGGACACAAAACAGGCCAGAGCTTTCCTTCCTCTAGAAAGAGTAAAGACCCTGGTGGCTCTGGCCTCCTCCTTCACTCTGCAGTCTCTCGACCAGCAAGGCACTTTCTACAGCTCCTAGGGCACATGGCTGCTTCCACAGCTGTAGTGCAAGGAGCAAGATTTCAGATGAGGGACATTCAGTTCCATTTGAGAGCCTTCTGGTCTCAAAGGAGAATCCTCTAACCAAATTGATCCAGTAACTCGAACCCTGATCCAGGCCCTGCAGTGGTGGCAGGATCAGAGCAATCTGAGACAGGGGTTCCTTTCATCCCTCAATCTCACTCCTTGGCGGCTTACTACAGATTCGTCCCTCTTGGGACAGGGAGCTCACATGGACGACCTCACCACCCAAGGATTGTGGTCCCCTCAGGAATCTCTTCTCCACATCAATCTGTTGGAACTCAGAGCTGTTTTTCTAGCACTTCAGGTTTTTCTGCATCTGTTCAGAACAAAGTGGTACAGGTCAGAACAGACAACACCACTACAATGTGGTATATCAACAAGCAAGGGGGCACTCGGTCTTCGGCCTTGTGCACCGAGGCAATGAAGTTGTGGTCTCTGGCTTATTCCCTGAACACTTCCCTCATGGCAGTTCACCTCCCAGGCAAGGACAATGTCCTGGCAGATGCTCTCATCAGGATTTCCCAGGGCCATCACGATGGTCACTGGATCCCCTAGTACTGGAGTTAGTATTTGCCAGGTGGGCACCCTCAGATAGATCTTTTGCAGCCCCAGACAATCACCAACTTCCGCTTTTTGTTACCGGCCCCAGTGTTGGGCTCAGTCCTCTGGATGCCTTCCTTCTCGACTAGGAAGGAAGTTCCTCTATGCCTTCCCCTTCCCTCTCTTGTTCAAGGTGCTAGTCAAAATCAGATCTCAACCTTGCAAGATGATTCTTATTGCTCCAGATTGGGCCAGACAGCCCTGGTACCCACTCCGTCTGTCCTTAGCAGTCCACCTTCCCCTGTGTCTTCCCAGGAATCACAGTCTGTTAACCTGTGCCCAGGGGAGAGTTTGGTATCCGAATCTCAAATCCCTCAACCTCAAGGCCTGGCTCTTGAGGAGTTAGAGTTTGCTGACCTACACCTTTCTCAAGGTGTACTCGATATCTTGAAAGCTTCTAGGAAGCCTTCCACCAGGGCTACTTATAATTCTAAATGGAAAAGGTTTTCCATATGGTGTTCAGGAAAGCAGATTTCCCAGAATCTGCTGATTTGCCCACAGATCCTGGATTATATAGTCCATCTAAATACTTTGGGGCTGAGGCCAGCTACCCTGAAAGTGCATTTGGCAGCTGTCTCTGCTTTTATTTCAGCAGGAAAGCCCTCTTTCTTTCTGCTCACCCTGTATTCTCCAAGTTTTTCAAGGGATTGCTTCACACCAACCCTCCATTCAGGACCCTGCTCCTGCCTGGGATCTTAATGTTTGCATTGCTCGCTAATGCAACCCCTTGAGCCTTTGTCTTCAGCAGAGCTTAAGTACTTGACTTGGAAAACTGTGTTTCTAGTAGCCATCACTTCTGCCAGGCGCCAAGTGAATTACAAGCCTTGTCAGTGGAGCCTAATTTTATCTCCTTTCACAGAGATAAGGTAATCCTCAGGACTAACAGGAAGTTCTTGCTAAAGGTGGTTTCAGATTTCCAGCTTAATCAATCTATATCTCCTCCAGTTACTTCACTGACCATTCCTCCTCTGGCGGAGGAGGCTGCACAAGCTTAGATGTAAAGAAAGCCCTTAGTTACTACATGGGGCGTACAAAGGGTCTACAGGTTTGACTCCCTCCAACTGTTCCTCACTTATGGTGAGGGTTGGTAAAGAAACCTGCCACTAAAGATCCATTGCCAGGTGGATTGTCTCTTGTATCAATTTGCTATCAAAGAGTTGGGTAAGGTTCCCCCCTTCAGGCGTGAGGCTCACTCTACCAGAGGTACTGTTGCGTCCCTAGCTGCGGCCGAGGACATCCCTATGTTAGAGATATGTCAAGCAGCTACCCAGAAAGCATGTACACACTTTCACAAGCATTACTCCTGGACATCAGAGCTGGGAGTGATACGTCGGTTTTGACACAACTGTGCTTCAGAGCCTATCTTCCTAAGTAGGTTCTGTCCCTCCTCCATGGAGGTGCTGCTGTTAGTCTGCATGTCATAATATAGCAAGACTTCATGTTGTTTGAAAAAAAATTACTCACCTTAGTAATGTTGTTTCTTCTAATGGAGCTCATATAATGACCTCCCACACCTGCCCCTCTCAGAACCTCTGCTCTTGGGATGTGGGTGGGCAATGGAATGTTGGCACTAATGATGCCCACCTTGTGTTTTTTCACCCTCTCCTTTTTGGGGTGTTTGGGTGTGTATTTATTTTATTTGATTTTTGGATCCCCTGACTTGAGTCTTGGTTTGGGACCAGAAAAATGTGTTAATATGTTTAGTAGCCAGTTGGCTGGTGCAGGTTTACAGCTACCACAGAACCTTATGAGTTTTGGCTTGTAAAGATCAGCAGTTTCAGTTTGAAGAACAACAGACAGAGTTTTCCAACCGAGCTCGCGCTCAAATTCCATGCCTGGCATGGAGTTAACTTTCACCTCCAGACACAGTTCAAGGCTGGGAGAATCACTATGTCATAATATAGACAAGACTCATTAGAAGAAACAACATTACTAAGGTGAGTAATTTTTCTTCTGTGCACATATGTCATATTTGGATATACTCCAGTGAATTAGTTACTATTTTCTAGGGCTTTAGAGAGCGGAGGGAGGATAGAATCGGCCAGTAGTTGTTAGGTACAGACAAATCTCCACTGTATATAGGAGTGGTTTGGCTGATTCCAAGCACTGAGAAATGAACAATATAGAGACCGGTTTAATAGTGCTGAAGAGGACTAGGATGACATCCAAGACCAGGCGGAGGATCCTGGAGTCTAGGGGTCAAGCTGCGGTTGTTGCTACCAAGGGCTTTTAGCAGATGCGGCCTAGCTCGTGAGGAGATACAGTGTGCAGGTAAGCAAAGGGTGATCCAAGGCAGGGGGATAAGTGGGATTGGGTCAAAAAAGTTTTTAGGAGAGGACAGTGCTTCGGTCAGGAAGGTAGTATTGAGGCAGTCAGCTATGTGAGTTGGGTCTGTAGTGATGGTACCATTGACGGAGAGCTGGGACAGTGGGGGGTCTTTAACAAAGCTCTTTCATGCTGTCCCAGAAAGTCCGTGTGGAACCCCAGGTGGATGCTACGGTGATCTGATAGTGCTCTGGCTTGGCCCGTCTGATGGCCCAGTGCAATTACCGCGCATTGTAAAACATCTATAAATCCAACACCTGATTCTATGCGATGTGCCAAGATTATCCCTATGCTTAAGTTTTTGGATAAGGGATGGGGAGATCCATACAACATTTTGTTTTAACACGGATTCTGGTCACCGGAAAAAAGGTCACAGGCCTTGCTGAAGGCATTGGGTGAGAGGTCTAGGCAGAGTCAATATCAAGGGAATGACAGATGGGGACCAGTCCAGCTGTACTTGATGTAATATTAGCTTTCTGAGACCCCAGGAGTAGGCGCAGTGCAAGGTGTACCTGGCACGGAAGCTTTGGTATGGAGATGACCAGAAGAAGAGGACAGTTGAGTACTACTAAGTGAGTCGGAGGGCGTGGATATCCCGGATTTTATGAGGCGGTTCGTTTGTATACGCCTAGGAGGTGCAGGAGACACTTGTCCAGTTGAATCTAGTGGGCTGGGTGACTAACTGCGACATGTCCAGGGTAGTGGTCCCTGTTATGGGAGCAGTGGTACCAAGCCAATTGACATTAAGTCCAGGATGAGTTGCTACGGCTTATGTGATAGGAAGGTGGGGTAGTCAGAGAGACTGGACCACTGGGTTCTGGTTCATGGGGGTATGTGGGAGACCATGAGGAAGAGTGGGTCCCTGGCTGGGTCAGGGGTAATTTTTAGAGTGAGGGCTTGGGTGCCATAGTCAAGCTTGAGAGGCAGTTTAGCAGCTATAAGGATGTCCATGAGATTGCACACCCACCCCAAGCTTAACAATTCAGTCTTCCCTGAACAGGGTGTATCAGGAGGAAATAACAGGTCAGGGATTGTTTTGGAGAGCCAGATCTACTAGCATGAGTATTATCGGTTGGTGTTACAGCCCAGCACATAATGCAACAGATTTCTTTAGAATGCTGCATATGTTCAGTGATGCAGCGCAAACCGGCTCCAGAGTGGGGTATGGGAGGCTGGTTGGCATAGGTCCAGGGTTTGGGTGCATATTCCCACAGAGAGCAGTAACAGAGTGATTAATCTAATTGGGGATGGTGAGTGACAAGGACCCTTAGTGTGGGCCGATGGGAGGTCCTGATAATAAGGGTAGGGGATGGGTAGACATGGAGGTGGGGTATGGCAAGGGAAGAGTGGGTCCAGGATGGGCCCAGGAGAGCAGAGGGAGTGGGGTGTGTTGGAAGTGGTGGGCAGAGGAGTTGGGGGAGGTGTCCAAGGTGGGAAGGGCTGAGCTGTTTAGAAGTGGCTTGGGGATGAAATGCTCGGGGTGGAGGCGAGGGGCACAGGGCCAGGGGGTGTGGTCTGATCCAGAAGGAAATGTGAGCAGGCCTAGTAGAAAAGCGATGGTACCCATTTGTTAAGTAGTAGGTGGCTGGAGGTAAAACTGAGCCAGCAGTGGTGTGCCAACTCTGAAAGTAGCTGAAGCACAAGGCAATTTGGTAAACGCCTAGAAAGAGTCACAATAGTGCTTTACTGCATGGAGGGGTGGCAATGACACTAGTTCTAATTTAGTGATATTGTTGAAAATTCAACCAAAGCAAAGTTGCAGCTACTAGGATAGTTTGGCTGTGACTGGGTATGTCACCATGGGCAGTGTAAGTGTAAGTAAAAAGGGTATATAGTCGAATTAGGGTGAGGTCCCTAACAATAGGGCAGGTTACAGCAGTAATTGAAAGGAGTTAACTGGAGTGACTGGAGAAAATTTGAGAGCAAATGTACAACCCTGTGGGTGAGATTGCTTAAAAGGCGTGTAAGAAAGTGGGTCAAGTCCGGTATTGAAGACAGGGAGGCAATAGCCATAAGAATGTGCAGCAGTGGAGTGATCAATCAGCTGCTAGGCTGAGGAGAGGGCTAACAAATAGTCTGTTGAGGTGGGGTGAAAAATGCAGTCCAGAACACAGCACAGAAAGAGCCTTCCCCGAGATCAGGAAGCACCAGGAATTGGAAAATCAGCCGAGGAGCAGAAACTGAAAATCAGTGCCTTGCTCCACCACTGAGCGCCAGATTAAAACAGCGGCATTTCAAAACCACGAGTTTGAGGTCCCTGTATACCTAGAATCTGTCAGGGTCAATCGGGTGGTCTGTTAGCTGTGGCTGGCTTGGAGAGTGCCAGGGCCACAGCAGCAGCTTGGGAAGCCCACAGATGTGCTGTCTGTGGAACAAGAAGGGAAAGACAGAGGATTAAATACAGCTAGAGTACAATAGCAAGCTCAGTGGGGGGCAGGCAATGGGGAAAGACAAAGCATGAGGTAAAGAGGTGGCAAATGCAGGGCAACTGCTTAGAGATAGAAGAGGAGTTAACAGGAAGGGGGGTTCTGTGCTTTGGCGCCGGGACGTCTGAGGAGGATAGCAGCAGCAGCAGGGGGTGTAAGAGGGGGTTTGTAGGCAAGGCAAAAAAGAAATTAAGCTGTTTAGAGAGACAGCATTGCAAGTGGGGAAGAGAAATTAATAATTAGCAGAGTGACCAGTGTGGTATAGGAGACACGGTTTGGCATTAGAGGTAGAAATGGAAAAATGCAGCAATCTTACTCAGTAGCTAGGTCTAAGCAGTCAAATATCAGCTACTAAACAATACAGTTTGTCCATAAAAAAGGCGATGCTGGACATATCGGGCATATCGAGTGAATGCATGGATCCAAGAAACCTTGTACTAGCCTATAATAAGGCAGTAATAGGAGCACTGGATTCCATAGCTCCTGTTCGGGTTCATCCCCTCACTCTTTGCCCAAAGGTCCCCATGGTTTGATGGAATCTTGAAGGAGATGAGGCGAGAGGGACAAATGTTAGAGAGGTGCTGGAGGAAATCGGGCCTGGATGGTGACTGACTTAGATTGATGAACCATTATGTTGTCTATTAATCAGCAATCACCCGTAAGAAGGCAGAATTCCTGTCCAGGGAGATTGCTGCTGCGCAGAACCGACCAGCTCGGCTCTTCCGGACTGTCGACAGATTGTGCAATCCAATCTGTTTTCAGCCTGGTGGAGCTTTATCGTAAGAGAGAGATGTGATGAGGTTTGCTCAATTCTTCCCAGATAAGGTTGCCACCATCAGATCCAAGATCTCGCAGCCCCTCTGTTGGATATTGCTGAGGTTGGCAGGGGATCCGGACATCAAGCTTGCTTGGTGTGAATTCGGCTGGCCAGAATTCATGGACATCGTGAGGATCATCCTGGCTTTGTGGCCAGCTTGCTGTAGTTTGGACCCAGGCCCAACATGCCTTCTTGTAGAGTGCATTGATGAGATCAGCCCTGCCCTAGCCAAGATAGTCTGGAGTTCATTGGAGAGGGGGGACTTTCCAGAAGGAGGTGGTGGTTGTACAATCTCTCCTTAAGAAATCCTGCCTTGATCCAGACTGTCTGGCCAACTATAGAGCTGTCTCTAACTTGCCCTTTGTGGGCAAGGTTATTGAGAAGGTGGTTGCGTAACAGTTGGTTGATCATTTATCTATCCACGATGTCTATGATTCTCTGCAGTCGGGTTTCAGGAAGAGACATAGTACTGAGACTCTTGTCCAGGTGCTAAATGATCTGATAGCGAGAGATTGGAGGACCCATTCCATCTTGGTCCTCCTTGATCTCTCTCTCTGCAGCGCTTTGACACTGTGGACCATGGTGTGTTGCTGGAGCCTCAAGTGTTCATATGTGGACTATCTGGTATGGTCCTCAGATGGTTTCAATCTTTCCTCGAGGGTAGGACTCTGAGAGTGGTGTCTGGGATTTATTCTTCGCCCCTCTCCCCTACCCTGTAGAGGTTACCACAAGGCTCCATTTTGTCACTCATGTTGTTTGCAAGTGTACATGCTGCCATTGGGAGATATCATTAGGTGGTACAGGCTGAGTTTTCACTGCTATGCAGGTTATACTCAGCTGTACATGTCCATTGTGCCTGGGCAGGATAGCCTTCTTTCGGTCTTTAATAACTGTCTTTCCAAAATCCAGGACTAGATGAGTGCCAGCTGGCTGCGGTTGAACCTGAATAAGACTGAAGTGTTGGTTGTGGACCCAGGTCGTCAGGGAGGCGGTTTGTCGGCAGGACAGCCCTCTGGGCTTTGGCTTGGGGATGTTCAGGTGACTACCTCAGACGGGTCGCGGAACCTGGGTGTTAATTTTGACAGTGGCCTGACCTTTAGATCTCAGGTATTGGCGTTGTCAAGCCCTCATTTTTTCATCTGAGGAATATCGCCTGGGTGAAGCATCTGGTTCCTCTGATGACCTTCAATGTTGGTCACGCCTTTGTGACCTCCACCTTGACTACTGCAATGCCTATACCTAGGGCTATCGGGAGTTGATATCCGTCACTTGTTGCTGGCGAGGAATGTAGCGGCCAGATTTTTAACTGTAACTCTAGGACCAGTCATATTACATCTGTGTTAGTGCGGACTGCACTAGCTGCCGTACAGTGGCAGGTCACCTTAAAGGTCAGGTTACTGACCTAGAAGGCCCCACATGAATAGGGACCTCATTACCTGCAAGATCTCCTCCAGCGCTACTGCCCCTTTGCCACTCCGCTCTGCTGACAAGGGATTGCTAGAGATTCCCAGGGTGTGCTTAAAGACATCTGGGGTTCGGTGTTTTGCTTTTCAGCCCTCACCCTCTGGAACTCTCTACCTCGCCGGATTTGAGAGTGCCTGACCATCCAAAAGCTTTAAAATGGCTTTAAAAACATATTTATTTAGTCGAGCCGCTTCCCAGACTCTAGTGCATGATTTCATGCTGATATATGATTTTAACTTACTGAAAAGGGACATTTTTATTTTATTTGATGAATATTGAACGTTTTTAAATGTTACAATATGTGGTTTTATGTACAGGTGCTTTGGCTTTGGAAAAGCACCTGTTTATAAATAAAGGATTGATTGATTGAAATATATGTAACATATAAAATATATGTAACATGTATCAACATGTATATCACACACACATATATAAAAATATATATAGCATATATAAAAAATATATATAACATATTCAAAGATGCAGTATATATTTTAGGAAGTATTACTAATATAATACAGACAATGTATTACTAAATAGATTGATATGCTTTCCACGCAATGCATGAGGCAGAAATACATTCTAACATACTAAAATGCCAGCAGAATAGGCCTAACGGTCTTCGAAGTCTGTTGTTTGGTCAGCTCCCACCTTGGGAGCTGACCTTGCTGCCCTCCTTGCCCTCTCTGGCTTCTCCCTTCCCAGTTCCGGATATTCTCGCTGCACTGGATTTTGCTTCCAGAACCCTTCCCCTGTACCTGTCCCACCCCCTCTTGAATCCCTCCACTGTCTCTGCCTCCACCAGCCCTCTGGGCAGTGCATTCCATGGCTCTACCACCCTCTCAGTAAAGTAGCACCTTCTCCTTTCTCCCCTGAATCTCCCCCCTCCAGCTTCCACCCATGCCCTCTAGTTGCCCCCCTCCTTCCTTCAAGCACTGACTGCTGCCCTATTTACCCTTTTATGTACTGAAGAACCTCTATCATGTCTCCCTGTCCCTTCTCTCTCTTCCAGTGTGACATATTTAGCTCTTCAAGCCTCTCCCCATAGGTTCTGTCCCCAAGCCCCAAGTCATTTTGGTTGCCCTCCTCTGGACCCTCTCCAGGAGTTCAGTGTCCCTCTTTAAGTGTGCCTCCAAAACTGCACTGCAGTACTCAGTGCGGCCTCACCAAACAGTTATACATGAGGAGTATGCATCTCCCCTCCTTCTGGAAGCGATCCTCCTAGCAATGCATCCCAGCATCCTGTTGGCCTTGGCTGCTGCCTCCTACAGGTCTCTGAGTTGTTCCTCTTGACATCCACCACCACCCCAGGTCCCTCTCAGCCATCGAGACTTGTAGCATTTCTCCCCAGGGTGTACACCTGGCCCGGGTTTCTGGCCCCAGACATGGGTGTGATTAGGGCAAAATCTGAAGAAACCCTATAGGCAGAACTTCCTGTTAGTCCCTGAGGACCACTTTATCTCTAAGAAGGAAGATAAAATCAGGCTCCACTGACAGAGCTTGCTAATTCATATCGTCTGGCAGAAGTGATGGCCTGAAAACACAGTCTTCCAAGTCAAGTAACAAGCTCTGCTGAAGACAAAGGCTCAAAAGGAGGTTGCATAAGCTGAGCAATGCAAACATTAAGATCCCAGGCAGGGGCAGGGTCCCTGAATGGAGGGTTGGTGAAGCAATCCCTGAAAAACTTGGAGAATACAGG
The DNA here is from genome assembly GCA_016271365.2 of Neoceratodus forsteri. NCBI lineage: Eukaryota > Metazoa > Chordata > Ceratodontiformes > Ceratodontidae > Neoceratodus > Neoceratodus forsteri. The sequence continues at coordinate 1,504,712,810 of CM057452.1, read as the reverse complement.
ATGAGCTGAAGAAGAAGAGTTTACCTGCTGAAATAAGCAGACACAGCTGCCAAATGTACTTTTCAGGAGTGGCACGATCTCAGCCCCAAGGTATTTAAGAGGACCATATAATCTAGGACTATAGGTAAATCAGCAGATTCTGGGAAATATGCTTTCCAGAGCACCATATGGAAAACCTCTTCCATTTGGAATTATAAGTAGCCTGGTGGAGGTTTCCAGAAGCCTTCAGGATATCATTACACCTTGGGAGAGGTGTAGAATCAGCAAACTCTAACTCTTCCAAGAGCCAGACGCGAGATTGAGAGATTTGAGGTTGGGTACCAAACCCTCCCTGAGCACAGGTTAACAGGTTGTGATTCCTGGGAAGATGGACTGCTAAGGACAGTAGAGTGGATACCAGGGTTGTCTCACCCAATCTAGAAGCAATCAGGATCATCTTGCAGGGTTGAATCCGAGTTTTAACTAACACTTTGAACAGGAGAGGAAGGGGAATGCAGAGAAACTTCCCTTCCCAATTGAAATAAGGCATCCAGAGGAATGAGCACCAACACTGGGGGCCTGGCAAAAAGAAGGAAGTTGGTGATTGTCTGGGGCTGCAAAAGATCTATCTGCAGGGTGCCCATCTGGCAAATATCACCTCAAGACCAGGAGTCCAGTGACCATCAAGTGATGACCCTGGGAAATCCTGCTAAGAGCATCTGCCAGAACATTGTCTTGCCTGGGAGGTGAACTGCCATAGGGAGGTGCCAGAGGTAAGCCAGAGACCACAACTTCATTGCTTCAGTACACAAGACCATAGGCAAGTACTTGCCTTGCTGATGTACCACATTGTGGTGGTGTTGTCTGTTCTGACCTGTACAACTTTGTTCAACAGATTTGGAAAAGCTTGAAGTGCCAGAAAACTGCTCTGAGTTCCAACAGATTGATGTGGAGCAGAGATTCCTGAGGGGACCACAATCCCTGGGTATTGAGGTAGCCCATGTGAACTCCCCATCCCAGAGGGATACATCTGTAGTAAGATTAAGGAGTGAGACTTGAGCTGACAAAAGAACCCTTGTCTCAGATTGCTCTGATCCTGCCACCACCACTAGGAGCCTGGATCAGGGTTCGAGTCACTGGGATCAATTTGGTTAGAGGGTCTTTCCTTTGAGACCAAAAGGCTCTCAAATGGAACTGGATGTCCCTCATCTGAAATCTTGCTCCCTACTGCACTACTACTGTAGAAGCAGGAGCTGTAGAAAATACCTTGTGGTCGAGACCATGGGGTGAATGAAGAGACCAGAGAGACCAGGGTCCTTGCCTGTCCAAGGAAGGAAAGCTCCTGGCTTTCTCTGTCATTCAACTCACGCCTGCGGGGTGAGGAGCTGGACAGGCTCTAGAAACGACTTTGAAAGATTCAGAAGGAAACCTAGAGAGGTGACAGTTGCTGGATTATCTGTGAGGTGCAACGTGACTTGGTCTGGGGACAGCCTACTATGAGCCAGTGGGTGAGTGAGGGAGGAATGCTTGAATTTTTGCCCCTTCTTAGGGAAACAAATACAGGTTACTCACCTGTAACAGGAGTTCTAGGAATGGTATATTGTTTATACACACTGATTGGCGGGTTCACTTGCAGCTTTAAATCTTGCAGGAAGGTCAACGTAAAAGCTGGCTCCTCCCACCCACCGGGTGGTAAAAACTCTCGCTCCGCCCCATGATGCCAGATCTGGCCAGCTGGAAGAAACTCAGATTTGTGCGTCGAGCCGAGGGAGGTCGGGGTGGGTCGTGTGGATGAACAACATATACCATTCCTAGAGACTCCTGTTACAGGTGAGTAACCTGTATTTCTAAGGACATGGATGTGTTGTTCATCCACCTGTCATGGAACTCTAACAGTTCTCCGGGAGGAGGAGGCAGGCGCACACCTACTTAGGGAATAAAAGACTGGAGAACAGGCCCCAAAACCAGCATCTCAAGCGCAGCTCAGGCATTATGGTAATGGGTAATAAGGTGTGTGCTGACTTCCAGGTAGCAGCCCTGCAATTCCTGGATAGGGGCGTCCCTGGAAGCAGCCACCGATGCAGCACAGTATGATGGGTAGAGACAGGCTCTTATACACTCTGGGGCTCCATGCCCGACAACTTATAGCAGCGATCTATGAGGAGGTGAACCAACCTATAATCACATGGCTGGGTCTGCCAGGTCTTGACTTCAATGTGGGTGACAAACAGCTGAACCTCTCCCGACCCCCAAGCCGCACCCTTATAATAGCGAGAGCCCTTCTAGGGTCAGTGGGCCTATAGCCCCCAGGTGATTGCCAGAACACCAGCAGAGTCAAACCTGGTTAAGTGAAACTCGACACCACCGCGGAAGGAATTTGGGTGAGGCGCCACAATAAACTTATCCTGGGAAGACAGGTAAGGAGACTCGTGCAAAGCGCCTAGAGCTCTCCCATCCTTCTGACAGTATTAGCCACCAAGCGGTCTTCACACAGTGAGAAAGATCACACCAATACATTGGTTCCGAAAACTGCCCATGAGCTTTGCCAATACCAGCAGTAAATCACGGTGGAGGTTCTCGCACCGGAGGAAATATAATCACAGCCCTTGAAAAAGCGCCCAACCTGCCTCATCGACTGCTTCCAGCCCCGCGCCAGCAGCAGAGATGCTCAGGTGCACCCAAGGCAAACGACTAAGCCCTTGACTAGAAGGGACATAAATGATCCAAGTGCCACGGAACAGGAGGAAGGTCCAAGCCCTTACCTGACACCAAATGGAGAATCTCTTCCATTTGAAGGTGTAGCATTCTGGTGACTCCTACAGGACGCCTCAACAACAGTGAGGACCTCGTCGGAAAGACCAACGAGCCTGGAACTCTGGCAAGCTCAGGAACCAGGCCGTCCAGGTGCGAGATTGAGGTCCCGGATGGAACACCTTCCCTGATTGACTGAGAGCAGGTCGGGCTGGGCTGCCTGGGGAGCCTGGAGCTGAGGCTGAGGAGATCTGGGTACCAGAACCAGCAGGGCCAGTCTGGGGCTATCAGAATCACCTGGCCTTGTCCCTCCTTGCAGCAAGAAGCACCTTGTGAATCAAGGGAAATGGGGAAAAGGCGTAAAGGGCCCGGGCCAGGCCTCGGAAGGTATCCCCTGCAGTGAGCCCTGCTGAGGCGGGCATAGAAACAGCCTCAGCTTAGCGTTCTCCTGGGAGGCAAACAAGTCCACCTGAGGTGTACTGATGGGAGAAACAGATCTTATACTACCTCCGGCAGGAGAGACCACTCGTGGATCAGCCTATCGGCTCAGGGCACCGGCCAAGGTGTTGGAGCTCCTGCCACATGAATGGCAGGAGATCCGCCTCCAGGCTGCGCCCCAGTGACCAAATGCGGAGGCTTCCTTGCATAGAAGCATGGACGCGGCCCCACCTGGCGGTTCAGGTAGTACATGGTCGCGGTATTGTCCGTCTGGACTCGGACCACTTGACCCCGGAGAAACAGAGCAAAAGCGGTGAGCTGAGCAGACGCTCGGGCTCCAGCAGGTGATGTGGCATGCGGGACTCAGCGAGGGCCAGAGGCGTGCGCCGATGAACCCAGATGGGCACCCCAACTCATCAGAGAGGCATCGGTCGATAGAAGACCGTCGGCACGGGGAAGGACAAGCAGGATGCCCTCCTGCAGATGAGATGGAATCCACCACGGGCGTTCCACATCTCCTGGGTCACCATCACTAGCTGGTCAATGGATCGCAGCGTTACTTACGACCCACTGAGCCAATCCCCCACTGAAGGAGGCGCGTGACCGCCAGCGTGCCCACCGGACTACGCTGGTACAGGCGCCATGAGACCAGGCATGGGGTCCCATTGAGGCGCGTTACTTGTCCAGAAATGATCAGGCAAAGGAGGTAAGAACCTCGGCCCTGTCCGCGGGAGCCGTGCTCTGCAACAAGAAATCGAGCTCTGCCTGATAAACTGAATCACCTGCCCGGCTGGGTTCCAGTTGCCCTCGTTGATGATAAAGGCCGACGAGAGCAAACCTGGAGGCCAGATCTCTGGACCGCTCCACCTCCTGTCTGGAGAGGCTGCTATCAATAGTCGATCAGAGTGAGGTACACCGGACCCCTAAAGGCGCTGCAGGGAGGCTGTCCTGCTGCAATGCATCTGGTGGGAACCCTGGGAGCTGGAGACAGGCTTGAAGAGGCATGGCTCAGAACTTGAAGAGGATCCTCCGCTCGAAGGAATCTCGATGTAGCCGGATGGATAGGGACGTGAAGAGCAGCGTCCTGGGTCCAGAAACAGAACCACATACCGTGTTCAGAGATGGTAATATCTAAGCAGAGTGACCATCCTGAAAGTTTCAGACCTTAGGAACTTGTTCAAGTCATATGGAGGTGGAGTAGTAACCCGTCTCCGTTGGAACCAAAGTACCTGGACACGAACCCGGGTCTGAGAAGGGGTCCTCTACCTCTGATCACCTCCCTTTGGAGGAGGAGGCGTGTCGGCTCGGTGAGCCGACAGCGAAACTCAGACCCAGGCCCCCAAAGTGCAGCCAGCAGCTCTGAAATGAGGCCTGCCCAATTCTGAGGCAGGCCGTTTCCCACCTCCCAGAACCCACCTGTCCATGGTAATAACGGACCAGGACCGAAAGAGTGTCAGGCCGTCCCCACAGAGAGAAAACCAGGAACAAGAGTGCCCAGGGGATGAGGCACGCACAACCCGTCACTGGGCAGGCTTGGAGAGGGACACGGCCGAGGACCTCCTGGGCCTTTCTCCTACTTCCTGTTGGAGGAAGCCGATGAAACAGGTTTGGGATGCCAAGCTAGAGCCTGCTGGCCCCTGATGTTGCTGGGCCTGGGCGCCCTTGGCGCAGAAGGACGAAGGGCTTAGGCTGTGGCTTGGCCTTTGTCGCTTCGAGCCCGGAAGAACAAGAGTCAAGGTAGCATTGACTTTCTCGACCTCTGCAGGTGACCTTCCACCCCAGGGCCGAAGAGGTCAGTCCCCAAAAAGGGAACATCCGCCAACTTGTGCTGGGTATCCGAGGTAAAGTGGATATCCTCAGCCAAGCCCGACGATGCATGGCCACTGCAGCCGCCACCGACCTGGCACATGAGTCCCCAAAGTCCAAAGCAGTCTGGAGCTGCTGTTTGGCCACTGCCCTGCCCTGGTCCCGCACCTGCCTGACCGTAGTCTGCAGATCCGCGGGAAGATGAGGAACGAACTCATCCAGGAGCCCAACAGGCATGAAAAATGTGCCATGAGGATGGCGAACTGGCCTGGCGAGAAGGCGGAGAGAGGACACAGCATAGACTTTTCGCCGGCATAATCAATTTCTTGGATTCATTATCGGGAGGTTGTCCACATCCTGAAACCCGCACGCGAAAACGCTGTCAGTAACCAACCCCTCCGCAGAGGGGTGATCCGAAAAACCGGACAGGGAACCGGTAGGGACCGCATACTTCCTGGCCGAAGGCGCAGGGCAGGAAACAGGGTGCTGCCAAAGCTCCAAGGCCGGACCCACTACGGCCTCGGCCACCGGAAAGGCCTCTGTAGGAGAATCCCCTTGGTCCAGAATCTCCATGAGGGGATACCTGGCCCATTTAGAAACAGGTTCGAAGCTTCAACCCGTGGACTCCGAGATGAGCCGGGCAACCCTAAGAAGGACGGCGGCTATCGCCCACTGACTGTCCTCTCGGTGACCCAAGCGTCGAATCCGCTTGGAGAAAAAGGGAGGAGTCATCCTCGACTCGTGAAGAGTCCTCAAAGAGCTGCCTCGGGCCTGAGCCACCCTCCACCTGCCGAGGTTTATCGGGAGTGAGGGTGACAGACAGCCTATGGGGCAAACCCAAAGCTGACCGAGAATTCTTGGTCGGAGCCCCAACTAATGGCTGTGGAGGCGGAGGTTCCACCAGAATCGGTGGGGCAGCTGGAATTGGCCGAACAACCGGCCTGGGAACAGGCTCCTCGGCTACAACGAGGGGTTGTTTCGGCCGCTCCGGTGACAGCCACTTAATGGCCGGGGAAGACGACTGGGTCAGCTTATTCCCGGTCAAAAGGAGCTGTTGCCACATGAGTTCCTCATACCTCCGAAGCAACTTGCGCCGAAGCCTCCCCTCGTCCGAGGAGGAGGAGGAAGAGGAAGCGGCGGGCGCCACTTGCCACGTGCCGAGACTCAAGACCGCCTATGACGGGCGGGATCGGCTGGACCGCGAGGATGTCCGAGACCAGACTGGAGAGTCTCGACTAGGCCGAGGAAGGCGAGGAGAAGTGTCGGAAATCGGCACTCCCCTCAGCTCGGACGATCCCACCGAAGGCTCCGGAACCGGAGGCACAGTCGAGCCGACGGGATCCTCAACTCCCACCGGGGAACCGGGGAGAGGGGATTCTCAGCTTCTCCAGCCGACAACCCGTCTAACGGATCGAGAAAAATCTCGACCGCGTCGGGGGAGTCTCGGTCAACTGGCCTGACAGGGACACCGTGAGACCAGTGGCCGAAGCTGAGGGGTCGACCGAAGTTGACTGTCGACAAGAAGGGGAGGGGGATCTTTCCCGCTCCCAAGAGCGTCGACGGTGAGACTTACTTTTGCTCTTTTTGGACCTGGAAAAGGGTCCAGAAGAAGTTGGACCCTCACCTTTCGTCGAGAGGGTCAGACAAAGCTCCTTGAAAGAAGCCGAGTATGAGGCACCGAGAGAGAGCGGGACAAATGCCGCAGCCGAGGTAGAAGCGGCCCGCGCCGCCTCCTCTTCGACGGCGATCATCTGCTCGAGCTGATCCGCCCCGAGCCCCGCCCGCGGGACACGCCAACGGGCCTCTTTAGATTTAACCGGTGGAATTCTTTTCTCGGGGCGCCCCAGTTGTAATCGGGCAGCACGGTCTTCAAGGACGTAGGCCGAAAAGGACGAGCACAAGTCGCAGGCCTGCGGGTCGTGCTCAAGGCCCAAGCAGTAGACGCACGTGGAGTGCGGATCCGTCCTAGACATCTTCTGCCCGCAAGGGCACCTCCGGAAACCGGGAGTCGATTTGTCCATCGCAGCCACGAGGAAAAGAAGACCAAAGTCTTTTTAGCAAAAACTTTTTGATTTCGAACTTTCCAAGAATTAGGAACCAGTCTTATACGCAGAGCGTTAAGGAGGGAACCTGAGCTTCCAAGCGGTAAGGAAGATCTGGCGTCATGGGGCGGAGCCGAGAGTTTTACCACCCGGGTGGGTGGGAGGAGCCAGCTTGAAGACCTTCCGGCAAGATTTAAAGCGGCAAGGAACCTGCCAATAAGTGTGGATGAACAACATATCCATGTCCCTAGAACTGCTACTGCCAGGCATTTTGCGAATACCCTTGGAGCAGAGGTGAGGCCAAAGGGCATTGCTCTGAACTGGTAATGGCCTGAGGGCAGCTCGAACCTGAGGTACTTTCGATGGGAGCCTCTGATGAGAATATGGAGGTAGGCATCCTTGAGGTCCAGGGACACTAGCCAGTCCCCTGGCCTTAGAGAGGGAAGAATAATTCCCAGTTTCCCACTTTGAATTTTGGTTTTAAAAGGTGCTTGTTTAAGTATCTGAGATCCAGGATGGGCCGCCATTCTCCTGTCTTTTTTGGGGTAAGGAAGTACCTGGAGTACAACCCTTTGTCCTGGTGTAGGGGTGGAACCCTTTCCACAGCTCTGAGAGCCAGGAGGGAAGAGACCTCTGCCTCTAGGGCAAGTGCCTCTGGTGGATTTGCAGGTGGAAAGGATCTGGTTCTCATCTTTGGAAGTTTTTGAAGCTGAGAACCAGTCCCTGGCTTACTACTTCCAGGACCCACTTGTCTGATGTCAGAGACTCCCAGTCCTGGACAAAGTAAGCCAGACTGCCCCCAACAGGTAGCTGAGAATCGGCCCTGGCAACCCCATCAGGGTGCCTGCTTGGCAGGGGCTTTGGGCTGAGGGGTGGAAGCAGGTCTGCTTGTACCCCGTCTGCCTCTCCCTCTAAAGAACCCCCTCTGGGCATAAGTAGAAGAGGAGGCCTGGGCTTGGTAAAAAGGCCTATGAAAAGGCCTGCCCCTGCCCCTGGGAAGCTGCATTTGAAGAGTGGCCTGCCTTTCCTTGGCCTGTGCACTCCTATAGGTGGTCCTATACTCATCCATTTTCTTCATGTAATTCTCTGTCTGCTCCCCAAACAGAGAATTACCCACAACAGGAAAATCCATGGCCTTAGTCTGGGTATCCTGACAGGCTAGTACATCTGAGCCAAGACATTCTGCGAGTGCCACAGATGTAGCCATGACTCTTGATGACACATCATTTGAGTCCACTGCAGCATGGAATTGCACCTTGGATGCCTCAATACCATCAGCAGCCACCTGCTCCAGCTCCTTGGCAAGCTGGCCAGGGACCTGTTTTGCTAGAGCCATAACAGTATCCCATCTGGATTTCTGATATCTAGCAACATAAGCCATATAAATTTGCCTGTCTGAGTCCCAAGGATGCTGCCATGTACTGTTTCTTTGCCATGGCATCAATCCTCCTGGAGTCCTTGTCCGGGGGGTGTGAAGCCAAGGGAATATTTACCTTGTCACAGGCTGCAGCCTGCACTACCCCAACATGGCTGCATTGCTGTGTAAGGAACTCTGTATCAGAGCCTGACAATGTGTATCTCTTGTCCATTCTCTTATCCACAGGAGGTATAGTGTGAGGAGTGTTTAGAATTTTAAATGTCTGTTTCCCAAAAGATTTATGCAAGGGAACAGACAGTCTCCTAGACTCTGGGATATCCATCATTTCCACATAGTCAGGCTCCTCTTGATCATCCACAGCTTCCTCCATAGGAGCTGGAGGGTTTCAGCCACTTTTTATAAAACATAAAATGAGAAGGGACTCAGAAAGCCTAGGGAACACTCCTGAAGGTCTGTCTGGGGAGATGTCCGGGTCAATAGGCACATCCAGACTTTCAAATCCACATTCACTCTCCTCATACTCCTCTTCCCCCTCCTCTGATTCATAATATTCCTCTAAATCATACTCTTGAACCGGTGGAACCGGCCGAACCGGGCGCTTACCTGATGGTGCCAGTTTGGTCGGAACCGGGGAAAGCGACTGGACAATTTTAATCGCTTTGGCTATTTCTTCAGCGATTGGAGAGAAAGTTTTGGCTCCACACCAGCTGATTTCCTAGTCCTTTTGCTGGAACTGACTCCTCAGAGTCGGATCTCCTTTACCGAAGAAGTCTCGCCCTGGTCAGAGGCATCTCCTTCTGGTTCGGTTTGAACCGAACCAGGCTGGCCATCCGGTTCAGCGGACTTTTGGCCTCCCTTTCCTGAGCCTACCAACTCTCTTTTCCAGGGTAGCTGCAGGAAAATTTTTACAAATCTGGCAGTCTGCATTGAGTTGGTCAGAACCCCAGACAATAAACACAGGTGGTGTGGGGGTCAGCCTTGGCAAAGACTTCCCCACACACACTGCAGTGTTGAAAACCAGTGGGCCCGGTTTTTCTTTTGGGTTTCTCAGATATAGTGCCAGTCCTAACCAAACGTACCCATTTATGGCAATCCGCCAGGTAAGACCGTCTTATCAGTTCCCAACCGTGTAACGGGTCGTGGAAAAAAACGTAATAAAATCCGTTTTGTTTAGAACCGATAAGAACCAGTAACCGCACTCTACATGACAGATTAAGATATTTTAAACAACCTGATCGGTTCAAACCAAACCGATAAACCGTTTACAAGTTCCACACAGAAAAGAATTAATGTAAAACCTATCTAGTACTCACAAATACCACAGACAGAGCCTGAACCGACCGGTTGCGGTTTAAATTCGGTCGAAAACCGAGAAAAACAATACTTTAACCGTCAAAATGAACCGAGCAGAAGGAGAAATCTCCGGAGCGACTGTTCAGTGAGGCGGAGTAAAGAATCTGACGGTTTGAGTTTGAAGAACAACAGACAGAGTTTCAACCGAGCTCGAGCTCAGCGTTCCATGCCTGGCATGGAAAGTTAACTCTTTCACCTCCGGAGCAGTTCGAAGGTTGGGACTCACTGCATATGTCATAATATAGCAAGACTTCATGTTGTTTGAATCTGACGGTTTAGAAGCTGTTTACCAGTGACAGTGATCTGAAAAGCGAGCTCGAGCCTAGCATTCCATCATTTGCATAGGTTCTATTAACCATTTCGGCTCCAGGGCAGTCCTATGGTGTGACCATACTGCATAAGTCAGAATATAGTAAGATTTCCTGGGGTCTGAAGCACGTATTTCTGACACTTTGCGGGTGGAAGTGATGGCCACAAGGAAAGCCGTCTTCCAAGTCAGAAATTTTAGGTCACAAGTAGCTAGGGGCTCGAAAGGTTTATGGGTGAGCACGTCTAGCACAAGGTTAATGTCCCAGGCTGCTACTGGTCATCTACCTGGTGGGCTGGTATGCAGAATGCCCCTAAGAAACCTCTTAACCACAGGTAGCTGGAGCCAGAGACATGGAGAGTATGGGCTCATGGTGGACTGAGATTGCGCAAAGGTGAACCTTAACGGTATAGTATTGCAGGCCTGTGTTTGAGAGCTCTAGAAGATACTCTAGGACTTTGTTCAGTGGGCAGGAAAAGGGGTTCCAGGAGGATTTTGCACACCAGATGGAGAAACGCTTCCACTTAGCCATGTAGGTATTCCTAGTAGCTGGCTTACATGCCGCTAATAGAATATTAGAGACTCTACGTGAAACATTAAACCTGTTCACTTCTATCTCCTCAGAAGCCAGGCATGGAGGTGAAGAGACCTCAGGTTTGGATGGACTACAGGGCCGTGAGTCAGTAGGTTCATCTGAAGTGGAAGCGGTTTCAGGGACATTTCTGATAATCTGTTGATTAATGGAAACCAGATCTGACAAGGCCAGAATGGGCGATGAGAATCATTCTGCTCCTCCTGTGCCTCCAGTTTGGGCAGCACCCTCAGAACTAGGGGAAGAGGAGGAAATGTGTACAGAAAGCGTTTTGTCCACCGCAGTCTGAATGCATCCTGACAAAACACGCCAGGTCCTGGACTTCTGGAGCAGAAGAGAGGCAGTTTTGCGTTGAGTGGGGACACTAAAAGGTCCAGGTCCAGAGTTCCCCACTCTTCAAAGAGTGACTGCACGATGCTTGCGTCGAGAGACCACTTGTGAGGATCTGTCTCCATTCTGCTGAGATGTTAAAACCAGATTGTTCTGGACTCCCGGCAGATAGACTGCCTGGATCAGAGCTTTGTGCTCTAGGCACCATTCCCACACTCTCATCACTTCCCTGCATAAGGGGTAAGAGTGTGCTCCACCCTGCTTGTTGATGTAGTACATCACTGCCTTGGTGTCCATTTGAAGGAGAATGTTCTTGTGACAGAGTATGTCCTTCAAGGTCCGGAATGCATATAGGACGGCTCTCATTTCCAGAACATTTATGTGAAGTTGAGACTTGTCCTGGGTCCATCTACCCTGGATGTGCAGATCCTGGCAGTGAACTCCCCATCCCAGCAGGGACTCATCTATGGTGATGGAGATCTGGGGATCCAGAGGGGCGAAGGGATAACCTTCCCGAAGGTTGTCTTCCTGAGACTACCAGGTGAGCAACCGTTTCAGCAGTTCCATTACCTTGATGTGAAAGGACTGTAGGTGTGTGGTTGGCGACCAATGAGTGCTGAGCATCTACCGAGTAGTTCTCATATGAAGGCGAGCCAGAGGCACAGTGAACACTGAGGATGCCACGAAACCCAGCATCCGCTGCATCAAGAGAGCTTGGACCGAGCTGTTTTCTCTGATGAATCGGGCCATCTGAAGGATGTCATTCCTTCTGTCCTCCGGAAGAAAGGCTTTCGCGATGGCGGTATCCAGAAGGGCTCCTATGAAGAGGAGCTGCTGGGAGGGCTATAGCTGTGACCTTCTCAAGTTTAGCAGAACTCCCACGGATGTGAGGAAGTCTGAAGCCATAGCTATGGCTTCTTGAGTCTCTTGTCTGGAGGGGCTCACAAGAAGCCAATTGTCCAGATACAGGAAATGGAAATTACGTACTTACCATAATTCTTGATCTTCTTGGACGAGTCTCCACCACTCATTCACACTAATGGGATCTGTGTCGGAGGCACTAGGACCCAGCAGGAGCAAACTTTTTTGCCAGAGGGTCGGCGCCGGAGATGGCGCTGTGAGGAGCGGAGACACGAGCCTCTGCTCGTGCGGTAATGACTATCCCGGCGTCAACCCACCAACCGCCTCAGTACCTTTTTTCCAAGGAGGTGCAGCGTAACTAACCTAGAGGTCTAGCCTAAGAAAAAACGGACATAGTCCGGATGACCCGTATAAGAAGGGTCAACAAAGAAGTCTTCACAGCCTAAAGATTGAGGGAGTGAAGACCAAAAACAGAGGTGAGCTCAGGGGATGGTGGGTGTGTGAATGAGTGGTGGAGAAGATCAAGAATTACGGTAGGTACGTAATTTCCACATCTTCCTGGACATAAAGTCACCACCACTCATTCACATTATTGGGAGAGTACCAAGCTAATAATCCCCCAAGAGGGCGGCAGGAGAGACCAAGAGCTCAGAATTCTAGGACAGAAGTCCATTAAGGATGGTCCTGCCAAATGAAAGATGTCGTCTGGCATGGACATCCAGGGCACAGTGTTTGACAAAAGTATGCACTGAGCTCCAGGTGGCCGGATTGCAAATATCTGCGATGGGCACATTGCGGATTTCCGCTAGGGATGCCGTGACCGCTCTAGTAGAGTGAGCGTACACTCTGCCCTCCAGCTTAACCTGTGCCATGGCATAACAGTGGTGAAGGCATGCCAGCAACCATGCTGAAATACATCTGATAGCGACAGGTTGACCCAGCCGGGTCTCACTGAAGGAAACAAACAGTTGTTGAGCTTTGCGAAAATCTTTTGTTCTGTCTAGATAGAAACGAAAGGCTCTTTTGACATCCAAGGAATGAAGAGCACGCTCTCCTTCATTTTGGAAGTTCGCAAAGTAAGTAGGAAGAACCAACGGTTGGTTTAGATGGAATTCTGGAACAACCTTAGGGCAAAACTTAGGATGGGTCCTAAGAACTACTTTGTCTTTATGAAACACAGTATACGGAGGGTCTGTGACCAAGGCATGTATTTCAGAGACGCTGCGGGCCGAGGTAATGGCCACCAGGAAGGCAGTTTTCCAAGTGAGAAATTTTAACTCACAGGTAGTTAGAGGCTCCAAAGGTTTTCCAGTGAGCATGTCTAGCACAAGATTAATGTCCCAGGCTGTGAATGGACGTCTGATAGGAGGTCTGGTATGTAGAATTCCATTAAGAAACCTCCTAACTACAGGTAACTTAGCCAGTGACAAGGAAAGTACTGGCTCATGATAAGCTGAAATGGCACAAAGGTGAACTTTGACAGTAGAGTATTGCAGACCTGAATTTGAGAGGTCCAAAAGGTACTCTAGAACTGTATCTGGTGGGCAGGAAAAGGGTTCAAAGAGGATTTTGCACACCAGAGCGAAAAATGCTTCCATTTAGCTGTGTAAGTTTTCCTAGTGGCTGGCTTGCGTGCAGCCAGAAGAATATCTGAAACTTTGTGAGACATTGAACCTGTTCACTTCTATCTCTTCAGGAGCCAAGCGTGAAGGTGAAGTGATCTCAGATTGGGATGGGCCACAGGACCCTGAGTCAGAAGGTTTGTCTGAAGGGGAGGCGGTTTCGGAGGGGTTTCCGACATACTGTTGAGTAATGGAAACCATCTCTGTTGAGGACAGAAGGGAGCTATGAGGATCATTTTGTCCCCCTGGGACTCGAACTTGAGAAGTACTCTCTGAATTAGAGGAAGAGGTGGAAAGGTGTATAGAAAGCATCTTGTCCACTGCAGCCTGAACGCATCCTGACAGAAAATGCCAGTGGCAGTTTTGTGTTGAGTGGGGATGCAAAAAGGTCCAGGTCTGGAGTTCCCCCCTCTGCGAATAGTGACTGAACTATTGCTAAGTCGAGAGACCATTCGTGAGGATCTGTCTCTGTTCTGCTGAGACCGTCTGCCAGTTCGTTCTGCACTCCTGGCAGGTAGACTGCATGAATTAGAGCCTTGTGCTCCAAGCACCATTCCCACACCCTCATCGCTTCCCTGCATAAGGGGTAAGAGTGAGCACTGCCTTGCTTGTTGATGTAATACATCACTGCTTTGTTGTCCGTTTGAAGGAGAATATTCTTGTGACAGAATGTTCTTCAAAGCCCGGACTGCATAAAGGACGGCTCTCATTTTTAGGACATTTATGTGAAGCTGGGACTCGACCTGAGTCCACGTACCATGAGTGTGGAGAGTCTGAAAGTGAGCTCCCCGCCCCATCAGGGATGCGTCCATGGTAATGGAAATCTGATGATCCAGAGGAGCAAAGGGATACCCCTCCAGAAGATTGTCCTCTTGCGACCACCAGGTGAGTGATCTCTTCAGAGGTTCTGTCACCTTGATGAGAAAGGAAAAGGACTGAGGGTGAGTGGTCGGGGACCACTGAGTACTGAGCATCCATTGAGAGGTTCTCATGTGAAGGCGTGCTAGGGGTACAGTGAACTCCAAGGATGCCATGAGACCTAGCATCCGTTGCATCGAGATAGCTGGAACCGAGCTGTTCTCTCCGATGTATCGGGCCATCTGAAGGATATCGCTCCTCCTGTCCTCTGAAAGAAAAGCTTTCGCACAAGAGGTGTCCAGAAGAGTTCCTATAAAAAGGAGCCTCTGGGAGGGCTGCAGCTGCGATTTTTTTGAGGTTTAGCAGGACTCCCATGGACGTGAGAAAGTCTGAGGCCGTGGCTATGGCGTCTAGAGTTCCCTGCCTGGAAGGACTTGCTAGAAGCCAGTCATCCAGATATGGGAACACTTGTATTCTGATTTTTCTGAGATGCACTGCAAGAATTGCACAACACTTTGTAAAAACTAGCGGCGCCGAGGATAGCCCAAAGGGCAGGACTCTGAACAGATAATGCTGGCCCAAAGCCACGAACCTTAGGTATTTGTGATGCTTTGGGTGAATAGGAATATGCTGGTAAGCATCCTGCATGTCCAGGGAGGCTAACCAGTCGTGTTGATGAAGCAAAGGCAACAGGGTTCCAAGCGATATCATTTTGAATTTCTCTTTGGGAAGAAATCTGTTTAATTTTCTGAGGTCCAAAATGGGGCACATGCCCCCTGTTTTCTTTGGAACCAGAAAGTAATGAGAGTAGAACCCCGTGTTCCATTGATCCAGCGGAACTACTTCCACTGCCCTGTTGTTCAGAAGACCTTGTATCTCGGAGGCGAGCAGTTCTGACTGAAGTACTGACAGCCTGGGCTGTCATTTGGGGGGGACGATCCGGAGGGGTCTCTAAAAGATTGAGGGAATACCCCTTGCAGATTATCCGCAGGACCCATTTGTCCGATGTTATGGACTTCCACCGACTGTAGAATTGAGTCAGATGACCTCCCACCGCTGAGAAAGAGTCCCCCTCAGGCAGCTGAGGTGGGACCTGGGCCAATAACTCAGAAGGCGGCACTGGGCGCTTTGGGCCCATGCGCCTTCTGCTACATTTTCTTTTGGTGACGAGCAACTGGCCCCAATGACCGACCTTCGACGCACAGACATATCAGAGGGCAGCCGAACGGTGCCGAGAATGTGACCGTTTTCGTTTATGCTTCAGGGGTGACTGCCCCTCCCTCGGCATTGGACTGTCCGTTGTCAGACCCCCCCCCTTCCAGAGAAGGCGGCGGACCGGACCCAGCCCGGCTGACTGAACAGCTTTCATACGAAGTCTCCCTACCGTCACCTGACCTGTCCATGGTCGACTCTGTCAATGTAGGCTGAGACTTCTTTCTTAAGAATAAATTACTGTAGCAGTACTTTTATTAGAGGAAATGTTATAAAATAATAAACTGAAAACTATGCTGCTAGTTTGAAGTTTGACTCCCGGCGGGCAAGTGACGTCGTCACTGAAGTGCACTCGACAGCGGGAAAAAAGGAACTGAGGCAGTTGGAGGGTCGACGCCAGGATAGTCATTACCGCAAGAGTGGAGGCTCGCGATGCCACTCCTCGCGGCGCCATCTCCGGTGCCGACCCTCTGGTAAAAAAGTTTGCTCCCGCTGGGTCTTAGTGCCTCCGGCGCAGATCCCATTAGTGTGAATGAGTGGTGGAGACTTTATGTCCAGGAAGATCACCTGAATTCCGATCTTCCTAACATGTGCTGCGAGAGCTGCAAAGCACTTTGTAAAAACTCAAGACGCTGAGGATTGCCCAAAGGGTAGGACTCTGAATTGGTAGTACTGACCCAATGCCATAAATCTGAGGTATTTGTGGTGGTTTGGGTGTATGAGAATGTGTTGATAGGCATCCTGCATATCCAGGGGGGCTAGCCAATCATGTTGATGAATCAGAGGTAAAAAAGTACCAAGTGATATCATCCTGAACTTTTCCTTCTAAAGGGACTTGTTTAACTTTCTGAGATCGAGAACAGGGCGCGTACCCCCCATTTTCTTTGGAACTAGGAAGTAATGGGTGTAGAAACCTGTATTCCGCTGATTCAGCAGGACTATCTGTACTGCCCTGTGGTTCAGCAGGCCTTGGATCTCAGAAGAAAGAAGGTCTGACTGAGAGACAGACAGCCTGGGCTGTCATTTGGGTGGATGATCTGGAGGGGGTTTCTGACAGGTTTAAGGAGTACCCCTCACGGATTATTCTGAGTACTCATCTGTCTGATGTGATCGATTTCCACCAGTCGTAAAACTGAGTCAGACATCCTTCTACTGCTGAGGAAGAGTCCCCCTCGGACAGCTGAGGTGGGACCTGGGCCGGAATCTCAGAGGGTGGCACTGGGCGCTTTGGGGCCCTGTGCCTTCTGCTGCGTTTTCTTTTGTGGCTGAGAGGTTTGGTTTTTATTAAAGCCTCTTCTGCCTCTACCACGAAAGAACTGAGGGTTATGAAACTGACGCCTGTTCCCGCAACTTTGAGGGGCTGCAGGAGGGGGTCTGGCCATTTTGATGGCCATTCCAGTCTTCCGAGTGGCCTCCAGCGCATGCTTGACCTAAGGACCAAACAGATATGTACCATCGAAAGGCAAGGCCATAACTCTCTGTTGGGCATCATTTGTGAAGCCCAAGGTGCGCAACCAAGAGTGGCGACAGGTACAAATACCAGCCGCCGCTGCTCTGAAGGCAGTGTCAAAGGCATCCATGGCAGCTTTAAGCTGTTGATTACTGGATTCAGTACCCCTAGTAATGGCTTGAAGGAGCACAGAGTTAACCTCTGAATCAGGAAGAGCTTCTACCGAAGCCTTGAGCGAATGCCAGAGAGTATACTCATATTGAGAGAAGTAGCCCTGATAGTTAGCAATATGCATGCCCAGGCTGGAAGCAGCAAAGACTCGTTTTCCCAAAGTGTCTATCTTGTGAGATTCTTTGTTTATTGGACATGCTGTAGATTCTTGCGGAAGAACAGCCTTGTCATTCTCCGCCAGAACAACAATGGCATCAATAAAGGCTTGTGAGGCCAGAATGGGGCAGTCCTTGGGAGTGGCATACTTCCTATCTATGGACTTAGCCACAGAGGGAATGAGTGCCGGATTATCCCACACCATCTGCGAGAGAGTCTTGAAAGAGAGTTGCACCGGTGGGGTCAATTCCACAGGAATATCCGGAATGTGCAGGTACTGTAGATGCAGCAACTTCCCAGGACTGATATCCGAAGTCTGGAAAGAGTGTGGTGTTCAAATTTCTGAGCAGAGACTTAAAAGAAAGGTCTTCGACCAAAGGCTCTGTTGAAAGAGGATTATTCACTGCCCCCAGGGAGGAATCATTGTCGAAGTCATCCCCTAATTAAAGATCAGGATCATTCTCAACATCATCTGCTGCCAGTCCAGAAGGGACTGCATAGATAGGAAAAGGATGAAAAGAGGAGGAAGAGGAACAGAGAGAATCGACGTCAAAAACCTCAGTATCTTATGCAGCACTGCAAGCGCCCTTGGCTCCACAACAGGAGGCATCGTTGAAAACACAGGCGGAGCCGGCACAGAAAATGGCGCCGAGTGTGGCGCCAGTACAGGATGCAGCACCGAGTGTGGTGCTGGCACTGGAGAAGCCGGCACCGAGCGTGGCACACCGCAGCAAAAGTTCCCAACCCTTGACTCACAAAGGAGAAACAAAGAAATTCAGCAGGAGATAAAGGCACCGGTGTGGACCCCTGCGCCGCAGCCACGTGAGGGGGATGAATACCAGAGTGCGGTGTTGACAGCACCGGAGATGGCGCCGTGCAACTAGGAAGCCCCAACTGCCCTGCCCGCAGGTCCAAGACCAACAGGCCCAAAGGCCCCAGCAATGGACTCGCCGGCTCAGGCAGCCAGGACAACCACCATACCCATTGCTCCATAACAGTGGCTCACTGCTGAAACTGCTCACCAGAGGACCCCCCCCACTGGGCGGGGAGGGACTCTGGAGTCAACGATGCCAGGCACCAGGGACAGAGACTGGAGGGGACCCTGGAAGAAGCGGAGTCTGGTCTCTACCTCCAGAAATCGATGATCAATGTGCAGACATACGAGAAGGCAAACTCGAGTGGTGCTGTTTCTTTTTCGACCGGAAGGCTGAAGAAGAGCTTGAGGTTGAGCGGTGCCGAGAATGGGACAACTACTTTTTGTGCTTTTGGGAAGGCCCCCCCCCCGGGCACTGCACTGCCTGTAGTCAGACCCCTCCTCCGTAGATGGCGGTGGACCAGACCCAGCACGGCTGACTGAACAGCTTTCATGCAAAGTTCCCTAACGTCACCTGCCCCTTTCATGGTCGACTCTGTCGAAGGAGGGTTGAAGACTTCTTCTGCAATAAGTTACTTAAATAAAATTACTATTTTTATTCTATTTTTTCTAGAAAACAGTAAAACTAAAGATAAACTAATTGAAATGGAAGACTACAGCTGCTGTCGTACAGACGTGAAGTTTTGACTCCCGGTGGGCGAGCGACATTGTCACTGAAGCGCACCTGATGGTGGGAAAAAAGGAACTGAAGCAGTTGGAGGATCGCCGCTGAGATAGCCTATACAGCGCAAGCCAGGCTTGCGGTGCCACTTCCTCGCTGCTCTACCTTGGCACTGGCCCTTCTGAAGATTTATGGCTCCCGCTGGGTCCTAGCACCTTAAGCATAGTTCCCATCAGTGTGAATGAGTGGTGGAGACTTTATGACCAGGAAGATCTACAGTCTGCCTTGGGGTGAACACTCAGGTGATCTTTTCCCTATGGTTTTCTGTAAGTCCTGTCTGCTTTTTTGGCTACTGTCAGTATGGAAGAAGGCATCATCCAAATGGTAAAGGTGAGATCTTTATGTGGCTCTAACCAAGGAGGTGTAAGGACAGGTGCTGCCTCCTGGATATCCAGGTGTTCAGCCAGTCTTTGGCACTTAGGATCCTGTGCATCTGATTTCCATTCATAGACCTACGCAGTCTTTTTGAGGACGACTGTGAAAGAAGGGTCCTAAGGTGGGGATTTAGGGGACTCTTTAGGCTTAGGCTTCTCCGTGGGAGGAGTTTCAAAACCCGAAACCACAGAGGAAGAGGAGTCTGAATCTGAGCCAGGATAGGCTCTGTCTGTCGTCAGCCTAGACGAAGGTTCTTTCATCAGGCCCGATGCCAACTGATGCGGGTCCGGTGTAGAGGTGGACACGGGCGTCTGATTCTACAGAACCCGGATAACATCTCTCGGGGGGTGCAGGCTATTCAGCTCTGACCACCAGGACTGGAGAATAGCCCAGAAGTCTGCCTGAGGCTGAGGAGGCGGAGGAGCAGAGGAGGCCGGTAGACCGGTGGCTATCCCAAAGGGAACCCCGGGGTTGCGTAGTCCTGTGTATGGTATGTATGTGCTGGGTAACCAGGTAAAGAGTAAGCGGGTGTATATCCTGGCATCTCACAGACTGACGGCGGGTAGCCCGGAGGAATGTAAGGTGCATGATGTGGCGTCGGGTGACCTGACGGAGGATAACCTGATGGGCCCCCCCCCCACGGTGGTGCCATGAGACCCAAAGGAGGACCCTGAGGAGGCCTAAAACCTGGCCCAGAGGGAACCGGTTGGATGCCGAACCGGCAGGAGGCAAGCCTGGAGTTGATGCTGGCATCCCCACTGGAGGAACTGGTGGGGAAGGGCCCAGAGGGTTACCTGGGAGATCCGATGTCAGGTCCGTAGGCGAACCAGGAAAGGTGTCACCTGTCGGATGACCCCCATCCTCCGCACCTCGCTGATCTGGGGAGAATGGAGGAGGCTCTTCCAAGGAAGAGGAGGGGCAACCCAGTGGGGAGAACCAACTGATGAAGGCTGTGAAAAATCCAGCAATTGGACATCATCGGGGCTCACGCCGGACCCTAATGTGAGCTGAATGGTCAGGCGGACATCGAAAGGTCTGATGACTGACTTGTCGATCGTGGTCAGGTGGGCTCTGGAGACCCTGGTGCCTGACTTAATGGCCTGGGCCAGGCGCTCGTCAGAGGACCCAACAAGTGACTTATCGGCCCCGCCAGACTACA
This sequence comes from Neoceratodus forsteri, assembly GCA_016271365.2. Taxonomy (NCBI): domain Eukaryota; kingdom Metazoa; phylum Chordata; order Ceratodontiformes; family Ceratodontidae; genus Neoceratodus; species Neoceratodus forsteri. The sequence continues at coordinate 1,504,692,375 of CM057452.1, read as the reverse complement.
CAGACCCTGTGGTAGAAATGGGCCTAAGAGCGGCAGAAGCTTCGCACTCTACCAAGGCAGCCATGGCCGATACAACTAGTGGCGGCAGGGGACCCAAGGGCTGCTCCAGAGAGGGTGGGGCAGACTTGGATGCAGCAGCAGACTTCCCAGAGAAAGAGGGCTGGTGGTCACCCAAGGCCGGCCGCGGGTGAGAGTGGGACCTATCCTGGTCCCGGTGCCTCTCTTTCTCCTTCTTTTTCTTGTGCTTAATGGGAGTCTGTAGGAGAGGAAGAAATGCTTCTAAGTTTCTGGAGCTCTTTTTCCACTGTGGCCATTTTCTTTTTCAATAAATGGGCCTTGAGGGCCTGCTGGCAATGCTTCCGTGTAGCCTGGTTGAAGCTGTGACAGGCCCCACAATCCTTGACCTTGTGCTCCAGGCCTAGGCAGAAGAGGCAGAGGGAGTTAAAGAGTCTTTGTGTGGTAGCTATGCGCCACACGAACCGCACTTATTTTTATGCAACTCGGTGGAAGATGGCAAAGACATGCATAAAATAAGATTTTAACACTAAAGAAAGAAAAAGACGAATACTCATCCAGGGAAAAGGCGGTCGAACTGCAGTGACAATCTCCGCGAGGTCCAACGTGCTCAGGTCGATGGCAGAAAAGAACTGGAAGGTGGGCGTGGGGACCGCCCACTATATAGTGTCACACTAAAGTCGGTCACATGACATCGGTGGGCGGTCCCCCGTCAGACACTGCTAGCTAAAGTTTCTGTGTGGTCCTGACACCAAGGGATGCAGTCCTCAAGGTGATTACCTACTGCAAGAGCCTTCTCGAACTAAGATTGGTTATTCCCTCAGCCTCCTGTGGGGCAAAAACACAAAGAGGCAGGGGCCCCTTACAGGCCTGGCAAGTCCCAAGACTGGTCAAGGGCAGGCAGAGGTTCCCGTGGCCTGGAAGCAGGATGGTGACCCACAAGCTCGCACCTGACCCTGCAGGAGAAGAAATGGGCCCTCTGGAACCATGAGGCAATCACCCTACGCCAGCCACGGGTGACAACCTGGAGAGACGAAACAATACCGTCTGCCTAACGCAGACTGTAGTTCGTACCAACCTCCAGGCTACCTCACTGGTGTTATAGGATGCCCTTGCTTGGTGTCTTGCCAGCTCCAGGCCCTGGACAGAAAGGTGTATGGCTTGTCTGGTTTCTTCACGGTATGCACATATGCCAGAAGTTGTCCTAGCGCCATCTGCGGGTACCTGCCATAGGACACCTGCTGTGCTTATGTGCTGAGATGCACAACATGGTGTGTGCCACCAAAAAAACTCTCTGACCCCAGGCATCACACTCCACAGTGTCCAGATCTGGAGGACGGTCATGCACTGAGTGGCTATGCTCAGAGGATGTGTAGAGGAGCTGAACCCCAGAAGTGGGGTGTGGCGTGGCTCCTGGAGACCCCACAAGTGCACAATACCTGCACTGGGTGTCCCCTAGCAGCTTAGAAGGGGTCAGAGGATTGGAGCCAGACATCTCTAGATGCCTCTGCAAAAGGCCTAGCCCACGAAGACATGACTGAATAGTCATGACTGTACTCTCCAAGGAAGGACACCATCAGACGAGCAGGACTACGACCTGAAAAATGGTCTAATCGTAGCTCCCTCATCATCTCCACAAGGAACTTCTAGTAACGGGAGTACTCAGCATCTGAAGAGAGCTGAATGGAAGAGTCCTCTTCTTCAGAGGAGGAAGACAAGGATGGTGAGGAGCTGGACTGAGGAGGTGGCAGTGCAGGGGTCTCAGGCTGGAAAACAGCCTGACCTAGTACCCTAAGGTAAGTGGGAAAGGCACTCACTGATGCCTTGAACTGGACCCAGGTCAAGAGCCCCATAGGACCCAAAATGTCTGGGAGAGCAGGAAGGGAAGGCAGAGGAGGAGGAGAAGGGTTGTGACAAACTAGGCCAGGTCCTCTGCCAGGCTATGAGAATGTGCAGGCGACCTCGCCCGAGGGGAGGGTCTGACCAACTTGTCCACCTGAGAACACCCAGCCATGGAGAGGCGATCTAGGTGGTGCCCTTGGGGGGAACTGCCAGGTGGGGAGATTGGACCCATAGAGTACCCACAGAGTGGACCCTATCCCCACCTATGACAGACCCAGACGTTTCCGGTGAGGCCAGAGGATCAGAGTCAGCATTACGGTTCCTGGCAGAGCTCCCACAAACTCTGGACATGGAGCAAGGCCCTGACCAAGATCTACCAGTCCCAATCACTCCAGAATGGGCTTTGCCCATTGGGCTAGCCTAGTGACGGACCTAGCATCAAGAGTCAGAGTTGAAGGAGAGCCAGCACTGCAAGCGGTAGCAGTACTCCCCTCGGCACCATGAAAGGCACCGAAGTCAAGACCTGGAACCGAGGGTGGGGCCAGAACCAGACCCAGAACTGAGAATGGCACTGGAACATTGCCCACTGCCGTGTCTGGCACTGACCCCCCCCCCCACCATTCCAGACACCGTAAGCAGCGCCCGAAGACAAAAAAGTGGATAGCACTGCATCCGGCACTGGACTCGGAAACACCCAGAGACATCGCCGAAGATGACACAGACCTAGAACTAGGCCCAGAAAGGCCCCTTTCATTGTCAATTCCTAGAAGCCACTCGGGATCATCCCATTCCCCATCCCCCGGGTCATCTGACCACTCGGGACGAGATCCGGAAGATCTCCTCTGGGTCACTAACTCCAGAAGCCTTCCCTCTCCCAGTGCCACAAATGACACTGGGAGGGGACCTGGCCGTGCGGGTTGTACAGCCCCACTCACCAGCACTGGCCTCAGTGCCAGAAGTCAAAGCTGCACTGGAACATGACTCCATGGAGCCCACCAGTGCAGACCCACTGTATAGCTCCAACCTCGCCAGTGAACTTGGAGGGGTGCACAACCAATCCCCCAGAAAGAGTCGGCTACCCTACAGACCCTTCCCCAGGCTCTCCATCTCAGAGAGATGAGGACCAGAAGAGGCCTGGTCTCCCTCAGTACATATAGTACTGGGGAGGGACTCAGAGGAAGAGTCCAGACAACTTACCCTGTAGTCCTTTGTGCAACAGTCTGCCTCTAAAAGCGTGGGGCGAATGACCCCACTTCACTGTGCGGATCTCAAGTGTGCAGAAATCCATGGAGACACATGCATCACAATGGTTCATGTCATGTTGAGCTCCAAGGCAGATCCAACAACATTCATGTTGGTTTCAGACAGACATATTTCTCTCAAATGGGCACAGATGCATGGGGGAGAATCTGGCTTCTTTTTTGACTTCTTAGGGTCCTGAAAACCGAAGATAGAAACATAGAAACATAGAATTTGATGGCAGATAAGGACTGCTTGGCCCACCTAGTCTGTCCATTTTCCTACCTAACAGATAAGCTGCAGATCCTAGTTAACCAACAGCTTACTTCCTCCTACCCCCCCACTAGGACTACCTTATGTCTGTCCCATGCATTCTTGAATTCCCCCATTGTTCTTGACTCCACTACCTCCTCAGGGAGGCTGTTCCATGCATCCACAACCCTCTCTGTGAAAAAATACTTCCTCACATTTCCTCTGAGCCATCCCCCCTCTATCTTCAGATTGTGCCCCCTTGTTCTTGCACATCTCTTTTTCTGAAAGATGCTACCCTCTTGGACTTTGTTGATTCCCTTGAGGTATTTAAAAGTTTCTATCACGTCCCCTCTCACAGAAACATAGAATTTAAGAAGATGGCGGAATTCGGAAAATAGTAAGAATCAGCAAAGAATAGAGCCCCGCACCATAAAGAATAGAGGAGAAAAAGCAGTGGCCATAATGGTGAAAAAAGAAGGTTATGGCATCGAGCTAGCAGTGACAGGCTGAGTGAGTCAGCAAAAGAATGGCGAACGCTCCCATGGAGTGCAACCTCAATGGTGGGAAGAACAGAAATGAAAATTACGTACTCAGGGTAATTCTTGATCTTCTTGGATATGTCTTCACCATTTATTCATACTTCTGGGTTAGACGCCGGAGGTGCTGAGATCCTGCGGGAGCCAAAAATCTTCAGGAGGGCCAGCGCAAAAGTAGAATTGTGAGACCATTTCGTGACTGTGTAGGCTATCTCGGCACTGACTTTCCAACTGCCTCTACCATTTTTACTGAGGAGGTGCAGTGTAATAAGAACTAGGAAACACCTAACCTAACAAGGGCATAAGATAGCCTGAGTGACCCGTATAAGAAGGGTCAGTTTAAACAATGTCTTCACAGCCCAAACCAAATGAGAGAGTGAAGACCAGAAACAGACTGAGTGAGCTCGGGGGATGGTGGGTGACTGGGTGTATGAATAAATGGTTTAGACTTGTCCAAGGAGATCAAGAATTACGGTGAGTACGCAATTTTCATATCTCCCTGGACTTAAAGTCTTCATAATTTATTCATACTTCTGGGTTAGAGTACCAAGCTAAACCAATCCCCCAAGCAGGGCAATAGGAGACAGAGCTCACTCAGGACAGAATTCCATTAAGGATTGTCCTGCCAAAGGAAGCATGCTGTCTGGCATGGACATTCAGAGTGCAATGCTTCACAAAGGTGTGCACCGAGCTCCAAGTAGCTGCTTTGAAAATACCGGCAATGGGAACAGAGTGGATCTCTGCCAGGGACACAGCCACTACTCTAGTAGAGTGGACACGCACCTAGCTTTCTAACTTGACCTGCGCCACAGAGTAGCAATGGTGAAGGCATGCCACTATCCATGCAGAGAAGCATTTGATGGATACTGGCTGACCCAGATGGGACATGTTGAAAGACACAAACAGTTGCTTGGCTTGATGGATATATCCAGTCCTAGCGATGTAAAATAGCAAGGTCCTCTTAATGTGCAGGGAATGAAGGGTACATTCTCCTTCATTTTGGAAGTTAAGAGAAATTAGTGAGGAGAACCAATGGCTGGTTAAGGTGGAAATTAGAAACCACTTTGGGTAGAAATTTAGGGTGAGTACAGAGGGCCACCTTGTTTCTGTGAAAGATGGTATACGGAGGGTCTGTGACCAAGGCCATGTATTTCAGAGACCCTCTGAGTGAAAGTGACTGCCACCAGAAAGGCGGTCTTCCAGGTCAGAAACTTCAAGTCACATGTAGCCAGAGGTTCAGAGGGTTTACGAGTGAGCGTATTCAGCATGAGAAGAACGCCTTTGAGGAATCTTTTGAACAACAGTAGCTGAGCCAGGGACATATTCTGGACTGGCTCATGATAGGCAGAAAGCACACAGAGGTGTACTTTCACAGCTGAGTATTGTAGTCCTGTATCTGAAAGATCTAACAGATACTCCAACACTTGATCTGGGGGACACTGATATGGATCCAAGTAGATCTTAGCACATCATTCTGAGAAATGTTTCCATTTAGCGGTGTAAGTCTTCCTGGTGGAGGGCTTACGCACTGCCAAGAGGATCTGAGAGATTCTCTGGGAAACTTTAAACCTGCCCACTTCTATCTCCTCAAGAGCCATGCATGGAGATGAAGGGAGCATAGGTTGGGATGGACCAGGGATCCATGTTAGGAAGTCCGTCTGCAGAGGCAGTTGCTTCAAGGGGGACATTGACAACTTGTTGATCAATGGAAACCAGATCTGTCGAGGTCAGTATGGTGCAATGAGAATCATTTTGCTGCTGTGCATCTCCAATCTGAGCAGCACCCTCTGAATTAGCGAAGAGGGGGAAATGTGTACAGAAAGCACCATGTCCAATGCTGCCTGAATGAATCTTGACAGAAAATGCCAGGTTCTGGATATCTGGAGCAGAATAGAGGCAGTTTTGCATTGCGTGGGGATGTAAAAAGATCCAGGACAGGGCTGCTCCGTTCATCGAAGAGCGACTGCATGACATCTGGTGAAAGTGACCACTTGTGAGGATCCGCTTCTGTCCTGCTGAGATGGTCTGCCAAATTGTTCTGAGTCCCTGGCAGGTAAACTGCCTGAATTAGGACACTGTGGTCGAGACACCACTCCCAAACCCTCATGGCTACCCTGTATAGAGGGTAGGAGTGAGCGCCGCCTTGTTTGTTGATGTAATACATCACAGCTTTGTTATCTGTCTGAAGAAGGATTATCTTGCAACTGACAACCTTTTCCAGGGCTCGGAGGGTGTACAGAATTGATCTCATTTCCAGAATGTTGATGTGAAGATGAGAGTCCTCCCGAGACCACACTCCCTGAGTGTGGAGGCCCTGGCAATGAGCCCACCAACAGAGCAGAGATGCATCCATAATGATGGTGATCTGAGACTCTGGCGGGGCAAAGGGCAGACCCTGTAGAAGGCTGTCTTACTGTATCCACCATGCAAGTGACCTTCGCAGAGGTTCCATCACTTTGATGGGGTAAGACTGTGTATGCGTAGTAGTGGACCACTGCTTGCTCAGCATCCACTAAGTGGACCTCATGTGTAACCATGCTAGGGGTACAGTGAAAACGGATAAAGCCATGAGGTCCAACATCCGTTGCATGGAGTGAGCTCTCACCGGACTGTTCTCTCTGATGAAACGAGCCATCTGGAGAATATCGGTCCTCCTGTCCTCCAGAAGAAATGTCCTTGCCTTTGTAGTGTCTAAGCGAGCCCCTATGAAGAGCAGCTGCTGGGAGGGTTGAAGCTGTGACTTCTCCCGGTTCAATGGGACCGCCATGGAGATGAGAAACTGAGATGCCATGGCTACTGCTATCTGTGTCTCCCGCCTGGATGGACTAGCCAAAAGCCTGTTATCTAGGTAGGGGAAGACTTGAATGCTGAGCGAAACACTTGGTAAAGACTCGAGGCACTGAGGACAGCCCAAAGGGCAGTACTCTGAATTGGTAATGCTCACCCAGAGCCACAAAGCGAAGGTACTTGTGGTGATTTGGGTGTACTAGAATGTGCCGGTAGGTATCTTGCATGTCCAGGGATACCAACCAGTCGGGTGCTGAAGAAGTGGTAGAAGCGTTCCTAAGGAGACCATCTTGAACTTTTCCTGGAACAAGAATTTGTTCAGTTTCTGAAATTGAGACTGGGGCGCATGCCGCCTGTCTTCTTTGGAACCAGAAAGTAATGGGAGTAGAAAAGTGCGGTTGCGTAAGAACGTACTGTAACTGTAGATCTTTGACAGCATCTCTTGCAGCTGGTCAATCAATGGCAGTTCAGGTTTTCTCAGTGGCCTCTAACTCTTGTTCAACTTGAGGGCCGAACACATAAGCACCATCAAAGGGGACATTTATAACCTGCTGTTAAGTATCTGGCAAGAAATGGAAATTACGTACCTACTGTAATTTTTTTTTTTAACTATAATTTTTATCAGATTTTCGTTATAAAGTATCCAAATAACATTACATGTGAGACATTTAATGTACAATATACAATCACTTACATAAACCATTAGTACACATGAGAATATAGCAGTTGGGATGTAAAAGCACTGAGTCCATTGTGGAGGGGTCATACAGTTGATGTAGGCAATATTGAAGGGGGTCCTGGCCACCTTTGGATCTCTGCATTCTCCGGGTGAGGGAAATATCCATCTGAGGGCCTTTTAATACTGAAAGATTCCCCTCCTGCACGTCCCCATACCTAGAGAATTGGTTATGAAGATACCTCATGGTACAAAAGTGGGGTCTTGCATGGCATACATAACCTATTTCCGCCACTTGAGTTCTAAGGAGGCATCAGTTTTGAGTCCCGTGGAGATTAGTCTCTCCATTATATAAAGTTCTATCATAATTTTGTGCCAATCCTGAATCACAGGGGGGAGTATCCCTTCTCCATAAGCGAGTGATGGCCTTCTTAGCTGCCAAAATATACATGATTGGAAGAGACCCTTGGGTAATTCGGAGACCCTCTGGAGGGACTGTTAATAAGACCAATTCAGGGGTAAGAACAGCCTCCTCTCTTACAAGTTCCCCAAGTGCTGTTGCCACCTCTTGCCAATATTTCCTAAGTCTTGGGCATGAGCAAAACACATAAGAGTGGCCTGCCATCTCCTCCCCACACCCCCTCCAGCAATGTCCCATCGGTTTGGTCAAGATTTTGGATAGTTTAGATGAAGTGTTAAAAAATCTGTTCCTAGTCTTCCAGGAGAATTCTCTCCAATAGGGAGCAAGAGGTACTTTTAGGGATAATCTTGTATATTTATTTCAGTCCTCCTTCGAGACCGGAACTTCCAGTTCCCTGTTCCAGGCTGATAAAATTGACTTAGTGGATTTCCTGGAAAGCTTCTGCAGGCCGCTATATAACAACCCTATGAAGTGTGGCCAGGTCTGACCCATCAGGGAAGTCATAAAAGATGTGGCGGAGACACGGAGTCAGCAAAACTGGCCCATGCAAGACCCTCTGTGTAAAAAGCTCCTGCAGCAACACGTGTACCTGAAGGTCTGTCTGTCTAACCCCATACCCCTCCTGTATCTTTTGAAAAGTGTGGAGCCCCTCCGAGTCCATAAGCTGATATAAAAATCTTTTACCTTTGCCATACCACCTATCAATGGTCTGTTTTGCCTGAGGGGGAAGAGACTTCCCTTTTGATCGGATGGTTCTCAGATAATAGGATATTACTTGAAAATCTCGGGTAGCCCGGAGCCTACCCCAAGCCAATAAACTAGACTGCATGCCCTGCATATAGGGATCTGCCCTAGTTACTGGAGAGTAAGTAAAGAACTGGGAGTATGTCCTGAATCCAATTCAAGGTAAATTCCAGACTTTTCCAAGGGAAATCATAAGTGGGGTTACTCCAATGCATGACCCTAACCAACACCCTGGCTTGCGCATATTTCAGGAGATTAGGGAAGGCCACGCCTCCTCTGACCTTAAGAAGCTGCAATATGGACCACCGGATGTGTGGTGTCTTACCCCCCACTCAAATCTTACCAAGGTGCGGTTCCATGAGGAGAAACAAATGGGAGTAGGGAATAAAGGTATGGTCTGGAAAAAATATAACAGCCTAGGGAGTATATTCATCTGAATAAGATCTATCTTAGAGTAAACAGGGAGGGAAAGCTGGAACAATTCCTGTATGTCCCTCTCAATCTGCAAAGTCAATGGTTCATAATTTAATAACATTATATTCTGAACATTCTGAGGATGAGTCACCCCTAGGTATTTAAGTTTTGTACTCTGCCATCTGAATGGAAAGTGGGTTTTAATATTGTTGGATGGAGTATAGTGGAAGGAGAGGACTTCCGTCTTACTAGCATTAATTTTATATCCAGAGACCTGAGCACACTTTCCCAGAATTGCCCATAACGCAGGGTGAGAGCTATCTGGGTTCCTTAGAAAAAGCAGAATATCACCTGCATATAGTGCCAGTCTCCATTCTCTACCCCCAGCCTGAATTCCGAAGCGAGCCTGGGAGTCCCTTATTGCCAATGCCAGGGGCTCAATATATACTGCAAAAAGTAAAGGAGAGAGAGGGCAGCCTTGTCGTGTGCCTCTAAGGGTACAGCGGTTGAAATCTCTCCATTAAGTCTAATAAGCTTGTGGTGAGGTATAGATCCCCTCTAAGCAGCGAATGACCTCCATCAGGAAGCCAAAAGGGGCCAAAACCTGCCACAAGAATCTCCAGGAGACCCTGTCAAGGGCCTTGTAAGCATCTAAGCTGATTAGTAGGGATGAGGAGGGACCATGGGACATATGTTCTATGAGGTGAATCATTCGTTGGACATTGTCAACCGTCTGTCTCGCTCTGAGAAACCCAGCCTGGTCAGTATGCATCAGACTGGGGAGGATATTCTCCAGTCTACGAGCCCAAACTGACATATGTCGTCGAGGCACAGGTCAGGAAGCAAAGGGAAAACCCAGAAGCAGTTGTAAAAATCACCAAAACTTTATTTATTGTAGTAGTAACATAAAATAAAATAAACCTGTTCAGAATAACTATGCACAGAAGCAAAAATAAAATCTTTCTTGTAAAGAAAATCTCCCTTGCAGCTCAGAGTAGCAGTTTTTATAAGTCTTATTCAACCCCCATCCTTTACAAGCATTCTGTTCTTTGTAAATTTCAGGAGCTGCTAGGACATTGAGAACTTCCTGAGGTCCCCACAGCAACTGCAAAAGGCTCAGGCATTTGCACCTAAGTAACCTTTAGCTTTTTACAGTTATCTCAAATTATAAATATATACATTTCAACAGTAAATGGAAATTATGTACCTACCGTAATTCTTGATCTTCTTGGACGAAGTCTCCACCACTCATTCACATTAATGGGAGTACGCCGTAGTAAACATTTCAGCAGGGCGGCAGCTGAGATGGAGCTGCGAGGAAGCGGCACTACCGAGCCCCGCGGCGTCCGTAATGACTATCTCAAGCCGACCTCTCCAACCGCCTCAGTAACTTTTTTTTTGAGGAGGTAAACGAATTAACCTAGAAGGACTAACCTAAAAATCAGACATTAGATAGTCCGAATGACCCGTGTAAGAAGGGTCAACAATAAAGTCTTCACAGCTCAGCCAGTGAGGGAGTGAAGACCAAAAACAGAGAAGTCAGCTTGGGTGGGCGTGTGAATGAGTCGTGGAAATTTCATCCAAGAAGATCAAGAATTACGGTAGGTATGTAATTTACATATCTTCCTGGACAGAGTCTCTCCACCACTCATTCATACTAATGGGAGATTACTGAGCTAAAATAATCCCCCCGAGACGGGCGGCAGGAGATAAAGAGCTCACGTGCTTAGGACAGAAATCCGTTAAGAATGGTCCTGCCAAATGACAGATGTCATCTGGCATGATCATCCAAGGCATAGTGTTTAACGAAAGTATGCACGGAGCTCCAGGTAGCCACATTGCAAATATCTGCAATAGGCATGTTACGGATTTCTGCCAGAGATGCCGTGACTGCTCTGGTAGAGTAAGTGTACAGTCTGCCTTCCAGCTTGACCTATGCCATAGAATAGCAGTGGCGAAGGCATGCCACCAGCCACGCTGAAATGCATCTGATAGCAACAGGTTGACCCAGCCGGGTCTCACTGAAGGAAACAGTTGTTGAGCCTTGCAAATTTCTTTCGTTCTATCCAGATAGAACCGCAACGCTCTCTTAACATCCAGCGAATGAAGGGTACGCTCCCCTTCATTCTGGAAGTTCGCAAAGTAGGTAGGAAGGAGTAAAGGTTGGTTTAGATGGAATTCTGAGACGGCCTTAGGGAGAAACTTCGGATGAGTCCTAAGAACTACCTTGTCCTTGTCAAAAACAGTGTACTGGGGGGGGGTCTGTGACCAGTGCGTGTATTTCAGAAACTCTACAGACCGGAGTAATGGCCACCAGGAAGGCCGTTTTCCAAGAGAGGAACTTCAACTCGCAAGTGGCTAGAGGCTCGAAAGGTTTACGAGTGAGCGTGTCTAGCACAAGGTAAAAGTCCCAGGCTGCAACTGGACATCTAACAGGAGGTCTAGTATGCAGAATACCCCTAAGAAACCTCTTAACCACCGGCAACTGAGCCAGCGACATGGAAAGTACCGGCTCATGATATGCTGAAATGGCACAAAGATGAACTTTGACTGAGGAGTACTGCAGACCTGTGTTTGAAAGGTCTAAGAGATACTCCAAAACGTAATTCGGTGGACAGGAAAAAGGGTTCCGTGAGGATTTTGCACACCAGAGAGAGAGAAATGCTTCCATTTAGCTGTGTAGATTTTTCTAGTGGCTGGCTTACGTGCAACCAAAAGAATATCTGAAACTCTATGAGAAACATTGAACCTATTTACCTCTATCTATTCAGAAGCCAAGCGTGAAGGTGAAGCGACCTCAGGTTGGGAAGGACCACGGGACCCTGGGTCAGAAGGTTCATCTGAAGGGGAAGCATCTTCGGGGGGGTTTCCGATAGTCTGTTGAGTAGCGGGAACCATATCTGTCAAGGCCAGAAGGGTGCAATGAGAATCATTCTGCCCCACTGAGACTCCAATTTGAGTAGTACCCTCTGAATTAGGGGAATAGGAGGAAAAGCACATAGAAAGCATTTTGTCCACCGCAGCCTGAACGCATTCTGACAAAAAATGCCAGGTCTTGGATTTCTGGAGCAGAAGAGAGGCAGTTTTGCATTGAGTGGGGACGCAAAAAGGTCCAGGTCTGGAGTTCCCCAATCTGTGAAGAGTGACTGAATGACGGCTAAGTCGAGAGACCATTCGTGAGGATCCGCCTCCATTCTGCTGAGACGCTCTGCCAGCTTGTTTTGTACTCCTGGCAGGTAAACCGCCTGAATCAGAGCCTTGTGCTCCAGGCACCATTCCCATACTCTCATTGCTTCCCTGCATAATGGGTGAGAGGGTGCACCACCCTGTTTGTTGATGTAGTACATCACTGCCTTGTTGTCCATTTGAAGAAGAATGTTCTTGTGACAGAGTATGTCCTTCAAAGCTCGGACAGCATAGAGGATGGCTCTCATTTCCAGGACGTTTATGTGAAGTTGAGACTCGTCCTGAGTCCACGTACCCTGGGTATGGAGATCCTGGCAGTGGGCTCCCCAATCCATCAGGGACGTGTCTATGGTAATGGAGCTCTGATGACCCAGAGGGGCAAAGGGATATCCCTTCCAGAAGGTTGTCCTCCTGCGACCACCAGGTGAGCAACCTCTTCAGAGGTCCCATCAACTTGATGAGAAAAGACTGAGGGTGAGTGGTTGGGGACCACTGAGCACTGAGCATCCACTGAGAGGTTCTCATGTGAAGACAAGCCAAGGGTGCAGTGAACACCGAGGATGCCAGGAGGCCCAGCATCCACTGCATCAAGATAGCTCAAACTGAGCTGTGTTCTCTGATATATCGGGCCATCTGTAAGATATCACTCCTTCTGTCCTCTGGAAGAAAAGCCTTCACACAGGACGTGTCCAGAAGAGTTCCTATTAAGAGGACCTTCTGGGAGGGCTGCAACTGCGTCTTGTTGAGATTCAGCAGGATTCCCATGGATGTGAGGAAGTCTGAGGCCAAGGCTATGGCCTCCAGAGTCTCTTGCCTGGAGGGACTTTTTAGGAGCCAGTTGTCCAGATATGGGAACACTTGTATTCCAGTTTTCCTGAGGTGAGCCGCAAGAATTGCACAACACTTTGCAAAAACTTGAGATGCCAAGGACAGCCCAAAGGGCAGGACTCTGAACTGATAGTGTTGACCCAATGCCATGAACTTTAGGTATTTGTGGTGCTTTGGGTGTGTGAGGATATGCTGGTAGGCATCCTGCATGTCCAAGGAGGCTAGCCAATTGTGTCGATGAATCAAAGGTAGTAGGGTACTGAGTGATATCATCTTGAACTTTTCCTAGTGTAGGAACTTTTTTAACTTTCTGAGATCCAGAATTGGGCGCATGCCACCGGTTTTCTTTGGGACCAGAAAGTAATGGGAGTAGAAACCTGTGTTCCGCTGATCCAGCAGGACTACTTCTACTGCCCTGTTGTTCAGAAGATCTTGTACCTCAGAAGCAAGAAGGTCTGACTGTATCGTTGACAGCCTGGGCTGTCGTTTGGGAGGATGATCTGGAGGGGTTTCCGAAAGACTGAGAGAGTACCCCTCACGGATCATTCTTAGGACCCACTTGTCTGATGTTATAGATTTCCATTGGTTGTAGAAGTGAGTCAGATGTCCTCCCACTGTTGAGGAGGAGTCCCCCTCGGACAGCTGAGGTGGGACCTGGGCCGGAAACTCAGAAGGTGGCACTGGGCGCTTTGGGGCCTTGTGCCTTCTGCTGCACTTTCTTTTGCAGCTGAGGGTTCTGGTTTCTGTTAAAATCTCCTCTGCCTTTGCCCGAAAGGACTGACGGTTGTGAAAGTGGCGCTTGTTTCCACCTCCCCGGGAGGGGACGGGCGTAGGTCTGGCTGTCTTAATGGCAGACCTAGTCTTCTATGTGGCTTCTAGTGCTTGCTCCACCTGAGGTCTGAACAAATACATACTGTCAAAAGCTAAGGCCATGACTTGCTGCTGGGCGTCATTCGTGAAGCCCGAAGTACGCAGCCAGGAGTGGCGACGGGTGGGAAACGGTATCGAAGGCATCCACTGCAGCTTTAACCTGTTGGTTATTGGACTCGATACCCCTAGTTATGGTTTGAAGTGGCTCTGAGTTACCTTCTGATTCGGGCAGAACTTCTACCATTGCTTTGAGCGAATGCCAAAGAACATACTCATACTGAGAAAAATAGCCCTGGTAGTTGGCAATGCGCATGCCCAGGGTTGAGGCAGCAAAGACTCTTTTCCCTAAGGTGTCTATCTTGCAAGATTCTTTATTTATAGGCCGGGCTGTAGATTCCTGAGGTAGGACAGCCTTATCATTCCACTATGGCATCAGCAAAGGCTTGTGAGGCAAAGATGGGGCGATCCTTGGGAGGGGCATACTTTCTATCTATGGACTTGGCCACGGAAGGAATAAGAGCCAGATTCTTCAACACCATCTGTGAAAGGGTCTCGAAATAGGGCTGTACCAGAGTGGTTAAACCCAAAGGGATCTCAGGGACATGAAGATATTGGAGACGCAAAAGTTTCCCATGATCGATTTCTGTGGTCTGGAGAGAAAGAGTAGAATTCAAATTCTTGAGCAGAGACTTAAAGGAAAGGTCCTCAACAACAGGCTCTGCAGGAGGACTGATCCTTGCTCCCAGGACAGTGTCAGTGTGAGTATCAACATAATCACCCAGGCGAAGACCTGGATCACGCTCAAAATCATCTCCTGACAGTCCAAGGGGGACTGAGTAGACAGAAAAGGAGTGAAAATCAGGAGGAAGGAAAGAAGAAAGAATCTGAGTCGAAAACCCCTGAAGACCGGATGGCGCCGCACTCATCCCCGGCACTGTTGAGGAAAGCAGGCGCGGAGAACAAAAAGGGTCTGCCATCGGAAACAGCACTGCACATGGCACTAACAAACAGCATGGCACTGACAGAGCCACCGGCGCCGCAGCCGGCACCAACAGAGTCTGTGACGCTAAAGACAGCACAGACAGAGCCCCTGGCAATGGATAAGTCAGCACTGCAGGCGACGACAGCGTCACAGGAGTCTGAAAACTGCAATTGGAAGTAAAAGAAGGAATAATGGCAGGAGATAGAGGCATCAGTGTAGACCCCTGCGCCACAGCCATGTGAGGGGGAAAAACACCCAAGCGCGGAGTCAACAGCACTGAAGAAGATGCTGTGCAACTAGGAAGGCCCAACCGCCTCACCTGCCCGTTCGAAACTGAACTGCCCGAAGGCACCAGAGTCGGACTGGTTGGCTCGGGCAACTGGACCAACCTCCTGCTCCATAACAGCATCCCACTGGTGAAACTGCTCATCAGAAGCTCCTCCAATAGGCGGGGAGGAGCTCTGGTGTCGAGGAGGTCGGCCACCAGAGACAGAAACTGGCGACTCTGACAGAGGTGGAGACTGGCACCTGGCCCTAATAACTGACCGTCTATGCGCAGACATACCAGAGGGCGACCTCAAGTGATGCCGTTTCTTCTTCGTCCTATGTGTCGAAGAAGTACTCGAGACCGAATAGTGCTGAGAATGGGACATTTTCCTTTTATGCTTTCGGGGGGACCACCCATCCCCCTGAACACTGGACTGTCCGTTGTCAGACTCTCCTCTGGGGAGGGCGGCAGACCGGGGGGCCCGGCTGACTGAACAGCTTTCATACGAAATCTCCCTACCATCACCTGACCCGCTCATGGTCGACTCCGTCAATGGAGGGCTGAAGACTTCTCTTGTACAAGTTAGAATTAATAATTATAATTGGTACTGATTCAAGATAATCTACAAAACAGAAAACTGAACTAAGTTGCTAGTGAAGTTTAACTCCCGGCAGGTGAGCGACAACGTCACTGAAGCGCACTCGACAGCGGGGAAAAAAGGAACTAAGGCAGCTGGAGGGTCGATGCCGAGATAGTCATTACCGCATGCGCCAGGGCTCGCAGTGCCACTTCCTCGCGGCTCCATCTCAGGCGCCGGCTCTCCTGAAAAGTTTACTCCTGCTGGGTCCTAGCGCCTCCGGCGTACTCCCATTAGCGTGAATGAGTGGTGGAGACTTTATGACCCGTAAGATCACAATTTTCTAAACAAAAGTGATCTCAATATCAGCTACATTTCCATACATTGATTCTCATAGACATAGAAACAGACAAATAGACTTTGACAGCAGATAAGGACCACTTGGCCCACCCAGTCTGCCCATTTCCCTACCTATTGGACAAGCTGCAGATTCTAGTTAACCAACAGCCTACTTCCTGCAACCCCCCCCCCACTATAATTGCCTTATGTCTGTCCCATGCATGTTTGAATTCCCCCACTGTTTTAGACCCCACAACCTCTCCAGAAAGGTGGTTCCATGCGTCCACCACTCTCTCCGTGAAAAAGAATTTCCCCACATTTACCCCTGAGCCGCCCCCTCTAACTTTAAATTGTGCCCCCTTGTTCTTACACATCTCTTTTTCTGAAAGATGTTACCCTCCTGGACTTTGTTGATTCCCTTGAGGTACTTAAAAGTTTCTATCATGTCCCCCCTGTCCCTCGTTTCATCAAGGGTATACATATTAAGCTCTCTCAGTCTCTCTTCATATGGTTTCTGATGTAGACCCTGCACCATTTTAGTTGCCCTCCTCTGGACTGTTTCCATCCTGTCTATGTCCTTATGTAGATGAGGTCTTCAAAACTGCACATGAGTACTCCAGATGGGGTCTCACCAACTGGCTGTACAGAGGGATAACCACTTCCCTTTTTCTACTTGTGATGCCCTCCCTATTCATCCCAGTATCCCCTGGCTCTCCTTACTGACTTCTCACATTGCTTACCCACCTTTAGGTCATCTGATATGACTACACCAGATCCCTTTCCATTATTGTTGTTGTTAGTACCTCCCCTGCTATTGTGTACTCTTCTCCTGGATTTTTATTTCCCAGGTGCATTACTTTGTACTTCTTTGCATTGAATCTAAGTTGCCATATGTCTGACCATTCCTCCAACCTTGCCAAGTCCCTTCTCATCCTTTCTTCCCCCCCTTGTGTATCAACTCTGTTACAGATCTTTGTGTCATCTGCAAAGAGGCAAACCTTTCCTTCCAGACCCTCTGCAATGTCACCTATAAAGATGTTAAAGAGGACTGGACCCAGTACTGAGCCGTGAGGTACTCCACTAGTAACCCCCCTTTCTTCAGAATGTGTTCCAGTCACTATTACCTTTTGTGTCCTGTTGTGCAGCCAGTTTGTTACCCATGCTACCACCCTGGGACCCACTCCCAGACTGGCTAACTTCATTATTAATCTTTTGTGCGTGACTGTGACAAATGCCTTGCTAAAGTCTAGGTAAGCCATATCCATAGCCCCTCCCTGGTCTATTACTTTGGTCACCCAGTCAAAGAAATCGATTAGATTCGTCTGACATGACCTTCCTGCTGTGAATCCATGCTGCTTTGGGTCCTGTGCCCCGCTGGCCTCTAAGTACTGAACAATTCTTTCTTTCAGAAGTGATTCCATCATTTCCCCACCACTGAGGTCAAACTTACAGGTCTGTAGTTTCCTGCTTCTGCCTTGCTCCCACTTTTGTGAAGAGGAATCACATCTGCCCTCCTCCAGTCCTCAGGTACCACCCCATCTTCCCATGATTTGTTAAAAAGTGTGGTTAGTGGTGTCACTAGGTCCTCCCTTAGCTCTTTTAGGATTCTAGGGTGAATCCCATCAGACCCCATTGCTCTGTCCACCTTGAATTTTAGGAGTTCTTTCAGGACTCTTTCTTCTGTAAATGGACTGGCGTCAACCCCACTACCCAGAGTGCTTCTATTGTTTGGTTTAGGTGACTCCTCTTCTTCTTTTGTGAATACTGAGCAAAAGTATTCATTCAGTATCTCTGCCTTTTCACTGTCTCCCTCTGCCCACCTCCCCTCTCCTTTATTAATCTTCACTATCCCTCCCTTAACCTTTCTATGCTCCCTAATGTACCCCCTTCTTAACTGAGTTGGCTATTTTTTCCTCGGTTTGGGCCTTTGCTTTTCTGACTGCCTTCCCCCACTTCTTTCTGCTTTAATTGATACAGTTCCCTGTCGTGCTCCTTCTGTGATTCTTTATACTTTTTGAATGTAGCCTTTTTATCCTTAACCTTCCGTGACACCTCTTTTGAGAACCATAGTGTTTTTTTTATTCCGGTTTGTTTTCTTTATTTGTTTCACACAAAGGCTTGTTGCCTCCATGATGGCAGTTTTGATTTTTCTCCATTGTTCTTCCACCCCTCCTTTCTGGCCATTTGCTAATGCATTCCTCAGGTAGTCACACATTATGCCAAAGTCAGCCCTTCTAAAGTCCAGTATCCTTGTCTTTGTATGGCTTGTCTCCATGGTTGTGTTTATTGTGAAGCATACTGTGCAGTGGTCGCTTGTTCCCAGATGTCTACTGACTTCTAAATTTGTGATCCTCTCTCCATTTGAGAGTACCAGGTCCCATATTGCTCCCTCCCGAGTGGGTTCCACCACTAGCTGTCTAAGGCATGCCCCCTGCAGGACATTGAGAATGACCCTGCTCTTGGATGTGGCTGCAGTCCATGTCGTCCAGTTAAGATCTGGCATATTCAGGTCCCCCATCAACAGTATCTCCCCTTTTTCAACCATTTTGAGAATGCCCTCTATCATTTTCTTGTCAATTTCCTCCTCTTGAGACAGGGGTCTGTATACAACCCCTGTGCGGATTGTGATGCCATTTCCTGTCTCCAAGGTGACCCAGAGTGCCTCTTGTCCTCCCCCCTTTACTTTTTAGTTCTGTAGCTTTGATCTCTTCCCTTATGTAGAGAGCTACTCCACCTCCACTTTTACCCTCCCTGTCCCTTTGTAGATTGTGTACCCTGGTATGTTGACATCCCAGTCATGGTTCTCCATGTACCATGTTTCTGTGACTGCCACAATATCCAAGTGTTCCTCTTCCATCAGGGCTACTAGCTCTGGAAGCTTGTTTCCAAGACTATGGGCATTGGTACTCATTGCCCTCCATTTAATGTTGGCTTTATCCTTTTTTTACCCCATCCCTGCTCTTATTGCCCTTGTTTATTTTTCCATTTACCCCTGCCCTGCCCTCTGTCAAGCTCTGTACCTCAGTGTTTACCCTACTACCTGCCATGTTTTGTGGGGGGGAGGCTTGAACTTTCCTGTTTCCTATCAGCACCTCCCCCCTTGGCTAGTTTAAAAGCTTGCCAAGGAAGCCTTTAAACCTGTCACTTATGAGCTTGTTTCCCTTCCTGGGCAGATGCAGACCATAATACCAGTACAGACCTTCATCTCTCCAGATGGACCCCCAGCACCCAATGAAGCCAAAGCCTTGTGCTCTGTACCAGTTTAGCAACCATTCATTAAACTGCATGGTGTGCAGTACCCTAGCCTCACCCCTGCCATAGACTGGCAGCACCTCTGAGAAGGTTACCGTGCTTGCTACCCGTCTGAGGCCCCTCCCCAACTCCACAAATTCATCTTGCACTGATCTCATGCCTAGCTAGGTCATTTGTCCCGAGGTGAACAACGATATCTAGTTCCTCTCCTGTGATGCCGCTTCTGCAATCCTGAGGATTTGCTTCCTGTCCCTCCAAGCCATGGCACCAGGCAGGCACCTTACTTCCCTCTCCTCTCCCTTCCCCAGGTCTACACCCCTAACAACTGAGTCCCCTATCAGAAGCTGTTTCTTTCCCCTGTGTGTCCCTTGCCACTCTTTTGTGGGTCTCCCTTGTGGATGTCCCCAGCATTCTTCTTGGTCTCCACTGAGGGTGTCATCATAGAGAAACCTTGATTTGCCAGACTGACATATGATTTGTGTAGAGGTACAACTCAGGGGCTATGCCTCTGTTCCACCACCCTCACCCTCCCAGAACCTACTGTGGTCCATTTGCTCTTCACACATGGCAACCTCTGAGGCAGTGGTTGTGGAACTGGTGCTCTTTGGGTGGGGGAGGCCTCCTTAGTCCTTGCCAGTTCAGCCTGGAGGTGGGCAACCTCCTCCCTCAGAGCTGACAGTTACCTGCAAACAGGGCAGCAACGTAGGTTCCAGAATGTCTGCCGGAAAACTGCTGCCCCAAAGCCAGTGCATTGCACCACTCCCCACATGTCCCTCTTCATATATATATATATATATATATATATATTATTATTTGTGGTGTGTACCTACCCTTTATGCACTGTGCTGGGTTATTAAGAATATGAGAGTTCTGCCCCAAGACCTGTTGAGGAAGTGATGTCAGAACCTTGGCTATAAAGGAAATGCCACGCCTGGGGTGGGCAGGGTGAGGGGGAAGGGCTGTAGGCCACAACCACTGGTGACTGTCAGAAACAATCAAATACACCACTGCTCCACCACCCTGGTGAGTACTGCCCTTTATAGTAAGTCAACCAACACCACAATTTACTAGACCACTGCTCCTACACAAACCACTCTGAGTCCAGGGATAAAAATGAACTCACTGCTCAGCCAGCAGGACACTTCTAAAATGTTGCACAAATATCCTTCCAAATCCTAGGTCTCTAGCACAGGAATCAAGCAACTTCAGTTGTATTTCACCCCCTCTGGTTATAAAATTACTACACTTTAATGGAATCCTGCAATTCTCTTCTTAATGCCAATAAGAAAAAATGAAACTTTCTGTAGAAAGCGTAGCTTACCTTCCTAACAAGTCCCCAACAATATTATGTTTTACCAGGTTCCCAGTTCCTCAAATGTGTTCTAGTTTGTTCCCTGCAGTACAGCAAGTTTCTCAGCTTCCAACAGAAGCAGGCAAGTCTTTTCTGACTTATTTTGTTTTAGCAGATATAGATATGCAAGGGAGGAAAAACAGAAAGCAAGAGAAAATAGAGAGACAGCGAGAGGCAAAGGACTGCGAGACTGTTCAGGTTGATCAAGTCCGAAGTCTCAAAGGAAAATTTGGTTGTGCAACCAAACAGAAGAGACAGAAAAGGAAAGAATACAGATCCTTGCATTTAAACACTTTCTCAAAACAAATGGGACATGGTCCTGTTTTGCCCTGTCACAACATATAGATCTTATAATCACAGTTCAGAACTGATAAAGGCCTGTATGATTCTGGAGTCAAAGGGTCCTTCCCAGGTTTCAAAATTGCAGCAATAACTGCATATGCCCAAGAAGGCGGGGGTGTATGTGTGTGTGTGGGCTCCCTGTATCACTAAAAAGGCTTGTCGAAGGGGTGGCAGGAATAGAGAGGAGAAGGTTTTATACCACTCAGTGGCAAAACCGTCCGGTCAAGAGGATTTCAGTGTCTTAGTGCGACCTATTGTTATTTGTATTTCAGAATCTGTTATAGGGCGTAGTAAGGAGGCCTGCTGAGTGTTGGTCAATTTAGGGAAAGTCAAGGGGGGATAAGAAAGCTCGGATATTGTCCTCCGAAGGGGGTCCCTGCTCTGCGTACAGAGTTTGATAAAAAGTCTGAAAAACGTTCATGATCTCAGGACGACAATAATAAATTGTCCCTGACTCCACATCCCTTATTTTTGTGACAGCTGCTGAGTGCTTAAACTCTTGGACCCGTTTTGCCAGGTTTCTAGCACCACGGGGGCCACCCTCATAACAGAATCTTTTAGTGTACAGCAGGGCAGTCTGAACCTTGTAGTCCAGGATCTCCTGTATTCAAATTGTACCCTCCTGAACTCAGGGGCACACACTCACCCTCCGCCCTCCTAGTCTGCAGCTCTGCTAAAAGAGCCATTAAAGTTCTGTATCTAGAATCTTTTTGTTTCTTCTTGCGAGCTGAGTATGCTATCATGTCCCCCCCCAGATAACTGCCTTTAGAGTGTCCCAAATTAAAACAGGGTTAGAATCTGGAGTTAAGTTTTCGGCTAGGATCTGGGGTATACGAGCCTCCATAAGAGTCTTAAAGTCAGGATCTCGGAGGAGACAAATATTAAGTCTCCACAGGGTAGTTTTCCTGGGGATATCCAAGCTCACTCTTACCAGCAAGGGGGCGTGATCAGAGAGAATACGATCTCCAACTGTAATATGCTGGATTCTATCCATTAATTTAGTAGATATAAAGATATAATCCAGTCTAGAAAAAGTATGGTGGCAGTGGGAGTAGAAAGTGTAACCCTCCACTGAGGGGAAAAAGTGGCGCCACATATCCGTTAGTTCTAATCTAGGAAGTTGTGCTCGGAGATGTTTTTGCGTTGGGGTGCTTCTGTGGGCCCGAGGGTGGCATGAATCCTTCCAAGGCACCAGCGTGATATTAAAATCATCTCCCATTAACACAGTCCACCTCTGGAAATCTAGCAATTTACTAAGGAACCGGCGGAAGAGAACCGGGGAAGCTCCAGGCGGGAGACAGACATCTGCCAATGCGATTGCTTGTTGCCCCAGCCAGCACCGGACTATCACAAAGTGCCCATCTAGATCGATGTATTCCTGCTCTTTTATGAAAGGGGTAGTATGCAGGGATCAATATTGCCATTCCCCTCCATTTCCCACTTCTGCTTGATGAGGAAAAAACAGTGTATCTGCTACCTGCAGCCAGTTTGGCATGTTCTGATTGAGACAAATGAGTCTCCTGTAGGTGTATCAGATATGCCCCCTGCTGGTGCAGATATTGCTGGAGCCTCAATCGTTTAATGGGGTTATTAATACCACTGATGTTAAGGGATAATAATTTAATTACTTCTACAGCCATGGGAAAGAGGAATAGTGCTGCATAATTCTAGAAATCTCTTTAACCCCGCTGTATAGGTGTGTGATATCCCCTATCTGTAGGATGCCCCTATAATTACAGGGAAAGTCCCAGAAACTACCCTGCTGCAGTGCCCTCAGCAGTCTCAGTATTGGGAAGCCCCAACTGCTAACCAAAATCGTTAGCTGTAGCATTTGCATGCCGCTATCACTATGTAAGCGAATATCAAAACAATCCCCTAGATGAAACCTAGAATGTGTATTAGTCTCACTTTGAAACAGTAAATAATAATCAGAACCATAAACACAACTAACAGTTTGTAAGGAATCCTTATACCAGGACCCGGGGAAACTATGTACAATGATTAGAAAATACATGACTTCCAACAGTGGGGGGAGGTATGGACCACCCCCATGTCCAACAGAAGAATCCAATCATAGAATAGGAGTCCGCCTGTTGGTGAAGGTAATCCCAGCTCAATAGAGCATGGGGCTTCCTGGGAACGACAAATATGTTCCCAAAACATCCAGGACAAAATAAATAATGGTAAAATAAAACAAGGGGGAAAATGAATATCATGGGAGAGGTTTAGGAGTATGCTCCCCATCAGTAAAGGGACACTGCTTTCCATAACCAGGCCTCTCCGACTGTGGTTATCAGCTTATAATAACTTAAAGCTGCGTAAAGTAACCCAATTATAGTTAATAATTATAGCCTCTTAAACCATTTTGCTATATGTATATAATAAAGGACACAGGCAGTCTATCCCAGTTTTACATTTGTTCTAACTGAGGAACATGAGTAACTTTACTGAAAAGATAACAGTACTAGTCCATCTGCAAAGTACCAGTACGTCCATGGCAGAGATAATAGTTCAGTAATTAAGGCTAGATGTTAACAACATAATGAGAGGGTGACAAGGATCTAAATGTACCCCAACCCAGTTCGTAAGGGGGGGTGTTCCATCCGCCATTCAACCGACAAGTAACCCGAGAGCTAGCCCAACTTAGAGGGTCTGTCCCAAGTTTAAAGTCTGGCCTCAGCAAGACAGAACCTATACTAAGCCCCAAAAAGGAAAGGAGGATGACCCCCTCTCCCCAGATCCGCAACACACCTGATTAATACAGTGTTCTGTTCAGAACTTCAAGTTGTAGATGCCTCAGTGTCTCTACGGAAGATGGCCAGTGCACTCTTAACAGTCCCCAGGTCGGATTGCTTCTCTTTCTTCTTCTGGCGGGTAGAAACTGTCTGCCAGTGGGCGGGGCATTGCTCTAGGGCTGGTCTCTCTGATGGCTTCTTAGGAAATCGCAGGCCCAATTTAATAAGTTCAGCACAAGCCTCCTGGTCAGTGATAAATTCTCTTTTTCCGGGTGGCAAATTAACCACCAAGTGAGCTGGGTATGGGGTAGTGAACTTATAGCCAGCCGCTTTCAGAGCTGGAAGCAGCGGCAAATATGCTCTCCTAAGACACATCATCTTAGGAGCACAGTAATGGTTCAGGTATATACACTTTTGCCCATAGTACACTTTTTGTCTCCTCCAAGCTGCAATGAGCACTTGTTCTTTTGTTGCAAAACTATTAAATCTGGCAATGATAGATCGCTGGGGGCCATTCTGAGAGGCAGGCTTTGGGGCAAGTGCATGATGATTCCGCTCGAGATGAAGCTCAAAGCCCTGCAGCAACTCAAGGGCGGTGTGTAACAGGGCCTCCACAAATTCTTTCACATTAGGCCCCTCCGCTCCCTCCAGGATACAGTACAATTGAATATTTTTCTGGCATGCACAGTTTTCCAAGTCCTCCTGGCAGGACTCAATCTGGTAATGCTGCTCTTTTAACTGTTGGAGGGCATTCTCTAGGTCATCGACCCAATTTTCTGTAGCTGTGCCCTGCCTCTCCTGGTCGTCCATATGATGATCCAGCTGCATCACATCCTGCCGGAGCTCCCCGTACATCTCTTTAATTTCAGCCCGAAATGTGAGTAACTCCTGGTACATCAGGTCCAGTTTTGCTTTTCTAGTCATAGCTTTCCCCGGTTTCTGCTTTGCCTTAACCGCGGCTCTGCGTTCCATCACAGTGCTAGGATCGCCACGGTTTGGATCGCATGAGGCCTCTGAGTCATACTGCTCTAATAGCTCAGCCATCCCATCATTATTTAAATAGTTTGCAGCCGGATCTTGTTATGGGTCTCTACACGTATATATTATTAAATTAATTTTATGCTTTGATAAGTCCAAAGGCTGGTGTGGAGAGAACTTCTCAGTCAGGAAAAGCGCGAGCTAAGATTCTATGCAGCCATTACTTGCGGAGCGGAACCGGAAGTCTCCCCTACCATAATTCTTGATCTTCTTGGAAGAAGTCTCCACCACTCATTCACACTAATGGGAGTATGCCGGAGGCACAAGGACCGAGTGGGAGCCAAAATTTTTCAGGAGGGCCAGCGTCAAGATGGAGCTACGAGGAAGCGGCACCACAAGCCAGGCTTGTGCGGTATAGACTATCTCGGCATCGACCCTCCATCCAGCTCAGTACCTTTTTTCCGAGGAGGTGCAGCGTAACTTATCTAGAGAGGACTAACCTGAAAATCGGACATAAGATAGTTCGAATGACCCGTGTAAGAAGGGACAAAAAATGAAAATTACGTACCTACCGTAATTCTGATCTTTCTGTGTATCTTCACCATTCATCACAGATGGGTTATCTGGCCGGAGGTCAGGACCCCGGAGGAGCTTTTTTTTTAAAAGGGGTAGGGTGAGCCGACACACCATCGCGCGCCCTCGAGGCCAACGTACTGCGTGGCGCTCGAGGGTTGGCCGTTAGGCTGTGTCGACTCCACCTGCCTACCAGTTCTGAGTCGACGGAGATGTAAGAGGAAGGGATGGAGGGTGGGACAAGAGAGTCCAAGGGACAGAAAAAGGAAAGGATGACTGAACTAAAAGGAGAAATAAAGACTGAGAGGACACCAAAGAAGAGGTTAGACTAAGGGGATTGGGTAGGGGCCCCAATCTCTGGAAGTGGAAGAAGGGAGGGTAGGGAAGGGACAGAATTTAGGAGAGAGGGAGAGGTAGCAAGGTGTCCGAGACCCTTGTCCATCACCAGATTGTATAGGAACTGCAAGGAGTAGCAAAGCTCTCTGCCAGAATTCAAGGCACAGAATAACTGGCAAATACCCCAGAAGCAGAGTCGGCTATTCTGGAGGAAGGACAGGGTACAGGGATTTAGTACTCTCTCAGGAAAAGATGTTTGGTGAAAAAGTTTTTTTTTGTTTTTTTTTGAGAAATGGTTGGATGGAAACCAGAAGGAGAACAGAAGGAGGGCAACTACCAACTCCCACCCCATCGGGGTGGAGCCAAAGTAGTAGAGGAGTGCCGCTCGAGCTGTCTACTCTTCATTGGAAAATACCCCCCTGTGTGTCCCTACTTTACCCCACTCCTAAGGAGGAGAGGGGAGCCACAGAAAGGGAGGGGGACCCAGAGACTGAGGCCCCAGGGGGATGGTGGGTGGGGTTGTGATGAATGGTGAAGATACAGAGAAAGATTAGAACTACGGTAGGTACGTAATTTTCATATCTTATCTGTGTCAATCTTCACCATTCATCACAGATGGGTGAGTACCAAGCCCCCCCCGAAGGGGCTTGTTTCTTCTATACCCTAAGGGACAAAGTCCCTTAGCCCTCAGTGGGTGACACACTAGGGGAACCTGCCGGGCCTGGAGAGGCCCGGAGTGGGGAGAGAGGCAGGGGTTCCCGGAGGGGGAAGGAAGCTGCCCCGACAAGCGCCGTCTCACTCTACGGGAGAAAAGGTAGGTTCCCTGGTGGGCGGAGTTAATCACCCTACGCCGGGCCAAGGGTGACAACCGGGAAAGACGTAGCCATGCCAATCTCCTAGTGCAGATCGCTGTCCCTACGACCCTGGTAGCTACCTCACTGGCGTCATAAGATGCCCTTGCTTGGTGCCTTGCTAGCTCCAGGCCACGTGCAGAGAGCGCGATGGCTTGTCTGGTTTGCTCCAAGTCAGGCAACGAGGCTAGGAGCTGACCTAGGCTGGACCACAAGAACCTGTTGTAGGCTGCATAGTGGGCCTGATAAGCAGAAATAGAGAGGAGTAACCGTGCCGAGTAGAAGGTCCTCCTCCCCCAAAAATCAAAATCCGAGGAGTCTTGATCTGGGGGCCAGTCACGGTGAAGGGCCTGAAGCCCATCAGGAGTATCCAAGTGCGTCAAACCAGACTGTGGATGAGGCATGGAACCTGGAGACTCTGGGGGAGCGCAATACCTCTGGCTGAGGTCCCTTGGGGTGGGAACTCCGGAGAAGGGCCTCTGCCAGAAACGCAATGACGCTTCCCGAAAGGGAGCTGGCCAGGGCAGCACCACAAGGGTGGCCTTGCCAAAATCGCCTAGAAAGGCGTCCGCCGCATGCTCAGGATTGCTGATAGAGGAGGGTGAAAGGTGCAAGTCCTCCAACATCCTCATGAGGAAACGCTGATACTCCGAGAGATCATCAGCCGGAGAGATGTGGACAGAAGGTTCCTCTCCCCCTGAAGAGGGGGATGAGGAGCTGGAGGTCACCATGTGTTCAGAGGGTGGCTGCACGGAGGGGAGGTTGAAAAACCTGGCTGTCCATTGCCCTAACGTAAGCAGGGAACCGGGCAGCCACCGCTCTGAACTGCTCCCAGGTGAGAGGGTCGCTAGGACCGAGGATGCCTGGGAGCGTAGGAGAATGTGGCAGAGGGATAGGGGCAGAGCCGAGAAGAGAAGTCGGCTGACCTCCGCCAGGGCTAGGGAGCGGACCGTGAGCACCCGAGGAGGGTGCCCCGGAAGACCCCACAGCCGACAGCTGTACAACCACATTGGTACTGCCTTGGCTGCGCCCAGAAGAATCCCCCGAGTGAGGCGACCGGGGCCGTAAAGGTCCAGAAAGACGGTCCCCTGCCTCAAAAGAAAGGGACTCCCTCAAAGAACCCGAGGGGGAAGGGTGGAAATCTGCACTACGGCTCCATCCAGGGCCCAAGTGGACCCCAGAAAAGGGCCGACGCCACGACCCCACACCCCTCGACCCCTCAGAGTCCGAAAGAGTCCTCCTCCTCGAGAGGGCCAGCCTAGGTAGCTGGCATCTCTGGGCAGCCCCCGAAGGGGAGGCCCAGGGAGCAGTACCCTCACCTCCTGCAGGCTTCTCGATGGGCCCCAAAGTCGGGCGATCAAGACACACCACGGGAGGGGGTACCACCACCGAGGGGTCGATGAAACCCCCAAGACCAGGTTGCAGAGCTATGGTGGCATGCACCACTGCCTGCTGGTCAGCACCACTGACCCTAGTCTCTGGGGCCACCAGCCTCTCCTCAGTAGGGGGGCTGGCTCCGACTCGTCGACGAGACCACAGTGCTGCCTACGTCCGCAGCCAACCCCGGGGTGACTGCCCGTCCGACTCGGAGCTCGACTCCGACGAGGTAGAGTCCGAAGCTCTGAGCCAAACCATAGGAGGGCGGGCAGAACTAACCTTGCCACCGGGCCCGGAAGCCACTGCTGTGCCCAAGTCGGCGCCCGCACCCTCCCCAACCCCGCTGAGTGGGACCTGCAGGAGGCACGGCGCCAGCCCGAGCCAGAGGTCCAGTGCCAGGGCCAGTCGCAGCACCATCCAATCCACCGGCAACGGGAGCGGTACCAAGGACAGGGACGGCGCTGACAACAGCCCCGGTGGCACCCTCAGCGCTGATGTCGATGTCACCTGGCCCCACGGCACCGCGAGCTGCACCGAGAACCGTAGCAGTGCCGACGACGTTCTGAAGACGGACCCGGTGCCGAACACGGTGCCCACCGCCCTTGGCCGCCGAAAGCGTGGACGCACCGCAGACGGCACGACACACGGAGTCGAAGGCCCTACAGCCAGCCCCGAAGATATGGCGCCAGGCTTCAACCTCGGCGCCGAGGATGGCACCGGGCGCAGACACGGCGGCGAAGATGTTGGATCTGGTCTCACGCCGGCGCTGCGTAACAGCGCCGGCCGAGCCCACGCACCGAGCGACAAGTCGGGCGCGGACGACGGCCCCGCCCAGAACGGCGCCAACCAACGGCTTCGAGGACGGCGCTGACCCGGGCCTTCCGAGCCGTGGGAACGACACCAGGGAGCCTTCGCCCCCGATGGGACGATTGCCATGGCGGCGCCTCCCGCCCGCTCCCGGGAGGAAGCGGGATGGGCCTCCTGCACCGCGGGAGGAGCCTCGGCGATGGCCAGGCTACAAGTAGCCGAGGCGCCCTCCTCCTCGGTCCATACAGAACTGGGAGGGGACCCGGAGGAAGGGCCAAGAGAGCACGGCTTGGCCCGACGAGTGCGAACCCTACCCCCGAAAGTCGGCGGAGCTCGCCCCACTTTCAACGCACGCTGTTCGAGGACCCGGCAGTCCATGGAGAAGCAGGCATCACACGAGTCCATGTCGTGAAGCGGGCCAAGACATGCAAGACACCGGTCGTGCTGGTCGGAACGGAGAATTTTCGGCCGCATGGGCACCGCATAGGCACCTGCCTTCAAGACTTCTTGCCCGACCGACCGACATGACCCACGGAAAACACCACAAAATAGACTCGACGGCCGCAAAATTCAAATAAAAGGAAAGATCTTACCAGGTGACGCCGAGTGGAGGCAGAACACAGAACCGCATGTAATCGACGGACTGAAACGGGCGGCGTAGGACTGAAGAGGCCTAAATTTTCCCTGAAGCTTCCCACGAGGCAACCCCGACAGCGGAGATTTAAGAATTGAGGGCAGGCGAGTCAACACAGCCTAACAGCCAACCCCGAGCGCCACACAGTACGCCGGCCCCCGAGGGCGGCGCCGATGGTGTGTCAGCCCGCCTACCCCTTTTAAAAATAAAAAATAAAAAGGCTCCCGCGGGGTTCTGACCTCTGGCCAGATAACCCATCTGTGATGAATGGTGAAGATTGACACAGATAAGATCAAAGTATGAGTGCCTGTGGGCACTGATGAGCAGCTAGCTGAGCAGACGCAAATTTCCACGCTGCTCCCTCTTCACGGCTATAATTATTAAAATAAAAGTTACAAAGTGTCCAAAAGTGTGATCAGCATATAGCAGATGGTGTGTGAACTTGGGATGGATGAATATTTGGCATCGGGACCCTCTAAGAGCCAGAGGACTGCGACAAAAAGCGCAAACAAGGGTGGTGATGGTTGCGGCCTGGTTTCCTTTTCAGCAGCGGAGGCGGCAGCCCTTGGAAGAGAGGTTACGGGGCACGTTATAGCAGCACTGGAACCCCAATTAATCAAGCTCAAAGGAAAACTTGATCTGAAATTACAAGAGATACAAGAGCAGCAGGTAGTGCAGGCTGGCAGAATGACAGAGATGGAGGAGAGAATATCACACATGGAGGACGAGTTGTTGGTGACTCCTGGGCTCATGGTGGCACTTCAGAAGGAGCTGAATGAGCTAAAAAAGGGCATTCGATTACCAGGAAAACTATCATAGGCGATTAAATCTTAGACTGAGAGGGTTACCGGAAGGTATGGAAGGAGAAAGTGTGCTGGACTTTTGCTCAAAAGTATTGCCTGGGCTACTAGGCCTGCAACCTGCGAAGGGTAAATTAAAGCTTGAGAGGGCTCATAGGGCCGTGATGCCCAAACCAGCCGCCGAAGCAGATAATATTTAGGTTCCATCATTTTCAAGACAGAGAACTAATGCTGAAGGCATATCGGGAGAAAGGAAAGGTGGAATATGAAGGCCACTGTCTATTTATGTCGCAGGATTAATCGGCCAAGCTTTTGAAAAGAAAGAAGGCATTTAATAGTATTATGCTGCAACTGCGTGATCTGAAAGTGGAAAACTTCCTGATTTACCCAGCTACATTAAAAATAAAACATGAAGGCGCCACATACTCGTTTTGGGAAGTGGAAAAAGCAGAGGAATTTGTGAGGAGCCTAAAGCAAAAGTTGCGCCGAGTCCTGCATGGAGATCTGGGTCAGGGAGCTGAGGGCTCTGCAATGAGACTTGAGAGATGAAGCGCAGATGTAAATACGGAGGATCGTTCATTTATTTTGGTTCTGGAGATACTGTTTTTCTGATGCCAGAGGTCGTGCTGGTGAAGATAGGAGGCTCTGAGAGGATGAGGACATTGCCCTATGTTGGGAAGAGCTGGGGGACTTGGAACTGGATGGAGCGTGGTGGAGCACCCAGAAAATGGTGGGGAGAGATGTGGAGGAAACGGGCAGAGGCAGAAAACAAGAGTATGGCGAGAGGAGGAATTAAGCCTGATGGTGGAGTTACCTGGCTGCGAGAGAGACTGCCATAAGCCCAATGATGGAAAGAACTGCCTCTAATAATGTCTGGGTGGAGGTAGGAGGGTGAGTGGGGAGAGAGGCTTAGCGCGTTTTTTTTTTAAGCACGGCCTGCTTTCCCTGCTAGTCCTTGCTGATACCCATAATTGTATGGAGCAATTTTGTGTGGCAATAACTAAACAGGGGGATAAGGCAGAGAAATGGGGAAGGAAAATGCCGATCTGAAGGGGAATAGGATGGAGAAAATGAACTGGGGGGTGGGGGATAGGAGAAGAGATATGCTGGAGAATGGATAGGGGATGGCTGTTATGGGGCACAAAGTTTAAGTAGCCGTGGGGGGACAGCGTGGAGAGCTCTGTTGCAGCACCTGGGATGAGGCAGACACTTGAGTCAGGAGACTATTAGTGTCTAAGCACCGAGGGGAGGGCAGGGGGTGGGAGGTAAGGATGGAGCTGGGGGCAGACATTTCAAGATAAAAAGGAGGAGGAGTTTGGGAAGGAAGGGAGGGGGTAAAGAGCGAAGGCAGCAGCGGAAAATGGAAGGGGAGAAGATTACATGGAGGATGGAGGGAAGAAAGTTAATAAAGGAGAAATGAAAGGGGGGAACATGGTGGGGGAAGAATGTGTCAGAGGGAAGAAAGGAAAGGGGATGTACGTATATAGTTATCTGTTTAAAATGTTGTTGAGAGTGTGCATGTTGTTATTACGGTTTCTTGTTTTCTATGAACAAAGTGCAACCAAAGAAGTTAAATATATAAACCTTCATGATACTGATGGAAAGATGATGATGAAAGGGAAAAGAGGAGTATGCATAGATGGCGATTAGTAAAAATGTGAATGTAATCACCTGGAATGTCAGGGGTATTACAAATCCAGTAAAGAGGTCTATGTTGTTGTCCGCACTTAAAAGAGGGGGAGCCCATGTAGCTTTGCTACAAGAAACGCACCTAACAGATGTAGAGCATGCCAAACTGGCCAGGGGATGGGTGGGGAAATGCTATGCAGCTTCGGCCTCAGTGCGTAAAAAGGGGGTGGCGATATTAATACATAAGGGGCTGAACTTAGAGGTGCAGAGAATAATCAGGGATACGAAGGAAGGAAGATATATTTTCGTTGTGGGGACCCTGGATGGAGAACAGATTACCTTGGGTTCAGTATATGCCCCAGTGGTATTTGAATACCAATTTTATGCCTCATTGCTGGATTTATTGGTGAGGGAGCAATTCCAGGGCTAATCATGGGGGACTTGAACTGGGCCATGGATCCGAAAATGGACCACTCTGAAGGGAAGGGAAGGGGAGAAGTTCGGGGGCAATGCAACAATGACAAGAGGGAATGGCGGAATTGGGAATGGTGGATGTATGGCAAACTGCAAATCTGGGAGCGAGGGAATATACGTTTTTCTCGAACCCTCATAAAGTATGGACGCGGACAGACTATATATATGCTACGAGAGAATGGTACACGCAGGTGGGAGAGGTACAGCACAGTCCAATACATGTATCAGACCATGCTATGATGATAGTGAAAATACAAGGTAGGGAAAGATGGGGGACGCCTCCTGCATGGAAATTTCCCACTTATCTGGCCCAGAATGAGGAATTTAGAAAGCACCTGGAGGATAGCTGGGATCTCCTCATGGCTACAAATGATAAGGAGGGCACCTCGAATAATATTTTATGGGAAACGGGGAAGGTATTTATGAGGGGAGCAATTATTGAATTTGTTTCCCGGATAAAGAAAAAGAGATGTGCACAAAGGAAGGAGCTAGAATGTAAACTAAAGGAGTTAGAGAAAGAGTGGCCCGAGGGGAAAAGGGGGAGGCCATTCGGGAACTGGGAGTAATTCGGGAGGCACTGAACGTGCATCTAAGGGCAGAAGTGGGGAGAGCCAACCTGTTTAGTAGGAGATACATATTTGAATGGGGAAATAAACCAGGTCCAATGGTGGTTAATCTCATGAAGGGACACAGTAGGATGAATAGAATTTTGGGAGTGAGGGATGAAAAAGGCACTTTACAGAATAAAGAAAAAGGAGATAGGGAATGCCTTCAGGGCCTTCTTTCAGAAGCTGTACCAGGCAGAGGATGAGGGAACAAAGGAAAGGATGATAGAATTTTTAGAGAAAATAAAAGTCCCGAAAGCCACAGAGGGAAAGGCTGGGAAAAAAAATTACGGAGGGAGAGGTGCTGAGAGCTATTCAAAAGTTGCAGAAAGGGAAAGCGAGCGGCCCGGATGGGTATCCAGTGGAATACTACAAGTTGTTGGGGACCCGGGTTGCGAAGGTATTGTGCAGAGTGTTTCAGCAGGGAGAAGGGTTGGAAGAGGTTAGCTTGCCAGATACATGTTATGATGCTAGTATATGCCTCATACCAAAGGAGGGAAAGGACCCTGCCCTGTGCGCCTCGTACCGGCCAATATCATTGTTGAATTGTATTAACATACTAAAATGCCAGCAGAATAGGCCTAACGGTCTTTCAAGTCTGCTCGATTGGTCAGCCCCCACCCTGGGTGCTGACCTTGCTGCCCCCCTCGCCTTCTCTGATTTCTCCCTTCCCAGTTCCAGATATTCTTGCTGCATTGGATTTTGCTTCCAGAACCCTTCCCCTGCACCTGTCCCAGCCCCTCTTGAACCCCTCCACCATCTCTGCCTCCACCAGCCCCCTAGGCAGTGCATTCCATGGCTCCACCACCCTCTCAGTGAAGTAGCACCTCCTCCTTTCTCCCCTGAATCTTCCCCCCTCCAGCTTCCACCCATCCCTCAGTGGCCCCTCCTCTTCCTTCAAGCACCCTGACTGTTCCTCCCCTATTTACCCTCTTCATGTACTTGAAGACCTCTATCATGTCCCCCGGTCCCTTCTCTCTTCCAATGTGTACATATTTAGCTCTTCGAGCCTCTCCTCATAGGTCCTGTCTCCCAAGCCCCAAATCATTTTGGTTGCCCTCCTCTGGACCCTCTCCAGGAGTTTAATGTCCCTCTTTAAGTGTGGCCTCCAAAACTGCACGCAGTACTCAAGGTGTGGCCTCACCAAGCAGTTATACAGAGGGAGTATCACTTCCCTCCTTCTGGAGGTGATCCCCCTAGCGATGCATCCCAGCATCCTGTTGGCCTTGGCTGCTGCCCTCCTACAAGTCTCCGAGTTGTTCATCTTGACATCCACCACCACCCCCAGGTCCCTCTCAGCCATCGAGACTTGTAGCATTCCCAAGTATACACTTGGCCGGGTTTCTACCTCGGGTGGAGTACCTTGCATTTCCTGGATTGAACCTCAGCTTCCACTTTCTAGACCATCTTTCCAGAGCCTCCAGGTCCCCTGTAGGCCACCTCCCCTCCTCCCCATCCACCACCGCCCCCAGTTTTGAGTCATCTCAAGAGACTCATCTCACTCCTGATTCCTGTCCTTATGTCAGAGACGTAGGCGTTGAACAGGAGGGGCCCAAGGACTGATCCCTGTGGGACCCCACTAATGACCCTCTTTGGGAATGAGACTATCCTGCCAACTACAACCCTCTGGGTCCAGTCCTGGAGCCAATTGCCTATCCACCTGAATTGTGATCTGAAGATAATGGTTAAATTTTGGCCAGTAGGCTAGAGGAAATTTTACCGGGGCTGGTTCACCCGGACCAAACGGGGTTTATCAGAGGACAACAGTCGTATCATAATATGAGGAGGCTACTTAACGTGCTGTGGAGGGCAGGAAAGGGGAAAGAAGATAATGGGATCCTCTCGATGGATGCGGAAAAAGCGTTTGATAGGGTGGAATGGAAGTATTTGTTTGAAATACTGGGGAGGTTTGGTCTGGGTGAATTGCTCCTAGGGTGGGTAAAGGCGATGTATAGAAAGCCTAGAGCACAGGTAGTTGTAAATGGGGTGGTTGGAGAGCTTCAACTTGGAGAGAGGTACGAGGCAGGGCTGTCCACTCTCCCCGCTATTGTTTGCACTTGCTATAGAGCCTCTGGCAGTGGCAATTAGAGAAAGTAAGGACATACAGGGGGTTGGAGGAGAAGGTGGCTTGCAGCAGAGATTGGCACTATATTTTTTTTTATTTTATTTATTGAATAAGAACGGAATTACAATCCTCTGAGTCACAGACTTTTTTGCAAAGGCTCCACGTCAGGTTACAGGGGGTGGAGGGTAGACAAATACAGAAAAGACATACATGAACAGGCAGTATTTACAGTTTCAGTATCGACACAGCAGTGTTCAGAGTCTCCACGGTTACAGGGGGTGGAGGGTAATACAGGGTACAGTAAGGACTAACAATGACAGGCAGTATTAAAAGTTTCAGTACTGACAGAGCAGTCCAGGCATAGAAACTTATTTGACAGGTGAGGAAATGAGGTATGAACCTAATCAGCAGTATTCGGTAGCATACCTGGGTCCCTAGGCAGGGATTTGCTGGGTGCCATCACGTAGGGTCTAGAAAGACCCAGAGTCAGGAGAAGAGGAGGTTAGGAGAGAGGATATATTAGCCACAATAACACTTAGCACTCTCCTTTATTTGGGTTTTAAGGCCTGATTTGAATAGCGAGATGCTATGGGACTAGGAGAGGGAGGGTAGAGAGTTGAGCCAGAGAGGAGCACGGTAGCGGAAGGATCTTTGCCCTAGTGCTGTTCTACAGAGGGGAACTAAGAAAGATGGGTGTGCTGTGAGTCTTGTATTGCGTCTGGTGGGGGCTGCACTGATAATGGGAAGTAGTCCGATGGGGGCAAGCTGAAGGTGGATTTTTTTTGCGAGAATGCAGGTGTGGTATTTTAGTCTTTGTTGGAAGTTTAGCCAACCAGTCAGAGTATACAGATTGCAGGTAGGGGTTAGTCTGTCACTGCTTGTCACTAGGCGGCAGGCTTTATTCAGTGCAGTGTTTATGCTGTTCAGCATGGTGGGTTCCGTTGAGCCGTATATTACTATCCCATAGTCAACTAGGGAGAGGATGGAGGAGGTGACTGCAAGTTTCATGGCCTGAGCAGGTAGGCAGTGCTTGAGTCTGTAGAGGATGCCCAATCTAGTGTTGATAGCGGAGGCGAGGAGACGGATGTGGCTATGGTAGGAGAGGGAGGTATCCAGGGTGATGCCCAGGTATTTAAAGTTTGCAACATGTTCCAGCTGGGTGCTTTGAGAGTTTGAAATTAGGAGTGCTGATTGACTATGGGGGCTCTGGCGGTGCGCAAAAATCATGGACTTAGTTTTGTTATAGTTGATGATTAGGCGGTGATCACTGAACCAGTTCTCTAGGTCCCGGAAAAATCCCTGAGGGGCTTGTTGGAGGGCGCTTGGATGAGGGTGTTTCCAGTACAGGACCGCGTCATCAGCATATAGTAGTAGATGACTGCTGCAAGCTTTAGGGAGAGGGTTTAAGAAGAGGGTGAAGAGTAGCGGGCCAAGTATAGACCCCTGCGGGACCCCAGAGCAAACTGTTTTGGAGGTGGAGATAGTGGTGTTAATCCTGACATACTGAGATCGTCCTGAGAGGTAGTCCTTGAACCAGGTAGTGGCCTCAGGGACCACGTTTAGTTGAGGAAGGACACAAAGCAGTAGTTCGTGACTGACAGTGTCAAATGCCTTGGTCAGATCCACAAAGATAGCCCCTGCAACTGAGCCTTGGTCAAGGGCCTCATGGATGGAGCGTGGTGAGAGTTCAGTGAGTGCAGTGGCGGTACTATGGCTCATCCGGAAGCCATGTTGTTCCTGGCTGAGAAGGTTGTATTTAGTTAGATGTTCTGTTAGCTGGTCCAAAACAATTTTTCCAATGCTTTGAGAGAGGAGAAGAATAGAGATTGGTCTATAGTTGCTGGTGTAAGTGGGGTCACCATTCTTCAGAATGGGAGTGACTATGGCTTTCTTCCAGGTTGAGGGGAACTGGCCGAGGCTAAGGGAAAGGTTGAGAATTTTTGTGAGGTGAGGTAGTGTGACATCGAGGGTTAGCCTTACTAGTTTGAGATCTAGGGTGTCATTGCTAAATCGGGTATTGGAGATAGATTTGGAAATATAGCGTTTTGCCGCACTGCAGGGGATGGCTTGAAGCCTGAAAGGAGGTGAGTTGACATTACCCAGGGTAAGGGGGGAAGGAGGGATAGAGGTAGGGTGGAAGAAATTGGAGGGGAGGATATGGGAGAGGTCAGAGAAGACGGAGTTAAAGGCTTCTGCTATGGTAGCAGTATCTTGTGTGACGTGTCCGTTTAGGTTGAGTTGAGTGGGGGAAGGGGAGCAGGATTTACCACTGAGTTCTTTTATGTTGCTCCAGAATTTTTTCCCCGTCTCCCCAGGAGGCGGAGAGAGTTTGTTGGTAATAATTGGCTTTAGCCTGAAGTGCAGCCCATGTACATTTATTACGAGCCTCCCTGTAAAGCTGTCTCTTCTGGGTGCGCTGGGAGTCAATGGCTTTGTGCCAAAGGTTGTCCCTTTGTTGCATAAGGTTGAGGAGAGGATGTAATCCAGAGGGTGGTTCTAGCTTTCACAACATGTTTAGTGAGGGGAGCGAATATGTCGCAGGCTTTATTAAAGGTGGTAATAAAATGGGTGAGGGCAGTGTCAACAGACTGTGTGGTGTATATGGGGAGCCAGTTGCTACTGGATAGGTAGTTTTTGAGGTTCACTAGGCCTCCTCTTTAGAGCCTCCGCTGCCAGGAGATTTTTGGCGGAGCAGAGGGCAGTTTATCCGACCACCAGCAAGTAACCGGGGAGTGGTCACTGATGGAGTCAGGGAGCACAGTCGTTTGGGAGAGGTTACGCGGCCTGTTGGTGAAAATAAGGTCTAGGAGGGTGTAGGTCCCGGTTCTAATGTCACCCCTGGTTGGGGTGGTGACAAGTTGGGTTAGATCAAACGCCAGGGCCATGTCTTTGTAGCAGGATGCGGCTGGGGATAGCCAGTTGATGCTGAAATCACCCATTAATATAATTTCACTAGTATTCGGTAGGTGGGAGATAGTGTGTAGGATTGACTCAAACGCCAGTTTTTGGTTTCTCGGGGGATATAGGCCGCGATAATTGTAGTATTTTGGAACCCAGGTTTACCTTGACAGTTAGTGTCTGGGCTCCATGTTGTGGGGTGGGGGTATGTGCTCCCATCTTCTCAGGTCCGCTTCTATGATTTAGCAGCCCTGGCCTTGATTGAGGAGTTTGGGAAATTTTCAGGGTATAAAGTTAATTTGGGAAAGTCAGAAGTTATGTGGCTTAAGGGATCGGGTGAGGAGATTAAACATTGGGGGCTCAAAGTGGTGGGGGAGAGCATGACATATTTGGGGGTGCAGGTGGGCAGATCTTTGGGATCACTGTATAACTTAAACTATACCAAATTGATAAAAATCATAGAAGCAGACCTGAGAAGATGGGAGCACTTGCCCGTGTCATGGTTGGGTAGAATCAATATAATAAAAATGAATGTGTTGCCTAGGATCCTGTATCCCTTACAAATGATACACCTGGGCCTGTCCAAGGAGGATGTGAATAGGCTGGAGAAGGCCTTTACCGCTTTTATTTGGAAAGGGAAACGTCCGAGGTTGAGTCTAGGGAAGCTAAAGGCAGATAAGGAAAAAGGGGGGTTAAACTTTCCAGATCTGGAGAATTACTTTCTGGCTATACAACAAAGACACGTGGCAGACTGGGTACATAAACCTGAAGTAGCCAGATGGGTGGAATTGGAGCAGGGAGAGGCACAGGGGAAACTAACAGCATATCTCCATAGTAGAGGGTTAAGAGCGTATAAGAGGGGAAAAGAAGTGAACCGTATGGTGGTACAGGTACTGATGGCCTGGAAAGTGTTGAAGAGGAAAGGATGGACACAAGGGAAAGAGACACTCTTGCTGCCGGTGGCGGGGAATCCCTACTTTCTGCCAGGAATGGAGGATAGTGGATTTGAGAGCGAAAGGGAATAGGTAGCCTGGGGCATCTATTGGTGAATGGGCGGTTCTGCTCGTTGTAGGAGTTGCAAGAAGTAGTAGGAAGGGATAAGACATAGGTTCCGGTACTTCCAGACCAGGGCATATGTGGGAAGTTTGAGAAAAGAAAATAAAGGGTTGTATGAAGTGGACCCGGTAGAGGGAATGATATATGCAGCTAAAAAGCAGGAAAAGGGGTTTATAGGCAGGGCTGCTAAGAGAGGGAAGGCTATATTACCAGATAGGACAATAAGGACTAGGAAATTGTGGGAGAGGGACCTTGGGAGGGAGATATCGGACCAGAACTGGACACTAGTGCTACAGATGCACTCTGGAATAATGATATGCAACAAATATAAGGAGGCTTACTTTAAATTCATACACAGAGTATACCTACCACCAGTAATTGTACACAAGGCGCATTCTGAAGTGTTGCCCTTATGTGGAAGGTGTGGTTCAGAAAGGGGAACGTATGTGCACTGCTTCTGGGAATGCCCAATACTGCAGAGATATTGGAGGGAAGAAGTGGATAGAGTGGGGAAAATAGCCGGAAGGGAGCTGCCAATGGACCCTCTAGGATGTTTATTTGGAGTGGAAAATGGGGAGGAGGAGGAATGGGTACCTCTTCCCAGGTGGATTAGGGTGCTGTTCATCCTGGCTCGACATGGGATTCAGAATACGTGGGTTTCGCAGGTGGCACCAACAGTGCAAGGGTGGTGGAGGACAGTGTTACAGACACTGGGGCTTGAGAGGCTGACGTATGTGATGGGAGGAAGAGAAGAGGGATTTGAAAGGCACTGGGCCCTGTTCTTGGCTTCCCTAACGGAGGAAGAAAGTTGGATGTTATGGAGGGTACAGGA
Source organism: Neoceratodus forsteri (assembly GCA_016271365.2). NCBI lineage: Eukaryota > Metazoa > Chordata > Ceratodontiformes > Ceratodontidae > Neoceratodus > Neoceratodus forsteri. The sequence continues at coordinate 1,504,652,804 of CM057452.1, read as the reverse complement.
GGATAAGAAAGGAAAAAAGGAAGTGAAGAAAGGTATGTGAAAGTAGTAAAGATGAAGTGATGAAGGGGTGGATAAATAGTATGGAAAGGAAGGCTAAGAGAGTGGATAGAAGTGAATGATAGAAGAGTATGGGAAAAGAGTGGATGGAGTTGAAGATTGAAGGTACCAGGCAAGAGAATAATGGTTACACTTTGTTTTTGATTTGATTGATTTGTTTTGATTTGATATGACTTCATCTGATTGGATTTTATTTAATCTTATTTTATGATATATTATTAGATATAATTTTAAACCAGTATAATCCAATGTAATGCAACTCTGTAGAAATCAACTGTAAGATTGTGTGGAATGAAGTGAAGAGATTGGTCTCTGAGGGATATAATAGTAGTAACTGGATGAATAAGTTATGTGTTTGATTGTATGTAATAGCTTATTGGAAAAACAAACAAAAATATTCTACAAAAAAAAACACAAAATCAAAGTCTTCACAGTCCAAACATTGAGGGAGTGAAGACCAGAAACAGAGAAGTGAGTTTGGGGGATGGTGGGTGGGTGTATGAAGTGGTGGAGACTTCGTCCAAGAAGATCAAGAATTATGGTAGGTACGTAAGGAAAAATTACTCACCTTAGTAATTGCTTTTCTTCTCATGGAGTCTTGCTATATTAGGACCTTTGCAGTATGCCCATGGCTTTTGACTGCCCCGGAGATGAAACAGTTAACTCCAGAGTAATCTGAGTTCCACAGCGAGGGCGCTTATTGAAAGCTCTGTCTGGGTTGTTTGAACCCAAACTGACAGGTTCTTACGAGGCTAAGCTAACATAGCAAGTCTGTGTGAAAAGCCTCACACTAGCTATTGGCTACCTACTAACAGTAGAACCACAAAACACAACAACAATAAAGAAAAACAGAATTACGATTATTGTTAGGATAACCCTTTACAATCACTAATAAGGCCCCTCTGCCCAAAGACTCAAGTCCAGAGAGGGCCCAGCTACCAATTAACAAAAACAGAAACTATCTAGTTCCTAACCCAAGAAAGAAAGGGGGGACTAGAAGCTAAACAGGCATGACACAGTGATTGCACTAATTTGCCAACCCCATACCCAAGTAGGGATTCTGAGAGGGGTAGGAGGGAGGGTTGTTCTAATATAGCAAGACTCCATGAGAAGAAAAGCAATTACTAAGGTGAGTAATTTTTCTTCAAACACCATGAAGTCTTGCTTATATTAGACCTTTGCAGAGTACACAGCAGTACCTCCATGGAGGAGGGTCAGAACCTACTTAGGAATGAGGCTCTGCAGCACAGCTGTGTTAAAGCGAGCATCCCTCCTGGACTGGACGTCCAGGGAATGATGCTTAGTGAAAGTGTGGACTGTCTTCCAGGTAGCAGCTTGACAGATTTCCAAAATGGGAATATCTCTAGCAGCCGCTAGAGATGCAGCTGTACCCTGGTGGAATGAGCCCTCAGGCCTGAGGGCGGCTCTGCCCAGTTTTGATAACAGAACTGGATACAAGAGACAATCCACCTAGCAATTGTCCTCCTAGTAGCAGGCCTCCCCTTACCCACATCTCCATAGGTAAGGAAGAGCTGGAGGGATTCGAACCTGTGACCCTTGGTACGATCCAAATAATAGCTAAGGGCTCTTTTTACGTCCAAACTGTGCAACCTTCTCTCGCCAGAAGAGGAGTGCTCAGTAAAAAATACTGGAAGAGAAATGGATTGGTTAAGATGAAAATCTGAAACCACCTTAGGTAAAAACTTTCTGTTAGTCCTGAGGATCACTTTATCTCTGTGGAAAGAAATGAAACCTTTCCACTGATAAAGCTTGCAATTCACTTATACGCCTAGCAGAAGTGTATAGCCACTAGAAAAAGTTTTCCAAGTTAAGAACTTGAGATCTGCTGAATCCAGAGGCTCAAAGGAGGTTGCATTAGCTGGGCAATGCAAATATTCAAGTCCCATGCAGGGGTTGGTTCCCGAAGGGAGGATTAGTATGAAGTAACCCTTTGAAAACTTGGCAAACACAGGATGAGAAGAAAGGGAAACTGGTTTCCGCAGAAATAAAACAGAAACAACTGCCAAATGAACCTTAAGGTAGCTGGTTTGAGGCCTAGAATTCAAGTGACCAGGTAGTCCAAACAAAATAGGCAGGTCAGCTGATTCTGGGGTGATTTGCCTCTCAGAACACCAAATGAAAATCTCTTCCATTTAGAATTATAAGTGGCTCTAGTGGAAGGCTTCCCAGAGGCCTTCAAAATATCCAAGACACCTTGAGAAAGGTGTAAATGAGCAACTCTAACTCCTCAAGAACCAGGCCTTGAGATGGAGGAGTTGAGATCCGGATACCACACTCTCCCTGTGCACAGGTCAGCAGGTCGTGAGCCCTGGGCAAGATCAGGGAGGTGGAATGAGGGACAGAAGAAGAGGTTACCAAGGCTGCCTGGCCCAGTCTGGAGCAATCAGAGTCGCCCTGCAAGGCTGAGTTCTGATTTTTACTAAAACCCTGAAGAGGAGAGGAAACGGAGGGAAAGCATAGAGGAACTTTCTCCCAATCCAGCTGAAAGGGCATCCAGAGGGACTGACCCTAGAACTGGGGCCTGCAGCAAAAACAGGAAGTTGGTGGTTGTCTGGGCTGCAAGAGATCTATCTGAGGGTGCCCCTAGCTGGCAAAGACTGACCCCAGCACTTGAGGGTTCAGAGCCCATTCGTGATGGCCCTGAGAAATCCTGCTGAGGGCGTCCGCTAGGACATTGTCCTTCCCTGGAGGTGAACCGCTATCAGAGAGGTGTTCAGGAGTAGGCCAGGAGACCACAACTTCATTGCTTCGGTGCACAAGGCCAAGAGCGAAAGCCCTTGTTGTTGATGTACCACATTGTTGTGGTATTGTCTGTCCTGACTTGAACAACTTTGTTCTGGACAGTTTCTGAAAACCTGGAGAGCTAGGAAGACAGCTCTGAGCTAGTAGATTGATGTGAAGCAGAGATTCCTGAGGGACCAAGCTCCCTGAGTTGAAAGGTCGCCCAGGTGAGCCCCCAACCTAACCAGGGACGGTCCGTGGTGAGGGTGAGGGAGTGAGGACAGGAAGGAATGGGACCCCGAGGGCAGGTTGCTCGATCCAGCCACCACTGGAGAGCTAGGATCAGAGTCTTGGTCACTGGGACCAATTTGGAAAGGGGTCCCTCCTTTGAGACCAATAGGACCTCAGTGGAACTGGATGTCCCTCATCTGAAATCTCGCCCCTGGCACAACAGCTGTAGAGGCAGCCATGTGCCCCAGGAGTTGTAGAAAGTGCCTTGCTGGTCGAGAGACCTGCATGGTGAAGGAAGATGCTAGGGCAATGAGTTTGTCCACTCTTTCGAGGGAGGAATGAACTGCTAACTCTGTGTTCAGCTCTGCACCTATAAAAGTTAGTACCTGAACTGGTCTGAGAACTGACTTTGGAACATTCTAGCAGGAACCCCAGAAAGGTGAGGAGTTCCTGGTGATTTGCAAGTGGGATTTTACCTGCTCTGGTGACTGACCCACAATGAGCCAGTCGTCCAAGTAGGGAAACACACCTATCCCTTGTCTTCTTAAGTGAGCCACTACTACAGCTAGACATTTTGTGAAACTCTTGGAGCAGAAGTAGTCCGAAGGGCATTGCCCTGAACTGGTAGTGGCCGAGGGCGCAGTTCGAACCTGAGGTACTTTGGGTGAGGCCCTGATTAGAATATGGAGTAGGCTTCCTTGAGGTCCAGGAGCTAACCAGTCCCTGGCCTCAAGGATGGCAAAATCATTGCTAAAGTTAGCATTTTGAACTTTGGTTTTACAAGATGCTTGTTCAGAAATCTTAAATCCAAGATGGGCCGCCAGTCTCCTGTCTTTTTTGGGGTCAGGAAGTACCTTGAGTAAAGACCCTTGCCCTGGTGGCAAGGGGGAACCCTTTCCACTGCTTTGCAGTCCAAAAGAGAAGAAACCTCCGCTTCTAGTGCGAGGGTTTCTAAAAGACTTGAGGGGGGGAAGTGCCTGGCTCTCATCTTGGGAAACTGTTTGAAACTGAGAACCAAGCCTTAGCTTACCACCTCCAGAACCCATTTGTCCGAGGTTAGGGACAACCAGTTCTGGCAGAAATAAATGATCTGCCCCACCGGTACAGGAGAGTCGTTCCCAGACACCCGTCAGGTGCCTGCTTGGCGGGAGTAGCTTTAGGTTGGGGAGAGGGAGGACCTGCCTGTGGCCCGTCTGCCTCTGCCTCTGAAAAACCTCTCTCTGCATAAAAGCAGAAGATGCCTGGAATTGGTAAAGGCCTATTGTGAAGGCCTGCCCTACCCTCTGAGGGCATGCCTATGTTGAGTGGCATGCCTCTCCTTAGCTTGGGCACTTTTGTAAGTAGTTCTGTATTCATCCATCTTTTCATGTAATTTTCTGTTTGTTCTCAAACAGAGAATTTCCTATAACAGGAAAATCTATAGCCTTTGACTGGGTATCTTGGTACAGATTAGTGCATCTGAGCCATGCCAACCTACGGAGAGCTACAGAAGTGGCCATGACCCTAGAGGAAACATCATTAACATCAACAGCAGCATGAAATTGAACTTAGAGGCTTCAATGCCATCAGCAGCCACCTGTTCCAACTCACTAGCCAACGGGCCCTGAGCCTGCTTGGCGAACTGCAATATAGTGTCCCATCTAGATTTCTGATATCTAGCCACATAAGCCATCTAATTAGCTTGTCTGAGTCCCAAGAAGCTGCCACATACTGTTTTTTCGCCATGGCATCAATCTTCCTGGAATCCTTAGCAGGAGGATGTAGCCAGGGAATATTAGCCTTGTCACAGGCTGCAGCTTGAACAACACCTACATGACTACACTGTTCAATAAGGAAGTCTGTATTAGGGCCTGACAACGATACCTTCTGTCCATTTTTATCTACAGGAGGACAGAAAAGGATTTTTAAAATCTTAGTGGTTTGCCTCTAAATGACTTATGTAAGGAATAGACAACCTCTAGCCTCTGGAATATCCATCATTTCCACATAGTCAGGCTCCTCTTGCTCATCCACAGCCTCTTCTAAGGGAGCTGGAGAGTTTCTGCTACTTTATAAAATCTGAAATGAGATGGGACTCAGACAATAAAGGGGAGACTCAAAGGGTCTGTCTGGAGAAATGTCCGTTCTATTGGCACTTCCAGACCTTCCCAATCACAATTACAATCATCCAAATCTTCCTCCCTCCTGTGGTTCATAAAATCCTCAACATCATAATCCTGAACCACTGGACCTGAACGGACCCTTTTCCAACCAGAGAGGGTCAACAAGTCCCTGAGACAAAGACTGACAATCTGTATGGCTTTAGCTATTTCTACAGCAGAAGGAGAGACAAAACTGGACTCCATACTAGCTGATTTCTTTGTCTTTTTGCTTTGACTGGTTCTCAGGACCAGCCTTTCTTTGCCCGAGGAAGTATCGCCTGGTCAGAGGGCACTCCTCTGGTCCAGCCCTAGCTGGACCGGGCTGGCCATCCGGGTCAGCGGACTTTTGGCTCTGCTCCTGAGCCTGCCCAACTTTTCCAGGGTGGCTGCAGGGAAATTTTACACACCTGGCAGTCTGACAGGAGGTGGTCAGCCCCAGACAGTAGACACAAGTGGTGTGTGGGTCAGCCTTTGGCAAAGGCTTCCCCACAGACATCAGTGTTGAAACCCAGTGGGCCCGGTTTTTTTTGGGTTCTCAGACATAATGCCAGCCTAACCAAACTTGTCCTTTTTTCAGGCTCCACAGGACAAGACACCTTTATCGGTCCCTAACCGTGTCACGGTATTTGAAAACAATTTTTAATTGTAGGTTTTTTTAGGACCGATAAGAACCGGTACTCACTCTAAATGCAAAGAAAATGATTTTTAAAGAAACTGATCGGTTCAGAGTGAACCCGATAATGAGTTTCCACACAGACTAAAATTATTTTACTTACGGTTACCAGATAGAGCTTTAAACCGAAAACATGGTAATTTTAAACACTTTCTGTTAAATGAACTGATAAATTTACTTTAAACCGCAAAAGCGAACCGAAATGAAGGAGCTGGTCTCCGAGGCGTCTGTTCAGTGAAAGCGAAGTAAAGAAATCTGTCAGTTTGAGTTCAAACAACCCAGATAGAGCTTTCAATAGCGCCTCGCTTGTGGAACTCAGATTACTCTGGAGTTAACTATTTCATCTCGGGGCAGTCAAAAGCCATGGGCATACTGCAAAGGTCCTAATATAAGCAAGACTTCATGGTGTTTGAATTTCCTTATCTTCCTGGACAAAGTCTCCACCACTCATTCACACTAATGGGAGAGTACCAAGCTAAATAATCCCCCAAGACGGGCAGCAGGAGAGAAAGAGGAGCTCACTTTTTAGGACAGAAGTCGGCTAAGAATTGTCCTGCAAAATGACTGATGTTGTCTGGCATGGACATCCAAGGCATAGTGCTTAACAAAAGTATGCACGGAGCTCCAGGTAGCCGCATTGCAAATGTCTGCAATGGGGACATTACGAATTTCCACCAGAAATGCTGCGACTGGTCTGGTAGAGTGAGCGTACACTCTGCCTTCCAGCTTGACCTGTGCCATGGAATAGCAATGGCGAAGGCATGCCACCAGCCACGCTGAAATGCACCTGATAGCAACAGGTTGACCCAGCCGGGTCATGTTGAAGGAAACAAACAGTTGTTGAGCCTTGTGAATTTCCTTCGTTCTATCCAGATAGAACCGCAAGGCTCTTTTTATGTCTAGGGAATGAAGAGTACGCACTCCTTCATTCTGGAAGTTTGCAAAGTAGGCAGGAAGGACTAAAGGTTGATTCAGATGGAATTCTGAGACAACCTTAGGAAGGAATGTAGTATGAGTCCTAAGAACTACTTTGTCCTTGTGAAATACAGTATACGGGGGGTCTGTGACCAAGGCGTGTATTTCCGATACCCTACGAGCAGAAGTAATGGCCACCAGGAAGGCTGTCTTCCAAGTGAGGAATTTCAACTCGCAAGTAGCTAGAGACTCGAAAGGTTAACATGTGAGCAAGTCTAGCACGAGGTTAATGTCCCAGGCTGCAACTGGGCATCTAATAGGAGTTTGGTATGCAGAATACCCTTAAGAAACCTCTTAACTACAGCTAGCTGAGCCAGTGACAAAGAGAGTACTAGCTCATAATGTGCCGAAATTGCACAAAGATGAACTCTGACTGTGGAGTATTGCAGACCTGTGTTTGAGAGGTCTAAGAGATACTCCAAGACTTTATTCGGTGGGCAGGAAAAAGGATTCCAAGAGGATTTTGCACACCAGATAGAGAAACGCTTCCATTTAGCCGTGTAGGTTTTTCTGGTGGCTGGCTGGCTTGTGTGGAGCCAAAAGAATATATGAAACCCTATGAGAAACATTAAACCTATTCACCTCTATCTCCTCAGGAGCCAAACGTGGAGGTGAAGAGACCTTAGGATGAGATGGACTACAGGGCCCTGGGTCAGAAGGTTCAAGAGGAAGCAGTTTCAGAGAGGTTTCCGATATTCTATTGATTAGGAGAAACCAGATCTGATGAGGCCAGAAGAAAAAACTACTCACCTTAGTAATGTTGTTTCTTCTAATGGAGTCTTGCTATATTATGACATGTGCAGTGAGTCCCAACCTTCGAACTGCTCCGGAGGTGAAAGAGTTAACTTTCCATGCCAGGCATGGAACGCTGAGCTCGAGCTCGGTTGAAAACTCTGTCTGTTGTTCTTCAGACTCAAACTGTCAGATCTTTACGAGCTAAACTCACTAAGGTCCTGTGTGGAAGCTGTAAACCTACACTAGCCAACTGGCTACTAAATATAAGAACACATTTTTTGTTTCCAAAACAAAGACTCAAGTCAGGAGACCCAAAAAATGAAAAACACAACACCCAGTCACCCCAAAAAAAGGAAGGGTGAAAAAACAAGGTGGGCATCTACTAAGTGCCAACACTGCACTGCCTACCCACATCCCAAAAACAGAGGTTCTGAGAGGGGCAGGGGAGGTCATAATATAGCAAGACTCCATTAGAAGAAACAACATTACTAAGATGAGTAATTTTTTCTTCAAACAACATGAAGTCTTGCTATATTATGACATATGCAGACTACACAGCAGTACCTCCATGGAGGAGGGACAGAACCTACTTAGGAAATAGGCTCTGAAGCACAGCTGTGCCAAACCAAGCATCACTCCTAGCCTGGATGTCCAGAGAGTAATGCTTGGTAAAAGTGTGAACTGTTTTCGAGGTAGCTGCTTGACAAATCTCTAGAATGGGGATGTCCCTGGCAGCAGCCAAGGAAGCAGCTGTACCTCTGGTAGAGTGAGCCCTCAGGCCTGAGGGAGGAACCTTACCCAGCTTTTCATAACAGAATTGGATACAAGAGACAATCCACCCGGCAATGGATCTTTTAGTGGCAGGTTTCCCTTTACCAACCTCACCATAAGTGAGGAACAGTTGGAGGGAGTCAAACCTGTGACCCTTGGTACGCTCAATGTAGTAACTAAGGGCTCTCTTCACATCTAAGCTGTGCAACCTCCTCTCGCCAGAGGAGGAATGGTCAGTGAAGTACACTGGAAGAGATATAGATTGATTAAGGTGGAAATCTGAAACCACCTTAGGCAAGAACTTCCTGTTAGTCCTGAGGGCCACCTTATCTCTATGAAAGGAGATAAAATCAGACTCCACTGACAAAGCTTGTAATTCACTTATGCGTCTGGCAGAAGTGATGGCTACCAGAAACACAGTCTTCCAAGTCAAATACTTAAAGCTGCTGAAGACAAGGGCTCAAGGGAGGTTGCATAAGCTAAGCAATGCAAACGTTAAGATCCCAGGCAGGGGCAGGGTCCCTGAATGGAGGGTTAGTGTGAAGCAATCCCTTTAAAAACTTAGAGAATACAGGATGAGCTGAAAGAGAAGAGGGTTCACCTGCTGAAATAAAAGCACACACAGCTGCCAAGTGCACCTTTAGGGTAGCTGGTCTCAGCCTCAAGGTGTTTAAATGGACCATATAATCCAGGACTGTGGGTAAATCGGCAGATTCTGGGGAAATATTCTTCCCAGAGCACCATATGGAAAACCTTTTCCATTTGGAATTATAAGTAGCCCTGGTGGAAGGCTTCCTTGAAGCCTTCAATATATCCATTACACCTTGGGAGAGGTGTAGATCAGCAAACTCTAACTCTTCAAGAGCCAGGCCTTGAGATTGAGAGATTTGAGGTTCGGTACCAAACCCTTCCCTGAGCACAGGTTAACAGATTGTGATTCCTGGGAAGACACAGGGAAGATGGACTGCTAAGGACAGTAGGAGGGATACCAGGGTTGTCTGGCCCAATCTGGAGCAATCAGAATCACTTTGCAGGAGTGAGATCTGATTTTGACTAACACTTTGAACAGGAGAGGGAAGGGGGGAAAAGCATAGAGAAACTTCCCTTCCCAATTGAGAACTAAGGCATTCAGAGGGACTGAGTTCAACACTGGGGGCCTGCAGCAAAAAAGGGGAAGTTGGTGATTGTCTGGGGCTGCAAAAAGATCTATCTGCGGAGTGCCCCATCTGGCAAATATTACCTCCAGGACCAGGGGATCCAGTGACCATTCGTGATGGCCCTGGGAAATCCTGCTGACAGCATCTGCCAGGACATTGTCCTTGCCTGAGAGGTGAACTGCCATAAGGGAGGTGTTCAGGGAGTAAACCAGAGACCACAACTTCATTGCTTCTGTGCACAAGGCCATAGACCGAGTGCCTCCTTGCTTGTTGATGTACCACATTGTAGTGGTGTTGTCTGTTCTGACCTGTACAACTTTGTTCTGAACAGATTTGGAAAAGCTTGAAGTGCTAGAAAAACTGCTCTGAGCTCCAACAGGTTGATGTGGAGCAGAGATTCCTGAGGGGACCACAGTCCCTGGGTAGTGAGTCGCCATGTGAGCTCCCCACCCCAAGAGGGATGCATCTGTAGTAAGGATTAAAGAGTGAGACTGGAGGACAAAGGAACCCCTTGTCTCAGATTGTCTGATCCTGCCACCACTGTAGGGCTTGGATCAGGGTTCGGTTACTGGGATCAACTTGGTTAGAGGGTCCTTTCTTTGAGACCAAAAGGCTCTCAAATGGAACTGATGTCCCTCATCTGAAATCTTGCTCCTTGCACTACTGCATAGAAGCAGCCATGTGTCCCAGAGCTGTAGAAAATGCCTTGCTGGTCGAGAGACCTGCAGGGTGAATGAGGAGGCCAGAGAGACCAGGGTCCTTGCCCTGTCCAAAGGAAGGAAGGAAGGCTCTGGCTTCCTCTGTGTTCAGTTCTGCGCCTATGAAGGTGAGGAGCTGGACAGGCTCTAGAACTGACTTTGGAAGATTCAGAAGGAAACCTAGAGAGGTAAGCAGTTGCTGAGTTATCTGAAGATGTAACTTGACTGGTCTGGAGATGGCCTTCTATGAGCCAGTCATCCAGGTAAAGGAAGATGGCAATTTTTTGCCTTGTAGCTGTAGGCAGCAACTGCTACTGCCGGGCATTTTGTGAATACCCTTGGAGCAGAGGTGAGGCCAAGGGCATTGCTCTGAACTGGTAATGGCCTGAGGGCAGCTCGAACCTGAGGTACTGTCATGGGAGCTTCTGATGAGAATATGGAAGTAAGCATCCTTGAGGTCCAGGGACGCTAGCCAGTCCCCTGGCCTTAGGAGAGGGTAGAATAATTCCCAGAGTCACCATTTTGAATTTTGGTTTTAAAAGGTGCTTGTTTAAGTATCTGAGATCCAGGATGGGCGCCATTCTCCTGTCTTTTGGGGTAAGAAAGTACCTGGAGTACAATCCTTTGCCCTGGTGTAGGGGTGGAACCCTTTCCACAGCTCTGAGAGCCAGGAGGGTAGGGACTTCTGCCTCTGGGGCAAGTGCCTCTGATGGATTTGCAGGTGGAAAGGATCTGGTTCTCATCTTTGGAAATTTTTTGAAGCTGAGAACCAGTCCCTGGCTTACTACTTCCAGGACCCACTTGTCTGATGTTAGAGACTTCCAGTCCTGGACAAAGTAAGCCAGACTGCCCCCTACAGGTAGTTGAGAATCCGCCCTGGCCACCCCATCAGGGTGCCTGCTTGGCAGGGGCTTTAGGCTGAGGGGTGGAAGCAGGCCTGCTTGTACCCCGTCTGCCTCTCCTCTAAAGAACCCCTGCTGCGTAAGCTGAAGAGGGCCTGGGCTTGAGTAAAGGCCAATGAAAAGGCCTGCCCTGCCCCTGTAAGGCTGCCTTTGAGGAGTGGCCTGCCTTTCCTTGGCCTGTGCACTCCTATAGGTGGTCCTATACTCATCCACTTTCTTCATGTAATTCTCTGTCTGCTCCCCAAACAGAGAATTACGCACAACAGGAAAATCCATGGCCTTAGTCTGGGTATCCTGTGACAGGCTAGTACATCTGAGCCAAGCCATTCTGAAAAGTGCCACAGATGTAGCCATGACTCTTGATGACACATCATTAGAGTCCACTGCAGTATGGAATTGCACCTTAGATGCCTCAGTACCATCAGCAGCCACCTGCTCCAGCTCCTTGGCAAGCTGGCCAGGGACCTGTTTTGCTAGAGCCATAACAGTATCCCATCTGGATTTCTGGTATCTAGCAACATAAGCCATATAATTTGCCTGTCTGAGTTCCAAGGATGCTGCCATGTACTGTTTCTTTGCCATGGCATCAATCCTCCTGGAGTCCTTGTCAGGGGTGTGTGAAGCCAAGGGAGTATTTGCCTTGTCACAGGCTGCAGCCTGCACTACCCCAATATGGCTGCATTGTTGTGTAAGGAACTCCGTATCAGAGCCTGACAATGTGTACCTCTTGTCCATTCTCTTATCCACAGGAGGTATAGTGTGAGGAGTTTTTAGAATGTTTACTGTCTGTTTCCCAAAAGATTTATGCAAGGGAATAGACAGTCTCCTAGACTCTGGGATATCCATCATTTCCACATAGTCAGGCTCCTCTTGATCATCCACAGCTTCCTCCATAGGGAGCTGGAGGGTTTCAGCCACTTTTTTATAAAACATAAAATGAGAAGGGGACTCAGAAAGCCTAGGAGGAGACACTCCTGAAGGTTTGTCTGGGGAGATGTCCGGTTCAATGGGCACATCCAGACTTTCAAATCCACATTCACTCTCTTCATACTCCTCTTCCCCTTCCTTCGGTTCATAAAATTCCTCTAAATCATACTCTTGAACCGGTGGAACCGGCCGAACCGTACGCTTACCTGATGGTGCCGGTTCGGTCGGAACCGGGGAAAGCGACTGGACAATTTTAATCGCTTTGGCTATTTCTTCAGCGGTTGGAGAGGAAAGTTTTGGCTGCACACCAGCTGATTTCCTAGTCCTTTTTGCTGGAACCAACTCCTCCAAGTCGGCTCTCCTTTTGCCAGAGGAAGTCTCGCCCTGGTCAGAGGGCACTCCCTCCGGTTCGGTTGGAACCGAACCGGGCTGGCCATCTGGGTCAGCGGACTTTTGGCCTCCCTTTCCCTGAGCCTACCAACTCTCTTTTCCAGGGTAGCTGCAGGAAAATTTTTGCAAATCTGGCAGTCTGCATTGAGGTGGTCAAACCCCAGACAATAAACACAGGTGGTGTGGGGGTCAGCCTTAGCAAAGACTTCCCCACAGACACTGCAGTGTTGAAACCCAGTGGGCCCGGTTTTTCTTTTGGGTTTCTCAGACATAATGCCAGCCTAACCAAAACTTACCCGTTTATGGCAATCCGCCAGGTAAGACCCCCTTATCGGTTCCCAACTGTGTCACGGGTCGTGGAAAAAACCATAATAAAATCCATTTTTTCAGAACCGATAAGAACCGGTAACCACACTCTAAAGGACAGATTAATATATTTTAAACAACCTGATCGGTTCAAACCGAACCGATAAACCGTTTACAAGTTCCACACAGAAGAATAAATGTAAAACCTATCTAGTACTCACAAATACCACAGACAGAGCTTGAACCGACCGGTTGCGGTTTAAATTCGGTCAAAAAACCGAGAAAATAATACTTTAACCGACAAAATGAACCGAGCAGAAGGAGAAATCTCCGGAGCGACTGTTCAGTGAGGCGGAGCAAAGAATCTGACAGTTTGAGTTTGAAGAACAACAGACAGAGTTTTCAACTGAGCTCGAGCTCAGCGTTCCATGCCTGGCATGGAAAGTTAACTCTTTCACCTCTGGAGCAGTTCGAAGGTTGGGACTCACTGCATATGTCATAATATAGCAAGACTTCATGTTGTTTGAAATGAAAATTACGTACCTACCGTAATTATGATCTTTCTGTGTATCTTCACCATTCATCACTGTTGGGTATCTGCCGGAGGTCAGGACCCCACGAGAGCCTTTTTTTTTTTTTTTTAAGGTAAGCAGAGCCGACGCACCATCGGCGCAGCCCTCGAGGCCGACGCACTGCGTGGCGCTCGTGGGTGGCCGTTAGGCTGCGTTGACTCCACCTGCCTGCCAGTTCTGAGTCGCTGGAGAGGTAAGAGGAAGGGAGTGGAGCATGGGACAGGGAAGTCCAAGGGACAGAAAAAGGAAATGATGTATGAACCAAAAGGAGAAATAACGACTGAGAGAACAAAAAAAAGAGAAGAGTTGGAAACTAAAGGGATTGGGAGGGGCCCCAATCTCTGGAAAAGGAAGAGGGAGGTAGGGTGGGTAAAGAATTTAGGAAGAGATGGGAGAATGTTAACACATCCCAGACCCTGGTCAGTCTCCAGATTGTATAGGAACTGCAAGGAGTAGCAAAGGCTTTCCTGACAGAATTCAAGGCATGGAATAGCTGGCAAACACTCCAGATAAGCAGAGTCAGCTATTCTGGAAGAAGGACAGGGTGCAGAGAATCAACACCCTCTCAAAGAAAGATTTTTGGTGAAAAAAATGGAATTTTTTTTTTTAGCAAGGAGAAATAGGTTGGATGAGAACAGGGAGGAGGAGAGAAAAGAGGGCAACTGACAACTCCCACCCCACAGGGGTGGAGCCAAAGCACTGGAGAAGGAGTGCCCTCCCTACTGTCCACTCTCCCTGGAATATTATCCCCCTGTGTACCCCTGTTTTACCCCACTCCTAAGAGAGGAGAGGAGGAAGGGATGGACACAGAGAGGGAGGGGGAACCAGAGACTGAGGCCCCAGGGGGATGGTGGGTGGGATCGAGATGAATAGTGAAGATACACAGAAAGATCATAATTACGGTAGGTACATAATTTTCATATCTTATCTGTGTCACTCTTCACCATTCATCACTGCTGGGTGAGTACCGAGCCCCCGAAGGGGGTTTTCTTTTACACCCTACGGGAAAAAGTCCCTTAGCTCTCAGTGGGTGACACACTAAAGAGGGGAAACCTTCAGGGCCTGGAGAGGCCCGAGAGTGGGGAGAGTGAGACGGGGTCCCCCCGGAGGGGGAAGGAAGTTGCCCCGACAAGCGCCGTCTCGGTCTGTGGGAGAAGACATGGGTTCCCTGGTGAGCGGAGTTAATCACCCTACGCCAGGCCAAGGGTGACAACCGGGAAAGATGCAGTCATGCCGTCCGCCTAGTGCAGATCGCTGTCCCTATGACCATGGTAGCTACCTCGTTGGCATCATAGGATGCCCTCGCTTGGTGCCTTGCTAGCTCCTGGCCACGCGCAGAAAGTGCAATGGCTTGTCTGATTTGCTCCATATCAGGCAACGAGGCTAGGAGCTGACCCAGCCTGGACCACAAGAACCTGTCATAGGCTGCATAGTGGGCCTGATGTGCAGAAATGGGAAGCAGTAACCATGCCGAGTAGAAAGTCCTCCTGCCTCCAAGGAGTCTAGATCTGGGGGCCGGTCACGGTGAAGGGCGCGAAGCCCATCAGGAGTATCCAACTACGTCAATCCAGACTGTGGATGAGTCATGGAACCTGGAGACTCCGGGGTTGCGCAGTGCCTCTGGCTGAGATCCCCTGGGGCAGGAACTCCAGAGAAGGGCCTCTGCCAGGAACGCAACGATGCCTCCCGAAAGAGAGCAGGCCAGGGGGGCACCACAAGGGTAGCCTCGCCAAAATCGCCAAGAAAGGCGTGCACCGAGTGCTCAGGATTGCTGATAGTGGAAGGAGTAAGGTGCAAGTCTTCCAACATCCTCACGAGGAAGGGCTGATACTCAGTGAGATCAGCAGCTGGAGAGATGTGGACAGAAGTTTCCTCTCCCCCAGAAGAGGGGGATGAGGAGCTGGAGGGCACCGGCCGTTCAGTGTGTGGCTGCACGGGGGGAGGTTGAAAAACCTGTTTGTCCATCGCCCTAATGTAAGCAACTGAGCAGCCACCGCTCTGAACTGCTTCCAGGAGAGAAGCCCGCTAGGACCAAGGATGCCTGGGAGCGCAGGACAGTGTGGCAGAGGGATGGGGACAGAGCCGAGAAGAGATGTCGGCTGACCTCAGCCTGGGCTAAGGAGCGGACCGTGGGCACCCACGGAAGAAGGTGCCCCGGAAGACCCTACAGCCGACAGCTGAACAACCATTTCGGTACTGCCTTGGCTGTGCTCGGAAGAATCCCCCCTGTGAGGCGACTGGGGCCGTATAGGTCCAGAAGTACGGTCCCCTGCCTCAAAAGAATGGGACTCTCTCAAGGAGACCGAGGAGGAAGAGCGGAGATCCGCACTACGGCTTCTCCCGGAGCCCAGGTGGACCCCCGAAAAAGGTTGACGTGCCGACCCCAGGCCCCTCAACCCCTCAGAGTCCAAAAGAGCCCTCCTCCTCGAGAGGGCCAGCCTAGGTAGCTGGCATCTCTGGGCAGCTCCCAAAGGGGCTATCCAGGGCACAGTACCCTCCCCTCCTGTAGGTGCTCTAATCGGCCCCAAAGTTGGGTGATCTAGGCACACCACTGGTGGGGGTACCACTACTGAGGGGTCAGTGAAACCACCAAGACCAGGCTGTAGAGCTATGGTGGCCTGCACCACTGCCTGCTGGTCAGCACCCCTGACCCTAGTCTCAGTAGCCACCGATCCCACCTCAGAAGGGGGCTGACTCCGGCCTGTTGAGGAGACTACTGGGCTACCCACCTCAACAGCCAACCCCAAAGGGTTAGACTGTGCGTCTGACTCAGAGGTCGACTCCGCCTCCGAGGAGGTAGAGCCCGAGGCTCTGTGCCAAACCGTAGGAGGGTGGCCACTGCCATCCTTGCCAACAGGCCCAGAAACCAAAGCTGTGCCGGCGGTGCTAGTGCCTCCGCAGATTCACAGCGGAACCGCAGGGGCACAGCTCTATCCCGAACAAGAGCTCAAGAGCCGGGACCAGTCATGGCACCATCCGGCCCCACGGCGCCGCGAGCAGTGCTGAGGACAGAGACGGCGCAAACGTTGGCCCCAACGGCACCATCGGCGCCGACGATGGTGCCGCCTGGCCACATGGCGCCATGAACGGCGCCGAGGGTAGAGGCGGCACCGGAGGAATCTGAAGGCCCCATGGCGCCGAGCCCCAGGGACACGGCGCTGTGCTCAATCACGAGTCGAGACATGGAGAAAGACGGTGCCGTAGTAGCTCCCACGGCGCCACTAGCAGTGTTGGCGCCTCGAACGGCTCTGACAGAAGCCACGGCACCACGTGACAAGTCGGCGCCGATGATGACTCTGTCAGGGCCCACGGTGCCGCGAATGGCGCCGACCGATGGCGTCGAGGACAGCGCCAACCATGGCCTTGCAAACCGCGGGTCCAACACCAGGGGAGCTTTCACCCCCGAAGGAGCGACTGCCATGGCGGCACCTCCCGCCCGCCCCCCGGAGGAGCGGGACGGGCCTCCTGCGCCGCGGAAGAAGCCTCGGCAATGGCTAGGCTACTAGTAGCTGAGGCTCCCTCCTCCTCGGTCCATATAGAACCGGGAGGGGACCTGGAGGAAAGGCCAAGAAAGCGTGGCTTGGCCCGAGGAGTGCGCATCCGACCCCCGAAAGTCGGCGGAGCTTCGCACTTCCACATGCGTTGCTCAATGACCCGGTGGTCCATGGAAAAACAGGTGTCGCACGAATCCATGCCGTGAAGCGGGCCAAGACACAAAAGACACCGGTCATGCTGGTTGGTGACGGAATACTTTCGGCCGCATGGGCACCGTCACATGGGGGGCCGACCCGTCCTACAAGATTTCCTGCCCTCTGACCAAGACATGACCTACAGGGAAAAAAACACCAAAAACAGACTCAACGTCGCAGAAAAATATAATAATGGAAAGATCTTACCGGGCGACGTCGAGTATGGCAACACAGAATCGGCAGGAGGAACCGACGGACTTTGGCACCGAAGAAAAATAGCAATGGAGTCGAGAAAACTGCAAAGCAGGCCTCAAATCTTTTCTCAGCATCCCATAAGGTGACCTCTACAGTGGGAAACGAAGAACTGGCAGGCAGGCAGAGTCGACACAGCCTAACGGCCAACCCGCGAGCGCCATGCAGTGTGTCGGCCTCAAGGGCGGCGCCGATGGTGCGTCGGCTCCGCCTACCTTAAAAAAAAAAAAAAGGCTCCCGAGGGGTCCTGACCTCCAGCAGATACCCAACAGTGATGAATAGTGAAGACTGACACAGATAAGATCTGGACGATGAGAATCATTCCCCCCCCGTGCCTCCAGTTTGAGCAGTACCCTCTGAATTAGGGGAAGAGGAGGAAATGCATATAGAAATAATGTTGTCCACTGCAGCCTGAATGCATCCTGACAAAAAATACCAGGTCCTGGATTTCTGGAGCAGAAGAGAGGCCGTTTTGCGTTGAGTGGGGACACAAAAAGGTCCAGGTCTGGAGTTCTCCACTCTTCAAAGAGTGACTGAATGACGGTTAAGTCGAGAGACCACTCGTGAGGATCTGTCTCCATTCTGCTGAGACAGTCTGCCAGCTCGTTATGTACTCCTGACAGGTAAACCGCCTGAATCAGAGCCTTGTGCTCCAGGCACCATTCCCACACTCTCATTGCTTCCTTGCATAATGGTTTAGAGTGTGCACTGCCCTGTTTGTTGATGTAATACATCACTGCCTTCTTGTCCATTTGAAGGAGGATGTTCTTGTGACAGAGTATGTCCTTCAGAGCTCAGACTGCATAGAGGACAGCTCTCATTTCCAGGACGTTTATGTGATGTTGAGACTCGTCCTGAGTCCATGTACCCTGGGTGTGGCGATCCCGACAGTGAACTCCCCAACCCATCAGGGACGCATCTGAGGTAATGGAGATCTGATGATCCAGGGGGGTGAAGGGATATCCTTGCAGAAGACTGTTCTCCTGAGACCACCAGGTGGGTGACCTCTTCAGAGGTTCCGTTACCTTGATGAGACAGGACTGAGGGTGAGTGGTTGCAAGAGTGTAGCTAGAAATTTCCATTTTGTACACAGTCTCCAACATTTACACCCCCCATTAAAAAATATACACATCCCTTCCAAATGACACCCCCCTCCAAACAAGTCAGATTGTACTCAGATGATTCCTCTACTCCCTAAAGAGATTATACATGCATCAGACCCTCCTCAGTGGCCTACACTAACCCAAATACTACAGATTAGAATGATAATATTAACAGAGTGGCTTATGGTTTGTGACAGGCACTCAACAAAACTGTACACAAATGTGTACAGTGAGTATGCCTGTCTACACCCTTGAGTGGTTGGGAACCACTGAGTATTGAGCATCCATTGAGAGGTTCTCATGTGGAGATGAGCCAAAGGTACAGTGAATACCGACGATGCCATGAGACCCAGCATCCGTTGCATCGAGAGAGCTTGCACTAAGCTGTGTTCTCTGATGAAGTGGGCCATCTGTAGGATATCGCTCCTTCTGTTCTCCAGAAAAGGAGCTTCTGCGAGGGCTGCAACTGTGACTTTTTGAGGTTCAGCAGGAATCCCATGGACGTGAGGAAGTCTGAGGCCATGGCCACGGCCTCCAGAGACTCTTGCCTGGAGGGGCTCACTAGAAGCCAGTTGTCCAGATATGGGAATACTTGGATTCCGATTTTCCTTAGATGAACCGTGAGAACTGCACAGCACTTTGCAAAAACTTGAGGCGTCAAGGATAGTCCAAAGGGCAGGACTCTGAATTGATAGTGCTGACCCAATGCCACGAACCTTATGTATTTGTGGTAATCTGGGTGTATGAGAATGTGCTGGTAGACATCCTGCATGTCCAGGGAGGTTAGCCAATCGTGTTGATGAATAAAAGGTAGCAGGGTAGCGAGTGATATCATCTTGAACTTTTCCTTGTTAAGGAATTTGTTTAACTTTCTGAGATCCAGAATAGGGTGCATGCCGCCAGTTTTCTTTGGAACCAGAAAGTAATGGGAGTAGAAACCTGTGTTTCTTTGGTCCAGCTGAACTACTTTTACTGCCCTGCTGTTCAGAAGGCCTTGTACTTCGGAAGCAAGAAGGTCTGACTGTGCCGGACCCGTTTGTCTGATGTTATAGATCTCCACTGGTCATAGAACTGAGTCAGACGTCCTCCCACTGTCGAGGAAGAGTCCCCCTCCGGCAGCTGAGGTGGGACCTGGGACAGAAACTCAGAAGGTGGCACTGGGCGCTCTTGGGCCTTGTGCTTTCTGCTACGTTTTCTTTTGCAGCTGAGGGGTTGGTTTCTGTTAAAGCCTCCTCTGCCTTTGTCACGAAAGGACTGACGGTTGTAAAACTGATGCTTACTCCCACCTCCTTGAGAGGGAGCGGGCAGAGGTCTAGCTGTCTTAATGGTAGACCTAGTCTTCTGTGTGGCCTCTAGTGCTTGTTCCACCTGAGGCCTAAACAGATACATACCCTCGAAAGGTAAGGCCATGACTTTTTGTTAGGCATCATTCGAAAAACCCAAATTACGCAGCCAGGAATGGCGATGGGTGCAAATGCCAGCCCCTGCCACCCAGGAAGCAGTATCGAAAGCGTCCATTGCAGCTTTAATTTGTTGATTTTTGGACTCGCTATCTCTAGTTATGATCTGTAATAGCTCTGAGTTAACTTCCGACTCGGGCAGAGCTTCTACTGTTGCTTTGAGTAAATGCCAAAGAACATACTCATATTGAGAAAAATAGCTCTAGTAGCTGGCAATACGCATGCCCAGGGTTAAGGCAGCAAAGACTTGCTTACCCAAGGTGTCTATCTTGTGAGATTCTTTTGTTTATAGGATGGGCTGTAGATTCCTCAGGGAGGACAGCCTTATCATTCTCTGTCAGGACCACTATGGCATCAGCAAAGGCTTGTGAGGCCAGGATGGGGCGATCCTTGGGAGGAGCATATTTACTATCTATGGACTTGACCACAGAAGGAATAAGAGCCGGATTCTTCCACACCATCTGGGAAAGAGTCTCGAAAAAGGGCTGTACCAGAGGGGTTAAATCTATAGGGATTTCCAGAACATGTAGATATTGGAGATGCAGAAGATTCCCAGGATCGATTTCCATGGTCTGGAGAGAAGGAGTAGAATTTAAATTCTTAAGCAGAGACTTAAAGGAAAGGTCTTCAACAACAGGCTCTACAGGAGGACTGATCCCTGCCCCCAGGGCAGAATCGGCTTCAACATCATCACCCAGCTGAAGATCCGGATCGGGCTCAAAATCATCTTCTAACAGTCCAGAGGAGACTGTATAGACAGGAAAGGAATGAAAACCAGGAGGAAGAAGAGGAGGAGAAAGAATCGGAGTCGAAAACTTCTGGAAACTTGGTGGTGCCGTACACACCCTTGGCACTGTCGAGGAGAACGGCACCGAGTACAGAGATGGCGCCGACACAGAAAATGGCTCCACACATGGCACCGACAGGGGGCGCAGCACCGCACACGCTACCAACACCAACCCCAGCGCTGAGGATGGCACCAACAGGGCATACGGCACCGCAGATGGCACCGACACCACCTGTGGCGCGAAGAGGACCTCAGCGCCGGAGAAGCCGGCACTGCAGACGACACGCTCGCAGAAGTCTGAGAACTGCAATTTGAAGGTAAAGGATGAAAAATGGCAGGAGATAAAGGCATTGGTGTGGACCCTGTGCCGCAGCCATGTGAGGGGGAATAGACACTAGAGCGCGGAGTCAACAGCACCAAAGAAGGTGCCGCGTGACTAGGAAGTCCTAGCCACCCCACCTGCCAATCCAAAACCGACAGGCCTGAAGGCCCCAGCGATGGACTGGCTGGTTCTGGCAGTTGGGGCAACCTCCAAGCCCACTGCTCCATAAGAATGGCCCAATAGTGAAACTGCTCATTGGAAGCCCTCAATAGGCGGAAGGGCTCGGTGTCGAACAGACGGCTACCAGAGACAGAAACCGGTGACTCGAAGAAGCGGTTCTTGACCTAACAACCAACCGTCTACAACAGCAGACATACCAGAGGCGACCTCAAGTGATGCTGTTTCTTCTTTGACCCGTTGGGCTGAAGAAGAGCTTCGAGGTGGAAACGGTGCTGTGAATGGGACCATTTCTTTTTATGCTTTAGAGGACCACCCATCCCCGGAACACTGGACTGTCCGTTGTCAGACCCCGGAGAGAAAGCGGACCAGACCCGGCCCAGCTGACTGAGCAGCTTTCATACGAAGTCTCCCTACCGTCACCTGCCTCACTCATGGTTGACTCCATCAATGGAAGTCTGAAGACTTCTTTCTTGTACAAGTAAGTAATTTATTAAAATGTAATCAGTACTTTTCATGATAAAATACAAAATAATAAAACTGAAAACTGCTAGTTTGAGGTTTGACTCCCAGCGGGCGGGCAACGTCATCACTGAAGCACACTCAACGGCGGGAAAAAAGGAACCAAGGCGGTTGGAGGGTCGACGCCGAGATAGTCTATACCGCACAAGCCTGGCTCACAGTGCCGCTTCCTCGCGGCTCCATCTCGACACCGGCCCTCCTGAAAAGTTTGGCTCCCGGTGGGTCCTAGCGCCTCTGGCGTACTCCCATTAGTGTGAATGAGTGGTGGAGACTTTATGTCCAGGAAGACACACGATATTCTGAGCCAGGAGTACCATGTGATACAGATCCTGGTGGCAGCAGCACTAGCTGAGGTGTCATAGGAATCCACAGAAGCTTTCAGCTGATGACTACTGGACTCTATGCCCCTGGTGATAGTCTAGAGAAGCTCCATGTTAATGTCAGACTCTGGGAGGTTCTTGACTATTAACTGAAGAGAATTCCAAAGGATGTACTCGTAGTAAAAGAAATTGCCCTGATAACTGGCAATATGCATGCCCAAGGTTGCGGCTGCAAAAGCCTGTTTCCCCAAAGTGTCAATCTTGCAAGATTCCTTATTGATACGCCATGCAGAAGTCTCCTGGGGAGCATAGCCTTGTCATTTTCTGCAAGGACAACCACAGCATCTGCAATAGGTTGCGATGCTAGGAAGGATCTTTCTTTGGGGGGGCATATTTCCTATCTATGGCCTTGGCCACAGATGGAATTAGTGCCGGCCTGTCCCACGATGCTTGTGACAAGGTCACAAAAGAGGGGGGCACAGGAGGCATAAGGTTCATAGGAATGTTGGGAACATGGAGAAACTGGAGGCGTAAAAGACTACCTCGGTCTACTGAGGAGGTCTGTAGGTCCAGGGTTGAACCCATGTTCTTGAGGAGAGGCTGGAAGGACAGGTCCTCAAACAGAAATTCAGCCGAGATAGAAGGCTTGCCTTCCAAGTCATAGACCAAGTGATCCTCGATGTCGTCAGACAAAAACAAATCAGAATCGGACTCATCAAGTTCCACCTCCACACCTAAAAGGACAGGAGCTAGTCCTGCAAGACCGAAGCCTGGCCTAGGCAAAGGGTACACCAGCAACACTGGAACCCATATCAGCATCAAGGACACCGGTGCCGCACGTGGTACTCAGGAGTTCGGCACCGAACGCGGCACTGAAAAACTGGACGCCACACACGGCACTGAGGAACCCAGCACCAAGCGTGGCACCAAAGAACCTGACGCCACACGTGGCACCAAGGCACCCGACGCCACATGTGGCACTGAAGCACTCAGCAGCGCACACAGCACCAAAGCAACTGACGCTGCACACGGCACCAAAACACCCAACACCACACATGGCACCGAAGAATTCAACGCCGCACACTGCACAAGACAGGCTGGTGTCAATCGTGGCACCAAAGAGCATGGCGCTGCTCGTGAACCCTATCAAATCTAGAAGAAAAGGGGAAGGGAAGTGGTACCTGTGCTGGCTCCTTCGTGAAAACATAGTGACGGAGCAAGGCACATGGAACCGGCATCGGTGGCGTCGATACCGAAGACAGTAAAAAAAACTTTTGCCAGCACCGGAAGCATATCCCATCCCGAATGCCCCAGCCCAGTGGCTCCAAACCCCAAGGGCCCAGAGACCGGGTCCACCAGCAAGGCCAACCAATACAGACGCTGTACCCACTGCTCCAAAGAATGGCCCATTGATGAAACTGCTCACTGGAAACCCGTCAGAGGACAGGGAGCGACTCCGGTATCGGGAATCCCGGCCATTAAGGGCAGAGACCACTCGGGACCCCAGAGGGGTTGGAGTGGTTCTACCACTCTCCACTACCAAAGAGCCCCTCACAGACCTATCAGAGGATGACCTCGGGTGGCACCTCTTCTTCTTCGGCCAGGAAGGAGAAGAACTCGAGGCAGCGGAGCTGCGTACCCGACCTTGACCAGAATGAGACCTGCTTCTTTTCGTGCTTACGGGAGGACTGTCCTCCCTCCCGAGCACTGGACTACCAGTGGTCGGACCTCCACCTCCATAAAGAACGGTGGACAGGACACAGTCCCACTGCCAGAACAGCTTTCCAGTGAAGTGTCCCCACCATCACCGATACTGTCCATGCTCGACTCCGTCAATGGCAGGCTGAGAGAATTTCTTTCTTCACTTTTTTTTTTTTTAAATAATAAATAAATACTACTAAAACAACTTATAGTAATCAAAACTGAATGACTAGAAGCTGGTGTCATATAGACATGAAGATTTGACTCCCGGTGGGCGAGCGACATCTTCACTGAAGCGCACATAATAGCGGTGGAAAAAAGGAGCTGAGGCGGTTAGCCTCAGACAGCTAGTTTTGGAACCCACTCGGGAGAGAGCACTCTTACGCCTGGTACTCTAAAATGGGGATGGAGAAAGGATCTCTGATCTTGAAGTGGGTAGCCATCTGGGAAAAAGCAACCACCAAACAGTGTGGTTCATGATAAACTTAGCTGTAGAGTCAAGCCACACAAAAGTGAAGGTACTGGACTTCAGGAGGCTGATTTTGTCAAAATGGAGAGTGCCTCAGAAAAGCACTAGCAAACAGGCAAGAACGCGGGGTGGAGCAACAATGGGGAACGTCAAAAACGCCATCACAGAGGCAACAAGCCTTTGTGTGATGCAAATAAACAAATCAAAACGAAAGAAAAAAACACTATGGTTCTCAAAAGAAGTGGCGGGGAAGGTAAGGGAGAAAAAGATAGCATTCAGGAAGTATAAGGAAACACAGAAGGCGCAGGACAGAGAACTGTACCAGTTAAAGCAGAAGGAAGTGGGTAAGGCAGTCAATAGCAAAGACCCAAACCGAGGAAAAGATAGCCAACTCGGTTAAGAAGGGGGATAAAACCTTTTATAGGTCCATTAGGGTGCAAAGAAAAACTAAGGCAGGGATACTGAGGCTGAACAAAGAGGCAGGTGGTTGGGCAGAGAGCGACAGTGAAAAAGCAGGGATACTGAAAGAATACTTCTGCTCAGTATTCACAATGGAAAAGCAGGGGGAAATACTTAATCCAGTCAATAGAAGCATTCTAGATAGGGGGGTTGATATTAGTCCTTTCACAGAAGAAAGGGTTCTGAAAGAACTCTTAAAACTGAACGTGGATAAAGCAATGGGGCCTGATGGGATTCACCCAAGAATTCTAAAAGAACTAAGGGAAGAACTAGTAACACCACTGACTACGATTTTAAATAAATCATGGGAGGATGGTGTGGTACCTGAGGACTGGAGGAGGGCAGATGTGATTCCCCATCACAAAAGTGGGACCAAGACAGAGGCAGGAAACAACAGACCTGTCAGTTTGACCTCAGTGGTAGGAAAAATGATGGAATCACTTCTGAAAGAAAGAACTGTTGAGTACCTAGAGGCCAGTGGGGCAAAGGACCCAAGGCAGCATGGATTCACAGCGGGAAGGTCATGTCAGACAAATCTAATTGATTTCTTTGATTGGGTGACCAAAGCAGTAGACCAGGGAGGGGCTGTGGACATGGCCTACCTAGACTTTAGCAAGGCAGCTGACACAGTCCCGCACAAAAGATTAATAAACAAATTAGCCAGCCTGGGAGTGGGTCCCAGGATGGTAGCCTGGGTAAACACTGGTTGGACAACAGGACACAGCAGGTAATAGTAAATGGAGTCTACAGTGTAGAAAGGAGGGTTACTAGTGGGGTACCGCAGGGTTCAGTACTGGGGCCGGTCCTTTTTAATGTCTTTATAAGTGACATTGCAGAGGGACTGGAAGGGAAAGTATGTCTCTTTGCAGACGACACAAAGATCTGCAACAGGGTTGATACACAAGGTGGGGTGGAAAGGATGAAAAGGGACTTGGCAAGGTTGGAGGAATGGTCAAATGTATGGCAGCTTAGATTCAATGCAAAGAAGTGCAAAGTAATGCACCTGGGAAACAAAAATGAAGGGGAAGAGTACACAATGGGGAGTGAGATACTGACAACAACAAAAATGGAAAGGGACCAGGGGGTAGTCATATCAGACAACCTAAAGGTGGGCCAGCAATGAGAGAAGGCAGTAGGGACGGCTGGGGGGGATACTGGGATGCATAGGGAGAGGAATCACCAGTAGAAAACAGGAAGTTGTTGGCCCTCTGTACAGACAGTTGGTAAAACCACATCTAGAGTACTGTGTGCATATCTGGAGTACTGTGTGCAGTTCTGGAGACCCCATCTCCACAAAGACATAGACAACGTGGAGGCTGTCTGGAGGAGGGCAACCAAAATGATGCAGGGTCTACATCAGAAGACATATAAAGAAAGACTAAAGAAACTAAAGATGTATAGCCTCGAGGAAAGGAAGGAGAGGGGGGACATAATAGAAACTTTCAGATACCTCAAGGGAATCAACAAAGTCCAAGAGGGTAGCGTCTTTCAGAAAAAGAGATGTGCAAAAACAAGGGGGCATAATCTGAAGATAGAGGGGGGACGGCTCAGAGGTAATGTGAGGAAGTATTTCTTCACAGAGAGGGTTGTGGATACATGGAACAGCCTTCCTGAGGAGGTTGTAGAGTCAAAAACAATGGGGGAATTCAAGAATGCATGGGACAGACATAAGGCAATTCTAGTGGGGGGTAGGAGGAAGTAGGCTGTTGGTTAACTAGGATCTGCAGCTTATCCGTTAGGTAGGGAAATGGGCAGACTAGGTGGGCCAAGGGGTCCTTATCTGCCGTCAAATTCTATGTTCTGGAGGTCGGCTGAGATAGCCTAGACAAGTGCGAGCCAGTCACGCGGTATCGCGCACGCAACTCCTACCTTGGCGCCGATCCTCCTGAAGATTTTTGGATCCTGCTGGGTCCTAGCACCTCCAGTGTAGTACCCAGCAGTATGAATGAATGTTGAAGACTGAGTCCAGGAAGATAAACTGGTTTCTTTTGTCCTAACCGGAAGGGGGTGGGGGGAAGAGAACCTTCCAACAAGAAAATCTGCAGTTGAATTTTTAAATCAAAACCTAGAGAGCCGGTTAGTTGGAAGGCGGGGGGTCTTGACCCACACTGTATAGGCTGTACTCGGAGAAGTTCACTGTAAGCCCAAGGAATCCTGCCCCACAGAGGAGTGGGCCTGTGACATACTGTACTATATCTCAAAACCCTTTTACAAGTCATGAACAGCTGGTGGGAGCCAGGAGGTGTACACAGAGACGGTTAAGGGAGATTTAGGGAGGTTAAGGAACACTATGGGGGTTTCGTACAGATAGAGAAAGAGAGTGAACGTTAAGCACAGGGAGGGTAAATGATTTGCAGTACTCAAGGCCACAGAATACATGGTGGTGGTGGTGGTGGTGAGACTCCAACCTGGATCTCAAGAATTGCAGTACTGTAACCTAAATTATACTTCACTCTTTGAAATCACATATTGTTCTGTACCAAAACAGTGAGCATTTTAGTTTACCCCCATTAATACATGAGATTATCCCATGGCTTCTTACCTTAAGTGGGAACATGGTAACTCTCTCTGGAGCATCAATGTTGTACCAAACACAGAGGTTACCTCTGTTCTGTGCCACAACCACATCACTGCCTGGCACCCACTGAACATACGAGCAGTAATTCAGGATTGTAGTCTTAGAATTGCTTTCAATATCATACAGGTGCAACTAGATAAAGACATGATAAAAACTACTTTACAATCCATACTTGAGCTTTTCAGAAATACAAAACAACCTGCAGTATATACAAAGCCAGTTAACAAGTCTATGAAAATGGGCATTGGTCACAGAGCAGAAGAGAATTTCTCATTTTACAGTTCTTATCTTGAAGCACTTTGCAAAGTCCTGAGCAAAATACTGGAAGAGGAGTGGCTGTATAAAGGCGAATGAAGCAGTTACTATGTTCTCTGCAACATCCCACACATATCATGGGCAACAGTGCTAGAATCAGTTTCATTGACAAAAGAAAGGCAGGCCAGGACACCAGAGTAATCGCATGCCCCTCGAGCAAAGTGCCATGAAGCTGGTAATTTTCATCTGGGCAACTATTTACCTTCATTCAAGGTCTTATCTGAAGGATTGCCCCTTCAATAAGGCAACACTGTCTTACTATTGAATAGCTCAGTCCAAAGTTTGGGGCTTGCATTCAGGATCGTTTGACCAGAGGACAGAGATCACAACAGGATTTTCAAAGCCTCCCTCTCCTCAAATGTATCAGGCATGATATTCAGTCAGCAGACAGGCAGCTATGGAAATAAAAGTTACATACTGTACTTACCATAACTGTTGATTTTCCTGAATATCTTCTCCACAGATAACCACTAATAGGTCTGTTCTGGAGGTGCCAGGACCCCCCCAGGAGCCAGAACTTTTCTAGAGGGCTGGCGGCACGAGTAGGCACTGCACACACATCATTACACACACACCCGCTGGTATACAGTGGTGCCAGCCCCAACCACCTCAGCATCTTTTTTACTGAGGAGGTGAGCTGCATGAACCTAATGAGTAACCTATGCACTTAACCTAGGGGCATAATATAGCCCTTGTGGCCATCGCAAGAAAGGCCACTAAACTCAGTAAATGCAAATTATGTACCTATTGTAATTCTTGATCTTACTGTATATCCTCACCATTCATCACTGGTGGGTGTGACGTAGACAGCCAGCTCTGAGTGCTCAAGTGCTGTATTAATTGTTTTTATTACATATAAAATATGTGATGGAAAGGTCAGTTCGACATACTGTTGAGTAACGGAAACCATATTTGTCAAGGCCAGAAGGGAGCAATGAGGATCATTTTGTCCCCTGGGACTCGAACTTGAGAAGTACCCTCTGAATTAGAGGAAGAGGAGGAAAGGCGTATAGAAAGTGTTTTGTCCACTGCAGCCTGAATGCATCCTGACAGAAAATGCCAGGCCCTGGATTTCTGGAGCAGAAGAGAGGCAGTTTTGTGTTGAGTGGGGATGCAAAAAGGTCCAGGTCTAGAGTTCCCCACTCTGTGAATAGTGAGTGCACCACGGTTGAGTTGAGAGACCACTCGTGAGGATCTGTCTCTGTTCTGCTGCGACAGTCCGTCAGTTCGTTCTGCACTCCCGGCAGGTAGACCACCTGAATTAGCGCCTTGTGCCCCAAGCACCATTCCCACACCCTCATCGCTTCCCTGCATAAAGGGTAAGAGTGAGCATCGCCCTGCTTGTTGATGTAATACATCACTGCTTTGTTGTCCGTTTGAAGGAGAATGTTCTTGTAACAAAGAATGTCCTTCAAAGCCCGGACTGCATAAAGAATGGCTCTCATTTCTAGGATATTTATACGAAGCTGGGACTCGTCTTGAGTCCATGTACCGTGGGTGTGAAGATCCTGACAGTGGGCTCCCCACCCCATCAGAGACGCATCCGTGGTAATGCAGATCTGGTGATCCAGGGGAGCAAATGGATATCCTTCCAGAAGGTTGTCCTCTTGCGACCACCAAGTGAGCGACCTCTTCAGAGGTTCTGTCACCTTGATGAGAAAGGACTGAGGGTGAGTGGTTGGGGACCACCGAGTACTGAGCATTAATTGAGAGGTCCTCATGTGGAGACGAGCTAGGGGTACAGTGAACACTGAGGATGCCATGAGACCCAGCATCCGTTGCTTCGAGACAGCTCGAACCGAGCTGTTCTCCCTGATGCATCGGCCCATCTGTAGGATATTGCTCCTTCTGCCTTCTAGAAGAAAGGCTTTCACACAAGAGGTGTCCAGAAGTGTTCCTATAAAAAGGAGCTTCTGGGAGGGCTGCAACTGTGAGAAGGACGACCTCATCATTCTCTGCCAAGACTACAATAGGGTCCGCAAAGGCTTGAGAGGCCAAAATAAGTCGATCCTTGGGAGCAGCATGCTTCCTATCTATGGACATAGCCACTGAAGGAATGAGAGCAGGATTATTCCATACCATTTGAGAAAGCGTCTCAAAGGAGGGCTGTAGCGGGGCAGTTAGATCAATAGGGATGTCCGGAACATGAAGGTACTGGAATCTTAAAAGCTTCCCAGGATCGATATCCATAGTCAGGAGAGAAAAAGTGGAGTTCAAATTTTTCAGCAGAGACTTAAATGACAGGTCCTCAACCACAGGCTCTGCAGCAGGATTAGATCCTGTTCCTTCCACAGTATCACCCAGCCTAAGGTTTGGGTCAGGCTCAATATCATCTCCTGACAGCCCAGGAGGGACTGTATGGACAAGAAAGGAGTGAAAATCAGAAGGAAAATAGGAGGGAAAAGGGTTCGGAGTCGAGGAGCCCTGAAGACTGGAAGACGACCAGTCAAGTCTCGGCGCCGAAGAAGAGCATGGCACCGCCTGGCTCAGCACAGCGCACGGTGCCAACAGAGCCCTCGGCGTCGAGGACGGTGCTGAAAAGCCACACAGCGCCAAGAGCGCGCTGTTGAACTAACAGCACCAGTTACGGCCCAAAAGGCTGCTACGTAGCCAACGCAAGCGGCGCCCGACACTCCTAACCGTGCCGAGGACGGCGCCAACAGATGCATCGACGCCGAGCAACCCATCGATGCCAACGGAGCCAAAACCAACGCAGGGCCCCGAAAACTGAGATTTGAGGAAACAGAAGGAAAAATACCAGAAGATAGAAGCATCGGTGTGGCCCCCTGCATCGCAGCCAAGTAAGTGGGGAAAACACCTGAGCGCGGAGTCGACGGCACCGAAGAATGCGCTGTGTGACTAGGGAGGCCCAATCGCCCTACCCCGATCCCCCGAAGGGTCTGAGGGCCCCTGAGTGACCGGGCCAGGCAGCTGGACCAACCTCCTAGCCCACTGCTACATCAGGCAGCCCAGTGATGAAACTGCTCATCTGAAGCCCTACCAGAAGGTGGGAAGGCTGGCGTTCAAGAGAGGTCGAGACTAGAGACAGAAACGCGACTCGGAGGAGACCGGCAACTGACCCCAATGACCAACCTTCGACAGACATACCAGAAGGTGACCTCAAGTGATGCCTTCTCTTTCTTGACCTACGGGTCGAAGAAGAGCTCGAGGCCGAACGGTGCCGAGAGTGTGTCCGCTTACATTAGCCTGGGACCGCCTCCTCGGGCACTGGACTGTCCATTGTCAGACCCCCCCTCCGGAGAGGGCGGCAGACCAGACTCAGCCCGGCTCACTGAACAACTTTCATACGAAGTCTCCCTACCGTCACCTGACCCGCTCATGGTCGACTCGGTCAATGTAGGCTGAGACTTCTTTCTTGTAATAAATTATATCAAGTGGAACTTTATTTAAGAAATACTACAAAATAAAAAAAAAAATGAAAACTATGCCTAGTTTGAAGTTTAACTCCCAGCAGGCAAGCAACGTCGTCACTGTAGTGCACTCGATGGTGGGAAAAAAGGAACTGAGACGGTTGGAGGGTCGACGCCGAGATAGTCATTGCCGCATGAACGGAGGCTCGTGGCACCACTCCTCGTGGCTCAATCTCTGACGTCGACCCTCCTGCAAAAAGTTTGCTCCCGCTGGGTAATAGCGCCTCCGGCGTACTCCCATCAGTGTGAATGAGTGGTGGAGACTTTATGTCCAGGAAGATCAGGATGCTTGTTAAGAATGGGGGTTGCAAGGACTTATAAGAGAGCTGAACTGCAATTGCTAGAAAGACAAAAGGGACACAGAGACTGAAGGAAAACTCTGATGGATGTTCTCTATTTTATTTTGCTCTTGTAAATAGTTATACTGAACAAGTTTATTTTTTTATGTTATTGCTAGTGTAAATAAATATTTTTGGTTAATTCTATAACTACTCCTGGTATTCCTATGCTTCCTGACCTGTGCCTCGACGACAGATGGTGTCAGCCTAAGTGGGATTTACGCAGTGCATACCCTAAGACAGGAGTTTTGAGTGTGGGTACTGGACCTAGTACCAGGGAAGCATAGAGGAAGGTATGGATTCTGCAGCAGCAAGTCCAGGAATGGTTAACAGGAGAATGGAAGCCAACTAGCAGAGACAGAAGTCCAAGCTGAGACTGTACAGCCAACACAAGTTATGGAAAAAGAACAGGCAGTGACAGAACCTAAAAGCCTGATGGACTTTTTCAAACGGTGGGTTATACAACAAAAATAGACTGAAAAGCAGAGAGAAAAAGAGATTTAACATTTAGAAGCACAGAGGAGAGAAGAGATGCAGCAACAGGAGCAGCAGAGGAAAGAAGAGATGCAGCAACAGGAGCAGCAGATAAGAGAAGAGATGCAGTGACAGGAGCAGTGATGGCTGGACGCCTTGCAAGCTATCAAGGGCAGAGGATCTGGCACACATCCAGATGAGCAATAAAATGCAAACAACTTAAAAGCCATTAAATTTACAAAGTTTTGTCCCTCTGATGGTATCGAGGCCTGCCTGACACAAAATGAAAGGGTTGCCACAGCCTGCCAATGGCCAAAGCAGCAATGGACAATCAGACTGGTACCCTACCTGACAGGGAAAGCCCAACTTCCCTACAGCAAAATGGACACTGCACAGTCTGAGAACAATGACCTGGTGAAAAGCGAAATCCTGTAAAGGTATGACATCTCCAGAGAGACCTACAGGCAGAGATTTCGATATCTGAGGTACAGCTCAGTCGACAATCCTCGAGAAGCCTTCACCCGACTCAAAGAACTCCTGATAAAATGGCTCAAGAGAGCAAAACAGTCCCACAGATCATCGACACATTTGCAATGGAACATCCTGCCTACAGATGTGCAGCTCTGGGTAAAGGAACACTGACCAGAGTGGGGAAAAGGCTGTTTCTTTGGCCAGGGACTACAAAAAGGCCAGACAGACGCCACAGCAGCAAGGTAACAGCCAAGCACCGATAAGAAACTCTTTTTCCCATTTAAAGTTCAAGTCTGATAAGAACTCTGGTGGGGGTAACAAATCTGTGCCCAAAGACATTATTTGCTATAACTGTAATAAGCCAGGCCATATTGCAAGAAACTGTCGTAAGGAGAGTGGCACTGGAGCAGATTTGTCCTTGGCAAATTGGGGCAAGTACTTAACAGATGTGAAGGTGGGGCATAAGACTACAAAGGGGTTCATTGAATCGGGAAGCAGACAGACCCTAGTGCATGCTAAAGTGCTGGGAAAACACTGTGCAAAGGGACCAGGTACTGGTGTCATCTGCATCCATGGGGACACTCAATACTATCCCACCAACCAAGTGACTCTGACCATTAAGGGTGTGTCACACCAAATGAAAGTGAGGGTGGTACCTAAGTTACCTATACCTGTGATTATTGGAAATGATTTTCCAAGATTTACTGAGTTAATCTCAGAGGAACTGAACCCTGCAGTTTCAGCAGCAGTGGTAACAAGAGCTCAGGCAAAGAAAATCTCAAATGGTGGGGGCACTTTTCCTTTCAGTGATTTGATTCAGACTTGTTTTGAGCACAGCTCCAAGATTTGGAAATCCAGGAAAGAAAGACGATGCCTGAAGAAACTGTGGCAACAAATGACTGATGGACATAAGCGGTTATCATATTAAAATGCTGAAACTAAATTGATAACCAATTGTGATTTTCTTTCAGAACAAGCTAAAGATGTTTCTCTCCAGAGTAACTTTAAGAAGCTGGGGGTGAAACCAAAACAGGGTGGACCAATGTTTAAAAAACGTAATGGGTTACTGTACAGAGTCTGGGTTAAACCTCAGACACAGGAACAGACAGAACAATTTGTTATACCACAGAAGTATAGAACAGAGTCATTAGAGATAGCACATGATAGTCCTATGGCTGGTCACTCAGGGAGGGATTGCACCCTTGCCAGATTGCTGAATAGATTTTACTGGCCTGGAATTTATGAAGATGTGTTGCTACCTATTGTAATTCCTGTGCTGAGTGTCAGAAAGTAGCCCCAGTCACTAGAAAAGACAAGGTGCCCCTGGTGCCCCTACCCTTGACAGATGTGCCTTTTGAGAGAATTGCAATGGATGTGGTTAGTCCTTTAGACAAAAGTAAAAAAGGTAATAGATTTATCCTGGTAGTATGCAACTATGCTACTTGATACCCAGAAGCAGTTTCAATGCATACTGCTTCTTCAAAAGTGGCAGCAGAGCTTGTAAACATTTTCAGTAGACTGGGCATACCTAAATAAATTTATTGATCAGGGTAGTAATTTTTGGTGCTGCATTACTTAAGGAGCTATAAAGATTACTAGGTATCACTGCCATACAAATCTCCCCATCACCCTCAGAAAGACAGTCTTGTTGAGTATTTTAACCAAAACCTAAAACGCATGTTAAAAAGGTTTGTAAAAAGGGGAAGGGGAAAGATTGGGACCAATACTTGCCTTACCTACTTTTTGCTTACAGAGAAGTGCCACAGGCATCAACAAGGTTTTCACCATTTGAAATGCTGTATGGTAGTCAGCCAAGAGGGTAACTGGATGTGACAAAAGAAACGTGGAAAGATAACCCCACTCAGAAACAATCTATAAAGTCTTATATGTTTGCCCTAAGAAAGAAGTTGGCAAAATATGCTGAAATTGCCCATAGTAATTAGGAAGAGGCCAAAAACCAGCAGAAGGTATATTATGACCATGGGGTAAAAGAAAAAGTTTTTGAACCAGGTGAAAAGGTTTTGCTACTGTTACCCACAACAGAAAATAAACTGTTAATGAAGTTGCAAGGGCCTTATAGAGTGCTTAGATGTACTTGCACCATTTACTACGAGATTGAGACCCCTGACAGGAAAAATCCTACTAAGATATACCATGCTAACCTCCTCAAGAAATGGGTTGAAAAAATGCCAAAAGCTGCTTTGCTAGTTTTACCAGAAATTGATAAAGAAGATATTGATGTAGCTTATGATATACTGGAACAAACTGTAAATGCTGATGCTATAAATATGAATGTCCCCTTAACCTCAGAACAAACTACAGACATTCATAATGTGCCAAAGACATTTAAAAGTACATTTACCACAGTATCAGGCTGAGCAAAAGGGGTTGCGCATGTAATAGTGACAAGGAATGCTCGTCCAATTAGGCAAAAGACATACAGGTTACCAGAGTGGTTAAGAGCTGACGTGGTTAAGGAAATACAAAAAAATAAAAGAATTGGGCATCATAGAGGAGTCGAGAGTGCTTGGTCATCTCCAATGGTAATTGTAAACAAAAAAGAAGGGGTGTCAGAATCTGCCTTGATGTCAGGAAACGTAATCAAGTGTCAGAATTTGACAGTTATCCTATGTCCAGAATAGATGATTTGGTGGACAGACTGGGGAGTGCAAAGTATATCAGTACCCTTGATCTCAGCAAGGGTTACTGGCAAATACCTTTAGCTAAAGAATCCAGAGACAAAACTGAATTTGCCACTCTTGTTGGATTCTATCAGTTCACCACCATGCCCTTTGGTTTACATGATGCGCCAGCTACATTCCAGCGGTACAGAGATGTAACTTTTTCCCTTCACACTGGTTATTGTGCTGCACACCTGGATGATGTTGTGGTGTACTGTCCAGTCTGGAAAAGCCACCTGGAACACCTACGAGCAGTTATCCAAGCTATCAAAAATGCAGGTTTGACTATTAATCCTACCAAATGTGCATTGGGCATGCAGGAAACCAGAAATTTGGGCTGAGTGTTGGAAAATGGAGAAGTTAACCCAGAGGTTTCTAAAATAGAAGCTGCAGCTAAAAATCCTGTCCCAAAAACAAAAAAACATGCCAGGTCATTTTTTAGGGCTGGCTGGTTATTATCGGAAATTTGTTCCCAACTTTGCAGAGTTAGCTACTCCCCTCACTGAACTCACAGAGAAACGGTACCCAAATAATGTGAAATGGACCGCAGAGTGTGATGAAGCTTTTCTGGCCATTAAGGCTGCATGATATTCAGCTCCTGTTTTAAGAAGCCCAGACTTTGAGAAACCATTTTTGTTACAAACAGATGCATCACAGATAGGCCTAGATGCAGTACTGAGTCAAAATACAGATGGGACAGAAGAAAAAATTACTCACCTTAGTAATGTTGTTTCTTCTAATGGAGTCTTGCTATATTATAGACATTAGCAGTTTGATCCAGCTCTAGAACTGCCCCGGAGTGAAATGGTTAAAACCATTCCAAAACAGAATTTTGGCACGAGAGCAGCTCTATCTGTGTCATTTCAAACTTGAACTGTCAGATCTTTACGAACCAAACTCACTAAGGTATGTGTGGAAGCTGTAACCTACACTAGCCAAATGGCTACCTAAATAATAACAACCATTGATGGTCCCAACACCCACGACTCAAGTCAGGGGACCAGAAATACTAACATCATTCTAATAATATGAAAATGGAACATAAGTATAATAAAACACACACACGCGTACACATACACACACCCAAAGTCCCAAAGGGGACAAAATGCTAAAAGGACATAAGTAGTGCCCACACTAAGTTGCCCGCACCCCACCAAGTAGAGGTTCTGAGAGGGGCAGGTTGTGGGGGAGGTCTATAATATATCAAGACTCCATTAGAAGAAACAACATTACTAAGGTGAGTAATTTTTCCTTCAAACAACATGAAGTCTTGCTATATTATAGACATTAGCAGAATACACAGCAGTACCTCCATGGAGGAGGGGCAGAACCTACTTAGGGAATAGGCTCTGAAGAACAGCTGTGCTAAACCGAAGCATCTCTCCTGGCCTGGACATCCAGGGGTAATGCTTGATAAAAGTATGTACCGTTTCCAAGTAGCAGCCTGGCAAATCTCTAATAAAGGGATATCTCTGGCAGCAGCTATAGGCAGCTGCACTGGTAGAATGAGCCCTCAAACCGGGGGCTCTGCCCACTTTCTGATAACAAAACTGGATACAAGAGACAATCCACCTGGCTATTGATCTCTTAGTGGCAGGTTTGCCTTTCCCAACTTCACCATAGGTAAGGAAAAGTTGGAGGGATTCGAAACTGTGACCTTTGGTACGCTCTATATAATAACTAAGAGCTCTCTTAACATCCAGGCTGTTCAACCTCCTCTCACCCGAACAGGAGTGATCAGTGAAAAATACTGGAAGGGAGATAGATTGATTAAGATGGAAATCTGAAACCACCTTAGGCAAAAACTTCCCTATTAGTCCTAAGGACTACCTTATCCCTAGTGGAAAGAAATAAAGTCAGTCTCCACTGACAAGGCCTGCAATTCACTTATGCGTCTGGCAGAAGTGATAGCAGAAAAACAGTTTTCCAAGTTAGGTACTTAAGCTCTGCAGAAGACAGAGGTTCAAAGGGGTTGCATTAACTGGGCAATGCAAACATTAAGGTCCCAAGCAGGGCGGTTCCGAAAGGAGATTAGTATGGAATAATCCTTAAAAACTTGGAAAACATAGGATGAGAGGAAAGAGGTGACTTTCCTGCTGACACAAAAGCAACACAGCTGCCAAATGAACTCTCAGGGTAGCTGGTCTGAGACCCAAGAATTAGATGTACCATGTAATCTAACAAAATGGGCAATTCAGCAGATTCTGGGAAATATTTCTCCCAGCACACCAAATGGAAAACCTTTTCCATTTAGAACTATAAGCAGCCCTAGTGGAAGGCTTTCTGGAAGCCTTTAGGATCTCAAGAACACCCTGAGAGAGTGTAAATCAGCAAACTCTAACTCCTCAAGAGCCAGGCCTTGAGGTCGAGGATTGAGGTCGGATACCAAACCCTTCCCTGGGCACAAGTCAACAGATTGTGATTCCTGAGGAGGCACAGGGGAAGATGGACTGTCAGAGACAGAAGGAGTGGGTACCAGGGCTGCCTGGCCCAATCCGGGCAATCAGAATCACCCTGCAGGCTGAGATCTGATTTTGACTAGTACTTTGAATAGGAGAGGAAAGGGAAAGCATAGAGGAACTTCCTCCCAATCAGAAGAAGGCATCCAGGGAACTGGGCCCAGCACTGGAGCCTGCAACAGAACAGAGAAGTCTGTGATTGTCTGGGGCTGCAAAAGATCTATCTGAGGGATGCCCCACCTGGCAAAACTATCCCCAGCACTTGAGGATCCAGGGACCATTGTGATGGCCTGGAAATCCTACTGAGGGCATCCACTAGGACATTGCCTTCCCTGGAAGATGAACTGCTATGAGGAAGTGTTCAGGGAATAGGCCAGAGACCACAACTTCATTGCCTGGTGCACAAGGTCAAGACCGAGTGCCCCCTGTTTGTTGATGTACCACATTGTTGTGGTGTTGTCTGTTCTGACTTGTATCACCTGTCGTGGACAGATGCAGAAAAGCTTGAAGAGCTAAAAAGACAGCTCTGAGTTCAGAAAATTGATGTGGAGCAGAGATTCCTGGGGGACCAAACTCCCTGAGTGGAAAGGTCGCCCATGTGGGCTCCCCAACCCAGAAGGAAGCATCTGTAGTGAGAGTCAAGTCGTGAGAAGGGAAAAGAAGGGACCCCGCTCTTAAGTGCTCTGATCCTGCCACCACTGGAGAGCTAGGATCAAGGTTCGAGTCACTGGGACCAACTTGGAAAGGGGTCTCTTCTCTGAGACCAAAAGGTTCTCAAGTGAAACTGAATGTCTCTCATCTGAAATCTGGCTCCCTGCACACAGCTGTGGATGCAGCCATGTGCTCCAGGAGCTGCAGAAAGTGTCTTGCTGGTCGAGAGACCTGCAGAGTGAAGGAAGAGGCCAGAGCCACTAAATTCCTTACCCTTTCTGGGGAAGAAAGGCTCTGGCTAGCTTTGTGTCCAATTCTGCCCCTATAAAGGTGAGTACCTGGACTGGTTCCAGAACCGACTTTGAGGTTTAGCAGAAAACCCAGGGAGGAGAAGCTGCTGGGTGACCTGCAGGTGAGATTTTACCTGTTCTGGGACTGGCCTACAATGAGCCAGTCGTCTAGATAGGAAAAACAGCAATCCTCTGCCTCCTTAAGTGGGCCACTGCCACTGCTAGACACTTTGTGAATACCCTTGGAGCAGAGGCAAGGCCGAAGGGCATTGCTCTGAACTGGTAATGACCTGAGGGCAGTTCGAATCTGAGGTACTTTCGATGGGATCTTCTGATTAGGACATGGAAATAGGCATCCTTGAGGTCCAGGAGGCTAGCCAGTCCCTGGCCTTAGGGAAAGTAAAATCATTGCCAGAGTTACCATTTTGAACTTTGGTTTCAAAAGATGCTTGTTCAGATATCTGAGATCTAAGATGGGCGCCATTCTCCTGTCTTTTTGGGGTAAGGAAGTATCTGGAATACAGACCCCTGCCCTGATGCAGGGGAGGAACCCTTTCTACTGCTCTGAGAGCTAACAGGGATGAGACCTCTGTTTCCAGAGCGAGGGTCTCTGAAGCACTTGCAGGTAGAAAAAGTCTGCTTCTCAACTTGGGAAACTTTTTGAAGCTGAGAACCAGACCCTGGCTTACTACTTCCAGAACCCACTTGTCTGAGGTTAAATAAGCCCAATTCTGACTGAAGTAAGCCAGCCTGCCCCCCACTGGTACAGGAGAATCGGCCCTGGGCACCCCATCAGGGTGCCTGTTTCGCAGGAGCTTTAGGCTGGGGGGTGGGAGCAGGTCTGCCCACCCCTCGTCTGCCCCTGCCTCTGAAGAAGCCCCTCTGAGCATAGCCAGAGGAGGCCTGAGTCTGGTAGAAGGCCTGTGAAAAGGCCTACCCCTACCCCTGGGGCATGCCTTTGAGGAGTGGCTTGCCGCTCCTTAGCCGGGCACTCTTCTAAGTAGTCCTATATTCATCCATCTTCTTCATGTAATTCTCTGTCTGCTCTCCAAACAGAAATTTCCCACCTAAGGAAAATCCATAGCCTTAGTCTGGGTATCCTGTGACAAACTAAGTACACCTGAGCCAGGCCAACCTCTGAAAGCTACAGATGTGGCCATGACCCTAGAGGAAACATCATTAACATCCACAGCAGCATGAAACTGAACCTTAGAGGCTTCAATGCCATCAGCAGCCACCTGTTCTAGTTCACTAGCCAGCTGGCCATGGGCCGCTTGCCAATTGCATAACAGTATCCCATCTAGATTTCTGATACCTAGCTACATAAGCCATATAATTTGCTTGCCTGAGTCCCAGAGAGGCTGCCATATATTGTTTTTGCCATGGCATCAATCTTCCTGGAATCCTTGTCAGGAGGATGTGAAGCCAAGGAATAATAGCTTTATCACAGGCAGCAGCCTGAACTACCTAACATGACTGCATTGCTGAGAAAGGAATTCTGTATCAGGGCCTGACAATGTATACCTTCTGTCCATCTTTTATCTACAGGAGGCACAGAAGTAGGAGCTTTAAAATTTTAATTGTTTGTTTCCTAAAAGACTTATGTAAAGGAATAGACAATCTCCTAGACTCTGGAATATCCATAATTTCTACAAAATCAGGCTCCTCTTGCTCATCACAGCCTCTTCTAAAGGAAGCTGGAGGGTTTCAGCAACTTTTTATAAAACATAAAATGAGATGGGGACTCAGACAGCATAGGGGAGATTCTAAAGGTCTGTCTGGGGAGATGTCGGTTCAATGGGCACACCCAGACCTTCCAGCCACATTCATACTGTTCACAATCCTCCTCCCCTCCTCTGGTTCATAAAATTCCTCAATATCATAATCCTGAACCACTGGGACCGGACGAACCGACCTTTTACCAGATAGTGGTGGTTCAGACGGACCCTGAGACAATGACTGGACAATTTGTATGGCTTTTGCTATCTCTGCAGCAGTTGGAGAAGGAATTTTGGACTCCAGACCTGCTGATTTTCTTGTTTTTTTACTGGAATTGGTTCCTCAGAACCAGCTTTTCTTTTGCCCGAGGAAGTCTGGCCCTGGTCAGAGGGCACTCCCTCTGGTTCGGTTGGCACCGAACCGGGCTGGCCATCCGGGTCAGCGGACTTTTTGGCCTCTCATTCCCTGAGCCTGCCCAATCTTTTTCCAGGGTGGCTGCAGGGAAATTCTTATACCTGGCAGTCTGACTGGGTGGTCAAACCCCAGACAATAAACACATGTGTGTGTGGGTCAGCCTTGGCAAAGACTCCCACAGCATCACAGTGTTGAAACCAATCAGGCCGGTTTTCTTTTGGGTTTCTCAGACATAATGCCAGCCTAATCAAAAACTTGCCCTTTTAACGGCAGTGCCAGGCAAGACACCCTTATCGGTTCCTAACCGTGTCACGGGTATTGGAAAAAAACGTAATAAATCCGTTTTTTTTAGAACCGATAAGAACCGGGAACCGCACTCTAAAATAGTAACTTTTAGTTTTAAATGAGTTTTAAACCCACTGATCGGTTCAAAACCGAACCGATAACTTACAAGTTCCACACAGACAAAACCTTCATTTACTTACGGTTACCA
Organism: Neoceratodus forsteri; assembly: GCA_016271365.2. Taxonomy (NCBI): domain Eukaryota; kingdom Metazoa; phylum Chordata; order Ceratodontiformes; family Ceratodontidae; genus Neoceratodus; species Neoceratodus forsteri. The sequence goes on along the minus strand of CM057452.1, from coordinate 1,504,611,952 downwards.
CAGATAGAGCTTGAACCGAACGGTTTTGCGGTTAAAATAAAACTATTCTCGGTTAAATCCAACCGAGAAAACACTTTTAAACCGAAATGAACTGAGCAGAAGGAGAAATCTCCGGAGCGACTGTTCACTGAGGCGGAGTAAAGAATCTGACAGTTTAAGTTTGAAATGACACAGATAGAGCTGCTCTCATGCCAAAATTCTATTTTGGAATGGTTTTAACCATTTCACTCCGGGGCAGTTCTAGAGCTGGATCAAACTGCTAATGTCTATAATGTAGCAAGACTTCATGTTGTTTGAACATCCTATTCTGTATATAGGTAGGAAGTTGCATAATAGAGAGATAAGGTATTCCACCATTGAAAAGGAATGTTTAGCAGCAAAGTGGGCCATGGAGTCCCTTAAGTTTTATTTGCTAGGAACTGACTTTGTTCTTGTAACAGATCACAATTCTCTCTGTTGGCTTAACCAAATGAAAGATAAAAAATTCCAGAATCACAAGGTGGTACCTGGCACTACAGCCATTTAAATTCATGGTGATACACAAATCTTGTAAAAAGAACAGCAATGCTGATTTTCTGTCGAGATATGGATCAGGAATTGAGGGTTCTGAAGGTTGAAAAACAAATGTATGAGTTTAAACTTTACTGTTTGCTGTACTGTTATAGAAAAAAATGGATAATGTACATGTGCTTAATTTCTGAAAGCAGTAAATGTTAGAGAATTTTTTAAGTTTTGGAAACCTGTTTAATAAAACAGGTTCCCTCTTGGGGGGGGGGGTGTATGAGACAGGGTGGAATAGGACCCTGTCCCAGTTGTTATGGAAAGAGTTTGAATGCAAGGATCTGTTCTATTATCTCCTTTTCTGTCTCTTGTCTGTCTGGTTGCGCAACCAAATTTTCTTGTGAGACCTAGGATATGATCACCCCGACAGTCTCGCAATTCTTTGCTGCTCACTGTCTCTCAGTTTTCCCTTGCTGTCTGTCTTTCTTCCTCCCTTGCATATCTGCTGATATAAAAATATATGCAGATCATTGTGTGGAAATGTAACTAATGTTGGGATCCCTTTGTTTAGAAAATATATAGTGTTACTGTTGAAATGTATAAAAATATATTTTGAGATTATTGCAAAAAGCTATTAGGAACTCAAGCGGTTACCTAAGTGCAAATTTTTAGACCTTTTGCAGAAGAGCTGTGGAAAAGGGGCCTCATTTCTGGGACATTGTGTTCTAGCTGCACATGCCGGATACATACAAGAACAGGATGCTTGTTAAGAATAGGGGTTGCAAGGACTTAGAGAGCTGAGCTGCAATTGCTAGAAAGAGGAAAGGGACACAGAGATTGAAGGAAAACTCTAATGGATGTGCTCTATTTTATTTTCCCTTTCTAAATAGTTATACTGAACAAGTTTATATTTTTATGTTACTGATATTGTAAATAACTATTTTGGTGAATTCTACAACTGCTCCTGGTTTTCCTATGCTTCCTGACCTGTGCCTTGACGACACACCCTTGTAGGTCACTTTATACTCATCCATCTTTTTCATGAAAGCCTCTGTCTGCTTACCAGAGAGAGATGTAGGCTCGCAGGGGAAGTCCAGTGCCTTTGTCTATGTGTCCTGTGATAAATTAGTGGCCCTTAACCAGGCAAATCTCGTCAGAGACACTGAGGTTACCATTTGCATCCACTGCCATCCGAAACTGGCAATTGGAAGCTTCTATGCCCCTTTTTGCAGCTTTGGACAAGTCTGAGGCCAGGGGTTGAGGGAAAGCTTTAGCTATTTTCAAAATAGTGTTCCAGAGACTCTTCTGGTATCTGGACACACAGGTCATGTAGGTTGCTTGTCTAATTGCTAGAGAAGCACCCAAATAAGATTTCTTAGTTATGGAATCCATCTTTCTGGAATCCTTTTCTGGTGGATGTGATGCCAAGGGAATCCCTGCTTTATCACATGCAGCAGTCTGCACCACCCCTTCATGGCTGGGTTGGCCAAAAAGAAATTCTGCCCCAGACTTAGCTATCCAGTACCTCTATCCATCCTCTTTTCTACTGGAGGAAGGGAAGTGGGGGTCTGTAAAATCTTGGAAGCCTATCTCTCTTCAGAGACTTGTGGATGGGCACCAACAGTCTTTTTTCTGCTGGTACATCCATCATTTGCATATCATCTGGTTCCTCTTTCTCCTCTATGGATTCCTGGGTAGAGAGGTCCAGGGTCTTGCTTCATGAAAGCAAAATGGGATGTAAAATCCTCAGCTCCCTTCTCAGGGGAATCAGGATGGTGGGGATCAGGGAAAACATCTGGTTCAATAGGTTCCCCGTAATCTTCATCCTCATCCTTATCATCTTCTTCATCCTCCCCTTCCACATAAACATCAGCAAATATCTCAAGTGAACCAGGAACTGAGGAGGAACCCAGGTCCTGAGCCGAGATGCTGAAGTGGAACTATGGTACCAGTCTGCAGCACCTGAAGAATGCTTATAGTGTTCGCTATAGCTTTTGCAGTTGGAACCGATGGAATCGTTGGTTGCGGGTTCCTTAACTGAGTACTTTTCCTTCTTCTTTTTAGCAGAACCTGCTGGGTCAGAGGCGGTATATAAAAATTACATACCTACCATAATTCCTGATCTTTCTGTGTATCTTCACCATTCATCACTGTTGGGTAGTGAGCCAGAGGATCAGGACCCTGTGGGAGCTTTTTTTTTTAATTTTTTTGCAAGGGGAGGAGTCGACGTGGCACTCGCAGGTTGGCCAGTAACCGACAGCGACCCCTCCTCAGCCCCAGTTCTGCATGCCGGAGTATACAGTAAGATCAAGAATTATGGCAGGTTAGCAATAAAAAAGATAGTTATACTATCTTAGATAAAAAGGAGAAATTTGAGGAGATTTGGGGGCCTTTCCTTTCAGTTAGCCTACTAGTGAACTGCCAAACTGAAAATGGAATCCAAAATCTGGTATAAAATATTGCTGTATAGTTTTAAGTGTCTATCACTACCTTTGTTAGAATGAAATGTTGGAAACTTATTTGTAGTATTATGGGGAAAAGAGTATGTGTATGTATATATATATATATATATATATATACACACATATACACACACACACATTTATATATATATATTAGTAATGCATAGCTAATTATATTCTATTTGTATTATGGAGAGTAGATACTAGCAAAATAAAAACACTCTACATTTAAGAATTATGGCAGGTATGTAATTTTCATATCTTCACAGCTTCACTGTATTAATCTTCACCACTTATCACTGGTGAGTGAGTACCAAGCCCACAAAGTGGACCGGTACGTCCCTGAAGGCTGGAAAACCTTCAGCCCCTCTTAGGGGACTCACGAGGGGAAGAGGGTCCATCATGGGTCTGGCTAGACCCACTACTGCTGAGAGCCAGGACGGGGCTCCTGACCTGCAGGAGATAGAGGGGACCCCGACAGCATCTGCCTGGCTCTACGGGAGAAAAAACGGGCCCCCCAGAAAGCCGAGGAAGTCACCCTACACCAGGCCAAGGGTGACAACAGGGAGAGGTGAAGCCATGCTGTCTGTCTAATGCAGACCACATATTCCACAATCTTGGAGGCTACCACGTTGGTGTCATAAGATGCCCATGCCTGGTGTCTTGCTAGCTCCAGGCCCCTCGTGGAAATGTCGATGGCTCACCTGGCTGCCTCACTATCAGGCAAGAGTGCAAGGATTTCCCCCAAAGCGGCCCACAGGTACCTCTCATAGGCCACCACGTGTGCCTGATGTGCAGCAATGGATAACAAGAGATGCGCTGAGGCAAAAACTCTCCTCTCCTGTCCCAGTAGTCGAACTCCACAGAGTCCACATCCGGGGGATGGTCTCTTGTTAGGTATTAATGCCCAGAAAGGGTGTCCAGCCACTCCGAGCAAGATGTGGGATGGGGCAAAGACCCTAGAGACCCCAAGGGAACGCAATACCTGCGCTGGCAGTCCCCAGGGGCTACGAAAGTAGGCAACTGCCAGGCGCTGTGTGACTCCTCAATAAAGGAACGAGGCCATGAAGGGATCACTAAGGATTCCTGGCTGTACTCCCCAAGGAAAACCATAGTCGCATGTGCAGGATTGCATTGAGTCACTGGGGTAAGGTTGAGCTCCTCCATCACTGTCACCAGAAACCGCTGAAAGAATGTGTCTTGTAGAGCCAGGGAACAGAACCACGTTTTGCACCAGAGATGGTGTAATCTGAGAAAGGGTGACCATCCTGAAGGTGTACAACTTGAGGAACTTGTTCAGGTCGTGCAGATCTAGAATAGGGTGCCAGCCCCCCTCCCCCATCCTCATTTGGCACCAGGAAGTACCTGGAGACAAACCCTGGGTGTTCCAGAGGATGCGTAACAGTAACCATGGCCTTCTTGCGGAGGAGCTGGGCAATGTTGTCCTGAAGGGCTGTGACAGAATGTCTGTGGATACAGAGTCCTCCTGTGGGGCGCGGACTCGACAAGGAGGATACTTCTCTAATTCCAGAGGCAGACCCTGACCAACCACCTCAAGAAACCACCTGTTCATGGTGACAGCAGATCAGGCGGAAAGGAAGTGGCGGAGCACATTCCCTCACGGGAGGACCAAGGGGAAGTGTGCTGGGCATGAGGGAGGCACCACTCATCCCATCACTGGGCAGGCTTGGAGGCGGAGAAGGGCCTGGCTCAGGAACCACCAGGAACTCTCCCCCAGGCTTGCGGATGACCGAGGCCACAGACTTCGACGGAGGTCGCCAGGCCTAAGCCTGTTGCCCTGCTTTGGGCCGGGCTGGTCTGGCCACAGGAGTGGAGGTGGACTGAAAGGGCTTCTTTTTTTGTTGCTTGAAGCCCTTGGGGCAGGGGTGTTCAAATCAAAACTTTTAGGACTTGCCCAGCCATGACTGTAGCTGAATTTTCACTTGCCCCTATTCATTATAATGAATTTAGCTCTCTTTTTGTACTTGCCCTTCCATGAAATTTACTTGCCCCGGAAAGGGGGCAATGGGATTTGCACACCCCTGCCTTGGGGTCCCTCTGAGCAGATGCCACCCTGTCCAAGGTGGCACTGGACTTTTCAATGTGGGTAAGGTGGCCCTCAACCCCAGGCCCGAACAGGTCGGTGCCCAGAAAAAGGACATCTGCCAGCTTGTGCTTGGTATCTGCCGTAAAGGTTGAGATCTTTAGCCAAGCCCTGCAGCACAGAGCCACTGTGGCCGCCACAGGAGTCCCCAATGTCCATGCCTGTCTGGAGCTGTTGCTTAGCCACAGCTTGGCCCTGGTCCTGGACCTGTTGGACCGTGGTCTGGAGGTCCGCTGTTAGATGAGGGAGCACCTCATCCAAGGTGCCCAACATGTCATAGAAGTGGGCCATCAGGAGAGCCGAGCTCGCTTGGCGAAGGCCGACCGAAGAGGCAGTGCAGACTTTCTTGGCCGCATGATCCAAATTCTTGGATTCCTTGCCAGGCAGCTTGTCGATATCCCCCAAGTTACCAGAGCACTGGAACACCGAATCAGCCACCAAGCCCTCAGCCAAGGGGTGTTCTGTGAATCCCAAAAGGGAGTCAGTAGGGACCGCATACTTGCGGGCCATTTGGGCCGACAGTGCTGAGCAAGAAGCAGGGCGCTGCCAAAGCTCCAAGGCAGGACTAAGGATGGCCTCTGCCACCGGGAAGGCTTCCTGAGGGGAGTCTCCCCAGTCTAAGATCTTGGTCAGAATGTACCAAGCCCATTTCTAGACAGGCTCCATCTTAAGACCAATGGATTCCGAGATCAAGCGGAGGTGGCCCATGAAGGAGGTAGGGCCCTCATCCGTCGAGAGGCCCCCCCCGACCAACTCCAAGTCCACCTGACGGAAGTATAAGGAGGAACCCTCAAACTCCGAGCAGTTGTTGAAGAGGAGTCGACTGCCAGAATCCCCACTGACCCTTCATGGATGGTCAGGAGTGACGGCGACCAACAGCCAATGGGGAAGACCCGACGCTAGCCGAGACTCCTTGGTCAGAGCACCAGATTTCGGCTGTTTAGGCGACAGCTCCACTGGAATCGGTGGCAAAACCGGAGTCAGCCGAGCTTGGACTTGTCTGGTTGGCTCCAGAAAGGAGAAGGCTTCAACCTTTAAGGCGAAAGTCAGGTGATGGCCGGGGCAGAAGCCAGGGCAGGCTTCATACTGGAAAACACCAGCTGTTGCCACATGAGATTCTTGTAGCGTTGACGCAACTTGCGCCAAAGCCTCTCCTCACCTGAGGAGGATGAGGATGAAGAATTGCGGCAGCACAGCTTCCTAGAGTGTCTGGAGTGGGAACTCCAGTGGCAGCTGCTCAACACCCAGGAATAAGACCGGGACCTCGACCTCAACCGCCAGGGGGACCGGCGGCGGGCATCAGTGAATGCCGTGGCACCTCTGGTTCCTGGTCAATGACAAGAGGCAGTGGATCAGCAGATTGATCCATCCCTCCCACAGTCTGGGTTAGGACTAGAGTCCTGCATAAGGAAGTGCCGGCCTCCTCAGTCAACAACTGGTTGACCAGCTCGAGAAAAATCTCAGCCGTCTCGCCCGACAGGGTTACTGTGGAGCTTGTGGACTGGGCCGAAGATTCAACCAAAGTCAGACCTGGAGAAGCACGGGAATCAGAAGCCCTGGACCAAGAGCGTTTCCGATCCCATGAACGACGGCGAGACCATTTTTTAGTCTCTTTTATAGATTTGATTTGTGCACCGACAAGAGGCCCTGACCGAGAGTCAGTAGAGCCTAGCACAAATCCTTGAACACCCCCGTGAATGAGGCGCCCAGAAAAAGCACTACAAAGGCTGAAGCCGTGGAGGTGTAAGCTGCGGCCTGGGCCGCCAACTCCTCAAAGGCTGATAACTGTTCAGTGGACCCAGCAGCTGCGGCGACGACTCGATGGGCATCCTTCAATTTGACCAGCAGGTTCTGTTCGTTCAGACGGCCTAAAGTAAGGCAGGCATGATGGTCCTCGAGAATGGAGGGATTGTGACAGGGAGCTTCTGCCACTCTTGAGGACCAACCTTTTTTTAAATCTGTTGCAACAGTTCTTCTATTTCTTAGCCTAACCTATCCTTCACAATTTGTAGTCCATAAGGTTGGCCACCTATGGGCACTCCCTTCCCTTTCTTGACTATGCTAGTGCCTCCTCTTTAATTTTCCTTTTCCCTCTCAGGTCCTCATACAGGGAGGTTATTGTTGTGACCTCTGAGCTGATATAAAACAGGCTGTGTTCCTCGTTGTTGGATTTAGTATGCAATGGCACTATGTCATAAAATACTTTAATGTATATATCTTATGTGTATAAAACCTGTAAATGTTGAAAATACCATGGCACTAGGTGTTTTTGATAAAGGTAAAAAGTATTAGATGACTGTATATTAAAATGCATATAAATTGCTGTAAGTTGAACAAGTCTGAAATGTTGGTGATTTGCATATATCCCATAATGTGTTGCATTATGGAAGTATGTGTGATGTTGTGTTTCTTTGATACTTGGCTTATTGTCAATACCCTTTGGGGTAACCTATGTTTCAGTGCTTCTGCACTGAGGTTCTTTGTCTTTAGCTTGTTTTTGTTTTTTTTTTTTTTTATTTGAGCCCCCACCACCCAAGCAAACAAGGCCCACATAGGGGTGGAGGCTGCATCTCAAATGCTAAGTTAGATCAGAGATCAGTGAGTCAGTAGGTGCTGGCTAAGTGCAGAGAAAGGACATACATAGCCTGTTGCTGCAAACTGATGTACTGAAGAAGGGATATACTGTATGCCATTGATTAAGGTTTCATAGATTTCATAGATCATTCAAGCTATGATAGACTTTCGTCCTTAATGCTTGCCAAAGTTTCATTAACAAACCTCAAATATAGTCCTATTACTCATTGCATTGTCTAACCCGAGTTTAAATGTATTTATATCCTTGCTTTCAATTACTTCAGATGGGAGGGCATTCCATAATGTAACCACCCTTTGGCTATACCAATTCTTCCTAGATAATGTGTTCCATTTATCTAGTCGGAGTTGCTTAGGATGTCTCCTATCACTAACTCTATGCAGATTAAGGCTCAGACCTATTTCAAACATAAGGATGTTATCCTCCATAGCCCTGTATAACATGAACAAGTCTCCCCTTTTTCTCCTATATTGTAAAGAATATAAATTAAGTATTCTTAGTCGTTGTTCATAAGATATCTCCTTTATACTCACAATAAGACTAGTGAATCTTCACTGGACTGCTTCCACTTTTTTAATATCTTCCTTCCTATATGGTGACCAAATTTGAGCACAGTACTCTAAATGTGGCCTAACTAGTGCTATGAACAGGGGGGGGCAACACTTCCCTAGCTCTACTGGATATATGTCTGATGATACAGTTCAGCATCTGATTAGCTTTCTTCACCTGATCCCTGCAGTGAGTATTAAATTTAAGATCGGGGCTTATGGTCACTCCTAGGTCTCTTTCGCTTAATGTTACAGCTAAAGGCTTGTTTCATAAGGTATACTTATATTTTCTGTTGTTAGTGCCCAAATGCATTACTTTACATTTACTGATATTTAATTCTAATTTACTACATTTGGTCCAGGAGAGAACAAGGTTCAATGCATCCTGTAGTGCAATGTTATTATCTAAGGTGTTTACCACAGCTCCTATACAACAGTCATCGGTGAATTTAGACAACCATATATTAGGTGAATCTATTTTTAAGGAAGAAATATAGATATTAAATAAAATGGGATCCAGGACCGAACTCTGGGGAACCCCACTTGTAACCTTGGCCCATTCAGAATACACACCATTTACTACCACCCTCTGATGTCTCCCATCCAACCAATTAGCAATCCAGTGTGTGATGTTTGTACACAAATTTAAGTCACCTAGAGATTTGACCACTTCAGAATGTGGCAATTTATCAAAAGCTTTTGCACAGTCTAAGAATATAATGTCAACTCGGTTCTTCCTATCAATTTCTTTGTTGACTTGTTCGTAAAAACCAAGTAGATCTGTCAAGCACAATCTGTTTTTAATAAATCCATGTTTATAGGGGTCTAAGGTCCCTATCAATATCTGATGTTGCTGTATATAATCCCTGATTATACCTTCTAATATTTTCCCATTACAGAAGTTAAACTAATTGGTCGAAAATTTTCAGGTTTGGTTCTTGGTCCTTTTTTTTTTTTTTAACTTTCTTTCCTCCGGTCATGGTTCCAGGAGCCTCTCTTAGGCGTCCAACCTTGCTCCTGCCCTGCCTGAAGTCCCCTCTAACCGTACCTCCCTCTCCCCACCCTGTCTCGCAGCTGGCACCCCCAGCTTAACCCCTCTGGGGTGGGGCCGTCCCTCCTACCTTGGGTGCTCTCACAACATAGACTCCAGCTGCTGACATGGGCCTCGGGTAGAGGATCTGCGGAGGTCGGCAGAGTCGGACTTGATCGTGGGCATGGGGGATTGGTGCCGTCGCCTACCCCTGGAACCGAGTTTTTTCCTTTTTCTCCCTTGCTTCCTCCTCTCCCTAACATGGGCACCCCCGACGTCATGCGCACGGCAACCCTGCTGACGTCAGCCACGCAGTCATGTGCTGTCTGCACACTGCAGTGCCCCCGATCTCCACCGGGAGCTGCTGGTGCGTGGGACAAGCCTCAGCCTGCCCCCCGGGACAGGAGAGCTGTCCATGGGACGCTCAATCCTCTCCCTCCCCTGCCGACCCACATTGACCCGGGCTCGTTCCTGAACCCGGGTCGCCGGCGTGGCGCAAGGTGTGGCATCCAGCGCCTCAACCCTCAGTGCCACCGGTCCGGGACATTGGTCCTTTTTTTAAGAGGGGTACTACAGTGGCAACCCTCCAACCCGAGGGTATATCGCCAGAGTCCAAGGAATGCTGAAAAATGTGGGTCAAAGGTAGGAAAATATGATCGGCGAGTTCCTTTAACACTCTAGAGTGGAGATCGTCCGGGCCCGGGGATTTATTAATGTTTAATTTTTGAAGTCTTTCCAGTACATCTATTGGTTTAATATTTACATGTCCTAGTATGAATGCTAGCTTATTCTCTGAAACTGTGGAGATAGACTTATTAAACACTGAAGAAAAATAAGTATTCTGTATATCAGCTGTTTCTTTGTTATTAGTAAGTGCTCCTGAGTTATTGGTAAATTGGCCCACTGAGTTTGTGGTTCCTCTTATTTATTGATGTAAGAAAAAAATATATTTTTTTATTGTCATCAACCTTGGTAGCCATGATTACTTCATGTTGTGATTTTGCTAGTTTAACCATTTGTTTAATTTTTTTGGTCAGTGCCCTGTATGCAGGAACTAATTACTGATTTCCTTTTCTGATACTTTTGAAGACTCTACAGTACTTTTTTTGTTTATTAATTTCTTAATAGAGGGCTTCATCCAACTCTGGGGTACTCTTTTGGTGGAATATTTTTTTATTGTTTGTATATGTTTATAGACCTCACCCTTTATTTTTGTAGCCAATGTTATCCATTTCCCTTCAACTGAATGTCCTAGGAAATTCTTTTTCCAATCCCATTTTGCCATATTTTCTTTCATGGTGGTAAAAATGAAAATTACGTACCTACCATAATTCTTGATCTTCTCTTGTATCTTCACCATTCATTACTGCTTGGGTGTAAGCGGAGGTGCGCACCCCAAATTATTTTTTTTTTTTTAGAGAGCGGCACTGGGCGCCGACCCAGAGTAATGCATAGCGAGGGCGCCATTAGCGTCGAAAACTCCTCCTCCATCCCAGTTCTGTTAGCCGGAGAGGCAAAAAAAAGGGTAAGAAAAAAAAGCAAGACAAGAGAGCCAAGAGATAGAAAAAGGGAAGGATATAAACTGAAAAAAGAATAAGCTGGTAAAGGACAGAAAAAGAAAGAAATGCCTACCCTAAGGGACTGCAGGGCCTCACCTCTAGGGCGGCTCCAAGGGAGGAACAGATAAAGAAGAGGAGAAAAAGGAAGAAGAAGAAGAGAGGGAAAGAACAAGGGATGTTGGGAGAGGAGAACTCTGCCCATTGAGATACTGGTCTAGAGGGGGCGCTAGAGAGCACACCTACGAAGTGGACACATTTTTCCACTGCTCCCTGTACACAGCGAATTCAAAGTCTTAAAACAACTACTTAAAACTTAAAATTATATACGATTTTGGTATCATCAGCCAGAAGAATACCTGAGGAATGCAAAGTGGAAATTCTAAAAGATGGGTCGCACTAATAAAGGAGCTCCAAGCGGATCGAAACTACCACCATCAACGGACCAACAGGCCCTAACAACAGCGACCACGAGTACAGCTCCTGATCCCCCCTGGAAAGCGCTGCAATTATCGATGCAGGCCATTGATGAAAAAGTTGGAGCGATTTTGCAGCGTATGGGGGAACAAGATGTCAAGATCGAGCTGGCAACTAAAACAGCTACATCGGCTGAGACCCAGGCAAATAAAGCTCTTACTGTTACCACAAAATTGATGCAGGAAAATGCACAACTCGGATACCGACTAGAGGCATTAGAAAATGCTCAGCGCGCCTCAAACCTTCGGATAGTGGGCATACTGGAGAGCAAAGATGACCCCGATCCCCTTGCCTTTCTGAAAGCCTGGCTCCCTGAGACCTTTCATTTGGAACAAGACTGGGAACAGCATTTTCATCGGGCCTACAGAATCTCACCGTGAGTGGCAGGAGCACAGAGGGACTTACCTCGAACTATACTTTTGGTAACTGACGGGGTGTCAACTAGAGACTGTGTCCTGCAGGCAGCTCGAGCAGCGGAGCGGTTGAATTGTGATGGCCAAACAGTTCATATTTTCTCAGATTTATCGTATGCCACCAGAGCCAGGTGAAAGCAGTTCGATGGGGTCCGCGCGAGGCTGAGGAGCATGGGAGTGGTGCATTCGTTGTTGATGCCAGCGCGGCTAAAAATTTTTTATGGTGGCCATACTTATCAATTCACGGACCCGGTGGAGGCAGGAAAGAAGACGGAGCTTATACAAAGAGAGTCTGAGGTTGCACAAGGGTCCAGAATAGATGACCATAGTTCCGATGAGTCAGAGGCAACTACTTGAATGACACTGGACAGATTATAGACTGGTATAAGGGATGCGATCCAGTTTTTGATAAATGGCAGCAGTGTAAATTAACATGGCCATAGAAAAGTAGCTAGCTAATTTCATAACTGTTTTGGGGAGTCTGTGCAAATGCTAAAAATGTTTGGACAACTATTTCAGGGAAGGGGTCATATCAACGTTTATGTTGAGGAATTGCATGATGGAGGGTTTTGATAATACTAAACTGACCACCTAAGTTCTGTAGGGTGCAGCCATCCGTATTATTTTATTTTATTTAATGCACAACTCCTGTTTGGATTCCCCCCATATGCTTAACCGTTATTTGCTTAGATTACTGGTGACTAATCCATATGATGGATCCTGAATACTATGTTGATGTCTGGCAAATGGATGATACTTTGTATTGTACTCATTAAATGCAATAAATATAAAGTTGAAAAAAGAGATACTGGTCTAAAGGCTTATAAGCTCTGAACCAAAAACAAGGGAGCAAGGATCCCACTTGATAGGACTGAAGAGAAGGTTCAATCAAACCGCTTGCACAGATTGGACACAAAGGGCAGATTCTCTAACCTCCCGTCATCCCAACCCCTTAAACTCTAGCTGAGAGCTCACAGACTGCCAAGGCAGAAATTCTGTTCCGGAAAGAGAGCGCCCAACTAGGAAAGGGAAAGAAGTCCCCTAGCACCTTGTTAACTGCTAACACAGATGTGTGTGGTGAGGGGTTGAGCTCTACAGAGGGCACCCCTTTACATAAAGGATAGAGTGGGAACTCAATTGGACTCCCTGAAGGCAAGGCAAGAACATCAGCTCAAGATAACAAGTGCCAGGACAGCACCAATCAGCAGAAGCTGACACAACAGGAGATTAAGACCTGCCAGAAGGAACCTGGAGAAAAGGGAGCCAAGCCATTAGAGGGACAGTCTCGTTAACTGTGAATTGAACAACATGGCTGAGAAAGAGCCAAGAGGTCACCCCTAGGGGTAATCAGAAAGAGTTCCCTCAGGACAGAATAAATCCTACTTGTTCACCCTTTTACCTTGAGGAAATAGGATCTGTCCAAAGAAGAACGGAAAAATCAAGATAGTTTTTTGTTTTTTTCGGCTTAAAGGCCAACAAAGAAGAGGGAGGAATAAGCAGGGAGGGGGAGACGCCGAAGTAGGAGGTCCTTGAGGGGAAGGTGGGCAGGTATCAGAAATGAATGGTGAAGATACAAGAGAAGATCAAGAATTACAGTAGGTACGTAATTTTCATATCTTCCCTTGTCAATCTTCACCATCCATTACTGCTTGGGTGAGTGCCATGCCCCCCACCCGGAGGGGGGGGGACAAGAAAACCCTGAGGGAACAAGACCCTCAGCCTCCTGCTGGTAGAAAACAGAAGGGAGAGACCCTGGCCTAATCAGACGAGAAGCCTAAGGCTAAAGAGAGCTAGGAGGTGCCCCCCGGAGATGAGGAGATAGAGGAAGCCCCTGCAGAAGCCTCCTAGCTCTGGTGGAGAAAAGACGGGTTCCCCAGAAAGCGGAGCTAATCACCCTATACTGGGCCAGGGGTGACAATCTTGACAGACAAAGCCATGCTGTCTGCCTAATGCAGATCGCTGCCCCTGCAAGCCTGGAAGCCACCTCACTGGCGTCGTAAGATGCCCTTGCCTGGTGCCTTGCCAGCTCCAGGCCTATAGCAGAGAGGGCAATAACCTATCTAGATTGCTCCATATCAGGCATTGATGCTAGAAGCTGAGATAACATCGACCATAGATGCCTGCTGTAGGCAGCATGGTTTGCCTGATGAGATGCGATACACAGCATCGCACGAGAGGAAGAGAACACTCTTGGCCCCAACCGTCAAACTGTAGAGAATCTGAGTCCGGTGGTCGGTCGTCCGCCAGGTGGCGGCGCCCGGAAGGAGTCTCTAGGGACACCAATCCCAAAGGCGAGTTGGGAAGAAAACCTAGGGACTCAGATGGGGCACAATACCTCCTCCTGCAGTCTGCCGGGGCTGGGATAGGGTCAGCTGGAGACTGCCAGGAACGGATGGATGCCTCCTGGAAAAGGAATAGGCCAGGATGGCACCACCAAATGCTGGGCACTGAATTCACGCGTCTCCTGTTCAGTACTGTCTTGCCTAACAAAGGAGATATGGAGGTCCCCAACCATCCTCGAAAGGAAGCGCTGATATTCCATGAAATCAGTGTCGGAAGAGAGGTGAGCAGAGGGTTCCTCTCCCTCCGAGGAGGGAGATGAGGAGGATGGGGATCTCGAATGTCCAGAGGACTCCTGTGGTGGTTGGGATAGGTGAAACACCCGCTCATGCATACATCTAACATATGAGGGGAAGGCCGCCGCAATGCCTCTGAACGTCTCCCAGGATAACGGATCCGTAGGACCGACATGGCCCGGGAGACAGGGTGGTGGCTGCAGAGGAATGGGAATAGGGCACCTACGAAGAGGTAACTGTCCTCTGCTCAGGCTCTGGAATCCGGGGAACGGAGCCTGAGCTGGTGGGGTCCCAGATAACAAACCAGGTCGCAGAAGGGAACCCTGGGGATGCAAACCTTGGAAGAGCCTGGAAGGGGATCCTCCCCTGTGACGTACCTGGGGATGCAAGGATCCAGAAGGGCAGCCCACAGCAATGCCACCAGAGGGATCCTTCGAGCCTAAGAGGGAGAGATGGGGCTCGGCACTACGGCTCCTACCTACACCCCGAGGAGCAGCAGACGAAACTCGACGTGCCTCACCCTGGCCCCTCAACCCCTCAGACTCAGAGGACGCCCTCCTCCTCCTCGACGCCAGCGACAGAGCCCGTCGATCCTGGGATCTCTGAGGGGAGCCCCCAGAAGACAAGGCCCCAGTTCACCCTGAGAGGGCGCTGCAGCATCGGAGACAGCAGCTGCTACAGTCCCTTCTGGGCGAACAGACCCCACCCTAGCCCCCACGCTGTCCCCTCCAATGACCCCAGGCCACCCTCAGCCTAGGAGTCCTCAGAAGAAGACTGCTGTGGAGACTGAGGAATGGGCATGCTGGGCCGCTTGACACCTTGTGTCATAGAAGACTCCGATCCCGAGGAATTAGGGAGCCAGGACGGGTCCACGTCTGAGTTGTCTGCTTCCGAGGAAGAGTCGACTAGAAGGACCTCAATACTGGCCACCCCAGGAGTCCCCTGAGAAACGGCGCCGCAAACGACGCCAGTGCCACTCAGGACACCGTTCGGCATCGGCGCACCAGAGACAATGCTGGAACCCGGTCCTGACTCGCCCGCAGCTCCAGACAAGTCCCCGGCACCACCCTCGGTGCCGGGACCCGACACGGCGCTGCCAGCGGAGTCGACAGGGCCCACGGCGCCGAGAGCCAAAACGGCACCACACCAATCACGGCGCCGGGATCCGAGATGGCGTCGGAAAGCGGCATTGAGGGTCCACCCATGCTGGGCCCGGCAGTCATGACCACGACACTGGGGCGACCTGCACCTCCGAAGAGGTGATTGCCGAGGACGGTGTCCCCACTGTAGACCCGGGAGGGGTCACGGCGTTTCCCCGACACCACAAAAGAGGCCTCCTCCTCGGCAAGACTAGAAAACGAGGAGACTTCCTCCTCCTCTCCAGACCATACAGGCCTGGGAGGGGACCCGGAGGAAGGGCCTAAAGACCTGGCCTGGGAGACCCAAGAGCGACGCTGTCCTCCAAAAGTCGGTGGGGCCTTGCCGATTTTGAATGTGCGGACTTCGAGAACATGGCGGTCCATCAAGAAACAGGCATCGCATCTGTCCATGTAATGGTTAGGTCCCAAGCACCGAAGGCAGACATCATGCCAGTCTGTCACAGAAAAATGCTGGCCACAGGAGCACCGACGCATTGGGGTACGGCCTGCTTTCAGCTTTCACTTAGCTCCCGAACCGGACATGATGCAAAAATAACCTAAAACACAGAAAAGCTCCCGGCACCGTTGAAAAAGAATGGAACAGACTTACTGGAGTCAACAGTGACGGGGGGGGAAAACAAACCGGGATGAAGGAGTCGCTTCGCATGACGAACTAGGCCTATGTCACAGTACCAAAAACTCTCACATGCGCAGCAGATGCAGCCTCGACGGCGGAAGAAACAGAACTGGGATGGAGGAGGAGTCTGCAATGCCTAACGGCCGCCCCTTGCGCATCACGTTATGCGTCACTCTCGGGGGTAGCACCGTTGGTGCCGACTCCTCTGAAGAAAAAAATAAAATAAAACTCTCGTGGCAGGTGCGTGCCTCCAAATTACACCCAAGCAGTAATGAATGGTGAAGATTGACAAGGGAAGATTTAGCTTTTTTGAAATGTAATTTTTCAGTGACCCCTGTCCCAGTTTGTCCGATTTGGCCCAGAACTTTAAAGGTTACACACATATGGTCACTATTGCCCAGTGGTGCAGTGGTAATAACATCGGCCACTCTATTGCCCATATTGGTTAATAGAATATCTAGTGTTTTATCGTTCCAAGTAGCACATAGTACTTTTTGTTCAAGCCCTATTTGTACAAAAGTGTTAAGATATGAGAGTTCGATTTTACTAGAACCACTATATGTTGTCCAGTTGATGTTTGGCAAATTAAAGTCACTCATAATAAGAATATTATCTGATAAGCTTATATCATTAATATGTTTTAATAACTTATTATAATTTTCTAAGGATATAGTGGGAGGTCTGTATGTTAATCCTAATTTTATTGAAGCTCCATTTAGGGGATATATCTTAACCCACAAAACTTTGATGTCTTCTGTACTATCTGGGATCTCCTCATATTTGATTGCATCATGAATGTATATAGACAGTCCTCCACCTTTCTTATATTTCCTGTTTTTAATAAAGACATTATAACCTGGTATATTTCTGTCCCATGCATCACTGTCATTACCCCATGTCTCAGTAATACTTGCCAGATGTATATCTTGGTCATATAGCTTGAACTTAAATTCATCAAATTTGTTAGAAAGACTTCTGGCATTGGTTAATAATCCATTACAGGCTGGATGACTAGGGAGATTTTTAATAGGGTAGGTGTCACTACAGTAATAAAATTCCCCCGATGCTTACTGATAGGGTAGGTGGTACCAAGGCCTAATGTTTCCCCCCCCTCCACCCCCTGGTCCAGTTTAAATGAAATGCTAATGCTTCATTGATTTTTTACCCAAAACTCTTGTCCCAAAATGGTTTAAGTGTAATCCGTCATGTTTAAAACAGGCTTTATTAGAAAAAGTAACAGAATTGTCCAAGAACCCTATTCTTTTCTCATGGCAAAGGTGATGTAGCCATGTATTTAAAGTCAAAATTGAATTGTTTCTGTAAGCATACCTCCCAGTAGTAGGTAATGTTCCAGAGATTATAAGCTCCCTTTTGATTCATTGACTCGATTTATGATATTTATATATTCAGATTGTACATGGGCAAGGTTATTGGCTGGTAAATCATTAGTACCTACGGGCAAAAGTACTACTGGTTCTGTAGTATTTTCTAAAAGTCCATCCAGGAGTCTTGAAACATCTTTAACGCAGGTTCCTGGTAATATACTAACAGTTGTATGAGCCTTTCTCCCTTGACACACTGCTGAATCAACACCCCTAAGAATTGAATACCCAATCACCACTATGTCCCTGTTTTTACAGGGTGATGTTGTGGGAGGCTTAGTGGGGGGAAGAGTGTTAGATAAGTCATTAGACTGTGTTTGCGTAGTAATATTTGGTAACCCAGTCTCATTAGGTTGATCATGATCCTCAGTGCTGTTAATCAGGGCGTCAAACTTATTATGCAGTTGTAAAGGTGTTGTAAACCTTTCAGAAACCTTATCGTTTGGGGGTATATCCGCCCCAGTGTCTTTGTTAGTGTCTAAAAATCGTAGTATTGGGTCTGGAATTTCCTATAGTAGTATTTTGGAGATTGCTTGTACTTAACAAGGCCTCATCAATAAAGTTTTCAAGAAGGTTAATTTCTTTTGGAGTTTCTAGTCTCACTTTAATATTTCTAGTTCCCCTTGTAAGGTACCAATTAAGGTGCATTTATCACAGACGAACTCCCGAACATGGAGGCTCATCTGTGTACATGTTACACTGTATACATATTCTTTTCTTGGTAGCTTTACCCCATTCAGCTTTGTTTTGTGACATGACAGGCAATATGTACAGGCTGCAAGTACTTCAGAACTTACAAATCAGGGTTAAATACCGGTTTAGTCGTAGTGTGCTAGTAGGACTTTTTGACTCCCAATTCCCCAGTGGACACAGCAGACACACGGCAATGCGCGTGTCTCTGCACGCGTCTCCATGTGCAGCCCCGTGTACGCTTGCCCTGCTCGCTACGTGTGGCTATATCAGGAGTCTAGATACTGGAAGTGTCTCCCTGGACTTCTGGTTCAGCGTTCGTATCAGAAATTCAATTATTTAAAACAAAACTGCACTGGTCAACAACCACAAGCCCCTCCCATGCACGGAGACTTGTGGTGTTAC
Organism: Neoceratodus forsteri; assembly: GCA_016271365.2. Lineage (NCBI taxonomy): Eukaryota > Metazoa > Chordata > Ceratodontiformes > Ceratodontidae > Neoceratodus > Neoceratodus forsteri. Next base: position 1,504,593,439 of record CM057452.1, on the reverse strand, counting down.
TGCTGCAGTATCAGTATTTAAAATAACAAGTTAAAAATGCACAAGTCCGTGCAGGATGCCTGAATGACCTAGGCTAGCCCTTTTGTATCCCACAGTGCCAAAGCTCGACAGCATGAGAGTGCTAACTGGAATGGAGGGGGTACTCTCTACCCACGACCTTCTCTTCGCTGTGTTCACCCCCAAACACTGCTCTAATATACTGTACAAGTGTACTTAAATGAGGGCTGCAAAACCCAGTACCTCTCACCAGAGGCTCGCTCATAGAATAGTCAACTCCTGTCCTATCAGTCCTAGGTTATCTCCTGCATTTTAAATAAACATCACACAGAGATTGTGTGTTGAACTTGAAGTTTGGTGTCTGATCCATCTGTCATCCCACAACCCCTCCAAAGGGATGAAATGTGCGACAGATGTCGCAGGCCTGGGGATCATGCTCATGGCCCAGACAGTAACTGCATGTGGTGTGTGGATCCATTCAGGACATCTGCCCACAGAGGCATCGCTGGAACCCAGGAGAGGACTTGTTGTCGTACATCGTGGTCCGAAACAAAAAGCCAGAAAACAACATTTTAATCACTTTTTGGAAGGAAATCCGAAGATCTGGTAGCAAAGGGCCTACTCAGTGCGAGAGTGATAAGGAGGGAACCTGCTTCTTCCAATGGAAAGGAAGATCTGGTGTCATGGGGTGGAGCTGAGGGAGTTACCACCTGGGTGAGTGAGAGGAGCCAGCCTGAACACATTCCGGCCAGTCTTAAAGGGGAAAGGAGACTGCCAGAAAGTGTGGATAAAACATCATATCCATGTCCCTAGAAATAACAAAAGTTAATCAGAGAAAAGTACAGTTACGTAAGAACTTACCGTAACAGTAGATCTTTGAGAGAGGCTCTTGCAGTAGGTAATCATCTTCAGGATTGCGCCCCCTGGCATCAGGACCACACGGAAACTTTAGCTAGTAGTATCTGACAGGGACGACCCACCTGACGTCATGTGACCAACGTCAGCGTGACACTATATAGTGGGCGGTCCACACGCCCGCCTTCCAGTTCTCCCGCTGAAGACCTCCGAGAAGGAGCAACAGGAGAATGGAAAAGGAGGCTCCTGGAGCTCAAAATGAGCTCATAGCGAAAGAGCAGCAAAAAACCTGGGGGAAGGAGGGAGGGAGGGAAAAAGGTTACCTACTGCAAGAGCCTCTCTTGAAGATCTACTATTACGGTAAGTTCTTACGTAACTGCACTATCTTACTTCGAGAGTGCTCTTGCAGTAGGTAATCACCTTGAGGACTGAGTCCCAAGCAGTGTGAATCGGAAGGAACTGAAACACAGGAGGCAGGAAAGGTCTGTAGAAAAGCAGAGAGTTCAGGACAGGAGGCCTTGGAGGACAGCTAAACCAAAGCCAGCCCTGCACCTAGAGGCAATGTCCAGACTGTAATGCTTGGTGAAAGTGTGGACTGAGCTCCAAGTGGCCGCCATGCAAATGCCAGTGGCTGACACATTCTGGAAGCAAGCAGTAGAAGCAGCCATGCTTCTGGCAGAATGCCCCTTAACCTCTCCTGGAAGGATTTTACCATATTTCTGGTAACAGAAAACAATGCAGTTTGCCAACCATTTGGATAAACACTGTTTGGAAACTGCCACACCCTCTCTCTTCGGTGTAAAACAAACAAAAAGTTGGTCAGTTTTCTGGACAGACTTGGTTCTGTTGGTATAATAACGCAAGATTCTGTGAACGTCTAAGGTATGCAGAATCACCTCCCCCTGACTGAAATGTTCAGGGTAATACACTGGAAGATAGACTGGTTCACCATGAACTCAGAAACCACTTTCGGTAAGAACTGAGGACTGGTACACAGAGCCACCCGGTCTCTGTGAAAAATTAAATAAGGCCCCTTACACATCAGGGCTTGAAGCTCGGAAATCCTTCGAGCAGAAGTGACTGCAAATAAAAAGAGTGCTTTCCATGATAAATAGCGCATATCACAGCTATCAGCTGGTTCAAAAGGAGGCAAAGTCAGCTTTTCCATGATAAAATTGAGATCCCAAGGTAGCGTGAGACTGCGCACCGGGGGTTTCAGGTAGTGGATCCCTTTCAGGGAGGTTTTGGAAACCTCCAGCTGAACCACAACTTTGCTCTCCACTAAGGTATGGTAGGCAGAAAGGTGAACCTTCAGCGAAGAGTAACTTAGGCCCAGGTCAGAGAGGTGTAAGAGATTCTCCATGACCTGAGGAATGGGGCACGAAAGAGGATCCCCAACCCTTCGAGGTGGCTCAAATGGAGAAACGCTTCCATTTCATGGCACATGTCATCCTCATAGAAGGCTTTCTGGCCTCTGCCAGGACCTGAGCCACTCTGGAGGAAACTCCATAGCGTGAGGCAGCTAAGTCATGAGGTGCCACGCGTGAAGGTGAAGGGACTTCAGCCCTGGATGGACCAGCATGCCCTCTGAGTCAGAAGATTATGGCAGAGAGGCAGGCGGACTGGAGGTTCCACTGCAAGTTACTGAAGAAGCGGAAACCATATCTGGCAAGGCCAAAACGGGCAATCAGAATCATGTGAGCCCCCACCGCTAGAAGCTTAAGCAGCACCCTCTGCAGAACTGGAAAGGGAAGGAAGGCGTACAAAAAACCTCCCTGTCCAGAAGAGAGATGGCATCTCGCCAGAAAGCACCATGCTGATGAGCGCACGAACAAAAGCTGGGTAGTTTTGCGTTGCATGGGGAAGTGAACAGATCCAGGTCTGGACAACCCTACAGGTTGAAAATGTGTTTGACCACCTCTTGCTTGAGCTCCCATTCGTGGGATCTTACTCTGGTGTGGCTGAGATTGTCCACCAGGACATTCTGCATGCCCGGAACATGAACAACTGTGAGGTGAATCTGATGCAGAGTTGCCCAGTTCCACACCCGCATCACCTCCCTGCAGAGGGGGATACGAGTGAGTGCCCCCTTGCTTGTTGAGGCACCAGACTACACACATATTGTCCGACTGGACTAATAGTGGGCCCTGGCAAAGCAAATGCTGGAAGGCTTGAAGAGCATACAACACTGCCCTCATGTCCAGCACGTTTATGTGCAGGGAGAGCTTAGTATGTGACCACAGCACTTGAGTCCTGTGGTTCTCCAAGTGAGCACCCAAGCCCATCCCCGACACATCTGTAATTACGGCCCGGGTGGGAGGAGGGGACTGGAAGGGGACTCCCTTGGTGAGGTTATTGATATCCTGCTACCATAGAAGGTCCCGCTGCATCGAACTAGAGACCATGACCATGTGGTCTAGGTCGTCCGACCTCTGATCCCACTGGCATCCACTGAGAAATTTGCATGTGAAGCCTAGCCAGAGGGACAGTGGGGATGGCGGCTGCCATAAGGCCAAGGAGTTGGAGAACTGACCTGGTCGTGACCTGCCTGCTGGAGACTATTAGATGATCCTGTTTCTGCAAGGTTTCCACCTTATCCAAAGGGAGGAAAGCCATACCCGGGGCTGTATCTAGCACCGCTCCAATAAACTGGAGGTGCTGGGAAGGGGCAAGCTGGGACTTGGGAAGGCTGACAGTAATCCCCACTTGCACAGAGAGGGCCAGGGTAGCCAAGAGGGAAAATTCCAACTGCTCTCTCGATGGGGCTGACAGAAGCCAGTCATTGAGGTAGGGGAACAGGTAGTGGCCCTGCTGCCTCAGGGCCGCCGCCACTACCACAAGGCACTTGGTTAAAAACCAGGGATGCCGAGGACAGGCCGAAGGGGAAGGCTTTGAACTCATAATGATCCCCCTAAAAGGCGAACCTGAGGTAGCGGAGATGGGCCTGAAAAACTGGGATATGCAGGCAGACATCCTGCATATCCAGGGCACAGAGCCACTGTCCCTTGTGCAGGAGGGGCAGACAACCTGGGAGGGTCAGCATTCAAAACTGTTTGTACTCTATGTACAGGTTTAGAGCACTGAGGTCCAAGATGGGACGCAAATCTCCCAACTTTTTGGGGACCAGGAAGAAGTGGGAGTAATACCAGTTTCCTACCTGGTTTGACAGAACGGGCTCTATTGCATCCTTTTGCACAACAGCCTTGATTTCTTCCCTTAAGAAGGGAATGTACGCCTTTGGAAAATGCGACACCCCTGGAAGCTTGTCTAGGGGGTTCTCAAGAAACTCCAGAGTGTGGCCCTGTCTGATCGACTGAAGGACCCCCGAGTCTGCGGTGACTGCCTCCCATCCCGGCAGGTGACTGGCGAACCTTCCACCCACTGGCTCCCTCAGTGGAAGAGGAAGGGGGCTATGAGTCAAGAGACGAAGGGAGGGATGGGGAGAGACGCCCTTGAGGCTCTCTGAGCTTTGGCTGGAGGGGTGGCTGCAGCTGAACTTGCCTGACGCTTGGTCTGGCATCTGGCTTTATGGTGCTGTTTCATTTGCCGCTTGTTCTGGCGATGAAAAGGCTGTTTGGCCTTGGATCTGGGGTGGTACATGGTGTGAATCGACCTCAGGGCCTTGCCCTTATCCTGGAGGCTGGTAGTAATGTCCTGGGTATCCCACTTGAACAGGACAGAACCCCTGAAGGGGGCATCCTGGATAGCTACCAGACATCAGGTGCCAAGCCTGACACCTTGAGCCAGGAAAACCTCCGGAGACAGACAGCTGTAGCATTGCCCTTGGCTGAGGAGTCCACCACATCATAGGTGGCCCTCACAGAATGGCGACAGGTGACTTTGGCTGACTGGATAGTGTCAGCCAATACAGTCTTGGATTCAGAGTCCTGCATGGCCTCAATGACGGGCTACAACTGGTGGAACACCGACTTCTGATACACCAGCATTTGTGCCACACAGTTAAGGCCATGCATGGTGAGAGTGGAGGAACAATAAAACTTTCTCCCAAACTGATCGAGCTGCCTCAGCTCCCCATCAGGAGGGGAGGTGCTTGTGTGCCTGGGCTTCGTGGACCTATCGTGGGCCGCCATAATTACTACTGAGTCAGCCTTAGGATGGACACTAAAGTGATCCTTTCCCTCAGGAGTCCAGTAGGTCCGATCAGCCTTCTTCGCCACTGCCGTAATAGAGGAAGGCATCATCCACATAGTGGAGGCCAAATCCTCATGAGGCTCCCACCACGGAGGTGTGAGAACAGGTGCAGTCTCCTGGATGTCCAAGTGCTGGGTAAGTCTCTGATGTTTGGGGTCCTAAGCATCGGATTTCCATCCGTAGACATCCGCAATCTGTTTCAGGAGGTTTGCAAAAGAAGGGTCCTCTGGAGGTGATTTGGGGGACTCATTTGACTTAGGTGCCACTGTAGGGGGAGTCTCAAACCCCAAAGACAAGGAGGAACACCCGGACTCGGATTCTGAGTCCGAGGAGTCTGAAAGTCCGACATCCAGGCGAGAGTCCTCTTGAGTCCTGGGAGGAACACTACCTGACATCAGCGCCGACAGAGGAGCTTTCATCAGGCCCAACATAGACTGGCACTGTTCCAGTAGGGAAGCAGGCCTAGGAGACTGACCCAGGCGAATCAAGGGGAACGTTCTCACCTGCTGCTAGCTGACCAGCTCCGAGACAAGCTAAGATTTGGTCTCGGACCACCAAGACTGGAGAATGGCCCTAACAAAAGGCCTAATACAGGGTCTAATACTACGACCTTTAAAGTCCCCTTCCGACACAACTCCCAGGATCAGCGCTCCTTTAGATATCGTGCCCCCCTTTGACTTAACTCCCTAAAGGGTGACTTGCTATCAGACACCAAACTTGGCCCATTTAAGTCTAAACTACAAGCTCGCCTAAGATCAACCAGTAGCTCAACTGTAAATGAAAATGACATACCTACTATAATTCTTGACCTTCTTGGACGAAGTCTCCACCACTCATTCACACTAATGGGACTACGCCGGAGGTGCTAGGACCAAGTGGGAGCCAAAAATCTTGAGGGGGGCCAGCACCGAGGTAGAACTGCGCAGGTGAACCACCAGACCGGCTCGCACTGTATAGGCTACCTCAGCGTCGACCCTCCAACCGCTGCAGTAACTTTTTTACCAAGGAGGTGCAGCATAAACTAACCTAGTGAAACTAACCTATGTCGGACATAAGATAGTCCGAATGACCCATATAAGAAGGGTCAACACAACAGTCTTCATGGCCCAGCCATCAAGGGAGTGAAGACCAAAACCAGATATGTGAGCTCGGGGGGCTGGAGGGTGGGCATGTGAATGAGTGGTGGAGACTTTGTCCAAGAAGATCAAGAATTACAGTAGGTATGTAATTTTCATATCTTCCTGGACATAAAGTCTCCACCACTCATTAACACTGATGGGACAGTACCGAGCTAAAATAATCCCCCGAGAAGGGTAGCAGGAGAGAGGAGCTCACTCAGGACAGGAGACCATTACGGATTGTCCTGCCAAAGGATGGATGCTGTCTGGTATGGACATCCAAAGCACAGTGCTTCACAAAGGTGTGCACAGAGCTCCAAGTAGCTGCATTGCAGATGTCTGCAATGGGCATATTCTGTATTTCTGCCAGAGATGCCACGACTGCTCTGGCAGAATGGGCATATACCCTGCCTTCCAGATTAACCTGTGCCATGGAATAGCAATGACGGAGACATGCTACCAGCCACACCGAAATACACCTGATGGCAACAGGCTGACCCAGCTGGGCCATGCTGAACGAGACAGAGTTGCTTTGACTTGCAGATCTTTTTAGTTCTGTCGATGTAGAACCGCAAAACTCTTTTAACATCCAGAGAATGTAGGGCACACTCTGCTTCATTCTGGAAGTTCGCAAAGTAGGTCGGAAGGACCAAGGGCTGGTTCAGATGGAACTCTGAGACCACTTTGGGGAGAAATCTAAGGTGAGTTCTGAGAACCACCTTGTCCTTGTGAAATACTGTATTTCAGACACTCTGTGAGCCGAGGTATGGTTACGAGGAAGGTGGCCTTCCAGGTCAGGAACTTCAACTCGCAGGTTGCTAGAGGCTCAAAAGGTTTACAAGTGAGCATGTCTAGCACAAGGTTAACATCCCAAGTGGCGACCAGTCTCCTGACTGGTGGCCTAGTGTGCAGTATACCCTTAAGGAACCACTTAACCAAGGGCAACTGAGCCATAGACATAGTGTGGATAGGCTTGTGATAAGCTGAGATCACGCAAAAAAGAACCTTCACCGTTGGGTATTATAGTCCTGTATTTGACAGGTCTAGCAGATACTCTAAGACTTTGTTTGGTGGGCAAGAAAAGGAGTCCAAGGAGGACTTTGCGCACCAGATGGAGAATTGTTTCCACTTTTCCGTGTAAGTTTTCCTACTGGATGGCTTGAGCGCTGCTAGGAGAATGTCTGAGGCTCTACGGAAGACGTCTAATCTACCCACTTCTATCTCCTCAGGAGCTAGGCATGCAGATGAAGGGACCTCAGGTTGGGATGGACCACTGGGCCCTGGGTCAGAAGGTCCATTCGAAGTGGTAGTTGTCTTGGTGAAACTTCTGATAATCTGTTGATTAACGGAAACCCAATCTGACGAGGCCAGTATGGGGCGATAAGGATCATTCTGCCCCCTCTGCCTCCAGCTTGAGCAGCACCCTCTGAATTAAGGGAAGAGGAGGAAATGCATACAGAAAGCATCTTGTCCACCGTAGTCTGAATGCAACCTGACAGAAAACACCAGGTTCTGGATTTCTGGAGCACAATAGAGGAAGTTCTGCGCTGAGTGGGGACGCAAAAAAGGTCCAGGTCTGGTGTGCCCCACTCTTCAAGGAGCGATTGCATGACATTTGCGTCGAGAGACTACTCATGTGAATCTACCTCCATTGTGCAGAGGCGATCCGCTAGATCATTCTGGACTCTGGGCAGACAGACTGCTTGATCAGAGCTTCATGTGAGAACAGCTGCACGGGAGCCTGAGCACGAGAACAGCTGCACGGGAGTCTGAGCTGGACATCATTGTCCACCTAGGAACAAATGACTTGACTCATCATGAGATCAGAGCAGTGCAGGAGGACTTTGTAGAGTTGGAGAGGGGCCTAAGACAAGTAGCACACACAGTATCCTTCTCAGAGGTGCTGCCTGTCAATGGCATGGGTGAGGCGAGGGTACTTTGCACCATGCAGTTTAATGAATGGTTGAAAAAATGGTGTGGAGCACAGGGGGGTTTGGCTTCATTGGGGACTGGGGTTCCAAATGGAGGGACACCAGCCTATACTGGCAGGATGGTCTGCATCTGTCCAGGAAGGGAACAAGTCTTTTGAGCAATCGGTTTAAATGCTTCATTGGCAAGCTTTTAAACTAGTCAAGGGGGTAGGCACTGATAAGCAGCAGGAAAATCCCAGCTTCTCCCTACAAAACAGGGTACTAAATGAGAAAAAGACCGAGGTAGAAAGGTCAGTGGGGGATGCTGCAACAGAAGGTAAAGCCATCAAAAAATGGATAGCAATGAGTACCAATGCCCGTAGTCTGGGTAACAAGCTTCCTGAATTAGTGGCCTTGATGGAGGAGGAACCTCTGGATATCGTGGCAGTCACAGAAACATGGTACACACAAAACCATGACTGGGACGTAAACATACCAGGATACACTATCTACAGGAGGAACAGGGAGGGTAAAAAGAGGAGGAGGAGGAGGAGCTCTTTACATAAGGGAAGGAATCAAAGCAACAGAACAAAAGGGTAAACAGGGAGGAGAAGAAGCACTGTGGGTCAATTTGGAGACCGGCAATGGCACCAAATCCGCTAGGGGTTGTATAAGGACCCCCTCGGGGAGGAAATGGACAAGGAAATGATAGAAAGTATACCAGAATGGCAGAAAAAGGGAGATATTGCTGATGGGTGATCTGAATATGCCAGATGTTAACTGGAGTGCAGTTGCAGCAGCCACTGAAGAGTGGGGTTATTCTAGATGCCCTACAGGGCATGCCTTAGACAACTAGTATTGGAACCCACTTGAGAGGGAGCAATCCTAGACCTGGTTCTCTCAAATGGAGATGGAGAGAGGATCACAGATGCAGAAGTGGGTAGCCATCTGGGAAATAGCGACCATCAAACTGTATGGTTCACAATGAACACAGCAATAGAGTCAAGCCATACAAAGGCAAAAGTACTGGACTTTAGGAGGGCTGACTTTGCCAAAATGGGTGAGTGCCTAAGGAATGCACTAGCAAATGGGCAGGAAGGAGGGGTGGAAGAACAATGGGGAATAATAAAAACTGCCATCACAGAGGTAACAAGCCTTTGTGTGAAGCAAATAAACAAAACGATGTAAGAAACCACTATGGTTCTCAAAGGAAGTGGCAGTGAAGGTTCAAGAGAAAATAAAGCATTCAGGAAGTACAAGGAATCACAGAAGGAGCAGGGCAGAGAACTGTATCAGTTAAAGCAAAAGGAAGCTGGAAGGCAGTCAGAACAGCAAAGGCCCAAACCGAGGAAAAGATAGCCAACTCAGTTAAGAAGGGGATAAAACCTTTTATAGGTACATCAGGGAGCGAAGGAAGACCAAGGGAGGGACAGTGAGGCTTAATAAAGGGAGGGGTGGGCAGAGGGTGACTGAAAAGCAGAGATACTAAACAAATATTTTTGCTCAGTATTTACAAATGAAGAGAGGCGGTACCTAAAACAAACATTAGAAACACTCTGGATACAGAAGTTGATACCAGCCCATTTACAGAAAAAGGGTTCTGAAAGAACTCTTAAAACTGAAGGTGGACAAAGCAATGGGGCTTGATGGATTCATCCCAGAATTCTAAAAGAACTAAGGGTAGAACTAGTGACACCACTGACTACCCTCTTAACAAATCATGGGAGGATGGGGTGGTACCTGAGGACTGAGGAGGGCAGATGTGATTCCCTTCACAAAAGTGGGAGCAAGGCAGAAGCAGGAAACTACAGACCTGTTAGTTTAACCTCAGTGATGGGAAAAATGATAGAATCACTTCTGAAGGAAAGAACTGTCCAGTATCTAGAGGCCAGAGGGCACAGGACCCAAAGCAGCATGGATTCACAGCAGGAAGGTCATGCCAGACGAATCTGATAGATTTCTTGACTGGGTGACCAAGTAGTAGATCAGGGAGGGCTGTGGACATGGCTCACCTGACTTTAGCAAGGCATTTGACACAGTCCCACACAAAAGATTAATATACAAGTTAGCCAGCCTGGGAGTGGGTCCCAAGATGACAGCCTGGGTAAAGAATTGGCTGGAGAATAGGACACAGAGAGTAATAGTAAATGGAGTCCACTCTGAAGAAAGGGGTTACTAGTGGGGGTACCACAGGGTTCAGTATTAGACTGGTCCTCTTCAATGTCTTTATGCTGACATTGCAGAGGGACTGGAAGGAAAAGTATGTCTCTTTGCAGATGACACAAAGATCTGCAACAGAGTTGATGCACAAGGTGGGGTGGAAAGGATGAGAAGGGACTTGGCAAGGTTAGAGGAATGGTCAAATGTATGGCCGCTTAGATTCAATGCTGAGAAGTGCAAGGTAATGCACCTGTGAAACAAAAACCCAGGGGAAGAGTACACAGTGGGGGGTGAGATACTAACAACAACAGAAATGGAAAGGGACCTGGGGGTAGTCATATCAGATGACTTAAAGGTGGGCAAGCAATGTGAGAGGGTAGCAAGGAGGGCTGGGGGGATACTGGGATGCATAGGGAGAGGCATCACCAGTAGAAAACAGGAAGTTATTATCCCTCTGTACAGACAGCTGGTGAGACCCCATCTAGAGTACTGCATGCAGTTCTGGAGACCCAATCTCCGCAAAGACATAGACAGGATGGAAGCTGTCCAGAAGAGGGAAACTAAAATGGTGCAGGGTCTGAACCGGAAGACATATGAAGAGAGACTAAAGGAGCTTAATATGTATAGCCTCGAGGAAAGGAGGGAGAGGGGGGACATGATAGAAACGTTCAAGTACCTCAAGGGAATCAACAAAGTCCAAGAGGGTAGCATCTTTCAAAAAAGAGGCGTGCAAGAACAAGGGGCACAATTTGAAGATGGGGGAGCTCAGAGGTAATTTAAGGAAGTATTTTTTCACAGAGAGGGTTGTGGATGCATGGAACGGCCTTCCGGAGGAGGTTGTGGAGTCAAAAACAGTGGTGGAATTTAAGCATGCATGGGACAGTCATAAGGCAATTCTAAGGGGTGGGGGTAGGAAGAAGTAGGCTGCTGGTTAACTAGGATCTGCAGCTTATCCATTAGGTAGGGAAATGGGCAGACTGGGTGGGCCAAGTGGTCCTTATCTGCCGTCAAATTCTGTGTTTCTATGTATGTTCCAGGCACCATTGCCACACTCTCATCGCTTCCATGCAGAGAGGGTAAGAGTGTGCTCCACCTTGCTTGTTGATGTAGTACATCACTGCTTTGTTGTCTGTCTGATGGAGAACTGTTTTGCGATAGAGGATGTCCTTCAGGGCTCGGACGGCATACAGGACAGCTCTAATCTCCAGGACATTTATGTGGAGTTGGGACTCATCCCGATTCCACAGACCCTGAGTGTGGAGATCCTGACAGTGAGCTCCCAAGCTGACTAGAGATGCATCTGTGGTGATGGTGATCTGTGTCTCCTGTCCTCTTGAGTACACCAGGTGACTGACTGCTTTAGAGGTTCCATCACCTTGATGTGAAAGGACTGTGGATGGGTGGTCGGGGACCATTGAGTACTGAGCATCCACTGAGTGGTTCTCATGTGAAGATGAGCCAAAGGCACCGTGAACACTGATGATGCCATGATGCCCAGCATCTGTTGCATCGAGAAAGCTCGAACCGAGTTGTTTTTTTTGATGAAGCAAGCCATCTGGAGGATATCGTTCCTCCTGTCCTTCGGAAGGAAGGTCCTTCACCTGTAGGTGTCCAGGAGGGCTCCTATGAAGAGGAGTTGTTGGGAGGGCTGCAGCTGCGATTTTTCCAGATTCAACACGACACCCATGGATGTGAGGAACCTGGAAGCCATGGTCACCGCTTCCTGTGTCCCATGTCTGGAGGAACTTGCTAGGAGCCAGTCGTCCAGATACAGAAATACTAGAATTCCGAATTTCCTAAGATGCGCAGGAAGTACTGCAAAGCACTTTGTAAAAACTCACAATGCCGAGGACAGCCCATAGGGCAGTACTCTGAATTGGTAGTGCTGACCCAGTGCCACAAATCGGAGATATCTGTGGTGGCTTGGGTGCACGGGAACATGTTGGTAGGCATCCTGCATGTCCAGGGAGGCCAGCCAATCATTTTGATGAATCAGAGGTAGAAACGTACCGAGCGATATCATCTTGAATTTTTCCATGAAAAGGAACTTGTCTAACTTCCTTAGGCCTAGCACAGGGCACACACCACCTGTCTTCTTTGGAACTAGGAAGTAATGGGAGCAGAATCCTGTGTTCCGTTGCTCTTGCAGAACTACTTTTACTGCCCTGTTGTTCAGAAGGCCCTGAATCTCGGACGCGAGGAGGTCTGACTGAGTGATAGACAGTCTGGGCTGTCGTTTGGGTGGGCGATCCGGAGGGGTATCTAAAAAATTCAGAGAGTAACGCTTGCGAATTATCCAGAGAACCCATTTGTCCGATGTGACTAACTTCCACTGGTTGTAAAACTGAGTCGGACACCCCCCTACTACCGAAGAGTCCCCATTGGACAGCTGAGGTGGGAACTAGTCCAGAATTTCAGAGGGTGGTACTAGGCACCTTCGGGCCCTGTGCCTTCTGCTGCACTTTCTTTTGCAGCAGAAGGACTTGATTCTTGTTAAAGCCCCCTCAGCCTTTACCATGAAAGGACTGACAGTTATAAAACTGCCAGCAGTTTCTGCCCCATTGATGAGCAGCAGGGGCAGGTCTTGCCGTCTTAATGGCAGTCCTAGTTTTCAGTGTGGCCTCCAGTGCCTGCTCCACCTGTGGGCCAAACAGATAAACCCCATCAAATGGCAAATTCATGACTCTTTGCTGGGCATCATTTGTAAACCCTGAAGTCCGTAACCATGAGTGGCGTCAGGTGCATATTCCAGCTGCCACGGCCCTCGAGGCAGTGTCCAAGGCATCCATAGCAGCCTTAAGATGCTGATTATTAGACTTAATACCTCTAATAATAGTCTGGAGAAGCTCTGAACTAACGTCCAACTCTGGAAGAGCTTCTATTAAGGTTTTTAGCGAATGCCAGAGGGTATACTCATATTGTGAGAAACAGCCCTGGTAGCTAGCAATACGCATTCCTAGGGTAGCGGCGGAGAACACCTGCTTCCCCAATGTGACAGTCTTATGGGATTCTTTATTTACTGGACGAGCCATAGACTCCTGAGGGAGAACAGCTTTGTCGTCTTCTGCCAAGACCACTATGGCGTCTGCAAAGAAAAAAATCCTCACCTTAGTAACTGTGTTTCTTCTAATGGACTCTTGCTGTATTCTGACATATTCTGACATATGCAGTTAGCCCCAGCACTTGAACTGCCCCGGAGAGGAAAGAGTTAATTTCTATGCCAGGCATAGAATGTTGAGCTCGAGCTCGGTTTTCAAACCTCTGTCTGTGGCACTTCAGAGAGTAACCGTCAGATTCTTACGAGCAAACTAACTAACTACACTTCCAGTGTGGAAATTGAAAATATATAAGCCAAAAGGCAACAACTTGGGTCCAAAAGACTCAAGTCGAGAACCCAAGAGAAAAGACCAGATAGTGAACAAAGATATATAAATACAACATTAAAAACATAACAACTACCCCACCCCTGAAGAGGAGGGGTACAAGGTACATCTCTGAGGTACAACACTGTACCTGCCAGCCCACTTCTCAAAAACTAGGTTCTGAGAGGGGAGGTGGGGGGGGGGTCAGAATACAGCAAGACTCCATTACAAGAAACACAGTTACTAAGGTGAGTAATTTTTTCTTCAAACAACATGAAGTCTTGTTGTATTCTGACATATGCAGACTACCAAGCAGTACCTCCAAGGAGGAGGGCTACCGAACCTATTTTGGGAATAAGCTCTGCAGTACTGCTGTACCAAACCTAGCATCACTCCCTGGATATCCAGACAGTAATGCTTGGTGAATGTATGGACTGTTTTCCAGGTGGCTGCCTTGCAGATCTCTAACAATGGTATCTCTGGCAGCAGCCAGAGAAGCATCTGTACCCCCTAGTCGAGTGAGCCTTCAGGCCTGAGGGAGGTGTTTTACTTAGCTTGGCATAGCAGAATTGTATATAAGAGACAATCCACCTGGCAATAGATCTTTGTTAGTAGCAGGCCTACCTTTTCCCACTTCACCATAAGTGAGAAACAATTGAAGACAGTCATTCCTGGGTGCCTTAGTATGCTCTATGTAGTAGCTAAGTGCCCTTTTAACATCCAAACTGTGTAATCTTCTTTCTCCTGAATAAGAATGATCAGTGGAAGAGACGTGGACTGGTTCAGATGAAAATCTGTGACCACTTTGGGTAAGAACCTCCTATTAGTTCGGAGGACCACCTTATCTCTATGGAATGAGATAAAATCAGGTTACACTGACAGGACCTGTAAGTCACTAATTCGCCTGGCAGAAGCGATAGCTACCAGAAACACAGTTTTCCAAGTCAAGTACTTAAGCTCAGCCGAAGCCAGAGGTTCAAAGAGTGGCTGCATAAGCTGAGCAATGCAGATATTGAAATCCCAAGCCGGGGTAGGCTTTCTAAAAGGAGGGTTGATATGAACCAGACCTTTAAAGAACTTACTAAAGACAGGATGAGATGCCTGGGAAGAGCCCTTCCCTGCTGACAGGAATGCGGACACAGCTGCCAAATGAACTTTTAAAGTGGCTGGCCTAAGCCATTAAGGTGAAACAGGTAGTCCAAAACTGTAGCAATGCCAGCAGCATCTGGTAGAATATCTTTGTGGGAACACCAAATGCTGAATCTTTTCCATTTGGAATTATAAGTTTTCCTGGTGAAAGGTTTCCGAGAAACCTTCAGAATATCCAAAACTCCCTAAGAAAGATGCAGGCCTGCATATTCTAACTCTTCAAGAGCCAGGCCTTGAGATTGAGAGACTGGAGATTGGGGTACCAGATTCTCCAGTGAGAGGAGGTTAGGAGATTGTGTCTCTTGGGAAGAGACAGGGGCAGTGAGACTGCTGGGGACAACAAATGAAAATTATATACCTATTGTAATTCTGATCTTTCTGTGTATCTTCAGCATTCATCACCTCTGGGTACAGTGGCTGGAGATCACGACCCCGCAAGAGCTTTTTTTCTTTTTGGGATGAACGGAGTCGACGCACCATTGGTGCTGTCCTTGAGGCCGAAGCACTGTGTGGCGCTCGCGGGTTGACCGTTAGGTGTCGTCGACCCCGTCCTCCTGCCAGTTCTAAGTCACTGTAGAGTAAGAAAGGTTGGGAGGGGGGAAAAGGGAGTCCAAGAGACAGATAAAGGAAAAGATATACAAACTAAAAGGAGAAATAAACGACTGAGAGGACAGAACAAAGCTGGAAATCTAAGGGGATTGGGAAGGGGGCCCAATCTCTGGAAGTAGAAAAATAAGGAGGGAGGGAGGGAATAATTTAGAAGTAAGGATGTGGGGGGGACATACTCTGGAACCTTGACTTGTCTCCAGATTGTATAGGAACTGTGAAGGAGTAGCCAGAAGGCTATACTGCCATAATTCAAGGCACAGAATCACTGGCAATAACTCCAACATACGCAGAAGCGGCTATTCTGGAAGAAAATGCAGGATATAGGGGAATACCCCACCCCTCGAAATCAAGTTTTGGTGTAAAAAAATGAGTTTCTTAAATTAATTTGAGGGTTGAATCCTTATGGACAAAGACAAGGGAGAAAGATGACGGGGAGAGAGGCAGAGAGAACAGAAGAGAGGGCAACCACCAACCCCCACCCCACAGGGGTGGAGCCAAGACACTGAGGAAGAAGTGCCCCCAATCCTGACCACTCTCTCTCTTAGAAAGTAAAACATCCCCCTATGTGCCCAAGGTCACCCCGCTTCTGACCAATGGAAATGGGGGGACACAGAGAGGGAGGGGTACCCAGAGACTGAGGCCCCAGGGGGATGAAGGGTGGGATTGTGATGAATGGCGAAGATACACAGAAAGATCAGAATTACGGTAGGTACATAATTTTCATATCTTAGCTCTGTCACTCTTCACTATTCATCACCTCTGGGTGAGTGCCGAGCCCCCACCAAAGGGGGTCCTGAACCCTAAAGGACTAAGTACCTTAGCTCTCAGTGGGTGGCACACCGAGAGAGAGAGAGAGAGAGAGAGAGAGAGAGAGAACCTTCACGGATCTGGAAAGGCCCGAGACTGGGAAGAGTGAGACAGGGACCCCCCCCTTCCCGGAGGGGGTAGGAGGTTACCCCGACAGACGCCGCCTCACCCTACAGGAGAAAAGATGGGTTCTCTGGTAAGCGGAGGAATCAACCTACACCGGGCCAAAGGTGACAACTGGGAGAGACGCACCCATGCCATCCGCCTAGTGCAGATCGCTGTACCTATGACCCTGGAAGCTACCTTGTTGGCATCGTAAGATGCCCTCGCTTGGTGCCTTGCTAGCTACAGGCCACGTGCAGAGAGTGCAATGGCTTGTCTGGCTGCCTCCGTATCAGGCATCCAGTCTAGGAGTTGACCTAGCCTGGACCACAGGAACCTATCATAGGTAGCATAGTGGGCCTGATGTGCTGAAATTGAAAGAAGCAACCATGCCGAGTAGAAAGTCCTCATTCCCCAAAAGTCAAAATCCATAGAATCTTGATCTGGGGGCCGGTCATGGTGGGGAGTGCGAAGCCCATCGGGAGTATCCAGTTGCATCAATCCTGACTGAGGATGAGGCATATGACCTGGAGACTCCGGGGGCACAATACCGCTGGCTCAGATCCCTAGGGGCTGGGACTCCGGAAAAGAGTCTTTGCCAGAAGCGCAACGACGTCTCCCGAAAGGCAGCAGGCCAGGGGACACCACAAGAGTATCCGCCCTGAAATCACCTAGGAAGGCACACGTTGAGTGCTCTGGATTGTGCTGAGTGGGCGGGGTGATATGCATGTCCTCCAACATCCTCACGAGGAAACGCTGATACTCCGCGATATCAGCAGCAGGGGAGATGTGGACAGGTGGTTCTTCTCCTCCCAAAGAGGAGGATGAAGAAGCGGAGGACCTCAAAGATTCAGCGGCTGGCTGCTCAGGGGGAGGATGGAAAACCTGCCTGTTCATGGCCCTAACATAAGAGGGAAAATGAGCAGCCACAGCCCTGAACTGCTCCCAGGAGAGAGGTCCGCTAGGACCAAGAATTCCTGGGAGCGCAGGAGAAGGTGGCAGAGGAGTGATGGCAGAGCCGACAACAGGAATCGGCTGTCTTCTGCCTGGGACAGAGAGTGCACTTGGAGCCCCAAGGGAAGAGGGAGCTCCAGAAAACTCAACAGCCGACAGCTGATCAGCCATATTGGAACTGCCTAGGCTGTGCTCTGAAGATTCCCCCCTGTGAGGTGACCAGGGCTGTGGAACTCCAAAAGGACAGTCCCGTACCTCCAAAGAACAGGGCCCTCTCGAGGAGACCGAAAAGGAAGGGCAGAGGTCTGCACTACGACTCCTTCCGGAACCCAGGTGGGTCCCAGAAAAGGGTCGCAGTGTCGAACTCCTACCCCTCGACCCCTCAGAGTCCAATAGAGCCCTTCTCCTCGAAAACGCCAGCCTAGACAGCTGACAACTCTGGTCAGTCCCCAAAGGGACTATCCAGGGAGCAGCACCCTCCCCTCCTGTGGGTGCTCCGATCGGCCCCAAAGTTGGGTGATCCAGGCACACTACCTGAGGGCCAGACTGCAGAGCAATGGTGGCCTGCACCACTGCCCGCTGGTCAGCACCCCTGACCTTGGACCTGGGAGCAACTGCCCGCTCCTCAGAGGGGGGGCTGGTTCTGGTCTGTCGAGGACACTACCAGGGTGTCCACGTCAGCAGCCAACTCCAAAGAGTCAGACTGCCCATCTGACTCAGAGTCCGATTCCACCTCCGAGGAGGCGGAGACCGAAGTCCTGTGCCAGACGGTATGTGGACGCTCGCTGCCATCCCAACCAAATGGGGTACCAGTCCGAAGGACTGCACCAGAGTCGGCACCAAAGCCCCCAACTGCACTGTGAATGGTGCGTGAAGACATGGCGCCCAGGGCAGCAGCAGCATCGAAGCCAAAGCCTGTCACAGCACCCCCCGACCCACGGTGCTGCAAGCGGCGTTGAGACCAGAGACGGTGCTGATGATGGCTCTGACAGCTCTCTCGGCGCAGAGACTGGTAACCCCCATGGCACCAGAGCTGGACACAGTGCTATGCTCAGTCTCGGTGCCGAGGTGAGAAACAGTCAAGGACAGCGCCATAGAGCCTCCCACAGTGCCATCAGCACCATCGGCACCGCGAATGGTGCCGACAGCAGAGACAGCACCGAGCGACGGACCGGCACTGACAACAGTGTCATCAGGGCCCAATATGCCGCGAATGGCGCCGAGGCCCAAGACAGCGCCGACGGATGACATTGAGGACAGTGCCAACCCAGGCTTCCCAGCCCCAGGAGACGACACCGGGGGAGCCTTCACCCCCGAAGGGGCAATTGCCAATGCGGTGCCTCCCGTCCGCCCCCAGGGCCTCCTGCACCACGGAAGGAGCTTCTGCAACAGCGAGACTACTAGAAGCAGAATCCCCCCCTCATCCGTGGCCCATATAGAACCAGGAGGGGACCTGGAGGAAAGGCTGCAAGACCGTGGCTTGGCCCAACGAGTGCATGCCCGTCCCCCGAAAGACGGTGGAGCTCGTCCAACTTTCCACACACACTCTTCGATGACACGATGGTCCACAGAGAAGCAGGCGTCGCATGAATCCATGTCGTGAAGTGGGCCAAGACACGCGAGGCAACAGTCATGTTGGTCGGTGACAGAGTATTTATGACCGCATGGGCACCGATACATAGGGGGCTGTCCCATCTTCGAAGATTTCTTGCCCCCCGACCAAGATATGACCTACGGAAAAACAACTAAACAAAGACTCGACATCGCTAACAATAAAGAAAAGGAACAGCCTTACCAGTGATGTCGAGTGGTGGTGAACAACAGAACTGGCAGGCAATAAGAGCGGCGTCGAACTATGTCGGCGTTGACGGATTCAGCATCGAGAAATCAGCGTAGAAGGCTTGAAAGAAGACAGCAGGCCTTTTGCGCAAGAACTTCCCATGAGGTGCGACCTCTGCAGTGGAAGACGAAGAACTGGCAGGAGGGTAGGATCGACTACACCTAACGGCTAACCCGCGAGCCATGCAGCGCGCCGGCTTCGGAGGGCAGTGCCGATGGTGCGTCCGACTCCGCCCATCAAGAAAAAAAGAGCTCCCGCGGGGTCGTGACCTCCGGCCAGTATACCCAGAGGGGATGAATGGTGAAGATTGACACAGATAAAATTAGAGGATACCAGGGTTGCCTGGCCTAATCTGGAGCCACTAGAATCACTGTGCAGGGCTGTGACCTGATCTTGACTAGAACCCTGAACAACAGAGAAAAGGCATACAGGAACCTGCCTTCCCAATCCAATATCAGAGCATCCAGGGGAACAGTCCCTAGGACTGGAGGTCTGCAGCAGAACTGGGAAAGTTGGTGATTGTCTGGGGCTGCGAAGAGATCTATCTCTGGAGTGCCCCATCTGGTGAAGATTACTTTCAGGATGAGAGGATCCAGTGCCCACTTGTGATGGCCATGGGAGATTCTGCTCAAAGCATCTGCTAGCACATTGTCCTTCCCTGGAAGGTGGACTGCTATTAGGGAAGTTTGACGGGAGCAGACCAGAGACCATACTTTCATGGCCTCCATGCATAAGGCCGTGGACCGAGTGCCCCACCACTTGTTGATGTACCACGTGGTGGTGGTGTCTGTCCTGAACCACCTTGTCCCTTACTGAGTCCGAGAAAGATTGAAGGGCTAAGAATACTGCCCTGAGTTCCAGAAGATTGATGTGAAGGAGAGACTCTTGTGGAGACCAAACACCCTTCGAGGGCTCCCAGGTGGGCTCCCCAGCCCAGGAGAGAAGCATGTGTGGTAAGAACCACTGAAGGAGTTTGACTGAGGAATGGGACACCTTATCTGAGACTGTCTTGATCCAGCAACCACTGGAGAGCTTGGACCACAGTCTGAGTCACTGGAATCAACTTGGTAAGAGAATCTTTTTTCTGAGACCAAAAAGACCTTAGGTGGAACTGAATGCCCCTCATCTGGAATCTGGCTCCTTGCACCACTGCAGTGGAAGCTGCCATGTGGCCTAAGAGTTGAAGAAAGTGTCTTGCTGGATGAGAAACCAGAGGATGAAATGAAGAAGCAAGATCTGTAAAGGCCTTTACCCTTGCTAGTGGGAGGAAGGCCTTTGCTTGAACAGTATCTAACTTTATTCCTATGAAAGTGAGTAGTTGTACTGATTCAAGAACTGACTTTGGCAGACTGAGAAGGAATCCCAGAGAACTGAGCAAATCTTGAGTGACTTGTAGAGCTGACCTGACCAGGTATGGGAATAGAGAAATCTCCTGCCTTCTGAGGAAGGCCACTACTACTGTAAGGCACTTTGTAAACACTCTTGGAGCCGATGTTATGCCAAAAGGCATGGCTCTGAACTGATAATGGCCTGAAGGCAACTCGAACTTGAAGCACTTTCTGTGGGAGCACCTGATAGGAATGTGTAAATAGGCATCCTTGAAGTCCTGGGATGCTAACCAATCCCCTGGCCTTAGAGAGGGAAGAATTACTCCCAGAGTCACCATTTTGAACTTTGGTTTTTAAGATGTGTTTGTTCAAATACCTTAAGTCTAGGATGGGTTGCCACTCCCCTGTCTTTTTTGGGGTAAGGGAATATCTAGAGTACAGACCTTTGCCATTGTGTGGAGTAGGAATTCTCGACACGGCTCTGAGAGCCAACAGAGTGGAAACCTCTGCTTCTAGAGCAATGGTTTCGGAGGTGTTTGCAGGTGGAAAAGACCTGACCCTCATTTTTGGAAACTTTTTGAAATTGAGGGACAGTCCCTGGCTTACTACCTCCAAGACCTACTTGTTTGAGGTAACAGACTTCCAGGCCTGGAAGCAGTAAGTCAGCCTGCCTCCTACTGAAAATGGGGCGTCGACCCGGGCTGACACATCAGGGTGTCTGCTTGGCAGAAGCCTTGGACTGGGAAGAAGATGCAGCCTTGCTCATCCCCCTCCTGCCTCTCCTTCGGAAGAACCCGCTCTGTGGGAAGGGAGAGGAGGCCTGGGACTTGGTAGAAAGGCCTGTGAAAAGGCCTGTCCCTGCCCCTAGACTGCTGCTTTTGAGGAGTGGCTTGCCTTTCTTTGGCCTGTGCACTCCTGTAGGTGGTCCTGTACTCATCCATTTTCTTCATGTAAGCCTCTGTCTGCTCCCCAAACAGAGAATTACCCACCACAGGAAAATCCATGGCCTTAGCTTGGGTGTCCTGTCCTGAGAAAGGCTAGTTCATCTGAGCCAAGCAAATCTCCTGAGAGACACAGATGTAGCCATGACTCTCGATGCCACGTCGTTGGAGTCCACAGCAGCATGGAATTGCACTTTGGATGCCTCAATCCCATTAGCAGCCACCTCCTCCAGCTCTTTGGCTAGCTGAGGGAGGCCTGTTTAGCCAGTTTCAGAACCATATCCCACCTGGACTTCTAGTATATGGCTGTGTAGGCCATATAATTAGCCTGCCTGAGTCCCAAGAAGGATGCCAAATATTGTTTCTTGGCCATGGCATCCACCTTCCTGGAGTCTTTATCTGGGAGGTATGAAGCCAAAGGTATATTAGCCCTGTCACAGGCTGCAGCCTGCACTACCCCAACATGGCTACATTGATTGAACTAAAACTCCGTACCTGAGCGTGATAGCACATACCTCCTGTCCATTCTCTTATCCACAGGAGGTAAAGAAGTTGGTGTCTGTAAAATCTTTTTTGTCTGTTTCCCCAAGGATTTATGGAGGAGAATAGACAACCCCCTGGACTCTGGGATGTCCATCATCTCAACAAAATCAGGCTCTTCTTCCTCCTCAACAGCCCATAGGAAACTGGAGGGTTTCAGCCTCCTTTTTGTTAAACAAATACTGAGATGGAGACTCAGAAAGCCTTGGAGGGGAGACACTGGAGGGTCTGTCTGGAGAGATGTTCGGTTCAATAGGCACATCCAGACCTTCAAAATCATTATCATCATCATCATCATCTGGTAGCTCTTCGTCCCCCTCCCACTCCAATTTTGTAATAATCCATCATAATCTGATGGAGTCGGATTCGACCAAACCGAGTGCCTAACCGGCGGCGCTGGTTCGGACGGAACCAGGCGAAGTGACTGCACAATACTGACAGCTTTGGCTATTTCTTCAGCGGTTGGAGTATGGGGTGCTGGATCCAAACCGGCTGACTTTTTTCGCCTTTCTGATGGACCCGACCCCTTGGGGTTGGCTCTCCTTTTGCCCGAGGACGTATCGCCCAGGTCAGTGGACACCTCCTCAGGTTCGGTTGGAACCAAACCGGGCTGGCCATCCAGGTCAGCGGACTTCTCAGCCTCCTTTTCCTTTCGCCTACTCAATCTTTTTTCCAGAGTGGCCATAGGAAAATTTTTATAAACTTGGCAGTCTGTTTTGAGGAGGTCAAACGCCAGACAATAAACACAGACGAGGTGGGGGTCGGCCTTGGCAAAGGCCTCCCCACAATTTGTACAGTGTTGAAACCCAGTGGGACCATTTTTTTTCTTGGGTTTCTCAGACATGGCCAGACTAGAAAAAATTACCCTTAATAGCTTTCAACCAGGTAATACAGCCCTATCGGTTACCAACCGTGTCAAGGGTTGTGTAAACAAACCGGTAAACACAGGTTACTCACCTGTAACAGGAGTTCTAGGAATGGTATATGTTGTTCATCCACACTTCTTGGCAGGTACCTTGCCGCTTTAAATGTTGCCGGAAGGTCTTCAAGCTGGCTCCTCCCACCCACCCAGGTGGTAAAACTCTCGGCTGCGCCCCATGACGCCAGATCTAGCCCGCTGGAAGCCAGGTTGTGCGTCGAAGCCGGGGAGGCCGGGTAGGTTGTGTGGATGAACAACATATATCATTCCTAGAACTCCTGTTACAGGTGAGTAACCTGTATTTCTAGGGACATGGATATGTTGTTCAATCCACACTTCTTGGCAGACTCCTAGCAGTTCTCCGGGAGGAGGGAGGCAAGGCGCACAACCCCTACTTAGGAAACAAGGACTGGAGAACTGAGGTCCCAAAACCAGCATCCCGGCGTGACTCAAGGTCAAGTGGTAGTGGGTAATGAAGGTGTGTGCTGACTTCCAGGTAGCAGGCCTGCAGATTTCCTGGATAGGGACGTCCCTGGAAGCAGCCACCGAAGCAGCGGTATGGTGGGTAGAATGAGCTCTTATCCCTTTGGGAGGCTCCATGCCCGCCAACCTATAGCAGAGATCTATGCAGGAGGTGACCCACCTGCCTATCGTCTGCTTGGTTGCAGGTCTGCCAGGTGCAGCTTCAGCGTAGGTTACAAACAGCTGCTGAACCTCTCCCCGAACCTCAGCCGTCCACTCCTTATAATAAGCGAGTGCTCTTCTAGGGTCCAAAGTATGGAGCCTATATTCGGCCTCCGAGGTGTGATTGGGGTAGAACACCGGCAGAGTCAACACCTGGTTAAGGTGAAACTCCGACACCACCTTCGGAAGGAATTTTGGGTGGGGGCGCAGGACAACCTTGTCCCTGAGGAAGACCAGATAAGGAGACTCGATGGAAAGCACCTGGAGCTCTGACATCCTTCTGGCTGACGTGATAGCCACCAAGAAGGCGATCTTCCACGACAGGTGAGAGATGTCACACCTGTGCATCGGTTCGAATGGCTTGCCCATGAGCTTAGCCAATACCAGCAGTAGATCCCATGGAGGTGGAGGTTCTTGCACCGGAGGGATTATGTGATCAAGGCCTTTGGAAAAGCGCCGACCACCTTCTCCTGCGCCACCGACTGCTTCCCGGCCCGCGCCTGGTAAGCAGAGATGGCTGCCAGGTGCATCTTAAGGGTCGTCGACCGAAGCCCAAGCTGAGAAAGGGACCACAGGTAGTCCAGAATGCTTGCCAAGGAGCAGGAGGAAGGGTCCAGGCCCTTGCCCTGGCACCAAATGGAGAATCTCTTCCATTTAAAGGCATAGCATTTTCTGGTCAACTCCTTACAGGAAGCCTCAACAACGTTGAGGACCTCGTCGGAAAGACCCAAGGCCTGGAACTCTAGCCACTCAGGAACCAGGCCGTCAGGTGCAGGGACTGAAGGTCCGGATGGAAAACCTTCCCCTGATTGACTGAGATCAGGTCCGGGCGGGCTGGAAGCCACCTCGGGAGCCTGGAGCTGAGACTGAGGAGATATGAATACCAGAACTGGCGGGGCCAGTCTGGGGCTACCAGAATCAAGTGTGCCTTGTCCCTCCTCGCCTTGAGAAGCACCTTGTGGATCAAGGGAAATGGGGGAAAGGCGTAGAAGAGGCCCGGGGTCCACAGCCTCGAGAAGGCATCCCCCTGCAGCGAGCCCTGCTGAGGGGGGCGGGCATGAAAAAGCCTCAGCTTCGCATTCTTCCTAGAGGCAAACAGGTCCACCTGAGGCGTGCCCCAGTGGTAGAACAGATCTTGTACTACCTCCGGCAGGAGAGACCACTCATGGGACGCAGCTCCTATCCGGCTTAGGGCATCGGCCAGAATATTGGAGGATCCTGCCACATGGATGGCAAGGAGATCCGCCTCCAGGCTGCGCATGAGGGACCAAATGCGGAGAGCTTCCCTGCACAGGGGCATGGAGCGCGTCCTGCCCTGGTGGTTTAGGTAGTACATGGTCATGGTATTGTCCGTCTGGACCTGGACCACTTGTCCCCGTACAAATGGAGCAAAGATGGTGAGGGCTAGACGAACCGCTCGAAGCTCCAGCAGGTTGATGTGACATCGGGACTCCCGAGGGGACCAGAGGCCGTGCGCTCTGTGCTCCCCCAGATGGGCACCCCAACCCAACAGAGAGGCATCGGTCGCTAGAGAGACCATCGGCTCTGGGCGGACAAATGGGATGCCCTCCTGCAGATGTGCTGGAATGGTCCACCACTGGAGAGCGTTCCACATCTCCTGGGTCACTGTCACTAGATGATCCAAAGGATCTGAGCGCTGTGACCATTGGCTGGCCAGTCCCCATTGTGGGGGACGCATGTCCCAATGGGCCCAACGGACCACACTGGTGCAGGCCGCCATGAGGCCCAGGAGGCGCAGAAAGTCCCGGGCAGGGCGCAATTGCCCAACCTGAAATGACTGGGCAAAGGAGGAAAGAACCTCGGCCCTGTCCGCCAGGAGCCGTGCTCTGGCTTGCAGAGTCAAGCTCTGACTCGATGAATTGTATCACCTGCTTTGGCATGAGTTCCGACTTGGCCTCGTTGATAAGGAGGCAAACTTGAGAGAAAACCTGGAGGGCCAGATCCCTGGACCGCTCCACCTCCATTCTGGAGGAGGCCGCAATCAGCCAGTCATCCAGGTAGGGGTACACCCGGACCCTTCGGCGCCGCAGGAATGCTGTCACCACTGCCATGCATTTGGTGAAGACCCTGGGAGCTAGAGAAAGGCGCAAGGCATGGCCCGGAACTGTGAGGACCCTCTGCCCTGAAGCAGAGGAATCTCTGGTGGGACGGATGGATTGGGACGTGAAAGAACACGTCCTGGAGGTCCAGAGAACAGAACCACATGCCTCGTTCCAAGGATGGAATGATCTGAGCCAGAGTGACCATCCTGAAGGTTCGAGACCTTAGGAACCTGTTCAGGTCGTGCAGGTCTAGAATGGAGCGCCAGCCCGCCGTCCGTTTTGGGATCAGGAAATACCTGGACACAAACCCCGGGCTTGGCGGAGGATTCGCCACCTTCCTGATCACCTCCTTTTTCGAGGAGCAGGGCAATGTCGGCTCAACGAGCTGACAGTGAGGCTGCGGACCCCGTAGCCCCCCATGGGGCGACGCCTCGGAAGGGCGGGGCCTGCTCAAACTCCAGAGGCAGGCCTTTTCCTACCACCTCCAACACCCAGCGGTCCGTGGTGACAGCAGACCAGGCGGAAAGAAAGTGGGGAGCCGTCCCCCCACGGGGGGAACGACGAGGCTGGGGGCGACATCCCTCAACCCGTCACTGGGCAGGCTTGGAGGAAGGACCGGCCGAGGGACCTCCTGGGCCTTTTCCTCCCTGCTTCCTGTTGGAGGAAGCCCCAGGCTTGGCTTTGGGGTGCCAAGTGTGAGCCTGCTGGCCCTGATGCTGGTGTTGCTGGGACGGATGTGCCGCAGGAGCAGAAGGTCGAAAGGACTTATGTTGCTGATGACGGCCTTTGTCCTTCTGAGCTGAGGTGACCGAGTCCAGTGTAGCGTTGGACTTTTCGATCCTCTGGAGGTGGTCTTCCACTCCAGGGCCGAACAGGTCAGTCCCTAAGAAGGGGACATCCACCAATTTGCGCTGGGTATTCGCTGTGAAGGTGGATATCCTCAGCCAGGCTCTGCGGCGCATGGACACTGCGGCCGCAACTGATCGGGCACAGGAGTCTCCAATGTCTACAGCCGTTTGGAGCTGCTGTTTCGCCACTGCCCTGCCCTGATCCCGCATCTGCTTGACCGTAGTCTGCAGGTCAGCGGGAGATGAGGGATCACCTCATCCAGGGAGCCCAGGGCGTGGGAGAAGTGCGCCATCAGCATGGCTGAGCTGGCCTGACGGATGCCGAGGGAGGATGCAGCGTACACCTTGCACCCGGCATAGTCCAGCTTTTTGGACTCCTTGTCGGGGAGCTTATCCACATCCCTAGTGTTCCCGGAGCACTGGAAAACGCTATCGGTGACCAACCCCTCGGCAGAGGGGTGTTCCGAAAAACCGGACAAAGAGCCGGTAGGGACCGCATACTTCCTGGCCATCCTGGCCGAAGGCACAGGACAGGAAGCCGGCCGCTGCCAAAGCTCCAAGGCTGGGCCAATAATGGCTTCAGCCACCGGAAAGGCCTCCGTGGGAGAATCCCCTCAGTCCAGTATCTCCGTGAGGGGATACTTGGCCTGCTTGGATACGGGCTCGAGCTGCATCCCGGTGGACTCCGAGATGAGCTGAAGCAGACCCATGAACGATGATGGGCTCTCGTCCATCGACTGCCCCCCGGAGGACTCCAGGTCAAGAGGCCTGGAAAACAGGGAGGAGTCGTCGTCAGACTCCGAGGAGTCTGCGAAGAGCTGCCTGGGGCCTGAGCCACCCTCCACCTGCCGAGGACGGTCGGGAGTGAGGGTGACCGACAACCTGTGGGGCAGACCCTGACCAACCAGCCGAGTCTTGGTTGGCGCCCGATTTCGGTTGTGGAGGTGGAGGTTCCACCACAATCGGTGGGACAGCTGGTTTTGACGACCAACCGCCCAGGATTGGGCACCTCGACCACCGCGAGGGGTTGTTCCAGCCTTTGGGCGACAACCACTTAATGGCCGGGGAAGGCGACGGCGTCAGCTTGTTCCCGGACAAAAGAAGCTGCTGCCACATTAAGTCCTCATAGCATCGGCGCAATTTGCGCTAAAGCCTCTCCTCTTCTGAGGAGGAAGACAAGGACGAGTGGCACCACCGCTTACCTCGGTGCTGAGACTGCCGATGTTGGCGGGATCAGCTGGACCAAGACGAGGTTCGAGACCCTCGGTGTTTCTGAGGGTGGGTCTGGGATGGAGCAGGGGACACCCTCTCCTCCCTCGGCTCGGGAACCTTGACCGGGGACTCCTGCACAGGAGGTGCAGGCAAGTCCTCAGTTTCCACCGGGGGAACCGGTGATGAAGGGTTGTCGGCTTCACCAGTCGACAGCCCATCCGAAGGGTCGAGAAAAATCTCGACTGCGTTGACGGGAGTCTCGACCCACTGACCTGACGGGGACACCATGAAGCCAGCAGCCTTAGCCGCAACCTCGACCGAAGTCGAGTGTCGACTGTCCGGGGAAGGGGACCTCTCCTGCTCCCACAGAGCGTCGGCCAATGGGACTACCCTTCGAGTCCTTCTTTTGACCAAGAAGAGTGTCCCGATGGCCCCTCTCCCTTCATGGAAAAGGACTGGCAAAGCTCCTTAAAAGAAGCTGTGTAGGAGGATCCCAGAGAGAGCGGGATAAATGCCGCGACCGAGGAAGATGAGGATGCAGCCTGGGCCGCCTCCTCCTCGAGGGCGATCATCTGCTCGAGTTGCTCAGCTGAGCCAGTCGCCGTGGACACCGCCCAACGGGCCTCCTTTGACTTCACCGGCAGGTAGCACTTCTTGGGGTGCCCAAGCTGTAACCGGGCAGCGTGGTCCTCCAAGACGTTGGCCGAAAATGATCAACATAACTCGCAGGCCTGCGGGTCATGATCAGGGCCGAGGCAGTAGACGCACGTGGAGTGCGGGTTCGTCCTGGACATCTTCTGCCCACATGGGCACCGCCGAAATCTGGGAGTCAATTTGTCCATCGCAGCCACGAGGGAGTAATTAGACCAAAGTCTTGAGAACTTTAGAATTATTTTCGGGTGAACCGAAGAAATAGGATCCAGTCTATACGCAGAGCGTTAAGGAGGGAACCTGAGCTTCCAAGCGGTAAGGAAGATCTGGCGTCATGGGGCGGAGCCGAGAATTTTATCACCCGGGTGGGTGGGAGTAGCCAGCTTGAAGACCTTCCGGCGACATTTAAAGCAGCAAGGTACCTGCCAGGAAGTGTGGATTGAACAACATATCCATGTCCCTAGAAAAGTCCATTTTTTTTTTAATCGATAGGAACCGGCACACCACAACTAAATTCCCAGAAAATAATTCAACACACAAGGTTGGTTCCCAACCTGTCCGACCGATAGGAACTTAAGATTACAATTTCCAGTAGAAAAAACAATATCACAGTTCACTACCTATCTACACTGCTTACCGTACCGTAGACAGAGGCTCGAAACCGAAAATAAACAAATCTTTTGAAAAACCGACACGTTTAGAAACTTTACCTAACCAAAGCGAAGGAGCAATCTCTGGAGCGACTTCACAGTTAGGCATAGTAAAGAATCTGACGGTTACACTCTGAAGTCCCACACACAGAGGTTTGAAAACCAAGCTCAAACTCAACATTCTATGCCTGCCATAGAAATTAACTCTTTCCTCTCCGGGGCAGTTCAAGTGCTGGGGCTAACTGCATATGTCAGAATATGTCAGAATACACCAAGACTTCATGTTGTTTGAAAGCTTGAGAAGCCAGGATTGGTCAATCCTTAGGGGAGCGTACATCCTGTCTATGGACTCAGCCATGGAAGGAATAAGCACTGGATTGTCCCACACCATCAGTGAGAGAGTCTTGAAAGAGGGCTGTATCAGAGGTGTCAATTCTACAGGGATTTCCAGGATATGCAGATACTGAAGGTGCAACAGTTTCCCTGGATCAACCTCCGAAGTCTGGAGAAAGAGGGTGGAATTCATATTCTTCACTACAGATTTAAAGGACAGGTCCTCAACCAAATGCTCTGCAGAAGTAGAGGGCTTACTCTCCACTCCTAAGGATGAATCTTCATCGAAGTCGTCTTCTAATTGCAGATCAGGATCAGGCTCAAAATCATCTCCTACTTGCCCAGGAGGAATAGTATATAAAGGAAAGGGAGGAAAAAGAGCAGGAAGCGGTACTCCCCGAACTGGAGTCGAGAATCTCGGCACCCGTGGTGGCGCAGGACACGGCACCACCAAGACCAGAGTCAAAGGCAGCACCACAACAGGCACCGCGTGAGCGCCTGAAGACCCCAACCCAAAACCCCGGGCACCCAAGGATGAAGGTCTGAGAACATGAGTAGGAGAAGGTAGTATTTGTGCTGGACCCTGATCTGCAGGCATGTGAAGGGGAAAAGCACAACAGCGCAGCGTCGATGGCACCAAAGAAGGTGCCGCGTGACTAGGCTGACTCAACCACCCTGCCCACAGGGTCGAAACCCCAAGGCCCAAAGTCCCCAGGGTAGACCCCGCAAGCTCGAAAAATCGGGACAACCGCTGAACCCACTGCTCCATAAGAGCGGCCCAATGATGAAACTGTTCACCAGAGGACCCCCCTTGGGGTGGGAAGGGAATACAGCGTCAAGGATGCCAGCCACAGGGAACAGAGGCCACAAGCAATCTGATGGCGTCGGAGTCAGCCTCCTGTCCCCTGCTACTGATGACTATTGTGCAGACGTAACAGAGGGCGACTTTGAGTGGAACCGTTTCTTCTTCGATCGGTGGGACAAAGAAGAACGCGAGGCCAAGCAGTGCCAGGTTCCCGATGAAGATCGAGAATGGGCCCGCTTCTTTTTTTGCTTTCAGGAGGACTGCCCTTCCTCCCAAGCACCGGACTACGCATAGTCAGACCTCCCCCCTCTGTAGAGGGCGGTGGACCGGACCCAGCCCAGCTGGAAAAACAGCTTTCATGCAAAGTCTCCCTACCGTCACTGGCCCTGTTTATGGTCAACTCCGTCGAAGGCGGGTTGAAGAGGACTTCTCCGTTCTTTCATTGAAGAAAAGAAAAACTTTTTTTTTAAAACTGAAAATATAATAAATACTAAAACTTAATCAAATACTGGACAACTAAGCTGCCGTCATATAGACGTGAATATTTGACTCCCGGCAGGTAAGTGACAACGTCACTGAAGTGCACTCAACGGCGAGAAAAAAGGAACTGAGGCGGTTGGACAGTAGACGCCGAGTAGCCTATATGGCACGAGCGTCACGCGCAAGTGCCGCACCTGCGCCGGTCCTACCCCAGCCGCCCGCCCCTCCTGAAGATTTGGTCCCGCTCGGTCCTAGCACCTCCGGTGTAGTCCCATTAGTGTGAATGAGTGGTGGAGATTTTATGTCCAGGAAGATCCTCTAGTACTATATTGTCCCTCACCATCACTTACGAAGCTTTCCTCCACTCCCCTTCCCTCCAAATTCACCACCCATCTACCCCTCCCTCCTGTCTATCCACCCCTCCCTTTACCAATACACGAACCAAACACTAAACCTAACCTGTGACAAGGCCCTTGGCTGCTACCCACCCCGCCTCTGTGTGCGCTTATATACTCATCGTTCATTGTTTAACAAAGTTACCTATACCAACCTGTTAGCCTGTACAAACTGTGTTGCATAAGCCAACTGCATAAGATTATTGCCTGTACTTTACTATTTATGTCTGAAGATTGTTCTGTTCTATTGTGCCTGTTATATTACTCAGCCCATTGCTTGTCTGACTGTTATCTCTGTAGTATATATGTTCAATCACATGACGTGGAACCTTTGTAAATGAGCTCCCAGCTCAAAGGTATTCCAAGATATAAATATAAATAAACAAATAAAATAAATAAAAAAATCTGCCTGGGGTTGGGGAGGAGGCAGAGGTGACTGGTAAACCGGCTGGAACCCTGAAGGATACCTCGTCATTGGGTATACCGGCATGTGAAACCCATGCGTCGGGTAACCTGGTGAAGGATATGAAGGAGCATACCCAGATGTCAGAAAGCCTGACATCTAGTAACCAGGCGGAGGATACCCTGGAACCTGATGAAAAGGCCGGTACCCAGATGGAGGGTAGCCCAGTGAAGGCCCCGACAGAGGAGCTGCAGGGGCCGACGTGAGACCCTGAGGCCTGAAATTTGGACCAGAAGGGCCTAAAGGAGCACAGCCAGGCACAGGGTCGGCAGGCGGGAAGGCCGGCGATGGAGCTGATGGCCCCACCGCAAGAACTGGAGTAGGGGCCTGTTGAAGTTCCGACTTTAGGTCCAGAGGTGAACCAGGAACTACAGCACCTGACAGACCACCCCTGTCCTTCGGCTCCTGCGTGTCTGGGGAGGGCGGAGGTGGCTCCATAATGGGAGAACAGGGGGTAACCCCGTGGGTAGAACCCACCGAAGAATGCTGTCCAGAGACTGGCAGCTGGCTCTCGTCCGGCCAGATGTCGTCAGGGCTCACGGCAGAGCCCAATGTGAGCAGAACAGTCGGGCGGTCGTTGGAGGGTTCAGTGACCAGCTTATCGACCTTGGCCAAGCTGGCACTGGAGTTCCCGGTGCCCGACTTATCAGTCTGGGCCGGACATTCATCAGAGGGTCCGACGAGCGGCTTATCAGCCCCATCAGCCTGCTTAGACCCAGTGGTGGAGATGGGTCCAATGGAGGTGGAAGCCTTGGACTTGGCTGAGGCACCAGCGGCCACCGTAACCAGTGGCAGCAGGGGAACCAAGGGCTGCTCCTGGGAAGGTGGAGTTAGCAGTGGTCTTCCCGGAGGAAGAGGGCCGCTGTCCATCCAAGGGGCCTGATGGCGGCTGCGGGTGAGAAGGGGACTGTTCCTGGTCCCAGTGCTTCTCTTTGTCCTTCTTCTTCTTATGTTTGTGGGAGTCAGCCAGTGAGGAAGAAGCGCTCCTTAATTTTTGCAGCTCTTTCTCCATGAATGCCATCTTCTTTTTCAGAAGATGGGTATTGAGGGCCTGCTGGCGATACTTCCATGTGGCCTGGTTGAAGCTGGAACAGGCCTCACAATCCTCGGCCTTGTGCTCCAGGCTTAAACAGAAGAGGGAATGAGTCTTTGTGCGGTAGCTGCACGCCGCAAGAATCGCACTTATTTTTATGCAACTCGACGGAAGACGTGCACAAAATAGAAGATTTTACAGAAAAACAAGAAAAAACAGATACTCGTCCAAAAAAGGCAGTCGAACTGCAGCGACGATCTCCGCGAGGTCCGACATGCTCAGGTCAATGGCAGGAAAGAACTGTAAGGCGTGCGTGGGGACCGCTCACTATATAGTGTCATGCTGACATCGGTCACGTGGTGTTGGGTGGGCAGACCCCCGTCAGATACTACTAGCTAAAGTTTCCATGTGGTCCTGACACCAGGGGGCACAGTCCTCAAGGTGATTACCTACGGGAAAAGCCCCTCTCGAACTAAGATCTGAAGAACTGAATGCTGTCATACACACAGTGAAGTTCTGACTTCTGGCGAGCAAGCGTCATCCTCATTGATGCAAATTTGACAGCACGAAAAAAAGAACTGAGGCAGTTGGGGTTTGGTGCTGCTGCTGTATACCATTTAGTGCAGGTGTCACAAGACGATGTGCACACTGTGCATAGTACGTCACAGACCCTCTAAAAAGTTCTGGCTCATGCTGGGTCCTAGCATCTCTGCCTCAGACCAACTGCTGTGAATCACTGGTGAAAATTGATTCTTGG
Organism: Neoceratodus forsteri; assembly: GCA_016271365.2. Lineage (NCBI taxonomy): Eukaryota > Metazoa > Chordata > Ceratodontiformes > Ceratodontidae > Neoceratodus > Neoceratodus forsteri. The sequence continues at coordinate 1,504,560,322 of CM057452.1, read as the reverse complement.
AAAATCTGCAGATTTTGTGTGTTAAACTAACACAGAAATAACAAACTCTAGTATATTTTAAAGTAAAATCTAAGAAATGAACGCTGTTGACATATATGCGGTGAAGTCCTGGCACCTACACAAAGGGCAGTGACACTTCTGCTGCGTACTCAATGGCGGCAAAGCAGGAACTGAGGTCGTTGGGGCCTGGCACCACTGTATACCATTCAGCAGGCACATGCAATAAACCACATATAGAGCCTACTCTTGCCGCCAGCCCACCAGAAAAGGACTGGCTCCCGTTAGGTCCTACAGATTCATTAATGGAACTCTATAGAGAAGACTGACTCTCGGAAGATCTAAGAGCTGCTAGGCCATCTTTTTATATAGCTCCATTTGTCCTCCAATGCCTCCTACCCCCCTCTGTCCTCCAATACTAGCTACACAGTCTTCAGGTTGGGACCTACAGGTCCTGGGCAACCTCCCAGTCCTGTCAACTTATGCTACCCTCACTGTCCCTCCAACAGAAGTCCCTCTGATGCAAGGCATGAGAGCACCCATAACTGTCATCCCCATGGCATTGTGGTTTTTCAGGTTCCCACCCCTCCACTTTTCTCATACATAATGACCCCATTCAGCCCTCTGACAGCCTCAGCACCACAGCGATTTTGGTATGGGGTGGAGCAATGTGGTGCTGGATGTGGCTCGATCCCCCCTCCCTTGGCTGGGATGCACTACCAATGCAGCACAATCTACCAGCCCTGGCCACTCACTCAGGTGACTAGACTGTCATTTTAGATGGTCTACAACATCCATCCCAGACTCGGCAGCATGAGTCCAAATACGAAAACATGCTATCAGTAACTGTGACCAGTCGAGCAGTTTGGAAACTAGCACCCGTTGCACTCAAATGGGTGCAGGAAGTAACAGGGTTGCATAAGGCCCTGCCCCATTTGTAATGCAGAAAGAGTTTAAATGCACGGGTTTGTTCTATCCTCTCTTTTTCTCTCTTCTCTGTCTGGTTGCGCAACCAAATTTTCTTGTGAGACCTAGGAACTGATCAATATGATGGTTTCGCAATTCTCTGCCTCTCGCTATCTCTCTGCCTTCCCTTGCTGTTCTGTCTTTGCTTCTCCCTTTGCATATCTGCAGTTATATAAAATATATGTGAATCTCTGTGTAAAACTGTATGTGAAACTGGGATCCCTTTGTTTAAACCTGTATATAGTTATACTGTTGAAATGATGGCAAAAAGCTATTTGGAACTCAAGGGGTTAACCTGAGATGCAGTTTTTAAGTCTCTGCAGAGCTGTAAACAAGAGGTCAGTTCTGGGTCACTATGTACTGTTTTGCTGCACATGCAAGGAACAAAACAGACAAGAATGTTCTGCAAACTTACAAGAAACGGAAATTACATACCTACCATAATTCTTGATCTTCTTGGATGAAGTCTCCACCACTCATTCACACTAATGGGAGTAAGCCGAAGGCGCTATGACCCAGCGGGAGCAAACTTTTTCAGTAGGGCCAGCGCCTGAGATGGAACCACGAGGAAGCGGCACCGCGAGCCCGGCACGTGCGGTAATGACTATCTCGGTGTCACCCTCCAACCACCTCAGTACCTTTTTTCCAAGAAGGTGCAGCGTAACTAACCTAGAAAGGACTAACCTAGAAATCGGACATAAGATAGTCCGAATGACCCGTGTAAGAAAGGCCAACAATAAAGTCTTCACAGCTCAGCCATTGAGGGAACAAAGACCATAAACAGATAAGTGAGCTTGGGAGATGGTGGGCGGGCGTGTGAATGAATGGTGGAGACTTCGTCCAAGAAGATCAAGAATTACGGTAGGTATGTAATTTCCATATCTTTCTGGACATACAGTGTCCACCACTCATTCACACTAATGGGAGAGTATCGAGCTAAATAATCCCCCCCCACCCCGAGACGGGCAGCAGGAGATAAAAAGCTCACGTGCTTAGGACAGAAGTCCATTAAGAATGGTCCTGCCAAACGACACATGTCGTCTGGCATGGACATCCAAGGCATTGTGCTTGACGAATGTATGCACGGAGCTCCAGGTAGCCGCATTACAAATATCTGCAATGGGTACATTACGGATTTCCGCCAGAGATGCGGCGACTGCTCTGGTAGAGTAAGCGTACAGTTTGCCTTCCAGCTTGACCTCTGCCATAGAATAGCAGTGGCGAAGGCATGCCACCAGCCATGCTGAAATGCACCTGATAGCAACAGGTTGACCCAGCCAGGTCTCGCTGAAGGAAACAAACAGTTATTGAGCCTTGCAAATTTCCTTCGTTCTATCAAGATAGAACTGCAATGCTCTCTTAACATACGATCCCCTTCATTCTGGAAGTTCGCGAAGTAGGTAGGAAGGACTAAAGGTTGATTTAGATGGAATTCTGAGACAACTTTAGGAAGAAACTTAGGATGAGTCCTAAGAACTACTTTGTCCTTGTGAAATACAGTGTACGGGGGGGTCTGTGACCAGTGCGTGTATTTCAGAAACTCTACGGGCCAAAGTAATGGCCACCACGAAGGCCGTTTTCCAAGTGAGGAACTTAAATCGCAAGTAGTTAGAGGCTCGAAAGGTTTACGAGTGAGCATGTCTATTGTCCCAGGCTGCAACTGGATGTATAATACAAGGTCTAGTATGCAGAATACCCCTACAAAACCTCTTAACTATGGGCAACTGAGCCAGCAACATGGAAAGTACCGGCTCATGATATGCCGAAATGGTACTAAGATAAACTTTGACTGTGGAGTACTGCAGACCTGTGTTTGAGAGGTCTAAGAGATACTGTAAGACTTTATTCAGTGGGCAGGAAAAAGGATTCCAAGAGGATTCTGCACACCAGATAGAGAAATACTTCAATTTAGCTGTGTAGGTTTTTTTACTGGCTGGCTTACGCAAAGCCAAAAGAATATCTGAAACTCTACGAGAAACATTGAACCTATTCACCTCTATCTCTTCAGGAGCCAAGTGTGAAGGTGAAGCGACCTCAGGTTGGGATGGACCACAGGACCCTGGGTCAGAAGGTTTGTCTGAAGGGGAAGCATTTTCAGGGGGGTTTCCAATAGTCTGTTGAGTAGCGAGAACCACAGCTGCCGAGGCCAGAAGGGGGCAATGAGAATCATTCTGCCCCCGAGACTCCAATTTGAACAGTACCCTCTGAATGAGGGGAACAGGAAGAAAAGCGTATGGAAAGCGATTTGTCCACCGCAGCCTGAATGTATCCTGAAAAAAAAACACCAGGTCCTGGATTTCTGGAGCAGAAGAAAGGCAGTTTTGCGTTGAGTGGTGACACAAAAAGGTCCAGGTCTGGAGTTCCCCACTCTTTGAAGACTAACTGAACGATGGCTAAGTCAAGAGACCACTCGTGAGGTTCGTCTCCGTTCTGCTGAGACGGTCTGCCAGCTCATTTTGTACTCCTGGCAGGTAAACCGCCTGAATCAGAGCCTTGTGCTCCAGGCACCATTCCCATACTCTCATTGCTTCCCTGCATAATGGGTAAGAGTGGGCACCGCCCTGTTTGTTGATGTAGTATATCACTGCCTTGTCAATTTGAAGAAGAATGTTCTTGAGACAGAGTATGTCCTTCAAAGCTCAGACTGCATAGAGGACGGCTCTCATTTCCAAGACGTTTATGTGAAATTGAGACTCGTCCTGAGTCCACGTACCCTGGGTGTGGAGATCCTGGCAGTGAGCTCCCCAACCCATCAGAGATGCATCCACGGTAATAGAGCTCTGATGATCCAGAGGGGTGAAGGGATATCCTTCCAGAAGGTTGTCCTCCTGAGACTATCAGGTAAGCGATCTCTTCAGAGGTTCCGTCACCTTGATGAGAAAGGACTGAGGGTGAGTGGTAGGGGACCACTGAGAGGTTCTCATGTGAAGACGAGCCAAGGGACCAGTGAACACCGAGGATGCCATGAGGCCCAGCATCCATTGCATCGAGATAACTCAAACTGAGCTGTGTTCTCTGATTATCGGGCCATCTGTAAGATATCGCTCCTTCTGTCCTCTGGAAGAAAAGCCTTCGCACAGAAGTTGTCCAGAGGAGTTCCTATGAAGAGAAGCTTCTGGGAGGGCTGCAACTGCGACTTGTTGAGGTTCAGCAGGACTCCCATGGACGTGAGGAAGTCTGAGGCCTTGGCCACGGCCTCCAGAGTCTCTTACCTGGAGGGACTTGCTAGAAGCCAGTCGTCCAGGTACGGGAACACTTGTATTCCGATTTTCCTGAGGTGTGCCGAGAGAATTACACAACACTTTGTAAAAACTCGAGGCACCGAGGATAGCCCGAAGGGCAGGACTCTGAGCTGATAGTGTTGACCCAATGCCACGAACCTTAGGTATTTGTGGTGCTTTGGGTGTATGAGAATGTGTTGGTAGGCATCCTGCATGTCCAGGAAGGCTAGCCAATCGTGTTGATAAATCAAAGGTAGCAGTGTACCGAGTGATATCATCTTGAACTTCTCCTTGTGTAGGAACTTGTTTAACTTTCTGAGATCCAGAATGGGATGCATGCCGCCGGTTTTCTTTGGGACCAGAAAGTAATGGGAGTAGAAACCTGTGTTTTGTTGATCCAGTGGAACTACTTCTACTGCCCTGTTGTTCACAAGGCCTTATACCTCGGAAGCAAGAAGGTCTGACTGTACCGCCGACAGCCTGGGCTGTCATTTGAGAGGATGATCCGGAGGGGTTTCCGAAAGATTGAGAGAGTACCCCTCGCGGATTATCCTGAGGATCCATTTGTCTGATGTTATAGATTTCCACTGGTTATAAAACTGAGTTAGACATCCTCCCACTGCTGAGGAGGAGTCTCCCTCGGGCAGCTGAGGTGGGACCTGGGCCAGAAACAAAGGTGGCACTGGGCACTTTTAGGCCTCGTGCCTTCTGCTGCGCTTTCTTTTGTGGTTGAGGATTCTGGTTTCTGTTAAAACCTCCTCTGCCTTTGGCCCAAAAGGACTGACGGTTGTGAAAGTGGCACTTGTTCCCACCCCTCGGGAAGGGGCGGGCGTAAGTCTGGCTGTCTTAATGGCAGACCTAGTCTTCCATGTGGCCTCTAGTGCTTGCTCCACCTGAGGTCCGAACAGATACATACTGCCGAAAGGCAAGGCCATGACCTGCTGCTGGTTGTCATTCATGAAGCCCGAAATACGCAGCCAAGAGTGGCGATGGGTGCAGGTGCCAGCCGCCACCTCCACCCGGGAAGCAGTATCGAAGGCGTCCATTGCAGCTGTAACCTGTTACTGGACTCGATACCCCAAATTATGGTTTGAAGTAGCTCTGAGTTAACCTCCGATTTGGACAGAGCTTCTACCATTGCTTTGAGAGAATGCCAAAGCACATACTCATATTGAGAAAAATAGTCCTGGTAGCTGGCAATGCGCATGCCCAGGCTTGAGGCAGCAAAGACTCTCTTACCTAAGGTGTCTAGCTTGCGAGATTCTTTGTTTACAGGACGGTCTGTAGATTCCTGAGGGAGGACAGCCTTATCATTCTCTGCCAGGACCACTATGGCATCAGCAAAGGCTTGAGAGGCCAAGATAGGAGCGATCCTTGGGAGGGGCATATTTCCTATATATGGACTTGGCCACAGAGGGAATACGAACCGGATTTTTCCACACCATCTGTGAAAGGGTCTTGAAAGAGGGCTGTACCGGAGGGGTTAAATCCATAGGGATTTCAAGGACATGAAGATACTGGAGATGCAAAAGCTTCCCAGGATCGATTTATGTGGTCTGGAGAGAAAGGGTAGAATTTAAATTCTTGAGCAGAAACTTAAAGGAAAGGTCCTCAATAACAGGCTCTGCAGGAGGATTGATCCCTGCCCCCAGGGCAATGTCAGCATCAACATCATCACCACCCAGTCTAAGATCCGGATTGGGCTCAAAATCATCTCCTGACAGTCCAGGGGGACTGTATAGACAGGAACGGAGTGAAAACCAGGAGGAAGCAGAGAAGGAGAAAGAATCGGAGTCAAAAACCTCTGGAAACTAAACAGCACCACACCCATCCCTGGCGCCGTTGAAAAAAATGGCGCAGAGAACAAAGAAGGAGCCATTACAGAAAACAGCATCGCACACGGTGCCGACAAAGAGTGTGGCACCGCTGCCCGCCCCGACGCTGAGGACAGCACCGACAGAGCCTGCAGCACCGCAGACGGCAGCTGTAGACGACAGCAACGTCACAGAACTCTGAGAACTGTGATTTGAAGTGACAGGATGAAAAATGACAGGAGATAAGGGCATCGGTGTAGACCCTGCGCCTTGGCCGTGTGGGGGATAGACACCAGGCTGCAGTCAACAGCACCGAAGAAGGTGCCACACAAATAGGAAGACCTAACACCAGAGGCCCTGGTGTCGGGCTGGCTGCCCGCAATCGGGCCAACCTCCGAGCCCACTGTCCACAACAGCAGCCCACTGGTGAAATCTGTTTGGCTGAAGCCCCTCCAATAGGCAGAGAGGGCTCCAATCTCAAGAGATTGGCCATCAGAGACCAAAACTGGCGAGTCCGACAGAAGTGCTGACCAGCGTCTGGCCTATAACTGACCATCGCGCGCAGACGACTAGAGGGCTGACCTCTTTGATGCCATTTCTTCTAATCTGGGTACGCCAAGAAGAAATTGAGGCCGAACGGTGCAGAGAATGGGACTGTTCCTTTTTATGCTTTCGGGGAGACCTCCCATCTCCCTGAGCATTGCACTGTCCGTTGTCAGACCCCCCCCCTCCGGGGAGGGCAGCAGACCAGACCCGGTCCCGTTGGCTGAACAGCTTTCATACGAAGTCTCCCTACCATCACCTGCACCACTCATGGTCGACTCAGTCAATGAAGGGCTGAAGACCTCTCTTATAAGTAGAATTTATTAATATAATCGGTACTTATTGAAGATAAAATGCAAAATAATAAACTGAAAACTAAGCTGCTAGTTTGAAGTTTGACTTCCAGCGAGCGAGCATCGTCGTCACTGAAGCGTACTCGACAGCCGGGGAAAAAGGAACTGAGGCAGGTGGAGGTTTGACGCCGAGATAGTCATTACTGCAGGCGCTGGCCCTCCTGAAAAAGTTTGTTCCCGCTGGGTCATAGTGCGTCCAGCGTAGTCCCATTAGTGTTAATGAGGGGTGGAGACTTTATGTCTAGGAAGATCATTCTGTGAGAAGCAGGCTCTCTAATGGGTTCCCAAATAAAGACTTATAAAAGGATCTATGATGCTGAGTCGACAACCAACTGTCGACTGGCACTGCAGCACCAGGTTCCCCTGTCACCCGCATTTGCAGTCGCAAGGAAGCTGTAGACAGCAGGGACTGTTTTTCTTTGGGGGTCTTTGCCCCTGAACCCCCTACACAGGGGGCTCTGCCCCCGCACCCCCCATTTCTATAGATACCAACTCCAACTTGGAGTTGGTTCGGGGAGGAGGTGCAGGACAGGGGAAAGTGTTGCTCGGCACTGGGCGCAACCACTACAGCAACGTGATGCTGTTGTCGGCAGCGACGTATGTCGCTGTAGGGGTTTCACCGTAGGAGGTGCCTACCATAAAAAGAGCAGCAATGCTTTTGCTTGAGAGACAAGGAGAGTGAGAGCCTGAGAGACAGAAAATGAAAATTAAGTTCCTACCGTAATTGTTGATCTTTCTGTGTATCTTCACCATTCATCACTATTTGGGTACTATGCCGGAGCTGGGACCCCGCGGGAGACTTTTTTTCCCTTTTTCCCATGGGCAGAGCCTCTCAGGGGGTGGCCAGCCCGAGGCTGACGTCCACGTGGCGCTCGAGGGTTGGCAGTTAGCCGGTCGCGACTCCGCCTTCCAGTTCTGACACGCCGAGGTGTACAGAAGGGAGGGTGGGTTGAGGCGAGACAGCCTAAGGGGATAGATAAAGGAAAAGAAGAATCAACAAAAAGGAGAAATAAACGACTAAGGTGACAGAAGAAGGAGACTTAAAAAAGGAAATTGGGGAAAGGGAGACCCAAACTCAGGAAGGAGAGGAAAGAGAAGGAAAAAGGAGGAAAGATGGGGGGGGGGGTGGAGTAGCACACCCTCAGGAACGGAGCTGCACTTTATCCTTTTCAGGAGATAAAGTCCAGGTGTGGACATAAAAGTTCAGCTGCAAGACAAGACTTGAAGGCAGCCTAGGTCTAAAGACCAACCAACTAGGGAGTGCAGACTGAGGGTGTGTCTCAACTCTCCCCCCTCCCTCCCAAATAAGGGGAAAATTTTTAACAGCCAAAGGCTTAGAGGAGAAAGATGTGGGCTCGAATTTTGAGCTCACAAACAGTAAGAAAATGTTGAAAAGGGGGGGGGGAGAGAAAAGAGGGCGCCCCCACCACTCCGCGACTCTCTAGATAAGGGAGAAGAGAAGGGAGAGGCCCCCTCTAATCTCTATAAGCCCTCAAAGAATTCAGCCCTGTGTGTTTCCACAGTCCCCTCCCACCTACACGCAAGGGAGAGGAGAGCGAGGAAAGGAAAGACATACAGGGGGAGGAGTGGAGTCCAGAGAATGAGGCCCCAGGGGCAAGGAGGGTGGGATTTAGTGATGAATGGTGAAGATACACAGAAAGATCAACAATTATGGTAGGTATGTAATTTTCATATCTTATTTGTGTCAATCTTCACCATTCATCACTATTTGGGTGAGAACCGAGCCCCCCCGACCGAGAGGGAGGGCCCTGAAGCACCCTAAGGGACTAAGCCCTTAGCCCGTAGTGGGTGAGACACTGCAGGAGAGAGCCCTTACAGGCCTGGAGAGGTCTGAGACTGGTCTAGGTGAGACGGGGATCCCCCAGTGGGGGAAGGAAGGTGCCCTGAGAGCCGCCGTCTCACCTGTCGGGAGAAGAGATGGGTTCTCCGGTAGGCGGTGTAAATCACCCTACGCCGGGCCAGGGGTGACAACCGGGATAGGTGAAGCCATGCCGTCCGCCGAAGGCAGATCGCTGTCCCTACCACTCTAGAAGCTACGTCATTGGCATCGCAAGATGCCCTTGCTTGGCGCCTTGCTAGCTCCAGGCCCTGTGCAGAGAGGGCAATGGCTTGCCTGGTTTCCTCCGAATCAGGCATCGAGGCTAAGAGTTGCCCTAGCCTGGACCACAAGAACCTGTCATAGGCTGCATAGTAGGCCTGATGTGCTAAAATTGACAGAGAAATCCATGCCGAGTAGAACACTCGCCTCTCCCAGAAGTCAAAATCCGCAAAGTCCGAATCCGCAGGGCGGTCATGGTAAGGGGCGCGAGACCCTGAGGGGGTGTCCAGGGAGGTCAATCCCGAAGGGGGATGAGGCAGAGAACCTGGAGAACCAAGGGGAGCGCAATACCGCTGGCGTAGGTCCCTGGGGGCTAGCACTGTGGAAAAGGGACGTAGCCAGAGCAGATGTGACGCCTCCTGAAAAGGAATAGGCCAGGCGGGAGCCACCGGGTGGGCCACACTGTATTCGCCCAAAAAGGCGGGGTCACGTGCTCGGCATTGCTGATTGGGACCGGGGTCAGGTGAAGCTCGTCCAACATCCTCACAAGGAAGCACTGATATGAGGACAGATCAGACGCTGGGGAGATGTGGACTGAAGGTTCCTCTCCCTCAGTAGAGGGAGAAGAGGAGGAAGATGAGCTCCCAGGTTCAGGGTGCAGCTGCACAGGAGCATGGTGAAACATCTGCTGGCCCAGGGCATGGAGGCAGATCGGAAAATGAGCAGCCGAACCTCTGAACTGTTCCCAGGTAAGAGGCCCGCGAGGACCGGGAATACCTGGGACTACCGGGGATGGAGACAGAGGCTCGGGGGACAGGCTCCTGGCAACAAACTGGAAACCCTTCACAAGGAGGGGGAACCAAAGGCTGCTGCAGCCAAAGTACAGTTATGTAAGAACTTACCGTAACAGTAGATCTTCGAGAGGAGCTCTTGCAGCAGGCTATTACAATCAGGACTATGCCGCAGGCACTAGGACCCTCTGGAAAACTTCTCAGCCAGCAATACCCAGCAGGGACCACTCCCGACGTCGGCTCCACCCCGGCGTCAGCCCTGGTACAAAAGGGGGCAGACCCAGCTCCACCCCAGTTCCCCCGCCAAGTCCTGAGAACGAGCCCTGACAGGAGAATGGAGCGAAGCATGAAGATGGAATTCTGTACACCTCAGAGGGGGAAGGAGGGCGGAAAAGTAACTCCTGCTGCAAGAGCTCCTCTTGAAGATCTACTGTTACGGTAAGTTCTTACGTAACTGTACTATCTTACTTCGAGTGGGAGCTCTTGCAGCAGGCTACCACAATAAGGACTGAATCCCAAGCAGTCCTTCGCCAAAGAGGTAATTGACCCCGGGAGATGGAAAAGAGTACACTGGACACAGAGGCTCAAGACAATAGTCCCTGAAGGACTGCCAGGCCAAAGCCGGCACAGCGTCTGGAGGCAATGTCCAAGATGTAGTGCTTCACGAAAGTATGCACTGAATTCCAGGTAGCGGCCGAGCAAATATCCTTGATGGATACGTTCCACAGTGTGGCAAAGGAAGCAGACACTCCCCTGGTGGAGTGACCCCTAACCAGACACGGAAGGGGCTTGTTGTGCCTTTCATAGCAGAAAGAGACACAGTGGACATTCCATTTAGAAATTATCTTTTTGGACACCGGTCTACCCAAGTGTTGTGGCGCAAAGGCCACAAACAAGTGCTCCGATTTACGGTGCTTGGCCGTATGTTTAAGGTAATATCTAAGCGCCCTGTGAACATCCAAAGTGTGAAGGAGAGCCTCCCCTCTGTTAGAGGGCGAAGGAAAATAAACTGGAAGGTCAACTGACTGGTTGAGGGTCAGCTCCGAGACCACTTTCAGAAGAAACTTAGGGTTTGTCCTCAGGGAAACCCTTTCCCTGTGGAAAATTAAGTACGGCTCTTTCAACATCAGAGCCTGAAGCTCGGAAACTCTTCGAGCTGAAGTAATGGCAACTAAAAAACAAACCTTCCAAGACAAGTATCGCAGCTCACAATCTGCTGCAGGTTTAAATGGAGGAAGGGTAGGCTTCTCCAACACAAAAAGGAGGTCCCAGGTTGGGATAGGATCCCGAATGGGAAGTCTCATATGAAGAATCTCCCGTAAAAAGGTGCGTGCCACATCCAATTGGACTAAGGTTCTGTCACCTGATAGGATATGATAAGCAGAGATGGCCCACATGTGCACCTTAATGGAGGAGTAGCTCAAGCCTTGTTGGTATAAGGAGAGTAGATACTGAAGAGCTGAGTTCATTGGACAGGAAACGGGATCCAGATAGTAAGACGAGGCCCACAAACAGAAACGCTTCCAGTCCATAGTGTATGTGGAGCATGTAGAGGGCTTCCTCGCCGACACAAGAACTTCTGCAACCTCTGGCAATATCCTGTACCTGTGCTTTGCTACATCTGAAGGAGCCATGCATGAAGGTGTAAGGATCAGAGAGAAGGATGAACCAGTGAGCCCTGATCCTGGGACAGCAACTGTGAGCATACTGGCAGCAGAATTGGAGGTTCCCTGGAAAGCCGCTGAAGTAGTGGGTACCAAATCTGCCGAGGCCACAGCAGGGCGACCAGAATCATTCTCGCCGCCTCGGCTTGTAACTTCAATAGAATCATCTGGATGAGAGGAAAGGGAGGGAAGGCGTAAAGAAATCTCCCTGCCCAACATAGGGACAACGCATCTGGCCAGAAAACACCAGGCACGGGCTCTTGCGAGCAGAAAAGCGGCAGTTTGACGTTATGTGGAGACGCAAACAGGTCCAGTTCTGGACGACCCCATCTGTCGAACAGCTGTTCTGCTACTGACTGTAGGAGCTCCCACTCGTGCACCCTGGACCGAGATCTGCTGAGACTGTCGGCCAAGTCGTTGAGGACACCCGGAACGTGCACTGCGGAGAGAGTGATTTGCCATTCTAGTGCCCAATACCAGACTCTCATCACCTCCCTGCACAGGGGGTAAGAATGAGCTCCCCCTTGCTTGTTGATGTAGAAGGCGACCACCATGTTGTCCGTCTCAACCAGAAAAGAGCCTGGCATGAGGTCCTCCTGAAAAGAGTTTAGCGCATTGAGGACTGCTCGCATCTCCAGCACACTGATGTGGAGTTCGCGCGCCTCGGGGGTCCAAACGCCTTGTGTTTGGCGAGTCCCTAGGTGCACCCCCCAACCCAAATCCGAAGCATCCGTCGTAAGGGTCTGATTTGGGGGCTCCGGACGGAAGGGGACCCCTTTTTCCAAATTGAGTGGATCCATCCACCAAAGAAGTGTTCTCTTTACTGGCTCTGTGACTCTGACCATGAGGTCGAGGTCGTCTGAGCACTGATCCCACTGCACCCTGAGCATCCACTGTGGGATTCTCATGTGGAGGCGGGCCAGAGGAGTAACTGGAATGGCCACCGCCATGTGCCACAGAAGTCTGAGGAAGGTCCTTGCCGAGACCTAAGGAGTTACTAGAACCGATGCAGCTATCTCTTGCAAGCGATCGCCCCTCTCTGGGGGTAGAAAAGCCATGCCCAGGATCAAATCCAGGACCGCACCAATAAAGACAAGTCTTTGCCTGGGCTCTGGGGAAGACCTTGGAAGGTTCAGGGTGATCCCCAAGTCTCAGAAGAGTGTATAGGTATCTGCGAGAGCTTGAAGCAGGCATGACCTTGACGGGGCCGCTAGCAGCCAATCGTCCAGGTAAGGGAAGACATAATGTCCTTGACGCCTTAGAGCCGCAGCCACTACTGCCAAACACTTTGTGAAGACTCGAGGAGCGGAAGAGAGGCCAAACGGAAGAACTCGAAATTGATAATGCTCCCCCTGGAAGTGGAACCTCAGGAACTTCCTGTGAGGGGGAAAGACCCCTATATGCATATACGCATTTTGCATGTCCAGGGAGCAGAGCCAGGCCCCTTGGTGCAGCAGAGGAAGAAGACCCAGAAGGGTCACCATTCGGAACCTTTTGTACTCTATATAAAGATTTAGAGAGCTTAGGTCCGGAATGGGACGAAGGTCCAGAGTCTTTTTTGGGACCAGGAAGAAGTGAGAGTAATACCCTTTTCCCTGTTGACTCAGAGGGACTGGTTCTATTGCCCTTTTTTGCAAGAGGGCCTGTATCTCTCCTTCTATGAGAGGAATATGAGAAGGAGGATATCTGGAGAACCTTGGTGGAGTGACTGGAGGAATCTCCGTGAACTCTAAGGTGTGTCCTCTCCTCTCCTTATGACATCTAGGACCCATTTGTCCGAAGTTACTGAACTCCATCCCTGAAGATCCAGGGAGAAGCGACCCCCTACCACCTCACCTGGTACCTCCGCTGGAGGGGGTGGGGGTGGGAAGGGAGTCATTGGGCGGAGCCAGGGGTGGGCAGAGAGGCCTGGGAGGACTTGGGCCCACGGGGAGGAGCACCTCCAGGCTGCTGGTTGCCGGCTCTCCTCCGAAAGCCTCCTCTCTGACCCTGTTGGTTACCATGGGTTTGACCACCTGAGGGCTTCCGAAATGGCCGCTTTTGCTGTCTCCGCTGGTCTCCACGGTACATTTGGCAGATGACCAGATGGATTTGCCTGACTCCTGGAGGCAAGAGATCAAAGACTCCATCTCCGGCCCAAACAACATGGAACCCTGGAACGGTAAGTCCTGGATTCCGGACTGCAGATCCTGATGAAAGCCCGAGACCCTCAACCAGGAATGGCGCCTGAGGCAGATACCTGATGCTGCCATATCCGCAGTGTCGTACGAGGCACGCAAAACATGTGTGCCTATGTCCGAGCCCGATTTGAGAAGGTCCAGAATCTCCGTTTTCTTCTCGGAGTCTGGCAAGGCATTAACCAGCTCTTGTCCCCGCTCCCATAATGCATTCTGGTACTGGACCATGTGCGTAAGGAAATTCAGGGACCCAACTGAACAGGTGGAGGAGGAATAGACTTTCTTGCCCACCTGATCCAAGTAGCGGGATTCTGGGTTGGGAGGCTGTGAGCTGAGATGTTTAGGCTGCTTAGATTTGTCGTGAGCAGCCGTAATAACTGACGAGTCCGCCTGAGGATGTTCAGCCAAGAATGATTCATCCTTTGGGGCTCTATACAGCCTGTCTGATTTTTTTGGAACTGCCAGGACTGAAGCCGGATGCTTCCAGGTTACTCTGGTAAGGTCTTGGAAAGTGTCCGCTAAAGGAGGAACAACCAAGGGTTTGGGCTCCTTTTCCCTCAGGTACTTAGCCAAATGTCGGCGTTCCGGATCCAGGTCCTCCGTTTCCCACTCATTGGAGGCCTGGATGTGCCTCATGACGTCCATGAAAGTGGGATCATCATAAGACGAGCGGGGCTGGTCCTCTCCCGGGGAACCCCCAATTCCCGAAAAGGAAGAAGTAGAAGACAAAGAGGAAGAGGAGGAATGGCTACAGGGTGACAAGTAGCCAGACCTGTCCTTACAGCCAGCCTCACTTGAATGTCGGTGGCTCACCGACTGACGTTGGTCCGAAGACCGATGACAGTCACGGGACCGACGGCGGAGCAGAGACCGACGTCGGTCGGGGGACCGACGTCAGGAGCAGTCCCATCTAGCAGAATGGGAACGGCTCCTGGTATAAGACTGGACCCGGTGTCGGCTACCCGATCTGGTAGAGCGCCGGTGTCGGTCTACGGACTGTGATCGGGAACGAGCCTTTGGAGGAGGAGGAGGTGTAGGTGGCGGCCTCTCGGGGGTCTTTCTTGGGGAAGAAGCAGCTCCTGGCTGTGGTTCACCAGAATGGTCCGGGACCGGTGACGGGGCCAGCTTCGGGGGGGGGGGTCGGTTTGCTTCTGAACCTGCCCCCACCAGAAGGAAAACAGATCCTGGAGCTCGTCCTTCGGAAAAACAGAGGCCGATTTCCCAGGAAATGGAAAATCCGGGATGTCGACCTTCACAGGACAGCCCATTTCTGAGCCTCGGGGGGAGGAAGACTCAGAGGATGATGACACAGCCCCTTACGCCGGCTGCATTTGGATCCGACACCCCACCACCCAGCATCGGTAAAGGGGACCAATGGCGGGACCTAACGATGACGGAGTGTCTCATGGACACCGTGGGCGCGTTCTGACTGGCGCGCTGGGCCTTGAAGGCGGGGCCGAAGCTTGCACCTCCGAGGGTTTAACGGTGACCCTGAGCGGAGTCACCTTGGGTTTCGCTAGCCTCTCCCCCAAAGGTCCAGCCTTAGCCTGGTCTTTTGACTTGGGATGCTCACCTGAGCCCTTGGATCCACGGGCTGTCTTGGGAGAAGGCCGCAAGCAGGAGCGAGACTGGGACCTGGACCGGGACCGATTATGGTCTTTTTCATGGGACCGCTTAGACTTGTCCTTCTTCTTCTGCTTCTCCTCTGAGGTGTGCAGATCCATCTTCTTTTCCAGCAGATGCGCTTTCAGGGCCTTCAAGCAGCAGATCCTGGTGCGGCTGGTGAATTTCTGACAAGCCGAACAGGCCACGGTGTCATGGTCAGGCCCCAGGCAGAAAACGCACTGCCGATGACCGTCTTTAGACGGCATTTGGTGGCTGCAACTGCATTTATTAATGTGGGGCCCCGTCGAGGAGACCGATGACGGCGACGACATGCATCGGTAGTTCTAAACTTTAAGTTGAGAAATCGTAAAACAAGCGAAAAACTATGTTCTTTAGCTGGGCTGGTAAGCCAAGATGAGCAGGAACTCTTCACATGCGTGGGACGCGGCGGGAAAAGAACTGCGGTGGAGCTGGGTCCGCCCCCTTTTGTACTAGGGCTGACGCCGGGGTGGAGCCGACGTTGGGGGCGGTCCCTGTTGGGTATTGCTGGCTGAGAAGTTTTCAGGAGGGTCCTAGTGCCTGCGGCATAGTCCTGATTGTAATAGCCTGCTGCAAGAGCTCCCACTCGAAGTAAGATCAGCCGTTCAACCGGGTCGGAACGGTCAGAGCTGTGCCCAAAATAAGAAATCCCCCCGTGAGGTGACCGGGACCATGCGAGTCCAGAAGGACGGCCCCTGACCTCAGAAGTAAAAGTCTCCCTCTGGGACTCCTCTAGGGAAAGGCGAGGGCCTGTGCTTCGGCTCCTACTAGAACCTGGCTGGGCTCTAAGAAGGGCTCACTGCGCCACACCCCTACCTCTCAACCCTTCGGAGTCAGAGAGGGACCTTGTCCTCTTAGCCACCAACCTAGGCAGCTGGCACCTCCGAGCAGTCTCCGATGAGTCCACCCAGGGAACCGTACCCTCCCACTCCTGATGTGCCCCGGGCTGCCCCAAACTTGGGCTGTCCAAACATACCAAGAAGGGGGGTACCCCAACTGAAGAAACAGTCATGCTAGTGACCTCAGGCTGCTCAGCAGTAGTCACAGGGACCACCGCTGGCTGGTCAGACCCCCTGACCCTGAGATCTACCGGCGAGAGCTGAGACCCAGAGGGAGGCTGAGTGGGGGCCGAAGTGCTGGAGACAGAAGGATCCGAAGATTCAGAAGAACCCAGAAACCAATCTGGATCTGACTCAGAATCTGCCTCCAAAGAGGTAGGCTCCAAGGCCCGATGCCAGATCACCCCACGGACCCCTCCAGTTCCCGGACCTCGAGGCCGGGCACCCGGGACTCGACGCATCCGATGGCCCCAGAAAGCACAGCCCCACCCACCACCCGCGTCACGAACTACACGAGTCGGGTGCGACTCCAGCACGGCCCGCTGTCCCCTGGTGCCGCAGAGCACCAAATCATGTGCTGCATCGCGTCCAGCACCGACACCCACCATGGCGCAGCGAGCAGCACCGATGACAGAAGCAGCCCAGAATGCGGAGTCACACAATACTCAAATACTCTGGTGTCGCAAGCGGCGCCGAAGGCAGGATTGGCACTGACCCCATCCCCAGCGCCGTGAGCGGTGCTGAGGACTGAGACAGCACCAGCTCCCACCCCAGCACCGAGCACGGCGCCGGGACCAGAATCAGGTCCAGAAACCTCCAGACTATCCAACCTGATGGCGCCAAGAACCCCGACACTGTGAACAGCATCAGGGATGATGGTGGAGCCTAGAGCAGGCCTGACACCAACTGCGGCGCCGCACTCAAAGCCCTTGGCACCACAGACAGCGCCAGGTCCAAGAGCAACACTACGGATCGGTGCCGAGGACGTTGCTGGCCCGGTACCAAGGGACCCGAAACGTGACGCTGAGTGAGCCTTCGCTACCGGAGCAGCAACTGCTGAAGCGGGGTCTCCCGACCCCCAAGGGGGTCGTCCTGAGCCTCCTGTACCGTGGAGAAAACCCCCTCCACGGCAAGGCTAGAGGAGGCGGGGGTTCCCTCCTTCATGGGCCGTATAGGACCGGGAAGGGACCCGGAAGAAGGGCCAAGAGTCCTGGCCTTGGCCCGGCGACTGCGAATTCGACCTCTGAAAGTCGGCGGTGTACGCCCGACCTTCATCGCACGGTTTTCAACAACCCGGCGGTCCATGGAGAAACAAATATCGCAGTTATCCATATCAGGGTTTTATTTAACTCCAAAAATTGATTAGCGTTTTGCTCATAAAAGTGCTAAAACATTGTGAAAATGCATAGCACTTGCCTCACTGTGTTTAACAAACATAACACTTCTAGGAAACCTATATAAATACTTTCTGTACAGTTAGCATTGTCCCAAGAAAAAAACTGCTAATCAATTATTTAAAACCATGCATATCATGTTTGGGGCCGAGGCAGGAGAGGCAACAGTCATGCTGGTCCTTTACGGAGTAAAGGCGGTCACAGGGGCACCGACGCATGGGGGGGCCGCCCCGCCTTCAACGTCTTCTTGCCCCCTGGATGAGACATGACCGGACGAGAAAGAAAACAATACACAGTACTCAATGCCACTTAATAAAAAGGAAAGATCTTACCAGAATTTTGAAGCAGTGTCGAGCAGACCCGAGGCAAATACTAAAAATACTCAACGGACTAGGCTGCAAAGCTGCAGTCTCGCTTGCAGGATCCTCACTCGACAGCGGGAGAAAAGGAACTGGGGCTAGGGCGGGGTCGACGACGGCTAACTGCCAACCTCGAAAGCACCACGTGAACGCCGGCCCTGGTGCGCGCCAGCCCTGCATCGGTTCTGCCCATGGAAAAAAAAAAGTCTCCCACGGGGTCCTAGCTCCAGAATAGTACCCAAATAGTGATGAATGGTGAAGATTGACACAGATAAGATCTTGGAATTAAGAGATACCCTCAGAAGAAGGACTTAATTTTCTACATTTGTACTGCCTTTGTAAATAGTTACACTGAATCATTTTTATTTTTTAATTTGCTGTTATTGAGAAAAATAAAAACACTATTTGTGAATTTTGAAACTGTTCCTGGTTTTCCTATGCTTCCTGACTTGTGCCTCGACGACACGGGATGCCACTGGACGCTGCCAAATGCAGAAAATCTGGGCTTCTGAAAACAAACCCTGTTTTATTCTTTTGGTAGCAGTGCAGAGGATCCATTGAGGCCATATTTTTTGCACTCATTTTCCCCGGTTTTTTTCCACATCCTGCAATTTCTTCAGGGGCTGCTTGGGGGGGGCAATCAAGCATTCACCTTCACAGCCAAGGCCAATGCTGCTCTCTGAACACCCAGCAGGGATTGCTTGAGCACTAGATGAATTCACTAATACTAAAGCACAAAGCTGTGTGCACTCCACTCCAAGCCATGCTGCTGCAGTGGGACTAGCCAGCACTCAACTACAAAAACAAACGAGCAGCGTAACAGACAAGGAAGGAAAACCAATTCACCAAGACAATTAGTAGGCAAAAGGCTTTCAATTACAAGTCAAGAATCCCACAGTTTGTAATTTGGAGCCTTTATGCCAATAAAGTCTGATGAACTGATTTTCCTTGTGACTAGTTCTGCTTTGGTTTTTTTCTCAGTTTCAATGCTAGATAACCTGCAACACCCCCCCACACACACACACACACAATGAGTACAGAAAAAATGAATGTCACCCAAAATGAGCTTTGTCACTGTCAGACTAACAGAGTCCAGAAAACAGAATATGGATGTAAGATCAGGCTTTCCATATGGCAGAACAAAATGATGGCATGTCACTGGGCCATGTCCAGCCCTCAAACAACACCACTGAGCTGATCATTTTGGATGTAAACTATACATGAGCTGAAACACCTCCTCAGTACAAAACACCTTTCCTGATTCCTGGTGCTAAACTCAGTTTGTTCAGATATGAAACTGACCAGGTGATCATAATCTGTGGAATCCAGCCCCCACCCCCATGAATTATTTCAGAACTATTTTTAGTTTTGCCTTCCAAATGCCCCATCATGCCTACCCCATTAACTCTTTCTCACCCTTACTGTAACTCCCTGGCTGCCCTTCCCCCCAACAATGTGGAAACCTCAAGGACTCATGATCTACTGTATTTCATGGAGTCCTTCCAAAAGCGATCATTACAGGTCCACAAATATTAATAACAAGACATTTTTTTCTTTCTCAGTATGCTCTTCACATTCCAATAGAACCTGTTAAAAAAAGCTGTTACAGTTGTCGCCAAATATAACGGACTTGTTTTAGGCGGACAATCGGTTATTGCAGTCAGTTTCTCGTTTCCCAAATCCTTTCCAACTGACTCCCATTTTAAAATTATGTGGTAAAATGTACCTGTGGCTCCGAGGACAGAGGACAAGCTGGTGGCTAACATGAGGTGTTCCCGACTTGAGTCGTCGAAAATAAAATTGTATTTTACTCTCAAAGTGGTTTAAATTAGTGCACATTTCAATGTACAGCACACTGAGTAACTTTATAAGACTTATAAGAGTCTAAAAGCATGTACTCTACTTCTGAAATGATGCTGGGTTGTGTCTTGAAATTGCCCTTGCGCGCACGTCTGCTGATGTAACACGTAAACAACGCGTCAGCAGCGCGCCCTCATAGCAACAGCTACAGCATCCTGGTTACAAAGTGCAATCAGCTGTGGCTCACAGTGCTTAAGTGTGCAATAGTTACGATAAGCCACATTCCGACAGCCTTCCCACAGCCTGCCTATTCTGATTGTGCCTATTCTGATTGTGACCAACTCCTGCACCATGGCCACTAGGGCCAAACGGACTGCCCTCACTCTCACAAAAAAGGTTGAAATCCTGAACGCAGCTGATAAACTGCTGAAAATGAGCATCAGCGACATGGCGGTGTAGTTCAACCAGCCAAAATCTACCATGGGTGATTTGCTGAGGGACAAAGACGACCTCTTGTTACAGTGGCATGGTAATCAAAATCCCGAGCGCAAGAGAAACCACGACAGGAAGGACAGTGCCATAGAAGATGCTCTGTTGAGCTGGTTTAGCAATGCTAGGGGGAAGGAGGCAATGTTAACTGGCCCCATTCTCAAACAGAAGGTGCAGCAACTAGCGATGACACTGAGGAAGTCAAATTTTGTGGCAACAGAGGGATGACTTCAAAGGTGGAAGCTGCACCATAACATCCGTTTTAAACTTGCCCATGGAGAGAAACTTAGTGCTGACCACAGGAGAGTGCACAGAAATGGGTCACTGACGTGCTCCATGGTCTGCTGGCTGGCTACTCAGCAGATGACATCTACAACGCCGACGAAACCGGAGTGTTCTTCCACTGTATAGGTTATGGGACACTGAATTTTAAAGCAAAGACTCCAATGGGTATGAAGAGAGCAAAAGAGTATCTGTTAAGTGCTACTGCAATATGAGCGGCACTGACAAAAAAGAATTGGTGGTGGTGAGGAAGTCAGCTAAACCCCGCTGCTTTAGGGTGGTACACCACCTGCCTGTTGTTTATAAAAACAACAGGACAGCGTGGATGACAGGAGAAATCTTTACAGGATGGGTGAAAGAGGGGCGAAACCAAAAGCTGTTGCTGCACTTGGACTGAAGAAAATAAACAGAGTGTGCTCCACAGTAGCTGGTGTAAGCTTTTAATTCGAAGCTTTCAATTTCAAACAGTCCACAGTAATACACTACCCGGCTCTCCAGCGCTTTGACTCAAAACGAGTCTTCCTCAGGGAGTGGAGCTTACAATAAGGACATTCATTATATATATTTAAACAAAACAGGTGCATCACATTAACATAAAATATAATCAAAATCACAGAAAAAACATTTGAATCCTGTTTTACCCTTTTCTTACCATTAGATGGTGCTAAATACATTTTTTAACATAATCATTCCCATTACTTTGTTTTGCATTTAATATCTATGTGGATCCTTGAATCTCTTAAAAAAAGGACGAGGTATGTATTAAATAAAGCTCTGTTTTATATTTACTTAGTTTAACATAGACTCTATTGTAGCAGAGCTCTTAATGAATGTCCTCATTGTAAGCTCTACCCCCTGAGGAAGACTCGTTTGGAGTCGAAGTGCTGGGGAGCTGCGTAGTGTATTACTGTGGACTGTTTGAAATTTAAAGCTTTGAATTTGTCTGGGGTTGGCCGCCCCATGTGTTACTGCACCAGTCTAGTGGGAATACTGATCATGGCACCACTCTGTGGATTTGCTTGTTTTTGGGTGAAAGAGTGGGACCGCCAACTACGATCAAGGAAAGTTGCCCTGATTGTGGACAACTCTAGTGGGTACCCGAACGTACAAGGGCTGAGGAACATCCGACTGATATTTCTCCCCTCCAACACAATGTGCATAATCCAACCCCTCGTTATGGGTGTCAATGTTGTTCACAAGACATTATGTTCACTCCATGAGAACAAAGCTGCTGGAAGCATTAGATTCGGCTAAGGAATTGACAGCTGCCAAATATGTGAAAAAGATTAACCTTTTTCAACACGGTGCAGCTCATGAAGTCGGTGTGGGACACAGTGACGACAACCATCCAGAACAGCTGTAGAAAAGGTGGGTTCTACAGACTCACCACTGAAGAGGGGCCAGAGAAACCAACAGAAAACCCTATTGATGAAATCCTCCCACCGCAAGGTCTAACTGATGAAGAATTTGAATCCATCTGCAGCCTGGGGAATGACGAGGTGGAGGAGGGGAATGAGGCAGACGACATAGCCGAGGTCGTGGAAGCAATGCTCGGTGTGTCTATCAACGATTCAGCGGAGAAAGGAAAGGTGCTGGACGAAGATGATGAGCCACAACCAACTGTCAGCACCGATGATATTCAAACAGCCCTCCTCACGTTGTGAAGGGCCATGGAGCAGTGTGAGGATATTGTCCCATTCTGGGACAATCTCGTTAAAATGGAGAGCATGTGGCGATAATACTGCGCCACAAAAACAAAGCAGTCCACAATAAAGGATTACTTCAGTCAAACACAATAAGTCTAAATGTGTTCGACTACTGTAGCAAACACATACCACATTACTATGACCCCCCTCCAGCACTAATATTACTACGACCCCCCTCCAGCACTAATACCTCACTCCCAGCCACCACTGACGTAGATGTTCACAAGCACTCCCGCAGCAAAAAAAAATTTACCGCAAAATAACTGCTGCAGTAAAACGGACATCGGACAAAGTGGACAATTTAATTAAGCACACTTGTGTCCCCTTTAAGCGGTATATACTGTACTGGCATTCAATAGCCCAATGCTAGCATGTCACACTGCGATGCCAAAGACATGGGTTCAGAAGCAGAATCAGAATGCTAATGATCAGGCAGCCATATGGCCTGGGAAGGGATGTCACAAAGTTTCTCCCCCACAGTGATCCCCAGAGAAGGGACAAAGGATCTGTTTCCCCACCTAGTGTGCGTTGTTTGTACATGATGCCAAAGATGGTGGGAGGGACTGGGGACAGAAGTTAAAATCAGTTGGAAAAATGGTATCCAACAGCAAGATGACACTAACCCTGTCAAACCCTGCGCCCCCTACTGCCCCACATCAGACTATACTTCAGAGGGAGGGAGGGGTGGGGTGGTGCTCACCTCACAGCCCCACCATGGAAGGGGGGGCCATAGGGGAACAACAGGGAAGGCAATTGGGTGTCACAGGTCACTGCTAGAGGGCATCCACCCAGGAGGATAAAAATTGTTATGGAAAATAAGCTGTTTGATATTCACATTAGCCAGCTAAAGTAAAACAAACAGTAGTCATGGACATTTCAGTAGTCCTCAGATTACCCAGCCATGCTTCCCTTAACAAGTGATATAACGTGATTTATCATACTCAGCCATACCAGCAGTTTCTTGTCCCTGAACAGAAGTTTGTGTCCGGTTTCATTCAGCTCTAGCCAGTCGATCTTGGTGTCATGACTGATGGTTCCCAAGTTAACTCCATTGACAAGATCCACTGCCAAACAAAACAAAGTTCCTCAGCTACGTCAAAAGTATGCAGCTGTGCAACACGTAAAAATATTAACAGAGAATAAGCTGAGGTATTCTTTAAAAGAACTGAAACATTTTTTTGCAAAACAAATGGTGTTTCTAATAATTTGGTGTTTTTAATCAATCAATCAACCAAATCTTTATTTATCCAGGCGAACATCGTTGAGCACAGCTCATTTGCAATACCTTGTCCTTAGTTAAAAAAAGAGATGCTCTTTTATTTATTATGTTTTGGCACAAACATCCCAAAATAATAAATATAATAAAATATCTCAGATTCCTTGGAATAACTCTGGATGACACCTTATCTTTTGGCCCCCATGTTGACAATCTGGTGGTTACAGTTAACAGAAGACTGCATACCTTGTACCGTAACTGGAACAATCTCACTGGGAATGCTAGACACATTTTTGTTGTTGCCAATTCCATTCTGCCACGTAGATTATGGGCTCACTGTCTACGTAGGTGTCTGTCACATGGTGCTAATCACAGTAAAGATGATCTACAAGGCAAGCCGCTTTGTACTTGGCACAGATAACTGCACTCATAGTACCCTTTATGTACTCACTAATTGGTTACTTTTACCCAGCAGAATAAAGCTCCAGACCTGTTTGCTGGCCAAAAAGTCGCTCTTGGGCCTAACACCCCCTGCTTTAACAAACTGCTTCGGCACTGTCTTCAACTAATCAATATCAGGAACACTGCCAGGAAATGGAAATTATGTAGCTACCGTAATTCTTGATCTTCTTGGACGAAGTCTCCACCACTCACTCACTCACTCACTCACTCACTCACACTAATGGGAATACGCCGCAGGAGCTAGGACCCAGAAGCAGCCAAACTTTTTCAGGAGGGCCGGTGTTGAGGTGGAGCCGCGAAGAAGCAGCACCACGCCAGGCTCGCGAGTATAGACTATATTAGGGTTGACCCTCCAACCTCCTCAGTACCTTTTTTTCCGAGGAGGTACAGCGTAACTAACCTACAGAGGACTAACCTAAATATCGGACATAAGATAGTCTGAATGACCCATGTAAGAAGGGTCAAAGAACAAAGTCTTCACAGCCCAACGATTGAAGGAGCGAAGACCATAAACAGAGAAGTGAGCTCGGGGGATGGCGTATGGGCGTATGAATGAGTGGTGAAGACTTCGTCCAAGAAGATCAAGAATTACAGTGGGTACGTAACCATATCTTCCTGGACATACAGTGTCCACCACTCATTCACACTAATGGGAGAGTACTGAGCTAAAATAATCCCCTGAGATGGGCACCAGGAGAGAGGAGCTCACTTAGGACAGAAATCCATTAAGGACTGTCCTGCCAAAGGACTGATGTTGTCTGGCATGGACATCCAAGGCGTAGTGCTTTACAAACTTATGCACAGAGCTCCAAGTGGCCGCAATGCAGATGTCCGCAATGGGCACGTTGCGGATTTCAGCCAGAGATGCTGTGACTGCTCTGGCAGGGTAAGCATACATTCTGCCTTCCAGCTTGGCCTGTGCAATGGAGTAGCAATGGCGAAGGCATGCCACTAGCCATGCTAAGATGCACCTCATAGCAACAGGCTGACCCAATCAGGTCATGCTGAAGGAGGTAAACAGTTGTTGAGCCTTGTGGATTTCTTTTGTCCTGTCTAGATAGAACCGCAAAGCTCTCTTTACATCCAATGAATAAAGGGTACGCTCTCCCTCATTCTGGAAATTTGCAAAGTAGGTAGGAAGGACTAAAGGTTGATTCAAATGAAATTCTGAGACAACCTTAGGAAGGAACTTAGGGTGAGTCCTAAGAACCACCTTGTCCTTGTGAAATACAGTGTACAAGGGTCTGTGACCAAAGCGTGTATTTCTGATACTCTACGGACAGAAGTAATGGCCCCCAGGAAGGCCGTCTTCCAGGTTAGAAATTTCAACTCACAAGTGGCTAGAGGCTCAAAGGGTTTACGAGTGAGCATGTCTACCATGAGGTTAATGTCCCAGGCTGCAACTGGACGTCTAATATGCGGTCTGGTAAGCAGAATTCCCTTAAGAAACCTCTTGACTACAGGTAACTGAGTCAAAGACATAGAAAGTACTGGCTCATGATATGCGGAGATTGTGCAAAAATGAACTTTGACTGTAGAGTATTGCAGACCTGTGTTAGAGAGGTCTAAGAGATACTCCAGGACTTTATTCGGTGGGCAGGAAAAGGGGTTCCAGGAAGATTTTGCACACCAGATAGAAAAAACGCTTCCACTTAGCTGTTTCCGCGTAGATGGTTTGCGTGCAGCTAAAAGAATATCTGAAACTCTGCCAGAAACATTGAACCTGTTCACCTCTATCTCCTCAGGAGCCAAGCATGGAGGTGAAGAGACCTCAGGCTGGGATGAACTACAGGGCCCTGGGTCAGAAGGTTCATCTGGAATGGAAGCGGTTTCGGGGAAGTTTCCGATAACCTGTTGATTAGAGGAAAACAGATCTAGCAAGGCCAGAACAGGGAGATGAGAATCAGTCTGCCCCGGTGCCTCCAGTCTGAGCAGTACCCGCTGTACTAGGGGAAGAGGAGGTAATGTGTATAGAAAGCGTCTTGCTAACCGCAGCCTGAATACATCCTGACAAAAAATGCCAGGTCCTGGATTTCTGGAGTAGAAGAGAGGCAGTTTTGCGTTGAGTGGGGATGCAAAAAGGTCCAGGTCCGTCGATCACCATTAGTTGAAGAGGGACTGAACGACGTCGAGAGACCACTCATAAGGATTTGTCTCTGTTCTGCCGAGATGGTCTGCTAGCTCATTTTGTATGCCTGGTAGGTAGACAGCTTCAATCAGAGCCTTGTGCTTTGGGCACCATTCCCACACTCTCATTGCTTCCCCGCATAAGGGGCAAGAGTGTGCACCGCCCAGCTTGTTGATGTAATACATCACTGCCTCGTTCTCCGTTTGAAGGAGAATGGTCTTGTGACAGAGTATGTCCTTCAAAGCTCGGACTGCATAGAAGACAGCTCTCATCTCCAGAACGTTTATGTGGAGTTGGGACTCGTCCTGCATCCATGTGCCCTGCGTGTGGAGATCCTGGCAGTGAGCTCCCCAGGCCAGTAGGGACGCGTCTGTGGTAATGGAGATCTGGGCATCCAGAGGGCAAAGGGATATCCTTCCAGAAGGTTGTCCTCCTGAGACCACCAGGTGAGTGACCATTTCAACAGTTCTGTCACTTCGATGTGAAAGGACTGAGGATGAGTGGTGGGCGATCACTGAGTACTGAGCATCCACTGAGTGGTTCTCATGTGTAGACAAGCCAGAGGCAGTGAACACCGAGAATGCCATGAGACCCAGCATCTGCTGCAATGAGAGCTCGAACTGAGTTGTTCCCTCTGACAAAGCAGGCCATATGTAGGATATCGCTCCTTTTGTCTTCCGGAAGGAAGGCTTTCATGCACGAGGTGTCCAGAAGGGCTCCTATGAAGAGAAGCTTCTGGGAGGGCTGTAGCTGCGACTCCTTCAGGTTTAGCAGAACTCCAATGGACGTAAGGAAGCTTGAAGCCGTAGCCACAGCCTCCAGAGTCAGTTGTCTGGAGGGGCATGCAAGAAATCAATCGTCCAGATATGGGAATACTTGAATTCCGATTTTCCTTAGATGCGTCGCGAGAACTGCACAACACTTTGTAAAGACTCGAGGCGCCGAGGATAGACCAAAGGGCAGGACTCTGAATTGACAGTGTTGACCCAATGCCATGAACCTTAAGTATTTGTGATGGCTTGGGTGTATGAGAATGTGTTGATAAGCAACCTGTATGTCCAGGGAGGCTAGCCAATTGTGTTGATGAATCAAAGGTAACAGGGTACCAAGTGATATCATCTTGAACTTTTCCTTGTAAAGGAACTTGTTTAACATTCTGAGATCGAGAATAGGGTGCATACCGCCTGTTTTCTTTGGAACCAGAGATTAGTGGGAGTAGAAGAAAAAAATTACTCACCATATAGTAATGTTGTTTCTTCTAATGGAGTCTTGCTCTATTCTGACTGTATGCAGTTAGCCCCAGCACTTGAACTGCTAGGGAGAGTAAAGGGTTAACTCTATGCCAAGGCACAGAACGTTGAGCTCAAGCTCGGTTTTCAAACCTCTGTCTGTGGTACTCTGAAGTGTAACCATTAGATTCTTATGAGCACTAAACTAACTAACTCAAAGTAAGAAATTGTTTCAAAATGTTTGTGCCAAATGGCAAAACGATGTTTTAGAGTCAGACTCAAGTCGAGAAAACCCAAAAAGAACACAGCAGGTAGCCATTCAACAAACTAAAAGAAAGGCCCCCTAAGAGACGGAAGCATGTCCAGAACACCTCTGGGGTGCAGCACTGTGCCTGCCCCACCACATCCCAAAACTACTAGGTTCCAGGAGGGGAGGCAGGGATGGAGGTCAGAATACAGCAAGACTCCATTAGAAGAAACAACATTACTATGGTGAGTAATTTTTTCTTCAAACAACATGAAGTCTTGCTATATTCTGACTATATGCAGACTACCAAGCAGTATCCCCTTGGAGGAGGGAGTTACAGAACCTATTTTGGGAACAAGGTCTGCAGAACAGCTGTGCCAAACCTAGCATCACTTTGTGACAATGTCCAAAGAGTAATGCTTGGTAAAGGTGTGAACAGATTTCCAGATAGCTGCTTTACATATGTCCACTAAAGGTATATCTCTAGCTGCTGCAACCGAAGGAGCTGTACCTCTGGTAGAATGAGCCCTCAGGCCTGAGAGAGGTTCCTTCACAAGTTTAGAGTAGCAGAATTGAATACAAGAGACAATCCACCTGGCAACAGACCTTGGTAGCAGGCTTGCCCTTTCCCACTTCACCATAAGTGAGAGAAGACTGAGAGCAGTCCTTCCTATGGGCCTTAGTATGCTCAATATAGTAACTAAGAGCCCTTTTTACATAAAGACTGTGTAATCTTCTCTCTCCAGAAGAAGAATGATCAGTGAAAAAGACAGGCAGAGACATAGACTGGTTCAGGTGAAAGTCTGACACCACCTTGGGAAGGAACTTTCTACTGGTGCGGAGGACCACCTTATCCCTAAGAAAGGAAATGAAATCAGGTTCCACTGATAAGGCCTGTAATTCACTGATCCTCATTGCAGAGGTAATGGCCACCAGAAATACAGTTTTCCAAGTCAAGTATCTCAGCTCAGCTGAAGATAAAGGTTCAACAGGGGGCTGCATAAGCTGTGCAATACAGATGTTCAGATCCCAAGAAGGAGTAGGCTCCCTAAACGGAGGACTGACATGGACCAAACCTTTGAAGAATTTCTTGAAAACTGGATGAGAAGCTAGGGAAGAGCCCTTACCAGCAGAAAGAAAGGCAGACACAGCTGCCAAATGTACTTTAAGAGTAGGAGGGGAACCAGGATCCTAGGTGATAGGTTTAAATGCTTCATTGACAAGCTTTTAAACTAGCCAAGGGGGGAGGCACTGGAAAGGAGCAGGAAAATCCTAGCACCCCCCCAAACAATCACGGTAGTAAGTGTGGCAAACACCAACATGGAGGTGTCAATAGGGAGAAGGGCAGGGGTAAATGGAGAAAGTGACAAAGGCAAGAAGGACAGGGATGGGGCAAAGGGGTAAGGCCATCAGGAAATGGAGGGTAATGAGTACCAATGCCCGTAGTCTGGGCAACAAGCTCCCTGAGCTGGTGGCCTTAATGGAAGAGGGATGCCTGGATATCGTAGCAGTCACAGAAACATGGTACACAGAGAACCATGACTGGGATGTTAACATACCAGGGTACATAACCTACAGGAGAGACAGGCAGGGGAGAAGAGGGGGAGGAGTAGCTCTCTATGTAAAGGAAGGGATAAAAGCAACTGAACAAAAGAGTAAACAGGGAGGAGAGGAGGCACTGTGGGTCACCTTGGAGACTGAAAGGGCACCACAATCCGCACAGGGTTGTGTACAGACCCCATGTCAGGGGAAGGAATGGACAAGGATATGATGGAAGGCATTCTTAGAATGGCAGAGAAAGGGAGATACTGTTGATGGGAGACCTGAATATGCCAGATGTTAACTGGAGCACATTTGCTGCAGAGCATCCAGAGCAGAGGCCATTCTTGGCCCTACAGGTGGCAGGCGTGAGACAGCTAGTTTCGAACCCTCCGTGAGGAGGAGCAATCTTAGACCTCGTACTCTCAAACGGGGCAGTGAGGATCTCAGATCTAGAAGTGGGTTGCCATCTGGGGACAAGTGACCATCAAACAGTGTGGTTCACGTTAAACTCAGTTACAGAGTCAAGCCATACAAAAGTGAGGGTACTGGACTTTAGGAGGGCTGACTTTGGCAAGATGGGAGAGTGCCTCAGAAAAGCACTCAGCAAACAGGCTAGAAGGAGGGGTGGAGCAACAATGGGGAATTATCAAAACTGCCATCACAGAGGCAACAAGCCTTTGTGTGAAGCAAATAAACAAATCAAAACGAAAGAAAAAGCCACTATGGTTCTCAAGAGAGGTGGCTGTGAAAGTCAGGAAGAAAATACAGGTTACTCACCTGTAACAGGAGTTCTAGGAATGGTATATGTTGTTCATCCACACTCATTGGCAGGATCCTTGCCGCTTTAAATCTTGCCGGAAGGTCTTCAAGCTTGCTCCTCCCACCCACCCGGGTGGTATAACTCTCGGCTCCGCCCCATGACGCCAGATCTGGCCCGCTGGAAGCTCAGGTTGTGCGTCGAAGCCGGGGAGGTCGGGTGGGTCGTGTGGATGAACAACATATACCATTCCTAGAACTCCTGTTACAGGTGAGTAACCTGTATTTCTAGGGACATGGATATGTTGTTCATCCACACTCATTGGCAGACTCCTAGCAGTTCTCCGGGAGGAGGGAGGCAAGACAATTACTTACTTAGGAAATAGAGACTGAGAACTGAGGCCCCAAAACCAGCATCCCGGCGTGACTCAAGGTCGATGTGGTAATGGGTAATGAAGGTGTTTGCTGACTTCCAGGTAGCAGCCCTGCAGATTTCCTGGATAGGGCGCCCCTGGAAGCAGCCACCGTTGCAGCAGTATGGCGGGTAGAATGAGCTCTTATCCTCTGGGAGGCTCCATGCCCGCCAACCTATAGCGAGATCTATGCAGGAGGTTACCACCTGCTTATAGTCCGCTTGGCTGCAGGTCTGCCAGATCTGACTTCAGCGTAGGTGACAAACAGCTGGCGAACCTCTCCCGAATCTTCAGCCGGCGCCCTTATAATAAGCGAGCCTTCTAGGGTCCAGAGTATGGAGCCTATATTCGGCCTCCGAGGTGTGATTGGGGTAGAACACCGCAGAGTCAACACCTGGTTAAGGTGAAACTCCGACACCACCTTCGGAAGGAATTTGGTGGGGCAAGGACAACCTTGTCCCTGTGGAAGACCAGGTAAGGAGACCGATGAGCGCCTGGAGCTCTCCCATCCTTCTGGCTGACGTGATAGCCACCAAGAAGGCGGTCTTCCACGACAGGTGAGAGAGAGCACACCTGTGCATAGGTTCGAATGGCTTGCCCATGAGCTTTGCCAGTACCAGCAGTAGATCCCACGGAGGTGGGGGTTCCCGCACTGGAGGGGAAATGTGATCAAGGCCTTTGAAAAAGCGCCAGACCACCTTCTCCTGCGCCATCAACTGCTTCCGGCCCGCGCCTGTAAGCAGAGATGGCTGCCAGGTGCACCTTAGGGTCGCCGACCTAAGCCCTGACTAGAAAGGGACCATAAATAGTCCAAGATGCTTGCCAAGGAACAGGAGGAAGGGTCCAAGCCCTTGCCCTGACACCAAATGGAAAACCTTTTCCATTTGAAGGCATAACATTTTCTGGTTGACTCTACGGGACGCCTCAACTACATTGAGGACCTCGTCGGAAAGACCCAAGGCCTGGAACTCTAGCAGCCAGGAACCAGGCCGCAGGTGCAGGGATTGAAGGTCCGGATGGAACACCTTCCCTGATTGACTGAGAGCAGGTCGGGCGAGCTGGAAGCTGCCGTGGAGTCCTGGAGCTGAGACTGAGGAGATCTGGGTACCAGAACTGGCGAGGCCAGTCTGGGGCTATCAGAATCACCTGCGCCTTGTCCCTCCTCGCCTTGAGAAGCACCTTGTGGATCAAGGGAAATGGGGGAAAGGCGTAAAAGAGGCCCGGGGTCCACTGCCTCGAGAAGGCATCCCCCTGCAGCGAGCCCTGCTGAGGGGGGCGGGCATGGAACAGACTCAGCTTCGCGTTCTCCCTGGAGGCAAACAGGTCCACCTGAGGTGTGCCCCAATGGGAGAACAGATGCTGTACTACCTCCGGCAGGAGAGACCACTCGTGGGATGCAGCCCCTATCCGGCTCAGGGCATCGGCCAGGGTGTTGGAGGCTCCTGCCACGTGAATGGCTAGGAGATCCGCCTCCAGGCTGCGCACGAGTGACCAAATGCGGAGAGCTTCCTTGCATAGAAGCATGGAGCGTCTCCCGCCTGGCGGTTTAGATAGTACATGGTGGTATTGTCCGTCCGGACTCGGACCACTTGACCCGGAGGAACGGAGCAAAGGCGGAGAGCTAGGTGACCGCCGAGCTCCAGCAGGTTGATGTGGCATCGGGACTCCCGAGGACCAGAGGCCATGAGCCGTGTTCCCCAGATGGGCACCCCAACCATCAGAGAGGCATCGGTCGAAGAGAGACCGGCTGCTCGGGCGGACGAACGGATGCCCTCCTGCAAATGATCTGGAACGGTCCACCACTGGAGAGCTGCCCACATCCCTGTGTCACCGACACAAGCTGGTCCAAGGATCGCAGCTGCCAGGACCACTGGCTGGCCAGTCCCCACTGAAGGGACGATGTTCCAGCGGCCCAACGGACCACGCTGGTGCAGGCCGCCATGAGACCCAGGAGCGCGGAAGTCCCGAGCAGGCGCATTGCCCAACCAGAAATGATCGGGCAAAGGAGGAAAGAACCCGGCCCTGTCCGCTGGAGCCGCCTGGCTCAAGAGAGTCGAGCTGCGCCCGATGAATAGAATCACCTGCAGCGCTCGAGTTCACTGGCCTCACTGCTGATAAGGAGGCCAGTTGAGAGCAGACCTGAGGGCCAGATCTCTGACCACTCCGCCTCCTTCCTGGAGGAGCTGCTATCAGCCAGTCGTCCAGGTGAGGGTACACCCGACCCCTCGGCACCGAGGGAATGCTGTCACCACTGCCATGCATTTGGTGAAGACCCTGGGAGCTGGAGACAAGCCGAAGGGCATGGCTTGGAACTCGAAGAGGAGCCTTCCGTCAGAGCGAAGGAATCTCTGGTGAGACGGACGGATAGGGACGTGAAAAAAGCGTCCTGCAAGTCCAGAGAGCAGAACCACACGCCGCTGTTCCAAGGATGGTATTATCTGGTAGCTGAGTGACCATCCTGGAAGGTTCGAGACCCAAGGAACTTGTTTAGGCCGTGGTAGGTCGAGAATGGGGCGCCAGCCCCGCCCGCTCGAACCAGGAAGTACCTGGACACAACCCTGGGTCTGAAGGAGGTCCACCTCTTATCACCTCCTTCTGGAGGAGGAAGCCATGTCGGCTCGACGAGCCGCCAGTGAGGCTGGGGATCGAGCCCCAGAGGCTTACTGCTCTGAAGGGTGGTGCCTGTCGAATTCCAGAGGCAGGCCTCTTCCACCACCTTCAAGACCCACCTGTCCGTGGTAACAGTGGACCAGGCGGAACGGAAGTACTGGAGCTGCCTCCACGGGGACCCAGGGGTAAGGTGACGGAATGGGGCGACACCCCAGCCCGTCACTGGGCAGGCTTGGAGGAGGGACCGCCGAGGACCTCCTGGGCCTTTCCTCCCTGCCTCCTGTTAGAGGAAGCTGGTGGCTTGGGTTTGGGATGCCAAGGCGAGCCTGCTGGCCCTGGCGTTGCTGGGCAGGCGCAAGGGCACAGAAGACGACTAAAGGAGCTTAGGCTGTGGCCATGCCTTTGTCCTCTGAGCGGAAGAGACCGAGTCCAAGGTAGCATTGACTTCTCGATCCTCTGCAGGTGACCTTCCACCCAGGGCTGAAGAGGTCAGTCCCAAAGGGAACATCCGCCAACTTGTGCTGGGTATCCGGCAAAGGTGGATATCCTCAGCCAAGCCCCGCCGACGCATAGCCACTGCGGCCGCCACCGATCTGGCACATGAGTCCCCTATATCCAAAGCAGTCTGGAGCTGCTGTTTGGCCACTGCCCTGCCCTGGTCCCGCACCTGCTTAACCGTGGTCTGCAGATCAGCGGGAAGATGAGGGATGACCTCATCCAGGGAGCCCAACAGGGCATGAGAAAAATGTGCCATGAGGACGGCCGAACTGGCCTGACGAAGGCCGAGAGAGGACGCAGCGTAGACTTTTCGCCCGACATAGTCCAATTTCTTGGACTCCTTGTCAGGAGGTTTGTCCACATCCCTGGCGTTGCCGGCGCGCCGGAAAACGCTGTCGGTAACCAACCCCTCAGCAGAGGGTGTTCCAAACCGGACAAGGAACCGTAGGGACCGATAATTCCTGGACATCCTGGCGGCAAGGCGAGGGCAGGAAGCAGAGCTGCCAAAGCTCCAGTGCCGGACCCACTATGGCCTCGGCCACCGAAAGCCTCTCCGGAGAATCCTCGGTCCAGAATCTCCGTGAGGGATACCTGGCGTTTGGAAACGGGTTCGAGCTCCATCCGGTGGACTCCGAGATGAGCCAAGCAGTCCTAGGAAGGACGACGGCTATCGTCCATTGACTGACCTCCCTGAAGACCCCAGGAGTCCAGTCGCTTGGAGAAAAGGAGGAATCATCTTGAGGACTGGGAAGAGTCCTCAAGAGCGCCTCTGGCCTGAGCTACCCTTCACCTGCCTGAGGTCGGTCGGGAGTGAGGCTAACCGACAGCCGACATGGGTAGGACCTCAACCACCGAGAATCTTGGTCGGAGCCCCAATTGGTGGCTGGAGGCGGGAGGTTCCACCGAATCGGTGGACAGCTGGTTTAAGCCGAACAACCGCCTGGGTATAGGCTCCTCCGGATAAGTGGGAGGTTGTGTCAGCAGCTCGGTGACAGCCACTTAATGGCCGGGAGGCGGCGGAGATCAAACACTCCCGACCCAGGAGGAGCTGTTGCAACATAAGGTCCTAAATACCGTCGGCGTAATTCATGAAACCTCCCTCATCCGAGGAGGGCGAGGGCGGCAGCGACGCCGCTTACTCGCGATGCCGAGACCGAGACCGCCTATGATGCAGGATCGGCTGGACCGCGAAGAGGTCAGACCGAGGTCCGGAATTTCCGAGGTCGGTGCGGGATATGTCGGCGGAACCGGCACTCCTTCGCTCGGATGGTCCATCCGAGGGCTCGAACCGGAGGCACAGGCGACCCACAGGATCTCAACTCCTCCCGGGGAACCGGGGAGAGATCTCGGCTGCTAAAGACGACAGCCCGTCCAATGGGCCGAGAAAAATCTCGACTTCATCGGGTGGGGTCTCGGTCCAACTGGCTGTGAACGGTTGCAGTGAGGCCAGTGGCCAGCTTGACCCAGTCGACCCGAGAAACCCGTGATTCGTGACCCGAGGGAGAGACCTTTCAGCTCCAAGGCGTCGTCGGAGGACTTACCCTGTCCCTCTTTTTGGAACGAGAATAAGGTCCCGCAGGCGTAAACCCTTCTCCTTTAGTGGAGAGGAACAGAACAAAGCTCCTTAAAAGGAAGCAGTGTAAGAAAGCCCGAGAGGCGGGATAAATGCAGCGGCCGAGGAAGAATCGACCCGCGCCGCCTCCTCTTGAGGCGACCATCCGCTCGAACTGATCCGACGAGGCCGCGCCGCGAGACGCACCATAACCGGCTTCCTTGGACTTCACTGGAGGAAGCGCTACCGGGATGGCCCAGTTGCAATCGGGCAGCGGTCGCCGGGACGTAGGCCAAAAGATAAGCACAAGTACCGCAAGCCTGCGGGTCGTGCTCAAGGCCTAGCAGTGAACACCGTGGGTGTGGATCAGTCCGAGACATCTTCTGCCGCATGGGCATCTCCGAAATCGAGGTCGATTTGTCCATCGCGGCGCGAGGATAGAAACTGAAGTCTTTTTCGCCAAAATTTATTTTGAAATCATAAAGCGGAGAATAGGAACCAGTCTCAAGCATGAGGCGTTAAGGAGGAACCTGAGCTTCCAAGCGGTAGGAAGATCTGGCGTCATGAAGGCGGGCGAGGTTATACCACCGGGTGGGTGGGAGAACAACCTGAAGACCTTCCGGCAAGATTTAAAGCGACAGGATACCTGCCAAATGGTGTGGATGAACAACATGTCCATGTCCTAGAAGAAAAAATTACTCTACCTTGGTAATGTTGTTTCTTCTAATGAGTCTTGCTATATTATGACAATTGCAGTTTGTCCCATTAGAACTGCTCGGTGAAAAAGTTAACTCCATTCCATGAATGGAACTTGACATGACTCTAAAGAAGCTCTGTCTGGGTAGTTTCAAACCCTAAACTGTCGAGATCTTCTCGAGCAAAACTCACTAAGGTCTGTATGGAGCTGCAACCTACGCAGCCAACTGGCTACCTAAATATTAACACCATTGCTGGTCCCAACACCAAAGACTCAAGTCAGGGACCAAAACTAATAGTATAATTAATTAATATGAAAAATGAAAAACACACACCCCAAACCCCAAGAAGGAGTGAAAACACATATAATGGGCATAAACTAGTACCCACACTAGGCTACCATCCCATACCCAAGTAGAGAAGTTCTGAGAGGGGCAGGCTGGGGGAGGTCATAATGCTGGCAGACTCCATTGGAAAAACAACATTACTAAGGTGAGTAATTTTCTTCAAGCAACATAATCTTGCTATATTATGACAATGCAAACTACACAGCAGTACCTCATGAGGAGGACAGAACCTGCTTAGGAATGGGCTCAGAAGCACAGCTGTGCCAAGAGCTGAGCATCTCTCTAGCCTGGACATCCGGGGAGTAAATGCTTGGTGAGAAAGTGTGTACCGTTTTCAGGTAGCAACGACATATCTCTAAGGCAGGGATAGTCTCCTGGCAGCAGCTAGAAGCTGTACCTCTGGTAGAATGAGCCCTCAGGCCAGAGGATCTCTCCCCAGTTTCTGATAACAAAATTGGATGAAGAGACAATCCGCAAATTGATCTCATTGGTGGCAGGTTTCCCTTTCGACCTCACCATTGGTGAAAAAGTTGGAGGATTGAACCTGTGACCCTTGAGTCGTTCTATATAGTAACTTAGGGCCCTCTTAAGCGTCCAAACTGTGCAATCTCCTCTCTACCAGAAGAGGGCGTTCAGTGAAAAACACTGGAAGGAGATAGATTGATTGATAAATCTGAAACCACAGCAGGCAAAAACTTCCTGTTGGTCTGAGGACTACCTTATCCTAATATGGAAGAAATAAAGTCAGTTTCTACTGACCAAGGCTGGCAACTCTTATCGTCTAGCAGAAGTGATAGCCACTAAAAAGTTTTCCAAGTTGAATGTAAGCTCTGCAGAGACAGAGGTTCAAGGGGATAAATAACTGGCAAGTACAAACATTAAGGTCCCAGGTAGGGGCTGGATCCGAAAGGTGGATTAGTATGAAGTAATCCTTAAAAATTTGGAAAATACAGGTGAGAAAAAGAGGATGGCTTTCCTGCTGAAACAAAAGCAGAGACGTGCCAAATGAACTCAGGGTAGCTGGTCTCAGACCAAAAAGTAAGATGGACCATGTGATCAACACAATGGGCAAATCAGCAGATTCTGGAAATATATTCCCCAGAACACCAAATGGAGAACCTTTTCCCTTAGAATTATAAGTAGCCTATGGAGGCTTCCTAGAAACTGAGTTCAAGACACCTGAGAAGGTACAGGTCAACAAATTCTAACTCCTCAGAGCCGGCCTTGAGGTTGATTCAGATTCGGATACCAAACTCCCCTGGGCACAGGTTAACAGTTGTGATTCCTAAGGAACACAGGAGATGGACTATAAGGGACAAGCAGTGGGTACCAGGGCTGCTGGCCAATCAGCATCAGAATCACCCTGCAGGCTGGGATCTGATTTTGACTAACACCTTGAATAGGAGGAAGGAAAAAGCAAAAAAGCACGCACAATCACCAAGAAAGGCGTCAGGACTAGCCCAACATGAGGACCTGCAACAGAACAGTGGAAGTTGGTGATTGTCTGAGGCTGCAAAGATCTATCTGAGGGTGCCCCATCTGGCAAAAACTATCCCAGTACTTGAGGATCCAGAGACCATTCGTGATGGCCCTGAAATCCTGCTGAGGCATCTACTAGGCATTGTCCTTTCCTGGAAGTGAACTGCTATAGGTGAAGTATTCAGGGAATAGGCCAGGAGCCACAACTTCATTGCCTCGGTGCAAGGCCGAAGACGAGTGCCCCCTGCTGTTGATGTGCCATTGTGGTGTTGTCACCATTCTGACTTGTACCACTTTATTCTGAACAGAAGCAGAGAAACAAGTGCTAAAAGACAGCTCTGAGTTCCAGCAAATTGATGTGAGCAGAAATTCCTGGGGACCACACTCCCTGGTGGAGGTAGCCATGGGACTCCACCCAGGAGGACATCCGTGGTGAGGTCAAGGTGAAAAGAGATGAAGGGACCCCAGTCTCAATGATCTGATCCTGCCACCACTGGAGGATCAAGGTTAAGTCTGGGACAACTTGGAAGGGTCTCTGAGACAATGGCTCTCAAGTGAAACTAATATCCCTCATTTAATCTTGCTCCCTGCACTACAGCGTGGGCGCGCCATATGCCCAGGGCTGCAAAGGTGTCTTGCTGGTCGAGACCTGCAAGTGAAGGAGGCCAGAACCTGAGTTCATACCCTCTCTAAGGAAGAAAAGCAATGAATTTGTGTCAACTCTGCACCTATGAGGTGAGCACTGACTGGTTCGAACCGACTTTAGTGGAATTAGCAAGAAGCCCAGGGGAGAAGCTGCTGGGTGACTTGCAGAGTGACATTTACTATTTCTGAGGACTGGCCTACAATGAGCCAGTCGTCCAGATAAGGAAAACAGCAATCCTTTGCATCCTTGTGAGCAACTGCTGCTGCCAGACATTTGTGAATACCCTTAGGGCAGAGGTAAGGCAGAAGCGACTGCTCTGAACTGGTACACCCAGGGCAGTTCAAATCGAGGCACATTGGGAGAACTGATTGGGGCGAAAAGAGGCATCATCGAGTCCGGTAGCTAGCCAGTCCTACTTAGAAATAAAATCATTGAAAGTTACCATTCTGAACTTTGGTTTCAAAGGTGTTTGTTCAGATATCTGAGGTCTAAAATGAGCCATTCTCCTGTCTTTGGGGTAAGAGTATCTGGAGTACAGACACTTGCCCTGGTGTGGGGAAAACACTTTCTACAGCTCAAAGGCTAACAGGTTGAGACCTCTCTTTCCGATAAAGGTCTCAAGAGCTTGCAATGGAAAGACCAGATTCTCATCTTTGGGAACTTTTGAAATGAGCCAGACCCTGAAACACTACTTCCAAACCACTTGTCTGAAGTTGAGACACCCAGTTCTGACTGAAAACCCAACCTACCTACTGGTAGGAGAATCAGCCTGGGCACCATCAGGGTGCCTGTTTGGAGATGCTGAACTGAGGGGGGGGCAGGCTGCCCAGTCACCTCTGCCTCTGAAGAACCCCTCTGAACATAAGCAGAGGAGGCCTGGGTTTGGTAAAAGGCCTGTGAAGGCTACCCCTACCCCTGAGTGTACTCTAAGGGTAGCTTGCCGCTCTGGACAAACACTCTTAGGTAACCCTATATTCATCCATCTTCTTCATATAATTCTCTGTCTGCTCCCCCAAACGAATTTCCCTGAGGAAAATCCATGGCCTTAGTCTGGGTATCCTGTGACCAAGCCTAGTACACTGAGCCAGGCCAACTGAAAAGCTGGAACCCAGCCACATGACTCTGGAGGCTCATTAAAATCACAGCGAAACTGCCCTAGAAACCTCAATGCCATCGGCCTGCTCCAGCTCATTAGCAAGCTGGCAGAAGCCTGTTTGACTAGAGAAAACTCAACAACAGTGTCCATCTAGATTTTGATACCTTGCTACATAAGCCATATAATTTGCTTGCAGGAGTCCAAGGGCGCTGCCATATACTATTTTTGCCATGGCATCAATCTAGAATCTTGTCAGGAGGATGTAAACCAGAGATATTAACTTATCAGGCTGCAGCCTGAACCACTAACACCACTGCATTGTAAGAAAATTCTGTATCAAGACCTGACAGTGTCTACCTCTGTCCATCACACATCACAGGAGCACAAATTAAGGTTTTAATTTTTATTGTTTGCTTCTAAATGACTTATGCAAAGAATAACAATCTCCTAGACTCTGGTATCATATTTCTACAATCAGCTCCTCTTGCTCATCCAGCTTCCTCCAAAAGGGCAGAAGTTTCAACAACTTTTTTGTAAACATAAAATGAGAGGACTCAGAAGCATAAGGAGATTCAAAAGGTCTGTCCAGGGAGATGTCGTTTGGCCACACAGACCCTCAAGTCACATTCATACTGTTCATAACATCCTCCCCTCCTCTGGTTCATAAAACTCCTCAACATCATATTCTGAACGATGGAACCGACCAAACGACCTTTACCAGATAGTGGCGGTTTGAATGGAACCGATGACTGGACAATCTGAATATCTTGTATCCTGCAGCAGTTGGAGAAAGGATTTTGGGCTCCAAACCTGCTGACTTTCTTATTTCTTTATGGAACTGCTCATCAGGCAGGTTTCGTTGCCAAAGAAGTCTGCTGGTCAGAGGGCACTCCCTCCCGTTCGATTGGCACGAACGGGCTGTCATCAGGATCAGCGGTTTTGACCTCTGGATTCCCTGAGCCTGCCCAATCTCTTTCCAGGGTGGCTGGAAATTTTTCTGGGCCTGGCAGTCTGATTGAGGTGGTCAAACTGGACAATAAACATGTGGTGTGTGGGTCAGCCTTGGCAAAGACTTCCCCACAGACATCACAGTGTTGAAACCAGTGAGACAGGTTTTCTTTGAGTTTCTCAGACATAATGCCTAACAAAAACTTGCCCTTTAACGGTACCAGGCAAGACACATATAGGTTCCTAACCGTGTCAGGTGTGGAAAACGTAATGAAATCCGTTTTAGAACCGATAAGAACACGATATCAAAATCTAGTTTAAATACTTCAAGTTTAACACTAAGCTGATGGGTTCCAAAAGCAGACGTCGTATTCTAAGTTCCACACAGAATTAAAACAGAACTCCGATACCACAGACAGGCTTGAACGTCAGTTTTGGGTTAAATAAAAAACAACAG
This sequence comes from Neoceratodus forsteri, assembly GCA_016271365.2. Taxonomy (NCBI): domain Eukaryota; kingdom Metazoa; phylum Chordata; order Ceratodontiformes; family Ceratodontidae; genus Neoceratodus; species Neoceratodus forsteri. The sequence goes on along the minus strand of CM057452.1, from coordinate 1,504,519,902 downwards.
GTTAAATTGACCAAGAAAAACACTGTTTAAACAGAAATGAACAGAGCAGTAGGAGGAATCTCCGGAGGCGACTGTTCAGAAAGTAGATAAAGAATCTGACAGTTAGGTTTGAAACTGCAGACAGAGCTTGTCTTTAGGCTCGTACTCTAAGTTCCATTCATGGAATGGAGTTACTCTTTCACCTCGAACAGTTCTAATGGTGGGACAAACTGCAATTGTCATAATATATAAACTTCATGTTGAAGAAAGATGACAGAAGTATAAAGGAAACACAGAGAGCAGGACGAGAAGCTGTACCAGTTAAGGCAGAAAGAAGCAGGAGGAAGTCAAATAGCAAGGCCAAACTGAGGAAAGATAGCCAACTCAGTTAGAGGGATAAACACTATAGGTACATCAGCGGCGTGAAGACAAAGGGAGGATATTGAGGCTGAATAGAATAAGCAGTGGGTGGCAGAAGGGACAGTGAAAAAGCAGAATAAGGCAGATATTTCACCAGTATTACAAAGAGGAGGGAAGTGCCTAATCCATTAACAGAGCACTCTTGATGAGGTTGATCAGTCCTTAGAGAAGGTTCTTCAAGAACTCCTAAAACTGAGAAAGACGGACAAAGCAATGGGGTCTGTTCGTTTCACCCAAATTCTAAAAATTAAAGGAAGAATTAGTGAAACCACACACTACTCTTAATAAATCATGGGAGGATAGTGGTACCGAGGACTGGAGGAAGGCGGATGTGATCCCCTTCAAAAGTGGGACCAAGACAGAGGCGAAAAGGAAGAAAAGTACCTACCACATTCTTGATCTTCTAACAGTATCACACTCATTCACACTGTAGGATCTCAGAACACTAGGACCCACCGAACAAACTTTGCGGAGGAGCGGTCGAAGATGGCCCCAGAACATCGGCGCCCCGCCGCGCTGGCTCGGCAGTATTTATCTCGGCGATGACCTCCAACGCCTCAGTACCTTTTACCAAGGGTGCAGCGCAACTAACGTAAAATAAACCTAACCTTAAAACGGACAAGAATACGGACGACCAATAAGAAGAACCAAAGAAGTCTTCACGACTAAAGATTTGAGGAGAAAGCCAACACATGATGACTCGGGGGATGGAGGTGGGCATGTGAATGAGTGGTGGAGACTGGTCCAAGAAGATCAAAGAATTTTGGTGGTGTGTTTCATATCTTCTGGACATAAGTCTCCACCACTCAATCACAATCAGTACCAAGCAGTAATCCCCAAAGAGGCGGAGGCCAAGAACTCAGCGTCTGAGACAGAATCCGTGGGATAGTTCTGCAGGCGGAATGTCTGTAACAGCCAGTGCAATGTATGCCGAAGGTATGCACTGAGCTCCAGGTAAGCGGCATTGCAGATATCTGCAATCGGAACGTGCGCAATTTCAACTGGGGTACCGCGACAAAGCCCTAGTAAGTGACGTAAACTCTACCTTCCTAACTAACCTGTCATGGAATGGCAATGTCGAAGACATACCAACCAACCATGAGATGCATCTGATAGCGACAGGCTGACCCAGCCGGGTCTAAGCTGAAGAAACAAACAATTGCTGAGTCTTGCGAAAATCTTGGTTCCATCTAAGTAGAAACGCAAGGCTCTTTAACATCCAAGGAATGAAGAGACTGCTTCTCCTTCATTTTGGAAGTTCATGAAATAAGAGGGAAGGACAGAGGTTGGTTTAGATGGAATTCTGACACAACTTGGGAAGAAATTTAGGATGATCACGAAGAACTACTTTGTCCTTATGAGAAACACAGTATCTACGGAGGGTCCATAACTCAGGGCATGTGTCTCAGAGACCCTACAGGGGCTGAGGTAATGGCCACTAGGAAGAACTATCTTCCAGGTAAGAAATTTTAGCTCACAGGAGCTAGGGTTCGAAGGCTCCAGTGAGCATGTCTAACTAGAGTTAATGTCCCAGGCTGCAAACGGACGTCTTACAGGGGTCTGCATGCAGGAATTCGTTAAGAAATCTCTTTAATATAGGTAACTGAGCCAGAGTCAAGGAAGAAACCGCTCATAGTACGCTGAAATACACTAAGGTGAACTTTAACTGTAGAGTACTGGAGACCTGAGTTTGATGGGTCAAAAAGGTACTCCAGAACCTTGTCTGGAGGACAGAAAAAGGATTCAAGAGGACTTTTGCACACCAGAGAAAGCGCTTCACTTAGAAGTGTAAGTTTTTCGAGTAGCTGGCTCGGGCAGCCAGAAGGATGTCTGAGACTCTTAGAGACATTGGACAGTTCACTTCTACCTCTTCCAAGGAGCCAAGCGTGAAGGTGAAGTGACCTCAGGTTAGGATGGACCAAGCAAACCCTGAGTCAAAAGGTTGATTTGCAAAACAAAGTGGTCTCGGAAGGGTTGCCGACATACTGTTGAGTAGAGAAACCATAGTTGCCAAGGCCAGGAGGAGCAATGAGAACATCTTGGTCCCTGAGACTCGAATTTGAAGTACTCTGAATTAGAGGAAGTGGTGGAAAGGCATAAAGCGTTTTGTCCACATGACCTGAGAGCATCCTGACAGAAAATGCCAGGCCCTGGTTTCTGGAGCAGAAGAGGCAGTTTTCGTTGAGTGGGGATGCAAGAAAGGTCCAGGTCAGGTCCCCACTCTTGAACAGTGACCGAACTCGGCTGGATCGAGACCACTCGTGAAGATCTGCCTCTAGTCTCTGCTGAGGGTGATCTGCCAAGTCGATTTTAATATACCGCAGATATACTGCTTGAATTAAGAACTTGTGCCCAAGCACCACTCCCAATAATCTTCATTACTTCCCTGCAAAGGGGTGAGAATGAGCACCTACTTGCTTGTTGGATGTAATACATCACAAGCTTTGTTGTCCGTTTGAAGGAGAATGTTCTTGTGACAAAGGATATCCTTCAACGCTCAGGGATACATGAAGGACTGCTCTCATCCCAGGACATCTGTGAGCTGAGCCTCGAGCTGAGTCCATACGCCCTGAGTGTGAGAGAGCGACAGGGGCTCCACCTCCTATCAGCCTGATCGTCTGTGGTGATGGAGATCTGATGATCCAGAGGGCAAAGGGGAATCCTTCCAGGAGATTGCTCTCTTGAGACCACCAGGTGAGAGACCCATAGGCTCTGTCACCTTGATAGGGATAAGACTGGGGTGAAAGGTCGGGGTGACCACTGGCGGAGAAGCATCCATTGGGTGGTCCTCCTCATGTGTAACCCGAGCTAGGGTACAGTAGAACACTGAGGATACCATGAGACCACAACATCACTGCATCGAGAGAGCTGTGACCCGATCTGTTCTCCCGATGCAGCAGGCCATCTGAAGGATGATCGAGTCTTCTGTCCTCTGGAAGGAAACCAGCCGGAAGGGTGTCCAGAAAGAGTCCCTGAAAAGAGCCTCTGGGAGGGCTGCAGCTGTGACTTTTTTCAGATTCAGCAGAACTCCCATGGACGTAGAAGCGGGAGGCCACTTGAACGGCTTCCAGGTCCCTTGGCTGGAAGGGCTTGCTGGGGCCAATCGTCCAGGTGAGGAAACGCAGATCCGAGCTTCTTGAGATGCGCTACGAGGAACTGCACACTTTGTAAAGACTCAAGGCTGAGGATAGCCCAAAGGGCAGGACTCTGAACTGATAGTGCTGGACCGACCACAAACCTCCAGGAATTTGCGATGGCTCGGGTGGATGAGGATATGCTGGTAAGCGTCCTGCATGTCCAGGAGGCTAGACAGATCGTGTTGATGCAGCAAAGGTAACAGGGTACCCAGAGAAATCATTTTGAATTTCTCCCTGGGGAGGAATTTGTTTAACTTTCTGAGGTCTAGAGATGGGCGCATCCCCAGATTTCTTTGAACCAGAAAGTAGTGGAAGTGAAACCCTGTGTTTACACCATTGATGCTGGGGCACCAGTTCTACTGCCCTGTTATTCAGAGAGCCCTGGATCTCGAGGCGGGAGGTCTGACAGAGGTGACAACCTGGGTTGCACGTTTGGGAGGGAGCGATTCGGGGGGGTTCAGAAAATTGAGAGAATAACCCCTCGCGATTATCGAAGGACCCATTTGTCCGAGGTTATGGACTTCCACTGGTTGTAGAAGTACATCAGAGGCGACCTCCCACCGGAGGAGAAAGTTCCACTCGGGCAGTTGGGATGGAACTTGGGCGGCAATTCATAAGGTAGTGCTGGGCTTTAGGCCCCGCTTTTTTCCTGCTGCGTCTTCTTTTGAGGTTGGGCAGGTTGGCTTTTAGGAAGCTTCCTCTGCCTCTGCCTCGAAAGGACTGACGACTATGAAACTGGCGTTTACCTACATGCCCCGAGGGTAGGCGGGAAGATCTAGCCAGCAATGGCTGACCTAATCTTCTAGTGGCCTCACAGGGCTTGCTCTACCTAGGACCGAAAAGATATGAGCCATCAAAGAGACAACGCCATTACCTGCTGCTGTGCATCATTCGATAAAAGCCGGAAGTGCGCGGTCAGGAGTGATGTCGAGTACAAATACCTGCAGCTGCTGACGAGAAGCAGTGATGACCAGCGTCCATGGCGGCTTTGACCTGTTGGTTATTAGACTCAATACACTCTGGTAACGGTTAGAAGAAGCTCTGACTTGGAGTCGGAATCTGGAAGGGCTTCAACCATTCGTTGATAAGAGGTACAGGATATACTCATACTGAGAAAAATAGCCCTGATGAGCTGGCAATGGCACTTACAGTGGAGGCAACAAGACTCACCTACCTAATGTATCAATTTCACGAGAGACTCTTTGTTAATAAGGTCGAGCTGTGAAAGTAACTTGAGGGAAAACGCACCTTATCATTACTCTGCCAGGACTACAATAGGATCCATAAAAGCTTGAGATGCCAAAATGGGGACGATCCTTGAGGCTGAATATTTCCTATCAATGGATTTAGCCACAGGGAGTAAGAACAGGATTATTCCATACCATTTGAGACAGCGTCTCGAAGGAAGGATTGAATCGGAGGGTCAAATCCATAGGGATCTCCAAAGCATAAAGATACTGGAGTCTTAATCTTTTCCCAGGATCGATGTCTGTAGTCTGGAGAAAGAGTGTAACTCAGGTTCCTCAACAGAGACTAAAGGACAGGTCCTCGACCACAGGCTCTGTAGCAGTGAAAGATCCTGCTTCCTCCACTTCATCACCCAACCAAAGGTCTGGGTCAGGCTCAACATCATCTCCTGATAGTACAGAAAGGACCGTTTGGACAGGAAGGAGTGAAAATAGGAGGAGGAAAGAACTGATAGAAAGAGGAGAAGTCCCGAGGGCCCAGCTTGAGAAGAGCGAAACCCGAGATGAAGCGGCGCCCGCGGAGGTGCAGCCGAAGAAACCTGTGACACCGCAGGCGGTGCCATGCGCGGCCTGCCAGCAGCGCCACCACCAGCGCCCATAGACCAGCCCAGCGCGGCAGCGGGGCGGCGCGCCACAAGGCCCCCGGCCGAGACTGGAACCTGGAAAACATGAAGAGAAAAAACCAGGAGATAAGGGCATCCCGGTGTGGCCCCCTCGCCGCCCAGCCATGTGAGGGAAAACCTAAGCAGTCGCTGGCACGAAGAGGCGCCGGCGCAACTAGGAAGGTCCAACCACCCCTACCTGATTGCCCGGCAGGCCCAAGGCTCCGGGGCAACCAGCCAGGCAGAAGAACCAACCTCCGGCCCATCGGCTCCATAGAGCGCCACTGATGAAACTGCTCATCTGGAGACCTACCTATAGGGCGGGGTAGGACTCCAGTCGTCGGCGGAAACCGGAAGTTGGCGACTCGAAGGAGGACCCGACAACTAACCACGATAACCGACCGTCGGAGCGCAGGCGTATCAGAAAGCGACCTCGAGTGATGCCTTCTCTTTTTGACCTGGGGGAGAAGAGCTCGAGGCGAGCAGCTGCCGAGAATGCGACCGTTTGTTTTATGCGGTGGGAGACCCCATCCCAGAGCATCGGACTGACCGTTGTCGGAACCCGCTGAGGAGAAAGGGGCTGACCTGACCCAGCCCGACTGACTGAACAGCTTTCATCACGAAGTCTCCTACCGTCACCTGACCTGCTTTCATAGTGGCGCTCAGTCCAATGAGCCGAGACTTCTTTATTATATGTTAAATTTAAAATATAATAGAAATATGATGACATAGAATAAATCTAAGCGATACTACTATGAGATAATATTACAAAAAAAAATAAACTGAAAACTATGCGCTAGTTTGAAGTTTGACTCCCGACAGGCGAGCAACGTCGTTACTGAAGCGCACTCGACGGCGGGAAAAAAGGAACTGAGGCGGTTGGAGGGTCGCCGCCGAGATGGTCATTACTGTGAGCTACAACATGGGCGCCATGCTCCTCGCTGGGCGCCATCTCTCACGCCGACCTTCCGGCAAAAAGTTTGCTCCCGATGGGTCCTAGTGCCTCCAGCGCAGATCCCACTAGTGTGAACGAGTGGTGGAGACTTATGTCCAGGAAGATACTACAGACCTGTCAGTCTGACCTCTGTGGTAGGGAAAGTGATGGAGTCACTTCTGAAGGAAAGAATAGTTGAGTATCTAGAGGTCAGTGGAGCACAGGATCCAAGGCAGCATGGGTTCACAGCGGGAAGGTCGTGTCAGATGAATCTAATAGATTTCTTTGACTGGGTGACCAAAGTAGTAGACCAGGGAGGGGCTGTGGACATGGCCTACCTAGACTTTAGCAAGGCATTTGACACAGTCCCACACAAAAGATTATTAGTCAAATTAACCAGCCTGGGAGTGGGTCCCAGGGTGGTAGCCCAGGTAAAACATTGGCTGGACAACAGGACACAGAAGGTAATTGTAAATGGAGTCCACTCTGAAGAAAGGGCGGTTACTAGTGGGGTACCGGAGGGTTCAGTACTGGGTCCAGTCCTTTTAATGTCTTCATCAGTGGCATTGCAGAGGACTGGAAGGAAAAGTATGCCTTTTGCAGATGACACAAAGATCTGCAACAGGGTTGATACACAAGGAGGCGTGGAAAGGATGAAAAGGGACTTGGCAAGGTTGGAGGAATGGTCTGACGATGGCAGCTAGGATTCAATGCAAAAAGTGCAAAATAATGCACCTGGGAAACAAGAACCCAGGGGAAGAATACACAATGGGTGGGAGGTAGTAACAACAACAAAACAGGAAAGGGACCTGGGGTAATCATATCAGATGACCTTAAGTCAGCAAGCAATGTGAGAGAAGGCAGTAGGGAGGGCAGGGGTATACTGGGATGTATAGGAGAGGCATCAGCAGCAGAAAACAGGAAGTTGTTATCCTCTGTACAGACAGTTGGTGAGACCCCATCTGGAATACTGTGTCCAGTTCTGGAGACCCCATCTCCGCAAGGACATAGACAGGATAGAGGCAGTCCAGAGGAGGGCAACAAAATGGTGCAGGGTCTGCAAGAGAAGCCGATGAGGAGAGACTAAAGGAGCTTAATATGTATACCCTTGAGGAAAGAAGGAGAGGGGGACATGATAGAAACTTCTAAGTACCTCAAGGGAATCAACAAAGTTCAAGAGGGTAGCATCTTTCAGAAAAAGAGACTTGCAAGAACAAGCGGACACAATTTAAAGATAGAAGGAGGCAGGTTCCAGGGGCAATGTGAGGAAGTATTATTTCAGAGAGGGTAGTGGATGCATGGAACAGCCTTCCTGAGGAAGTTGTGGAGTCTAAAACTGTGGGAGAATTCAAGAATGCATGAGACAGACATAAGGCAATTCTTGTGGTGGGCAGGAAGATATAGGCTGTTGGTTAAATAGGATCTGCGGCCTATCTTGTAGGTAGGGAAATGGGCAGACTAGATGGGCCTAGCGGTCCTTATCTGCCGTCAAAGTCTATGTTTCTATGTTCTATGTTTAGTAGGCCGGAGGCCTAAACTGTTAAGATGTACCAGATAGTCCAAAACAGTGGCAATATCAGCCAGCTCTGGCTTAGTATGCCTACTGGAACACCAAAACCCAAATCTTTTCCATTTGGAGTTGTAAGTCTTCCTAGTAGCAGGCATCCTGCTAACTTTTAAAATATCTGGGATTCACTGGTAAAGATGCAAACTTGCATATTCTAGCTCTTCAAGAACCAGGCTTAGAGCCTGAGAGTCTGAAGGTTGGGGTACAGAATCCTCCCCTGAGAGGAGGCGAGGAGATTGCGTTGCTTGGGAAGACATAAAGGCAGTGTTACTGACGGTGACAACAGTAGAGGATACCAAGGCTGTCTGGCCCAGTCTGGAGCCACTGACTAGAATCACCTTGCAAGGCTGAGACCTGATTTTTATCAGAACCCTGAATATCAGAGGAAAAGGAGGAAATGCATACAGAAACCAGCTTGTCCAATTTAGTGGAACAGCATCCTGAGGAACAGGACCCAGAAGGGGTGGTCTGCAACAATAAAGAGGAAATTGATGATTGTCCAGGGCTGCAAAGAGATCTATCTCTGGGGTGCCCCATCTCTTAAAAATGGCTTGAAGAATGAAAGGGTTCAGGGTCCATTCGTGATGACCCTGAGAAATCATGCTGACAGCATCTGCTAGAATGTTGTCCTTCCCTGGGAGATGCACAGCCATCAGGGACTAAACTAGAGACCATATTTTCATGGCCTCTGTGCACAAGGCCGAGGACCAAGCACCTCCCTGTTTGTTGATGTACCACATGGTTGTGGTATTATCTGTTCTGATCTGCACCACTTTCCCTTGGACAACCGTTGAGAATGTCTGAAGTGCTAAGAAGACAGCTCTTAATTCGAGAAGATTTATGCGTAGGAGGGACTCCTGGTGTGACCAAGTTCCCTGAGCTGTAAGATGATCTAGGTGGGCCCCCCCACCCCAACAGGGAGGCATATGTGGTGAGAATTACAGAAGGGACCTGACTGATAAAGGAGACCCCTTGTCGAAGATTGTCTTCCTCCAACCACCACTGAAGGGCCTGGACCAAGGTTTTGGAGACTTGAACCAGTTTGGAGAGAGGGTCCTTTTTCTGAGACCAGTAAGGTCTGAGATGATACTGTATATCTCTCATCTGAAATCTTGCTCCCTGAACCACTGTGGTGGAAGCTGCCATGTGGCCCAGCAGCTGCAGAAAGTGTCTGGCTGGACGAGACACTAGAGGACGAAAAGAGGAGGCCAGAGTGGCCAATGACTGAACCCTCAAGAGAGGAAGAAATACTCTTGTCTGAACTGTATCTATTTCCACCCCTATGAAGGTGAGACGCTGGGCTGACTCTAGAACAGACTTCTCTAAATTTAGAATGAAGCCCAAGGATTCTAGAAGCCTTTGGGTGACCTCTAAAGCTGACTTGACTTGGTCTGAGGACTGGCCCACTAGGAGCCAGTCCAGATATGGGAACAGAAGGATTCCCTGCCTCCTGAGGAATGGCACCACTACTGCAAGACACTTGGTGAACACCCTTGGAGCAGATGTTAGGCCGAAGGGCATGGCCCTGAATTGATAATGGCCTGAGGGCAACTCTAACCTGAGGTACTTTCTGTGGGAATGTCTGACAAGTATGTGGAAGTAGGCATCCTTGAGATCCAGGGAGGCTAGTCAGTCTCCTGCTCTCAGAGAGGGAAGAATTACTCCCAGAGTCACCATTTTGAACTTTGGTTTTGTCAAATGTTTGTTCAGGTACCTTAAATCCAATATGGGTCGCCACTCCCCTGTCTGTTTGGGGGTAAGGAAGTATCTTGAATACAGTCCTTTTCCCCTGTGACAAAGAGGTACCTGCTCCACTGCTTGCAGAAGCAGAAGAGAGGAGACTTCTGCCTCTAGTGCCTTTGTCTCCAAGGGAGAGGGAGGACTGAAGGACCTTGCTCTCATTCTTGGGAACCTTTTGAAACTGTGTGCAAGTCCCTGGCTCAACACTTCCAGGACCCATTTGTTTGAAGTAATAGACTCCCAGGCCTGGGAGAAGTGAGCCAACCTACCCCCTACCGGGATTGGGGAGGAGACCTTGACTGACACCTCAGGGTGTCTGCTTGGCAGGGGGCTTGGACTAAGTAGCTGATGGGGTCCTAGTTACCCAATGTCTACCTCTTCCCCTAAAGAACCCCCTCTGCTGAAAAGAAGAGGAGGAGGCCTGAGCTTGGTAAAAAGGCCTGTAAAAAGACCTGCCCCTGCCCCTAAACTGCTGCTTCTGAGGAGTGGTCTGCTTCTCTTTGGCTGCAGCACTCCTACAGGTGGTCCTGTACTCATCCATTTTTTTCATGTAATTCTCTGTTTGATCTCCAAAGAGAGAATTACCAGGTACAGGGAAATCCATGACCTTAGCCTGGGTATCCTGTGAGAGGTTGGTACACCTAAGCCAAGCAAATCTCCTCATGGAGATAGATGTAGCTATGACCCTGGAATGAACGTCATCAGAATCAACAGCAGCGTGGAATTGCACCTTAGAACCTCTATACCATTTGCAGCCACCTGCTCCAGCTCCTTGGCTAGATGCGGGGGGCATCCTTAGCCAGTTCCAGAACCGTATCCCATATAGATTGTCTGAGTCCCAAAGAGGATGCCAAGTATTGATTTTTTGCCATGGCATCCACTTTCCTGGAATCCCTATCTGGGGGGGTGAGATGCCAGGGGAATATTAGCCTTATCACAGGCTGCAACTTGTACTACCCCAATATGGCTACTATGATTTCAGGTCCATCTTGTAAATGAGCCTTGCTCAATGATGCTCGCCTGAATAAATAAAGATTTGATGATGATGATGATTTGAAAGGAATTCTGTCCCAGGACCTGACAAAGCATACCTCCTGTCCATTCTTTTTTCCACAGGAGGAATGGATGTAGGAAACTGTAAAATTGTTTGTGTCTGCTTCCCCAAGGATTTGTGTAAGGGGATAGACACTCTTTTTGACTCTGGGACATCCATCATTTCCAGATAGTCAGGTTCTTCCTGATCCTGTTCAGCCTCTTCCATAGGAAGCTGAAGAATCTCAGCCACTTTCTTGTAAAACAAGAAATGGGAAGGAGACTCGGAAAGCCTGGGAGGAGAAGCCTGAGAAGGTCTGTTTGGGGAGATGTCAGGCTCTACTGGCTCATTTAGGCCTTCACATTGTTCTTCTTCATAATCTTCATCCTCCTCCCAATCGCCCTCATAGTATGCCTCGGGATCTATATCTGAAGCAAGTACTTCCGACCGAACTGATCGGCTCTGAATCAATGCCGGTTCGGTCGGAACTGGGCAAAGCTATTGAACTATTGAAATCGCTTTCGATATCTCGTCAGCGGTCTGACCATGGGAAGCCAGAGCTGAACTGGCTGATTTTCTCTTCCTTTTACTCAGAACCGATTCCACAGAATCGGCTCTCCGTTTGGCCGAAGAAGTATTGCCCAGGTCAGTGGGCACCTCTTCAGCTTCGGCCGCAACCGAACGGGGCTGACCATCTGGGTCAGCGGACTTCTCGGCCTCTGTCTCCCTCAGCCTACTCAAACGTTTGTCCAGAGTGGCTTTGGGAAAGTTCTTGCATATTTGGCAGTCTTCCTTGAGGTGGTCAAACCCCAGATAATACACACATACGAGGTGAGGGCTGGCCTTAGCAAAGGCCTCCTTACACTTGGTACAGTGCTGAAACCCAGTGGGTCTGGTTTTCTTTTTGGGTTTCTCAGACATGCCTTCAACCAAAAATCACCTTACACAGCGGTTAAGCCAGGCGATGACACACTTAACAGTTCCAACCGTGTCATGGGTCGGTTAAAAAAAATCCTAAATATCGGATTTTTTTAGGAACCGATAAGCACCGGAAAAACCACACGCAAGTATAACATATAATAAAAGAAGATCAGTTTTGGTTCTGAACAGGACCGACCGGCAAAGAACCGAAAATAAAACAATTTCTTAACCAAAAACACACTAAATAACCACTACCTACTACTACCACGTACTGGTACTGAGACAGAGGCACGAATACCAAAACATTGAAGTAACGTTTTGAAAAAAAAAAACCAAAAACGACTGGTTCGAACTGGACCGAACCGAAGTGCAGGAGGGATCTCCGGAGCGACTTCACAGTTAGGCGGAGTAAAGAATCTGACGGTTACACTTCAGAGTACCACAGACAGAGATTTGAAAACCAAGATCAAGCTCAACGTTATGTGCCTTTGCATAGTTAACCCATTACTCTCTGGAGCAGTTCAAGTGCTGGGGCTAACTGGCATATAGTCAGAATACAGCAAGACTTCATGTTGTTTGAAACCTGCTTTTCGCTGATCCAGCGGACCTACTTCTATTGCCCTGTTGTTCAGAAGGTCTTGCACCTCGGAAGCAAGAAGGTCTGACTGCGCAGCAGACAGCCTGGGCTGCGACCTGGGAGGATGATCCAGAGGGGTTTCTGACAGGTTGAGAGAGTACCCCTTGCGGATTATCCTGAGAACCCATTTGTCTGATGTTATCAACTTCCACTGGTCGTAGAAATGAGTCGGACGTCCTCCTACTGCCAAGGAAGAGTTCCCCTCAGACAGCTGAGGTGGGACCTGGGCCGGAAACTCAGAGAGTAGCACTGGGCGCTTTTGGACCCTGTGCTTTTTGCTGTGTTCTCTTTTGCGGCTGAGGGGTTTGGTTTGTGTTAAAACCTCCTCTGCCTTTGCCATGAAAGGACTGACAGTTATGGAACTGACGCATATTCCTGCCTCCTCGAGAGGCAGTGGGAGGGGGTCTAGCTGTCCTAATAGCGGACCTAGTCTTCTGAGTGGCCTCTAGTGCCTGCTCCACTTGAGGTCCAACGAGATACGTTAAGTTGAAAGGTAAGGCCATGACCTTTTGTTGGGCGTCATTCGTGAAGCCCAAAGTGCGAAACCAAGAATGGCGATGGATGCAAATACCAGCCGCCGCCGCTCTGGAGGCAGTATCGAAAGCATCCATGGCAGCTTTAATCTACTGACTATTGGACTAGATGCCTCTAGTAATGGTCTGCAGTAGCTCTGAGTTAACCTCCGATTCAGGCAGAGCTTCTGCTGTTGCTGTGAGCGAATGCCAGAGTACATACTCATATTGAGAAAAATAACCCCGGTAGCTAGCAATATGCATGCCCAGAGTTGAAGCAGAGAAGACTCGCTTACCTAAAGTGTCGATCTTGTGAGATTCCTTGTTTATAGGACAAGCTGTAGATTCTTGAGGAAGGACAGCCTTGTCATTCTCTGCCAGGGCCATGATGGCATCGGCAAAGACTTGTGAGGCCAGGATGGGACGATCTTTGGGAGGGGCATATTTCCTATCTATGGATTTAGCCCCAGAGGGAATAAGAGCTGGGTTGCTCCACACCATCTGGCAAAGAGTCTCGAAAGAGGGTTGCACTAGAGGGGTTAAATCCGCAGGGATTTCCGGATCATGCAGATACTGAAGATGTAGCAACTTCCCAGCATTGATATCCGAGGTCTGAAGAGAAAGGGTAGAATTTAAATTCTTGAGCAGAGACTTAAAGGAAAGGTTTTCGACCACAGGCTCTGCAGGAGGATTGATCCCCACCCCTAAGGCGGACTCGGCATCAAAATCATCACCCAGGAAGGGTGTGGCCAGCAGCCGACAGGAAAAGACGCTCCTTAATTTGTTCCAGGCTCAGGCGGGTGCAAAAGCTTTAAAAAACATTATTTTTTCCCCAAAACAGTCCAGCTCAAAATGAAGGACCTTAAGGTGGAAGTCTGTTTGATCCTACGGATGTAATTTCTGACGATTTCCCAATGGGTATAACAAAAACAGATTCCTCTAAACACAGCGCTAGGGGGAAAGGCCCACGACTACTACCAGTGGAGCTCTGAGCAGCGTGTCAGCGAGTGGAAAGCCTGGAGATCTAGAAACTATAGTGCATGCAATTCTCCAAGTGGTACAGCAACTAGATAAGAAGAAAAAATTACTCACCTTAGTAATGTTGTTTCTTCTAATGGAGTCTTGCTATATTATGACATATGCAGTGAGTCCCAACCTTCGAACTGCTCCAGAGGTGAGAGTTAACTTTCCATGCCAGGCACGGAATGCTGAGCTCGAGCTCGGTTGAAAACTCTGTCTGTTGTTCTTCAAACTCAAACTGTCAGATCTTTACGAGCTAAACTCACTAAGTCCTGTGTGGAAGCTGTAAATCTACACTAGCCAATTGGCTACTAAATATAAGAAAACACATTTTTTGGTCCCAAAACAAAGACTCAAGTCAGGAGACCCAAAAAATGAAAAACACAACACCCAGTCACCCCAAAAAAGGGAGGGGTGAAAAACAAGGTGGGCATCTACTAAGTGCCAACATTGCACTGCCCACCCACATCCCAAAAAGCAGAGGTTCTGAGAGGGCAGGGGGAGATTAGACATAGCAAGACTCCATTAGAAGAAACAACATTACTAAGGTGAGCAATTTTTTTTCAAACAACATGAAGTCTTGCTATATTATGACATATGCAGACTGCACAGCAGTACCTCCATGGAGGAGGGACAGAACCTACTTAGGAAATAGGCTCTGAAGCACAGCTGTGCCAAACCGAGCATCACTCCTAGCATGGGTGTCCAGAGAGTAATGCTTGGTAAAAGTGTGAACTGTTTTCCAGGTAGCTGCTTGACAAATCTCTAGAATGGGGATGTCTCTGGCAGCAGCCAGGGAAGCAGCTGTACCGCTGGTAGAGTGAGCCCTCAGGCCTGAGGGAGGAACCTTACCCAGCTTTTCATAACAGAATTGGATACAAGAGACAATCCACCTGGCAATGGATCTTTTAGTGGCAGGTTTCCCTTTACCAACCTCACCATAAGTGAGGAACAGTCGGAGGGAGTCAAACCTGTGACCCTTGGTACGCTCTATGTAGTAACTAAGGGCTCTCTTCACATCTAAGCTGTGCAGCCTCCTCTCGCCAGAGGAGGAATGTTCAGTGAAGTACATTGAAAGAGAAATAGATTGATTAAGGTGGAAATCTGAAACCACCTTAGGCAAGAACTTCCTGTTAGTCCTGAGGACCACCTTATCTCTATGAAAGGAGATAAAATCAGGCTCCACTGACAAAGCCTGTAATTCACTTATGCGTCTGGCAGAAGTGATGGCTACCAGAAACACAGTCTTCCAAGTCAAATACTTAAGCTCTGCTGAAGACAAGGGCTCAAAGGGAGGTTGCATAAGCTGAGCAATGCAAACATTAAGATCCCAGGCAGGGGCAGAGTCCCTGAATGGAGGTTTGGTGTGAAGCAATCCCTTAAAAAACTTAGAGAATACAGGATGAGCTGAAAGAGAAGAGGGTTTACCTGCTGAAATGAAAGCAGACACAGCTGCCAAATGCACCTTTAGGGTAGCTGGTCTGAGCCCCAAAGTGTTCCAATGGACCATATAATCCAGGACTGTGGGTAAATCAGCAGATTCTGGGGAAATATGCTTCCCAGAGAACCATATGGAAAATCTCTTCCATTTGGAATTGTAAGTAGCCCTGGTGGAAGGCTTGCTAGAAGCCTTCAATATATCCATTACACCTTGGGAGAGGTGTAGATAAGCAAATTCAAGCTCTTCAAGAGCCAGGCCTTGAGATTGAGAGATTTGAGGTTCGGGTACCAAACCCTTCCCTGAGCACAGGTTAACAAATTGTGATTCCTAGGAAGATGGACTGCTAAGGACAGTAGGAGTGGATACCAGTGTTGTCTGGCCCAATCTGGAGCAATCAGAATCACTTTGCAGGATTGAGATCTGATTTTGACTAACACTTTGAACAGGAGAGGGAAGGGCGGAAAAGCATAGAGAAACTTCCCTTCCCAATTGAGAAGTAAGGCATCCAGAGGGACTGAGCCCAACACTGGGGGCCTGCAGCAAAAAAGGGGAAGTTGGTGATTGTCTGGGGCTGCAAAAGATCTATCTACGGGTGCCCCACCTGGCAAATATTACCTCCAGGACTAGGGATCCAGTGACCATAAGTGATGGCCCTGGGAAATCCTGCTGAGAGCATCTGCCAGGACATTGTCCTTGCCTGGGAGGTGAACTGCCATAAGGGAGGTGTTCAGGGAGTAAGCCAGAGACCACAACTTCATTGCTTCGGTTCACAAAGCCGTAGACCGAGTGCCTCCTTGCTTGTTGATGTACCACATTGTAGTGGTGTTGTCTGTTCTGACCTGTACAACTTTGTTCTGAACAGATTTGGAAAAAGCTTGAAGTGCTAGAAAAACTGCTCTGAGCTCCAACAGGTTGATGTGGAGCAGAGATTCCTGAGGGGACCACAGTCCCTGGGTAGTGAGGTCGCCCATGTGAGCTCCCCACCCCAAGAGGGATGCATCTGTAGTAAGGATTAAAGAGTGAAACTGAGTGACAAAGGGAACCCCTTGTCTCAGATTGTTCTGATCCTGCCACCATTGTAGGGCTTGGATCAGGGTTTGAGTCACTGGGATCAATTTGGTTAGAGGGTCCTTTCTTTGAGACCAAAAGGCTCTCAAATGTAACTGGATGTCCCTCATCTGAAATCTGGCTCCTTGCACTACTGCTGTAGAAGCAGCCATGTGCCCTAGGAGCTGTAGAAAATGCCTTGCTGGACGAGAGACCTGCAGGGTGAATGAGGAGGCCAGAGAGACCAGGGTCCTTGCCCTGTCCAAAGGAAGGAAGGCTCTGGCTTCCTCTGTGTTCAGTTCTGCGCCGATGAAGGTGAGGAGCTGGACAGGCTCTAGAACTGACTTTGGAAGATTCAGGAGGAAACCTAGAGAGGTAAGCAGTTGCTGAGTTATCTGAAGATGTAACCTGACTTGGTCTGGAGACTGGCCTACTATGAGCCAGTCATCCAGGTAAGGGAAGATGGCAATTTTTTGCCTTCTTAGGTAGCAACTGCTACTGCCAGGCATTTTGTGAATACCCTTGGAGCAGAGGTGAGGCCAAAGGGCATTGCTCTGAACTGGTAATGGCCTGAGGGCAGCTCCCGAACCTGGTGCCGTACCGATGGGGCTTCTGATGAGAATATGGAAGTAGGCATCCTTGAGGTCCAGGGGCCTAGCCAGTCCCCTGGCCTTAAAGAGGTAGAATAATTTCCAGAGTCACCATTTGAATTTTGGTTTTAAAAGGTGCTTGTTTAAGTATCTGAGATCCAGGATGGGCCGCCATTCTCCTGTCTTTTTGGGGTAAGGAAGTACCTGGAGTACAATCCTTTGCCCTGGTGTAGGGGTGGAACCCTTTCCACGGCTCTGAGAGCCAGGAGGGTAGAGACTCTGCCTCTAGGGGCAAGTGCCTCTGAAGGATTTGCAGGTGGAAAGGATCTGGTTCTCATCTTTGGAAATTTTTTGAAGCTGAGAACCAGTCCCTGGCTTACTACTTCCAGGACCCACTTGTCTGATGTCAGAGACTTCCAGTCCTGGACAAAGTAAGCCAGCTTGCCCCCTACAGGTAACTGAGAATCGGCCCTGGCCACCCCATCAGGGTGCCTGCTTGGCAGGGGCTTTAGGCTGAGGGGTGGAAGCAGGCCTGCTTGTACCCCATCTGCCTCTCACTCTAAAGAACCCCCTCTGGGCGTAAGCTGAAGAGGAGGCCTGGGCTTGGTAAAAAGGTCTATGAAAAGGCCTGCCCCTGCCCCTGGAATGCTGCCTTTGAGAAGTGACCTGCCTTTCCTTGGCCTGTGCACTCCTATAGGTGGTCCTATACTCATCCATTTTCTTCATGTAATTCTCTGTCTGCTCCCCAAACAGAGAATTACCCACAACAGGAAAATCCATGGCCTTAGTCTGGGTATCCTGTGACAGGCTATTACATCTGAGCCAAGCCATTCTGCAAAGTGCCACAGATGTAGCCATGACTCTTGATGACACATTATTAGAGCCCACTGCAGCATGGACTTGCACCTTAGATGCCTCAATACCATCAGCAGCCACCTGCTCCAGCTCCTTGGCAAGCTGGCCAGGGACCTGTTTTGCTAGAGCCATAACAGTATCCCATCTGGATTTCTGGTATCTAGCAACATAAGCCATATAATTTGCCTATCTAAGTCCCAAGGATGCTGCCATGTACTGTTTCTTTGCCATGGCATCAATCCTCCTGGAGTCCTTGTCAAGGGGGTGTGAAGTCAAGGGAATATTTGCCTTGTCACAGGCTGCAGCCTGCACTACCCCAACATGGCTGCACTGTTGTGTAAGGAACTCTGTATCAGAGCCTGACAATGTGTACCTCTTGTCCATTCTCTTATCAACAGGAGGTATAGTGTGAGGAGTTTTTAGAATTTTTACTGTCCGTTTCCCAAAAGATTTATGTAAAGGAACAGACAGTCTCCTGGACTCTGGGATATCCATCATTTCCACACAGTCAGGCTCCTCTTGATCATCACAGCTTCCTCCATAGGAGCTGGAGGTTTCAACCACTTTTTTATAACACATAAAATGAGCAGGGGACTCAGAAAGCCTAGGAGGAGACACTCCTGAAGGTCTGTCTGGGGAGATGTCCGGTTCAATAGGCACATCCAGACTTTCAAATCCACATTCACTCTCCTCATACTCCTCTTCCCCCTCCTCCGGTTCATAAAATTCCTCTAAATCATACTCTTGAACCGGTGGAACCGGCCGAACCGTACGCTTACCTGATGGTGCCGGTTCGGTCGGAACCGGGGAAAGCGACTGGACAATTCTAATCGCTTTGGCTATTTCTTCAGCGGTTGGAGAGGAAAGTTTTGGCTCCACACCAGCTGATTTCCTTGTCCTTTTTGCTGGAACCGACTCCTCCGAGTCGGCTCTCCTTTTGCCCGAGGAAGTCTCGCCCTGGTCAGAGGGCACTCCCTCTGGTTCGGTTGGAACCGAACCGGGCTGGCAACGGATCAGCGGACTTCTTGGCCTCCCTTTCCCTGAGCCTACCAACTCTCTTTTCCAGGGTAGCTGCAGGAAAATTTTTGCAAATCTGGCAGTCTGCATTGAGGTGGTCAAACCCCAGACAATAAACACAGGTGGTGTGGGGGTCAGCCTTGGCAAAGGCTTCCCCACAGACACTGCAGTGTTGAAACCCAGTAGGCCCGGTTTTTCTTTTGGGTTTCTCAGACATAGTGCCAGTCCTAATCAAGCTTGCCCGTTTATGGCAATCAGCCAAGCAAGACCCTCTTATCGGTTCCCAA
Source organism: Neoceratodus forsteri (assembly GCA_016271365.2). Taxonomy (NCBI): domain Eukaryota; kingdom Metazoa; phylum Chordata; order Ceratodontiformes; family Ceratodontidae; genus Neoceratodus; species Neoceratodus forsteri. The sequence goes on along the minus strand of CM057452.1, from coordinate 1,504,500,916 downwards.
CCGTGTCACGGGTCATGGAAAAAACCATAATAAAATCCGTTTTTTTTAGAACCATAAGAACCGGTAACCACACTCTAAAAGACAGATTAATATATTTCAAAACAACCTGATCGGTTCAGACAGACGATAACCGTTTACAAGTTCCACACAGAAGAATTAAATGTAAAAGCTATCTAGTACTGACAATACCACAGACAGAGCTTGAACCGACCAGTTGCGGTTTAAATTCGGTCAAAAGCGAAAAATAATACTTTAACCGACAAAATGACCTGAGCAGAAGGAGAAATCTCCGGAGCGACTGTTCAGTGAGGCGGAGTAAAGAATCTGACGGTTTGAGTTTGAAGAACAACAGACAGAGTCTCAACCGAGCTCGAGCTCAGCGTTCCATGCCTGGCATGGAAAGTTAACTCTTTCACCTCCGGAGCAGTTCGAAGGTTGGGACTCACTGCATATGTCATATTATAGCAAGACTTCATGTTGTTTAAAGTTGGAAACTTATAATCTTATCTGTGTCAATCTTCACCATTCATCACAGATGGGTACTGGCGGAGATCAGGACCCGCAGGGGTCTTTTTTTTTTTTTTTAAAGGATAGGCGGTCGACAGCATCGGCACCGCCGCCGGAGGCGACGTACGTAGGCGCTCAAGGATTAGCCGTTAGGCTGTGTCGACTCCGCCTGCCTACCAGTTCTTCATCTCCCGTCGAGGTCGCCTCGTGGGAAGCCACTGAAGAAGTTTTGACAGTTTTTAGGCCTTAGCCTTTCGCATTTGTGCGTTCGACAGTCCGTCGGTCTCCTGCTAGTTCTGGGTTCTGCCTCCAGTCGACGTCGCCGGTAAGATCTTTCCATTTATTTTAAAGCATAGCGACGTCGAGTCTATTTTTGGTGTTTCTTTCCGCAGGTCATGTCGCGGTCGAAGGGCAAGAAACTTTCTAAAGTGATGACCCCTATGTGTCGGTGCCATGCGGACAAGTACTCCGTTACCAACCAGCATGACCGGTGTCTGTGTACTTGGCCCGCTTCACAACATGGATTCGATACGATGCCTGCTTCTCCATGGACCGCGCGTCCTAGAACAGCCAGCGTTCAAAGTAGAAATGACTCCACCGACTTTGAGGCAGAGTTCGCTCGTCGGGAACAAGCAGCTCTCTCGGCCTTTCCTCCAGGTCCTCCTGGTTCTCTCACGGACCCGAGGAGGTGAGCCTCGGCTTCTGTAGCCTAGCCTTGCCGAGCTCCTCCCATGGCGCAGGAGGCCCGTCCGCTTCCTCCCGGGAGGCGGGTGGGAGCGCCGTTGTACAATCGCCCCTTGGTGAAGGAGCTCCCGGTGTTGCTCCACAGCAGTCCGAAGGCCGGGTCGGCGCCCGTCATCGAGCGCCGTCGGTCGGCGCCATGGGCCCTGTCAGCTGACAGGCGCCGACTGCGTCTCTCTCAACACTGTGGGCTTTGAGCCATTCGCATGGCGCCCGGCGGCTGCTCGATGGTGCCGTGACCCTGGATTCGGCGTGCGCCTTTCACTATGTCTCGCCTCGGGCCGTCCCTCGGTGCCAAGGTTGAGCTGCCCGGCCGTGGGGTCTTGGTCGTCTGTCGGATGCCACCTCCTAGTGCCGTTGGTGCTCTCGGTGCCGAGCGGCCCCAAGCGCAGTGCTGTGTTCAGCGCCAAGTCTGCTTCGGGCCGTGTCGGCGCGCGCTCGAGTCCTCGGTGCCGTTCGCTGCCCGAGGGAGCCTAATGACGCTGGGGCTGTTACAGGGGCTGCCATCGGCGCGTCTCTGTTCCTGGTACCGCCCCGGTGCCAGTGGACTTGGCAGGCCCAGCGGCTGGCCCTGGCTCAAGACCTTGGCCGAGCTGTCCTGCCACTTTCTCCAGCCCCGCTTGCGGGGCTATGGAGAGCACGGGTGCTGCCTCGGCCACTGCCTTGGCTACTGGGCTTCTTGGTAAGGTCGCCTTTCCTCGCCCTCCTACCGTTTGGCTTAGGGCCTCAGACTCTACCTCTTCGGAGTCGGAGTCGGGCTCAGAGTCGGATGGGCAGTCACACCCTTCGGGGTTGTCTGCAGAGGAGAGCGAGACGGTGGTCTCGACAACGAGTCACAGCCAGCCCCCTTCTGAGGAGCATCAGGTTATCCCAGAGGTTGGGGTCAGTGGTACTGACCAGCAGGCTATGGTGTGTGCCACCATTGCCATGCAACCTGGCCTTGGAGGGTTCCTTGACCACTTGGCGGTGGTACCCCCTCCAGTAGTGTGTCCTGATCGCCCAACTCTGGGGCCCATCGGGAAGTCTACAGGAGGGGAAGGTGCTGCTCCCTGGGTCTCCCCTTCGGGGGCAGCCCAGAGCTGCCAGCTACCTAGGTTGGCCCTCTCGAGGACCAGGACTCTGAGGGTCAAAGGGGGTGTGCTCAGAATTAAACACGTCGGCCTTCTCAGGTCCACAGCCTGGATGAAACCAGGCACGGACTTCCGCCTTCCCCTTCCGGTTCCTTGAGGGAGTCCCATTCTTTGGAGGCAGGAGACCGTCCTTCTGGATCTATACGGCCCCGGTCGCCTCACTGGGGGGATTCTTCTGGGCACAGCCTAGGCAGTACCAACGTGGTTGTACAGCTGTCGGCTGCGGAGTCTTCCGGGCCCCCCTCCTCGGGTGTCCATGGTCCGCTCCCTAGCCCTGGCAGAGGCCAGCTGACTTCTTCTCTCGGCTCTGCCCCATCCCTCTGCCGCATTCTCCAGCGTTCCCAGGCATTCTTGGTCCTAGTGGCCCTCTCACCTGGGAGCAGTTCAGAGCGGTGGCTGCTCGGTTCCCTGCCTACGTTAGGGCCATGGACGACAGGTTTTTAACCTCCCTGAGCAACCACCCTCGGAACGTATGGTGACCTCCAGCTCCTCATCCCCCTCTTCTGGGGGGGGAGGAACCATCTGTCCATATCTCTCCTGCCGCTGATCTCTCCGAGTATCAGCGCTTCCTCGTGAGGATGATGGAGGACCTTCACCTTTCTCCCGTCGGTCAGCAATCCTGAGCATGCGGCACACGCCTTTCTAGGCGATTTCAGTGCGGCCACCCTTGTGGTGCCGCCCTGGCCTGCTCCCTTTCGGGAGGCGTCCACGCGTTTCTGGCAGAGGCCCTTCTCCGGAGTTCCTGCCCCTAGGGACCTCAGCCAGAGGTATTGCGCTCCCCCGGAGTCTCCAGGTTCTATGCTTCATCCACAGTCTGGATTGACACACCTGGACACCCCTGACGGACTTCGCGCCCTCCACCGTGACCGGCCCCCAGATCAGGACTCTTCAGATTTTGATTTCTGGGGGAGGAAGACTTTCTACTCGGCACGGTTGCTTCTCTCCATCTCTGCTCATCAGGCCCAATATGCAGCCTACAACAGGTTTTTGTGGTCAGCGCTGGGTCAGATCCTAGCTGCTTTGCCTGACTCGGAGCAAACCAGGCAAGCCATCGCACTCTCTGCACGTGGCTTGGAGCTAGCAAGGCACTCAAGCAAGGGCATCTTACAGCGTCCAATGAGGTAGCTACCAGGGTAGTAGGGACAGCGATCTGCACCAGGAGATAAATGGTAGCTTCGCCTTTCACGGTTGTCACACCTTGGCCGAGCGTAGGGTGATTGCTCAGCTCACCAGGGAACTCTATCTCTTTTCCCGTAGGGCAAGACGAAGTTTGTCGGGGCAAATTCCTTCCCCCTCCAGGGGGACCCCGTCTCGCTCTCCCCACTCTTGGGCCTCTTCAGGCCCAGAAGGTTCCCCCCCTTAGTGTTACCCACTGAGGCTAGGGGGCCTTGTCCCTGAGGTGCAATGAATCAACCCCTTGGGGGCTTGGTACTCACCCATCTGTGATGAATGGTGAAGATTGACACAGATAAGATATAAAAATTACGATCACCGTGAATTATGATCTTTCTGTGTATCTTCACCATTCATCACAATCCCCTGCCATCCCCTGGGGCTTCAGTCTCTGGATCCTCCTCCTCTGTGCCTACCCCTCTTTTTGAGCGGGGTAAAGTTGGGACACACAGGGGGGTAGTTTCTTCCCTAAGGGGTACAGTTCGAGTGGCACTCCTTCTCTACTACTACATATCTTCACTCCTACGGGGTGAGAGCTGGTGGTTGCCCTCCTTCTGTTATTCATCTAATTTACAAAAAAAAAAAAAAAATTCCCTTTTTTTCACCAAATATCTTTACAGAGAGATTGCTGAGTCCCTGTACCCTGTCCTTCTCCAGAATAGCCGACTCTGCTTTTGGGGTATTGCCAGTTATTCTGTGCCTTGAATTCTAGCAAATGAGCTTTGCTATTCCTTGCAGTTCCTATACAGTCTGGTGACGGACAAGGGTCCTGGAACCTTGTTACCTCTCACTCGCTCCTAAATTCTCTCTCCCCCCCTTCCCTCCCTTCTTCCTTTTCCAGAGATGGGGGCCCCCACCCAATCCCCTTAGTCTTCCTTCCTCTATGCTGTCCTCTCAGTCATTATTTTTCCTTTTAGTTCAGTTTTTCTCTTCCTTTTTCTGTCCCTTGGACTCTCTTGTCCCACCCTCCATCCCTTCCTCTTACCTCTCTGGCGACTCAGAACTGGTAGGCAGGTGGAGTCGACACAGCCTAGCGGCTAATCCTCGAGCGCCACGTAGTATGTTGGCCTCGAGGGCGGCGCCGATGCTGCGTCGACTCCGCCTATCCTTAAAAAAAAAAGGGCTCCCGCGGGGTCCTGATCTCCAGCCAGTATCCATCTGTGATGAATGGTGAAGATACACAGAAAGATCATAATTACAGTAGGTACGTAATTTTTATATTCCAGACTTCCTCAAGTAGAGACTAAAATGCTTGCCCTAGAGACAAATCAATCTGAGCTTACAACTACAGTTTCAAAGGCTACGATTGTGACTGATGGCGTACTCAAGGAGAACAAGCTGCTTCAATCTCAATTGGAATACCTTGAGAATAATGTCCGTGCCTGCAACCTCCGATTTTTGGGAATCCCGAAGGAGTGGAAGATGCCAATCTTACAGACAACATACACCAGCTATTGCAGGAGATGTTCCACCTGAGAGACAACCACCTAATCCAATGGACCTACCGCATCACACCACGCAGAAGACCTGCTAATCCAGACCTCCCTCGAACTGTGCTGGTGGTGACTAAGGGAGTGCAGATTAGGGACTGCATTCTGCATAAAGCCAAGTCAGCGGGGGCACTTACTTTGCCGGATGGCTCCACCATACATTTCCAGACCTCAGCTACTCCACAAGGATGCAATGCTGTGGTTTTGATGCTGTTCGTGCAGGCCTGAGGGAGCTGGGGATTAACCATTCGCTCCAAATGCCTGCCTGTTTTAAGATTCTGTACGCCAGAAAAACATACATTTACTCCGATCCAGCGGACGCAGGTCGTAAGCTGGACACAATCCGATCCGACTTTGCCATATCAGGTCCTTTGGATGTCGAAGAAGTGGAAGAGGAAACTTGAAAATAAACTTTACTGGACAGTTTTGGTGATTAAGTTTACCCATGTTTGGTTTGTAATTTATTTATTTATTTTATTTATTTAGACAGCAGTTTGGAAAACCTTTGAGCCATAGGCTCATTTACAAAGGTACCTTGTCACAGTAACCACTATAGTGCTTTATACTAGATTACTTTGAGAAAATATTAGTTTAAATTATCGTTTTTGATAATTATTTTTATAGAATGTGGTAGCTTATTACATTAAGGCACTCTGGTTCAAATTAAAATTAAAGCTTTCTGCACTGTGTGTTCACAGCATAAAGTTAAAAGATCTGTAAGGTGTTGGCACCATCTGGTGGCGAAATGGAGTGAGTGTAACTCCATTTTTTGCCTGGTTAAACTAGATACCAGTTTAAAATGTTTTTATAGTTGCCTGACAGCTGTTATTAGGGGGCTGTAATAGGGTCTGTAACCCCCTCCCCCCATCCTCTCTATGCTTGAATTATTTTAGAGCATTATAATTTGCCTTAGCGGGTACTGAGGTAGTTCAAAGACCTCCGATTATACAGCGCTAACGTTTTCAGTGAATTACTGCACGAATGTACTCACGATCGCGCCTTGCGACTGTGCAATCGTGCGAGTGTGCGAAAACGGCAAAAGAATGTCCGTAGCGAGCATTCTCGCTGTTTAGAGAATTACTAAGCAGGTTCTGCTGTTCTAAGCTAACGCTTACCACTTCTATAATTTATTTGGTTTTCTGAGTCAAAGAAAGCTCACAAGTAGGCTCTGGGTATGAAGCTCTGTCTGGAATTCTAAAGCAAGTCAGCGTCTGTTTTCAGCCCTGTAATACAAGGTTCAAGTTCCCAATTAGTTGCTTAAACAAAAGCTTTAAAACCCTAAAGTGTCATTTAAAGATATGCTATGCAGGATGGGCTGTGTAACAAGGGTATTTAAACAACTTGACAAATAAAACAAAAGGAATTAAAAGTTTTTTTTTTTTTTCTGTGCAAAGAATTAAAGGAATGAGTCCTTACTTGAAATACAGATTTCAGTCGATGTCTCAGTGTACCTTGCTATAGTGCTGGCCGGCCCTGGTTTCTCCCTTTTTATTGTAGAAGTTTGAGGGAGGAGCTTGGAAAGGGTCTAGTAAAGGGGAAATGCCTCAAAGCATGGTGAATTTTAGTCATGAAACACCAGAAATGAATACAAATAGGGTATACATGACTAACATGTATTACAAAATACGTTCTAAATTATTTTCTTTGTTAAATATAAGATGTGGAATGTTTTGGGAGGAGTTAACCTAGTCATGTCCTCCTCTTGCTGTATAAAAGGGGGAGAATGTGAAGTTCTGGTTCAGAGTGTGGTAGGAAGGCAACCCTACCAGATGCCTAGCCTGATTCTAGGTACTGTTTGGCAGGAATGTTATGCTAAATTATGTTCCCTGTGCATTCATTATTTTATTTTGTGTTTTATTTCCGCTATAAGTTCGTATTATTTTTCTTCTGCTTAAAATAAATCTTTGAATTGCTGGATCCTGACTGCTTCCTGGACTTTATTGGTTCCCACGTGCCCTGGGGTCTCTCTGTTACTTGCCTGAAAGGGAATAATTCTCTGTGTTTAGCTTTTTTAACATGGACTCCTGGGCCTCGTCATTTGACAATGGCCTCTCTGCAAAGAATGGACTCTCTGGACTTTTCTAGAACTTATTTAGGTATGGTTGTCCATGGTCTTGCTGTATAAGCCTGTCTTAATTGGATCTATTCATACCAAATCGCTATGCACCCCCCTTTGTTGTAACAATGAAAGAAGGGCTAAGAGTTACCTATCATTAATATTTCTATGATGTAATCCTATACCTAGAATCAAACATGGTACTGTGTATGTTTTATGGTGAACTGTACAAAAATAAAGTATATAAAAAAAAAATCACCCAGCCGAAGATCAGGATCAGGCTCAATATCATCTCCTGACAGTCCAGAGGGGACTATATAGACAGGAAAGGGGTGAAAACCAGGAGGAAGAGGAGGAGAAGATAGAACTGGGGTCGAGAACCTCTGAAATCCATGCAGCACCACCATCGCCCCCGGCACCGCTGAAGAGAGTGGTGCCAAGTACAGAGGTGGCACGGACATAGATAATGGCACCGAGCACGGCGCCAGCAGGGGCTGCGACACTGTGCACAGTGCTTGACACCACACATGGTGCCGCAAGCAAACCCAGCGCGAACAAGCCTTGACAAGAGAAGGAGATGAAGCACTTGATGGAGATGTAGATGAAGATGGATCTGCACACCTCGAGGGGGAAGGCCGGTGGGAAAGTAATGCTTGCTGCAAGAGCTCCTCTCAAAGATCTACTGTTATGGTAAGTTCTTACCTAACTGTACTATCTTACTTTGAGTAGGAGCTCTTGCAGCAGGCTATAACAATTAGGACTGAATACCAAGCAGTCCCTCGCCAAAGAGGTAGACAACCCCGGGAGGTGGAATATGCCGACTCCAGAGGCCTAGGACAAAAGTCCCTGCAAAGCAGCTAGACTGAAACCGTCGCGGCGTCTGGAGACGATATCCAAGCTGTAATGCTTGACAAAGGTATGCACCGAATTCCAGGTAGCGGCTGCACATATGTCCCTGATAGAGACGTTTCTCAGGGCGGCAAAAGAAGCAGACACTCCCCTGGTGGAGTGACCCCTAACCAGACCCGGTAGGGGCATATTGTGCTTTTCATAGGAGAAGGATACGCAGTGGACGATCCACTTCGAAATCATCTGCTTGGTCACCGGTTTGCCCAAGCACTGTGGTGCAAAGGCCACAAAGAGTTGCTCTGACTGACGGCGCACAGCCGTCCATTGAGGTAATACCTCAAAGTCCTGTGGACATCCAAGGTGTGAAGGAGAGCCTCCCCTCTATTAGATGGGGAAGGAAAATAGACTGGAAGGTCAACCGACTGGTTGAGGGTCAACTCCGAGACCACTTTTGGAAGAAACTTAGGATTTGTTCTAAGAGAAACCCTTTCCCTCTGGAAAACCAAATACGGCTCTTTACACATCAGAGCCTGAAGCTCGGAAACTCTTCGAGCTGAGGTAATAGCAACCAAAACACACACCTTCCAAGAAAGGTAACGCAGCTCACAATCCGCTGCCAGCTCAAAGGGAGGGAGGGTGAGCTTCTCCAACACAAAAAGGAGATCCCAGGGTGAGATAGGATCCCGAATGGGAGGTCTCATATGTAGAATTCCTCTCAAAAAGGTGTGGGCGACATTCAACTGTGCTAATGCCTTGTCTCCAATCAGAGCATGATAGGCAGAGACAGCCCACATGTGCACCTTAATAGAGGAGTAACTCAGGCCATGTTGGTACACGGAGAGGAGGTACTGTAACGCTGAGTTCACTGGACAGGTGATAGAGTCCAAATGCTGTGACAAGGCCCACAAACAAAACCGCTTCCATTTCAAAGCATAGAGGGAGCAGGTGGAGGATTTCCTCGCCGACACTAGGACTGCCGCCACTTCCGGGGAAACCCCGTATCTCTGTTGAGTTACGTCTGAAGGAGCCAAGCATGCAGATGCAAGGAACGAAGATCCGGATGGACCAGCGATCGCTGTTCCTGGGATAGCAACTGCGAGCATATGGGCAGCGGAGTTGGAGGTTCTATGGATAACCGCTGCAGGAGTGGGAACCAAATCTGACGAGGCCATCTGGAGGCTACTAGAACCATTCGAGCCCCTTCTGCCTGTAACTTCAGCAGGACTCTCTGAATAGAAACATAGAAACATAGAATTTGACGGCAGATAAGGACCGCTTGGCCCACCCAGTCTGCCCATTTCCCTACCTACTGGATAAGCTGCAGATCCTAGTTAACCAGCAGCCTACTTCTTCCTACCCCCAACCCCTAGAATTGCCTTATGACTGTCCCATGCATGCTTGAATTCCACCACTGTTTTTGACTCCACAACCTCCTCTGGAATGCCATTCCACGCATCCACAACCCTCTCTGTGAAAAAATACTTCCTTAAATTACCTCTGAGCCGCCCCCCCCCCAAATCTTCAAATTGTACCCCTTGTTCTTGCACACCTCTTTTTTTGAAAGATGCTACCCTCTTGGACTTTGTTGATTCCCTTGAGGTACTTGAAAGTTTCTATCATGTCCCCCCTCTCCCTCCTTTCCTCGAGGCTATACATATTAAGCGCCTTAAGTCTGTCTTCATATGTCTTCCGGTGCAGACCCTGCACCATTTTAGTTGCCCTCCTCTGGACAGCTTCCATCCTGTCTATGTCTTTGCGGAGACTGGGTCTCCAGAACTGCATGCAGTACTCCAGATGGGGTCTCACCAGCTGTCTGTACAGAGGGATAACAACTTCCTGTTTTCTACTGGTGATGCCTCTCCCTATGCATCCCAGTATCCCCCCAGCCCTCCTTGCTGCCCTCTCACATTGCTTGCCCACCTTTAGGTCATCTGATATGACTACCCCCAGGTCCCTTTCCATTTTTGTTGTGAGAGGACAGGGCGGGAAGGCATAGAGAAACCTCCCTGCCCAACAAAGGGATAACGCGTCTGGCCAGAAAACTCCAGGCGCGTGCTCTCGCGAGCAAAAATGTGGCAGTTTGGCATTGCGTGGTGACGCAAAGAGGTCCAGCTCTGGATGACCCCACTTGTCGAAGAGCTGATCTGCTACGGACTGTAGCAGCTCCCACTCGTGTGCTCTGGAACAAGACCTGCTTAGGCTGTCGGCCAGATTGTTCAGGACGCCTGGAACGTACACTGCAGACAACAGAATGTGCCTTTCCAGCGCCCAGTGCCAGACTCTCATCGCCTCCCTGCAAAGGGGATATGAGTGGGTCCCCCCTTGCTTGTTGATGTAGAAGACAACCACCATATTGTCTGTCTGAATTAGAAGAGAGCCAGCACCAGGTTCTCTTGAAAGGCCTGTAAGGCATAGAGAACCGCTCGCATCTCTAAAACATTGATATGGAGAGATCGCTCTTCGCGTGTCCAAACCCCTTGCGTTTAATAAGCACCCAGGAGCGCTCCCCATCCCAGATCTGATGCATCTGTTGTAAGAGTCTGACCCGGTGGCTCCGGACGAAACTTGACCTCTTTCTCCAAATTCCGGGGGTCCATCCACCAAAGCAAAGTTCTCCTGACTGGGTCAGTGATCCTGACCATAAAGTCTAGATCATCGTAGCCCTGGTCCCACTGTACCCTGAGCATCCACTGTGGGACCCGCATGTGGAGGCGGGCCAGTGGAGTGACTGGAATGGCCCCCGCCATGTGCCCCAGTAGTCTGAGGAAGTTCCGCGCTGGAACTTGAGGAGTTACTGAGATCCATTCAGCAATCTCTTGCAGGCGATCGCCCCTGTCCAGGGTTAGGAAAGCCATGCCCTGGATAGAATCCAGGACCGCTCTAATGAAGACGAGTTTCTGACTGGTCTCAGGGGACGATTTCTGAAGGTTCAGGGTGATCCCCAGCTCTCGGAACAGATTTTAGGTGTTTCCGAGGGCGTGAAGTAGGCATGACCTTGACGGGGCTGTAAGCAGCCAATCATTGAGGTATGGGAAAATGGAGTGCCCCATGCGCCTTAGAGCCGCAGCCACCACTGCTAAGCATTTTGTAAAGACTCGCAGAGCGGAGGAGAGGCCGAATGGAAGAACTCGGAATTGCTAGTGCTCCCCTTGGAAGTGGAACCTCAGAAACTTCCTGTGGGGAGGAAAGACCCCGATATGCATATATGCATCTTGCATGTCTAGGGAGCAGAGCCAGTCTCCTTGGTGCAGCAGAGGAAGTAGACCTGGAAGGGTCACCATCCTGAACATTTTGTACTCTATAAAGAGATTGAGAGGGCTGAGGTCAAGAATGGGTCGAAGATCCTGTGTCTTTTTTGGGACCAGGAAGAAGTGGGAATAAAACCCCTTTCCCCACTGATGCAAGGGGACTACCTCTATTGCCTTTTTCTGCAAGAGGGTCTGAATTTCTCCTTCTATCAGTGGGATGTGAGAAGGAGGATACCGGGAGTACTTTGGTGGAGTATTTGGAGGAAACTCTGAACTCTAGCGTGTGTCCTCTCCAGATGATGTCCAGGACCCATTGGTCCACAATTATCGACTTCCACCCTTCGAGATGAAGGGAGAAGCGGCCCCTGATCGTCTCCCGAGTCTTCCTCTGGAAAGGGGGGGAGCGGAAGGGAGTCATTGGGCTGAGCCGGGCGTAGGCAGAGAGGCCTGGGAGGACTTGGGCCCACGGGTAGGAGCGCCTCCAGGCTGCTGGTTATTGGCTCTCCTACAAAAGCCGCCTCTCCGACCCTGCTGATTACCATGGGTGTGTCCACCTTGACCACCTGAGGGCTTACCAAATGGCCATTTCCGTTGCCGTTGCTGGTCGCCGCGATACATTTGGCGGACTGACCAGATGGACTTGCCAGACTCCTGTAGACGAGAAGAAAAAATTACTCACCTTAGTAATTTTGTTTCTTCTAATGGAGTCTTGCTATATTATGACAGTAGCAGTTTGATCCAGCACTAGAACTGCTCCGGAGGTGAAATGGTTAATACCATTCCAAAATAGAACTTTGAGCACGAGCTCTAAGAAGCAGCTCTATCTGTGTAATTTCAAACCTGAACTGTCAGATCTTTACGAGCAAAAACTCACTAAGGTCTGTGTGGAAGCTGTAACCTACACTAGCCAAATGGCTACCTAAATACTAACAACCATTGCTGGTCCCGACACCCAAGACTCAAGTCAGGGGACCAGAACTACTAATACAATTCTAACAACATGAGAATAAAACAACAGTATAATAAAACACACCCCAAACCCCCAAAAAGGGGAGAAACGCTAAAAGGGCACAAAGCAGTGCCCACACTAAGTTGCCCGCACCCCACCCAAGTAGAAGTTCTGAGAGGGGCAGGCTGGGGGGGGAGGTCATAATATAGCAAGACTCCATTAGAAGAAACAACATTACTAAGGTGAGTAATTTTTTCTTCAAACAACATGAAGTCTTGCTATATTATGATAACAGAACATTCACAGCAGTACCTCCATGGAGGAGGGCAGAACCTACTTAGGGAATAGGCTCTGAAGAACAGCTGTGCAAACCGAAGCATCTCTCCTGGCCTGGACGTCCAGGGAGTAATGCTTGGTGAAAGTGTGTACCGTTTTCCAAGTAGCAGCCTGGCATATCTCTAACATAGGGATGTCTCTGGCAGCAGCTAGAGACGCAGCTGTACCCCTGGTAGAGTGAGCCCTCAAGCCAGAGGGGGGATCTCTGCCCAGTTTCTGATAACAAAATTGGATACAAGAGACAATCCACCTGGCAATTGATCTCTTAGTGGCAGGTTTGACTTTCCCAGCTTCACCATAGGTAAGGAAAAGTTGGAGGGATTCGAACCTGTGACCTTTGTGCAGCTCTATATAGTAACTTAGAGCTCTCTTAACATCCAGGCTGTGCAACCTCCTCTCACCAGAAGAGGTGATCAGTGAAAAATACTGGAAGGGAGATAGATTGGTTAAGATGGAAATCTGAAACCACCTTGGTAAAAACTTCCTATTAGTCCTAAGGACTACCTTATCCCTGTGGAAAGAAATAAAGTCAGTTTCTACTGACAAGGCTTGTAACTCACTTATCGTCTAGCAGAAGTGATAGCCACCAGAAAACAGTTTTCCAAGTTAGATACTTAAGCTCTGCAGAAAACAGAGGTTCAAAGGGGGTTGCATTAACTGGGCAATACAAACATTAAGGTCCCAGGCAGGGGCCGGTTCCGAAAAGGTGGATTAGTATGGAGTAATCCTTAAAAACTTGGAAAACACAGGGTGAGGGAAAGAGGGGATGACTTTCCTGCTGAAACAAAAGCAGATACAGCTGCCAAATGGACTCTCAGGGTAGCTGGTCTGAGACCCAAGGAATTAAGATGGACCATGTAATCTAATACAATGGGCAAATCAGCAGATTCTGGGAAATATTTTTCCCAGCACACCAAATGGAAAACCTTTTCCATTTAGAACTATAAGTAGCCTAGTGGAAGGCTTTCTGGAAGCCTTTAGGATTTCAAGAACACCCTGAGAGAGGTGTAAATCAGCAAACTCTTAACTCCTCAAGAGCCAGGCCTTGAGGTTGAGGATTTGAGGTCGGATACCAAACCCTTCCCTGGGCACAAGTTAATAGGTTGTGAATCCTGGGAGGCAAAGGGAAGATGGATTGTCAGTGACAGAAGGAGGGTACCAGGGCTGCCTGGCCCAATCCGGGCAATCAGAATCACCCTGCAAGGCTGAGATCTGATTTTGACTAATACTTTGAATAGGAGAGGAAGGGGAAAGCATAAGAAACTTCCCACCCAATCCAGGAGAAGGGCATCCAGGGGACTGAGCCCAACACTGGAGGCCTGCAACAGAACAGAGGAAGTTGGTGATTGTCTGGGGCTGCAAAATGATTCATCTGAGGGGTGCCCTGCCTGGCAAAGACTATCCCCAGCACTTGAGGATCCAGGGACCATTCGTGATGGCCCTGGGAAATCCTGCTGAGAGCATCTGCTAGGACATTGTCCTTCCTGGAAGATGAACTGCTATGAGAAGTGTTCAGGAATAGGCCAGAGACCACAACTTCATTGCCTCGGTGCACAAGGCCGAAGACCGAGTGCCCCCCTGTTTGTTGATGTACCACATTGTTGTGGTGTTGTCTGTTCTGACTTGTACCACTTTGTTCTGAACAGAAGCAGAGAACGCTTGAAGTGCTAAAAAGACAGCTCTGAGTTCCAGCAAATTGATGTGGAGCAGAGATTCCTGGGGGGACCACACTCACTGAGTGGAAAGGTCGCCCATGTGGGCTCCCCAACCCAGAAGGGAAGCATCTGTAGTGAGAGTCAAATTGTGAGCAGAGGGAATGAAGGGGAACCCCAATCTTAAATTGCTCTGATCCTGCCACCACTGGAGGGCCTGGATCAAGGTTCGAGTCACTGGGACCAACTTGGAAAGGGGGTCTCTCCTCTGAGACCAATAGGTTCTCAAGTGAAACTGAATGTCTCTCATCGGAAATCTTGCTCCTGCACAACAGCTGTGGATGCAGCCATGTGCCCCAGGAGCTGCAGAAGTGTCTTGCTGGTCGAGAGACCTGCAGAGTGAAGGAGGAGGCCAGAGCCACTAAATTCATCACCCTTTCTAGGGAAGAAAAGCTCTGGCTAGCTTTGTGTCCAACTCTGCCCCTATAAAGGTGAGTACCTGGACTGGTTCCAGAACCAACTTTGGCAGATTTGCAGAAAGCAGGGAGGTGAAAGCTGCTGGGTGACTTGCAGGTGAGATTTTACCTGTTCTGGGGACTGGCCTACAATGAGCCAATCGTCTAGATAGGGAAAAACAGCAATCCTTTGCCTCCTTAAGTGAGCCACTGCCACTGCCAGACACTTTGTGAATACCCTTGGGGCAGAGGTGAGGCCAAGGGCATTGCTCTGAACTGGTAATGACCTGAGGTAGTCGAATCTGAGGTACTTTCGATGGGAGCTTCTGATTGGGACGTGGAAATAGGCATCCTTGAGGTCCAGGGAGGCTAACCAGTCCCTGGCCTTAGGGAGGGTAAAATCATTTCCAGAGTTACCATTTTGAACTTTGGTTTCAAAAGATGCTTGTTCAGATATCTGAGGTCTAATATGGGCCGCCATTCTCCTGTCTTTTTGGGGTGAGAAGTATCTGAATACAGACCCCTGCCCTGGTGCAGGGAGGAACCCTTTCCACTGCTCTGAGAGCCAACAGGGTTGAGACCTCTGCTTCTAGAGCGAGGGTCTCTGAAGCACTGCAGTAGAAAAATCTGGCTCTCAACTTGGGAAACTTTTTGAAGCTGAGATCCAGACCCTGGCACTACTTCCAGAACCCACTTGTCTGAGGTTAAAGCCCAGTTCTGACTGAAGTAAGCCAGCCTGCCCCCTACGGTAAAGGAGAACGGCCCTGGGCACCCCATCAGGGTGCCTGCTTAGCAGTGCTTTAGGCTGAGGGTGGGAGCAGGCCTGCCCACCCCTCGTCCTGCCTCTGCCTCTGAAGAAGCCCCTCTGAGCATAGGCAGAGGAGGCCTGAGTCTGATAAAAGGCCTGTGAAAAGGCCTACCCCTACCCCTGGGGTATGCCTCTGGGGAGTGGCTTGCCTCCTTAGCTTGGGCACTTTTGTAAGTAGTCCCTATTCATCCATCTTTTTCATGTACTCTGTCTGCTCCCCAAACAGAGAATTTCCCACCACAGGAAAATCCATAGCCTTAGTCTGGGTATCCTGTGACAGGCTAGTACACCTGAGCCAGGCCAACCTACGAAAAGCTACAGATGTGGCCATGACCCTAGAGGAAACATCATTAACATCCACAGCAGCATGAAACTGTACCTTAGAAGCCTCAATGCCATCAGCAGCCACCTGTTCTAGTTCGCTAGCCAGCTGGCCATGGGCTTGCTTGGCTAATTCCATAACAGTATCCCATCTAGATTTCTGATACCTAGCTACAGAAGAAATATAATTTGCTTGCCTGAGTCCCAGAGAGGCTGCCATATACTGTTTTTTCGCCATGGCATCAATCTTCCTGGAATCCTTGTCAGGAGGATGTGAAGCCAAGGGAATATTAGCTTTATCACAGGCAGCAGCCTGAACTACTAACATGACTGCATTGCTGAGAAAGAATTCTGTATCAGGACCTGACAATGTGTACCTTCTGTCCATCTTTTTATCTACAGGAGGCACAGAATTAGGAGCTTTTAAAATTTTTATTGTTTGCTTCCTAAAAGACTTATGCAAAGGAATAGACAATATCCTAGACTCTGGAATATCCATAATTTCTAAAAAATCAGGCTCCTCTTGCTCATCCACAGCTTCTTCCAAGGGAAGCTGGAGGTTTCAACAACTTTTTGTAAAACATAAAATGAGATGGGGACTCAGATAGCATGGAAGATTCTAAAGGTCTGTCTGGGAAATGTCGGTTCAATGGGCACACCAGACCTTCCCAGTCACATTCATACTGTTCATAATCATCCTCCCCCTCCTCTGGTTCATAAAACTCCTCAACATCATATTCCTGAACCACTGGAACCGGACGAACCGACTTTTTGCCAGATAGTGGTGGTTCAGACGGAACCTGAGACAGTGACTGGACAATTTGTATGGCTTTTGGTATCTCTGCAGCAGTTGGAGAAGGGATTTTGGACTCCAAACCTGCTGACTTTCTTGTTTTCTTTACTGGAACTGGTTCCTCAGAACCAGCTTTTCTTTTGCCCGAGGAAGTCTCGCCCTGGTCAGAGGGCACTCCCTCCGGTTCGGTTGGCACCGAACCGGGCTGGCCATCCGGGTCAGCGGACTTTTTGGCCTCTCATTCCCTGAGCCTGCCCAATCTCTTTTCCAGGGTGGCTGCAGGGAAATTCTTACATATCTGGCAGTCTGACTGGAGGTGGTCAAACCCCAGACAATAGACACATGTGGTGTGGGTCAGCCTTGGCAAAGACTTCCCACAGACATCACAGTGTTGAAACCCAGTGGGCCCGGTTTTTCTTTTGGGTTTCTCAGACATAATGCCAGCCTAACCAGAAAACTTGCCCTTTAAACGGCAGTGCCAAGCAAGACACCCTTATCGGTTCCCAACCGTGTCACGGGTATTGGAAAAAACCGTAATAAAATCCATTTTTTTTAGAACCGATAAGAACCGGGAACCACACTCTAAAATGTTAAACTTTAAAATTAATGAGTTTTAAACCCAGCTGATCGGTTCAAAACCGAACCGATAAACTTACAAATTCCACACAGACAAAACCTTTTAATTACTTACGATTACCACAGACAGAGCTTGAACCGAACGGTTTTGCGGTTAAAATAAAACTATTCTCGGTTGAATCGGACCGAGAAAACACTGTTTAAACCGAGAAATGAACCGAGCAGTAGGAGAAATCTCCGGAGCGACTGTTCACTGAGGCAGAGTAAAGAATCTGACAGTTCAGGTTTGAAATTACACAGATAGAGCTGCTTCTTAGAGCTCGTGCTCAAAGTTCTATTTTGGAATGGTATTAACCATTTCACCTCCGGAGCAATCCTAGTGCTGGATCAAACTGCTACTGTCATAATATAGCAAGACTTCATGTTGTTTGAAATCAAAGTTTCCATCTCCTGCCCAAACAACACAGTACCTTGGAATGGTAAATCCTTGATACCGGACTGCAGATCCTGGTGGAAACCCGAAATTCTCAACCAGGCGTGGCGCCGAAGGCACACCCCGCAAGCGGCTGCCCTGGATGCCGTATCTGCAGTATTGTACGAGGCTTTCAGGACACGGGAACCTACGTCGGAGCCTGATTTCATAGTATCCAGAAGTTCCGACTTCTGATCGGAATCTGCCATGGCTTTCAGTAGCTCTTGTACCCCTCTCCCACAGAGCATTCTGGTACTGGACCATATGCGTCAGGAAGTTAAGGGACTGGATGGAGCATTTGGAGGCAGAATAAACCTTCTTGCCCACCTGGTCCAAATACCTAGACTCCGGATAGGGAGGCTGCGAACTAAGGTGCTTCGGCTGCATGGACTTGTCATGGACAGCCATGATGACCGAAGAGTCCGCCTGAGGGTTCTCTGCTAGAAAAGATTTTGCCCTCGGGGACTTATACAGCCTGTCCGATTTCTTGGGAACAGCCGGGATGGAAGCTGGACGCCTCCGGGTAGTCCGAGTCAGGTCCTCGAAAGTGTCCACTAAAGGAGGGACCACCAGTGGTTTCGGCTCCTTTTGCCTCAGGTATTTTGCCAGTCTTCCGCGTTCTGGATCCACGTCCTCCGTTTCCCACTCATTGGAAGCCTGGATGTGCCTCATGACGTCCATAAAGGTTGGATCGTCGGGAGGTGAGCGAGGCTGGTCCTTCTCTCTCAGGGACTGCTCTAAGCTGAGAGAGGAAGAAGATGAGGATGAAGAAGAGGGAGATCGACTACATGATCTGGAATAGTCTGATCTCTCTTTATGACCTGACCCCTCTGTCGTCGGTAACTGGGGGACCGACGTCGGTCCGAAGACCGGCTCCAGTCCCGAGCCCGGCGACGGAGCAAAGACCGACGTCGGGAGTGCTTTCATCTAGGAGAACGAGAAGGGCTGCACGTGCAAGACCTGGACCGGCGACGGTCTCCAGAGTCCTTGGAGCGTCGGCAGTGGTCTTCGGACCGGGTGCGGGAATGAGCCCTGGAAGGAGGTGTAGGCGGTCGCTCCGGGGACTTCCTCGGGGAAGGCTCACCTCCTGGCTGTGGTTTGCCCGCTGAGTCCAGTAACAGTGTCTGGGCCGGTGACAGCTCGTCCTTCGAGAAAAGTTCGGCCACTCAGCCCAGAAAGGGAGTATCCGGGACGTCGGCCCGTGAAGGAGAAACCTGCAGGGGCCGGGGAGGAAGACTTGGGAGGCGGGGACGTCGGCTCTTCCATGTACTCCCTCACCCTTCACCCCTTCAACCGGGCGCTGGTGGTGGACAGACGACGGGATGCCACTGGGGCGCCAGAGAGTCCTTGCTTCCGCGCGCGCTTTTAGCAGGCGGCGACGGTGTTTGAGAGGTGGGCTGCAGCCTTCATCTCCAGTGGCTTGGTGGTAACCCCTTAGCGGGTTACCTTTGCTTGGCCGGCTTCTCCCCAATGGGCCGGTCTTGGCCTGGGACGACTTTGGGCACCCTCCTGAGCCCGGGGAAATACAAGCCTTCTTGGGGGGTGGGGGGGCAAATAAGAATGGGACCGGGACCGACTACGGTTTTTCCTGTGGCACTTGGTGTTCTCCGTACACTTTCCCTCGGAGGAATGCAGATCCATCTTCTTCTCCAACAGAAATGCCTTCAGGGCCTTAAGACGTCGGATCCAGGTCCAGCTGGAGAACGCCTGGCAAGCTGAACAGGTTGTGGTACCGTGGTCCAGCCTGAGGCAAAAGATACAACTCTTGTGCCCGTCTTTGGCAGGGATCTGCCTCCCACAGTCACACTTGTTTTGATGTGGCTCTGGAGAGACCGACGACGGCGAAGACATCCGTCGACCAACTGAAAAAAACGTCGGAAACAGCCCGTCGACTACACTTGAAAAAAAAAAGTTGAAAACGGTACAAAAAACGGGTTGACAGTAGAAGTTTTTGCTGTTCCTGGCAAGCTGGAACTGAAGTCCTTCTCACGTGTGGGACGCGAAGGGAAAAGAACAGAGGTGGAGCTCGGTCCGCCCCCTTTTGTACCAGGGCTGACGTCGTGTCGGGGCGAATGTCGGGGGGCGGTCCCTGCTGTATACTGCTGACTGAAAAGGTTTCCGGAGGGTCCTAGTGCCTGCGGCATAGCCCTAATTGTTATAGCCTGCTGCAAGAGCTCCCACTCGAAGTAAGATCAACAGCTCAAGGTAAATGAAGTGCCAGAAGCACCAACCAGAAGAAGCTGCCACAATATTACTTAATACCTGCCAGAGGGAACCTGAAAATTGGGGCCAAGCCATAGAGGGACGGTCTCTTCAGCTGTGAACTGAACAACATGGCTAAGAAGCCAAGAGGTCACCCCTAGGGGCAATCAGAAAGAGTTTCCTCAGGATACAATAAATCCTACTCATTCCCTTTTACCTTGAGGAAAAAGGATCCGTCCACAGAAGAACAGAAAATCAAGATAGAGATTTTTTTTTTTTTTGGCTTAAAGGCCAACGAGGAAGGGAGAGGAACGAGTAGGGAGGGGGAGACGCCGCAGTAGGAGGCCACTGAGGGGAAGGTGGGCAGTTATCAGTAATGAAAAGTGAAGATACAAGAGAAGATCAACAATTATGGTAGGTACATAATATTCATATCTTCCCTTGTCAATCTTCACCATTCATTACTGCTTGGGTGAGTACCAAGCCCCCCCCCCCAAGGGGAGGGATAATAGAAACCCTGAAGGAACAAGACCCTCAGCCTCCTGGTGGTGGGAAACAGAAGGGGAAGACCCTGGGATAATCAGACGAGAAGCCTATGGCGGAGGAGAGCTAGGAGGTGTCCCCCGGGGACAGGGAGACGGAGGAAGCCCCTGCAGAAGCCTCCTAGCCCTGGAGGAAAAAAAGACGGGTCCCCCGGGAAGCGGAGCGAATCACCCTATGCCGGGCCAGGGGTGATAACCTTGATATACGAAGCCATGCCATCCGTCTAATACAGATCGCTGTCCCAGCAAGCCTGGAAGCCACCTCACTGGTGTCATAAGATGCCCTTGCTTGGTGTCTTGCCAGCTCCAGGCCTATAGCAGAGAGGGCAATGGCCTGTCTAGATTGCTCCGAATCAGGCATTGATGCTAGAAGCTGGGATAGCATCGACAATAAATGCCTATTGTAGGCAGCACGGTGCGCCTGATTTGAGGCAATGCACAGTATCGCACGAGAAGAAGAGAACACCCTTCACCCCCACCGGTCAAACTGTAAGGAATCTGAATTCGGTGGGTGGCCGTGCGCCAGGCGGCAGCACCCAGAAGGAGTTTCTAGGAATGCCAATCCTGAAGGGCGGTTGGGAAGAGAACCTAGAGACTCCAATGGGGCAGAATACCTTCTCCTGCAGTCTGCTGGGGCTGGAACAGGGACGGCTGGCGACTGCCAGGAATGGATAGACGCCTCCTGGAAAGGAATAAGCCAGGACAGTACCACCAAATGCAGGGCACTGAATTCACTGAGGAATTCACGCATCTCCCGTTCGGTATTGTCTCGCCTAACAAAGGAGATATGAAGATCCCTCAAGATCCTCAAAAGGAATCACTGATATTCGGTGAAATCAGCATCGGAGAAGAGATGAGCAGGGGGTTCCTCTCCCTCCGAAGAGGAAGACGAGGATGATGGGGAGCTCGAATGTCCAGAGGACTCCTGCGGCGGTGGGGATAAGCGAAACACCCGCTCATACATACATCTAACGTACGAGGGGAAGGCCGCCACAAAGCCTCTGAACGTCTCACAGGATAACGGGCCTGTAGGACCGACACGGCCTGGGGGGGGTGGGGTGGCTGCAGAGGAACGGGAGAGGAACACCTACGACGAGGCAACTGTCCTCTGCTGAGGCTCTGATATCCGGAAAATGGAGCCCGAACTGGCAGGGTCCAGGACAACAAACCAGGTTGCAGAACGGAACCCTGGGGATGCGAAGCCTGGAAGAGCCTAGTAAGGGATCCACCCCTGTGACGAACCTGGGGCTGCATAGGTCCAGAAGGGCAGCCCACAGCAACACCACCAGAGGGGTCCCTGGAGCCCGAGAGAGAAAGACGGGGCCCAGTGCTACGGCTCCTACCTGCACCCCGAGGGGTGGCAGGTGAAGACCAAGGCGCCTCATCCCGGTCTCTCAACCCCCTTGACTCTAAAAACGCCCTCTTCCTCGACCCCAAAGATAACCCACCCTGAGCAGCTGCAGCAGCACCAGGATCGGCAGCTACCGCAACCCCCTCAGGAGGATGAGCCCCTCCCCCCGCCTGCACGCCATCCCCCTCCAGGGACCACAGACCACCCCCTGCCTGGGAGGCCTCAGGAGAGGACAGCAGAGGAGACAGAGGAATAGGCGCGCTGGGCCACCTAGCACCTCGTCTCACTGAAGACATTGACTCCGAAGAGTCAGGGTGCCAGGACGGGTCCACGTCCGAATCATCCTCCGAGGAGGAGGGAGAGAAGAGCTGGACCTCAATACTGGCCACCTCAGGGGTCTCCAGAGAAATGGCGCCGTAAACGATGTCGGTGTCAGCTACAGCGTTGGGTGGCTTCGATGCACCAGAGAAACCCGAACACAGCCCTGACTCACCAATGGCGTCGGTCAGACCCGCAGCACTTCCCTTGGCGCCGGGACCCGACTCGGCGCCGCTAGAAGAGTTGACCGTGCCCACGGCACCAAGCCAACACGGCACCACCCTGATCACCAGCGCCGGGATCTGGAGAGACGCCGGAAGGCAGCGGCGAGGGTCCACCGATGCTGGGCCCAACAGACCTGGGCCTCGACACTGGGGGAGCCTGCACCTCCGAAGAGGTGACTGCCGAGGCGGTGTCTCCACCGTAGACCCGGGAGAGACCACGGTGCTCCTCCAACACCGCGAAAGAGGCCTCCTCCTCGGCAAGACTAGAAGATGAGGAGGCCTCCTCCTCTCCAGACTGTATAGGCCTGGGAGGGGACCTGGAGGAAGGGTCTAGAGATCTTACCTGGGAAGCCCTGGAGCGACGCCGTCCCCCGAAAGTCGGCGGAGCCTTGCAGATCTTGAACATGTGGACTTCTAGGACGCAACGGTCCATCGAGAAACAGGCGTCGCATGAATTCATATCATGGTTGGGTCCCAGGCAGCGAAGGCAAACATCATGCTGGTCTGTAACTGAAAAATGCCGGCCACAGGAGCACTGACGCATAGGGGCGCAGCCTGCTTTCGACTTACACTTTGCTCCCGAACCGGACATGATGCGAAAAATGGAAATTATATACCTATCGTAATTCTTGATCTTCTTGGACGAAGTCTCCACCACTCAATCACACTTATGGGATCTACGCCAGAGGCGCTAAGACCCAGCGGGACCAAACTGTTTGCAGAGAGTCAGCGCCAGAGATGGAGCCGCGAGGAGTGGCGCCGCAAGCATCAGCTCGTGCGGTAATGACTATCTTGGCCTCCAATCGCCTCAGTACTTTTTTTTCCGAGGAGGTGCAGCGCAACTAACCTAGAAAGACTAGTCTAACACAAATCGGACATAAGATAGTCCGAACAACCCATATAAGAAGGGTCAACAAAGAAGTCTTCACAACCTAAACATTGAGGGGGTGAAGACCAAAACAGAGAGGTGAGCTCGGGGGATGGAGGGTGGGTGTGTGAATGAGTGGTGGAGACTTCATCCAAGAAGATCAAGAATTATGGTAGGTACGTAATTTCCATATCTTCCTGGACATAAAGTCTCCACCACTCAATCACACTTATGGAAGAGTACCGAGCTAAGAATTCCCCGAGAGGGGGGCAGAAAAACCAAGAGCTCACGAATTCAGGACAGAAGTCCGTTAAGGATAGTCCTGCCAAATGAAAGGTTTCATCTGGCATGGATGTTCAGCGCATAGTGCTCAATAAAAGTATGCACTGAACTCCAAGTAGCCGCTTTGCAAATGTCCGCAACGGGCTCGTTGAGGATTTCCGCCAGGGATGCCATGATTGCTGTAGTAGAGTGAGCATACACTCTGCCCTCCAGCTTGACCTGTGCCATGGAATAACAGTGGTGAAGGCATGCCACCAGCCATGCTAAAATGCATCTGATAGCGACAGGCTGACCCAGCTGGGTCTCGCTGAAGGAGACAAACAGTTGTTGAGCTTTGCAAATTTCCTTCGTTCTATCTAAATAGAAGAGCAAAGCTCTTTTAACATCTAAGGAATGAAGAGTACGTTCTCCTTCATTCTGGAAATCAGCAAAGTAAGTAGGTAGGACAAAAGGTTGGTTTAAATGGAATTCTGAGACAACCTTAGGGAGGAACCTAGGATGGGTCCTAAGAACTACTTTATCCTTGTGAAATACAGTGTACAGAGGGTCTGTTACCAGAGCATGTATTTCAGAAACTCTGCGGGCCAAGGTGATGGCCACCAGGAAGGCCGTTTTCCAAGTGAGGAATTTCAATTAGCAGGTAGCTAGTGGCTCAAAAGGTTTTCTAGTGAGCATGTCTAGCACGAGATTAATGTCCCAGGCTGCAATTGGATGTCTGACAGGAGGTCTGGTATGCAGAATACCCTTAAGGAACCTCTTAACTACCGGTAACTGAGCCAGAGATAAGGAAAGTAATGGCTCATGATAGGCTGAAATATGGCACACAGGTGAACTTTGATTGTAGAGTATTGAAGACCTGAATTTGAGAGGTCTAAGAGGTACTCTAAAACTTTGTTGGGTGGGCAGGAAAAGGGATTCAAAGAGGATCCTGCACACCAGAGGGAAAACGCTTCCATTTTGCAGTGTAAGTCTTTCTGGTTGCTGGCTTTCGCGCAGCCAAAATAATGTCAGAAACTCTCCGAGAGGCATTGAACCTATTCACCTCTATCTCCTCAGAAGCCAAGCATGAAGATGAAGCGACCTCAGACTGGGATGGACCAGAGGACCTTGGGTCAGAAGGGGACGTGCCTTCGGAGGGGTTTCTGCCATACTGTTGAGTAATGGAAACCATATCTGTCGAGGCTAGAAGGGAGCAATAAGAATCATCTTGTGTCCCTGAGACTCGAATTTCAGGAGTGCCTCCTGGATTAGGGAAAAGGGAGGAAAGGCGTATAGAAAGCATTTTTTTCCACTGCAGCCTGAACGCATTCTGACAGAAAATGCCAGGCCCTGGATTTCTGGAGCAGAAAAGAGACAGTTTTGTGTTGAGTAGGGATGCAAAAAAGTCCAGGTCTAGAGTTCCCCACTCTGCGAATAGCGACTGAACTATGGTTAAGTCGAGAGACCACTCGTGAGGGTCTGCTTCCGTTCTGCTGAGACGGTCTGCCAGTTCACTCTGTATTCCCGGCAGGTACACCGTCTGAATAAGAGCCTTGTGATCTAGGCACCATTCCCACACTCTCATTGCTTCCATGCACAAGGGGTAAGCGTGTGCGCTGCCCTGCTTGTTGATGTAATACATCACTGCCTTGTTGTCCGTCTGAAGGAGAATGTTCTTGTGATAAAGAATGTCCTTCAAGGCCCGGACTGCATAGAGGATGGCTCTCATTTCCAGGACATTTATGTGAAGCAGGGATTCGACCTGAGTTCACTTACCCTGGGTGTGGAGATCCTGACAGTGAGCTCCCCACTCTGACAGGGACGCGTCTGTGGTGATAGAAATCTGATGATCCAGAGGAGCAAAGGGGTATCCTTCCAGAAGACTGTCGTCTTGTGACCATCAGGTGAGTGACCTCCTGAGAGGTTATGTCACCTTGATGAGAAAGGACTGGGGATGAGTTGTCGGGGACCACTGACCATCCATTGAGAGGTTCTCATGTGGAGGCGTGCTAGGGGTACAGTGAACACCGAGGATGCCATGAGACCCAGCATCCGTTGCATTGAGATAGCTCGAACCGAGCTGTTCTCTCTGATGTATCGGGCCATCTGTAGGATATCGATCCTTCTGTCCTCTGGTAGAAAAGCTTTCACACAGGAGGTGTCCAGAAGAGTCCCTATGAAAAGGAGCTTCTGGGAGGGCTGCAACTGGGATTTCTTGAGATTTAGCAGGACTCCCATGGACGTGAGGAAGTCTGAGGCCATGGCTATGGCATCAAGAGCTCCTTGCCTGGAAGGGCTTGCTAGAAGCCAGTCGTCCAGATATGGGAACACCTGTATTCCGATCTTTCTGAGGTGCGCTGCGAGAATTGCACATCACTTTGTAAAAACTCGCGGCGCCGAGGATAGCCCAAAGGGCAGGACTCTGAACTGATAATGTTGGCCCAAAGCCACAAACCTTAGGTATTTGTGATGTTTTGGGTGAATAAGAATATGTTGGTAAGCATCCTGCATGTCCAGGGAAGCTAACCAATCGTGTTGATGAAGCAAAGACAACAGGGTTCCCAGTGACATCATTCTGAACTTTTCCTTGAGAAGAAATCTGTTCAGTTTTCTGAGGTCCAAAATGGGGCGCATGCCCCCAGTTTTCTTTGGAACAAGAAAGTAGTGGGAGTAGAACCCTGTGTTCCATTGATCCAACGGAACTATTTCTACTGCCCTGTTGTTCAGAAGGCCCTGTATCTCGGAGGCGAGAAGTTCTGACTGAACTGTCAACAGTCTGGGCTGTCGTTTGGGGGGACGATCTGGAGGGGTCTCTGAAAGATTGAGGGAATACCCCTCGCGGATTATCCGGAGGACTCATTTGTCCGATGTTATGGACTTCCACCGGTTGTAGAATTGAGTCAGATGACCTCCCACTGCTAAGGAAGAGTCTCCCTCGGGCAGCTGAGGTGGGAAGTGGGCCAGAGAGTCAGAAGGTAGCACTGGGCGCTTTGGGTCCCTGTGCTTTCTGTTGCATTTTCTTTTGAGGCTGGGGGGCTTGGTTTGTATTAAAACCTTCCCTGCCTTTGCCTCGAAAGGACTGACAGTTGTGAAACTGACACTTATTAACAGCCCCACGAGAAGGGGTGGGAGCAGGCTGAGCCAATTTAATGGCAGACCTAGTCTTTTGAGTGGCCTCCAGAGCTTGCTCTACTTGAGGACCAAAGAGATACATACCGTCGAAGGGTAACGACATAACCTGTTGCTGGGCATCATTTGTGAAACCTGAAGTGCACAGCCAGGAGTGGTGGCGCGTACAGATGCCTGCCGATGCCACCCGAGAAGCATTATCGAAAGCGTCCATAGCTGCTTTAACCTGCAGGTTGTTGGACTCGATATCCCTGGTTATGGTTTGAAGTAGCTCCGAATTAGAGTTCGACTCCGGCAGAGCTTCTACTATTTGTTTGAGCGAATGCCAAAGAACATACTCATATTGAGAAAAATAGCCCTCGTAGCTGGCAGTACGCATACCCAGGGTAGAGGCAGTAAAGACTCTCTTACCTAAGGTGTCTATCTTGCGAGATTCTTTGTTTATAGGCCAGGCTGAAGATGCCTGAGGGAGGAAGGCCTTATCAAGTTCAAATTTATTGCAGGAAAGACTCCGTTGAGCAAGCTCATTCACAAAGCAGTCATTTTCCGCCAGGACTACAGTAGGGTCCGCAAAGGCCTGGGGGGCCGAGATGGGTCGATCCTTGGGAGCAGCATACTTTCTATATATGGACATAGCCACAGAAGGAATGAGAGCAGGATTATTCCATACCATTTGAGAAAGCGTCTCAAAGGAGGGCTGTACCGGAGGAGTCAAATCCATAGGGATGTCCGGAAGATGAAGGTATTGGAGTCTTAACAGTTTCCTAGGATCGATATCTGTAGTCTGGAGAGAAAGAGTGGAAATCAAGTTTTTCAGCAGAGACTTAAAAGATAGGTCTTCACCAGAGGCTCTGCTACAGAATGAGATCCTTCCACATCATCTCCCAGGCGAAGGTCTGGGTCAGGCTCAATGTCATCTCCTGACAGCCCAGGAGGGACTGCATGGACAGGAAAGGAGTGAAAATCAGAAGGAAATGAGAAAGGAAAAGGATTCAGAGAAGAAGAGCCCTGAAGACTGAATGACGCCTAGCAGGCCTTAGCGTATGAAGACGCAGTAGCCGAAAAACATACTGGTGCCAAAGACAGCACTGAAAAGCTGCACGGCGCTGAAGATGGCACCGACAACCCCAACGGCACCAAGGATGGCGCCGACAGTTGCGTTGATGCTGAGGATGGCGCCGAATGAGCCATCGATGCCAAAGGCGCTGAAAACATCCCAAGGCTCAAAAAAACAGGATCTGAGGAGAAAGGAGGATGAATACCAGGAGACAGAGGCATCGGTGTGGCCCCCTCGCGCCGCAGCCATGACGGGGAACACCTAAGCGTGGTCGATGGCACCGAGGCCTGGCAATGGAGCGGCACCAAGAATAGCGCTTGTGACTAGGGAGGACCAACCGCCTACCCAATCCCTTGAAAGCCCGAAGGCCCCGGAGTGACCGGGCCAGGCAGCTGGACCAACCTCCAAGCCCATTGCTCCATAAGAGCAGTCCACTGATGAAACTGCTCATCTGAAGACCTACAGGAGGGCCGGGTAGGGCTCCGATGTCGAAGAGGTCAGCGACCGGAAGCAGAAACCAGTGACTCCGAAGGAGGATACTGGTAACTAGCCCCAATAACCGACCGTCTACGTGCAGACATACCAGGGGGCGACCTTGAGTGATGCCTTCTCTTTTTTGACCTGTGGGCCGAAGAAGAGTTCGAGGCTGAACGGTGCCGAGAGTGCGACCGTTTACTTTTATGCTTCAGAGGGGACCGCCCATCCCCTCGGGCACTGGACTGCCCATTGTCAGACTCCCCCTCCGGAGAGGGCGGCGGACCAGACCCAGCCCGGCTGACTGAACAGCTTTCATAGGAAGTCTCCCTACCATCACCTGACCCGCTCATGGTCGACTCCATCAATGTAGGCTGAGACTTCTTTTTTTTAATAAGAATAAATAAACTAAGCGGTACTTATTCGAGATAATATTACAAAACAATAAAACTGAAAAACTATGCTGCTAGTTTGAAGTTTGACTCCCCGTGGGCGAGCGACATCGTAACTGAAGTGCACTCGACGGCGGGAAAAAAGGAACTGAGGCAGTTGGAGGGTCAACGCCGAGACAGTCATTACCGCAGGAGCTGATGCTCACGGCGCCGATCCTCGTGGCTCCATCTCTGGCACCGACACTCTGCAAAAAGTTTGCTCCCGCTGGGTCCCAGCGCCTCCGGCGTAGATCCCATAAGTGTGAATGAGTGGTGGAGACTTTATGTCCAGGAAGATCAAAATAAAACACAGAAAAGCTCCCGGAGCCATGAAATAGAAAGGAACAATCTTACCAAAATCAACGGTGTCGGGAAGAACTACTCGGAGAGAGGAGTCGCGAAAAGTAGGCCTCTGATGCAGATGAAAAACTTCACGTGTAGCAGGTGTAGCCTCAACGGTGGGAGAAACAGAACTGAGATGGAGAAGGAGTCTGCGGCACCTAAAGGCCTCCCCTCGCGCATGACGTAGTGCGTTGCTGTCGGGGGCGGCGCCATTGGAGAGGACATTAGTTTGAAGAAACTCTTGAAGTTCTAAGTCGTCGTGCGCTAGGTAGAGACCGAGAAGTCGATGCTGGCAAGTAGATGGCGGGAAAAGAACTGAGGATTCTGGGGGACCGCCTCCTTGTGTACTATGCCTGACGTCGGTGGTGGGACCGACGTCGGAGGTGGTCCCCGCTGAATACTGCTAGCTAGAAAATTTCCGTGGGGTCCTGGCATCTGCCGGCTTCAGTCCTAATGGTGTAACCTGCTGCAAGAGCTGTTTCTCGAAGCAAGATTCATAATTTAACTCCTTTATTCCCACAGACACCATATGGCGTTGGAACCATCCATTGCTGGATCTGACCCAAAATGGTCACCGGGAGCAAATGAGTTAACATACATATAGGGCGGTGGGAAGAGGGTTGCTTTAGATCCTTCTGAGGTTTGGGAAAGTACAGTTACGTAAGAACTTACAGTAACAGTAGATCTTCGAGAGGAGCTCTTGCAGCAGGCTATTACAATCAGGACTACGCCACAGGCACTAGAACCCACCGGAAAACTTCTTAGCCAGCAGTACCCAGCAGGGACTGCCCTCGACGTCGGCTCAGCCCCAACGTCGGCCCTGGCATAAAAGAAAACATTACTCACCTTAGTAATGTTGTTTCTTCTAATGGAGTCTTGCTGTATTCTGACTATTGCAGTTAGGTCCTGCCTTTCAACTGACCCGGAGAACAAAGAATTAACTTACCATGGCCAGCATAGAATGTTCAGCGCGAGCTCGGTTGAAGCCCCTGTCTGCTGTTGTTTAAACTCCAACCGTCAGATCTTTACGAGCAATACTCACTAGAAGTTCTGTGTGGAAACTGTAAAACTCACACTAGCCAACTGGCAACTAAATTTAATAAAAAGGGTTTTTTGGTTTCAAGCAAAGACTCAAGTCAGAAACCCAAAACAAAACACAACACACCCAAAGTAAAGGAGGGTGAAAAGGGGGCACCTCTAGGGTGCCAACACTGCTTCTGCCCACCCACATCCCAAAACCAGGTTCTGAGAGGGAGGCAGAATACAGCAAGACTCCATTAGAAGAAACAACATTACTAAGGTGAGTAATTTTTCTTCAAACAACATGAAGTCTTGCTGTATTCTGACTATTGCAGACTACTGCCAGTACCTCCATGGAGGAGGGACAGAACCTACTTTGGGAATAGGCTGTGAAGTACTGCTGTGCCAAACTGAGCATCACTCCTAGCCTGGATATCCAGAGAGTAATGTTTGGTGAATGTATGGACTGTTTTCCAGGTGGCTGCTTGACAACTTTCTAAGATAGGAATATCCCTGGCAGCAGCCAGGGAGGCAGCTGTACCTCTAGTAGAGTGAGCCCTCAGGCCTGAGGGTGGGGTTCTACCCAGTTTTTCATAGCAGAATTGTATACAAGAGACAATCCACCTGGCAATAGATCTCTTAGTGGCAGGTTTGCCCTTACTGACCTCTCCATATGTGAGGAACAACTGGAGGGACTCAAACCTGTGACCCTTGTGCGCTCTACGTAGTAGCTGAGGGCCCTTTTAACATCCAAGCTGTGCAGCCTCCTCTCTTCCAGAGGAGGAATGGTCAGTGAAGAAAACAGGGAGAGACAGAGAGAGATTAAGGTGGAAATCTGAAACCACCTTAGGCAAAAACTTCCTGTTAGTTCTTAGGACCACTTTATCTCTGTGGAAAGAGATGAAATCAGGCTCTACTGACAGGGCTTGCAATTCACTGATACGCCTGGCAGAAGTAATGGCTACCAAAAACACAGTTTTCCAAGTCAAGTACTTAAGCTCTGCAGAGGACAAAGGCTCAAAGGGAGGTTGCATAAGCTGAGCAATGCAAACATTGAGGTCCCAAGCAGGAGCAGGGTCCCTAAAGGGGGGACTGGTGTGCAGCAAGCCCTTGAAGAACTTACAAAACACAGGATGAGCTGACAGAGGAGAGGGCTTGCCTACTGACAAGAAGGCAGAAACAGCTGCCAAATGCACTTTAAGTGTAGCAGGCCTATGTCCTAAGCCATTAAGATGGACCACATAGTCCAGAACTGTAGGCAACCCGACAGATTCTGGAGAAATATGCTTATCAGAGCACCAAATAGTGAACCTTTTCCATTTGGAGTTGTAAGTCTTTCTGGTGGAAGGCTTTCGAGGGGCCTTAAGGATATCCAGAACCCTTTGAGAAAGGTGCAGATCAGCAAACTCTAACTCTTCAAGAGCCATGCCTTGAGATTGAAAGACTTGAGGTTCGGATACCAAATCCTCCCCTGAGAGGATGTCAACAGGTTGTAATTCCTGGGAAGAGACAGGGGAAGGTGGACTGCTAAGGACAGCAACAGAGGGTACCAGGGCTGTCTGGCCCAGTCTGGAGCAATCAGAATCACTTTGCATGGTTGTGACCTGATCTTGACTAACACTTTGAACAGGAGAGGGAAGGGGGGAAAGCATACAGAAATTTCCCTACCAATCCAGAATCAGAGCATCCAGGGGGACTGAGCCCAAGACTGGGGGTCTGCAACAAGAGAAGAAGTTGGTGATTGTCTGGGGCTGCAAAAGATCTATCTGTGGCGTGCCCATCTCGAAAAATCACTTTCAAAACTAGGGGAACTAGGGTCCATTCGTGATGGCTCTGGGATATCCTGCTGAGAGCATCTGCTAGGACATTGTCCTTCCCTGAGAGGTGAACTGCTATCAGAGAGGTCTGCAGGGAATAGGCCAGGGACCACAACTTCATCGCTTCTGTGCACAAGGCCACAGACCGAGTGCCTCCTTGCTTGTTGATGTACCATATTGTGGTGGTATTGTCTGTCCTGATCTGGACCACTTTGTTCTGTACAGATTTGGAAAAAGCTTGCAGTGCCAGAAACACTGCTCTGAGTTCCAAGAGATTGATGTGAAGCAGAGATTCTTGAGGTGACCACAGTCCTTGGGTGGTAAGATCCCCCAGGTGGGCTCCCCATCCCAGCAGGGAGGCATCTGTGGTGACTATCACTGAATGAGACTGAGTGACAAATTGTCCTGATCCTGCCACCATTGCAAAGCCTGGATCAGGGTTCGAGTCACTGGGACTAGCTTGGTAAGGGAATCCTTTCTTTGGGACCAGAAGGCTCTTAAGTGGAACTGAATGTCCCTCATCTGAAATCTTGCTCCCTGGACCACTGCTGTAGAGGCTGCCATGTGGCCCAGAAGCTGCAGAAAATGCCTTGCTGGTCGAGACACCTGAAGGGTGAATGAAGAGGCCAGTTCCATAAGGGTCCTTACCCTGTCCAGGGGGAAGGAAGGCTCTTGCCCTTATTGTATCCAGCTCATCCCCTATGAAGGTGAGAAGTTGTACTGGCTCGAGAACTGACTTTGGAAGGTTGAGGAGGAATCCTAAGGAACTGAGCACTTGCTATTTGCAGATGTGACTTGACTTGGTCTGGAGACTGACCCACTATGAGCCAGTCGTCCAAGTATGGAAAAATGGAGATCTTTTTTCTCCTTAGGAAAGCTACCACTACTGCCAGGCACTTTGTGTACACCCTTGGGGCTGATGTTAGGCCAAAGGGCATTGCTCTGAATTGATAGTGGCCTGAGGGCAACTCGAACCTGAGGTACTTTCTGTGGGAGCACCTGATGGGAATGTGAAAATAGGCATCTTTGAGGTTCAGGGAGGCTAGCCAGTCCCCTGGCCTTAGAGAGGGCAGAATTATTCCCAGAGTCACCATTTTGAACTTTGGTTTTAAAAGGTGCTTGTTCAGATATCTTACATCCAGGATGGGCCACCAGTCTCCTGTATTTTTGGGGGGTTAAGAAGTACCTGGAGTACAATCCTTTGCCTTTGTGTAGGGTAGGAACCCTCTCTATGGCTCTGAGAGCCAGGAGGGAAGAAACCTCTGCCTCTAGGGCAACGGTCTCGGATGGATTTGCAGGTGGAAAGGATCTGGTTCTCATCTTGGGAAATTTTCTGAAGCTGAGAACCAGGCCCTGGCTTACTACTTCCAGGACCCACTTGTCTGATGTCAGAGACTTCCAGTCCTGGACAAAGTAAGCCAGCCTGCCCCCTACAGGTATTGGAGAATCAGCCCGGGCAGACCCATCAGGGTGTCTGCTTGGCAGGGGCTTTAGGCTGAGGGGTGGAAGCAGGCCTGCTCATTCCCCGTCTGCCTCTCCCTCTGAAGAACCCCCTCTGAGCATAGGAAGAAGAGGAGGCCTGGGCTTGGTAAAAAGGCCTTTGAAAAGGCCTGTCCCTGCCCCTGAACTGCTGCCTTTGAGGAGTGGCTTGCCTTTCTTTAGCCTGAGCACTCCTGTAGGTGGTCCTGTACTCGTCCATCTTTTTCATGTAGTTCTCTGTCTGCTACCCAAACAGAGAATTAGCAATGACAGGGAAATCCATGGCCTTAGCCCGGGTATCTTGTGATAGGCTAGTACATCTGAGCCAAGCCATCCTCCAAAGGGCCACAGATGTAGCCATGACTCTAGATGAAACATCAATGGAGTCCACAGCAGCATGAAATTGCACCTTGGATGCCTCAATCCCATCTGCAGCCACCTGCTCCAGCTCCTTGGCAAGCTGGTCAGGGGCCTGTTTAGCCAGAGCCAGAACAGTGTCCCATCTGGACTTCTGGCATCTAGCTGTGTACGCCATATAGTTAGCCTGCCTGAGTCCCAAAGATGTTGCCATGTACTGCTTCTTTGCCATGGCATCAATCCTCCTGGAGTCCTTATCTGGGGGGTGTGAAGCCAAGGGAATATTTGCCTTATCATAGGCAGCAGCCTGCACTACCTCAACACGGCTGCATTGCTGAGAAAGGAACTCCGTGTTCGAGCCTGAAAGGGTGTACCTCTTGTCCATTCGTCTGTCCACAGGAGGTATGGAGTTTGGAGTCTTTAGAATTTGAATTGTCTGTTTCCCAAAAGATTTATGGAGGGGAATAGACAGTCTCCTGGACTCTGGGATGTCCATCATTTCAACAAAATCAGGCTCCTCCTGATACTCTACTGCTTCTTCCATTGGAAGCTGGAGGGTTTCAGCCACTTTTTTGTAAAACATGAAGTGGGAAGGGGACTCAGAAAGCCTAGGAGGAGAAACACCTGAAGGTCTGTCTGGGGAGATGTCCGGGTCAATAGGCACATCCAGACTTTCATAATCACCATCATCATCCTCATAACCCCCCTTCCCCTCCTCCGGTTCATAAAATTCTTCTGAAGTGTAATCCGGAACCGGGGGAACCGACCGAACCAAGCCCCTGCCAGATGGTGCCGGTTCGGCCGGAACCGAAGTTAGCGACTGCACTATCCTTATCACTTTGGCTATCTCATCAGCAGTCGGAGTATGAATTTCTGGATCCGAACCGGATGATTTTCCTCTTCTCTTCCTTTTAACCGGAACCGACTCCTCAGAATCGGCTCTCCTTTTGCCCGAAGAAGTTTCACCCTGGTCAGAAGGCACTCCTCCTGGTTCGGTCAGAACCGAACCGGCCTGGCCATCCGAGTCAGCGGACTTCTCAGCCTCCCTTTCCCTCAGTCTACCTACTCTCTTATCCAGGGTAGCTTTGGGAAAATTCTTACAAATTTGGCAGTCTGAATCGAGGCGTCAAACCCCAGACAATAAACACAGGTGGTGTGGGGATCAGCCTTAGCAAAGGCTTCCCCACACACTGCAGTGTTGAAACCCAGTGGGCCCGTTTTTTTTTCTTGGGTTTCTCAGACATGGCCAATCCTATCCAAAACTTACCCTTTTTTCGACAATCCGCCAGGCAAGACTCCCCTATGGGTTCCTGACCGTGTTACGGGTCTTGGAAAAAAACGTAATTAAATCCGTTTTTTTTTAGAACCGATACGGACCGGTTTCCACACTCTAAGTAAATTCACAAACTTTTTGAGACTAAACTGATCAGTTCAGCCGAACCGATCCGAAATTTACAAGTTTCACACAGAAACTAAATGTAAAACCTGTCTAGTACTCACGGTACCACAGACAGAGACTTAAACCGACAGATTTTGCAGCAGAAATTCGGTAGAAACCGAGTGAAAAACGACACTTTAACTGACTTTTTTGAACCGAGCAAAGGAGAAATCTCCAGAGCGACTGTTCAATGAGGCAGAGTAAAGAATCTGATGGTTGGAGTTTAAACAACAGCAGACAGGGGCTTCAACCGAGCTCGCGCTGAACGTTCCATGCTGGCCATAGAAAGTTAACCCTTTGTTTTCCAGAGTAGTTGAAAGGCAGGACCTTACTGCAATAGTCAGAATACAGCAAGACTTCATGTTGTTTGAAGGGGGAGGACCCAGCTCCACCCCAGTTCCCCTGCCAAGTCCCGCGAACGAGCCCTGACAGGAGAACAAGGCAAAGCTCGAAGATGATGCTCTGCACACCTCAAAAGGGAGGATTGAGGACGGGAAAGTAACGCCTGCTGCAAGAGCTCCTCTCGAAGATCTACTGTTACGGTAAGTTCCTACATAACTGTACTATCTTATTTCGAGTGGGAGCTCTTGCAGCAGGCTATTGCAATAAGGACCAAATCCCAAGCAGTCCCTCGCCAAGGAGGTAATTGACCCTGGGAGGTGGAAGAGAGGAAGCTGAACACAGAAGCTCAAGACAGGAGTCCCCAAAGGACTGCCAGGACGAAGCTGGCATGGCATCTGGAAGCAATGTCCAAGCTGTAGTGCTTTACGAAAGTATGCACTGAATTCCAGGTAGCAGCCGCGCATATGTCCCTAATCGAGACGTTCCACAGCGCGGCGAAGGAAACAGACACTCCCCTGGTGGAGTGACCCCTAACCAGGCCTGGAAGGGGCTTGTTGTGCCTCTCATAGCAGAAAGAAATACAGTGGAAAATCCATTTAGAAATGGTCTACTTAGACACCGGTTTACCCAAGTGTTGTGGTGCAAATGCCACAAACAGTTGCTCCAACTGACGGTGAGAAGCCTTTCACTTAAGGTACAACCTTAGAGTCCTGTGGACGTCCAAAGTGTGAAGAAGAGCTTCCCCCCTGTTAGATGGTGAAGGGAAATAAACTGAAAGGTCAACCAACTGGTTGAGGGTCAACTCTGAGACCACTTTTGGAAGAAACTTAGGGTTCGTCCTCAGGGAAACCCTTTCCCTGTGGAAAATTAAGTACGGCTCTTTACATATCAAAGCCTGAAGCTCGGAAACTCTTTGAGCTGACGTAATGGCAACTAAAAAGCAAACCTTCCAGGAAAGATATCGCAGCTTACAGTCTGTTGCAGGTTCAAACGGAGGAAGAGTAAGCTTCTCCAACACAAAAAGGAGGTCCCAGGGTGGGATAGGATCCCGAATGGGAGGTCTCATATGAAGAATCCCCCATAAAAAGGTGCGGGCCACATCCAACTGGGCTAAGGCCCCACCTCCCGAAAGGGCGTGATAAGTCGAGATGGTCCACATGTGCACCTTTATGGAGGAGTAGCTCAAGCCTTGCTGGTATAAGGAGAGGAGATACTGTAGAGCTGAGTTCACTGGACAGGTAATGGGATCCAGATGGTGAGATGAGGCCCACAAGCAGAACCACTTCCACTTCATAGCATAAGTGGAGCGTGTGGAGGGCTTTCTCGCTGACACAAGAACATCCGCCACCTCTGGGGATACCCCATACCTGTATTTTGCTACGTCTGAAGGAGCCAAGCATGAAGGTGTAAGGATCGGAGATTGGGATGGACCAGCGAGCCCTGATCCTGGGACAGCAACTGCGAGCATACTGGCAGTGGGATTGGAGGTTCCATGGATAGCCGCTGAAGTAGTCGGAACCAAATCTGCCGAGGCCACAGCGGGGCGATCAGAATCATTCGAGCCCCCTTGACCTGTAATTTCAATAGAACTCTCTGGACGAGAGGAAAGGTGTAAAGAAACCTCCCTGCCCAACAAAGGGACAACGCATCTGGCCAGAAAATACCAGGCGTTGGCTCTCGCGAGCAGAAAACTGGCAGTTTGGCATTGCGTGGTGACGCAAACAGGTCCAGCTCTGGATGACCCCATGTGTCGAACAGCTGGTCCGCTATTGATTGCAGTAGCTCCCACTCGTGCGCCTTGGACTGAGATCTGCTGAGACTGTCGCCAAGTCGTTGAGGACACCTGTAACGTGCACCGCAGAGAGAGTGATGTGCTGTTCTAGTGCCCAATACCAGACTCTCATCGCCTCCCTGCACAGCGGGTAAGAATGAGCGCCCCCTTGCTTGTTGATATAGAAGACAACCACCATGCTGTCCGTTTGAACCAGAAGAGAGCCTGGTATGAGGTCCTCCTGAAAGGCGTGTAGCGCACTGAGGACTGCTCGCATCTCTAGGACATTGATGTGAAGTTCGCGCTCCTCGGAGGTCCAAATGCCCTGCGTTTGGTGGGCCCCCAGGTGCGCTCCCCACTCCAAATCCAAGGCATCTGTTATAAGGGTCTGATTCGAGGGCTCTGGACGGAAGAGGACCTCTTTTTCCAAATTGGGTGGATCCATCCACCAAAGAAGTGTTCTCCTTACTGGCTCTGTGACTCTGACCATGTGGTCTAGGTCGTCGGAGCACTGATCCCACTGCACCCTGAGCATCCATTGTGGGATTCTCATGTGGAGGCGGGCCAGTGGAGTGACTGGAATGGCCCGCCGCCATGTGCCCCAGAAGTCTGAGGAAGGTCCTTGCTGGGACCTGAGGAGTTATTAGGACCGATCCGGCTATCTCCCGCAAGCGATCGCCCCTGTCTTGGGGTAGAAAAGCCATGCCCTGGACCGAATCCAGGACCGCTCCTATAAAGATGAGTCTTTGGCTGGGTTCTGGGGAAGACTTTGGAAGATTCACGGTGATCCCCAGGTCTTGGAAGAGAGTATAGGTGTCTCCGAGAGCTTGAAGCAGGTGTGACCTTGACGGGGCTGCGAGCAGCCAATCGTCCAGGTAAGGGAGGACATAATGCCCCTGACGCCCTTAGAGCTGCAGCCACTACTGCCAAGCATTTCATGAAGACTCGAGGAGTGGAGGAGAAGCCAAACGGAAGAACTCGAAACTGATAATGTTCCCCTTGGAAGTGGAACCTCAGGAACTTCCTGTGAGGGGGAAAGACCCCGATATACATATACGCATCTTGCATGTCTAGGGAGCAGAGCCAGTCTCCTTGGTGCAGCAGAGAAAGAAGTCCTGGAAGGGTCACCATCCGGAACCTTTTGTACTCTATATAAAGACTGAGAGAGCTGAGGTCCAGAATGGGACGAAGATCCTGAGTCTTTTTTGGGACCAGAAAGAACCAGGAATAATACCTTTTTCCCTTCTGCCGCAGGGGGACTGGTTCTATCACCTTTTTTTTGCAAGAGGGCCTGTATCTCTCCTTCTATGAGGGGGATATGAGAAGGAGGATATCTGGAGAACCTTGGTGGAGTGTCTGGAGGAATCTCCGTGAACTCTAGAGTGTGTCCTCTCCTTATGATGTCTAGGACCCATTTGTCCGCAGTGCTCGAGCTCTATCCCTGAAGGTAAAGGAAGAAATGACCCCTTACCACCTCCCCTGGAACCTCCGCTGGAGGAGGGGGGGTCAGAAGGGAGTCATTGGGCGGAGCCAGGTGTGGGCAGAGAGGCCTGGGAGGACTTGGGGCCACGTGGAGGAGCGCCTCCAGGCTGCTGGTTGCCAGCTCTCCTCCAAAAGCCACCTCTCTGGCCCTGCTGACTGCCATGGGTTTGACCACCTGAGGGCTTCCGAAATGGCCACTTACGCTGTCTCCGCTGGTCTCCACGGTACATTTGGCAGACAGACCAGATGGATTTGCCTGACTCTTGGAGGCGAGAGATGAGAGACTCCATCTCCTGCCCAAACAAAACGGTACCCTGGAACAGCAAGTCCCAGATGCCAGACTGCAGATCCTGGTGAAAGCCAGAGACCCTCAACCAGGCATGGCGCCTGAGACAGACACTTGATGCTGCCGCTCTGGCTGCTGTATCCGAAGTGTCGTACGAGACACGCAGAACATGTGTGCCTATGTCCGATTCCGATTTTAGAATGTCCAGAATCTCAGTCTTCTTCTCGGAGTCCGGCAAGGCATTTACCAGCTTTTGTCCCCGCTCCCAGAGTGCATTCTGGTACCGGACCATATGCATTAGGAAATTCAGGGATCTAATTGAACAGGTGGAGGCAGAATACACCTTCTTGCCCACCTGGTCCAAATAACGAAACTCCAGATATGGAGGCTGCGAGCTGAGGTGTTTGGGCTGCTTAGATTTATCATGAGCAGCCGTAATTACTGAAGAGTCCTCCTGAGGGTGTTAGGTCAGAAGTGATTCATCCCTCGGGGCTCTGTACAGCCTGTCCGATTTCTTTGGAACAGCCGGGACTGAAGCCGGATGCTTCCAGGTAATCTGGGTGAGGTCCTGGAATGTGTCCACCAAAGGAGGCACCACCAAGGGTTTAGGCTCCTTCTGCCTCAGGTACTTGGCCAATCTCCGGCGTTCCGAATCCAGGTCCTCCGTATCCCACTCACTGGAGTCCTGGATGTGCCTCATGACGTCCATGAAAGTAGGATCGTCAGGAGGCAAGCGAGCTGGTCCTTCTCTCCCGGGGAACCCCCGATTCCCGAAAAGGAAGAGGTAGAAGAGGATGAAGGGCTACTAGGTGTTGAGTAGCCAGACCTATCCCTGTGACTAGCCCCACCCGAACGTCGATGACTCACCAACCGACGACAATCACGGGACCGACAGCGGAGCGGAGACTGACGTCAGTCAGAGGACCGACGTCGGGAGCAGTCCTGCCTAACAGAACGGGAACAGGAACGGCTCCTGGTGCGAGACCTGACCCGGCTTCAGCTACCAGACCTGGTACAGCGCTCGTGATGGTCTACGGACTGTGAACGGGAATGAGCCTTGGGAGGAGGTGTAGGCGGTGGCCTCTCGGGGGTCTTCCT
The DNA here is from genome assembly GCA_016271365.2 of Neoceratodus forsteri. Lineage (NCBI taxonomy): Eukaryota > Metazoa > Chordata > Ceratodontiformes > Ceratodontidae > Neoceratodus > Neoceratodus forsteri. The sequence continues at coordinate 1,504,461,071 of CM057452.1, read as the reverse complement.
CAGCGAAGAAGCACCTCCTGGCTGTGGTTCACCCAAAGGGTCTGGAACCGGTGATGGGGCCAGCTTCGGGGGGGGGTCCGTTTCTGGACCTGCCCCCACCAGAAGGAAAAAAGATCCTGGAGCTTGTCCTTCGTAAAGATGGAGGCCACTTTCCCCGGAAAGGGAATATCCGGAACGTTGGCCCTGGAAGGAGAGCCCTCTGCACAGCCCTGGGGGGAGGAGGACTTGGGAGATGGAGACACAGCCCCTTCGCCGGCTGCACCTAGATCCATTACCCAGCATCGGTAAGGGGACCGATGACGGGGTACCGGCGGGGGGTGCCAGAATGTCCTTCGACTTTGAGGGTGTGCTTTTGACGGGCGGCGCCAAGGCCTTAGAAGGCAGGGCCGAAGCTTGTGCCTCCGAGGACTTAACAGTGACCATTAGCGGAGTCACCTTAGTCTTCGCTGGCCTCTCCCCTGAAGGCCCAGCCTTAGCTTGATCTTTGGATTTTGGATGCTCACCTGAGTCCGTCGAACCACGGGCTTTCTTGGGAGAGGGCTTCGAGCGGGAGTGAGACCGAGACCTGTACCGGAGCCGGGACCGACTATGGTCTTTTTCTGGGACCGCTTGGTTTTATCCTTTCGTTTCACCTTCTCCCCTGAGGTGTGCAGATCCATCTTTTTCTCAAGAAGGTACACCTTCAGGGCCTTCAGACGGTGGATCCGAGTCTGGCTGGTAAATTTCTGGCAGGACGAACAGGCCGCGGTGTCGGGCTCAGTCCCCAGGCAAATGACGCACTTCTTGTGGCCGCCCTTGGATGGTATATGGTGGCCGCAACCGCACTTGTTGACGTGGGGTTCCGAAAAGGAGACCGAGGACAGTGAAGACATACGTCGGTGACTAAAAACCGTCGAAAAAGTTGAAGAATTTGTTGAAAAAGGCTGAAAAACCTGAAGTTTTTTAGCTGGTACTGGCAAGCCAAGACCGATGAACTCTTCATGTGTGCGGGACGCGGCGGGAAAAGAACTGGGGTGGAGCTGGGTCCACCCCATTTTATACCAGGGCTGACGTTGGGACGGAGCTGACGTCGGGGGCTGTCCCTGCTGGGTACTGCTGGCTGAGAAGTTTTCCGGGGGGTCCTAGTGCCTGCGGCATAGTCCTTATTGTGATAGCCTGCTGCAAGAGCTCCCACTTGAAGTAAGATCAGCTGCTATCACTGCATATTGCCAGGAAGGGGGGGGGTTCCCTTGTTGAAGTCCATGCAGAGCACGGAGGAGGGATGGGACGAGTAGGTCTTTAAATTTTTTATAAAATTCAGATAGATAACCATCTGGGCCAGGTGCTTTAAGTGTTTTAACAAACTTTAGCCTTTGAGTGACTTCTGCTGCAGAAATCGGGGCTAACAATCTTTTCGCTTGTTCTGTGGGGATTCGTGGTATTGGTAAGGCTGCCAAGTAGGCCTCGTTCTGGCTGGGGAGACTATCCGATCAACTTTATATAAATCCTGGTAGTATTGTTTTAAGATTTCTCTTACCTCAAAAGGTCTCGTAGCTAGTCTCCCACTTTTAGGGTCTGACATGCTAGTAATGCATGCTTTAGCTTTATGTTCTCGGAGTTTCCTAGCTAAATTTCTAGTCCCTCCTGGGACTCCTTCATGATATCTTAGTTTTAGATAGAATAGCTGCTGCTCAGTTCTTTGGTCTATTAACTTCTACAATTTTTGCTTAAGTGTTCGGATATTTGACTTGATCAGGGGGTCCCCCTGCCTGGGCCATGGCCGCCAATGCAAAAGTTCTTCCTGCAATGCCTGTGTTTTAGTTTTCCTTCTTTTTTTTTTTTTTACTGAAAATCTGATTATATCTCCCTTGATATCCCAAATTATGGTGGGGGATATCTCAGGTAGTGAATTCTCCTGAAGGATCCTAGGAATGGCCTCTTTGACCATATCTATAAATTCTGGATCTCTCAAATGTGGGAGAGCCAAACACCACTGCGTCTGTTTATAAGTTGCCCCTAAGTTTATTTTTGCATATAGTGGAGCATGGTTGGACAAGAGAATCTTACACCATGCCACACATCACACAAATTGTCTATATGTTCTATTGTGATGAAAAAGTAATTTAGGCGGGCTTCAACCCCAGCATGTGGTGCTATATGGGTGTATTCTCTTTTCTTGGGGAAGCAGTGCCTCCAAGTATCAACTATACCCAAAGTGGGAACAGTATATTTCATATATTTTTGGAGTGCTGTTGCTCTGTGCAGATGTGCTTTGGATACATCCTGTATGGGATCTATTGTGGTGTTCAAATCATCCCCCATAAGAAGTTGCCCCTACAGTACTGACAGCAGGTGAGGAAAAACTTTACTGCCAAAGTTTTAGGTGAACCTGGGGAAAACAGACGGAGGCCAGCGTGACTGGCCTGGAGTATAATAGGCCAGTAACTATTGCATACCTGCCCTCTCTGTTAATTATGTATTTTTTTCAAATGGGACACCATTTTGTATCAGAATCATCACTCCCCGTCTCTTCCTCTTAAGGCAATCAGATTCAGCCGCCAGAGTAAATCCAAATCTTTGGAATTTCATATGCTCCTCTGAGAACATATGGGTCTCCTGCAGGAATATAATTTCTGGGCGATCTTTTTTGATAAATTGCAGGAGAAGGGATCTTTTGATCAGGTTGCCAATGCCATTAATGTTCAGGGATAAAATCAGGGTCTGCTTAGCAATAAGTAGGAAAGAGAGGTGTACTGTTTGTTAGGGATCTTCTCCCTGTTGCTGACACCCCATGTCTGTCATCACAGCAATAAGCTGTAAAGTACCTGGATATTTCTATTTCTATTACCTTAAACTTCACTGTGAGATCCATGAAGTTCACTGAGTGGGTCTGTATCAATAAATTCAAACAGTTGCTACTAGAACAAGTTACATCGATTAACTTAACTAACCACCAAATAAGGTTAAGTTGCATAACTCTGAATTTATGTATGATTAAGTTCTTTTTCAAACTTAATAAATTCTGTATATCAAAAAATTTATAAATGCACCGCCAACAGGGCGGTAGAGTTTGAAAACATACAAGACCAGCAGAATTTAAAACTATCCTGTCAGACTGCAAAAAACTGCAGCTCCCAAGGGAGGGAGGGAGAACATTCCCCTCCTATTCTGGGACTGCTGTTAGAGTCCCATGGGGATATGTCGAGGAAGTACCAGGGGCCCCCAGCACCACCAGAATAAGTTCTAGTGCTGCGGATTACCACGCCGAGGGAGACAAGTAACCAGAGGAGCCACATACGCAGTTCCCCACGATCTTGCATACTTTTTTTTAAACTTTATTTATTCATCCTACACCCCGGGCATCCTTCAGGAGTGCCCTCACGGATCTCCTCCCTACTCCCAACCTGAACCCCCGCATCTCCCCTGACTCCCTCCCTCGAACGACCACAGGCAGACCCGACCCCCGGTACCACCTCCGGGGCTGATTCCACCTTCCCTGTGGCTACTCTAACTGAGGGGCCTACCTGTAGTCGTCGGGGTCCCTCCGGAGGAGAATTTGGGCTATCTGGGCCGGTGTTGGGATATAGGAGAGGTCCACTGGGAGCCACCGTCATCTCACCGGCGTATAGGAGGCATTTCTCTTGTTTTTTCCCACCCCCGAGGAGCTCAGCTGGCACGGCAATGTAACGCCATAGCTCCGCCCTCCCCTTGGTATGTGCTGCGCTGCTCAGTCGGTGATTCCCCCAGCCACTGCCAGAGGCCGCTCCATGAGCGAGCATTTCCCACCCCCTTCCCCGAGAAGAGAGAGCAGTCCTCCAGATGCTCAATCTCTCCCCCCCCCCGCCGACTCCCCGCTCGTTCCCAAACCCGGGCAGCCGGCGTGGCGCGAGGTGTGTGTCCAGGCTGCACCCTCAGAGCCACTGGGCCGGCTCGATCTTGCACACTTGATGGCAGGAAAAACAAAAGTGAGGCAGCTGGGGCTGTCAACGACAGTTACTGGCTCCTGAGAACAGTGACGTACACACCAAGGTGCAGATACCATCACAAGAAGCCTTGATAACAAAGTTGCTTTTTTTCTTGTTTTTTTTCTGTAATTTCTAATTATGCCCCCTGTCTGCAACCCTCTCCTAGGCCTCTGGTCTGCCTGCAGGGTCCTGGCTCCTCCAGTTCTAAGACCAAAGAGTGGGGTTATACGGAGAAGACTGATTCTTGGAAGATACATAATCATCCTTTAATGAGTCTTTACTGTGCACCCTTGTAACCATAACATTTTAAATAAGATAAAAACTGATAAAAATCAGTTTCCAGCACAAATTACTAACCTACTGCTATAGTCTTGATATCAACCAGGTAAGCCAGCTTCTTGTTGTCCTCAACTCCTCTCTGCTTGCGCTCATTCAGACGAACACTAGAAACCAAATTCAACACAAATCATTTGAAGTACATAAGAGCACTGCATTTGCACACAATGAAAGATGTTACCACTACTGCCAAAATAAACAATATGGTTTCTCCTGCTATTTATTGTACCGTAAGAAGGAAGCAATATGGAATAATTATAAATGTTAATGTTAAAGGAGAATTGCACTGAACCTGTACGTTATTTTTCCTTGTAACATGGCAAGTAATGTTATAATAGAATGCAGGAATCAGATAGGTCTAAACGCAACCCGTGACACAAAACCAAGCAGGTATTAATTCTCTAGTAATGTCCGCTTGTCATCAGGAGTGCGCTTACTTAGAAAAGAGAGAGACAAATTAAAGAACTCGCTGTCAGACATGCCATTCTTCGTTTTTTTGCCATTATCTTGATTCCTCCCTATAGGTGGCGCTATTGACACACACAGGAAACGCTCACCCACTGTGCCTACATAGAAGTGGAGCGCAGTGTTTGTTGCTTACTTCCTTAGCATTCGCCCACACCATGGAACTCTGCAACGCAACGTAACGTAGCAGCATTCAGTTTAAAAAAATGCAGTGCTACTGGCCCTTCCTGCAGAGCCCCACCCGGTTCATTACACCGCGACGCAGACCCCGGTAACCAGAAACAGAGGCGTCGAACCAGATGGTGAGTTGGCCATCAACTAGAAAAGAGAGAGAGAGCGGATTGCAGCGGTGAGCATGAACACACAGAAAGAAATCTACTGTTACCTGATTAGTGATGTGTTAAGTCCTCATGTTCGTTTTTGTTGCCCGAATCAGTACTGCATTGTGGGTAAAGTATTAAGATTTGCATATATCGCCTTAGACAACTATGCAAATCTTTGTACTTTACCCTACATGCAGTAGTGAATCGGAAAGAAAAAACGAAAGGGATGAGTTAACGCATTACACTTTGTTCCAACAGAGAGATTTTTTAACCATGTATTTGCGATGTGTAACAAAACAGAACACCACAAAGTGGAAATTACAGTCATACTCAAAAGGACAGTCACAATATAAATCGGTAGAGAGTACTGAATGTGCATACACAGAATTCTACATGGAAGTCAACACCATAGAATGCTGTGTTACCTAATATTATCAATTTTTCCTCGTATATGTACCAAACCTATTTAAATCACAGCAGTCTTTTTCCCTGCACGTGCCACGTTACAAGCGCATTACTCCACTCCAAAGTCGGGCTCTACTAGGGAATTAATGCCTAGTTGGTGGTTGGAGGAACTCAGCCGCAGCCCCCCCAACCAGGCATTAATTCCCTAGTAGAGTCCTCCTTTGTTGTGGATTAATGCTTACATGTAAAAGTTGATTTTTAAGTACTAGTTCAAATTTTGTTACTGTTCCATCCATACAGGCTTTTAGTTATCCTATTGGGTATTTCTGAAATAAACACAGATAGTAAGTGCTATTTTAGAACTGTATGATGTAGTTTATGTCCCTTGTTCAGCTCTTCCATTGTTGAAAAAATGCATCCATGTTCTATTTCAGAACTCTTTGGTTGGAGAAGGGGACATAAACTACATTATAGTGTATAGTGGAGTGTTGTTCTGTATAGAATTCCATCCCTTTCAAAATGCTGTTCTACCACAGTTCCAAGGTCATGGAATGCTGTTCCACCCTACTGTGGTTGAACATCATTCTAGAACCTCTAGAGACTGCATGAGTCAGTTTCATTTTGAAAGCAAAAGAACTCACAAAACTCATTTTTCACACAGTACTATACACTATAAAAAATACAGGATGAGCAGCTCTATGCAGAACCAGTGTGTTTTGCCACCTCGGAGTTCTGATTCCCATGGACCTCTCGAGCTTCGCTCTCGAGGTCAGAGGGAATCAGAATCCCTCTGTGGCAGAACACACTGGTTCTGCATAGTTGCCCATCCAGTATACTCTATATACAGTTCTAAAATGGCACTCTTCACCAGACTGTTAAATCAGAAACAACCACCAAGGTCACCAATTGACAAGTATAGATGGAACAATAACATAATTTGAATATTTTTTTAAAAAACTTCTTCTACTGGAAAAAATGACCTTAAGGTTTAGCACAGTTCTCCTGTAACTTCACTCAGGCCACAGACAGTGCTCTATCCTCTGGCTACAGCAAGTGGTCTGCATTAACTATCCTTGCATTACAGACAGTGCTCTACATTAACTATCTTCCGGTTACAGCCAGTGCTCTACGTCAGCTACTACCTGGTTACAGCAAGTGCTCTACATAAAGTATCCTCTGGTTACAGCCAGTGCTCTACATAAAGTATCCTCTGGTTACAGCCAGTGCTCTACATTAGGTATCCTCTAGTTACAGCCAGTACACTATATTAAGTGTCCTCTGGTTACAGCTAGTACACTATGTTAAGTGTCCTCTGGTTATAGCCAGTGCACTATATTAAGTATCCTCTGGTTACAGCCAGTGCTCTAGATAAAGTATCCTCTGGTTACAGCCAGTGTTCTACATTAAATATCCTATGGTTACAGCCAGTGCACTACATTAAGTATCCTCTGGTTACAGCCAGTGCACTATATTAAGTGTCCTCTGGTTACAGCCAGTGCACTATATTAAGTATCCTCTGGTTACAGCCAGTGCTCTACATTAAGTATCCTCTAGTTATAGCCAGTGCTCTACATTAAGTGTCCTCTGGTTACAGCCAGTGCACTATATTAAGTGTCCTCTGGTTACAGCCAGTGCACTATATTAAGTATCCTCTGGTTACAGCCAGTGCACTATATTAAGTATCCTCTGGTTACAGCCAGTGCTCCACATTAAGTATCTTCTGGTTACAGCCAGTGCTCTAGATAAAGTATCCTCTGGTTACAGCCAGTGCTCTACATTAAGTATCCTTTAGTTATAGCCAGTGCACTATATTAAGTGTCCTCTGGTTACAGCCAGTGCACTATATTAAGTATCCTCTGGTTACAGCCAGTGCTCTACATTAAGTATCCTCTGGTCACAGCCAGTGTTTTACATTTGTAACATGGCACTAAAGATAGTAGTGAAATGGAGACATCAGAGTGGTTGAAAGGCATCATCTGACCAAAAGCGAGCGGGTATTAATCCAGCAGTAGAGCCCGCTCACTAGTGCATGATAGAGAAGGAGAGTGCGCCTCGTATTGTGAACGCGGAAGATAGACAGACTTGAGTATATGGTTTCAAGTGCCTCGGTGTCACTGTGTAAGCTTACCTGTAGATGGCGTTGCGGGTGGATGAGTGGCACAATTTTTACGGGCATGTAGCGGAACAACGGACAAGCTCGGGCAGCCTGACAGCGAGCAGGTGAGGTGGGTAACAGCAGCAGTAGTTGACAAGAAACGTTTATAGCCCAGATATGAGTCTTGGCATCAACAGAGACAGACAAGTAAATCAAAAGAAATTAGTGTGTCCATATGTCTTAATGGTACTCGTTAGTTTTACAAGTGTCCCAGCATGCACCGGTGTAATGCAGGATCAGGACACAAAATAGTCGCAGAAAGGAAAAAAAACTGTCATTACGTATGACGAATGGGCACTGTAGTTCACTTTTTCAAACAGGAATATTGCATCCTGCACCTTTTCTGAAAGTCCTCCACACTATATAAATAGCAGTGTGTGGTAGAACGCGAACGCACACGTTTGTCGACGAGAAGAGTGTGCAGCTATCTACAAAGTGCAGGACAGTTGTGGAAATATTATTAGACATCCCCCAAAGCATACTGTACTGTTAAGGGACAGAATATTTACGCAATATCTATCTTGCACTTGCCACGTTAGAAGCGCATTAATCCCCTCCAGAGTCGGGCTCTACTGGTGGATTAATACCCGGTGGGTAGTTGGAAGCACTCGGCCTGTGGCCTCATGCACCACCCCACCCCCATCCCACCCTACTCGAGCATTAATCCACCAATAGAGCCCTCCTCTGTCGGGGATTAATGCTTACTAAGTATCCTCTGGTTACAGCCAGTGTTCTACATTAAGTATCCTCTGGTTACAGCCAGTGCTCCACATTAAGTATCCTCTGGTTACAGCCAGTGCTCTAGATAAAGTACCCTCTGGTTACAGCCAGTGTTCTACATTAAGTATCCTCTGGTCACAGCCAGTGTTCTACATTAAGTATCCTCTGGTTACAGACAGTGCTTTACATTAACTATCCTCACAGCCAATGCTCTACATTGACTATCATCTGGTTCATGAAAATGACAAATTCGGACTTCCAGTGATGTCACGGAGCTGTTCGTCAGCTAAACTCAGGGGCTCCCAGCCTAACTGCCCAAAAATCAACAAAATAAACAAATTGTTAGCCGGCCTGGTGGCACAGAGGGTTGAGGCAGTGGCGCCTTACCTCAGCCCATGCCGGCGACCCGGGTTCAGGAACGGACTCAGGACGTCGGCGACTGGCAGATGAAGGAGAGGATCGAGCACCTGTAGGACAGCTCTCCTCTCCTGGGGTGGGTAGTGGGTTGTTGCCGCGCCGCAGCGGCCTCTGGTGGAGACCAGGAGCACTGCCGACGCACGCAGGAGGGATCAGCAAGAAAAGCGGAAATACCGCTACATGGCAGCCGGATGACAGCTTCCCAGCTCTCTGAGGCCATCCAGGTCCTACCGAGCTCTCCGTCTCAGCAGCAGCCCCGGGGTTAAGTGTTGCGCTGGTCTGTCCCCCCTTGGCTGGTGCTTTCCCCCTCGGAGAAGAGGGACCCATTTGGTGAAGGGTTATGCTGGGTCACCCTGGGGGCTGGCTGTGATTTGAGGCGGAGGCTCAGAGGATGGATGGGTCGGAGGTCAGCCTTGGTAAGCCCGGAGTGGCTGCCGTGGAACATGTAGGGGCCAAAAGAAATAACACACAAAAAAAAAAAATAAACAAATTGTTGTCAAAATGTTAAAAATGACAGATAATGGATGAAAACAAGAGCGATCAAGTACATCCAGACAAAAAACTGTTCATGATGACGAGGATGGTACCAGATTACAGCAGCAGAGCAGAAATCCAAGCTGCAGCCTTTCACCAGCAAGCATGGCTGACACTGAAAAGGAGGCCGAGCACCTTTCCTGGTCCTGTTTTGAGAAGCTGTTTAAAGAACTAAAAGCAATGCAAGCTGAGAATAAGCAAGAATTTAAACAGCTGAACCAAAAACTAACTGGACTGGAACAGTGAACTGAAGCAGCAGAAGAGTGAATATCCAATACAGAAGACTGCAACGTACAACTCGGCCTCGCAATGCAGACACTATTGCACCAGACAGCCCAGCTTCAAGGAAAATGCACTGACCTAGAGGGCTGCTCTAGGAGAGAAAATTTAAGAATATAAGGCCTACCAGAAGGATTGGAGACTGGCCAGATGGTTGATTTCATATCCGATCTGCTAAGTGACATCCTACAACTACCTTCAGGATACTAGCTGGGGATAGAAAATGCGCATCGAACACTATCACCAAAGCCTATGGACCCTTCAGCCCGACCCAGGTCCATAGTTCTAAAATTTAACAGCTACAGAATTAAAGATGTGCTGGCAAGAGTTTGGCAGAACAAAGAAATCACATACCTATCAGCATGCCTCTTCTTCGACCACGATTATCCTCCTGAGGTACAGCGCCAGTGGCTTATGTATGGGGACATCTACAAAGTTTTAAGATCGAAAAACCTAAGATTTAATACCCCCTTATCCAGAAAGGCTAAGGGTCTTTTGGCCAGATGGAGTGAAGATTTATCAAAACTCAGATGAAGCAAAAAGGGATTTAGTTGAAAGAGGCCTTTTATCGGAGGATCAGCTCCCAAAAACTCCAATTCCCAGCAGGCAATAAACACGGCGATGATTGGCAGGTCGCACTAACAGGAAAGAAGAAGGGATGCAACTCCCAATTGACCTCTACAACTGCGATGCAGGCCATTCGCCGACTGCTTCAGCAACTACAACACACCTTGGATAAGCAGAAGAAAAACACATAAAGCAATTCTGGACCTAGATAATGTTGTTTGATCTCTGCCTACTTTGTCGAGCTGTTGATATCAAGCAAAGATGGAAGCTCTACGACAAACTTTCTGTACTGCATAACTTTACCCTATTTCTCCAGAGTTTAATGGAACTTTAATTCTTTTGTTTTTCATCTAAACTTCTTATTTTGGATTTGCTTGCTTGGACTGATCTACCCTTGTTCAAGTTTCAGTGTAGTGTGTAATATAAAAACTCACCCCGTAATGTGTGCATGGACAATCGCAGTGGTAAAGAGCATTTTCACGCAGGAGTGGATAAGCTAAATACCTGCCCACAGTGACTTCACCTGATTTGTTGGCTTGAAAATAAGTAAAGCAAGTGGGAAACAATGCCATTTAGTGAATCTTTCAAGTTATGAGATACTCATCATCTCATGGTTCCCACGAGGGAGGGCAGACTATCAGGAGTGGGGAGGGGGAGGTGTTTAGCAAGAGCAAGCACAGTTTAGCATAAACAAAATTTTACAATGTTGGAAATGAAAATAAATTTGACAGCCTATGTACTACTGGGGTAAAAAACAGAAAGGGCAGGGGCTGGGAGAGCCCAGTCATTAGGTACCTTCGTATCTAGCTTTGATCAGCTCAGCCACCTGAGATAGGTGTGCATTCTGTGACGATCACACAGGTTCTACCTTGAGCAGACCAGGAGCCATCAGACACCAACTTAGGCTCCAGGGGAAGGTTACCTTTGTAAGGGTGACATATGAACTCCTCAAACCAGTACCCCTTAGTTTAAGGAGGGAACTGGTTCTCAAGAACCCTACTTGTTTGAGGTTCTCCACCCATGGAAGCATCCACAGTTTATTTGGTTTAAGAGTTTATAGTTTTAAATGTTACTCCAAGTTCTGAAATTTGCTGTTTGGTATGGATACTGAGACTTAGATAATGTGAAATGTTACAAGAGCACAGTCATATGGAGGTTTCAGAGGGATGTTGTAGTTCTATTCCAGTATGGTCACCTTGACATAAAAGACAATGGATAAGTCAGAGGTAACAGTTTTATCTTACAATGTTCATGGACTCACCCACCCTATCAAAAGGAGCAGGGTCCTATCTTTCTTTCGAAAATCAGGAGCAGCGATAATTTTATTACAGGAGACTCATCTGAACCAGGGGGAGCACGAAAAGATCAAAACGTTTGGGTATGGCACAGTCCTATATTCTTCTTATAAGACTGGGAGGAGAAGGGGAACAGCGATTTTAATACCCGGCCGAATAGCTTTTGAGATCCGGGACACACATATCAATAAGGATGGGAGATATGTTTTATTAAAGGAAATGTACAACGTACAGATGGTCACCTCCGTGTCAGTTTATGCTCCTCCAGGTTCTGATTTCTCCTTTTACAAGAAGCTTCTAATGAACGTAACAGAGTGGGCGGAGGGCCTACTGATTATAGGGGGAGACTTAAATTTACACTTAAACCCTGCTTTAGACACCACCTCAGTAGTTAAGAGACCGGAAAACAAAGTAGCCAAGCAGGTTGGGTTATTATTAGCTGAACTTGGATATGTGGCATTAGCTAAATGGAAATTCTAGGCAATACACTTATTATTCCCACTAGTTCATACTCGGACCTCTGGGAAAACCTCTTTTGTTATCCCTAGAGCTAGGACCTCTCACGGCCAAAGAGCCTTCAGCTTTAGGGCCCCCTCCTGGTTCAACACACTGCCCCCCTCATCTCCAAAGCTCCAACTATATCGTGCTTCAAAACTTCCTTACGTAACTACCTTATTAACACCCGAAGCTGTAATTGCCACTAGTCAAAGCCGTACTCAATACTTATGACAAAGCTTACTACTAAGCTGCTAAGGACAACATAACTCTGGTATTGTTTGCATCAATCCTACCTGTACCAGCTTGTTTGTATCTATGTCTTACGTTACTGTTAATACTGTGTTGTACTGTTATACTGTGTATTTTCATTTGTCTTACTGTGACAAGGTACCTTTGTAAATGAGCCTATGGCTCAAAGGTTTTCCAAACTGCTGTTTAAATAAATAAATAAATAAAATATTCGCAGTCACACAAAATATATCCAGACTAATTTTCGGTCCCAAAAGAATTGCAGAGTCTCTGCAGCTCCACATGGATGAGGGTCATGGTATTATCTGACCATTCCCCAATTTACTTAAAACTGCCTGTTGGGCCAATTAGATGATCCACCTTTTGGAGGCTTAATGGGTCCCTACTACAGGATGAGAAAATCTGGAAAACTATTGTTGAAACTATAGAACAAACTGTGCAGGATAACACAGCCCTTGATATATCAGCTGCACTTTTATGGGATACAATCAAGGCAGTTATTAGAGGCAAGTTTATAGAAATTTCCTCCAGACTTAAAAAAACAGAGAGATGCCAAAAAGGCAACCCTGCAAAAGCAGATTAGGGAATTAGAACTATTGCAGCAACAAAAGTTAAACAGGGAAAGAGGTAAACTATTTAGTAAATTGAAAAAGGAACTATTAACTATACTAGATTACCAGATGGAACAGAAACTACTTTACCTACGGCAGCACTACTACAAAGTGGGCCCTCGGGCTCTCAGGATGCTAGCTACAAGACTGCATCAGCAAAGGGCCAAGGCCAGTATCCCAAAGACAGTCCACCCAAAAACTAAACAGTGGCATTACCAGGTAGACCAAATAGCGGAGGCATTCCGTGTTTACTATGCAGATCTGTATAGCAGGGGGCCTCACCCACAGACTTAGAAGTAGAGAGTTTTTTTAGCTCCCTTACACATCCTTAAGCTATCCTTGGAGCACTAGGAGGCTCTGTCCTCCCCATTTAAAATTGTGGAGGTACACTCTGAAATTAAACAGCTTAGAACTGATAAGTGTCCAGGAGTAGATGGCCTCCCCAATTAATTTTACAAGCCATTTAGGGATACAGTGTCGCCACTATTACTACAGGCTTTTAATTGGGCTTGGTCAGAGGAGGGAACTGCAGCCCCGTCCTGGGGCCCAGGCAATATTTCTGTCCTTCCAAAGCCGGCCAAGGACCCCACACTTTGTCCTTCATATAGGCTGATCTCTGTGTTGAATAAAGACTTTAAAATAGTTGCAGGGCTTTTGGCCAGAAGACTGGAGATGATCTTACCATCTATAATTCACCTAGACCGAACAGGATTTGTCCCAAGTTGCCAAACAATGGATAATATAAGGAGATCAGTGGACATTATTGATCACCTGACCTTGACAAAACAGCCAGCATATTTAACGAGCCTAGATGTAGAGAAGGCTTTTGATCAGGTATCGTGGTCCTTCCTGCAGGGTGTCCTGGCCGGCTTCAGATTCCCCACAGTCTTTCTTGAGTTTCTTTCCAAGCTATACACTGCCCCATCTGCATATATTAGAGCTGATGGTTACATCTCTGATCCACTACGACTCCACAGGGGAACTAGGCAGGGTTGTCCCCTCCACCCTCCCCATTCGCAATGTATATAGATCCCTTGGCCAAAAGCATTAGAATAATCAGCAGAATAACAGGTATGGAATTTGGGGGCTCCCATCACAAACTGGCACTATACGCAGATGATATTTTACTTTATTTAACCAACCCAGAAGACTCCTTAAAAAAAGTATTTACACAGATTCAAATATTCTCTAACTTGTCAGGGTATACCCTTAATTGGTCAAAGACGGAGATGTTAGACTTTTTCACGGAAGTCACACAAGTAACTAAACAAAAATATCCCATGAAATGGGATCTGGATGTAATAAAATACCTGGGTATCCGATTAGGCTGTAAAGCCTCAGATTTGTTTACTAACAACTCTCTTCCATTAGTCAGGCAAATTAAAACAGATCTCCAGAGATGGTCTACGATTTCACTTCCCCTCTGTGCTAGAATCCAAGCAGTAAAAACAAATGTATTACTTAAGATTTCTATACTTATTTCAGGGTGTTCCATGTCTGGTAACCCAAAAAGAGCTAAGAAGCTGGCAAAGAATGATCCTTGACTTCATCTGGGCTCATAAGAGACCTAGGGTAGTGCAGCGGGGTGCTGTATCTCCCAAAGGCGGAGGGAGGATGTGCCTGCCCAAATCTAAATGGATACTGATTAGCTGCCCAAATGAAGTTTGCCTTACTGTGGGCTCATCCCACTGGCAACAGATAGAATTACAGAAAATGGAAGGGCACCCCCTATCAGCAATAATATTTCAACCAAACTGGAAAACCCATCTTCCTCCCTCCTCCTGTACGAGCATCAAAGCCACACTTATGGGATGGGAGAGAGGCATTAAAACGGGACATACTGCACGCAGCACATGGCAGTTTGTCTGGTGGCACTTCGACCCTTCTTTTTTACCTGCTCAACATGATTCATGATTCAAGAAGCAAGCAGATAAGAGTCTGTTTGCCCCATGGCAACTCCTTCAAAACAATACAGTACTTACTTTTGAACAAGTAGCTAGCAAATTCTCTTGCTCCCCCCTCAGAGTTGTTTCACTATTACCAATTGAGGGATTATATTAACTCCAAACTGAGAAGTCTAGTGGATTGTGATGATCCCCATACATACCCTAGAATATTTGAATCAATTTGGGGCTCCCCTCATGGTAAATGGGCTATCATCATGCTATATTTAAATTTTATAGCAGATCAGGCCTATAACATACAAGCCATTCAAAGAAATTGGCAGCATGAATTGAATTTGAGATTACAGGCCTAAGAGTGGAGTCAGATCTGGAAAGCTATTTGGCAAACTTCTTCCTCACCAATGTGGCAGGGATTTTGGTGGAACCTAAAAATTAGATTTTCATTCCCTCGAACAGACAACGGCATATGGCCCAAAGGACACATGCGGAATGCTGGAGGAAATGTGGGGAAAGGGAAGCAGACTATGCCCATAGTTTCTGGGCATGCCCATCCATAACACACTATTGGAATCAAATAATACACCATCTAAAAACATTATTCAGCATCACAACAGATCTGGGGACAGAAAATTTGATTATGGGCCTAGCACCACCGGAAATTGTAGGCAAAGGGGGGCACTACCTATGGGCAATATTAGCCGCAGTTCATAAAACAATCACTAAAAAGTGGCTCCAGGGAACCCCATCACAATTAATGGGTAGAAACAGTCCAGCAGATGCAGACCATGGAAAGAGTCACCTTTATGGTTCAGCGTAAAAAATACCAATTTAATAATAGGTGGACCAGATGGGATGTGTACAGGGATACAGTCTCAATATAATTAATTTTGACTTCCCACCAAGTCTCAATGTCTTTTCTTGTTTATACTTACTGTACCTATCGAAATATTTATTTTAATGTAAAGTAGAACCACACAAATGAAATAAGTTTAGATATTTTTATCTGTGTACTAGGACTTTATTTTTTAACTATGTCTCCATGTATTCACTGTTGGATTTATTTTCTTTTTGTTTATTTCTCTTTATTCGAGACTGATTTGAAGTCTCATTAGTTGTTCTTAGCATTTTTACTATCGTTCTTAGCTGTAATGCTTATACAGAAACAGAATATGATTACAAAGGAATTACAACTGTAAGAAACAAAAAACGAAGTATTACAAGTCAAAAAAGTTTTAATGTTTTGTATGTATTATGTAATTTTATCAATAAGTATAAAAAAAAAAGAAAATAACAAACTCACCATAATTCTTTTTTTAATTTTTATTTACTATGCTTTTTGCTGCCAGCCGCTCGTCCCATCAGCGCCAGCCCTGAGCACTTGCCTCACTCCCCGATCGCCTTGCCCCTGCAGATACCCACTGGCTTGCCCCCCTGGGCGGGGCTATGGCACCGAGCAGACCCATTTACAATGGGAGAAGGTGTCGGCGAACTGACTTTTCCTCCCTAGCCCCCCTCCCATGGCAGGGTTCAGGGCCTGGTGGTGCCGCAGGGCTGTAATTGGTCGGCAGAGAGCTATGGAGGCCAGGTGCCGGGCAGAATTCATCTGTGGCAGCTGACAATTATTTTCTGGGCTACCCTGGGGACAGGGACGTGCAATGATGTCCAGCGTCCGCCCTGCCCCCCCCCGTTGCGTGCTGGCACCGGTCACCTGTGGTTATCCCAGCCTCTGCAAGGGGTCCATCAGGCACTGGATACTTTACCCTTCCCTCCTACCGGAGAAAAAGTGTAGTCTGTGGGATGCTCAATCCTTCTCCCCTGGTCAGCTCTCCGACTCCCCGGGTCAGTTCCCAAACCTGGGTCGTCAGCATTACAAGCGGAAATCCAACCACTGCGCCGGCGGGCCAGCTGTAAACTCACCATAATTCTTGATCTTCTTGGACCTTCTTCACCATTGATTTACACTGCTGGGTTCAAGCTGGAGGTGCTGGACTTCTGCAGGAGCCAAACATCTTCAGGTAACAAGGCTAGTAAGCTGCATGCATGTGCGGCATCGAGAGACTAGCTCATGCTGCATAGCCTATTTCGGCAATGGCCCTCAACTGCCTCATATTACCTTTTTCACCAAGAAGGTGCAGCGTAACTTAAGTAAACAACTAACCTACTAAGGGCATAAATAGCCCTTTGGACCCATGTAAGAAGGGTCAACAACAAGAAAGGAAAATTACGTACCTACCGTAATTCTTGATCTTCTCTTGTATCTTCACCATTCATTACTTCCTGGGTGTAAGCCGGAGGCGCGCACCCGTCACGGGAGCTTTTTTTTTTTTTTAAAGTTGCCTAACGGCCCCGCCCTCGAGAGCGACATCATGCGTCATGCGCGAGGGGCGGCCGTTAGTAGCTACCGACTCCTCCTCCAACTCAGTTCTGTGAGCCGGAGAGGCAAAAGTGAAAGCAGAAAATATAGATAGCGAGGCAAGATAGCCGAGGGATAGCAAAGCAAGGAAGAATGAACTGAAAAGGAATAAGCCGATGGAGGAAGGACAGAGGAGATAAGAACATCCCTAGCCTAGGGAGTGCAGGGCCTCCTTACCTGGGCGACTCTAGGAGGAGAGATGAGTAAGGAAATGAGAAAACAGAAGAAGAAGAAGAAAGAGAAGAGAGAGATGGGATGTTGAAGGGACCAGAAGGCCCAACGAGCATAGTTAGCTTGTAGCTGAAGGCTCGACTAAAGGGGAAGCAAGAATCCCCGGAGATAGAGCTGAAGAGAAGGTTCACCGAACCCGCTAGACAGACTCAGGAGGGCATAGTCCTCATCTTCAACATGCCATTAGCCTTGACACCCACCTCGGCCCTGGCCGCTGGAGGGCCTTAAGTGGAGGGACAGCCGAGGTGGGAAGAATAAAACCTCAGCAGCATGAGAGCTGCTCAGGGGTTTAGAATAGAAAATGTAAGCCTTTCAGGCGCTTCAAGATAGAAATGGGACTCAGACTGACTGGCTAAGGCCGGGCAAGGCTTAGGCTGGCTAAAATTGGATATGGTCAGCAGAGCTCTTACTGTAAAAATTGTCCAGGAGGATACTTAAAGGAGAAACCACTAGCAAAACAGCGAGAGGGATAGCCTACCTTCTCATTTGCTTTCTTGTTTGATTTCTCCATTTTTTTTTTTTTTTTAGTAGATGCATGACCCAGATACCAAGATGCCTACAGCAGTCGGAGAGAGTTCCCCAGCATTTTTTTTTTTTTTTTTTAAAGAGAAAGGAACAGACGTACTGCTCCTCTGCTCTGCAAGATAAGAATAGAGGGGGGAAACAGATTTCAGGGCAACTATCTGAACACGGGATTGCAGGATCAAAACTGAATAGCCTGAGCCAGGCCAAAAAACCCCAGAGGTATCGTGCCATAAGAATAGCAAGAGATAGTTGTGCAGTCTGATCGCCAATGCAATCCACGAGATGGCCCATGAATCTTAGAGTAAGTAATTTTTCTGGATTTTAGAACCCCCCCCCTCAAAAAAGATTTTTTTTTTTTTTTTTACTTTTGTCTTTTTTTTTTTTTTTTGGAAAATTTAAGGAAATTTTCCCTATATTTCATATAAATGCAGAGAGAGGAAGGAGACGGGAGGTGGAGAAGCCACAGGAAGAGGCACTGAGGGGATGGTGGGCGGGTGTAAGTAATGAATGGTGAAGATACAAGAGAAGATCAAGAATTACGTAGGTAAGCACTTTCTCATCTTCCCTTGTCAATCTTCACCATTCATTACTTCCTGGGTGAGTACCAAGCTCCTCTTCCCCTGGAGGGGGAAGAGGCCATACCCTGAGGGAACAAGACCCCCAGCCTTCTGCTGGTGAGAAACAGAAGGAGAAGACCCTGGCTTATTCAGAAAGCCTAAGAGGGAGAAGAGCTAGGAGGTGCCTCCCGAGGACGAGGAGACGGAGGGAGCCCCTGTAAAAGTCTCCTAGCTCTGGAAGAGAAAAGACGGGTTCCCCGGAAGGCGGAGCGAATCACCCTACGCCGGGCCAGGGGTGACAACCTGGAAAGACGGCCATGCCGTCTCGCCTGATGCAGATCGCTGTCCCGCAAGCCTGGAAGCCACCTCATTAGGCGCCGTAAGATGCCCTTGCTTGTGTCTTGCCAGCTCCAGGCCTACCGCTGAGAGGGCAACGGCTTGTCTGGTTTGTTCTGCGTATCAGGCATAGATGCCAGCAGCTGGGACATCATCGACTACAGATGCCGCTGTAGGCAGCGTGGTGAGCCTGATGTGATGCAATACAAGCACTGCACGAGCAGAAGAGAACACTCTTAGCGCTTCAACGGCCAGAACTGGAGAGAGTCCAACTGTGGGCGGTCGTAGCCAGGCAACGGGCGCCCAGAAGGAGTATCCAGGTATACCAAACCTGAGGACGGGTTGGGAAGGGAACCTAGAGACTCAGAGGGGCACAATACCCACGCTGGCAGTCCCGGGCTGGGGAAGAAGCGCAGGGACTGCCATGACCGGATAGACGCCTCCCGGAAGGGATAGGCCAGGAAGGTACCACCAGATGCTGGGCACTGAACTCACCAAGGAATTCACGCTGGCCCCTGCTCGGGTATTGTCTCTTCGAACGAGGGAAATCCGGAGATCCCTCACCATCCTCGAGAGGAAACGCTGATATTCTGTGAAATCAGCATCGGAGGACAGATGAGCAGGGGTCCTCTCCCTCGGAGGAGGGAGACGAGGATGATGGGGAACTGAATGCCCAGAGGATTCCTGGCGGTGGGAGAGCCGAAAGACCCGCCTCATGCATGTACCTAACGATGAGGGAAGGCCGCAGGAACTCCTGAACTGCTCCCAGGATAACGGACCCGTGAGGGGCCGACATGGCCTGGGAATGGGGGTGGTGAAGGCAGAGAGATGGGAGAGGGGCACCTCCGCGGAGGCAACTGCTCTCTGCGAGGGCTCTGGAATCCGGGGAAAGGAGCCCTGGAGAGGGGGATCCCGGAAATCAGACCAGGCCGCAGAACGGAACTCTGGGGAAGCGGAGCCTGGAAGAGCCCTGGGGGAGAACCTCCCCTGTGACGACGCCGGGACTGCATGGATCCAGAAGGGCAGTCCGCACAAACGCCGCCGAAGGACACCCTAGAACCCTGGAGGGAGGGGCGAGGCTCTGCACTTCGGCTCCTGGCCACCCCCCCTGAGGTGGCCAAGGAAGACCGAGCAGCAGACCCTGCCCTCGACCCCTCGGACTCAGGAGAGGGCCCTCCTCCCCACCACAGCAGCCCCCTGTCCTAGAGAGAGTGACAGCACCCTGCAAGGCAGCTGTCACTGGCCTCCAGAGAGGGAGCCTCCCCGCCACCCCGCTCCTGCCCCCAGGGGCTCCCCGCCACCCCCAGCCGGGGAACCCTCAGGAACGTAATGAAAGGGGGACAGAGGAGGGCCCGGCGCCACCTGGCACCTCTAGCCACCGGGACCCAGACTCGAAGAGTGGGGTGCCAGGATGGGTCCACGTTGAATCATCGCCTCCCGAGGAGGACTCAGACCAGCGGACCTCAATGCTGGCTACCCCAGGGGTCTCTCAGGCTACGGGCCGCCGAACGCCCCGGTACCGCGGGAGGTGCCGCCGCCCTCACGCTGCAGCAGCCAGGCCTAGTTTCCGCGATTTTTAACGGCGCCGGCGAAGCCGGGCGCCGCCGGAGGAAGGGGACCAGCCCACGGTGCCGGGCGTGTCGGAAGGCGCGGCGACGCTGGGCCGCGCCGCTTCGTCCATCGACGCCGCTAACGGCGCCAAGGCTCAAAGCGTACCGCAACGGCGCTGCCTGATTACCGGGCGCCGCGAACGGCGCTGATCCAAAGCGCACCGCCAACGGCGCCGCTTTGATCACCGGCGCTGGCGAACGGCGCTGACTAAAACGGTGCTGTGAACGGGCGCTGCCCGACACCGGCACCGCGAACGGCGCCAGGATCAACGCGCGGAAGCGCGCGAGGGTCCACCCGAGCTAGGCCCAAAAGACGCAGGGCCTCGCCAATGGGGAGCTTGCACCTCCAAGAGGTGACTGCCGAGGGCGGTGTCGGGCGCTCGCCCCGAAGGGACTACTACGCCCCGACACCGCAGAAGGGCCTCCTCGGCAAGAAAAGACGAGGAGACCCTCCTCCTCAGATCGTATAGGCCCGGAGGGACCCGGGAAGGGCCTAGAGACCTTACCTGAGAATCCTTGAGCGACGCCGCCTCCGGTCGGCGGGCTTTGCCGAGCTTGAATGCGCCTGGACTTCGAGGACACGGGCGGTCCATGGAGAAACAGGCGCCGCATACGAATCCATGTCATGGTTGGGTCCCAGGCAACGAAGACAAACGCTATGCCGGTCCGAGACGGAGAATGCCGCCAGTAACACCGACGATAGCGCGCCTGTTTTCAAACACGTTTAGCTCTCGACCCGGACATAACGAAATCAAGAAAAACAGTAGGAAAACACACCGCGCCGCTTTAAAAGGAAAAAGAACGGTCTTACCGAACAAGGCCGAGTGTGTGGAAAAGAGGAGTCGCTGACGCAGTGGAGAATGGACGCCCGAAGCAGGTGCTGCCTCTCGACGGGCGGAGAAACAGAACTGAGTTGGAGGAGGGTGGGTGCTACTAACGCGCCCCTCGCGCATGACGCATGATGTCGCCTCGAGGGCGGGGTCATAGGGCAACTTTAAAAAAAAAAAAGCTTCCGTGGACGGTGCGCCGCCTCGCCTACACCCAGGAAGTAATGAATGGTGAAGATTGACAAGGGAAGATCAGTGTCATCACAGCCCAAACTGAAACAAGGGAGGTGAAGACCAAGAAGAAGAGAAAATGAACTTGGGGATCGTTGGAGGGCATGTGAATCAATGGTGAAGATGAACCAAAAAGATCGAGAATTACAGTGAGGATATAATTTTCATATCTTCCTGGACCTTATCTTCAGCATTGATTCACACTGCTAGGTTAAAGTACCATGCTCAGACAAACATCCCCCAAAGTAGGGCAGTAGGAGATGGAGCTCACTCAGAAGAGAAGTCCATTAAGGACTGTCCTACCAAAGGAAGCATGTTGCCTGGCACGGACATCCAGGGCATAGTGGTTGATGAAAGTATGCACTGAGCTCCAAGTAGCCATTTTGCAAATATCAGCAATGGGGACAGAGCGGATTTCTGCCAAGGACGTTGCAGCCGCTCTGGTGTAGTGGGCACGAACGTGACCTTCCAATTTGACTTGCGTCATAATTGGCAGTGGCGAAGGCAGACCACTACCCAAGCAGAAATGCATTTGATTGTAATCAGCTGACCTAGTCGGTTCAGGGTGAAGGAGACAAAGAGCTGCATGGACTGATGGAAGTCCTTAGTTCTATCGATGTAGAACCTGAGAGCTCTTGTAACATCCAGAGAGCAGAGCGGCATTCTCCCTCATTCTGGAAGTCAGGAAAGTATGTAAGCAGCACCAAAGGCTGGTTTAAATGGAACTCCAAAACCACTTTGGCAAAAATTTGGGGTGTGTGCAGAGGACCACCTTGTCTTTATTGAAGACGGTGTAAGGAGGGGGCACCAGGTCAATACGGCGCAGGAAAAAATGGCACGGGCAAAAACAGCATTGCATGGTCACTACAAAACAGTGTGGTCTGAAATTGTGCTAAATTAAATAAATAAACTTCGAAACCATGCACACTGTTAACATAGAAACATAGAAATTTGTCACCAGAAAAAGACATCATGGTCTATCTAGCCTGCCCAAGTTCCCCCTTCTAGGAAGACCTCCGCCCTCCATTTTCTATCTGCCCCTGTTGGTTAGGTCCATGTACGTATCCCAAGCATTTTTAAATTTGTCCACTGAATCAACCCCCGCCACCCATTCCGACAGTCTGTTCCATGATCCCACCACCCTCTCAGTAAAGAATCTCCCCAATGTCACCTTTAAATCTGCCCCCCTCCAGTTTTAATGCATGACCGCTAGTGGATTTGTTCTCACTCAATCTGAAGATGTTACCAACTCTCACCCTGTTTAAACCTTTCAAGTACTTGAAAGTTTCAACCATATCCCCCCTCTCCCTCCTCTCCTCCAGTGTGTACAGGCCCAGCTCACCGAATCTTTCTTCGTATGACTTCTCCTGCAGCCCACTCACCATCCTGGTAGCCCTTCTCTGGACCCTCTCCAGCCTGTCCTTGTCCCCTTGTAAGTATGGCCTCCAGAACTGTACCCCATATTCCAGATGTGGTCTGACCATGGTCTTCTACAGTGGCATTATCACCTCCCTTCTCCTGCTTGTAAAACCCCTTCCTACGCATGCCAACATTATGAGTGCCTTCCCCACTGCCTTTCACACTGACTCTGAACTTTCAGGCTGTCTGAAATAGTGATTCCCCAGGTCCTTTTACTGATTTGTTACCTCCAGTTCTCCCCCCCCCCTCCAAGCCAGTATTTTGCCTTTGGGTTTTTACACCCTATATGCATAATTCTGCATTTTTTTGCATTAAATTGCAGCTGCCACCTTTCTGATCACTCCTCCAACCTATCCACATCCTCTCCCATGCTTTCTACACACATCCCCGTTGTATCCACCCTATTACAGATCTTCATGTCATCTGCAAACAGACACACCTTCCCATGTAGACCCTCCGTAATGTCCCCAATGTAAATGTTAGAGAGTATGGGTCCCAGCACTGAACCCTGGGGAACTCCACTCATCACCCTTTCTTCTTTTGAGTGCACCCCATTTACCACAACCCTCTGTGTCCTCCCCTCTAACCAATGCTCAATCCATCTTGTGAGCTTGCTCCCCACTCCCAAGCTACCTACTTTGCCTACCAGTCTCCGCTGGGGGATGGTGTCAAAAGCCTCTTGAAGTCCAGGTAGGCCATGTCCACTGCCCATCCCTGGTCCCATATCTCCGTAACTCTGTCAAATAATTTAATCAGGTTGGTCTGGCAGGACCTACCACCCATAAATCCATGCTGATTGACGTCCAGGAGGCCCGCTTCCTCCAGATATTTAATCAGCCTTTCTTTAATAAGGGTCTCCATTAGCTTACCCTCAATGGAAGTAAGGCTTACTGGGCGACAGTTTCCCAGTTCCTCTCTTCCTCCCCCTTTATGCAACGGCACCACCTCAGCCCCTTTCCAGTCCCTAGGAACCCTTCCCCTGTCCAGTGACAGATTAAATAATCTCATGAGAGCCGGCCCGGTGGCGCTGAGGGTTGAGGCGCTGGACGCCACACCTCGTGCTACGCCGGCGACCCTGGTTTGGGAACAAGCCTGGTCGTTGGGGGTCGGCAGGGGAGGAGAAGGATCGAGCGTCTGTAAGACTGCTCTCCTTCTCCGGGAGGGGGTGTGTTGCCTTGGTGGCCTGGCTGCCTCCTAGCGGCTGGCGGTTGGCAGGCCATGGACAGAATTAGAGGGACGATTGAGGCGGACGTTGGGATGGGGCGCGTGACGGTAGCATGCGCCGCTTCTGATCCCTTACGCCATTGCATGCCTCGGACGATGGGGAGAAAAAGTGGAAAAACCTTGCGGGCTACATGAGGGCTGGACAGGCAGCACCGCCGGCTTCTGGTCCCTGGATGCTCCTCCTTGCCGAAACCCCCCCGGATCCCGTGGCGGTGGTCGTGTGCCCACCATGGCTGATCGCTGTGTAGGTGGAGGTAAGGGGTAGGGCTTGGGGATTGGGGGGCAGAGCAGGGGCTGAAGGTCGGGCCGGACTGAGGGGGGGACCATAGGTAACACCCCCCAGTCGCAGAGGAGGAGTAAAAAAGTATAACAACAAATAAATAAATAATCTCATGAGTGGTGCTGCCAACACCTGCTTCAGCTCTTTGAGCACCCTTGGGTGAAGCCTATACAGGCCCATCGCTTTATCTGCCCACAGTTCCCCCAGTTCTTCCAATATCCTATCCACTGTGAATGGGCCCAGAGTCCATTTCCCTGCCATCCCTTCCACTGATTTTCAGCTCCGGCCCTTTCCCCTCCTCCACCGTGAAGACCGGCGTGAAGTAATCATTCAGAACATTTGCTTTTTCTATATCCCCTTCTGCTAGTACCCCCCTTCCCCCTTGTGTCTAATAATCTCCATCTTCCCCTTCCTTTTGTCACCTATATATCTGAAAAATGTCTTATACCCACGCAGTTTTTGACCATGTGTATGTGCTGTCACGGTTTTGACTGGACACCCAAGGAGGGTCTGTGACCAAAGCATGTATCTCAGAGACCCTACGGGAAGAGGCAATGGCCACCAAAATGCTGTTTTCCAAGTAAGGAATTAGAGGTTGAAAGTAACCAGTGGCTTAAAGGGCTTATGACTGAGCATGTCCAGCACAAGGCTGATATCTTGGGGAAGGACAGATTTTCATACTAGGGGCCTTGTGTGCAGGACGCTTTTTAAGAACCTCATGAAGAGAGGCAGTCGAGTTAAAGTAAGGTTCTGAACTGGCTTGTGATAGGCCAAGACAGCACAAAGGTGAACCTTTAACAGAGGCGTTATTATAATCCAGCATCAGAACAATCTAATAAATACTCCAAAACCTTGTCCGGTGGACATCGTAATGGATCCACGGGATTTGGCACACCATTATGAGAAACTCCTTCATCTGGCTGTGTAAGACTTTCTAGTAGAAGGCTTATGGGCAACCAGGAGAATCTAAGAGATCCTCTGAGAGACCTTGAACCTGCTCACTTCTGCCTCTTCAGGAGCCAGGCATGAAGATGAAGGGAGTGCAGATTGGGATGGACCAGGGATCCCTGAGTCAGAAGGTCCATCCATATAGGTAGAGACCTCGGAGGGGCTACTGATAACTTGTTGATGAAAGGAAACCAAATCTGCCATGGCCAAAATAGGGCAATCAAAATTATTCCGCCCCTGTGGGCCTCCAGCCTAAGAAGCACCCACTGAACTAGTAGAAGAGGAGGAAATGTGTACAGAAAGCGATTTGTCCCCCACAGCCTGAATGCAGTCTGACAAAAAACACCAGGTTCTGGATTTTGGGAGCAGGACTGAGGCAGTCCTGCATTGAGTGGGGATGCAAAAAGGTCCAGGTCTGGAGTACCCCATTCGTCAAAGAGAGACTGTACAATGTCTGGAGCTAACTACCACTCATGAGGATCTGCTTCTGTCTGACTTAGTTGGTCCACCAGATTATTCTGAGCCCCTGGCAGGTAAGCTGCTTGAATCAGAGCATTCTGCTCCAGACACCATTTCCATAACATGATATTTTCCCTGCAAAGCAGGTAGGAGTGTGTTCCCACCTGTTTGTTGATGTAATACATGAATGACTTGCTGTCTGTCTGAAGAATGATTACCTTGTGGTGGACAAAGTACACTAAGGCTCGAAGCTTGTAAAAGAATGCCCTCATCTCCAAAACACTGATGTGGAGATGAGATTCTGTCCGAGTCACGACTCACTGGGTGTGGTGGCCCTGACAGTGAGTCCCCCATCCCAGGAAAAATGCATCTGTGGTGAGAGTTATCTGTGATTCTTGTGGAGTGAAGGGGAGACCTTAAGGAAGGTTGTTCTCCTGTGTCCAACATGTAAGTGATTGGAGCAGAGGCTCCATCACTTTGATATGGTAAGACTGAGGATGTGCTGTTGGAGTCCACTGTGTACTGAGCATTCACTGAGTGATCCTTATGTGCAGTCATGCTAGAGTCACTGTAAAGACTGAAGAGGTCATAAGGCCTAACATCCGCTGCATGGAGTTAGCCCACATGGAGTTGTTCTCCATGATGAAATGTGCCATCCAAAGGATGGTATTCCTTCTGTCTTTCTGGAGAAAGTCCCTGCCTTGGTAGTGTCCAAGAGGGCCCCTATGAAGAGGGGCTGCTGCAAGGGTTGAAGCTGCAACTTCTCAAGGTTTAGCAGGACCCCCATGGAGGTCAAGAACCGAGACGCTGATGTCACTGCCTCCTCTGTACCTTGCTTGGTCGGACTTGCCAGAAGCCAGTCGTCCAGGTAGGGGAAGACCTGTAGCCCAAGCTTTTGAAGGAGTGTTGCGAGAACTGCTAAGCACTTTGTAAAGACTCAAGACACTGAGAACAGCCCAAAGGGCACGACTCTGAATTGATAGTGCTGACCCAAGGCCACAAAGCATAGGACCTTGTGGTGGCTTGGGTGTACTGGAATGTGCTGGTAGGCATTTTACAGATCTAGGGATGACAACCAGTCCTGTGGCTTGAGAAGTGGTTGGAGGGTTCCTAGGGAAACCATCTTGAACTTCTCATGGTTGAGAAACTTGTTCAGTATTCCAAAGTCGAGGATGGGGCACATACCCCTTGTCTTTTTGGAACCAGAAAGTAATGGGAGCAGAAGCCTGTATTGCATTCTGCTGGAGGCACTAATTCCACTGCCCTGTTTCTCAGAAGGCCTGTTATCTCCGAAGTGAGGAGGTCCATCTGGGCAGCCGATAGAGAGTGCTGCCTCTTGGGCGGACAGTCTGGAGAGAGATTTCTGAAAAGTTCTGTAAGTACCCCTCCCAGATGATCCTTAAAACCCACTTGTCTGTAGTGATGGACTTCCTTCCATTGACAGTAAAACAGAGTCAGACATCCCCCCACCGGGGAGGAGAGGTCTGCCTCAGGTAGCTGAGGCAGAGCCAGGGCCAGAGACTTAGAGGGTGGCACTGGGCGCTTTCAGGACTTGTGCCTTCTGCTGTGTTTTCTTTTGCGGCTGTGGAGACTGGTGCTTGGGTGGGGCTCCTCTGCCGCTCCCACGAAAAGGGCTGCCTGTTACGAAAGAACTGATGGCCTCTTCCTCTTTGTGGATGTGAAATGGCTGATCTTGCAGATTTTATCACTGTCCTAGTCTTCTGAGAGGTCTCTAGAGACTATTCCACCTGCTGGCTGAACAAGTATGTGTCATCAAAGGGGACATTCATAACCTGCTGCTGAACATCAGTGGAAAATCCTGAGGTCTGTAGCCAGGAATGTCTTCTTATGCAGATTCCGGCAGCGGCAGCACAACAATCAGTGTCATATGCATAAATGACTGCCTTTAACCGATGACTGTTGGACTCTATACAATGAGTGACAGTCTGAAGAATGTTCTGTTTAGTATTCGACTCTGGTAAGAACTCCACCAGAGACTTAAAGGATGTCCAGAGGACATACTCATACAGACAGTAATGTCCTTGATAACTGGCTATTCATATGCTCAAAGTGGCCGCTATGAAAGCCCTCTTTCCCATAGTACCAATCTTATGCGATTCCTTAATAATGGGGTGTGCCATAACCTCTTGAAGAAGGATGACCTTATCATTTTCGACAAGGATAACAATTTTATCGGCAAAAGGCTGGGAAGCCAAAACTGATCTGTCCTTAGCAGGAATATACTTATGGTCCATCGTCTTAGAGACAGAAGGGGTGGAAGCAGACCTAGCCCACACTGCCTCCGAAAGGGTTGCAAAGGCTGGAGAAATAGTAGGTGTGAGATTAACAGGAATGTTAGAAATATGAAGCCACTCGAGACGCAGCTAAGCGGGCAGAAGTCTCGAAAGCAAGAGTTGTCTGCATGTTTCTCAGTAAAGTCTGAAAAGAGAGGTCCTCCTGAGGGACAGCAGTAGGAGCTGGAGGTTGGTTCTCTAGACTGTAAAAAGTCTCATCAATGCCACCCTCAGAGCGAATGAAATCGGGGTCTGTCTTGTCCCCCTCCAAATCTCCCTCAGAAGAAGGAGCTGGAAGAGGAGTGAACCTTGTAAAGCCTCACACAGGCCTAGGAGTTGGATAGACAGGCAACACCAGGACCGGAACCAGGGTCGGCATCAAACCCGGCGCCGGACCCAAGGGAGCTGGCACCAGACCCAGAACCAGGCCCAGAGGAGCCAGCACTGGAGGTGGCGCCATCAAAGAACCCAAGTCAGGTGAAAGCGGTGGTGGCTTCAGATGCGGAAGCAGAACAAGCCTTGAAAGGCCCAAATCTGGAGCCAAGCCAAAACCAATCCAGACAGTCCAGCTGGCACAGAAGTGACTGGCGAAGAAACCTGTGCTGATCCCTGCAAAGAGACAGAGCAGCGCAGGGAGAGCAGTAGGAAGAACTGGCGTCGGCAGCATGGTTACAGTCAAAGGATCAGGATCCATTGGCAGAGACAAATGTTCTACACAGCCTGAATGTTCCAACTGCAATCCCAGGGAGACTAGGCCCAAAGGCCCTGACCCCTGGTCCGCTGGAAGGGGCAGATGGGCCTGATACTGTACCCACTGCTCCATAAGAGCTGCCCAGTGGTGAAAATATGCACTGGAATCTCCACAAGAGAACAGAGCAGGACTCTGGGCCCAAGACCTGGAACCACCATGAACAGAAGCCGTCAGAGAAACAGACAGTATTGGTGAAGGCCTTCTGCTCACAGACCTAGAAGATCTCCTGACAGACGCATCAGAGGGTGATCTCGAGTGGTACTGTTTCTTCCCCTTCCGACAGGAAGAGGAACAACCCGTGGTCGAGCGGTGCTGGGTCCCTGACTGGGATTAGGAATGGATTTGTTTCGTTTTGTGTTTACTGGAGGATTGTCCCCCCTCCTGAAATGAAAATTACGTACCTACCGTAATTGTTGATCTTTCTGTGTATCTTCACTGTTCATCACTAGTGGGTTCAGCTGCCGGAGCTAGGACCCCGCTGGAGACTTTTCCCCTATGCATGGAGTCATCGAGGGCCAGCCGCCTCGTGAGGCCGACGCTCTGGCACTCGCGGGTTGGCCATTATCTGTCGTTGACTCTGCCCCAGCCCCAGTTCTAAAACGCTGGAGAGTGTAAGGAAAGGGAGGTGGGGTAGGGCAAGAGAGCCCAAGGGACAGATAAAAGGAAAGGATATAATGAACTAAAAGGAGAAATAAACAACAGAGGAGACAGGAGAGAGAGAAACCAGAATGGGAAATTGGGGAAAGGGAAGGGGCCCCAATCTCTGGAAGAAGGAGAAGAAGGGAGGGAAGGAGAACCACACCCCCAGGAATGGTACCACATCCTAGGGTTTTGACAATAACGATAGCCCATAAATGAAAATTACATACCTACTGTAATTATTGATCTTTCTGTGTATCTTCACCATTCATCACTATTGGGTTAGCTCACCGGAGCTAGGACCCCGCGGGAGACTTTAATTTTTTTTTTTTTTTTTTTATAGGTGGAGTCGACGTCGAGCTGGCGCCACCCTCGAGACCAGCGTTCTACGTGGCACTCACGGGTTGGCAGTTAGCCGTTGTCGACTCTGCCCCAGCCCCAGTTCTGAAACGCCAGAGAGTGTATGGAAGGGAGGGAGGAATGAGGCAAGAGAGCCTAAGGGACAGACAAAAGGAAAAAGAAGAATGAACTAAAAGGAGAAATAAATGACTGAGACAACAGAGGAGGAAACTTCAGAAAGGAAATTGGGGAGGAGAAGAAGAAGAGGGGCCCCAATCTCTGGAAGGAGAAGAAGGAAAAGAGAAGCAAGGGAAAAGAAGTGAGGGAGAAAGGGAGAAGGATGAGTAACACAACCTCAGAACGGAGGTGCCCCACACACACACATATATATATATATATATATTTTTTTTGTACAGGCACGACCTGGAGCACAGGGAGTCAAGTGACTTGCCCAGGGCCACATAGCACAAAAGTGGAAGCTGTGGGATTCAAAACCAGGTCTGGTCTGCCGGAAGTCACCAGATTGGCAGCTCAGAGACTCAAACCACTGCGCTATACTGCCTCTGTTTTAGGCATAAGGTCTAGACCTGGACAAGAAGCCGGCTGCAAGAGAAAAACTTGCAGCGAGGATTGGAAGACCACGTGGAGAAGTGCAGGCTGAGGCTGTGTCCCAACCCTTTCCCCTCTCTCACCAAATTAAATGTTTTTTTGTTTTTTTTTCCTTAAACCAACTAGAGGTTTCAAAAAAGAAAAAAAATTACAGGGTGGCCTCAAATTGAGGTCACTAAAGAAAAAAATAAGAGGGGCAAAAATAACCCTCTTCACACTCCACAACCCCTCTGGAGAGGAAAAGAATGGAAGGTTCTTTTCAAACTAAGAAAGACAGAGGATTACCCTCATTTGTCCTCACAACCCCCTCCCATCTACATATCAGGAGAGGAGATGGAGGGAAAAGACACACGGGGGGACGGGAGGAGTCCAGAGACTGAGGCCCCGGGGGAAGGAGGGTGGGATTTAGTGATGAATGGTGAAGATACACAGAAAGATCAATCATTACGGAAGGTACGTAATTTTCATACCTTATCTGTGTCAGTCTTCACCATTCATCCCTATTGGGTGAGTACTGCCCACCCCCCACCCCGAAAAAAGGGGGTTATCCAGAGCATCCTATGAAACACCAAAGGGGAGAACCTCACAGGCCTGGGGAGGCCTGAGACTGGTCTGGGTGAGACGGGATCCCCATGGGGGAAGGAAGGCACCCGGAAGTCGCCGGGCCCCACTCGGGCGGAGAAGAGATGGGTTCTCCGGGTAGGCGGAGTAAATCACCTTATGCCGGGCCAGGGGTGACAACCGGGATAGGCGAAGCCATATCATCCGCCGAAGGCAGATCGCTGTCCCTACCACCCTGGAAGCTACCTCACTGGCATCATAAGATGCCCTTGCTTGGTGCCCTGCTAGCTCCAGGCCCCGCGCAGAGAGGGCGATGGCTTGCCTGGTTTCCGCCGAATCAGGCATTGAAGCTAGGAGCTGTTCTAGCCTGGACCACAAGAACCTGTCATAGGCTGCAAAGTGGGCCTGATGTGCAGCAATTTAAAGAGAGATCCGTGCCGAGTAAAATACTCATCTCCCCCAGAAATCGAAGTCCACAGAGTCCGAATCTGGAGGGTGGTCACGGTAGGGGGCGTGAGGCCCTGAAGGAGTATACAGGGAGGTCAACCCCGAAGGGGGGGTGTGGCAGAGAACCTGGAGACCCTGGGGGAGCGCAATACCGCTGGCTTAAGTCCCTTGGGGCTGGAACAGTGGAGAAGGGACAAAGCCAGAGCCGATGCGACGCTTCCTGAAAAGGAATCGGCCAGGCGGGAGCCACCAAGTGGGCTGCACTGAACTCACCCAAAAAGGCGCGCATCACATGCTCGGGGTTGCTTATAAGTACGGGGGTCAGGTGGAGCTCATCCAACATCCTCACCAGGAAGCGCTGATAAGATGACAGATCAGATGCAGGGGATATGTGGACCGATGGTTCCTCTCCCTCGGTAGAGGGAGAAGAGGAAGAAGACGAGCTCCCCAGTTCAGTGGTCGGCTGTACTGGGTCATGGTGGAACACCTGCTGGTCTAGGGCATGGAGGTAGGTGGGAAAGAATGCAGCCGATCCTCTGAATTGCTCCCAAGTAAGAGGACCCCGAGGGCCCGGAATACCTGGGACTACCGGGGGTGGAGACAGAGGCTCAGAGGGCAGGCTCCTGGCAACAGGAGAACAGTCTCTGTCGGGGCAGGGAGGCCAAGAGGAAAACCCTTCGCAGGGAGTGGGAACCCAAAGCTGCTGCAGCTAACAGTCATTCAACCGGATCGGAATGGTCAGAGCTGTGCCCCAAGGAAGAAATCCCCCAATGAGGTGACCGGGGCCATGTGAGTACAGAAGGACGGCCCCTGACCGCAGAAGTAGAAGTCCCCCTCTCGGACTCCGTAAGGGAAAGGCGAGGGTCTGCACTGCGGCTCCTTCCAGGACCCAGCCTGAACCCAGAAAGAGCTCGCTGCGCTTCCCCACTACCTCTCAACCCTTCAGAGTCAGAGAGGGACCTCGTCCTCTTCACCACTAACTAAGGCAGCTGGCATCCCCGAGTAGGCTCCGAGGAGACCACCCAGGGAACCGTACCCTCCTCCTCCTGATGTGCCCCAGACTGCCCCAAACTTGGACTGTCCAAACACATCAAGGAGGGGGAAACCCCAACTGAAGCAGCAGCCTCTCCAGAGATCTCAGGCTGCCCAACGGTGGCCACCGGGACCACCGCTGGCTGGTCAGACCCCTTACCCTGAGGTCTACCGGTGAAAGCTGAACTGCAGGAGGGGGGAGAGTGGGGGCCGAGGTGCTGGAGACAAAAGGATCCGAAGACCCCGAGGAATCTGGAAGCCAGTCCGGATCAGATCCAGAATCCATCTCCGAGGAAGTAGACTCCGAGGTCCGATGCCAGACCACCCCATGGGCCCCTCCAGTTCCCGGGCCCCGAGGTCGGGCACCTGAGACTCAAATCCCCCAACAGCAGCAGAGGACAGTACGGTACTGTGCCCGGCGCCAACACTGTCCCCAACGCCACGAACGGCGCCGGAGTCAGGCGTGACCCCGAGCCCGGCTCCACACCGTCCTCCGACAGCGCAGAGCCGACCTGAAGCAGCACCGTGCCCGGTGCCAGTAACCACCCCGATGCCGGTGAGCGACACTGGAAGGCAGACCTGGCGCCGAGCCCAGCGCACATACAACCCCGGGCCACGAAGCACCAAGCTAGGATCGACACCGACCATGGCGCCGACTCTGCCACCGGCGCCGCAGGTGACACCGGGGGCAGAGACAGCGCCAGCTTCCGTCTTGGCATCGCCAGCGTCACCAAGACTAGAACCAGGCCCAGAAAGCACCGAACCACCAACCGCGATGCTGCCAGAAGTCCCGACACTGCGAGCAGAATCAGGGACAATGACAGTACTGAAGAGAGGCCCAAAAATGACTACGCGCTACCTCTGCCGAGAAGCGGCCGCGAACGGGCACCGGACCAAAAGTGACACTGGGATGGCGCCCAGGACGGTGCCAGTCCGGTCCCGAGGGACCCAGAATGCAACACAGAGGGAGTCTTTGCTACCGAAGTAGCGACTGCCAGGATGGTGCCTCCCGACTGACCCCCAAGAGGGCCAGCCTGGGCCTCCTGCACCATGGAAGAAACCCCCGCCATGGCAAGGCAAGATGAGGCAGGGGTTTCCTCCTTCGCGGGCTGTATAGGACTGGGAGGGGACCCGGGGGAAGGGTCGAGAGTCCTGACCTTGGCTTGACGACTGCGAATCCATCCTCTGAAAGTTGGCGGCGCATGTCCGACTTTCCACGCGCGTATATCAATGACACAGCAGTCCATGGAGAAGCAGATATTGCAGTTATCCATATCGTGTCCGGGCCGAGGCAGGAGAGGCAACGGTCAAGCTGGTCCGAACAGAGTAAAGGCAGCCACAGAGGCACCGGCAAATGGGGGACCACCCCACCTTCGACGCCTTCTTGCCCCCAGGACGAGATATGACAGGACGAAAAATTAAACAAAAGACAGTACTTGATGCCACTTTTAACAAAAAGGAAAGATCTTACCGGAGTCGAAGAAGCCACGTCGAGCAGACGGTCAGAACCGAGGCAATATACACACGACGGACTTAGGCGGCAAATTTTCTCTTGTCTCACATGAAGGATCCTCACTCGACGGCAGGAGAGAAAGAACTGGGGCTGGGGCGGAGTCGACAACGGCTAACTACCAACCCTCGAGCGCCACGTAGAACGCTGGTCTCGAGGGCAGCGCCAGCCCGACGTCGACTCCTCCTATTAAAAAAAAAAATTAAAAAAATCTCCCACGGGGTCCTAGCGCCGGTGAGCTAACCCAATAGTGATGAATGGTGAAGACTGACACAGATAAGATCTGGACTACCAAGATTTAAGCTGCCAGGAGGCAAAGCCTGAGTTAATAAGCAGCATGCGCCCGGGAGGTCCAACCTTAAGGGGGTGGGCAGGATGGGGGTGTGTCTTGTACTCCTCCCCCTCCCTCCCAAAATATGGGAAAAACTTAAACTGCCAGGAGGGTATTCAGAAAATGAACTCAAGTTTTGAGTTCATAAATCAAAATGGAGGGGGAGCACCCCAACCTCAACTCACTGTCAAGAAGTGAGGGGAAGAATACAACAGGGAGTGAGCCCCCACCCATACACACCCCAATAATACCCCTAAGGGGGATTTTCTCCTGTGTGTCTCCAGGTCCTCTTCCTCCCAACCACGAGGGAGAGGAGAGCGAGGCGTAAATAAGAGACACACAGGGGGAGGAGGGAGCCCAGAGACTGAGGCCCCAGGGGGAAGGAGGGAGAATTTGGTGATGATTGGTGAAGATACACCGAAAGATCAACAATTACAGTAGGTACATCATTTTCATATCTTATCTGTGTCAATCTTCACCATTCATCACTAGTGGGTGAGTACTGAGCCCCTCGAAGGGTGCCCTAAACTACCCCAAGGGACTAAGTCCCTTAGCCTCCAGTGGGTGAAACACTGGAGGAGAGAACCCTTATAGACCTGGGAAGGTCTGAGACTGGTCCAGGTGAGATGGGGAGCCCCCAATGGGGGAGGGAAGGTGCCCCGAAAGTCACCGTCTCACCCTATGGGAGAAAAGATGGGTTCTCCGGTATGCGGAGGAGATCACCCTATGCTGGGCCAGGGGTGACAACCGGGATAAGCGAAGCCATGCCGTCCGCCTAATGCAGATCGCTGCCCCTACCACTCTGGATGCCACCTCACTGGCGTCATAAGATGCCCTTGCTTGGTGCCTTGCTAGCTCCAGGCCCTGAGAAGAGAGGGCAATGGCTTGCTTGGTTTCCTCCATATCAGGCATTGAGACTAGGATCTGTCCTAGCCTGGACCACAAGAACCTATCGAAGGCTGCAAAGTGGGCCTGATGTGACGCAATAGAAAGGAGGAGCCGTGATGAGTAGAAAACTCTTCTCCCCCAGAAATCGAAGTCCGCAGAGTTCGAGTCCAGGGGTTGGTCACGGTAAGGGGTGCAAGGCCCAGAGGGGGTTTCCAGGGAGGTCAAGCCCGAAGAGGGATGAAGCAGAGAACCTGGAGACCCGTGGGGGCACAATACCATTGGCGTAGGTCCCTTGGGGCTGGAACAGTAGAGAAGGGACATAGCCAAAGCCGATGTGACGCTTCCTGGAAAGGAACAGGCCAGGCGGTACCACCAGGTTGGCCGCACTGTACTCGCCTGGGAAGGCACGCGTCACATGCTTGGGACTGCTGACAGGGACTGGGGTAAGATGGAGCTCATCCAACATCCTCGTGAGGCAGAGCTGATAGGAAGACAGATCAGACGCTGGGTAGATGTGGACAGATTATTCCTCTCCCTCAGAGGAGGAGGAGGAAGAAGATGCAGGTGAGCTCCGAGGTTCAGGGTCCGGTTGCACGGGAGCATGGGGGAACACCTGCTGGTCCATGGCATTAAGACAGGTAGGGAAATGTGCAGCGGAACCTCTGAACTGCTGCCAGGTAAGAGGTCCCCTAGGACCGGGAATACCTGGGATAGCCGAGGATGGAGACAGAGGCTCAGGGGACAAGCTCCTAGCAACAGGAAAGCGGTCTCTGTCAGGGCAGGGGAGCCAAGAGGAAACTCTCCACAAGGAGGGAGATCCGAAGGCCCCAGCAGCTAACAGATGTTCAACCGGATTGGAACGGTCAGAGCTGTGCCCATGGGAAGAAATTCCCCCCGTTAGTGCCCGGGACCGTGTGAGTCCAGAAGAACGGCCCCTGACCTCAGAAGTTGAAGTCCCTCTCGAGGACCTATCCAGGGAAGAGCGAGGGTCTGCACTGCGACTCCTCCCAGAACCT
The DNA here is from genome assembly GCA_016271365.2 of Neoceratodus forsteri. Taxonomy (NCBI): domain Eukaryota; kingdom Metazoa; phylum Chordata; order Ceratodontiformes; family Ceratodontidae; genus Neoceratodus; species Neoceratodus forsteri. The sequence goes on along the minus strand of CM057452.1, from coordinate 1,504,424,892 downwards.
GGCCGGGCTCCAGTGAGGGTGCGCTGCACCACACCCCTACTTCTCAACCCTTCAGAGTCAGAGAGGGACCTCGCCCTCATAGCCACCAGCCTAGGCAGCTGACAACTCCAGGCAGCATCCGAGGAGTCCACCCAGGGAGCAGTACCCTCCCTTTCCTGGCGTGCCCCGGGCTGTCCCAAACTTGGACTGTCCAAACACACCAGGGAAGGGAGTACCCCAACTGGAAGAGCAGAAGTGCCAGTGGCCCCAGGTTGCACGGCGGTAGCCACAGGGACCACTGCCAGCTGGTCAGTACCACTGACACTAGGGTCTACCAGCGACAAATGACCCCCAGAGGGAGGCTGAGTGGGGGCTGAGGTGCTGGAAATGGAGGGATCCGAGGATTCTAAAGAATTTGGGAGCCAATCTTGATCAGACCCAGAGTCTGCCTCCGAGGAGGTAGACTCTGGGGTCTGATGCCAGATGACTCCTCGATCCCCCCCAGTTCCTGGACCACGAGTCAGACCACCTTCCACCTCGGCACCACAAACGGCACCAGAGTCAAGCAAGACACCTCGCCCGATGCCGCCACCCTCCCTGGCACCACAAATGGCACCGGAGTCTGGCGCGACACAGAATGCGGCGCTGCGCTCTCCCCCGGTGCTGCAAGTGGCACCAAAGTCAAGCACGGCACGGCGCCCGTCAACGCCACCCTCCCTAGCACCGTGAATGGCACCAGAGTTGGGTGTGGCGCCGCGCTCCCCCCAAGCCAAGGTCAACGCCGACCATGGTGCTGCCCCCATCCCCGGAGCTGCTAACGGCGGCAAAGTCATGGGCGGAGCCAGCTTCAGCCCTGGTGCCGTGCATGGTGCCAGAAACTGAAACAGGTCCAGAAACCGCTGAAGCACTACCCCCAGCACTGCTGTCATCCCTGATGCCGCGAACGGCGCTAGAAGCAACAGCAGCACTGAGAGACAGCCTGGCACCGACCTCCAAGCCTACGGTGCCACAAACGGCACAGGAACCAAGAGCGGCGCTGCCAGACGACGCCGAGGACGATGCCGGTCCAGACCCAGAGGGCCCAGAACATGACACCGAGGGAGCCTTCGGCTCCAAAGAGGCAACTGCCAAAGCAGTGCCTCCCAACTGTCCCCAAAGAGGGACAGACTGGGCCTCCTGCACCGTGGAAGAAGCCCCCGCCGCGGCAAGGCTAAGAGAGGTGGGGCCCCCTCCTCCACGGGCCATACAGGACCGGGAGGGGACCTGGAGGAAGGACGAGAATCCTTGCCTTGGCCCGCCAACTGCGAACCCGTCCTCTGAAAGTCGACGGCGCACATCCGACTTTAACGTGCAGATTTAGACAACTCGGCGGTCCATGGAGAAGCAGGTGTCGTAGTTGTCTACGTCGTGGGTCGGGCCAAGGCAGGAGAGGCAGCGGTCATGCTGGTCCATCACGGAACAGAGGTGGCCACAAGGGCACCGACGCATAGGAGGCCACCCCGCTTGCAACGGTCTCTTGCCCCCCCAGACGAGACATGACCATATGAGAAATAAAGACAAAAACAGTACCTGATGCCACTTAAAAGTAAAGGAATGATCTTACTGGCCAGAAGCGACGTCAAGCAGGGCGAACAGAACTGAGGCAACACAGACACAAGGCCGACGAACTAGGCTGCAAATCTTGATAGTAGAACAGTCTCCACACGAGGTTTTCACTCGACGGTGAGAGAAGAAGAACTGGGGCTGGGGCGGGTCAGACGACAGATAACGGCCAACCCACGAGCTTAAGTGAGTATCGCCGGGCCTGAGGGCGTGTGCCAGCCCCGCGCCAAATCAGCCCATATGACAAATAAAAAAAAGCTTTGGCGCTGAACCCACTAGTAATGAATGGTGAAGTTTGATATAGATAAGATCACAGAAATGCCTGTGATCGGACCTCCCCTCCCCCCCCCCGAGAGGGGAGACAGACTGAACACAGCCCCGCTGCCAGCGCAGCACTCATAAAGAGACTCCTTACCATCACCGTCCATGGTCAAAGGCTGTTGCTCGGTAGCGCTGAGAAGAAACTGATGAAAACTCATTTCTTCCTAAATAGCTTTTTTTAACTTGACAGAAAAATAACAAATACTAGCTAAAAACTGAACAAACTAAATGCTATTGTCGTATAGACATGAAGATCTGACTCCCGGCAGGCGAGCGTCAGTACTCTTCATTAATAGCCAGGACTCTACATTAACGTTCCAAGGCTCTGTCTCTCTCTCTCTCTCTCTCTCTCTCTCTCTCTCTCACACTGTAAAACAGAACTTCCACTTTCCTCCTCACTCTCCCTCCTGCCAGTTCCCATTCATGTCCCCATGTTCTAGATTCATTATTCCTGTTGAATAGTTCCTCACACTTTACCTTGTTCATTCCTTTTAGGAACTTAAAGTTCTCTATCATGAGGACTTCCGGTGATGTCACATGAGGGATGCAGCACTGCTTTACGAGTTCCTGCTGTAACCTTCCCAAAAGCTCCAAAACCACACCTACTCTAAAATTAACACAACACATATTGACAGCAAGGAGCTTACAGCAATTGATGGGAGACAGAAAAAAGAAAATTTAATAGCAAAGGCACCAGATTCCATGGGATTGCCAACCGCTGAGCAGCCAGAGCCTGGCCTAGCAAGTAAGATGGCAAACACGGCCCAGTCTCATTCTGTCCAACCAACCAACCAGTGTGGCGACTGTGGCCAAATTGAAAGATTTTTGCACAGAGGTCCATACCTTTTGTACCGAACTCAAAGCTGATACCGCTAAAATACAGACAAAAATCACAGAGCTGGAAACCCATCAAAGCATCCTGGATACTCACGCAGACCGTCTCGTAAGAGTTATCCTCCAGCTCATGAAAGATCACCAGGAATAAATTGCTAAATGCGATGAACTGGAAAACAGGCCATGGCACGATAACTTGCAAATGTGTGGCATACTGAAGATGAGAAGGGCCGTGACATGGGTGATTTTCTGGACAGATTCTTGAGAGAGCTACTGCAATGAGACCCCACTTTCTCACTCGATAGTAACCAGGCACACAGAGCACTCACACTGAAGCCCCAGAGCACTGATGAGTGACCGTGCTCTGTTGTTAAAATTTCTTAGCAGTGCCACTAAGCAACACATCCTTCTCAGGGCATGGCGGATTAAAGAACCAAAATACAAAAATAGCTATATCTTTATGGACAATGATTACTCACCCACCGTCACAGCATGCAGAAGAGCCTACACCCCAATACTCCACATACTGAAATCTCAACAGCTGAAGTTTCAAACGCCATATCCAGCTCGTTTAACAGTTATGCTCCCCTACGGTCCCAAAACTGAAAATTACATACTCACTGTAATTCTTGATATTCCATAATATCTTCACCATTCATTACTGGCGGGTCTATGCTGGAGGCATGAGGATCCCACGGGAGCGTATGCCTTTAAAAGCTTCAGAGGTAGCCCGGCGCGGTGGCACTGAGGGTTGAGGCACTGGACACCACACCTCAAGCCACGCCGGTGACCCGTGTTCAGGAACGAGCACAAGCCGTCAGGGGTCAGCAGGGGAAGGAGAGGATTGAGCATCTGGAGGATTGCTCTCCTCTCTCAGGAAGGGAGGACTGGCACTCCCGCTGAATAACTTCCCCTAGGTGGAGGCTGGAGAGTAGTATGGGTCAGAGGGGCCAGACATAGGGAGGGTGCTGCGGGACTTCTACGGACATGCGCACGCCTGCATGTGCACCCCAGCAACGGGGAAGGGAGAAAATGTGGAAAAACACCTCCAGCTGCAAAATGACGACTGACCTCCAGCAGGCTCCACACCCGGCGACCGGGAAGGGGTAAGTCCCGGTGATATCGGGGTGATGGGGTTGGGGAGGGTCGTTCAGAAGGAGGAGCTCCGAGGAGGCAGAAGGAGGATAAAGTGCTTATAAAAGCTTCAGAGGTAGAGGACTGACGTCGGGGACGATGCTGCCCACAAGGGAAACATATGACGTGGTGCTTGTGGGCCGGTCAGTAACCAACACCGGCCCCCCTCCCTCCTCAGTTCTGTTCACCAGAAGAGGAAACAAAGGGTAAGAAAATAAGGGTTGGGGCAAGGGAGCCAAAGGGACAGGCAAAAGGATATAAGATATAAAAGGAACAAAGGAATAAAAAATGTCCATCAGAGGAGGAGAGAGGGTTGGGAGGAGGACCTTGATAATGGTGAAAGGAGGACCAGGACAACTGGAAGGGGGAGGGGGAAGGAGAGAGAGAAAGAGAGTGCAGCAGGGACCCCAAGCTCTCAGCAAGAGAACAGTGGTGAAAAAGAAAAAATTACTCACCTCTGTAATTATGTTTCTTCTAATGGAGTCTTGCTGTATTCTGACTATTGCAGTTAGCCCCAGCCTTTAAACTGCCCTGGAGAACAAAGGATTAACTTTTATGCAGAGCATAGAATGCTGAGCTCGAGCTCGGTTGATGTCTCTGTCTGAAGCCCTTTGAAATTAAACCGTCAGATTCTTACGAGCAAAAACTCACTAACTATGCTATGTAGAAATTGTAAATTTTTTACTAGCCAATAGGCAATAAAAAGTTTTGGATTCCCAAAGGAAGACTCAAGTCAGGAAACCCAAAACCCAAAACCCAAAAAACAATCCAAATAAGAATAATAATAAAACAAACACCCAAACAAAAAGAAGAGGGTGTAAAAAGGAGCACCCCTGAGATGCAACACTGCACCTGCCCACCCACTTCCCAAAAACAGGTTCTGAGAGGGGAAGCAGGGAGAGAGTCAGGATACAGCAAGACTCCATTAGAATAAACATAATTACTAAGGTGAGTATTTTTTTCTTCAAACAACATGAAGTCTTGCTGTATTCTGACTATTGCAGACTACTACAGTACCTCCATGGAGGAGGGACAGAACCTACTTCGGAATAGGCTCTGAAGTACTGTTGTGTAAACTGAGCATCACTCCTAGCCTGGATATCCAGAGAGTAATGCTTGGTAAAGGTATGGACTGTTTTCCAGGTGGCTGCTTGACAAATTTCTAAGAGAGGTCTATCCTGGCAGCAGCCAGGGAAGCAGCTGTACTCTTCAGGAGTGAGCCCTCAGGCCTGAGGGTGGAATTTTTCCTAGTTTCTCATAGCAGAATTGTATACAAGACACAGTCCACCTGGCAATAGTTCTCTTGGTGGCAGGTTTGCCCTTTCCCACTTCTCCATAAGTGAGGAACAACTGGAGGGAATCAAACCTGTGATCCTTGGTACGCTCTATATAGTAGCTAAGGGCCCTTTTAACATCTGAACTGTGTAGCCTCCTCTCTCCTGAAGAAGAATGATCGGTGAAGAAAACAGGAAGAGACATAGACTGATTCAAGTGGAAATCTGAAACCACTTTGGGTAAGAACCCTCTATTGGTTCTAAGGACCATTTCATCCCTATGAAAGGAGATAAAATCAGGTTCCACTGACAGGGTTTGCAATTCACTGATACGTCTGGCAGAGGTAATGGCTACTAAAAACACAGTTTTCCAAGTCAAGTACTTAAGCTCTGCTGAGGACATAGGTTCAAAGGGAGGTTGCATAAGTTGAGCAATGCAAACATTTAAATCCCAGGCAGGGGCAGGGTCTCTAAAGGGAGGATTGGTATGAAGCAATCCTTTAAAAATTTACAGAACACAATATGAGATGATAGTGAGGAAGACTTCCCCACTGACAGGAAAGGAGAAACAGCTGACAAGTGCACCTTGAGAGTAGCTGGTCTGAGGCCTAAGCCATTCAGATGGACCATATAATCCAGAACTGTAGGCAATTCAGCAGTGTCTGGGGAAACATGTTTCTTGGAACACCAAATGCTGAATCTCTTACATTTGGAGTTATAGGTTTTTCTAGTGGCGCGCTTTCAAGAGGCTTTGAGAATATCCAGAACTCCCTCGGACAGATGCAAATCTGCATACTCTTAACTCTTCAAGAGCCATGCCTTGAGATTGAGAGACTGAAGATTGAGGTACCAAGTCCTCCCCTGAGAGGAGGTTAACAGGTTGTAATTCCTAGGAAGAGACAGGGGAAGATGGACTGCTAGGGACAGCAACAAGGGGTACCAAGGCTGTCTGGCCCAGTCCAGAGCAATCATAATCACTTTGCAAGGTTGTGACCTTATCTTGACTAAAACTTTGAACAGTAGAGGAAAGGGAGGGAAGGCATACAGAAATTTCCCTTCCCAGTTCAGAATCAGAGCATCCAGAGGGACTGAGCCCAAGACTGGGGGTCTGCAACAAAAGAGAGGAAGTTGGTGATTGACTGGGGCTGCAAAGAGATCTATCTCTGGAGTGCCCCACCTTGAAAAAATCACCTTCAAGACCAGGGGGTCCAGGGGCCATTCGTGATGGCCCTGTGAGATCCTGCTCAGTGCATCTGCTAGCACATTGTCCTTCAATGGAAGGTGGACTGGTATCAGAGAGGTTTGCAGGGAATAAGCCAGGGACCACAACTTCATGGCTTCTGTGCACAAGGCCGTAGATCGAGTGCCTCCCTGCTTGTTGATGTACCACATGGTGGTGGTGTTGTCTGTTCTGACTTGAACCACCTTGTTCTGCACTGACTGAGAGAAAGCTTGCAGGGCCAGAAAAACTGCCCAGAGTTCTAGAAGATTGATATGGAGAAGGGATTCCTGAGGGGACAACAGTCCCTGGGCAGTGAGGGCCCCCAGATGTGCACCCCATCCCAGAAGGGAAGCATCCATGGTAAGGACCACTGAATGAGACTGAGTGGCAAATGGGACCCCTTGCCTTAAATTGTCCTGATCCTGCCACCATTGAAGGGTTTGGATCAGGGTTCGAGTCACTGGAATCAGTTTGGTAAGGGAATCCTTCCTCTAGGACCAAAAGGCCCTCAGATGGAACTGAATGTCCCTCATCTGGAATCTTGCCCCTTGGACCACTGCTATAGAAGCTGCCATGTGGCTCAAGAGCTTGAGGAAATGCCTTGCTGGTCGAGACACCTGAAGGCTGAAGGAAGAAGCCAGTTCTATAAGAACTCTTGCTCTTTACAGGGGGAAAAAAGGCTCTTGCTTTGACAGTATCCAGCTCTGCCCCTATAAAGGTAAGGAGCTGCACTGGCTCAAGAACTGACTTGACTTGGTCTGGAGACAGGCCCACTATTAGCCAATTGTCCAGACATGGAAAAATGGAAATCTTTTGCCTTCTTAGAAAGGCAACAACTACTGCCAGGCACTTTGTGAAAACCCTTGGGGCTGATGTTAGACCAAAGGGCATTGCTTTGAACTGATAGTGGCCTGAGGTTAATTCGAACCTGAGGTACTTTCTGTGGGAGCACCTGATGGGAATGTGAAAATAGGCATCTTTGAGGTCCAGGGGGAGGCTAGCCAGTCCCCTGGCCTTAGAGAGGGAAGAATTATTCCCAGAGTTATCATCTTGAACTTTGTTTTTAAAAGATGTTTGTTCAGGTATCTTAGGTCTAGAATGGGTCACCGCTCCCCTGTCTTTTTTGGGGTAAGGCAGTACCTGGAGTACAGACCTTTGCCCCAGTGTAGGGTAGGAACTCTCTCTATGGCTTTTAAGGCCAGAAGAGATGAAACCTCTGCCTCTAGGGCAAGGGTTTCTGAGAGACCTGCAGGTGGAAAAGATCTGGCTCTCATCTTCGGAAATTTTTTGAAGCTGAGAACCAGTCCCTGGCTTACTACTTCTAGGACCCACTTGTTTGAGGTAATAGACATCCAGTCCTGGACAAAGTAAGCCAGCCTGCCCCCTCCTGGAATAGGAGAGTCGACCCGGGCAGACACATCAGGGTGTGTGCTTGACAGGGGCCTTAGGCTGAGGAGTGGACACAGCCCTGCTCATCCCCCTTCTGCCTCTCCCTCTGAAGAACCCCCTCTGTGAAAAGGGAGATGAGGCCTGTGCTTGGTAAAAAGGGCTATGTAAAGGCCTGCCCCTGCCCCTAGACTGCTGCCTTTGAGGAGTTGCCTGCCTCTCCTTGGCCTGAGCACTCCTGTAAGTGGTCCTGTACTCGTCCATTTTCTTCATGTAATTCTCTGTCTGCTCCCCAAACAGAGAATTACCCACTACAGGAAAATCCATGGCCTTAGGCTGGGTGTCCTGTGAGAGGCTAGTACATCTGAGCCAAGCCATTCTCCAAAGAGCCACAGACATAGCCATGACTCTTGACGACATAACACTGGAGTCTACAGCAGCATGAAACTGTACTTTTGATGCCTCAATCCCATCTGCAGCCACTTCCTCCAGCTCCTTGGCTAGCTGGGGGGAGGCCTGTTTAGCCAGTGCCAGTACAGTGTCCCACCTGGACTTCTGGCACCTGGCTGTATAGGCCATATAATTTGCCTGCCTGAGTCCCAAGGAAGATGCCATGTACTGTTTTTTTGCCATGGCATCAATCTTCCTGGAGTCTTTGTCTGGAGGGTGTGAAGCCAAGGGAATGTTTGCCTTGTCACAGGCAGCAGCTTGCACTACCCCAACATGGCTGCATTGCTGGTATAAAAACTCCGGATCTGAGCCTGATAGTGCATACCTCTTGTCCATGCTTCTGTCAACAGGAGGTACAGAATTGGGAGACTTCAAGATTTTTTGTGTCTGCTTCCCAATGGATTTGTGAAGGGGAATAGACAGTCTCCTGGACTCTGGGATGTCCATCATTTCCACATAATCAGGCTCCTCTTGATCCTCCATTGCCTCCTCTATAGGGAGCTGGAGGGTTTCAGCCACTTTTCTGTAAAACAGAAAATAGGAAGGGGACTCAGAAAGCCTAGGAGGGGAAACACCAGAAAGTCTGTCTGGGGAGATGTCCGGTTCCACAGGCACATCCAGACTTTCACCATCATCTTCAAACTTCCCCTCCTCCTCCTCAAGCTCTGGTTCATAAAAATCTTCAGGGGTATAATCTTGAACCGGGGGAACCGACCGAACTGAACCCCTGCCAAAAGGTGCCGGATCGGTCGGAACCGGGCAAAGCGATTCCACAATCCGAATCGCTCTGGCTATCTTCTCGGTGGTCGGAACATGAACCTCTAGATCAGAACTGGTCAATTTTTCTTTGCGATTCCTTTTTGTAGGAACCAACCCCTCAGGATCGGCTCTCCTCTTGCCCGAAGAAGTATCGCCCTGGTCAGAGGGCACTCCTTCTGGTTCGGTTGGAACCGAACCGGGCTGGCCATCCAGGTCAGCGGTCTTCTCGGCCTCCTTTTCCGTCAGTCTACCTAATCTCTTTTCAAGAGTAGATTAGAAAAATTTTTACAAATTTGTCAGTCTGTATCGAGGTGTTCAAACCCCAGACAATAAACACAGGTGGTGTGGAGATCGGCCTTAGCAAAGACCTCCCCACAATCACTGCAGTGTTGAAACCCAGTGGGCCCATTTTTTTTGGGGGGGGAGGTGTTCTCAGACATGGCCAACCTAACCAAACTTACCCTTTTTATGGCAACCGCCAGGCAAGACTCCCTTATTGGTTCCTAACCGTGTCACGGGTATTGTAAAAAAAACGCTCAAAACACGTTTTTTTTTTTTTTTTTTTTTTAGAACCGATAAGGACCGGTAACCACACTCTAAAGTAAAACACAAGGATTCACTACAAGTGATCAGTTCAGCCGAACCGATCTAACACTTTACAATTTCCACACAGAAAATCAGAACAAAACCTATCTATTACTCACAGTACCACAGACAGAGACTGAACCGACTGTGCGGAAATAAATTTGGTTTAAAACCAACAATTTAACTGAGACTTTAACCAACTTTCGAACCGAGCTGAAGGAGAAATCTCCAGAGCGACTGTTCAGTGAGGCGGAGTAAAGAATCTGACGGTTGGATTTCAAAGGGCTCCAGACAGAGACATCAACCGAGCTCGAGCTCAGCATTCTATACTCTGCAAAGAAAGTTAACCCTTTGTTCTCCGGGGCAGATTAAAGGCTGGGGCTAACTGCAATAGTCAGAATACAGCAAGACTTCATGTTGTTTGAATCATTGATAAGATCTTGGAAGGTATCCACAAGAGGAGGGACCACTAGAGGCTTTGGCTCCTTCTGCCTCAGGTACTTCGCTAAACTCCGGGTGTTCAGGATCCAAATCTTCTGTCTCCCATCCATTAGCGGACTCGATATGTCTCATAACATCCACAAAAGTGGGATCATCAGGAGGGGAATTTGGAGTGTCTTCCTCATCGGGGGACACTCTTTCCTTGGAGAAGGAACGGTCGGATCCAGAGTAGCTGGGATACGAACCATTACCCTCTGAATACTATGAGGCCGATCCTGAGTGGCAGTAAGAAATCAAAATTACGTACCTACCGTAATTCTTGATCTTCCTGTGTATGTTCACTATTCATCCTATGTGGTTATAGCCCTCCAAAGCTAGGACCCTGCGGGAGACTTTTTTTTTTTTTTGTGTGTGTGGGCGGAGCCGACGCAGGGTGGCACCGCTCTCGAGGCCAATGTACTATGTGGTGCTCACGCATTGGCCGTTAACTGCTGTCAGCTCTGCCCCAACCTCAGTTCTGTAACGCCAGAGAGCGAGGAAGAAAAAAGGGGGTGGAGAAGTGGGGCAACAGAGCCCAAGGGACAGATAAAAGGAAAGGATATAAAAATCAAAGGAGGAATAAACGACAGAGAGGAGAGATAAGAAATGAAAGGAAATTTTAGGGATTCATAAGGGCTCCAATCTCTGGGGAAAAAGGGTGAAAGGGAGGAAGAAGGAAAAAGAGGTAAAAACATTGGGAGGAGAAGAGGACTGCGTCATTCGGCTCTGCGGAGCTGGACCCCCCAATTTTAAGGGAAAAGAAGACTGAACGGAAGGTTCAGCCAGTCTTCCCATGAGGAGTAGATTGTTAAGGAGGCAAAACCTGGTCAAGGCAAGCAAGGTTTAACTGAGTCAAAGACTGAAAGAACTCCTGGCAGACAAATGACCAAACCAGAGAGGTTAGCCGCAAGGTTTTAAGGAGCAGCTTGGGGGAACCAGGAGCAGAAAACGTGTCCCCCCTCATCCCAAAAGATAGGAGGAGGCAGTTCAGAAGAAGAAACCCCGCTAAAATTATAATAACTCTAAGGGATTAGTCCCGAAGGACAGCAGAAGGGAGAAACAGTTAGAGCTGAATGAGAGGGGCTCCCAGTCCCACCACCCTACCCCACCCCTAACAAGGGGCGGGAGGCGCATAGCGATTAGAGGGAACAGACCCTCCCACCCCCCACCATTCAAGATCCCAGGGATGAACTCTGCCCTGTACATCTCCAGGGTCCCCTCTCTCCTGGCCACAAGGGAAGGAAAGAAGGGAGAGCTGAAGACAGGGAGACACACAGAGGGAGGGGGAAACCCAGAGACTGAGGCCCAAGGGGGATGGTGGGCGGGATTTAGTGATGAATGGTGAAGATACACAGAAAGATCAAGAATTACGGTAAGTACGTAATTTTCATATCTTATCTGTGTCAATTTTCCCCATTCATCACTGTGTGGGTGAGTATCGAGCCCCCCAAAGGGGGCCCAATACAACCCTAAGGGACTAAATCCCTTAGCCTCCAGTGGGGGAGACACCGGAGGGGAGAATCCTCACGGGTCTGGAGAGGCATGAGACTGGTCTGGGTGAGACGGGGAACCCCCAGTGGGGGAAGGAAGGCACCCCAAAAGTTGCAGTCTCACTCTACGGGAAAACAGATGGGTTCTCCGGTAGGTGGAGGAAGTCAACCTACGCCGGGTCAAGGGTGACAACTAGGATAGACAAAGCCATGCCATCTGCCTAGTGCAGATCGCTGTCCCCACAATCCTGGAAGCCACCTCGTTGGCATCATAGGATGCCCTTGCTAGCTCCAGGCCCTGAGCAGAAAGGGCGATGGCTTGTCTGGTTACCTCTGAATTGGGCATCAAAGCTAGGAGCTGACCTAGCCTGGACCATAAGAACCTGTCATAGGATGCATGCGGGTCTGATGTGAAGCAATGGACATAAGGAATCATGCCAAGTAGAAGGTCCTCCTCCCCCAGAAATCAAAATGTGCAGAATCTGAGTCTGTGGGCTAATCACGGTGAGGGATGTAAAGCCCAGAAGGAGTGTCCAGCTGCGTCAAACCTGAGGGGGGGTTGGGGGAGGTGCTGTGGAGCCCGAACAGAGTAGTCGTGTTTGTATCGGCTCCCCGGACAAATAAACTAAGGCAAACTCTAAAACTAATTTAAACTCAAAATCTTTATTAAAAATCCTAACCTGCAGATAGCTTGTATAGCGCAGATCAGGATGGGCAAAACAAATTGCATCCAAGGAGAAGGGAGGAAAGGGGCAGGCAGCGGGCCCCAGTACTTGTACATCAGCTCAGGAACCAATGGAGCGAGAGGGTGCCGGAGAAGACTCTTCAACTGTTGGGCCGCAAGATGCAGCAACTACTGGCTTCAACGCGGTGAGCCAAAAATTAGATTTGATTACAGGATGACTGGCCACAGTCAAGAAATCGTGGACCTTATGCAAGGAGAGATGGAGGAGGTGTGTCGGCATTCGGAAACCTGCAAGAATGCCATGACCCAACGTGCTAAGGAGGCCCAACATACTAACAATCGTCTGGAAATCTTTGAGAACCAGGTAAGAAGTCAAAATATACAGCTGGTGGGCATGCCAGAATGTGCTGAGAGTGACCATATGGCCCTTTTTGTCAAGGACTGGCAGAGGGAACAATTTAGGGACAATGTCCCTGATCTGGATGTTATAATCATCAAGGCCTACAGAATACAACAACGAGTAACACCCGCCTCCGATCTTCCTAGAGTGATGAAGGTGGTTTTGGACAACATGGGTTCTCGAGCTCGCCTACTGAAATTGGCTAAGCGATATGGTCCTCTTAGCGTGGAAGGGGTAACTGTCCACATGTTCCCTGATATCGAGTATGCCACTCGACTGCGTCTGAAAAAATTTGACAGTGTCCATGACACCTTGCGGGAGTTGAGTATCCCACATAGTATTCAATTCCCTGTGAAACTGTGAGTGGTATACGATAGCAAAGTTTTTATATTTACCAATCCCAGTGGGCAGCTAAGATGATGGCGATGAAGAAGCTACAGGATCGGACCTCTGACAATGAGGAAACTTGAAGGGACTGAAGCAAGTTCTTTTTTCTCCTCTTAACTTTCAACATTGAATGCCTGTTCTGGTATTGTGTAAGGGGCTTGTTTAAAAACTTTACCCTTAAGTTATCTGCTATGTTTTCAAAGGCTGAAGGAGTAAATAAAGAGGTGGCCAGTTAGGAGGTTTAAATTGAGTCCGGGAGATAAGAATACAGGCGAAGTTGGTACTGTAAAATGGAAAATGTTCATGGCAGTTACTCTTTATGGTGGCATTGTCACCCTTTAGCACCTGTTGTTTTTTCTATATTTAATCCATTAATAGTACCGCCAGAAGCTTGTTTTGCTCCTGATAAGATAGTTATTAAGATGACAATCAAAATAAAAAGGGGAAATTGTTGATTAATTAAGGTGTAACTGTACCTTAGGTAACTTGATTGCTGGAAGAATATTTGCCCGTGGAGAGATTACAAATGAGACTAAACAGAGTATTTAGTTTAAAATAGCATAAAGTTAAAGCATGATACTTTTAGCCCAGTAGGGTAATGGATTAATGTAAGCATCTTGTTTTATTAAAAACCTGGAGGGGAATTATCATGCACTACAGTTCCATAGCTTTTTGTGTTGAAATTACTTTATTTTAGTAGAAATGTTTGAGGATACCCCCTCATACAGTGTATAAGTAAGAGATACAAATATCCTGTTTAGCAAGGGATTAAATACCCTGAAAGTACTGTAATTCAGCTAATTTCTTACATGTATGTACTTGTACTGAACTGTTCATTTTAAAATGAATAAAACATAAATTACAAAAAAAAAAAAACCTGAGAGGGGGGAGGTATGTGTTCTGGAGACTCCGGGGAAGCGCAATACCGCTGGCGCAAATCCCTTGGGGCTGGAACTGTGGAAAAGGGATGCTGCCAGAGCCACAGTGACACTTCCCAGAAGGGGACAGGCCAAGTGGGAACCACCAGGTTGGCTGCACTGTACTCACCTAGGAAGGTGCACATCACATGCGCGGGATTGCTTTCTAAAGAAGGGGTAATCTGGAGATCACCCATCATCCTCGCGAGGAAGCGCTGATACGTAGAGAGATCAGATGCAGGGGAAATGTGGACAGAGAGTTCCTCTCCCCCTGAAGAGGTGGATGAGGATGCGGGCAAGTCCAGAGATTTAGGGTCAGGCTGCGCAGCAGCGTGGTGGAACACCTGCTCGTCCATGGCCCTAATGTAAGATGGGAAATGCGCAGCCGAGATCCTAAATTGCTCCCAGGTCAGAGGCCACCCTAGGACCGGAAATACCTGGGAGAGAAGGGAATGGAGAGAGGGAGAGAAATGGGGGTCTAGCAGAGGTTCCCAACTGGGAGAGAGACCCAGAGACCCCAACAGCCCGCAGCTGTTCAACTGGGTCGGAACTGCTGTAGCTGTGCCCAAAGGAAGAATCCCCCTTATTAAGTGACCGGGACCATGTGAGTCCAGAAGGACAGTTCCTGGCCTCCAACGTGGAGGTCCCTCTCAAGGAGAGAGAAAGGGAAGGACTAGAATCCGCACTACGACTCCTCACGGAACCCAGATGGGTCCCAAGGAGAGGCCGCTGCACTGAACCCAGGCCCCTCGACCCCTCGGACTCCAAAAGGGACCTCTGCCTCAAAACCACCAGCCTAGGCAGCTGGCAATGCTGGACAGACTCTGAAGAGTCCACCGAGGGTGCAGCACCATCCCTCTCCTTGGGTGCCCCGGGCTGTCCCAAACTCGGACTGCCCAGGCACACCAGGGAAGGGGGTTTCCCAGCTGAAGGGACAGACAAACCCCCAACTCCGGGCTGTGCAGCAGCAGCCACCTGGACCACTGCTGGCTGGTCAGTGCCACTGACCCCAGAATCAGGAGGAACTGTCCGCCCCACAGAGGGAGGCCGAGAGGGGGCCAAAGTGGTGGACACTGAGGGGTCAGAGGACTCCGAAGAGTCCAGGAGCCAGTCTGGATCAGACCCAGAGTCCCATTCCAAGGAAGTGGACAAAGAGGCCTGATGCCAGACCACCCCCTGATCTCTACCAGTTCCTGGGCCACAAATGGTACCAACCTCAGCCTCGGCAATGCAAATGACATCGGAGCCAGGCATGGCACCGCAGCCAGCACTGCGAATGGCACCAAAGTCGGAACAACACCAGCCGCGGCACCGCACGCATCCCCGGAAACGCAATTGGCACCGGAGCCAGAGGCAGTACCGACTGTGGTGCTGGCCTCCTCCCCAGCACCAGGAACAGTGCCGGAGCCAGAGCCACCCTCCTCCCCGGTGCTGCAAACAGCACCGAAGCCAGAGGCGGCACCGACTGTGGCACTGTCCTCTTCCCTGGCATCGCGAATGGCGTTGGAGTCGGAACTGTCCCTAGCCCCAGCGACACGCACGACACCAAGACAAGGAATGGCCCCAAAAACAATGTAAACACCTCCCATGGCACCGCTACCATCCCCGGCACCGCAAACGGCGCCGAGAGATGGTCCGGCACCACCCGTGGCACCATCTGGGCCCCTGGCACTGCAAGTGGCACCAGAACCCAAAATGGTGCAGACAGATGGCATCAAGGACGGTGCCAGCCAACCCCAGGATGCGACACTGGGGGAGTCTTCACCTCTGAAGAGGTGGCTGGCAAAGCGGTGCATCCTGCTGGACCCCCGAAAAGGATGGACTGGGCCTCCTGCACCACAGAAGGAGCCCCTGCTGCGGGAAAGCTGAAAGAGGTGGAGGCCCCTCCTCCAGGGCCCATATAGAACTGGGAGGGGACCCAGAGGAAGGGTCATGTGTCCTGGCCTTGGCCCGCCGACTGCGAGTCCATCCCCCAAAAGTCAGCAGAGTATGCCCGACTTTCAACGTGCGCAAATCGAGAACGCAGCAATCCATCAAGAAACAGGTGTCGCAGTTGTCCATGTCGTGGGCCAGCTCGAGGCCGCAGGGGCACCAACGCATGGGAGGCCGCCCCGCCTTCAATGACTTTTTGCCCCCAGAACGAGACATGACTGGTCGGAAAATTAAACAAAAACACAGTACTTGACTTCGCTGATAACAGTAATAAAAAGAACAGTCTTACTGATAAACAGCGGCGTTGAGTAATGAATTGGGTGAAACAGAACCGAGATCTAATGTGAAAACTAGCGTGAAAACTAGGCCGTAAGAACAACGCAGTTGCTTGAAGACGTTCTCATCCCAAGGTCCTCACCCGACAGCGGGAGAAGAAGAACTGAGGTTGGGGTGGTGCCGACAGCAGTTAAAAGCCAACCCACGAGCGTCACGTAGTACTTCGGCCTTGAGGGCGGCGCTGCCCTGCACCGGCCCCGCCCACACACACACACACACACACAAAAAAGTCTCCTGTGGGTACTAGCTCCGGAGGGCTATAACCACATAGTGATGAATTGTGAAGACTGACACAGATAAGATCGGCTTATATCTTTCGAGCGTCGCCTACTATAAGACCAACGTCAGCTGTGAGACCGACGGTGAGTAAGGGACCAGCGACGGCTAAAGATCCGACAATGGCTAGTGGCCTGACATTGGCTGACCGAGTGCTGTGGCAGTTGCCAGACCTGAGTCAGCTGGTGAACCATCTCCTGCTCGGGGAACGATGGTGGCTGGTAGAATGAGAGCGTCATCGGTGCCGGTGTTCCCTATTTTTTGACCAGCCACTGTTACCTACCAGAGTACGTGACCTAGATTTTGGTATAGGGGAATGTTTAGGCACAGGGGAAGAAGGCCTTTCACTCTTGCCCTTGTCCTCAGGTTTTCCTGAGTTGGAACGGGGTCGGGCTTCGGCAGCAAAACGTCCTGCTTGACTCTGCCCCACCAAAATTGAAAAAGCTCAGTGAGCTCTTCTTTATTAAATTGTGCCATGACCGAACCCACAGGAAGGCTGGGTTTGTCCGGCAAGTGGGGATATATGGGTGAGGCCATCATATCAGGGAGTTCACTAGGTGAGGGCTCATCCGTTATGTCTTCTGAAGTGGATGCCCTTTGTACCAGTGAACGGTTGGTACCCGGCATTGCTTTCACCGGTGTCCAGTTCGAGTCCTGTGCCTTCGGTGGTTTAGAGCCGTTGGGCTTGGCCGTCATCGGCTTTGGTGTCGCCGGTAGGGTCTTGGAAGGTCGATGAGCCAACACTGGCTTTAAGCCTAGCTCCTATTCCTTCTGTGATTGGTCCTTACCCAGAGCCCCAGGTATGACCTTAGACACAGCTTTCTTCCGTGGGGCCGAGGCAGATGCCGAAGGGGTAGCCGAAGTCCCAACTCCCGAGGTGAAGGGTGTCCACAAGGGCACAGTCTTCACCTTCGAGGTGGGGGGTGTGTCTGTACTGAGACCGGGCCCTGACTACCCTTACCTGACGCTGGCACCTTGGCGTGGACGGTAGACTCTCACTTTTCCTCCGAGTGTCTTGAGTGGCGGGAACAATCTCAGCAGCCCGATCCAGAGGAAGAGGCCTTTTTGTGGGGAGAGCAACAGCGGGAATGCAGTTGAGACCAGGTCTGGTCCTTTTTTTTTATTTATTCTAGAATTACAAGTACCTTTGAGTCAAGGCTCTTTTACAAAGGTTCCACGTCAACGGAGGTACAATGCAGAGTAGACAAGACATTTAGTTACATAGGCAGGTAAACAGCATAACACCAAATACAAATATGTGGTCATGTACATTCGGGCTAACGAGCGATAGAGCACAGAGCAGCAGTAGTAAGAGAACAGAGCGGGGGGGCAGGGACAACTGAGGGTGCAGCCAGAGGCATTGTCATAATACAGATAGGAGTGCTGGAGTCGAAAAAAATGAGAGGGAAGTAAGAAAGAAAAGAAGAAGGGGGGGGCAGGGAGTAGCGGAAGTGCAAGGAGGGGACTAGAGAGGCAGCTAGGAAAGGGGAGGAGGTAGGCTAAGGAGGCAGTAGGGCGTGGGGGGAGGTAGCCTATTAAGTGGGGCAGTCACAGGTGCTGGAGGCAGTGAGGTATAGACGGAGTTTGGATTTGAACGATCCAAGCATTGGCACAGATGAGAGGTCACTGCTGAGCATATTCATCCAGCTGGGGGCCCTACAGGTGAAGGATCTATGACCTTGGGAAGTACGGCAGCAGGGAACCTGAAAGAGCTGGGTTGCAGAGACTCTTGTGGATCTAAGCTTGATGCTAGGGCAAAGGAGAGCTTGGATTCCAGGTGGCGCAAGACCCAAGGTGATTTTCTTTGCCATAGTGCAGGTCTGGTATTTTATGCGGTTTGAGAGTTGAAGCCAGCCAGATTGTGCATATAAGTCACACGTATGTGTGAGTCGGTGGGAGCCAGTGATGAGCCGGCAGGCTTTGTTGAGCATTGTGGATATGTGCCTAAGAGCCGTTTGCGAGGCAGAGCCGTAAATGATCAGTCCGTTGTCTATAATTGAGACAATGGAGCTCTGAACCGTGACCCTTAAGACATCTGGTGTAAGGTGCTGTCTATGTCTGTAGAGGAGACCAAGGCGGGTATTTGCAGCTTTGGCAACAATGTCATTGTGGGTTCCATAAGAGAGATGACTGTCGAAAGTGATCCCAAGATATTTAAATGAGTGAACCTGCTCTAGGGCAGCTCCACGGCAGTTTGTGGTGGTTAAAGGTTGCAGCTTGTATTTGTTGTGTGTGGTGCAGAAAAGCACAGACTTGTTTTTTTATAGTTTAGAAGTAGTTTATGCTTGCTAAACCAGCTTTCAACTGAAGTGAATTCTTTCTGGAGTTTGTGTTGGAGGGGTAGGAGGTCTTTATGGGTGGCATGGATGATGGCATCATCAGCATAAAGGATGAGTTGTTCTGGGCAGAATTGTGGAAAACTGTTCAGAAAGAGGCCAAACAGAAGGGGCCACAGAATGGATCTCTGTGGGACTCCTGATCGGACGGATCTTGCATTAGAGAGGACATCAGCAATTTTTACTCAAGGTAGCTTTTGAACCAAGCTGAAGAGACAGAGGAGACGCCAGCTAAGTGGAGCTGCTCTAGTCTAAGACCATGATGGACGGTATCAAAGGCCTTTGTTAAATCTATAAAAAGAGACCCAGCAAGGAGGCCATTGTCCAATGAACTGTGGGTTGCACCGGTGAATTCAAGGAGGGCAGAGGTAGTGCTATGCCCTTTACTGAAGCCATGCTGTTGAGAGCATAGGATATTATACTTATCCAGATATTCAGTAAGTTGGTTGGCTACTATGTGTTCAATGGCCTTGGAGAGCAGGGGCAGGATGGAGATTGGATGATAATTCACATGGAGGGACTTAGCGCCACTTTGTGGACAGGGGTCACAGTTGCGGATTTCCAGATGTCAGGGAACTGTCCAAGACAAAGGGAGAGGTTGAATATCTTAGTGAGTGGTCCAATGACATCGTTGAGGGTGAGGGACAGTATTTTGAGGTCCAGCGAGTCAATACTACTTCTGGAATTGGCGATTGCTTTCTTAATACATTTGTGGGTTTCATGCATCCGGAGGGCTTTAAAGTAGAAAGGTGGGTAGGCAGATGAGGGCCGGGGGCTGGGGTGGTAGGCTGTAGTATCGTCTTCATCAAAAAAGTCAGGAAGGAGAACAATGCTGAGGTCAGTGAATGCAGAGTTGAAGGTATTGGCGATAGTAGTGGAGTCAAGCGTGGTTGTCCCATCAATGACGAACGTAATGGGGGAGGTTTTTAGTTGTTTCCCAGTGACTTCCTTAATATTATTCCAGAAGGCTTTCCTGTTTGCCCCAAGTATTGGTAAGGGCTTCCTTATAGTAGTTACTTTTTTGAAGACGGATTGATTTTGTGCAGTCATTATGGGCATGTCTGTAGTTCTGAATGTCAGATGGCAAGCCAGTTAGTTGCCCTTGCCCGTTGTCAAAGCTAATCCCTGATTTTCAGCTGGGTGATTAGATCTGCAGAGAGCCAAGGGTTGCACATGCCTTTTACTTTACATTTTTTGAAAGGGGCATGGGAGTCGCAGACGGTATTGAAAATAGTAATAAAGTGATCCAGGGCAGAGTTTACATCCTCTGCTGCGTAAACTGGGGTCCAGTCTTGCTGTCTGAGGCAGGATTTGAGGTGTGAAGACTGGCCTCATGACTGTACTCTACTGGAGAAGATTCTGGGTGGTGGCTTGCAGAATTTGTTAGACCACTGGCAGGTGACAAGGGAGTGGTCACTGAGTGAGTCCGGGAGGACAGAGACATTAGTGATCCTATTAGGATGAATGGACAGGACCCAAACAAGGAGGGTGCTAGTACTAGTTTTGTAGTTTTGCCTGGTTGCTGAGTTAACCAGTTGGGTAAGGTTTGCTGAGGATAAAGCATCCCTGAAGCTGGCTGATTCAGGTGCCAACCAGTTTATATTAAAGTCGCCAAGCAGGACTGACTCCGGGCCTTGAGGTTGTAATCGAACAAAGTTCAGGACAGCACTGAAACCATTTACTTGCTCCTTAGGAGGGACGTACACAGCAACAACCGTGAGGGCTTTGTTGTGGGCACCTAGTAGGATTTTAATGGGAAGGAGCTGAGCGTTGGGAGTCTGAGCAAGGGATAGTTATGGGATGACCCGATAGAGTCTTTGAGGTAAATAGCACAGTCCCCCCTTTTAGACTTCCGATCCAGTCTGTGGACGTTGTAACCAGGCAGCAGGATAGCCATGTCAGGCACTTTAGGTGAGAGCCAGGTCTCAACAATTGCAAGAATGCCTGGTTTGTATTGGTTAACATAAATTTGGAGGGCATCAATCTTTGTGAGCAGGCTGCAAATGTTAAGAATTGCAAGGGTGAGTGTTCCAGTTTGAGGTTTATGTCTGGCAGCAACAGCTGTTTTTGGGCCAAGATTTGGGTGGACATTGCCCGACAGCAGCAGCAGCAGGAGCAGAAGCTTCAAGGAGCAAAGGCGTAATTCCATAAGGGTGAGTTTACTTTTACCCTTCTTGCAGGATCGGAAGAAAAGTTCCTGTCGTTGGCTCCACAGGGATGTCAGGTGGGCCAAGGTTGGTAGAGGGGATGAGTGAGTCCTTAGGCACATAACAAGAGTAATGTGGAGTGGCGACCCATTATCAGTAATGGGAGCACACAGGGGGCAAGGCACCACAGCTAGAGTTTCATGGGGGCAGTATATTTGGTCCAGTAGGTAGCTAGGTGGGAGAGAGGGGTATAGAGCAGCAGGGAGGTAGAAAATGGGTAGAAGGGGAGAGAGGATGCATAGTGGAAAGAGCCATAAGCCACTCAGGGATAGGGTGTCCGAGGAGAGGGAGCAGTAACAGTAGTGTCCAAGGGGAATAGAGCAGTAACCGTAGTGAGTAGGTGGGGAGGAGGGAGAAAACCAGTGATAGTCCTAGAAGAGAGTGACAAGCAGGACGAGTACTGAGAGATAGAGCGAGTGGGCAGTGCTGGAGGGAGGGCAGGGAGAGCACAGGACTTATGGCGGTCCGATTTCCCCATGTGCTTTGGCAAAGAAGATTTCACCCTGGGAGAGCGCTGCATCACAGCCACTTGTTTTTCGAGCAGATGGGCCTTAACTGCTTTTAGGTGGCAGATCCTAGTCCTGCTTGTAAAGCCGCAGCAATTCTGAGCATTGTGGTCCAGCCCGAGCAAAAGATGCAGGCCTCGTAAGAGTCTTATGCTGATATCTGGTGGCTGCAGGAACACTGTGTCCTCTTCTGTACAGACGAGGAAACCGACTATGGTGAAGTCAACATAGAACGGCAAGAAGAATGGAAAACGGACTTCGAGAAAAAATAAGAGTTTTGCTGAACTACTAGTAAAGTGTGTCTAAAGGCAACCGAAGAGCCGATGGAAGCGGGTCTGCAGCGGGAAAAGAAATAAGATGGGGCTGGGGACCTCCCCTTGTTATACCATTGGCTGACATCAGGGCGGAGCCGATGTCGGGGACCCGCTGATTACTGCTAGCTAAAGGTTTCTGATGGGTCCTAGTGCCTGCGGCATAGTCCTAATTGTAATAGCCTGCTGCAAGAGCTCCCACTCGAAGTAAGATCATTGGCTTACTCCCAACTGTAAAAATGGATTGCTTATGCTCTCCAGAGGCTAGATGACCCTCAAGTGAAAAGCAAAGGTCCACAATATTCCAAGGACCAGCCCCAGTAAGGGACAGACTGCAGGGAAGGAGTACTTCTCTGAAGTCAAAGAAACAGGAGTAGAACTGTGAGCCCCAAAACTGCGTTGCCAGTCGGGGTTGCCCATCCATAGATATGAGAACTACAGAACGTTAGAGACTCAGGTGTCCCATATGACCAAAACATAATATGGGAAGAAATACTGAGAGCTTCTTCTCTCAAGAGGCCTGACAATAACAGAGCCAGGGCTCAAGAAGTGCACCACTATCCCAGGTTCCTGGGCCAAGGAGCGACATCTAGGCGCTCAAGAGGCAAGAAGCAATCCCTAAGAGGGGAAAAATGACTGAGAAGCAGGTCCCCGCTAGAAGGGCAGCTGTCAGGTATAGGAATCCACAAAAAACTGAAGGATTCCCCTTCTCCACACTCTCTTTCCCTTATTGAGGTAACCCCAAAAAAGGGGAAAATTAAGAGAAAAAGAGATGTAGCAGACCACCTAGAAGAAAATGCAGGAGGTGAACTGCAAGGGAAAAGAAAACCTAATCAGGTACGGGAGTTGGGCCACAACTCCTAATATGTTTCCTGTCCCTAGTACACCTCCTCTCCTGCAAGGCTTTACCTTATCTAACAACAAGCAACCATAGACTCCACCTTCACAAAAGGGGGGGTAGAAAAAAGGACTTCTTCTTCCACCGTTTCTCCTCTGCTGCTCTCTCTCTCTTTTTAAGTTTTTTTTGTTTTTGTTTTTTTTTATTCTAAAGAAGGAACAAGAAAGAGAAAGGATAACATGAACCTGAATATGGCTCTTTGTCTCTTTTTTTTTTTAAACAAGCAGAGGAAAGGACAAGAGGCTTAGGGGATAAGAACTGCCTCAATGATATTTTTTTTTTTTTGAGGGCCACAGTAGGGGCATCAAAAGACAGCAAAGTCCTTTGTATGAAGGAAGGCGAAGGCCAGAAGAAAGGGGAAAGAAGAAAGACCACCTAGGAACCTAGTAATTGCTGGGGAAGATGGGCAGGTTGCAGTAATGAATGGTGAAAATATTCCAGAAGATCAAGAATTACGGTGAGTATGTAATTTTCACATCTTCCAAGAATCAATCTTCACCATTAATTACCGGTGGCGGTGTTGGCAAATCCTGAGGGAAATAGTTGGTCTGTCAGCCTCCTGTGGGGGAAAGCACAGAGAAGCAGGGGCCCCTCACGGGCTTCGTGAGGCCAGAGACTGGTCAGGGGCAAGCAGAGGCTCCCACGGCCTGGGAGCAGGAATGCACCCTACAAGCTCAGGCCTAGCCCTTCAGGAGAAGTGGTTTCCTGAAAGCGTAAGGTGATCCCACTACGCCAGGCCAAGGATGACAACCGTGAAAGACTCAGCCACGCCATCTGCCTAATGCAGACTACAGTTTCCACTAGCCTGGAGGCTACCTCATTGGCGTCATAGGATGCCCTTGCTTGGTGTCTTGCCAGCTTCAGGCCCGGCGCAGAAAGGCGTATGACTTGTCTGGTTTGCTCACAATCCAGCATGGATGCCAGGAGCTGCCCCAGCATCACCCACAGCTGCCTGCCACAGGATGCCTGGTGCACTTGGTGAGCAGAAATGCACAACATGATGCACGCCGGCAAGAAGATTCTTCGACCCCAGATGTCAAACTTGGCTGAGTCTAACTCCAGAGGACAGTCACGCACTGGGTGCCTATGCCCATAGGGGATGTCCAGGAGCTGGGCCCAGAAATGGGGTGTGGCATGGCTCCAGTGGTGTGCAATACATGTTGCTGGACATCCCTTGGGGCTGGAGAAGAGACAGAGGGAAGGAGCCAGACATCTCTCAATGCCTCCACTAAAGGCCTAGGCCATGGAGGTATGACTGTGTAGTCATGACTGTACTCTCCAAGGAAGGACAGCATCAGACACGCAGGATTGCGGCCAGAGAAATGGGACAGTCGCAGCTCCCTCAACATCTCTGAAAAGAACTGCTGGTAACGGGTGTACCCAGCACTGAAGGGTAGGTGGATGGAAAAGTACTCTTCCTCAGAAGAGGAAGATGAACATGAAAAGGAGCTGGACTCCAGGGGCGGTGATGCCAGGGTTTCAGGCTGGAAGATAGCCTGCTCCAGTGCCTTCAGGTAAGTGGGAAAGGCACTCGCCGAAGCCCTGAACTGTTCCCAGGTCAATGGCCCTGTGGGACCCAAAATGCCTGAGAGAGCAGGAGGGGTAGGCAGTAGGAGGAGGAGGAGGTGGTGGGTCATGGAAGACCAGGCCAGGTCCTCTGCCAGGGCTACGAAAGTGAAGAAAAAATTACTTACCATAGTAATCTTGTTTCTTCCAAGGAAATCTTACTGTATTCTGACATATGCAGTATTGTCCCTCCATTGTACTGCCCCGGAGCCGAAATGGTTAATAGAACCTATGCCAGTGATGGAATGTTAGGCTCAAGCTCGGTTTTCAAACCACTGTCCCTGGTCAACATTCTGCAACCATCAGATTCTTACGGAGCAAACTAGTGACAATTATTCAAACTATGTTTATAATAAGCTAACAAGTTAGCAACCATAAAACAACTATTTCCCCTTTTTCCTTTCTCTAGTTAACAATGTGGGCTGATTAAGACTCAAATCGCTAAGCCAAAAAACAAAAAAATGCCCATAGGGTTGAACAACAAAACAGCTGTGTTGCAGTGCCTACAGGTTCTAGCAGGGGATGAAGGGTGGGAGCTCAGAATACAGTAAGATTCCCTTGGAAGAAACAAGATTACTATGGTAAGTAATTTTTTATTCAAACCCAAGGAAATCTTACTGTATTCTGACATATGCAGACTATCAAAGTAGTACCTTTGGAGGAGGGTAGAGAACCTATTCAGGAAACAGGCTCTGCAGTACTGCTGTGCCAAACCTGGCATCACTTCTAGCCTGCGTATCCAGGCTGTAGTGTTTGGTGAAGGTGTGAACTGTTTTCCAGGTAGCTGCGTTGCAGATTTCCAACAAAGGGATATCTCTTGCAGCTGCTAAAGAAGCAGCAGTACCCCTTGTAGAGTGGACCCTGAGGCCTACAGGAGGCTCTTTGCCCACTTTGCTGTAGCAAAATTGGATACAGGCAACAATCCAGCGGGCAATAGTCCTTTTTGAAGCTGGTTTGCCTTTGCTCATCATCTCCACAGGTCAGGAAGAGCTGTGTTTCTATCCTGACTGTGTCCTTTGGTGTGATCCAAGTAGTAGCTTATAGCTCTGTTAACATCAGGACTATGTAACTCCCAACCCCCGAGGTAGAGTGGTTAGTAAAGAAGACTGGCAAGGTCATGGACTGGTTAAGGTGGAAATCTGATACCACCTTAGGGAGGAATTTCCTATTGGTCCTCAAAACCATCTTGTCTCTGTGGACCACTATGTAGTCTGGCTATGTGAAAAGGCCTGTAGCTCACTGATCCTACTGGCTGAAATAATAGCTACTAGAAATACTGTTTTCCATGTCACGTACCTAAGCTCAGCTGATGACAGGGGCTCTAATGGTGGCTGCTTAACTGGCCAATCCATATGTTAAAGTCCCATGCAGCAGTGGGTTCCCTATGAGGGGGATGCAAGTGCAGTAGCCCTTTGAAGAACTTCCTGAATACCTGGTTAGCAGCCAGGGATACTCCCTTTCCAGCAGAGAGCTAAGCAGAGACAGAGGCCTAGTGCACTTTCAGGGTGGAGGGCCGAAGCCCCCGAGAGTGTAAATGTGCTAGATAGTCCAGGACTTTTGGCAGGTCAGCCTGGAGGTGATCTACCTGTCTCTGCTCGCACCAAATAGAAAACCTCTTCCATTTAGATGAGTACATTTTTCTGGTGGAAGGTTTTCTGGACACCTTCAAGACCTCTAACACCCCTTCTGAAAGGTGGCGGTCAGCATATTCTAGGTCCTCAAGAGCAAAGCTTTGAGTCTGAGGGACTGCAAATTGGGGTACAGGACCCTGCCCTGGGAGGATGTCAGCAGGTTGTGCCTCCTGGGTAAGGAGATTGGTTTGGAGATTGCCAAGGTCAGTAGCATTGAGCACCAAGGCTGCCTGGCCCAGTCTGGACCAATGAGGATCATAGTTGCTGGCTGAACCCTGAGCTTGTTCAGCACTCTGAGCAGCAAGGAAAATGGTGAAAAGGCATACAGGAACTTCCCTGTCCAGTCCTTCAGGAGTGCATCTAGTGGCACTGTGCCCACTGCTGGAGGCCTGCAATAGAACAGAGGAAGCTGATTGTCTGGGGCCGCAAAGAGGTCCACCTCTGGAGTGCCCCATCTTCTGAACACCACTTGTAGGATCTGTCTGTTTAGTGACCATTCGTGGTGATCTTGGTCGATTCTGCTGAGGGCATCCGCTAGGACATTGTCTTTTCCTGGCAGGTGGACTGCAAAGAGAGATATCCCCAGGTAGTAAACCAGATTCCATACCTTCATGGCTTCTGTGGACAGAGATGAGAACTTTGTGCCCCCTTGCTTGTTGATGTAATACACTGCTGTTGTATTGTCTGTCCGGACTTTAACCACCTTACCCTGTAGCATGGAGGCAAAGGACTGAATGCCCAGATAAACTGCCCCGAGTTCCAGCAGGTTTATGTGAAGCAGGGATTCCTGCTGGAGCCAAGTACTCTGGGCAGTATGCTCCCCTAGATGGGCAACCCATCCTAGGAGGGAGGCATCTGTTGTAAGAACTGCTGCTGGTGGCAGCTGGAGGAAAGGCACGCCTTTCCTGAGATTGTCCCTTTCCTGCCACCACTGCAGAGCTTGAAGCAGGGTTCCTGTGACTGGTACCATCTTTGATAGGGAGTCTCTTCTCTGAGACCAGTGAGCCCTGAGATGGAACTGGATGTCCCTGATCTGGAATCCTGATCCTAACACTGTTGCTGTTGATGCTGCCATGTGGCCCAGCAACTGAAGGAAATGCCTTTCTGGTCTGGGAGTATGCAGCTGAAAGGAATTTGGTAACTGCACCAAGCTGTCTACCCTGCCCTGTGGAAGGAATGCCCATCCGTTCAGGGTGTCCAATTCTGCCCCGATAAACTCCAGGAACTGAACTGGTGAGAGGACTGACTTTGTGGTTTACCAGGAAACCTAGCATACCTAGTGTATCCTGAGTGATGGTCAATGCCCTTTCCACCTGCTGTGGGGACTGACCTACCACCAACCAGTCATCTAGGTATGAGAAGACTGTAACTCCGTTTTCGTAGATGTGCCACCACCACTGCTAGGCACTTGGTGAACACTCTTGGGGCTGATGAGAGGCCGAAGGGCATGGCTTTGAACTGGTAGTGACCTGATGGCAACCTGAACCTGAGGTACTTCCTGTGTGACAGCCTGATATGGAAGTATGCGTCCTTTAGGTCTAGGGATGCCAGCCAGTCTCCTCTCCTTAGAGAAGGGAGAATGATAGCTAGAGTGATCATCTTGAACTTTGGCTTTGTCAAATGTTTGTTCAAGTGTCTTAGATTCAGAATAGGTCATCACTCCCATTTTCTTTAGAGTGAGGAAGTATCTTGAGTAAAGACCCTTTCCCCTTTGAGACAAGGGGTCAGGCTCTACTGTCTGATCCTGCAAGAGTTTAGCTACTTCCTCTTCCAGCAGGGAGACCTCTGATGGACTGGCAGCTCTGAAAAGCCTTGCTCTCAACTTGGGCAAGAATTTGAGGCTGAGAGCAAGACCCTGGCTCACTACCTCCAGGACCCACTTGTCCGTGGTGATGGATTTCCAGGCTTGGATGTAGTGAGCTAGCCTGACCCCTACTGTAGGTAGGAAGGCAACCCTACAGGGTTCTCAAGGAGTCTGCTTTGTTTGAGCAGCAGTCTGGGTACTGGGTCCGGCCCTGTTGCTGCCCCTTCTGCCTCTGCCTCTAAAGTATCCCCTTTGGGGTTGGTAAGAGGGCAAAGCCTGTGCCTGGAAAAAAGGCATGTAATGGGTTCTACCCCTGCTTCTTCTTTGGAACTTTTGTGGAGTTGCTGCCGTCTCCTTGGCCGCAGCACTCTTGTAGGCTACCTTGTAGTAATCCATTTTTTTCATGTACGCTTCAGTCTGTTCCCCAAACAGGGAAGTGGGCTCACAAGAAAAGTCAAGAGCTTTTGTCTGGGTATCCTGAGACAAATTTGTTTTTCTCAGCCAAGCAAACCTCCTCAGGGACACTGAGGTAGTCATCTGCCTAGCAGCAATGTCATTGGCATCCACTGCCATGCGAAACTGGGAGTGGCAGGGAATGCCTTTGCTATTTCTAGCACTGTATTCCATATATTTTTCTGATACCTAGATATGTAAGCCATGTAAAGTGGCTTGTCTGATAGCTAGGGAGGCTCCATGGTGTGACTTCTTTGCTATGGAGCCCATCCTCCTTTTCAGGTGGATGTGATACCAGGGGAATGCCTGCCTTATCACAGACAGCAGCCTGCACCCCCCCAAGGCTGGGGTGTCCAAAACGGAATTTAGCCCCTGATTTGGCCACCCAGTACTTTTTGTCCATTCTCTTGTCCACTGGAGGAATGGACGTAAGTGTCTAACATTTTTGTGGCTTGTCTCCTTAAAGATTTATGGATGGGCAACAAAGACTTTTTGTTGCTGGAACAACCATCATTTCCATATAATCTTGTTCCTCTTCCTCCTCTGTGGTCTACTGATTGGAGAGGTCCAAGGTCTGTGCCACCTGTTTGAAAAAGGAAAAGTGGGTAGAGTAATCCTCTGTTGCCTTTTCTGAGGAATCAGTCCCATGAGGATCTCAAGAAACCTCGTGCTGTATGGGTTCTCCAAATTCATCATCATTTTTATCATCAAAATCGTCTTCCTCCTCCGGTAAGACAGTTGTTGACTGTTCTAAGGAACCGGGGACCAAAAAGGAACCCGAGTCCGGAACCGATAACTGTGAACCAGGGCGCTGAACCGATACTACGGTACCGCTTTGCAACGCCTACAAAAGGCCAATGGCACTCGCTATAGCTTCTGCTTTATGAACAGCAGGAACAGTCAGTTGTGGTTCCTTGGTTGAGTGTTTCACTTTCCTCTTCTTTTTAGCAGAACTTGACGGTTCAGCAGTAGTTTCTGCAGATCTTTTTCTAGTCGAGGAACCATCACCCTGGTCAGAGGGCTGCTCACTCGGTTCAAAAGACTTCTCTTTCTGAGAAGTGGAGGCCTTGTCCATTGCTGGGTCAGCAGCTTTTTGGACATTTTTTCCTTCAGCTGATTTAAACGCCTATCCAGCATCGACTCAGGAAAATTCTTAAAGATATCACAGTCGGCCTTTAGATGATCAAAACCCAGACACAGAACACAAATTAAATGGGGATCCACTTTGGCAAACGGTTCCCCGCACTCTGTACAATGCTGAAAACCTGTTGGGCCGGTTCTCTTTTTAGGCAGTGACATAAGCACAACAGTGGACTGAAAACAAGCCCAAAAACCACCACAGAATTAACTCCGACTTTTTTTTTTTTTTTTTTAGATGGTCGGTTTAGTAACTGAAGAAAAGCCAAGAATGACCCAATTTTTTCAAAGAATAAACCAACCAGACCCTCAATTTTTTTTTTTTTTAAGCTAATAGAAAACTAAACTAAAGATAAAGAAACCCAGTTTCCTCCCGGTTAAAAGAACCGAGAAGAAACCGAGAAAACTTACCGGACTACAACTAAATCTAGACTAATCTGCCTGTACACCAAGGACAGTGATTTTCAAAATGAACAGAAATAAATGTTACTGTACTTCAGAAAACCGAAAAAAATTTAATCTTCAAGAAAGATGAAGGAGGGCTCTCCGAGGCATCTGTATTAGTCAAGCGGAGCAAAGAATCTGACGGCTGCAGAATACTGACCAGGGACAGTGGTTTGAAAACTGAGCTTGAGCCTAATGTTCCATCGTTAGCATAGGTTTTATTAATCATTTCGTCTCCAGGGCAGAACAATGAAAGGATAATATTGCATATGTCTGAATACAGTAAGATTTCCTGGGGTTTAAGCAGGGGCCCTCACCCGAGGGAAGGGGCTGTACAACTCATCCACTTGTGAATGCCCAACCACAGAGGGGTAGTCCAGGTGGTGGCCTTGGGGGGGACCCTCAGATGGGGAGATCGAAGCCATAGAGGTCCCATAGGGCAACCCCTATCCCCACCTACCGCAGGCCCAGACAGTTCCGGGGAGGCCAAAGGACCTGAGTCAACACTCCGACTTCTGCCAGAGCCATCAGCCACTCTAGACCTGGAGCATGGTATCGACTGGGACCTTCCAGTTTCCGCCTCACTGGAATGGACTCTGCCCCTTGGGCTAGGCCTTAGGGCGTCAGCAGCAGCAAGAACCTGAGGCAAGAGGGGGAGCCAGTGCTGGGATTAGGAGGCATGTACACCACCTCGAGGATTTGTGGGTAGGTAACTGGTTGGGAGGCATGAAGCAGAGAGTAGCTGTCAACTGGGAGAGGTCAGAGGAGGGAGAGGTGATGAGATGAGTCCCTCAGGGCTCAGTCTTACGACCAGTCCTGTTTGTTTAATGTTTTCATCAGCGATACAGTAGTAGGTGTTCAGGGCAAAACTGCACTATTCGCAGATTACACTAAGCTAGGTGGTAGAGTGGACAGTGAGGAAGCAGCTGGGAACCTATAAAAAGATCTGTAAAGGTTGGAAAAATGGTCTAGTGTCTAACAGCTGAAGTTCAATGCCAAGAAGTGTAAAGTGATGCATCTAGGCAAAAAAACAAAAACAAAACAGCCTACTGGCTTACTGGGGTCAAGCTCAGTGCCTCACAAGAGAAAAGGGATCTAGGAGTTATCTTATGTGACACCCTGAAACAAGCTAGCCAATGCAACGCAGCACACACAAGGCCAACAAAATGTTGGGGTGTATAGGGAGAGGATTCAACAGTAGGCACCGGCAGGTGATACTGTCACTGTACAGATCCCTGGTGAGATCCCATCTGGAATACTGTCTCCAGTTTTGAAGCCCACAACTTAAAAAGGACAGGGACAGGCTGCAGACCATATAGAGAAGGGCAACGAAAATGATACAGGGGCTCCAGCGGCTACTGTATGAAGGTCATCTTGAGGAGTTGAACATGTACTTGCTGGAGAAAGGGAAAGAAGGGATATGATAGAAACCTTCAAGTTCATGAGGGGAATTAATGCAGTGCCCTATTCTGAACTGTTCACCAGGGCTTCCAGCTCAAATGCAAGGGGGAATGAATGGAAGCTGAAGAGTGGAAAATTCAAAAAGGATCTTAGGAAACACTGTTTCTCAGAAAGGACAGTGGAGCCATGGAACAGGCTGCCCGCGGATGTGGTGGGAGCTAAGACCATGTCAGCCTTCAAACAGGGTTGGGATAAAGAGTACGCTCGAATTAAATCCACAGGTACTAGTATGGGCAAGGTCCTGAGCTCTCCTAGGGTCTCAGGAACTCACAGGCAGAACTGAGGAACCTTTGGTTTCCTTCTGTCATTGCTTTTTCTCTGGTTCTGTGTTTCTAACAGAACCCTCTTCGGCACTGCAATGGCACCACAGCCAGATTTGGCACTGGGAGCAGCAGCGGAATCCGATTCAGCATGAAGAGCAGCACCAGAACTAAACCCTGTGCCACACCCAGCACTGACCTCTCTCCCCCAATGCCAGAATCAGCACTGGGACCATCCAGGGCGCAATGAGCGGTGCCATAAGACACAAGAGAGGCAACACCATAGCCAACACTGGACTGAGAAGCCCCCTGGGATGACACTGCAGTTGCTAAAGGCCTAGGACTAGGCCCAGAAAGGTCTCTTTCTTCACCAGAGCCTGGTAGTCAGTCAGGATGATCCCGTTCCTTGTCCCCGGATCATTCGACTGCTCAGAGGATGAGATCCAGTAGATCTCCAACAGGCCACTGGCTCCAGAGACCTTCCCTCTCTCAGTGCCGAAAGCGGCAGCAGGAGGAGACCCGGCTGCGCAGGTGGCAGCACTCCATTCACCAGCACTGGCTCAGTACCAGGAGCCAAAGCAGTGCAAGGCCATAGCCCCAAAGGACCCATCAGTGTAGGCCCAGCATACAGCAGCGAACTCGCTACCGGGGGCATCTGGACCCCAGAGGGGGTACCAGACTGGGAGGGGGCCAGATGTCCCACAAACCCATCCCCCAGGCTTCCCATCTCAGCGAGATGAGCACAAGAAGAGGCCTGTTCTTCAGTACGTGTAGTACCGGGGAGGGGTTTAGGGGAAGAGCCCAGGGGGACTTACCTTGAAATCTCGAGTGCAATACCTGCCTCGGAAGGTGGGGAGTGGCTGACCCCACCTCATTCCGTGGATCTCTAAAGTGCGGAAGTCCATGGAGAAGCAGGAATTGCAGTGGTCCATATCGTGTTCTGTTCCAAGGCAGGTCCAGCAGCAATCATGTCGGTCCTGGACAGACATGTTTCTCCCACAGGGGCACTGAAGCATGGGGGGAGGCTCCGTCTTCTTGGTCAGCTTCTTCTGAGGTTTCTGGGACCCTGGGATCCAGACATGACTGACTATAGAAATTAAACAAAACCAGCGAAAACAGGGCATAGCGCCATAAAGGTGACAAAGAAGAAAAAGGCATCAACGAAAAGCTGAAATAAGTGTTACAGCATTGAGCAAGTAGCAACAAACAGAACTAGGTTTGGTGACACAGTTGAAAATGAAAAATGTGCCCACGGGGTGTTACCTCAACAGCAGAAAGAACAGAAAGGGAGGGGGAGGGCGTCGTCGGTTTCTGGCCGGCCCACGAGCACCACGTCATATGTTTGCCTCATGGGTGGCACCGTTCCCGGCGTCGATCCCCTACCTCTGAAGCTTTCAAAGGCATATGCTCCCACAAGGTCATAATGCCTGCAGCATAGACCCACCAGTAATGAATGGTGAAGACTGATTCTTGGAAGATCCTTTTCTGTGACTGAAGATGTGAAGGAACTTAATGCCAGGGGAACAGAAGTACCCACTTCCCGCTGAGTGACGGCAACATCAGACACTCAAGGCCTCTGAGACGCAAAGTGGGAGACAGTGCAGGCATGAACCACACAGAAACAACAGGGACTCTCCACAACGAAGGACATTAAACAATTCCTGCAGAGCTTTCAACGAGCCACTCCTGACTTAACTTACAAATGTACTGGACTCTTTCTAATTCGTAGCAGGTATAAGAGAGGAAAATAACATGGACTCTGGACTTAATTGGCAACTAGCAGGCCTATGGGAATTTGGCACTGGGGGGAGGGTTGCAGTGTACAGTCTAAAGGCTTCACAGAGGCTCTAAGCACATGTAATGGCCTATAGGGTCTATGCAAACATTTGTAGAGTACTGGTTGCACTCACAGGATCTCAGGTAGCTCCTCCCAGCTATGTTTGCATCTTAGGGGCATTAAATGTATAGTTTCATACTGATGAGGAGTTGGGTGATTATGAAGGCAGGCTCCCAGTCCCTGCACCATGTGCACTGGTATGGTGATCATTCGACTCTGTTTCAGCAGACGTACAACAAATTGGATTTTTCATCTCAGAGGTAGCGCCTGCGGTCACCATCTCTGAACTAAACAGAACTAGAAGTTCGACCATTTAACCCATAGGGTGTTGCCAGAGGAGGGGGCGAATGGATGGCGGACTGCCAGATGGCCTGTAAGGCCTGACCCTGGATCTTGAGGGGTCTCCCCGGGGATGGCTATCTGTCTGCATGACAACCAGGAGATCAGCCCTGAGACCTATGTCCCTGCTGGGAGGCCAGTAATGAGGTCCTGAGGAAGTTCTCAATCTTGAAGAGAATGGGCGAGTTGCAGCCTAGCCGTTACAGCAGTAGGCCCTTCCAACGCTTACGTGGGATAGTCCTTGGTGGCCGACTCCCCTCTCAGCCAACTCCACTCATAGCAAATGTGCTGAATGACAAGTGAAACCAGAGTACCGTAAGTTGCGGGGAGGTGCTGTGGGCCCGGACAACACTCCTATGTGGGTTGGGGGGGGGTCCCCAGATGCCCTTGCGCATCCCAATATGACACTACCGACCCATTGATAAGTCATCTGCCTTGGGGTGATTTTCATTACCTGGCTCACCTTGTGGAATATCCTGGAGTTTCCTTTGCTTCCAGAGGGACGGGGCATGATATCTTTCAGACTGCTACCACTCAGCTTGTAGCAATGTGAGCCGCCACATGGAGCGGGGACCTGTGAAGGGTGATGGTGGTTGGAAGGTGTGGGAGCATCGAGCAGTCATGCTCTCTGAGAAGGAATAATCCTCCCAACCATAGATACAAACTTTTCCAAAGCAAACCTCAGGAATCCAATTATGCCCTCCCACTGAAGCCGCCTATGTTCTCAGTTGCCTCTGCGACCTTGAGACACTATATCCCTCAAATAACCCTCACCTCACTTACCCCCCACCCAGAGAGACTCCTTAGTTGATAATCCTAGATCCCTCAACAACCCTGGATGTTGCTGCTTAAAAAGTGATCCCATATGAAGCGTACTAAGTTTTGTTCAGTATGGGAAGGAACCCATCTCTAGTTGATGTTCCACCTGCTCATTTCCCCTAAATACCTGTTGTATTTTTGAGGCAAGGTGGAAAACGTATATAACCCTTCCTTCTGACACTCCCCAGCAGCAACTGAATTGCTACGGGGGCCCACAATTCTGCTGTGAATTTCCCCCACAGGGAGCACAGATCAACTCCTATAAAGGAGAGCAAACTATGCCCTCCCTACCTAGGAAGCACCTCCGGTGGATTAGTTCCCCGGCTTGTGTTCTGCAGACTGTAGGCCCGTGAGGCATTTGAAGTCCTAAGTAATGTTTGTATCCAATAGAACTATTGTATGCCCGGTTGGCAAGGTTTGTTTATGCACGTCAATATTGTTTTATAGTGTATGATGGAGCGTTGTAACCGATAGAAATCCATCACTTTCTAAATGTTGTTATGCTGCAGTAGCTATGTCATCACAGCTGTTATGCTGCACTAGCTACGTAGCTACTGCAGCATAACAACATCGAATGCGTTCCATCTCCTGCTCTACCATTTAAAAAGAAAAAAATACTCTCCTGTAGTGAGGCATTCAGCAGGTCCCCTCCTATGGCAGCAGTACGGTAAACAGCAGTCTCCAGTATTGACGGATTGTAGTAGGGATCCGGTGGCTGCTGTGAGGGCTCTCTGTATAGCACCGTTTGTTTTAAATTTAAAGCGGCTGTGAAAAAACAACAGAAAACAGGCAGCAGCACTGCCGACAAGTGGGACTGTGGCAGTGACCACCGTGAGAGCATCAGGGGTGGAGCAACAAGATCCCCAAGTGATATCTGCTCCTGTTCTGCTTGCATCCT
The DNA here is from genome assembly GCA_016271365.2 of Neoceratodus forsteri. Classification (NCBI taxonomy): domain Eukaryota; kingdom Metazoa; phylum Chordata; order Ceratodontiformes; family Ceratodontidae; genus Neoceratodus; species Neoceratodus forsteri. The sequence goes on along the minus strand of CM057452.1, from coordinate 1,504,389,536 downwards.
CTCGTCAAAGACAAAGCAAAAAAAAAAAAAAAACAGCATACACTATCAAAAACAATCGCTAGTCACCTTTCGGTAACAAGCTCGGTTAGGGCGTCTCGAGGTTGTCATTGGCGACCGAACCTCTTGAGCTTCACTCTCGAGGTTACTGTGGTTGCCAAGGCAACCTTTCGACGCACTAACCGGCTTGTTACCGATAGGTGACTAGCGATTATTCTCTATGTTGTGCTTGTTCTCTGACGTACTTCTTATCTCTCATGGAGCTTCTCTTTTGTCTATTTCTACTTTAAAGTACAATCTCAGAGATCCGAACAGCATGGGAATGTACGGTGTTCATGTCTCTGAAATATCCATATCTCTAAAATAACCAGCCTTTAATGCAATTGACTGTTTTACCAAACTCTCACAGGCAATTTAATTTTTTTGTAAATTTATTTTCACTGATTATTTAAGTAGCAAACTCTGATGTTATAAAAAAACGATAAATACAGTTCAGTAAACACTAACAATATACTTTATGCTTCAGAAAGTTTAAAAATGTTTAAAAAACTTGATTAAAAAACAATAAATAATAAATTCAGTAAGTGCTAACAATACCCTTCATGCTTCAGAATGTTTAAAAAAAATTGTTATAGCACTTTGCTTTAGTGAGCAGTGGCACTTTTTTACAGCGAGATGTTGCAGTTCCTTGAGCAGCATTAGGTTCATGGGCCTCGCTTCTTGCTGCTGCTCCAACCATTGTACACACACAGAGAAGCATGCCTCAGCTCTGCTCTGAGGGACGTTAGAAACAGCCTCACCCCCCTCACTATCACTAAAACTTTCATGATCTGTACTCACTCGTCCAAGATCAATAATGTCAGTGTCTAATAGGATCTCATGCCCAGTTTCTTCGGTATCAGCATGAAGCCATTCTTCCTGCTCATCCTCGGTTAACTCCAGCGCTGAACGCTCCTCAGTGAAGTTAATCTGATTGTCGGCCACAGTGACGTCAATCTCTGGTTCCACTTCCTCCTGGTACGGCCACAGCTTATTCCAGGACCTGCGCAGCGATTCCGAACTGATCTCTCCCCGTGCTTTGGCACTAAGGTAAACAGCATACTTTACTGGCAGTTCTTTACAAAAATCAGGGTAGCAACTATAATCATTCATGCCCGACAACAGCTGGCGCAGCAAATACCACTTACAGCACCATCTCATGTTCTCCACTACGCCCTGGTCCATTGGCTGTAGAATGCTGGTAACATTGGGGGGCATAAAGAGGCACTTTATCTTGCCATCACTGGAGACAAGATTTTCTAGTGCTGGATGTGAGGGGGCATTATCCATCAGCAAGACAGTCCTTGCTGGCAGAGATTTAACCCTCAGATAATCTTTAACAAGTGGGACGAAGTGTTTAAAAAAACAGTCAGTAAAGATGATGCGGTCCATCCAAGCACTTCGCTGGCTATAATAATGGACTGGAAGTGCTGACATTGTTACATCTGCAAAACATCTGGGCTTTGTGCTTTTATTAATGAACAGCAGTGGGAGCTGAAAATTTCCACTGGCATTCGCAGCTGCCATTAGTGTCACTCTGTCTTTGCTGGATTTAAAGTTTTTAACTTGTTTCTCTCTGACATCTGCCAATGTTTTATTAGGGAGCAACCTCCAATAAAGACCGGTTTCATCACAATTAAACACCTGCTCTCTTGTGAGCTGTTGGTGTTCTACGAGTTGTTGTAGGGTGATTCTGAATAGCACGGGGTCATAATGTCGCGCAGCAGACGAGCGTTGCGCGATTACAATTTATTATTGTTCTGTGGGGGGCTGTGCCCCGGGACACCACTAAAGATTCCAACTCCAGGGGGGTCCAACTCAGACTGCACACAGGTCTGGGTTTCGCCATCATGCCGTACGCTATTAAGCGTACAACATTATGACCCGGTGCGATTCTGAATGACTCGGAGGCTTCAGAATCGGCAGAAAGTGCTTCCCCTTGCATACTGAGCTGGCGTATGCTATGGCAATTTTTGAATCAATGTAACCACCCAGAGTTGGCCTTCAAATCATCTTCTCCTCTGTCAGGGTACATTTGTTTGATTAACAATTCAGCTTTTTCAGTTACAATGATGCCACTTATTGGGGTACCCTTGCAGCGTTCCTGCGTGAACCGCACATGCATGGCACGGTCAAAGTCCTCATTAGCAGCTTTTCACACAATGCAGTGATTTTGAGCCAAAGCAGTATCTTTAGCTTCTCTGGCAAACTGTTTAATTTTTTTCTTGAGCCTTTTTAATGTCAAAAACCATAGATCTGATGATTCTGTACTCCTCAGCTACAGTGCTCAAACTCACCCCACGTTCAAATTTATTATTTCAAGTTTTGTATTGATACACAGTGTCACCCTCTTTCGTTTGTTTGGTTGCTTGCCTGCCATGCTGTAACACCCCGTTAGCGTTATCCTAACCGCTATCCATTAACGCCTTTTATGCAGATGTAACAAAATAAGCTACAGGTGACAATGATTGCTTAATTGCTTAGTGCTGGGGGGGGGGTCGGCTAACCGGTCAGTCCGTTTCTTTGAAGTTTGGATCTTTGAGGTTCCACTGTACTTATCTTACTCTAATCTGAGACCCATGTTCCAGGGGGGTGGGAACAAGACTCTTACCACATAAAAATCTGAGAAGTGCCATACAAGATGGCAAATTTTGTTAAGATTGTTTCCTTCAACATAAATGAGATCCATAATCCCGTTAAGAGATCCCGCCTAATACAACAACTTAAGAGGGACAAGCAAGATATAGTTTTCTTACAGTACACGCACCTCCGTGCTTCTGAGTATGCCAACTTCACGTCCTTGGGATTTCTAATGGACACAGCCTCTTCGCACCGCTCTGGTCATCGGAGAGGAGTGGCGCTATTAATACCATGGGAAGCACCATTTGTCCTAGAAGACCAGATAATGGACTCCAAGGGCCATTTTGCCACAGCAAAAGGGCAGTTACATAATTGTTGCCGGTCCTGCAGAGTCAGTTAATTCTGGGGGGCAATCTCAATGTCATCCTTTCCCCACCATTGGATATCACAGATCCTCTGGTACATCGCATTTCACCCTTTCAGAAATACCTATGACACACACTAGCCCACCTGGGGATAGTAGATATATGGTGATATTTTTTTCCTTCGACTTGGCAGGAATTTTTTTTTTTTTTTAATTGTTTAACCAGGAGTGGCACACTAAGCTGAAAGCTTGTTTACAGGTGTGACCTGGGAGCACAGGAAAGTTAAGTGACTTGCTCAGGGTCGTGCAGTATATGCAGGTGGGTGCTGTGAGATTCAAACCCAGGTCTCCAGATTTGCAGTTCAGAGCCTTAAATCACTGTGCTATACTGCCTCCCTACCCACCACACCTCACAATCACGAACGTAGTCTCAGTTAAGCTACATCTTTACCATGGTGGAACTCCTAGACTCAGCTTGTGATATAACGCATGGTCCAACACTACTATCGGATCACTCCCCAGTATGTGTCACATCCTATCTAGGTAGACCTAGCCAAACAACCCAGTGGTGGCTAAACTTAATGCTCCTTCAAGATCCCAAATTTAAGACCCTAGTAGAAGAAGTCCAACAAGATAACAATACCCAGGCGACTACCCTGATCATTCTTTGAGCCACTATTAAGGCAGTCCTCAGAGGAGCTATCATAGCCTTTTCAGCTAGAAGAAAAGGGAGAGGGAATCCCACCTGAGGAACCTCCAACACATGCTGAAAACTTTACAGAGTTTCCTGCATCAGGGAGATCACTCAAGTACCTCACAAACTTAACAGGTTAAGCAACAGATCCAAAAGATAATGGATTTTAAAGTCGAGCAACGCCTCCTTTACCTTAAGCATCATCATTATAAAGGGGGGAATGGCCTGTAGATTGGAACACCTCTTCCACATCTCATAGATCCCGATCAAGTCAGCTTCATATGTAAGAGATAGGCACGATAGTGTAAGGCGAAACTTACTTTTACTTTTACTAGATCATGCAGCCACGCATCAAATCTTCCTTGCATTATTACATTTCGATGCTGAAAAAGCATTTGACAGCATGACGTGGCCATTTCTGTGGGCCACCCTGTCAAATTTTGAATTCCCAGATGACTTCATATAAATTCTACAAGGTATCTACGACTCCCGCCCAAGCATATCTGAGGTTAAATGGATCTTTAGCTCAAGCATTTTCCTTATTCAGAGGCATGCGACAGGGGTGCTCCCTGTCCCCTTTGTTATTCACACTATCTAGAACCCCTAGCGGCAGAAATTCATGAAGATCCCCAGGTAGCTGGGATTCCTTTGGGGGCAGGCAATACAAGGTTTCGTTGTTTGCTGATGATGTTCTGTTAATTTTGACCGCCCCAGAGGAGTAGGTTCTGGCGGTCTGGGAGATTCTCAATGACTTTGGCAACTTAACCAGTTACAAATGCAACGCACTTAAGACCAAGGTCCTCCTGTGTAACTGCACTCCCTCATCGCAATTAAAACGTAACTACCCTTTTAAATGGCACAAAGGCAGCCATACATTACCCGGAAGTTAAAACAGCCAAAAAATTAGAGCATCATGAATTACTCAACTATGACCCACTGACACAACAAATCAGTTAAGACTTGTCACGCTGCACCCAACTTTGCCTAGGTTTCTTTAATAGAACAGAAGTGATACACCAAAGCATCTTACCCAGGATCCTATATTTTCTCCAAACCCTACCTCTCATGCCAGATAAAAGCGATTTTAGAGCCTGGGATAAAGCAATATCACACTTTATTTGGCAGGGAAAACCTCCATGTATACATCTCTCTGTTCTACAACTACCTAGAGAAAAGGGCAGTGTAAACCTGCCCAACTTCAAATGGTACGCCCTGGCATCTCACCTGTGGACTACATGTTTCTGGCTGGGCCCCTCCGACCAATCTTACTGGAAGTAGATCGAACTGGTACTAAATGACACATATCATCAAGGCAAGTACCTTTTAGGTAATCTGCTCGAGTGCCTGCCTTTATCCAAGTTTTACCAGTTTACGACGGAGACTTACTGCTAGTGGTTGGCAATACAAAAATACTTTCTGTCCCCAAATGATAAACTGTTTCTCCAGGTGACAGCATACAATAAGAAATACCCTCCCAACAAAACAGAGACAGCAATGCAAAGACAGCACAGACTAGGCACCAGACAGGCATTTCAACTCGTAGGCCCACAAGGGATCCTACCCTTCTCCTCTTCACAAACCCTTCTCCTCTTTACAAACATCTCACTGACTCCCTCCTACAGACCACTACAAATACCTGCAGCTTCGTTCATACTAATGAGAGGGGAATAACTTTAACTCGACTTTCTGAAAAACCCTTACAACTCGTTCACCTGCTTAAGATCCCCCTCCTTAGCGAAACTTGGATGCACCTTATTAGCCATCCATATAAAGCATTTCAAAAGACCTCAGCTGAGTCCACTGCAATGACCTTACCAAGGTGGAACTCAGAGTTGGCCACCTCCCACACTTTGGAAACTTGGCACAGGTTTTCCATCCCAGCTTATAAATCAATTTATGCTACTTACTGGGCAGAATACTCTAGGAAGTGCCGGTATAGATATTTTCACACCCCAGTGGTGGTGGCGAAATATGCAGGACAAACTCAAAGAAAATGCTGGCAGAATTGTGGGCAACTACAAGCTGATCAAACGCATGTTATATGGCTTGCCAGCACTTTCAACCTTTCTGGCAAACTGTGGCACAAGAGACTGAAGACATTTTTGACTGCCCAGGGGAACTCACCCCTTCTCTAATACTGGCAGCAATACCACCGGAAGGCAGTTCATTAAGTAACAATTGTCTAAAGTTAGTATAATTATTAATTCTAGAGGCCACGAAGGCTATCACTAGAGTGTGGCACACTGAGTGGGTTCCTTCCCACGCAAGCTGGAGGGCAATGACAATGCAGCTTTACACCTTGGAGAGAATTACATATCTAAATATGAATTGATTTCCATTATTTGATATCTGATGATGTAAGTGGGTCCTACAGCAGTTAGATACATACACGGACTTTATTTCATGAGGTCTAGTCAGTACCTTCCCCCCTTCCCCTACTATCTTCTTTCTCTACTGCCCTTCTAGTCTTCTTTCTTTAGTGTGTACTCTTATCCAACATTTTTTTCTATACTACTCAGAGATATCCAATAACTGTAGATGAATTAAGTCTTTTCAGTACCTTCCATTCACTGGTATGGAATTAAATTAAATAAACAGATGGGAAGAAGTTTTTTTAATAGACTCTGGCATGTATGCAATACTTACCTGTTTGTAAGCTTCTCTGTAAACCGTAAGTTATGTCCATGTTCTAGGGTACAAACTGTATAGATGAAGTCTTCCAGTGTTTTATGTATTCTACTCTGTATCTCAGATCTCATGTAACATCTCTTATTTTGAATAAAAATTAAATTAAAAAAGTTCTCTATAATATCCCCCACCATCCTTCTGGCTTCCAGCAAGTACACGTTCAAAGACCTAAGCCTCATCAGATCTATCCTACATGCCATGAATCATTTTGGTTACTCTGCGCTGTACCATTTACAGCCTGTTCTTGTCTTTCCTTAAGTAAGGACTCCAGAACTGGGCAAAGTATACCACATGTCACTCACAAATGATCTATAGACAAGAAGTAATGCTTCTGTTCTCCTGCTATCAAAACCCCTTCCAGTACACCCCAACATTCTGGCTGCCTTGCTGTACAGCTTGTGACACTGACTAGCTAGTTTAAGGGAGTCATTTATGATGAATCCCACATCCCTTTCCACAGTAGTAGTGCCCAGCTTAACCCCCCTCTCATTCAATTTCCATCCTGAAGCATCTTTTGGCATTGAATTTCAACTGACAAACCTTGGACCACCTCACTACACCACTGTAAATCAGTTTGTCTCAACGGATAACTCCCCAAGTAAAACTGAACTGAATCTTTGCATTTCCCTCTGCAACTCCCTTACCTTTTCCTTGCTATCTACTCTACCACAGAGCTTAGTGCCAAGAGACACATCTAGCCCTGAATTCCTTCTCCTATGATTACTTGGTATTGGTTTTTGGGACAAAAGAAGGCCGTGGCCCATCAAGATTGTCCCCCACAATTTGTGGGTCATTAGAACTCAACATAAGTTCTCCCTTATCCATAGATTCAAATTATATTTAAATGCATCAAAACTAGATTTGGTGATTAATTCTTTGGGCAAAGTATTCCACAGCTTTGCTGCTCGTATGGTGAAAAAATGTCCCCTTTTGTTAGTATTAAAAGGTTCTATTTCTAGCTGTTTTTTATGTAATCTAGGGACTATCTCTCTGGTTGAATAATCAAGTCCACATTGGGTCATAAGAGTGGGTGACTGACATATTTTATAAATCATTAATAAATCACCTCTTTTTCTCCTAATTTCTAACAAATATAAACCAGTATGTTTCAATCTTGTAGTATAATCAAGATGTTTAAGTGTTGGAACAATTTTAGTCGCTCTTCTCTGAATATGTTCTAGGCAAGATATGTCTCCCTTAAGATAGGGGTTCCAGAACTGGGAGCCGTAATCAACATAAGGTCTTATAAAAGTCCTATACATGGGGATAATGCATTGTTCAGTACGCGTAATGAAGGTACGTTTAATTTGTTTTAAAAGACCATTGGTCATTTTAGCTGTTTTTAAACAGTGTTCCCTAGATGTAAGTTTGTTATTTATCAGTATCCCCGAATCTTTTTCACAACTTGATGTTTTAAGTTTAATATAATTAAGATAATAATCATGCATTGGGTTATTTCTTCCAAAAATTAAGAACCACACATTTTTCATGATTGAAAAACATTCCGTTCTCAATCGCCCACTGTTCTATTTTCCCTAAGTCAGCAACTAATGTTTCCAAATTATTAAGGTCATTAACCTTACCCCCCAATTTGGTGTCATCAGCAAACTTTGAAAGATAATTATTTGGTCCAGCTTGCCTATCACTAATGAATAAATTGAACAGTGTAGGTCCCAATACTGAGCCATGAGGAACCCACTTCGTTACCAAGCCCTAGTCAGATAAAATGTTATTAAATTTAACTTTTTGGGTTCTACATGTAAGCCAATCAGTTTTCCAGTCAACAAGGTACATTGAGATGCCAAATGTTTTTAATTTCTGTAAGAGTTTGGTATGTGGTACCTTATCGAATGCTTTACTGAAATCAAGTTGTATTACATCTGTAGAAATCCCATTATCAAGATGTGTACTAATTATATTGTAAAAAGCAATTAAATTTGTGGTACACGAGTGGCCTGGCATAAAGCCATGTTGGGTTAAATCTGCTATACCTCTGGTTATAACCTCATGATGCTGGTGAATATATTGAAAAGGACTGGTCCCAGGACTTAATGCTGTGGCACCCCGCTAGTGACCTCTCTCCCACCCCCGGGAGCTGACTCAGTTTACTACTACCCTCTGCTGTCTCCCCTCTAACCAATTTGCCATCCATCCATCTATGTCCTTTGCAGCATCTAGCTCCTCTAGCTTCTCCATCAACCCTCTATGTGGCATAAAGTCAAATGCATTGCTTAAGTCAAAGCAGAGTAAACCTACTGCTTGTCTTTTATCTACCGACTTAATTATACAGTCAAAGAATACTATCAGTTTTGTCTGACAAGGTCTCCCGGCCACAAACAACCCTTACGAAAATGGAATATATTGCAATATATTGAAAAATATGCATTAATGTATGTCAATACACTGAGAAATACATTGTCCTAATGTAATATATTACATAATATTTTATTAAATATATTTTAAATATACTGGCATGATATATTTCTAACTCATAGTATGCAAAAAATATATGTCACTATATTGAGAAGTACATTGATGCAATGATATATAATACACAGTGTATTTCAGCATAAGCTGAAACCATTTCTAATTAAAGAAATTGTAAATGATCTAATGTATGTTAAAAGTATTGAAAGAATATATTTTATTACACAAATGAAATACATTTCAATATACTGGAAATTATGTTAAGTATGTCAATACACTGAACTGATGAAATACATAAAACAATATATTTCAGAAATATATAATCAAAATATATTCTTATATATATATTTCAGGACGCGTTCCTAACTTAGCAGGTGGGGGAACCGACCAGGGAGGCGCGGGTACTGGATGTGGTCCTGGCAGACAGTGACCAGATTGGGGGCCTGGAGGTAAGGGACCTATTGGCGCGGAGTGACCATGCCACGGTCTGGTTCTGCCTGGACCTAGGAGGGGTAGAAGGCTGCACAAAGACAGAGGTAACTGACTTCAGGGGGGCAGATTTTAAGGAAATGGGAAGGATCCTTAAGGAGCATTTGGATGTGATTGGGCCAGACATGGACACGAACAGTAGGTGGTAAATCATCAAGAAAGGGGTGCAGGATGCTACCAGCACCTGTGCAAGAGTAAGACGAAAATGTGGTAGGGCCCGAAAACCCTGTTGGTGGACCAGGGAGGACCAGGAGTTGGAGAGGGGAAAGAAGGCAGCCTATAGGCAATTCAAGTGCTCAAGGAGTGAAAGGGATCGAGGGGTGTACGAGCGGATGGCTAGAAGGGCCACTAGGGTGGTAAGGGCAGCTAAGGCAAGGAAGGAGCAGAACCTGGCCAGGGAAATTAGGAGAGGGAACAAGGGGCTCTTTAGATACATTGGGAAAAATGAAGGGTGAAGGGGCAGATTAGCAGGATGAAAACAGGGGAGAGATGGGCACTAGACTCGAGGGAGCAGGCTGAGTTACTAAATGAGTACTTCACCTCAGCTTTCACCAAGGAAAATGGGAGGGCTGCATCATACATGGGAGGAGACGGTGATACTGAGGAGTGGGGGACCCTTACTGATCGGCGGGTCTGGGGAGAGGGGGAGGCATCACTGGCAGGAGGGGGCAAGGCTAAGCAGGGGGACGAGGTAGCGGAGGTGGAAATCACAGCAGAGAGAGTGAGGGAAGCCCTCGGGTCCCTTAAGATGGAAAAAGCACCGGGGCCAGATAAATTACACCCCAGAGTGCTGAAGAAACTGGCGGATGTCTTGGTGAAACTTTTCACCATCTCTCTGAGGACAAGGTGGGTGCCCCAGGACTGGAAGGTGGCACATATAGTGCCTATCCACAAGGAGGGATCAAGGGAGGTGGCAGGGAAGTACAGGCCCATCAGCCTGACATCAGTGGTGGGCAAGGTGATGGAGGGCATTGTCAAGGAGAGGCTAGGGGGGACCTGGAAAAGTCAGGGTGCCTGGACGATAGACAGCATGGATTCGTCCCGGGGAAATCATGTCAGACAAACCTTGTGGAGTTCTATGACTGGGTGGCAGAGTGCCTTGGACCGGGTAGATCAGTGAGACGTCCTCTTTCTAGACTTCAGCAGGCATTTGACTCTGTTCCTCCACGGGGGCCTGTTGGATAAGCTGGGAGAAATGGGGTGGGGAACCAGAGGATCAGATGGATAGGCAATTGGCTCCAGGACCGGACTCAGAGGGTCGTAGTTGGCGGGATAGTTTCATCCCCAAGGAGGGTCATTACTGGGGTCCCACAGGGATCAGTCCTTGGGCCCCTCCTGTTCAACGCCTACGTCTCTGACATAAGGACAGGTATCAGGAGTGAGATGAGTCTCTTTGCAGATGACTCAAAACTTGGGCAGTGGTGGATGGGGAGATGGGGAGGGTGGGCCTACAGGAGGACCAGAAGGCTCTGGAAAGATGGTCTAGAAAGTGGAAGCTGAGGTTCACTGCAGGGAAATGCAAGGTACTGCACCTAGGGGCCAGAAACCCGGGCCAAGTGTACACCCTGGGGGAGAAATGCTACAAGTCTCGATGGCTGAGAGGGACCTGGGGGTGGTGGTGGATGTCAAGAGGAACAACTCAGAGACCTGTAGGAGGGCAGCAGCCAAGGCCAACAGGATGCTGGGATGCATTGCTAGGAGGATCGCCTCCAGAAGGAGGGAGACGATATTCCCCATGTATAACTGTTTGGTGAGGCCGCACCTCGAGTACTGCGTGCAGTTTTGGAGGCCACACTTAAAGAGGGACACTGAACTCCTGGAGAGGGTCCAGAGGAGGGCAACCAAAATGACTTGGGGCTTGGGGGACAGAACCTATGGGGAGAGGCTTGAAGAGCTAAATATGTACACACTGGAAGAGAGAGAAGGGACCGGGGAGACATGATAGAGGTCTTCAGGTACATAAAGGGGTAAATAGGGGAGCAGCAGTCAGTGCTTGAAGGAAGGAGGGGACAACTAGAGGCATGGGTGGAAGCTGGAGGGGGAGATTCAGGGAGAAAGGAGAAGGTGCTACTTTACTGAGAGGGTGGTAGAGCCATGGAATGCACTGCCCAGAGGGCTGGTGGAGGCAGAGACAGTGGAGGGATTCAAGAGGGGGTGGGACAGGTACAGGGGAAGGGTTCTGGAAGCAAAATCCAGTGCAGCGAGAATATCCGGAACTGGGAAGGGAGAAGCCAGAGAGGGCAAGGAGGGCAGCAAGGTCAGCTCCCAAGGTGGGGAGCTGACCAAACGAGCAGACTTCGAAAGACCGTTAGGCCTATTCTGCTGGCATTTTAGTATGTTAGAATGTATTTCTGCCTCATGCATTGCGTGAAAGCATATCAATCTATTTAGTAATACATTGTCTGTAATATATTAGTACATTTCAAAATATATACTGCATCTTTGAATATGTTACATATATTTTTTATATATGCTATATATATTTTTTATATATGTGTGTGTGTGACATACATGTTGATACATGTTACATATATTTTATATGTTACATATATTTCAATCAATCAATCCTTTATTTATAAACAGGTGCTTTTCCAAAGCCAAAGCACCTGTACATAAAACCACATATTGTAACATTTAAAAACGTTCAATATTCATCAAATAAAATAAAATGTCCCTTTTCAGTAAGTTAAAATCATATATCCAGCATGAAATCATGCACTAGAGTCTGGGAACGCTCGACTAAATAAATATGTTTTTAAAGCCATTTTAAAGCTTTGGATGGTCAGGCACTCTCAAATCCGACGAGGTAGAGAGTTCCAGAGGGTGGGGGCTGCAAAAGCAAAACACCGAACCCCAGATGTCTTTAAGCACACCCTGGGAATCTCTAGCAATCCCTTGTCAGCAGAGCGGAGTGGGCAAAGGGGGCAGTAGCGACGGAGGAGATCTTGCAGGTAATGAGGTCCCTATTCATGTAGGGCCTTCTAGGTCAGTAACCTGACCTTTAAGGTGACCTGCCACTGTACCGGCAGCTAGTGCAGTCCGCACAACACAGATGTAATATGACTGGTCCTAGAGTTACCAGTTAAAAATCTGGCCGCTACATTCTGCGCCAGCAACAAGTGACGGATATCAACCCCCGATAGCCCTAGGTATAGGGCATTGCAGTAGTCAAGGTGGGAGGTCACAAAGGCGTGGACCAACATTGGAAGGTCATCAGGAGGAACCAGATGCTTCACCCAGGCGATATTCCTCAGATGAAAAAATGAGGGCTTGACAACGGCCAATACCTGAGATCTAAAGGTCAGGCCACTGTCAAAAATAACACCCAGGTTCCGCACCCGGTCTGAGGTAGTCACCTGAACATCCCCAAGCCAAAGCCCAGAGGGCTGTCCTGCCGACAAACCCGCCTCCTGACGACCTGGGTCCACAACCAACACTTCAGTCTTATTCAGGTTCAACCGCAGCCAGCTGGCACTCATCTAGTCCTGGATTTTGGAAAGACAGTTATTAAAGACCGAAAGAAGGCTATCCTGCCCAGGCACAATGGACATGTACAGCTGAGTATAACCTGCATAGCAGTGAAAACTCAGCCTGTACCACCTAATGATATCTCCCAATGGCAGCATGTACACTGCAAACAACATGAGTGACAAAATGGAGCTCTGTGGTACCCCACAGGGTAGGGGGAGAGGGGCTGAAGAATAAATCCCAGACACCACTCTCAGAGTCCTACCCTCGAGGAAAGATTGAAACCATCTGAGGACCATACCAGATAGTCCACATATGAACCGCAGGCGCTCCAGCAACACACCATGGTCCACAGTGTCAAACGCTGCAGAGAGAGATCAAGGAGGACCAAGATGGAATGGGTCCTCCAATCTCTCGCTATCAGATCATTTAGCACCTGGACAAGAGTCTCAGTACTATGTCTCTTCCTGAAACCCGACTGCAGAGAATCATAGACATCGTGGATAGATAAATGATCAACCAACTGTTACGCAACCACCTTCTCAATAACCTTGCCCACAAAGGGCAAGTTAGAACAACTCTATAGTTGGCCAGACAGTCTGGATCAAGGCAGGATTTCTTAGGAGAGATTGTACAACCACCACCTCCTTCTGGAAAGTCCCCCTCCAATGAACTCCAGACTATCTTGGCTAGGCAGGCTGATCTCATCAATGCACTCTACAAGAAGGCATGTTGGGCCTGGGTCCAAACTACAGCAAGCTGGCCACAAAGCCAGGATGATCCTCACGATGTCCATGAATTCTGGCTAGCCGAATTCACACCAAGCAAGCTTGATGTCCGCATCCCCCTGCCAACCTCAGCAATATCCAACAGAGGGGGCTGCGCAGATCTTGGATCTGATGGTGGCAACCTTATCTGGGAAGAATTGAGCAAACTCATCACATCTCTCTCTCTTACGATAAAGCTCCACCAGGCTGAAAACAGATTGGATTGCACAATCTGTCGACAGTCCGGAAGAGCCGAGCTGGTCGGTTCTGCGCAGCAGCAATCTCCCTGGACAGGAATTCTGCCTTCTTACGGGTGATTGCTGATTAATAGACAACATAATGGTTCATCAATCTAAGTCAGTCACCATCCAGGCCCGATTTCCTCCAGCACCTCTCTAACATTTGTCCCTCTCGCCTCATCTCCTTCAAGATTCCATCAAACCATGGGGACCTTTGGGCAAAGAGTGAGGGGATGAACCCGAACAGGAGCTATGGAATCCAGTGCTCCTATTACTGCCTTATTATAGGCTAGTACAAGGTTTCTTGGATCCATGCATTCACTCGATATGCCCGATATGTCCAGCATCGCCTTTTTTATGGACAAACTGTATTGTTTAGTAGCTGATATTTGACTGCTTAGACCTAGCTACTGAGTAAGATTGCTGCATTTTTCCATTTCTACCTCTAATGCCAAACCGTGTCTCCTATACCACACTGGTCACTCTGCTAATTATTAATTTCTCTCCCCACTTGCAATGCTGTCTCTCTAAACAGCTTAATTTCTTTTGCCTTGCCTACAAACCCCTCTTACACCCCTGCTGCTGCTGTTATCCTCTCAGACGTCCCGCCGCAAAGCACAGAACCCCCTCCTGTTAACTCTCTTCTATCTCTAAGCAGTTGCCCTGCATTTGCCACCTCTTTACCTCATGCTTTGTCTTTCCCCATTGCCTGCCCCCCACTGAGCTTGCTATTGTACTCTAGCTGTATTTAATCCTCTGTCTTTCCCTTCTTGTTCCACAGACAGCACATCTGTGGGCTTCCCAAGCTGCTGCTGTGGCCCTGGCACTCTCCAAGCCAGCCACAGCTAACAGACCACCCGACTGACCCCCGGACAGATTCAGGTACACACGGGAACTCCGAAACTCGTGGTTTTGAATGCCGCTGTTTTAACTGGACGCCCAGTGGTGGAGCAAGGCACTGATTTTCAGTTTCTGCTCCTCGGCTGATTTTCCAATTCCTGGTGCTTCCTGATCTCGGGGAAGGCTCTTTCTGTGCTGTGTTCTGGACTGCATTTTTTCACCCCCCACCTCCAACAGACCATTGCTTCGTCCCTCTCCTCAGCCTAGCAGCTGATTGATCACTCCACTGCTGCACATTCTTATGGCTATTGGCCTCCCTGTCTTCAATACCGGACTTGACCCACTTTCTTACCGCCCCTTTTTAAAGCAATCTCACCCACAGGGTTGCACATTTGCTCTCAAATTTTTCTCCAGTCACTCCAGTTAACTCCTTTCAATTACTGCTGTAACCTGCCCTATTGTTAGGGACCTCACCCTAATTCGACTATATACCCTTTCATTTCTTACACTTACACTGCCTATGGTGACATACCCAGTCACAGCCAAACCATCCTAGTAGCTGGCAACTTTGCCTTAGTTGAATTTTCAACAATATCACTAAATTAGAACTAGTGTCATTGCCACCCCCACGCAGTAAAGCAATATTACAGTGACTCTTTCTAGGCGTTTTACCAAAATTGCCTTGTGCTTCAGCTAATTTCACAGCTGGCACACCACTGCTGGCTCAGTTTTACCTCCAGCCACCTACTACATAACAATGGGCACCATCGCTCTTCTACTAGGCCTGCTCACATTTACCCTTCTGGATCAGACCACCCCCCCCGTCCTGTGCCCCCCGCCTCCACCCGAGCATTTCATCCCCAAGCCACCCCCAAACAGCTCAGCCCCTTCCACACCTTGGACACCTCCCAACTCCTCTAGTCCCACCACTTACCAACACTCCCTCTCTGCTCTCCTGGGCCCATCCTGGACCCACCTCTTCCTTGCCATACCTACCTCCATGCCTTCCATCCCTGCACCCTTATTATCAGGACCTCCCATCGGCACCACACTAAGGGTCCTTGTCACCACCATCCCCTAATTAGATTAATCACTCTGCTCTTACTGCTCTCTGGGAATATGCACCCAAACCCTGGACCTATGCCAACTAGCCCTCCCATACCCCACTCTGGAGCCGGTCTTCGCGTTGCATCACTGAACATATGCAGCATTCTAAAGAAATCTGTTGCATTGCGGTGCTGGGTTGTACAACACCAACCCGATAATACTGCGTTAGTAGAGACCTGGCTCTCCAAAACAATCCCTGACTCCGTTATTTCCCTTCCTGGATACACCCTGTTCAGGGAAGACTGAATTAGTAAGCATGGTGGGTGTGCAATCTCATGCAGGACATCCTTATAAGCCGTAAACTGCCTCCAAGCAGCTATGGCACCCAAGCCCTCACTCTAAAATTACCCTGACCCAGCCAGGGACCCACCTCCTCATGGTCTCCTACATACCTCAAGGAACCAGAACCCAGTGGTCCAGTCTCTCATTGACTACCTCACCTTCCTATCACATAAAGCCGAGCAACTCATCCTAGGTGACCTTAATGTCAATTGGCTTGGTACCACTGCCTCCCATAACAGGGACCACTACCCTGGACATGTCCCAGTTAGTCACCCAGCCCACTAGATTCAACTGGACAAGTGGCTCCTGCACCCTCCTAGACGTAATACAAACGAACCGCCCTCATAAAATCCGGGATATCAACGTCCTCCCCGACTCACTTAGTGATCACTCAACTGTCCTCTTCTTCTGGTCATTCTCCATACCAAAGCCTGTGTCCCAGGCCACCTTGCACCGGCGCCTACGCCCCGGGGGTCTCAGAAAGCTAATATTACATCAAGTACAGCTGGACTGGTCCCCCATCTGTCATTCCCCTGATATTGACTCTGCCCTAGACCTCTTCACCAATGCCTTCAGCAAGGCCTGTGACCTTTTTTGCCCCCAGACCAGAATCCGTACTAAAAAACAAAATGTTGCATGGATCTCCCCATCCCTTATCCAAAAACTTAAGCATAGGGATAATCTCTGGCACATCGCTATAGAATCAGGCAAGTTGGACGATAGACAAGCCTACAATGCGGCGTGTAATTGCACCTGGGCCATCAGACGGGCCAAGCCAGAGCACTATCAGATCACCCTCGCATCCACCTGGGGTTCCACACGGACTTTCTGGGACAGCATGAAAGAGCTTGTTGGGAAGACCCCCCCCCCCACTGTCCCAGCTCTCCATCAATGGCACCATCACTACAGACCCAACTCACATAGCTGACTGCCTCAATACTACCTTCTCTGACCTAAGCACTGTCCTCCCAAAAAACTTTTTTGACCCAATCCCCACCTCTATCCCCCCCTGCCTTGGATCACCCTGCTTTCTACCTGCACACTATATCCCCCTCACGTAGCCAGGCCGCACCTGCTAAAAGCCCTTGGTAGCAACAACCGCAGCTTTGACCCCCTAGACTCCAGGATCCTCCGCCTGGTCTTGGATGTCATCCTAGTCCCCCTTACAGCACTATTAAACCGGTCTCTATACCTTGGTCAGTTTCCCAGTGCTTGGAAATCAGCCGCGAAACCACTCCTATACATAACAGTGGAGATTGGTCTGTACCTAACAACTACTGGCCGATCTCTATCCTCCCTCCGCTCTCTAAAGCCCTAGAAAAAATAGTGTCTATTCAACTCTCGGAGTACATGGCCAAATATGACATAATGTGCACAGAAGAAAAAATTACTCACCTTAGTAATGTTGTTTCTTCTAATGGAGTCTTGCTATATTATGACATATGCAGTTTGTCCCAGCCTTAGAACTGCTCCGGAGGTGAAAGAGTTAACTTCCATGCCAGGCATGGAATCTTGAGCGCGAGCTCGGTTGAAAAACTCTGTCTGTTGTTCTTCAAACTGAAACTGTCAGATCTTTACAAGCAAAACTCACTAAGGTTCTGTGTGGAAGCTGTAAACCTACACTAGCCAACTGGCTACTAAAATATTAACACATTTTTCTGGTCCCAAAACCAAGACTCAAGTCAGGGATCCAAAAATAAAATAAAATAAAATACAACACCCAAACACCCCAAAAAGGAGGGGTGAAAACACAAGGTGGGCATCATGGTGCCAACACTGCACTGCCCACCCACATCCCAAAGCAGAGGTTCTGAGAGGGCAGGTGGGGGAGGTCATGTCTCAGAGACTCCATTAGAAGAAACAACATTACTAAGGTGAGTAATTTTTCTTCAAACAACATGAAGTCTTGCTATATTATGATATACAGACTAACAGCAGCACCTCCATGGAGGAGGGACAGAACCTACTTAGGAAATAGGCTCTGAAGCACAGCTGTGCCAGAACCGAGCATCACTCTAGCCTGGATGTCCAGGAGTAATGCTTGGTGAAAGTGTACTGTTTTCCAGGTAGCTGCTTGACATATCTCTAACATAGGGATGTCCCTGGCCGCAGCTAAGGACGCAACAGCCACCTCTGGTGAGTGAGCCCTCACGCCTGAAGGGGGAACCTTACCCAACTTTTGATAGCAAAATTGGATACAAGAGACAATCCACCTGGCAATGGATCTTTTAGTGGCAGGTTTCCCTTTACCAACCTCACCATAAGTGAGGAACAGTTGGAGGGAGTCAAACCTGTGACCCTTGGTACGCTCTATGTAGTAACTAAGGGCTTTCTTTACATCTAAGCTGTGCAGCCTCCTCTCGCCAGAGGAGGAATGGTCAGTGAAGTACACTGGAAGAGATATAGATTGATTAAGCTGGAAATCTGAAACCACCTTAGGCAAGAACTTCCTGTTAGTCCTGAGGATTACCTTATCTCTGTGAAAGGAGATAAAATTAGGCTCCACTGACAAGGCTTGTAATTCACTGATGCGCCTGGAAGTGATGGCTACTAGAAACACAGTTTTCCAAGTCAAGTACTTAAGCTCTGCTGAAGACAAAGGCTCAAGGGGTTGCATTAGCGAGCAATGCAAACATTAAGATCCCAGGCAGGAGCAGGGTCCTGAATGGAGGGTTGGTGTGAAGCAATCCCTTGAAAAACTTGGAGAATACAGGGTGAGCAGAAAGAAAGAGGGCTTTCCTGCTGAAATAAAAGCAGAGACAGCTGCCAAATGCACTTTCAGGGTAGCTGGCCTCAGCCCCAAAGTATTTAGATGGACCATATAATCCAGGACTGTGGGCAAATCAGCAGATTCTGGGGAAATCTGCTTTCCTGAACACCATATGGAAAACCTTTTCCATTTAGAATTATAAGTAGCCCTGGTGGAAGGCTTCCTAGAAGCTTTCAAGATATCGAGTACACCTTGAGAAAGGTGTAGGTCAGCAAACTCTAACTCCTCAAGAGCCAGGCCTTGAGGTTGAGGATTGAGATTGGATACAAAAACTCTCCCTGGGCACAGGTTAACAGACTGTGATTCCTGGGAAGACACAGGGGAAGGTGGACTGCTAAGGACAGACGGTGGGTACCAGGGCTGTCTGGCCCAATCTGGAGCAATAAGAATCATCTTGCAAGGTTGAGATCTGATTTTGACTAGCACCTTGAACAAGAGAGGGAAGGGGGGAAGGCATAGAGGAACTTCCCTTCCCAGTCGAGAAGGAAGGCATCCAGAGGGACTGAGCCCAACACTGGGGGCCTGCAACAAAAAAGCGGAAGTTGGTGATTGTCTGGGGCTGCAAAAAGATCTATCTGAGGGGTGCCCCACCTCGCAAATACCAACTCCAGTACTAGGGGATCCAGTGACCATTCGTGATGGCCCTGGGAAATCCTGCTGAGAGCATCTGCCAGGACATTGTCCTTGCCTGGGAGGTGAACTGCCATGAGGAAGTGTTCAGATAAGCCAGAGACCACAACTTCATTGCCTCGGTGCACAAGGCCAAGACCGAGTGCCCTGCTTGTTGATATACCACATTGTAGTGGTGTTGTCTGTTCTGACCTGTACCACTTTGTTCTGAACAGATGCAGAAAAACCTGAAGTGCTAGAAAAACAGCTCTGAGTTCCAACAGATTGATGTGGAGAAAGAGATTCCTGAGGGGACCACAATCCCTGGGTGGTGAGGTGCCCATGTGAGCTCCGTCCCAAGAGGGACGCATCTGTAGTAAGCGTCAAGGAGTGAGATTGAGGGATGAAAGGACCCCTGTCTCAGATTGCTCTGATCCTGCCACCACTGCAGGGCCTGGATCAGGGTTCGAGTTACTGGGATCAATTTGGTTAGAGGATCTCTCCTTTGAGACCAGAAGGCTCTCAAATGGAACTGAATGTCCCTCATCTGAAATCTTGCTCCTTGCTACAGCTGTGGAAGCAGCCATGTGCCCTAGGAGCTGTGAAAGTGCCTTGCTGGTCGAGAGACCTGAGAGGAAGGAGGAGGCCAGGCCACCAGGGTCTTTACTCTTTCTAGAGGAAGGAAAGCTCTGGCCTGCTTTGTGTCCAGTTCTGCGCCTATGAAGGTGAGTAGCTGAACAGGCTCTAGAACCGACTTTGGAAGATTGAGAAGAAAACCTAGAGATGTAATAGGGTTGCCACCTTTGGATGAGGCAAAAACTGGATCCTAAGCTCCGCCCCTAGCCCCACCCCTTTTCATGACTCATCATGCATTGCTCCTCCTAGAAAGCCAATGGTTATATCAATAAAATACAACACTTAAAGCAGTTCAACAAAAATCTTAAGATACTGTACTGTACCTGTTAAGGTTACTTTCCTAGGTTCTTCCTACTTATTTATTTACTTATGTATGTATTAATTGATTTATTAACATTAGTTTACCAGATAAACATACAGAGATAAAATAATCTCATTTACAGATATGATATGGGGAGACAAGGGAAATACTTTAAATAGCATACAACAGTATACTTGGTATATAATAATACATAATAAAAAAATTGTTTTCTATAATGTCTACTGTTTATTTTTCTGGCTCCATTTCCTTTTCATGTCCACAGTAATATTTCAAAGTCAAAGAAGTGGCCACATTTTTTTCTTGAGGAAAAACATAATTTAAAACATTTAAAATGCCTAAATTCTGTTAGAGATGAAAATGTTTACCAGCAAATGAAAGTAGAAGACAACTGGCTGTGTTGGTGTTACAAAAGGTGGGGACATCTTTGCTGCTATGCCACTTTAAGATACAGTGGAAAAGATTAGGTTAAGTAAGTGCTAATGGTGTTAATGGCCATACTTTACACCTCCCAGATTGACTGCTTTCACACACAAAAGGCTATACTGACAACAGCACTTGTTTATAACCTGGACATGTAGTTAAAACAATCAATGAGATAACAGAATCTGTTTCAGAAGTATGTGAGCACTCAAAATGACTCAAAAACCTGACCAGCACAGAGCAAAACCGGATTACCTGATAAGGACCCTGAAAACCTGACCACCAGGAAAAAAACCTGACAGGTGGCAACCCTAAGATGTAAGCAGCTGCTGGGTAACCTGAAGGTGTAATTTGACTTGGTCTGGAGACTGACCCACTATGAGCCAGTCGTCCAGGTAAGGAAAGATGGCAATCTTTTGCCTTCTTAAGTGAGCAACTGCTACTGCCAGGCATTTTGTGAATACCCTTGGGGCAGAGGTGAGGCCGAAGGGCATTGCTCTGAACTGGTAATGGCCTGAGGGCAGTTCAGAATCTGAGGTACTTTCGTGGAGCTTGATGAGAACATGGAAGTAGGCATCCTTGAGGTCCAGGGACGCTAGCCAGTCCCCTGGCCTTAGGGAGGGTAAAATAATTCCAGAGCCACCATTTTGAATTTTGGTTTTAAAAGGTGCTTGTTTAGGTATCTGAGATCCAGGATGGGCCGCCATTCTCCTGTCTTTTTTGGGGTAAGGAAGTACCTGGAGTACAGTCCTTTGCCCTGGTGTAGGGGAGGAACCCTTTCTACAGCTCTGAGAGCCAGGTGGGTTGAGACTTCTGTTTCCAAAGCGAGAGCCTCTAATGGATTTGCAGGTGGAAAGGACCTGGTTCTCATCTTTGGAAATTTTTTGAAGCTGAGAACCAGTCCCTGGCTTACTACTTCCAGGACCCACTTGTCTGATGTTAAAGACTCCCAGTCCTGGACGAAGTAAGCCAGCCTGCCCCCTACAGGTAATGGAGAATCGGCCCTGGGCATCCCATCAGGGTGCCTGTTTGGCAGGGGCTTTAGGCTGAGGGGTGGGAGCAGGCCTGCTCGTACCCCGTCTGCCTCCTCTGAAGAACCCCTCTGGGCATAAGCTGAAGAGGAGGCCTGGGCTTGGTAAAAAGGCCTGTGAAAAGGCCTGCCCCTGCCCGTGGAAAGCTGCCTCTGAGGAGTGGCTTGCCTCTCCTTGGCCTGTGCACTCCTATAAGTGGTCCTATACTCATCCATTTTCTTCATGTAATTCTCTGTCTGCTCCCCAAACAGAGAATTACCCACAACAGGAAAATCCATGGCCTTAGCCTGGGTATCCTGTGACAGGCTAGTACACCTGAGCCAAGCCATTCTGCGAAAAGCCACAGATGTAGCCATGACTCTTGAAGATACATCATTAGAGTCCACTGCAGCATGGAATTGCACCTGGATGCCTCAATACCATCAGCAGCCACCTGCTCCAGCTCCTTGGCAAGCTGGCCAGGGACCTGTTTCGCTAAAGCCATAACAGTATCCCATCTGGATTTCTGGTATCTTGCAACATAGGCCATATAATTTGCCTGTCTGAGTCCCAAGGATGCTGCCATGTATTGTTTCTTTGCCATGGCATCAATCCTCCTGGAGTCCTTGTCAGGGGGGTGTGAAGCCAAGGGAATATTTGCCTTATCACAGGCTGCAGCCTGCACTACCCCAACATGGCTGCATTGTTGTGAAAGGAACTCCGTATCAGAGCCTGACAATGTGTACTCTTGTCCATTTTTATCCACAGGAGGTATAGTGTTAGGAGCTTTAAAATTGTTATTGTCTGTTTCTAAAAGATTTATGTAAAGGAACAGACAACCTCCTGGACTCTGGGATATCCATCATTTCCACATAGTCAGGCTCCTCTTGTTCATCCACAGCTTCTTCCAAAGGGAGCTGGAGGGTTTCAGCAACTTTTTTATAAAACATAAAATGAGAAGGGGACTCAGAAAGCCTAGGGGGAGACACTCCTGAAGGTCTGTCTGGGGAGATGTCCAGTTCAATGGGCACATCCAGACTTTCAAAATCACATTCACTCTCTTCATAATCCTCCTCCCTCCTCCGGTTCATAAAATTCCTCTATATCATATTCTTGAACCGGTGGAACCGACCGCTTACCTGATGGTGCCGGTTCGGTCGGAACCGGGGAAAGCGACTGGACAATTTGGATCGCTTTGGCTATCTCTGCAGTGGTTGGAGAAGGAAATTTTGGCTCCACACCTGCTGATTTTCTAGTCCTCTTTGCTGGAACTGGCTCCTCTGAGTCAGCCCCTCGTTTGCCCGAGGAAGTCTCGCCCTGGTCAGAGGGCACTCCCTCCGGTTTGGTTGGCACCGAACCGGGCTGGCCATCCGGGTCAGCAGACTTTTTGGCCTCTCATTCCCTGAGCCTACCAACTCTCTTATCCAGGTTAGCTGCAGGGAAATTCTTGCAAATCAGACAGTCTGCATTGAGGTGGTCAAACCCCAGACAATAAACACATGTGGTGTGTGGGTCAGCCTTGGCAAAGGCTTCCCCACAGACAGTACAGTGTTGAAACCCAGTGGGCCCAGTTTTTCTTTTGGGTTTCTCAGACATAATGCCAGCCTAACCAAAAACTTGCCCTTTTACGGCAAATCGCCAAGCAAGACACCCTTATCAGTTCCCAACCGTGTCACGGGCCGTGGAAAGAAACATAATGAAATCCATTTTTTTTAGAACCAATAAGAACCGGGAACCGCACTCTAAATGTAATTTAGTGAAGTTTAACAACAACCTGATTGGTTCAAACCGAACCGATAATAACGTTTGCAAGTTCCACACAGAGAAAATGTAAAACCTATCTATTACTTACGATACCACAGACAGAGCTTGAACCGACCGGTTGCGGTTAAAATAAGACAAATGCGGTTTAAAAAACCGAGAATTTACACTTTTAAACCGACGAAATGAACCGAGCAGAAGGAGAAATCTCCAGAGTGACTGTTCAGTGAGGCGGAGTAAAGAATCTGACAGTTTCAGTTTGAAGAACAACAGACAGAGTTTTTCAACCGAGCTCGTGCTCAAGATTCCATGCCTGGCATGGAAGCTAACTCTTTCACCTCGGAGCAGTTCTAAGGCTGGGACAAACTGCATATGTCATAATATAGCAAGACTTCATGTTGTTTGAACAACATGGTTTCCATCAGGACACAGTACTGCTCTCCTGGAGTTCTCTCAATACCTGCACTCTGCTCTTGACTCCGGCAACCTTGCCAGCGCAGTGTTCATAGACCTCTCCAAGACTTTTGACACTGTTTGTCACCCCCTCCTGCTCGACTCCCTCCACCAACTCTGCTTTTCAACTGGTCCCCTTGCCTGGTTCTCCAGCTACCTCTCTACTAGATCCCAGCGTGTGAAGATAAATGGTTCCCAGTCCAACACCCGGCCCGTTTGTTCCAGGGTACTCCAGAGCTCCATTCAGGGCCCTATACTTTTCAGCCTCCACCTTAACACTCTCCCCAGCTCCTGCACAGGAAAAATACTCCTCTGTGCCGACGGTACGGTTCTCTTGCATCCCACCCCAATCCTGTTCTCGCCAGGTATCCCTCTAGCACACCAACAACCAAGATGAAAAGTGGTTCCTTGACCACCGACTTGTCGTTAACCTAAAGAAGACTAAGTCAATGCTCTTCTCCCATCACCAAAACAAGGCCAAGAATGCCCCCCCCCATTCTCCCCAGCACTCTGCACCAGCTGGAGCAAGTGACCTCTCACAAATATCTAGGCATCACTTTCGACTCAGCTGTCACCTTCCACACCCACATCAATGCCCTATCCTCCGCTATAAATTCTCGGACAAGCCTACTAAACTGTCATAGAGATTGCCTCCCCCAAGTTGCCCTCCAGCTGGCCATCCCCTCTTCCGTCCTGTCGCTAGTGGACTATGGCTTGCCATTGCGCTCGCAGTGGTTCAATGCCGCCTTGACTAAAATTCAGCTCTCAATCAATAAGGCCTGCAGGCTCCTGACCAGAGCCCCTAGCTGCGCTCACACTTGCCTGCTCTACTCCTCCACCAACCTGCTCACCTTTGAGGAGCGTCTGCACTACCAGACCTGCCTACTCGCCAAGAAATCTCTGCTAGAGCTCTCCCCCCCCCCCGGGGGTCTCTGCTTCCCTACAGCGTGCGTCCTCGTCTGTTCCCACCTGTAGCTCTGTGAAGGTTATCTTTCTGGTGCCCAGAACCAAGACCTTGCTAGCCCACAGGTCATTCCATTACCGAGCACCTGCTTGGGTCAACTCCCTCCCACCCTGCATCATAGACATTGCCAAAATTGGTCCCTTCAAAATCGCCCTCCAGAACCATCTCTTCGACACTCGTTGCTGTAGATACCTAATTAGATCCACTGTGGGATCCTCTTGTCAGGCCTCCTGACTTGACAAATGTCCTCCGTACAGCCTATCCTCTCCCCTCCCTCCACCCCTCCCCATCCCTACCTCCACCCTCTCAAGTTATTATCTAGGTATGTCCAGGGCTGTACCCCAATGTAACCCTTGGGTACCTTGCATATGACTGTAACCTAGTATAAATAACATTATTATGCAACCTATATGTACTCTATGTTTAATGTTCTGCACCTGTACTGTTCTCACCGTTGTAACCACAATATGTAACTCGGTCTACCCCCTTCCCGCGACGAGGTGCCTTTGTAAATGAGTCCATGACTCAAAGGTTGTAAATCCAAGCTTTCTAATAAATAAATAAAAAAAAAAATATATATATATATATATGTTACATACATTTTATATATGTTACATACATACATGTTATATACATTGTATGCGTTACATGTTTTATGTATGCTAGATATTTTTATACGTTACATATATTATATATATTACATCTATCTTAATATGTTATATACATTTTTATATATGTTACATAGTTACATATTATAGGGGCGAGGTCACGCCCCTATAATTAGGGTTGAGTAGGCACTTCAATGTTAAACTCAAAATCTTGCACTTTAATAACTTTGCAACCATTGAATGGATTTGCACGAAATTTGGTAAGCACCTTCCTGTGGTGTAGATCTCTTTAATCTGGCAAGACTTGTTCCGGTTGGATATGCAGTCTCCAGTTATGGAGAGGTGAAAAAACATGTTTTTACCCATTGACTTTACTGGGATTTTTCTTTGAACTTGCCTACAGCCCAGATGGTTTGTTTGTTTGGTATGAAATTTTCAGGACAGAAAGGGACTACCCCACAGATGTGCCTTTTGCTAGTCTGGTGGAAAAACAATAAGCCATTTTTAAGTTATTGCAATTTAAATATTTGAAAAAATCATTTCTGAGCATGCTCAGTAAGCACTTCAATATAGCTGTATGATACGAAAGAGGAATCCTGCATTGTATGAAAAAATTCCTCTTTCGTATGGCCGCCATCTTGTTTCCAATTTGCCTGAAATCCCAAATTTGGAAACCTCCCAAAATGATATTCTGGGGAGAAACCAACACATGTAGCTTGCTTATTGTGACCCCCTAGGTGCATTCTGCACTTTTCAGTTTGGAAAATGCCCTTTAAATGTGTTTTATTTAACATTTAAATTCTTTGTTCATATCAGCGTCATACAGTAGGATCTTAGTTCATATGATGAGATACAAACTAGGATGCAACTGATGTCATCTACGACGGATCTTAGTTCGATCTCATCACACAAACTAAGATCCTACTGTATAGACTCAGATACAAACAAAGAATTTAAATGTGATATCTCAGCCATTTTTGGTATTTTCTCACCAAATTTTCAATATAGGCATTTTGGGACCCCACCTCATGAACACTGTCACTGTCATTTCGTTACTCAGTCCAAAGGGTAATTCACGGTCACTGCACAGAATCACCTTTTGGGACGGAAAATGACAGTCCCAGTATTCATGAGGAAAGTCCCAAAATGCCCATGTAAATTTAGTGAAAATCCCAAATCGGCTGTGTTACAAGGCAGTGTTGCTCAGTTTCTACACACGCCGTAATTTCTGCCAATTTGTAACATTTTCATCCAGACTTTCAACATTGCCATTTTTCACACCTCCTCATGAACAGTACAGCTGTCACTTCTCACATCCTGCCTGAAATGTGTTTTAACACCTCTGGCGCAGAATGGCGCGGTCGCTGTGCGAAATCAACTTTTGGGATGGATTAACAAAATCACAGTGCCAGTGTTCATGATGGGATTTCCCAAAAAGCCCATGTTGAAAATTTTGGTTAAACAATTCCCCAAAATGGGCATGTTACAAGCATGCCTTGTGCAGTTTTTATGTGCGCTTGTAACTTAGCCAATTTTTCATATTTTCCCTCCTGATTTTCAACATTACCTTTTTCCACACCTCCTCATGAACAGTATACAGCTGTCATTTTTCACATCCTGCCCAAAGCATGATTTCGCACCTGAGGCATAGAATGGCGCATTCGCTGTGCGAAATCAACTTTCGGGATGGATTAACAAAATCGCGGTGCCAGTGTTCATGACGGGATTTCCCAAAAAGCCCATGTTGAAAATTTTGGTTAAACAATTCCCCAAAATGGGCATGTTACAAGTGATGCCTTGTGCAGTTTTACGCAAGGCTCGTAACTTCTCGCCAATTTTTCGTATTTCTCTCCTGATTTTCAGCATTACCTTTTTCCACACCTCCTCATGAACAGTATACAGCTGTCATTTTTCACATCCTGCCCAAAACATGATTTCGCACCTGTGGCGCAGAATGGCACATTCGTTGTGTGAACTCAACTTTCGGGACAGATTAACGAAATTACAGTGAAACTGTTCATGAGGTGGGGTTCCCAAAATGCCATGTTGAAAACTGGGTGAAAAAATCCAGAAAATACCCAAGTTATGTGCGTCCACTGAACTGTGGCACCTGCGGTGCCTTTCGGCATCTGTATCTCGAAAACAATTCAAGATACAGATTTTTCGCTCTCTGCAGCTTTGTCCACCTCTAGGAGGACTAAGCAATCATGAAGGTTTCGAAGTCTTGATTACAACTGCAGTGTATTTGTTTTCACAGTTGCTACAGATACTGAGATATTGCCAAATAAGTCTTAGTGGTATATCCGTGTGTATGTGTAAGTGGGAGCGCAGGGCCCAGAGGGCCCATGCTCCCACTTATGCATATCATTATGCAACAATGATAGCGTAAGGGAAGTGCAGGACACAGAGGGCCCCACGCTCCCACAACCACATACCAGTTACATTACACTTTCTCAAAAAGAAGGGAAATTCATTGCAAAAAAACAACATTAATGCATTAGTTAGATTTTTTTTAAAGTGTAAAAAGCTGGGAAATTCAACGTTAGCAATATCAGCTCTACCACCCTACCCCTCCACCCCCACCCTCAACACACCAACAGGTGTCGGGGTGTGCTTTGGAGTCATTGGGACTAATTTTAAAATATATAGAAATATATTGATTTTTCAATACATTACAATATATTATCAAACATTTTTTTAATTTAATATATTTTATTAAAGTTTCAATAAACATTTAAACACATTACAAGGCAGATACAGGAAGCAATACAGTAGTAAACACAGGGCGCTAAGCAGTGGATATCCCTCCCCTCCCACCCCCCCCCCAAAATCAACCCCTTGCACCCCTCCCTACCCAATTTCCAGAGAGCTACAATATAGGTGAAACCTCACAAAAATTACTTAAAAGGGTCTATAGCCTGACATACAGCAGCAATGATACCTGAGGAGGCATCTAATAATTACTTAGGGTAAAAATATATTATCAAAAATGTAGACTGGAATATATGTCAATATATGTAAATATATTGTTAATAATAAATTTTAAAATATATTTCATTTTCATAAGGGAAGTGGTGTTTACTGTCTTATCCTGGAGCCCATACCTTTCCAAGTAGTCCACTAGGTACTCCAACTACTGACTCCATAAAGTTAATTCACTAGAGGGAATAAAATGCCGTTGTTTTCCTGAGGGGAAAAAAGTAACCTTCCATATCTTAAAGAAGATTTTTAGTTACCCAAATGAAAAGCATTACTGTAACTCATCTGTTTTCTGGGTCACTGTTTTGCTATCGAAGAAGCACAAGAAAGAGATGTGCCTCTGAGGCTTGACAGGGTTTGCATTAGGGTAGAAAACAAAAAATAAATTGAAGGTACAGTAGTAATATATTGTATAAAAGGAAATGTTGTCTTTGTCAGTCCAGTTTGGGTATGACTGCTCTGCAATGCTGGGTTTCCTTTTTCCCCCCATATAGGTTTTTCTCCCTTCAGGGACACCGTGAAGGTTCTGCTCAGGTCCCCTCCTCAAGAGGACTTGTTCTGCCCCCCAGCTCAAGGGCATCATCCTGCCTGCCCCGGTGCTCCCTTTTCAGTTTTCTCCCCATTATCCCAAGACCCCAGTACACCAGGCATCAAGATCAGAAGATCCCGGTGGCTCACTTCCCTCTCTCCCACCTTAGCCAGATCCCCCCAGGCTTCTCGCTGCCACTGAGCCTCCACCTGGTGGTAGCCAAGGGCCAGGGAAACTCCACATCCCTCTCTGAAGTGAGGAGAGCTACCTGGCGGCAGCTCAATCCAACTCCTCGCCCTACCCCTCCCCAGCTGACCCCCCTCAACCCATGCTCACTCCTGAGCATGGGTCACTGGCATGGGAAGAGGTAAGACACCAGCACCTCAGCCCTCTTAGCCACTGGGCTGGCCTCTGCATTTTCATTTTAATCCAAGGTAATTCTGAGTGAGTCTATCCTGCCAATACTGGCAGGAGAACGGATCAAGCTGCCACTTACCTAATGAGATGGGGGTTCATGAACTCTGTGTGAACAGATCCCAGGACATCATTGTTTCCATATTCAACTAAGGTCAATTCACCTGCATTAAATATCATGCAGACCTGAAAAGTAAAGTAAGAATGATAAACACAATGCATATGCAATACTGAATAAAATCATATCGATATTTTTACTGAAGCATGATAGGAAACAGTACATATCTGTTCAGTAGCAGTTCCTAATTAAAAGTAAAGTTACTTACCAATACTCCAGATCTTCAAGAATATATTCTCCACTGAGTCCAACTCTTTGGTCTTGGGGATGGAGGTGCTAGGATCCTGCAGCAGCCAAGATTTTTGCTAGGACTGATAATGGTATCAGCAACAGTTCTAAAGTGTCACCCCACCAGGACCAGTAAATGAAAATTACATACTCACCGTAATTCTTGATCTTCTAGGAATATCTTCACCACTGACTCACCCTAGTGGGTCTTAGCCACAGGTGCTAGGACCCTGTGGGACCCATAACTTTTCACGAGGACTGGTGTCAATGTAAGCTGTGCACATGCACGGCATCACGAGACTGGCTTGTGCTGCATGGCTACCTCAGCACCAGCGCTCAACCATCTCAGTACCTTTTTCACCAAGGAGGTGCGATGTAACCAAATAAGTACTTGAGCTCTAAACCTAAGGGCACAAGACAGCCCTGGTTACCCATTTAAGAAGGGACAGCAAACCAGTAACACAGCGTCTTCACAGCCCAAACCAAGAACAAGGGGTGAAGACCAATAAAACATAATGGAGTAAGCCCAGGGATGACGGGTGAGCATGTGAATCAATGGTGAAGATATTCCTAGAAAATCAGGAATTACAGTGAGTACATAATTTTACATCCTCCAGGAATCAATCTTCACCACTGGTTCACACTAGTGGGTCAAAGTACCAAGTTCAGATAAAATCCCCAGAATAGAACAGCAGGAGCCAAGTGCTCACTCAGAACAGAAGTCCATTCATGATTGTCCTGCCAAGGTGGCATGCTGCTTAGTATGGACATCCAATGCATAGTACTTAACAAGATGTACACTGTGCTCCAAGCAGCAGCTCCGCAGATATCACAGACATGTACAGAGCAAATCTCTGCCAGGGACGTGGCAACTGCTCTACTGGAGAGCGCATGTACCAGACCTTTAAGCTTAACCTGACCCATTGCATAGGCAGCTCACAATACAGGCAGAAATGCCGTTGACTGTAACAGGCTGTTCCTTTTGACTGGGATAAAGGGGACAAAGAGCTGTTCAGATTGCCTGAAGTCCTTAGTTTTGTCCAGGTAAAACCTAAGGACCCTCTTAACACCCAGAGAATGAAGAGTGCACGCTCCTACATTCTAGAAGTTGGCAAAATAGGTAGGCAGCACTAGTGGCTGATTCAGATGGAACCCAAAACTACAATTTAGGGTGCATGCAGAGAACTACCTTGTCCATGTAGAAAGCAGCATACAGAGGGTCTATGACCAAAGCATGGATTTCAGACACCTGCAAGCAGAAGCGAGCCACTAGAAATGCTGCTTTCCAAGTTAAAAACTTCAGCTTATATATCGCAAAGGGCCTCAAAGGCTTGTGGGTGAGCATATCCACCACAAGGTTGATATCCCAGGCAGCACAAGCTTCCGATTGGAGGCCTTGTCGTGAAGATGTCCTAAGGAACCCTTTAACAGTGGCAGCTGTGCCAAGCAGAGGGTATCGATAGGCGTGTGGTATGCAGAAATAGCACACAAGTGAATTTACTGTGGAATAATGTAGGCCAGCATATAGAAACATACACACATAGACAATGTCGGCAGAAAAAGACCAGAGGTCCATCTAGTCTGCCCATATTCCCTATAATCCTCAAAACCTTCCCTGGAACTTACTGTTCATCCAGGGTACTAACCCTCCCCATTCTATCCTCATTCTTCTCCCTGGTCTTGTCGCCCCAAGCTACCACTATTCCCTTCATTCTACCCCATGCCTGCTTCAATCCCCTGACTGTGTTTGCACCCACCACCTCAGCACACAGACTGTTCCAAGATTCCATCACCCTTCTGTAAAGAAGTACTTCCTCATGTCCCTCCTGAATCTCCCTCCTATTAATTTCTGCTCATGATCACGTGAACACAAGTTGGTATTCATGGTAAATAATTCCCCACAGTACACCTTGTTAATTCCTTTAAAGTGACTATCCAATATGTATCCGATATACAGTAATGGGCTTTTTAATAAGATAGCCCATAACTTAAAAGCTGGGACCCTATTAGTTAAGTGCTGGCTTTCATTTTATATCAAAGACTACTTAAACAAATATAAAGTGCTTTTCAAAATCGGTCCCATAAACTTCAATGGGCGCTGCCTCATGCTCTCCTGGTTAGACATCACAAACGCCTGAGCGCGGGAGCCTATTGGCAGATCGGGAAGTGGAGGGATCGCTGGCTGTCTGTTTGGGTAAATTTGTGATTCCTTCCTTCTAAAGAGATACACTTTTAAAATTCATTTATTAGCTTAAAAGACTTTTGTCAGCTTTAAGTTCTGGCTATGATATTAAAAGCCCTTGCTATTTATTGGACATTTCCTTTAAGGAGTTTGAAGGTCTGTATCATATCTCCCTCTCCTTCTGGTTTCCAGTGAGTACATATTTAGTGCCTGAGGCGCTGCTCATAGGGTCTGCCCTGCTGGCCCTGAATCATTTTTGTAACTCTGCACTGCACTGTTTCCAACCCACCCTGTCCTTTCTGAGGGTGAGGGCTCCATAACTGGATGCAGTACTCCAGGTGAGGACTCACCAGGGATCTGTATAGGGAAGTATTACTCTTTTCTTCTGCTATCAATACCCCTCCAGATACATCCCAGCATCCTGTTAGCCTTTCTATAGGCCTTGCTGCACTGGCTCATTTAAGGGAGTTACTGCTGCTATCTCCTAAATCCCATTCCTCTTCTGTAGTGCTAAGTCTCACCCCAGCCATCCAGTACTCCATCTTGGGGTTCCTTTTCCCTAAGTGCATTACCTTGCACTTCTGGCATTAATTTTAACTGCAGACCTTTGACCACCCTCTAGTTTTGTAGGTCCCTCTGCATATCCCTTATTACCCCAGCACTATCCACCCTCCCACATAGTTGTGTGTCATCTGTGCAGAGACAGCTGCACCTCGATTCCTCACCAATGTCACGTAATGAACATACTGAAGAGGACCAGACCCATGACAGATCCCTGTAGTACCCCACTCGTAACCTCCCTTTCCTCTGATTTAACCCTACTGACCACTACCCTCTGCTGCCTCCCTTCTAGCCAACTACCCACCCAGTTCACTACGGTTTTGGCCGCACCCAGGTCTTCCATCTTTTTGAGCAACATTTGTGTGGTATCGAATCAAAAGCCTTGCTGAAGTCAAAGTACAGCAGATCCACAGCGTGGCCCTTGTCTACTTCCTTGGTTACCCAGTAAAAGAAAAAAAAATCAGGTTAGTCTGACAAGACCTTCCTGCCATGAAACCATGTTGTTTACCATCCTGGAGCCTGCTGCTCTCTAGGTAGTCCACAAAGGTCCATCAAGTACTCCAGAACCATGTCAGGTGGGCACCCAAAGGGTCCATCTGAGTTTTGAGCACCAGTTGGAAAACCTTTTCCATTTGGTTGTGTAAGTCTTCCTAATGGAACATTTACAGGCAACAAAAGTATTTCAGAGAGCCTCTGAAATACCTTGCACAATACCTGTTCAATTCTACCTCTTCAGGAGGATGGTCTGAAGGTGAAGGGAGCGAAGGTCGGGATGGACCAGAGTCAGTAAGGCTGTCCTGCATGTTAGAATCCTCTGATTGCTGACAGATCGTCTGTTCTCTTCAACAGAAGAAATCATATCTGTCGAGGCCAGCAGGGAGCGATCAATATCATCCAGCCCCTGTAGCCCTCCAGTTTGAGTAATACTCTCTGCACTAGGGGGATTGAAGGGAATGCATACAGAAATACATTTTGCCATTGTAGTCTGAATGGACCCCAACAGAACGCCGTATCCTGGATTTCTGGAGCAGAATCAAGGCAGTCTGACATTGAATGAGGATACAGAAAGGTCACATCTGGGATGCACTGCTTGACCAACAGCACCCAGCATACGCTGCTAAGCTGGGTTATTAAAACCCATCTACTGCACTTATTACACTTTTGCTGTCTTACTGCACTTCCCTTCCATGTAATCTGCCCGCGCTTGGATCAATGTGTCTTGTGCCTAACTGTTCCCTGCCTGTTAACCTGTTACTCAGCCGTAATTCCTATTAAGTGTATACATTAATGTAATGTAATAAATGTAATGTTATATGCATCCTACTTGAAAACCTGCGCGTTTTCCTCTCCAATGCATAAACTGTAATGTTAAATGTTTCACTCAGTGATAACCTGCGTGTTATCCTCTCCTCTCCTCTGTTCCCCTTCCCCAAGGTCGCACCGGGAGACGAGCATCGTTTTGCTCAGTGTGCCTTTCCTGGTGAAACAATTCAATACATAAATAAAAAAAGATGCCCCACTTGTCAAACTGTGACCTCCCGACATCTGGACCTAGTGACTACTCATCAGGATTGGCCCTTGTTTGGCTGGGCTATTCTGCCAGACTGTTCTGGACTCCTGGCAGATCAATGGCTTGGAGCAGTATCCCCTACTCCAGGCACCTTTCCACACTGTCCTCACCTCCTTGCAGAGAGGGTAAAAGTAAGCTCCTCCTTGTTTGTTGATGTAATACATCACAGACTTGTTACCTGTTTGAAGAAGCACTCTTTTGTGGCTGACAAGATCCACTAAGGCTCACAGGCCATCAAAACAGCTCACAATTACAACACATTGATGTCAAAATAAGTCTTGGACAGGTACCAGACACTTTGCGTTTGGAGGACCCGACAGTGGCCCAACACCGACCCCAACCAGGAAGCATCCATGGTGAGAGTCACCTGAGGCTCTGGTTGGGAGAAGGGAAAGCCCTGGAGGGGACTGTCCTTCACTGACCGCCATATGAGTGACCAAACCAGGGGCTTGGTCCCCTGATTGGGGTAGGTCTGAGGATGTGATGCTTGTAACCACTGTGCACCGAGTATCCACCGAGTTATTCTTATGTACAACTGTGCCAGGGGCACTATGAACACTAAGGAGGCTATCAGACCCAGAATGTGCTGCATAAGTGGGCTTGCACAGATTTTCACCCCATTAGGTAGGATGTTATCTCCTGGATCACCTGCATTCCACTCTCTGGAAGGAAGGCCCTGGCCTTGGCCATATCCAGATGAGTTCCTATGAACAGCAGCTGCTGCGAGGGTTGAAGCTGAGACTTCTCTACATTCAGCAGAACCCCCATGGAGGTAAGAAACAGAGGCCATGACCACTGCCTGTTCTGTCTCCTGCCTGGAGGGACTGGCTACCAGCCAATCATCCAGGTAGTGGGTAACCTGGGCTCCCAATTTTCTCACGTGCACTGTGAATACCACAAAGCACTTTGTAAAGACTCAAGGCACTGAGATGAGCCCAAAAGGTAAGACTCTGAACTGGTAATGCTGTCTAACCACAACAAATCAAAGGTTAACTGTGGTGGCTGTGGTGCACCAGAATGTGCTAGTATGCGTCCTGCATTTCTTGATGCATGAACGTATTCAGGTTTCTGAGGTCGAGAACGGGGCGCATGCCCCCTGATTTCTTTGGTACTAGGAAGTAGTGAGAGTAGAAGCCTGAGTTTTGTTCAGACTCTGGCACTATTTCCACTTCCCTGTTGCTCAGAAGGCCAGCTATTTCTTGTGCCAGATGCTCTGACATATGGGTGTTACAGGGTTGAATAAGGCCCTGTCCTATTTGTTATGCAGAAAGAGTTTAAATGCAAGGATCTGTTGTATCCTCTCCTTTTCTGTCTCTTGTCTGTCTAGTTGCGCTACCAAATTTTCTTGTGAGATCTAGGAACTGATCACTCCAACGGTTTTGCAATTCTCCACCTCTTGCTATCTCTCTGCCTTCCCTTCCCCCTTGCATATCTGTGGGTATAAAAATATAAGTGAATCTTTATGTGGAAATCTCACTGATACTGGGATTCCTTTGTTTGAAAATGTATATAGTTTTTCTGACCCAGTGGAAGCAGGCAAATGGGCAGACAAGGTACGGTTTACACAATCTAGACCCGATTCAGTTGAGGAGGACATTGAACAAGACCCTATGGAGTGAGGACCTTTGTTTAATATTTCCTTCAAAATTATATCTGCTCTCTGTTAAATGTTAATCACTCAGAACAGTGTAGTAATCTGTACCATGTTTCAACGCTGGGGATAGATTTTATAAATATAAGCTACTGTTTTATGGCTTTATTTTCTTTTCAATAGTGAGGTACATTATCCAGGCTTGCCCTGAAAAGGGAAATGAGAAGTAAATATGCTCTAATACTTGTTTGACCCTTGTTATGGACGTTATTTTTGTTCATGCTGTTTTATCAGATTTTGAAAGTGCTATGGAGAATTACAGAGGGGCTTTAGCTCTTTAATGAAATAGATTAAACTCATTATTTATGGAAGTATAAAGGTGCTTTACATTAACTTTGGGGATAAAAACCCAAAAATGTAGGAAAAGTGCATGGCCTTATGTTCCCCCTAGTGGGGGTCGTTCATGAAGGAACATTTTAATGGACTTTATTTCTGAGGGCCATAGTCATGCTGCTCTTGGACTTCACTTTAATTTATAGACTTTCAGATATACTCTAACCGTTGTTTAGCTATTCCCCCCAGATGTTGTATCATAACTATAGGAGATGTATATAATTACAACTGTGATTAAGAGGCATTTAGCCCCAATGGTTATGTATTTTATTGGTCTGTCTCTTATAGGGAACCAGTATTTGATTATCATCAAAGAAAAACTAAAAAACAAAGTATAAAAAAAATGTATATAGTAGTACTGTTGAAATAATTGTAAAAAGCTATTTGGAACTCAAGGGGATAACCCGAGAAGCTAGTTTGCAAACTCTCTGAGATGCTGGCAACAAGAGGTCACTTCTGGGTCACCATGTACTTTTTTGCTACACCTGCAAGAACACTGGAAACGGACAAGAACATTCTGTGAAAAAACACTATGTCTCCTTAACGAGCTCCATGGAAAGACTTGTTACAAAAAGAGCAGCAATGCTTTTGCAAGAGAGACAAGAGAGGAAAGACTGAGAACTGAAAAGTACAGTTACGTAAGAACTTACCGTAACAGTAGATCTTCGAGAGGAGCTCTTGCAGCAGGCTATGACATTCAGGACTATGCCGCAGGCACTAGGACCATCTGGAAAACTTCTCAGCCAGCAGTATACAGCAGGGACCACCCGAAGCCGGCCCCGCCCCGACGTCGGCCCTGGTACAAAAGGGGGCGGACCCAGCTCCACCTCAGTTCTCCCACCAAGGCCCGCAACAAGCCCTGACAAGAGAAGGAGATGAAGCGAATATAGGAGATGTAAATGAAGATGGATCTGCACACCTCGAGGGGAAAGGCGAGTGGGAAAGTAATGCCTGCTGCAAGAGCTCCTCTCGAAGATCTACTGTTCAGTAGGATTCTTACGTAACTGTACTATATACCAGTGGGAAGCTCTTGCAGCAGGCTACAACCTTCAGGACTGAATACCAAGCAGTCCACACCAAAGAAGTAGACGACCCCGGGAGGTGGAATATGCCGACTCCAGAGGCCTCAGGACAGAAGTCCTTGCAAAACAGCTAGGCCGAAGCAAGCTCGGCGTCTGGAGACGATATCCAAGCTGTAATGCTTGACAAAGGTATGCACCGAATTCCAGGTAGCAGCCGCAAATATGTCCCTTATAGAGACATTTCTCAGGGCGGCGAATGAAGCAGACACTCCTCTGGTGGAGTGACCCCTAACTGGGCCTGGTAGGGGCTTACTGTGTTTCTCATAGCGGAAGGAAACACAGTGGACTATCCACTTCGATATCGTCTGCTTGGTCACCGGTTTACCCAGGTGTTGTGGCGCAAAGGCCAAGAAAAGTTGCTCCGATTGACGGTGCGCAGTCGTCCGCTTCAGGTAATACCTCAAAGTCCAGTGGACATCGAGTCTGTGAAGGAGAACCTCCCCTCTATTGGATGGGGAAGGAAAATAAACTGGAAGGTCAACCGACTGGTTGAATATCAACTCCGAGACCACTTTTGGAAGAAACTTAGGATTTGTTTTAAGGGAAACCCTTTCCCTGTGGAAAATCAAATACGGCTCTTTACACATCAGAGCCTGAAGCTCGGAAACTCTTCAAGCTGAGGTAATAGCAACCAAAAAACAAATCTTCCAAGAAAGGTAACGCAGCTCACAATCCGCTGCCGGTTCAAAGGGAGGGAGGATGAGCTTCTCCAACACAAAAAGGAGATCCCAGGGTGGGATAGGGTCCCAAATGGGAGGTCTCATATGCAAAATTCCTCTTAAAAAGGTGCGGGCGACATCCAATTGTGCCAACGCCTTATCTCCAATGACAGCATAATAGGCAGAGACAGCCCACATACACACCTTGATAGAGGAGTAACTCAGGCCATTTTGATACAAGGAGAGGAGATACTGCAACGCTGAGTTCACTGGACAAGTGGCGAGGGTCCAAATGCTGTGACGAGGCCCATAGACAAAAATGCTTCCACTTCATAGCATAGGCGGAGCGGGTGGAGGGCTTTCTCGCTGAAACTAGGACTGCCACCACTTCTGGGAAAACCCCGTATATGTGTTGAGCTACGTCTGAAGGAGCCAAGCATGTAGGTGTAAGGACCGAAGGTCCGGATGGACCAGCGACCCCTGTTCCTGGGACAGCAACTGCGAGCATATGGGCAGCGGAATTGGAGGCTCCGTGGATAACCGCTGCAGGAGTGGGAACCAAATCTGCCAAGGCCATCTGGGGGCTACAAGGATCATTCGGGCCCCTTCTGCCTGTAACTTTAGTAAGACTCTCTGAATGAGAGGGAAGGGCCGGAAAGCATAGAGAAACCTCCCTGCCCAGCAAAGGGATAACGTGTCTGGCCAGAAAACTTCAGGCATGTGCTCTCGTGAGCAAAACATTGGCAGTTTGGCGTTGCGTGGTGACGCAGAGGTCCAGCTCTGGATGACCCCACTTGTCGAAGAGCTGATCTGCCACAGACTGTAGCAGCTCCCACTCGTGCGCTCTGGATCGAGACTTGCTTAGGCTGTCGGCCAGATCGTTGAGGATGCCTGCAACGTGCACTACAGACAGCAGAATGCCTTGCTCCAGCGCCCAGTACCCGACTCTCATCGCCTCCCTGCAAAGGGGATACGAATGAGTACCCCCTTGCTTGTTGATGTAGAAGATGACCGGCATGTTGTCTGTTTGAACCAGAAGAGAGCCTGGCACCAAGTCCTCTTGAAAGGCCTGTAAGGCATAGAGAACTGCTCGCATCTCCAGTACACTGATGTGAAGGGATCGCTCCTCGGGTGACCAAACCCCTTGCATTTGATAAGCACCCAGGTGCGCCCCCCCAACCCAGGTCTGATGCATATGTTGTAAGAGTCTGACCTGGTGGCTCCGGACGAAAGTTGACCCCTTTCTCCAAGTTCTGGGAGTCTTACCACCAAAGTAAAGTTCTCCTGACTGGCTCGGAGATCCTGACCATGAAGTCCAGATCATCGTAGCCTTGGTCCCACTGTACCCTGAGCATCCACTGTGGGATCCACATATGGAGGCGGGCCAAGGGAGTGACAGGGATGGCCACCGCCATGTGCCCCAGTAGCCTGAGGAAGTTCCGCACTGGAACTTGAGGAGTTATTGAGATCCTTTCAGCAATCTCTTGCAGGCGATCTTCCCTGTCCTGAGGGAGGGAAAGCCATGCCCTGGACAGAATCCAGGACGCTCTGATGAAGACGAGCGTTTGACTGGGCTCTGGGGACGATTTTCGTAGATTCAGGGTGATCCCCAGCTCTCGGAATAGAGTACAGGTGTCTCCGAGGGCACGAAGTAGGCCTGCCCTTGACGGGGCTGTAAGCAGCCAATCGTCTAGGTATGGGAAAACGTAGTGTCCCATGCGCCTTAGAGCCGCAGCCACCACTGCCAAGCATTTTGTAAAGACTCACGGAGCGGAAGAGAGGCCGAACGGAAGAACTCGAAACTGGTAGTGCTCCCCTCTTGGAAGTGGAACCTCAGAAACTTCCTGTGGGGAGGGAAGACCCCAATATGCATATATGCATCTTGCATGTCTAGGGAGCAGAGCCAGTCTCCTTGGTGCAGCACAGGAAGTAGACCTGGGAGGGTCACCATTCTGAACCTTTTGTACTCTATAAAGAGATTGAGAGAGCTGAGGTCCAGAATGGGGCGAAGATCCTGTGTCTTTTTTGGGACCAGGAAGAAATGGAAGTAAAACCCCTTTCCCCGCTGATGCAAGGGGACTACCTCTATTGCCCTTTTCTGCAAGAGGGTATGAATCTCTCCTTCTATTAGTGGGATGTGAGAAGGAGGATAACGGAAGTACTTTGGCGGAGAATTTGGGGGGAACTCCGTGAACTCCAGTGTGTGTCCTCTCCTGATGATATCTAGGACCCATTGGTCCGCAGTAATCGACTTCCACCCTTCGAGATGAAGGGAGAAGCAGCCCCCGGCCATCTCCCCTGGGTCTTCCTGTGGAAGGGGGGAGCAGAAGG
Organism: Neoceratodus forsteri; assembly: GCA_016271365.2. Classification (NCBI taxonomy): domain Eukaryota; kingdom Metazoa; phylum Chordata; order Ceratodontiformes; family Ceratodontidae; genus Neoceratodus; species Neoceratodus forsteri. Next base: position 1,504,349,365 of record CM057452.1, on the reverse strand, counting down.
GAGTCATTGGGCTGAGCCAGGTGTAGGCAGAGAGGCCTGGGAGGACTTGGGCCCACGGGTGGGGCGCCTCAGGCTGCTGGTTACCAGATCGCCACAGAAGACGCTCTCTGCCCTGCTGATTACCTAGGGCAGGATCTTGGCCACGTGAGGGCTTATGAAATGGCCTCTTGCATTATCTTGCTGGTCGCAGCGGTACATCAGATGGACCGACCAGATAGACTTGCCCGACTCTTGGAGCGAGAAATCAAGGCTTCTTTCTCCTGCCCAAATAGCACGGTACCCTGGAAGGTAAATCCTTGATACCGGCCTGCAGATCCTGGTGAAAGCCCGAGACTCTCAACAGCAGCGGCGCATTAGGCACACCCGGATGCGGCCCTGCTGCCATATCTGCAGTGTCACACGAGGCTCTCAGGACATGGGAGCTCACGCCTGAGCCTGATTTCATGATGTCCAGAAGCTCTGTCTTCCCATCAGAATCTGGCATGGCCTTCAAAAGCTCTTGTCCTCTCTCAAATAGCGCATTCTGGTACTGGACTATATGCGTCAGGAATTTGAGGGACCATATGGAACAGGTGGAGGCAGAATAAACCTTCTTGCCCACCTGGTCCAAATAGCGAGACTCCGGGTCGGGAGGCTGTGAGCTGAGGTGTTTCAGCTGCCTGGATTTATCATGGGCAGCCGTGATCACAGAGGAGTCCACCTGAGGGTGTTCCGCTAGGAAAGCTTCTGCCCTGGGGCTTTGTACAGCTGATCCGACTTCTTAGGAACAGCCGGGACGGAAGCTGGATGTTTCCAGGTAGTCTGCATGAGGTCCTGGAAAGTATCCACTAAAGAAGGGACTACCAGTGGTTTCGGCTCCTTCTGCCTCAGGCACTTTGCCAGTCTCCAGCGTTCCAAATCCAGGTCCTCCGTCTCCCACTCATTGGAGGCCTGGATATGCCTCATGATGTCCATGAAGGTTGGATCGAGCGCTGGAGGCAAGCAAGGCTGGTCCTTCTCTCCTGGGGACCGCTGCAAGCTGAGAAAGGAAGATGACAAAGATGAGGATGAGGGAGATCGACTATAAGATCTAGAATAGTCTGACCTTTCCTTATGACCAGACTCCTGCTGTCGTTGGTAACTGGGGGACCGACATCAGTCCAAAGACCAACTCTGGTCCCGAGACCGGCGACGGAGCAGAGACCAACGTCTTTCAGAGGACCGACGTCGGGAGCACTCTCGTCTAGAAGACCGAGAGGGACTCCGAGAATGAGACCTGGACCGACGACAGTCTCCAGAGTCCCTGGAGCGTCGTCAGTGGTCTCCAGACCGGGTGCGGGAACGAGCCCTAGAAGAAGGTGTAGGTGGTCACTCCGGGGACTTCCACGGGGAAGGCTCACCTCCTGGCTGTGGTTTGCCCGCTGGATCCAGTACCGGTGTCTGGGCCGGCGACAGGGGGAGGGCGCTTCTGGACCTGCCCCCACCAAAAGGAAAACAGCTCCTGCAACTCGTCCTTCGTAAAAAGTTCTGCTGCTCGGCCCGGAAAGGGAGTATCCGGGACATTGGCCCGTGAAGGAGAGGCCTCCTGGGGGCCCGGGGGGAGGAGGACTTGGGCGACTGGGACGTCGGCTCTTCCACGGCCGATCCCTCACCCTTTGCCCCTTCAACCGGCATCGGTGGTGGTACCAACAACAGGGTGCCACCGGGGGGTGCTGGAGAGTCCTTGGGCTCCAGAGGCGCGCCTTTAGCAGGCGGCACCAGTGCCTTGGGAGGTGGGGCCACAGCTTTCACCTCCAAGGGCTTGGTGGTAACCCTTAGCAGAGTTACCTTCAGCTTGGCCGGCTTCTCCCCCAAAGGGCCAGCCTTGGCCTGAGACGATTTCGGACGCTCTCCTGATCCCGAAGGGTGGGCCTTCTTGGGAAAGGGCCGCGAGTGAGACTGGGAACGCGACCGGGACCGACTATGGTCTTTACCGTGACGCTTCTTTTCTTTGCATTTCCCCTCGGAGGAGTGCAGATCCATCTTCTTCTCCAGAAGAAAAGCCCTCAGGGCCTTCAGACAACGGATGCGGGTCCGGCTAGTAAATGCCTGGCAGGTGGAGCAGGCCGTAGTGTCGTGGTCCGGCCCAAGGCAGAAAACGCAGCATCGATGGCTGTCCATGCCTCCCACACTCACACTTGTTTTGATGGTGTTCAGGCAAGGCCAACGACGGTGAAGACATCCGTCAGAAAATCTCAAAACCGTCAGAAACGGTCTGACGTTGGTTAAACTAGAAAAACCGTTAAAAACGGTAAGAAAAGCGGGTTTTGTAGAAAATCTTGCTGTTCCTGGCAAGCTGATGTTGATCTCTCTTCACATGCGGACGCAAGTGGAAAAAGAACTGAGGTGAGCTGGGTCCGCCTCCCTAGTACCAGGGTTTATCACGCCGAGTGGGGCCGTGTCGGGGCGTCCCTGCTGTATACTGCTGGCTGAGAAGTTTTCCAGATGGTCCTAGTGCCTGCGGCATAGTCCTGAATGTCATAGCCTGCTGCAAGAGCTCCCACTCGAAGTAAGATCTTGGAATTAAGAGATACTCTCAGAAGAAGGATTTAGTTTTCTCTGTTTGTACTGCCTTTGTAAACAGTTATACTGAATAACTTTTATTTTTTATTTTGCGGTTATTGAGAAAAATAAACTGCTATTTGGGAATTCTGAAATTGCTTCTGGTTTTCCTATGCTTCCTAACTTGTGCCTCGACGACAGATGGTGTCAGACTAAGCTGGATTTACGCCGTGCATATTCTAAGCCTGGAGTTTTGTGTGTGGGTGCTAGACCTGGTTCCAGGGAAGCATAGAAGGAAGGTATGGATTCTGCAGCAGCAAGTCCAAGAGCGATTACCAGAAGATGGCAGCCAAACTAGAAACAAAAGTCCAAGCTGAGACTGGACAGCCAGCACCAGCGATGAGGAAAAAACAGGCAATGACAGAACCTGAAAGCCTGACTGCCTTTTTCAAATGGTGGGCTATACAACAAACAGAAATGGAGAAACAGAGAAGAGAGGAGATGCAGCAGAGAGAAAAATAGATTCAACGTTTACAGACACAGAGAAAAGAAGAAATGCAACAACTCAAGAAGCAAAGAAAAGAAGAGATGCAGCAACAGGAGCAGCAGAGAAGAGATGCAGCAATGGATGTACGCCTTGCATGCTGTCAAAGCTGGAGGATCTGGCACTGGTCCAGCAGAGCAACAAGACACAAACAACTTATAAAGTTGTGTCCCTCGGATGATATTGAAGCATACCTGACAACTTTTGAAAGGGTTGCCACAGCCTGCCAGTGGCCAAAGCAGCAATGGGCAATCAGACTGATACCTTACCAGACAGGGAAAGCCCAACTTTCCTTCAGCAATATGGACAATGCACAGTCAGAAAACTATGACCTGTTAAAAAGAGAGGTCCTCAAAAGATATGACATCCCTGGTCCCGGAGAGACCTACAGGCAGAGATTTTGGTCTCTTAAGTACGACTCAGTCGACAATCCTTAAGAAGTCTTCACCCGACTCAGAAAACTCCTTATGAAATGGCTCCAACCAGAGGGCAAAACACTCCTACAGATCACCAAACTATTGTAATGAAGCAGTTCATCAACATTCTACCCACAGACGTACAGCTTTGGGTAACAGAACACCGACCAGAAAGTGGGGAAAAGGCAGTTTCTTTGACTGAAGACTACCAAATCACCAGACACCACAGCAGCGAGGTAACAGTCAAGCAATCGGTAAGAAACTCTTTTCCCATTTAAACTCCAAGTCTGATAAGAACTCTGCTGGGGCTAACAAATCTGCACACAAAGACTTTATTTGCTATAACTGTAATAGCCAGGTCATATTGCAAAAAACTGCTATAGTAAGAAGAGTTGACACTGGAGCAGATTTGTGTTTGGCAAATACTTAACAGATGTGAAGGTGGAGATAACACTGTGAAGGGACTTATAGATTCGGAAGCAGACAGACTCTAATACATATTGAAGTGCTAGGAAAACAATGTCCAAAAGGACCAGGTACTGGTGTCATCTGCATCCACGGGGACACTCAACACTATCCCACCAGCCAAATAACTCTGACTATTAATGGGGTGTCACACCAAATGAAAGTGGGGGTAGTGCCTAAGTTACCTGTACCTGTGAATATTGGAAATGATTTTCCAGGATTTACTGAGTTAATCAAAGAGGGAGTAAATCCTGATGTTTCAGCAGCTATGATGACAAAAGCCCAGGCAAAGAAAATCTCAGATGGTGGGCACTCTTTTCCTTTCGCTGATTATGATTCGGACTTGTCGGCACATCTCCAAGATCCAAAGTCCAGGAAAGAAAGACGATGCCTGAAGAAACAGTGGCAACAAAAGACTGATGGACATAAGGGGTTAAAATATGAAAATGCTGAAACTAAACTGATCACAGATTGTGATTTTCTTTCAGAACAAGCTAACAATGTTTCTCTCAGGGTTATTTTAAGCAGCTGGGGGTGAAACCAAAACAGTGTGAACCTATGTTTAAAAAATGTAATGAGCTACTGTACAGAGTTTGGGTTAAACCTCAGACACAGGACCATATAGAACAATTGGCTATACCACAAAAGTATAGATCTGAGTTGTTACAGATACCACATGAGAGTCCTATGGCTGGTCACTCAGGGAGGGATCACACCCTTGCCAGATTACTGTACAGATTTTACTGGCCTGGAATTCATGAAAATGTTGCTACCTATTGCAGTTCCTGTGCTGAGTGTCAGAAAGTAGCCCCAGTGACTAACAAAGACAAGGTGCCCCTGATGCCCCTACCCTTGATAGATGTGCCTTTTGAGAGAATTGCAATGGATGTGGTTGGCCCCTTAGATAAAAGTAAAAAGGGTAATCAATTCATTTTGGTAGTATGTGACTATGCTATTCGATACCCAGAGGCAGTTCTAATGCGTACTGTCACAGCCCCAAAAGTGGCAGCAGAACTTGCCAAAATTTTCAGCAGGATGGGCATACTAAAAGAGATTATTACTGATCAGGGCAGTAATTTTTGTGCTGCATTGCGGAAGAAGCTGTACCGACTACTAGGTATCACTGCGATAAGAACATCCCCTTATCACCTTCAGACAGACAGTCTTGTTGAGCATTTTAATCAAACCCTAAAACGCATTTTAAAAAGGTTTATAGTATATGGTTAAGGCTTATTCTAGATGGAAAACAGTGGCTTCCCAAATGTTGTAGGACAGTTCAAAGGTCAAAAAAGTTGTATTATCGTTCTGACGTCAGAGCGATAGTACAACAACTTTTCGGCCTTGAGCTGCTACATGACTGGCTGAAAACAGAGCTGATCAAAAAATGTGCTCTAAAATGGCTGAGGTGTCCAACGATCAGTCGGTAGTGCCATTCAGTCAGATAGTTGGGACACGGACTGCCATACTCTGCTCCGTGTTCCCAAACTATCAGTTTGCCAGTTTTTGGGGTTTTTTTTATTTCTTTTGCCAAGAGCAGGACCGCAGGAAGCAGTGAAGCACCGGTATCTTCGGTGTTGGAACTGGATGGCGACTGCAGCATGGACCAGGAGGAAGCGACCGAGCAAGCGAGCGGGACAATATTCACAAGGTATGAACCTTGTCAAAAGTCAAACCTCCTACAGTTTGGGGAACCATATACTATATAAAATAGCATATGGTTGCTTAAACACAACAAGGCATTGTTGCCATCTTGGGGAAGTGATTCCGTCACACGGACCTCTTGAGCTTCGCTCTCGAGGTCTGTGTGACGTCATCACATCCCCTCGATGGCAACATAGCCTTGTTGTGTATGAGCAACCATACACTATTCTATATGTAAAAGGGGAAGGGAAAGACTGGGACCAATACTTACCTTACCTGCTTTTTGCTTACAGAGAAGTGCCACAGGAATCAACAGGTTTTTCACAGTTTGAAAAGCTGTATGGTAGACAACCTAGAGGGCCACTAGATGTAATAAAAGTAACATGGAAGATAACCCCATCAGAAAATGTTAATTACGTACTTACTGTAATTATTGATCTTCTTGGACAGTCTCCATCACTCATTCACAATAGAGGATAGCGCTGAGGCACTAGGACCAGCGGAAGCCAAAATTTTCAGAAGGGTCGGCTGAGACAGGACCACGATGCAGACTAGTTTGCGCCTGTGTAGGCTATCTCGGTGTCGACCTCCAACCGCCTCCTCAGTACCTTTCAGACCGAGAAGGTGCAGCGTAACTAATGAAAATAACTTATCCTGAGTTTTGGAACCTGAGAGGGCCCAGATGGCTCTTGCAAGAAGGGTAAAAGAACAATGTCTTCACAGCCTGAACCATAGGATCATGAAGACCAGGAAAGAGAACGCGTGAACCCAGGGGATGGTGGGTGGGCATGTGAATGAGTGATGGAGACTGTCCAAGAAGATCAATAATTAAGGTAAGTACATAATTTCCATATCTTCCTGGACTAAGTCTCCATCACTCATTCACACTAATGGGAGAGTACCGAGCTAAAACCAACAACCCTGAGTAGGGTGGAGGAGATAGGGTTCACTCAGAAAGGACGGCCAAGGCCTGTTCTGATAATAAAAAGAGCTGTCTTGGAAATAGCATCTAGAATATAGTGCTTACAAGATAAGTGCTTGACTTGTAACTCACTACTTCGCAGACGACTGCAATGGATACAAAAATGAAACTCTACCAGGAAGCCGCAACCACTCTAGGAGAGCGGCAAGAACTCGGCCTCACAATTTGGTATATGACCAAAATTAATAGTGTCAAACACATGTTTTAATCGAATGTAAAGACGCCAGGAGCTGAAAAAATGGAGGTAGAGTCTACTGGTTCAAGGTAGACAAAAAGCGCAGATGAAAACCCCACTACCAAGTATGGCTGACCTGCAAGCAACAGGTCCAGGACCACTTATACCCCTTACTTGGTGAGCAAGAAGGTCCAGGTGGGGTTAGCCCGTCAAGGAGAAAGGTTTTCACTTAGTCACTGAAACCATCCTGATGGAAGCCCAAAGCACGGCTTAGAAGCCTCTTGTGGTGGTCTAGTAGAACCAGATCCTACCCACTTTATATTCCAAAAAGGAATTATCCTGCCCCTGTGTGTACAACTGTAGTAGCAGTCTCTGAACTCAGGGAAGAGAGGAAAAGTGTACAGGAGGACGTGTCCACTGCAGAAAAACATTCCGATAGAAAAAAACGGGCTGGATTTCTAAGGCAAATAGAGGCAAATGTGCGTCAAGGAGGGATGCAGCAGGACCAAGTTAGGGCTAACCCATTCATTGAAAGTGACTGAATAGCGGCAGAAGTGACTCAATGCAGTGAGGCACTACTCACTCCGGCCTCCCTGAAGGGAGTAGGAAAGGACTCTAGTTTGTTTGCTGAAAAACAAACATCACAGCTCCGTCATGCACTCGGAGAGGATAGCTTCGTGAGTGACTGACATGGAACCAGGGAGTAGGAACCGAAGGTGTGAATATTTGAGAAGCCACTTCAGAAAAAAGACCTACTTGACCTTTGGTCAAGAAGGAGTATGTCGTCTTTAAGTTGAAGCAAGCAAGGAAGTAGGAATCTGAGTTCCGACTTGCTGGAGAGTCGCTTCTATTGCTGTGAGGCTCTGCTCAAGAGAAGAAGGCCAAATAAAAAAAGGGGGATTAACAGACTGGACAGGTCTAGGAAATGTCTCTGAATAAGAGAAATATCTCTTGAGAAAGAGATGACCCATACCGCCACTGGATCGGACTCCCCCTAGGGGTAGAAGGAGTCAGGTACTCTTTACCGTATTCTAGAGATGAGCACCCAGGGGCTGAGGCGGAACTGACCAGATCCAAAAGGGTGGTATCGCAATTCTCGGCTAGGCCCCTGTGCTGTAATAAGTTTTCTTTTTTTTTTTTTTTTTACCATTAGTCCGAGCCTAACAAGGCTTTCAGGTTGCTATTTTGCAAGGATTGCCTGATACAGAAATGATGAAGATGTCCTCCATCTGGCCTGTGCCAAAGAAGTCACCGAAGGGAAAATATCACAAGGGGGTTATATATCCCTATCAAAGGAGCGGAAAAGCCTGAGCGGCTCCTGCCCATTGAATTAGAATGTTCCACAGGGTGTAATTGTCTTGACGACTGAAAGAGTCTAGATGCAGAAGTGTATGATCCACGGATGCAGTCTGAAGTATTAGAGTGGAACTCATCACGGACTCTGATGATAGAGAGGGCGTGCCCCTCAGTATATAAAATGAGTCAACAGCTGTATTACTGACCAGAAGGACAGGGAGAGACTCATCTAGATGTACTTCTACCCCAGGAGGACCCCTAAGGGAGCTCTAGGTCAGAGCCACTAGAGACTCCGCCACCAGGAAGGATGTCGAGGAACTTGGCACCACATAGGGAGCAGAGAAAGTGCTGAGCTGAATGAGATATTCCGCTGGCAGAACAGTGCAGAAGAGTTCCATCAGCAGAAAACCACTGGATGTCACAAGATCCCACGCACACCGCCACTCACTAAGATGTGTGGAAAAAAATAATCTGCAGAACAGGACTCCATTCTGCGGAAAACATCCTGTCACAAGTTCTGCGGAGAAGAAGTCTGTAGAAGGAAAATGTGTCACTAGTTCTGCCAGACAGCACCCACTAGCACCCCTGTAGCACCAGCATCACTCATGGCTGGGAGGCACCAAGCAGTGGCTATGCCAACCTGGGCGACACTTGACACCTGCGGCCAGTACCCTCAAGGACCCCCCACCACCCATCCTAAATGGCACCCGAGGGCACCCCGACACCCATGGCACCCGAGGGGCACCAGTGCACCCATGAACTCATGGCACCCATGGTATTCATGGCAACCTATGTATGCCCGGCCCCTTGAGTGCCCTCAGCGCCACCCATGGGTGCTTGCTGCTGCCCACGGGTGTTCAGCACCACCCACGGGTGCTCGGCAGCACCCGCAGCACTGCAAGACACCGGCGGCACCACCAGCGGTGCTAGCAACCAATGGCAGCAACAACAGCACCCGCGGCGCTGCACAGAGTGATGGCACCGACCACGGCACCGAGCCATGATGCTGACCATGGCACCGAGCCACGACACTGACCAAGGCACCAAGCCACGATGCCAGCCATAGCACCAAGGTACAGCGCCGACCCATGCACCGAGTCACGGCGCCGACCCACAGCGCCAAAACACGGTGCTGACCCAAACACCAGTGGTGCCACCTACGGCACCGATGCCAAAACCAGCGGCCGCCATGGCACCGATCCACAGTGCCAGACCTGCAGCGTCACCCATGGCATTACTCTCTTTACTGCCTCATGCTATATGGGTTTGATTTTGATTATATAGTGCAAAACTAGTAGCAATTTAAAGGCTGTAGATAAATCAATAGACATTTTTAGTTTCGCTCGTCCCTCCAGAAGCTTGCTCTTCCACACCACAGCTGAAATCGACAGTGGAGGCCCCGACAGGGTCTTTGAAATTGACAAACAAGGCTGCATCTGCCCCAGTCGAAACTGGCAAAACAGGCAGTGCTGCCAGATCCGTGCCACAACCTTCCTCCGAGGCAAGTATCCCGCTAGCTTCACCCAGCCAAATGTAGTGGACTGACATTTTCTTTTCTAGTCTGAAAATGGTGGCTATAAACCCATCCCCCCCAAGAAACATAACAATGACTCTGGGGGTGCACAATCCCCCAGTGTCGCGATTGGGAAACCTTGGTTGTTGTTTTTTCTTTTTGGTACTATACCTGTAAAAGAAACTGTCCATCAATGTCTTTGCAGCCATTCCTGCCCCCACCCTCACCTAGCACCCACCACCCCCCATAAGCCCTTACTTAACCATTGGGGTCCAATGCTATAATCCTCTCTGGACCGCAGACACGTCTGTACTCTTCAAAGCTGGACCGCAAACTGAAGAAACAGGTATGCAGTTCAATGCATTTCAATGGTGTTTTCAACTTAGTGGTATAACTTGGGTATTTTTGCCCCAAATTTTCAACATGCCTTCTTTGGGACCCCGCCTCATGAACAATTGCACTGACATAAGGCAAATCTGTCCTGAAAGGTGATTTCACAGTCCCTGCATGAAATCACCTTTCCGGCAGGAGTTGAAATTTTTCTCTGCCCATGTTTATGAGGTGGGGTCACAAGAAGGCTATGTTGAAAATTTGGTCTACAAATATTAAAAAAACAATAAAGTTATGAGCCTACGTTGAATTTTGTGAACACAGCCTCGTAACTTTGGTAATGTTCAATATTTTTACCCCAAATTTACAACATAGCCATTTCTTTACAGCACTTCATGAATGTGATAGCTGTCTTTTTTCAACTCCTGCCCAAAATGTGTTTTTGCATCCCAACAGTTGATTTCGCAGTCATTGTGCCAAATCACCTTTCGGCCTGGAGTTGAACATTTGCTCTGCCCTTCTGCATAAGACAGGGTCATAACAAGGCTATGTTCAAAGTTTGGTGTAAAAATATTACAAAACAACAAATTTATGAGCCTACGTTACATTTTGCTAATGCAGGCTCGTAACTTTGGTAATTTTCAATATTTTTACCCCAAATTCATCACCTGTAGCCCTAGCAGCTCAAGCCAGAGTTTGTTTCTTTTTGCCATCCCTAGCATCAGGGTTCCCCCTATCAGCCACCCTGTGCTCTTTATCTGAGCTATACAATGGTTTAGCAGCTTTTTCTGTCTATCATAGAATCATAGACTCTTGATGGCACAAAAGGACCATATCGGCCCATCTAGTCTGCCCTTTTTTCCCCCACACCTCCTCCTCCCTGCTAGCCCTCGCCCTCCCCCCCGATACTTAGCCCCACATGCTTGTCCCATGCCCTCTTGAATTCTTCCACTGATTTTAGCCCCCACCACTCCATCCGTAGTCTGTTCCAGGGCTCCACCATCCTCCGCATGAAGAAATGCCCTCTCATATTGCTCCTGTATCTTTTTCCTTGCAGTCTGAGGCAGTGCCCTCTAATTCTGACCCATCCTTCCTCTTAAGTAAACCCTTTTCTCCCACTTCATTAAGCCCCTTTACATGTTTAAAAGTTTCAGTCATGTCTCCCTTTCCTCCTTGTCTCCAGCGTGTACACATCCAGCTCCTTACTCCTCTGCTGATATGACTTTCCCTGCATACCCTGCACCATCTTGGTTACCCTCCCCTGAACCCTCCACAATGCATCTATATCCTCGCGGAGATGATCTTAATCAGAGACTGCTGCTTTTCCGTCACCATAAATTCTGTTTGAGGAGCGGTACTTAAAGATGTATGCCTTCCACCATCTGAGATACTACACTCCATGTTCTTTATACGAGGGCTGCTAGATGACTCGGTGACAGAGACTCCCTAAGTTTGCCCTTTTTGGTTTTAGGGAAGAAAAGTTTACACAAATCACAATTTCAGTAGTCGTGGTCAGGGCCCAGACAAAACACAGATCATGGCAGTTTGGTTTTGCCAAGATCTTGTGACAGGATTCACAATATTTAAATCCTGTAGACCCTGCCCTTTTTTTTAGGTCTTTCAGTCATACCAGTTGATTGAAATTAGCAAAAAAGTATTGCAGGTTCCGTAGACAACAAAATTCATAAACTGTTAAACAAAAACTTTAAAGTAAGCAGTTATTTTAATATTTTTTAAATTGAAAAACAGTTACCGAAGCCAGCCCGGTGGCGTAGAGGGCTGAGGTGCTGGACGCCTTACCTCACACCATGTCGGTGATCCATGTTCAGGAATGAGTGCAGGCCGTCAGAGGTCGGCACTGGAGGGGGGGGCAGTGCAGGATTGAGCTGCTGATAACCAGCTCTCTTCTCCGAGGAGGGATCCGAGTTTCCCTCGGCTTTTGGCTGCCTCACGGTGGGGGCCAGTGGGCAGCACAAGCCGAGGGAGCCAGGGCGCTAGGCCAATAGGGTGGGAGAAAGGGGCAGTTACCAGAGCAACAGGGCACATACGCAACTCCACGCACATGCGCCTCTCTGTCTCGGGCCCTGGGTAAATGCGGAGAACACAGAGGAAAATTCAGGGGCCACAGCAGGATGAAGCCTACGGGCCGGCTCCGGGGGTCTGCCAGGACACACACAGCATTCAAGATCTGGAACGACCCCAGAGACTGGTAAGTTGGCAGATGGATAGGTGCGGCCCACCGAGGGAGGATAAACACCTTGATGGAAAAAAATAAAACAGTTACCACATTTAAGCAGGAACCACAAAATGTACTATTCTCCAGTTCCATGAAATTGATCGTTAACCAGAGAATACTGCTAAAATAACAAAGTTGGATAAAAAACTTATCTAAGTAACACAAATATTGAAAACTAAATAGAAATAACAATAGGAGGTCTTACAAATAAAAAGAATAGTGGATGGGCAACTATGCAGAACCAGTGTATTCTGCCGTAGAGGGTTTCTGATTCCCTCTGACCTTGAGAGCAAAGCTTGAGAGATCCATGGGAATCAGAACCCTGAGGTGGAGGAACACACTGGTTCTGTACAGAATTGCCCATCCGCTATGTCTTACAGTGTATTGTGTCCCTGAAATAAATTATTATATAGTTTGAGCAGTTATTTTTTTTAATAGAGAAGTCTTTACCCGTCCTGCGTCTTGTTCGAGGATTGCAGCTAGTTGCTAGGGCGGTTAAGTGGTTGTTAGGGACCAGGTGTCTCTACGTTTATATCACACACCCACAGGTTCACAGTTCCGGTTTGGGAGGATTTTAAGAAAATTTAACTTTTAATAAATTTGAAGACCGAACTTTTCAGGAACCAGTCAAAAACACAGAGCGCTAAGGAGGGAACCTGAGCTTCCAAGCGGTAAGGAAGATCTGACGTCATGGGGCGGAGCCGAGAGTTTTACCACCCGGGTGGGTGGGAGGAGCCAGCTTGAAGACCTTCTGACAAGATTTAAAGTGGCAAGGGACCTGCCAATAAGTGTGGATGAACAACATATCCATATCCATGTCCCTAGAACCAAGTGTTTTTCGTAATTTATTTCAAATATCTGGTTGATCTTGCATTTAATTTTATATAGCGGTATATATCTGGTTGATCCTGCATACTTTTTAATTGTATGTGGTTGATACTGCATCTCTGGGATTACATGCATGTTTATTTGTGCCCTGGCCATTTCATTTAATCTGGTTGATCTTGAGGTTTCTGTTAGTATGGCTCGTGAGCTTCACAACTCAGCTGGAATGCTGTTGTACCACAGAAGGGCTGAACAGCATTCCATGACGTTTGAACTGTGGTACAGCAGTGTTTTAGCTGAGATAAAAATCATGTTGGAACAACATTCCACCATACACTATAAACAAAAAAAGGACTTAAAGAGGGACTGAGGCCAACATTTTTTGCATCAATAAATTCTGAATTTGGATCAGCATATCCTCAATCAGCTTCATGCCAAAAATTAGATCTGTAAGTTACTTTGTTTAAAAGCTACAAGTCATTTTGTAACCCTGAATTCACTGCTTGTTCGAAAAAGCCATTTCAGTTAACAGCTGCTGATGATGTAATCTCCTGAACTCACAATCTAGTCCTCCCTTCAAGCTACCGTATATGACTTATTTCTCCTATGTTTCTTAAAACTGCAGTTGTAGTAAACATCTGAAAAAGTAAAAACTGACAAGGGAAGCAGTAAATACACTTCCATAATAGTGTAGATGCAAGGTACAGTACTTCAGAATGTAACGAGAAGAGATGGAATGCAGTGGCAAACATGGCTTTAGAATGACAAAGTTGTGTGCAATTTTTTTAAATATTGCAGGTATGAGATTTCAAAATGTCACCAGGATGCAACTGTGAGATGCAGCAATGACATAGTCTCAAAAAGTAGCTGGAACACGTAATTTCAGAACGTGGCTGTGATGCACAATTTCAGAATGTGGTTGTGACATAATTTTGGAATGCAGTGGTGATGCATAATTTCAGAATGTGGCAGTGATGCACAATTTTGGAATGCGGCAATTATGCACAGTTTCGGAATGTGGCGGCGACACAGAGTTTTGGAATGCGGTGGTGACGCATAATTTCAGAATGCGGGGGTGACAGGTTCAGAATGTAGCAGTGATGCACAATTTCGGAATGTGGCAGTGAGACAATTTTGGAATGCAGCAGTGACACACAATTTCAGAATGCAGCAGTGATGCACAACTTTGCAATGCGGCGATGATGCACAGTTTTGGAATGTGGCGGTGACACAGTTTGAATGTGGCGATGACCTGATTTCAGAATCGGGGGTGACACAGGTTCAGAATGCAGCAGTGATGCACAATTTTGGAATATAGCGGTGATACAGAGTTCGGGAATGCAGCGGTGACGTACAGTTTTCGAATGTGGCAGTGGCGTAAGTTCGGAATCGTGGCAGTGACGAGCAGCCGAACGTGGCGGTGACGCACAGTTTCATAATGCAGTGGTGACGATAGTTTCGGAATGCGGTGATAGTTTCGAATGCGGCGGTGACGCATAATTTTGGAATGTGGTGGTGATGCATAATCTCAGAATGTGGCGGTGATGCACAGGTCCAGAATGTGGCTGCGACGCACAATTTTGAAATCTGGCGGTGATGATGCACAATTCTGAAATGTGGCAGTGATGATGCACAATTCTGAAATGTGGCAGTGACATACAGTTTTGGAATGTGGCAGTGACACATATTTTTCGAATGTGGCAGTGACGCTCAATTTCAGAATGTGGCAGTGATGCTCTATTTCAGAATGTGGGGGTGACGCTCAATTTCAGAATGTGAGGGTGAAATTTCAGAATGTGGGGGTGATGCATAATTTCAGAATGTGGTGTGACATACAATTTGGGAACGTGGCAATAAAAAGTTTGGAATGTGGCACTGAAACACAACTTGGCGGGGATGTGCAGTTATGGGAATTTGCAAGGATGCACCATTTCAGAATATGGAAGGATGTAAACAATAATACCCAACAGGGTGGAAGCGGCCAGGGAAATACCGGACCGCTTGAGAAGAATGGTGGCGCTTGCAGAGGAGCCTTATAGCTCCTGGAAGGTCAAGTATTTCAATACCGCCACCCTAGAGGATATTCACTAAAAAAATGGCTTGTTTGTGACATTTTAAATAATAAATAAAAAAATTGAAAAACATGCCTGACAAATAAATAAATAAATATTTGTTTCTTGTTAAGTAGTCCCTGCAGTGTGGCATTTTGCCAGTAGATGGTGCTGATGTTTACTACAGTCTGCATTGCTGCCCGTGACTTCCTGGGACTTGCAGTCCAAAGGACAACCATGGGAAGGCAGCTGACTTTGTTGTATAAAATGGCCCTAGTTCGTTTCTGTTTTTTTTTTTTTTTGAAGGCAACAACGAACAACCGGGATTGCAAAGGACCAAAAGTCAGGAGAGCAAAGCGCATCGGTTGGTGAACGCGGGTCAGTAAAATTAAACTTAAGCCCAGACACTGTCATCCAGTAATTATTGTTGGTTAGCAGGTGAGCCAGGGCTGAACAGGAAGGAAAGACAGCTGCAGATGACAGAGCGGCTATATCTGCAGTTACTGTGAGTATCATGTGAAAAAAAAAAACGAAGAATGGATCCCGAGCGTGAGAATGAACAACCAAGTGGAAGAATGGAGAGCTGAGCACTGGTGATGGGAAATTTGTTTGAGCTGGCAATGGGAGTAAAAAAATAAAAAAGTTTTATGTGATCAGGTTGAAATTGTATAATTCAACTGACAACTGTTTTGGAGGGAGCATCACCTCCTAGATTGCTTACTCACTGTCTCCAGTAGCGGTAGCGGTAAGCACGCGAGGTGCTTAATTTACTGGTTTGCTGCCTTTTTTTTTTTTTTTTTAAACGGCACGTGAAGGATATAGCTGATGCGAGTGACGGCTTCGGGGACGGCTACCTTGTGCAAGTACAGTTTGAGAAAGTGCAGTTAGGAAAGTGGCGACGTTTTAAAACAAGACTGCTGCTTTCACTCTCCTGACCACAAAATCTGGGTTACTTTATTTACTGCTAGCTGCTACTGAGGGAAAGTAAATTGGGGGGGGGCACTAGTCTCTCGCTAAGTGAGAGAAAAACATGGCGGTGATTTTAAATTTCATCAGCAGCCTTCAGCCAATGAGGAAGTAGGCTTGGCAGCACGGTAGAAGGGTAGCTTGTGAAGTGTGGCACTTTGGCTGGCACTTATTTTTAGCTGGGCATCTATTGAGAAATAAATGCCCAGCTGGAGGCAGTGTCAGCCAATCAGGGTTGAGAATTATTTCTTGCCATTTTCTAAAGTACAGCACCTTGCATCTGAACATTCATTCTGAAATGCAAGCACTGCAGTCAACCCTATGTCATTTTTTAAAGGATTACTATAGCTATAGTTTCTTAAACTTTAGAGAAGCAGGTCCTAGAAGGTTACAGACAGGAAGGACTAGAGTGCGAGTTCAGGAGATGACAACATCAGTGGCTCTTCATTGAAACTGGCTTTTTTGAATAGGTAGTGAAATCAGGGTTACAAAACAGCTTATAACTGTAAAACGAAGTAATGTAGAAACCTAATTTTTGGTATGAGATTTATTGGGGGTATACTTATTCTAATTCTGCAATGTAGCACTTTTGGCGGAAGTCACACTTTAACCAATGGACTTGGAGAGGTCTCTGAAACAACTGTTCACTTCAGTGGAGAAAACAAATATGATTATAAAATGGGCAAAGGATTTCAAGCAATCTGATTGGTTGTTACATGCATTAGAAGTGTCTAATGCACAGTTAAAACTAGAAACCCATTTAGAATACACAGGCCCATTTTATAAAAGCATGATAAGCCACTCGAGGATGGCCGTAGACAGTTCAAATGCATGGCTAGGGAACTGGGCCTTTTCGACCTGTGACACAAATTGCCTCACTACGTCCCCTAGCTGTGCATTAGAACTATCTAATGCACATCCCATCGTGTCTTATTGCTTACTTAGAGGAACACCAGCACACAGCTGCATTTGGAGTTCTGATTCTACAGCACCATTCTAAACTCTGAGGCAACATCTCAGACTGGAGACAATGTATTTTTTGTATGGCATCACTACTGGACTCATGTTGTTCGAAAAACATGGTATGCGTAGGACATCTTTGCAAAAATACAGAAACTTCATGATTTTGCACAGATTTCCAGCAAGAACTATATTGATATACCTGTTTGTATAGTGATACAGCACTTCCATGCGGCAGACAGCAGTTGGTCATGGAACTGAGTAGAGGCGACGTTCCAGCCGCCTTCACCAAAGTAGGGGGTTGGGAGGCACCGATGGGGGGCACCGAACACCAGGGACAAAGGAAACAGGACTAAGGAGAGGGATCACCACACGACAGGGAAGCTTGCTAGAGAGATCAGGGTTGGGGAAGAGACCACTGGACACCAGGTATGAGTGGGACCACAAGGAAATTGCTGACAGGATGGGGAAACGGGAAGGAAGAGGCATGCTCACTGCAGAGGTTTAATACCTGCTTTTTTGAAGTGTTAACTAGTGCTGTGCAGACAGACTGTTAACACTTCCAGTATGATAAGGCACCCTGTATGTATGGCACCAGCCCTCACTTGCATGCACTCCTGGTGTTTGTTAGCGCTCATGCACTAACATTATTGGGCCACGCTATCTGTGACTATTCATAAGCTAGTCACTATACTAACTACCTTTCCAGCGTGCAAACAAGTAAACGTGGCCCAAACCTGTTAGTGCTGTGCTGCTTGAATATGCTGCACGTGATGTTATGGGACAACTGTGTGATCTAGAATAAAACACTTAAGTTAATGAACATTAAATCATCCTATAATAGCATTCACTGTTTAAACCGTACTCATGCAAAAAACTTACGTTCTCGTTTTCAAAGAAAAATTTTTCATTCCCTCCAGATCCTTGCCAAGCCACCTACAAACATTAATAAATATATTAGAGTGCCTTTCTTTTTAAATACAGTACTGAAGAAGGTTCATTTCATTTAATGCATTAGCCGTAAAGGTTGCTATTAATTCACCATAACTGTGTTAAAAGGACAAACATTCAAAGCTTGCCAACAACACTGAACATATTCTGTTTTCATTTTAAAGGTATATGTATAAATCAATGTTAAATCTATGATCAAACAGAATGAATAGTATATGAATTCAGGTAGCCTGCTCCTCCTTCCTGGAACTTACACTTCTACAATATGCCATAGCCCTGCCAATCCCTGGATGGCACACAGAGTCAATATCAAGGTGAGTCTACTAAGTGGGAGCCCAAATATTTGTTGCCACACCAATATGCCAGTCCACAGCCAGCCCGTCAGTGCAACAGCAGTTCTACCACCGGTGCTGACAGCCCGTCAAGGAGCGAGCACGGTGTCAGTGGGTCAGCCGGGGGTAAGATGAGCATCCTATGGACAGGCTCTCCTCCTCCCGAGGGGTTGTAGTTTTCGGCATGCTACCGACACCCAGTGGAGACTAGTCTGCAACAGCCAGAACTATCATGTTGTGGCGGAGGCAACAGTGGACATTGCAGGTCAGGTGCAGGAGGGCACCACGACCTATCGCGGACGTCATTGCATATCTGTGCCTCCTGGGGAACCTAGGGAAAAATCCTTGGGCAGCCACTCCATGAATCCCGGGACCTCCCACCTGAATGACGCCTGATATATAGCTTCAGTTGGGGCCTCAGATGTATCTCGGTCTCTTTCCTTAGGGAGCCCTGCCATAGGGGGCAGCCTGCGGGCCTTCCAGACTAGGCAGTCTTGGGGGGAATGCCGTATGGTAGGGTCCAGGTGCTAACAAGGGTGTACGTCCCCCGCCTGTAGCTCGAGTGACAAAGAGAATTTAAAAAAATGCCAGTCCAGAGTGGAAATTAAGCCATTTGATGTTAGGGCCACTGGTATGCAAATAATTTAGCTATAATATTGCCTACTTTTTTTTTTACTTCAAATGACCAAAAATTACCTTCTGAACTTCTTCTTGGACACTACCACAAAAATGGCTGAGAAAGTGTTGCAGTAGCAGGACAGTTATGGAGCAACTGCTGTTCTTGTGTTATAGAAGGTGCTAAGTTATGATGTTTAAAAATTAGCTGCTGGATCCAGCTCCTACCTCGCTTAACTTGCTCGTGAAGAGATCCCCAAGCAGCAAGGTATCAGAGGTGTGCACCAGATACCTGTCCTTTCCCATGATCTTCACTTCATCAATCTCATAGCCATAATGAGACTTCAACACCACTCGCATCCCGGAAGACAAGTTCTTCACTATCACCTGGAGGCAAAACAATTTCAAAGCTGTAATCTCCAAGCGACTAATAAAAGAACATCTCAACATGAACTGTGCCTCTCAACTTGCTTTCCTTTTAGAATCTCTGTACAGTTCAGCAATTCTTACATTTCTTCCTGTCACTTCCAGTATCAGAAAGATGGTGAAGGATAGTAGTACAGCAGCTGAAAGAGAAAGAGCGGTACGAGGGAGGGGCTTCAACCACCAAGATGTCAACTGGAAATTGGGGAGGGGGGGCATAAGGAAAGTAGAGACACAAATTCCTGTACCTGACAAAACAGGCGCTTTTTTTACTGCAACATTTAAACGAAGGAAAAAGAAATAGATGAGTTTTTATCAATAGGGATTACTTAGTTGTAGGGTTGGAGGTAGGCAAACAGCTGGTGAATAGTGTCTACAACAGTGATGAGCGTTAACAATAAAAAGCCAGACCCTCTTTAATATGTACTGTACATCACCGGCGTAGGTGAAGGGAATACAAGTAAAGGTGAGTCTTTTTTAGAGATGACACCAAACTCTGCAAAACGGAGAACAGTACACAGGAGGGGGAGTTAAAGCAATAAAAAGGATGTGGAGAATCCAGAAAAGTGGCCTAGCATCTGGAAGTTAAAGTTCAACACCAAGAAATGTAAGGTCATGTTCCTGGGCAGGAAGAACCCACAAACAGAATATAACACTGATGGGGTAAAAGTTGAACATTCTAAGCTAGAACACGAGATTTAGAGTTAATAAAATATGTTTTATATGTACAGTTACTGTGTCTCATATGGTTGTAGTTCATTCTTGAGTTCTTTGGGTGAGAGAACTGTGAGTGCTGAGCAGCTCTGACACACAAAGGACTTAGGAAAAAACTCTTCTAGCCATAACAGACACAGGAACTCGATATATAAACATATTATAAATCAAGTTTAAACAAGCATGGGCAGGATTCACAAAAAGCACAAGGTGCAGTGCAAACATTTGTGCTGTGCCTTGAGGTTGCTGGTGGGAAATTTTGCTATTCAGTTGGATAGTGCACCGCACTATCAGACAGTGAACAGGGACTGGTGAGGGGCAGCGCTAGCGCGGGAAAGCACCTGCCGCCACACCAGCGACCCAGTTGGGAACAACCTCAGCTCATCGGGGTGCCACCATGGAGGGGTGGAGCAGAATCGAGCACCTAATGGCAGCTCTTCTCTCCTGGGGTGGTTGTTGCCCCCTCTCCCCTGTAGATCTGCTGCCACCGGGTGTAGGTCCGGAGACAGTGCAGGCAGGAGGGAGTGGCAAATCGGGAGGGTGTATTGGAATGTGGCGCACACGTGCCTCCATGACTGGGGGTGGGCAAAAAATGTGGGAAAAACTCAGGACAAGCACCAGGAACCCCAGTAGCGCTGCCCCCACAGCCAGCCAGAAGAATGGCCCACAACCAATAGCGCAGGTGCGCTATGTCCCTATTCATGAACAGAGCCATGCAAATGAGCCCACTGGGCATGCAAGGTGCTAGATGGGCATTTGCATGGTCCACAAGTGGCTTAGGGCACCCCCCAGTCGATGTGCCATGCAGCCGCAGTCCAGTGGTCCCTCCCCAATGTTCGAATGCCGTCTCCATTGTTGAAAAAAAACTCCCTGGTAGTCTAATGGTGCCTCCTGACCTCCGATCACTGTCCCAAAAATTCATTAAAGATTCCCTGGTAGTTGAACTGTACCCCAACCTCTGATCGCCATCCCATTCATAAAAAAAAATGTCCATGGTAGTCTAGTGGCCCTCCCCCGGTCCCAGATCACGGTCCCCATAGAAACGGTGTAATAACCCTGGTAGGCTAGAGGTGCCTTCCCTGACCACTGATCGCTGTCCCGTAAATACATAAAAGATTCCCAGGTAGTCTAGTGGTGACCTTCCCCCACCCCAACCTCCGATAGCCATCCCGTTCATAAAGAAAATGTCCCTGGGAGTCTAGTGGCTCCCCCTCCCCTGATCCCAGATCGCAGTCTCTGTAGAAGCGTTGTAATAACCCTAGTGGTGCCTTCCCCACCCCAACCTCCAATCACTCTCCCATTCATAAAAAATATGTCCTGGTAGTCTAGTGGCCCTCCCCTTCCTCCAGTCCCAGATTGCTATCCCTGTAGAAACGGTGTAATAACCCTGGTAGTCTAGTGGTTCCTCCTCCACCTGCCTGAATATAGCACATAACAAGAGACCCTGGTGTCTGGTTCCTTCTCCCCCACCCGACCCTATAGAAGGACAGAACAGAATTTCCTGGTGGTTAAGTGGCCTCCAGCCAATGTGGAGGACCCCCTGGCTCTTTCTCCCATCCCGAGACCGGGCAGGACCAGCACAGCCCTCTTCTCACCACCATGGCTGGCCACTGATTGAGCACTCAATGAGCACCAACTGTAAACAGTACACGCTCATTGAGATTGACTTGACAGTACAGAGTAGGTGAGGTGGCTTGCTGGTTAGATTTGAAGGAGGATGGAAGTGAGGGGAGACTACCGGTCTAGCTGGCAAATGGTGGAGGGAAGGCTTACAAACAGGGGAAAGCCCCTAACCTCATAGATAGATGCATTCTGGAAGCATGGGAGCAGATGACGTAGAGGAGGAGGGTGGGGAATGTGGCTACATTATTAGTCCCAGTAACAGGTAACCTAGAGTTCCTCCTAGGGCTGGAGGACAGGGGCTTTAAGTAATGGAAGAAGCATATCCCATGTTTAGGGGATTTGTTCAATAGTTTGGGATCCAACCATTCAAAGAATTACAGGAGAAACTCTACATCCCCGTATCTCATCACTTCAGATATCTGCAGGTTAAGGAATATTGTAGGAGCATGGGTAGGGACCCTGTTGACGTCTCCCCTCTATGGGATTTGAAGCAAGCCACTTTTAGTTATAGAGAGTTGCTTAAAGGCCTGATGGCATGTTTTAAGTAAAACAACAAAGCAGTTTAAGAAAAGCTATTTTTTTATATACTTTTAAATGCTTTAAATAGTATTCCCTTAAAGCAGGAACAGCACCAAGAACAGCCTTCTCTGGTAACCAATCAAGGACCGGAGAAAAAGTGAACTTACACAATTAAATACAAATAACACCTTAACACAGAGCATTGAAAAGTTAACTGGAAATATTTAAACATCAAAAAATATGAAATAATAGACCATAAACTGGCCAGAAGTGTACAGATGACTTTGGGTGACGCTCTCTTCCGGCAGAGAAATAACTCTGACATTAGAGTGCAGGGGTGGGACTGCGCATGCTCGAGGAATGCGAGTAGATGTCTCTTGCAACCTCGAGAACCCACTCAAATAAAGTGATATTAAAAGTGTTTAAAACCCTCACAACACGACGGAGAATGATCAGCAGACTGGGAGAAGGTACAATGGACATATTTTTGGCGCCAGGGACCGACAAACAAGGAAGATCGGAGCATCAGGGGAAAGAACCTCTTCCTGAAACAGTGATAGCCCCAACATAGTCACGGAGCCTAAGGTAACAGAGGTGACAACAGGAGCAATCACAAGGAGGTCTTTGATTGGGTGCTGAAAGCGCTCACGCCACAACTGGCATCAGTAATAGAAAAACTAGATAACCTTACCATACAGCATGACAAGCAGCAAAAACAGATTGGCGAGCTGCAACACACAGTGTCGGCGGTGGAAGATGTGTGGAACCCTGTAACAAGACATTGCAGAGCCCATGACGCCTTTCCCCACCCATATGTTGAGAACGAAGCGAGGTACCCCATTTTCGCTACTGCCAGCTTGCTTCACCTTTATGTCAACTAACCTTGAAGAACAACTTTGCAAATAATGTATCATATCTGAAGTTGGATTTCTCCACTTCCTACAGTGACACAGGTATACACCTCCTGCTGCATGTGTGTGATTGGTTGTGTTGCCTTGGCCCTTCCCCTACTTACATGTATGTGTGTGGTGGTGGAGGGGTTGGGGGTGGAATTTCCTCGCTGTGGAACAACCCTAACTGATGCAGTAAATGTAGTTTTGCTATACATATATATATATATATATATATATATATAAGAAAAAACTCTGTTTAATACATCAGATAGGTTAATTTCCTAGCGACAAAATGAAATTCAGTGTTAGGGTGAAACCCCCGGACCCCTAGCCTAACCGCATTGGGGTGCGCATTGGGCGTCGACCTAACTCTCACCCCATCACATGTGTAAAGCAGCAGAAGTATAGGAGAATGGGGTGAGAGTTAGGACCCGAACACCCCAATGCGAACAATACGGTTGGGGGCTGGGCTGGGGGTCAAGGGGTTTTCAACCTAACACTGAATTCCTCACTTTTGTCACTGTGGAACAACATAACTGATGCCTTAAACTGAGTTTTTGCCTCTAATTTCCCTTCTTTTGAGAATGATACGAGAAATAGTGAATGTAACTGCGGGCGGCGGAGAGATGCCGCGGCTCCATAGGTGATGTCTTGTGACAAAGTAACAGGAACAGCAACGCAAACAGAAGTGCTAACAGTGGTGCACATGGTAAGCAAGCACCGAATGAGAACAGAAAGGGTAATGCACACGGTGGCGAGACGGAACGGTCCGCCACGTGATGTCTTGTCACATAGTAACACGGTGCCCGCAAACAGAAATGTCAATGGGCATGGTGACGCAAAGTGAAACAGAAAGAGAAACAGTACTGTAGACACAAATGGCAAAAACAACGAAAGCATAGCGCAAATGAAGCGAAGGATAGCACATGGTGGCGTGAGCGTGAATGGTAAGTGAAACGGGTACGGAACCGCAAGTGGAAAGAGCAACAGTAACAGTAATGTAATCGCACAGGCTGGTTTTCCCCAAAAGCTGCATAGAGAAAAACAGTGAGTACAAAGAATGTATGCATAATAATGGGTCTCGGAGCAGAAAATGAGGAGTTGGAATACTAAATAGCTTATATCTCAGGAACCGTACGACGTAGAAAGAAAATTTAAAAGTCATATGATTTATGACTTTCCTGTCTAGTTTTGTACTTAGTCCCCATCAGGGGCTAAGCATTTTTTCGACGAAAAGTCCATATCTCGCACCATTTCCGAGATACAGGCCCTGAAAGCCGCGGCAAACGCCGTAATGTTATCCTGTGGGAAAAAAGAAATTCGAGTACCATAACTTTGGCTCCCTGTAATATTTTTTCGCCAAAACACTAAAAGGCAAATCTATGGGATGTTGGCTGTCTTCCCTCCAAATTTCAGCCCCAAAGACCGAGCCGTTATATTGCAGCAGGGCGCCAAAGGATTGCTGCAATGCGTCGGATGCCGTAATGTTATCCTATGGGAAAAAGCGTCAACTTTGGAGTGCCGTAACTTTGCAGCTGTGTAATATTTTTTCAATGTAACAGTGAAAGGCACATCTGTGAGATGTCGGATGCATTCCCTCCAAATTTCAGGCCAAAGCACCAAACCATTCTTTTGCAGCAGGGTGCCAAAGAATTGCTGTCATTTTCCCACAGCCTAAAAAAGTACTGTCGTAATTTGCGAAAACTTTCGCAAAAATTCGCAACACTTTCATGAGTGCAACACTACTTTGTGAAAGTACTTTTTCCAGAAATTTGAAAAACATATTTCTGGGGTGTTTTACCCCAAAATAAAGACATGGCTAGCATCCTCAGGGCCCGACTAGGTGAATACAAAAAGAATTAGGTTGCTAGAGGGTGCCAATTTGAAATGCCAAGCATTTTTATGATCACTAACTGAAAACAAAATGGTGGATTTGCGACAGTAAAAGGGCCATTTGCGACAGTAAAAAGTGCATTTGCGACACTGTCGAACTTTTTGTTAACTTTTCCCATTGACTTATAATGGGAAATTGTTATTTGAATAACTTTTGAACCGTTTAATATTTTTTCCGAAATCTACAAAAGGCACATCGGGGACCCCGGCCGCACATTCCCTGAAGATTTCGGACTAGTCGCGCAAACCATGCGGCCTGTAGGCGCGACCGTAGAATTCCAGAAAAAGTGTAAACGCACGCGCAGATCACGCTTAATAACTCCGCAGAAGCATACCCGACCAGTACAAAACTTGGCAAATCCCAAGGTGTATGGGTCTTGATCGTGTATTCCAAATTTCAGGCAAATCCGTCAAATGGTTGCAAAGTTATTAAAGTGCCAAATTTTGGGTTTAACATGTAAATGGCTCCTCAACCCTAACTATGGTAGCACTACCGTATACCATAAGAGAATATATATATATATATATATATATACACACATATGTATAAAATATCCTACCCCAAATTATTTATTTTCCCTCTGTCCTATCCTTCTGTCTTTATTAAATTCTCTGTCCTTTCCACTGTCAGGGTGACCCACCTGATAGTAACCTCTATAACTTTACTGTCCCTTTTCTTCTTGTATCCCCATAGCTGTATAGCTGACGATGGCTATGATAGTAGCCATTTAAATTATACTGTAGAACAAGGAAATGCACTGTCAGCACGAATTGTGCTTCCCTAAGAAATAAAAGCTGAGCTAGAAGCACTGTGAACAACTCTGGGCCTGGGCAGCTGTCCCAGGAGTTGTTTGGGGATAAAGAGCCCTGTAATTACTAGCCCCGGTATTTCGAATATTTTTCCTGTTAAGTGCACTGCTTTCTGCGGTGCAAAACCATGACCACACCAAGCCACAAAATGCGGCATAGAAATGGATCCAAGATCAGAGCAAGATGTGCTCCGTATGCTGCAGCCAAGTTCGGAGCAGAATGGTGCTCCGAAGTGGTGCATCTGCCACACCAGGCAGCGGCGGCAGTCCTGGAATAAAACAGACACTACGGGCTACAGCGGAATACAGTCCCATAGTGTTTGCATTGAAATGGCCATAGATAAGCTCAGAAAGCCTAGGAATAAAGGTTATATTGAGCCACTAGCCAAGGGGAAAAAATGGGTCAGCCTAATTAAAGGCCCAAATGAAACTGAACCCAACAGCAGACAATTTCAGCTGTCATAAAACAGCATGCTCAAACCTTTTATCTTACTTCACACACACTGGAATTCACATTTCTTCTAAGGAGGGCTGCTAGGTTGTGGCAAACAACATACAATCTAAAGATAGTAGCACACCCCCACCCCCCACATAGCATAGCATATTTAAACTTTCCTCTGCCAAAATTGGCTATATTTACTTCAAGCTCCATGTGAGCAGTGGGTCCTCTTCGTTTCAAACTGAAATTCCAATTTGAGTAAGCTAAATCACCAACGTCAAGGTGGGACCCTTTGATTTAGTCCCTAACTTTCCAGTGCCTCAGTGGCTACTAATTGACTCCTTTTATACTGTGCTCCCAGCAAGGATTTTACACAGGTGTTTCAAAGGGAGCATGTTAAGAAGGAGCACCACAGACTCCTAAACTCAAACAAATCCAAAAACAGCATGCTCAAACCTGTTATGTTACTTCAACGAATTCACATTTCTTCTAAGGGTGTTGCTAGGTTGTGGTAAACAACATACAATGCAAAGATACTAGCACCTCCCCAAACATAGCATAGCATCTTTAAACTTTTGATTTGTTTCAGTTTAGGAGTCTGTGGTGTCCTTCTGCTTTATCTCCCTTTAGGCTACCTATGTAAATCACTTGCTGGGGCACAGTATAAAGGAGTCAAGGAAGAGTAAGCCTTTCCAGAACAAACACCAAGTCCCAAGGGGGAACAGGGTCCTGGACTGGAGGACGGAGATGCAAGATTCCCCTTAAGGAATGTTTTGACCACCTCCAATTGAGCCACTGTCCTGTCCTGAATACAGTGATGATAGGCGGAAACAGCGGCCAGGTGTACTTTAATGGATGAGAAGCTGAGACCTGACTCCGACAGGGATAGCAGGTATTGTAGAATAGAGTTAACCAGACAGACCAGAGGGTCGAGCCTCCTGGCTGTGGCCACAGACAAAAACATTTCCACTTCATGGAGTAAGTGGCCCTGGTAGTGGGCTTCCGAGCCTCCATCAAAATCTGGGCAATTTGATCAGATACTCCAAAGCGAAGTTTTGCTATGTCCGAAGGAGCCAAGCACGCAGGTGAAGGGAGCGTAAATTGGGATGAACCAAGGTCCCTTGCTGCTGTGAAAGTAACTGACCCAAAAGTGGGAGAGGCCATGGAGACTCCACCGACAGACGCCTGAGAAGATGGAACCAAATCTGTCTGGGCCACAGAGGTGCTATCAGGATCATGATTATCCTCTCTGATTGGGTTTTGAGGAGGACCCACTGCAAGAGGGGAAGGGGAAGGCATAAAGAAACATCCGTTCCAGGATAGGGACAATCGTCTTGCCAAAGCTCCAGGCTCAGGATCTAGCGAGCAGAAACTGGCCAGTTTTGCGTTGCACTGAGATACAAAGATCCAACTCTGGCATCCCCACCTGGTGAAGAGTTGCGTCTGCTATGGACTGTGGCAGGGACCACTCATGAGAGAATAGTTTTGCCCGGCTGAGAGCATCCGCAACCATGTTCAGGGAACCCGGAACGTGGACTGCTGAAAGATGGAGATGGTGCTCCACTGCCCAGTCCCATATCCTCATAGTCTACCGACAAAGGGGATAAGAGTGTGTGTCCCCTTGCTTGTTGATGTAGAACACCACTGAGGTGTTGTCCATCTGAACAAGAAAGTGACCGGGCAAAAGGAATGGGGCCAGTGCCTGTACAGGACCACCCTGAGCTCCAGCACGTTGATATGCAAGTTCTTCTCTAAAGGGGACCATAGCCCTTGAGTCCTGTGGGTCCCCAGATGAGTCCCCATCCTGTCCCAGTGCATCCGTGATGGCGCCTGGGTGAGGCTGTCTGGCTGGAAGGGAGTCCTTGGCAGAGATGTTTGGGAGATTACACCAGCGGAGTTCCTGATGAATTGGCTCCGAGATCCTGATGGACAAATCCAAGTCGCCCTGGTCTGGTCCCACTGGACTCGGGCGCCCACTGAATGTGTGCATGCACAGCCTGGTGAAGGGACCGATACTATGGCAGTTGCCATGTGACCCAGGAGCCTGAGAAATGACCTAGCGGAACGACGGATGCTGAACAGCTTTGACTTGCCAAAATATGGAATGAGATAGACCCAGAAGAAAAATTACTCACCTTAGTAATGTTGTTTCTTCTAATGGAGTCTTGCTATATTATGACAGTAGCAGTTTGTCCCACCACTAGAACTGCTCGGAGGTGAAATGGTTAATACCATTCCAAAATAGAACTTTGAGCACGAGCTCTAAGAAGCAGCTCTATCTGTGTAATTTCAAACCTGAACTGTCAGATCTTTGAGCAAAAACTCACTAAGGTCTGTGTGGAAGCTGTAACCTACACTAGCCAAATGGCTACCTAAATATTAACAACCATTGCTGGTCCCAACACCCAAGACTCAAGTCAGGGGACCAGAACTACTAACACAATTCTAACAACATGAGAATAAAACAACAGTATAATAAAACACACACACCCCAAACTCCCAAAAGGGGAGAAACGCTAAAAGGGCATAAAATAGTGCCCACACTAAGTTGCCCGCACCCCACCCAAGTAGAAGTTCTGAGAGGGGCAGGCTGGGGGGGGGGAGGTCATAATATAGCAAGACTCCATTAGAAGAAACAACATTACTAAGGTGAGTAATTTTTTCTTCAAACAACATGAAGTCTTGCTATATTATGACAGTAGCAGACTACACAGCAGTACCTCCATGGAGGAGGGCAGAACCTACTTAGGGAATAGGCTCAAGAACAGCTGTGCCAAACGTGCATCTCTCCTGGCCTGGACATCCAGGGAGTAATGCTTGGTAAAAGTGTGTCCGTTTTCCAAGTAGTAGCCTGGCATATCTCTAATATAGGGATGTCTCTGGCAGCAGCTAGAGCGCAGCTGTACCCTGGTAGAATGAGCCCTCAAGCCAGAGGGGATCTCTGCCCAGTTTCTGATAACAAAATTGGATACAAGAGACAATCCACCTGGCAATTGATCTCTTAGTGGCAGGTTTGCCTTTCCCAACTTCACCATAGGTAAGGAAAAGTTGGAGGATTGAACCTGTGACCTTTGGTACACTCTGCAGAAAACAGAGGTTCAAAAGGGGTTGCATTAACTGGGCAATACAAACATTAAGGTCCCAGAAGGCCGGTTCTCAAAGGGTGGATTAGTATGGAGTAATCCCTTAAAAACTTGGAAAACACAGGGTGAGTGGAAAGAGGGGATGACTTTCCTGCTGACACAAAAGCAGATACAGCTGCCAAATGGACTCTCAGGGTAGCTGGTCTGAGACCAAGGAATTAAGATGGACCATGTAATCTAATACAATGGGCAAATCAGCAGATTCTGGGAAATATTTTCCCAACACCAAATGGAAAACCTTTTCCATTTAGAACTATAAGTAGCCCTAGTGGAAGGCTTTCTGGAAGCCTTTAGGATTTCAAGAACACCTTGAGAGGGTGTAAATCAGCAAACTCTAACTCCTCAAGAGCCAGGCCTTGAGGTTGAGGGATTTGAGGTCCGGATACCAAACCCTTCCCTGGGCACAAGTTAACAGGTTGTGAATCCTGGGGAGGCAAAGGGGAAGATGGATTGTCAGTGACAGAAGGAGTGGGTACCAGGGCTGCCTGGCCCAATCCGGGGCAATCAGAATCACCCTGCAAGGCTGAGATCTGATTTTGACTAATACTTTGAATAGGAGAGGGAAGGGAGGAAAGCATAAAGAAACTTCCCTCCCAATCCAGAGAAGGGCATCCAGGGACTGAGCCCAACACTGGAGGCCTGCAACAGAACAGAGGAAGTTTGTGATTGTCTGGGGCTGCAAAAGATCTATCTGAGGGTGCCCCATCTGGCAAAAACTATCCCCAGCACTTGAAGATCCAGGGACCATCGTGATGGCCGGGGAATCCTGCTGAGAGCATCCGCTAGGACATTGTCCTTCCTGGAAGATGAACTGCTATGAGGAAAGTGTTCAGGAATAGGCCAGAGACCACAACTTCATTGCCTTGGTGCACAAGGCCGAAGACGAGTGCCCCCTGTTTGTTGATGTACCACATTGTTGTGGTGTTGTCTGTTCTGACTTGTATCACCTTGTTGTGGACAGATGCAGAAAATGCTTGAAGAGCTAAAAAGACAGCTCTGAGTTCCAGCAAATTGATGTGGAGCAGAGATTCGGGGACCACACTCCCTAGTGGAAAGGTCGCCCATGTGGGCTCCTCAACCCAGAAGGGAAGCATCTGTAGTGAGAGTCAAATTGTGAGCAGGGGAATGAAGGGACCCCAATCTTAAATTGCTCTGATCCTGCCACCACTGGAGGGCCTGGATCAAGGTTCAGTCACTGGGACCAACTTGGAAAGGGGTCTCTTCTCTGAGACCAATAGGTTCTCAAGTGAAACTGAATGTCTCTCATCTGAAATCTTGCTCCCTGCACAACAGCTGTGGATGCAGCCATGTGTCCCAGGAGCTGCAGAAAGTGTCTTGCTGGTCGAGAGACCTGCAGGGTGAAGGAGGAGTCACTAAATTCGTCACCCTTTCTAAGGGAAGAAAAGCTCTGGCTATCTTTGTGTCCAACTCTGCCCCTATAAAGGTGAGTACCTGGACTGGTTCCAGAACCGACTTTGGTAGATTTAGCAGAAAGCCCAGGGAGGTGAGAAGCTGCTGGGTAACTTGCAGGTGAGATTTTACCTGTTCTAGAGACTGGCCTACAATGAGCCAATCGTCTAGATAGGGAAAAACAGCAATCCTTTGCCTCCTTAAGTGAGCCACTGCCACTGCTAGACACTTTGTGAATACCCTTGGGGCAGAGGTAAGGCCGAAGGGTATTGCTCTGAACTGGTAATGACCGGAAGGTAGTTCGAATCTGAGGTACTTTCGATGGGAGCTTCTGATTAGGACGTGGAAATAGGCATCCTTGAGGTCCAGGGAGGCTAACCAGTCCCCTGGCCTTAGGGAGGGTAAAATCATTGCCAGAGTTACCATTTTGAACTTTGGTTTCAAAGATGCTTGTTCAGATATCTGAGGTCTAATATGGGCACATTCTCCTGTCTTTTTTGGGGTAAGGAAGTATCTGGAATACAGACCCCTGCCCTGGTGCAGGGGAGGAACCCTTTCCACTGCTCTGAGAGCCAACAGGGTTGAGACCTCTGCTTCCACAGCAAAGGTCTCTGAAGCACTTGCAGGTAGAAAAAGTCTGGTTCTCAACTTGGGAAACTTTTTGAAGCTGAGAACCAGACCCTGGCTTACTACTTCCAGAACCCACTTGTCTGAGGTTAAAGAAGCCCAGTTCTGACTGAAGTAAGCCAGCCTGCCCCCTACCGGTAAAGGAGAATCGGCCCTGGGCACCCCATCAGGGTGCCTGCTTAGCAGGAGCTTTAGGCTGAGGGGTGGGGCAGGCCTGCCCACCCTGTCGTCTGCTCTGCCTCTGAAGAAAGCCCCTCTGAGCATAGGCAGAGGAGGCCTGAGTCTGGTAAAAAGGCCTGTGAAAAGGCCTACCCCTACCCCTGGGGGTATGCCTCTGAGGAGTGGCTTGCCGCTCCTTAGCTTGGGCACTTTTGCAAGTAGTCCTATATTCATCCATCTTTTTCATGTAATTCTCTGTCTGCTCCCCAAACAGAGAATTTCCCACCACAGGAAAATCCATAGCCTTAGTCTGGGTATCCTGTGACAGACTAGTACACCTGAGCCAGGCCAACCTCTGAAGCTACAGATGTGGCCATGACCCTAGAGGAAACATCATTAACATCCACAGCAGCATGAAACTGTACCTTAGAAGCCTCAATGCCATCAGCAGCCACCTGTTCTAGTTAAGCTAGCCAGCTGGCCATGGGCTTCTTGGCTAATTCCATAACAGTATCCCATCTAGATTTCTGATACCTAGCTACATAAGCCATATAATTTGCTTGCCTGAGTCCCAGAGAGGCTGCCATATACTGTTTTTGCCATGGCATCAATCTTCCTGGAATCCTTGTCAGGAGGATGTGAAGCCAGGGGATATTAGCTTTATCACAGGCTGCAGCCTTAACTACTAACATGACTGCATTGCTGAGAAGGAATTCTGTATCAGGACCTGACAATGTGTACCTTCTGTCCATCTTTTTATCTACAGGAGGCACAGAATTAGGAGCTTTTAAAATTTTTATTGTTTGCTTCCTAAAAGACTTATGCAAAGGAATAGACAATCTCCTAGACTCTGGAATATCCATCATTTCTAAAATCAGGCTCCTCTTGCTCATCCACAGCTTCTTCCAAGGAAGCTGGAGGTTTCAACAACTTTTGTAAAACATAAAATGAGATGGGGACTCAGATAGCATAGGGGAGATTCTAGAGGTCTGTCTGGGGAAATGTCCGGTTCAATGGGCACACCCAGACCTTCCCAGCCACATTCATACTGTTCATAATCATCCTCCCCCTCCTCTGGTTCATAAAATTCCTCAACATCATATTCCTGAACCACTGGAACCGGACGAACCGACCTTTTGCCAGATAGTGGCGGTTCGGACGGAACCTGAGACAGTGACTGGACAATTTGTATGGCTTTTGCTATCTCTGCAGCAGTTGGAGAAGGAATTTTGGACTCCAGACCTGCTGATTTTCTTGTTTTCTTTACTGGAATTGGTTCCTCAGAACCAGCTTTTCTTTGCCCAAGGAAGTCTCACCCTGGTCAGAGGGCACTCCCTCCGGTTCGGTTGGCACCGAACCGGGCTGTCATCGGGTCACGCGGACTTTTTAGCCTCTCGTTCCTGAGCCTGCCCAATCTCTTTTCCAGGGTGGCTGCAGGAAATTCTTATATCTGGCAGTCTGACTGGAGGTGGTCAAACCCCAGACAAAGACACATGTGGTGTGTGGGTCAGCCTTGGCAAAGACTTCCCACAGACATCACAGTGTTGAAACCAGTGGGCCAGTTTTTCTTTTGGGTTTCTCAGACATAATGCCAGCCTAACCAGAAAAACTTGCCTTTAAGCGGCAGTGCCAGGCAAGAACACCCTTATCGGTTCCTAACGTGTCAGGGTATTGGAAAAATCGTAATAAAATCCGTTTTTAGAACCGATAAGAACCGGGAACCGCACTCTAAAATGTTAAACTTTAAAGTAAATAAGTTTTAACCCAGCTGATCGGTTCAAAACCGAACCAATAAACTTACAAGTTCCACACAGACAAAACCTTTAATTTACTTACGATTACCACAGACAGAGCTTGAACGAGCGGTTTTGCGGTTAAAATAAAACTATTCTCGGTTGAATCGAACCGAGAAAACACTATTTAAACCGAGAATGAACCGAGCAGTAGGAGAAATCTCCGGAGCAACTGTTCACTGAGAGGAGTAAAGAATCTGACAGTTCAGGTTTGAAATTACACAGCTAGAGCTGCTTCTTAGAGCTCGTGCTCAAAGTTCTATTTTGGAATGGTATTAACCATTTCACCTCCGAACAGTTCTAGTGGTGGGACAAACTGCTACTGTCATAATATAGCAAGACTTCATGTTGTTTGAAATTAGGATTATTGACAATTTAGGTCAATTTAAACACTCTCTAGATTTAGTCTGGAGAGACAGATGTATTGTTATAGTGTTATTGGTGACATTTGTTTCTGTTTGCTCATTTAGATCGTGATGTCCAAACTCTTTAGTTTTCTCATTTCTGGGTTGGGGTAATTTGGTTGTATTAGGGGATGGACCACTATAGCTCTAGATATTGTGTGTTATAACCCCATGCCCCCCCTTTTGATGTTTCCTCTCCCCTAACCTGAATCTTAGAAAATCTATTTTGTATTAAAGTTCCTATACATTTCCTTGTCCATTTAATGGATAATACCCAATCTTAGCATAAGATTCCATACCTTGATCTATGGTATATTGTGTGTTTATGTTTTTGCATGACTTGTATGAATTTATGTGAGTGCTGTATTTGAGATTGTTCTTGTAATATTTTATTACATGATGGTTTGTATCTGTGAAACTGTGATCTAAAACAGGACAACTTAGACAAACAGGGCCTGTTTGTCCTAAAAGTTATTCTCCTGTCAAAAAATAAAAGTTTTTATCTATCTATCATCTAACGTCTTGATGTGCTTCACCCTGTTGGAGGGGAGAAAGGCCTTCCCCAAGGTGGTATCCAATAGAGCGCCTATGAACTGCAGACGCTGAGAGGGGAAGAGCTGAGACTTTTTTGGGTTTACAATGATCCCCAGATGCCGACAGAGGGAGAGTGTGTCAAGGATAGTCTCCCAAAGACGAGACCTGGACGAAGCCAATCGTCTAGATAGGTGAACAGAAAGTGGCCATTTCGGTGCAGAGCTGCTGCGATGACAGCGAGGCACTTGGTGAAGACTCTGGAAGCAGAGGAAAGGCCGAAAGGAAGGACCTTGAACTGACAGGCCCGACCCTCGAACTTGAACCTCAGGAATCTCCGATGACTGTGGCAGATGGGAATATGAAGGTAAGCATCTTGCATGTCCAGAGGCGTAGCCATTCCTGACCAAAGGAAGGGAGGAGATCTGAGCGACACCATGCTGAATCTGCGATAAGAGACCCATTGGTTGAGGTCGCTGAGATCCAAGATAGGCGAAGGTCCCCGACTTCTTGGGAACCAGAAGATGAGAGTAAAACCAAGTCCACTTGCCTCCAGGATCGTTCTTGACATCCTTGTCTAGGAGAGACTGGATCTCCTGTCTGATGGGAGCCCTATGGTCTCTCGGGTAGTAAGACAGAGGCGGTGGTCTGTCCAGGGGCAGAGATTCGAACTTTATAAGTGCCCAAACTCCACGGTCGAGGATCCACTGGTCGGAGGTCACTTCTCTCACGCTTTGGCGTAAAGAGAAAAACAACCTCATACTTGCTCTCCCAAGTCGGGGGGTCCTTTGAATAGTCAGGTGGAGGGGATGGGAGGGCGGCGGCTGGAGGTCTAGCCTGTCTAGAGGAGATAGAGGCAGCGCCTCTGTGATCCCCTCATCGACTAAAGCCACCCCGCTGTGCGTGAGGCTGATGTCCCCCTCTGCCACGAAAACGGGGCTGGCGAAAATGCTCCCGTTTCAGGGGGTACATAGACTGCACCGTGCGGACAGCTTTGCCAGAGTCCTGCAGTCTACCAATAACCTTCTCTGTGTCTTCTTCGAAAAGCACAGTGCCTTTGAAAGGGGTGTCCAGAAGTGTAGTCTGCACCTCTGGGTCAAACCCTGAGACCCGGAGCCAGGAGTGGTGCCTAAGGCAAATTCCGGTAGCGGCCGCCCTCACTGAGGTGTCCATGAGTCATATGCAGCTCAGAGGACATGGGTGCCCACATCAGAGCCCGTCTGTGAGAGTTTGTAAGTTCTGCCCTTTGGGGGCAGTCAGGCACTGCTGCAAGATGTCAATCCTTGGTCCCAAATGGCATTTTGGAATTGGACCATGTTAGTTAAAAAATTCAAACTGCGAATGCTGCAGGTGGCAGACTATTACACCCTGTAACCTAAGGAATCCAGCTGCTTAGACTCCCAGTCTGGCAGCTGGGTACTCGGGTGCTTCGGCCTCTGCGAACAATCATGCGTAGCCGAAATTATCACGGAGTCTGCCGTGGGGTGTTCGGCCAGGTAAGAATGGTGCCAGGGGCCGGTATAGCGGTTGGCCTTCTTGGACTCCACAGAGGATGCATGTGGATGCCTCCAGGTAGCCAGGGTGACATCCTGGAAAGTGTCCACCAATGAGGGATGACCACTGGCTTGGGATCCTTCTAGCATAGATATCTGGCCAGGCATAGCGTTGAGGTCCAGGGCCTCAGTATCCCATCCCATATTCTCCTGTACATACCGTATGATTTCCAGAAAACTGGGGTCATCTGGAGGAGATTCAGGCTGGTCCTCTGTGTCACCAGGGAGTGAGCCAGGGTCTGAATCAGGAAGAGAAGGTTCTGATTCACTGTAGGCATCAGAAGAGGAGGAAGAGGAACAACGTTGTCTCCTCTTGTGCCTGGGCTTTCTAGGTGGAGGAAAGTGAGAGGAGGATGGGGATCTAGTCTCTTGCAGCTTGTCCTTGCGCTTCCTGGGGGCTAGCTGGAGTCTTATCCTCTTTGGTCCCACATGGGATGGTGTAACCTGTCCATCTGGCAGAGGAACAGGAGAGGATTTTGGAGGAGGAGCAGGAGGGGTGACTAAGTCCTGTTTGACAATCTCCCACCAGTGGGAAAAAAGCTCCTTAACTTGGGACATCCCCAACTTGGGAGAGTCTGGCTTAGGAGGCGACGTTGGACAACCCGCTGGGACACAGGTGTCGGTGTGGTCCTGTGTCAGTGGGGCGGGTGAGGTCGGTGAAACCTCTGCAGTGCTGTCGTCGGGTTCCAGCATCGGGTGAACCAGCGAACAGTTGCGAAGGGAGATGTCGGGTTTCTCTGTAGATGACATCAGAGGAACTGACGACAGCTGCAGAACGGTGGCCTTGTCCAGCGCTGGCAGAGGAACTGAAGGTTTATCTGGCATCGGGCCCAAAGCCACATCCGACGGGCGTCCCTTAGCCGGTGAAGGGCGGGGACGGTCGGTGCATGAGGAGGCCTTGGCAGGCCTGTCCACAGACTTGTGGGGATTATCTGCATGGCGCTTGTCCGACTCCATGGACAGGCACTGGTCATGTCTATGCTTGGGCGGCAAAGATGAAGCCAGAGACGCAGAATGCCCCGAAGAATGCTTAGCCTCCTGGTGATTGACCGAAGCCGATCGGGATGGCTGCTTACCTGAGGCCGGTACAGTACCACCAGTGTCGGGGAACTCTTATGGGCAGAGGCACCAGAGTCCGACAGCTTCTTAGCCGAGGCGCCGGAGTCAGAGGGCTTAGACACCACTGCGGAGCTGGAGTCTGGGGCCCGAATCCAAATGGGCTGCAAGGCGGGCCCCTCAGAAAGAGAGGCAGAGGCGGGAGGCTTGAGGGAAGTAAGCCGGGCCTCATGTCCGGAGAAGCCAGAACGACCAGCGGACTGGGAGCTGGAAGACCTGAGCCTGGAGGGCGAGCGGTCCCGGTCCCAGTGGCGGTGCTTCTCGTTCCTTTGTTTCTTGGGAGTAGGGGAACGAGACTCCCACCCAGAGGACGTGTCCTGCTGCATTTGGGCCAACTGCTGCTCTGCTAAATGGGCCTGGAGTGATTTTTGTCTCTGGATCCTGGTCCTACTATTAAAGGCCTGGCAGTGGGTGCAGGTGCCAGTGTCGTGGTCTAGGCTCAGGCAGAAGGGGCAGGCTGAGTGACCGTCCTTGGCAGGGATCTGTCTCCCGCAACAGCACTTGTTACAGTGCCCGGTCGATGTGGATGACATACGTCGAAAGATTTTGTGGAGCGAACAAAGAAGTAACTGTTCTAGAGGCTAAGGAACCATTAGCGAGCCAAGAGCTGATTAGTGTGTTGCCGCGGCAGGAAAGAACTGGAGCACGTGGGGACCACCTATGTCCTTTATACTATGTGACATCTGGGGCGGGGCCGACACCAGGTAGGCGGTCCCACGTCAGTACTGCTAGAGAAAAAGAAATGGCGAGGTCTGCCACCAGGTGGCATCAATCCTATATATGTGTTACCTGCTGCAAGAGCTTCCTCTCGAAGTAAGATCTGTAGTGACCTAAGAACAGGGGATAAGAACCTGGAAAAGCAGAGGAGGAAACTCCCTGCTGCACTGTAGACATTCATAGGTGGGATGCGAATTTAAGTTAAGTGCATACATCTTACCTTTCCCAATGCTGTTCTAAGATGTTTAGATGTTCCCAGAGGTAGTATGGAGAGCAGGCTGGACTGTACAGGAATGGCAGAGGCGGATACATGTGGACTGCCCTGTCTTTGCCCTGGAGTACCCATGAGCCACAGTAAGTAACTGCAAGGTATCTGTGTATGAGATTATGCTGTAAGCCATGTCAGTGATGCTGCGGGGGCACAGGAAGTAAAAGGAGTAAACGGTGGGAGGGATGATGATGCTGGAATAGAGGTGGCAATGCAGAGACTAAGTAAAGCAATGGAGCAACTGTAGCGGAAATGGGCCTGTGGGGAAATGTGAAGAGGATGAATAAAAGGCTGGAAGTCTAAAAGAGGGGCGGGATGGCCTGGAAGGGCAATGCCTGGGTCTTCTTGGGGAATAGCTGTGTCAGAGGGGAGGGGAAACAGAAAAATGAAAATTATGTGCCTACTGTAATTCTTGATCTTCTTGGATGAAGTCTCCACCACTCATTCACACTAATGGGACCACGTTGGAGGCACTAGGACCCAGAAATCTTCAGGAGGGTCAGCGTCGAGGTAGGACCGCACATGCACAGCACCACAAGACTGGCTTGTGCTGTATGGGCTGTCTCGGCATCAACCCTCCAACTGCTTCAGTAACTTTTTTACTGTGGAGGTGCAGCGTAAATTAACCTAGTAAAAATAACCTATGTCGGACATAAGATAGTCTAAATGACCCGTATAAGAAGGGGCAACACAACTGAGTCTTCACAGCCTGGCCATCGAGGCAGTTAAGACCAAAAACAGATAAGAGCGCTCGAGGGATGGACGGTGGGCGTGTGAACGAGTGGTAAAGACTTTGTCCAAGAAAATCAAGAATTACGGTAGGTACGTAATTTTCATATCCTCCTGAACATAAAGTCTCCACCACTCATTCACACTAATGGGAGAGTACCGAGCCCAAATAATCCCCAGAGAACGGCGGCAGGAAAGAGGAGTTCACTTAGGGCAGGAGTCCATTAAGGATTGTCCTGCCAAAGGATTGATGCTGCCTGGCATGGACATCCAAAGCACAGAACATCACAAAAGTGTGTGCTGAGCTGCAAGTAGCTGCATTGCAGATGTTTGCAATGAGCACGTTTCAAATTTCTGCCAGGGATGCCGCGACTGCCCCAGTAGAATGAGCGTATACTCTGCCTTCCAGCTTAACCTGTGCCATGGAGTAGCACTGGTGAAGACATGCCACTAGCCATGCCGAAATACATCTGATAGCAACAGGCTGACCCAGCCGGGCCATGCTGAAAGAGACAAAAAGTTGTTTAGATTTGCAGATCTCTTTAGTTCTGTCTCTGTAGAACCACAGAACCATTTTAACATCCAGAGAATGTAGGGTATGTTCTCCTTCATTCTGGAAGTTCGCGAAGTAGGTCAGAAGAACCAAGGGCTGGTTCAGGTGGAATTCTGAGACTACTTTAGGGAGAAATTTAGGGTGAGTTCGAAGAACCACCATGTCTTTGTGAAATACAGTATACGGGAGGTCTGTGACAAATGCATGCATTTCAGACACACTGCAAGTAGAGGTAATGGCTACAAGGAAGGCGGTCTTTCAGGTCAGGAACTTCAGCTCACAAGTTGCTAGGGGCTAGAAAGGTTTATGGGTGAGCATGTCTAGCACAAGGTTAATGTCCCAGCGGCTACTGGTTGTCTGACTGGTGGCCTAGTGTGAAGTATACCTTAAGGAATCTCTTGACCAAAGGTAACTGAGCCAGGGACATGGGGTGTACGGGTTTGTGGTATGCTGATATCGCGCAGAGGTGAACCTTATCGGTAAACTATTGCAGTCCTGTATTTGACAGGTCCAGAAGATACTCCAGGACTTTGTTAGGTGGGCAGGAGAAGGGGTCCAGGGAGGACTTTGCACACCAGATGGAGAACCGCTTCCACTTTGCCGTGTAAGTTTTCCTAGTAGCTGGCTTGCATGCAGCTAGGAGAATGTCTGAGACCCTATGAGAAACGTCAAACCTACCCACTTCTATCTCTTCAGAAGCCAAGTGTGGAGGTGAAGGGACCTCAGGTTGGGATGGACCACTGGGCCCTAGGACAGCAGGTTCGTTTGAAGAGGAAGCTGTCTCAGTGAAGTTTCCAATAATCTGTTGATTAATGGAAACCAGATCTGACGAGGCCAGAATGGGGCAATGAGGATCATTCTACCCCCCTGAGCCTCCAGCTAGAGCAGTACCCTCTGAATTAAGGGAAGAGGAGGAAATGCATACAGAAAACATTTTTGCCCCGCAGTCTGAATGCATCCTGATAGAAAGCACCAGGTTCTGGATTTCTGGAGCAGAATAGAGGCAGTTCTGCGTTGAGTGGGGATGCAAAAAGGTCCAGGTCTGGTGTTCCCCACTCTTCGAAGAGTGATTGCACAATGCTTGTGTCTAGAGACCACTTGTGAGGATCCTTTTCCGTTCCACTGAGATGATCTGCTAGATTGTTCTGCACTCCTAGGAAGTAAATTGCTTGGATCAGGGCTTTGTGCTCCAGGAATCACTCCCACACTCTCACTGCTTCCCTGCACAGGGAGTAAAAGTCTGCTCCACCCTGTTTGTTGATGTAGTACATCACTGCTTTGTTGTCTGTTTAAAGGAGAATGATCTTGTGACAGAGAATGTCCTTCAAAGCTTGTACTGCATACAGGACAGCTCTCATTTCTAAGATATTTATGTGGAGTTGAGACTCGTCCTGATTCCACTGACCTTGGGTGTGGAGATCTTGACAGTGAGCTCCCAATCTGAGAAGGGATGCATCTGTGGTGATAGAGATCTGAGATTCCAGTGGGCAAAGGGAAATCCTATCTGGAGGTTGTCCTCTTGAGTCCACCAGGTGAATGACTGTTTTAAAGGTTCCGTCACCTTGATGTGAAAGGACTGGGGATGTGTGGTCGGAAACCACTGAGTACTGCGCATCCACTGAGTAGTTCTCATGTGAAGATGAGCCAGAGGCACAGTGAACACCAAGGATGCCATGAGACCCAGCATCCGCTGCATCAAGAGGCTCGAACTAGTCGCTTTTCTCTGATGAAGTGGGCCATCTAAGGATGTCGTTCCTTCTGTCCTCTGGAAGAAAGGCTTAAGAATTGGAGGTAGTCAGAAGGGCTCCTATGTAGAAACCTTGAGGAAGGAAGATGCCCTAGAGTTCCTGCCTCACCCTGCAGGAGAAGAGATGGGTCCCATGGAAGGAGGAGGCCAGTAACCTGCACCAGACCAAAGGTGACAACCTTGAAAAGCGAAGCGATGCCGTCCGCCAAATGCAGATCGCTGTCCGCACAAGCCGTGAAGTGACCTCACTGACGTCGTACGATGCCCTTGACTGGTGCCTCGCCAACTCCAAGCCTATAATGGAGAGGGCTATGGCTTGGCGGGTAGCCTCTGAATCGGGCAGCGATGCTAAAGCCTGACCTAACATTGCCCACAGATGTCTGTTATAGGCAGCGTGGTGCGCCTGATGTGAGATAATTGCCAGCAGACTCCACGCAGAGGAGAAAACTCTCTGCCCCAGCTGATCAAACTCCCCAGAGTCAATATCAGGGAGCTGGTCGCAGACCGGGTGTCTATGCCCGGAACGGGTGTCCAGTCGCGTCAGTCCAGAAGGTGGATTAGGCAAAGCACCTGGAGACCCGCGGGTCGCACAATACCATCTCTGGCAGTCCACAGGAGCTGGTTCCAGGGAGTATAGATGCTGCCAGGCGCTGTACAATGCCTGCGGAAGGGAACCGGCCAGGATGGAACCACCAAATGGTGCGCCCCGTATTTGCCTAAAAAAGCTTGCGTCGTACGCTCGGTATTGTCTCTTGCATGAAGATGTGCAAGTCCCTGACCAGCCTTGATAGGAAGCGCTGATGCTGGGCCTGATCAGTGTCTGAGGACAGATGGACAGTAGGCTCCTCTTCCCCCCCTGTGGAGGAACACGAGGAGGTCAAGGAACTTGACGAGTCAGATTCTGGCTGCAGCAGGGGAACCAGTCTGAAGACCTGCTCATCCATAGCCCTAACGTATTGTGGAAAAGCCGCAGCCTGAGATCTGAACTGATCCCGGGTCAAAGGTCCCAGAGGACCAACACTGACTGGGAGAAGGGAAGCTGGACGCAGAGGCATGGGCAAACCCCGTCACCTGATGTGACGTGTCTCTGCCAGGGCTAGAAGAATCCACAGGAGAACCTGGCATAAGCGGAAAACCGCAGGTCTGTAGATTTACCATCCTGTCCTGAAAATTAAAATGGTGGGGACTTACCCTGTAGGGTGAGCTACCCCTGAAGGGGACGGGGCTGCACGGATCCAGAGGGCAGACCCCAGCCCCACCCAAAGAGGCCTCCTTAGAAGAAGACAAAAGGAGGAGATCGGGCTCAGCACTACGGCCCCTTCCCCGACCCCGGAGGGCCACAGAAATGTGCCGAGGTCCATCACCCCGTTCCCTCAAACTTGTGGACTCCAAGGAAGCTCTCCTTCTCACCCCCTGTGCCAAGGAGTCCCCCGACTCTGACAACCCCCGATGAGGGACGTAGAAGGGGGGGCTCGATCTTGATTCTAAGAGGAGGGATGGCATCGGGGACAGCAGCCATCCCCTCACTCAGAAACCTAATCGCCACACTTGCAGCAGTGGGGCCGCTGGGCTACAGCTGACTCCCTAAGCCACCATCAGCTCGAGAGTCAGCACGGGCTACAGTCACCTGTCCTGCAAGAGAGGGTAAGTGGGGAGGCACAAGGGTGCTAGGTCATGGGGAACCCTCTGATTCCGAAGAATCAAGCCTCCAGTCCAGATCCGCTTCAGAATCATCTGCCTCCGAAAATGAGATGGTCAAGAAGGGTTCCAGCCAGGCGTCCCAGAGTGTTCACCCAGTCACGGCAGCAGCACCTCCTGATCACGGAGTTGTGAACAGCTCCAGGATCTAAGCGCGCTAAGGAATGCCCACACCAGAACCTGCAGCCGTGGGTCCTGACAATGGGTAGCCTGCACTCCAAGGAGGTGACTGCCAGAGCTCCCGCCCAGCCCAGGCAAGCCAGACTGGCCCTCCAGCACCACGGTAGGGACCTCCTCTATGGCAAGGCATGAAGAGGAGGCCCCTCTTCACTGGACTGTATAGGCCGGGAGGGATTCGGAAGGAGGCAAAGTGTCCTGCACTTGGACCGACGCGAGAGATCCTATGAAGAGGAGCCATTGGGAGGGTTGTGGCTGTGATTTTCCCAAATTCAACAGAACTCCCATGGACATGAGAAACTTGGAAGCTGTAGCCATGGCTTCTGAGTCTCTTGTCTGGAGGAGCTTGCTAGTAGCCAGTCGTCCAGATATGGGAACACTTGAATTCGAGTTTCCTTAGATGCGCTACGAGAACTGCAAAGCACTTTGTAAAGACTCGAGGTGCCAGGGATAGCCAAAGAGCAGGACTCTGAATTAGTAGTGCTGCCCAATGCCCAAATCTGAGATACTTGTGGTGGTTTGGGTGTATTTATTTATTTAGTTTTGATCCTGCCTATTTTCAGGCACGACCGAGGAAGGATACAGATGAATGCCAACTGACCTGGAACCAGATTAAGCGGTTGGTGGTATTTTTTTAGTGAATGAGGGAAATTTGGCCAGGACACCGGAAATCCCCTACTCTTTTTAAGCTAGAGGCCTGCGTTGCTGTGAGAATGTGATCAGAGTGTGAGAGCTTTTGTAGGAGCAGGATGTGAGGGTGGCTGAGCAGCTGGTCTCCTCCTCGGCTTGCCCTATTTTGGAGACTAACATGGAGACGGAAATTGCTACGGAGGATCCCTATGTCTTAGCCACAGAACATATGGATGGTTTAGAGTCTGACTCTATGAGTACGTCTGAGTCAGGAACCGGAGCTCTGTCTGCTGAACAGAGGGCTGTCTTGGAGGACAAGACAGCCGATATTCGTCAGCAGATGGAGTTGGCTGAGAAAGGTTTTGAAGAAACAAAGAAGCAACTTCGGGAGGAGTTACGAATGCGAGAGAAAAAAAACGTAATAGAGAAGTCAGAAATGATAAACCCAGTGAGTAAAGCTCAAACTGAAGTAAGTATTGAGCATTTGGAAGAGGCAGAGGATCAGCCTTTATCTGCCAAAAAGATGTCTCTCTGAGTGCTCGGTACTAATCCGGGCTACAGAGGATGTGATGACGTCGGTTTCAGAAGAGAATTGTGAGAGATGTGCATCCCATGGAGACTGTTTTCCTTCTACAAGTACTGGACAAACACTTCACCAAAGT
The DNA here is from genome assembly GCA_016271365.2 of Neoceratodus forsteri. Taxonomy (NCBI): domain Eukaryota; kingdom Metazoa; phylum Chordata; order Ceratodontiformes; family Ceratodontidae; genus Neoceratodus; species Neoceratodus forsteri. Next base: position 1,504,305,317 of record CM057452.1, on the reverse strand, counting down.
AATGTTTCAATGCTTGCATTAGTAAGTGGCGGGAATCTAGCCCTTTAGCCCTATTGTTTTTCTATCGGGATCTCCTCGAGAGGTGGGAAGAAATCTGTGAGTAAAGAAGGGTTGCGAAAAGCCATAGGTTAAAATCTCAAGCTCCTGATTCAAGCGCAATCTCTAGTAGTTCAGCAAACGTCCCACTGAAAACTTCAGCAGATTCATCCCCAGCTCTGAGGATTGGGTAGCCGCTTTAATGGCAGCTGGGTGGGTTAAAAATGATACGGGTACTGGATGGAAGGCTAATATTGATAAAAGTTTAGAGTTTGCCTCTAAATTACACATAAATACTTCTATCCCCACTACTGTGATAAGTAATGATTCGGTTTTGGCTCCAGGGCAGAATACACCTTTAGAGCAAGATGTTCATATTCAGTCTGATCCCTCTAATATATTATTAGATCATATTAGAAATTTAGAACATGAAGATTCTGTACCCCAGGTATTAGATACTTCTTTGGAAACCTCAGAGGAGATTTTGACCAAGGCTGATCCCTTGAGTCGGAAAACACACCCATGGTACTGCAGACCCTGTACCTTCCTTACAAGCTCTAAAATATATGGCATGACAGAGTTAAAGATCATCTCTTTCCTTCTGACACAAGGATACTGTCAGAACCTGCTAGGAGAAGGAATGCAGTACGGTTGAAGTATAGGGTAACATATCTGAGGTCCCTGATAGGCATTTTGTGGGAAGAGCTCTACTTAAAGATAGCATGAAATATTATGCCTACAAGATATATGCCCTGATACATGTGCTGGGAGACTCAGTGTTTGACATCAGTTTTAAACATCCAGCAGGTTTGGATAGATTTTGGAAGCAATATCAGCTATTAAAACTCTCTCCTTTATGGAGCCTTTTCTATAGAAGTCCTGACTAAACCATTAACTAAGAAGATAACCATGTTATTTAGAAACGAAGGGGTGAATGTTGCAGACATTACCTATTGGTTACAACAGCGCTGCACTATAAAAGGATATCCAGAGCCTATCCTAGATGATGAGCAACTTTGGACCGGAGGTTGGAAATATCAGGTTGTATTAAACCTGGAACATGGACTGACAAAGCATCTGCCTAATTGTTTTTTCTGGGGAGAGATCGTGGGGTAATCTTTTACTCTGGACAACCCAGGGCTTGCTTTAAATGTGGGGATGTGGGGCATTTGAGTAACATTTGCGACAAGCAAAAGTGTAGCCTATGTGGTGAAGTGGGGCACTTTGGGGCACAATGTCAGCAACCTCAAGATGTAATTTATCTAGAAACAAGGCCACACTTTTTGTAACTGTTCATGGGCCTCGCATAACAGTTGAGACTGCTATCAGAGAGGAGCAGGATGCTTATGTAACTACAGCACAAAAAGAGAAATTACGTATGCTTGAGTTATTGAAGTCGGCCTCAAAGAGGGATCCCACACCTCCTAGAGGGTCTCAGCCTGAATAAGAGGCTCCCACTGAAGTAGTAGCCCAGGAGGAAGAGGTCCAAAAAATTTCATCTGATGATTTGGATCCTATATCTACTATGGTAGAACCTAGAGCAGCTTTAAAGTCCGTAACCCGTAATGGTGATCCCCTAGAACTAAATAAATCTATGTCTGATAACCAAGATGATCTGTCGGCAGATGTGGTACAAGATATGGAGATAGTAGAAGGAGAAATCTCAATGCCCCCTCCTGATACTCACCAAGAGGATATTTTTCAGAGAGTTACCAGATCAAAGACAGGGAAAACCCCTAAAGACTCCCCAGCTGGGTCTAAGGATATGGATAGTATCCCAATATACAATTCCTATGCTATGTTGTTCAAGCAAAGAGGTGAAGATGAAATCCATGATTCGGATTTATCTTATATTACATCGTCACAAGCAAATCATATTACTGAGGGGGCCAGTTGTAAAGCCCAAACCTAGGAAACGGAAAAAAAAGAAATGAACATGACTTAGTACTGATTTTGTTTTGAAATATGCTCTTCCTCTTTCCTTTTTTGTTTCCTTATGAATGCTACATTATCTTTTGTCACTATCAATGTGAATAGTAATAAGTCTTTGGGAAAAAGACAGGTCACATTCTTGAGCCTTAAGGAAGGGAAAGAAATGTTTTTCTCTTACAGGACCCTAGATTGCATTCATTGATAGAGGTGAGAGAAGCTCAGAGAGATTGGAGATGAGGTGTTTAGACTGGTCTTTGGGTGAGGAAACCTGTTCAGGGTTGGGTTTTATTTTAGGTGTTGCTGTAAAGGTATTGCAGATTTTTGAAGTCCAACCTGGAAGAGTTATGATAATGGATGTGGTTTTGGACAATGTGGCATACAGAATTATAAATATATATGTTCCTCAGTCAAAAGCTGATAGATCTTCTCTCTTTAGGACAGTAGGGCCATATTTACACACTTCAAAATTAGTGTTATGGGGGGTGATTTTAACTGTGGATTATCACATGCAGATTGGGGGAGGATTACAACTAAAATATATAGTGATATAAATGCTTTACTTAAAATTCTAGAAATGCATAATTTATGTGATGTTCATGATATTTTAAAGATTACCCCAATGCATACTTATCACAAGGGAAAGTTATCCACAAGGATTGACTTTTGGTTTGTATCTCAACGAATTATTTATCAGGAGTAGAAATTGTTCCATTAGAAACTTTGGACCATGTTGCCATTAAGTTAGATTTAGGGTTAGTACAGAAAATCTCTATGGGAAGAGGATATTGGAAGATGAATACTGCTATATTACAAGAAGCTTCTATATAGAAATCTATAACAGACTACTTAAGGTTAAGGCGGATATTGCTTTTTATATGATAGTCCCATAGAGTGGTGGGAAGACACGAAGAGAGACCGAAAACAACGTTATATAAATATTACAAGGGATAGGGCTAAAAATAAATATATACAGTATTTGGGACTAAGAGCTAAGTATATGAAATTAATAACTCAGGCGCTGGATCTCACGAATGATGTAAAAACACAGCTACGGGCAATTAAGGACAAAATGTATAAGCATCTGAAGGAGTCAGAGGATAGGGCAGTGAGACAACAAAAACATCAGACTAAGGGGACAAAAGAGCAGGTAAATCAATTTGATACCAGTTTAAATGAGCCTCAAAGCCTAGTAATTGCTGCTTTAAAGGATAAAAAGGGAGCTCTGATGACAGACAATAGAGGACTAATGCTATTAGTACAGGAGCATGTTAAAGCAACCTTTCAGAAGGACAGTGGAGAGTGTTCAGATTCTTTTATAAATAAATTAGATATTCCACAATTAAGGGATATAGAGGTTCAAGCCTTGATAGTTCCTATTACAGAGATAGAATTAGGGCAGCTATTTTTAAACTAACACCTAGACCTACTCTGGGGAGTGATGGGATAGCAAATGATTAAGTGTTTTTGTGACATATTGGTCCCATGGTTACAGATTATTTTTGAAGCCATTTGGAGAGAAAATTGGTTGGTAGCTAGCATGAAAGATGGGATAATGACTTTCTTATCTGAAAAAGGGGATCCACAAGAGATAAAAAACTGGAGGCCTCTGAGTCTACTCAACTCTGACTACAAAATTCTGACTAAGATTTTGACAAATCGCTTAGCCAAGATTGCTCAGCTGGTTATTAGTCCTACTCAGATGTGTGCTATTCCAGGTAGGAATGTTATTCAAAATTTGACCTTTATTAGGGAAGTAGTGGAACAAAGTCTAAGTATGAATATAGATGGTTATTTGCTGACTTTAGACCAGGAAACTGCATTTGATTCTGTAAAACAAGAACATATCTGGTCTGTATTGCAACTTTATAGTATTCCGAAACCTTTCTATCATTATTATACATCTCTGTATTCTGAAGTCCAAGTTACTCCCATGGTGAATGGACATTTAGGCATACCAATATATCTAAAAAAATGGTGTCAAGGCAAGGATGTCCAATGAGTCCTTTACTGTATGTGTTTGGACTAGATCCTATATTAAGGAGGATTGAATCTGCTGCAGACATTAAAGCCATTAAAAATAGGCATGGGATAGTTTTCAACAAAGCCACTGCATATGCTGATAAATGTGTTTTCACTGTAGCCGATCTGGAATCTGGTAAGAAGATTTTAAAAATAATAAAGTCCATGATACTTCGGGTATCAAAATAAATGTAGGTAAAAGCCAGATCTTAGTTTTGGGTAAAGCACATGTTGTTGAGGAGTTTCCTATCTCCATGACTAAAGAAGAGATTAAGATACTGGGCTTCTTTTTTGGTTCTAGTTAATCAGAGGAAAAAAAATTGGAATATAGTTTATGATCAAGCAGATAGAAAAGTTAAAGCATGGCTTTCCTGGAAAATGACTCGGATCAAGACAGTTTATTTGTTAAGAGCATATATAGCTCCCAATTTTTATGTTTCTCACATTTTTCCACTTCCTTTTGGCATGCATACTAACTAAGATCATGGGCCTTTTTTTCCTGTTTTTATGGGGAAGTAGGTTAAACCCTGTTAAACTGATTCATACGTATAGGTCATGTAAAGCAGGAGGGTTAAATATGATTCAGCCATTAATATTTTTTGGGGGGAACTTCTTTTTTAGTTCAATTCGTCCTGTTGTTATAGAATCCAAGGGCATGGGGATTTTGTGTATGAAATTATGGGGACCCTCTCTTTTAATGGCGTGGGGAAGGGGTAAATGGCATCTATCTGAGAAGCTCTCCCAGGATATGTACGATTACTTTAAGTATATCAGAACTTGGAAAATTGAGCTTAACTGATTGTTGGGGCATGAGAAAAACATTTTACAAAGTTGTACTAGAAAATGGTAAACAGAAGAGCCTTTATTTCGGTATCGGAGGTGATTAATACAGATTTGTTATTAGAAAGTATTGTGGAACCTAGAATCCCATGTAAAATGCGAGATTTGATATGGTTATGTGGTCACCAGAGAGTGACTGTGAAAGGGAATCAAAAGCATGAACAAGTTGAAGAAAGAGGTTGTGGGGAAACTCTCTGTTATGATCAAATAGAAACCATGCATCATTTATTCTTTGACTGTGTGAAGATTCAAGATTTTTGGAAGCAATTAGCTAGATGGTGGGGAGAAAAACTCTTTCAAAATATGAATTATGAGATCTTGGCATTAGGGCAAATTCCTGTATCATGCTTGAAATGGACAAAGAGTACAATATATGGGATTTTAGCGTGCCTTAAATGGTCTATATGGCAAGCAAGAAGCCAAAGAGTTCTTCAAAATAAAGAAGTCTCCCAACAAGAGTTTTCTTTCACATCCGGGAGAGCTAGGTAAAATTCATGAGTATGAATTTGAACTCTAGAGCAGGTTGTGGGATCTAAGTTATGGAAAAATATTGGGTGGGTAGGTTAAAGTTTAATGATTATGCTTTTATTTTTCCTCTAATAGAATGGTGCTGTTAAGATTTCTACATTTTAGATGAAGACATACGTCCTGGGATGAGAGTATTGTTATTGCTTCTCATTAGATATGGTGTGAGATTTCTGTGTTCTGAGCACTGTGTTTAAAACATTATAGGTTATAAGACTGGTGGTGGGTTGTGTAAATTGTATAATGTTTTTTGTTTAGTATTTGTTGTTTTTATTTATGTTATGCTTTTGAATATTGAATAAGAAATTCCCCTACTCTTTTCGATAAGTGCCATGGGATCGTTAACATCCACCTGAACTACCACCAATCCAGGCAGATGGGACCTCGGTTTAACGTCTCATCCGAAAGATGGCACCTCAGAAGTGCAGCACCCCTCTCATGCTGCACTACAGTGCCAATACTGGGATATTAACCCAAGTGCCATATGTGGAACTGAACCCACTGCCCTCTGATCTCCGGCCTCAGAGGCGAGTGTGCTACTACTGAGCCACTGACACTGGAGAACATGTTGGTAGGTGTCCTGCATGTCCAAGGAGGCCAGCCAATCATTTTGATGAATCAGAGGTAACAGAGTGCAGAGTGATATCATCTTGAATTTCTCCTTGTAAAGGAGTTTGTTTAACTTCCTTAGATCAAGAACAGGGCACATGCCGCCTGTTTTCTTTGGAACTAATAAGTAATGACAGTAGAAACCTGTGTTCCATTGATCCAGCAGAACTACTTCTACTGCCTTGTTGTTCAGAAGGCCTTGAATCTCAGAAGCAAGAAGGTCTGACTGAAAGAGACAGAGAGCTTGGGCTGTCATTTGGGTGGATGATTCGGAGGTGTTTCTGAAAGATTTAGACAGTAAACCTCGCGGATTATTCTGAGCACCCATTTGTCTGATGTGACTGACTTCCACTGGTTATAAAACTGAGTCAGACGCCCTCCTACTGCCAAGGAAGAGTCTCCCTCGGACAGCTGAGGTGGGACTTGGGCCGGAATCTCAGAGGATGGCACTAGGTACTTTTGGGCCCTGTGCCTTCTGCTGCATTTTCTTTTGTGGCTGAGGGGCTTGATTCTTGCTGAAGCCCCCCTCTGTCTTTGCCACAAAAGGACAGGTGATTATGAAACTGCTGCCAGTTCCCGCTCCATTGAGGGGCAGCAGATGGCGGCCTAGCCATTTTGATAGCCATTCTAGTTTTCTGTGTGGCCTAGTGTCTGCTTGACTTGAGGGCCAAATAGATAAGTTCCATCAAATTGTAAACTCATAACTCTCTGTTGGGCATCATTTGTGAATCCCAAGTTCATAGCCATGAGTGGCATCGGGCAAATTCAACTGCTGCTGCCCTGGTGAAATTTGACTTTTATTAATCTGAATTTTCCAAAATAAATAAAACTAACAAATACTGAGCGACTATAGCTGCTGTCATATAGACATGAAGATTTGACTCCCGGTGGGCGAGCGACATAGCCACTGAAGCACACTCGACGGTGGGAAAAAAGGAACTGAGACGATTGAGGGTCGACGCCAAGATAGCCTCTACTGCATGAGCCAATCCTCGCAGTGCTGCACATGCGTGGTCCTACCTCAGCGCCGACTCTCCTAAAGATTTTTGGCTCCCACTGGGTCCCATTAGTGTGAATGAGTGGTGGAGACTTTATGTCCAGGAAGATCACATATGTGCAAACGGGCATGTCTAAGTGAATTCGGGATCTGTCTGAGACTTAAATTATCTCAATACATGAAATAATGTGAAGACTGGAGGGTTAAAAGGTGACTTGAGTGAGGGGAAGGGGAACTGGAGACATGCTAGTATCCGATTGTAATGTGTCTGAAGAAAAGGGAAAAGCAAGAGCTTTTGACGATGGGTAGAGAATCCTATGCTCTTGGCCGAAGGGAGCCCCACAGAGTGATAGCTCCACTAACCTATGGAATATTATTGTCGTGCGTAATACAAGTTCAACTGTTTGTATGTTATTTAAGGTTAACAAAAGGTGTAAGATTGCATAATGCTATGATGAAAGGGAAAGTAATGGAGGACGTGGGGTGGGATATGGTAGAAGAAAGACAAGCTGAAGGTATTAGGGACTGGAGAACTCTGGGTCTGAACAAGGTTGGGGCGACAACCCCCCGAGCAAGAGGGAGGGAAAATACAGACAAAATGAATACCCTAAAAGTATGTTCTTGGAATGTTCAGGGATTTTCCATGCCAATAAAATGAAAGAAGGTACTTACTACATTGAAGAATAGAGTGGACATAGTCCATGCCAAGGTCCAGAAAACACACTTAATGGATGGGGAACATGGGAAATTGGTGAGAGACTTGGGTTGGAATACGTTATGCTGTTTCGTTCAATGGACACAAAGGAGAGGGCATACTGATGAGGAGGGCATACAATTTATAGAGCAGAAGGTACTAAAGGACAAAGGGAGGAAGATACATATTCATGCAAGGACTGATTCAAGGGGAGGTATACACACTGGGAACATATATGCCCAGCACAACATGACTGTCTTTTACGATGAAATGTTGTCCTTCCTTCAGAAGGAACAATTTCCTAACCTAATAATGGCGGAGATTTTACCTGTTACTGACTGCAGCAATAGACAGATCAGGAGGGAGGTAGGCAAGATGTGGCTGTGAAAAGATGGGCGGAGGGCTAGAAGAGCTTGATCTGATTGATGTTTGGAGACAGGCTAACCGGGCTCAAGAGAATACACCTTTTCTTTGAACCCCACACGTATATGGTCCAGGACAGATTACATATTTGCCCCTAGGAACATATATCCAACAATCAGTGACACAGAAATCACACCCATAGTAGTATCAGACCACGCTGGGGTACTTAAACCCTCAGATGAGGCAGAAGAGAAGCCATGGAGCGTGGAGATTTCCAGCATATCTGTTGTCTTCTAAACAATTTATGGGGTTTATGCAAGAACAATGGTGGATCTATGAGCAGGAAAATGAAAATACAGCCCCCTCTAAAGCAGTATTTGGGGAGGCAGAAAAGGTGTACATGAGGGAGATGATCATTGCCTAGAAGGCCAGACTTAAACAGAAAATGGATAAAATCCGGGAGTTGGAGGGTGGGGTTAAAAAGTTACAGAAAAAAATATATGAGGACCCAAGTGTGGAGAACATGAGGGGGCTTAGGGTGGCACGAGAACAACTAATCTTAGCCATTATAGACGGGGCTAGTAAAGCACTGTTCTATGCCAAGCAGCGTATATATGAATGGGGGAATAAACTCAGCCCAATGCTTGTGAAATTGGCAAGAGGCAAGAAAAGTACATGGATAATCATGGCTTTGAAAGATAATCAAGAGAGGACCCATAACAAAATTGCGGACATCAGAGCCTATTTCCTGGAGTACTATAGAATATGGAACAGATGGCAGAGGAGTTCCTGAATAGCCTGGACTTGCCAAAATTGGGAGAGGACCAGTGGGAGGAATTAGGAGCTCCACTTACAGTGGCGGAACTATTTAGTAGCGGCACTAAAAAAGGGAAAACAGCAGGGCTGGACAGCTAACGTGCTGAATGTGATGCTTGGCCAGCTGGTTATGATTACTGTATGATATTGGTATTATAAATGCAAGGTCTGTGTATGACCTTTCAGCATGTGAGGAATTTGGCCTGTAACTTCAAGGTGTCAGTGACTGAAAACCACAGGATATTGTAAAACAGACCAGAAGGACCATTTAATTGACTTCCTTGCAAAATGGCATTTTATTACATTTTCACGACTTGTCCAGGCTTTTGAAGTGAAACCAATTGTGACTTCTGAACATCAGAATCAGGATGTCACTAGGCTGATTCCTGTTGGCTTTTACTCCTTGGTGTCAGTGTGGGATTGCTAAATTCAAAGAGAAAATGTTTAATCGAGGTCATATTTAGGAAGTGTTTTTTCTTCCAATGTCACATTATGTAACATACCTCCTGGTATGAAATCATGTTTGTAATTTTTATTCTAAAAGGAGGAGCTAGATGACTCAAAAGGGGTTGGAGACAGAGTTAAACTGATACTTGTATCTGAAATGTAAGTCATATCATTTTTGGGACTCTGAGAGAAACAGTTCTCTGACCTAATTTAAAACACACTTACAGAGGTAATACATTAGATAGAAAGATCTAAGAGTATTGTGGTAGGAGTTTAGTTCTGTAACTTTCCATTTTCTTTTGAGATTGTAAGCTCTTGATATATGTTCTGTATTTTATCTTACTTATTTTACAATTTTATGTAAACCACTTTTTAAGATACTGCCTGTGTCTTCCAGGTTTTCTTTTTGCATGTGGAGTGCTTGTATTTTTAAGTCTGACAACGATTTAAAAGGCTTGATAGTGTTACTAAGCTCGAAAAAGGTAAGAATATACCTAAGGTCTCTTATAGAGTTTTAAGGGTTCATTTTGGATACCTGGTTAGGTGCCCCTGGGCGAAGGATTGTACTGCATTCCCCAAAGAGAGTACATATCCGAGCCTGTTAACTGGGTATGCTAGCATAAGGTTCACGGTTTGAATCCCCCAGAACTTGAGACTTCAGGTGATTCGGATCCAAAGCAGGCAGGAGGGTTACCCTGTCTGTTACCTGTTCACACTATGCGCTCTGAGGTTGACACTGTGGGAGCAGAGGGCCTGACCTCATGAGTGCGTTTGTGACACTGAATATTACAAAATCTTGGGCCACCAGATCATACCGTGCTTACAGGCCAGGGTGGAGCCGAGACATGCTATCAGGTAACAATAATGGTACTCCCAAAATCGGGGAAAGACCATACAAAATGTACAGCCTTTAGACCTATTTCCCTTTTGAATTGCAACACCAAGATAATCGCTAAGACTTTGGCAAGGAGATTAGAAGAGCTTCTGCCAATACTTGTAAACAAAGAGCAGACAGGGTTTGTTAACAATAAACACTCCTATAATAACATCAGGAGGCTACTAAATGTGATCTGGAAAGGTACCGGTAGAGCAGGACAGATGTTCGTGCTTTCACTGGATGCAGAGAAAGCATCCGATAGAAACATAGAAGATGATGGCAGAAGGGGACCTATGGTCCATCAAGTCTGCTCAAGCGAGGTATCCCGGGACCTCTTGTGCACCTGTGTTCTGTCCTGCTAGACACCCAGCCTAGCCCTTGCTTGCCAGTGCCATGTGTTTGTTCCCAAGCCATGTCCCACCGATGCTTAAAGCTCGATACTGACTTTGCAGCCACCATCTTGGGAGGTTGTCTATTCCAATTTTCCACCACCCACTCTGAGAAGTAATACTTTCTGATGTCCCTCTTTTCTTTTTTCCAATTATGTTTCTTCTCCCCCAGCTCCGGAACTCTCTCGGGCCACTCCGCTTGCCAGGTCTGCTGTACCACCCGCTGTGGACCGTGCCTTCTTCAGTCATTACTTTCTCCCCGAGCCCCAGGAGGGACATGGGCCCAAGGAGACCAAAGGGGCAGAGGCAAGGAACCAGCACTGGACGTGTGGTGGTGGCATTGGGAGGGCCGTCGCCTATCTGGGATGGAGGGGTTTTTATGTAGTAGTAGTAGTCCCCGAGATCCCTCATCCCCCCCCCGAGCATGGCGTGTACTGACGCCATGGCGCACAGCAACCCTGCCAGCATCTGCCACGCTCACCCACACGTGAGGTCTGCATCCTGCAGCACCTCCACTCTCCACCGGGGGTCGCTGGGATGCCAGATAACCCATTCGCCCTCCCCTCAGGAGAGGAGAGCAGCCCAACGGACGCTCAGTCCTCTTCCTCTCCCCTGCCGACCGGTGCCCGAGCTTGCTCCCGAACTTGGGTCGCCGGCGTGGAGTGAGGTGTGGCATCCAGCGATCAACTCTCAGTGCCACTGGGCTGGCTCTGATGTCCCTCTTGAACACTCCACTGTTCAATTTCCACTCCTGCCCTCTTGTTGTAGAACTGATGTTCTTGGTAAAAAGCTGTGCTTCTGGCACCTTGCTGATGCCTTTAAGGAACTTGAAGGTCTCAATCATATCCCCCCACTCCCTCCTAGTCTCTACCAAGTACAATTTCAGAGCCCCAAGCTTCTCTACATAGGTGATTTCCTGAAGACCATGTATCATTTTTGTTGCCCTTCTTTGGACCACTTCCAATCTATCAATGTCCTTTCTTAGGTGGGTCCTCCAGAACTGTACACAGTACTCCAGATGAGGCCTCGCTAATGACCAGTAAAGTGATAGTATCACCTCCCTGTCCCTACTGTCTATTCCCCCGCCAATGCATCCTAACACCCTGCTAGCCCTGCTGTAAGCCTTAGGGTGGACTGGCCCTATCTATACCAGGTACTAAACAAATTTGGACTGGGGAGAAGTTTGTAGAGTATGTCAAGTTGTTGCATGCGATACCTAAAGTTTGGATACTGGTGAATACCAAGACTATCAGAGGAGTTTGGGCTAGAGAGGAACAAGACAGGGTGCCCATTGTTGCCCCTACTATTTGCTCTAGTGATAGAACCCTGGCAGAATACATCAGGCAGCAACCAGACATCAAGGGGGTGAAGGGCTGGGGAGAAAAGGAACACAAGATGACACTATACGCGGATGACATCCTCCTGTTTGTCACGGAGCCGGTAGAAACATTGCCTAGGGTGGTAGAGGCACTAACTACATTTTATAGGTTTTCTGGCTATAAGATAAACATGGATAAGTCAGAACTGATGCAGGTGACAGGAGGCCTGTCAGTGGTACTACCAGCAAACCCCTTTAAGAGGGTCATTATGTACCTGACATATCTAGGGATAAGGGAAGGTCCCCAGCTTTTGGACTTATATAATTTAAATTATGGTGGGATGCTTAATATTCTGGAGGGGGATCTGAGAAGATGGAAAGCCCTTCCTATTTCCTAGATCGGAAGTTTGAACCTAATTAAGATGAATTTGCTGCCCAGAATACTGTATCCCTTACAAAAGTTGCCAATGGGGCTGGCTACGAGAGATTTGCAGAAGCTGGAGGCGCAGTGCTCTACCTTTCTGTGGCAAGGAAAGAGACCCAGGGTCGCCCTGAAAAGATTAAAGGGGACAATTGCTAAGTGGGGATTAAAATTATCAGATGTAAGACACTACCACATGGTAGTTCAGTTAAGATTAATAAGGGAGTGGGTGATGGGGGATGCAGATGCGAGCTGGGTAACACTGGAGACAGGCGAGGAGGTGGGGCACCGCAGGTGTATCCTAGATACTGGTGGGATTAAAAATACAGGAATAGACAACACCCAAACCCCCTGGTGATATATACCCTGCAGACATGTGGAATAGCGAACAAAGTGTCAAAAGAAAGGGAAGATAAAACGCTGTTGGCGCCCATCAGTGACAACCCAGACTTCCTCCTGGGAGCGTGAGTAAAAGGGTATACACACTGGCGACAAAAGGGGATACAGTGTTTGGAAGATGTGGTGGGAACAGGAGGGGTGAGGAGCCAAGAAGAGATGAGACGAGCCTACAACCTGGAGGGACAGCACACTTTCCGCTATCTACAGGTACGAGCATATATAAAAACTATATGAAGGGCACAACCAGAAATCTCTAACCTGCACAAGCTAGAACAGAAGATTATGGGGTCAAGAACAGACCCAAAATGGCTAATGGCAAGAATATACTCACATCTTAGAGAGGCGAAGCCAATCAATTCAGAGAGAACAAGACAACAGTGGGAAGGGAGCTAGGAGAAGAAATCTCAGAGGCTAACTGGATCACAATATGTGAATCACATATGACCCTGCTGTGGTGTAACAAGTATAAAGAAGCCCAATATAAATTCTTCCATAGACTAGATCTGCCACCAGCAGCAGTGCATAAGTTCTCGCCTGGAGTGTCAGCCATATGTGGCAGATGTCACGGGGCTAGAGGAACATATCTGCATTATTTCTGGGATTGCATATGTAACCCCCTTGCAAATGGGAGTTTCCTAAATGTCTCTAGCACTGTCTCTTTAAGAACTGCCAGCTCGCAGACCCAATTAGTCTGCTAAAGGGTTGTGTGTTCTCCTGCTCGAGTCCCACTCGAGCCGCTGATAATGTGCCCTGCTTTGCCGTCGCTAAGCAGGCAAAGCAGGCACTTCCTTGGGCTGTGCTTGTTGATGTAATATATGTTGAATTGGTATTGGAAAATGTATTTTGTCTAACCTGTTTCCCTTGCAGCTGGGACTTTGTATGCCTTGCCCCTCCATTTTGGATCAGAACTGCCTTTTGGATCCAATCAAGAGGCAGAGGCGCTTCGATGTAGTATTTAGCAGCCAATCAGGACTAGGACTCTCTCAGGAGACAGCTGCCAATGGGATGTATGGCCAGTGATTCTGGGAAGTGAAGTCCAGGAGTGTGACAGCACCCGCCTGTCACGGAAAGGTAGAGGCTAGCATCTAGAAGTCCTCCAATCGGGTTAGGTGGCACCCAATTGCGTTCCCCTGCCCAAACGGCCGAGGAGGCAGAGTCGTTGTGGCTGTGAGTGAGGAAGGATCTCCGGGTTTCTGCGCTGTTGAGTTTTCGCGCGGGAAGTGCGTGTGGAAGGCCAAAAGTCGGGCAGCTCGTTAGCCGAAGGATCTGGACTGAATCTGCCGTGTGATGCTGTCAGCAGAGGCTGTGCAGTTTGCAGCCGACTACCAGGCTCACCCTGCAGAGGACTGGAGAATATGCTTCATCGCGCTCGGTCTGTCAGGAAAAGTGAAGCTGCACTGTGACTCCCCAGTTTAGCAGTGAGTGCGGTCAGGATATAAAGCAGCTGCCGGGTATGGTAACCTTCTTTTTACATATAAATGTGTGGGGAGTGTTCTGATCTCAGGTCTGTGTCCCTGGGCGGTGTGAACGTGATCCTGCCACAAGAGTCATGAGTAGAAATCAGGGTAGCTCCCTGCCAACTGATCTATTGGGTTGCAAGTGTTCATCTGTGTCCCTCTCTGGCTACAGAACTGAGCCTACCGGCTCCAGATTACAAATTTGGGTATTGTACAGTTGTTTTCATCTTAGGGCCCCAACCAGCTACACCGAACTTGGCTAGCCCCTTACTGCCTGGGTACCCAGTGACAGTGACTAATAGGGACCTTAGCCTGTGCACAGTGCTCTGAAACAGTACAGTGATTAAGCTAATTAACTAGATTTCCCCCTGCCCTTGTTAATCCCCCCTAAATAAATCAGATTTGGTTGTTTTGCAAAGTATACTGCCTGAACTGTTTGTGCTGAAATACTGTATAGTGGCTATTGTGTTACTGCATCTTACTTTTCAGGGGGTCCCCAGAGCCAAGCTGATCGACCAATCCTGGGGGTAAGTGTATATTGTAAAGGTACTGTTGGTAACTTGTGTGGGCCACTAGTGGGAAGAAAGGGAGATTGCAGTGACCCAGAGGGCTACCAAGTCCTTCCAGACTGTCCTAACCCCGACCTCTGGGTGGAGGCACCCACCATTGGACCTGGGCCCCTTAACCTATTAGCACCTACGCAGGCAGGGGTAGTAGCCCTTGGGATAGCACCATCTAGGGGTTACACATAACTTTACACCCATTCTGGACAGAGATGAGACAGCAGATTGAACAGAGGGTGGGAGTGCAGGCGTTGGAAGACCCCAATTTCCATGCTCATGGGAATGGATCACAAGAGAGATGGAGAATGGGACCCACACCCCAGGATAGTAGGAGGATTGCTAGCCCAAGCTAGAAAATGCATTCAGAATATAAGGGTAGAGTGCACACAACCCATGGTAAATATATGGTTGGAGTTAGTGGCAAAAACACTTCCACTGGAAAGAGTGACCTACGAACTCAAAGAGCGGGGGGCTCTTTGAGAGGGTCTGGAGGGTATTCATGAATTCCTTTCCACCAGAACAGGCAGCACTTACGCGCCTCAGTAATGTCATATCAGAGCGGCACTGAGCAATAAGTTTATCCTTGAGTGCATTGGTGAATGAGTCTCTCAACAGTCAATAAGTATTGCTGACCTCCCTCCTTTGCTAACCTTTTAAGAAAAGGAATAGGTAAAGAAACCATATTCACAGCAGCTTCCACCAATTATTAGATTGTTAACCAAGTTTGAAACAAGGTTTGTTTTTCTTTGTTCTACTTGATGTTTTTTTGTCATAAAAATGATAAAAGGGAAGGCAAGAATTAATATGTTGCCCATAAGGAAAAAGACGGCTAAAAGGTACAAAGGGGATGTAAACAGGGAAAATGCATATAAATTAGAGTGAATACATTCCTATGGGTAAAGAGACAACGTGGAACATATGCAAATGTAATAAGTATGTATGATAATGTATATGCATGGAATTCTTGTGAATGCCACCCGATAAACAGAAAAAAAAAAAAAAAAAGTACAGGAGTGAGCATGACCACAAAGCAGAGCATGAATTTCTTTCTAAATTCCACGATTTGCATAAAATTCTATAAGTCAGGGGCTACTCACTCCAGGGGAATAACCTCACTTATTAAATTTAAGTGAGAGATTCCTGGGGTTTGGCGTATGTAATTTTCAGATCTTCCAAGAATCAGTCTTCATAATTGAGTCATCCTTACAAACTTCCCAGAAAGGGAGGAGCTGGCTCATACTAAGGGTAACAAGTACCCTCAGACCTCTACATGGGAGAAAACACCTGAGGGCAGGGGCTCCTTATGGGTCTGGTGAGACCCACGATCAGTCTGAGTCAGACAGATGAGCAGGAGAGAGCGCCTCAATAGCTCCCATCTGATGCTACAGGGGAAGAAGGGATCCCCTTGGAACTGAGATCTAAGCACCTTTCGCTGGCCACAGGTGCCAGTTAAGAGAGGCAGGGCCACACCATCTGCTGAATGCAGACTGTGGGTCCCACCAGCCTGGAGGCCACCTCAGTCGCACTATACTATGCCTTTATCTTGTGCCTCGCCAACTCCAGGCCCTTGGCAGAAAGGCAGGTGGCTTGCCCAACTAACTCTGAATGAGGCACGGAAGCTAGGAGCTGTCCTAGCTGTACATACAGGTGCTTGTTGTAAGCTGCCAGGTGTGTCTGATGTGTAGCAATGCACATCATGGTGCGAGCCAAGGAAAATGCCTTCCTGCCCAAACTATCGGCCCGAGCAGAGTCAGCTTTGGGAGGTTCATCATGCACCTGGCGACAAGACCCTGCTGGGGTGTGCATAACTTGAATCCCTGAAGTGGAGCAAGGCACTGTACCTGCATAGAAACAGAAATTGTTGGCAGATAAGGCCGCTAGGCCCATCCAGTCTGCCTGTAAGTTCTGTACTTGATTACAGCTTTTGACCCTCCCCCCCGCTTACCCTCTATGGTTCCCCTATGCCTGTCCCATGCATGTTTAAATCCAACCACAGTGCTCGCTCCCACCACCTTCTGTGGCAGACCATTCCATGCTTCCACCACCCTCTCCTCACATTCCCTCTTAACCTGCCACCTTCCAATTTCATGTCGTGCCCCCTAGTTCTTGTACTCTTCCTGTATTGGAAGATCCCCCTCCCTGCACCCTGTTTATACCTCTGAGGTGCTTGAATGTTTCTATCATGTCCCCTTTCTCCCTCCTCTCTTCCAGCAAGTACACACTGAGGTCCCTTAATCTCTCCTCGTAAGTCTTGTGGTGCAAGCCCTGTACCATCTTAGTCACCCTTCTCTGAACTGCCTCCAGCCTGTTAATGTCCTTTTAAAGATGCAGCCTCCAGAACTGCACACAGTACTCCATGTGAGGTCTGACCAGGGTTTTGTATATAGGCATCATTACCTCATGACTTCTGCTGGTGATACCTCTTGCTATGCATCCCAGCATGCTACTGGCCCTCCCTGCTGCCTTTGTGCTCTGCTTTGACATTTTCAGGTCATCTGAAACAGTAACCCCAAGATCTCTTTCCTCTTTGGCAACTGCCAGCAACTCCCCACACCCATCCTGTACCTCTCCCAGGGTTACTGTGTCCCAGGTGCAAAATTTTGCACATGTGGCTAATATCTTTGCTGGACATCCCTTGGGATTAGAGGGAAACAAGGAAGATCTCCAAACTATCCCAGAATATTCCTCAAGGCTCTGGACCAGGGAGGGATCATATTTGCTGTAAGCTCCTGGGTGTCCCCAGCTGCAATGATATGGTATTATGGGCATTAATAGTGCCAATGTCCAGCACCTGTAACATGTTCACCAGGAATCTCTGGCATAGGGAGTACTCAGAGGTCAAGGGCATGTGAAGGGAAGATTCCATACCCGCAGGAGTACACTGACGGAAAGGAGGCAATGGACATGGAAGAGGGTGATGCCAAAGTGCCAGGAAGAAACTGGAGCTGGTTGGCATTTTATTTTACAATTTTTACAGTTTTCGGAAAGACATACTAAGCTAAGGCTTGTGTCCAGGTGCATAATGGAAGCACAGGGAGGTTAAGATAATGCAAATGGTGGTTGTGGGATTCAAACTTAGTTCTCCAGGTTTGCAGCTCAGTGCCTTTAACCACTCGTTAAATTGCCTCCCAAAGAATATGCATGTCTATGGTACTGGCACATGGCCCAGCTACACTTTAATTTTGACTTCAAGTGATCAGCTCTGGAGTGCCCATGATCACTGGAAACTCAGACAGAGGTGGTACAATCCTGGAAAGAGCAAGAGCCAGAGGCTCCAGAGCCTATACCTGGGATGTGGGAACCATCAGAAAACCTTGCCTGAGAGAGGGGCCTGGCAAGACTACCCAAACAAAGTCGATCTACAGAAGAGGAATGACAAGCTCAGTGCCTATGGGGGGGGTTGTCCAGGTTAGGAGAGGGGAGCCATACAGTCTCCTCAGGGCAGCTCCAGTACTCACCAGTGGCAAGCTCAGCCTGTGGGTCCAGATAGAAATCCATGCCCTGGCTGCCCTTCAATCCTGAGACTGTGCCACCTCCAGCACCAGGCCCAGAGCCAGGGACTGGCCAAGACAGAGATTTCCCTCTGGCCCCATAGCCCACACAGTCCTCGGTGCCGGGCCTGGTGCCGGTTCTGATGAAGTGTTCAGGTCTGTCTCCATCCCCAATACCGTGAGTGGCGTCAGGGGCCATGAATGGTACCAGAATGAGGACGGACTGAAAAATGGCACCATTGCCAGCACCATAGCCAGTGTTGGGCCCAGAACAGACACCAGGACCGGTATGGTGCCAACCTCCTCCCTGGAGCCACAAAGACTGCTCGGGACAGAGATTACCACCTCCACCTCAGTGACTGGATGCTGCATGGCCTGGTGTTGGTCCCTCTCCCAGTACTGGGAATGGTACCAGGAGCGGGGCCTAAAATTGCAGCCAGCACCACCCCACTCACTGACTCTGTGGACGGTGCCAGAAGCTGGGGCAGCACCAGGGTGTGACACAGAGGTTTCTGTCATGAACCCACCCCTGGGGTGTCAGGCTCACAGTGCCCACCCTTAAATGCAATCCATGATGTGGGGGAGGAAACAGGGATACCCTCCTCGTCCTTTTAGACTGCTCGCTGAGATTACGACTGCACCTCTGCCACGAGGACCCAGGGCGTCCCTCTAGCTCTGGATGAGGGCACAATACCAGTCTTGAGTCTTGTGGCCAAATATGAACCCTTTCCCTGGCTATTACACAAAGGAGGAAGACCTAGGCTTCCCACTCTCTTCGGGGTAGCAGTGTAAGCCTGATTTGGCCTTCTCCCTACAGGCAACAGCCTGGTTCAAAATCTTTGTAGACTCTGATATTCTTCCTATCCTTACAGATCATGTACAGACCCTTTTACTCAATTTGGTTGCTATTGGTGAGACCCCTTTTTGGCAATAACAGTTTTCACAGATTATTAATACTGTTTTCACAATTCACACACAAATACACAAATAGAGAAAATCTCACTCAGGCAGAATTTCTTTAGAAAGACAAAAGGTTTTACTAAAATACTTAAATAAATGCAGTTACAACTAAAATAGAACATATGCCAGTACAGGTTACAGTATAAGAAACAGAATGGGAAAAATATACAGAAAAAATGCATTAAAACATGTTAGCTAAGTCTACCTTGGGTATGAAGATTTAAAATTCCAGAGAATCACTAGTTTGCAAAATATTGCAGTCTTTCTTTTAGTTCTTGGCAGCCACACTGGGTCTCAGTAGTTTGGCTTCTGGTGTGTGTCAAGCAGAGTGTCCAAATGAAAATGTGTGTCCAAATGCCCTGATCTGGGGTCATTTATACCCGTCTGTAATCTTGCAGTGTCATCAATTTCCAGTTCAGAGCAACTATTCCATTTGGCCAGGAGATGGCACTGTTGCGCTGTTTCCACAAATCAAATCCTGACATTTAAAGTCTAAGCCCTTAAAGGCTCAAGATCACACAGTAACACCACTGGCATTACAGTGTTAAGAATTCACACAGGTTCTCTAGGAAGCATGTTTCTCTCCTGTTACCTCATAAAATGTAGCATATTATAACAGCTTCCTTGGATCAAAGCATTCTGCTCCTGAGTGCATTGTTTTATGACATACAAATGGATTTTGGCATATCTCAGTTAAAAAACAAACAAACTGGGAATGCAATTTCAGTTCCTAGCAAACAGCTGCCTTCAGGTCAAAAGAAGGTCAAGCCTTTTGAAAAACAATATCTAGTCTTTTCCTAGGTGCCTTTGTGCTGACACTGGCATGTCTTTTGGCCTGTACATATACACAGAATTATATCTACAAATAAGGGCTAGCAGCGGGTAGCTCACCACAGTGTCCACCAGGGTAGATCAAGTGTATAACTTTGGCCTCACCACCAAGGGCATTTGCTGCCCAGGGCAAACAGAGTGGGGGAGGTGTTCATCCAGGCACTCAGAAAGGGCCAGCTATCCACCAGACCCACCACCAAGGGCTTCCGATGCCTCGGAGAGGCGAAGTTGGGGAGGATCCTGTGCTTCCTCAGTTCTAGAGGCACTGGGAAGGGACCAAGGGGAAGGACACAGAAACCTAACCTTGGATTTGCATGTTCATGGCCTGTCTCCGAAGGTGAAGATCAGGTGACCCCCACTTCAATGCGCAGATCTCTAGGGTGCAGTGGTGCACACAGAAGCAGGTGTCACACGCATCCATGTTGTGAGTCGGACCAAGGCAGGTCCAGCAAATCTAATGTTGGCCTGTCACCACAATAGGTTTCCCACAGGAGCAATGACGCTTTATGGGGGGTCTAACAGAGTTTTTTAGCCCCATTCTTATTACCGGACTTTGACACCACTGAAAATAATAAAATGAAGACAACACCACAGACAGAAGACTTTTCAGTGATGACGCAGAAGAACTTAGGTTAACGATGGTCGAACTGAGGCACATGGTGTGCACTAAAGAGTGGGAAGAACAGAACTGAGATGCAGGAGGGAGCAGACGACAGCTATTGGCTAGCACATGCAGCACCATGTGAGGTGCGTAGGTGATGTCAGTAGCCAAAGTCAGCTTCCTCCCTGTAAGCGCCTTGGGGTCCTAGTGCTTCCAGCCCTATGACCCATAAGTATGAATCAGTGAAGATTAGCCTAAGCTTTCTGTTCTCCCAGGAGGCAAACAGGGCCACCAGGGGGGTACCACCTCCAGATTCAGGGACCACTTGTGCAACGTCTCTCATCTGCCAGAAGACTGTTCAAACCCATGACAAGAACTGCCAGGAGATCTGCATCCAGGCTGTGCATGAGGGGCCAGGTACAGAGAGTCTCACAACTCAAGGGAAGGGAGTGCGTTCTGCCCTGGCTGCTCAGGCAGAACATGGTCATGATATTGTCCATCTGGACTTGCACGACCTGACCTCTGGTCAATGGAGCAAATTCGGTCAGTGCCAGATGCATCACATGTACAGTAGTAATTATCTAAAAGTTTCCTACCTCGAGGTACCACTGAGGCAATTTGCATTGACTGTAATGTGATCCTGCCTCATTCTGCCTCAGTATACCCAGTTATACCTCAGTACTGAGAAACTTCTCTATGACTACCACTGTAGCCCCTGCAGGTTGATGTGGTGACAGAGCTCCCTGGGTGACCAGAACCCATGGTCTCTGTAGTATACCTGGTATGCTCTCCACCCCACCAGAGATGCGTTCATCGTGAGCATGGCAGATGGCTCTGGGTGGACAAACCAGATTCCCTCCTCCAGATGTTGTTGGTCCAGCAATCACTGGATGGCATCCAATATCAGACTGGCCAATACAAGTGACCTAGGTGCTAGAACCATGGATAGCCCATCTCCCACTGGAGGTGGTGCATCTGCCAGCGAGACCAAAAGATCACGCTGGTGGAGGATGTCATGTACCCCAGCAGCTGCAGAAAGTCCTGGGCAGGACTTGCAAGACTAATCTGACATTATCAGTCAAAGAAGGTAAGATCCAGAGCCCAGTCCACAAGGAGGTGGGCCTTGCCCCACGAGGACAAGTGGCTGAAGGTCATGAACTGGAACTGGTATGGTACAGGATCCCCTCTGTGCAGAACTGAAGGTACCAGCAAAGGGAGGGACGAACGAACTGGGATGTGGAAAACAAGTCTTGGAGGTCCACATAGAAGAACCATACCCTGCTCCAGAAGAGGTATGATCTGATTCAAACTGACCATCTGGAAATTGCTCTTCCGCATGAACAGATTCAGATCATACAGATCCAGTATGAGTGCCAGCCCATGTCTGTTTCAGGACCAGGAAGTACATGGATACATATCTCTGAATGGCCAGGGTGTCTGGAACACGGCTACTGTCCCCCTCTCTATGGAGCTGAGCAATGTCTGCCCTTTGGGTGGACAACTGTCCTGAAACACCCTGGCCTCCTGAGAAGTGTGGAGTTGGTACAGTGCAGAAATGAAAATTACGTACCTACCGTAATTCTTGATCTTCTCTTGTATCTTCACCATTCATTACTGCTTGGGGTTAAGCTGGGCGGCGCTGCCGCTACTGGGAGTTTTTTTTTTTGGGGAGTCGGCTCCAACAGGCGCCGCCCTCGGCCTTGACGTGCTGCGTCATGCGCGGGGGCAGCCGTTAGGTGCCGCGAGACTCCTCCTCTATCTCAGTTCTGGTAGCCGGAGGCGAAAATAAAGGGTAAGAAAAAGGCGAGGCAAGAGGCCGCGAGAGATAGAAAAAGGAAAGGATATAAACTGAAAAGGAATAAGCCAGTAGAGAATAGACAGAGGAGAGAATTCCTACCTAAGGGACCCGCAGGGCCCTCCTTTCAGGGCAGCTCTGGGGAGGAACAGAGAGAAGGAAAGGGAAAGTAGAAGAAGAAGAAGAAAAAAAGAGGCATGTTGAGAGGGAGAACAGTGCCCATTGAGCATTGGTTGAGAGGCTTACAGGCTCGAGACTAACAAGGGAGCAAGAATCCCAGTTGCTAGGACTGAGAAGAGGTTCAACCGAACCACCTGAACAGATTCGAATGATGACAACATCTCTGAACTCTCAACATGCCAAGTCCCTACATCCTAGCTGAGGGCTCTTAGACTGCCCGGGCAGAACCTGTTCCGGGAAGAGCGCCCACCCAGGAAGGGGACTAAGTCCCTTAGCACCTTGTTAAGTGCAAACACAGCAGTGTATGGGAAAGACTATGCCTTCACGAAGGCAGTTTGTATGAATGATAGAGTGGAACTCAATCAGACTCCCTAAGGCAAGGCAAGCAGAGGCTCAGAGCTGGCCAAGTTCAATCAGCAGCTGGAGAGCTCAAAATAATACCTGCCAGGGGGATTCTAAATTTTGCCAAGGCCGCGTCAGAACATGGCCTCTTAAGCTGGAAAACTGCATAACCTAAGAAGGTATTTAGGAATCGCACCCTAAGGGCGGTCAGAAAGAGTTCCCTCAGAATTAGAGAAAGTACAACCGTGCTTGTTCCTCTTTACCTTGAGGAAAAAAGGGGGATCCA
Organism: Neoceratodus forsteri; assembly: GCA_016271365.2. Lineage (NCBI taxonomy): Eukaryota > Metazoa > Chordata > Ceratodontiformes > Ceratodontidae > Neoceratodus > Neoceratodus forsteri. Next base: position 1,504,282,129 of record CM057452.1, on the reverse strand, counting down.
TTCACTAAGAATGGAAAACAGAAGTTTGTTTTTTTTGGCATAAAGGCCAAAGGAAGGAAGAGGAATGAGACGGGAGGGGGGACACAGAAGGAGGCCACTGAGGGGAAGGTGGGTGGGTATCAGTAATGAATGGTGAAGATACAAGAGAAGATCAAGAATTACGGTAGGTATGGCAGAGACCACGACGTTCCTCCGACACCGCGAGAGAAGCTTCCTCTTCGGCAAGAGAAGAGGAGAAGCCTCCTCCTCCTCCACGGACCGTATAGACCGGGAGGGGACCCAGAGGAAGACCTAGAGACCTTACCTAGGAATCCCTGGGCTGACGCCGTCCCGGTCGGTGAGGGCCTTGCCAAGCTTGAGCAGCGCACTTGAGGACACGGCCGGTCCATGGAGAAACAGGCGTTGCAGCGTCCATGTCGTGGTTGGGTCCCAGGCAGGAGACAGACATCATGCAGGTCGAGATGGAAAAATGCGGCCACAGGAGCACCGGCCAGGCCACTGACCCGCCTTCGACATGCCTTGCTCGAACCTGACATGATCGAGACTAAACAAGGCAAAAAACACCAATAAAGCACTCGGCGCCGTTGATAGAAAATAAGAACGGTCTTACTGGTATACGCGTCCGAGCGAGACACTGAGGAAAAAGCGAGGGTCTTGAAGAATTCGAGGAACCGTTAAACTATTTAAGCTACCGCGCGGCAGGTGCAGCCTCGATGGCGGGGAGAAACAGAACTGAGATAGAGGAGGTCTGCGGCACCTAACGGCGCCCCTCGGCGCTATGGCCTTGATGCGATGGCTCGAGCGGGCGCCGTTGAAGCCGACTCAAAAAAAAACTCCCGTGAGAGTGCGGCGCCTCTGGCTTAACCCCAAGCAGTAACGAATGGTGAAGATTGACAAGGAAGATCTTAGAAATACACACAACCTTCTGCCCACCACTTCTACTACCCACCTGTCCAAGGTAATGGCAAAGCCATTGTGGTGAAGTGGCGCAACCATCCCAGACAGGAGCTGGAACAGGGACTAGTCGACCCTTAGTTATGACACTCTACAACTTGTCATTGTGCAGCCTTGAAGGGGGCTTTGGCTGCAGAGGCTGGTGGAGCTTCACCACCTCTGCCTTCCCTACTTCTGGCCCCTGACCACTGAATTTGGGTTTCAGATGTCACTGCCAACATTATGCCTGCTGGGGCTGTTGCCAAGGCTGCTGTGGCTGAAAGGGATGATATCTGAAGGCCTTCTTTTAGGCATTTGGTGCTTCTGGTCCTTCAGCGAAGAAGTCACAGACTCAAGGGTGGCATTGGACTTATCAATCCGTGTGAGGTGTCCCCCCACCCCAGGGATGCAGATATTGATGCCCAAGAAAGGGAAACTGGCCAATTTGTGCTGGGTATCTGTTGTGAAGGTGCAAGTCCTCCGCATACCATTGCTACAGTGATGGTAAGACAGTGAAGACCAGCACAGTGACAGAATCGTCTGTTCGCTGTACTGGTCCGCTGCCTTACCGACACCACTGTCTCCGGGGAGTTCGCCCTCTCCCCAAAACAACTCTGACCCGGAGTTGGTAATCTTTAGCAGGGAGGTGCAGGCTGCAAAGCTCCCCACAAAAAAACACTTGTGTTCCTGGACAGCACAATGCTGACTGTCAGCATTGTACCATCGCTGTAATGGCATTCGACAGGATTCCTGTCAATGCAGCATAGTGGAACCAAAGTCCTCAGCCAAGCTCTGTGATGCATAGAGACAACCACAGCATAGGCAGGTTGCACGTCATAACAGCAAAAACAAAATCACGACTGGAAAACAGCTCACAGCAATATGGTGAGGTACAAAGACAGACCGGGATCCACAGCGATCGCTGAAACGGCAACAGTGTGTTTCGCAGAGGGCACCGACTGGGGCACAACTCGGGGAGGGGAGAAAAATTACTCACCTTAGTAATGTTGTTTCTTCTAATGGAGTCTTGCTATATTATGACAATTGCAGTTTGTCCCACCATTAGAACTGCTCCGGGTGAAAAAGTCAACTCCATTCTAAGAATGGAACTTGGGCCTTGAGCTCGGTTAGAGAAGCTCTGTCTGGGTTATTTCAAACCCAAACTGTCAGATCTTCTGAGCAAAACTCACTAAGGTCTGTGTGGAAGCTGTAACCTACACTAGCCAACTGGCTACCTGACTATTAACACATATTCCTGGTCCCAACACAAAGACTCAAGTCAGGGGACCAAGTAATAATATAATATAGGCAATAATATAAGATAAAATAAAAACACACACCCAAAACCCCAGAAGGGTGGAAAACATATAATGGGCATAACTAGCGCCCACTAGGCTGCCCACCCCATACCCAGGTAGAAGTTCTGAGAGGGGCAGGCTGGGGAGGTCATAATATAGCAGACTCCATTAGAAGAAACAACATTACTAAGGTGAGTAATTTTTCTTCAAAAACATGAAGTCTTGCTATATTATGACAATTGCAGACTACACAGCAGTACCTCCATGGAGGAGGGACAGAACCTACTTAGGAATAGGCTGTGAAGCACAGCTGTGCCAAACCGAGCATCTCTCTGGCCTGGACATCCAGGAGTAATGCTTGGTGAAAGTGTACCGTTTTCCAGGTAGCTGCTTGACATATCTCTAAGATAGGGATGTCTCTGGCAGCAGCTAGAGACACGGCTGTACCTCTGGTAGAATGAGCCCTCAGGCCAGAGGGGGGGAACTTTCCCCAGTTTCTGATAACAAAATTGGATACAAGAGACAATCCACCTGGCAATTGATCTCTTAGTGGCAGGTCTCCCTTTTCCGACCTCACCATAAGTGAGAAAAAGTTGGAGGGATTCAAACCTGTGACCCTTGGTACGTTCTATATAGTAACTTAAGGCCCTCTTAACATCTAAACTGTGCAATATCCTCTCGCCAGAGGAGGAATGCTCAGTGAAAAACACTGGAAGGGAGAGAGATTGATTAAGATGGAAATCTGAAACCACCTTAGGCAAAAACTTCCTGTTAGTCCTGAGGACTACCTTATCCCTGTGGAAAGAAATAAAGTCAGTTTCTACTGACAAGGCTTGCAACTCATTTATGCGCCTGGCAGAAGTGATAGCCACTAGGAAAACAGTTTTCCAAGTTAAGTACTTAAGCTCTGCTGAAGACAGAGGTTCAAAAGGGGGTTGCATTAACTGGGCAATGCAAACATTAAGGTCCCAGGCAGGGGCCGGATCCCTAAAAGGTGGATTAGTATGAAGTAATCCTTTAAAAAACTTGGAAAATACAGGGTGGCGGAAAGAGAGGGAGGGCTTTCCTGCTGACACAAAAGCAGAGACAGCTGCCAAATGTACTTTCAGGTAGCTGGTCTCAGGCCCAAGAATTAAGATGGACCATATAGTCCAAAACAATGGGCAAATCAGCAGATTCTGGGAAATATGTTTCCCAGAACACCAAATGGAAAACCTTTTCCACTTAGAATTATAAGTAGCTCTAGTGGAAGGCTTTCTAGAAGCCTTTAGGTTTCAAGAACACCCTGAGAAAGGTGTAGGTCAGCAAATTCTAACTCCTCAAGAGCCAGGCCTTGAGGTTGAGGGATTTGAGGTTCGGATACCAAACTCTCCCCTGGGCACAGGTTAACAGGTTGTGATTCCTGGGGAGACACAGGGAAGATGGACTGCTAGGGACAGAAGGAGGGTAACAGGGCTGCCTGGCCCAATCTGGGGCAATCAGAATCACCCTGCAAGGCTGGGATCTGATTTTGACTAGCACCTTGAATAGGAGGGAGGAAGGGAAAGGCATAAACTTCCCTTCCCAATCTAGGAGAAAGGCATCCAGGGGACTGAGCCCAAAACTGAGGCCTGCAACAGAACAGTGGAAGTTGGTGATTGTCTGGGGCTGCAAAAGATCTATCTGAGGGTGCCCCATCTGGCAAAAACTATCCCCAGTACTTGAGGATCCAGAGACCATTCGTGATGGCCCTGGGAAATCCTGCTGAGAGCATCTGCTAGGACATTGTCCTTTCCTGGAAGGTGAACTGCTATGAGGGAAGTGTTCAGGGAATAGGCCAGAGACCACAACTTCATTGCCTCGGTGCACAAGGCTGAAGACCGAGTGCCCCCCTGCTTGTTGATGTACCACATTGTTGTGGTGTTGTCTGTTCTGACTTGTACCACTTTGTTCTGAACAGGCATGAAAACAGAAGTGCTAAAAGACAGCTCTGAGTTCCAGCAAATTGATGTGGAGCAGAGATTCCTGAGGGGACCACACTCCTGAGTGGAGGTCGCCCATGTGGGCTCCCACCCCAGGAGGGAAGCATCCGTAGTGAGGGTCAAGGAGTGAGACAGAGGAATGAAGGGGACCCCCAGTCTTAAATTGCTCTGATCCTGCCACCACTGGAGGGCCTGGATCAGGGTTCGGGTCACTGGGACCAACTTGGAAAGGGGGTCTCTTCTCTGAGACCAAAAGGCTCTCAAGTGAAACTGAATGTCCCTCATCTGAAATCTTGCTCCTTGCACTACAGCTGTGGATGCAGCCATGTGCCCCAGGAGCTGCAAAAAGTGTCTTGCTGGTCGAGAGACCTGCAGAGTGAAATAGGAGGCCAGAGCCACCAAGTTCATTACCCCTCTAAGGGTAGGAAGGCTCTGGCCTGCTTTGTGTCCAATTCTGCACCTATGAAGGTGAGCACCTGAACTGGTTTCCAGAACTGACTTTGGAAGATTGGAAGAAGCCCAGGGAGGTGAGCAGCTGCTGGGTAACTTGCAGTTGAGATTTTACCTGTTCTGGGGACTGGCCTACAATGAGCCAGTCGTCCAGATAGGGAAAGACAGCAATCCTTTGCCTTCTTAAATGAGCAACTGCTACTGCCAGACAATTTGTGAATACCCTTGGGGCAGAGGTGAGGCCGAAGGGCATTGCTCTGAACTGGTAGTGACCTGAGGGCAGTTCGAATCTGAGGTACTTTCGGTGGGAGCTTCTGATTAGGATGTGAAAATAGGCATCCTTGAGGTCCAGGGAGGCTAGCCAGTCCCCTGGCCTTAGAGATGGTAAAATCATTGCCAGAGTTACCAATCTGAACTTTGGTTTCAAAAGGTGTTTGTTCAGATATCTCAGGTCTAAAATGGGCCGCCATTCTCCTGTCTTTTTTGGGGTAAGGAAATATCTGGAGTACAGACCCTTGTACTGGTGTAGGGGAGAAACCCTTTCTACAGCTCTGAGAGCCAGGAGGGTTGAGACTTCTGTTTCTAAAGTAAAGGTCTCTAAAGAGTTTGCAGGTGGGAAAGATCTGATTCTCATCTTTGGGAACTTTTGAAGCTGAGAACCAGACCCTGGCTTACTACTTCCAGGACCCACTTGTCTGAAGTTAGAGACACCCAGTTCTGAGCAGTAAGCCAACCTGCCCCACAGGTAAAGGAGAATCGGCCCTGGGCTTCCATCAGGGTGTCTGTTTGGCAGGTGCTTTGGGCTGAGGGTGGGGAGCAGGCCTGCCCACACCCGTCTGCCTCTCCCTCTGAAGAACCCCCTCTGAGCAAAGCAGAGGAGGCCTGGGTTTAGTAAAAGGCCTGTGAAAGGCCTACCTCTACCCTGGGGGCCTGCCTCTGAGGGTGACTTGCCACTCCTTAGCCTGAGCACCTCTTATAGGTAGTCCTATATTCATCCATTTTCTTCATATAATTCTCTGTCTGCTCCCAAACAGAGAATTTCCAACCACTAGGAAAATCCATAGCCTTAGTCTGGTATCCTGTGACAAGCTAGTACACCTGAGCCAGGCCAACCTCACAGCTACAGAGGTAGCCATGACTCTAGAGGATACATCATTAAAATCCACAGCAGCATGAAACTGCACCTTAGATGCCTCAATGCCATCAGCAGCCACCTGTTCCAGCTCATTAGCAAGCTGACCAGAGGCCTGTTTGGCCAAAGCCATGACAGTGTCCCATCTAGATTTTTGATACCTTGCTACATAAGCCATGTAATTTGCTTGCCTGAGTCCCAAGGACACTGCCATGTATTGTTTTTTAGCCATGGCATTAATCTTCCTGGAATCCTTGTCAGGAGGATGTGAAGCCAAGGAATATTAGCTTTATCACAGGCTGCAACCTGAACCACACCAACGTGACTGCATTGCTGTGAAAGGAATTCTGTATCAGGACCTGACAAGTGTACCTCCTGTCCATCTTTTTGTCCACAGGAGGCACAGAATTGGAGTTTTAAATTTTTATTGTTTGTTTCCTAAATGATTTATGCAAGGAATAGACAATCTCCTAGACTCTGGAATATCCATCATTTCTACAAAATCAGGTTCCTCTTGCTCATCCACAGCTTCCTCCAATGGGAGCTGGAGGGTTTCAGCAACTTTTTTGTAAAACATAAAGTGAGAGGGGGACTCAGAAAGCGAAGGGGGAGATTCAAAAGGTCTGTCTGGGGAGATGTCCGGTTCAATGGGCACACCCAGACCCTCCAAGTCACATTCATACTGTTCATAATCATCCTCCCCCTCCTCTGGTTCATAAAACTCTTCAACATCATATTCCTGAACCGGTGGAACCGACCTTTTACCAGACAGTGGCGGTTCGGACGGAACCGGAGAAAGTGACTGGACAATCTGAATAGCTCTTGCTATCTCTGCAGCAGTTGGAGAAGGAATTTTGGGCTCCACACCTGCTGATTTTCTTGTTTTCTTTACTGGAACTGGCCCCTCCGAGCCAGCTTTACGTTTGCCCGAGGAAGTCTCGCCCTGGTCAGAGGGCACTCCCTCCGGTTCGGTTGGCACCGAACGGGCTGTCATCGGGTCAGCGGACTTTTAGCCTCTCGTTCCCTGAGCCTGCCAACTCTCTTATCCAGGGTGGCTGCAGGGAAATTTTTACAAATCTGGCAGTCTGAATTGAGGTGGTCAAACCCCAGACAATATACACATGTGGTGTGTGGGTCAGCTTTGGCAAAGACTTCCCCACAGACATCACAGTGTTGAAACCCAGTGGGCCCGTTTTTTCTTTTGGGTTTCTCAGACATAATGCCAGCCTAACCAAAAACTTGCCCTTTTAAACAGCAGTGCCAGGCAAGACACCCTTATCGGTTCCTAACCGTGTCACGGGTCTTGGAAAAAACCGTAATGAAATCCGTTTTTTTTAGAACCAATAAGAACCGGGAACTGCACTCTAAAACCTTCAATTTCAAGTTTTAAAACAAGCTGATCGGTTCAAAACCGAACCGATAACATTTACAAGTTCCACACAGAAAATAAACTGTAATTACTCACGATACCACAGACAGAGCTTGAACCCATCGGTTTTGTGGTTAAAATAATAATATTCTCGGTTGATTTGAACCGAGAAAACACTGTTTAAACCGAGAAATGAACCGAGCAGTAGGAGAAATCTCCGGAGCGACTGTTCAGTGAGGCGGAGTAAAGAATCTGACAGTTTGGGTTTGAAATAACCCAGACAGAGCTTCTCTAACCGAGCTCGCGCTCCAAGTTCCATTCTTAGAATGGGAGTTAACTCTTTCACCTCCGGAGCAGTTCTAATGGTGGGACAAACTGCAATTGTCATAATATAGCAAGACTTCATGTTGTTTGAAACACACTGTCGCCATTTGACAAGCGCTGTATTCGGTTCCCCTTTGTGCCTTGCTGTATTGCCATAGCCATTGTCCCAGTCACAATTTTGCATTCACTGACGATGGGACAACACATGGGCACAATAGTCGTCATGTCCAAATCCATCTGGAGCTGGTGTTCAGCCAGCGATTGACCCTGATCTTGGACTGATCTCACTGGCAACTGTCTGCTTATCAGTAGGAAGGTGGAGAGGAGATCATCCAGCACTCCCAGCAGGGAGTGACCAAAGTTAACCATCATAACTGAAGAGCTGGCCTGGCTGAGACCCAGCGACACAGCAGCGTAGACCTTTTGCTGCTTAGTCAGTCTTTTGGACTCTGTCTACAGGCTTGTCCACATCCCTCTGGCATCCAATTTATGGAAGGGTCCAGTTCGACACCAAACCCTCAGCAAAGATGTGGTTGGAGAACTCTGAAAGGAGCCCATGGGGCGCATACTTGTGGACCACGCAAATGTGGAGTGCTGGGAGGATGCTTCTCAAGGCGGTCCCAAGATGGCCTCAGCCATGGGAAAGGCAACCCCCAAGAAATCATCCTTGTTCAGAATATCAGTGAAGGGGTATTTAGCCCACTTCTGAACTGGTTCAAGGGCACATTCATGGACTGCAACATGAGTCACACTAATGCCCCAAAAGACACCAGCCCTCTAGCTAACCTGGATTTCAGCAAGACTTTCAACACTGTTCCATACAGGAGACTGGTAAGCAAGTTGGGTAACTTGGAGGTGAGTAATAAGGTGGTAACCTGGGTAAGAAACTGTTTGGCAAATAGGACACAGAGGGTAATGGTAAACAAAGTGTGCTCCTAGGAGGAGGAGGGTGACCAGTGGGGTACCTCAGGAATCAGTTTTGGGACCGGTCTTCTTCAGTGTCTTTATAAGTGACACAGCGGAGGAGCATGAAGGGAAGGTCTGCCTCTTTGCGGACGACACCAAGATCTGCAACAGAGTAGACACTCGGGGGAGGGGGGGAATGTGTGCAGAAAGAATGGGCAGGGATCTGAAAAGACTGGAAGAGTGGTCAAGGATATGGCAGCTGAGTTTTAATGTAAAAAAGTGCAAAATAATGCATCTGGGTATTAGAAACCCAGGAACGGGGTACAAAATGGGCACAGTGATACTGACAAAGACCAAAGGAAAGAGACACGGGGTAATCATATCAGATGACCTAAAGGTGGCGAGGCAGTGTGACAAGGCAGACAGAAAGGCTAGTAGGATACTGGGGTGCATGGGAAGGGGCATCACCAGCAGGAAGAGGGAGGTAATGCTGCCATATATAAAGTACAGTTATGTAAGAACTTACCGTAACAGTAGATCTTCGAGAGGAGCTCTTACAGCAGGTATTACCAATAGGACTAAGGCCAGCAGGCATTAGGACCCCATGGAAAAATCTTCTGGCTAGCAGTATGTGATGGGGACAGCCCTGATGTTGGCTCTGCCCAAAGTCAGGAGTAGTATAAAGGGGCGGTCCCGGCGCATCTTAGTTCTCCCAACGGAGACCCGGCTGAAAATGATGGAGAACCGAGAGGGGTCTCCCCTTCCCGACAGAAGTGTGCAACACTGGATTCTGGGGGATGGTGGGTGGGAAAGCCACCTGCTGCAAGAGCTCTTCTCAAAGATCTACTGTGATGGTAAGTTCTTACATAACTGTACTATCTCACTTTGAGGGGGAGCTCTTGCAGCAGGTATTACCAATAGCACTGGTTCCCAAGCAGTACCCAAAGATAGGCCCAGGTCAGACGGGAGGGGGGAAATAATCGATTAGACACGCTAAAAAGGTCTTTAGGAGAGGAGGCCTTGAAGGACCACTAATCTGAACCCTGCTCTCCTCCTAGAGGCTAAATCCAAACTGTAGTGTCTGACAAAAGTGTGGACAGTGCTCCAGGTAGCGGCAGCACACAGGTCTGCCAATGAAAGATTCTGTAAGGATGCAAAGGAGGTCGCTACTGCCCTAGTGGAATGACCCTTGACCGATCCCGGCAAGGGTTTACTATTCATACAAAGGTTCAAGGTAGGTAAGGAGGCCAGACAGTAAAGAATAGCCCATAGCTGCTCCCATCCAATATCCCTTATGTAGTCATGTTACCTTCCTTCATAAGATATCTATCCAGCTGAGTTTTAAAAAGCATCTTTGATTTAGAACAAATAAGTGATAAGGGGAGCTCATTCCAAGGGGCCACCAATCTCTGTGTAAAGAATGCCTTCCTTCTATTAGTATTATACTTTATGTGCCTAAGCTGGAGAGGGTGACCTCTTGTACCCATAGTGTCATTTTTAAATTGAAGGTTTAATTCATTTAGTAGGTATTCATCCCCCATTATATCATAACACAGCAATAAATCTCCTCTAACCCTTCTTGTCTGAAGGGGCATAAGTTTTAAGTAATCCAAGCACCTTTCATAGGGGAGATTTTTCAAGTTATGTATCATTTTGGTGGCCTACCTTTGAACCCTTTCAATATGATTTACTGCTCCCTTGGTTATGGGTCCCCACACTGGGGCCCCATAGTCCAGGATTGGTCTGACATATGCCCTATATAGGGGCATAATCACTTCCTTACTTCGACTCCTGACATTTCTCCTGATGTTGTGTAATACCTGTTTAGCTTTTACAATCTGTTTATTTATATGTGAATAGACAGTCAATTTATGGTCTATAAGAATTCCCAAATCTTTCTCTTCAATCGAGTTTCGTAGCACCTTACCGTTCATATAATAATTCTGCATACCATTATGATTCCCCAAATGTATCACACAACACTTGTCCACATTAAACGTCATACCCCTAAATGTTACCCAGTCATATATACTATTTAAATCAGCCTGTAGATCTCTAGCTCCTTCTGGGTCTGTTACTATTGTAGCAATCTTAGTGTCAACTGCATACTTACTAATCCAGCCAGAGGTCTCCCTACCCATAGAGGACATAAAAATCCTGAATAGCACTGGGCCCAGGACCGACCCCTGCGGGACCCCACTAGTGACCTCCACCCTATTCGAGTAATATCCATGTAAGCACAGCCTCTGGGTCCTCCCCTCCAACCAGGCTGCGATCCAAAGCACCAAAGCACTCTGTGGTCCACATCCATTTCAACGAGACACTGGAGGATCTGATAGTGGGGCACCTTATCAAAAGCCTTTGCCAGATCCAAATAAACACAATCCACATCCTGCCTCCTATCCAGCGCCTCTAAAATCTTCTCAAAGAAACAAAGCAGGTTTGTCACACGCCTCCCACAATGAAACCATGCTGTTCTCTATCCTCCTGACCTGTTCTATTTAGGTGAGTGTTAATGCTATCCTTCAAAATGGATTCCATTAGTTTACCAGGGACTGAAGTAAGACTAATGGGTCTATAATTCGTACAGTCTGCCCTGTTTCCCTTCTTATGTATAGGTACCACATTCGCCTACAACCAATCCCCTGGCACAGTCCCGCTGTTGAGGGATTCATTAAATGGTATAGCCAAAAGTATTGCCACACTGTGGGACAATAGTTTAAGCATTTTATTTGAAATATTATCTGGGCCTGCAGAGTAAGTGCTTTTTAAGGTCTGAATTTTTTCCAGAATTACATTTTCAGTTATTCGTATCGGTCTCTCATCATTTACTTTAATATTAAATTTATTTTGTTGTTTGCCGGAGAACACTGTACCGAAATAATCATTAAACATATTTGCAACATTCAGTGGATCTGAGATAATTTCATTACCTTTCTTTTTTTTATAGATCCAGAAGCAAATGATTTGATACCTTTTAATGGACCAACATAGATGTAACAAGAACAAAGTGCTCTAGCTTTCGGACCAACCAGTCCTTCTTCAGAAGCTTTTTTTTTATAGAGCACACATTATGACTAGATTTTCTCAGGGCATTTATACAACCATAAAATTGTTGCATGTTATCTCTATTGGCTGAGGATGCTAGATTCACTTCCATTCTTTTTTTCCTCACTCTTATAAGCTTCTTAGATTTAGCCTGCACTACTTTATATTTACTCCATATTTGAGGATCCTGTCTGTGATTTTTGTATAGGTTAAATAATTTCTGGGTTTTTTTTGCAAAATCTTTTGAATATCCCTACTTAACCACTTGGGTTTTTTTCCTCTAGTATTATATAGCTTTATATTTTTCAAATGTTTATCACATGCTATGAATAGTTCTTTCTTGAAAACATTCCACATATCTTCCAAGGATTTATCTTTCGGTCTACTATCCCAGCCTATATGCATTAATGCATCATTTATTTTATTTATACCGCATTGCTGAAATTTATATACCTCCATACATCCCTTAGTGATAGGAATATAGTGTGCTAGAGTAAAAGATATCCCACTATGATCACTATTCCCTAATGGTGGGATGGTTACACAAGATGAGATGTTAATTTCCTTAGTGGACAATACCAAATCCAATATACTATTTTCTATTGTGGGGTAACAACATTTTGTGTCATATCCACTTCCAAACATAATTCCAAGAATTCTAAACTAAGAGGGGATCCTGCTTTAAGATCCAGCCAATTTATGTCCCTATAATTTAAGTCTCCCACCACTGTTACCCTCCCTAACTCGCAAGCTATTTTTATTTCTTGGTTCATTTCCCTAGAGGTCTCTATAGAAAGTGCAAGGGGCCTATAGCATACCCCTACAAGGATGGGTGCACTATCACCTGTTTCCACCCTAATCCAAATAGTCTCTGGCCCTGTCCCCATATCTTTTTTTATTTTATCAGAGATATTAGTAGACTTTAGAGTACTTGATATATATGCAGCTACCCCATCCCTTCTATCCAGGTGATACAGGTCATATCCAGGGATATGTCGCCCATGCTACATCTCCTGTCCACCAAGTCTCAGTAATAAAAGCCATTTGTATTCCTCTTCTTAGTTCAACCTGCAGCTCATCCATCTTATTATTCAGACTTCTAGCATTTGTGAGCAAGCAGTGTACATCACTTTTTTAATTTAGGCTTAGAGTTTGCTAGGGGCCTACATTCAGTTAGGACTTGCTTGGATAAGTCCGGCAGGTACCCTCCCCCTTCCGTATCTAGGTTAAATTTTGCTGTGTGGAAATTTTTATTGCAGTAGCTAATGTACGGGTTCCGAGCGAGTTGAGATGTAGCCCATCCTTCTTATACATTTGTTCATTATCATAAAAAGAGTCCCATATATCAATAAAGTGGACACCTCTGTTTTTACAGCCATTTATTAATCTAACATTTATCCTCTGTATGGTAAGATTTTTTTCAGGATTACAACCATACAGGGGGAGAATACCTGAAACGATAGATGTCTGCCCTTTCTCTTGTATTAAATCCACACATGCGAGTAGTTCCATAACAATGTCCTTCTCATGATCCCTTCCCACATTATTACTACCCACATGTAACACCACAGTTTGTGTTTGGTATCTGATGTAGTAATTTTGGTAGTCGACTCTTGATGTCACTTATCCTTGCACCAGGGAGACAATTTACAATAGTATAGCCTTTATTTCCCCTTGCGACACTTGTATCTGTCTTTCGCAGTATAGAATCTCCTATAACCACAACTTGATTACCCTTAGGGATAATCTCAGTGACTGGGTTTGAACTAGTTTCAGAAATGGTGCTTGGGGGGAATATTTATTTTGTTGCAATATGTCAGATGGCCCCATTGCTCTCCTTCTCTTTTTCCCTGGTCCTTTAGTAACCATTGCCCAGCTACTAGAGTCAATGTCTTCAGAAGCGGTAACCCAACCCTCAGTATCTGAACCTCTACTTGTATCTGTAGATACATAACTACAAGGTAATGCAGTTCTGTGTTGGGGGGGGGGGTTTATACCTGGTGAACTACAGGCCTGTGGCGCCTTTCTCCCCAACGCTGCCAGTTGTTGTAACAATACCACGTTCTCCTTACATTTATTACATGAGTAATCTAGCCTTGATACCAAATTACCTACTTTACACATGTTATCATGAATACATTTTATTAATTTCCCCTTCTGACACAAAGTTTCCAGCACTTGAAGTACATCACTCTCCGGGACATCCATTTTTTTTTTTTTTTAATCGTGGCTTGTTCTATACTTTAAACTCTATACTAAACCTAACGTGTAGCTTAGCGTCTCACAAGTCACTACTCGTAGTGTGCAACTAACGTTCTTTAGGGAAATCTCTTACCCGCTTCTTGTGCAGGAATGCTGATGATGGTTCAGTGTGCCCTGTTCCCTTGTCCATGCAAGACACACACTCAGGCGCGTCTCTGTGCGATCTCCGCACTATGAGTACGCACCGCCGCTGACATGTGGACCCAGTCCCGTGGACCAGAAGTGCGCCACCCAGCCCTCTCGAGGTCTCAAAAATACCCCAAGCACTCCTATTTAGAGATTAATTCCCCGTGTTTACAAATATCCACGTCCAATTTACATTTAGTGGTATGTACTGCTGTGTAGCAGAGCAGCCAGCAACAGTGTGACCACCTCAAGTAAACCCCCCTCCTTCTAATGCCTTAATTAGTCAATTTCACTAGTAGAAATATTGCAAATATCAAAGAAACAATCAAGATGCTGACGCAAATTGTCCTGATGGGAGCTGTAGTATCATCCACTGGTCTTAGCAACCCATAGGCAACAAAAAGCACCCACACTTGAAAGGGACTCCATATAGAAGCGCCGCTCGCTGGCGCAAGTACCTTAAATAGCCCTCGCGGACCAGAAGTACATCACCCGGCCCTTCGAGGTCTCAGAAATACCCCAAGTACACCTATTTAGAGATTAAATCCCCTGGTTTACAAATATCCACGTCCAATTTACATTTAGTGGTATGTACTGCTGTGTAGCAGAGCAGCCAGCAACAGTGTGACCACCTCAAGTAAACCCCCCTCCTTCCAATGCCTCAATTAGTCAATTTCACTCATAGAAATTTTGCAAATATCAAAGAAACAATCAAGATGCTGACGCAAATTGTCCCGATGGGAGCTGCAGTATCATCCACTGGTCTTAGCAACCCACAGGCAACAAAAAGCACCCACACTTGAAAGGGACTCCATATAGAAGCCACTATGATGCTGGTAACAAAAAGAAATGCAGTGAACTAACCACCTAGTTAGCATCTGATTAGTGTCAGGTGCCCCTGTCTTCTGATGAGCAAACGAGATGAACAACTGGCCCGTCTGACGAACAGAACTAGTTCTATGAATATAATATCTAAGAATTCTATGAACGTCCAGGGTGTGCAACAGGGCCTCTCTCCTGTTGGAAAACTCTGGATAATAGACCAGAAGCTGGATGTCCTGGTTCAGCGTCAATTCAGACAACACCTTCAGAAGAAACTTAGGGTTTGTACGCAGTGCCACCCTGTCCCTGTGGAACACAAGATGAGGCTCCTTGCACATGAGGGCCTGGAGCTCAGAAACTCTGTGAGCAGAAGTAATAGCAACTAAAAATAACGCTTTCAAAAAAAAAAAGTGTAGCTCGCACATCGCGGACGGTTCGAAAGGGGTCAGGGTGAGCTTTTCTAAAACAAAAAGAAGATCCCAAGGAGGGACAGTGTCCCTTCTCGGGGGTCTGATGTGAGAACACCTCTCAAGAAGATCTTGCATACATCTAGCTGTGCCAGAGTCCTCCCCCTCAAGGGTGCATGGTATGCAGACAAGGCGTAAAGGTGCACCTTAACAGATGAGCAGCTAAGACCCAAATCCAAAAGGTGGAGAAGGTATTCCAGCACGTACTTGACCGGACAATCTAGGGATCTAGGGAACGTGCTGTCACCCATAGGCAAAAATGCTTCCACTTCATGGCGTAGGTCGCCCTGGTGGAAGATTTCCTCATTGCCACTAAAATCTCTGCCACTGTGTTGACACTCCCAGCCTCTCTTCTGCTAGGACTGTAGAAGCCAGGCATGCAAATGAAGAGACCATACAGCAGGATAGACGAGTGTCCCCTGCTCCTGGGAGAGCAAGTGAGTGGAGTGGGGAAACTGCACGAGGGGTTTTGTGGCCAGTTGCTGCAGCAGTGGATACCAGACCTGCCGAGGGCAAAGAAGAGCTACCAGAATCATTCTGGCCTCCTCTGTCTGCAACTTGAGCAGAACTCTCTGAAGAAGAGGAAAGGGAGGGAAGGCGCACAGAAACCTCCCTGTCCAGAAGAGGGACAATGCGTCTCATCAGAAAACACCAGGGTCTGGATCTAGCAAGCAAAAATGTGGCAGTTTGGCATTGCACGGGAACGCAAAGAGGTCCAACTCTGGACAGCCCCATCTGTCAAAGAGGTTGTTTGCCACCTCCTAAAGCAATTATCACTCGTGGTTCAGAGAACGAGAGTGACTTAAACTGTCGGAGAGAACATTCTGACTTCCTGACACATGAACTGCCATGAGGTGCAGATTGTGTTCTACTGCCCAGTCCCAAACTCTCATTGCTTCTCTGCAGAGGGGGGTATGACTGAATGCCCCCTTGCTTTTTTAGATAAAAGACTACCGGGGTATTGTCTGACTGTACCAAGAGTGGACCCCGGGACAGCTGATCCTGAAAGGCTTGAAGGACATATAGAATGGCTTTCATCTCCAGCACGCTGATATGTAGAGACTGTTCTGTGACAGTCCAAGATCCTCGGCGCCCCAGTCAAGACCTGAAGCATTTGTCGTGAGGACCTGCGACGGGCTCCGTCTCTGGAAGGGAACTCCCAGCTCGAGGTGAACTAGATTTAGCCACCACTTAAGGGAGCGATGGACCACCTCTGAGATTCGAACAGGGTGGCCCAAATTGTCCGAGCCCTGGTCCTATTGAACTCTGAGGTGACACTGGAGAGTCCTCATGTTCAATCTCGAAAGGGGGACTATGGCTATGGAGACTGCCATATGCCCTAGTAACTGCAGGACTACCCTCACTGAGACTTGGTCTGATGTTTGAACCCTGCAGGCCAGGTCCATCAGCCGAACTGCTCTGTCCGACAGCAGAAAAGCTTTTCCCTGACTGGTGTCGAGGACTGCCCCAATATACTGAAGCCATTGGGAGGGCCAGGGTTGCGACTTCGGCCAATTTAAGGTGATGCCCAGAGAATGAAACAACTTCAGCATCTCCCTCAGGGCGTCGGTTAGCTGGTCTTCTGGCTGTGCCGAAATGAGCCAGTCATCGAGGAAGGGGTTGACAAAGTGGCCTTTTCTCCTCAAGAGTGCAGCTACCGCCACCAGATACTTGGTGAAGACCCTGGGCACCAACAAGAGGCCAAAGGGCAGAAACCTGAATTGATAGTGCTGATCCAGAAAGAGGAAGCGCAGAAACTTCCTGTGAGAGGGTAGGATCTTTATGTGCATGTATGCGTCCTGCATGTCTAGGGAGCATAGCCAGTCTCCTCGATGGATAAGGGACAGAAGGCTTGCCAGGGTCACCATTCAGAACTTCCTGTACTGGATGAACTGGTTGAGCTTACTGAGCTCCAGTATGGGATGAAAGTCTCCTGTTTTCTTGGGAACCAGGAAAAATTGGGAGTAGACGCCTTTGCCCTGCTGGGTAGGTGGAACCAACTGAATAGCCCTCTTCTGAAGGGTCTGAATCTCTTCTTTCAGAAGAAGGGCATGACTGGGTGAACAGTGGGAGGGAACGGGTGGATTGTCTGGGGGAACTCAGAAACTCCAGGGAGTGACCCCTCTGGATGGTTTATAGAACCCACTGGTCTGATGTAATACTGGCCCACTCTGAGAGGCAGAGGGAGAATCTCCTTCCTACAGTCTCCCCTGCAAACACTGACGACTGGGGAGGGGCGGCTGGGAGGCATGCTGCGTTTGAAGGGTTGGACACGGGAGTTCGGGGTGCCTTGGGGTGCTTAGGTCCCTGGGCACCTGAAGGGACGGGGTGGCAGTGCCTTTTGAATCCCTTGCCATGAGGCTGACATTTTCCTTGCTGCCCTTGGTTCCTGCAAAAAGGGCGTTGACGGGCAGCCTGCAGGCTCCGATTTGTACATTTTATGAACATCAGCTACCACTTTTCCTGAATCCTGTAGGCCCCTAATGACTTTTTCTACATCTTGGCCGAAAAGAACTGGGCCCTGAAACAGGGCGTCCAAGATGGCGTCTTGGAGGTCCTGGCGAAAGCCAGACACCCGTAGCCAGGTGTGCCTCCTCAGGCAAACTCCTGAGGCTGCCGCTCTGGCTGCCATGTTGGCGGAATCATAGGAGCAGTGGAGGATGTGCTTGTCAACATCCATGCCAGACTGAATGTAAGCCAACAGATCATTCTAGCCATCTGAGTCTGGCTGGGCCTTACCGAGCTCCATTATTTTCTCCCACATGGATTTCGGATAGGTGACCATGTGGGCCAGAAAGTTTAGGGAATGGATGGTCCCCATGGCGGTTGAGTAGACCTTCTTGCCCCAGTGGTCCAATTTCTTGGATTCCGGATCCAGGGGCTGGGTGCTTAACTGTTTAGGGCGGCTAGCCCAACCATGGGCTGCAGCGAGCACCACTGAATCCGACTTGGGGTTCTCCCCCAGAAAGGGCTCCTCTTTAGGGGACCTGTACAACCTGTCTGCTTTCCTGGCCACTGCAGACATGGATGACTGTCTCTGCCATGTAAGCCTGGTAATGTCCTGGAAGGGCTGTAGCGGGGCAGAATAACAAGTGGCTTAGGATCCTTTGAACCCAGAAATTTGGCTAAACGTCTCCTTTCCGGGTCCAACTCTTCCGTGTCCCATTCGTAGATTGTCTGGATCTGCTGCATTATATCCAGAAAGGAGGGGTCATCCGGGGGGTGACCTGGGCGAGTCCCTTGGGCCAGGGGATACAGGGGGAAAGTCGTCACCATAAGAGGATTCTGAAGATGAATCCCCTGCATCCTCTCCTGAGGACGAAGGCGGAAGCCCACTCGAGGACGGAACAGAAGACGGATGACGTTTCCTTTTGCCCTTTGGACTGTGCGGTGGGCAGTTACCATTATCGGGTGCCTTGTCGTCTGGAACTGGAGGAGGCGCCACTGGGGGTTCCTTGGGGGAGGCTCCGGTGGCCTGTATAGTAGATCGTCTTTGACAGTATTCCACCATGTGGTGAACAAGGCCCTGAAGTCTGCCAAAGGGACGACCGGTGGGGCGGGCGTCTGGTATGAAGGGCTGGGAAGCTGGCTCTTTAGGACCTTCTGGGGCCAGCGTTCGAACAGGGGAGTTCCCTTTCGCTGTGTCACGTTGTGGGTCTAGCTAAGTATCCACAGCAGACCTGTCGTCCGACCCAGTATCTGGCATAGGCTGATTGCCCTCGGGCGACTGAGCTCTCGAAAGAGGAGCAGGCGTCCGGTTGTCGGCTGACGATTGCCTCCTGTCAGGCGTTGGGACCTGGGTTTCAGGTAAAGGCACCTGGCTTGCAGGGCATTCATCATTTGCCTGCGACCGACACTTAGTGGGGAGTGGAGGCGTCTGATGACAGACGGTCTCCTGTCACCTGGTGGAGTCATCCGAACACCTGTGTTTGTTGGATGAGCCACTGGTCTTATGGCCTGCCTGAAGGCGACTGTCCCTCATGGGTTGACCCACATGAGGCCTTGTGGGGTCGGTGGGCCAGGGGGAGCTGAGCAGATGAGTGCCTGGATGAAGAAGATGGCTCCCTGGGCTTTTTGTGAGAGGAGGAGGGTGTCTTCTTCATGCTAGTCCCAGCAGAAGTCAGAGGGAGTGACCCCGAACTCCCGCCAGAGGCTGAGGAGGAGGAGGGAAGCTTTTTGAGGAGATTTTGGGAGGGATTCTGACCTGGCCCTATCCTTTTCCCGATGGTGGTGGTGTTTCCCTCCCGACGACTTCTCTCTGGGGGGAGACTCCTTGGCAGGAGACGATGAGTTGCATCCCCAAGAGGATTTCTGCATGGCTGCCACCTTTATCTCCAGCAGATAGGCTTTCAAAGTGTTGGCTCTTCTGATCCTGGTTTTGTTGTTGAACTTCTGGCAGTATAGGCAATCGTCTGGCCGGTGGTCTGGGCCCAGGCAGATCAGGCAGGCCGTGTGGCTTTCTTTGACTAGGATCTGCTTCCCGCACTTGCACTTGGACTTGCACCGCAGTGGAGAGGGCGAAGACATGCAAAAAATTTCGATGGAAGTAGAAGAAAAAAGTATTTTGCCTGAAAAGGACAAAAGCGCAGTCAACTGCTAAGACGAGGCATCCATGGAGCCGAACTAAGCAGGTCAACGACGGGAAAAGAACTGGGATGGTGCCCCGACACAGACTGCTAGCTAGAAGATTTTTTCGTGCGGTCCTAACGCCTGGCGGCCTTAGTCCTACTGGTCCGACTTCACCAAAGTACAACTCTGGTTTAGTTCTCATCAAATCTTTCTAAATGCCAAGAAGACAGCCTCCATGTCCTTTGGCACAAGTCAGAGACTCGCTAGGCTAAGTCACCTCCCACCTTTCATACTCTTGATGGGACTGCTCTTGAAAGCTCCTCCTCTTTCAGGTATCTCGGCATCTGGCTGGACAGACACCTTGACTTCTCTGTACACATTGATACCGTTCTGAAAAAGCTAAGGCCTAAGCTTGGGGCCCTTTGCAGAAACCATAGCTACATCCTTTCGCCCGCCAGTACAGGCTGTACAGAAGATGATCATGCCCATTTTCAACTACTGCAACATAGTCTACGATGCTGCCCCACAGTCCCACCTATCCAGACTGGACTCTCTCTTCCATACCTTCTGTCATTTTGCTCTTGATGCCCCTTCCCACACCCATCATTGTGACCTCTACCGCTCTCTCAAACTCCTTCCCCTACACTCCCGGCATGCGCTATATGGTGCTAAGTTCATCTCTAAATTCTGGCTTGGATCTCTCCCCTCATATATCTCCTCCTCTCTTGGCACCCCTACCCACTCCCTCTATTCCCTGAGATCCCAAGCTGACACTTGTACTCTCTCAGTCCCCTGCAGAACCATTTCTCTGGACAAAAAGCCTTCTCCTACCACTTGCCTAAAATGTGAATACACTCCCTCCTCAAATCCACCACTCCTCCTCCCTATACTCCCTTACCTCTGCTCTGCACAATTATCTTACACCTACCTCCACCTGCTTCTGACCCCCTCCTTGCATACCCGTCACCCTCTCACTTTTGTCTCCTCTTGGCTCTCTTCTCTCACCCCCACCCTACCTGCACTTATACTACCCTTATAGACTAGCTCTAAAAAAGGGTGACTGGACCCTATGTGTTCACCCTTCTGTATCTGCATCATTAGTGTTCTGCCTGTAATATATGCATTGTCAACCTTGCATCCTATGCTTGGTCTCTGTACTGATACTATGTGAATGCTGCTCCTTTGAACTGGCATCACAGTAACTGTTGCAACAGCCTATATTGTACTCATTTGCCATGAACCTGTTTTGCAACTGTATGTATGTATTCACCATCTGTTATGTATGTATCTGAACTCGCACTCTGTACATCCCTCTCCCCATTCCCCCAGGATGTACCGTGAGACCAGCATTAAGTTGCTCAGTGCATCTTTCCTGGTGAAACAATTCAATAAATAAATAAATAATATCTGCTGCAAGAGCTCCCCCTCAAAGAGAGATCTGGTAAGACCCCCACCCCTTGAGTACCATGTCCCGTTCTGGAGACCAAAGGCCTGATTCACAAACAGGGATGCAGGGCTAGCATCAAGCCCTGCGTCAAACCCATTTGTTGGTGCAGCTGCACCAAACACTCCGCTGGAAAATGTGCCCGATTCAAGAAGATTGGGTGCATTTGCTATACCTTTCCCAATTTACGGCAGCCTGCGACAAATATCTGGTGCAAGCCCCATAAAAAGGGTACCCAAGACTGCCACAAGTTAGACCAGAAAAAGCTGGTCTAGCTTGTGGCAACTGGCACATGGGATCGGGAATCTGGATCGCCAGCCGGAGAATGCCGCAAGCCTCGTCTGCCATATGTTTGGCACTCCCAGGGCTTGCAGCAATCCCCAGAAATGTTGTGACTCGACCCCCACATCTAAGGAAGGACATAAACAGAATGATGGTGGTGCAGAGCAGGGCTACCAAAATGATGCAGGGTTTGCATCAAAAGCCCTAGACGGAAAGACTAAAGGAGCTAAATATGTACACCCTGGAGGAGAGGAGGGAGAGTTGGGATATGACAGAAACCTTTAAATACCTCATGTGGATTAATAAGGTACAGGAGGGGTATCTTTCAGAGAAAACAGGTGCTCTAGAACAGGGGGACATACTATGAAGCTAGGAGGAGTAAAAATTGCGCGCGCTCGAGTGGGGAAAAAACAAATCAATAATTTTAGCGTAAAAGCTTTAAAAACCACCAATTAATAATAAAAACTAACAAATTAAATAAAAACGACACAATTTATCGTGCACGCGGGTGAAATTTTACTTCAGAAAAACCACTGAAGCAGGAAAAACACGAAAAAATCCCACAACTGCATGGAACCCAGTGCAAATGCGGTAAAAACAGATAAAATGAAGAAAATATACAAAATACTTTAAAAGCAGCACTCAAAAAGAAAGAAAATGGCACAGGAAGATCTCTGAAGAGGAGAGCCCGGGTCAGTGTTGCCAGTTCAGCGGAGAAAAAGTTCTGAGGTCCCTCAGGCTGACTGCAGGCAGCACTCTACTCTAACTGTATCCTGATTGGCCAATGCCTCTCTCATTTGCACTGATTCCTCCTCTCCGGGGCAGCTGAACCCAGCTGGCATACTGCGTCTGTCAATAGATGCTAAAGAATTCCTGGGGGAGTAAATTCGGGAGGGATGTGAGAAAGTACTTCTTCACAGAAAGGGTGGTGGATACTTGGAACAGACTTCCAGTGGAGGTAGTGGGAATGAAAACAATGGTGGGGGCCAAAAACACCTGAGAAAGGCAGAAGAGAATTGTAGGGGTATGGAAGAGGGGCAGAGATTACACCGTAGATCCAGTAGAGTCTGCAGCAAAAAAATGAAGGGTTAAAAAAGGGCAGACTGGGTGGGCCCAGCAGCCCTTATCTGCCATCACATTCTATGTTTCTATGCTTCTAGCCCATGATTGGTAGTCAGCTCTTCAAGCGACTCTTGGTTGAAGGTGTGAGTCCTGGTGAAAACCATAGAAGACTCACCTTCGGACACATCAGAGGATTGTTCAAAAATGGCCCTCAACCGTTTGTCAATGTGGACAACCCTAATATCCCAGGACTGGGTGATCGCTACCAAGAGTCAGCCAAGCAAACATCATCAACCTTCTTGGTGTTCTGGGCCAGGCATCATCTACAGAGCCACCCGGCTTGTTGTCACTAAGAATGGTGACAAACAATGGAAATTACATACCTACCATAATTCTTGATCTTCTTGGACGAAGTCTCCACCACTCATTCACACTAATGGGAGTACGTCGGAGGCGCTAGGACTCAGTGGGAGCAAACTTTTTCAGGAGGGCCGGCACCTGAGCTGGAGCCGCGAGGAAGTGGAACCGTGAACCAGGCGCGTGCAGTATAGACCATCTCGGAGTCGACCCTCCAACCACCTCAGTACCTTTTTTCCGAGGAGGTGCAGCATAACTAACCTACAGAGGACTAACCTAAAAAACGGACATAAGATAGTCTGAATAACCCGTGTAAGAAGGATCAACAACAAAGTCTTCACAGCTCAGCCATTGAGGGAGTGAAGACCAGAAACAGAGAAGTGAGTTTGGGGGATGGTGGGCGGGCGTGTGAATGAGTGGTGGAGACTTCATCCAAGAAGATCAAGAATTACGGTACGTACGTAATTTCCATATCTTCCTGGACATAACGTCTTTAACACTCATTCACACTAATGGGAGAGTACCCAGCTAAATTATCCCCCGAGATGGGCGGCAGGAGAGAAAGGAGCTCACTTGCTTAGGACAGAAGTCCGTTGAGAATTGTCCTGCCAAAAGACTGATGTCGTCTGGCATGGACATCCAAGGCGCAGTGCTTAACAAATCTATGCACAGAGGTCCAGGTAGCTGCACTGCAAATATCTGCAATGGGCCCATTATGGATTTCCGCCAGAGATGCCGTAACTGCTCTGGTAGAGTGAGCGTACACTCTGCCTTACAGCTTGACCTGTACCATAGAATAGCAGTGGCGAAGGCATGCCACCAGCCACGCTGAAATGCACCTGATAGCAACAGTTTGACCCAGCCGGGTCATGCTGAAGGAAACAAACAGTTATTGAGCCTTGAGAATTTCCCTCGTTCTATCTAGATAGAACCGCAATGCTCTCTTTACGTCCAGTGAATGAAGGGTATGCTCCCCTTCATTCTGGAAGTTTGCAAAGTAGGTAGGAAGGACTAAAGGTTGATTCAGATGGAATTCTGAGACAATCTTAGGCAGGAACTTAGAATGGGTCCAAAGAACTACTTTTTCCTTGTGAAATAGAGTATACTGTGGGGTCTGTGACCAGGGCATGTATTTCAGAAACTCTATGAGCAGAAGTAATGGCCACCAGGAAGGCCGTTTCCCAAGTGAGGAATTTCAACTCGCAAGTAGCTGGAGGCTCGAAAGGTTTACGAGTGAGCATGTCTAGCACAAGGTTAATGTCCCAGGCTGCAACTGGACGTCTAATAAGAGGTCTAGCATGCAGAATACCTTTAAGAAACGTCTTAACTATGGGCAGCTGAGCCAGTGACATGGAAAATACCAGCTCATGATATGCCGAAATGGCACAAAGATGAACTTTGACTATGGAGTATTATAGACCTGTATTTGAGAGGTCTAAGAGGTATGCCAAGACTTTATTCGGTGGGCAGGAAAAGAGATTCCAAGAGGATTTTGCACACCAGATAGAGAAACGCTTCCATTTAGCTGTGTACGTTTTTCTGGTGGCCGGCTTGCCGCGGCCAAAACAATATCTGAAACTCTACGAGAAGAAAAAATTACTCGCCTTAGTAATTATGTTTCTTCTAACGGAGTCTTGCTGTATTCTGACTATTGCAGTTAGCTCCAGCCTTTAAACTGCCCCGGAGAACAAAGGGTTAACTTTTTATGCAGTGCATAGAATGCTGAGCTCGAGCTCGGTTGGAGTCTCTGTCTGCAGCCCTTTGAAATCCAACCGTCACATTCTTACGAGCAAAAAACTCACTAACTACCCTATGTGGAAATTGTAACATTTTTACTAGCCAACTGGCAACAAGAGTTTTGAATTCCCAAGGAAGACTCAAGTCAGGAAACCAAAAACCAATACAAATAAGAATAACGATAAAACAAACACCCAAGCAAAAAGAGGAGGGTATAAAAGATGCACCACTAAGGTGCAGCACTGCACCTGCCCACCCACTTCCCAAAAACAGGTTCTGAGAGGGGAGGCAGGGAGGGAAGTCAGAATACAGCAAGACTCCATTAGAAGAAACATAATTACTAAGGTGAGTAATTTTTTTCTTCAAACAACATGAAGTCTTGCTGTATTCTGACTACTGCAGACTACCAAGCAGTACCTCCATGGAGGAGGGACAGAACCTACTTTGGGAATAGGCTCTGAAGTACTGCTGTGCCAAACCGAGCATCACTCCTAGCCTGGATGTCCAGAGAGTAATGTTTGGTAAAGGTATGGGCTGTTTTCCAGGTGGCTGCTTGACAAATTTCTAAGAGAGGATATCCCTGGCAGCAGCCAGGGAAGCAGCTGTACCTCTGGTGGAGTGAGCCCTCGGGCCTGAGGGTGGAATCTTTCCTAGTTTCTCATAGTAGAATTGCATACAAGACACAATCCACCTGGCAATAGTTCTCTTAGTGGCAGGTTTGCCCTTTCCCACTTCTCCATAAGTGAGGAACAACTGGAGGGAATCAAACCTGTGACCCTTGGTACGCTCTATGAGGTAGCTAAGGACCCTTTTAACATCTAAACTGTGTAGCCTCCTCTCTCCTGAAGAAGAATGATCAGTGAAGAAGACAGGAAGAGACAGACTGATTCAAGTGGAAATCTGGAACCACTTTGGGCAAGAACCTTCTATTGGTTCTAAGGACCACTTCATCCCTATGAAAGAAGATAAAATCAGGTTCCAATGACAGGGCTTGCAATTCACTGATACGTCTGGCAGAGGTAATGGCTACTAAAATCACAGTTTTCCAAGTCAAGTACTTAAGCTCTGCTGAGGACAAAGGTTCAAAGGGAGGTTGCATAAGTTGAGCAATGCAAACATTTAAGTCCCAGGCAGGGGCAGGGTCTCTAAAGGGAGGATTGGTATGAAGCAATCCCTTAAAAAGTTTACAGAACACAGGATGAGATGATAGTGAGGAAGACTTCCCCACTGACAGAAAAGCAGAAACAGCTGACAAGTACACCTTGAGAGTAGCTGGTCTAAGGCCTAAGCCATTCAAATGGACCATATAATCCAGAACTGTGGGCAATTCAGCAGTGTCTGGGGAAATATGTTGCTTGGACACCAAATGCTGAATCTCTTCCATTTGGAGACGTAAGTCTTTCTAGTGGCAGGCATTCGAGAGACTTTGAGAATATCCAGAACCCCCTGGGACAGATGCAAATCTGAATACTCTAGCTCTTCAAGAGCCATGCCTTGAGATTGAGGGACCGAAGATTGGGGTACCAAATCCTCCCCTCAGAAGAGGTTAACAGGTTGTAATTCCCGGGAAGAGACAGGGGAAGATGGACTGCTAGGGACAGCAACAGGGGGTACCAAGGCTGTCTGACCCAGTCCAGAGCAATCAGAATCACTTTGCAAGGTTGTGACCTTATCTTGACTAAAACTTTGAACAGTAGAGGAAAAGGAGGGAAGGCATACAGAAATTTCCCTTCCCAGTTCAGAATCAGAGCATCCAGAGGGACTGAACCCAAGACTGGGGGTCTGCAACAAAACAGAGCAGGGTTTTAAATAATTGATTAGCAGTTTTTTTCTTGGGACGATACTAACTGTACAGAAAGTATTTATATAGATTTTCTAGACGTGCTGCATTTGTTAAACACAGTGAGGCAAGAGCTATACATTTTCACAAAGATTTAGCACTTTTATGAGCAAAACGCTAATCAATTTTTAGAGTTAAATAAAACCCTGCAGAGGAAGTTGGTGATTGTCTGGGGCTGCAAAGAGATCTATCTCTGGAGTGCCCCACCTTGAAAAAATCACTTTCAACACCAGAGGGTCCAAGGACCATTTGTGACGGCACTGTGAGATCCTGCTCAGTGCATCTGCTAGCACATTGTCCTTCCCTGGAGGGTGGACTGCTATCAGAGAGGTTTGCAGGAAATAAGCCAGGGACCACAACTTCATGGCTTCTGTGCACAAGGCTGTTGACCGAGTGCCTCCCTGCCTGTTGATGTACCACATGGTGGTGGTGTTGTCTGTTCTGACCTGAACCACCTTGTTCTGCACTGCCCGAGAGAAAGCTTGCAGGGCCAGAAAAACTGCCCTGAGTTCTAGGAGAGTGATATGGAGAAGGGATTCCTGAGGGGACCACAGTCCCTGGGCAGTGAGGGCCCCCAGATGGGCTCCCTAGCCCAGAAGGGAAGCATCCGTGGTGAGGACCACTGAATGAGACTGAGTGACAAATGGGACCCCTTGTCTTAAATTGTCCTGATCCTGCCACCATTGTAGAGCTTGGATCAGAGTCCGAGTCACTGGAATCAGTTTGGTAAGGGGATCCTTCCTTTGGGACCAAAAGGCCCTCAGATGGAACTGAATGTCCCTCATCTGGAATCTTGCCCCTTGAACCACTGCTGTAGAAGCTGCCATGTGGCCCAAGAGCTGAAGGAAATGCCTTGCTGGTCGGGACACCTGAAGGCTGAAGGAAGAAGCCAGTTCTACAAGAACTCTTGCCCTTTCCAGGGGAAGAAAGGCTCTTGCTTTGACAGTATCCAGCTCTGCCCCTATAAAAGTAAGGAGCTGCACTGGCCCGAGAACTGACTTGGGAAGGTTGAGAAGAAATCGCAGAGAAGTAAGCACTTGCTGGGTCACTTGCAGGTCTGACTTGACTTGGTCTGGAGGCTGGCCCACTATGAGCCAGTTGTCCAGATATGGAAAAATAGAAATATTTTGCCTTCTTAGAAAGGCAACAACTACTGCCAGGCACTTTGTGAAAACCCTTGGGGCTGATGTTAGACCAAAGGGCATTGCTTTGAACTGATAATGGCCTGAGGGCAACTCGAACCTGAGGTACTTTCTGTGGGAGCACCTGATGGGAATGTGAAAATAGGCATCTTTGAGGTCCAGGGAGGCTAGACAGTCCCCTGGCCTTAAAGAGGGAAGAATTATTCCCAGAGTTACCATCTTGAACTTTGGTTTTAAAAGATGTTTGTTCAGGTATCTTAGGTCTAGGATGGGTTGCCACTCCTCTGTCTTTTTTGGGGTAAGGAAGTACCTGGAGTACAGACTTTTGCCCCAGTGTAGGGTAGGAACTCTCTCTATGGCTCTTAAGGCCAGAAGAGATGAAACCTCTGCCTCTAGGGCAAGGGTTTCTGAGAGACCTGCAGGTGGAAAAGATCTGGCTCTCATCTTTGGAAATTTTTTGAAGCTGAGAACCAGTCCCTGGCTTACTACTTCTAGGACCCACTTGTCTGAGGTAATAGACATCCAGTTCTGGACAAAGTAGGCCAGCCTGCCTCCTACTGGAATAAGAGAGTCGACCCGGGCAGACCCATCAGGGTGTCTGCTTGGCAGGGGCCTTAGGCTGAGGAGTGGATGCAGCCCTGCTCATCCCCCTTCTGCCTCTCCCTCTGAAGAACCCCATCTGTGAAAAGGGAGAAGAGGCCTGTGCTTGGCAAAAAGGCATACGAAAAGGTCTGCTCCTGCCCATAGACTGCTGCCTTTGAGGAGTTGCCTGCCTCTCCTTGGCCTGAGCACTCCTATAAGTGGTCCTGTACTCGTCCATTTTCTTCATGTAATTCTCTGTCTGCTCCCCAAACAGAGAATTACCCACTACAGGAAAATACATGGCCTTAGCCTGGGTGTCCAGTGAGAGGCTAATACATCTGAGCCAAGCCATTCTCCAAAGAGCCACAGAGGTAGCCATGACTCTTGATGACACATCACTGGAGTCCAAAGCAGCATGAAATTGTACTTTTGATGCCTCAATCCCACCTGCAGCCACCTCCTCCAGCTCCTTGGCTAGCTGGGGAAAGGCCTGTTTAGCCAGTGCCAGTACAGTGTCCCACCTGGACTTCTGGAACCTGGCTGTATAGGCCATATAGTTCGCCTGCCTGAGTCCCAAGGAAGATGCCATGTATTGCTTTTTTGCCATGGCATCAGTCTTCCTGGAGTCTTTGTCTGGGGGGTGTGAAGCCAAGGGAATATTTGCCTTGTCACAGGCAGCAGCCTGCACTACCCCAAGTTGGCTGCATTGTTGGTATAAAAACTCCGTATCTGAGCCTGATAGTGTGTACCTCTTGTCCATCCTTCTGTCAACAGGCGGTACAGTATTGGGAGACTAGGATTTTGAGTGTCTGTTTCCCAAAGGATTCGTGGAGGGGAATAAACAGTCTCCTGGACTCTGGGATGTCCATCATTTCCACAAAATCAGGCTCCTCTTGATCCTCCATGGCCTCCTCCATAGGAAGCTAGAGGGTTTCAGCCACCTTTCTGTAAAACAGAAAGTGGGGAAGGGACTCAGAAAGCCTAGGAGGGGAAACACCAGAAGGTCTGTCTGGGGAGATGTCCGGTTCCACAGGTACATCCAAACTTTCACCATCATCACCATCATCTTCGAACTCCCCCTCCTCCTCAAATTCCGTTTCATAAAAATCTTCAGGGGTATAATCTTGAACCGGGGGAACCGACTGAACTGAACCCCTGCCAAATGGTGCCGGATAAGTCGGAACCCGGCGAAGCGATTCCACAATCCGAATCACTCTGGCTATTTCTTCGGCTGTCGGAACATGAACCTCTGGATCTGAACCAGTCGATTTCTGTTTGCGTTTCCTTTTTGTAGGAACCGACCCCTCAGGATCGGCTCTCCTCTTGCCCAAAGAAGTATCGCCCTGGTCAGAGGGCACTCCTTCTGGTTCGGTCGGAACCAAACCGGGCTGGCCATCCGGGTCAGCGGACTTCTCGGCCTCCTTTTCCCTCACTCTACCTAATCTCTTTTCAAGGGTAGATTTAGGAAAATTTTTACAAATTTGGCAGTCTGTATCGAGGTGTTCAAACCCCAGACAGTAAACACAGGTGGTGTAGGTATCGGCCTTAGCAAAGACCTCCCCACACTCACTGCAGTGTTGAAACTCAGTGGGCCCGGTTTTCTTTTTGGGTTTCTCAGACATGGCCAACCTAACCAAACTTACCCTTTTTATGGCAACCATCAGGCAAGACTCCCTTATCGGTTCCTAACCGTGTCACGGGTGTTGGAAAAAAATATTCAAAACACGTTTTTTTTTAGAACCGATAAGGACCGGTAACCACACTCTAAGTAAAAGAACAGAAATTCACTAAAAGTGATAGGTTCAGCCGAACCGATCAAACAAACTTACAATTTCCACACATAATTTAGGAAAACCTATCTAGTACTCATGGTACCGCAGACAGAGGCTGAACTGACTAAGCAGAACAAATTCGGTTTAAAACCGACAACTTTACCGACACTTTAACCGACTTTTCGAACCGAGCTGAAGGAGAAATCTCCGGAGCGACTGTTTAGTGAGGTGGAGTAAAGAATCTGACGCTTGGATTTCAAAGGGCTGCAGACAGAGACCTCAACTGAGCTCGAGCTCAGCATTCTATGCACTGCATAGAAAGTTAACCCTTTGTTCTCCAGGGCAGTTTAAAGGCTGGAGCTAACTGCAATAGTCAGAATACAGCAAGACTTCATGTTGTTTGAAACATTAAACCTATTCACCTCTATCTCCTCAGGAGTCAAGTGTGAAGGTGAAGCAACCTGAGGTTGGGATTGACCACAGAACTCTATGAGTCAGAAGG
This sequence comes from Neoceratodus forsteri, assembly GCA_016271365.2. Lineage (NCBI taxonomy): Eukaryota > Metazoa > Chordata > Ceratodontiformes > Ceratodontidae > Neoceratodus > Neoceratodus forsteri. Next base: position 1,504,251,742 of record CM057452.1, on the reverse strand, counting down.
TTCATCTGGAGGGAAAACAATTTTGAGGAGGCTTCTGATAGCCTGTTGAGTAGCGGAAACCATATCTACCGAGGCCAGAAGGGGGCAATGAGAATCATTCTGCCCCCCCGGAACTCCAACTTGAGCAGTATCCTCTGAATTAGGGGAAGAGGAGGAAATGCATATAGAAAGCATTTTGTCCACTGCAGCCTGAATGCATCCTGACAAAAACGCCAGGTCCTGGATCTCTGCAGCAGAAGAGAGGCAGTTTTGCGTTGAGTGGGGACGCAAAAAGGTCCAGGTCTGGAGTTCCCCACTCTTTGAAGAGTGACTCAACGATGGTTGAGTCAAGAGACCACTCATGAGCATCTGCCTTCGTTCTGCTGAGACAGTCTGCCAGCTCGTTTTGTACTCCTGGCAGGTAAACCACCTGAATCAGAGCCTTGTGCTCCAGGCACCATTCCCACACTCTCATTGCTTCCCTGCATAATGGATAAGAGTGTGCACCACCCTGTTTGTTGAGGTAATACATCACTTCCTTGTCCTCCATTTGAAGAAGAATGTTCTTGTGACAGAGTATGTCCTTCAAAGCTCGGACTGCATAGAGGACGGCTCTCATTTCCAGGAAGTTTAAGTGAAATTGAGACTCGTCCTGGGTCCACGTACCCTGGGTGTGGAGATCCCGTCAGTGAGCTCCCCAACCCATCAGAGATGCATTCGTGGTAATGGAGAGCTGATGATCCAGAGGGGCGAAGGGATATCCTTCCAGAAGGTTGTCCTCCTGAGACCACCAAGTGAGTGACCTCTTCAGAGGTTCCGTCACCTTGATAAGAAAGAACTGCAGGTGAGTGGTTGGGGACCACTGAGTACTGAGCATCCACTGATATGTTCTCATGTGAAGATGAGCCAAGGGTACAGTGAACACCGAGGATGCCATAAGGCCCAGCATCCGTTGCACTGAGATAGATCGAACCAAATCGTGTTCTCTGATGAATCGGGCCATCTGTAAGATATCGCTCCTTCTGTCTTCTGGAAGAAAAGCTTTCACACAGGAGGTGTCCAGAAGAGTTCCTATGAAAAGGAGCTTCTGGGAGGGCTGAAACTGTGACTTCCTGAGGTTCAGCAGGACTCCCATGGACGTGAGGAAGTCTGAGGCTGTGGCCATGGCCTCCAGAGTCTCTTTCCTGGAGGGACTTGCTAGAAGCCAGTCGTCTAGATAAGGGAATACTTGTATTCCGATTTTCCTGAAATGCGCAGCGAGAACTGCACAACACTTTGTAAAAACTCGAGGTGCTGAGGATAGCCCAAAGGGCAGGCACCTGAATTGATAGTGCTGACCCAATGCCATGAACCTTAGGTATTTGTGGTGGTTTGGGTGTATGAGAATGTGCTGGTAGGCGTCCTGCATGTCCAGGGAGGCTAGTCAATTGTACTGATGAACTAGTGGCAGTAGGGTACCGAGTGACATCATCTTGAACCTTTCTTTGTGTAGGAACTTGTTTAACTTTCTGAGATCCAGAATGGGGCGCATGCCGCCAGTTTTCCTTGGGTCCATAAAGTAATGGGAGTAGAAATCTGTGTTTTGTTGATCCTGCGGAACTACTTGTACTGCCCTGTTGTTCAGAAGGCCTTGTACCTTGGAAGCAAGAAGGTATGACTGTGCCACAGACAGCCTGGGCTGTCATATGGGAGGATGATCCAGAGGGGTTTCCGATAGATTGAGAGAGTACCCCTTGCGGATTATTCTGAGGACCCATTTGTCTGATGTTATAGATTTCCACTGGTTGTAGAACTGAGTCAGACATCCTCCCACTGTCGAGGAGGAGTCACCCTCGGGCAGCTGAGGTGGGACCTGGGCCGGGGACTCAGAAGGTGGCACTGGGTGCTTTTGGACCTTGCGCCTTCTGCTGCATTTTCTTTTGGGCTGAGGGTTCTGGTTTCTATTAAAACCTCCTCTGCCATTGCCCCAAAAGGACTGACGGTTGTGAAACTGACGCTTGTTCCCATCCCCTTGAGAGGAAGTGAGCGGAGGTATGGCTGTCTTAATGGCACACCTAGTCTTCCGTGTGGCCTCTAGTGCTTGCTCCACCTGAGGTCCAAGCAGATACATGCCGTCGAAAGGTAAGGCCATGACTTGCTGTTGGGCATCATTCATGAAGCCCGAAGTATGCAACCAAGAGTGGCGACGGATGCACATGCCAGCCACCGCCGCCCAGGAAGCAGTATCAAAGGCATCCATTGCAGCTTTAACTTGTTGGTTATTGGACTCAGTACCCTTAGTTATGGTTTGAAGTAGCTCTGAGTTAACCTCCAAATCAGGTAGAGCTTCTACCATTGCTTTGAGTGAATGCCAAAGAACATACTCATATTGAGAAAAAATAGCCCTGGTAGCTGGCAATACGCATGCCCAGGGTTGAGGCAGCAAAGACTCTCTTACCCAAGGTGTCTGTCTTGCAAGATTCTTTGTTTATAGGATGGGCTGTAGATTCCTGAGGGAGGACAGCCTTATCATCCTCTGCCAGGACCACTATGGCATCAGCAAAGGCTTGTGAGGCCAAGATGGGGCGATCCTTGAGAGGGGCATATTTCCAATCTATGGACTTGGCCACAGAAGGAATAAGATCCGGATTCTTCCACACCATCTGGGAAAGAGTCTCAAAAGAGGGCTGTACCGGAGGAGTTAAATCCATAGGGATTTCCAGAACATGAAGATATTGGGAGATGCAGGCTCTGTATAACTGCTTGGTGAGGCCGCACCTTGAGTACTGCGTGCAGTTTTGGAGGCCACACTTAAAGAGGGACATTAACCTCCTGGAGAGGGTCCAGAGGAGGGCAACCAAAATGATTTGGGGCTTGGGGGACAGGACCTATGAGGAGAGGCTCGAAGAGCTAAATATGTACACATTGGAAGAGAGAAGGGACCGGGGGGACATGATAGAGGTCTTCAGGTACATGAAGAGGGTAAATAGGGGAGGAACAGTCAGGGTGCTTCGAAGGAAGGAGGAGGGGGCCACTAGAGGGCATGGGTGGAAGCTGAAGGTGGGAAGATTCAGGGGAGAAAGGAGGAGGTGCTACTTCACTGAGAGGGTGGTGGAGCCATGGAATGCGCTGCCTAGGGGGCTGGTGGAGGCAGAGACAGTGGAGGGGTTCAAGAGGGGGTTGGACAGGTACAGGGGAAGGGTTCTGGAAGCAAAATCCAATGCAGCAAGAATATCCGAAATTGGGAAGGGAGAAGCCAGAGAGGGGGGGGCAGCAAGGTCAGCACCCAGGGTGGGGGCTGACCAAACGAGCAGACACAAAAGACTGTTAGGCCTATTCTGCTGGTATTTTAGTATGTTAGTATGATGCAGAAGCTTCCCAGGATCAATTTCTGTGGTCTGGACAGAAAGGGCAGAATTTAAATTCTTGAGCAGAGACTTAAAGGAAAGGTCCTCAACAACAGGCTCTGCAGGAGGATTGATCCCTGCCCCCAAGGCAGAATCAGCAGCAACATCATCACCCAGCTGAAGATCTGGATTGGGCTCAAAATCATCTCCTGACAGTCCTGGGGGGGAACTGTATAGACAGGAACGGAGTGAAAACCAGGAGGAAGAAGAAAAGGAGAAACAATCTGAGTCGAAAACCTCTGGAAACTAGACAGCCCCACACACATCCCCAGAGCCGAAGAAAACTGCGTGGAGAACAAAGAGGGCACAGACACAGAAAACGGCATTGCACCTGGTGCTGACAGGGAGCACAACACTGCACTCTGCGCCGATGTCACTCCCGGCATCAAGGGATAGCGCAGCACCATACGCGCCGACGCCAGCACCGACGCCGAGGATGGCGCCGACAGAGCATGCGGTACCGCAGACGGTGCCGACACCACTCGCAGCTCCATAAAGGACCTCAGCACCAGAGAAGTCTGCACCGCAGACAATGGCACCATTGCAGAAGTCTGAGAACTATAATTTGAAGTTACAGAATGAAAAATGGCAGGATATAAGGGCATCGGTGTAGACCCGTGCACCGCAGCCATGTGAGGGGGATAGACACCGGAGAGCGGAGTTGACAGCACGGAAGAAGGCACCGCGTGACTAGGAAGTCCTAACCGCCCCCCACTCCAAAACCGATAGACCAGAAGGCCCCAGTGACGGACTGGCCGGTTCGGGCAGTCGGGATAACCTCCGAGCCCACTGCTCCATAAGAGCGTCCCAATGGTGACACTGCTCATCGGAAGCCCCTCCAATAGGCAGAGTGGAGCTCCAGTGTTGAAGAGGCTGGCCACCAGAGACAGAAACCAGCAACTCCAACAGAGGCGGAGACCATGCCTGACCCTAATAACTGACCCTCTACACGCAGACGTACCAGAGGGCAACCTCGAGTGATGCCGTTTCTTCTTCAACCTGTGAGCCGAAGAAGAACTCGAGGATGAACAGTGCCGAGAATCTTTTTATGCTTTCCGGGAGACTGCGCATCTCCATGAGCATTGGACTGTCTGTTGTCAGATCCCCCTTCAGGGGAGGGCGGCGGACCAGACCCGGCACAGCTGACTGAACAGCTTTCATATGAAGTTTCCCTACCGTCACCTGCCTCACTCATGGTCGACTCCGTCAATGGAGGGCTGAAGACTTCTCTCTTGTACAAGTAAGAATTTATTAAAATATAATTGGTACTTATCATTGATAAAATACAAAATAATAAACTGAAAACTAAACTCCTAGTTTGAAGTTTGACTCCCAGCAGGTGAGCGACATCATCACTGAAGTACACTCAGCGGCGGGGAAAAAAGGAACTGAGGTGGTTGGAGGGTTGACGTTGAGACAGTCTATACCGCATGCGTCTGGCTCACGGTGCCACTTCCTCGCGGCTCCATCTCAGGCACCGGCCCTCCTGAAAAAGTTTGCTCCTGCTGGGTCCTAGCGCCTCCGGTGTACTCCCATTAGTGTGAATGAGTGGTGGAGACTTTATGTCCAGGAAGATGTACAGTTACGGAAGAACTTACCATAACAGTTGATCTTCAAGAGGAGCTCTTGCAGTAGGTTACACCATTAGTACTGAAGCCAGCAGGCACCAGAACCCCACGGAAAACTTCTAGGTAGCAGTATATAACGGGGGACCGCCCGTGATGTTGGCCCGCCCCCGGCGTCCGCCTATGGTATAAAACGGACAGTCCCCCAGCACCACTTCAGTTCTCACGCCGGAGACCCCGGCAAGAACAGTGAATGGAGAACCGAGGTGTTCCTCTGAAACCGAGGAAACTGTAACTGTGATGGAGAAGCAGTCACCGGGGGATGGAGGGAGGGAAATCAGCATCTGCTGCAAGAGCTCCTCTTGAAGGTCTAATGTTACGGTAAGTTCTTACTTAACTGTACTATCTCACTTTGAGGGGGCTCTTGCAGCAGGCACAGAAGTCCCCGGTTTGGCAAGTGAGGGTTCTGTGTGCTTTGGCTTTTTACTTTTTTTTAGAAAGAACCGGGGAGTCAGCCGGTTCATTAGTTCGTTTTGTGCCCTTTTCGCCCATCTCAGGGGCAGGAGCAGAAGCAGATGTGGGTTCAGCCACAGAATCTTGGGGTATCGGCTGGTCAGAGCCAGAGGGACCCTTAGAAGACTTTTTCTTGAACCTTTCAAGGCATTTTTCTAATGTTTTATCTAGAAATGTTTTATACACTTCACATTCCTCTTTAAGATGTTCAACACCCAAAGATATCACACATAAAGTGTGTTTATCTGCTTTAGCAAATACTTCCCCACACTGGGAACAGTTCTTGAATCTGGGTTCACCGGTTCACTTTTTGGGTTTCTCAGACATGATGTAAAATGTAAGAAAAAAACAACCGCTAAATAACAAAAGCTTTTTTTTTTTTTAAATGATCGTTTCCGGAACCGAAAAGGAACCGATGGAACCGAACCGATGTAGCAGTATAGAACCGGGTCAGCAGTTCTGGTAACCAAGGATATTGGTTATAAAATGTAAAACTAAACAAGTTTTAAATATATAGCTAAGGCTGTTCTTTAATCAGAGAACCGCGATTTTAACAGAAACTAACCCGGTTCCCCCACAGTTATACCAAACCGAGAGGAACCGGGAAAAATAACAAATTTAACCATAAACTAAATTAATAATATAAAACAAATAATAGAGGCAGAAAATGAAAACAAAATATACTTATAAGTAGTATTTGAAGTTTTCTTCATGCAGGAGAAAGTGGATGAACGAGACTCCGAGAGATAGTACAGTTACGTAAGAACTTACCGTAACAGCAGATCTTCAAGAACAGCTCTTGCAGCAGGTTACATCATTAGGACTGAAGTCATCAGGCGTCACGACCCCACGGAAATTTTCTAGCTAGCAGTCTTCAGCGGGGACAGCCTCCGACGTCGGTCCCGGCCCTGACGTCAGGTGTAGTACATAAGGAGGCGGTCCCCCCACAATCCTCAGTTCTCCCGCCGGAGACTCCCAGCCGCTGGATGACATCAGAAGAGGAGACCAAGGATCCGCCACCAGATGGCCAAGACTGTAAAATCGGAACGTGCCATCCCGTAAGATGGGTGTTTGGCTACGACCTACCTCCAAAAGAAGGGGGATGGTGGGCGGGAAGGTACCTGCTGCAAGAGCTGTTCTCGAAGATCTACTGTTACGGTAAGGTCTTACGTAACTGTACTATCTTACTTCGAGATACAGCTCTTGCAGCAGGTTACACCATTAGGACTGATTTCCAAGCAATAGTGGCAATCCTACGCCACAGGGAGGAGGAAAGGTAGAGCTCTCAATACTACTCGAACCTAGGATAGAAGTCCCTGAAGGACGGCTAGGGCGAACCCTGCTCTTCGCCTCGATGCAATGTCCAGACTGTAATGCCTGATAAAGATATGCACAGAGCTCCAAGTAGCTGCAGCGCAAATAGCTGAGGTGGAGATGTTCTTTAACGCCGCAAAAGAAGTGGCCACCCCTCTCGTGGAATGACCCTTGACTGCGCCCGGTAAGGGTTTGTTGCGCTTGTCATAACAGAAAGTGATGCATTGGATGAGCCACCTCGAGAGAGACTGTTTGGAGACAGGAGCTCCTTTCATTCTGAAAGCAAAGGAGACAAAAAGTTGGTCTGCTTTACAAAACTGTTTGGTTCTGGTCAGATAATATCTGAGGCACCGATGCACATCAAGTGTGTGCAGAAGGGCTTCTCCTCGATTAGTGTACCTTGGGAAATACACTGGTAGATCGATATCCTGGTTAAGCGTGAGGGCTGAAACCACCTTAGGCAAAAACTTTAGGTTTGTCCTCAGGGATACCCTGTCCTGGTGGAAAACCAAATAAGGCTCTTTGCACATTAGAGCATGCAATTCCGAGATCCTTCTCGCCGAAGTAACAGCAACTAAGAATAACGTTTTCCAAGAGAGAAAACGTAACTCGCAATCTGCGGCTGGTTCAAAAGGTGGCAGCGTAAGCTACTCCAGGATGAAGGGTAAGTCCCAAGGAGGAATCGGATCCTTGATGGGCGGCCTAAGGTGGAGGACTCCCCTTAAAAAGGTATGAGCAGTGTCCAGCTGGGCCACCGTCCGATGGCCTACGGGGGCATGGTAAGCAGAAATTGCACAAAGGTGCACTTTAATCGAGGAGTAATCCAGTCCGGAATGAAAAAGGGAAAGCACGTAGTCCAGAGCCAGCTTTTCGGGACAGTCTAACGGCGAGAAACCGCGTGCCTGAGCCCACAAACAGAATCTACACCATTTCATGGCATACGTTGTGTGGGTTGCTGGCTTTCTGGAGGCAGAGCACACATCTGCCACTTCTTGCGAGACCCCGTATCACATCATGGCTATGTCTCTAGGAGCCAAGTGTGCAGGTTCGATGAACGTAAGTCTGGATGAACCAATGACCACGCCTCCTGAGACAATAGATGGGAGCTGATTGGCAAAGGAACTGGAGGTTCCTGGGATAGCTGATGCAGAAGAGGGAACCAAATTTGTCCACGCCAGAAAGGCGCAATCAAAATGAGTGTCGCTTGCTCCCTGCGAAGTTTTAAGAGAACTGTCTGGATCAACGGGAAAGGAGGGAAGGCATAGAGGAATCTGCCCGCCCAGGAGAGGGACAACGCGTCTCACCAGAAAACACCAGGCCCTGGATCTAGCGAGCAAAAATTGGGCAGTTTTGCGTTGGATGGGGACGCGAAAAGGTCTAACTCTGGAGTGCCCCATCTGTGAAACAGATCCTTTGCCACCTCCTGTAGAAGTTCCCACTCGTGGACTCTGGCCTGAGAGCGACTCAGACCGTCTGCGACGATGTTGTCCACTCCTGGTACGTGAACTGCAATTAGGTTCGCGCCGTGTTGCAATACTCACTCCCACACTCTCATGGCCTCCCTGCAAAGCGGGTAGGAGTGAGTGCCTCCTTGTTTGTTGAGGTAATACATCACCGCGGTATTGTCTGTTTGCAACAGGAGTGTACCCGGTGGAATCTCCGACTGGAAGGCCTGCAGAGCATAAAGGACTGCCCTCATTTCCAAAATGTTGATGTGGAGATGAGATTCCTGGGCTGTCCAAAGGCCCTGAGACCGAACACCATCTAGGTGTGCTCCCCACCCGAGCCCTGAAGCGTCTGTGGAGAGAGTCACAGTCGGAGACGGCACTACAAAGGGAAACCCCGTGGAGAGGTTCCCCGGATCTAGCCACCATTGCCAATCCCGAATCACGGTATTCGTGATTCGAATTGGCTGCTGCAGATGGTCTTGCCTTTGGTCCCATTGTACCCTTAGCATCCACTGGGTTACCCGCATGTGGAGCCGTGCCATCGGGACTATTACAATGGCCGCAGCCATGTGTCCGAGCAGGCGAAGGACCAATCTGGCCGGGACGGTCTTCTTCACTGATAGGTCTCTGATGAGGGATCTGATGTGTTCCACTCTGTCTGGGGGAAGAAAAGCTTTCCTTCTGACGGTGTCCAGAACTGCTCCTATAAACTGAAGCTTCTGGGACGGCACCAGGAGTGACTTCTCGTAGTTGATGAGGATACCCAGTGATTGAAAAAGGTACTGGGTGTCGTGAATGGCCGTCATCAGTGCCTCCCTGGAGGGTGCTATGAGAAGCCAGTCATCCAGGTATGGGAACACGTAGTGGCCTTGTCTCCTGAGAGACGATGCTATGACCGCCATGCACTTCGTGAGAACGCGAGGTGCCGATGACAGCCCAAAGGGAAGAGCTCGGAACTGATAATGGCGGCTCTGAAACTCGAAGCGCAGGAACCTCCGGTGCGCTTGAGCAATTGGAATGTGCAAGTAGGCGTCCTGCATGTCCAAAGATGCCAAAAAAGCGTCTCGCTTCAACATGGGAATTAGGCCCGGAAGGGTCACCATGCGGAAGCGTTTGTAGGCGACCGACAGGTTGAGGTTGCTGAGGTCCAGTATTGGACGGAGGTCCCCTGTTTTCTTTGGAACCAGGAAGAAGTGAGAATAATACCCTAGTCCTCTTTGGTTCTCTGGAATGTGCTCTAAGGCTTCTTTCTCCAGAAGCGTGAGCACTTCCTGCTGTATGAGCAGGGCGTGCTGACCCAAGTAGCGGGAAAGAAAAAATTACTCACCTTAGTAATGTTGTTTCTTCTAATGGAGTCATGCTATATTATGACAATTGCAGTTTGTCCCACCATTAGAACTGCTCCGGAGGTGAAAGAGTTAACTCCCATTCACAGAATGGAACTTGGAGCACGAGCTCGGTTAGAGAAGCTCTGTCTGGGTTATTTCAAACCTAAACTGTCAGATCTTTACGAGCAAAACTCACTAAGGTCTGTGTGGAAGCTGTAACCTACACTAGCCAACTGGCTACCTGACTATTAAGACATACTCCTGGTCCCAACACAAAGACTCAAGTCAGGGGACCAGAAGTAATAATATAATATAAGTAACAATATGACATAAAATAAAAACATAACACCCCAAAACCCCAAGAAGGGTGAAAAACATATAATGGGCATAACTAGTGCCCACACTAGGCTGCCCACCCCATACCCAAGTAGAAGTTCTGAGAGGGGCAGGCTGGGGGGGAGGTCATAATATAGCAAGACTCCATTAGAAGAAACAACATTACTAAGGTGAGTAATTTTTTCTTCAAACAACATGAAGTCTTGCTATATTATAGACAACTCACAACAGTACCTCCATGGAGGAGGACAGAACCTACTTAGGGAATAGGCTGTGAAGCACAGCTGTGCCAAACCGAGCATCTCTCCTGGCCTGGACATCCAGGGAGTAATGCTTGGTGAAAGTATGTACCGCTTTCCAGGTAGCTGCTTGACATATCTCTAAGATAGGATGTCTCTGGCAGCAGCTAGAGACGAGCTGTACCTCTGTTAGAATGAGCCCTCAGGCCTGAAGGGGAACTTTCCCCAGTTTTTGATAACAAAATTGGATACAAGAGACAATCCACCTGGCAATGGATCTCTTAGTGGCAGGTTTCCCTTTCCGACCTCACCATAAGTGAGAAAAGTTGGAGGATTGAACCTGTGACCCTTGTGCACGCTCTATATAGTAACTTAGGGCCCTCTTAACATCTAAACTGTGCAATCTCTCTCACCAGAGGAATAATGGTCAGTGAAAACACTGGAAGGAGATAGATTGATTAAGATGGAAATCTGAAACCACCTTAGGCAAAACTTCCTGTTAGTCCTGAGGACTACCTTATCCCTGTGGAAAGAAATAAAGTCAGTTTCTACTGACAGGGCTTGCAACTCACTTATGCCTGGCAGAAGTGATAGCCACTAGGAAAACAGTTTTCCAAGTTAAGTACTTAAGCTCTGCAGAAGACAGAGGTTCAAAAGGAGGTTGCATTAACTGGGCAATGCAAACATTAAGGTCCCAGGCAGGGGCCGGATCCCTAAAAGGTGGATTAGAATGAAGTAATCCTTTAAAAAACTTGGAAAATACAGGGTGAGCGGAAAGGGAGGAGGGCTTTCCTGCTGAAACAAAAGCAGAGACAGCTGCCAAATGTACTTTCAGGGTAGCTGGTCTCAGGCCCAAAGAATTAAGATGGACCATATAGTCTAAAACAATGGGCAAATCAGCAGATTCCGGGGAAATATGTTTCCCAGAACACCAAATGGAAAACCTTTTCCACTTAGAATTATAAGTAGCCCTAGTGGAAGGCTTCCTAGAAGCCTTTAGGATTTCAAGAACACCCTGAGAAAGGTGCAGGTCAGCAAATTCTAACTCCTCAAGAGCCAGGCCTTGAGGTTGAGGGATTTGAGGTTCGGATACCAAACTCTCCCCTGTGCACAGGTTAACAGGTTGTGATTCCTGGGGAGACACAGGGGAAGATGGACTGCTAGGGACAGAAGGAGTGGGTACCAGGGCTGCCTGGCCCAATCTGGGGCAATCAGAATCACCCTGCATGGCTGGGATCTGATTTTGACTAGCACCTTGAATAGGAGAGGGAAGGGGGGAAAGGCGTAAAGAAACTTCCTTTCCCAATCTAGGAGAAAGGCATCCAGGGGGACTGAGCCCAACACTGGGGGCCTGCAACAGAACAGTGGAAGTTGGTGATTGTCTGTGGCTGCAAAAGATCTATCTGAGGGTGCCCATCTGGCAAAAACTATCCCAGTACTTGAGGATCCAGAGACCATTCGTGATGGCCCTGGGAAATCCTGCTGAGAGCATCTGCTAGGACATTGTCCTTTCCTGGAAGGTGAACTGCTATGAGGGAAGTGTTCAGGGAATAGGCCAGAGACCACAACTTCATTGCCTCGGTGCACAAGGCTGAAGACCGAGTGCCCCCCTGCTTTTTGATGTACCACATTGTTGTGGTGTTGTCTGTTCTGACTTGCACCACTTTGTTCTGAACAGACACAGAAAACACTTGAAGTGCTAAAAGACAGCTCTGAGTTCCAGCAAATTGATGTGGAGCAGAGATTCCTGAGGACCACACTCTGAGTGGAGAGGTTGCCCATGTGGGCTCCCCACCAGGAGGAGAAGCATCCGTGAGTGAGGGTCAAGGAGTGAGACAGAGAATGAAGGGGACCCCAGTCTTAAATTGCTCTGATCCTGCCACCACTGGAGGGCCTGGATCAGGGTTGGTCACTGGGACCAACTTGGAAGGGGTCTCTTCTCTGAGACCAAAGGCTCTCAAGTGAAACTGAATGTCCTCATCTGAAATCTTGCTCTTGCACTACGGTGTGGACTAGCCACGCGCCCCAGGAGCTGCAAAAGTGTCTTGCTGGTCGAGAGACCTGCAGAGTGAAGGAGGAGGCCAGAGCCACCAAGTTCCTTACCCTGTCTAAGGGTAGGAAGGCTCTGGCCTGCTTTGTGTCCACTCTGCACCTATGAAGGTGAGCACCTGAACTGGTTCCAGAACTGATTTTGGAAGATTGAGCAAGAAGCCCAGGGAGAGAGCAGTTGCTGGGTAACTTGCAGGTGAGATCTTACCTGTTCTGGGACTGCCTACAATGAGCCAGTCGTCCAGATAGGGAAAGACAGCAATCCTTTGCCTTCTTAAATGAGCCACTGCTACTGCCAGACATTTTGTGAACCTTGGGGCAGAGGTGAGGCCGAAGGGCATTGCTCTGAACTGGTAGTGACCTGAGGGCAATTCGAATCTGAGGTACTTTCGGTGGGAGCTTCTGATTAGGACGTGAAAATAGGCATCCTTGAGGTCCAGGGAGGCTAGCCAGTCCCCTGGCCTTAGAGAGGGTAAAATCATTGCCAGAGTTACCATTTTGAACTTTGGTTTCAAAAGGTGTTTGTTCAGATATCTCAGGTCTAAAATGGGCCGCCATTCTCCTGTCTTTTTTGGGGTAAGGAAATATCTGGAGTACAGACCCTTGCCCTGGTGTAGGGGAGAAACCCTTTCTACAGCTCTGAGAGCCAGGAGGGTTGAGACCTCTGTTTCTAAAGTAAAGGTCTCTAAAGAGTTTGCAGGTGGGAAAGACCCGATTCTCATCTTTGGGAACTTTTTGAAGGTGAGAACCAGACCCTGGCTTACTACTTCCAGGACCCACTTGTCTGAAGTTAGAGACATCCAGTTCTGAAAGAGTAAGCCAACCTGCCCCTACAGGTAAAGGAGACTGGCCCTGGGCACCCCATTAGGGTGCCTGTTTGGCAGGTGCTTTAGGCTGAGGGGTGGGAGCAGGTCTGCCCACACCCGCCTGCCTCTCCTCTGAAGAACCCCTCTGAGCATAAGCAGAGGAGGCCTGGGTTTGGTAAAAGGCCTGTGAAAAGGTCTACCCTCTACCCCTGGGGGCCTGCCTCTGAGGAGTGGCTTGCTGCTCCTTAGCCTGGGCACTCTTATAGGTAGTCCTATATTCATCCATTTTCTTCATATAATTCTCTGTCTGCTCCCCAAACAGAGAATTTCCAACCACAGGAAAATCCATAGCCTTAGTCTGGGATCCTGGACAAGGTAGTACACCTGAGCCAGGCCAACCTGCGAAAGCTACAGAAGTAGCCATGACTCTAGAGGATACATCATTAAAATCTACAGCAGCATGAAACTGCACCTTAGATGCCTCAATGCCATCAGCAGCCACCTGTTCCAGCTCACTAGCAAGCTGGCCAGAGGCCTGTCTGGCCAAGGCCATGACAGTATCCCATCTAGATTTTTGATACCTTGCTACATAAGCCATGCAATTTGCTTGCCTGAGTCCCAAGGACGCTGCCATGTATTGTTTTTTAGCCATGGCATCAATCTTCCTGGAATCCTTGTCAGGAGATGTGAAGCCAAAGGAATATTAGCTTTATCACAGGCTGCAGCCTGAACCACACCAATGTCGTGCATTGCTGTGAAAGGAATTCTGTATCAGGACCTGACAGAGTGTACCTCCTGTCCATCTTTTTGTCCACAGGAGGCACAGAATTAGGAGTTTTAAAATCTTTATTGTCTGTTTCCTAAATGATTTATGCAGGGAACAGACAATCTCTAGACTCTGGAATATCCATCATTTCTACAAAATCAGGTTCCTCTTGTTCATCCAGCTTCCTCCAATGGAAGCTGGAGGGTTTCAACAACTTTTTTAAAACATAAAGTGAGAGGGGACTCAGAAAGCAAAGGGGAGATTCTAAAGGTCTGTCTGGGAGATGTCCGGTTCAATGGGCACACCCAGACCCTCAAAGTCACATTCATACTGTTCATAATCATCCTCCCCTCCTCTGGTTCATAAAATTCTTCAACAACATATTCCTGAACCGATGGAACCCGACCGAACCGACCTTTTATCAGATAGTGGCGGTTGGGGCCGGAACGGAAAAGTGACTGGACAATCTGAATAGCTTTTGCTATCTCTGCAGCAGTTGGAGAAGGATTTTGGGCTCCACACCTGCTGATTTTCTTGTTTCTTTACTGGAACTGGCTCCTCCGGGCCAGCTTCGTTGCCGAGATCTCGCCCTGGTCAGAGGCACTCCCTCGGTTCGGTTGGCACCGGACCGGGCTGTCATCGGGTCAGCGGACTTTTTGGCCTCTCATTCCTCGAGCCTGCCAACTCTCTTATCCAGGGTGGCTGCAGGGAAATTTTACAAATCTGGCAGTCTGAATTGGGGTGGTCAAACCCCAGACAATATACACATGTGTGTGTGGCAAAGACTTCCCACAGGCATCACAGTGTTGAAACCAGTAGGCCCGGTTTTCTTTTGGGTTTTCAGACATAATGCCAGCCTAACCAAAAACTTGCCCTTTTAAGCGGCGGTGCCAGGCAAGACACCATATCGGTTCCTAACACGTGTCACGGGTCTTGGAAAAACCGTAATGAAATCCGTTTTTAGAACCGATAAGAACCGGAACCGCACTCTAAAACCTTCAATTCAAGTTTTAAAACAAACTGATCGGTTCAAAACTGAACCGATAACATTAACAAGTTCCACACAGAAAATAAACTTAAATTACTTACAATACCACAGACAGAGCTTGAACCGAATGGTTTTGCGGTTAAAATAATAATATTCTCGGTTGATTTGAACCGAGAAAACACTGTTTAAACCGAGAAATGAACCGAGCAGTAGGAGAAATCTCCGGAGCGACTGTTCAGTGAGGCGGAGTAAAGAATCTGACAGTTTAGGTTTGAAATAACCCAGACAGAGCTTCTCTAACCGAGCTCGCACTCCAAGTTCCATTCTCTGAATGGGAGTTAACTCTTTCACCTCCGGAGCAGTTCTAATGGTGGGACAAACTGCAATTGTCATAATATAGCAAGACTTCATGTTGTTTGAAGCAGGGGAGGTCTTGTAGGTGGGCTGCCTACAAATTCTATATAGTGGCCTTTTTTGACCAGTTGCAGCACCCACCTGTCGGTGGTGATCGACAGCCACCCTGGCAGGTGGCGTGCGATGCAACCCCGACCTTCTTTTCCCGTTGATCCTGAGGAGGGGCTGGGAAGGAGTCATGCTGTGGCAGCGTTTGATCCAGCAGGCTGGGCTGACTTTGCAATTCGTTGGCCTCTGCCTGGGGATGACCTGGCCTGGGCTTTTTGGGTGAAAGTGCCCCTCTGCTGTTGGCCGGAATGTGGCTGTTGCCTTTGTATCCAGCCGCCAAAGTGGCTCTGGTTCCTACGAAAGGAACTGGGCCGGGGCCTGTACATGGTCTGTACAGATCTGACTGCCTTCCCTGCGTCCTGAAGTTTGGTGATCACCTTCTCGGAGGCTTCACCAAATAGGACCTCGCCGTTGTAAGGGACGTCTAAGATGTTCTTCTGGACGTCCGGGGTAAAACCGGAGACACAGAGCCAAGAGTGTCTCTGGAGACACACACCTGAGGCTGCAGCTCTGGCTGAAGAGTCCGCAGAATCATATGCAGCTCTGAGCACCTGGGTTCCCACATCCGAACCCATGCGGAGGAGGTTCAAGAGCTCCTCCTTTTGGTCGCCATCGGGCATCTTCTCAACCAGGTCCTGTCCCTGTTCCCACAGTGCGTTCTGGAATTGAACCATGTGGGTGAGGTAATTCAGTGACCTGATGGCGCAAGTCGCAGCCGCGGACGTGCGCCCATCCAGGATATCCAATTGCTTGGATTCCGGGTCCAGTGGCTGTGTGCTCAAATGCTGAGGTCTCTGAGACCGGTCATGCGAGGCAGTGATGACCAGGGAGTCAGCCAGAGGATGGCTCGCCAGATAGTGGTCCTCCCTAGGGGCCTTGTATAGGCGGTCAGCCTTCTTCAGCACTGCCGGAGTAGAATGCGGATGCTTCCAGGCAGCCTTGGTGACGTCCGCAAAGGTATCCACCAAGGGTGGCACTACCACAGGCTTTGGGTCTTTCTGCCGAAGGTAGCGGGCAAGGCGTTGTCTCTCGGGGTCGAGCTCTTCAGCATCCCACCCCATATTCTCCTGGATGTGCCTCATGATCTCCGCGAAAGAAGGATCATCCGGAGGAGAGCTAGGCAGGTCATGTGGGTCCGGAGAGGGAATGCTGATGGGAGAAGGAGCTCTGGAGCACCCTAAGGTGTCAGATCTAGAATCCTCCCCAGATGTGGTGTACCGGCGTCGTCTGGGTCTCTTAGAACTGGGTGACCCTGAAGTGGATCTAGAGGGAGGTCTTCTCCTGTCCGAGGATCTGCCCAGAGGAGGTGATGTTCACTCCTTGGGGGCTGGTGACCTTCCTACGGGCTCCTTAGGCAGAGGAGGGGGCGTAGGCGGTGAAGGAGTGGGTGGAGGCGGAGCCGGAGTAGGAGGAGGGTGTGTGGCGACCACATCTTTTCTGATGGTGCCCACCAGAAGGTAAAGAGCTCCTTTACCTCTGTCAAGGTCAAGCCCGGCGACAGGCCGGGTGCCGGTGGCCTGTCGCCGGGGTTGGGCATCGGGTCCCCGGGGGTCTCCCGCTCCGGGGAAGGTTCCCGTGGGAGCCCAACATCTCTGGTGTCGCCCGCCTGGTCCTCGGGCTGAGTGATATCCTCCTCCGATGAGTCCTTCCAACCGATGTCAGCCGGTGACGGTGGTGCAGTCCTCCTCTCTGGGGTAGCTGACGTCGGTCCCCTGGCCGACGTCCTCGGAGGTGAACGCCTGGTCGGTGATGGGTGTCTCGCTGTCACTGGCTCCTGGGAGCGCCGGTGATGCTTGGCCGACGTTGGGTCTGGCGTCCGTTTGAGGGACGTCAGGTCCTTGGTCTTACGAGGAACCGGGTCCGACTGACGCAGAGGCTGGGAAACCAACCTGGCGTCAGAGTCCCGACAGTGGGAGGAAGATTTGTGGCGCTCCCCAGACTTAGACGAGGCCTTAGATGGAGTGGACGATGCCGACGGCCTGGAAGTCTTGAGGGGCTGCAGAGAGGAGGAGCCGCTGGAGGATCTGACCTGAACCGGGGGAGGCTGCAATTGAGCCCTGAAGGGAGAGTGGTCTGACCGCAAGCCACAGCTTCGGGAGTCCGAGGCCCTCGCCGGGGATCTGGGCCTTTCCTTCTCCCAGTGTTTCTCCCGGTGTTTGTGGGTTTTCCCTGACAACTCCCCCCTGGAGGAAGGTTCCTTATCCATGGTCTTCAGTTTCTCTTCTAAGAGAAACGCTTGAAGGGCCTTCTGGCGGCAGATCCTGGTGCGACTATTGAAGCCCTGGCAGAAGAGGCAAGCCTTGGTGTTGTGTTCCGGGCCTAGGCAGCGCACGCAGGCCCAGTGAGGATCCTTGAAGTGGATCTGTTTGCCGCAGGCACACTTCGATTGGTGACCTTCCAGAGAAGTGTTTGGAGAGGACATCAGATGAATCCAATTCTGTGAAGAAAGACGAGAACATCGTAGCTCTAAGTTCGTCGCACGCTAGAAAGGTACCGAGAAGCCAATGCTACGATGTCGGCGGCAGGAAGAGAACTAAGGACTGTGGGGACCATCTCCTTATGTACTACGCCTGACGCGGGGCGGACCGACTGGGAGGTCCCCTGAAGACTGCTAGCTATTAAATTTCCATGGGATCCTGACGCCTGACGGCTTCAGTCCTAATGGTGTAACCTGCTGCAAGAGCTGTATCTCGAAGTAAGATCAGACTTTTCAGGCTGAGAGAAAAATCTGAAGAGGTTAGAACACAAGCAGTTAGTAGAGGCAGTGTTTGAAAGATGTTCATGAGCTAAGTGTTCCATCATTTGCATGTGTTCTATCTCTCCAGGCAGTCCAACCCTCCAGGCTTACTGCATAAAGTTAAGAATATTCTGAGCATTACTGGGGTAAGAAGAAAAAATTACTCACCATAGTAATCTTGTTTCTTCAAAGGAATCACTCATTATGATTAAACTTAATGCAGTCAGCCTCCTGTGTTGAACTGCCCGGAGAAATGGAATTTTATGCAAATTATGGAATTCTCAATTGGCTCATGCCACTTTCAAACTGCTGCCCTAGGCACTCTGAGTGCTTCAGATTCTTACGGAGCCTAACTGGGTAAAAGACCCACTAGCTAAAATTAACAACATTAAATAACATTTTTGCCCTTTCAGGTCAAAACATCCTTAACCAACAAACCTAAGAAACTTTAAGACCACCTGGACACCAACTGGTTAAACAAAGTGAGTCTCTACCTTAGACAATATATGAGAAAAAGGAAAAACACCCTAATGCAGGGATGCAGAGCAACTTCTATAGGTTCTAGTAGGGGAGGTAGGGAGAGTTTTTAATCATAATGAGTGATCCCTTTGAAGAAACAAGATTACTGTGGTGAGTAATTTTTTCTTCCAACCCCAGGAAGAAAAAATTACTCACCTCAGTAATTGTGTTTCTTCTATTGGAGTCTTGCTGTATTCTGACATATGCAGTGATCCCCTGCCTTTGAACTGCCCCGGAGAACAAAGAGTTAACTTTCTATGCAGAGCACAGAATGCTGAGCTCAAGCTCGGTTGGAGTCTCTGTCTGGAGTGTTTCAAATTTAAACGGTCAGATTCTTACGAGCCCACTAAATACAGGTTACTCACCTGTAACAGGAGTTCTAGGAATGGTATATGTTGTTCATCCACACTTTCTGGCAGGTATCCTTGCCGCTTTAAGTCTTGCCGGAAGGTCTTCAAGCTGGCTCTCTCCCACCCACCCGGGTGGTAAAACCTCGGCTCCGCCCCATGACACCAGATCTGACCGCTGGAAGCTCAGGGTTGTGCGTCAAGCCAAGGTCGAGAATATGGGATGAACAACATATACCATTCCTAGAACTCCTGTTACAGGTGAGTAAACTTGTATTTCTAGGGACATGGATATGTTGTTCATCCACACTTTCTGGCAGACTCCTAGCAGTTCTCTGGGAGGAGGAGTCAGGCGCACCCCGATACTTACTTGGAAAGAGAGACTGGAGAACTGAGGCCCCAAAACCAGCATCCCGGCGTGACTCAAGGTCGATGTGGTAGTGGGTAATAAAGGTATGTGCCGACTTCCAGGTAGCAGCCCTGCAGATATCCTGGATAGGGACATTCCTGGAAGCAGCTACCAATGCAGCGGTAAGGCGGGCAGAATGAGCTCTTATCCCTCTGGGAGGCTCCATGCCCGCCAACCTATACCAGAGCTCTATGCAGGAGGTGACCCACCTGCCTATCGTCCACTTGGCTGCAGGTTTGCCAGGTGCGGCTTCAGCGTAGGTGACAAACAGCTGGCGAACCTCTCCCCAACTTCAGCCGTCCGCTTCCTATAATAAGCGAGCACCTGCCTAGGGTCCAAAGTATGGAGCCTATACTCGGCCTCCGAGGTGTGATTGGGGTAGAACACCGGCAGAATCAACACCTGGTTAAGGTGAAACTCCGACACCACCTTCGGAAGGAATTTTGGGTTGGGGCGCAGGACAACCTTGTCCCTGTGGAAGACCAGATAAGGAGACTCGATGGAAAGTGCCTGGAGCTCTCCCATCCTTCTAGCTGACGTGATGGCCACCAAGAAGGCGGTCTTCCACAACAGGTGAAATATCGCACCTGTGCATTGGTTCGAATGGCTAGCCCATGAGCTTGGCCAATGCCAGCAGTAGATCCCACGGAGGTGGAGGTTCTCGCACCGGAGGGGAAATTGATCAAGGCCTTTGAAAAAGCGCCCGACCACCTTCTCCTGCGCCACCGACTGCTTCCCGGCCCGCACCCGGTAAGCAGAGATGGCTGCCAGGTACACCTTAAGGGTCATCAACCGAAGTCCTTGCTGAGAAGGGGACCATAGGTAATCCAGAATGCTTACCAAGGGACAGTCGGAAGGGTCCAAGCCCTTCCCCTGACACCAAATGGAGAATCTCTTCCATTTGAAGGCGTAGCATTTTCTGGTCGACTCCTTACGGGACGCCTCAACGACGTTGAGGACCTCGTCGGAAAGACCCAAGGCCTGGAACTCTAGCCGCTCAGGAACCAGGCCGTCAGGTGCAGGGATTGAAGGTCTGGATGGAATACCTTCCCCTGATTGACTGAGATCAGGTCCGGGTGGGCTGGAAGCCGCCTTGGGAGCCTGGAGCTGAGGCTGAGGAGATCTGGATACCAGAACTGGCGGGGCCAGTCTGGGGCTACCAGAATCACCTGCGCCTTGTCCCTCCTCGCCTTGAGAAGCACCTTGTGGATCAAGGGAAACGGGGGAAAGGCGTAGAAGAGGCCCGGGGTCCACGGCCTCGAGAAGGCATCCCCCTGCAGCGAGCCCTGCTGAGGGGGGCGGGCATGGAACAGACTCAGCTTCGCATTCTCCCTGGAGGCAAACAGGTCCACCTGAGGCGTGCCCCAGTGGGAGAACAGGTCTTGTACTACCTCCGCAGGAGAGACCACTCGTGAGACGCAGCCCCTATCCGGCTTAGGCGTCGGCCAGGAGTTGGAGGCCCTGCCACGTGAATGGCTAGGAGATCCACCTCCAGGCTGCACGCCAGGGACCATATGCGGAAAGCTTCCTTGCATAACAGCATGGAGCGCGCCCCGCCCTGGCGGTTCAGATAGTACATGATCGTGGTGTTGTCCGTCTGGACCTGAACCACTTGACCCTGTAGAAACGGAGCAAAGGCGGTGAGAGCTAGACTGACCGCTCGGAGCTCCAGCAGGTGGATGTGGCATCGGGACTCCCAAGTGGAACAGAGGCCGTGTGCTCGGTGTTCCCCCAGATGGGCACCCCAACCCATCAGAGATGCATCGGTCGATAGAGAGACCGTCGGCTCGGGGCGGACGAACGGGATGCCCTCCTGCAGATGTGCTGGAACAATCCACCATTGGAGAGCGTTCCACATCTCCTGGGTCACTGTCACCGGCTGGTCCAAAGGATCACAGCGTTGTGACCATTGGCTGGCCAGTCCCCACTGAAGGGGATGCATGTACCAACGGGCCCAACGGACCATGCTGGTGCAGGCCACCATGAGGCCCAGGAAGTCCTGGGCAGGGCGCCATTGCCCAACCAGAAATGATTGGGCAAAGGAGGAAAGAACCTCGGCCCTGTCCGCTGGGAGCCGTGCTCTGGCTCGTAGAGAGTCAAGCTCTGCCCGGATGAAAAGTATCACCTGCTTTGGCACGAGTTCTGACTTGGCCTCGTTGATGAGAGGCCAACCTGAGAGCAACCTGGAGGGCCAGATCTCTGGACCGCTCCTCCTCCGCTCTGGAGGGGGCTGCAATCAGCCAGTCATCCAGGCAGGGGTACACCCGGACCCTTCGGCACCGCAGGAATGCTGTCACCACTGCCATGCATTTGGTGAAGACCCTGGGAGCTAGGGAGAGGCCGAAGGGCATGGCCCAGAACTCGTAAAGGGATCCCTCCGCTCTGAAGCAGAGGAATCTCTGATGGGACGGACGGATTGGGACGTGAAAGAACGCATCCTGGAGGTCCAGGGAACAGAACCACATGCCTCGTTCCAAGGATGAGATTATCTGAGCCAGAGTGACCATCCTGAAGGTTTGAGACCTTAGGAACTTGTTCAGATCGTGCAGGTCGAGAATGAGGCCCAGCCCGTCCTGCTTTGGGACCAGGAAGCACCTGGACACAAACCCCAGGTCTGGAGGAGGATCGCCACCTTCCTGATCACCCTTTTCTCGAGAAGCAGGCAATATCGGCTCGGCGAATGGCTGCTTAGGTTGCGACCCCGTGGCTCTCGAAAGGGCAACGGTCGAAGGGTGGGGCCTGCTCGAACTCCAGAGGCAGGTTTTTCCTACCACCTCCAACACCCAGCGGTCCGTGGTGATAGCGGACCAGGTGGAAAGGAAGTGGTGGAGCCGTCCCCAGGGGAACCCGGGGAGCGAGGCTGGGAGTGGCACCCTCGACCCATCACTGGGCAGGCTTGAGGAGGAACCGGCCGAGGGACCTCCTGGCCTTTTCGCCTTGCTTCCTGTTGAGAAGCTGCGGCTTGGGTTTGGGACGTCAAGCGTGAGCCTGCTGGCCCTGTTGCTGGTGCTGCTGGGCCGGACGAGATGCAGGGACCGAAGGATGAAAGGACTTCTGCTGCTGACAGCGGCCTTTGTCCCTCTGGGCGGAGGTGACCAAGTCCAGGGTGGCATTAGACTTCTCGATCACAGCGGAGGTGTCCCTCCACTCCAGGGCCGAAGAGGTCAGTCCCAAGAAGGACACATCCGCCAACTTGTGCTGGGTATCCGCCGTGAAGGGGATATCCTCAGCCACGCCATGCGTCGATGGCCACCGCTGGCCGCCACTGACCTGGCACAGGAATCACCCAGTCCAGAGTAGTCTGAAGCTGCTGCTTCGCCAACGCCCTACCCTGGTCCCGCACCTGGTGGACCGTGGGCTGCAGGTCAGGCAGGAGATGAGGAACAACCTCATCCAGGGAGCCCAAGAGGGCGTGGGAGAAGTGTGCCATCAGCACGGCCGAGCTGGCCTGTCAGAGGCCGAGGGAGGACGCAGCGGCACCTTCGCCGCAAAGTCCAGCTTTTGGACTCTTTGTCGGGGGCTTATCCACATCCAGCGTTGCGGAATGCCGGAAAATGCTGTCGGTGACTAAC
This sequence comes from Neoceratodus forsteri, assembly GCA_016271365.2. NCBI lineage: Eukaryota > Metazoa > Chordata > Ceratodontiformes > Ceratodontidae > Neoceratodus > Neoceratodus forsteri. The sequence continues at coordinate 1,504,228,979 of CM057452.1, read as the reverse complement.
CCTCGGCAGAGGGTGCCCGAGAAACCGACGAAGAGAGCTGGGGACAGCATACTTCCTGGCCATCCTGGCCAAGGGCGCAGGACAGGAAGCAGGCCACTGCCAAAGCTCCAAGGCTGGGCCGACAATGGCCTCAGCCACGGAAAGGCCTCCGTGGGAGAATCCCTTGGTCCAGTATCTGCCAGAGATTATCTGGCCGCTTGGACACAGGCTCGAGCTGCATCCCAGTGGACTCGAGATGAGTCGAAGCAGACCCAAGAAGGATGATGGGCTATCGTCCACTGACTGGCCCCCGGAGGACTCCAGGTCGACCTGCCTGGAGAACAGGGAGGAGTCGTCGTCGGATTCCGAAGAGTCTGTGAAGAGCTGCCTCGGCCCTGAGCCACCCTTCACCTGCCGAGGACGGTCGGCAGTGAGGGTGACCGACAACCTGTGGGGCAGGCCGTGACCCGACTGAGAATTCTTGGTCGTGACCCCGACTTCGGTTGTGGAGGCGGAGGTTCCATCAGAATTGGTGGAGCAGCTGGTTTTGGCCGAGCAACCGGCCCTGGAGTGGGCAACTCGACTGGAGCAAGTGGTTGCTTCGGTCGTTCAGGCGACAGCCACTTGATGGCCGGGGTCTGGACCGGGGTCGGCTTAGGCCCAGACAACAGCAACTGCTGCCACATAAGCTCCTCGTAGGGCCAGCGTAATTTGCGCAGCCTCCCTCATCCGAGGAAGAGGGCCGAGGAGGAGCAGGTGTCGCCCGCTTACCTCGGTATCGAGACCTGGAACCCGCCCGATGTCGGCAGGAACGGCTGGACCGAGAAGAGGACGAGACCGAGACCCTCAGAGGGACTGAGGTGGGTATGGGAAGGTGGGACACCCGCTCTTCCTCGCTCGGCACTTTAACAGGGGACTCGCGCCCAGAAGGCACAGGCAGATCTCGTATCCACCGGGGGACCGTGAAGGAGGGTTGTCGGCTTCTCCAGTCGACAGCCGTCCTAACGGATCGAGAAAAATCTCGACTTAGGCCGACGAGTCTCGCGAGGCTGGCCTGACGGGGCACCGTGAAACTAGCAGCCTCAGCCGCAACCTCGACGAAGCTCACGGTCAGCTGTCTGGGGAAGGGACCTCCCACCCCCACTCAAACGCCGACGGTGGACTCTACTCGACTCTTCTTCTGGGCCGAAAAGAATGTCCCGATGGCCCTCCTTTCGTGGAAAGGGACTGACAAAGCTCCTTGAACGAAGCCGTATATGAGGAACTCAGAGAGACCGGGATAAATGCCGCGGCCGAGGAGAAGGAAGATGCGGCCTGGGCCGCCTCCTCCTCGAGGGTGATCATCTGCTCAAGCTGCTCAGCCAAACCAGACACTGCAGACACCGCCCAACGAGCCTCTTTTGATTTTACTGGCGGGAAACATTTCTCTGGGCACCCAAGCTTCAATTGGGCAGCGCGATCGTCCAGGACGTTGGCTGAGAAAGAGCGGCACAACTCGCAGGCCTGCGGGTTGTGATCTAGGCCTAGGCAGTAGACACACATGGAGTGCGGCTCCATCCTGGACATTTTCTGCCCGCAAGGGCACCTCCGAAAGCCGGGAACAGATTTGTCCATCGCAGCTGCAAGGGAAAAAGAAGACCGAAGTTTAGAAAACTTCAAAACTAATTTCGGACGAACCGAAGACTTAGGATCCAGTCTAAAACACAGAGCGCTAAGGAGGGAACCTGAGCTTCCAAGTGGTAAGGAAGATCTGGCGTCATGGGGCGGAGCCGAGAGTTTTACCACCCGGGTGGGTGGGAGGAGCCAGCTTGAAGACCTTCCGGCAAGACTTAAAGCGGCAAGGATACCTGCCAGAAAGTGTGGATGAACAACATATCCATGTCCCTAGAACTAAAAAGTCTATGTGGAAATTGTAAAATTCCTACTAGCCAAATGGCAGTAAAAAGTTTTGGGTTCCAAAGGAAGACTCAAGTCAGGAAACCCAAAAACCAAAACCAAAACTAATACAATAATATTAATAAATCAACATCCAAACAAAAAGGGAGAGGGTGTAAATAAAAAGCACCTCTGGGGCGCAACACTGCACCTGCCCACACACTTCCCAAAAACAGGTTCTGAGAGGGGAGGCAGGGAGGGAGGTCAGAATACAGCAAGACTCCAGTAGAATAAACACAATTACTAAAGTGAGTAATTTTTTTCTTCAAACAACATGAAGTCTTGCTGTATTCTGACATATGCAGACTACCACGCAGTACCCCCATGGAGGAGGGACAGAACCTACTTTGGGAATAGGCTCTGAAGTACTGCTGTGCCAAACCGAGCATCACTACTAGCCTGGCTATCCAGAGAGTAGTGCTTGGTAAAGGTATGGACTGTTTTCCAGGTGGCTGCTTGACAAATTTCTGAGAGGGGGATATCCCTGGCAGCTGCCAGGGAAGCAGCTGTACCTCTGGTGGAGTGAGCCCTCAGGCCTGAGGGAGGAATCTTTCCCAGTTTTTCATAGCAGAATTGTATACAAGATACAATCCACCTGGCAATAGTTCTCTTAGTGGCAGGTTTGCCCTTTCTCACTTCTCCATAAGTGAGGAACAGCTGAAGGGAGTCAAACCTGTGACCCTTGGTACGCTCTATGTAGTAACTAAGGGCTCTTTTAACGTCTAAACTGTGAAGCCTCCGCTCACCTGAGGAAGAATGATCAATAAAGAAAACAGGGAGAGACACAGACTGATTCAAATGGAAATCTGAAACCACTTTGGGCAAGAACCTTCTATTGGTTCTAAGAACCACTTTATCCCTACGAAAGGAGATAAAATCAGGTTCCACTGACAGGGCCTGCAATTCACTGATACGCCTGGCAGAGGTAATGGCTACCAAGAACACAGTTTTCCAAGCAAGTACTTAAGCTCTGCTGAGGACATAGGCTCAAAAGGAGGCTGCATAAGCTGAGCAATGCAAACATTCAAATCCCAGGCAGGGGCAGGGTCTCTAAAGGGAGGATTGGTGTGAAGCAATCCTTTAAAAAAATTACAGAACACAGGATGAGATGATAGTGAGGAAGACTTTCCCACTGACAGAAAAGCAGAAATAGCTGACAAGTGTACCTTGAGAGTAGCTGGTCTGAGGCCTAGGCCATTAAGATGGACCATATAATCCAGGACCGTAGGCAATTCAGCAGTGTCAGGAGAAATATGCTTCTTAGAACACCAAATGCTGAATCTTTTCCATTTGGAGTTATAAGTCTTTCTGATGGAGGGCTTTCGAGCAGCTTTGAGAATATCCAGAACCCCCTGAGAAAGATGCAAGTCTGCAAACTCTAACTCTTCAAGAGCCATGCCTTGAGATTGAGAGACTGAAGATTGGGGTACCAAACCCTCCCCTGAGAGGATGTTAACAGGTTGTAATTCCTGGGAAGAGACAGGGGAAGATGGACTGCTTGGGACAACAACAGTGGGTACCAGGGCTGTCTGGCCCAATCTGGAGCAATTATAATCACTTTGCAAGGTTGAGACCTTATCTTGACTAGAACCTTGAACAGGAGTGGGAAGGGAGGGAAGGCATACTGAAATTTCCCTTCCCAATTCAGAATCAGAGCATCCAGAGGGACTGAGCCCAAGACTGGGGGTCTGCAACAAAAGAGGAATTTGGTGATTGTCTGGGGCTGCAAAGAGATCTATCTCTGGAGTGCCCCACCTTGAAAAAAATCACTTTCAACACGTGAGGGTCCAAGGACCATTCGTGATGGCCCTGGGAGAACCTGCTCAGTGCATCTGCTAACACATTGTCCTTCCTTGGAAGGTGAACTGCTATCAGAGAGGCCTGCAGGGAATAAGCCAAGGACCACAACTTCATGGCTTCTGTGCACAAGGCCGTAGACCGAGTCTCTCCCTGCTTTTTGATGTACCACATGGTGGTGGTGTTGTCTGTTCTGACTTGAACCACCTTGTTCTGCACTGACCAAGAGAAAGCTTTCAGGGCCAGAAAAACTGCCTTGAGTTCTAGATTGATATGGAGAAGGGATTCCTGAGGGGACCACAGTCCCTGGGCAGTGAAGGCCCCCAGATGGGCTCCCCAGCCCAGAAGAGAAGCATCCGTGGTAAGGACCACTGAATGAAGCTGTGTGGCAAATGGGACTCCTTGCCTTAAGTTGTCCTGATCCTGCCACCATTGAAGGGCTTGGATCAGGGTGCAAGTCACAGGAATCAGTTTGGTAAGGGAATCCTTCCTTTGGTACCAAAAGGCCCTCAGATGGAATTGAATATCCCTCATCTGGAATCTTGCCCTTTGGACCACTGCTGTAGAAGCTGCAATGTGGCCCAAGAGCTGGAGGAAATGCCTTGCTGGTCGAGACACCTGGAGGCTGAAGGAAGAAGCCAGTTCTGCAAGAACTTTTGCCCTTTCCGGGTGAAGAAAGGCTCTTGCTTTGACAGTATCCAGCTCTGCCCCTATAAAGGTAAGGAGCTGCACTGGCTCGAGAACTGACTTGGGAAGGTTGAGCAGAATTCCTAGAGAAGTGAGCACATGCAGGTCTGACTTGCCTTGGTCTGGAGACTGGCCCACTATGAGCCAGTCGTCCAGATATGGAAAAATGGAAATTCTTTGCCTTCTTAGAAAGGCAACGACTACTGCCAAGCACTTTGTGAAAACCCTTGGGGCTGATGTTAGACCAAAGAGCATTGCTTTGAACTGATAATGGCCTGAGGGCAACTCGAACCTGAGGTACTTTCTGTGGGACCACCTGATGGGAATATGAAAATAGGCACTTTGAGGTCCAGGGAGGCTAGCCAGTCCCCTGACCTTAGAGAGGGAAGAATTATTCCCAGAGTTACCATCTTGAACTTTGGTTTTAAAAGATGTTTGTTCAGGTATCCTAAGTCTAGGATGGGTCGCCACTCTCCTGTCTTTTTTGGGGTAAGGAAGTACCTGGAGTACAGACCTTTGCCCCTGTGTAGGGTAGGCACCCTCTCTATGGCTCTTAAGGCCAGAAGAGATTAAACATCTGCCTCTAGGGCAAGGGTTTCTGAGAGACCTACAGGTGGAAAGGATCTGGCTCTCATCTTCGGAAACTTTTTGAAGCTGAGAGCCAGTCCCTGGCTTACTACTTCTAGGACCCACTTGTCTGATGTAACAGACCTCCAGTCCTGGACAAAGTAAGCCAGCCTGCCCCCTACTGGAATAGGACAGTCGACCACGGCTGACACATCAGGGTGTCTGCTTGGCAGGGGCCTTAGGCTGAGGAGTGGATGCAGCCCTGCTCATCCCCCTTCTGCCTCTCCCTCTGAAGAACCCCCTCTGTGAAAAAGGGGAAGAGGCCTGTGCTTGGTAAAAAGGCCTATGGAAAGGCCTGCCCCTGCCCCTAGACTGCTGCCTTTGAGGAGTTGCCTGCCTTTCCTTGGCCTGAGCACTCCTATAAGTGGTCCTGTACTCGTCCATTTTTTTCATGTAATTCTCTGTCTGCTCTCCAAACAGAGAATTACCCACTACAGGAAAATCCATGGCCTTAGCCTGAGAATCCTGTGAGAGGCTAGTACATCTGAGCCGTGCCATTCTCCGAAGAGCCACAGATGTAGCCATGACTCTTGATGACACATCATTGGAGTACACAGCAGCATGAAATTGTACTTTTGATGGCTCGATCCCATCTGCAGCCACCTCCTCCAGCTCCTTGGCTAGCTGGGGGGAGGCCTGTTTAGCCAGTACAGTGTTCCACCTGGACTTCTGGTACCTGGCTGTATAGGCCATATAATTCACCTGCCTAAGTCCCAAAGAGGATGCCATCTACTGTTTCTCTGCAATGGCATCAATCTTCCTGGAGTCCTTGTCTGGGGGGTGTGAAGCCAAGGGAATGTTTGTCCTGTCACAGGCAGCAGCCTGCACTACCCCAACATGGCTGCATTGCTGGTATAAGAACTCCGTGTCTGAGCCTGAAAGTGTATACCTCTTGTCCATTCTTCTATCCACAGGAGATGTAGTGTTAGGAGACTTTAGAATTTTTTGTGTCTGCTTCCCAAAGGATTTGTGGAGGGGAACAGACAGTCTCCTGGACTCTGGGATGTCCATCATTTCTACATAGTCAGGCTCCTCTTGATCCTCCAATGCCTCCTCCATAGGAAGCTGGAGGGTTTCAGCCACCTTTCTGTAAAACATAAAGTGAGAGGGAAACTCAGAAAGCCTAAGAGGGGAAACACCTGAAGGTCTGTCTGGGCAGATGTCCGGTTCCACAGGCACATCCAGACTTTCACCATCACCATCTTCATCCTCAAATTCCCCTTCCTCCTCAAACTCCGGTTCATAAAAATCTTCAAGGGTATAATCTTGAACCGGGGGAACTAACCGAACCGAACCCCTGCCAGACGGTGCCGCATCGGAAGGAACCGGACGAAGTGATTCCACAATCCGAATCGCTTTGGCCATCTCTTTGGCGGTCAGAACATGAACCTCTGGATCCAAACCGGACGATTTTTCTTTGCGCTTTCTTTTTGACAGAACCGATCCCTCGGAATCAGCTTTTCTTTTGCCAAAAGAAGTACTGCCCTGGTCAGAGGGCACTCCTTCTGGTTCAGTCGGAACCGAACCGGGCTGGCCATCCGGGTCAGTGGACTTTTCGGCCTCCTTTTCCTTCAGTCTACCTAATCTCTTCTCACGGGTAGATTTGGGAAAATGTCTGCATATTTGGCAGTCTGAATCGAGGTGGTCAAACCCCAAAGAATAAACACAGGTGGTGTGGGGATCAGCCTTAGCAAAGACCTCCCCACACTCACTGCAGTGTTGAAACCCAGTGGGTCCGTTTTTTTTCTTGGGTTTCTCAGACATGGCCAACCTAACCAACTTACCCTTTTTATGGCAACCGCCAGGCAAGACACACTTCTATCGGTTCCTAACCATGTCACGGGTATTGAAAACCGAGTAAACACGCGAACCGATAAGAACCGGTAACCACACTCTAAGTAAAACACAAAATTTCACTATCAAATGGTCGGTTCAGCCGAACCGACCTGCAGTTTTACAAGTTCCACACAGAAAAATTCCTATCTAGTACTCACAGCACCACAGACAGAGACTGAACCGACTATGCGGATAACTTTTCGGTTTAAAAACCGATGAAAACTGAGACTTTAACCGACTTTCGAACCAAGCTGAAGGAAAAATCTCCAGATCGACCGTTCAGTGAGGCGGAGTAAAGAATCTGACGGTTTAAGTTTGAAACACTCCAGACAGAGACTCCAACCAAGCTTGAGCTCAGCATTCTATGCTCTGCATAGAAAGTTAACTCTTTGTTCTCCGGGGCAGTTCAAAGGCAGGGGATCACTGCATATGTCAGAATACAGCAAGAATTCATGTTGTTTGAATCACTCATTATAATTAAACTTAATGCAGACTACCAAGCAGTACCTTTGGAGGTTGGGCAGAGAACCTATTTAGGAAACAAGCTCTGCAGTACTGCTGTACCAAACCTAGCATCACCTCTGGCTTGTAAGTCCAGGCTATAATGCTTTGTGAAGGTGTGTACCGATTTTCATGTAGCTGTTTTGCAGATTTCCAGTAGTGGAATTTCTCTTGAAGCTGCCACTGAAGCAGCTGTGCCCCTGGTGGAGTGTGCCTTCAGGCCCAGAGGAACCTGTTTACCCACCTTACTATAACAAAACTGTATACATGCTACTATCCAGCGAGCAATTGTACGTTTTGTTGCAGCTCTGCCCTTACCAACTTCACCATATGCGAGGAAGAGCTGTGATTAACTTGTCCTGTAAGACTTGGTTCTGTCAATGTAGTGGCTAAGTGCTCTTTTGACATCAAGGGAATGAAGTCTCCTTTCTGGAGAACTGGAGTTGTCTGTAAAGAAGACAGGTAGAGTGATAGACTGATTCAAGTGAAAATCAGACACCACCTTGGGAAGAAATTTTCTACTAGTCCTAAGGACCACATTGTCCCTGTGGAATGAGATGTAGTCCACATCTGTGCACAGGGCTTGTAATTCACTGATCCTTCTGGCTGAAGTAACTGCAACCAGGAAAACAGTTTTCCAAGTGACATACTTCAAATCTGCAGTTGCCATGAGTTCGAATGGTGCGTCCATGAGTTTAGCAATGCAAACATTTAGATTCCAAGCAGGAACTGGTTCCCTCAGGGGAAGGTGCAGAAGATTAAGGCCTTTAAAATATTTTCTAAATACTGGATGAGACGCCATAGTCCTCTCCTTACCAACTGACAGGTAAGCAGAGAGTGAAGCTAAGTGGACATTGAGGGTAGAAGGCTTCAGACTTAAGGAATGTAAATGTGTAAGATAATCTAGAAGAATGACCAAATCACCCCTGACAGGGGTCACACCCTGACCTGTGCACCATATAGTAAATATTTTCCACTTAGAGGAATATGTCTTCTTAGTAGATGACTTCCTGGAACCCCTAAGAACTGTTAGCACCTGTTCTGACAGGTTAAGGTTAGCAAATTCTAAGTCTTCAAGAGCCATGCCTTCAGTCTCAGTGATTTGAGATTGGGGTACAGGATCCAGCCCTACGAGGAGGTTAACAGGTTGTGCCTCCTGGGGAGGTGGACAGGGGGAACCACTGACAGAGACAGTAGAAGAGAGTACCAGTGCTGTCTCGCCCCATCCGGAGCCACCAGTATCATTTTTGCTGGTTGGGACCTCAATTTCAGTAGGGTCCTGAATATCATAGGAAAGGGGGGAAATGCATACAGAAACCTCCCTGTCCAATCCAGGGCCATGGCATCCAGGGGAATTGTGCCCCTTAGAGGAGGCCTGCAACAGTACATTGGAAGCTGGTGGTTTTCTGTGGAGGCAAAGAGATCCACCTCTGGAATGCCCCATTTCCTGAAAATTGTACTGAGTACCTAAGCACCCAGGCACCACTCATGGTGGTCTTGACTTATCCTGCTGAGAGAGTCCGCCAATTCGTTGTCCTTCCATGGAAGGTGTATGGCTGACAGGGATACTTCCATGGAGTATACCAGGGACCACAATCTCATTGCTTCTGTGCACAGCAGATCTGACCTGGTACTTCCTAGCTTGTTGATGTAATACATGGTTGTGGTGTTGTCTGTTCTGACTTGCACCACCTTGTTTTGCAGGTAAGGAGCAAATGTTTTTAGAGCCAGGTAAACGGCCCTGAGCTCCAAGAGATTTATGTGCAACAGAGACTCTTGTGGGGACCATGTGCCACTTGCTGTGTGCTCCAACATGTGTGCCCCCCAACCTAGAAGTGAGGTATCTGTTGTGAGGATTACTGAGGGGGTGTTCCCTTATAAAATGTACACCCACTCTGAGGTTGTGCTCGTCCAGCCACCATTGTAAAGCCTGGACTAAGCTTTTTGTGACTGGAACCAGTTTGGACATAGGATCCGTCCCTTGAGACCAGTACTGTCTGAGATGGAACTGAATATCTCTCATTTGAAACCTGGAGCCCATTACCACTGCAGTGGTAGATGCCATGTGGCCCAGCAGCCTGAGAAATTCTCTGGCTGTTCTGGGTCTCCCCAGACACAAAGGATTTTGCAATCCGCAGAATGCTTGTCACCTTGTCTTGTGGTAGGAAGGCTCTGCCTTGTCTGGTGTTTAATTCTGCTCCAATGAACTCCAGCACCTGGAGTGGTACCTGTTGAGATTTCTGTTCGTTAATTAGAAATCCCAGGGACGCTAGTGTAGATTTTGTTAGTGCCAGTGACTGTGCTGCATGCTGCAGGGACTGTCCTACTACTAACCAGTCGTCCAGATAGGGGAAGACTGTTACCCCTTGTTTCCTCAAAAACCCTTACCACCACTGATAGGCACTTTGTAAAAACTCTTGGTGCTGAAGTTAGCCCAAAAGGGAGAGCTGCAAACTGATAATGGCGTGACGCCAGCCTGAATCTCAAGAATCTTCTGTGAGATGGTCTGATGGGAATGTGTAATAAGCATCCCTTAAATCTAGGAAGGCTAGCCAGTCTCCCTTTTGTAATGAGTGAATTATTGCAAGAGTGACCATTTTGAACCTTGGTTTCAAAATGCACTTGTTCAGAAGTCTTAGATCCAAAATAGGTCACCAATCCCCATTTTTCTTCCTTATGAGGAAGTACCTGGAATAAAAACCTTTGCCCCTGCTTATCAAAGGCACTACCTCTACTGCTTTGATTGCCAGTAGATGCTTTACCTCTGCCTCCAACAGGATCCTGTGTGCAGTTGTTGATGGAGCAAAGGTTCTTGTTCTCAGCTTTGGAAGTGATTTGAAACTGAGTGCCCAGGCCCTGGCTCACTACCTCCAACACCCACTTGTCTGTGGTGATGGAATGCCAAGCATGAAGGTAATGAGCCAGTCTGCCACCTACTGGTGGTCCTGAAACAGGGGATGTGACCTGCACAAGCCCGTCAAGGGTTCTGTGTGTGCTGTGCCTAAACCTGTGGTGCAGGGGCCATTCTTCTCATGGCTCTCCTGCCCCTTCCTCTAAAATAACCTCTGGCCTGCTGTTGAGGCTGAGAGACCTGCGCTTGAAAGAAAGGTCTGGGATAAGAACCCCTACCTCCCCCTACTCTGGGGTCTGTAAAAGGTGAAAGGCCTATCTTTGGAATTGATCCGATAGGTGGATTTATATTCCTCCACTTTCTTCATATGTGCCTCTGGCTTATCCTCAAACAAAGTTGTTTTCCAGGGGAAAATCCATTGCTTTAGCTTGTGTGTCTAAAGTCAGGTTAGTGGCTCTAAGCCAAGAGAACCTCCTAAGTGAAACAAACAAAGCCATTAACCTGGATGCAGCATCATTGGCATCCACTGCCATATGAAATTGGTACTTGGTAGCATCAAGTGCAGCCCTTGCTGTATCCTGTAAGTCTACAGCCACTTCACCTGGAACCTTATCAGTCAAAGCTAGAACCGAGTTCCATAGAGCTTTTTGGTACTTCACTGAATATGCCATGTAATTGACCTGCCTAACTAATAAAGAGGCAGCCATGTACCCTTTCTTCCCCACAGCATCCATTTTTCTTGAGTCTTTGTCTGGTGGATGGGTAGCCAAGGGATCCTGACCTTGTCACAGGCAGCAGCTTGTACTACTCCCTCAGGATCAGGATGAGTAAAAAAGAAAATCAGCCGTAGCTCTGTCAAGCTGATATTTTTTGTCAGCTTTCTTATCCACACCAGGGATAGAGGTTGGAGTTTTAAAAATGTGTAGTGCAGCCTTTTTCAAAGACTTATGCATAGGGAGAAGCAGATGTTTAGTGGGGGTTAACCCCATCATGTCCATAAAATCTGCCTCCTCAAAGCCCTCTTCTGTTTCCTGAAGAGGGGAGATTCAGAGTTTCCACCATGCTCTTGACAAAGGCATAGTGGGAGGAGTATTCCTCAGGGCCCCTAGGAGGGGACCCAACTTCTTGCTCTGGGGAAACCTCTGGATCTATAGGTTCCCCTTCAAAATCCTCCTCCTCCTCCTCCTCAAACACTTCCAGCATTCCCTGCCTTGCTGGGGGTGTAGGAGGAACCGGGGCAGTCAGTGTAGGAACCGGGATTGCCCCCTGTAGGGCTTGTAGCACTTGAAGTGCCTTAGTAATGTCCTCAGCAGAGGGCATAATATGTTTGTCTGCTGGGAGCTCCTTTGCCTTCTCGGCCGGAGGTGCAGCGACATGTTTTTCATTACACTTTTTCTTTAATGGAACAGGTTCAGAGCTTGTTTCCAAAGCCCTTTTTGCTTTACCTTTTTCAGATTTATTTGAACTCTTGTCAGGATCCTTGGCTTCACCTCCATCCTTTTTGTGGGAAGAGGAAGAAGCAGAATTATCTACACTAGAAGCAGAAACAGAAGTCATCTCTTCTAAAATCTTAGACCTTTTCTTTAATGTTTTGGGGCAAAAGGTCTTACAAGTATCACAATTGGCAAATATATGACTTGTACCTAAACAAGAAATACACAGAATGTCTGTCTGCTTCTGCTATAAGTTGCCCACAAGACTCACAACATTTAAAACCTGTGGGTCCTGTGCGTTTTTTAGGTTTATCTAAATGGACCTCTGACATTGATAGACAAAAAGATTACTTCACAAAAAAACGTTATTTAAAATACCTCGGAACTGGAGGTTCTTTAAATATAACTACCGCTAACGGTTCCTGGAACCGATCGCTATTCGGTTCCTGAAGAAAAAGGAACCGATAAAATACAGAAATTTAAACAAAAATAAAGCGGTTCAAGGAACCGATCGCTAAATGTATAAAATAAAGCAAAACTGAGGTAAAAACCTTCCAAATAGATGCAGAACCCTCGGTTCCAAGGAACCGTGAGGGAACCGCAAATAAAGACAAAAAACTACTATAACACTAATAAAATATACTAAACAATGTTTCTAAGGCAGCAATTGAAAATTAAACTAAAATTTAGTTGTTATCCACAGATAAACTTTATTCTGAAGACAGTTCAAGGAGAGCTCTCCGGGACATCCTTACTAGGCAGGCGGAGTAAAGAATCTGAAGCACTCAGAGTGCAACAGTTGCTAGGGCAGCAGTTTGAAAGTGGCATGAGCCAACGAGAATTCCATAATTTGCATAAAATTCCATTTCTCCAGGCAGTTCAACACAGGAGGCTGACTGCATTAAGTTTAATCATAATGAGTGATTCCTGGGGTTAGAACATAAGCTTTTCTAAAATAAACAAAAGATCCCATGGAGGAAGAGGGTCACTGATGGGAGGTTTCAGATGCAATATGCCCCGAAGAAAAGTGCGTTAGAGATCAAGCTGGGTGAGAGCCTTGCCTTCAGTAAGTGCATGGTACACAGAGATGGCAGAAAGGTGCACCTTAATCGATGAGTAACTCAAGCCTGAGTCCGACAGAGAAAGGAGATACCCTAGAATGAGATTCTCCGGACAAGTAAAGGGATCTAGGTGATGAGCGGTGGCCCACATGCAGAACCGCTTCCACTTCATAGCATAAGTGGCTCTAGTGGAAGGTTTCCTTGCTGCCACTAGAACATTCGCCACCCAGGGAGACACCCCAAATCGGGCAACTTCTAAGTCTGCAGAATCCATGCGTAAAGGTGCAGTGACTTAGGGTCCGGATGGACCAGGGTGCCCTGCTCCTATGAAAGCAGGTCAGAGCACAGAGGCAGAGGAATCGGATGCTCCACTGCTAGTTGCTGGAGGAGTGGAAACCAAATCTGTCGCAGCCAGTAAGGGACTATCAGGATCATCTCTGCCCCTTCGGATTGCAACTTGAGCAGAACTCTCTGCAGCAATGGAAAGGGAGGGAAGGCATATAGAAACCTCCCTGTCCAAAAGAGGGACAACATGTCTCACCAGAAACCACCAGGCCCTGGATGTAGTGAGCAGAAACTGGGCAGTTTTGCATTGGATGGGGACGCGAAGAGGTCCAGTTCGGGATGGCCCCACCTGTTGAAGAGATCTTTGACCACAGAGGGAAGAAGTTTGGATTCATGAGTCTTGGACCGGGAATGGCTCAGGCTGTTGGACAAGGTATTTTGTACAACTAGAACATGCACAGCAGTCAGGTTCAGGTGATATTCTATGGCCCAATGCCAAACTCTCATGGCCTCCCTGCTGAGGTGGTAAGAATGCGCCCCCTCCCCCGCTTGTTTATGTAGAAGACCACAGACATATTGTCGTCTGGATCAAGACAGGACCTGGGAGTAGGCTCATCTGGAAGGCTTGCAGAGCATACAGGATCGCCCGCATCTCCAAACACTGATGTGGAGATGCTGCTGTAATGGGGAACAGGTCCCCTGAGTCTGACGGTCCACCAGGTGGGTGCCCCAGCCCTGGCCCTACACATCTGTGGTCAGTACCTGTCGAGGTGACTCTGACCGGAAGTGGACCCCCTTCGTGAGGTTGATGGGGTTCATCCACCATGCAAAAGTCTGACACCAAGTTGGTGTCATCTCCTTGGCTGAAGAAGTGGAGGCCCCGGAGGCCAGGGAAGAGGAAGTACTCTGGTGAAGCTCCTTCTCCATGAGTTTTTATTGCAGCAAGAAGGCTTCCAGGGTCTTCTGGCGGCAAAGTCGGGTGCACTGGTTAAAATCCTGGTAGTGCTGGCAGGCCTCAGTGTCGTGGTCTGAGCCTAGGCAAAGCAGGCACGATGAATGGCCGTCCTTGTGGGGAAGTTGCTTTCCACAAGCACACTTCATTCTCTGCTGCTCCACAGAGGAAAAAGGAGAAGACATTCACAGATCGCTGAAGAATTGAAAAAAAAATTAGAAAATAATAAAGCGCAGGTAAAGTGAGTAAAATGGCAGTCAACTAAAGCAGAAGGCATCCATGAAGGTCCGACTTGCACAGGTCGACAGCGGGAAAAGAACTGAAGGGAAGAACTAGTAACATCACTGACTCCCCTTTTTAATAAATCATGGGAGGGTGCTGTGGTACCTGAGGACTGGAGGAGTGCGGATGTGATTCCCCTTCACAAAAGTGGGTGCCAGACAGAGGCAGGAAGCTACAGACCTGTCAGTTTGACCTCAGTGGTAGGGAAAATGATGGAATCACTTCTGAAGGAAAGAACTGTTGAGTACCTAGAGGCCAGTGGGGCACAGGACCCAAGGCAGCATTTATTCACAGCAGGAAGGTCATGTCAGACAAATCTAATTGATTTCTTTGACTGGGTGACCAAAGTAGTAGACCAGGGAAGGCCTGTGGACATGACCTACCAAGACTTTAGCAAGGCATTTGTCAGTCCCACACAAAATATTAATAAACAAATTAGCCAGCCTGGGAGTGGGTCACAGGGTGGTAGCCTAGGTAAAACACTAGCTGAACAACAGGACACAGAGGGTAATAGTAAATGGAGTCCACAGTGAAGAAAGAGGGGTTACTAGTGGGGTACCGCAGGGTTCAGTACTGGGACCAGTCCTTTTTAATGTCTTTATAAGTGACATTGCAGAGGGACTGGAAGGAAAAGTATGGCTCTTTGCAGATGACACAAAGATCTGCAACAGGGTTGATATGCAAGGTGGGGTGGAAGCTTAGAGTCAACACAAAGAAGTACAAAGTAATGCACCTGGGAAACAAAAACCCAGGGGAAGAGTACACAATGGGAGTTGAGATATTGACAACAACAAAAATGGAAAGGGACCTGGGGGTAGACATATCAGACGACCTAAAGGTGGGCCAGCAATGTGAGAAGGCAGTAAGGAGGGCTGGGGGGGATAATGGGATGCATAGGGAGAGGCATCACCAGTAGAAAACAGGAAGTTGTTGGCCCTCTGTACAGACAGTTGATAAGACCACATTTGGAGTACTGTGTACAGTTCTGGAGACCCCATCTCCGAAAAGACATAGACAGGGTGGAGGCTGTCCAGAGGAGGGCAACCAAAATGGTGCAGGGTCTGCACCAGAAGACATATGAAGAAAGACTAAAGGAGCTTAAGCTGTATAGCCTCGAGAAAAGGAGGGAGAGGGGGGGACATGATAGAAACTTTCAAATACAGTACGTCAAGGGAATCAACGAAGTCCAAGAGAGTAGCATCTTTCAGAAAAAGAGATGTGCAAGAACAAGGGGGCACATTTTGAAGATAGAGGGGGGACGGCTCAGAGGTAATGTGAGGAAGTATTTCTTCACAGAGAGGGTTGAAGATGCATGGAACAGCCTTCCTGAGGAGGTTGTAGAGTCAAAAACAGTGGGGGGATTCAAGAATGCATGGGACAGACATAAGGCAATTCTAGTGGGGGGTAGGAGGAAGTAGGCTGTTGGTTAACTAGGATCTGAAGCTTATCCGTTAGGTAGGGAAATGGGCAGACTAGGTGGGCCAAGTGGTCCTTATCTGCCATCAGATTCTATGTTTCTGTGGCCGGCCCTCTTATACCATAGGCAGACGTAGGGGCAGGCCGACAGCAGGGAGCAGTCCCTCGCTATATACTGCTAGCTAGAAGTTTTCCGTGGGGTCCTGGTGCCTGCCGGCTTCAGTCCTAATGATGTAACCTGCTGCAAGAACCCCCTCGAAGCGAGATCTAAGAACAGTGCCAGAAGACAACACCAAGATGTCCACTGGTGTAGACTGAGTGTATAGCTGAGCCCTTGTTACCGGGGATGTTTGCTGGTCAGGGCAGACATAATGTGAAGGGTGCTCAGATGACCTCCCAGAAGGAGCAGGCTGTCTCACAGACCCAACCACGAGGGCTTCCAACGCCTCAGCACAGTGAAGTCGAGAGGACCCTGTGCTTCCATGGAACCAGAGGTCCTAGGAAGAGAGTGAAGGGCCCATAGACCTAGCCTTGGTCACACATGTGCGACGGCTGCCTTCGACGGTGAGGATCAGATGACCCCACTTCAACACGCAGTTCCCTGAAGTGTGGCGGTTCATCAAGAAGCAGGCATCACACACATCTATAGTGTGCTCAGGGTCAAGGCAGGTCATGCAGCACTGATGCCGGTCTAGAGTAGCCATGGGTTTCCCACAGCAGCACTGACTCATTATAGAAGGCTGACAGACTTTCTTCAATGATTTAGCTCCCTTCTTTTCGGACTTTGGTATTACAGAAAATAATAAAGACAAACTGCACTGCAAAAATAGAGCAAATAGTGGTGATGCACTTAGAAAGAAAATGGCAGTGAGTGAAACTAAGGCCCTGACACTTCCATGGTTTGCACTCAATGGAAGAATAACAGAAATGAGGTGAGTGAGGGAGCCAGCAATGGTTACTGGCTGGCATGCAACACTATACAGGAGTGTACAGGCGCCATGCTCAGAAGCCATGGCTGGTTCACTCCCAGAAAAAAAATTGGCATTCCTGCAGGGTCCTAGTGCCTCCAGTCCCAGATCCATACGTGGTAATCAATGGTGAAGACTGATTCTTGAAAGATCATGATGGATTTCTTGAATGTCACCACCCTAATGACCAGAAGTGCTTTTTTGGAGACTATAGTTCCTGAAAGTGCAGCATCTTACCTGGCTTAGTCCAACATAAGTCATTTCAAATTTGTTCTTATAAATGCTTCTTCGCAGGCAGCAGTCAAACTGTTCCACCCCTCCACAAAGAGTACCCTATAATGTAAGGGGGAAAATTACTCATCATAGTAATGATGTTTCAACAAGAAGCTGTATTAGTGAGTCATACGTTATGCAGCATCTCAGCACTAAGTTGTTGCCCCGGTGATAGAACTTAAGAATGTTTAAGTTCAAACTCTGCAGTGTGGTTAGATACCCCCTGGTGTTCTAATGTCAACTGAAAACAAGAAAACCGAAGAGACCATCTAACTAACCTATGTTGTATATTATGAAAAGTGAAAACAGTAAAAGAATTGCAGTTTCACTAAATGATAAATTGTCAAAACTGCAATGTTTGTGATTTTGACAAAAAATGGTAAAGTATTAACCAAATTTTTATGAGATTGACTTGTTCTGAAGAACCTTTTATACTAAGGTTCTAGAAGGGGAGGTAGGAAAGACTTGTATAACTCACTAATACACCCTCTAGAAGAAACGTCATTACTACAGTGAGTAATCTTTTCTTCTAGCAATGAGAGTGTATTAGTGATGTCATATATTTTGAAGAGTGCGTAAAAGTACCGAATCTGGCATCCCTTCTTAATTGGATGTCCGGACAGTAGTGAGAAGTAAAGGTGTGTACTGCTGACTAAATAGCTGCTGTGCACACTTCTGAGAGGGTTATATTAAAACTGCTACAGTGGCTCTAGATAGTGGAGTGTGCCCTTAATCCTTTTGGTGACTCTTCACCAGCCTTTTCACAGCAGATCAGTATCCAAGAGACAATCTAATGAGATGGTCTTTTTAGCTACTGGTTTACCTTTACCCACCTTACGATAAGTGATAAACAATTGTGAATTTTCAGTTCTGGACTTCTCTGTCCTTCATATGTAGAAACTCAAAGCCCTTCTAACTTCTAGACTGTGCAGTTTCTCTTCAACTATACTTGAGTGAGGTCTTGGAAAAAACAGACAAGATTACAGATTGGTTCAGGCGCAAATTAACCACATGAGGAAGAAAGGGAGGTAAGATGCCATCTGGTGCCACAGCTCACAGAGATGAAAAGTGGATCCTAAGGATCTCTAGGGTTGCAGGGCATGAGGGGGGAGCTGGATGTCACTGTCCACCTGGGGACTAATGACCTGGCTAGGGAGGGGTAGGGGTTGAGCAGGGGGAGTTCAGGGAGCTGGGGAGATGTCTTAGACAGGTAGCACGATCAGTGGCATTATTTATTTATTTATTTAGTTTTTGTTGACCGGGTAAGTGCACTAGACAAAATCTGCCTATTTTCAGGCACAACCCGGGGGAGGGGGATACAGATTAAAGCCAGCTGACCCTAAACCAGATTAAGCTATTGGTGGTATTTTTAGTGAATGGGGGGAAATTTGGCCAGGATACCAGGGAAATTCCCCTACTCTGACAGTATGGGGAACCTTTGGCCGTCTGTCTGAGATGGCCACCTCGGTGTGTGCTGCGGGACAGAAGGATGTCAGAGAGGCAGAGGAGCAAGCCTCCTCCTCTGTCACTGAGAAGCAAGAAGCTAATGATTCTGATGACGACATGGACATTAATGATTTACCAGAAGAATTTTTCGATACAGAGATAGAAGGTATTCAAAACGATTTGGAGATGGAAAAAAATGAAGAAGGTCTGGTAATAAAAACAGAACCTACAGAAAGAAAAAGTGTGGACTTACTGGAGAAGGAGCACTTGCTGGAGCTGGTGACGGAAGAAGAGGTGCAGTTTAAAAATCAGAGAGAAGCATTAGAAGCTGAAATCTCTGCTTTGAGAACCGCACCCTTGTCAGAGCAATCTGATGAGTCATGAGCTGACAAACAGCTGGAGACTGATGTGGCAACTTCAAAAGCTATGAGAAAGGAAAAAGAAAACCCGTGTTCCGAAGGGGCTGGGAGTAGTAAACATCAAGATGTGTGCCAAGAGCTGGATGACCGCAGCAAAAGTGGGTCACAGAAACACATTTTTTTAAAACATTTGGGGGTTCAGAGTCCGATTAAGAAGGTAAAATCCTGCGATGTAAAGTTAGAAGTGGCGTTGCAGGCTGCTGCAAAAGAGAAAGAACAAAACAGTAATGAACGGGGGACTGTGCAAGGAGAATAGGAAAAAATAAACAGGCGAGAAGGTCAGAATTTACCTGGAAAAAAGAAACAGCAGAGAGATGCAGCATGTCGCCCCAAAGAATGGTCACCTGAACGAGCATTAAAAGGGGCCGGATGGCTCCAACAAACAACTGGGCAGTGGATTCCTGATCCACAAGATAAAGAAGTTCAAAGATATAACAACTGCCCTGGTTCTAATAAAGAAAGCTTTCAAACTAAAGAAGGGAAAAATGAACAAAAACAGGACTTGGAAACTTCATTGGGCCCCAACAGAATAGGAGGCCAACAAGCATGCTAAAAGAAAAAGAAGAAGTTCCAGGCACATCAACTTCAGACTGTAATAGAATGGGAACAGCTGATAATGTGTTACAGCATCCCAAGCAAAATGCTTGGTTGAGTCCTATGTTCAGATTAGCTGACTTATTCCAGAATAAAGGGGAACCAGCCACCAGGAAAAATGCTGTTAGATCGATATATAAAGGGGGTCTGTAAGAACCACCGGACAGATTACATATAGCTAGACATCTTTTAAAGGGATCAACGCAATATTTCGATTCTGAAATATTTGCACTTATACACATTGGGAATTCAAACTATGATGCGAGTTTTAAATCAGTAGCCAATTTAGACAGATTTTGGGCACAGTATCAGAAATTGAAAAATACGCTAGTGCGAGTTCCTTTTTTAGCTGTACCACTAATTAAACCAGCAGTGAAGTTAATAACTATTATGGTTAGAAATGAAGGAGTTAATATATTGGACATTTTGTTTTGGTTAAGACAAAGGTGTGAGGTGTTGGACAAACCAGCACCTATTCTAGACAGTGAACAAATATGGAATGGGGGGTGGAAAATAAGGGTCATGCTGTATTCTACTAATAATGGTCTGGTACATCTTCCTAACAGTTTCTTTTTATGAAAAGATAGAGGGAGCTTGTTTTATTTTGGATAGCCAAAGGCCTGTTTTAAATGTGGTTCGAGAACACATCTGAATACAGCATGTGATACCCCTAAATGCAATCATTGTCTGGAATTTGGCCATCTTTCCGCAGATTGTCTTTCTTAAATGTAATCTGTGTGAAAAGACAGGACACGGATATGGGAAATGTCCATGGGCATCCCATAATAGGGAAGACTGCCCATCTCATGAGGAGTTAATCAATATAGCCCAGCAAGTGCAAGCAAAAAAAGTAGCTGCTCTGGAAGAAGACAGGATCCCTAGGGTCCAAGTAGCCCCCCTTGAGGAGAAAAAAGCCAAAGAGATAAGTAAAAATCGGGCGTAGTAAACATGCACATAACAGAGATCCTCAGGTTTCAGATGCCCCCTCGGATTCTAATGTAGAAAATACCCCTATGACTATGGCTCCCAGAAGATTCAGGTTTGTCACATATGCACCCTTCCCCACCCCCAGATTATCAGCAGCCTTTTAAGAAAGTTCTAGCAAAGAAAAGGAACAGATCAGGGAAGGCTATCCCTTCCAAAAATTATCCTCTTGCTAAAGAAGGAAAGAAAAGCCCAAATAATTGGAAAGGAGGAAATAAATCCGCTGTGTTAACACTAACACCCAGAGAAGAGTCGGGGTGAAGAGTCAGACAACTACGGACATTACCTTAGATCAACAGTTCTCAAACTTTGTCACAGTGAGCCTCCCCTAAGCCATGAAAAAGATCTTGAGCCTCCCCTAAAATACTGAAATATTTTTGGGCCTCCCCATAGAAAAATAGCCTACTTTTCACAGTACATCAGCAATAAATTGAAACATCATGGCATACCTTGCTTTCATGTTATTAAGCTTATTGTACCCCCACCTCCCAAAAGGACAACCTACTTTCTCCAATATTTTGACTCTCAAACCATTCACTTCTGCCATACCTCCATGGGTCAGACTGCTTTTTCTGTTTCTCCTCTAACTGGAATAACCTTCCTGCCAACCTCTGCATCTCCCCCCTCACCCTGCTCTTAAGCAACTTCTCAGGGATCATTTTGCTCCCTCCTGCCCTTATTCCTACTACCTGTATGGTTAACTCTTGTATTTGGACAGTTCTGCTGCCAGTCTAATTAATCGTTGTTCCCTGCGTTGTTGGTTTATTGTTCGTAATTTGTTTGCACTTTCATTCATTTTGTATTGCTTGAGTGTTTTGCAGTTACATTTTGAATTGTATTCTCTCACTACCCTTCCCTGGGAACACCTGAAATAAGCCATGGCTCAGTGTACAGTACTTTCCCTGGTCACAGACTTGTGAATAAATACATCCATTCACCTACTATTATCCTCTTTCAGTTTGTCTTATCCCTTCACTCAAACTCTATAAAGTTCAAAATTTAAATACAGTACTTTTTCAAGACTTGCTTGAGCCTCCCCTTGAACAGGTTGGGGCCTCCCCAAGGAGGCTGGCCTCACCATTTGAGAACCCCTGCCTTAGATGCTGTTGATGGAAAAGGGGAAGAAGCCAATTGACGTAGCTCTAGGCATAGAAGAGTTTTCAAAGTAACTTGTATGTGTAGGGTTTATGTTCTTATTATTTATATTTATTTATTGAATTTTGATGACCGGGTAGGCCCGCTGGGCCCCGAAGGTCCCTTTTTCAGGGGCGACCCAGGAATAATGGTACAGACATAATGAACTTAATGCAGTTACATAACACAGGAAATCATGGGTATACAGTATTCAGCTGTTTACACATAGCAGTAGTTATTAGGGTATTGTATATCATATTGGTAAGTTGTAGTTTATTGCATTCAAACATTTGTCAAGCAGGTAGGTGTAACAACATTAGGGTTCCTTAGGTAAGGTCCTTCGAGAGCATTAGGGTGGTTCATTGTGGAGAAAGGAGGAGAAAAAAGGAGCAAAGTTAGTACTACCTTGTTGGGGGGGGTGGATTTATA
Source organism: Neoceratodus forsteri (assembly GCA_016271365.2). NCBI lineage: Eukaryota > Metazoa > Chordata > Ceratodontiformes > Ceratodontidae > Neoceratodus > Neoceratodus forsteri. The sequence goes on along the minus strand of CM057452.1, from coordinate 1,504,207,090 downwards.
GGTCATAGTGGTAGTTTGGTAGTGTCAGGTGTAGTGGCACTGGCATACACTTTTTGATAGGAGATGAGTTTTGAGTCTGGTGCAGAAGCATTGCACTGAAGGGGTTTCTCTCACCTCCAGCGGGAGGTGGTTCCATAAGGACAGGGCAGCAAACGAGAAGGATTTCTGGCCTGCCTTAGTCCTAGCCTTGGGAACCTCAAGCAACGTTTGGCCCGAAGACCTAAGGCTGCGCTGGTTACTCTTTACTGTGAGGAGTCCTCCGAGGCTAGTGGGAGGGGAAGGGCTAATTATCTTTTTGGCCAGGCAGAGCACGGGGTAGCTGAAGCGTGCTTCGAAGGATGGCCAGTTAAGCTTTACTAGCGCCTCACAGTGGTGGCTCCTAGAGTGGAATAGAGTGGCAAAGCAGGTCACTTTGTTGTATAGAACCTGTAGTTTACTATACTCCCGCTTTGAGATACCCTGGGTGACCGGCGCAAAAAAGTCAGTGTAGGAAGTAGGACACTCGCTGCTATAGCAGTCCTAGCTTCAAGGGTTAGTAGATCCTTAAGCCGTTATAGTAACCCGAGTTTGGAATGGATTACTTTAGTGACTTGGTCCATGTGTTGTTTGAACGTGAGGCCCTGGTCTAGGGTGAGGCCGAGGTATTTTGTGGAGGGAACAACTTCTAGCTTGTTGCCCTCCAGAGATGAGAGTTGGAGGAGTTGCGATCTGTCTTGTCCTAAGGCTCTTGGTCCGAACAGCATAACTTTGTTTTTTTTTGGTGTTAAGGACCATTTCGTTGTTAATGAGCCACCTCTCCATGATGTAAATGTCCTTTTGGAGAGAACTGGATAGGTCATCCAGGTTGTTGGAGGACATGTAAATAACAGCATCATCCGCGTATTGGATTATATTGCTGCTTCCCACAGTGCACGAGCAGTTGGATTTAGCGAACAAGCGAGAACATAAGGGCCCGTGGACCTTTGTGGAACTCCATCCGTTAGGGACTGAGGTTTGGAGGTTTGTCCTGCCACCTGACTCTCTGAGTCCGACCTGTGAGGTAGCTTTCTATCCAACTGAGGGCGTGGGCATCTAGGCCTACGTGGAGGAGTTTTTGGAGGAGTAGTCTGTGATCTACCCGGTCGAAGGCCTTGGAGAGGTCTATAAAAAACACCCCTGTGTTGGATCCAGCATCCAGGTCTTTGAGTACGTCCGAGGAGAATTTGGTTAGGGCAGTGTCTGTCCCATGCTTGGCTCTAAAGCCATGTTGCGATGGGGACAGAAGCATGTGAGCTTCCAGGTACTCCTTAAGTTGGGCATACACGATTTTCTCCTGTATTTTTGCCAGAGTACAGAGCAGGGAGATTGGCCTGTAGTTTTCAATTGGTTCTGCAGGCCCTCCCTTATGGATCGGGACCACGTGCACCTGTTTCCACAGTTCCGGGACATATCCCTCAAGTAGGGACCTATTGATCAGCCAGGTGAGTGGCTGCGCGAGCGCCGTGGCACCATCTTTTAGCAGTCTCACTTTGAGTCCGTCCAGGCCTCCTGAACCTATCGTTTTCAGGGTTTCAAGGATGGCCAGGACCTCTTTACTCGGCAAGCCTCAAGTGAAAGAGTGGGCGGTCAGGGCGATTGAGGAACCGGGCGGGCGCCAGGTTTTAGGTGCCGATGGTCCTGCCAGGAGTTTATCAGGGTTGGTGAAGCATGAATGGGTCTCAGCAATTTGTGCCGCATCATGTAGTGCCATTCCATTAACTGTGATGGGGCCCGAGGTAATCTTTTTCCCCTTCATTAGTTCATTGATATGGGACCAGAAGGTCCTAGGGTTGCCGAGGTTGGCTTTTTGGAGGTGGTTAAAATAATCCTTTTTCGCTAGTTTGGTGACCTGTTTACATTGGTTTCGGAGGGTCCTGTAGAGGACCCGGTCTGCTTGAAGACCTGTGTCCTTGGACTTTTTCCAAGCTTTATCTCGGCTGATCATCAAGGCCTTTAAGGGAGGGGTAATCCACTTATAGCAGTGGCCCTTTACCCAGTAGGTTTTAAATGGGGCCAGGAGATCCGTGGCCCACGTGATTGACCTGTTTAAGAAGTCGACCGCCTCATCCAAGGTAGGGAGACTTCTAATAGGGGTCCAGTCCAGGTTGCCCACGAGAGTGTTATAGTGCTCCAGGGAGAACTTTGAGTAGTCCCTGGACGTGAGTATTCTAGGGGGGACCCTTACCGTCCTATTCCTCCAAATACAGAAGGTGGGTGAGTGGTCACTGAGGGCATCCGCCATGGTCCCAGCCAGTTGAACGTTTTTAGGGTTAGACACCAGTACCCAGTCTATGGTCGAGTGGCTGCCCGTTTTATAGTTAAACCTTGTGGGGAGGGTGACTATCTGGGAGAGGTTGGCCTCCTGAAGCATGTCAGTTATTGAGGACTTAGTCTCTATGTCCCAGTGCACGTTGAAATCACCGAGGATGATGAACTCAGAAGCAAACGCTACTGGTAGGTTTTTTGTGAGGGACTCGAGGGACTGGAGAGCCCCCTTTGGTGGACTATAGACGCACCCTACATTAAGGTGTTTAGCACCACCGAGGGTGATGCGTACAAAGATAGTCTCAATTTCGGGGGGCATTGATACGTTGAGATTAATGTGAGCAGAGATCAGGGTAGCCTTAACGTATATGAGCACCCCACCCCCTTTTTTCAGGGTTCTATCCTTCCGGTAACTGACGTACCCTGGGGCGGCACATTCATGATCTAGGATCGATGGTTTTAACCAGGTCTCGGAGACTGCAAGCACATCAGGGTTGTAGAGGGCTAGCCAGGCTTGTAGTTCGTGAGTTTTGGGCCTAAGACTACAAATGTTCATGTGTGCCAGCCTCAGGCCCCTTGTTGCAGTCCAGGTTAGGTCCTGGGGGGTTGAGATGGAGGTATTATCAACACCAGGGCCAGGGTTAGGTTGAATGTCACCTGCCCGTAATAGCAAGGTCCTAAGCAGGGGGAGGATAATATAGGTCAGGGAAAGGAACCTAGTTTTTTTAGGTTTGTATGTCAGCAAAAGGGTAGCCCTATAGCAAATCCCACTCCTACTGAGTTTAGCGGCTATAAGGAGGGCCAGGTTGTCGGCCAGGGGTGGGCTATAAGGGTGCCAGGCCAGGTGTGGTGCTGGACCGTTGGCTGGCTGCGCAGCAGGGGCTTGTCTACCGGCTAGCCAATCCACCCAAAGGATTGAGGCGATATACAGGGCAGCGAGGAGGAGACCCTTAATTGGTCTAAGCTGGCCCGAGGTGCGAGCGTTCAGTGGCCTGTTGACTGGCATTATCATCCTTATGTGACGTTGTTAGGCTACAAGAGCTTGGCCTAGTAGTAACCGTACAAGGGTAATTTAGGGGACAGGCTGGGCCCCTGTTGCGTAACGGGACGCTCAACAGTGTTGTGCTGATTTGGGTTATGCCTGTTCAATAGCTTTTACTTGGCAATAATTCTAACCCTTGAGTTAAGTGAGCAATAGGATTCTTGGTCACATGGGTTACTATCACAGAGGTAGGCTACCAACAGGTCAGATAGAGATAAGGAAAAAGAAAAAAGTAGCTAGACTTGACCCAGTGGAATTGCTAATTGGCAGCTATTGCATAATAGGGTAGAGTTAGCTGGTAATATTGTAAGCACACATTTCAGTATTAGCACAATATAGAGACCTTATAGTTAGTGTACTTTCAGCATTAGGAATCCAGTAGACTTTTAGAAGTTCAATTAGATCATTAAATGTCACACAGTAAGTATAAGGAGTTAAACAGTAAGTCCCCCCGTTCAGTTGGGCTTGCCTGTAATTGAACCAGGCTGAGGTGAATTAGCCCGGGGCGATGTTCCTCCTCTTGCGCTTCCTATTGGTACAGGGCTCCCAACGGGCGGTGCTAGCCCCTACATAATCACAACAAGAATGGGGCAGGTGGGCGGGAAACTTTTAAAACCTGCAGTCAGCTTCACTTTTACACCGGGGGAGGTCCGCCGAACAGATTAAGCTGTCGGCACCTCAACCCCGCAATTTCCAGCTTCTCTCTCCTTGCGCAGCGCAGTGGGGGGGGGCCCCGAACCCGTCTGTCTCCGTCGCAGCAACAGTCCTGTCCTCCAAGTGATGTCTCCCCCTCTTTGGTGCATGGCCTCTCGGAATATTTCCACTATCAATGTGAATAGTATAAAAAGTCATAAAAAAATGCTAGCCATTTTAAAACTGTTAAAACAACAGAAAAGTGATATTTTTGTACTCAAGACACTAGAATTAAAACCTATTTTGAGTTAAAAATGGCAGCTAATATTTGGACCAAGGGGCGCCACCTTCTGGTCCGTAGGTGAAACAACTTGTGATGGGGTAGGTATTTTATTCACAAATCCAGCACTAAAAGTGTCAAGGCTGGTAGACATATATCCTGGAAGAGCTTTATTATTGGACATTAATTTCAAAGGTGAAAGATTTAGCCTAATTACAGTATATACTCCCCAAACAAAGGCCCAAAGAGTGGCATTAATGAAAAATATCCAACCTTACCTTTACACATCAAGGTAGGTCATCTGGGCAGGGGGCTTTAATTGCACCCTCAACATTACTGACAGAGGGTTAAAAACTAATAAGCTTTTTTGTGATTCACAAGCACTCCAGAATATAGTACAAACAGCCAAATTAATTGACGCTTATAGAACTAAATAACCAATAGGGGGTAACACTCATTTCAGATGTTCCCTTTCCACTAGGATAGATTTTGTGTTTCTTTCAGACATTTTACAAGTAAATTCAGTCACACTGCAAGCCTGGGAGTTTTCAGACCATAGGTCATTAACAATCAAATTAGCACGGGGAAATTCACCTAGAAGCAAGAAGAATCAGTTGAGATTAAATAATATGATTTTGGAGGATGGAGGAGTGAAGCGGGCCTGGAAAAGGGAGTGGGTAGCAAGGCTTTCAGTTATAGATCTGTATGAAGATACAGTATTTCCTCATGGTGGAAGGACACTAAAACAGACTGGATGGTATTTTTTCAAAATATTTCAAAGACTGAAGCAAACAAAAATTATTTAGAATGTCTTAGTTTGAGGAGCCAGTTACAAAAATTAATTTCATTAACTGAAACAGAGATAAGATTATAGTACCCAGATTAATCATATTAAAAAAACAAATGTTTGAAACAAGGTATGATGGAGCAAAATCATTAGAACAGGAACAAAGGTTTGGAACTAGGTTAAATAAAGGAGCATTAGACCCTTTTAAGGAATGTAGTGATAAAATAGAATAATCACTCAGGTATGAACATAATCTGGGGAGTTGGTTTCTTCTCCAATATAAATGCTAAAGGTTGTAGAAAAATACTTGGGGTCACTCTTTAAGAAAGATTTAGGGATAGATAACAGTTATAAACCTGGATCAGTTAAACTTGCCCAAATTAAATAGCCAAGAAAAAGAGTGTTTAAATGGGGACATTACAGTAGAAGAAGTACGGTCTGCTATTTCCTCATTGAATCCAGACTCAGCCCCAGGGACAGATGGTTTAGGGGCACTATTTTATCAGTCGTTTAAGGAGGACATAGTACCCACTTTAGTTCAGGTCTTAAAGAGGATGCTGCAAAACTCCTTTTTGGCAGACAGTAATTTTTTTGCATAAAAAGGGCCCAAAAGAGGATTTGAAAAACTGGAGAACAATCAGTCTGTTACATACCAACATAAAATTTGACAGCAGATAAGGACCGCTTGGCCCACCCAGTCTGCCCATTTCCCTACCTAATGGATAAGCTGCAGATCCTAGTTAACCAACAGCCTACTTCCTCCTACCCCCAACCCCTGGAATTGCCTTGTCTGTCCCATGCATTCTTGAATTCCCCCACTGTTTTTGACTCCACAACCTCCACAGGAAGGCTGTTCCATGCATCCACAACCCTCTCTGTGAAAAAATACTTCCTCACATTACCTCTGAGCCATCCCCCTTCTATCTTCAAATTGTGTCCCCTTGTTCTTGCACATCTCTTTTTCTGAAAGATGCTACCCTCTTGGACTTTGTTGATTCCCTTGAGGTACTTGAAAGTTTCTATCATGTCCCTCCTGTCCCTCCTTTCCTTGAGGGTATACATATTAAGCTCCTTAAGTCTCTCTTCATATGTCTTCTGGTGCTGACCCTGCACCATTTTAGTTGCCCTCCTCTGGACTGCCTCCATCCTGTCTATGTCCTTGTGGAGATTGGGTCTCCAGAACTGCACTTAGTACTCCAGATGGTGTCTCACCAGATGTCTGTACAGAGGGATAACAACTTCCTGTTTTCTACCGGTGATGCCTCTTCCTATATATCCCAGTATCCCCCCAGCCCTCCTTACTGCCTTCTCACATTGCTGGCCCACCTTTAGGTCATCTGATATGACTACCTATACCTCTCAACTGCTATGAACTCCGCATAGCGCTATGGTTTTCACACTCAAATTTACCCTTGCTCCGCATAGGTTTACTGATGTTCTTAATAATGTTAGAGCTATTTCTGGACCAACAAACTATTAAATCATTAAACTAAGTTAATAAAAACATTTCTTATCACTAACTCTATGGGGCCTACTACTTGTAGACATATTATTTAAAATAAGAAAGTGCTCCAAATTCTGACCATCTGCTATGATTTTTGAAGGCCAGTGCTATGATTTTTAATGCTGACAGGTTGAGAGGTATGTGACTACCCCCAGGTCCCTTTCCATTTTTGTTGTTGTTAGTATCTCATCCATCATAGTGTACTCTTTCCTTGGGTTTTTGTTTCCCAGGTGCATTACTTTGCACTTCTTAGCATTTAATCTAAGCTGCCATACATTTGACCATTCCTCCAACCTTGCCAAGTCTCTTCTCATCCTTTCCACCCCACCTTGTGTATTAACCCTGTTGCAGATCTTTGTGTCGTCTGCAAAGAGACATACTTTTCCTTCCAGTCCCTCTGCAATGTCACTTATAAAGACAGTGAGGAGGTCCTAGTGCTGAACCCTGTGGCACCGCACTAGTATCCCCCCTTTCTTCAGAGTGGACTCGGTTTACTATTACCCTCTGTGTCCTGTTCTCCAGCTAAGTTTTTTACCCAGGCTACCATCTTGGGACCCACTCACTCCCAGGCTGGCTAACTTGTATATTAATCTTCTGTGTGGGACTGTGTCAAATGCCTTGCTAAAGTCTAGGTAGGCCATGTCCACAGCCCCTCCCTGATCTACTACTTTGGTCACCCAGTCAAAGAAGTCTATTAGATTCATCTGACATGACCTTCCTGCTGTGAATCCATGCTGCCTTGGGTCGTGCCCCTCTGGCCTCTAGGTACTCAACAATCCTTTCCTTCAGAAGTAATTCCATAATTTTCCCTATCACTGAGGTCAAACTAATAGGTCTGTAGTTTCCTGCCTATGCCCTGCTTCCACTTTTGTGAAGTAGAATCACATCTGCCGTCCTCCGGTACCACCCCATCCTCCCATGATTTGTTAAAGAGGGTAGTCAGTGGTGTCACTATTTCTACCCGTAGTCCTTTGAGAATTCTGGGATGAATCCCATCAGGCCCCATTGCTCTGTCCAACTTCAATTTTAAGAGTTCTTTCAGAACTCTTTCATCTGTGACTAGGCTGGTGTCAACCCCCCTATTCAGAGTGTTTCTGTTGTTTGGTTTAGGTACCTCCCCTTCTTCACTTGTGAATACTGAGCAAAAATATTTGTTTAGTATATCTGCCTTTTCACAGTCACCCTCTGCCCACCCCCCTCACCTTCCCTCTCTTGATCTTCCTTCGCTCCCTAATGTACATATAAAAGGTTTCATCCCCCTTCTTAACTGAATTGGCCATCTTTTCCTCGGTTTGGGCCTTTGCTGTTCTGACTGCCTTCCCTGCTTCCTTCTGCTTTAACTGATATAGTTCTTTGTCCTGCTCCTTCTGTGATTCCTTGTACTTCCTGAATGCTATCTTTTTCTCCCTAACCTTAACTGCCACCTCCTTTGAGAACCATGGTGTTTTTTTACATCGTTTTGTTTTATTTACTTGCTTCACACAAAGGCTTGTTGCCTTAGTGATGGCAGTTTTGATTATTCCCCATTTTTCTTCCACCCTCCTTCCTGCCCATTTGCTACTGCATTCCTTAGGCACTCACCCATTTTGGCAAAGTCAGCCCTCCTGAAGTCCAGGACCTTTGCCTTTGTATGGCTTGACTCTACTGCTGTGTTTATCGTGAACCATACTGTTCAATGGTCGCTAGTTCCCAGATGGCTACCCACTTCTATATCTGTGATCCTCTCTCCATCTCCATTTGAGAGTACCAGGTCTAAAATTGCTCCCTCCCAAGTGGGTTCCAATACTAGTTGTCTAAGGCATGCCCCCTGCAGGGCATCTAGAATGACCCCACTCTTTGGTGTGGCTGCAGAAAATGTACTCCAGTTAACATCTGGCATATTCAGATCCCCATCAACAATATCTCCCCTTTGCTGCCATTCTAAGAATACCTTCTATCATTTTCTTATCCATTTTCTCCCCCTGAGATAGGGGTCTGTATATAACCCCTGTGCGGACTGTGGTGCCATTGCCTGTCTCCAAGTTGACCCACAGTGCTTCCTCTCCTTCCTGTTTACTCTTTTGTTCTGTTGCTTTGATTCCTTCCCTTATGTAGAGAGCTACTCCACCTCCTCTTTTACCCCCACTGTCCCTCCTGTAGATAGTGTATTCTGGTATGTTTACATCCCAGTCATGGTTCTGTTTGTACCATGTTTCTGTGACTGCCACTATATCCAGATGTTCCTCTTCCATCAAGGCCACTAGTTCAGGAAGCTTGTTACCCAGACTACGGGCATTGGTACTCATTACTCTCCATGTTTTGATGGCCTTTCCTTTTGTAGCCCCATCCCTGCCCTTACTGACTTTGCTTTCTCCATTTACCCCAGTCCTGCTCCCTACTGACCTTTCTACCTTCATCTTTACCTCATTAAGCACCCTGTTTTGGAGGGAGGATGGGAATTCCCTGCTGCTTATCAGTGCCTCACCCCTTGGCTAGTTTAAAAGCTTGCCAATGAAGTATTTAAACCAATCACTCAGGAGACTGGTTCCTTTCCCGGACAGATGCAGACAATCGTGCCAGTATAGGTGGGTATCCCTCCAGGTGGAACCCCAGTCCCCAATAAAGCCAAAACCCTGTGCTCTACACCAGTTTTTCAACCATTCATTGAACTGCATGGTGCGGAGTACCCTCGCCTCACCCATGCCATAGACAGGCAGCACCTCCAAGAAGGATACTGTATGAGCTACCTGTCTAAGGCCCCTTCCCAACTCCACAAATTCCTCCGGCACTGCTCTAATCCCATGTACGGCCAAGTCATTTGTCCCCAGGTGGACAATGACATCCAGCACTGTCTCCTGTGCAGCTGCTGTCGTGATCCTTAGAATCCGCTTCCTGTCCCTCCAAGCCATGGCACCAGGCAGGCACCTTACTTCACTTTCCCTTGCCCCCCCCAGTTCTCTCCCCCTGATAACTGAGTCCCCTACCAGGAGCTGTTTCCTTTCCCTGCTGCGTCCTGTGCCACCTTCCTGTGGGCCTCCCTTGTGACAGTTGCCAGCAACCTCAGTCTCCACCATGTGTGCCTCCACAGGGGAACTATGCTCCACCAGAATGGCTTATGGATTATAGAGTGGTACATCTGAAGGGGTGTGCCTCTGTTCCACCACCCTCACCCTCTCTGAGCCCACTGTGGTCCAACCGCTGCTCCTTCTTGGCAACCTCTCAGGAAGCGGTGGTGGCCCTGGTGTTCCCTGCGTGTGTGTGCGTGTGTGTGTGTGTGTGTGTGTGTGTGTGTGTGTGTGTCCTGTACTCTTGTCCAGTTTGGCCTGGAGACGGGCAACCTCCTCCCTCAGAGCAGAAAGTTGCCTGCAAATAGGGCAGCATCTTAGCCTCCAGAAAGTCTCCCGGAAGACTGCTGCCCCACAGTCAGTGCATTGCACTACTCCCCACATGTCTGTCTTCTTTCCAGTTTACCCTGTGTACATTTTTTTATTTTTTTTTAAATAGTGATTGCGCTTTTACTGTCAATGCAGTGTGCTGTGCTGGTAAGGATATGACAGTTGTATGCCCTCAGAGGAAATGATGTCAGAACCCCTAGTATAAAGGAAGTGACACCAAGGGGGGGTGAGGGGCGGGGGAGTTGGGTCTAAGTCGTGCCCTCCAGACACAATCAGCTACAAGCTCTGACCCACCACTGTGATGACTGTTGACCTTCCTTTCAGCAAGACAACCTGCACAATGAGTTAACAGAGAAAATATCCAGCAAAGGATAAAAACAAAGAAAAATCAAGCAGTTCAGCACAACACAGGTAAGCCACCCTGACCCTATACAACCTGGCGTTGTGTGCTCTGAAAGCAATCAAGGGAAGACAATCTCCCCCACTTGAGGCTCTGTCTGGATTCAAATACACAAACTGCAGCCTTTGCTATGAGAACAAATCAGCCACCACCACAAGTAAATTATTTAAAAATAGTTTGATGCAAACTGTCACATAATACTAGTAGACAGTCAAGATACCCACAAGAGAAAATCAAATGTGCAGTATTTCAACCCTTCTGAAGTTACTCACAAGATAAGCAGTTTTGCAAACCCCCTTCTTGATTTAAAAACTAAAATAATTAAACACAAAGCGATACCAGTGTAAGAATGTAAAGTAAGGAACACCTCCCTCAGATTTAAGTAAGAGTGAGATTTGTTGCAGATTTCTAGTCCAATACAGTATATCTCCCATGCAGCTCTCAGTAGTTTCAAAGCACACCCTATTCCAACTTCAAGAAGATGGGCTAGATGTTAAACACAGATTTAAAATTTTTAAGTAAAATATTACTGAATAGGTTATCTATAGTGGCAGATAGATTAATTAGTCCAGAACAGACTTGTGCTATCCAGGGCAGATCACAACATGACAACTTGATAGTACTAAGGGAATTTTTTAATACTGCACAAGAAGGGAAATTTAAGGGGTTCATTATAGGGTTAGACCAGGAGAAAGCATTCGATCAGGTGGCACATAAATTTCTATTTACAGTATTAAAAGCCTATGGTATTCCTAGTACTTTTGTGGGGTGGATTCAAACAATGTATAAGAATGCTACAGTAATACCCAATATTAATGGTTGGATTGGTAACCCTAAGTCAGTGCAAAGGGGGTGAGGCAAGGCTGTCCCCTCAGCCCACTCTTATATGTGTTTACTACAGATGTTTTAATAAGAATGATAGTAAGAAGTGATCAGATTAAGGGTCTAAAAATGAATAAAGAAATTCCTCCAGTAAAGATAATGGCCTATGTAGATGATTTAGTTATGTGTTTATCCCCTGATACAGAGGGGAAATACGTTAGACATTTTGAATTCCTTTTCCAAATGTTCGGGGTCAAAGGTCAACTATAACAAAAGTAAGGAGTACCCTTAGGAGATCCCCTCTACCTGAGCATAACAAAATAATCAGGTATTAAAATAGTAAGAGAACCAATATCTATTCTAGGGGTAGAATTTGGTTCCTTGGATATGGCACAAAATAATTGGAACAAAGGTATGGATAAAGCAAATAGATTAGTAGCAGGATGGAAGGGTAGACAGATTTCTAAAAAGAAAATAGTACTACTAATCAAATCACTATTGGTTCCTACATTTTTGTATACAAGTTATATTTTCCCACCACCGGTTTCTTTATATACAACCTTATTAAGTATTTTTTTTTCAACCATTATGGGAGAGTAGATTAAACCCCATAAAAAGAGGATCTACGTATAGGAGTATACAGGAAGGAGGCCTAGATATGATCAATCCGATAGCCTTTTATGTAAGTATATTTGTGTCATATAATTTGAGTCCCACTCTTAGGCCTGGGGATAAGACATGGCGCCCTCATGTTCTTGCTTGGTTATCACTAGGGTTACCATGCTGGAGAGACAAAATGCCAGGACAGTTAAATAAAATACAAGGTTGTCCCAAGTACGGGTTGGAGACAGTTAAAAATCTCATTAAATGGGGGCTAACGGCATCCCAACTTGAATCAACAGATAGGAAAAAGATGTATATGTATATTTTGACCTCGGAATTTAAGGACTCAGTAGTTTTTCCAGAATGTCCAGAAGACCAAACAGGGGTAATAATCAAGTATTTTCAAATAAGAGAATTCCAGAATTTATATGGGATAGTGTATGGTTAAGTAGTTATGGGAGATTACCAGTTAGGAATAATAATAAACATAAACAACTAAGTGAAAGGTATTGCACTAGAGAATCAAGTATACCAGTATCGGAATCCCAGAAACACCTCTTTTTAGAATGTAACTATGTCCAACAATTTTGGAGTTATTTGGCAATAAGGTGGAAGGAACCATTATTTGAATCTTTGACATACTGCACTTTGATGTATGCAATAAATAGGAGAGAACTGGGGAAATTTCAAGTGGACACTCTGAGTTTTATTATATCTGCAGTAATTAGATACTATATCTGGCAATCTATATGTATGTGGGCTACACAACAAAAAGAAGTAACATTTGAGGAAATCATAAGAAATGTGCAACAATCGTTGCAGAAGGTCATGCAAATGGATTCTAAAAGAAATAGTCCAGAAATGTTTACAAAATTGTGGCCAAATTGTGATCAATTGGTGAAAGAAGTATGAAGTGATATTTGTAATACTTTTTTGTTTGAATTTGTGTAGGATATGAACTTTATGTAATATTTGTTGATTTTTTTGTTATGAAGTCCTTTTCTCAATACAAATTCCCCTACTCTTTTCAAGAAGTGCAGTGGGATCTTTAACATCCACCTGAACTACCACCACAGCAGGCAGATGGGACCTCGGTTTAACGTCTCATCCGAAAGACGGCACCTCAGGAGTGTAGTACCCCCCTCATGCTGCACTACAGTGTCAGTATTGGGATATTAACCCAAGTGCCTGGTGTGGGGATAGAACCCACAGCCTTCCAATCTCTCAGCCTCAGAGGCCACCTCTTAAGCCACTGACACTGATATTTGCTGAGGTACTGACTGTCTAAGACATGGGAGGAGGTTAGTGATTTCTGAACCAGGCGCTTCAACTCATGGATGTGGAACTAGTGCAAAAAGGAGGGGTTCTGCTTCACTGGGGACCAATCTAGAGGGATAAGGGCCTATAAAGGGATGATGGCCCACATCCATCTGAGAGGGGAACCGTAGTCTTCAGTGGATGTTTTTTATGTTCTTTTGATGAACATTTAAACTAGTTGAGGGTGGTGGTGGAAGGACTCAGGGAGGTATAAACTGCACCCCCAACAGACTGAAGCAGAGAGTAAGGAGGACTCTAAGTGAGAGAAGTACCCCAGAGTGCAGAACAACGAAACTAGTAGAGTAGCAGAAATGGAAAAGGATGGGAAAGTTAGTAGTAAAAAGAGAAGGGGAAAGGAGGGAGGGCAAAAAGGAAGTAAGGCGGAAGCAGGGAGAGTAGTAAGAAAATGTGAAAAGCCACGTGTGCTAATGCAAGAAGTCCAGGAAATAAAATTCCAGGCCTAGAGCCCATCATGGCAGAAGCAGACCTGGATATTGTGGCCATTACCGAGTTGTGGAACAATGGGAACTATGACTAGGACATAGCCATTTATTTATTTAGTTTTTGATTACCGGGTAAATGCGCTAGACAAAGAAGTTGCCTATTTTCAGTCACAACACTGGATAGTTACAGACGCAGGTAAAAGCACATCACATCACAATGGTTACTGATACATAATACAGACTTGGGTCAAACACATTACAGTATAGACAGGCACGATGATACCTTCTGTACAAGAGAAATTAGACATTACACTAGGCTATCCATAGATACAGGGGAATAAACAATACAGTTTCAAGGAGATAGACCATATGGTATAAGTAAATGGAGAACCTATTCCAGTCAGTCTTGCGGTTGGATACCTCACTGCCTGTCCTTGCCTGCTATTTAAAAGAGGGCAAGAGTGATAAGTGCCTAAATATGAGCTGAAGGGACATGCAAAGCAAACCTAACTAGGTGTCCTCCCCAGGGGTTGAGTCACAAGAGCACCTATCAGAGGCCAGAAGGCAGGCACGGAGCTCATTTTTAAAGATCAGGTGTGTAGTGGAGTGGCTCACAGTTGAAGGCAGAGAGTTCCATAGCTTTGGGGAAGACACCGCAAATGCCTGCTCACCCATCCTAGTGACGCGTTTGGGTGTATTAAGGAGAGACTTTTCGGCAGCTCTCAGCATGTAAGTCTGATGGGCCGGTTTCATCAAGTATGCAAGGGACATTGGTGTTCCAGTCCGGATGATACTGTCAATTGTGCATCCTGTTGTATTGACTCAGTAAGAGGTGGGAGAGAGCCAGCCCAGACTCTAGTAAAGTAGGCAACAATGGGTGCGCCTAGGTACTGATAGTGCGAAGTGACAGATACTATTATAACAGGTGTCCCACTTCTGCAATAGTCTCTTGTTCACGTCTTTATAGGAAGTGATTCCATAAGTTAGACTATGTCGCAGTACCCCCTGCACGATGGCAAATACCAAGCTATACTCTGTTAAGGAAAGACAGAGTGGGTAAAAGGGAGGAGAGTGGTGCTCTATGTAAGGAAAGGCAAAAAAACGATGGAGATACAAGGAATACAGAGGGTACTGCAGGACTTGTAGGTACTGCGTGTCACCCTGGAAAATGGAAGTGAAGCCACTATTTGCACTGGCATGATCTAGAAATCCCCAACAGAGGGGGCGAATCTAGATAAAGTACGTGTGGAAATGACAGAAAAGGGAGAGTTGCTGCTGCTGGGGGACTTCAATCTGTCAGACGTAAATTGGAACCTCCCAGCTGCAGCTTCAGGTAGAAGCAGGGACATACAAGACTCCCTGCAGGAGACGTTCCTCAGGCAACTAGTCAGGCAGCCCACTCGTGATGGGGGCAATACTGGAGATGGTGCTTACTAATGGGACAGTGTTGCAGATGTCAAACTGGGAGGCCACCTGGGGACCAGTGATCACCATACAGTGTGGTTCAGTATAAGGACGGCAGTGGAATCGAACCACACAAGGATGAGGGTCCTGGACTTCAGGAAGGCAGATTTAAAAAAAATGAGAGAATGCCTCAAGGATGACCTAATTTGGGGGGGGGGGTGAGTTGGGGGTGCAAAACTGTGGGCAAGGATAAGGGAGGACACAGTGAAGGCAAAAAACCTCTGTGCAAAGCAAGTGAGCAAAAACAGGAAGAAAAGGAGAGCATTATGGTTGTCAAAATTAGTGGCTGAAAAGGTAAAAGGCTAAAAGTGTAGAATTCAGGAGGTATAAAGAAACGCAGATGACGGAGGAAAGAGAGATGTATCAGGAGAAACAGGGAAAGTGGTAAGGAGTGCAAAGGCACAAACAGAGGAAAAAATAGCCCGGGGTAAAGAAAGGGGACAAATATTTTTGAGGTATGTAAGTGAAAAGAGGAAGAACAGGGGAGGGATTGTAAGGTTAAGAAAGGGTGGGGACTGTGCAGAGGGGGACCAGGAAAAGGCAGATATCCTGAATGAATACTTTTGTCCAGTATTCACAGAGGAAGGAGAAGTGGAGGGGCCACATAAAAGCATCAGAAGCACTGAGGGAGGGAGGGAAGGAGCTAGACACTAGTCCTTTTTCAGAGGAGACAGTCCTATGGGGACTCACAAATTTGAAAGTGGACAAGGCGATGGAGTCAGATGGGGTACATCCAAGGGTTTTGAGGGAACTCAGGGAGGTACTGACTGCACCTCTGACAGTCCTAGTAACAGCTCACCAGAAACAGGTGTGGTTCCAGAGGACTGGAGATGGGCAAACATAGTCCCGCTTCACAGAAGCGGTAGCAGGGAGGAAGCTGGCAACTATACATCAGACAACCTGACATCAGCAGTGGGGAAGTTAATGGAGACACTGCTGAAGGAAAGGACTGTGGAGTATATGGTATCCAATGGGTTACAAGACCTGAGGCAACATGGATTCATGGGGGGGAAGGGGTAAATGTCAGACAAATCTGATAGAGTTCTTTGACTGACTAAGGAAACAGATCATGGTGAAGTGATGGACGTGGCCTACTTAGACTTCAGTAAGGCTTTCAACACCGTTCCACAAAGAAGACTCTTAAGGAAGCTGGACAGCTTAGGGGTGGTCCCAGAAGAGGTATACTGGGTAAGAAATTGGTTATGTGATAAGTGACAGAGGGTGGTGGTAAATGGAGTTCACTCCAGAGAAGGGAGAGTCACCAACAGTGTGCCCCAGGGCTCAGTACTGGGACCTGTCCTCTCTAAGGTCTTTACAGGTGACACTGCAGATGGACTGGAAGGGAAGGTATGCCTCTTTGTGGATGACACCTAAATCTGCAATAGGATAAACACTCCAGGAAGGGTGGAAAGAATGTGCAGGGACCTGGGAAAACTTGAGGAGTGGTCAAGGGTACGGCAGCTGGGTAGCAGCTAACATCTTTGTGATACTGCCAGTATACCCGGAGATCCTGGCTCTGTCTGAGTGAGGACTGGTGGGAAAGGCATGGTAATCAATGGTGAAGATATTCTGGAAGACCAACAATTGTGGTAAGTGCGTAATTTTCTTATCTTCCAGGAATCAATATTGTGATTCCCACTTAAAAGTCAGAGTACCTGAGGAAGGCACTGTCTCACCCTGAGGATAACAAGTTCCCTCAGCCCTCTGCATGGGGGAGAACACCTGAGGGCAGGGGCTCCTTACAGGTCTGGCAGGACCCGAGAGTGGTCAGCACCAGGGGAGGCTCTTGTAGCACAGGAGTGAGAGGGAGTCCTGACAGTTCTTGCCTGGCCCTGTGTGAGAAGGAATGAGACCCCAGGAACTGCGAGTTCAGCACCTTACACTGGGCCAGTGGTGCCAGTCTGGAGAGGCGAGGCCACGCCATCCACCTGAGGCAGACTGCAGTTCCTGCAAGCCTGGAGGCCACCTCACTGGCATCATACAATGCCCTTGATTGGTGCCTTGCTAACTCCAGGCCTAGAGCAGAAAGGCAAATGGCTTGCTCAACTATGTAAGGATTAACCCATGAGAGTGTGAGTCTCTCAGGGATTAACGTATGGCTGGGGGGGGGAGTGTCAGCCTCGTGGTTCGAGCCACCTAGCCATACATTAATCCCTGACAGACCCACACTCTGGAGTGGGTTAATCCTCTTGTAACATGGGGAAGAGAAAGGGTTCTACGCCCTTTTTATATGTTTCTCTTCCTCATGTTACATTTGCATAAAAATAATTTTAAAGTGCAAAATTACAAAGGTTCCGGGAGGATATTAAGTGTCCTACTATGGGGAAGAGAAAGGGGGTTGCACCTGACTGGAGAAAGTACATAGAGGGGGGGGGCGGCTCAGAGGTAATTTAAGGAAGTATTTTTTCATAGAGAGGGTTGTGGATGCATGGAACGGCCTTCCGGAGGAGGCTGTGGAGTCAAAAACAGTGGTGGAATTCAAGCATGCATGGGACAGTCATAAGGCAATTCTAGGAGGTGGGGGTAGGAAGAAATAAGCAGCTGGTTAACTAGGATCTGCAGCTTATCCAGTAAGTAGGGAAATGGGCAGACTGGGTGGGCCAATCGGTCTTTATCTGCTGTCAAATTCTATGTTTCTATGCTGAACTTTTTTATATTGCGACTGCAACGGTGAACAATTACTGACTACATGCAGATGTGATCAACATTTCAGAATGTGCGCTCATTTTTACTGACTTAGTTTTGTAAACTGTGGAATCATCTCCGTTTTTCTGCTGTTTGATGTTTGGGATTTGGCCGCTGTGCATTATGGGAAATGCATATATTTAATTGCAGAGGTGAGTTGAGATTTGGTAGTTGTTGCTGCAATTCCCTTGCTGACCAACAGATGGTAGTACACTGAATTTATCTGTGAATTTTACAGCCAACATTGCACATTAATCACTTTGCCCCCTTTCAACTGATTTACATGAAATTTAGAAAGCACAGCCTCTGTGTCAGGAACTCTTGATCCTGTAAAGTCCATGTAGATTGGTTTAGGGGAGGCAAAGTTACAGAGGTGCAAAAAATGAAAATTACGTACCTACCGTAATTCTTGATCTTCTCTTGTATCTTCACCATTCATTACTTCTTGGGTGTAAGCCGAGGCGCAAGACCATGACGGGAACTTTTTTTTAAAAGCTAGCTCTACGGCGCGCCCTGAGACCGACGCCTGCGCTATGCGCGAGGGGCGGCTGTTAGTAGTTAATTTCACCTCCTCCATCTCAGTTCTGTGAGCCGGAGAGGCAAAAATTATATTGCGGAAGAGAAAGCGAGGCAAGATAGCCAAGGATAGCAAAGGAAGGAAAATAAACTGAAAAGAATAAGCCGATGGAGAATAGACAGAGGAAAGAGAATTCCTCCCTAGGATCGTGAGGCCTCCTCATCGCGACTCTAGGAGGAACAGATAGAGAGAAAGGGAAGGAGAAAGAAAGAAGCAGAGAGAAGAAGAAAATGGGATGTTGAGGAGACAATAAGCCCAACGAGCATAGTTAGCTGAGAAGCTTAAGGCTCGACTCTAACAAGGGAGCAAGAACTCCTCACAGAAAGTTGGAAGAGAAGGTTCACCAACCTGGTAGACAGACTATGAGGGCATAGTCTTTGACCTCAACATGCCATGGTCCTTTATCCTAGTTGAGGCCCCTGGCCTGATTGAGCAGACCTTGTTCCGGAAGAGCGCCTAGCTAGGAAAGGATTGGTCTCAGGCAGCATGTAAGAGCTGCTCAAACTGTATAGAAAGAAACTTAGCTTTTAAAGCGGTTTGTAAGAAATATAATGGAACTCAATCGGACTTGCTAGTGTCAAGGCAGGTAGAGACTTGAAACTGGCAAGATCTGCCCGTAGTTGGCACTGCTTTTCCTGCAGCACTGCTTTGGAAGGACCCTTGAAAAAGGGGTCAAGAGAGAGCATGACTCACAGGCTTATGAGGAAAAACATGACCTGAGAAGCAAGGATTGCCTTCAAAGCAGTCGGAGAGAGTTCCTCAGCTTTAAGAGAGAAATGTATAACCGCACTGCCTTCTTACTCTGTAAAAGGGGTTGGTTTCAGGGCTTAGTAATTGATTAGCAGAAGATTCCGGACCAAACACTGCACAGACAGAGTCAGGCAAAGTCCCTAGGAGTGCCTCGCCTGAAAACATGGCGGTGAGACAGTCGTGCAGCTCCCTCACGACCCAGCACTCCTGCAATAAATGCCAACGAATCTTAGAGTAAATAATTTCCTGGAAACCATTAAGAGAAATGGCAAGGACAGAGATTTTTTTTTTTTTGTTTTATTTTTTTTTTTTGCATAAGGGCCAAAAAGAGGGAGAAACGAGACGGGAGGGGGAGACGCCACAGAAGGAGGCCACTTAGGGGACGGAGGGAGGGATCAGTAATGAATGGTGAAGATACAAGAGAAGATCAAGAATTACGGTAGCTACGTAATTTTCATATCTTCCCTTGTCAATCTTCACCATTCATTACTTCTTGGGTGAGTACCTAGCCCATCTTCCCCAGAAGGGGGAAGAAGAAAACCCTGAGGGAACAAGACCCCAGCCTCCTGTTGGTGAGAAACAGAAGGGGAAGACCCTGGCTAGTTCAGAGAAAAGCCTAGTGGGAAGAGTTAGAGGTGCCTCCCGAGGACGTGAGACGAGTAAGCCCCTGCAAAAGTCTCCTAGCTCTGGAGGAGAAGAGACGGGTCCCCTGAAGGCGGAGCGCATCACCCTACGCCGGGCCAGGGTGACAACCTTGAAAGATGAAGCCATGCCATCCGCCCATGCAGATCGCTGTCCCCAAGCCTGGAAGCCACCTCATTGGCGTCAGAAGATGCCCTTGCCTGGTGTCTTGCCAGCTCCAGGCCTATAGCAGAGAGGGCAACAGCTTGTCTGGTTTGCTCCGTATCAGGCATCGACGCTAGAAGTTGAGAGAGCATCGACCACAGGTGCTGATTGTAGGCAACGTGGAGAGCCTGATGTGATGCTATACAAGCAACCGCACGAGAAGAAGAGAACACTCTTCGCCCCCACCAGTCGAACTGAAGAGAGTCCGGTCCGTGGGCGGTCGGCCAGGCAGCGGCGCCTGGAGGGAGTATCCGGCAGACCAAGCCAGAAGGGGGTTGGGAGAGTACCTAGAGACCCGAGGGGCACAATACCACGCTGACAATCAGCCGGGCTGGAGAAGAAGCGGCTGGCGACTGCCAGGAACGGAGTACTCCTCCTGGAAGGGAATAGGCCAGGAAGGTACCACCAAGTGTTGGGCACTGAATTCTCCAAGGAATTCACATCTCCTGCTCGTCATTGTCTCCGCATGTAAGAGATCCGAGTCCTCACCATCCTCGAAAGGAATCGCTGATATTCAGTGAAATCAGCATCGGAGGAGAGATGAGTAGGGTTCCCTCCTCAGAGGAGGGAGACGAGGATGATGGAGAGCTGGAGTGCTCAGAGGACTCCTGGCGGTGGGAGAGTCGAAAGACCCGCTCATGCATACATCTAACGATGAGGGAAGGCCGCTGCAGAACCTCTGAACTGCTCCCAGGATAACGGACCCGAGGGACCAACATGGCCGGAGCAGGGGTGGGAGGCAGAGATATGGGAGGGCACCTACGAGGAGGCAATAGATCTCTGCCATGGCTCTGGAATCCGGGAACGGAGCCCGAGCTGGCGGGGTCCCGGAGAACAAACCAGGCCGCAAGACGGAACCCTGAGGAAGCGTAGCCTGGAAGAGCCCAGAGGGAGAACCTCCCCTGTGATGAAGTCGGGACTGCATGGATCCAGAAGGGCAGCCCACAACAACGCCACCGGAGGGCACCCTAGAGTCCCAGAGGGAAGAGCGGGGTTCAGCACTACGGCTCCTGGCTACCCTCCCTGAGGTGGCCAGAGAAGACCGAGGTCCTGTCCCCCTGCCCCTCAACCCCTCGGACTCCGAGAGAGCCCTCCTCCTCGACCGCAGTGTTCCCATCTCCCCAGAGGGAGCAACAGCACCCGGGAGGGCTGCTGTCACCGGTCCCCGGGAGGGGAGCTCCCTGTCGCCCCCACGCCTCCCCTGGGACTCAAGGCCACCCCAGCCGGAGAGCCCTCAGGGAGGACGGAAGGGGGACAGAGAGAGGCCCTGCGCCGGCCTGGTACCTCGTGCCCCAGGAGACCCCGACTTAAAGAGTGGGGGTGCCAGGATGGGTCCACGCCCGAAACGGCCGGCCTCGAGGAGGGCGAGATCAGCAGGACCTCAATACTGGCCACCCCGGTCCTCGGGGCAACGGGGCGCCACGAACGGCACCGGCACCAGAGGCGGCGCCGCTGACCCCCGAGCATTAGCAACAGCCAGGCTCGTCCCAGCTCCCGCGTGTACCAGCGAGGCTAACGGCACCGCCTCCCGTGTCGGAAACCGACCCGCACCGCGAGGAGGAAAAATAGGCCCACGGCGCCTTAACGCACCGGGTCCAAAGCGCGCCGCCAGCGGTGCCGCCCCAATCACCGCACCGCGAATGGCACTGGGATCTAAGCGGCACATGAACGGCACTGCTCGATCACCAGCACCAGACGCGCCGATCCAAACGGGCGCCGCCGAATAGCGCCGCTGGATTACGGCACCGCGAACGGTGCCGATCCAAACGGGCGCCAAGAGGCGGCCGAGGTCCGCCGGTGTCCGCCCAGAAATCATGGACCTCGACGCTGCGGGAGCCTGCACCGAGGAGGTGACTGCCGAGGCGGGTGGCCGACATCGCGCTCGGAGGGACCGCTACGCCTCGACACTGCAGAAGGAGCTTCCTGCCGGCAAGATAAGATGAGGAAGCCCTCCTCCGCTGACCGAGAGAGGCCCAGGAGGGACCCGGGAAGGGCCTAAACACCTTACCTGGGAGTTCGTGGAACGACGCCGGTCACCAAAGTCGGGCGGGCCTGCTAGCTTGAACGCGCGGACTTCGAGGACACGACGGTCCATGGAGAAGCAGGCGTCGCACAAATCCATGTCATGGTTGGGTCCCAGGCATCGGTCCGAGACGGAAAAATGCCGGCCACAGGAGCACCGATGCATGGGGGCGCCGCCCATCTTAGAAAAACGCTTTGCTCCAGAACCGGACATAACGCGAAACAATTAAGGTAAAAAACAGTAGGAAAACACCCGACGTCTTACAGATAGAAAAAAGAACAGTCTTACCGTGGTATGGCGTCGAGCGTAAATCGAGAAACAGAGGAGTTGGCAAAAACTATTGCGTACTTCACGAACTATAGCTCTCACAATGCGCAGCAGGTGCAGCCTCGGCAATGGGAGAAACAGAACTGAGATGGAGGAGGGAGTGGTAGTTACTACACGCCTCGCGCTGAGACGCAAGGCGCCGGTCTCGAGGGCGGCACTGCTATAGCTGCTTTTAAAAAAAAAAAGTTTCGCTCGTGGCGCACGCTCCGCTTACACCCAAGAAGTAATGAATGGTGAAGATTGACAAGGAAGATAATGCAACAGTCTCAGTTTTTTTTTAAATGTTAAGCCTTTTTTTACCACCCGATAACTAAAAAAAATAGGAGACTTTGAAACCTGAAACTATCAGGTTTGAACGATATTGGTCCAGGGTGTGTGCTTTTGTGGCTTTTAGGTCCCACTGTTTAAGCAGTTTTTTTAAACAATAAACATGGAGGCAATCTGGGCAATCTGAAAAATCATATGTGGCATACATTACTTTGTAGTTACTGAAAGGGTATGTGTTTCTGAGCCAATAGACCAAGTGAAAAAAAAAAAGAAAAAAACACATTACATAGTCATATAGATGTTTTCAAGCTACTTATGATGGAACTACCAGAAATTTCACTTAAGCAAATCTATTCTTGTTTGACACCCATCTGTTGGCCGGCCGTGAATTGCAGGCTAAGATTGAATGGTACTACTGCATCTGTATTAAGTTCTTGTGAGAGGGGGAAGACAACCATACATCAACTCCCACTGAGGCACTGTAGCTAGTATCTGACCTAGTTGCAACCACAGATACTGACGCAAGGTTGCCTGGTGAACTGCAATGTACATAAGGGTGCATGCCGTGGTAGAAACCTTCCTCCCCAAGGCATCTGTCTGAACAGACTCTGACTCAGGATGTCGGTCACACGTGGGGAATCTCGGCTGCAATGGGGTCTGCAGTACTTCCAGCCCTGAGGAGTTAAGTACTGCACCTGCAGACCTCATGGTTGTATGACAACAGGGCAGGATGTCCCTTGAGGCTGGAGGGCAAGAAAATGGATGCCTCCTGGAAGGATAACAGTACTGCCATCACTGGGAACTTCAAGGAGTCGCAATGGCAGGGTTGCTGGATCGCAGCTTGTAGAGGACCCAATGTCAAGCGTCCCCAACATGTCCATCAGGAATCACTGGTACTGGAAGTACTCAGCAGTCGAGGACAGGTGGACTGAAGATTCATTCTTTTTTTTTTCATTCTCCTAATTTTTTAATTTATTTAATTAAGATTTTCAATTATACAAACAAGAACACAATTTCAACTTGATAACAAACACAAACTGTAAATCCACAAAACCCCAATATCCCCCTCCCCCTTCCCCTTCTGTACATGAGAACTGTCACACATCTACTCACATATATATACAAAAACTAAAGACTAAATTTCAACCAAACTAAACAATTAAAACTACCATGGGGGGGGCTCATACTATTTTACAAATAGAATTCAAAAAATTAATAGAGGAAAGAGAAAGAACTAACAATTCACAATGATCATTATGTTACCAGACAACAAGGTATACAATGGTTCCCACCGCTTCTCGACGGCTTGATAACATCCAGCCATATTTCCTATAGACTGCTCAATCTTCTATACTAAAAGGATTTCCTTATGCCATTCCTCCAAAGTCAGAACTAAGGCCTGTAGCTAATGAAGTTAAATTATGAATTTAGCAATTGCTGCCACCAGAGCAATAAGCCCTTCCCAGGACCCAAAGATGCTATGCCGATATATTCCAACTATACAAATTTCAGCTGTGAAGGTGTCTTGTAGGCTGAGGAGAGGGCCTAGATACTCCTTAACAGCCATCCAGAAGGGTCGAATCTGAGAGCACTGCCATACAATATGGTAAAGGGTACTATTATCCGATTCACAGTGAATACAGGAGCTGGATTCCTTCATCCCTGTTCTATGCAATCTGCTAGGAGTAGTATATCCTGTGAAGGATCGTAAACTGTTGTAACCGTACTCTATATTGTTTTATATACTTGTAGAGGTCTTGCCATACTTGCTTCCACCCCTCTCCATGCAAGGATAATGAATCCGAATAGGGACATTTACCCTCAGGAAGATTAATTTTCCTCTGCGGTAACGATGATGGAGAGGAGGCACTGCTTCTGAGGGCCTATGAATGCGGGCAACCTCTGTAAGAGTTGGAGAGGCCTGGGAGAGAAATGAGACTCAGGGTCTCATGGGCTTCTTCCTAGGCTGCAGGGTTGCGCAAGGGACTTCACCCGAGAGAAGGGCCTGGGAATTTATCTTGGGTCTAATGCCTGCTCCTTTCCTTTTTCAGGTGCCTCCTTTTTCAGAAGGGGTGTCAAGTACATTCTTTTCTTTTTGTTCTTTCTTGGCACACACTGTTTCCAGTGCCTGCTCTGAGGTTCTTTTATATGTAGTTTTGCCATCACTGGACTCAGGGTTCCTCTTTCGGACAACCTGGTATCTTTACTATCTTTACCATGATGATCCGATGGCCGAGCAGCTTTATCTTTTTTTCCTCTGTCCCCTTTGACAAATACTGCTGCTGTTTTTGAGGAGCCAGACCCTCTGATTCGTGTTTTCTGCCATCGTTAGGAGCTCCTCCAAAACTTTTATTGTGTTTTGGTGACATACAGGCAGACTGTGAAGCCATAAATCCTTCTCTTTTTCTTAGCCCTTTTCCTTTGTGTTTGAGGGCAAAACCTCTTACAGAGTTCACAACTGATAAAATCATGGTCTGGACCTAGGCACCATAAACAGAGCTCTTGGCAGAAACTGTACAAAATTAGTACAGTTTTAAAGCCTGTTGGTCCTGTTTTCTTTTTCTTAGGTCTAACAATCACGCCAAATACTGAAGACCCAAAATAAAATATACTGGTTCCCAAAAACAGCAAACAACACTTTTTACAGAAACTATATATTAAATGTGGTTCTGAAGAAAAAAAGTTTTACATTTTTTTTTTTTTTATATTTTCTTTGTATGCCCCCTCTCTCACCACCGAACTCCTGCTCCTTCTAGAGACTCCATCGGCCTAATTCGTCCCGCTCCTACTACTGGCCGACTGCCAGTGCAGTCCATCCCCCCACGGAGCCTTGGCTATACCCCCAGGCGGTCGGGTGGGGCCCTCAACCCGAGGTGAACTTAGTTTTCGCGTGGGATGCTGGTACTGCGCGGTAGGGGTATTGGGGATCGGGCCCGAGCTCCGCCTACCAGGAGTCCGGTGGGTATTTTGTTTTCTTCCTCCCCACAGGACGCCAGCACTGGGGAGTTTAGGGCGGGCTACGCCGTAACGTGCCTGGACGCTCCGGCCCGCAGGCGCCCTTCCTCCCTGCCACGTGCAGTCTCGCTGCACCTCCACCTGTGGTCACCCAGGTGGCGGTGTTGCAGCGGGACTTGCATCCCCACCTCCCTGGAGGAGGAGAGCAGCCGCTACGCTCAATCCTCCTCCTCCTCGGCTCGGCCTCCAGCTACTCCAGTCCGTCTCAACCCAGGTCGCCAACGTCATAAGGAAATCCAACCGGCTGCTACCATGGACGGTAAAAGTTTTACATTTTGAATTCCAGTTCTATTAGGAACAGCCTTAAGTTAGTGAAGGCCACAATTTAAAAGAAATTTGAAGTTTTTTTTTTCTTTCACCAGAGAAAGCTGTATAAACAGGGTGGTGGCTTATGTGAACAGTCTGGTTCCTTCTCGGCAGGAACCGTGTCCTAGAAAATGAAACCACTAGTTGTTTTTTTTTGTTTGTTTGTTTTTTATAGAAAATGCAGTTTTTTGAAGGTTTTAAAAACAAAAACTAGTCAGAATATACAAAAATGATGCAGTTCCCTTCAGGCATAAACAGCGTTATGCTGCAGCCTTCTCTGTTTCCTGGGAACCGGAGAAACCACACATTTTCACCAAATTATACAAATATTTAAAACTACACCCTAAGTAATGCAGAGTTATTGAGTATTAACTAAAATAGAAAGTAATGTTTAAATAATAAAACAATATTTAAATAATAAAATAATAACATGCTCTGGAGATCAGAATACCAGAGCTGATTTTGGGGCGACTGTTCTCATCAGATACAGAAACAAATCTGACGTTGGGGCTAGAGGGGGAGCGGGACTACAGTGCAGGGTCTGAACCTTATGTTCTAAATTCTATACTTAACATAATGTTCTATCTCCAGGGCATCACTCTCTACTGGGAAGATGATGCTTGTTCTAAAACATCAGTGAAGGATTCCTAGTGTCAGAACAGTGCAGGGAATTTATAAATTGCAATTATACATTTATCATCTACGCTCTATACAGCAGTTATTCCAAGATACTGTATATGTGGATCTTACTGTGCACACTCTGATGGTACATGTTCAGGAACATATATGTTCCATTATTAACATAAATATGGATAACCCCTGTGATAGCAAACTTTCACATGGCATACAGTTCCAAATCAACACGACACACTTTTAAGGCTTTGGAGTGGATTCGTCCACAAAGAAAAGGAAGTGACAGACTAAGGAAATAGTGAAAAAGGAAGCGTCACTGGATTTCCAAGCTGCACAGACTTAGATCTCATGGCTTAAATGAGGATCTGGATTTTAAGCCATTTCTATAAAAGCAAAATAAAATCCTCCCCCTCTTTCCCTCTCCTTCTATTCCTTTCCCTAACCCCGCCTTCAATCACCTTAGTATAAAAATAGAATATTCTCTCTTTTGATGAGCCCTTAAAGAGACCTTGATGCCTTGAGAAGAACTTTAAAATCTGAAACACGATTTGGACACAAAGCAGCTTATATTCCTCATTAGCTCTGTATTTGTCATCCCAGTTATTTATTACTGAGGTCATGTGCATGAAAACAGGATAGTTGTTCCTTGAGGGTTCATCACCTTATACTGCTTCTTCCCAACCAGATGTCATAATATTCTACTTGTGACATCACAGTTATTCCCATGGCAACATATAGTGATGTTATAAGAGAGCATTATAATTTAAAGTAGGGAATAATCTATAGAGTCAGATGAACTCTAAGGGATAAAGATATTGTTTCTGTGGGAATTTCTTCAGTAATAAATAATGAAGATGAGAAATCTATTGAAAATATATGAAATAGCTGGCCTGGTGGCGCTAAGGGTTGAGGTGCTCGACGCCACACCTCGTGACACGCCGACGATCCGTGTTCGAACGAGCATTGGCTGCCGGGGTCGGCAGGAGGGAGAGGATTGAGCATCCAGAGGACAGCTCTCCTCTCCCGAGGAGGGAGGACTGGCACTTCTGCTGAACAACTACCCCCAGGTGGAGGCCAGATGGTAGTGCAGGTCAGAGGGGCCAGACATAAGGAGAGTGCTGTGGGACTTCTGCAGATGCACGCATGCCTCCACATGCGCATGTCCTGCATGTGTGCCCCAGCAACGGGGAAGGGAGAAAAAAAAGGAAAAACTCCTCCAGCTGCAGGATGATGACTGACCTCCCGCAGGCTCCACACCAGGTGACTGGGCAGGGGTAAATCCCGGTGATACCGGGGTGACGGGGCTGAGGGGTGTCCGTCACAAGGGGGCAGACAGGGACAGAAGGAAGCTCACAGCTTGGAGTCAATAATCAAGGTATCTCCTTCCCAAATCCGTCCTTCTCACTTCAACCTACAACCCTGAAGGAAGCTGAGGACCTTCTGCTCCAGTTGGATGTTAGGAAAAGTGCTGGAGCAGACCTTATTGAGCCTTACCTCTTATGGTTAGGCTACCATGTCCTCGCAGTGCCCATTACACATTTGTTCAACTTATCCCTCTCACAGGGCGACCTTCCCACCATCTGGAAAATGGCACATATTATCCCCTTGTTTAAGTCGGGAGATCCCAGTGACCTGAACAATTATAGGCCAATCTGCCTCCTACCAACTCTGTGTAAGTTACTGGAAAAAATTGTGAACGCCCAGCTCAGAAACTACCTGGAATCGGCGAAGCTGCTCAATCCACTACAGTCAGGTTTTATAGCGCAACACAGTACAATCTCAGCCCTGGCCAAGGTTCAAATGATTAGCAGTGTGAGTTGGACAACAAGAACTTTGTGCAGTATTCTTGGACCTAAGCAAGGCCTTCGATACTGTCGATCATGACCTGCTCCTCACGGCCCTCCGGCATATCGGATTGGATTCTTTATCCACTAGTTGGTTTGAGAACTATCTCACAGGCCGCTATCAGCAGGTAAAAGCTGAAGGGGAAGTTTCACCTCTAAAACCCCTTCTGAGGGGTGTTCCTCAAGGTTTCATCTTGGGATCCCTGCTATTTGCTATCTATATAAACAGGATAGACACCACAATCAAAAAAGCCCAAATACACCTTTTTGCAGACGACACAGTGCTTTATGCTAGTGGTTCCTCTCCTGATGTGGCGTGCACAGCTCTCCAGGATGATTTTAACTTGCTGCAGCACCAGCTCCTAAACCAAAAGTTGCTTTTGAACGCTAAGAAGACAAAAACTACGTTCTTCTCACCCCTTCCCAACCTACCTAACCCAGCCTTGGCTGTTACTCTCCCTTCAATATCCACTGCCCTGGGTAAACAGTTGGAGTACGTAAATCAATTCAAATACCTGGGTGTATGGCTTGATAATAGACTCTTCTTCGTAGTACACACAGAAGAATTGACAAAGAAGCTTCGTCAAAGGCTTTGCCTTTTCTTTAGGATAAAAAAATCTCCTCCCCTCAGATGCCAAGACAAGACTAGTCCAAACTACCTTCCTCCCCCTGCTAGACTATGCTGATTTCCTTTATAGCCAAGGACCAGTAAGCGCACTCTCGAAACGCGATACGCTCTATCATAGAGTCCTAAGGTTTATAACAGATCTTCCCTACTCCACCCACCACTGTTTGTTGTACTCCGCAGTAGGTTGGTCTTCTCTTACCCTCAGACGACAAAGAAATGCCGCCATCTGGACATATAAAGCTATTATCCAAAAAATGCCTGACTACATCTCTGCCTGCTTACCGCTTTGTACTCTAAGCAGATATGCTTTGAGAAGTGCCTCCTATCTTACTTTGAAGGTAACTAAGGCCAGATCCCACTTTGGCTGGGCTTCCATTAGTGATGCGCTTCCCCAGCTATTAAATAATATGCAAAAAAACTCTGAAATTAAAGCATAAAGTCAGCGTTACAGCCTTCAAAACACTTTATTTTCAGCATAATAAAGAATCCTGTGCTTGCTACTCCTGATCAAATGAGTCCGGAGCCCCTACCACTCGCCATGGCCCCTTACCAGGATACTGATCCCAGCTTCTGCATGGCCCTCTCCCTCCCCTCCCTCCCTCCTTCGTTTCTCTGTATCTTTTCACCCCTGATCTGTTGACACTGAACCCAGCCTCTGCCCAGCCCTCTCCCTTCCCCCATCCTTTCTTCTCTTCTCCTCATCTTTTACCCCTGATCTGTTCCCAATATTGTACCGCCTCCCTCACCCTGCCCCCAGTCCCCTCGACTGGTACCACACCTACTTTGCATTCCCGGGTCTCATTCCCTCTCCACTGTCATTTCCGGCCTCCGTCCTACTCGCCCTCCATCTCCTCCGCCCCATTCCATCCCCCTACCTGTGCTTCAGGGTCCCAGTCGATTCACCATGGTTCTTGTCACCTCATCATTTCACAGTTGCTGACCTTATCTGTGTTAGTGTTAATTATTTTTTTTTATCTGCAAACTATTGTGGTATTTATCCTGTATTTCCTTACAATTTACTGTCCATGCTTGCTTTTGTTCAAGCCTGTGTATCGCTACTTTTTACCCTGTTATCTTGTACTTGTTTTCACCCAGGTCCACCTTGAAAATGAGCGCTGCTCAAAGGTGTTCGCCTGATTAAATAAAGATTTTGATTGACTGATTGATGAAACATAAGCTTTATTGTGTCTAAATGTTATGCTTTCCAAAGTTTTCTCAAAGGCATCAGCATTTGATGAGACATTTTAAAGAACATTTTCTTTTTATGAATACTTATTTTAAATAAAATGTTCTTATTCAATTTTATGGAACAGGTTTCTACCCTTACAGAACTGTGACGTCAATTGGAAGGAATTGCCTAGTCAGAAGAATCAACATACTGCATAATGCTGTAACATAATAAAATCTAAATCTGATAACTTAAAAACGATGTAAAGGCCGGCCCGGTGGCACAGAGGATTGAGGCGCTGGACGCCTTACCTCATGCTACGCCAGTGATCCGGGTCCGGAACGACTTTGGGTCATGACGTGTTGTGTGTGGGGGTTAGCAGGATTGAGCATGCCGGCGGGTAGCTCTCCTCTCCGAGGGTGCTGGTGCCTCGGGCCAGAGTTACGCCCATCAGGTGGAAGTCCGTGGGTAGCGAGGCGCAAGAGGGGTGGCAAAAAAGTATCAGGAGGCCGAGGGGCTGAGCTGGCACCACAGGTTGCTAAGCATGCTTCCACACGCCGCATGGCCATCTGCTGGGGCCTTGGGGGTCGGGAGAAAAATTGAAAAAAAATTCATATGTGTCCCCATCGCCAGTTGGTGGGAGGAGGCAACGGGGACAAAAAATTAAATGAAAAAAAACGATTTAAAATGAAGTGAAAGACTGGATTCATTCAATGTTTATAGTGAGTTGTGTCAATTTTATCTTTCAAGAAGTGCTATATATCAAATATATAAAATAGTGATGTTATTTACAAGAGTATGTATAAGTTATAAAATGTCTAACCTGAATGGTCGGTAGCTACCAAGTTATAGCAACTGTATCTCTTTCTAGATATAAATCTGGTTCTTATTATTGCATTTAAATGACTACTTTTTTCACGGTAGGAGACTGATGTTCAACACATTAAATAATCATTTGTTAAGAGTCCCTCTAGAGCCACTGAAATTCGGCCCCGAAATGGTGGCATCACCAAAGTTCTATTCATCTGTTTATGCCCCCTGCTCTCAGACGGCCTCCATCTGCTCGATCCAGCCCCAGCTCCATCACTCTGGCATCCCCTAGGTCTTGCCAGAGTCTCTCCATGTTTCCCCAGAGCTTTCTCCCTCTGGCGGGAGTGAGGACTCCCCCCATACCTCCGCCACAGAAGGAGCCGGTGCGGGAGACCAGTAGCCAGTAGCAGGGCCTGCGTGACTGGTCGGCTTTATCCTGATGTTCCGGGTATTTCCACTTTTTCTCCTAGGTTCTCCAGGATGCCAGCATCAAGGGCATGCCAAGCATGTACCCACGCAAACATGCATCATGCGGCACCTGCTGACATCATCCCACTCTTAGCTACACCAGCTGCACTGCCACCTGTGGTCACCTGGATGCAGTACACTGGGGGAGCTGGCAGACCTCCCTCCCCGGACAAGGAATATGTCCACTGGGATGCGCAACCCTGCTCCCCCAAGGCCAAGCCCCTGTGGCCCAACCTTGTTCCTGAACATGGGTAACTGGTGACATCAGGAGTTGAGAATAAAATGTTCATACAGATGTATAAGATATGGTATCCAATAACAAAGCAGGAGTCAAGTATAACAGTGACTAACAGTTTAATCATGCCTCCTGAATAGGTTCTAGCAAGAGATGCACCAGGGCACGTTAGTCAGGATTTCTAGGCTCACTCAGGATTTATTTTCACTTTAGCATGTTTGCACTTTAAATAAATTTTGACAATGTAAATGGTTTAGGCCTTCCTATGATGAATGTGCTATCATTTGTTTTGTTTTTTAACTACTAATGCTAAAGACAAATATACAGTTCCAAAGAGAGAAACTATACAGATTATCCACATTTTTAAAATAAGCATCTTAGTAAGAAGCAATGATACATTACAACAGAGATGATACTGTGTCACACCAAAAAGGTTAATACGTTACTTCTTTTTTTGTTGTTGATGGTAATAAGATGCTGGAGCAGTACCAAAATGAAAGCTTCCATCCCACAATGCTTTAGAAGGCATATACATCTCTTTACTTAATGAAATTTGTAGTAAACAAGATTACAAACCCTTGTTGAATAAAAGCTAGATTGTTTGATCAAGACAATAAAACAACAAAATACTAACTGCGCATATCCTTGATCCATCCTTTTTCCAGGCTAGGGCAGTGATGGTATAAAGGTTTGGAATTTCTTTTGACTTCGCTTCATCCCAGCCAACTTTACGAGGGCTCCAGTTCAACACTCTTAACCTGTAGACATAGAGGTTAAGTTAGAGTCAGTTTTACAGAAACAGAGGCCAGGTTACAGTATAGTGGACCAAAGAAGCAGAGGCCAAGTTAGTCAACAAGTAAACGCAGAGGCAGAGAGTCAACCAGGAAAAACTGAGGCTTTGTTAAAGTCAACCAATAGAAACTGAAGCAGAGTTAGAGTCCACCTACAGCATATAAACACATACCAAGAAAGAGTCAACCTGTAGAAACAGAGGCCAGGAACAATTCAACCTACAGATGCTGAGTCTGAGTTAAAGTCAACCAGCAGAAACAGAAGCCAGGTTAGCAACAGCCTTTTGACACAGATGTCCAGTTAGTCAAGTAATAGAATCAGCACCATACTGAGAGAGCTAGTGTTCTGCTTGGAATTAATAGTAATTTTCAGATGCAGTCAGCTATCACTTCCAGTATGTGAAGTATTTTTTTTTTTTTTTGTTTGCTAATTAGAATATTTTCCACCTGGCAGTACTGGGGTGATGTGTGGAGCAGCACTCTGTCTGGAGGAAAAAGAAAAAGTCAGTTCTGTTCCTCCCACTACATCATCAGAAACGAGACCAAACACCTTGAGGCACCACAATCCTTGCAGCCTGAGCAGTGACTTTCACAAGCTACCAATCAAAATGCAGGGAATTGTGACATCACTAGTAACCAGGGAGAGCCAGTTCCTGCTGCTTCATGTGAAAGTGAAACCTGGCAGTAAGAAATGGTTCTCATTGGTTACTAGTGATGTCAGTCAGTGTAGTTTCAGTGTTGATGAAGTGGGAGGAACAGAACTGACTTTTTGTTTCCTCCAGACAGAGTGCTGCTCCACACATCACCCCAGTACTGCCAGGTGGAAAATCTTCTAATTAGCAAACAGAAAAGAATGAATACTTGAGATATAAGAAGTGATGGCTGACTACATCAGAATACACATAAGGAGCCAGAAGAACTGTGGGTCACCCTGGAAACAGGAAATGGGACAGCCATACGGACTGGGGTTGTGTACAGGTGCCCAGACCGGGGGGAGGACAAAGACACATTACTGTTAGAAGATATACAAAACATGACAGCTAAAGGGGAGGTTCTGATAATGGGAGACTTCAACATGCCAGATACAGATTGGTCAATACCAGCAGGAACATCTGCCAGAACTAGACACATGGTGGATTCCCTGCAGGGGAAGGGCCTCAAACAACTGGTACAACAACCCACAAGAGACAGGGCTATCCTAGATCTAGTACTGACTAACAGGGAAAGGATCACAGATCTCCAGGTAGAAGGTCACCTGGGTGCCAATGATCATCACATGGTATGGTTCAATTTGGTCACTAGAACAAAATCATCCCATTCCAAGGCAAAAATATGGGACTTCAGAGGAGCTGACTTTGATAAGATGGCCAACAGAGTTAAGCTAGCCCTGGCAAAAAGAAATACACAGGTGAGGGGGTATAGGCAAAGTGGGCAAGCATTAAAGATGCAATACTTGAAGCAACATCCCATTGTGTTAGTGAGAAAAGGAAGTGCAAAAGAAGAAGGAAACCACTTTGGTTCTCAAACACAGTAGCAGAAAAGGTCAGAGCCAAAAGGCTGGCCTTCAGGAAATATAAGGGAACGCAGCAGGATGAAGACAGGGAGGCATGCTAAACTTCCCTAAGGGAAGCAGGGAAGGCAGTAAGGCAGGCAAAGGCCCAAACCGAGGAAACACTAGCACAAACAGTAAAAGAAGGTGACAAGACTTTCTATAGATACATTGGTGAAAGGAGAAAGTCCAGACGGAGCATTGCTAAGATCAAAGGAGATAAGGGGGCATGTGAGGAGGAGGACCATGTAAAAGCATCTATCCTAAATAGATACTTCTGCTCAGTATTTACTGAAGAGAAGGTAGGGCAGGGCCCACAGCTGTGCACCATGGACATGGGGGGGGTATGCACTAGTCCCTTCACAAAAGAAAGGGTCCTACGAGAGCTCAATAAGCTCAGGGTGGACAAGGCAATGGGACCTGATGGCATACATCCCGGGGTACTAAAGGAGCTAAGGGTGGAACTAGCAGAGCCATTAGCAGAACTGTTTAGTGAGTCTCTGAGCACAGGAGAGGTCCCAGCAGACTGGAGAAGGGCTCACGTGATCCCACTCCACAAGAGTGGTAGCAGGGAGGAGGCAGGGAACTACAGACCAGTCAGTCTTACCTCAGTAGTGGGCAAGATTATGGAGACACTCCTTAAGGAAAGGATAGTGCAACACCTGAAATCCATAGGAGCACAGGATCCAAGACAGCATGGGTTTACAAAAGGAAGGTCCTGTCAAACTAATCTCATAGATTTTTTGACTGGGTAACCAGAGTGGTGGACCAAGGGGAGCAGTTGATGTTGCCTACCTTGACTTCAGCAAAGCTTTCAATACTGTCTACATAGAAGATTGATTAATAAGCTGGGTAGGCTCGTGTTGGTCAGACGTTGGTCAATTGGGTAGCGGTGGTAAACGGTATACAGTCAGAAGAGATGCAAGTCACAAGTGGGGTACCTCAGGGATCAGTCCTGGGGCCAGTCCTCTTCGATATCTTCATCAGTGACATTGCAGATGGACTGGAAGATAAGGTTTGTCTGTTTGCAGATGACACCAAGATCTGCAACAGAGTAGATGATCCAGATGGTGTGGGCAGAATGAGAAGAGATCTGGATAAACTAGCAAAACAGTCGGAAGAGTGGCAACTGGGGTTTAACACAAAGAAGTGCAAGATCATGCACAAAGGGAAGAGAACCCCTGATGCCACCTATAGGCTTGGAGGGGAGTTGCTGGCAGTCACAAGGGAAGAAAGAGACTTGGGCGTCATCATCACCGATGACCTGAAATCATCCAAGCAGACCTCTAAAGCAGTAGGTAAGGCTAGAGGGATGTTGGGGTGTATTAGTAGGGGTATCACAAGTCGGAAGAGGGAGGTAATAATCCCTCTTTACAAGACACTGGTTAGGCCCCATCTGGAGTACTGCGGCAGGACTGGAGGCCACACCTTCACAAGAACATTAACTCAAACTGAGGCAGTCCAGAGAAGGGCAACCAAATGGTGCAGGGACTGCATCAGAAAACATATGAGGACAGATTAACTGAACTCAATATGTATACCCTAGAGCAAAGGAGGGAGAGAGGTGATATGATCGAAACATTCAAACACCTTAAGGGCATTAACAAGGTGAAAGAGTCTAACATGTTTAAATATAAGAAAAATAGCAGGACAAGAGGACACAGCATTAGATTAGAGGAAGGCCGATTAAGGGGTAATGTGAGGAAGTTCTTTTTCACAGAAAGGGTGGTGGATGCATGGAATGGCCTACCTCAGGAAGTGGTGGATATAAATACAGAGCAGGGCTTCAAACAGGCATGGGATAGGCATAAGGGAGCAATACAGATGAGTATGAATAGATAGGCCATTGACAGAGCAAAGGCCTATGGCACATTCATAAGGTAGAAAAAGAAATGGGCAGACTGGATGGGCCTTGCGGTCCTTATCTGCCATCAACTTCTATGTTTCTATCTGAAAACTACAATTAATTGCAGGCAGTTTTCAGACAGTACACTAGCTCTTTAAAGTCAAACAGTAAAAAACAAAGCTTTGTAAGCCACATGATGACCCATCACTGCCACGCAAAAGACCCGGGTTCTGGAGTGGGCTAGAGAAGCCAGCATCAGTGGATAGGGAAGGGATGTACTGCCAGCATCTCCCAGCCTGGGGAGGCAAATACCAGAATCTACCACCACAGCAACCCCTACAAAGTGCCAGAGAGCACATGGGATGCTGTGCATGCATGAGGCCAACAGAGGCCGTGCCTTCAACTGAGGATGTGGGTGGGACTTAAGGGTGACACAGATGCGTAAGGTCAGCTTGTGGCTGATTGGAGTCTAATCCTCTACAGAAAAAAAAGAAACACAAATCTTTGTTAAAGTCAACCTGTAGAAACCAAAGCAGTCAGAGTCAAGCTAAAGAAACACAGGCTGCAGAAACAAAGGCTCCATTTGAGTCAGCCTGCAAAATTAGAGGATGACTTAGAGACAACCAGAAGAAACTGCAGCAGAGTTCAGAGACAACTTACAGAAGCAGAAGTAGAGTCAACATGTAGAAGCAGAGTCTAACTTTGGGTTTCTAAACAGATGCCAAATTAGGCAACTATGGTAGTATAATCAGAAACCAAATTAAAGGAAAACACAATGGCCATCATAGTCTGAAAGCCCATGAAAAACTCTCTTTAAATGAGGTATTTGACCTACCTGTAGCTCTCCTTCGGTTCACGGTTCTCATGCCCTAAGAATGCACGTGAGACCACTCTTACAACTGGAAGACTGGTCCCGGTGGTGGTATTAACACATAATTTTTAGCACCTTGTGGTGTCAAAGAGAGTAAAGCTATGCTTAACAACAATGCGGTTAGGCACAGTTTCACCCTTAGTGACATCACAAGGTTCTACAAAGGGTGGCAATGTACAGTAGAATCAATATGATGCAAACTTAGTTATCAATATCTCTGAACTGCTGCCAGGTACGTGATGCCCAATATCTCATTTAAAACAGCCTTTTAATGGGTTGTGATGGCCATTGTTCATAAATGTAACCCTTCAGCTGGTGAAAACTGAGGAAGGGTTGATGTCAACCTGCAGAACCAAAATGATTTCTAGAGTTAAGACTGTACCATTCCCATTAGAAAACTGGGTGGAATTTATACACAAAGTATGCCATATTGCACTGTACAGTACTATATTGCAAAGCTGGGAAATGTTAGTAAAAAGTGTAACTGCAAAAAAGAAAACTGGCTGGAGAAGAAGAAACAGCTCCTGCCTTACAAAGACTTACAAGAACGTAAAATGAGATTTGTTTTACAAGTCCAGTTACATAAATGAACACAATAGGCCCAGTAGTACAGCAGTAGCGTTATAGCTTGCAATGCCAATGACCCAGGTTTGGGAATGAGCCTGAGCCACTGGAGGCCCAGTTGGGGGAGGAGAACTGAGAGGCCCAACGAACGTTCTCCTTCTCCTCTGGGGGGGGGGGGGAGATCCACTTCTGCTGCTATACTGCCATCTGGGTGACAATAGGTGGAGGTGCAGGGGAGCGGTGCAGAATGAGGAGCTGAACTGCGATTGTCTTTGGGTACATCTCGCATGCTGGTGCTCAGTGACGTCACTGCACTAATGGAGGGTGGGCGGGGTTAAAGTGGGGGAAAATGGGCCCCACCAAGGAGGATGAAACCTTCACCTGTCCCTCACATCCAGTCTGGTTCCTAGCCACTGCCTCTTGGGGGGTACTCCAAGCATTCACCTCCACCCTGGGTGGCCAGATAAAGAGCGGGGAGGTTCACCAGTGGAGCTTACAGGCAATCCCAGCCCCTGGGGCAAGCTGGGGTCAGCACAACAGTGTGCTGCAGTTTAACCTTAGGAGTCCCAGGTGGTCAGTTAGCGAAGCCTCAGAGGACGGGTATCATTGGTGGTTAGATGAAGGAAGTCCTAGTCAGAGTCCCGGGGGGTTGGGGAATTAACATAATGCTTCTAAATACAAAAATGTACTAATTATAAACTTACAGTAAGTTATGCCTGAAAATGTTTACAGTAATTCCTCAGTGACAGACTTAATGTAATATGTATAGCCATTGAAAGAAGTGAGATTTGTTTCAAAACTCCTCATGGTGGTAACGCATGTCATTGAAGCTTGTGTAACCCAGTTTGGGGTCTGACTGCAAGTCTCATCTCACCCCCCAGGGCCGGTGAAGCACAAACGAGGCATAAGGTTGACGCTTTTCACTCTCTGGGTAGAGGGCTTAACTCTCCTTCTGTTATTAAACAGCACTCCCTGAGACCATTTCACAAGCAATGTAATTTGGTTTCTCTCTCAAAGAAAGTTGCTCACTTGTGCCTCTTATAGTCTAGGTAATAGTAATATTAATAATTCTTAACAAAACCATCCCACCGCACAGTGGCAGGGTTACTAAAGGGCAGTAACTGGCCTGAAATAACAAAAAAAACCAAGTAATACCGCACTCACCACCCACGATGAAAGAAGCTGCTCAGTTGGTTTCTATAAAGTGCCGTATTTTATTTAAGTGCCAGTGCTATACAGTACATGCACGTCTCCTGACGAGTTTCGGAAATGACATTTCCTTTTTTCAAAGGATCTGTGCGTTACAAATTCAACCCTTCTTTTATACATAGGCATTATGTCA
Source organism: Neoceratodus forsteri (assembly GCA_016271365.2). Classification (NCBI taxonomy): domain Eukaryota; kingdom Metazoa; phylum Chordata; order Ceratodontiformes; family Ceratodontidae; genus Neoceratodus; species Neoceratodus forsteri. The sequence continues at coordinate 1,504,168,593 of CM057452.1, read as the reverse complement.
TCATACGGTGTCAAAATAATTCCATCATTAGTGACATCAAGAATAAAGTGTCTAAGTGAATTTAAAAACATACTCACATATACAAAGAAACATTTTCAGTGTCACATGCTGAGAATATCACATAAAAACAAATTAATCTTATATATTAGAAAGAAGTCATAGTAGCCGGCCCAGTGGCACTGAGGGTTGAGGCGCTGGACGCCACACCTCGCACCACACCGGCAACCTGGGTACAGGAACGGACTCGGGAAGCCGGGGTGGGGGCGTGGAACTGGATTGAGAGGCTGACTGGTGGCTCTCCTTTCCCAGGTATGATGTGCATGCACTGCATGGCTTGGGTTGACCCTAGCAGTCAGGGGCTTGGTCAAACAGTGCACTTAGCATTAGGGGTATGGTGGTAGTGGCCGACATCTTGCAGGCAGGTGCGGGAGAATGCCTGCACTGCGCAGGGCGTCATTGCATGCTCACACCACCGGAACAGTTTAAGTAGAAAATCCCTCTAGTCATTGGTAGGTGATGGCAGATCCAGAGGTCACGACCCTACTTCACCGCTGGGCACCAGGATGCTCGATCTGGACCCTCTCCAGACTCAGCCAGCCCTCAACACTTAAGAAAGAGCGCCAGAGGAGTTTCAGCGGTCCCTCCCCAGAGGACTTAGATCTAGGGGGTCAGGCTGGCCGGGATGGAAGGGTGCCCTCCACCGGAGATGAGCGACTGATGCTTCAGGCCAACGGGAAGGTTGCAGCACCGCGAGTCCTGCCGGAGAGAGGCCAATGGGTATAGAGGCGAATAAAAAGAGTTTAAAAAAAAAAAAAAAAGAATGAAACCATAGTTAAAAAAATCATGAGACATCAACTCTGTGGCTAAAAGCAGTTTCTGTGGAAACACGAAGACTCTAGATAAGATAGGTGCCCTTCATGATTTAGGATAAGGTAACTACTTTAATTTAAACCTGTAAAAATAACAAATATATACAAGATACACATTAGTAAGATATCAAAACAGATCAACTTCACATACATGTAAAAGACAGGCGTAATTTTGCTATGTAAATGTCACATGCTATTTTGCAAACCTATGCCTGAATGGCAAAATTCACATTCTACAAATTACTGACATATTTCGTCATCAAAAGCGATATCCATTTTATTTCTTTTCCTATTCAAATATGGAGTTATGTCTAGGTGATCATTCAGACCTGGGACATGGCATGCCCCAAGTGTGAAGATCCAGAGCCCTTCTCTTTCGAGAATAAAATTGTTAAAATCTCCCTCACGGGGTTTCGGGTACACTCTTTCTATGGCCCTGAAGGTAAAAGTATGTGCTGTGCTGTCTCTGGCTCTAAAGACATGGGCAGCTTTGGCATATGAAATATCTCCATTGCGAATGGCCCTGCAGTGCTCACCCACTAGCAATTTAAACTGGCGTTTCGTTTTTTTTTTAATTTATTTAGTTGTTTAACCAGGTATAGCACACTAAGCTGAAAGCTTTTTTACAGGAGCGACCTGGGAGCACAAGGAGGTTAAGTGACTTGTTTTGCCAATATAGTAAGAGCCATGGCTGTTGAACACCAGTACTCATTTTTTTTTGTATTTTCAGGGACAACTGTCCATTCCATGCCAACTATGCCTGATGCAAGAGTTTCAGGATGCTTCTTTTTTGTACAAAAATGACACCTCCAGTAATACCGTGGTATAACGGTAATGGCAGTATTACATGTGCCAGTTATCAAATAGTCAGAATTTCATTCTGTGACATTCCTACCAACACCACCATCAACACAGAGCATTCTCTTGATTCAAGGTAGTCAGAGGGTGAAGCTAAAAGGAACTCATAGTCAGAGGCTGAGGGTGAAAGGTAACTTATCATCAGAGGGAAGGGTGACTACAGGAGTTCTGCTGGCCTTGGTCTTGGGGACAATCCTGTTTAGGATATCTATAAGTGACCTTGGAGTTGAGGTGGGCCTGCCGCTATCCACTACTGAAGACTTCCTCGCAGACATACCAAGGGGCGACCTCAAATGGTACTGTTTCTTCTTCCTCCGCCGGGAAGAAGAAGAACTCGAGGTCGAGTGGTGCCGGGTCCCCGACCGAGACTGGGAATGGGCCTGCTTCTTTTTGTGCTTACGTGAGGACTGCCCTCCCTCCTGAGCACCAGACTACCCATGGTCGGATCCCCCTCCAAAAAGGGTGGCAGACTGGACACAGCCACACTGCCAGAACAACTGAGACCATCCATGGTCGACTCCTTCGATGGCAGGGCTGAGAGAAAAACTTCTTTCTTCTTCTTCTTTTTTTTTTAAATAATACTAAAACGAACTAAACATCTATAAGCTGCTGTCGTATAGCTGTGAAGATTTGACTCCCGGCAAGCGAGCAACATCATCACTGAAGCACACTTGACGGCGGGAAAAAAAAGGAACTGAGGCAGTGGAGAGTCAACACAGAGGTAGCCTACACAGGCGCAAGCTAATCTTGTGGTGCCACGCATGTGCGGTCCTACCACGGCGCCAGCCCTCCTGAAGATTTCTGGCTCCTGCAGGGTCCTAGCACCTCCGGCTTGAACCCAGAAGTATGAATAAACAGTGAAAACTTTAAGTCCGGAAGACTGTTAGGTAATTCGAACATGGTCAGCATTCTTCTTTGTGTCTCAGCGTGCCATGCCTTTTTTCTGCCATGTGACTCACTGGTTCTGCACTTTAATAAAATCTAGTATTCTGTACAGCATATGGTTATTATGATGTGCTATGTTTCTATGGGAGAGGTGAGTGCTTCTTGATTTTTGCCTTTGAACCGGAATTTTTCAAGTAAGAGCACTGTTGTGCCAGAGAGTGACACTCAATGTGCCCATTTGTAACTACCATTCTTCCTTGATTTCACAGACTTTCCCTGCAAAAATGATGGAAGAAACTAACTTATTTTGCAAACATCAAGAGTTAAGTAGTTCTGTACTTTTTGTTTGGTAAGGACTAGCCAAACCAGACTGCACCTCTATCAACATACTGCAGCTCTAATAGAGTACAGAGCAATCTGAAGCCAAGCCCTCATTCATATTGACTGAGGCACTTGGCTTCCAGAAAGAGGGCGCAGTCCACCCAGCATTCACACATTCTGTTTTGATCAACTCAGAGGCAACACTGGTGTTGACTGTGAAGATAGCCGCTCTTCTGCCTATCCCAGTTGGAAAAAGAGTGCAGATGTGAAAACCCCCATCATTAGGATAGGGGGGGAGTGCAAGGGGAACCAGTGGGGAGTATGGTGGGGTGCAAAGAAAAAAATAAGTAAAACAAACGATGACGTATTATAATTGTTGCTATGTATCTGAAGTAACAAAGATTCCCCATTTCCTTTGACTCTTACCTGTCATAGCTGCCAATCACCACCGACTGGCCACTTGGGCTAGTGGCTGCTACAGTGAACTCTTTCTCAGAGGGATCGTGAGTGTAGTCAAAGGTCTGGAGCACATGACCCTCCCTTCCATATGCTATGATCTTCTTGTCACAGCCTGCTGCCACAATGCTGTTGGAAGCCCACGCCAGGGCATAGGGAGGGCACGAATGTGTCACCAGTTTGCCCTGCAATAAACAATTTTCAGAAAGCATTAATAATTTAAATGGAATGAGAAATATGTAGAACCGTTCAAAAAGAAGAGCAAGGGTAATCAGCCTTTATAAAAACAATCTCACTAGAGCAGGTTAGAGAGGAAAATACTTTTTAACCAGTATCGGATACCATGATCAAGGCTTCAGCAGTATATCAACCAGAATTAGAGACCCAGTCACACTGCCAATCCAAGAATAACTCCTTTCCCCAATTGTTTTGAGCAAAAGATGATGGTTTGCTCCAGTTTATTCTAAACCTCACAGAACACTGCAGTCACAAATGTGGCATTTCCAACTGACTGACTGGCACTTGCTCTTCTCACAGTTAAGACTGATACTGCTAGTGTAAACACAATAATCAACCTGTGAGTTTCAGATTTTTTGGGGGCTTGACCAGTGGCATAGTGGCAGTGCCACACGCTGCCAGCTGAGAGACTAGGGTTTTCGTGTAATCCCTGAAATCTAACACAGAGACCAGGCTGGGAGCTGGGTGTATGACAGAAGCGAGGCACTAGGCTCCTGGCACAGGATTGGCCCACCAGCATTCACACCCCCTACACCTATCAATCACAGACCAGCATAGGTGTCAACTGTGAATGCAGCGGAACACCAGCCCTCCAAGCCAGTGGAAGAGCACAGCTGTGGGGGCACCAGTCTTAGGGAACAGAGGTAACCAATAGGGGAAGAATATGGAAAACAAACACTCTTCTGAGTTATTCCAGTTAAAGGAAAATTTCAGAAAGTTTATGACAGAACTAAGGACTTCCACAGCAATACCCAGGACAGTTCTTAGCTTTCAGATAAAGGACCACAATATCTATCACAGTGATTTGATTAGAAACTTCAATATATGTTACCAATGATTATGTAATGGATGGTAGAATCCTGAAACCCCAGACCTTTTCTTAACTGTGATTAAATCCCAGCACAGTCACGGGTAATAAAAGGTGCCATACAGCAGGTCTGTTTTTTTTTTTTACTTACCTTGAATCTCTATACTCAACTGCCCATGGTTTGTCCACACACCAAATGGCTGCCCTGGTTTCATTCCCTATTGTCAAACACTGCCACCCACCACAATTCCAGTTTGTTCCTTTTAGCTCCCAAGTCTGTGTCATCCCCTATTACTGCTTTACTTTTTTTTTAAAAAGGTATACTTTGCACAACCAATGCTTTGCCACACCCAATAAAAACTACATAGCCACATCAGATATGTTAAACTGTGTCTCACAATCATGATCACATATTCCCCCCTCCCCCCAACAACCACCACAGAGTACAAACAGCACACAACAACTGCCCACCACAGTAAATAAAAACAGCTCCAAATGCCCAGGCACCTCTGTCTTTACTACCAGCCCTGCACAAACTAAAAAAGCCGCAAAAGGACAACATAACAAATGCTCCATATGGTAATGGCTCGCTTACATTTATTATTTTATCTAGTTACAATTTTTGCCAGGAAAGGAACACAAAGTTGTGATAGCTTGTTTCCAGGAGCATCCTGGGGGATGGGTTAAAGGACCTGTTTTATTGACAGGGGAATGTTAGCCTTGACACTAGGGAAATTCCCCTACTCTTCTCGGTAGAGGTACTGGCAGTTTCCTGTTTGTGTGAGACTGGAGATTGGTGGAGGAGGAGGAGCATGGCTGCCTGGGTGGAGCAGCATGCTTCCTTCTCCACCCAGAACACTGAGGAGGCACCCATCCCTGATTCATCTGCAGGGGTACAGATGAGTCTAGCCAGTTCCTTAACTGTTGGTATGGTGGCTGCTAGTGGAAGCCTTGCTAGTAGCCCAGTAGTTCCTGATAATACTGCTGTTCCAGAAGAAAAAATTGCCACCTTAGTAATTGAGTTTCTTCTAATGGAGTCTTGCTGTATTCTGACAATATGCAGTTAGCCCCAGCACTTGAACTGCTCCGGAGATGAAAGAGTTAACTCTATGCTAAGAGCATAGAACGTTGAGCTCATGCTCGGTTCAAACCACAGTCTGCTGCACTTTCAAGCGTAACCGTCAGATTCTTACGAGCTAAGACTAAATACACCTTTTAATGTGGAAATTGTAAAGAAACACTAGCCATAAGGGCAACCAAAAGTTTTGGAATCCCAAAGACTCAAGTTGAGAACCCCAAAACAAAAAACTCAGGTAGTGAATTTAACATAACTTTATAAATAACAAACAAGAGAGCCACTATGCACAGCTCCTCCCAAAGGAGAGGGAGCCAATGCACCTCTGGGGTGCAGCACTGTACCTGCCAGCCCACTTCCCAAAAAACAGGTTCTGAGAGGGGAGGCAGGGGGGGATGTCAGAATAAAGCAAGACTCCATTAGAAGAAACACAATTACTAAGGTGAGAATTTTTTTCTTCAAACAACATGAAGTCTTGTTGTATTCTGACAATATGCAGACTACCAAGCAGTACCTCCCAGGAGGAGGTACAGAACCTACTTAGGAAATAGGCTCTGCAGCACTGCTGTACCAAACCTAACATCACTCCTAGCCTGGATGTCCAGAGAGCAATGCTTGGTAAAAGTATGAACTGTTTTCCAGGTGGCTGCTTTACAGATCTCTAAGAGGGGTATATCTCTGGCCACAGCCAGAGAAGCAGCTGTACCTCTACTCGAATGAGCCCTCAGGCCTGAGGGGGGCACTTTGCCAAACTTTTCATAGCAGAATTGTATACAATATACAATCCACCAGGCAGTAGTCCTCTTAGTAGTAGGTTTACCCTTTCCCACTTCACCACAAGTGAGAAACAACTGAGGACATTCAAACCTAAGTGCCTTAGTGCGCTCAATGTAGTAGCTAAGTGCCCTCTTAACATCCAAACTGTGTAATCTTCTCTCTCCTGAAAAAGAATGATCAGTGAAGAACACAGGAAGGGACATAGAGTGGTTCAGATGAAAATCTGAAACCACTTTGGGTAAGAACCTCCTGTTGGTTCTAAGGACCACCTTATCTCTATGGAAAGAAATAAAATTAGGTTCCACTGACAGAGCTTGCAATTCACTGATACGCCTGGCAGATGTAATAGCTACCAGGAACACAGTTTTCCAAGTCAAGTACTTAAGTTCTGCTGAGGCCAAGGGCTCAAAGGGTGGTCGCATAAGCTGAGCAATGCAAACATTAAGATCCCAAACAGGAGTAGGATCCTTAAAAGGAGGATTAGTATGAAGTAGTCCCTTAAAAAATTTACAGAACACAGGGTGAGAAGCTAGAGAAGAAGGCTTCCCCACTGATAAAAATGCAGAAACAGCAGATAGATGCACCTTGAGGGTAGCTGGTCTGAGGCCTACGCTACTGAGATGAACCACATAATCCAGAAATGCAGACAAGTCAGCAGAGTCTGGTGATATCTGTTTACTAGAACACCAAATACCAAACCTTTTCCATTTGGAGTTGTAGGTTTTTCTAGTGGCAGGTTTACAAGAAGCCTTAAGTATGTCCAGAACCCCCTGAGACAGATTCATATTTGTATATTCTAGCTCTTCAGGAGCCAAGCTTTGAGATTGAGAGACTGAAGGTTAGGATACCAAAGTCTCCCCTGAGAGGAAGTTAACAGATTGTGTTTTTTGGGGAGAGCCAATGGAAGATGGACTACCAGAGACAGCAAGAGAGGATACCAAGGCTGCCTGGCCCAGTCTGGTGCAATCAGGATCACTTTGCAAGACTGTGACCTTATCTTGACCAGAACTCTGAACAATAGAGGAAAGGAGGGAAAGGCATACAGAAATTTCCACAACCAATCCAACAGTAAAGCATCCAGGGGGACTGAGCCCAATACTGGGGGTCTGCAACAAAAGAGAGGAAGTTGGTGATTGTCTGGGGCTGCAAAGAGGTCTACCTGAGGAGTGCCCCATCGTAGAAATATCACTTTTAGCACTACAGGATCCAGGGACCATGTGTGATGGCCCTGAGAAATCCTGCTCAAAGCATCTGCTAACACATTGTCCTTCCCTGGAAGGTGGACTGCTACCAGGGACGTCTGCAGAGAATAGGCCAGAGACCATACTTTTACGGCTTCCATGCACAAGGCTGTCGACCGAGTGCCTCCCTGCTTGTTGATGTACCACATGGTGGTGGTGTTGTCTGTCCTCACCTGAACCACCTTGTTTTGTACTGAATTCGCGAAAGCCTGAAAGGCTAGATACACTGCCCTGAGTTCTAGAAGGTTGATATGGAGGAGGGACTCCTGAGGGGACCACACTCTTTATGCTGTGAGGGCTCTCAAATGATATCCCCATCCCAGGAGAGAAGCATCTGTGGTCAGAACCACAGAATGAGTCTAAGAGATGAATGGGACTCCTTGTCTGAGGTTGTCCTGATCCAACCACCACTGGAGAGCATGGATCAAGGTCTGAGTCACTGGAATCAGTTTGGTGAGAGGGTATTTTTTCTGGGACCAAAAGGCCCTCAAGTGAAACTGAATGTCCCCCATCTGAAACCTGGCCCCTGGAACCACTGCAGTGGCAGCTGCCATGTGGCCCAGTAGTTGGAGAAAATGTCTTGCTGGGTGAGAAATCAGGAGACAAAATGAGGAAGCTAGGTCTGTAAGGGCCCTTACCCTTGACAAGGGATGAAAGGCCTTTGCCTGGACAGTGTCCAGCTCCACCCCTATGAAGGTGAGGAGCTGCACTGGTTCGAAAACTGACTTTGGAAGATTGAGGAGGAATCCCAGGGAAGTGAGCACTTGCTGGATCACTTGTAGGTTTGACTTGACTTGGTCTGGAGACTGCCCCACGATGAGCCAGTCGTCGAGATATGGGAAAATAGAGATGTTCTGCCTCCTTAAAAAGGCTACCACTACTGCTAGGCATTTTGTAAAGACCCTTAGTGCTGATGTTAGCCCGAAAGACATTGCCCTGAATTGATAATGGCCTGAGGGCAGTTCGAATCTGAGATACTTTCTGTGGGAGCACCTGATGGGAATGTGAAAGTAGGCATCCTTAAGGTCCAGGGAAGCTAACCAATCCCCTGGCCTTAGAGAGGGAAGTATTATTCCCAGAGTCACCATTTTGAACCTTGACTTTAGTAGATGCTTGTTTAAGTATCTTAGGTTTAGGATGGGCCGCCTCTCCCCTGTCTTTTTTGGGGTAAGGAAGTATCTGGAATACTGACCATTGCCCCTGAGGGATGTAGGAACTCTCTCTCTATGGCTCTGAGAGCCAACAGAGAGGAAACCTCTGCCTCTAGGGCAATGGTTTCTGAGATGTTTGCAGGTGGAAACGACCTGACCCTCAGCTTTGGGAATTTTTTGAAACTGAGGGCCAGTCCCTGGCTTACTACCTCCAGGACCCACCTGTCTAAGGTAACCCACTTCCAGGCCTGAAGTAGTAAGCCAGCCTGCCTCCTACAGGGATTGGGGAGTCGACCCGGGCTGACACCTCAGGGTGTCTGCTTGGCAGAAGCCTTAGGCTGAGAGGTGGATGCAGCTCTGCTCATCCCCCTCCTGCCTCTCCCTCTAAAGAACCCCCTCTGGGGAAAAAGAAGAGGAGGCCTGTGCCTGATAGAAAGGCCTGTGAAAAGGCCTGCCCCTGCCCCTAGCCTGCTGCTTCTGAGGAGTTGACTGTCTTTCCTTGGCTTGTGCACTCCTATAGGTGGTCCTGTACTCATCCATCTTTTTCATGTAGTTCTCCGTCTGCTCCCCAAACAGAGAATTACTTTCAACAGGGAAATCCATGGCCTTAGCCTTGGTATCCTGCGAGAGGCTAGTACATCTGGGCCAAGCCATCCTCCAAAGAGCCACAGATGTAGCCATGACTTGTGATGAAACATCATTGGAGTCCATAGCAGCATGAAACTGAACCTTAGATGCCTATATCCCATCAGCAGCCACCTCCTCCAGCTCCTTGACTAGCTAGGGGGGGACACCTGCTTAGCCAGATCCAAAACAGACTCCCACCTGGACCTTTGGTATCTAGCTGCATAGGCCATGTAGTTAGCCTGTCTGAGTCCCAGAGAAGATGCCAGGTACTGCTTCTTAGCCATGGCATCTATCTTCCTGGAGTCCTTATCCAGGGGGTGTGAAGCCAAGGGTATGTTAGCCTTGTCACAGGCTGCAGTCTGCACTAACCCAACATGGCTGCAATGCTGGTACAGGAACTCCGTAGCTGAGCCTGACAGCATGTACCTCCTGTCCATTTGTTTGTCCACTGGAGGCAATGAATTTGGAGTTTTTAGAAGCCTGTGAGTCTGTGTCCCAAAAGATTTGTGTAAGGGAATAGACAGTCTCTTGGACTCTGGGATGTCCATCATTTCTACAAAATCAGGCTCCTCCTGCTCCTCAACAGCTTCATCCACAGGGAGCTGGAGGGTATCAAGTCACTTTCCTGTAAAACAAAGTAGGAAGGGGACTCAGAAAGCCTGAGGGGGGGGGAACTCCTGAAGGTCTGTCTGGGGAGATGTCCGGTTCAATGGGCTCATCCAGACCTTCCTCACCGTCCTCATCATCAAACTCTTCTTCCCCCTCCCATTCCGGCTCATAATATTCTTCCAAGGAATAATGGAAACCGGGGGAACCGACTGAACCGGGCGCCTACCGAGAGCTGCCAGATCAGTCGGAACCGAACTGAGCAGTTACACAATAGTAATCGCCCTGGCAATTTCCTCGGCGGTTGGATGGTGGGGATCTGAATCCGAACCGGCTGACTTTTCCTTCTTTTCCTTTTTTGCAGGAACCGACCCCTCAGGGTCAGCTCTCCTTTTGCCCGAGGAAGTCTGGCCCTGGTCAGAAGGCACTCCCTCAGGTTCGGCCGGAACCGAACCAGGCTGGCCATCCGGGTCAGCGGACTTCTCGGCCTCTTTCTCCCTAAGCCTGCCCAACCCTTTCTCTAGGGTGGCCTTAGGGAAATGTTTGCAGATTTGGCAGTCTGAATCGAGGTGGTCAAACCCCAGACAATCAACACAGGTGGTGTGGGGATCAGCCTTAGCAAAGGCCTCCCCACACACACTACAGTGTTGAAACCCAGTGGGCCCGGTTTTTCTTTTGGGTTTCTCAGACATGGCCACAGTAAAACAGAAAACTTACCCTTTACATGGCTTCAGGCCAGGTAAGACAAACTTATCCGTTCCTAACCGCGTCACAGGTATTGGAAAAAAACGTTAGACATGTTTTTTTTGGAACCAATAAGCACCGGAATCACCACAGAATCAAAAGAGTGATCGGTTCAGCCGAACCGACCGTAACCATTTTTAAGATTTACAATTTCCACAGAATTTAATACAGTCCACTACCTCAACTACTTACTGTACCACAGACAGGGATCTGAACCGAGGAAAAGTATAAAATTTTCGGATTAAACCGTCGATTTTCACTAACGCGAACCGAGAGCGACAGGAGAAACTCCGGAGCGACTGTTCAGTTAGGCGGAGTAAAGAATCTGACGGTTACATATGAAAGTGCAGTAGACAGAGGTTTGAACCGAGAATAAGCTCAACATTTTATGCTCTTAGCATAGAGTTAACTCTTTCATCTCTGGAGCAGTTCAAGTGCTGGGGCTAACTGCATATTGTCAGAATACAGCAAGACTTCATGTTGTTTGAATGCCTAGATGTCTACCCTGGATCAGGGGATGTACCTGAGAGAGCTCCTGACACTGCTGATACTGAACTGGAGAGGATTACTGTTTCAAAAGAGAGCCTTTGTTACTCATCCTGACTGAAGCTGAGGAGATGTTTCAAGCTCAGAAGTCCAAGGGGATGAAGAAGAACTCTTCATAGGAAGCAGAGATGACACTGGAAACTTAAAAAATCTTCTAAGGTACAGAAAGTTACTGATATTACTGTACTGGCGAATCCATGCTAATTTCTGTTGAAGACTGTATGCCCTGAGAAGAGAGCCTGAAAAAGACTGCTAACATAGCAGGGCCTGACAGCCGTCAGAGAGAACAGCTGCATTGACACAGAAAAGTTGTGGCTGTTCTCTGAACATCAAAGGCTTGTCACTCTCACTGCCAGATGAAAGATCAATGCCATCACAAAGTGCTGCCACTACTGCTGGGACGCCACCCCATCATGCAGTGAGAGAAAAAGAAACTGCAGAATGGATGGTTGAATCTATCCTAATGCAAGCCTGCTGGGTGTGATACACAGCTGGCCCTCCACAGAAGTCTCCAGGCCTGGTAAGTGCAAAGGAGCTGGGAAAAGATTGTTGGTGGGGGTGGGTGAAGAAGCTCTGCAGGAAAACAACTGTCCTGAGGCAGCCTCTATTAAACAGACATGCCCCAATGAAACGCTAGTACAACCCCTAGAACTTGAGGTTCCTGCCACCTTTCAGTTCTCTGTTGGGTTGGATGCTAAGCTGTTGAAACTTGCTGCTGCAGGTACCTCCACTGTCTATGTAGTCCCCCCACCATCACCAAAGTCTGACCTGGTTCAGCCAGAATGTTCTTCACTGCCAAACTAATATTCAAAACATGGTGGAGCCTGTGCCTCTTGTGGACTGCTCTGTTTTGCTTGCCCAATCTTGGGACCATTGCAGTGAGACTCCTGTCTCTCAGGGTGCTTCAGTATCGGCCACAGATACTGAACACACGGCTGGAGCTGGGTCTGGCTCTGGTGTGGGCACTGCTGCCAATACAAATCAAATTCCAGAGCCAAATACAAGTCTAATACACTATTCAGAGGTTCCCCCGATGTTCTGCGATCTGGATAAATACAGAACCAATCCCCCCCCAAACCAGCCAAACCTTTCCTAAAAGAGACTTGTGCAGCCCCCACTTCTATTTTATATAGATCATTTAGTTTTATGGCCCCGACCCTGTGGAATTCTCTACCTCGTCAGGTGCGGGAAAGCCCTACTGTCCATAGTTTTAAAGAATCTTTAAAGACTCACCTCTTTAGTAAAGCATATAATGATTTTTAATGTTGTTGTTTATTATATTTGTAATTGTTTTATCTAGTATTGTACAGGCACCTTGGTTTTTAGAAAGGCGCCTTAAATAAATAAATAAAGATTGAGATAGATTGAGATATTTAAAAAGGGTTACCTGTCGAGACGTACACAAGTTGCTTGCCACACTAAAAGTGGACAACCCCGCTGGACCTCATGGTCTCTTACCCAAATTCTTTAAACTTGCTGCACCTCACATTGCTCTCCCCATCACCAAGCTCCTTAATTTGTGCTTCTTGACTGGTACTGTGATTAACCTTGGGAAATCACCCACAGTCATCCCACTGCATAAGAAAGTAAGACATCTCCTGAGAACTATCGTCCATTCTCACTTCTCTCTGCTCTTGCTAAGCTAGAACAAAAAATTGTCCACAGGCAATTAGTGGAGTACATGCAGAAATACAATCTGATATGCCCAGAGCAGCACAGTTTTCGTAAGGGGTACAGCACTGACACAGCCTTGATTGAATTCACCAATGCCATATACCACTCTATGGACAAGGGTCTTGCAACTGGATCCGTGTTTGTGGACCTGACTACAGCCTTCGACTTTGTTGACCATAAACTGCTCACTGACAGATTGTCAACCTGGGCCTAGAACCGTCTGCTCTCAGCTGGTCCTTAACTACCTAAACCATAGAAAGCAGGCTGTGAGAATAGGAAACGTTCTATTCACAGTAAACAAAATCACCAATGGTGTCCCCCAGGGCTCCATTTCGCGCCCTCTCCTTTTTCCTATATTAATAAATTACCTGCCTACAGTCTGGAAACCCATACGATCCCTCCTGTATGCACATGATGCAGTTCTTTTCACACACAGCTAAGATATTGATCTTATCAACCAATCACTCAGTCCCTGCCTTGCCAGGCTCCAGGACTGGTTCTCTTGCAAGAAAATGGTCCTAAATCTCCCTAAAACCCAGTCCATGGTATTCGGGACTAGGCATAGCCTCAGTAAGCTATCCCCCAAGTTCCCCATCCTTACTGCAAATGGCTCCCCCTTACTAAAGGCCATGCCCTTTAAGTACTTCGGTGTTCATCTCGATCCATCACTGTCTTTTGAGTCTCATGTCCAGCACACTACATCACTTCTTCACCAGAAATTTGGTTTGGTTCTCTCTACAGGATAAGCAAGTATCTAACACCTACTGCCAGAACTCAGATTGCAACGGCAAACCTTGTAACCTCCCTTGAATATGGTTCTGTTATCATCAATGCTGCCAACAAATCCACTTTACAAAAAAAGTATGTCCTCTACTACAAAATCTGTAAATTTGCCTCTGGCAGCAGATCTAATACACACCACTGCTTAATCCTTGGCTCCCTAAAGTGGCTTTCTGGCTTTTGCCACTTTTATCAAGAAAACTATGCAACCTGGCATCCCTACCTACTTAAAAGAAATCAACTCTCATTTCTGTATCTCCCTATTTTATTTACTTATTTTTATCTTATTTATTTATATATTGGGTAACCAGGTAAGTGCAGTGATCCATTAGACCATTTTCAGACATGGCCTGGGCCACAGATGTGGCTGCAAAATAACATAATCAACAGAGACGATGCACATAAATTGCAACAGTAAAGAGTAACACATATAATACAATATACAATATAATACAAGATTTGGTAACGTATCTCCAGAGGAGGTAATTAACGTGATGGAGACAAAGCAGGTCTGCAAGCATAGTTTCAGTGTTCAAGGTCTATCTAAGATGCCTACCTGCTGTAACAGTGGGCAGTAGGCTAAATTAGTAGGTTCATGAAAGTTTACAAAGAGCATACAAGCTATACAAGCTGACAGTGATCTAGGATAATTAGGTGCATAGAAGCTCAGACTTGCTGGAGAAATATCAAAACAGTGGATCAGTAGTACTGCAAAGAGGTATGAACAGGTTAGGAGAGTAGAGAGTACCATGAGGTACGATGCAGGCAGAGAAGGCTAGAGGGCAATAGGGAGGCGAGTTGGAGGAAGGAAAGGGGTCCCAAAAGACGGCACAGCAGGTCCTGGCGCCATGATGGCCCGCACCCATTGGTGTTATCTTGGGGGCAATTGATGCTGGCAGAGAAACCTAAGGGACAAATAGAGTGGGAAAGGCCAGAAATGTAGTGCAATGGAGTTGTCCCAACAGCTCACCAGGTTCTAGCGTCTTGATAGCCTGCTCCTTCTGGTATTGTCTTGAGGGCAGTTACAGTCTGACCCAACTAGAAGCCAGTTGTGCAGATTGATTTTGAAGGACAGATGGGTGGCAGAGGAGCAGATGGATGCAGGTAATTTATTCCACAGGGTGGGGGAAGAGACCGAGAAAGCTCGACCACCCATGACAGAAGATATACGTGGCACTTCGAGTGGGGGAACAGAGGTTACCCTGAGGCTCCTAGGTACCATTCTGTCTGTCAGAAGAGAACAGTAGGGTGATGACTGGTGGTTCCTGAGGGAGTTTGCAATTAGACAACCCATGGTATAGTCAAAACAACCCTGTAATGGGAGCCATCCAAGAGACTGGTAGAGAGCACAGTGGTGGGTGGAGTAAGGAGCTTGAAGCACAAAACGGCATATAGAATTTGTAAGGAGTTTAAACGGGTGCGCAATGAGGAGGACATGACAGAGTAGACAGGGGAGCAGTAGTCTAGCGGGGCAGAAGATTGCCTAGCGTGATGGCAAGGCGAGCTTCCATGGATAGTTGTTGCTTTAGCCTGTAGGCAGCACCAAGTCTTTAGTAGATTTTCTGCATGGTGTTGCTGATGTGTTCCACAAAAGTAAGAGAAGGGTCGAGGGTAACACCAAGGTATTTGAAAGTGGGGACAATATCAAGCGGGGGACCTGCAGGGGTGTGAACCAGGAGGGACGACTTGGCTTTGGCGGCCTTGGTCAGGAAGGGTTTGGAGCCAAAGAGGCATAGCCTTAGTCTTCTTGTTACTGACTATCAGTTTGTTGGAGAGGAACCAGTTGTGAGCAGCGCTGTAGCTGACAGAGAGGGTGGATGAGATAGATTCAAGTAAGTTATCACTAAGGTAGAGGACTAACTCATCGGCGTAGAGGAATGAATTACACGTGAGGCTATCTGCTGGGAGCATGTTTATAAACATGGAAAAAAGCAAAGGGCCAAGTATTAAGCCCTGGGGGACACTAGTACCAATAGGTAAAGTGAAATAGTGTACTTTGCCTATGATGACAGTCTGGGATTTACCAGACAGATAACTGTGGAACCAGGACATAGTGTTAGATGAACAACCAAAACTGCAAAGAGTGGAGCTAAGATGTTGGTGGTCCACTAGGTCAGACACCTTGGATAGATCCACAAAAACCGCACCTGTGACCTTCCCCTTGTCCATATTTCTAAGTATGTGGTCTGTAAAACGTGTCAAGGCAGAAGAGGTACTATGATGTTTGAGAAAACCGTGTTGGAGGGGGCATAGGAGGCTGTACTTTTCCAGGTATTCAGATAACTGGTAATGAATTATTTTTTCAAGTAATTTGCTGAGATGAGGGAGAAGAGAGATGGGCCTGTAGTTTTCTGGCGGAAGTCAGTCACCGGTTTTGAAAAAAGGGATAACATGTGGAAGCTCCAGCAGTCTGGCACAGTGGAAGATGAGAAGGCAAGGCTGAAGATGAAAGTAAGGGGTTTGACAATGGCAGAGGAGATCAGTTTTAGAAAAGCCAGGTAAAGACCATCACTGCCAGGGCGACCTCTGCCTGGCATTGCCTTCCGGAGTTTGGTAGTGACTCTCTGGCAAATGGCCTTAAAATAAAAGGAAGGTGGGGAGGCGGGATTAGTGTGAGAAGGAGGGCAGTTTTGGCTGATGTTTCTCCAATGGGTGGTTGAGGGGGGAGTTTATTGAGATAGGCAGATAGGTCGGTGAACATGGTGTTGAACATGTCCGCAATTTTAGAGGGATCTGAAACCTCCTTGCATCCCAATCAACCATAAATAATAACCTTGTAGTCCCTATGTTCTGTACAAATATGGGACAACATTCTTTTAGTTGCTGTGCAGCGTCTATCGGGAATTCCCTTCCCCCACCTGTCAAACAATTCTCCACCATCCCAGCCTTTACAAAGCTCCTAAAAACGCACTACTAATCATTTCAAACATGCCACTGCCTCCAGTAACCTACCCAATTCTGATCTCCACACCGACTATCTTCCCACACCTCGACCCCCTTTCTTATCCCCTTACCTTCCTCCCTTCTTGCAACGCACTTATCACTCCCCTCCAACTAACTATGCTCTCACCCCCGTTTCCCCAATTCATAATCTATCATTCCGTCCCTCCTTCCAGTAACTTCCACTTCTTTCTCTCCCCCTCTCTTCCACCCCTCCGCTCTCAATCTTCATCAGGTCTCCTTGCCCCTAAATCCCCTTGTTCATCCTCAAAAAATCTTCTGTTACCTTGTTTGATGCTGTTATTTCTCTTCTCCTCTCTTTCCAACTCTAGTCCAGTTGCTCAGAATCATACTTGACTTGTACCTTTTTTACTCCAATGTTCTTTTACTCCAATATCCAACGTATCTGCTTATCTACTTGTTATCCGTTACACTGATGTACTTCACCTGGTACCCTAAATCAAACATTATTGTACATATTCTCAAGCCAGTGATGTTGTATCATACTGACATCTTGTACCTTTTGTATATTGTATTTTACCTGTTGTTTCTTTTTTGTACTTCAACTATTGTACCATATCCTATTCATTGTATGTGCTACTGCACCCGGGTCGTGACTGAAAAAGGCACCTGTGCCAGTGCACTTACCCAGTCAACAAAGTTTAAATAAAATAAATAAAAATAAAATAAATTCTGCACAGAGTAGTTAATGCTGTCTATTTCAGTCCTACTGAATAGCTATGCTGAGTGTTTCAGGCCCCCACGAGCACATGCTCTACACGGGTACTCAAGAAGAAGAAGAAAGACCATGTTCTACATGAGTACTCAAGGAAAAAAAGACCAGCAGAGGGCATAATTCAACATAAGGGTGAGGAACAGGGAGGTCCTGGGAAGAAGTGTGCCCAGGAAAGGGAGAGGTACATGTCAACAAAGCAGGGGAGGGAAGGGGCTGGCCCGCCGGTGAAGCGGTTGGATTTACGCCAGGACGCAGACTTGACCCAGGTTCTGGGAGCAAACCTGGGGGTCAGAGGGCTGGCTGGGGGTCTGAGCGCCTGATGGACTGCTCAGCCCTCCGGGAGAGGGGTACATAGGCCCAGGGGTGGCCTGACCTCCGGCGTTCGGAGGTATCGCAGCCCTGGAGCCCACATCAGTGGGAAAGTGTAACGGACGCAGGCATAAGCCATGGTGTCATCATGGCACGTCACGCTCAGGGAGAGTGTACATGAAAACAAATGCCTCTCCCGGCACGGCACTGACATGAGGGCCTGATACTGAAGCCTCCCCTGCCTTCTGCTGCCGCATAACCAGATACCAACGCAGACTTGATTTCCCTGGGGAAGGGGTAAGAGGTGCCCCCCATCGTGTCCCTACCTGGGGGGTTAGCCAGGGCTCTATGGGAGGTCCAGCGAGACGTGTCGGTGTAAGTAGGGAGTTGGGTGACAGTGCTGGGCAAGGGGCAAGGTAAAAATAGAAAATTAAAAAAAAAAAAAAAGTCAGGGTAGGGAAGCCACATCCTAGAGAGATCCATGTGCACATATGTCCGAAGTTTGAGTAATAAGATGGGGGCCCTTGAGGCGGCCATGGCAGAGTCAGACCTGGACATTGTGGCCATCACTGA
Organism: Neoceratodus forsteri; assembly: GCA_016271365.2. Classification (NCBI taxonomy): domain Eukaryota; kingdom Metazoa; phylum Chordata; order Ceratodontiformes; family Ceratodontidae; genus Neoceratodus; species Neoceratodus forsteri. The sequence continues at coordinate 1,504,150,380 of CM057452.1, read as the reverse complement.
GACCTAGTGTAATGATACCCACAGCTGGGAAATGACTGTACCAGGATACAATCTATTCAGGAGGGCCAGGGCTGCAGGAAGGGGGGAGGACTGGCATTCTATGTGAAGGATAATATAAAGGCCACAGAAACTAAAGGGGAACGGGGGGAAGGGGGAATACAGTGGGTCAAGCTAGAAAGAAGAACGAGGTCAGCCATCTGCCCAGGGGTAATATACAGACCACCAACCCAAGGGGAGGACACAGATGGAGAGATGATGCTAGCTATCCAAAGGATGGCACGCAGGGGGGGATGTGTTGCAGGTGGGTGGCTTCAATATGTTGGACGCATACTGCAGCCTCCCCGCAGCAGCACCAGCCAGGAGCAGGTTTATCCTGGACTCCCTACAGGGAGGTTTCTTTAAGCAACTGGTAGTAAAACCCACATAGGAGACAGTGATACTGGACCTGGTGCTCACAAATGGAGACAGTGTGACAGGGGTCACACTAGAAGAGGACCTGGGAAACAGTGATCACCAGTCAGTGGGGTTTGAGATAACTGAAGGGGCAGAAACCAACCACACCAAAACCAGAATCCTTGACTTTAGGAGGACAGAGTTTGGAAAAATGGGGAAATGCTTAAAAGAAGCATTGGATGGAATAGAGGAGAAAATAGGGGTGGAGGAACAGTGAGAGGTGATCAAATCCAGAATAACAGTGGCGACACAACTCTGTGTTAAACAGGTTAGCAAGAGGAGGAGACTATTACGGTTTTCAAATGAGATAGCTCAGAAAGTTAAAGCAAAAAAATGGCATTCAAACAGTACAAAAGGACACAGGAGGAATGGGACAGGGAGAGGTACCACGAGAAAAAAAGGGAGGCAGGGAGGGCAGTGAGGGAAGCCAAGGCACAAACGGAGGAACACATTGAGAAAACAGTGGTGAGGGGGGCTAAAACCTTTTACAGGTACATCAGGGAAAAAAAGAAAGACAAAAGGAGGGATAGTGAGGCTTAAAGAGGAGGACAGGTGTAAAGTAGAGGATGACAACCGCTAAGCAGACATACTGAACAGATACTTCTGCTCAGTCTTTACGGAGGAGGGGCAGAATATGGGCCAGAATTGTGTAGAAAGGGTAGGATGTGCACAGAAATGAATACAAGTCCTTTTCCAAGGGAAAGGGTCCTGAGGGAAATGGAAGGAATAAGAGGAGATAAAGTTATGGAGCCAGATGTGGTACACCCCAGGGTGCTGAGGGAGCTAAGGGAGGTGGTGGCAGAACCTCTGGCAACCCTGTTCAGCCAGTCATTGGAAACAGGGGAGGTACCCAAAGACTGGAGGAGAGCTGATGTAGTCCCTTTATACAAAAGCGGACACAGAGAGGAAGTAGGGAATTACAGACCAGTCAGCCTGAGAAAGATGAAGGAATCACTACTGAAGGAAAGAATAGTGGAACACCTGGTTACCAACGGTCTACAGAACCCAAGACAACATGGTTTTACTGGAGGGAGGTCATACCAGACAAACCTCACTGAATTCTTCAACTGGGTGACAAAGGAGGTGAATCAGGGGCGGGGGGGGGCAGTGGATGTGGCCTACCTGGACTTCAGCAAGGCTTTTGACACTGTGCCACATAGAAGGCTATTAAACAATCTGGGGAACATGGGAGTGGGTAAGATGTGGTAAAGTGGGTGAAAAATTGGCTGGATAACAGGACATAGAGGGTGGTAGTAAATGGCAGTCACTTCACAGTGGGAACAGTAACCAGCGGGGTAATTCAGGAATTAGTGCTGGGTCCCGTCCTCTTCAATATCTTTATCAGTGACATCACAGAGGGCCTAGAAGGGAAAATTAGCCTATTCGCTGATGACACAAAGCTCTGCAACAGGGTGGACACGCCTGAGGGTGTGGATAAAATGAGTAGAGAGCTGCAGAAGCTTGAGGACTGGTCAAGGGACTGTCAGTTAAGATTTAATGCAAAAAAGTGTAAGATAATGCACATGGGGCACAAAAACCCAGGAACAACTTATCAGCTGGGGGAGGACACAGAATGCTCCAAGCAGCAAAGGGACCTGGGGTTATTATCTCCGACAACGTCAAGGTGGAAAGTCAGTGCAACAAGGCAGCAGAAAAAGCAAACAGGATGCTGGGATGCATAGGCAGGGGTATCACCAGCAGGAAAAAGAAGGTCATAATTCCACTATACAGGACATTAGTGAGGCCGAACCTCGAGTACAATGTCCAGTTCTGGAGGCTTTACCTTCGCAAGGACATAGATAGGGTGGAGGTAGTCTAGAGGTGGGCAACCAAGACAGTGCAGGGATTACATCACAAACCCGACGAGGTTAGGCTGAAGGACCTAAATATGTACTCCCTAGAAGAGAGGAGGGAGAGGGGGGATATGACTGAGACATTTAAGTACTTCACGGGGAAGAACAAGATGCAGGAGAATACAATTTTTCAAAGAAAAAGAAGCTCCAGGACAAGGGGACATAGGACGAAACTAGAGGGAGGGAGGTTCAGAGGGAATGTGAGGAAGTACTTTTTCACAGAGAGGGTGGTGAATAAGTGGAACAGCCTGCCAGAAGAAGTGGTGAGGGCAGAAATAATTACAGGATTCAAGAATGCATGGGACAGGCATAGGGGGATCCTGGTAGTCAGGAGAAAGGACAACCTAGGTCTAAGGAAGCTTGAGGAGCACAGTTACTAGTGTTCAAGGGCAGACTAGGTGGGCCGAAGGCCCTTATCTGACGACAACATCTATGTACTAATTGGGGTGACACAGATGAGTCTAATGAGTCTTCCATCTCCACATTCATCCCCTCATCACAACAGGAGCTGTCCTATAGTGCTGAGGATCCTGGCCCAGACTTGAAATGATATTTTTTTCTCATTTTTCTAATCTCTCTCCTTACTCTAATGAGTAGTGCAAGTTCACCAGGCTTTGACGTTACCTCTTAATGCCAATAGCATTTCAACATAAGAAAACAGCTTACCACATTTTCTGTTCTACAAAGTGTGGATGTTGACATCGTTTTCCTCCAGGATTCAAGAACATATTCGTTTATGGATGTCAACAAGATCATGCAAGCTTGGCTGTGTCGGCCAACCTTTTGATCATTTGGGGAAGAAAAATGCATAGGCGTCGGTATTCTCTTTTCTGGATATGATGTGAAAATGGTTAAACTTATGGATTTAGTTCCAGGAAGGGTTTTAATACTGGATATTCTGTAGAAGGGGTTGGACTTGTGGTTGATTAACATCTATTGTCCCCAAACTATGGCTGCTAGGATAAACCCATTTAAAGAACTAACCCCTCCTGTATACCACAAAGGGAATTATTCTGGGTGGTGATTTCAATCGTTCATTTGTTCCCACAGGCAGGAAGAGAGGTGACAAAAAAAGTTTACTGTGACTACTTATTTGAATCAAATGATACACTCTGCTACGTTAGCTGATGCTGCAGTGTCTTCCTCATCTCCAGCAGAACATGCTTTTTTCAAAGGCTCACTTTCTTCGAGGAAATTTTCTGTTCTTGTCACCATGGTTAAAACATCATACATTTCCATACTACTCCGACTGAAACTTTTGACCATAAGGTTATCACGGTCGATATTGGTTCAGATTTATACCCCAGTCAAAACCTCCAAACTGGAGATTAAATAGCTCCTTGCTAAAAAAAATCCTCAAATTGGAAGGAAAATTCAGAATTTTTTTTTCCGGATAAGGCTACCACTTCAGAACTGTTTGATAGTTCTCTTGACTGGTGGAAAGCTGTTAAAGTAAACTTAAAAGAATTCTTCTGCATTGCACGCTCCAAAAAAGCAATGAGAGTGCTTATACAGTATAAGGCTTCTGTATCGTTCTGGGACAGTTTTTGCTATGGATTAGGGGTACAGAATGTTTCATCATGGCTGGGGTACGCCAAGGGTCTTCTATGAGCCCTGTGTTCTGCTCAATCCCTTTCTGAGGGCTACAGATCAGGATGTTGGGATATGAGGGGTGCATACTCTACTGGGGGAATTATGGATAAAATCCTCTGCATTTGTGGATATTTGTTTGTTGGTCAATGATACAGAATCATGGGTAAAAGCTGTGGAACTGTTTGGGCATTACAGTGCTATCTCTGGTGCCAACCTGAATATGCTGAAAAGTTCTGGTAGGCATTTTCATGATAACACTAATGGGAAATCAGACAGTTGAGGGCAGTGCATTCACCAAAGATCCCATAAAGATACTGGGAGTATGGTTTGGGATATAGATTTGGAGTCTAACTACTAGGGACAGAAAGTAAAATCTGTAGAAACTATGATTTTTAAATGGCGTCAATGGCAACTGTCCAAGCATAAGAGAATTTATATGGTTAAAACTTTTCTGGTCCTATTGTTTTTATATCTTAGCTGCATCTTGCCCCTCCTGCCATAGGTATGGAGTGGAAGCCATTTTATATTGTTTGTTTCTTTGATTAGTATGGGGCAGTTGATTAAATCCCATTAAAAGAAATCACACATACCAGGATACAGCTGGCAGTATAACCTAGAGGTTAGAGTGATGAAATATGAATGAGCTTGGTACATCTAGCAGACCTGGATTTGATTCCCACAACCTCCACTTGCATACTCTGTGACCCTGAGCAAGTCACTTAACCAACCCAGAGCTCCTAGGTCTCCACTGAAAACAAACACCTGTGCTTAGTGGGCCTTACCCAGTTACCAAAAGAATAATAAATTATTAAGGAGGGCGGATTCAGCATGATAAACTCGGTTGTATTTTTTTATGTAGCTTTTTGAATTTTAATATATGGACCATGTTGGGGGTCAAAGTCTCCAACAGATTATCTTTGTTTCAGCAGGCATGTGCTCCTGCCCTGTAGAACTGAGTAAGGTGCTCTCTTAAACGACTCAAAGGTCCGGCATTCTCCAGTTGCACATATATCCACTCTGCTTTCCAGAAATTGAAAATCTGGAATTTGACAGCAGAGACTGACAGTTAATAAGGGAAAGAAATTGTATGCCCATGTAGTCCAGTCCTGTTTTTTTTTTTTTTTTTAAACGGATCCAGTTTTTGACCCTCACTGTGGGGACCTTGCGCACACCATCACAGAACAATTGATCAACATATCCCCAGGAAATGTGGGACACTGTGTGGTTGTTTACACATGACAGACTGGATATAAGGAGAAATGCTAAACACAAGAGTATTGACGAAAGGGGATGTCACAAGCCTGCTTGCAATAAGGAACTCTGAACAATGGAACACCTGTTTTTTACTTGTTCCGAAATTCATTCATTTTGGTCATTTATTGCTCAGTGATGGGTGGTTCCCCAGCTACAACATGTGACACATGCCACTCTGATTTATGGTAGTATGTCAGCTGGGTGGGACAAATGGGTGTACAGTACTCTTCTAGTTCTTCTGCCTGCAATAAATGGAGTATACGGCAGTCACGTTGTAAATATGTAGTGCAGACTGCAGAACAAAAATGTTCCACTTCTGACTGTGATTGACAGTATTAAGAATGAAATGTTATTGGTTAGGGCACATGAGCATGACATTTGTCTGTTGTTTCAAGTAAATGATGGCAGAGTTGCAATTGGTTGGATGTGGAAGAAAAAATTACTCACCTTAGTAATGTTGTTTCTTCTAATGGGAGTCTTGCTATATTATAGACATTAGCAGTTTGATCCAGCTCTAGAACTGCCCCGGAGTGAAATGGTTAAAACCATTCCAAAATAGAATTTTGGCACGAGAGCAGCTCTATCTGTGTCATTTCAAACTTGAACTGTCAGATCTTTACGAGCCACACTCACTAAGGTCTGTGTGGAAGCTGTAACCTACACTAGCCAAATGGCTACCTAAATAATAACCATTCATGGTCCCAACACCCAAGACTCAAGTCAGGGGACCAGAAATACTAACACCATTCTAATAATATGAAAAATGGAACATAAGTATAATAAAACACACACACGCGTGCACATACACACCCCCAAAGTCCCAAAGGGGACAAAATGCTAACAGGACATAAGTAGTGCCCACACTAAGTTGCCCGCACCCACCAAGTAGAGGTTCTGAGAGGGGCAGGTTGGGAGGTCATAATATAGCAAGACTCATTAGAAGAAACAACATTACTAAGGTGAGTAATTTTTCTTCAAACAACATGAAGTCTTGCTATATTATAGACAAAGCAGAATACACAGCAGTACCTCCATGTATGGAGGGGCAGAACCTACCTAGGGAATAGGCTCTGAAGAACAGCTGTGCCAAACCGAGCATCTCTCCTGGCCTGGACATCCAGGGAGTAATGCTTGGTAAAAGAGCGCACTGCTTCCAAGTAGCAGCCTGGCAAATCTCTAATAAAGGATATCTCTGGCAGCAGCTAGAGACGCAGCTGTACCCCTGGTAGAATGAGCCTCAAACCGGGGGTCTGCTCACTTTCTGATAACAAAATTGATACAAGAGACAATCCACCTGGCTATTGATCTCTTAGTGGCAGGTTTGCTTTTCCCAACTTCACCATAGGTAAAGAAAAGTTGGAGGATTCAACTCAGACCTTTGGTACGCTCTATATAATAACTAAGAGCCTCTAACATCCAGGTTGTGCAACCTCCTCTCACCGAAGAGGAGTGATCAGTGAAAATACTGGAAGGGAGATAGATTGATTAAGATGGAAATCTGAAACCACCTTAGGCAAAACTTCCTATTAGTCCTAAGGACTACCTTATCCCTGTGGAAAGAAATAAAGTCAGTCTCCACTGACAAGGCTTGCAATCCACTTATGCGTCTGGCAGAAGTGATAGCCACTAGAAAAACAGTTTTCAAAGTTAGGTACTTAAGCTCTGCAGAAGACAGAGGTTCAAAAGGGGGTTGCATTAACTGGGCAATGCAAACATTAAGGTCCCAAGCAGGGGCCGGTTCCCGAAAGGGAGGATTAGTATGGAGTAATCCCTTAAAAACTTGGAAAACACAGGATGAGGGAAAGAGGGATGACTTTCCTGCTGATACAAAAGCAGACACAGCTGCCAAATGAACTCTCAGGGTAGCTGGTCTGAGACCCAAGGAATTAAGATGTACCATGTAATCTAACAAAATAGGCAATTCAGCAGATTCTGGGAAATATTTTCCCAGCACACCAAATGGAAAACCTTTTCCATTTAGAACTATAAGTAGTCCTAGTGGAAGGCTTTCGAAGCCTTTAGGATCTCAAGAACACACTGAGAGAGGTAAAATCAGCAACTCTAACTCCTCAAGAGCCAGGCCTTGAGGTTGAGGGATTGAGGTCCGGATACCAAACCCTTCCCTGGGCACAAGTCAACAGATTGTGATTCCTGGGGAGACACAGGAAGATGGACTGTCAGAGACAGAAGGAGTGGGTACCAGGGCTGCCTGGCTCATCCGGGCAATCAGAATCACCCTGCAAGGCTGAGATCTGATTTTGACTAGTACTTTGAATAGGAGAGGAAAGGGGGAGGCAGAGGAACTTCCCTCCCAATCCAGAAGAAGGGCATCCAGGGAACTGAGCCCAGCACTGGAGGCCTGCAACAGAACAGAGGAAGTTTGTGATTGTCTGGGGCTGCAAAAGATCTAACTGAGGATGCCCCACCTGGCAAAAACTATCCCCAGCACTTGAGGATCCAGGGACCATTCGTGATGGCCCTGGGAAATCCTTCTGAGGGCATCCGCTAGGACATTGTCCTTCCCTGGAAGATGAACTGCTATGAGGGAAGTGTTCAGGGAATAGGCCAGAGACCACAACTTCATTGCCTCGGTGCACAAGGCCGAAGACCGAGTGCCCCCCTGTTTGTTGATGTACCACATTGATGTGGTGTTGTCTGTTCTGACTTGTATCACCTTGTCGTGGACAGATGCAGAAAAAGCTTGAAGAGCTAAAAAGACAGACCTGAGTTCCAGCAAATTGATGTGAAGCAGAGATTCCTGGGGGGACCAAACTCCCTGAGTGGAAAGGTCGCCCATGTGGGCTCCCCAACCCAGAAGGGAAGCATCTGTAGTGAGAGTCAAGTCGTGAGAAGGGGAAATGAAGGGGACCCCCGCTCTTAAATTGCTCTGATCCTGCCACCACTGGAGAGCTAGGATCAAGGTTCGAGTCACTGGGACCAACTTGGAAAGGGGATCTCTTCTCTGAGACCAAAAGGTTCTCAAGTGAAACTGAATGTCTCTCATCTGAAATCTGGCTCCCTGCACAACAGCTGTGGATGCAGCCATGTGCCCCAGGAGCTGCAGAAAGTGTCTTGCTGGTCGAGAGACCTGCAGAGTGAAGGAAGAGGCCAGAGCCACTAAATTCCTTACGCCTGGGGAAGAAAGGCTCTGGTTAGCTTTGTGTCCAATTCTGCCCCTATAAAGGTGAGTACTTGGACTGGTTCCAGAACCGACTTTGGTAGGTTTAGCAGAAAACCAGGGAGGTGAGAAGCTGCTGGGTGACCTGCAGGTGAGATTTTACCTGTTCTGGGACTGGCCTACAATGAGCCAGTCGCCTAGATAGGAAAACAGCAATCCTCTGCCTCCTTAAGTGGGCCACTGCTAGACACTTTGTGAATACCCTTGAGCAGAGGTAAGGCCAAGGGCATTGCTCTGAACTGGTAATGACCTGAGGGCAGTTCGAATCTGAGGTACTTTCAATGGGATCTTCTGATTAGGACATGGAAATAGGCATCCTTGAGGTCCAGGGAGGCTAGCCAGTCCCCTGGCCTTAGGAAGGTAAAATCATTGCCAGAGTTACCATTTTGAACTTTGGTTTCAAAAGATGCTTGTTCAGATATCTGAGATCTAAAATGGGCCACCATTCTCCTGTCTTTTGGGGTAAGGAAGTATCTGAATACAGACCCCTGCCCTGATGCAGGGAGGAACCCTTTCTACTGCTCTGAGAGCTAACAGGGATGAGACCTCTGTTTCCAGAGCGAGGGTCTCTGAAGCACTTGCAGTAGAAAAGTCTGCTTCTCAACTTGGGAAACTTTTGAAGCTGGAGAACCAGACCCTGGCTTACTACTTCCAGAACCCACTTGTCTGAGGTTAAAGAAGCCCACCCTGACTGAAGTAAGCCAGCCTGCCCCCACTGGTACAGGAGAACGCCCTGGGCACCCCATCAGGGTGCCTGTTTCAAGCAAGAGCTTTAGGCTGGGGGTGGGAGCAGGTCTGCCCACCCCTCGCCTGCCCCTGCTCTGAAGAAGCCCCTCTGAGCATAGGCAGAGGAGGCCTGAGTCTGGTAGAAAGGCCTGTGAAAAAGGCCTACCCCTCACCCCTGTGGGCATGCTCTTTGAGGAGTGGCTTGCCGCCCCTAGCCTGGGCACTCTTGTAAGTAGTCCTATATTCATCCATCTTTCATGTAATTCTGTCTGCTCTCCAAACAGAGAATTTCCCACCACAGGAAAATCCACAGCCTTAGTCTGGGTATCCTGTGACAAACTAGTACACCTGAGCCAGGCCAACCTACGTAAAAGCTACAGATGTGGCCATGACCCTAGAGGAAACATCATTAACATCCACAGCAGCATGAAACTGAACCTTAGAGGCTTCAATGCCATCAGCAGCCACCTGTTCTAGTTCACTAGCCAGCTGGCCATGGGCCTGCTTGGCCAATTGCATAACAGTATCCCATCTAGATTTCTGATACCTAGCTACATAAGCCATATAATTTGCTTGCCTGAGTCCCAGAGAGGCTGCCATATACTGTTTTTTGATGGCATCAATCTTCCTGGAATCCTTGTCAGGAGGATGTGAAGCCAAGGAATATTAGCTTTATCACAGGCAGCAGCCTGAACTACCCCAACATGACTGCATTGCTGAGAAAGGAATTCTGTATCAGGGCCTGACAATGTATACCTTCTGTCCATCTTTTATCTACAGGAGGCACAGAATTAGGAGCTTTTAAAATTTTAATTGTTTGTTTCCTAAAAGACTTATGTAAAGGAATAGACAATCTCTAGACTCTGGAATATCCATCATTTCTACAAAACCAGGCTCCTCTTGCTCATCCACAGCCTCTTCTAAAGGAAGCTGGAGGGTTTCAGCAACTTTTATAAAACATAAAATGAGATGGGGACTCAGACAGCATAAGGGGAGATTCTAAAGGTCTGTCTGGGGAGATGTCCGGTTCGATGGGCACACCCAGACCTTCCCAGCCACATTCATACTGTTCATAATCCTCCTCCTCCTCCTCCGGTTCATAAAATTCCTCAATATCATAATCCTGAACCACTGGGACCGGACGAACCGACCTTTTACCAGATAGTGGTGGTTCGGACGGACCCTGAGACAGTGACTGGACAATTTGTATGGCTTTGTATATCTCTGCAGCAGTTGGAGAAGGAATTTTGGACTCAGACCTGCTGATTTTCTTGTTTTCTTTACTGGAATTGGTTCCTCAGAACCAGCTTTTCTTTTGCCCGAGGAAGTCTGGCCCTGGTCAGAGGGCACCCTCTGGTTCGTTGGCACTGAACCGGGCTGGCCATCCGGTCAGCGGACTTTTGGCTCTCTGCCCTGAGCCTGCCCAATCTTTTTCCAGGGTGGCTGCAGGGAAATTCTTACATACCTGGCAGTCTGACTGAGGTGGTCAAATCCCAGACAATAAACACATGTGGTGTGTGTGGTCAGCCTGGCAAAGACTTCCCACAAACATCACAGTGTTGAAACCCAGTGGGCCGGTTTTTTTTTGCTTCTCAGACATAATGCCAGCTCAACCAAAAACTTGCCCTTTAACGGCAGAGTCAGGCAAGACACTCCTTATCGGTTCCTAACCGTAACACGGTATTGGAAAAACGAATAAACTGCTTTTTAGAACCGATCAGAACCGGAACCAGCACTCAAAATAGTAACTTTAGTTTTAAATGAGTTTTAATCCACTGATCGGTTCAAACCGAACCGATAACTTACAAGTTCCACACAGACAAAATCTTCATTTACTTACAGTTACCACAGATAGAGCTTGAACCGAACGGTTTTATGTTAAAATAGAACTATTCTCGTTAAATCCAACCGAAAACACTTTTAAAACGAGAAATGAACCGAGCAGAAGGAGAAATCTCCGAAGCGACTGTTCACTGAGGCGGAGTAAAGAATCTGACAGTTCAAGTTTGAAATGACACAGATAGAGCTGCTCTTGTGCCAAAATTCTATTTTGGAATGGTTTTAACCATTTCACTCCGGGGCAGTTCTAGAGCTGGAACAAACTGCTAATATCTATAATATAGCAAGACTTCATGTTGTTTGAAGAAGACAAAATTACTCACCTTAGTAATGTTGTTTCTTCTAATGGAGTCTTGCTATATTATGACATATGCAGTGAGTCCCAACCTTCGAACTGCTCCGGAGGTGAAAGAGTTAACTTTCCAGGCCAGGCATGGAACGCTGAGCTCGAGCTCGGTTGAAACTCTGTCTGTTGTTCTTCAAACTCAAACCGTCAGATCTTTACGAGCTAAACTCACTGAGGTCCTGTGTGGAAGTTGTAAACCACACCAGCCAACTGGCTACTAAATATAAGAACACATTTTGGTCCCAAAACAAAGACTCAAGTCAGGAGACCCAAAATGAAAACACAACACCAAGTCACCCCAAGAAAGGAGGGTGAAAACAACAAGGTGGGCAACTACTAAGTGCCAACATTGCACTGCCCACCCACATCCCAAAAACAGAGGTTCTGAGAGGGGCAGGTGGGGATCAGAATAAAAGCAAGACTCCATTAGAAGAAACAACATTACTAAGGTGAGTAATTTTTTCTTCAAACAACATGAAGTCTTGCTATATTCTGACATATGCAGACTACAAAGCAGTACCTCCATGGAGGAGGGACAGAACCTACTTAGGAAATAGGCTCTGAAGCATAGTTGTGTTAAACCGAGCATCACTCCTGCCTGGATGTCCGGGAGTAATGCTTGGTAAAATGTGAACTGTTTTCCAGGTAACTGCTTGACATATCTCTAGAATAGGATGTCCCTGGAGCAGCCAGGAAGCAGCTGTACCTCTGGTAGAGTGAGCCCTCAGGCCTGAGGGGAGAACCTACCCAGTTTTTCATAGCAAAATTGATACAAGAGACAATCCACCTGGCAATGGATTTTAGTGGCAGGTTTCCTTTACCAACCTCACCATAAGTGAGGAACAGTTGGAAGGAGTCAAACCTGTGACCCTTGGTACGCTCCATGTAGTAACTAAGGGCCCTCTTCACATCTAAGCTGTGCAGCTTCCTCTCGCCAGAGGAGGAATGGTCAGTGAAGTACACTGGAAGATATATATATTGATTAAAGTGGAAATCTGAAACCACCTTAGGCAAGAACTTCCTGTTAGTCCTGAGGACCACCTTATCTCTATGAAAGGAGATAAAATCAGGCTCCACTGACAAAGCTTGTAATTCACTTATGCGTCTGGCAGAAGTGATGGCTACCAGAAACACAGTCTTCCAAGTCAAGTACTTAAGCTGTGCTGAAGACAAAGGCTCAAAGGGAAGTTGCATAAGCTGAGCAATGCAAACATTAAGGTCCCAAGCAGGGGCAGGGTCCCTGAATGGAGGGTTGGTGTGAAGCAATCCCTTGAAAAACTTGGAGAATACAGGGTGAGCTGAAAGAGAAGAGGGCTTACCTGCTGAAATAAAAGCAGACACAGCTGCCAGATGCACTTTTAGGGTAGCTGGTCTCAGCCCCAAGGTATTTAAGTGGACCATAAAATCCAGGACTGTGGGTAAATCAGCAGATTCTGGGGAAACATGCTTTACAGAGCATCATATGGAAAACCTCTTCCATTTGGAATTATAAGTAGCCCTGGTGGAAGGTTTTCTAGAAGCCTTCAGGATATCCATTACACCTTGGGAGAGGTGTAAATCAGCAAACTCTAACTCTTCAACAGTCAGGCCTTGAGATTGAGAGATTTGAGGTTCGGGTACCAAACCCTCCCCTGAGCACAGGTTAACAGGTTGTGATTCCTGGGAAGACACAGGGGAAGATGGACTGCTAAGAACAGTAGGAGTGGATACCAGGGTTGTCTGGGCCAATCTGGAGCAATCAGGATCATCTTGCAGGGTTGAGATCTGATTTTGACTAGCACTTTGAACAGAAGAGGGAAGGGGAAAAGCACAGAGAAACTTCCCTTCCCAATTGAGAACTAAGGCATCCAGAGGGACTGAGCCCAACACTGGGGGCCTGCAGCAAAAAAGGGGAAGTTGGTGATTGTCTGGGGCTGCAAAAAGATCTATCTGCGGGGTGCCCCATCTGGCAAATACCACCTCCAAACCAGGGGGTCCAGTGACCATTCGTGATGGCCCTGGGAAATCCTGCTGAGAGCATTTGCCAGGACATTGTCCTTGCCTGGGAGGTGAACTGCCGTAAGGAAGGTGTTCAGGGAATAAGCCAGAGACCACAACTTCATTGCTTCGGTGCACAAGGCCGTAGACCGAGTGCCCCTTGCTTGTTGATGTACCACATTGTGGTGGTGTTGTCTGTTCTGACCTGTACAACTTTGTTCCGAACAGATTTGGAAAAAGCTTGAAGTGCTAGAAAAACTGCTCTCAGTTCCAACAGATTGATGTGAAGCAGAGATTCCTGAGGGGACCACAACCCCTGGGTAGTGAGGTCGCCCATGTGAGCGCCCCACCCCAAGAGGGATGCATCTGTAGTAAGGATTAAGGAGTGAGACTGAGTGACAAAAGGAACCCCTTGTCTGAGATTGCTCTGATCCTGCCACCACTGTAGGGCCTGGATCAGGGTTCGAGTCACTGGGATCAATTTGGTTAGAGGGTCTTTCCTTGAGACCAAAAGGCTCTCAAATGGAACTGAATGTCCCTCATCTGAAATCTTGCTCCCTGCACTACTGCTGTAGAAGCAGCCATGTGCCCCAGGAGCTGTAGAAAATGCCTTGCTGGTCGAGACACCTGCAGGGTGAATGAGGAGGCCAGAGAGACCAGGGTCCTTGCCCTGTCCAAAGGAAGGAAGGCTCTGGCTTTCTCTGTGTTCAGTTCTGCGCCTATGAAGGTGAGGAGCTGGACAGGTTCTAGAACTGACTTTGAAAGATTCAGAAGGAAACCTAGAGAGGTGAGCAGTTGCTGAGTTATCTGTAGGTGTAACCTGACTTGGTCTGGGGACTGGCCTACTATGAGCCAGTCGTCTAGGAAAGGGAAGGTGGCAATTTTTTGCCTTCTTAGAGAAGCAACTGCTACTGCCAGGCATTTTGTGAATACCCTTGGAGCAGAGGTGAGGCCAAAGGGCATTGCTGTGAACTGGTAATGGCCAGAGGGCAGCTCGAACCTGAGGTACTTTCGATGGGAGCTTCTGATGAGAATATGAAAGTAGGCATCCTTGAGGTCCAGGGACGCTAGCCAGTCCCCTGGCCTTAGACAGGGTAGAATAATTCCCAGAGTCACCATTTTGAATTTTGGTTTTAAAAGGTGCTTGTTTAAGTATCCGAGATCCAGGATTGGCTGCCATTCTCCTGTCTTTTTTGGGGTAAGGAAGTACCTGGAGTACAACCCTTTGCCCTGGTGTAGGGGTGGAACCCTTTCCACAGCTCTGAGAGCCAGGAGGGAAGAGACCTCTGCCTCTAGGGCAAGTGCCTCTGGTGGATTTGCAGGTGGAAAGGATCTGGTTCTCATCTTTGGAAACTTTTTGAAGCTGAGAACCAGTCCCTGGCTTACTACTTGAAGGACCCACTTGTCTGATGTCAGTAGTTGAGAATCGGCCCTGGCAACCCCATCAGGGTGCCTGCTTGGCAGGGGCTTTGGGCTGAGGGGTGGAAGCAGGCCTGCTTGCACCCCGTCTGCCTCTCCCTCTAAAGAACCCCCTCTGGGCATAAGCAGAAGAGGAGGCCTCGGCTTGGTAAAAAGGCCTATGAAAAGACCTGCCCCTGCCACTGGAAAGCTGCCTTTGAGGAGTGGCCTGCCTTTCCTTGGCCTGTGCACTCCTATAGGTGGTCCTATACTCATCCATTTTCTTCATGTAATTCTCTGTCTGCTCCCCAAACAGAGAATTACCCACAACAGGAAAATCCACGGCCTTAGTCTGGGTATCCTGTGACAGGCTAGTACATCTGAGCCAAGCCATCTGCTAGTGCCACAGATGTAGCCATGACTCTTGATGACACATCATTTGAGTCCACTGCAGCATGGAATTGCACCTTGATGCCTCAATACCATCAGCAGCCACCTGCTCCAGCTCCTTGGCAGCTGGCCAGGGACCTGTTTTGCTAGAGCCATAACAGTATCCCATCTGGATTTCTGATATCTAGCAACATAAGCCATATAATTTGCCTGTCTGAGTCCCAAGGATGCTGCCATGTACTGTTTCTTTGCCATGGCATCAATCCTCCTGGAGTGCTTGTCCGGGGGGTGTAAAGCCAAGGGAATATTTGCCTTGTCACAGGCTGCAGCCTGCACTACCCCAACATGGCTGCATTGTTGTGAAAGGAACTCTGTATCAGAGCCTGACAATGTGTACCTCTTGTCCATTCTCTTATCCACAGGAGGTATAGTGTGAGGGTTTTTTAGAATTTTAAATGTCTGTTTCCCAAAAGATTTATGCAAGGGAATAGACAGTCTGCTAGACTCTGGGCTATCCATCATTTCCACATAGTCAGGCTCCTCTTGATCATCCACAGCTTCCTCCATAGGGAGCTGGAGGGTTACAGACACTTTTTTATAAAACATAAAATGAGAAGGGGACTCAGGAAGCCTAGGAGAAGACACTCCTGAAGGTCTGTCTGGGGAGATGTCCGGGTCAATGGGCACAACCAGACTTTCAAATCCACATTCACTCTCCTCATACTCCTCTTCCTGTTCCTCCGGTTCATAATATTCCTCTAAATCATACTCTTGAACCGGTGGAACCGGCCGAACCGGGCACTTACCTGATGGTGCCGGTTCGGTCGGAACCAGGGAAAGTGACTGGACAATTTTAATCGCTTTGGCTATTTCTTCAGCGGTTGGAGAGGAAAGTTTTGGCTCCACAACAGCTGATTTCCTAGTCCTTTTTGCTGGAACCGACTCCTCAGAGTCGGATCTCCTTTTGCCCGAGGAAGTCTCGCCCTGGTCAGAGGGCACTCCCTCTGGTTCGGTTGGAACCGAACCGGGCTGGCCATCCGGTTCAGCGGACTTTTTGGCCTCCCTTTCCCTGAGCCTACCAACTCTCTTTTCCAGGGTAGCTGCAGGAAAATTTTTACAAATCTGGCAGTCTGCATTGAGGTGGTCAAACCCCAGACAATAAACACAGGTGGTGTGGGGGTCAGCCTTGGCAAAGACTTCCCCACACACACTGCAGTGTTGAAACCCAGTGGGCCCGGTTTTTCTTTTGGGTTTCTGAGACATAGTGCCAGTCCTAACCAAACTTACCCATTTATGGCAATCCGCCAGGCAAGACCCTCTTATCGGTTCCCAACCGTGTCACGGGTCGTGGAAAAAAACGTAATAAAATCCGTTTTTTTTAGAACCGATAAGAACCGGTAACCACACTCTAAATCACAGATTAAGATATTTTAAATAACCTGATCGGTTCAAACCGAACCGATAAACAGTTTACAAGTTCCACACAGAAGAGAATTAATGCAAACCTATCTAGTACTCACAAATACCACAGACAGAGCCTGAACCGACCAGTTGCGGTTTAAATTTGGTCGAAAACCGAGAAAAACAATACTTTAACCTACAAAATGAACCGAGCAGAAGGAGAAATCTCCAGAGTGACTGTTCAGTGAGGCGGAGTAAAGAATCGGACGGTTTGAGTTTGAAGAACAACAGACAGAGTTTCAACCGAGCGCGAGCTCAGCATTCCATGCCTGGCAAGGAAAGTTAACTCTTTCACCTCCGGAGCAGTTCGAAGGTTGGGACTCACTGCATATGTCAGAATATAGCAAGACTTCATGTTGTTTGAAAGTGGAGGAATATGCATCGGCGATGCAGGTGATGAGTACGAAAATATGAGTGGCCAAGGAGGAGGTTAAGTGGGCAGTTAAAGCAGTGGACAAGGCCCAGTCGCCACAGGTCTCATGAAGGAAAACAGCCTGTTGAAACGGCACCTACAGAATCTTGAAAACAGCGTGAAGGCAACACACCTAAGAATCCTCAGAGTACCGGAGGTGGCAGAAGGGGAAGACATACAGGGTTTCATGGAGGATTGGCTCAGGGATACTTTATGGTTGGATTACTCTGTCCCAATACAGAAAGCATACTGAATGACAGTAAGAGGAGGGAGACCCCAGATGGCAATGAGTGAGACCCAGGCTCACATGATTTAGGGGTTCTGAGTTCGGAGAACAAAAGGGACAATATCCTGAAAAAGGCAAAATAAAAGGGCCAACTCACTTGGCAGGACTCATCGGTGCACATTTTCCCTAATCTCAGTTACGCCACACAACAGAGGTATAAGGGATTCGATGGTGTCAGAGCTCGACTGTGGCAACTTGGGGTCCACCACTTCTTGTTGATGCCAGTGAGCTTGAAGATCATCTATGGAGGTAAAACTTAACGATTTTCAGAACACACAGCGGCGGTAAAATTGGTGGATAAAATAGAGAGGGATTAATTCAGCCCAAACTACAGCGAATGACTGGGAGGAAGAGTAATCGAAGTGAGGTGAGGTATGCCATGTTATAATACTTTCCGATGGTGACAGAGAGTGAGCAGTGGACTTGAGAGAGACTTCCGATTTCTTGCTGTATTATATGTCACTATACTCGGATATAGAACCACATATTTGTTTAACAATATTTTCAGTATGTTATTAAAAAGTTTTGTATGTGGGTCGGTACCGCGTGAGGGTGGTAACAACATGGCGCCCTGTGTGACGCAGTATTTTTAATAGGTCTTCTTATTCCTAGCTCTTCTCCTAGTAATACTATACTAAGGTTGTAATACTGTCTTGCTATTTCTTATACCAGAAGCTGATGGATAAACCTCAGGGTTGTAGTCTCTGGAGCATCACAAACTAAGAAGTATAAGAAACATGGGATATGATTATTTGACTCACAAGCTGTACAATCGTATCTACATTAATAAAGAGTTTCAAGTGCATAGTTTAGCTCTCTTAGCATTTAATTAGTTCTAAATGCAAAGACGTTTTAAAAAGTTAACTTCTCTTAAGTAATCTTTCCAATCTATTGCAAATGGTGAATGATATATATGACATATAAATATACCTCATCTTAGTAGCTAATGGTCTGAGAAGGTGGGATAGTCTGCTTAAAGTTAGATCCTGTGTTTACCACTTATTAAAGGGAATTTAGGGGTCACAAACCTATCATAAGGGTGTTATAATATAGCAAATCTGATGCTGAGTTGCCCCTGCTCATGGCAGCAATACCGTATCTTAGAATATTTGAGTCCTTAAGACACACGATGCTGATAACCCCCACTATGCTGTAACATGTTCAGGAGTATGAATTAATCCTTAGTTTAACAATGATGTGAATAGTATGCCTATATACTTACCCGTTGAGATGACTTGTATCATTTGAACTCAAATCAATAAATATAAGTTAAAAGAAACAAAAAAAATTGATTCTTTCTAATGCATTATTTTTCTATTATTAGATAAACGTGTGTATAGGTCACTAAGGTCATAATGCAGTACATATCACTGGAGGGGGTTTCTTGGGTAGTGATTTCTTTTGTTTGAAATCTGCACTTTTTTTTACCATTTGTTTTAATAAAACATACCCCTTCTCTTCATCAATAAGTGCCATGGAATTTTTTTACTTCCACCTGGACAGTGACCAGAGATGGGCAGAAACTACTTTGGTTTAATGTCTCATCCGAAAGATGGCACCTCAGTTGTGCTGCTGCTGCACCCCCTCCCCCCCCCAAACTGCACCACAGTGTCAGTTATGGGTATTAACTCCAAGCATTGGGTTAAGGGCTAGAACCTTCGACTATCTGATCTTCCTGCTCCAGAGGCAAGTGTACTACCTATTGAGCCACTGACACTGCTAATAGGACTGTCAATATCCTTTTTAACCATCCTTTTTCAATTGACAAACTCCCTTGCTGCTTCAGATTACACCCAAGCACTGAACTCCACAGAGAAGATAGATTCTAGGAAGTTCTTTTATTTAAAGTGCCACATAATGTAACACACCTCAGTGCAGTCAGCATGCTACCAGTAAAAATAAAATAACCCAAATTTCAAATTTTCCACTGATCTTTAAGGTGGGACCTCCTGACATGGCTCCCCATCTTGGGACAAAGGTCAGGCAGTAGTGCCAAGCATCACCAATGCAACCCCAAAGGCATCATGTTTCTGTCCAAACTGTGCTACAGTTTCATGTCAACCCCACCTGGGATTCAAGCCATAAGGACCAGTCAATTCATTAACTGTTCAGAGTTTAGTTGTGTGTTAACCGCCAGTGTATTTTTTTTTTCTCCTCAGACCCCTCAGCACCTAACTCTAACTCACAGTCATCCCCAACCTGCTGGACATACCTCGCTGGGCATCGCCTTACAGGAGCCACAGAGGTGTCCATCTATTCCATTGGATTCTGGTTTATTCCTACC
Organism: Neoceratodus forsteri; assembly: GCA_016271365.2. Taxonomy (NCBI): domain Eukaryota; kingdom Metazoa; phylum Chordata; order Ceratodontiformes; family Ceratodontidae; genus Neoceratodus; species Neoceratodus forsteri. The sequence continues at coordinate 1,504,130,930 of CM057452.1, read as the reverse complement.
AGGGCCCCCTCAGATGTCACTCGTTAAGCACCAGAGGGAAGAACAGCTTTAGAATGTAAGGAAGAATGGTCGGGGGGGGGGGCGAGTGCACAGCGGGGTCTGGTAGTGTAGATGAAAACTAGAGGAGGCCATTATCCGGCAAGCTGAGCAGACTAGTTTCTACTTTTCTGTGACTTCTCCTGACTCCCCAGTGCGCATCTGCAGTGGTGTCCTGCAGCAGGAGCCCACTTGAGTCATGTACACTACCTCATACCAACCACCAAGAACCACTGTTAGTGTTTGTTTAGTTTAACTTGCTGAAAATGTTTTGTAATCCAGCTGACTTTCTCTTTGGCAAACTGCAGTACAGTACAACACTTCAAATACCTGATGATCTAGTGGTTATGTGATGCCCTGAAATGTGTAGTGAAGTACTGGTCTGGTCCAGTTACACAGCTCATGCTTTCTTCGTAATTCACAAATAAGCTTCTCTTGTAGTCTTTTTCCTCGTGAACCCCTGTACCTTGCCTGCCTTCTGTTGAACACCCCACCATCCATACTTTGTCCTTAGTACTGCCTGGGGCCACATATGAGCGTCCGGTCTCATGAAGAGAATTATCACACCTCAGACTGTAATCTTGTACCTCAGAGAGTTGTGCACACCTATACTGATACGCTTCATCAGCTGGCACTGTTAAAAAATGCCTCCCAAATCACTCTCCAGTCCACTTTCTCAATGTTTAGCTTCTGTTCCCACAGTAAACATTGAGTGGATCACCACCCTTCTGCACTGTGAAGTCGGTATTTACAGTCCTCCTGTTGTTTTTTTCCTGCCTCATTAAGCAACAACTAGGTCTTCCTGGAGGGCCAAGCAATAAGCATCAGGACACACCAGAAAAACTGCTGTTCATACCCTCATAAGGGCTGCACGTACTATAGATAACAATATTATTAGCAGGAGAGGCATACTAATGCCTTGAGTGAATCCACCCAACTTCCAATGTTGGTGTACTCTACCTGTGATCTACAGAACCCCGCAGGACCGTTCCCGGCAATTCTTCTCCAGTGCTTTTCTGTGCCCTACTCCACAATGTGAGTTGGCTGGCTACCACCCTTCCGAATCTTGAATGAGCTATACACAACTCCCTCGATACTGTCCTAACAAACGTCAACATCCCACCCCCACCAGAGGGCAATCTCCCTGCACTGAATTTAAGTAACAGTTTAGGTGCAGCCATGCCACTCTGAGTATTTGTCATCCCTGGCTGCTCTCATCCAAAGTCAGGCAGTGATCACAGTGCTGGCAGCCTCACATCTCAGATCTCACAATGATCTGCTCAACTTCCCCCTTCTTGTCTTCCCCTAACCTAAATATAGCTGTACCCTGCTGGAATGGCCTCTTCAGTCCCTCTCTAGCATTCATTCTTCTCACCTGCTCCCCACACCAAAAACCGGTGCGCTCACTACCTTCGCATCATGAATGCAGTTAGCATTCTCCGTGTTATTTTTTACATACACACAAACGTGATCCTCTGGTGTTACTGCTGATAGCAGCAGGGCACAGGGGGTAAAATAGGCTTTCCTACCCATATAAGATCTAAGTCACCTATGATTAGGCACTATTAAATGATGTGCATAATTATGCTCACACTCCTCATTTAATAGTGCCTAATCAAAGGTAGCCTAGACCTTTTAAGAATAGGAAAGCCCATCATTCCCCTTGTTCCCTGCTGCTATCAGCCTGACTTTCTGGAAAGATTTGTTTATTTTTGCTATGTCAAAAAACCCAGAGACTGTACTTCCTGCATTCTGGATGCAGAAGAGTGATGAGCTGACCAGTTTTTGGTGTGGGGAGAAGGAGTGAAGAGGGGGACTGAGAAGGCCACTCCTGCAGGGTACTGCTATATTCAAAGGGGAAGACAGAAGGGGAGAAATATGAGCAGATCACTGTGAGATATAAGATGTGGGGCTGTCAGCACCATGATCACTACCTGACCCTATTGTCCTGGCCAATATTCCCCTTCTCATAAAACCAGTTCATGCAATTGTCCAAAGCTGTGTGTGGGGGTATTAATGTGTGAAATGGATGCCACTACATGTTCAGTCACTTCACTACCAGTCTAGCATTGCTTGTAAAGCACTTTGGGATACAATGTGTAAGAAAAGCACTATATAAATGCCAATTCTTATTATTATTATTTCCCATGGAAAAAGAAGACAAGACAAGCATATTTTTGATTTCTGAGAAAGTATGAACTCTGGCATTGGACTACACAAGAACTGTGCTACAAACAAGTGGTGGATCTAGGGGGTGGTGAAGGGTGCGGCTGCACCCCCCCCCCCATTGTAACTTACTTGCTTGCTGCTGCTGCATTTCACTTTGTTGAAGAAGTCTGATTTATTGATCGTACACATGTTTACATTCAAACTATAGATTACATTTGTAGATTCTGTAAAAAACGTACTAAAAAGAATAATAGCAGACAATATACAGGTTTAATACAAATGTTAAAAAGTGCATATCAAGTATGCACACCACCATAGCACCCCCATTGTAACATCCTGGATCTGCCATAACCATAGCTAGGTTATTTAAGATTTGTACTGCACTATAGTTTGCCAAAGAGAAAGTAGGTTGGATTAAAACACTATTTCAGCATGTTACAGTAAACAAAATGAACAGAAACATAGCCTAACACTGATCAAAATAATGCACATGGTTTTGACCATTTTGGTGAAACAATTCTAAAGAAAGGGAAAAAAGAACTAGTTAGCACTATAGAGAGCCATACAGCTCTCTGACTCTGGCTCCAATTATGTCATCGCGTAACCTATTTGGTGGCCATTTTAGGAAGCAGGTGAGGTAGTTTTTTTTTAAACTGGAAAGCTGGTTTTACATTTTTCAAATGCTTTGGAACCGCATTTAAGTAAATTATACAAATGTAGTTTTTGCATTAATGTATGCAGCAGCCTTTTCTTTAGTCCCCTATGAAGTCAGATTTTTGAACAGTTTGTTGTCAAAATGTTGTTTAGGTATCCTTTAAGCTCTCCATCGGGAGGAGACTATCCATGTAGGCACTCCGTCACCCACAGTGCCAGCTTCCATTTCTTTTTCTATACAGGTGTTTCTCCAGGGCGCACCGCAGGCAACTGCTCCATCCTGTCCCTGCCTCCTTAACTCGGCAACCGCTACACTGACACGTTAAGCCCCCATGTCCCCCACAGATTGCACCCCCATGGTGGGGATGGGAAAGGGAGGGCCATCCTTCCCCCCCACCCAGAGACCCAGCATCCGGATTCTCAGTGTCGGCATGCCAGTGGCAGTGCAGAATGTGGGCGTACAGGAAGGACATCATGGAGTCTGCAACCGCCATGTTCCATTTTCTCCGACTTCTCCTGCGGCAATGTCATGCAACTGCATGTGCGTGGAGGTGCGCACGCTCTGCGTAACTGCAGCCCCTCCATTCTTGCTGCTCAAGATACCGGCGCTGCCTCCGGGCTCCACCTGAAGGCAGTCAGGGGCTGAGTCAACAAACCTCCCCACCCCAGGAGAGGAGAGCTGTCCTCTGGATGCTCAGTCCTCTCCCCCCTCCCTCCCCGGCAACCCAAGCTCACTCTCGACCCTGGGTCGCCAGCATGGTGAGTGGAAAGACGCTAGATGCCTCATCTCTCTACGCCACTGTATCAGCTGCCAGCCTCCATTTCCTTTTAAATCAAAAGTTGTTTCTCCCTTCTGGTGGGACTGGCAGGCAGCTCCAACCCCTCCCTTGGAAGGGCTCTTTATCCAGTCCTCGATTCCCGCACCTAATCCACCCAGTAGGTCCTCCACAGGTTGCTCCCCCATGGCAGGACTGAGGTAGAAGGGCGTCTCCCCCGAGCCCAACATCTAGATTCCAGGGGCAGGCGCGCCCACGGGCCATCATGGAGCCTGCCAGCCCAGTTTTCCACTTTTCTCCCCTCCCCTCTCCTCTTGCTGCAGTTGCTCGAGCTGCCAGCCTCCATGTCTGACATCCCAGGCTCAGGGTGCAAACCCAGTTTGCCAGCATGCTGAGTGCAGCCTCATCACTGTCAATCTACTAATAAAAATGTAATTTGCAAAACTACAGTGGATATTGCAGTCACCAAAGAAGGATGTAGAATACAAAACATTTCTGCAGATTTTCTTACCAAAATCTCCAACAGAAACAGCAGCAGACAGACTTATTTCAAGAACTGAAAAGCTGTTTTTGCTGCTGTTGCTTACCTAATACACACTTCATTAGACTTACTGGTGAAGTAATGGATGAGTCACTTTTCACAGCTTCTGGACACTTTTCCCTCTGAAGTGTCTGACCTGTGAGCTGCCAGGTTTGTGAATTCATTTTGTATGCAATAAGAAACAGCAGGGAGTGTGTAACTATGGAGTGTAATTATGGATCAACAACTGAATGCCTCTCGAGTGTGTTTTTTTTGGTTTTTTTCTAACCAGGAGTGTCACACTAAGCTGAAGCTTGTTTGCAGGCGCGACCTGGGAGCACAAGGAAGTTAAGTGACTTGCTCAGGGTCACACAGTATGCAAGTGGGGGCTGTGGCATTCAAACCCAGGTCTCCATGTTTGCAGATCAGAGCCTCAAACAACTGCGCTATACTGCCTCTTGTTACGTGCGAGACACTTGTGCTGAGTGCCTTTAAACACACGAGAGAGCAGTGTGATTAATGACCACAATTATACAATTATTACACAGTGTGATTAATGACCACAATATGTGATTAATGACCTCAAGTGTCTTATAGCACTTGCAAAATGGATCCCTCGTTAAATATTAGAAATTAAAAAATAAAATTTCATCATTTGAATGAAAAAAATTATGCTTTTTGTACCATTCAGTTTTTGTTCTGGGAGAGGGGACATTGCTAGTTCTGTGTCATTTGACTGGAAACTACAACCCATGTAATTATGAGGGAATAATTACAAAGGTTAGAATAGTTCTCAACAAGTGAGGATCCAGGATTCATTATTCCCATTTCACACATTTCTGTAACATGATGGTAGCACATTGCTGGATGACCTATGTACAGGGACTGTAAAGTCACAAGGTATCATACCATGTAGTAAACAGAAGGAGCAGGCAGGGCACTATCGCTTTTTAGAAAATGGGCAAGATTCTTCAAGCTCTCCGATTGGCGACGGGCACTACAGAGTGGTACATTAAGTTTTGACAGACGCCTGCTTAAAACAAGTGCCAATTCAGGATGCCGCATTACTGAGGTTATCCATGGGCACTCCAAATTTTCAGCGTCATCAGTCGCCATTTCTTGCCTCTTGCTTAGCGAGAGAGTTGGGGAGCGAGTTACTGGCCAGCAAATCCCCTCCGAGCAAACCCCCTCTCCCATGTTTGAATAATTTCAATAGTAGCCGCACCTGTAAAAAAAAAATAAAAGAAAGAAAAAACAGGAAGCCGACAACCTTATTACTTCACGTCACTGGCTGCACGGCTTTCAAAACAGCAGCACGTGCCTCTCTGCAGCAGCGAAACTCGCTTATGCTGCTTACCCATGCTGTCTGCCTTACACTGTCCCCAACACTGTTTCTCTTGCAGTAACGAACTGCAATAAATCGACCCCACAACAGGACCCTTAACATATTTTTAAAAAAAAGCAGAGTACCTCCTTCTGTAGTTTCTCACCCAACTTCAGTGTCCCCCGACCGCGTGTGAGAGAACACTGCACCATTAATTCCAACTCCACAGCTCAGCCACTCTCTCCCTGCTCACAATCTACCAACCAAAACAATTTATTTACAATGCAAAGGGAAAACTCATGGATTTTTGGGAGGGGGAGATGTTTCAGCTAACGATTTCCTGGCACTGCAGCAACCAAAAAGGATCTCGCAAACTGCAGCACCCCTCTAGTGGCACTAAACCAGTAAACCAATAAAGGGACTATTTTACAGAGCCTGATGTTTCTGTTAGTTTTTACTAATATTGTACACTCTTTTTTGTATGAAATTATTATTTTAAAAAATTATAATGTAAGCCCATTTTCTAAGCACAATAATACCCTCTAGGGTGGGCGGTATGAGCAATACCGGACCTTCCAGGAGCTATAAGGCCCTCCGCCTGGGCCCCATTATGCCCCTCACGTCCGGTGTTGCCCATCACCCACCCGGTATTATTGCTTGCATATGAGACAATAAAACTGAAACAACAGTGGAAAGAAGGGGTGCTGGTGTATTTGACTTCCTACATAAAGACAGTGGTACACTTGAATAAGAGCGTCTGGAGAAGGCAACATGCATGTGTTCCTTTAAGACAGCACCCTAAATGGCTGATTAAGCCTTTACAGTACCTGCGATTCACCTGATCCTTCATCATCAAAGAAGTAACGCACAATAGTACCGTCTGCATGACCAGAGAGAATCCCTTTACCCGACACACTGAGAAAAAAATAAAAGAGAATGAGTTTCACAAATGTGGACAAACAATCATTCAGAATAGCATGAGCTGATAACGAGAGTGGAAACTATTGAGCAGACGTGGGAGAATACTAAAAACAAGGTCTGTGACTATCATCTAAAGATGGGCTTCAAAGCGGGAACTATAGACTCATTGGTCCAAGAGAACTGGTCCCTGAAACAACATTTACAGAGCCGGATTAGCCAGCTAGGGGTTAAATCATGGAATACAATGTTTTCCCCACTGAAACCGGTTACTCTTTAAAGGATACAATCTTACTGTTTGAACAACTCCAAACAGGTATCTGCTGCATAGTATCAATAATGGACTCAGAAAGCCTGAAATGGATTACCAGGGCTGGGTCAATGGCAGTGCATCCCAGACCCAAGAGTTGGCACCAGATTCTAACACCATAGAAATTCCTACAGTGGGACAGCTGCTTGCTCCTCAGCACGTGGGCATGTTGTGCGTGTGCAAGGTCAACAAAGGTATTCACTGTGCTGCAGAAGCTGGGATGCTCAAAGGACATGGGACAGAAATGGGAAGAGAAAAAACACCAGGCCATCAAGAATACAGCCACCAGTACTCTCGAGCCCAGTGCCACATGGACCTCTGCGGGTTTGATTCTGTGGAGATAGCAACATTTGGGGCTGAGAGGTTGACAAAATAACAGCCAGTGGACTGGGGCAGCAGCCCCAGAATGATAAAAAGCCAAATAAAAAAATACATATCTCTACTCCAACAGTGCTCTGCACTGCCACCTGGGAGCCCTAGGGTCACGTGCAGACTTGGAACAAATGGTAGCTGTGCTACAACTGTTATGCAAGGGGAATCCTAGCTAGTTGAAACATCTTATTACCCCTAGACTCCGGAGTTACCCTGGGCCATGCTAATTCCCATTAGGGCGCATGCAGGATCAGATGGCAGGCCAAAAGTGGGAATGCATTTACATACTGTTTTGCACTGCTGCCTAAGTAGTCCTGTAGTCCCTACCTGTATATCATATGTTGCATTTTCTTCCACATAAATATTAGTTATGTATTGGCTTGCCCTGCTGCCTAGCTACTTCTGTCTGCCTTGTTGGATCTACCTGTGTATTTTAATATTCCATCTCCTTCTTGCTCAATACAACTTATGTGCATGGTATAGCCTGCTGCCTAGATAGTCCTGATAGACTTTATACATTGCCTTTTATCATGTTACTCTCCCTGCCCCTGCTCTGGAGTTCTCTCAGGTTCATCATCTCCCAGCTACTGTTTTTGGTGGGTAATACTGAACTAAATCCAGGCCCACCCTTCAATGCTCCCCGCCTCCTAAGGGGTTGAGAGTCTATCACCTAAATGCCCAGAGCCTGCTGCCCAGATTAGATCACTTCAAACTGGATACTGCAGTCCAGACTGGATGTAGTAGTTGTCTCTGAATCCTGGTTCTCAGACTCTCTGCTAGAATCAGCCCCATTCTGTTTTTCATCTTTTTTTCTACATAGATTTTTCTCCCCGTCCGGCAGGGCCAGCAGGCAGCTCCACACCCTCCCGCGGAGGGGCTCATTCTGCGGTCTCCCGACTCTCCCGGTAGGTCCCCCATGGGTTGTCCCACCCCCACCCCGTGGCAGGACTTAGGCGAAGGGTGTCGACTTTCCCTCCCTGGCGGAGACCAACATCTAGACTCCGGGGGGCCAGCACAGATGCTGCGGGGGTCCATAATGGAGCCTGCCAACTCTAATTTCACTTTTCCTCCCATCCCCTTGCCGTAGCCGCTCAACAGTGTGTGGAGGCACGTGCACACAGCGATCCGTGGCACCCTCCCGACTCTTGCCACTCCTGTCTGCACTACCCTCGGGCCTCCACCCAGGGGCAGCTTTGCAGCAGTTGCAACTGGGTCCCTACCTGAGAGAGGAGAGCTGCCTAGTGGCCACTCAATTAATCTCCTGGCCTCCCCCCCGATGACCCAGGTTCGTTCCCGAACCCAGGTCGCCGGCATGACAAGAGATGTGGCGTCCAGCATCTCAACCCTCAGCATCACCAGGCTGGCTGTTTTTCATCTTCTGAAATGATCTCTCAAAGGCCTACTTTTCTGCATACATTCATATGCATCCAAATGACACAATGTTCTTCTGCAGTGGACCTTGGGCCCCAGAGCTAGAAGCAGACCTTCAGCTGGATTTCGACAACATCAGGCTCTGGTTCCACAAAAAACAGCATTTCTCTGAATGCTAAGAAGATGGTCTCCATGACCCTCGGTAGCAAATAAAGGTTAGACAGAATCTCCAACCCCCAGATTTTCAGATCCCTAGATGGCTCTGTGTTACCACTGTGCCCTCCTTCAAATACCTTGTTTAGCATCTGGCTAGACCAACACATCGGCTTCTCCAGCCACATAGATGCCATCCACTTAAAACTCCACCCCAAACTAGATGCACAACACAGAAACAAATCTGGTATCCCACTCCCAGCTTGCAGAGAGATTATTCTCAAACTTATCCTCCTAACATTGGATTGGGGTGTTGTGGTCTACAATGCAGCCTCTAAAATCATTCGGGCCCAATCGGACACCCATTACTACTCTGTCACTATATACCCTAAACTGTCCTCTGATCTTGCTCTACATTCTCTTGAAGGCTGATGCCTTTTCCACATAACAATCATAAGAAAAAATTGCTCACCGTAGTAATGTTGTTTCTTTTATGGGATCCCTCATTAAGTATCACAAACAGCATCTAGTCCACCAAGCTGAGTGCTGCAGAAATTTAGAACTTTATGCTAATTAAGGAACGTTTACTGACATTAGAATGAAATTCAGACTCTGCTGGGTGGTTACAGCTCCCCAGCAACCCAATGTCAAATTTGTTTCTAAACTTAGGGGAGCTGTGACCACTGAATCTATATAAATGGCTACCAAACTATAAAAACATTTCTAAAAGGAAAAATTTTGAAAACATCAAGCAAATATGATAGACAAACCAAATCTTTTAATGAAACAGTATGTAAACTAAAACAAAACATATTAATTGTGGAAGAATTATAATAATTAATGCTCAAGTCTTATTAAGACAACTGATTGTGAGAAACTTTTGACAGGTTCTGGAGAAAGAGGCAGTAATTAAGGATTGTGATACTTAGTGAGGGATCCCTGAGAAGAAACAACATTACTAAGGTAACTTTTTTTTTTCTAACCCCACCTCACTAATGTATCACAAATAGCAGACTCCACAGCAGTATCTTGGGAGGCAGGGTACAGAACCTATCCAGAGAAAAAAGTTCTGCAAGATGGCAGTGCCAAGCCTGCATCCCTTCTAGATATTTCATGTCTAGACATTAGTATTTTGTGAAGGTGTGTACTGCTTTTCCAGGCAGCTGCTTTGCAAACCTCTTAAAGGGGGATGCCTCTTACAGCTGTCACAGAGCTCATGTGCCCCTAGTGGATGTGACTGTAGGCCTCTGGGTGATACCCTGCCAGCTTTCTCATAATGGAACTGGATGCATGAGACTATCCAATGAGTCAGACGTTCCCTAGTTGCAGGTTTACCTTTTCCATTTCACCACAGGTGCTGAAAAAACAGAGCTGTTAGACCTGACATCGCTTGTGTGGTCCAAGTATTATATAAATGCTCTTTTCGCATACAGTGAGTGTAGTTTTGCTCAACTGTACTGGACTGATCGGGAAAACAGACTGGAAGAGGAACTGACTGGTTCAGGACTGATCGGGAAAACATACTGGAAGAGAAACTGACTGGTTCAGGTGAAAACTCTGACACATCTTCTAGAAAGAAAGGTTCTATAGTTCTGAGAACCACCTTGTCCCCATGAAGGATTATGTAGTTTAAATCTGTACACAGGACTTGCACTTTGCTCACTCTCTTGGCAGAAGTCATGGCAACTGGGCAAAACTGTTATACAAGTTACACATTTAAGCTCAGTGGTAGCCACTGGCTCAAAATGAGCCTCCATCAACTTACACTGGGGACACTGGTAAGAAGGCAGTATAGCACAGTGGTTTAGGGCACTGAGCTGCAAACTTTGAGGCCTGGGTTTGAATCCCACTGCCCCCATCTGCATACTGTGCGACCCTGTGCAAGTCACTTAACTTCCTTGTGCTCCCAGGCCGCACCTGTAAACAAGCTTTCGCTTACTGTACCCTTCCTGGTTAAACAATTTTCCCTTCTCACTGCCCCCACCACCACCACCACCACCACCACCACCACCAACCAACAACTAGGCAAGGTATACATTTAGGTCCTAGGAAGTGACAGAATCCCTTACAGGAGGGTATAAATGGTTAAGGTCCTTGAAGGACATAGAGTACTATTCCCTGCAAGGTGTCCAGCTCTGCACCTATAAAGTCTAATACCTCTGTAGACTCTGTTTGTAGCTTCTGTAGGTTTATTAGGAAGCCTAGATTTTCCAAGTGCTCTTTACATTCTGTATGGAGCAGACTGTTTCATGCTTTGCTTTCCCTCACCAATCATCCAGGTCCAGGGGAAAAAAACACCTTGTCTTCTCAAATGTGCTATCATAACAGCTAGACACTCTGCAAATACCTCTGGTGTTGAAATGACAGCATGGTTATGAACTGGCATTAGCAGTTCCCTAGTCTGCACCTGATGGAATTTTAATGAGCGGTCCTGACTGGAATGTGGGAATAGGCAGCATCTTTTACATCTAGTGACCCCAGTTTGGAAATTTTCAGTCTAAAAATGGGCTGGCATGCCCCATTTTTCATGTGGGTTAAAAAAAGGTTGGAAAACAGGCCTTTGCTCCATTGTGATAGAGGCACTTTTCCCACCCACAGCATTTGCAGACAGCATTTTTCTTGCCTCCAACACCAGCAGTATTGTCTCTCTGGTGGAGCATGGACTGGAAACACGGTTGGTTCCTGCCTTTTGTAAACCTTTTGAATTGCAGGGATAGTCCTTGACTCACTATTTGCAGGACCCACTTGTCTGTGGTAGTCGATACCATTTCTGGAAGTAGTGGACCAGCCTTATCCCCACTGGCAATGGTTGGGCGACCAGGTCAGAACTGTCAGGGGTTCTGTTTAGGTTGTGACTGCAGTGTGGTATTACAGCAGAACACCTAGAGCCTATTTTTGCCTCTGCCCGGAAGAATCCTCTTGGGTAAATACTCCTAAGGGGCATAAGGTCTTGCTCGAATAGTAATCCCTACTCCTGCCTCCCATTCCATAAGGTCTATAGGACGTGGAGGCCTTTTCCTTTTCAGTATTATCCTTTTAAGTGTTTTATATTCATTCCCTTTTTCATGTAAGCCTCTGTTTTGTCACCATACAGGGAGTTTCCTTTGAGGGGAAAAACCTTGGTCTTAGAGAGGAAGGTAGACCTGATCCAGGTAAACCTCCTGAAAGACACAGCATGTGCCAGGACCCTTGAGGTAGAGTCACCACAGACATCTGGAATGGATATTTGGCCGTGTCAAGGGCTGATTTGGCTGCACTTAACAAGTCCTGTGCCACTCCACATGCACTTTTTTGCACATTGCTAGCACTGCATTCCATAGTGATTTTGCTATCAAGCAGCGTATAAAAAGAAGCTGCCTGCCTGCGGAGCAGGGTAGCTGTGTTATACACTTTTTTGTCATTGTATGTTCATAAGCAGCAGCCTGCACCACTCCCTCGTGATCAGAGTCAGCATACAGGTACCTGTCTAACTGCCTGATAATTTTTTTCAGCTTACACTGCCAGCAGCTGAGGGGGGTAATGACATGATTTTTTGTAATTGCTTTCTTGATAGATTTGTGGATAAGGAGTAGCACTCTCTTTGTAGGTGCCAGCCCCATTTTATTAATACATTCTGCTTCCTCTTCATCATCCTCTTTTACATGTGCAGAGATGCTAAGTGTGTTTACTGTTTGCTTTATAAAAAAGGAGTATGAAGTATAATCCTCTGAAGGCTTGTGAGAGGAGTTAAACTCTTGATCTGGAGAACCCTCTGATTCCAGGGGTTCATCTTCATCCTCTTCGTCGCAGTAATAAATAGCCTTCTCCACATGCAACTGACGGGGAATGAGAGCCTAAGAGGTAGGAGGCCCATTCATAAAAATTTCCACAGTCTAGAAGACCTGGAAATTTTGCCATACTATTTTCAAATCCTCTATTGTGCTTTTTGTTGGCAGGCACCGTTTCCAGTGTCTGCACTAAGGCTCTTTTTTGCTTGTTGTAGTTGGAATCAGGGTTTCCCCTTTCGGACACCCTGATTACTGATCCCTCTATGCTATGCCTGTCTGATGGCTGAGCAGCTTTTACTTTTTACCTGTCCCTTATGATAAGCACTGCCTTTTTTTTTTTTTTAAGAGGAATCAAACCTTCCCGATGCATGCATTCCACCATCATTAGGAGTGTCGTTGAAGCACAGGTCAGGAAGCATAGGAAGACCAGGAGTCGTTGTAAAATTTGCAAGTAGCATTTTATTATTATCAACAACAACAGAATAAAAAAAAATGTTCACGATAGCTATATACAAAGGCAGTAGAAACAGAGAAAACAAAAATCCTTCATCTGAGGGTTTCTTTTCAGTTTCTAATCTTACTCTTCCTAGCAAAAATAGTGTTGCTCTATTTATAAGTCTTTGCCTGGGAACTCGTTAAGAGACATCCTGTTTCTCACAAAACGTTCTTGTCAGTTTCTTTGCAGAGCAGGTTTGCAAATAGAACAATGTTCCAAACTGGCCCCCTGCAGACAGCTCTGCAAAAGAGTCTGCAAACAAGCCTGAGGAGAGTTCAATCTGCATGCAGGATTAACCCCCTGAGTTCCAAAAAGCTTTCTGCAATCATTTCAACAGTATAACTATACATAGTTTCAAATACAGTGATCCCAGTATCACTTACAGCGTCACACAAAGATTCACATATATTTTATAACTACAGATACGCAAGTGGAAAGAAAAGACAGAAACAGCAAGTGAAGGCACAGAGATAGCGAGAGGCGGAGAATCGTGGGACTGTCAGAGTGATCAGATCCAAGGTCTCACGAGAAAATTTGGTTACACAACCAGAAAGTCAAGAGACAGAAAGAAAAAATTACTCACCTTAGTAATGTTGTTTCTTCTAATGGAGTCTTGCTGTATTCTGACTATTGCAGTTAGGTCCTGCCTTTCAACTGCCCCGGAGAACAAAGAGTTAACTTTCCATGGCCAGCATGGAACGTTCAGCGCGAGCTCGGTTGACGCCCCTGTCTGCTGTTGTTTAAACTCCAACCGTCAGATCTTTACAAGCAATACTCACTAGAAGTTCTGTGTGGAAACTGTAAAACTCACACTAGCCAACTGGCAACTAAATTTATTAAAAAGGGTTTTTTGGTTTCAAAGCAAAGACTCAAGTCAGGAGACCCAAAAACAAAACAACACACACCCAAAGTAAAGGAGGATGAAAAAGAGGGGCACCCCTAGGGTGCCAACACTGCTCCTGCCCACCCACATCCCAAAAACCAGGTTCTGAGAGGGGAGGTGGGGGGGAGGTCAGAATACAGCAAGACTCCATTAGAAGAAACAACATTACTAAGGTGAGTAATTTTTTCTTCAAACAACATGAAGTCTTGCTGTATTCTGACTATTGCAGACTACCAAGCAGTACCTCCATGGAGGAGGGACAGAACCTACTTTGGGAATAGGCTGTGAAGTACTGCTGTGCCAAACCGAGCATCACTCCTAGCCTGGATATCCAGAGAGTAATGCTTGGTGAATGTATGGACTGTTTTCCAGGTGGCTGCTTGACAAATTTCTAAGATAGGAATATCCCTGGCAGCAGCCAGGGAAGCAGCTGTACCTCTAGTAGAGTGAGCCCTCAGGCCTGAGGGTGGGGTTCTACCCAGTTTTTCATAGCAGAATTGTATACAAGAGACAATCCACCTGGCAACAGATTTCTTAGTGGCAGGTTTGCCCTTACCGACCTCTCCATGTGTGAGGAACAACTGAAGGGACTCAAACCTGTGACCCTTGGTGCACTCTATGTAGTAGCTGAGGGCCCTTTTAACATCCAAGCTGTGCAGCCTCCTCTCTCCAGAGGAGGAATGGTCAGTGAAGAAAACAGGGAGAGACATAGACTGATTAAGGTGGAAATCTGAAACCACCTTAGGCAAAAACTTGCTGTTAGTTCTTAGGACTACTTTATCTCTATGGAAAGAGATGAAATCAGGCTCCACTGACAGGGCTTGCAATTCACTGATACGCCTGGCAGAGGTAATGGCTACCAAAAACACAGTTTTACAAGTCAAGTACTTAAGCTCTGCAGAGGACAAAGGCTCAAAGGGGGGTTGCATAAGCTGAGCAATGCAAACATTAAGGTACCAAGCAGGAGCAGGGTCCTAAGGGGGGATTGGTGTGCAGCAATCCCTTGAAGAACTTACAAAACACAGGATGGGCTGACAGAGGAGAGGGCTTGCCTACTGACAAGAAGGCAGAAACAGCTGCCAAATGCACTTTAAGTGTAGCTGGCCTAAGTCCTAAGCCATTAAGATGGACCATATAGTCCAGAACTGTAGGCAACCCAGCAGATTCTGGAGAAATATGCTTATTAGAGCACCAAATAGTGAACCTTTTCCATTTGGAGTTGTAAGTCTTTCTGGTGCAAGGCTTTTGAGAAGCCTTAAGGATATCCAGAACCCCTTGAGAAAGGTGCAGATCAGCAAACTCTAGCTCTTCAAGAGCCATGCCTTGAGATTGAGAGACTTGAGATTCGGATACCAAATCCTCCCCTGGGAGGATGTCAGCAGGTTGTAATTCCTGGGAAGAGACAGGGGAAGGTGGACTGCTAAGGACAGCAACAGGGGGTACCAGGGCTGTCTGGCCCAGTCTGGAGCAATCAGAATCACTTTGCATGGTTGTGACCTGATCTTGACTAACACTTTGAACAGGAGAGGGAAGGGGGAAAAGCATACAGAAATTTCCCTTCCCAATTCAGAATCGGAGCATCCAGGGGGACTGAGCCCAAGACTGGGGGTCTGCAACAAATGAGAGGAAGTTGGTGATTGTCTGGGGCTGCAAAAAGATCTATCTGTGGAGTGCCCCATGTCGAGAAAATCTCTTCCAAAACTAGGGGATCTAGGGTCCATTCATGATGGCCCTGGGATATCCTGCTGAGAGCATCTGCTAGGACATTGTCCTTCCCTGGGAGGTGAACTGCTATCAGAGAGGTTTGCAGGGAATAGGCCAGGGACCACAACTTCATTGCTTCTGTGCACAAGGCCACAGACCGTGCCTCCTTGCTTGTTGATGTACCACATTGTGGTGGTATTGTCTGTTCTGATCTGGACCACCTTGTTCTGTACAGATTTGGAAAAGGCTTGCAGTGCCAGAAACACTGCTCTGAGTTCCAAGAGATTGATGTGAAGCAGAGATTCTTGAGGTGACCACAGCCCTTGGGTGGCAAGATCCCCCAGGTGGACTCCCCAGACCAGCAGGGAGGCATCAGTGGTGAGTATCACTGAATGAGACTGAGTGACAAAAGGAACTCCTTGTCTCAAATTGTCCTGATCCTGCCACCACTGCAAAGCCTGGATCAGGGTTCGAGTCACTGGAACTAGCTTGGTAAGGGAATCCTTTCTTTGGGACCAGAAGGCTCTTAAGTGGAACTGAATGTCCCTCATCTGAAATTTTGCTCC
Organism: Neoceratodus forsteri; assembly: GCA_016271365.2. Taxonomy (NCBI): domain Eukaryota; kingdom Metazoa; phylum Chordata; order Ceratodontiformes; family Ceratodontidae; genus Neoceratodus; species Neoceratodus forsteri. The sequence continues at coordinate 1,504,114,911 of CM057452.1, read as the reverse complement.
CTTGACCACTGCTGTAGAGGCTGCCATGTGGCCCAGAAGCTGCAGGAAATGCCTTGCTGGTCGAGACACCCTTCAGGTGAAGAGGCCAGTTCCATAAGGGTCCTTAACCTGTCCAGGGGGAAGGAAGGCTCTTGCCCTTATTGTATCCAGCTCCGCCCCTATGAAGGTGAGGAGCTGTACTGGCTCGAGAACTGACTTTGGAAGGTTGAGGAGGAATCCTAAGGAAGTGAGCACTTGCTGAGTTATTTGCAGATGTGACTTGACTTGGTCTGGAGACTGACCCACTATGAGCCAGTCGTCCAAGTATGGAAAGATGGAGATCTTTTTTTTCTCCTTAGGAAAGCAACCACTACTGCCAGGCACTTTGTGAACACCCTTGGGGCTGATGTTAGGCCAAAGGGCATTGCTCTGAACTGATAGTGGCCTGAGGGCAACCTGAACCTGAGGTACTTTCTGTGGGAGCACCTGATGGGAATGTGAAAATAGGCATCTTTGAGGTCCAGGGAGGCTAGCCAGTCCCCTGGCCTTAGAGAGGGCAGAATTATTCCCAGAGTCACCATTTTGAACTTTGGTTATAAAAGGTGCTTGTTCAGATATCTTAGATCCAGGATGGGCCGCCATTCTCCTGTTTTTTGGGGGGTTAGGAAGTACCTGGAGTACAATCATTTGCCCTTGTGTAGGGTAGGAACCCTCTCTATGGCTCTGAGAGCCAGGAGGGAAGAAACCTCTGCCTCTAGGGCAAGGGTCTCTGATGGATTTGCAGGTGGAAAGGATCTGGTTCGCATCTTGGGAAATTTTTTGAAGCTGAGAACCAGTTCCTGGCTTACTACTTCCAGGACCCACTTGTCTGATGTCAGAGACTTCCAGTCCTGGACAAAGTAAGCCAGCCTGCCCCCTAGAGGCACTGGAGAATCGGCCTGGGCAGACCCATCAGGGTGTCTGCTTGGCAGGGGCTTTAGGCTGAGGGATGGAAGCAGGCCTGCTCATTCCCCATCTGCTTCTCCCTCTGAAGAACCCCCTCTGAGCATAGGAAGAAGAGGAGGCCTGGGCTTGGTAAAAAGGCCTTTGAAAAGGCCTGCTCCTGCCCCTGGACTGCTGCCTTTGAGGAGTGGCTTGCCTTTCTTTGGCCTGAACACTCCTGCAGGTGGTCCTGTACTCGTCCATCTTTTTCATGTAGTTCTCTGTCTGCTCCCCAAACAGAGAATTACCAATGACAGGGAAATCCATGGCCTTAGCCTTGGTATCCTGTGATAGGCTAGTACATCTGAGCCAAATCATCCTCCGAAGGGCCACAGATGTAGCCATGACTCTAGATGAAACATCACTGGAGTCCACAGCAGCATGAAATTGCACCTTGGATGCCTCAATCTCATCTGCAGCCACCTGCTCCAGCTCCTTGGCAAGCTGATCAGGGGCCTGTTTAGCCAGAGCCAGCACAGTGTCCCATCTGGACTTCTGGTATCTAGCTGTGTAGGCCATATAGTTAGCCTGCCTGAGTCCCAAAGATGCTGCCATGTACTGCTTCTTTGCCATGGCATCAATCCTCCTGGAGTCCTTATCTGGGGGGGTGTGATGCCAAGGAAATATTTGCCTTATCACAGGCAGCAGCCTGCACTACCCCAACATGGCTGCATTGCTGAGAAAGGAACTCCGTGTCCAAGCTTGAAAGGGTGTACCACTTGTCCATTCTTCTGTCCACAGGAGGTATGGAGTTAGGAGTCTTTAGAATTTTAATTGTCTGTTTCCCAAAATATTTATGCAGAGGAATAGACAGTCTCCTGGACTCTGGGATGTCCATCATTTCAACAAAATCAGGCTCCTCCTGATCCTCTACTGCTTCTTCCATTGGAAGCTGGAGGGTTTCAGCCACTTTTTTGTAAAACATAAAGTGGGAAGGGGACTCAGAAAGCCTAGGAGGAGAAACACCTGAAGGTCTGTCTGGGGAGATGTCTGGGTCAATAGGCACATCCAGACTTTCATAATCACCATCATCATCCTCATACTCTCCCTCCTCCTCCTCCTCCGGTTCATAAAATTCTTCTGAAGTGTAATCCAGAACCGGGGGAACCGACTGAACTGAGCCCCTGCCTGATGGTGTCGGTTTGTCCAGAACCGAAGTTAGCGATTGCACTATTCTTATCGCTTTGGCTATCTCATCACCATTCGGAGTATGAATTTCTGGATCCGACCTGAATGATTTATCTCTTCTCTTCCTTTTAACTGGAACCAACTCCTCAGAATCGGCTCTCCTTTTGCCCGAAGAAGTTTCACCCTGGTCAGAGGGCACTCCTTCTGGTTCGGTCGGAACCGAACCGGGCTGGCCAACCGGGTCAGCGGACTTCTCAGCCTCCTTTTCCCTCAGTCTACCTACTCTCTTATCCAGGGTAGCTTTGGGAAAATTCTTACAAATTTGGCAGTCTGAATTGAGGTGGTCAAACCCCAGACAATAAACACAGGTGGTGTGGGGATCAGCCTTAGCAAAGGCTTCCCCACACACACACTGCAGTGTTGAAACCCAGTGGGCCCGGTTTTTTTCTTGGGTTTCTCAGACATGGCCAATCCTATCCAAAACTTACCCTTTTTTCGGCAATCCACCAGGCAAGACTCCCCTATCGGTTCCTGACTGTGTTACGGGTCTTGGAAAAAAAAACGTAATAAAATCCGTCTTTTTAGGACCGATACGGACCGGTTACCACACTCTAAGTAAATTCACAAACTTTTTTAAACTAAACTGATCGGTTCACCCGAACCGATCTGAAATTTACAAGTTCCACACAGAAACTAAATGTAAAATCTATCTAGTACTCACGGTACCACAGACAGAGACTTAAACCGACAGATTCGGTTGCAGAAATTCGGTAGAAACCGAGCGAAAAACGATACTTTGACTTTTTTGAACAGAGCAAAGGAGAAATCTCCGGAGCGACTGTTCAGTGAGGCCGAGTAAAGAATCTGACGGTTGGAGTTTAAACAACAGCAGATGGGGCTTCAACCGAGCTCGCGCTGAACGTTCCATACTGGCCATGGAAAGTTAACTCTTTGTTCTCCGGGGCAGTTGAAAGGCAGGACGTAACTGCAATAGTCAGAATACAGCAAGACTTCATGTTGTTTGAAGAAGATGTTCTGGGGTGTAAGACGACCGGGGGGGGGGTTTCGAGGAGGTTTCCGAAGAAACTCTATTGAGTGTCCTTCTGCGATCAGCTGGAGCACCCAAGTGTCAGTAGTGATCCTCTCCCAACCCGGTAGATGGAGGGAGACTCTCCCTCCTACCGGTTCCTCTGGAAGGCCCAGAGGCTGTGGGAGAGGAAAGGAGTCAGGAGGTGTGGGACAGCGTTGAGGCTGAAGCCCCCGCTGCTTTTTTGAGCAGGGGGAGCTTGGCAGTCACAGGGGCCCAACACTTGTTGGCCCGCTTTCCCTGAGGCTTTGCCTTTTGCCGAGAACATCTGCGAAAGGGACGATGCTGAGCCTGAGGGGGCCTGTACAAGGAGTCAACCGACTTAAGAGCAGTACCCTTCTCCTGCAGATCGGTGATGATGTCCTTGACATCGCCATCAAACAACACTGAACCCCTGAAGGGCGCATCCTGGATAGCAGACTGCACCTCTGGGACCAAACCTGACACCCGGAGCCAGGCATGACGTCGCAAACCAATGGCGAAAGCTGAGCTCTGACCAGCAGCATCCACTGCGTCACACATGGCACGAGGCATGTGCCGACTGGCCAAATGCACAGACTGGACTAGATCTGCCACTTCCTGCTTCGTCTGAGACTCAGGAAGGGACTCCAATTTAGTCTCCATCTCGCTAAGGATCGCCTTCTGGTAATCCCCCATATGACCGACATAATTCAGGGCCCTAATACCCAGAATGGAAGAAACGCAGACCTTCTTCCCGTACTGGTCCAGAAGGTGGAATTCCTTGTCAGGTGGTGATGAGCTCAAGTGCTTGTGGTTAGCCGTCGGGCCGCGAGTGGTGCTAATCACGACCAAATCGGCTCGAGGGTGTGAATTTAAAGAGTCGACACCCTCCAGAGCCTGATAAAGCCTGTCCAACTTCCTAGGAAGGGAGGGCTAATGCCGACGGTTGCTTCCAAATGGTGGAAACAAGGTTGGCATGAGGCTCAATATAGGGTGGCACCAGGGTCGGAGCGGTCTCAGGCAGATCCAGGTGCGCAGCGAGTTTCTTACGCTGTTGATCCGGCTCCAGGGAGTGCCACTGATGAACTGCTTGGATTTTGTGCAGCAACTCTGTGAAGGAAGGATCCTCTGGAGGAGACTTCAGAGAAGTCCAAGGACTGGGTTTATCCGGAGTGCGGGCCTCATCATCTGGGTTGGAACGACCATCGGAGTCATCCAAGGTGTCCGAGGAGGATGAAGAGGAAGAAGACTCCTTCTCCCAGTGCGGGAGAGGAACGGACCCCTTGGGAAGCTCTCGGGAAAGGGTATCCTGCCCTGCCCTGGAACCAGAGGGCTCTCCCCTGGCATCCGAAGATGGGGAGGGGGTCTCTTGTCTCTGACGTAGGGGGTCTGGAACCGGGACTGGAGTTGGAAGATGGCTCTCTACCTCCCTGGTGAGCTGAGCCTTGACCTCAGCCTACCAGGAAGCCAAAGTCTCCTTCAAGTCCAGCGGCAGCTGAGGGGGCGGTGGAGGAGGAGGAGGAGGCGGAGGGGGATATGGATACTGAGAATATCTGTAAGGCATGTATCCATATCCCGACGGCAGGAAGCCCGGTGTCGGGTACTGGGGCACCGTGTACTGTGGCGTTGGGTAGGCTGGTGTCGGGTACTGGGGTTCTGGATACTGCGGGCCCGGGTATGACGGCTTCCGATAGGATGGGGTCAGATACCGAGGCACCGGGGGTTCGCGGGAGCAGAAGTCCCTCACGCGGCCCAGCAGCGGGCCCAGAGAAACAGGAGGCCTGGCTGGCGCAGGTCCGCATAGGGTGGCGTCCGGCAATGGGATACTGTCGGGCGTCGGGTAGGCCGGCGTCGGAATCGGCGTCCAAGGATCCAGCATCGGGTCATCTGGCCCAGCAAGAGGGAGACCCGACAGCAGTGTACCCACCTCCTCCATGTCACCCGGGGAAGAAGGGTTACCATCCCCAGGATCCAGCAGAGGAGACGCTGGTGCCTCAAAGTGCAACGAGCATTGCAGCGAGCTTGGGACGATGGATAGGCCCGAAGGGTCCGGCATCAGCTCTAATGCCAAGCGGACATCGGAGGAGCCGACATCCGTCTTATCGACGGGATCCGGGTGGACGTCAGAGGAGCCCGCGTCCGACTTATCGGACCCAGCGCCCGACGAAGGCCGCTAAGGAGAGGCAGCCTTTGGTGTGGGTGCTTTGAGGCCGTGGCGCTGCCCTTAAAGGGTTGGGTGACTTAACGGCCTTTACTCGGGCGGACGCCGGAGGAGCCGACGCCTGACTTATCGGGCCGCCGAACCAGAAGGCCGCACGGCAGCGACTTTACTCGAGGAGCGGCTGCCTCCTTAGACCTGGAGGCTCCCGAGAAGGCCAAGCAAGAGCCCGACAGGGCGGTTGGCGCGTCTTGAAACTTCAAGACAACCACCGCAGACTGCCTCCGGGGCGTTACCTGCAGCACCGACTAGCCGAGCCACAGCGACCGATGAGGAGTCCCGGGTCCCAATGCTTCTTCTTGTGGTGGTCCTCCGAGAAGTCAAGCCTGACGAAGTTTTTTCAGTTCCTTTCCATGGAGGTCATTTTTGCTTAAGAACGTGGCCTCCAGGGACTGCTGCCTCCGCTGGGTGGCAGAGCTGGCACTCTCGACGGGATGATTGGGGCCTAGACAAAAAAGGCACCGGAATGTCCGTCCTTATGCGGGAGCTGGGCGCCGCAAGAATTGCACTTGTTTTTGTGCTCGGAGGGAGTCGGGGACAACATACACGGCAGCTGAAGGTAAGGCTGACGAAAATCATGAAAATATAGGAAAAAAGGCAGTCAAACTACCGACGATTGACTGTGAAGCAGTGAACTTAACCGCGAGGTGCTGCACGAGCTAATGGCGGGAAAGAACTGGAAGGCTGGCGTGGGGGACCGCCCCTTTATACTGACGTCTGTCACCTGACGTGGGGGCGGTCCCCCGCCAGAGACTGCTAGCTAGAAATTTTTCCGTGAGGTCCTGACGCCTACCAGCTTCAGTCCTATTTGTAATTACCTACTACAAGAGCCCTCTCGAAGCAAGATCTTGCATTCGTTTTCTCCAGTTCCTGGGAACCGATAGGAAACTGGAGAACCATGGACAAAATGTATGAATTGTGGTAAAAAAGTATCTAAATGCAAAGTAATACTATTAAACTTAAAATCTACTAATTATTAAATAAACTAAAATAGAAAATTGTTTTAGAAGCCAGAAGAGAGAAGCTAAGCTTCAGGGTGACTGCTCTCTACAGCAGAGAACCAAATTTGATGTTGGGTTGCTAGGGGAGCGGTGACCACACAGCAGAGTTTGAAATTCATTCTAATTTCAATAAATATTCCTTAACTAACATAAAGTTGTAATTCTCCGGGGAACTCGGCTCAGTGCACCTGATGCTATTTGTAATACATTAGTGAGGGATTCCTGAGGTTGAACATATAAATTCTGGTTGTCTGCCCTCCCCAGTACCTCTCCTCCCCTAAACTACTCACACAGGAGCTCAGTCTTCTGTCTCCTCAAATCTCGCCTTTTCAAAATGTCAGTCGGACAAGCCACCTTTTCTTACAGACTACTCTACCCCATCAGTGAAACAACACTGCAACCTCCCCTTCTCTTCTCTCCTTTCTCCCTAAATTTGTTGCTCTGCGAATTCACAGTTAACTCCTAATCATGTACATAGCTCACACGTTCCAAGCATGCTATGCATCTGCTTGTTTATTTCCCTGTGCACCCCCCTGCCTTCCTCTTCTGTCCGAGGGCACACAATATTTGTGGTATCAGTTGTACTCTACCTTGTTTTTAGTAGATTAGCAACACCTCGTGTTGCTCCAGTTCTAGATCGACAATGTCAGCATGGTGGAAGGTTTTAAGAGGTGATGAAATAGGCACATGAGACTGTTTAGGTTGACAGTGGTGGGGGGAGGTTAGTTTAAGCGGAACTGTGGGATGATTGTTAAAGGCCTAGCCAGTGCTAGACTGGTGAGGGCCTATGTTGAAACTGGGCAGATAGGATGGATCATGAGGCTTTCTCTGTCTGTAAACATCTATGTACAGTATCTACACTATGCAAGAATGCTACCTTTTTCATCTGTAGCACTTAAAGTACAGTTACGTAAGAACTTATCGTAACAGTAGATCTTCGAGAGGAGCTCTTGCAGCAGGTAACACCTTTATGACTGAAGCCGGCAGGCGCCAGGACCCCACGGAAAACTTCTAGCTAGCAGTATACAGCAGGGACTGACCCCCTACGTCAGCCCGCCACTGACGGTATAAAAGGGGCAGTGCCCACCCCATCCCCAGTTCTCCCATCGGAGACCCCGGCAAGTGAGTAAAAATGGAGAACAGAGGAGGTTCCTCTAACAGAGGAAAACAACGTATCTGTGATGGAGAAGCAGCTACCAGGGGGAAGGAGGGAGGGAAAATAGTACCTGCTGCAAGAGCTCCTCTCGAAGATCTACTGTTAGGGTAAGTTCTTATGTAATTGTACTATCTTACTTCGAGATTCACTCTTGCAGCAGGTACACCTGTAGGACTGAGTCCCAAGCAGTAAGGAGAGACCCCAGTCAGCTGGGTAGAGGCAGAAGTCTCCCAAGGAGAATTAGAAGAGGAGGCCCTGAAGGAGTGTCAATCCAAAGCCCACTCTGCCGAGATGCAATGCCCAAACTGTAGTGTTTGACAAAGGTGTAACTTTAGACAGCAGTTGGACAAATGTCTGCTGCTGACACATTTTTCAAGGAGGCAAAGGAAGCCGCCATGCCCCTGGTACCAAGCCCAGCAAGAGTTCGTCATACTTGCTGTAGCAGAAAATAATGCAATTAACCAACCATTTGGATAAACACTGTTTAGAAACAGGAGCCCCTATCATTTTGGGGGCGAACGATACAAACAACTGATTAGACTTTCTGGTGGCTCGGGTGCGTTCCAAATAATAACAAAGCATCCTGTGAACATCCAGCGTAAGAAGCAGTGCCTCCCCTCAGTTCGAGTACTCTGGCTAGTAGACAGGAAGGTGGATACTTTGATTTAAGGTAAACTATGACACCACCTTGGGAAGAAACTTAGGATTAGTCCGCACAGATACTTTGTCCTTGTGGAAAACTAAATAAGGCTCCTTGTACATCAGGGTCTAAAGCTCAGAAATCCTTCGTGCAGAAGTAATGGCAACTAAAAATAATGCTTTCCACGATACAGAGCACAGCTCGTAACTTGCGGCAGGTTCAAAGCGGGGCAAGGTTAGCTTTTCTAGAACAAACAAAAGATCCCATGCGGGGACAGGGTCCCAAATGGGAGGCTTCAAATGCAGAATGCACTGTAAGAATGTACAGGGCAGATCCAGCTGGGCTAGGGTTTTGCCCTCAATAGGTGCATGATAGGCTGAAATGGCAGAGAGATGCACTTTGAGCGAGGAGTAGTTTAGACCCGAATCCGATAGGGAGAGGAGGTACTCAAGAATCAGATTCAACTGGCAGGTGAAAGGGTTGAAATGCCTAGCGGTGGCCCAGATGCAGAACCTTAGATGTCTCTATGCCATCAGCAGCCATCTGCTCCAGCTCCTTGGCTAGCTGGGGAGGAGCAGTTTTAGTCAGGTCCAAGATAGACTCCCACCTGGAATTCTGGTACCTGGCTACACAGGACATGTAAGAAGCCTGCCTAAGCCATAGGAAAGATGCTAAGTACTGTTTCTTAGCCACAGCATCTATCTTCCTATACTCCTTTTCAGGGGAGTGAGATGCCAAGGGAATGCCAGCTTTGTCACAGGCCACAGCCTGGACCACTCCTATATGGCTGCAATGATTATAAGGAAACTCTGTACCTGAGCCTGAAAGCATGTACCTCCAATCCATCCTCTTATCAACTGAGGGAATAGAGGTAAGCATCTGCAGTGTTTTGTTTGTTTGCTTCTTTGGGGACTTATGCAGAGGAATGGAAAGTCTCTTGGACTCAGGGACAGCCATCATTTCTAGGAAGTCAGGCTCTTCCTCCTCTTCAGTTGCCTCCACTGTAGGCAGCTGCAGTTTCTGCCACCTTTTTATAAAAAGTGAAATGAGAGGAAGAGTCCCCTTGCCTGGGAGGGGAAACTGAATCAAGCCTATCTGAAGAGATTTCAGGCTCTACAGGTTCATGCAAGCCTTCCTCATCCTCATCCTCCTCCTCCTCTTCTTCTTCCTCCTCCTCATCCTCCCACTCTATCTCATAGTAGGCTTCCAGATCATAAGGATCAGTGGGCACAGAACCGGGAACCGACCAAACCAGGTGGAGCGTATTGGTTACCGGTTCGCTCGGTTCCAGATGAAGCGAATGTACAATTCTAATCGCTTTCGCAATTTCTTCCACAGCAGGGGTTGGGAATTTAGGATCCAAACAGGAGGATTTTCTTTTCTTCTTTGCCGATATTGAAGCCTCGGTATCGGCTTTTCTTTTGCCCGAAGAGGCAGCACCCTGATCAGAAGGCACCTCCTCTGGTTCAACTGAACCCTCCGGAACCGAACCGGACCGGCCATTCGGATCAGCAGACTTCTCAGACATTCTTTCCTTAAGCCGGGCTAAACACTTATCCAGTATGGCCATAGGGAAGTTAGAGCAGATCTGGCAGTCTGTTTTTAGGTGGTCAAACCCCAGACAATAAACACAGATAAGGTGAAGATCTGCCTTGGCAAAAACCTCTCCACGCTCTGTGCAGTGCTGGAACCCAGTGGATCCGGTCTTTTTCTTGGGTTTCTCAGACATAATGCACTGTGAGCCAAAGTTACTCTTTAGAGGCGGTCAGGCCAGAGTAACCACAGGTTTTCGGTTAGCAACTGGGTTAGGGGTTGAGGGGGGAAAAAAACAACAAACTTTATCTTTTTTTAAACCGAAAACCGCCGGATCCCACATAATACCAAATTACACAATTTACCTCAAAATATAGAGAAGGAAAGGTCGGTTTTCCTCCGGTTACGTGAACCAAAGAAAGAACCAAGACTTACCAGTTTTCTTCCCAGTATCTATCTAGTCTAACCTGTACCGTAGACAGAGGTTTGAAGAACCAAAAAAATGAAACGCGGTTGTATGAAATCGGCTAAAAACATCAACACTAAACCAAAAGAAGCGAGGAGAAATCTCTGGAGCATCTTCACAGTTAGGAGGAATAAGAAATCTGATGGTTACATATAATGTACCAGGGACACTGGTTTGAAACAGAGTTCGAGCTCAACATTCTATGCTTCTGCATAGAGTTAACTCTTTCATCTCCAGGGTAGTTGAACTGGAAGGACTAATTGCATATTGTCAGAATACAGCATGTTGTTTAAATGATGGGTTATCAGGTGGGGACTGAGGAGTGTCTTTGCCACCCTCTGGCTCCGACAGCAGGTCAGAATCCCCTCGGCTAGAAGAAGAGGAGTACCCGTCCGAATCCCCCAAGTTTGTGTAGGGGAAGTAAGAACATGGGTGCTTATGCCGCCGACCTTTAGGAAGGGGAGTGTCACCCCCACCTGGTGTCGGGGTAGTCCCCCTAGGAGAGGGAGTAGGTGGGCGGACTGGAGACTTGTCCGGGGGAGGCCCTTGGTGGGGTTGGCTGAGGAGGTGCCCTGGGTGCCTCTTTATCTTTGAAGTAGGCCCACTAGGCCACGAAGAGCTCATTGAGGACTTGCGGAGGATTCTGCAGCAAGTCCGGAGTGCATGGCATCAGGGGTTAGGCGTGGATGGCCCCGGCGTCTGGTCATCAGGTTGTTGTAACTTGGGGGTCGGCGCAGCCTTACCCATGTTATCTGGCATCGGACCCAGAGGGACGGTGCTGTCCGATGAGCTGGACCCGCTATCCAATCGTCGGGCGTCGGTTGAGAATGGGGGTCAGGCCCCACTGGCGACTTGGGAGGGTTAGGATGCAACAGTGTCGCCTGAGGAGGCGTCAGAGAAGCTGGCGTTCAGGGGACTGGCATAGGTGGAAGTCAGGCTGGGGATTCATCCAGCAGCCGCCTAGGAGGAGTTGCCTCAGTAGTGAGCTGGCTCCCTAGCAGGAGGGATGCCCCTCTTTCCTGGAGGAGGAGGGCGACGGTCCCCAGTGTCACCTGGTAGCATCAGCCCCTGATGTCAGGGAGGACGTGGCAGACACCCTGGCCAGGAGAGCGACAGGTAAGGACCTCTGCTTAAACAGCCACTGGCCGAGCCATTTGGCTTAAGAGCCCGTTGACACCAAGGGCCTAAGCTTGAGAGGCTGGGAGGCAGGGGACTTAGTCCCGTGCTCTGAAAAACCTTCTCCCACTAGTGAGATAAGGGAGGGAGTTTTGATCACCGGCAGTCCAGAGGCCATGGTGGAGGAAGTCTGCCCCCCCCCCCGCGGTGGGATGACCCCAAGGCAGTCGCCGATTTGGTCGGGGACCTCAAGTGGTCTTCTACACGGGCTTTCTCCTTATGCTTCTCCTACTGCTTGTGTTTGCAGCTCGATTTCTTCTCTTTGTAAGAAGAAGAGGAAGAGGCCACAGAAGAGGATGAACTCTTGCGGTGGAGCTCCTTCTCCATCTCAGATAGCTTCTTGGAAAGCAGGAAGGCTTCGGGGGTCTTCTGGCGGTAGAGCCAAGTGCGTTGACTGAAATCTTGGCAATGCTGGCAGGCCTCAATATCATGGTACGGGCCTAGGCAGAAGAGGCTGACTGAATGGCCATCTTTGTGAGGAAACTGTTTGCCACACGCACACTTTGAAAGCCGCCTGTCAATTGAGGAGGATGGAGGAGAAGAAGATGACATGCAAGTGAGTTGTTGAAGAAATCACTGGTGTTGGTGAAAATAACAAAACGCGGGTAAGCACAATGAAAAGTGGCAGTAGACTAGCTGAAGGCATCCGTGGAGGTCCAACCTTCGTGGCTGACAGCGGGAAAACAACTGGGGGGATGAGCTGGATCGTGCCTGAAAATAGGCAGGATTTGTCTAGTGCACTTACCCAGTCAACAAAAAACAAATAAATAAATAAAATAAAATAAATAAATAAATACCATACATGACGTCGGGGGTGGACCGACATAGGGGGCAGTCCCCCACTGTCTACTGCTAGCTAGAAGTTTTCCTTGGGGTCCTGGCACCTGCCTGCTTCAGTCCTAAAGGTGTTATCTGCTGCAAGAGCTAATCTTGAAGTAAGATCTATCGTTAAGTATATGTACTGTATATACCATGCCTCTGTAGATTGCCTCATTTGATTTTCATTTTGTTGCCAATTTATATGGTTTTGCCCGAATTGTATTCTTATATTGTTAATATTTTCTACAACTAAATCTCATACCCTCTTCCTAAATTTGCACCAGAAAATGAGCCTCGACTCAGTGTGCATTTTATGAAAGAAAGAAAGGGAGAGAGAAATTAAAATAAATTGAAAAAATAATAACAGTTAAGCCAGCCCAGTGGCATGGAGGGCTGAGGCATTGATGCCTTACCTCCTGTCACACCGGCAACCTATGTTCGTAGTGTAAGCAGGTCATTAGGGGTTGGCCAAAGAGGGAAAGAGAGAGAGGATCGAGCATCCAGAGGACAGTTCTCCTCTCAGGGAGGATGGCTTAGCAGTCCCACCAAATGACTGCCCACGATGGAGCTAAGGGCAGAACGGGTCAGAGGACACCAAGCGAAGGGGGTATGCTGTGGGATCTCCTGCAGCATACGCCCAATGCACGCATGCCAAGGGATTCTCTACAGCATGCGATCGCCCACGACGACGCTGACATGTCACGCCCCCAGCAACAGGGAGGACCAGGGAGAAAACCAGTGGAAAAACCCTCAGCTGCAGGATGAATATCAATCTCTTGCAGGCTCTGCACCGGTGGCCAAGCACAGCCACAGACCTAAAGCAGAGGACACCAGCAAAGGTAAGTCCTGAAGGAACCAGGTGACGGAGCTGGGGGTCAATTAGATGGGGGCTGCTGGGGAGCTCAGGAGGATAAAATACTAATAAAAATGTTTTTTAAATAACAGTTCAAAATACAGTTTCACAAACACAACACAGGTTGTATATCACAATACAAACAAAACTGCTTACAATGACAGCTCCAGTAGATGGAGGTTTGTGCATCCCATAGGATGCACTCATACGTACAGTGAGGGCATGCAGATTCCACTGCCATACTGCCACCTGGGTGACACCAGGTGGTGGTACAGTCAGAGCTGCTTGAAGGAGGGAGGATGCTAATGACTATGGAATGCAGGCATGCCTTGTGTGCACATGCGCTTCCCAAAGTCCTTGCAATACACATCCTGAGGGAGGGGAGTAACACAGTGGAAAAGCCCAACAGCAGGCAGCATAAAGACAGCATTGTAGGGCCTTGCAAACCCAAATATCCACCCCATACCACACGTTAGACAGACCTGCAGGGGAGCTGCCTCCACCCTCAACAGAATCCATCACAGAGCAAGATGGTCCCAGATACCAATTCAGATACTTTGTTTGTCTTTGGTAACCGGGTAAGGCCCACTAAGCTCACGTGCCTGTTTTCAGGGGCAACCTGGGAGAACTGGGCGGTTAAGTGACTTGCTCAGAGTCACACAGTATGCAAGTGGAGGTTGTGAGAATCAAACCCAAGTCTGGTCTGCTGGATGTACCAAGCTCGTTTACAGCTCATTACTCTAACCTCTAGGCTATACTGCCAGCCCAGCTGGTGCACACAGAATAGCAGCCACTGCCCGCACTAGTTAGAGCACCCTGCCTTTTCAAGAGCATGACAGTTAACACAGATACTCTACCAAATGCTGCTACTATTTGCCCAAAAGTTTGATTTAGTCAGAGATCAAACAAACAAGGTTCAACCTGCTTTTTCTTTTTGAGAACAGAACTTGCAGTCTGTCTAATACTAGTATGACATTTGATAGCCATTTGTAAATAGCGAATAATACTCACTTTGATGTTAGAGAGACCACATAGGAATCTGTTCCATAAATTGTTGAAGACTTGTTTGTTTTTGTATTTGCCAAACGAACCTTAGAAAGGAACAGAAATAGGCAGACCATAAATTTCTCAATCCAGATGCGGTTTATTGACATCATGCAGGATTCTCCAAAATGAAGGCTAAAGAAAATGATTGCCCCAGTGCCTGTAGCAGGTCAAGCTTGTGTCAGTTTCTGATTTTCCATCTAAGGGACTACTGCGCGTCAACCCAGTGGAACAACAGAGATGCATCTTACTGCCATGTGTGAGACAGGGGTTTGCCTGGAATCCCACACTGGGGCCAGCTTGGATCTGAGGGTGTCATGGAAGAAAGGTGCTCAGCTACCCGGGACAGTGCAGGCCACATTGCATTTCACCATACCCTATCGACCAACAAAGGAGTAGCACAGGCATCCGTATGGACACATTGCCATACGGTGTCTAACTGTGCTTAGATATCAACATCACTATGTTCTAAATTTAAAGCAGCAGTGCATGTTACGCTGACAATTTTTGACCTGTATCATTTTTTATTCTGTTTTAGAGTGCCCTAGTTCTCCTGTCTTTCAGGATGACATTTGTTTCCCCATCTGGAGTGTGCTTTAGTGATTTCTTTTTACATTGAAATATTTAAAAAAGAAGCATTACTTTTAATACATCCAGGTTTTCATTACTGGGACATGTGAGGTTTATTAAAGAAAGTGTTGAAGTAGCTGCAGTGGTCTGCATCTCTGTATGCAATAAGAAAAAATTACTCACCTTAGTAATGTTGTTTCTTCTAATGGAGTCTTGCTATATTATGACATATGCAGTGAGTCCCAACCTTCGAACTGCTCCGGAGGTGAAAGAGTTAACTTTCCATGCCAGGCATGGAACGCTGAGCTCGAGCTCGGTTGAAACTCTGTCTGTTGTTCTTCAAACTCAAACCGTCAGATCTTTACGAGCTAAACTCACTGAGGTCCTGTGTGGAAGCTGTAAACCTACACTAGCCAACTGGCTACTAAAACATAAGAACACATTTTTTGGACCCAAAACGAAGACTCAAGTCAGGAGACCCCAAAAATGAAAAACACAACACCAAGCGACCCCAAAAAAGGAGGGGTGAAACAACAAGGTGGGCACCAACTAAGTGCCAACACTGCACTGCCCACCCACATCCCAAAAGCAGAGGTTCTGAGAGGGGCAGGCGGGGGAGAGGTCATAATATATAAGACTCATTAGAAGAAACAACATTACTAAGGTGAGTAATTTTTCTTCAAACAACATGAAGTCTTGCTATATTATGACATATGCAGACTACACAGCAGTACCTCCATGGAGAAGGGAAGAGCCTACTAGGAAATAGGCCTGAAGCACAGCTGTGTTAAACCGAGCATCACTCCTAGCCTGGATGTCCAGGGAGTAATGCTTGGTAAAAGTGTGAACTGTTTTCCAGGTAGCTGCTTGACATATCTCTAGGATAGGGATGTCCCTGGCAGCAGCCAGGGAAGCAGCTGTACCTCTGGTAGAGTGAGCCCTCAGGCCTGAGGGAGGAACCTTACCCAGTTTTTCATAAGAAAATTGGATACAAGAGACAATCCACCTGGCAATAGATCTTTTAGTGGCAGGTTTCCCTTCGCCAACCTCACCATAAGTGAGGAACAGTTGGAGGGAGTCAAACCTGTGACCCTTGGTACGCTCTGTGTAGTAGCTAAGGGCTCTCTTCACATCAAAGCTATGCAGCCTCCTCTCGCCAGAGGAGGAATGGTCAGTGAAGTACACTGGAAGAGACATAGATTGATTAAGGTGGAAATCTGAAACCACCTTAGGCAAGAAAGGAAAATTACGTACCTACCGTAATTCTTGATCTTCTTGGACGAGTCTCCACCACTCATTCACACTAGTGGGATTGGCGCCGGAGGCACTAAGACCCATCGGGAGCAAACTTTTTGCTGGAGGGTCGGTAGAGAGCGGCGCCACAGACATGGCGCCGCAGCAGCTTCGAGCGGTAACGACTATCTCGGCGACGCCCTCCAAATCAGTACCTTTTACCAAGGAGGTGCAGCGCAACTAACGAAAAGGGTAAACCCACATTAAAAACGGACATAAGATAGTCCGTATGACCCGTGTAGAAGGGTCAGCAAAGAAGTCCTCACGGCCTAAAGATTTGAGGGAGTGAAGACCAATACAGCGTGAGCTCGGGGGATGGAGGTAGGATGAGTGGTGGAGATCGTCCAAGAAGATCAAGAATTACGGTAGGTAATGCACTTTCCTATCTTCCTGGACATAAGTCTCCACCACTCATTCACACTAGTGGAGAGTACCAAGCTGATAATCCCCCAAAAAGGGCGGCAGGAAAGTCAGAGCTCACTGCCTAAGATAGAAGCCCATTAAGGATAGTTCTGCCAATGCGGAATGCCGCCTGGCATGAACATCCAGTGCATAGTGCTTAACGAAAGTATGCACTGAGCTCCAGGTAGCGCGTGCATATATCTGCAATTGGAACATTGCGATTTCCGCTAGGGATGCAAGTGACGCCCTAGTAGAGTGAGCGATACTCTACCTTCTAATTTAACTTGAGCCATGGAATAGCAATGACGAAGGCATGCCACTAACCATGAAGAGATACATCTAATAGCGACAGGTTGACCCAGCCGGTGTCGCTGAAAGAAACGAACAGTTGCTGAGTCTTGAAACATCCTTGGTTCTATCTAAATAGAACCGCAAGGCTCTCTTAACATCCAAGGAATGAAGAGCCGCCCCTTCATTTTGGAAATTAGCTAAGTAAGCGGAAGTACCAGAGGTTGGTTTAGATGGAATTCTGACACAACCTTGGGAAGAAATTTAGGATGAGTATGGAGAACTACCTTGTCCTTATGGAATACAGTATATGGAGGGTCCGTAACCAGTGCATGTATCTCAGAGACCCCGGGCTGAGGTAATGGCCACCAGGAAGGCAGTCTTCCAGGTAAGAAATTTTAGCTCACAGGTAGCTAAGGGTTCGAAGGCTTCCCGAGTGAGCATGTCCAGCACCAGGTTAATGTCCCAGGCTGCAACTGGACGCTTAACAGGGGTCTGGTATGGAGAATCCCTTTAAGAAATCTCTTCACCATAGGTAACTGAGCCAGAGTTAAGGAAGAAACCGCTCATGGAACGCTGAGATGGCACTAAGGTGAACTTTAACTGTGGAGTATTGAAGACCTAAGTTTGATAGGTCCAAAAGATACTCCAGAACCTTGCCAGGAGGACAGGAAAAGGATTCCAAGAGGATTTTGCACACTAGAGAGAAAACGCTTCCATTTGGAAGCGTCGACTGTTGGGTGGCTGGCTTCGAGCAGCCAGAAGGATGTCTGAGACTCTACGAGAGACGTTGAACCGATTCACTTCTATCTCTTCAGGAGCCAAGCATGAAGGTGAAGTGATTTCAGGTTGGGATGGACCAACGAACCCTGAGTCAGAAGACTGATTTGCAAAGGAAGTGGTCTCGGAGAGGCTGCCAACATACTGTTGAGTAGAGGAAACCATAGTTGCCGAGGCCAGGAAGGAGCAATGAGAATCATCTTGGTCCCCTGAGACTCGAACTTGAGGAGTACTCTCTGGATTAGAGGAAGTGGTGGAAAGGCGTAAAGAAAGCGTTTTGTCCACCGCAGCCTGAACGCATCCTGACAGAAAATGCCAGGCCCTGGATTTCTGGAGCAGAAGAGAGGCAGTTTTGCGTTGAGTGGGGATGCAAAAAGGTCCAGGTCTGGAGTCCCCCACTCTTTGAACAGGGACCGAGCTACGGCTGGATCGAGACCACTGTGAGGGTCTGCCTCCGTTCTGCTGAGGTGATCTGCTAGGTCGTTTGTATACCTGGCAGATAAACCGCTTGAATCAGAGACTTGTGCCCAAGCACCACTCCCCACCCTCATTGCTTCCCTGCAAGGGATAAGAATGAGCACCGCCTTGCTTGTTGATGTAATACATCACTGCTTTGTTGTCCGCTTGAAGGAGAATGTTCTTGTGACAAAGGACATCCTTCAGAGCTCGATTGCATAGAGGACCGCTCTCATCTCCAGGACATTTATGTGGAGATGAGTTTCGAACTGAGTCCATACACCTTGAGTGTGGAGGGAGAGACAGTGAGCTCCCCATCCCATTAGCGATGCATCTGTGGTGATGGAGATCTGATGATCCGGGGAGCAAAGGGGAATCCTTCCAGGAGATTGTTTTCTTGAGACCACCAGGTGAGAGACCTTCAAGGCTCCGCCACCTTGATGGGATAAGACTGGGGGTGAGAGGTCGGGGACCACTGAGTGGAGAGCATCCACTGGGTGGTTCTCATGTGCAGTCGGGCCAAGGGACAGTGAAGACCGAGGACGCCATGAGACCCAACATGCTGCATCGAGAGAGCTGTAACCGATTGGTTCTCCTGATGTAACGGGCCATACGAAGGATGCTCAGTCTTCTGTCCTCTGGAAGGAAAGCCTCGTTGAAGAGGTGTCTAGAAGCGTCCCTATGAAAGGAGCCTCTGGGAGGGTTGCAGTTGAGATTTTTCAAATTCAGCAGAACTCCCATGGACGTGAGAAGACGAGAAGTCGTTTGCACGGCTTCCAAAGTCCCTTGGCCGGAAGGGCTTGCTAGAAGCCAATCGTCCAGGTAGGGAAACACTCGGAGTCCGACTTTCCTGAGATGCGCCGCGAGAACTGCACAACACTTTGTAAAAACTGGCGCCGAGGATAGCCCAAAGGGCAGGACTCTGAACTGATAATGCTGACCCAAAGCTACAAACCTGAGGAATTTGCGGTGGGTCGGTGGACGGGATATGCTGGTAAGCATCCTGCATATCCAGAGAGGCCAGCCAGTCGTGCTGATGCAGCAAGGGTAACAGGGTACCTAGAAATCATCTTGAATTTCTCCTGGGAGGAATTTGTTTAACTTTCTGAGGTCTAGAATGGGGCGCATCCCCCCAGATTTCTTTGGAACCAGAAAGTAATGGGAGTAGAACCCTGTGTTTCGCAGATGCGGGGGCACCAGTTCTATTGCCCTGTTGTTCAGAAGGCCCTGGATCTCCGCGGTGAGGAGATCTGACTGAGAGGCCGACAACCTGGGTTGTCGTATGGGAGGACAATTCGGGGGGGGTTCCAAGAAATTGAGAGAGTAACCCTCGCGAATTATCCGAAGAACCCATTTGTCTGAGGTTATGGACTTCCACTGGTTGTAGAAGTACATCAGACGACCTCCCACCGGAGGAGAAAGTTCCACCTCGGGCAGAGTGGATGGAACTTGGGCCAACGACTCATAAGGTAGCGCTGGGAGCTTTAGGTCCCTGCGCTTTCTGCTGCGCTCTCTTGAGGTTGGGCAGGTTGGCTTTTATGGAAGCTTCCCTGCCCTGCCCTCGAAGGACTGACGACTATGAAACTGACGCCTGTTCACATGCCCCAGAGGGGCAGGCGGAGGTCTGGCCAACTTAATGGCCGATCTAGTCTTCTGAGTGGCCTCTAAGGCTTGCTCCACCTGAGGGCCAAAAGAAAGGAGCCATCAAAGGCAGCGCCATCACCTGCTGCTGAGCATCATTGCGTGAAGCCAGAAGTACGCAGCCAGGAATGGCGCCGCAGTACAAATCCGCGCTGCTGAGCGAGAAGCAGTGTCGAAAGCATCCATGGCGGCTTTGACCTGTTGGTTATTGGACTCAATACCTCTAATAACGGTCAGAAGAAGCTCTGACTTGGAATCGAATCTGGAAGAGCTTCAACCATTCTTTTCATAGAGTGCCACAGGATATACTCATACTGAGAAAATAGCCTTGATAACTGGCAATACGCATACTTAGAGTGGAGGCAGCAAAGACTCTCTTACCTAATGTATCAATCTTACGAGATCTTTGTTAATAGGTTCGAGCTGTAGTAGTTTGAGGAAGAACGACCTTGTCATTCTCTGCCAGGACTACAATAGGATCCGCAAAGGCTTGGGATGCCAAAATGGGACGATCCTTGGGAGCTGAATACTTCTTATCAATGGATTTAGCCACTGAGGGAATAAGAGCAGGGTTATTCCATACCATTTGAGACAGCGTCTCGAAGGAAGGCTGAATCGGAGGAGTCAAATCCGTAGGGATCTCCGAAGCATGAAGATACTGGAGTCTTAATATCTTCCCAGGATCGATGTCTGTAGTCTGGAGAGAAAGAGTGGATCCCAGGTTCTTCAACAGAGACTTAAAGGACAGGTCCCGACCACAGGCTCTGTAGCAAAGAAAGATCCTGTTTCTCCACTTCATCACCCAACCGAAGGTCTGGGTCAGGCTCAACATCATCTCCTGATGGTCCAGAAAGGACTGTTTGGACAGGAAAGGAGTGAAAATTAGGAGAGGAGGAATGGCAGAAAACAAGGAGAGTCCCTAAGGGCTGCCGGGCGCCGAGACCGCAAAACGTGGCTGAAGACGGCATCGAGGAGGCGCGACGGGCGCCGGCAGAGGCACGCTGCTCGCGAACGCTTTCGGCGGCGCTGTTGACGACGCAGCACGGCGCGCGCGTAACGGGCGCCACGGACGACGCTGCTGAACGGGCGCCATGGACGACGCCGCTAACGGGTATCGCAGACGACGCCGCTAACGGCGCCGCCTCGATCTAACGTACTAC
Organism: Neoceratodus forsteri; assembly: GCA_016271365.2. Taxonomy (NCBI): domain Eukaryota; kingdom Metazoa; phylum Chordata; order Ceratodontiformes; family Ceratodontidae; genus Neoceratodus; species Neoceratodus forsteri. The sequence goes on along the minus strand of CM057452.1, from coordinate 1,504,094,279 downwards.
CGGGCGGTGCCACAAGGGAGATAACGCGGGCGCCACTAACGGGCGCTGAGTATCACGCCGCGCCGCTAACGGCGCCGGGCAGCTCCGGGCGTTTCAAACGGCGCCGACACGCGCCACAGACCCTGCAGAAGGCGCCGGAAAGCCCCGTGATCCTGGAAACAAGAGAAGGAAAATACCAGGAGATAAGGCATCGGTGAGGCCCTCGCGCCGCAGCCATGTGAGGGGGAAACACCTAGCACGGAGTCGCTAGGCATCAAGAAGCGCCGCTGCGACTAGGAAGGTCCAACCGCCCCTACCTGATCGGCCGGAGGAGCTCGAGGGCCCGGTAACCACCGAGCCAGGCAGAAGAACCAACCTCGAGCCCATCGCCCATAAGAGCGCCCACTGATGAAACTGCTCATCTGGAGCCCTACCTATGGCGGAGGGCCTGATGTCGAGGACGACGATTATCGGAAGCTGGTGCACTCCAAGAAGGAGACCGCACTAGCAACGATAACCGACCGCCGGCGCGCAGACATACCAGAGGGCGCTCGAGGATGCCTTCTTTTTGACCTGTGGGTCAAGAAGAGCCGAGGCCAAAACGGCGCCGAATGCGATCATTATTTTTATGTCGTATGGGGACCGCCTATCCCCGGGCATCGGACTGACCGTAGTCGGAACCCCGCTGAGGAGAAGGAGGCTGACCGACCCAGCCCGCTGACTGAACAGTTTCACACGAAGTCTCCCCTACCACCTGACCTGCTCATGGCTTCCACTCCGCTCCAGTAGGCCGAGACTTCTTCAAGTAAGTTAAATTTAAATATTAGAAAAATTTTACGAAAAATAGAATAAAACTAAGCGCTACTACTATCGCGGATAATGTTAATAAAAACAAACTGAAAACTATGCGCTAGTTTGAAGTTTGACTCGACAGGCTTAGCGACGTCAGCTACTGAAGCGCACTGGACGAAGGGAAAAAGGAACTGAGGCGGTTGAGGGTCAGCCGCCAGATGGTCATTACCGCCGAGGCTGCTCGCGGGCGCCGCGGTCTCGCGGCGCTGCCTCTCGCCGACCCTCCAGCAAAAAGTTTGTTCCCGATGGGTCTTAGGTGCCTCCGGCGCCAATCCCACTAGTGTGAAATGAGTGGTGGAGACTTATGTCCAGGAAGATCTTCCTGTTAGTCCTGGAGGACCACCTTATCTCTATGAAAGGAGATAAAATCAGGCTCCACTGACAAAGCTTGTAATTCACTTATGCGTCTGGCAGAAGTGATGGCTACCAGAAACACAGTCTTCCAAGTCAAGTACTTAAGCTCTGCTGAAGACAAAGGCTCAAAGGGGCTATAAGCTGAGCAATGCAAATATTAAGATCCCAGGCAGGGAGGGTCCCTGAAAGGAGGGTTGGTGTGAAGCAATCCCTTAAAAAACTTGGAGAATACAGGATGAGCTGAAAGAGAAGAGGGTTTACCTGCTGAAATAAAAGCAGACACAGCTGCCAAATGTACTTTTAGGGTAGCTGGTCTCAGCCCCAAGGTATTTAAATGGACCATATAATCCAGGACTGTGGGTAAATCAGCAGATTCTGGGGAAATATGCTTCCCAGAGCACCATATGGAAAACCTCTTCCATTTGGAGTTACAGGTAGCCCTGGTAGAAGGGTTCCTTGTAGTTTTCTAGTATATCCATTACACCTGGTAGAGGTGTAGGTCAGCAACTCTAACTCTTCAAGAGCCAGGCCTTGAGATTGAGAGAGGTTTGAGGTCTGGTACCAAACCCTCCCCTGGGCACAGGTTAACAGGTTGTGATTCCTGGGAAGACACAGGGGAAGATGGACTGCTAAGGACAGTAGGAGTGGATACCAGGGCTGTCTGGCCCAATCAGGATCATCTTGCAGGGTTGAGATCTGATTTTGACTAACACTTTGAACAGGAGAGGGAAGGGGGGGGAAGCATAGAGAAACTTCCCTTCCCAATTGAGAACTAAGGCATCCAGAGGGACTGAGCCCAACACACTGGGGGCCTGCAGCAAAAAAGGGGAAATTGGTGATTGTCTGGTGCTGCAAAAAGATCTATCTGCGGGGTGCCACATCTGGCAAATATCACCTCCAAGACCAGGGGGTCCAGTGACCATTCGTGATGGCCCTGGGAAACCCTGCTGACAGCATCTGCCAGGACACTGTCCTTGCCTGGGAGGTGGACTGCCGTAAGGGAGGTGTTCAGGGAGTAAGCCAGAGACCACAAATGAAAATTACGTACCTACCGTAATTCTGATCTTTCTGTGTATCTTCACCATTCATCACAGATGGGTACTGGTCGAGATCAGGCGCCGGAGCTTTTTTTTAAAAGTGAGGCGGAGCCGGACAGCATCGGCCGCCTCGAGGCCAAACGCATCGTGGCGCCGAGGGTTGGGCTGCTATTGTGTCGACTCTGCCTGCCTACCAGTTCTGAGTCCCGGAGAGGTAAGAGGAAGGGATGGAGGGTGGGACAAGAGAGTCCAAGGGACAGAAAAACGAAAGGAAAAATTGAACTAAAAGGAGAAATAACGACTGAGAGGACAGCAGAGAAGAGATGAAACTAAGGGGATTGGGTAGGGGCCCAAATCTCTGGAAGCGGAAGAAGGGAGGGAAGGGAGGGGAGAAAATTTAGGAGAGAATGAGAGGTAACAAGGATCTGAGACCCTTTCTGTCACCGGATTGTACAGGAACTGCAAGGAGTAGCAAAGCTCTCTGCCAGAATTCAAGGCACAGAATAACTGGCAATACCCCAGAAGCAGAGTCGGCTATTCTGGAAGAAGGACAGGGTACAGGGATTTAATACTCTCTCAGGAAAGATGTTTGGTGAAAAAAGAGATTTTTTTTTTTTTTTTTGAAACAGTTGGATAGAAACCAGAAGGAGAACAGGAGGAGAGCAACAACTAACCCACCCCATCGGGGTGGAGACATGTAGTAGAGAAGGAGTGCCTGAGCTGCTGTACCTTTAAAGGAAAATACTCTGTGTTCCCTTCTTTACCCCGCCCAAAAAGAGAGGGGAGCCACAGAGGAGGGGGCCCAGAGACTGAGGCCCAGGGGATGGTGGAGGTTAGATGAATGGTGAAGATACAGAAAGATCAGAATTACGGTAGGTACGTAATTTTCATATCTTATCTGTGCCAATCCTCACCATTCATCACAGATGGGTGAGTACTAGCCCTCTCAAGGGGGTTGATTCATTACACCCTAAGGGACAGAGTCCCTTAGCCCTCAGAGGGTGACACACCTATGGGAACCTTCCGGCCTGAGGAGGCCCGAGTGGGGAGAGGAGACGGGTCTCCCTGAGGGGAACGGCTGCCCCGACAGCGCCTGCCTCGCTCATGGGAGAAGAGGTAGGTTCCTGGTGGGCGGAGCAAATCACCCCACGCCCGGCCATGGGTGACAACCGGAAAGATGAAGCCACACCGATCTCCTGGTGCAGATCGCTGTCCCTACAACCCTGGTAGCTACTCTATGACGCTAGTAAGATGCCCTCGCTTGGTGGTCTGCTAGCCCAGGCCACGCGGAGAGCGCGATGCCTGTCTGGTTTGGTTCGAGTCAGGCAAAGCAGCTAGGATCTGACCTAGCGTGGACCACAAGAACCTGTTGTAGGCTGCACAGTGGGCCTGGTGAGCTGAAATAGAAAGGAGCAACCATGCCGAGTAGAAGGTTCTCCTCCCCAAAAATCAAACTCTGAGGAGTCTTGATCCGGGAGCCGTCACGTGGAGGCGCTGGCTCCATCAAGGGTGTCCAGATGCGCTGTCGACCTCATGGATAAGGCATAGAACCTGGAGACTCCGGGGGAGCGCAATACCTCTGGTTGAGGTCCCTAGGGACAGAAACTCCGGAGAAGGGCCTCTGCTAGAAACGCAAGGACGCCTCCCGAAAGGGAGCAGGCCAGGGCGGCACCACAAGGATGGCTTCCCGCCAAATCGGGGCTTAGAAAGGTATGCGCCGCATGCTCAGGATCTACAGAAGAGGGAGAAAGGCAAGTCCTCCAGCATCCTCACGAGGGAAGTGCTGGTACTGGAGATCAGCAGTGAGAGATGTGGACAGAGGGTCTCTCCCAGAAGAGGGGATGAGAAGCTGAGGTCACCATACGCTCCGAGGGTGGCTGCACGGGGAGGTTGAAAAACCTGGCTGTCCATAGCCCTCAACGTAGGTCAGGAGAACCGAGCAGCCACCGCCTGAACTGCTCCCAGGTGAGAGGGCTCTAGGACCAAGAATGCCTGGGAGCACTGGAGAATGTGGCAGAGGGATGGGGCAGAGCCGAGAAAGGAAGTTGGCTGACCTCCGCCACGGCTAGGGAGCGGACCATGAGCACCCAAGGAGGGTGCCCCGGAAGACTCCACTGCCGACAGCTGTACAACCACGTTGGTACTGCCCTGGCTGCGCCCAGAAGAATCCCCCCAGTGAGGCGACTCAGGGCTGTAGAGTCCTAGAAGGACGGTCCCCTGCCTCAAAAGAATGGGACCCCTCAAGGAACCGGAAGGGAAGGGTGGAACTGCACTGGTTTCGCCCCCAGGCCCGGGTGGACCCCAGAGAAAGGCCAACGCGCCGACCCCACACCCTTCGACCCCTCAGAGTCTGAGAGAGTCCTCCTCCTCGAGAGGGCCAGCCTAGATAGCTGGCATCTCTGGGCTGCCCCCGAAGGGGAGACCCAGGGAACAGCACCCTCCCCTCCTGCAGGCTTCTTGATGGGCCCCAAAGTTGGGCGATCAAGAAACACCACTGGAGGGGGTACCACCACCGAGGGGTCGATGAAACCCCCAAGGCCAGGTTGCAGAGCAATGGTGGCATCGCAACCGCTGGTCAGCACCACTGACCCTAGCCTCGGGGCCACCCACGACTCTGGCCGACGCGACCACGGAGCTTTCCTCCGCAGACAACCCTGGAAGGGTGTGGACGCCTGTCTGACCTCGAGCCCGACCCGACGAGGTAGAGTCCGAGGCTCTGAGCCAAACAGTAGGAGGACGGGCTAAAACAACTTTGCCAGAGGGCCCGGCAGCCAGAGCTGTGCCCGAGGCGGCACCCATGCCCTCCCCCACCCCGCGGGCGGGGCTCGCAGAAGGCGACAGGGCAGTTCGGGCCAAAGGTCCAGAGCCAGGGCCAGATGCAGCGCCATCAAGTCCACTAGCACCAGGAGCGGTACCAGGGACAGAGACGGTGCCTGACAGCAGCCCTAGCAGCAACTCAGCGCCCGCTAAAGACACCACCAGGCCCTCGACACCAAGCGCGATCGGGGTTGCACCAATGACGGCCCTGGCGCGGACTTGCGCCGAACACGGCACCGACTGGTTTCTCAGTGCCGCGAAAGGCACCGAGAGCGGATCGCACCGAGGACGGCACTGGACAGCCGACGCCCTACAGCGCCGAAAGCCGCAAGGCACGGCGCTGCGTTTCAACCTCGCGCCAAGAGACATGGGTGGAAGAAGACGCTGGATCTCTGTCCCTACGGCACCGCGAGCAGCATCGGTGCCGCTTAACGGCGCGACAGGGCCCAGGTGCCGTAAGCGACAAGTCGGCGCCGACGCTGGCGCCGACAGGGCCCACGGCACCGAAGGCCCGACGGCACTGACCGATGGCATCGAGGACGGCGCCGACCGGCCTTCGAGCCGCTGGAGCGACACGGGAGCCTTCACCTCAAGGGGCGATTGCCGCAGAAGCGCCCCGCCCGCCCCAGGGGAAGCGGACGGGCCTCCTGCGCCGCTGGAAGGAGCCTCGGCAATGGCCAGGCTTAAGTAGCTGAGGCCCTCCTCCTCGGTCCGTATAGAACCGGAGGGACCCGGAGGAAGGGCCAAGAGATGCGGCTTGTCGCGAAAAGTAACCCTACCCCGAAGTCGACAGAGTCCGCCCCACTTTCAACGCGCTGTTCGAGAGGATGCGGCAGTCCATGGAGAAGCAGGTGTCGCACGAATCCATGTCGTGAAGCGGGCCAAGACACGTGAGACACCGGTCATGCTGGTCGGTGACAGAATATTTTCGGCCGCACGGGCACCGACGCATGGGGGGCCGACCCGCCTTAGAAGACTTTTTGCCCTCCGACCGAGACATGACCTACTGTGAAAAAAACACCACAAAACAGACTCGACGTCGCACAATTTTGAAATAAAAGGAAAGATCTTACCGGCGACGTCGAGTGGAGGCTGAACCCAGAACCGGTAGACGACCAACGGACTGACGTCGATTTTTTTCGCAGGCTGAAAGGCCTAAATTACTAGAGAAAGCTTCCCACAAGGCAACCTCGACAGCGGGAGATGAAGAACTGGTAGGCAGGCGGAGTCGACACGGCCTAACGGCCAACCCTCGAGCGCCACGCAGTATGTCGGCCTCGAGGGCGGCGCCGATGCTGTGTTGGCTCTGCCTACCCTTTTTAAAAAAAAAAAAAAAGCTCCCGCGGGGTCCTGATCTCCAGCCAGTACCCATCTGTGATGAATGGTGAAGACTAACACAGATAAGATCTTCATTGCTTCGGTGCACAAGGCCGTAGACCGAGTGCCCCCTTGCTTGTTGATGTACCACATTGTGGTGGTGTTGTCTGTTCTGACTTGTACTACTTTGTTCTGAACAAATTTGGAAAAAACTTGAAGTGCTAGAAAAACTGCTCTCAGTTCCAACAGATTGATGTGGAGCAGAGATTCCTGAGGAGACCATAATCCTTGGGTAGTGAGGTCGCCCATGTGAGCTCCCCACCCCAAGAGGGATGCATCTGTAGTAAGGATTAAGGAGTGAGACTGAGTGACAAAGGGAACCCCTTGTCTCAGGTTGCTCTGATCCTGCCACCACTGTAGGGCCTGGATCAGGGTTCGAAGTTACTGGGATCAATTTGGTTAGAGGGTCTTTCCTTTGAGACCAAAAGGCTCTCAAATGGAACTGGATGTCCCTCATCTGAAATCTTGCTCCCTGCACGACTGCTGTAGAGGCAGCCATGTGCCCCAGGAGCTGTAGAAAATGCCTTGCTGGTCGAGAGACCTGCAGGGTGAAAGAGGAGGCCAGAGAGACCAGGGTCCTCGCCCTGTCCAAAGGAAGGAAGGCTCTGGTTTTCTCTGTGTTCAGCTCTGCGCCTATGAAGGTGAGGAGCTGGACAGGCTCTAGAACTGACTTTGAAAGATTCAGAAGGAAACCTAGGGAGGTGAGCAGTTGCTGAGTTATCTGTAGATGTAACTTGACTTGGTCTGGAGACTGGCCTACTATGAGCCAGTCGTCCAGGTAAGGGAAGATGGCAATTTTATGCCTTCTTAGGGAAGCAACTGCTACTGCCAGGCATTTTGTGAATACCCTTGGAGCAGAAGTGAGGCCAAAGGGCAATGCTCTGAACTGGTAATGGCCTGAGGGCAGCTCAAACCTGAGGTACTTTCGATGGGCATTCTGATGAGAATATGGAAGTAGGCATCCTTGAGGTCCAGGGACGCTAGCCAGTCCCCTGGCCTTAGAGAGGGTAGAATAATTCCCAGAGTCACCATTTTGAATTTTGGTTTTAAAAGGTGCTTGTTTAAATATCTGAGATCCAGGATGGGCCGCCATTCTCCTGTCTTTTTTGGGGTACAATCCTTTGCCCTGGTGTAGGGGTGGAACCCTCTGAGAGCCAGGAGGGAAGAGACCTCTGCCTCTAGGGCAACTGCCTCTGGTGGATTTGCAGGTGGAAAGGATCTGGTTCTCATCTTTGGAAATCTTTTGAAGCTGAGAACCAGTCCCTGGCTTACTATTTCCAGGACCCACTTGTCTGATGTCAGAGACTTCCAGTCCTGGACAAAGTAAGCCAGCCTGCCCCCTACAGGTAGCTGAGAATCGGCCCTGACAACCCCATCTGGGTGCCTGCTTGGCAGGGGCTTTGGGCTGAGGGGTGGAAGCAGGCCTGCTTGTACCCCGTCTGCCTCTCCTTCTAAAGAACCCCCTCTGGGCATAAGCAGAAGAGGAGGCCTGGGCTTGGTAAAAAGGCCATGAAAAGGCCTGCCCCTGCCACTGAACGCTGCCTTTGAGGAGTGGCTCCTTTCCTTGGCCTGTGCACTCCTATAGGTGGTCCTATACTCATCCATTTCTTTCATGTAATTCTCTGTCTGCTCCCCAAACAGAGAATTACCACAACAGGAAAATCCATGGCCTTAGTCTGGGTATCCTGTGACAGGCTAGTACATCTGAGCCAAGCCATTCTGCGAAGTGCCACAGATGTAGCCATGACTCTTGATGACACATCATTAGAGTTCACTGCAGCATGGAATTGCACCTTGGATGCCCTCAATACCATCAGCAGCCACCTGCTCCAGCTCTTGGCAGCTGGCCAGGGACCTGTTTTGCTAGAGCCATAACAGTATCCCATCTGGATTTCTGATATCTAACAACATAAGCCATATAATTTGCCTGTCTGAGTCCCAAGGATGCTGCCATGTACTGTTTCTTTGCCATGGCATCAATCCTCCTGGAGTCCTTGTCAGGGGTGTGAAGCCAAGGGAATATTTGCCTTGTCACAGGCTACAGCCTGCACTACCCCAACATGGCTGCATTGTTGTGTAAGGAACTCCGTATCAGAGCCTGACAATGTGTACCTCTTGTCCATTCTCTTATCAACAGGAGGTATAGTGAGGAGTTTTAGAATTTTAACTGTCTGTTTCCAAAAGATTTATGCAAAGGAATAGACAGCCTCCTAGACTCTGGGATATCCATCATTTCCACATAGGCTCTTCTTGATCATCCACAGCTTCCTCCATAGGAGCTGGAGGGTTTCAGCCACTTTCTTATAAAACATAAAATGAGAAGGGGACTCAGAAAGCCTAGGAGGAGACACTCCTGAAGATCTGTCTGGGGAGATGTCCGGGTCAATGGGCACATCCAGACTTTCAAATCCACATTCACTCTCCTCATACTCCTCTTCCCTCTCCTCTGGTTCATAATATTCCTCTACATCATACTCTTGAACCGGTGGAACTGGCCGAACCGGACGCTTACCTGATGGTGCCGTTTCAGTCGGAACTGGGGAAAGCGACTGGTCAATTTTAATTGCTTTGGCTATTTCTTCAGCAGTTGGAGAGGAAAGTTTTGGCTCCACACCAGCTGATTTCCTAGTCCTTTTTGCTGGAACTGACTCCTTGGAGTCGGATCTCCTTTTGGCCGAGGAAGTCTCGCCCTGGTCAAAGGGCACTCCCTCTGGTTCGGTTGGCCATCCGGTTCAGCGGACTTTTTGGCCTCCCTTTCCCTGAGTCTACCAACTCTCTTTTCCAGGGTAGCTGCAGGAAAATTTTTACAAATCTGGCAGTCTGCATTGAGGTGGTCAAACCCCAGACAATAAACACAGGTGGTGTGGGGGTCAGCCTTGGCAAAGACTTCCCCACAGACAATGCAGTGTTGAAACCCAGTGGGCCCAGTTTTTCTTTTGGGTTTCTCAGACATAGTGCCAGTCCTAACCAAACTTACCCGTTTATGGCAATCCGCCAGGTAAGACCCTCTTATCGGTTCCCAACCGTGTCACGGGTCGTGGAAAAAAACGTAATAAAATCCGGTTTTCTTAGAACCGATAAGAACCGGTAACCACACTCTAAATGACAGATTTAATATATTTTAAACAACCTGATCGGTTCAAACCGAACCGATAAACCGTTTACAAGTTCCACCCAGAATAGAAATCAATGTAAAACCTATCTAGTACTCACAAATACCACAGACAGAGTCTGAACCGACCGGTTGCGGTTTAATTTCGGTCGAAAACCGAGAAAAACAATACTTTAACCAACAAAATGAACTGAGCAGAAGGAGAAATCTCCAGAGCGACTGTTCAGTGAGGCGGAGTAAAGAATCTGACGGTTTGAGTTTGAAGAACAACAGACAGAGTTTCAATTGAGCTCGAGCTCAGCGTTCCATGCCTGGCATGGAAAGTTAACTCTTTCACCTCCCGAGCAGTTTGAAGGTTGGGACTCACTGCATATGTCATAATATAGCAAGACTTCATGTTGTTTGAAGGGGAAAGGGGACAAGAAGTGGCTCTCCTGGCTCAACAGGGACCCAAGTCAATTTATTCTCCAATACCGAACAGTGATTTTATATTAAGTCAGTTTATCATACATAAAAAGAGGATCTCCAATGGCATAAAGGAGGCAAGTCATGGAGGAAAGAATGAAAGGGTTACAGGTGGGTAAGTCCCCAGGACTGGACAGTTTGTACCCATGGGCACTAAGGGAGCTAGGGCAGGCTCTAGTAGCACCCTTAGCAGACCTATTCAAATGCTCAGTTGAGACGGGCCTAGTCCCCAGGGACTGGAGGATAGTAAACATTCCTTTGCACAAGAGCGAGGACAGTGGGAACCCAAGCAATTATAGACCAGACAGCTCGACTTCCATTATCATGAAGCTCACTGAGACTATACTCAAGAAGCAGCAGGTCAACTTCCTTGAGTCCCATGGTCTCTAGGACAGCAAGCAGTACCGCTTTGTAAAGGGAAGTCCAATTAGACAATCCTATTGGATTTTTTCAACCCTGTGTTGCAAACATTGGACAATGGCCAAGCCCTGGGCATCCTATACCTCAGCATGGTGTTTGACTCTGTGTCCCACAGGAACCTGGTAAAGAAACTATGAGACGTAGGTGTTGGGGAGCTAATCACAAGATGGGTGAGAAATTGGCTAGGGGGTAGAACCCAAAGGATGTTCCTAAATGATACATACTCTAAAGTCAGATGGGTTATGAGCAGTGTCCCACAGGAGATGGTCCTGGGTCCGGTGCTCTTCAATGTACTCATCCGAGACACTGAAGAAGGGATCCAGTGTAAGATGCATCTATCTGCAGATGACACAAAGATATGTGGCAGGGTAGATAGTGAGAAGGGTATAATAAAACTGAAGAGACACCCAAGGAAATTACAAAGGTGGACCAAAATTTGGCAACTGAAATTCAATGCCCAAAAGTACAAGTTTATGCACTTGGGGAAGGGGAATCCGAGGACCAAATATTGGATAGGAATTATGACTGCAGCAAACAGACCTCAGAAGAGGAGGACCTGGGCATTATAATTAATGACAACATCAAGACCCCAGCCCACTTCCGAACCCTGGCCATTATCACAAAGTATACTAACTCCTCGCAAGGAAAATGATGGAGAGGATGCAGCTTCTCCCCAGCGGACCTAGAACACATCCTGTGGTCCTGCAGTTTGCTTATGCAGTACTAGCAAGAGGTTCTGGACAACATAGCCATGGTTTATGATTTTCCTGATCTCCTTACTCCAACTTATATCTTAACCGCCACAGTACCACAGGGGGTCAAAGTCAGTAAAGCCACGTACAAGCAGTCAGCCCTCCTTATCGTAATAGCTAAAAAAGTAATCACAAGGCTTTGGCACTCGAAAAAACTCCCCACTAAGGAGAAGTGGAGAAACCTTACTAATGAAGTGTATAACTTGGAGCAGCTGTCAGCTAGAGTGCAGACACAACTGGCCCTTTCTGAGACCAGATGTCGCAAGTGGGGTTTGCACCAACTGGAGCACTGTCCGGGATTCATACCCTGAAGCCTATGGAGTAGCAACTTTTTCAGACATACAGTACAGGTCTGCTTCTTCAAAACTGCCTAGATCTTAGGAGCACCGCCACATATGTTGTGGCTTTAGCCCTGGAGGTGACCCCCATCTCTGTCTCTGTGATTTTGGTTTTTCATTTCATCTTTCTCCCCAGCCCCCACTCCTGTTTTTTTACCCATCTTCAACATTTATTTGTTTACTTAAGAGTTTAACCAGGAAGTCATGCTGAGCGGGGGTCCGCTCGATTCTAGATGCATCCTGGGGAGAGGGTACAGGGATAACACATACAGTAACATAAACAACAAGTGAATTAAATTGCAGGCAGGTAGGCATAGTACAATGATGAAGGTGAAAGCAACAAAAATATTACATACAGAATGACATATTTACAGTGATTAGCAGGAGTACTGTATTACGTTCGTTCACCACCACTAGTGGTAGGCGGACACTAGTTCTTTTCAGAGCTACGAGCATGAGCAGCTGATGGTGAAATGGGCACTGAGGAGGAGGTTAAGATGCTGAGAGTTAGTGGTATGCCTACGTCGAACATCCTTCTCTTTATCCTACTCGAACAACCATTAACACTTACTGAATCTAGCAGACTGTCACGACTGAATGTCCTTATAATGGGACGGAATCTCAGCTATCCAATCATGGATAAAGAGTTCAATGGGCTTTTTGCCCAAGATTATACATACTGGGTGGGATATTCAGAAGGGCTGCACATGGCGCAACACAGTTGCGCCATGCGCAACCCACAGATGCGCTCCAGTATGATATTCAAAAGGGGAATGTGCGTGGCACAAATCCCGACGCTGGCGCAAGATTAGTAATGTTGCGGCGCAAGTAGGGGGCGTGCCATGACATCCCTCACATCCCGATATTCAGCCGATGTGCAAGCCCATGCAGGCGCAACTCCTCTACATGTGCTGCATACAGCTGATCCAAAAAATAAAGGAGCAACAGCTGGCCACCCACAGGTGAGCTGCCATATTGCAGGGCACAACACGGCAGCAGCCAGCTGTGGGTGGCCACCCGAGCTCCGGCGGCACCCTCCATTGGGTAGCACCCCCCCCATGCCCGATCGTGGGCATATGTATACATACAGAAAGTCCTATCTCCCTGGTGGTCCAGTAGACCGGTCGCAGCCCGATCGCGGGCATATGTATATAAACAGAAGGTCCTATATCCCTGGTGCTCCAGAGGACCGCTCGAAGGCGTATGTATATAAATAGAAGGTCCTATATCCCCGGTGGTCCAGTGGACCGCTCGCAGCCCGATCGTGGGCAGAAGTCTAATGAAAGATTAATCCCCATCCCTGGTGGTCCAGCGGTACCCTTCCCACCCCACCCTCCCACTGAGTCCCGCTACTCTCGCCCTCCCGGTCAGTGGCGGGCGGCAGCTTCCACTGAAGTCGCCATTTATCGATATAGAGTACAGTAGTGTGTTATTGTCCACAGCAATATTGGCAGAGACTATATTGCTCACAGTCCAGATATGTGAATGAATCATATCTGACTGTAGTACAGTATGAACTGTAAGCCCATTGGCCCACGCCAGACCAATGGGCGTACAGCTGTACTGTATGCAGTCAGTCGGCGGGCGGCCGGGCGGCTTGCGGGTGAGGAGCTGCCGCCCGCCGCTGACCAGGGGGGGAGCAGGGCTCAGTGGGAGGGTGGGTACCGCTGGACCACCAGGGATGGAAATTAATCTTTCATTAGACTTCTGCCCGCGATTGGGCTGCGAGCGGTCCACTGGACCACCGGGGACATAGGACCTTCTAATTTTATACACATGCCCGCGATCGGGCTGCCAGTGGTCCACTGGACCACCAGGGATATTGGACGTTTCTTTTCATACATATGCCCGCGATCGGGCAGTGGGGCACTTTGCCGCTTGTGCAGGGGGCATCGGTCCCTGACGGCTGCAGCCTGGCAGGGCGCCAGGCACAAGTCGCCGGGGATGGGCACACCTGCATGCAAATGGAGCCATAATGACATGAAAATGGCCCCATTTGCATGTGCACCTTTGAATATCGCGTTGATGCACCTAGCACAACGGCACTTGCACTTAGCGCATCCCCTGCCCTCTCTGGCCACTTGGCGCTGCTGCAGTGCCACTCGCCACTACGCACAAGTAGGTGGCACAGTAGATATTCAATGGTGCTGAGCCATGGCGCAGCACCGCTGAATATCACCCTGTCAGCGCCCTTGCACATCCCAGTTGCACTGCGCCCATGCTTGCGCCACTGCCTGGCGCAGTCTGAATATCCCACCCACAGTATATGACCTATCCCCTCTCATTGCTTTTCCATCGTTTTAAAGGTTCTAAAGTATTTTGCAGTCATAACATATAACATTAACTATAACTGGTGGTAAACTTAACGTATGTACAGGAACAAACTTTATTTACTGTTGTTGATGTAACGCACTGTACCTTTTTGGCTCTTGAAATTTTGTCATTATGTGCTATAAGGTTGCATATCCTTTCAATAAAATGTTCAAGTTTAAAAAAAAAAAAAAAAAAAGATCCCAGTCCAGTGTTACAAGACATATGGAAAAGCTAGCAACTTACTGATGTAACAGCCCCAGGAAAAACGTTTTTGAGGTATGGTCCTTAAACTCAGAGGTGGCTATAGGCTCAAAAGGGCTAACAATAACTGAATAAGAACCAGGTTCAAGTTCCAAGCTGGCAAAGACTTCTTTAACTGAGGGTACCTATGCAAGAGGCCTTTAAAGAACCTCTAAAACACTGGGGGCAGGATATTCAGAAGGGTTGCGATGGCGCAACACAGTTGCGCCATGCGCAACCCACTGATGCGCGCCGCACGAATTCAAAAGGGAATGTGCCTGGTACAACTCGATGCCATGAGCGCATCAGTACGCACGCTGGCGCAAGTAGGGGGTGTGCCCATGCATACTCCGCGCACCCCAATATTCAGCCCGGGATGTGCTGAGCCCATGCATGCGCAACCCTTACTTGCGCTGCACACAGGTGAGCCAAAAAAAAAAAGGAGCAACAGCTGGCCACCCACAGGTGAGCTGCTGTATTGCAAGGCGCATCACGGCAGCTGCCAGCTGTGGGTGGCCACCGAGCTCCGGCAGCACCTGCGTGGTAGCGACCTCCCATGCCCAATCGCGGGCATATGTAGTGATATTAACCCTCCCACATCCCTGGTGGTCCAGTGAACCGCTCGCAGCCCGATCGCGGGCATATGTCACAGAGAATAGTCCTATATCCCTGGTGGTCCAGTGGACCGATTGCAGCCCGAGCCCGGGCATATGTCATAGAGAATAGTCCTATACCCCTGGTGGTCCAGTGGACCGCTTGCAGCCCGATCGTGGGCGTCAGTAATATATTATGACAAACAAATCCAACCCTGGTGGTCCAGCGGTACCCCCTCCCCATCCGCCCACTGAGCCCCACCGCCCTGTCTCCCCCCCCGGTCAATGGCGGGCGGCAGCTCCCCACCCGCCGACTGACTCCGTACACCCATTGGTCTACAGCATGAGCCAATGGGTGTGCAGCTCGGTCACCGCAATACACAGTCAGAAATGTGAATGGATCCATTCACATATCTGGACTCTGTAGTACTGGCACAGGCTGCACGCCCATTGGCTCACGCCAGGACCAATGGGCACAGCCCTACCATACTGAGTCAGTCGGCAGGCAGCGGGCAGCAAGAGGGTGGGAGCTGCCACCCACCGCTGACCGGGGAACGGGCGTGGGGCCCAGTGGTGGGTGGGAGGGGTACCGCTGGACCACCAGGTTGGATTGGTTTGTCATAATATATTACTGACGCCCGCGATTGGCTGCGAGCGGTCCACTGGACCACCAGGGATATAGGACTATTCTCTATGAAATATGCTCACGATCGGGCTGCGAGCGGTCCACTGGACCACCAGGGACATAGGACTATTCTCTGTGACATATGCCCGCGATCGGGCTGCGAGTGGTCCACTGGACCACCAGGAATGTGGGAGGGTAATTTTACTGTACTTCTGCCCGCGATCGGGCTGCGAGCGGTCCACTTGTCCACCAGGGATATGGGACTATTCTTTATAACATATGCCCGCGATCAGACAGTGAGGCACTTTGCCACTTGTGCAGGGGGCATCGGTCCCCGATGGCTGCAGCCTGGCAGGGTGCCAGGCGCAAGTCACCAGGGATCGGCGCACCTGCATGCAAATGGGGCCATAATGACATGCAAATGGCCCCATTTGCATGTGCACTTTTGAATATCGCGGTAGTTGCGCCTATCGCAATGGCATTGCGGTAGCGCATCCCCCTGCTCCACTTGCCACTTGCGCTTGGCGCAGTGCCATTCGCATGCGCAACATGGTGGTTATTGAGCCGATATTCAACGATGCTGTGCCATGGCGCAGCTGTGTTGAATACTCACCCTGTCAACGCCCCTGTGCATCCAAGTTGTGCTGTGCCCAGGCTTGTACCACAGCCTGGCGCAGTCTGAATATCCCGCCCTGGGTATGCAAACAGTAATTCTGCTGAAGTCTTGGATCAAAAAGCAGTAATTTCTGACAGATGTACATTTAAAAATCTTGATTTTAAGACTGAGGACTTTAAATGTAACAGATAATCTATAATCAATTAAATCTATGCATTCTCAATTTAGTGGGAGTTTTTCCCACATTGGATTGTAATTCTTTTCCTTTTTTTTTTAAATCGTTTATTTAAGATTTTCTTTTATGCAGTACATGACAAAATAAGACAGGAACTATATTTGACCCAAGTCAAGTAAACTCTAGGTCCAAGACATCTCTAGTAGTACTAGCATTTCGTGATGGGTTGTACACTCCACAACCCTAGGAGCAGGCATGAGTTGGGGGTGGGGGATACAAACTCTTACCTCCCATCAGACAGAAGGCTGAACCTATGTAAGCACAGATTGTTAAGCCCTGGGTATGGGAACTCCCGAGATGGGGGTGCTGCACGAAAAGGACCCCCCATCTCACCCATACCATCACTGAAAAACCAGAGGCCTGGACTGTACTAACTGTTACATTTCCTCTTGGAACATGTAACCTAAGAACTACGTTCAGTTGGTGAAAGTAAGTTTTCTAAGAGCTGATCTCTTCAAACAGACCGTGGGGAGAGTCCAGAGGAGACAGCAGAAATGGGAGGGACTCAGAGATTTCCAAAAAGGGATTACATTCCCTAGAAGTCGACACTGAGGGATGGCTTAAGGCCTTCGTTATGTTGGAGTGGCCCTATCTTTTTAATACACTTAAGGCTTTTGGGTTCCCCCAGTTTTTGTCACCATTATTCAGACACGGTATTTTAAACCTCTAGCTCAAATTAAAATAAATGGCAATTTGTTGGAAGCCATAGAACTCTATAGGGGTGTTCACCAAGGCTGCCCCCCAGCTCCTTCCCTTTTTGTTCTGGGATTAGAACCTTTGTTAAATGAGATTAGATCAAACAGATTGATTAAAGGTATTATGGTAGGCACAGAAGAATTAAAACTCAATGCTTTTGCAGACGATGTTTTGTTAACACTACAAGATCCTATAAACAGTACTCAAGAACTGAGTGTGGTTATTAAAAGATTTTCCAGGGTGGCAGGATACAAATTCAATGAGTCAAAAATAGAGATGATTACTTTTTCATATACAAAACCAGGACCAAATACAACAACATATAAATGCAGTAATAAAGGAACATGGTATGAAATATTTAAGAATTTATATTCATAATGAAATAAACTCATTGTACAAACTTAATTTGCCTTTTTTTTGTAAAATTGTGTTTATTGAAGTTTTGCACATACACATACATAAGCATACATATCTCCTAATTAAAACCATATCTAAAATTAAAAAAAGACATACTCAAGAATAAACAATCAACCATACAGATAAAAACTAAGCTATTTACATTGGTCCAATTTCATTAAGGGGGGAAAAAAACAGGGTATATCCCTGGTAAACCAGGAAAATTCATTAACACCAATTATCGTAGGGTAATTAATTTGATTTATACATTGCCCCTGTTCACCTGAAGAAGTTTTACTAATCTCTTACCCGGCTGTAAACACCACCAGCATTTCATCCACCCTTAGTGTATTCAGGAAAGGGTTCCAAATATTCATAAAGCTCTCTGATCTGTCTTTCACCTGAAAAGAGTGTCTTTCCAAAATCAAAGCTTTTAACACTAGAGTGCGCCATTGTGTTATAGTGGGAGAATCCCGATACCCAGGTGTTCAGTATGGCTTGTCTAGCTTGTAAGAGTAGGATCCTTACCCATTGTTTTTGCAACACCCATTCTCCTCCTTCCCCTTCTGCAATATCAAACAGTAATTCAAGTGGTGAGTTGGTTTCAGCACTTCCCATCATCCTGGCTATCTCCTTCCCCACCTTCTCCCAAACCCCCCCCCGATTTGGGCACAACCAGAAACAGTGAAAATATGTCCCTCTGTCCTTACCACATCTGCCACAGGTCTCCGGGACCTCTGGCCTAAATCGATGAGTAACCACAGGGGGACAGTACAGCCTATGTATAAATGTATATGCTGCTTCCTTGTACTTATTGCAGGTTAGGAGACCCATGTGTGACTCCTGGACTAAAGCCCAATTTTGGCCATTTATTTGAATTCCTAAGTCTCTTTCCCAGAGTTTCCTAGTTCCAAGGGTCATGCCTTTCATATTAGTGCGTAGAAGGTGCGTGGCTGTTTTGGTAATGCCTTTGGCGTCTCTTCTGGCTTTACAAATTAGTAACTCAACTTGTTCCAATGGTGACTCTTTCTCCCCTCTCCTGTTAATTGCTTTTACATAGTCCCTTACTTGAAAAAATCGAAACAAGTGAGTATTCAGGAGACCCAGGTTGTCCTTTGAGTCCTGGAAGGAACATCATATACTCCCTCTAGGAAGGTCCCTTATGCTGAGGATGCCTCTCCTCTCCTCTCCCACATCTCAAATGCAGGGTCCCCCAAACTAGGTATAAGAAAGGGGTTCCTGGCCACCGGTACGAGGAGGGTTTCTTCATCCCTTGCCCGGAGGATACTTTTAATCTGTTGCCAACTGCTGAGCACCTGTACCACCAAGGGATTGGCGTTAGCCAGACCTCCATATGCCCTCTTGCCGCCTCTAGCCAGATAGTCTGTCAGTCTGCCCTTCGCTCCACTTGCCTCTAAGTCAAGCCAACTGGCTTCCGGGGGTTAGGCTAACCAATCCTTAATAAAGCGTGTCTGTGCACCAGGAAATAATCCCTCAGGTCCAGAAAGTTCAGTCCCCCTGCCATCGTATTTGTTTTAAGTCATTTTAAGCTAGTCCTTGCTCTCTTCCCCGCCAGATAAACCCTGAGAAAGCCTTCTCAACCTTTATAATGTCCCTTTTTGCCAGCCCCATTGGAAGCACTTGCAGTAGGTACAGGAGCCTAGGCAGCACATTCATTTTGATTAATACGTCCCATCCAGGATACAGGCAGTTCTTGCCATCTCCTCAGCTCCTCTGTAATCTTCTTGATGCTAGGGGTATAGTTCAAATGATATAATTCCATGACAGTTCTCCCAATGTATATCCCTAAGTATTTAAATGAAACATGCACTTCCCTAAACCCCTATCCACCCCGTCCTATAGAACTTCCTTGGCCTAGATATAAAATCTCTGATTTATCTATGTTTATTTTATATTCCGAGAATCCTGACATAAGGGACATTAGTGGGGATATCGAGCGCTCTGGTTCTCTCAAATATAGTATCATATTGTCCGCGTATAGAGACAGTTTGTGATGCTTTCCACTTTCCCCCTTCACCCCCTGAATTTCAGGGCAATCCCTTATAGCTACAGCCAAGGGTTCAATTGCCAAGGCAAAAAGGAGTGGGAAGAGAGGGCACCCCTGTCGTGTTCTATGGTGCAGTGGGAAGCCCTCAGAGAGGAAGCCGTTCACCAGCACTGAAGCTCGGGGGAAAGAATATAACGTCCTTACCATTCCCACAAACGTCCCTCCCAGGCCAAACTTGGCAAGGACCTCAAAGAGATATTCCCATTCTATTCGGTCAAATGTCTTCTCAGCATCAAGTGACTATACTGCTGTTAAACCGGGGCACTGAGAAGAGCATCAAACCACATTAAGGGCTTTCCTGACATTATGGTAAGAGTGCCTCCCCTGTATAAACCCAGTCTGATCCGGCTGTATTAGTGATGGGAGGATTCCATACAATCTGGACGCCAAGATTTTGGCATAAATCTTAGCATCTGAGTTAAGGAGGGATATCGGCCGGTATGAGGCACATTCCTTAGAGTCCCTCCCTGGCTTTGGTATCACACACACACAACTGCCTCTCCCATAGACATCGGAAGTATGTTACCTTCCTTAGCCTCTTTGAAGACCTCCCAGAGAGTGTTCACTACCTTATCCCCTGTGGCTCTATAAAACTCCACGGGTAGTCCATCGGGGCCACTCGCCTTGCCAGTCTGCAGCTGCTGAATGGCAAATCTAATTTCCCCCTTGGAAATCTCCTTGGCCAGCATTTCCCTTTGCTGGGGGGAAAGCTTAGGGATATCAATCATATCTAGGAATTCCTTGCTTTCTCTAAGGAGCCACCGCACTCTGATTTGTAAAGCGCCTAGCAGAATTGTCTAAACCTGTTTTTTTATAGCCCCCTGGTCTTTAACTGATCCTCCCCCACTGTCCCTCACCTCCAGGATTCTAGTTGTCCCTTGCCTCCCTTTAATTAAGTTTGCCAATAATCGTCCCGGCTTGTTGCCCCAATCATAAAACTTGTGTCTAAGATAAAAGTAGTGTTTTTGGGCCTCTTCAGAGAGGGTATTGTTAAGAGCCTCCCTAGCTGCCGCCAATAATTGTAGAACCTCCTCTCCCTCTCCCCTTGCAGCCCTCCATTCCAATTCCTGAATTTTCAATCGGAGTTCCTCTTGTCGCCTCCTTTTGTCCTTCTTGTGTTTAGCCACAAAGCTTATGATGGCCCCCATAAGGTATACTTTCCTGTGTCCCACAATATCTGTTTAGAGGGCACGGAGTTCATATTTAGATCAATATATCATTCAAATTGGTCCTTAAGGTATGATCTGAATTCCTCTAACCCAATAAATAAGTGGGAAAGCACCAAGAGGACCCCCCTGTCTCTCCATATACATTTCCAGCATTGCCAAAACCATAGCATGGTCCGAGATATGAATAGGCCCATGCTTAACGTTAATTAGCTTGTGGTACCATCCCTCCTCTATGTAAATATGATCAATCCTGGACCATGTTTTATGTGGATTAGAAAAAAAAGTGTATTCTTTAAGTGTAGGGTTGGCCAACCTCCAGGCATCCAGCATGTTTAAGTCTATCAGCCCCTCTCTCCATTTCCTCATGCAGTTCCCGCCCTTCCCCTTGCCCTTGGAGTGATCCAGAAGCGGGTCCAGAGTGCAATTGAAATCACCCCCTAGGATGAGCCCCTGAAATTGTTCTCTTACTATAATATCCAATATATTTTGGTAGAAGGTTGGATCAAAAACCGCTGGCGCGTACACACTGCAGAAGTTATCAGTGCATCATATAGTGTGCCTTCCACAAAGATGAATCTACTTTCCTTTGTGTCTTGTACTATCCTAGACAGTCTGAAGGGCAAGTGTTTGTGCATCAGTATGGCTACTCCCCTCCTATGCAAGGAGTATGAGGCAGCGTAGCAGCACCCACCCAGGTCGGACCAGCTTCTGGTGTTCGGGGGTTAAGTGTGTTTCCGAAGCAGGGCCACCTGAGTTTGGGCCTTATGCAGTGCAGTCAGTCCTCTTAACAGGAGAAGAAAATCCCCTGACGTTCCATGAGACAATATTTAATTTTTCTTTATTACCCATTGTGATTTATATGCATGTCCCAGGCTGTCACTTCCCCTCTGCCCAGTGCCTTGATACCAAACATTAAGAGCCCCACAAAAATGAATTTTCCCTTCTGCAAGAAGATGGACCATATAGCAAGAATTGAACATCCATTTAGCTTGTGTAACTTTTGACCAACTGTGTGCATCCCACTATTTATAACAGCATCTATGAAATACAAAAACAACATCAGTAATATCTGAACAACTGTGTTCAGTAATCTATTTACATCACCCCCGTATCCCTTGTAGTAACATACAGTGCTCCCATTGGGACAACAGTACGTACTATCCCCCCAAAAAAAGAAAAAAGCTTTTGTCCTGGCATTTGTTGTGTGTGTCTAAGCTCCTACCCCTTCCCCGGTTCGACCACTAAGTTGTATTTTAAAACCTAACAGCCCTTCGCCCATAATTATCAATCATGAGCTAGAAAGGCCACTTGTCCTTCTTTAAACTATAAGCTCACTCTCTCCCATCGGGTCAGCTTTAGGGTAAAGAGAAAAAGCAGGTCATTCCCCAAGGAACTCTGCAGCATTTCCACATTTCTCTCAGTACCTCCCTCCCCGCCCAAGTCCAACCTTCACAGTCCTTCTAAAGCTGCCCGAGGGAGACACCCGCAAATTTCTACTATGCAGCCAAGGAGGGAAGCTCCAACTAAAAATTATCGCGGCATTACGTGGCTGGCCCTGCGAATCCAACACCACGCAGCCCCAACATGTGCACACAAGCAGAATACCAGTCATAGGCTTCCATTGTTTATTTTATAGGCAATCATTCAAACTCCCCTCCCCGCAGCAGGCAGCAGCGTTAAGGAAGGAAGAGCACCATTCCAACTGAAGCATGGCCCGTGGGAACCAAACTGCATCCTCGGTCTTCCTTTCTCCTCTTGCCCCCACATGAACCGCTCAGGGCAGTAGATATCGGACAGCCAAACGCTCTGCTAATCTCCCCAACCCCTCTCTACATCACAGTGCTGAGGTACCCTGACCAGCTGTCACCCTGCCCCATCGAAGAGCTGCACAGTAATTAAGATAACGATAAAAAAATAAGTAAGCAAAAGGAAAAACAAGAAAGAAAGCAAGAAAGAAAGAGGGGGTCTCACCTTGTAGGCGTAGGGCAGGCCGCACCAATCAAGTATCACACACAGGCCCACCACACTCACAGGCTCTGCCTCCCCATCCATGCCGCTGTGGATCACTGTATCTTGGCACAGGAAATGTGCAATGCAGATCGCTCAGCAGTTTGTCCCTCCGCACAGCTCGATTTGTCGTAGATATTCCAATGAGGCTAGATTCATTTTGCACTGTTCAGTTTTCAGAACCTCTGCACCCCCCCTCCCCCACACCGGCAATGTCATCTGGATAGTAGTCCAGCACGGTTGTAACCTCTCAAACCATGCAGAAGGACAGCAGGGGTGAATGTCTGAGATCGGGTAGACCAAGAGACACGAGTTGTTCAAGCCATGTTCGAGTCAGGGTGGCACAGATTATTTTATTTCCCTCCCTCTCCCCTTCAGATCCCGCCATATTGCTCCACAATATGCATCAGTGGAAAAAAGAATAGCATGGGTTCCACTCCCCAGGGGGAGTAACAGCCTCGATCATCTGTGTGACTCATCCAATTTTTTTCTTTAGCTCTGCCATAAAGTTTGCAGCCTTATCTGCTTCCCAGAAGCTGTAGGAGGCACCTTCATGCTGAATCTTGAGCATACCATAGAACAACATATACCACTCCACCTTAAGCCTTTGACAGTCAGCTATTACTTCGTTGAAAGCCCGCCTTTTCTTTCCAATCCAAGGGGAATGGTCTTGTGAGATAAGAGCTTTTCTCCATCATACTGGAGAGTTGGAGCCTTCGGTATGCATTCCACACTTCTTGTCTGTCTTGGTAATTATGGAATCTAAAATCACTTGGTGAGGGGCTGGCCTCCGTGGCTTAGGGCTGAACCGCCTGTGCGCTCTTTCAAGTTTATATCGCCCCTTTGGCATTAGGCTGAGAAGGCCCGGCAGTGTCCTCGCACAGAAATCCAAAATATTAGTGCCCTCCTTGCCCTCAGGGAGGCCCCTCAGCCAGAGACTGGCCCTCCATTGGTAGTTTTCTTGATAATCAAGGGCCTCCCCGAGTTCAGCGACTTCTTTCTCAAGGGCATTTATTCTCCCTGGCAGGGACTCCAGTGCATCCTCAGCATTTGAGATGCAAGTTTCTGCTTCCTCGATCCTCTCTTGTTGCTGGAAAATCTGCACATCCAGGGCCAATAACCGTCAATCGATCTTTTCCTCGAGGCTCTCTACCTTGGGGGAAAGGACTCCTAGCAGCTGGTCTTTTAATTCGCGACCGATCGTAGACATTTTGGCTGCCAAAATCAATATAGGCCCGACCGCCACAACCTGATGAGCTGGGGGTTGTTTCTTCACTTGCTTGGACCCCATGCTCTACGACTTCCCACCGGCCGACAGCACGTAATCGTCCATTCTGCTATGCGGTGCACTTTTGTAGGGATTAAAGTCGTGAGCAGTACCAAATTATTAGGTTTAAAGTAAATTATTTGAACCGGGGATCAGAGCTCGACATGAACACGTCCTTACGCCATGCGATGGTCCACAAACTTAATTTTCAAGAGCTTCTAGTTTCCTTGAAAATTAGACTACAGTGTTGGGAAAAAATACCAATGTCCCTTTGGGGGAAAATCCAAATAATAAAAATGACGGTAATACCGTATTTATCTTATAGGTTACAAACGTTAGTGATACCAATTCCAGAAACCTGGTTCAAACAAATCAATAAACAACTGAAAAGTTTTATCTGGAATAAGAAACAGCCCAGGATCTCTTGGGACACGCTTTGTTTGCCTACAGATCGGGGGGGGGGCTGGTTTGTCCGGATGTGGGAAAATGCCATTTAGCATATATGCTTAAAATGGTTTTGCTCTGGGCTTATGAAAAGGACGTGGACAAGACAACTTTATCCTTCGTGAATAACATAGTTTTGGCCTCCTACTCAA
Organism: Neoceratodus forsteri; assembly: GCA_016271365.2. Taxonomy (NCBI): domain Eukaryota; kingdom Metazoa; phylum Chordata; order Ceratodontiformes; family Ceratodontidae; genus Neoceratodus; species Neoceratodus forsteri. The sequence goes on along the minus strand of CM057452.1, from coordinate 1,504,069,955 downwards.
AACAAATAGATATTGCGCAAATAGCTTTTTTGTGCCAGGAATCTGAAAAAATCCGAAAGTGTAATAATAAGACAATTAGCGGAATGTGTAATTAAATATACAAACAAAACTAAGTGGGCAATTCACCTGTCCACCGAAAATAATATATGGAATAATCTCAATTATAGATTAAATGGGAAAAATATCCATAATAAGTTATGGGAAGGGAAATAGATAAATAAATAGACAACTCTCTTTCCAAAAGGAAAACAAGTTACCTTGGGGAATTTATCAGAGTAAAATATCAGCTGGGATTTAATCAATGTATGTTCTTTAACCAATTTATCAGTGTATACGGAAAGGGATTACACAAGATGGGAAATGGCACCAAATAACAGGGAAATGGACTCATGTTTATTAAAAATACTAGGCAACAAGAGTATCAAATTATTTTCTTGGCTAGTGAATAATCTCCAAAAACCACATAGTCTAGTTTATAAATCCACCTTTCAAAGGTGGGAAATAGATTTGCACCTTGATTGTACGGTGACCCAACGGGGGTTGGCCTGTGGTGCAGTTATGCATTACGGGCTTACCAGGGATCGTATTATTCAGTACAAGACTCGAAACAGAGCATAGTATGCACCACATAGACTATATAAGATGAAACTGCTGGGTAATGATTCCTGTTGGCATTGCAATGTGAGCAATGCTGATGTGTTACACGTATGTTGGAAATGCAAACTTAGGTTTGGTGGTATAAAGCTTTTGAAATATTAGAGCAAATAGGGCTCAAATTTCCGCACTGGAATGATCCCAAATTTGTGATTTTAGAAATGTTCAATAATAAAGGGCTAAAGGAGATAGAGAGGAATTTCCTCCAAGCAAATATTATGGCAATCAAAAGACTGATATTAACCAACTGGAAAAGCGATGACTGCAATCTTCCTTTCCCTAAATATGAGTGGAGGCAGCTCTTCTTGGCAGCACTTTATAATGTTGGTTACTTTGAACATTTTCAGCCAGTGTGAAAATTATTTAATAAAGAAATCAATGATTGGTTGCCAGAAGATTTTAAGTCCTGAACAAAGTTAGCTTTGTTATCAAACAAAACTAAGCACTTTATAATATGCAGTGCAGATTTATGTTGTTTTTCCTTCTATGTATATGGTATTTATTCAACTACCTCTATGTAAGAACCTATACAAAAGTGCAATAAGCTGTATTTATGTGACCCCCTTTTACACCTGTATGAATAGGTATTGGAAAACTTGATAAAGTTCAATAAAACTATTATTTATAAAAAAGACACTGAGGGATGGCTAACAACAAAGTTCCAGGACAGCGGGTTCCCTTCCTAGTTTTCAGAGATAGTTAGTGCTGGGAGCTGGTGGGCGAAAAGTCATCAACAGGAAAACAAGTGTGAAGGCCAGCCACTCCTTGGAAATGTTCAGCAAAAAATCCAATTTATTTATAGATTTATATACAGCAGGATCCTCGATACCTAACGTTTCACCTGGTTAGGCTTCTTCAGGGGTGAGGATCTTCGACTGCTTTAATGCATTCGTGGTTAAATGTTTTTAATAACAATAGGCAGGCCAAGGCTTCTAGACATGTCAGTATTTCAAAGCTATTTCTTCAGCTTGTTAGTGTTTCCAAAAACTTGCTACTATTTGAATGGTGCACTTTTTTTTTCAAACTAGCAGTAGCAAGTTTCTGGAAACACAAACAAGCTGAACAAATAACTTTGAAAAACTGACATGACTAGAAGCCTCGGCCTGCCTACTGTTACTAAAAACATTTAACCACAAATGCATTAAAGCAGTCAAAGATCCTCACCCCTGAAGAAGCCTAACCAGGTGAAACGTTGAGTATCGAGGATCCTGCTGTATACAAATCAATAAACAAACTGGATTTTTCGCTGAACATTTACAAGGAGTGGCTGGCCTTCATATTTGTTTTCCTGCTACTCGGGGATGGCTCCCAGGGGTGCTATCAAGGTACAATATCCTGGTTGGTGTCCGTGATATAATGGACCCAACAGACCTGAGTGCCTTTTTTTTTTTTAACTTATATTTGATTAATTTTTGTAATACAGAGCATTACATATTATTAACAGGAAGGCATTTCAAGGTTTTCAGCAAATAAAACAATATTTTTACAGTAACCTCTAACAGTATGCCCCTGAACATTGTTACCCCAACTGGAGGGATACCTAAAAGTGAAGACAATACCTCAATTAAGTCCAAAACTGTGCAAATAACACATAGTAATTTCTGATTTCTAGAATTATAGGTGTCCAAAACAGACATATGTTGCCATGAGCAGGGATGATAAAAAGGAGAACAGGCAAAATACCATTGCATTGTACACCCTACCAAAGGGTTAAACATCCCTTTCTAAAATTGATAAAACAATATTATTATCCAGCAAATCCTCCCTGCATTATCCATGTCCCAGTTTAATACAATTCAAGATTTTGTAACTTTTTATTTGTGTTTGTTAGTTAAAATACACTTATACCCAATACCATCTTATTAAAATAATTCCTCCCCACATTCTATACAAAGAGGGCAATGGGAGAGAAGTTAGCATGTCAGATTCAACATTTAAATTGTAGCTTCTCCTTCTTAGTCCATCACCTTATAATGAATCCCCCAAACATAACATCTCTACATCTCTCTAATCAGAAGACGTTGTAGTAAAGAAGCCCAGATTCCAAATACCATCTATTTAACCCTCAGAATAACATTTTAATTCCCCCCGTCTTATGAAACATATAAACTATCGCAAAGTTCCCAAAGTTCACAAGTCTCACTCTTCCTCAGATTCAGATAGTTCCTCTCGCACATTGAATTGTTTTTCATTTTTTTCTAACAATTTTGCGGCCTCCACAGGATCCGAAAATTGGAAAGATTTACCTCCATACACAATCCGTATGCTGGCCAGCATCAAGAGCACATGATGAACCCCCCAATGCTCGCAACCTCCCCCGAAGGCCATCAAAACTTTTTCTGCGCATCCGTGTCACATAGCTCAAGTCAGGAAACAGATGGACTCTGTATTCATTCCAGGGTAAAGGACTTAAAAGTTCAGCTTGTTGCAGAAGCTTATCTCTCTGCCGTGGTCCGGAATTCCAGCATGAAGGTTCTTGGCCGCGAGATGTCTGTTGCAGCTTTGTGTCGGCTGCCACGTGGGTTAATGCGGTAGGCTTTAATAACTTCAAATGGGAAATCTGCATTTAAAAGTTCCTTTAGCCAAGTCTATAAGTAGGATAGTGGATTCTCCCCCTCCAATTCTTCTGGTAATCCCAGGAAGTGGATATGAGTAGAGCGAGCCGCATTTTCGAAATTTTCCAAGCGTTTTCGGAGAAGCCCATTTTCTTTGGTAAGCCCTGCTGCTACTGTGAGGGTTTTATCAGCTTTCTGGGTCGCCCCTTTGGTGTCCTCAGTGACTATTTTCACCTTAGAGTGGAGTTGCTTGAGCTCCGACCCGAATTCCTCGATTTTGCGATCTAACCCTTGGATCACACGTAGAAGCGTTGCATTCGAAAGTTGGGGCCCATCCTGATCAGGTGCCTCGGGATGAGTGTCCTTGCTCCCGCCCGCTCTGGTGTTCTTCTGGCAAGCTCCTTTCGCAGCGGCCCCCGCTTGCTTTGTTCAACCCATACTCACTGAAAAGAAGGTCACACAGCAGAAACCTTTTGTTCTCTAGATAGCTTAGAATGGGATCTCTCGCCCAGTATCCACCAATTTGAGTAATTAATTCCAAAAAGTTAGTTTTGACCACAAATAAATCTCTTAGACATGAAGCTGTGCTGGAAAGTTGCTCACAGTCCTCTGCTAGCCACGCCCCCTCGACCTGAGTGTCCTGAAACAATTGGGAGTATTGATTTTTTACTCAGGATTATTATTCTTTCCATCATACAAAGGGAAGAGACCAAGTCTAGCCAATCTTTTACAGTGGGGACATTTTTGGACATCCAGTTCCTAGTTATAGTCTTTTTAAAGGCTGCAAATAGTACCAGAAAGAGTTTTAATTATTTTATAATGTATAGTAGAGCATTGCTCTATATAGAAATCCATCCTTTTCAAAATGCTGTTGAACCACATTTCAAAGGTCATGGAATGTGATTGTACCCTTCTGTGCTAGAACAGCATTCTAGAACCTCTAGAGACTGCACAAGTCAGTTTAATTGTGAAAGAGGAAAAAAACACAATGCACACACTTCACATAATACTATACAGTATAAAAAAATACAGGATGTGCAACTTTATGAATAACCAGTGTGTTTTGCCACCTCAGGGTTCTAATTCTCACGAACCTCTTGAGTTTCGCTCTCGAGGTCAGAGGGAATCGTAACCCCTCTGTGGCAGAACACACTGATTCAGCATAGCTGTCCATCCAGTATTTTCTACTTTTTTTGTCACTGATGTGCGGTGGGGGTTCCCAGTAAGGTGTGTAAGACAGTTTCTCCAATTGGTTCTGATATCAGTACAGGACCAAATGATGTGAGTGTGGGTCACCCTCTCCTCCCCATATTCCCTCCAGCAGGTACCTAACACTTGAGAATTTAATTTAGTTTTGATTGCTTGCATTCGGAATAACCACACCAGATGCTTCCAAGCATTTTCTCATCATACGGGGGCACTTAATCTTGTGCTGTAGTCTTAGATAATATATTTTTGTCCACTGATTGTCCAGAATCTGGAGGTCCCATTCGGTGTCCCTTTTCTGTTTGATGTAATTGATGTTCCAAGTGTCTAGCTCTCCCAGTCCTTTATATAGCCTGAAAATCAAATGATCTCCCAGTGGTCCCCATGTAGCCATAATAAATAAGCAGATCAATCCCACAGGCTGTTGAAGGATCTTGCTCCTGTCTATTAAGAATTTAAAGGTACACCTAAAACTTCAGGTATTTGTAAAGGTCATAACAGCTTAAACCAAAATTACAGATTTATCTTTGTCATGCCCTACATGTGTTTCTTTCTTGGATTTTTTAAAACTGTTAGAGGATGCCTCCTCTGCCTGCCTTTTCTTGGAGTCCTTTTTGTCAGCACATTCCACAGCCAATGATTTACACTCTTTAGTGGGCTTCCTTGTGTGCTCTGTTTTTGACTGTTAGGGGAAGAGTTGACTGTTAGGGGAAGTGGACTCAATTGACATTTTCAAAGAAATATTGTAAACCTAGTTAAAACAACTTTTAATGTTTATTTTTTTTTACTGTGTGAATTTATTTGTTTAAATTTTTCATTAAAACAATTTGGACTCAGTAGATAATTCAGCAGAGGGGAAATACACAGTATATAGTTGAAAATACAGTTCTGGGTTCTTAGAAAGGTTAGGTGTGGACTTCTGTCATCTAAATGTCTTTTGTTCCATAGTGCAGCAGGGCCCCCTTTTCAGTAATGGGTGGCTGTTTTGGGGGGAATCTTCACAAGAAGGTAATCTCCTTTCATATCAAAGGAGCTATTGTGGGTAACAACAGGACTAGATATAACCTGGTAGGCAGACTGGGTTAGAATAAAGGATGGACATTACAATCCACAGTCAGGCTGGGAAATGACAAATCTGGTTTAGACCCATTTTCCAGAGAGGTGGGTCATCAGGGAACAAAGAAATGGCTGAACATGTGATGTCAGAGTGACCAACTTGATGATGTGACATTGTGGGCTGGTCAGCCAAAGGTATTAGATGCCTGTGGTTAGACCCGACAAGTCAGTGTGGATTGAGATTCTGAGTGCACATACAGGCCCCCTCCACACTACACCGCTCTGGCCCGGTAACGGATGCAATCCGTTACGGCCGGGGAGTGGTGCAGTGTGTCCACACCTCGGTGGTGTCCGTTCACAGGACTGGCACTGCGGTCCACAGATCGAGCCGGGCAGCCGTTCTGGCGGTGCCCAATCCACAATGCAGCTGCATTATGCGCCCGGTGCAGGGGGCCGTTACACTCCATCCACAGTACCATGAGTAGCATTGCCGCAGCCAAGGACTGGTTTCTATAATCGTTGTTGAAACCACCTCACATGTGGTTTCAACAATGGTTCGTAAAATATTACAGGTGTAAGCGCAAACCGTTGTTGTAACGGTTTGGGCACTCTGTAACATTACAGAGGTGTAGTGTGGGCAGGGCCTAAGGGTCTGCCTTAAGTTACTGAGTTCCCAGTTTGGGTTTAGAGGGAAGCAAGTATGGTTATTCTGTGTATTTTCTTTGTTTCCAAAAACCTTTCTCTTTTATCTCTGTAGATATATTGTAAAACTATGTTTACCATATTTTAAGTGAGGTGTTCTCAGTGATGACAAAAGGGGTGGGTTGTTTATCCTTTGGTAAGGAGCACTGTACTGTGGGGGAAAGGGCTCAGGTGGGATACAGACCTAGAGATACCCAGAGTGTGGGTCACACTGAGTAGTATTAGCATCATATTCACGCACCCTTGAGGGTGTCTGAAGGGTTGAGAAGACTAGTAAGAGTTGCAGACTGCATTCTGGGAGAGGACGAGTTTGTGACAAACTGGTGGCAGCGGTTGGGATCTGAAACAGATTGTCACAAAAAAGTTATCTATCCAGTAACAGAACAGGATATACAAAAGATGATACTGTACATTCTACAAGTTTTATTTTGTTATAAGTAAGAGTAGATAGATAGAAGACATTATGTTTGGACCAAATGCGAGATGCACAGTGGCAGACCTTGAGGAGTCGTGTACAATAAGAGGACATGACTTTGAGGAAGGAAACCCAAGGGCAGAACTTATAGACATCATCGAGAAAAGTAAACAGGGAAGAGTTACAAAAATGATCACTGCTAGCCAAAGCTGTGAAACTTAGGCTACAAAGCGTGCATGTGAGCCGGAGCCTAGAACTTCTGCAACTGTGCAGATACAGATGATGCAGCTGGAGCTCATACAAGTTAAGGCGAAGGCAGATGCAGAGCTGCAGAGTTAAAAGCTGGAAGCTGAGAAAGGGGAAAGGGCAAATTGTTTAACCAGGAAAGGCACACTAAGCCGAAGCTCGTTTCCAGGTGCAACCTGGGAGTACAAGGAAGTTAAGTGACTTGCTCAGGGTCACACAGTATGCAAGTGGGGGCTGTGGGATTTAAACCCAGGTATCCAAATTGGCAGCTCAGAGTCCTAAACTTCTGCTATACTGCCTGAGTGATACGGCAAGAAATGCAGCACCAACACGAGATCCAGCTGAGACAACACGAGAGAGAGAAGGAGTGAGAGAAACATGAACACGAAAGGGAGATGGAGATTCTGGGCTAGAAGACAGCAGCACAAACCGTAAGTACCAGCATCAGCAGTTCAGCACAACAAAATTAATTCAAAACTGTTTCCCAAGTGTAAGGAGTGAAATTACCTTGATTTGTTTTTAAAATCTTTTTTGATAGTTTGTGGGCAAGCTAAATTGGAAAGGGCTACTTAGGCAACTCACCTTTTGCCACTTCTTAAGGGTAGGCCATTAGAAACCTTCCCAGGAATGGACAATGAGGACTACTGGGACTTCAACAAAGTAAAAATGCCTTATTAAAATGTTTTTAACTGACTCCCGAGGCCTATAAACAGAACACTTTGAGGTTTAAGGAAGGCACCAGGGGACAGCTATTCTGAAATGTGCATACAACTAGGCAATCTGTTAGAGTGATGGTTAGAAGGTGCAAAGGCTAGCGCTGTAGAACAGATAAACGATTTGTTCCTGATGGAGCAGTTCTTAAAGACTGAATCAGAGGAATTGAGAATATGCTTTCTGGAATGGATTCCAAGCTCCACAAAGGAGGCAGCTGAGAGGGCTGATTAGTTCATACCCAGCTGATCATCCTTTCAGAATAAAAAACAATGGGGGAGGGACATAATGTGGTTTTAAGGGAACGGGGGTTGGGGGCAACAAAACAAAAGCCAGCCTGTGCCAGAACAAAAAGGGAAGCCAGATGATTTCAAAAGTAAAGAGTTAGGGGAAAGCAGGTTCTATGTCTGCCAAAAACTGAGAATCTGTCGTATGACTGTCCAAAAAATACGGCAAAAGATGCGAGTGCAGTTGGGCGGTAGCTCTGGAAGCTCCCAGCAGCTAGTGGCCTGTACCCAGAGTGCAGTTCCCACCAATTCCACTGTACACAAGCACCCTGTGCTGGCAAGTGGGATGGTAACCCAGGGACTGAGGGACACTGGGGCTTCCATATCAATGGTAAAACAGGATTTGATTCACAAGGAACATATCCTGCTGGACCAGTTTTCCAAAACTGGAGGAGTGACAGGTCCTCCAGTCTCAGTGTCAATGGCCTGGGTCTTTCTGAGCTGGGAGGGTGGCCAGGGCATAAGGAAGATGAGTGTTGTACCAGATCTGCTCATCAGTGCAATTATGGGTAATGACGTTGATAGTCTGGCCAACACAATATGTGTTAATACCACCAGTAGCGCTAGAGAACCGGCTTCTGAGGACACAGAGTGGGCAGTGAAGCTGGAAACAACCCCTCTCGCAGCAGCAGGGGAAGTTTTAGCTGAAGAACGAGCTGGGAGCAGTGATTCTGAGCCATAGCTATAGACTGAGGAGAGCCTAGCTGTGGGTGACTCTCTCACATGAGAGGGTGTTTTAGGGACGGTCAGGCATGTGGAGGTGGGCAGAGCTCAGCAAAATAACCCATCTCTACAGAAATTAAGGCAGTTAAGTCACCAGGGTGGAAGGTGACTCTCAGGGTTTGGAGAGAAGGGGGCTTTACTGGGAGAATGGGCTCCAATATCATGAGTGGGTTCCAAAGGTAAGGACATTGGCAGGTGTAAGCAGTGCACGCTAATGCGCACAGAAATTCTAGCCTGGGGTAGCATTTAAGTATGTAGTAGACATAATTTCCCCTGCTCATTTCTAGGCTTCACTATGTAATTTGAATCCTGGCTGAAGCCTCTAACGTGAAGTGGTGCCCTGTGTCATTGCCACCACCTTAACCCACTGTTTCCAGTGGTAGATGTGACCGAGCAGGGGGCAAGATTGGGCCAGAGCTGAAAGGTGGCAATGTTCTTTTTTTTTTTTTTTATTTCTTTCTCTCCTGACCGGCCCCCTTCCACCAGCCTCCCCAGCCACGTCACCCCGGAATGTACCGGACTCACCTCAGCTTCACAAGGTGCTGGCTGGCCGGGTGCGGCGCCTGCGAGAGGTTGGCATCATCCCGCCAGTCAGGGTTCCTTTTTCCTGTTTCCTTTCCCGTCCCCGAGCATGGGGAGAAGGCATGCAATGACACCAATGGCCAGGCTGCGCTACCACAGCGCACGCTGGGCATCTGCCCCCGGATCCGCCCCCACGTTGTGGGTGTGCTGTGCCAGTCCCAGCCACCGCCAGGGGTCAGTCAAGCAGCGGACACCATCCCACCCCTCCCCTGGAGAGGAAAGCAGTCCTCCAGATGCTCTATCCTCTCCCTCCTCAGCCGACCCCCGGCAGCCCGCTCGCACCATGAACACGGGTCGCTGGCATGGCAGGGGGTAAGGCATGGATGCCTCAGCCCTCCACACCACTGGGCTGGCTGGCGGCGATGTTCTTAATGGAAAAAAAGAACTGGATGCCAGCCAAGGGGGTGTATCTGTGCACTTTTTGAACCTTCAGCTTACACTGAATAAATACAGGGTATTCAGAGAATGGTTCTGTTTTGGCCTGGAGTCAGCGTTATCCTGGTTCCATTTGCAGAAACACAGCAGCGGATTACTCATTTGAAGATTTCTGGAGCAACACCGGAGTCTGGAAGAGACAAGAGATCCTATTTTGCAGACGCCTGGACAGCACTTTGCATTAGTTGTGGATGCTGGCATTACTCTGAGTGCAACAGGTCGAGCAGAGGAGCAGCTGCAATAGCAGAGAAGCTGCAGTAGGGAAAGGCAATTTGTAGTGCGCCTAGAAATCTGCATACTTGGCAGTTTTGACTCTATGTTAAGATAAGATTTCTCACTGTTTGGCTGAGGTCTCAAGCCTGGGGTTGTCTGTACTTGGAGTGGTGATCCTTGATGGTACAGAGTTCCATGGAACCAGACAGTAAGCCCCAGCATGGGGGGGGGGGGTTATTGGAGTGTAAAAATTTGACTTCAGCCAAAATGGTGTCATAGTCAGCCAGTCTAATTAGCTGAATGTATTTTGTGGTGAGCTATGCTTGCAGAGGTGCATTTGGCACTCCGGTAATGCACTTGTTTAAAATATGGTGGGGGGGGCTGCAAAACTCTCACCCAAACACTGTAGGTAGTCCTTACGTTGCCCTTCTTGACACACCTTTGGTGTGCCTAAAGGTGAGCTCAGCTGATGCCAAAGTTGCATCTGGTAGACCAGCTGAAACAAAAAATTGCACTTTTGGCACTAATAACAGGAGGGTTCATACTTTCCTGCCTTGTCTTTGGTCCTTCGGCCTATTTGACGGCATGATTTCGTGATCTTTAAAGGGATCACACACTGAAATCGTGCAAGTTACATGACCTGTAACAGCCAATCAGCAATACTGAAGATAGCGATCTTGTCATGCTGCGCAAATCTCAGGTCATTTTAATATCTCTCTCTCTCTCTCTGCCAAGGCAGACGTGTGCACTGAAAGGCATAGCATTATGGTTCTTTTGAAAAGCACTTGTTTATGATTGAAAACACTTTGGAATCATCAGAAAATCATCATTTCTGTTAGTTCCAGCTAGCTAGTTGACATCACTGACATGCTGTGCAGGTCAGGCCAGAATTCTGTGAGCTATAACACAGAAGAGTACTGTGCAGTGAGTAATTTTTTATTGTTAGTTTTTTTATTATTATGACACCATCTGCTCCAGCAAGGTGGCGCGGAGGGTTCAGGCGCTGGACACCACACCCCACGCTGGTGAACTGGGTTTGGAAATGCACCAGGTTGTCAGGGGTCAACAGGGGGAGGGATAAGAATCAGGCATCCGGAGGACTGCTCTCCTATCCTGGGGAGGGTTGAGGGTTCCCACCGCTCTGCAGCGGCCCCCAGTGATGATCGGGGGGCACTACCAGAGCTAATGCCATTGGGGGTAGAGTGCGGCGGATGTCGGCACATTGTGCCTCAGACGTTATTGCATGTCTGCATTCCAGGGGTCTAAGGAGGAAAATGGCTGGGTGCGACCATGCAGCTTGATGGCTGCACTCTGCCCTGCCTGGAGGACTGTCGTGGAATCGCGCTGTGGGGGGGTCCGGGCCTGACCTGGCTCACAGTGGCAGGTTGGTGTGTGGCCGCACCAGATCCCCCATCATGCGAGTGAGCCTGCTGCTCTCCAGGCAGGCAGAGCCAGCAGCTGGATTCCCCCGCCGGTTACGCCACAGTAGGACATAAAATAGAAATAAGATAAAAAAAATAACACCATCTGCTGATGGTGGCTGGCAACGAGCCGCTAGAGCAACTCATGCTTTTCATAAAGTAAATCTCTTCTATGCATTATTATTATTATTTTTTTTTTTTTTTTACTATTTATCCAGTTGATCCTGCCTTTACAGCTTATAAAACGTATCTGGTTGATCCTGCCATGCGTCGGGTTCGGGAAACCGAAAGTCCGACCCAGCGCTATCACCAGTGGGACCGTGGCTCACGCATGGTTCAACAGTTTCATTTAAAAAAAAAAAAAAAAACTGCGTGTGTGTCTGACAGAACTGCTTCAATAACTTTGCCATTCACTCCCTGCACCAGTAATTATAAAAAATAAAGGACAGACAACTGTGTTCTTATGTTTTTTTTTTGTTTTTTTTTTTTTACACACCCTTAGTGTGCAATAACCTCATAAGCCTCTCGAGATTTGCTCTCAAGGTTTATGGGTCATCACACACCTCGGGTGTGTAAAACAAAATCCATAACACAGTATGCCGACAGCGCAGCAACAGCATTACCCCGGACCCAGTACAGCGACACAACCAGTTTAACACCTACAGTGTCGAACAGGTTGTCAGAGCGCTGTACAATTACAGTGCCATGCCAGTGTTGCCCTCTCTCCCCAGTAACTCCCCCCCCCCACCACCACCACAGTTGATTATATAAAAGTTTATGGGGGTGTGGGGGGACATAGTCTAAATGTGCCCCGATGCTTGGGGCACCATGGCAGTCGATTGAGACATTTGCCAGATGACGTGGTAGCCGTCGGCAAATTAGTGTCGCTCTATTGTCGTTCGATACCTTTATTATCGAACCAGCATGGTGGAACCCTATAACACACAGTTGCTTATCCATTATTGTCTATTTTCTAGATAGTTCTGTGACAGAGTCATTTCTGGTACAGATAACTGGGGAAATTGACAAAAGCTGTGATCTGTCTTCGGAAAGTAAGACTACGGTTAGCATATTTTAAGTGAGGTGTTCTCAGTGGTAACAAAAGAGGTGGGTCGTTTGCCCTTTGGTAAGGAGCACTGTACTGGTGAGCAGTGGCTCTGGTGGGATTCGAACCTAGAGATACCACGCGTGTGGGTCACGTTGAGTGGTGGCAGCATATCCATGTACCCTTGCAGGCATCTGAACGATTGAGAAAACTGGTAAGAGTCATAGGCTGCTCTCTGGGACAGAACCAGTTTGTAACACTGTTTAACAGGGGAACACTCTTTGGAGCTAGAAAGAGAGGCTGCAGGGATGGCATTAAGGTTTTGGCAAGGTGTGCTCCTTCAAAACTTAGGAGCACACACTGACAAAATGTAGACCCAAAATGTGTGCTCCTGCCTACTGAATATGTGCGCCTATGCACATAATGATATTTTTAAAGGGTATGTGAATTAAAAGAATTTTAACATGTGTAGGAGTGCCAATATATCACTAAAATGTTATATGCAAGCTGGCCCAGTGGTGTAGAGGGCTAAGGCGCTGGCTCCTTACCTTGACCCATGCCAGCGACCTGGGTCCAGGAACGAGCCCGGGGCGGAGGTCGGCATGGGGGGAAGGGGGGCAGAGCTGGATAGAGTTGCTGGCAGGCAAGCTCTCCTCTCTAGAGGAGGAGGAGGTGCGGCTTCCCTCAGCCCCCAGTGGAGGCTGGGGAAAGCATGGGCCTGAGGGTGCCTAAGGCAGGGCCAGGGGGTTGGGGGAAGGAGGCAGTTACCGGGGCTGTTTGGCGCATGTACACTGACTTCTGGGGCCTCTGGGAGAAAATAGGAGGAGGAAAAAGATGCCTGTCAGCAGGATGATGACCGACTCCCTGCAGGCGCCGTGGCCGGGCAAGGACGGTAAGAGACGTTATTCGGGAGACGGGCTTGGGGGTCAGTCAGATGGGGGCTGACTGGCAGGGGATAAAAAGTAGCTGTGATTTAAAAAAAAAAAAATGTTATATGCAACTGTGGATCAAGATATATACATTAGCAGCCAGCAATCATATTCAGCTAGACTACACTAAAAACTGTAAATGGCTCTTAATTCATGCCATCAGGTAAAACAAATCATAATGAAAGTCAGTTACTTGTCTTGCACTCTCACTGTTTGGACCAATCCAATGGCCATGGCCACTATCGAAGTTCTAACCAACCCACCACACAAAACACCTTGGCAGACTCCCCCAGTCTACCCCATCTACTCCGCCCCAAAACAGCTCCAACAAAGGCAACAAACATCACAAAACACCATGCAGATGGAGCCCCACCCCAATCTCTCTACCTGCTTAGTCAGAGGACACCTTCAGGGTATAAAGCAGTAGCAAGAGGCAGGCAATGGCAAAAGGAAAGGACACATCCAAATTTAACAGTACTATTCTACGGACAACACATGACAGCCCTGCCTGCCTGGCCCCACCCCACTAGAGTCGTATACACCACTGCCATTACCATGCCACATGATAACCAAAACTACCCCTTCACACAAAAAAATGATGTGAAGAAATACACTCGAGGGAAGGGATGGATTCATCTTGATCGTCATGGTCAGGTCACAGCAGACTACTGGGATACACTACTTCATGAGCTGACACCGCAGCATAGGCAGTCGAGCTGGCAAAAGGTTCAAATACAAAGAAGCAGCATACCAGAACAGGTGATACCCCCCGTTTCACACTTCCAAATTCAAACCAAATTAAGCATTACAATAACCCCCCCCATTTCACCCTTCCACCAAACTAAGCAAATTCAGCACTTGCCCTGGGTAACCTCTGCACTCATGGAACAACTCCGAGCCAGAGACCGAGCGTGGAAATCTTTCAAGGCCACAGGTTCTCAACCAGCCAAAGAGCATTACCGGGCTCTTCGAAACGCCTGCACAAGACTCATCCAGCAGTCCAAATCAAACTACTTCAAAACAACCTTTAATAAAAACCACACCCACCTCTCACAATTCTGGAAATCCATAAAATCCCTCCTCACTCCTCCAACCAAACCTCCCACCCCCACCCTCAACCTCGCAGGCAAAATCATAGATGACCCTTCTCTGGTTGCCACCGAATTTAATACCCATTTCCGCCACTTACTGCCTTCCTACTCTCCTCCCACCCCACCCTCCACCTCTCGCCCCCAAAGGACCCCTGACCCCCCAACGCTCCCCGGCCTCTTCTCGCTCCAACCAGTCACCCCTGACCAGGTGTTAAATATTCTTCACTCACTAAGCGCATCCAGGTAAATGCCCATCGAGGCTAGATTCTAAAATGCTACAGCTCTCTGCCCGGCCATAGCCAGCCCCTAGCTATGCTCTATAACCTGTCTTTAAGTTATACACCGTCCCACAAAATGGAAACAGGCCACTATCTTCCCCCTTCCCAAGGGAGGGGACCTCTCCTCCCCATCGAACTACCGGCCTATATCCCTGCTCCCAATCCTAGCCAAAATTCAAGAGCGCCTTGTCCTATCCCAGTTACACACCTATCTAGATACAATCTCCTTTTTCACCCCTTTTCAGGCCGGGTTCAGAAAAAATCACTCCACCACCACATCCCTCCTTCGGCTCACCAACTCCATCCTCACAGGCATTGACAAAGGAGACATAACTGCAGCTATTTTTATTGACCTGGCAAAAGCTTTCGACACGGTCTCTCATCCCCTACTACTATCCAAACTTGCCCAAACTGGCCTGTCGCCATCTACACCCAGTTGGTTCCGCTCATACCTAACAGGCCGATTGCAAGCAGTCCACATCGGTACAGCCCTATCCCCCACCCTCCCTGTCACCAGCGGCATACCTCAAGGGTCTGTACTTGGCCCACTGCTCTTCTCAATTTTTCTAAATGATCTCCCCACTGTCTGCACAAAATCTGGCATCCATATGTATGCAGATGATACGGTGCTCTTCGCCTCCGGCCCATCTGGTGCCGCCGTATCAGCTTGCCTTCAGAAGGATTTCGACTCAGTCCAACGCTGGTTTCTGGAGAACCAACTCTTCCTCAACTCAAAAAAAACTGTCTCCCTCACCTTCGGCTCCTGAGCCAAACTATCCCGGCTGACCGACGTGCCCACTTTCTATACCTTGGATAGGTCTCCACTTGAGGCCTGCTCCACATATCGATACCTCGGCGTCTGGCTGGACCAGCACCTGGACTTCTCAGCTCATGTAGATGCACTGCAAAAAAGACTACATCCCGTGCTGGGTGCTCTCCATCGCAACAAACTTTGTATCCCCCTACCAACCAGGCAAGAAATGGTGCAAAAAATGATCCTCCCAATCTTTGACTACAGCAACGTCATTTGCAGTGCCGCCCCCCCCCCCCACATCCTTAGCCAGGCTAAACCCCATTTTCAACTCCTTCTGCCGGTTCGCTTTGGACCTCCCTCCCAATACCCATCACTGCGACCTCTACCAGGCCCTTGACCTCCCGTCACTCCATAATCGGCGATTGCTGCACTGTGTTAGAATTACTGCTAAATTCTGGTCTCTCTCGCTGCCCTCCTACCTATCAACATCTCTATCCGCCGCCCCCCCCACCTGTCTACAATCTCAGGAACACTGACGCCAGGCTCCTTCTCATTCCCCACAGATCCACCCGATCAGGTCAGGTAGCTTTTAGTTTCAGCCTGCCCAAATTATGGAACTTCCTGGCAGCCGACATCAGACTCACTACAAGTACTCCCCAACGTAATGCTCTCCTCAAAGAGCATTTTGCCATCAACTGCACATGCTTTCCCCATCGCTAAATTCCCTGCAACTTCTGGCACCATTTCTTAATTCAGTACCTTTTGCTGCTGACTCCTCTCTGCTGCTGCTGTTAGTTACACTGGCCTACCCGAATCAGCATGTAACCTAGCCACACGATGTGACTGTGAAATTTTTCCATCCTAGTACATCATTGCCTGTCATACTCCACATCCTTTCTTCTGATTGCATCCTTCCGGATCACCTGGTTGTTTTCTGCGAATTACACATGTGCTAAATCTGGGCCACTGTTGTTACCTATTATTTGTATGTTCTGATTTTATTTCTTGTATTTTTTTTTGTACTGCACTATGTAATCCCTCTCCCCAGGGCGCATCTGGAATCGAGCGGTACTCTGCTCAGTATGCCTTCCCGGTAAATCTCTTAAATAAATAAATAAATTAGAATGCAGCAGTTGTCGAGATGGTGGGGTGGAGTCAGACATGAGCACCTGTACACGAGGCGACTAAACACAAGCAGGCGAATTAAAACTGAAAGAGTACTCAGTCCCCCCCCACTGTCAACCTCGATACATCAGACACAGATCAGCAGCACTGTGCAGTCCATTCTTAAAGATTACAACTAGTCTACCACCATTAACGCTTACCTCCACCAAACCAAGCAATTTAGCGTTAGAATACAGCAGTCAGCAGCAGTATACTCGAGATGGTGAAGTGGAGTCGAACAACGGCCCTGTACATGAGGTGACCGAACACACAACACAAGCAAACAAAGCAAAATAGAAGTACTAGTATGTAGACAGCAACCACCTTACACCCCCCATCCCCCCATCAGCAGTCCATTCGCTAGGACTACAGCAAACATCTACCACCATTAAAGCATACTTTTGGTCCAGTCCATCCAGAACATGTTAAATAACATTAAAAAAGTAACAAACTGTACCAGAGCCTACAGCAAACATCTACCCCATTGAAGCTTTTGATCCAATCCATCCTGAGCCTGTGACACCCTTATTAAAGGAGAAAGTACTGGTGTTTATAGCTGTTGAATAAAACAAACAGCAAACAGTGGCCTCTATGTGCACTTGTCATTACTGGACGATGTTTAAAAAGCATATTAAACATGCTGTTCTGTAATGTTCAAACCTCTGTCTGTTTGAACAGCCTCTTTCTCTTAAAAATGGGAGTCAGTCGCAGTGCCAAACTGGGAAAGATTTTCGTCACTGACTCCTATTTTAAACGGTTGAAACTTGTGGCATGAAAGCAGAATGCTGTCGGCAGCAGAGCAGCTTCACAATAGGATGATGCCACACTCCTGGATTGTGCAACTAATGCCAGGCTGAAAGTTATCATTTTTGTCGACTGGCTCACTCTTTGGCGTTGCTACCCCCCAAAAAGCAACATACACACACTTGGCCAGTCAGTGTACTAATAATCAGAAAAGTCACCCATTTATGGTGACAGCCTCAGTCTCTCTCCTCCCCCCCAAACACTTGGCTAGTCAGATTATTTATACTGACGGAGTCAAAACAGCTACCGGTTAAATCGCCCTTCCCAGAATGGGAGCTTAACCTACCCTTTCATACCTGTCAGATCCACCTTTGGCTGCTTCTTCCACTGAAATACTGTAGCTCTTTCTACGGCTGACGACTGCCTGTGTCTTCGCTCCCACAGCCTTCTAATGAACCGCATCTAAGCTGCAGTACAAAAATAGAGCTAATGCACCTACTTCACCCGAATCGGGCCATCGAGCTGCTCAAGGAGACTGCCTCTTCTTTCGGCAAGAAAAAACGCACGTTTTCTCACTCCCTTCGAGTCAGTCAATGACAAACTCTCCTGGTGACATCAGGGCTTTTCTTGTGTTCCTGTGTTCCCCGGCTTAGATGCAGCTCTTTAGAGGGCCGAGGGAGTGAAGACAAAGGCAGAAAAGGCTCAAGGTAGGCCAAGCTCCCATTCCGGTAAGGGCGAGTGCACCGGTGGTGGCTCTGAAAAGAATTACAGCTATTTGCTTTGACTATGGCAGTACAAATAATCCGTCTTTTCTGATATTTAGTTTCCTATCTCCTTTAAACCTAAATGCAGCGAATTGCACTGTGCACATCAATGTTCAGTTCTGTGGCAGTTGGCATGTATTTGCTGTTATCGACATACCTTTTTCCTTAAGCTTGCTGCTGGATGAAATAATGCAGGCTGGATCCACTCCTCAAATTCTTGGTTCTACTCCTCACTTCTCTCCCTCTCCTCGTGCTTGCCGCTCTCGCTATTTTAATACATGGAGCTGCCAGCCAATCGGTGAGCGATCAGAGGTAGCCCGCCCCTACACTACGCTGAGTGAAAGAAAGAAACACCAATTGTTTCACTGAAAACTCCTGATGGAAGTAAACGCAATAAAAACCCACACGGCCCCCTACTCTTTGCACTCCACTCTAACCATAGTAATACACACGGCCCCTTTTTTGCACTCGTTCAAAAAAAAAAAAAAAAAGCAACATTTATGCGCTCTGTTCAAGAACAAGAAACCGTGCCGTGGACAAGTTTCAATACCCTTCCCCATCCGTGCTCCTAGTATACAGCAGGAGCACAAATAGCAGTGGAAAGGACTTTAAAAACATGCCCCTGTGGAAGCAAACTGTGCTCAGAGCACGAAGCACACCCTTAACGCGACCCCTGAGAGGCTGGACCGGTTAGCGATTGCCTTTTAGATTGTCTCTTTTTCTGTGTCTTAGGACAAAACACACAGACCACGGTTAAGCCAATCATGATCTGTGCCCAAACACTTTTAACACCCTGAACACATATCTGCTCTATGCAAACACTGGCCATACTTGTATCACTCTAAAACCAGTGGGCCCAGTAGAATTTTTAGGCTTTTGCTTTTGTTCTGACTCAGACATGAAACCAGAAAGAACTTCACGGAACAGTTCCCTTGGTCGGTGAGAGACGCTAAAATTACGTTGACCATTTTATTTATTTATTTAATTTTATTTCTTTGAAAGTTTGTGACTGGGAGAGGCACACTGAGCCGCAGCTCGTTTCCAGGTGTGACCCGGGGGCAAGGGTAGGGGAATATCTGAACAGATATAAACTGACTTACAGAACCAGATTAAGCAGTTGGTGGTATTTTAGTGAATGGGGGGAATTTGGCCAGGATAATGGGGAAATTCCCCTACTCGTTGGTAGGGGGAACTGCTGCTACAAACATGGAGATCTCCATTTCAGGAGATGTAGAGAGGGAGACAAGCCCTGTTACGGGCCTCCTGTCTGGTGCTGTTGACAACGAAAGTAATACTGAGGATATCCTTATGCCACTACCTGTGGAAAAAAATGCACAGATAGACAATACAGTACTCATGGAGGTACAACAGATTCCAATCCGGAAGGATGACCTAAACCCCTCTTTAGAGGAAAAACAGCTGATTCTGCAAGAAGAGCTGGATTCGGCAGAAGCCCAGTTAGTGGCAGAAAAATCAAAATATGAGGAAGACAAAAAGAGGAAAAGGATGGCTAATGATTCTCCTGACACTGCGAAAGGTTGTGCTACTAAAATCTTTATTACAAGCAGTGCTCAGTACGATCCGGAAGATTTAGACTTATGACCTCCCCAGGGAACTACATCACAAGTCGGTGACGTAGATGAGGCATGGTCCCCGGAAGGAGCCCTGGAAGGGGTGGGATGGAAACTGAACACGGAAGGCATTTGGATCGCGGATGTGGACACAGTTAAGATCGTTACAGACCAGGACAACGAAGAGGAACATATTGCAGGTTCGCCCAATATTTCTGAAGGAGTGGGAGAACGGCAAACTGAGGAACACTCAGGTACAATTTCTTTTTCCCCCATTTTGGGTGCTTCTAACATTTGTCAGCATATTCACACTGTGGAGGATGACCGGCCCTTAGCTGAACAAGTCCCCTCTATGGAGCAAGTACCAGATAAATGGACTGGAGAGTCAGTAGAGGAGCCCCTGGGAGGGCAGAAAAGTCCCCAACAAACTTTTGCAAGCCTTTTTAAAAAAACCTGTGGAGCTTGCCAAAAGAAGAAATGCAGTGTATTTTAGATACTTGGGTATGGAGACACCTCCGGATCGTCTTTTTTATGGGGAAAGTGTTGTTAAAGCAGTCACTGCAATTTACCCCTGCAGATGTTTATGACCTCATCCATGCTGCAGGGGAATCAACTTTTGATATTAGTTTTTGGACCCCGGATTTGTAGGAGAAATTCTGGGCTAAGTATATGAATCTAAAGACAAACCCGCTCTGGACTCCATTCCAAATAATTCCTTTAACAAAACAATAATTTCGAGTGGTCACAATACTATTCAGGAATGAGGGGGTTAATATCCAAGATGTACTATATTGGTTAGACAAAAAATGTGAAGTACAAGGTACCCCTGATCCTTTCTTGGATGGGGAGGGGTTTTGGAACGGGGGATGGAAGATAAAAATAAAGCTTCAGTACAAAGGCACTGATTTGAAGCATTTGCCAAACTGTTTGTATATTGGGCAGGATAAGGGTTTTATTTTTTAACCGGGTCAGCCTCGTCCTCGTTTCAAATGTGGGTCTGCCAGACACATCAGCCCAAACTGTGAAGTACTTAAGTGCACTCAGCGTGGAGATTTAGGCCATACAAGTTACCACTGCCAGAATTCACTGAAGTGTAACTTGTGCGAAGAGGAAGGTCACTCCTTCCCAACTTGCCCTTGGGCATTCCACAATACCGATGATGCAGACTATACAATACAGGATTTCTACACTCAAAAAATGAAAACAGCTTCTGGTTTTAGGGGTTTTTCTCCTCCCCCTCGACCAAGCTCAGATTTGGAAGGCACTAATATAGCTAGGCCGGATACAGCAGTTTTAGCCGGTTCTTCTGGCTAAAGAAGTGAATCAAGCCATATTCAGGAGGGAGTCCCAAAGTCTCGTGATGGGATGGCTCCCCCTAGGCCCCCTCCACCAGTGGGAGATGGATTTCAGGAGGTTAAAGGA
Source organism: Neoceratodus forsteri (assembly GCA_016271365.2). Lineage (NCBI taxonomy): Eukaryota > Metazoa > Chordata > Ceratodontiformes > Ceratodontidae > Neoceratodus > Neoceratodus forsteri. The sequence continues at coordinate 1,504,048,987 of CM057452.1, read as the reverse complement.
AAAAAAGGGATGAGGGGAAGAAAGGCCAAGACAAGGCCCGGTGCACCATTAGAGACCATAGTTCATAGTAACCCCGTTAACACACTAAGAGAAGGCATATCTGAGGCAGATCTGGACTCAGACACTGCTTCTTGGGCCTCTTCACAGGCTGAAGCTCCCTCAGATGCCGAGGATACGGAAGGCACTGTTGCAAGTAGAACCAGGAGGATGCGAATGGGAGTTGGGGCCTCCTCCAGGAAAGTTCCTTGAAGTTCCATCTAAGAAGGCCTTTTGGGGATGGGACATTATGATCTGTCTATAGCCTCTCTAAACACAAATAGTGTGTTGTTAGACAGAAAGAGATTAGCAACTTTTGCTTTATTTTCTGAACAGAAATATGATATTGTATTTTTACAAGACACCAGGTTGCAGGCCCTATCAGATATTACAGTTGGCGGGAATGCATGGGTATGGGGTGCTAGTTATTGGTCGGGAGGGACAGATATTTGTAGTGGGGTAGGTATATGTTTTAATACCCATAATATTAAAATATTTCATCACGTAGAAATCTTGCCCGGTAGAGCAATCTTGTTCAAATTCAAGTGATAGCCTTTCGGTTAATTAATGTGTATGCACCCCAGAATAAAACAGCTAGAATTGACTTACTTAAATTAATTTTACCATATCTTTATACGTCAAAAAATATGCTATTTGGAGATTTTAATACTAGCAGATTTTTGACTGATAGGGGACCACATATTTCCAAAATATATCGTGATTCAGCATATCTTAATCAAGTTTTACAGTTGACTGGTTTAATTGATGTATTTGCTTTTCCTAATGTCTTGAATCCCCCTCACACATTTTTTAAAGGGCTTTTATCCACAAGGATAGATTTTTGGTTTTTGTCTCCTAACCTAACTATTAGACAAAAGAAAGTAACACCTGTAGTAACATCTGACCATGGTCTTCTCGAAGTCTTTCTCTCCAACCTCGCTGCTGCACAAGGTGGAAGGGTTACTGGAGACTAAATTTAAGCTTGCTGGATAATTTAGAGATAAAAGAATGTTTTCAATAACTGGTAAAAGCAAGAGAATCAGTTGCCTTTCTATATGACTCATTAGTTAGTTAGTTTTTGTTGACCGGGTAAGTGCACTAGACAAATCATGCCTGTTTTCAGGCACGACCCAGGGGAAGGGGATACAGATGAATGCCAACTGACCTGAACCAGATTAAGCTGTTGGTGGTATTTTTAGTGAATGAGGGAAATTTGGCCAGGACACCAGGGAAATTCCCCTACTCTTTTCGATAAGTGCCATGGGATCTTTAACATCCACCTGAACTACCACCAATCCAGGCAGATGGGACCTCAGTTTAATGTCTCATCCGAAAGACGGCACCTCAGAAGTGCAGCACCCCTATAATGCTGCACTACAGTGTCAGTTCTGGGATATTAACCCAAGTGCCAGATGTGGGAACTGAGAGGAGTGGTGGTCTGAGAGTAAGGGACATTTCCAAAGATATTTTCATGTAATGGGAAAACTAAATGGCACACAAAAAAGCGAGGATTATAAAGACCTACAAGAACAACTAACCCTTTTACAGAATTTACAGTTTACCTCCAAGACTTCTTATGTTGACCAAATGGAACAAAGTAAGAGTAGGTTATTAAATCTGCAATATGACAGGATAAAATCCTTAGAAACCGAACAGAAATGGGGTTGTACAGGGAAACAAGATATAGTAAACCCCTTTGATTCATGTTTGGTCCAAAGGCAGAATAAACTTATGTACTACCTAAAATCAAAAGAGGGGATAGAGAAGCACGGGAAACAGAATATTATGGAAGAAGTCGAAGGATATGTAAATGAAAAATTCTCCCTATCAGGTATATCGGAAAGGGAAGTCCAGGAATGGGTGGCCTCTTGTGGGTTGACGCAAATTTCTGAATCTTTAAAATCATCTCTGGTAGCTCCGGTCACTGAGAGTGAATTGGGTTCCATCATTTCAGGGTGGAAACCGGGTGTAGCCCCAGGTCCGGACGGACTTCCAAATGAATTTTATAAACTCATTTTTCCTATGCTTAAATTGGAAATAGATGCTACATTCAATTTCTTTTTACTTAATTATAAACTACCTTGTAGTATGTATGATGGTCTTATCTTTTTCCTGTATAAATCAGGGGACAGAGCATATTTGGACAACTGGAGGCCTATAACACTTTGAAATACAGATAGTAAAATGTTGACGAAATTATTATATAATCGTTTAGCTTTGGTATTAGAGGACATAGTTCATCCTACTCAATTTTGTGCTATGCCAGGCAGGAAAGTAGCAGATGCTTTAATTCTGATTCGAGAAATCATGGAAAAAGGTACTGGTAGAGAATTAAGTGGCTATTTGGTGGGTTTGGACCAAACAAAAGCTTTTGATAAAGTTAGTCATGAATATTTATGGATAGTGTTAAGGGCTCATGGTTTTCCAGAAACATTCTTACATTGGATTAAACTGTATTATCAGAAGGCGTTAGTGAAGCCACATGTGAACGGCTGGATGGGGACTAGTTGTCCAGTTAGCAAGGGAGTAAGGCAGGGCTGCCCCCAGAGCCCAGCTTTGTATGTTTTGTCTTTGAATCCACTCTTAAGGAAATTCCAGTTAAATGACAACATTAGGGGTCTTTCTGTGCATAGTGGGGATATGGAAATTAAAAGTATTAGCTATGTGGATGATATGTGTCTGGTACTGGGGGACAAGGCATCAGGAGGTACGGCAGCTCAGGAAATTCAGCTTTTTATGTTGCTTACTAAAACAAACATTAACATAGCTAAAATTACATGCCTTCCCGTTGAGGATTTGGTTAAAGTGACTTCAGTATGTTTGGACATCCCATGCCAGCTACAACCACAAAAGCTTTTGGGGGTGCATTTTGGTACGCAGGATATGTGTTCCTATAATTGGAATCTTATAATCTCAGAAGGTAAGGAAAAAATTAAGAAATAGCATTCCTGGCTCATGTCTAAATTAAAGAGAATTTGTAGGGTTAAAACTTTTTTATTAACTATGTTTTTACATTTATGTATAGTTTCCCCCCTACAAAACAACTGGAGACTGTGCTTTATGGCATCTTCTTTCAGTGTATTTGGGGCAGCAGGCTTAACCCAATAAAAAGAGGGGTCTTATACCGTTCCATTAAAGATGGTGGTCTAAAAATGATTCATCCACTTGTTTTCTTCTTTTCTTTATTTTTATACGGTAATTTGAAACCAGTAGTACAATCTGAAAATAAAATCTGGAGTCCTTGAATATCAGATCAAGGAGGATTTTGGCTTGACTCCTGGGGAGCTGAGACAGCCATTCCTAAACAAAAATCATTACAAGGCCTTCCCTATTTTATGCAGTATATTTCTGGTAAATTAAAATTATGGCCCATTACAAAACAACAACTTTTGACTTTTTCCAGGAAAGAGATGTATACACATGTAGTCGAGAGTTTTTTTTTTTTTTATAGACACCTAGATACTGGATTAAAACCCCAGTTGAGACTACCAAAATAGGGAAGATGTTAACAAATCCCAGATTACAGGGTAAGATGTGGGATGTTCTCTGGTTCTGCACTCACGAAAAATTAAATGTGAGAAACAATTTAAAACATAAAGAGGTGGCAGACAGAGGGTGTCCCAGGGAAAGCACCTGTCAAGGAGTATTGGAAACTATGAAACATTTATTTTTAGAGTGACATATGTTCTTTCCTTTCGGTCCATTCTGTATTTAAAGTGGCCCAATTTTCCTTTTTTATTTATGACCAGGGATATTTTGCCACTGGGTCTACTACCCCAAACATGGGATAAATATGACTCGGGAACCATTCATTTATTTTTGTTAGTGCTTAAATATCATATATGGCACACGAGATACCAACTAACACTGTATAAGAGACAGGTTACAGCAGAACAATTGTTCTGGATGATACAGAATTCAATAGTAAGGTTTAGAAAATTGGATTTTCTGAAGTGCTCGACTTCCCAATTTCAGGATAGGTGGAAACATATGGACTGGTTTTTAGACGTAGGTTAATTTAGGTGTAGGAGCTAACATTTTGGCTAGAAGGTATGGTTTTGTCCTTTTTGGTCTGTATACAAGAATGCTGCAATATTTTTATGTTTGTTTCCCTCTTTAAAAGAGAAATAGTGTATGACGAATTACTTATTTATGTTTACTTTTCTTTTGTATTATGATTTCGTGTGGAGTAACACCATTATGTATGTATTTCTTTTAAGTTATAATAAAAAATTCCCCTACTCTTGTCAGTAGGGGGAGCTGCTGAACCCATGGAAATCGATCCAGGACTTGGTCATTCTGCTGGTGCACTTGCAGGGGAACAGATCTCCACTCCTGCAGGTCTAGCCAAGGAGATTCACCTTCAACAAGTTGCTGAAAATGCAAAAATAGAAATGGAATCTGAGCCAGAGAACGAAGAGGTGTTAATGGAGGATGCTTTAGTGCAGAGTTTGTTGCCAGAGCAACGTACACATTTACTGCACCTTTTGCAAGCCATGAAAAGAAATGCAGAACAGCAAGCGCAGAGCCACACTGGAGAGGTAACAGAAACTGTCAGGATGGAGCAACAACGCATTGACAGCGCCCCAAGTACAGCTGCAATGCAGTGTGATGCATCAACATCAAACAAGCCTCCAGACAAGTGGCCAACGTCCTCAGTCAACAGTGCCGAGGAAGGCATGACAAAATCGGAGAAAACACTTGGTGCAGTAATGAGAGGCAGCTACAGAAACAGGGGACTACTAATCCAACTGTAAGTGACTTTCACAAACTGGAAAAAAATCTTTTACAGCAAGGGGAAGATAACTTGAGTGAAAATACCAAAATAGGGCAGGACAAGGGGAAAAAAACCTCCCAGTACCAGTGGGGATAACTTGGCTGCAGGGAAGGGTGTTCTACAAATATTCCTGAACTGAAATTGAGAAAAAATAGATGGGAGGGTCCACGCTTGGAACATGAGAAAACGACCTGGACAGTGGAGAAAGCATTATCGGGTGCGGGTTGGAAGCAGAATAGTACAGGGGAATGGCAGGCAGATCCAGCATATCAACAAGACCCTAAAGAGTCAGGTACAGTGGGAAATGAAATTGGTCAAAATAAAATTGTGTTCTGTACTGGTTCTGACTTGGCCTTGAATTCGGAGGATATGAGACCTAACCCTCCTGAGAAATACTTGCTGTGTAGCCCCCCCCGCCCAAAGTAATATCCAATTCTGAGGACAGTGACTCTGATAGTGATGCTCCAGATTTAACTTGGGGGCAAAGTAGAAAAAGAACACCCACAGAAAAAAATCAGCCTACGGTAATGCAAGCACCACAGCTCTGGGCACCATTTTGCAGAAAGGAACATGTTTTTCAAAATGCTATGCCTGCCCAGCGTAAAAATATGGTACGACTACAATATCTGGGAGGCCTTCCTCACCCCCCAGACAGGTTATATGTGGGGAAAAACCCTGATAAAGGAATCTTCATGCTTCTTTTCTAACGAAATATATGCTCTGATCCATGCTCCGAGGGATACCATCTTTGATGTCAATTTTAAAACCCCAGTGGGTTTGGACAGATTTTGGGCTACCTATGAAAAGTTCAGGTATTTTGCCTTATGGCACCCTTTCAGAGCAAGCCCCCTCAGCAAGCCTGCCATAAAGTAAGTAAAATGAAGGAATTAACGTCCACGATGTAAAACATTGGCTGCAACAGAAATGTGATTTACTTGGGGAACCCACCCCCATACTGGATGAAGAGCATATTTGGACTGGGGGTTGGAAATTTAAAGTCAAGCTGAGATTGAGTGCTCAACGGACCAGGCACCTACCGAGCTCCTTTTTTCTGGGCCGAGATAGAGGCCACTGTTTTCACCCCGGACAGCCCAACACGTGTTTTAAATGTAGAGCTCTAACCCACTTAAGCAATGCCTGTGACCGGGTTAAATGCAATCTATGCCTGGAATTTGGCCACAACAGCGCACAGTGTTCAAATGAGCTGAGGTGTAATATATGTGAGGAGACAGGGCATGGCTATAAAAACTGTGAATGGGCCACATATAACAGGCCAGACCGCTCAGACCAAGACAATATACTCAATATGGCACAAAAAACAAGCATAGAAAAGCACTGGAAACTTTCGGAAGAACAGTCACAAAATGAGCAAAGACAAAAACAATCTGCTCAAGTTACAACTGTAGATGTCACTCCACAGCAACCCCCCGCCACACAAGACGCAGAGACGGGAATAGAAGAAACTGTAAATAATATTGTAAGTCCAAAACCTAGAAAGGATGTCCAGGAGATACAGGCTTTGAAAGACCCAATACAGGCACCCAGAACTGACCCAAATATAAGCATGATGCCACCCCCTGAAATAGGGAAGGCTGGAACTAGGAAGAGGGGTCTGAAGAAAATAAATCCAAAGGCAAAATTACCCAAGACATCAACATCTCCTCATTCTGTTCAGCTGAAAAACAGATGTGAAATTGTATACCCCCAAGACTCAGATGGAGAGTCAGAAGCTTCCTCTACACTCTCTTCTCAGCAGGGGGTTTCTTCACAGAAACATAGAAGTTGACTGTAGATAAGGACCGCAAGGCCCATCCAGTCTGCCCATTTCTTTTTCTACCTTATAAATGTGCCATCGGCTTTTGCTCTGTCAGTGGCCTATCTATTCATACTCATCTGTATTGCTCCCTTATGCCTATCCCATGCCTGTTTGAAGCCCTGCACTGTATTCATAGCCACCACTTCCTGAGGTAGGCGCTCCATGCAACCACCACCCTTTCTGTGAAAAAAGAATTTCCTCACATTCCCCTTAATCGGCCTCCTCTAATCTCATGCTGTGTCCTCTTGTCCTGCTATTTTCTTATATTTAAACATGTTAGACTCTTTTCACCTTGTTAATGCCCTTAAGGTGTTTGAATGTCTCGATCATATCACCTCTCTCCTCCTTTTGCTCTAGGGTATACATATTGAGCTCCGTTAATCTGTCCTCATATGTCTTCTGATGCAGTCCCTGCACCATTTTGGTTGCCTTCTCTGGACTGCCTCAATTTGGTTAATGTCCTTGTGAAGGTGTGGCCTCCAGTACTGCATGCAGTACTCCAGATGGGGCCTAACCAGTGTCTTGTAAAGAGGGATTATTACCTCCCTCTTACGACTTGTGACACAGACAAGGAGCACCTAGCGGAAAAAGTACAAGCAGCTAGGATAAAATCCAAACAACTGGGCACACGACCTAGAAGGAGTAGTAGGCTGGACAAATCAAATGTTTAGTGTTCTTTTGCTCTCCCAAAAATCATGCCTTCTCCTCATGTTTATAAAATTGCTCCTTTAAATGTAAACAGTATTAAGAATTCTAGGAGGAGAGTGGTCACTTTTACTTTCGTAAAAGAGCTAAATTTAGACGTATGTTTTCTTCAGGACACCAGGTTGTCCACCACTAGTGATATTTCTGCAGCCAGTAGATTATGGTGCTGGGGTCTTTCATTTTTTTCAATGGGACAGAATCGTTGTGACAGTGTGGGGATTCTCTTTACAGAATATGACTACACTGTTTCCAGAGTAGTGGATATATACTCAGGGAGGGTACTAATGCTTGACGTCACGCACAACTTAGCCTGGAGACTAATCGATCTGTATGCACCCCAAACAAAGAAAGAGAGAAGAGAATAGTTCAATTTAAATAGAACATATTTATTCACATCCCGACACTTAATATGGGCAGCAGATTTTAACTGCATGCAGGACATAAAGGACAGGGGAGCAAAGACTGACAAGCAGTTTGTGACTCGAGGGCCCTAAATAAAATAGTGGAACAAGGGGGTTTAAAAGATTCTTATAGGGCCATTCACCCCACAGGCGGGTATACATACTGTAGAAGTACCCTTGCTACCCGTATAGATTTAATTTTTTCTTCCCATTCTCTACAAATCTTAAGGGCACATACCATTCCAATAGAGAATTCAGACCACCTTCTAGTACTTACACATATTTCTCATTCACAGGAGGCAACGAGAGGAAAGGGATACTGGAAACTAAATGCCAATTTACTACAAAACCAGATGATTAAAGAGCAAATTTTGGAAGTACTTCAAGCAAGGAAATCAATTGCCTTTCTTGAGGAAGATTTAAGTAGATGGTGGGTGGATACCAAAAAATAAATAAAAAAAAGATTTCAGGCTTGGGCACAGGAGAAACATACAGAGCAATATAAAGCTTACCTAACCCCAAGAGTACAACTTTTTAAACTTATTTCATTAGTGAATGAGGGTTATGGGGAGTTGACTGAACAAATTAAAGCAATGAAAACTAGCATGGAGGCACAGCGGTTGGATTTCCGTCTGCGACGCCAGCGACCCGGGTTCTGGAACGGACTCAGGTCACTGGAGGGCCAGCCGGGGGAGAAGTAAAGAAGCGTCCTAGGACGTCCGCCTCTCCGGGAGGGGGGGCTGGGATGCATCTAGGCACCTGCTAGCCCCTGGAGGAGGCCGGGAGCACAGCACAGCTGCCTGAGTTGGAATAGCTGGGGGAGTGGTGGACGGCATACGTCTTGACATCAGTGGCATGCCACTCCCCAGAGAAAACCCAGGAAACTGCCTTGGTCGACCGGATGACAGTCCCCAATAACCAGTCCTACCTCAGTGGCACCCGTGCCAAATGGAATAGTGTGCTGGCCGCCCCACCGGTACCTTCCCTCTCAGAGGAGGGGGACCCATTCGGCGAAGGGATACACTGGATTACCTGTGGGGCCACTATGTGAGGTAAGTGGCTGGTGAGAGTATGAGCGGGCAGATGGGGAAGACCTTGAGGGACCTGAAGGAGTGGCTGACCGGGGTGAGGAGGAGGGGATAAACAAAGAATAAAAAAAAAAAAAATAGCATGGAAGATCTACAATACTCCACAGCTACATCTCCACTCCACGAACACAGGATAAATACACCAGGCAAAACCACAACAATGGGTGATATATTTGAGAGCTGTAAAACCAGAGTACAGCAGAAATCCATGCATAGATTAAAAAATGAAGATGGCATGGTAGTTACTACGCAGAAAGAGATCATGGAGGTAGTGGAAACACATATGAAAACATTGTTTTCTGATCCCTACATCTCAGAAGACCAGGTCCTAAAAGCGATAAAAGGGTTAAAAATCCAAACAACATGTACGATATTTTTGCTCTTCTCTTTTCCTCTACTGATAACATGCCTGCCTTGAGACATTTCACACAGATCACATCTAATACTCTCCAAGTATGGTATAAACTAAGAAACAATCCTAAAATAAAATCAATATATGATTATTGTAAAATAATTTCCAAAGATGACCTTTTTCAACCCTCGCATATGGACCTGGCTTTCTCCCAATGGCGAGAATCAGGACTATCACACTTGTTCCAGTTTCTGGATGAGAGAGGGATTTAGCCCTTCGACAAGCTTAAAACTCAATATCAACTTCGTGGAACAGACTTCTTCAGATACCTCCAAGTAAGGAATTATGTACTTCGTCATAGAACGTTAACTGCGAAATTACCTATCCCAACCCCACCCTTACTAAACATTTTTATTGAGTCAATTAAGGGGAACGATAGTAGTCATCTTATAGGAAATATATATAAGGCATTGAGAAACTTGCTGGGAGATTCAACGAGGTCCATATTGGATAAATGGAACAGAGATCTCTTGTCTGAGGTCCAGTGGGGGGGGACTGGTTGACCACAGCTTTGCCAGATATAAAGGTAACATCCTCCCTTTTCTGGCGAGAATTTTCTTGGAAAATCCGAACCAGATACTTCTGAGCTCCAGCAATCCTGACAAAATTTCTCCCAGCCGCCTATGGTCACTGCTGGAGACAGTGCGGCTGTCTCTTGGCAGAATTGGGCCATATCTTTTGGTTCTGTCCCCAACTCATGCCTTTTTGGTGTGGTCTTCAGCTGGAGCTGTCTACTTGTTTAGGGGAATCAGTAGAGTTAACAGGGGAAATGGTATTACTATCATTAGATCCTGATTGCTCCCCCCGGTGGACTAAAACATTGCTGCCCATATTTCTTATAGCGGCCAAGAAGGTCATTACCAGAAAATGGATGTCTACACTTATCCCTTCCGTTCAGGACTGGAGATCCATTATGCTGGAAATCTATCAGACGGAGAGCCTCATGGCAAAAATACAAGACCGAATGGAGAAATTTAGACATAAGTGGCAGGATTGGATACTTTATTATTCAGGAATAGACCTTGCTTTTGTTCCCTGAATGTTTATAAAATTGCTATTCAATTAAGGCCTGATGCTCTGACGGAAAATACTATAGCTTGCAGTGCTCTCGAGGATTCCAGCTACCAACTTATAAAGTGTTTAAACAGTTATACCGAATGTATATATTAATTACTACATAATGTTTATTTGGTGTATGTGTGTATAAACATGCAAATAAAAATAAATTAAAAAAAAAGTGGTTAAAAATCCCTAATATACCTAATACTACTTACCAAAATGTGACCTTACCAATAACTGTAGAAGAAGTTGAATGTGCAATTGGGACCCTGAATAATAATATTTCTCCAGGGATAGATGGTTTGACAACAGAATTCTATAAAACTTTAAAAAAGAAATGGGAGAAATTCTGGTAGTGGTGTTTAACATAATTTTGGAATCAGGGAACATTGCACCCCAGTTAGGCCTCACCACACAGATATTCTTGTACAAAAAATGATCGGGAAATATTGAAAAACTGAAGACCTCTGGCCATTATGAATTCTGATATAAAGATTTTAATGAAGATCTTGAACAGCAGACTGGCTATAGCTGCTCCATATGTCAGAACAAGCACGGTGAAAGGTAGAAGTATACAGGATAACCTCTTGCTTATAAGAGAAATCGTAAATCTGGGAATTGATAGAGTGAAAAGCTTCTTTCTCTAGACCTAGAACAAGCTTTCGACAAAGTTTCACACACATATTTAAAAGTTGTCCTAAAACGTTGTGGCATTCCGGGAAAGTCTGTAGGTTGGATAGCTAGCATTTATACGATGGCAGCTGCAGCCCTAATAGTTAATGGTCACCTTGGGCAGATGGTAAAAATTGACAGGGGCGTAAGACAGGGTTGGCCGATGGGACCCTTACTTTACGTCTTTTACTGGAGACAGGGGGCCCGATTCTCCAAGCCCTGCGTCTGACACAAGGTGCTTGCACTAAACAGATATGGTGCAAGCCAAGGTGCACCCTGCGTCCAAGGCCGCCTCCAGGCAATTCTCAAAGGTTGTCTGCGTCGACCGCAGGCTGCCTGCCCCAAAACAGGGCTTGCGCCAGCCCTGCGCCCTGCACTGCCCTGCGACACGGCGCTAGGTGGTCTCCACTGACGCAAGCTGCAGCTTGCCATTCATAGACAGCACCCAGTGAGAGAAATTCTAAGTCCCCTTAGACCAGCCAGGGCTGGCATAAGGGGACTTAGACATCGCTCCCCTGGGTGAGCTGTCCTATGGGTAGTGCGGTGTGTCCTACCTCCCCAACCCCACCGTGCCCCACAAGTGCCACATAGTGGACCCCCATTCCAGGTTGTGCCCCCATAGGGCATCCAGGGCAAGAGAGCCCACCCAATCCTCGATGTGCCCCATAGCATGTAGGTAGTACCCCCCTCCAGATCCTGGTACTCCAGTTCGTACCAGGACAGATGCCACCTACCCTCCCACCGGTGCCCGTGCCCCCACCCATACAGGTGGTGTTCCCCTTATCCCCAGACACAGCAGGGGACCGCACAGCCCTCCCAGCACCTCCGCTGCCAGTCCTGAACTGACTGGACTGCGGCAGCCGATTTGGGTTCAGGGGCTAGCGGCAACCTCCTCCTGTGCTCATGCGGTTGCTGCACGGCTGAGGTTACCGTGAAGCATTGTCTTAGGCACCAGGACCCCTCCTGTACCAGAATCTGGTGCAGGGTCCCTGGCGCAAGGGGCTTCGTCACAAGCTGCTGTTTGCCGCAGCTTGTGCCGAATGCTGCCCCATACAAGAAATAGGGCCCAGCATCTCTAAATCAATGGCATATGCAGATGATTTAGGCCTTCCTTTACCTGACATCCCTTCAGTAGAACTGGCCTTACAGATAATAGATGAGTTTTGGGCCCTGACAGGTGCCAGAATAAATCATACCAAAAGTTGAAGGTACAGATGAAAAAATTACTCACCTTAGTAATGTTGTTTCTTCTAATGGAGTCTTGCTATATTATGACAATTGCTATATTATGACAATTGCAGTATGACCGCAGGTTAGAACTGCTCCGGAGGTGAAATAGTTAACTTTCCATGCAGGTATGGAATCTTGAGCGTGAGCTCAGTTAAGGAAGCTCTGTCTGCTTTCTTTCAAACCCAAACCGTCAGATCTTTACGAGCTAAACTCACTAAGGCTCTGTGTGGAAGCTGTAAACCTACACTAGCCAACTGGCTACTAAACATAAGAACACATTTTTTGGTCCCAAAACAAAGACTCAAGTCAGGAGACCCAAAAAATGAAAACACAACACCCAGTCACCCCAAAAAAAGGAGGGGTGAAAACAAAAGGTGGGCATCTACTAAGTGCCAACACTGGACCGCCCACTCACAGCCCAAAACAAGGTTCTGAGAGGGGCAGGCAGGGAGGGAGGTCATAATATAGCAAGACTCCATTAGAAGAAACAACATTACTAAGGTGAGTAATTTTTCCTTCAAACAACATGAAGTCTTGCTATATTATGACAATTGCAGACTACACAGCAGTACCCCCAGGGACAGAACCTACTTAGGGAATAGGCTCTGAAGGACAGCTGTGCCAAACCGAGCATCACTCCGAGCCTGGATGTCCAAGGAATAATGCTTGGTAAAAGTGTGAACTGTTTTCCATGTAGCTGCTTGACATATCTCTAAAATAGGGATGTCTCTGGCAGCAGCCAGAGAAGCAGCTGTACCCCTGGTAGAGTGAGCCCTCAGGCCTGAAGGGGGGAACCTTACCCAGCTTTTCATAACATAATTGGATACGAGAGACAATCCACCTGGCAATGGAACTTTTAGTGGCAGGTCTCCCCTTTCCAACCTCACCATAAGTGAGGAACAGTTGGAGGGAGTCAAACCTGTGACCCTTGGTGCATTCAATGTAGTAACTAAGGGCCCTTTTCACATCTAAGCTGTGCAGCCTCCTCTCACCAGAGGAGGAATGGTCAGTGAAGTAAACTGGAAGAGAAATAGATTGGTTAAGGTGGAAATCTGAAACCACCTTAGGCAGAAACTTTCTATTAGTCCGAAGGACTACCTTATCTCTGTGAAAGGAGATAAAGTCTGGCTCCACAGACAATGCTTGTAATTCACTTATGCATCTGGCAGAGGTGATAGCTACAGAAACACAGTTTTCCAAGTCAAGAACTTAAGCTCAGCTGAAGACAAGGGCTCAAAGGAGGTTGCATGAGCTGAGCAATGCAAACATTGAGGTCCTAGGCAGGGGCAGGGTCCCTAAATGGAGGGTTGGTGTGAAGCAAACCTTTGAAAAACTTGGAAAACACAAGGTGAGATGAAAGAGGAGAGGGTTTACCTGCTGAAACAAAGGCAGAGACAGCTGCCAAATGTACCTTCAGGGTAGCTGGTCTCAGACCCAAAGTGTTTAGATGGACCATATAATCTAGAACTGTGGGTAGATCAGCAGAGTCTGGGGAAATATTCTTTTCCGAACACCATATGGAAAATCTTTTCCATTTGGAATTGTAAGTAGCCCTGGTAGAAAGCCGTAGAAATCTTGAATATATCCATTACACTTGAGAGAGGTGTAGGCCAGCAAACTCTAGCCCTTCAAGAACCAGGCCTTGAGATTGAGAGACTTGAGGTTCGGGTACCAAACCCTTCCCTGGGCACAGGTTAACAGATTGTGATTCTTGGGAAGGCACAGGGGAGGATGGACTGCTAAGGACAGGAGGAGAGGATACCAGGGTTGCCTGGCCCAATCCGGGGCAATCAGAATGACCCTGCAGGATTGGGATCTGATTTTGATTAGCACTTTGAAAAGGAGAGGGAAGGGGGGAAAGGCATAGAGAAACTTCCCTTCCCAGCTGAGGGCTAAGGCGTCCAGAGGGACTGAGCCCAAGACTGGAGGCTTGCAGCAAAAGAGAGGAAGTTGATGATTCTCTGGAGCTGCAAAGAGATCTATTTGAGGGGTGCCCCATTTGCAAATACCACTCCCAGAACCAGGGGATCCAGGGACCACTCGTGGTGGCCCTAAGAGATCCTGCTGAGAGCATCTGCCAGGACATTGTCTTTGCCTGGGAGGTGAACTGCCGTAAGGGAAGTGTTCAGGGAGTAGGCCAGAGACCACAACTTCATGGCTTCGGTGCACAAAGCCGTAGACCGAGTGCCCCCCTGTTTGTTGATGTACCACATTGTAGTGGTGTTGTCTGGTCTGACCTGTACAATTTTGTTCTGAACAGATTTGGAGAAAGCTTGAAGTGCTAGAAAAACTGCTCTGAGCTCCAACAGGTTGATGTGGAGCAGATTCCTGTGGGGACCACAGTCCCTGGGTAGCGAGGTCGCCTATGTGGGCCCCCCACCCCCAAGAGGGATGCATCTGTAGTAAGGATTAATGAGTGAGGCTGAGTGATGAAGGGAACTCCTTGTCTCAGGTTGCTCTGATCCTGCCACCACTGTAGGGCTTGCATCAGGGTTCGAGTTACTGGGATCAACTTGATAAGAGGATCCTTTCTCTGGGACCAAAAGGCCCTCAAATGGAACTGAATGTCCCTCATCTGAAATCTTGCTCCTTGCACTACTGCGGTGGAAGCAGCCATGTGTCCCAGGAGCTGCAGAAAATGCCATGCTGGTCGAGAGACCTGCAGGGTGAATGAGGAGGACAGGGAGACTAGGGTGTTTGCCCTGTCTAAGGGGAGGAAGGCCCTGGCTTCCTGGGTGTTCAGTTCTGTGCCTATGAAGGTTAGGAGCTGGACAGGCTCCAGCACTGACTTTGGGAGATTCAGAAGGAAACCTAGGGAAGTAAGCAGTTGCTGAGTTATCTGAAGATGTAGGTTGACCTGATCTGGGGGATTGGCCTACTAAGAGCCAATCGTCCAGGTAAGGAAAGATGGCAATCTTTTGCCTTCTTAGGCAAGCTACTGCCAGGCATTTGGTGAATACCCTTGGCGCCGAGGTGAGACCAAAGGGCATTGCTCTGAACTGATAATGGCCTGAGGGCAGCTCGAACCTGAGGTACTTTCGGTGGGAGCTTCTGATGAGAATATGGAAGTAGGCATCCTTGAGGTCCAGGGACGCTAGCCAGTCCCCTGGCCTTAGGGAGGGTAAAATGATCCCTAGAGTCACCATTTTGAACTTTGGTTTTAAAAGGTGCTTGTTCAGGTATCTGAGATCCAGGATGGGCCGCCATTCTCCTGTCTTTTTTGTGGGGTAAGGAAGTACCTGGAGTACAAACCTTTGCCCTGGTGTAGGGGTGGAACCCTTTCCACGGCTCTGAGAGCGAGGAGGGTAGAGACCTCTGACTCTAAAGCGAGTGCCTCTGAAGGAGATGCAGGAGGAAAAGATCTGGCTCTTATCTTCGGAAATTTTTTGAAGCTGAGAACCAGTCCCTGGCTTACTACTTCCAGGACCCACTTGTCTGATGTGAGAGACTTCCAGTCCTGGACAAAGTAAGCCAGCCTGCCCCCTACAGGTAGAAGAGAAGCGGCCCTGGCTACCCCATCAGGGTGCCTGCTTGGCAGGGGCTTTGGGCTGAGGGGTAGAAGCAGGACTGCTTGCACCCCGTCTGCCCCTCCCTCTAAAGAATCCCCTTTGGGCACAGGAGGAAGAGGAGGCCTGAGCCTGGTAAAAAGGCCTATGAAAAGGCCTGCCCCTGCCCTTGGGAAGCTGCTTCTCAGGATTGGCCTGCCTTTCCTTGGCCTGAGCACTCCTATAGGTAGTCCTGTATTCATCCATTTTTCTTCATGTAATTCTCTGTCTGCTCCCCAAACAGAGAATTGCCAACCACAGGAAAATCCATAGCTTTAGACTGGGTATCCTGTGACAAGGTGGTGCATCTGAGCCAAGCCATTCTGCGAAGTGCCACAGATGTAGCCATGACTCTTGAAGATACATCATTAGAGTCCACCGCAGCATGAAATTGCACCTTTGATGCCTCAATACCATCCATAGCCACCTGTTCCAGCTCCCTGGCAAGCTGGTCAGGGACTTATTTGGCTAGAGCCAGCACAGTATCCCATCTGGATTTCTGGTATCTGGCAGCATAAGCCATATAATTTGCTTGTCTGAGTCCCAAGGATGCTGCCATGTACTGTTTCTTTGCCATAGCATCAATCTTCCTGGAGTCCTTTTCAGGAGGGTGTGAAGCTAGGGGAATATTTGCCTTGTCACAGTCTGCAGCCTGCACTACCCCCACATGGCTACATTGCTGTGTAAGGAATTCCGTGTCAGAACCTGATAAGGTATACCTTCTGTCCATTCTTTTATCTACAGGAGGTATAAAATGAGAGTTTAAAACTTTTACTGTCTGCTTCCTAAAAGATTTGTGAAGAGGAATAGACAGTCTCTTAGATTCTGGAATATCCATCATTTCTACATAATCAGGCTCTTCCTGGTCATCAACAGCTTCCTCAACAGGGAGCTGAAGAGTTTCAGCAACCTTTTTATAAAACATAAAGTGAGAAGGGGACTCAGAAAGCCTTGGAGGAGAAACCCCCTAAAAGTCTGTCTGGAGAGGTATCCGGTTCAATAGGAGCATCCAGATCCTCCAGACCATATTCACTCTCCTCATACTCCTCTTCCCCCTCCCACGGTTCATAAAATTCCTCAAAATCATAATCTTGAACTGGTGGGACCGGTTGAAACGAACGTCTCCCAGATGGTGCCGGTTCAGGAACCGGGGAAAGAGACTGGACAATTTGGATTGCTTTAGCTATCTCTTGAGCTGTTGGGGAAAGAACTTTTTCCACAGCAGCAGACTTTCTAGTCCTTTTTGCAGGAACTGGCTCCTCGGAGCCAGCTCTTTGTTTGCCCGAGGAAGTATCGCCCTGGTCAGAGGGCACTCCCTCCGGTTCGGTTGGCACCGAACCAGGCCGGCCATCCAGGTCAGCGGACTTTTTGGCCTCCCTTTCCCTGAGCCTACCAACTCTCTTTTCCACGGTGGCAGCAGGGAAATTCTTACAAATCTGGCAGTCTGCATCGAGGTGGTCAAACCCCAGGCAATAAACACAGGTGGTGTGAGGGTCAGCCTTGGCAAAGGCTTCCCCACAGACACTACAGTGCTGAAACCCAGTGGACCCGGTTTTCTTTTGGTTTCTCAGACATTATGCCAGCCTAACCAAACTTGCCCGTTTATGGCAATCCGCCAAGTAAGACTCTCCCATCGGTTCCCAACCGTGTCACGGGTTGTGGAAAACCGTAATGAAATCCGTTTTTTTTAGAACCGATAAGAACTGGGAACCGCACACTAAAAAGGACTAGAGATTTAAAACACAACCTGATCGGTTCAAACCGAACTAATAAATATTTTACAAGTTCCACACAGAATTTTGTATGTAAAACTACCTATTACTTACATTACCACAGACAGAGCTTGAACGAGGTTGCGTTAATTCAGGCAAAACTGCACTTTAAAACCGCGAAATGAACCGAGCAAAAGGAGAAATCTCCGGAGCAACTGTTCAGTGAGGCGGAGTAAAGAATCTGACGGTTTGGGTTTGAAAGAAAGCAGACAGAGCTTCTTAACGAGTCACACTCAAGATTCCATGCCTGCATGGAAAGTTAACTATTTCACCTCCGGAGCAGTTCTAACCTGCGGTCATACTGCAATTGTCATAA
The DNA here is from genome assembly GCA_016271365.2 of Neoceratodus forsteri. NCBI lineage: Eukaryota > Metazoa > Chordata > Ceratodontiformes > Ceratodontidae > Neoceratodus > Neoceratodus forsteri. Next base: position 1,504,031,158 of record CM057452.1, on the reverse strand, counting down.
TATAGCAAGACTTCATGTTGTTTGAATAAGTAATTCTACAGAGTGCAGATCTGTAATACAGGGGGTTCCACTATCAGACACCTTTATAACAGTGTTGGGTATAACATATTTGAAAGGAGATATGGCTACCATAAACTGGACAACAAAAGTTCGAAATTGGGCTAGCAAAAGTAATGCAATGGAAAAATTGTCAGCAGACTAAAAAGAAAAAAGTGGCAATTGTCAAAACTTTACTGATCCCATTGTTTACCTACCTATGTGTTGCCCCCCCCCCCATTAATTTGGACACAAAAATACTAAGTTTAGTATTTCTCTTAGCATGGGGATCTCGGCTTAACCCGATTAAGAGAGAAATGCTATAGAAACCTCATCAGGATGGAGGGATAAATTTATTGGATCCAATTAGTTTCTTTTATAGTTTATTTTTTTCAGGCCAACATTAAAAAATTTCAATCCCCCACCAATGAAGAATGGAAAAACGTACCAGCTTATTGGTTAGTACCAACACTAAAATTATGGAGGCAGTCACCAAAGAAACTAAGGAAGACTGATGTACAGATGGCACAGTTATTTGGCCTGTAGTGGAAAAAAATAAGAAAGCGGAATCTCTCAGTCATACAGGCCTCATACCCACATAGGAAAAAAACATATGTGGCAATTCAAGACCAGGAATACAAAATACAGACTGAGTATAAGGGGGTACAACTGAGTAATGATAAGAGAATGGGACAATACTTAGTAGACAGAAGGATACCACCCAAAATGTGAGACACTGTGTGGCTTTGTGGACATGGGAGGTTGGGGGTTAAAGGAAATGTGAAGCATAAAAGGGTAGAAGAAAGATGATACCCTAGAGCAACGTGTTATCAAATAGAAGAAACGCTTGAACATTTTTTAATACAATTTCCGTATGCACAACAAGTTTGGAATATGCTAAGTGTGGTATGGAAGATTGCACGCTGGAAATCTGTGACCTATGAGGGGGTAATTGTTGGTTATTCCAGGGAACTGCAGGGTACTGAGGAAGGGACATTACAAATATTTTTCACTTGTATAAAATTTATTATGTGGCAGGTCAGATGCAAGTTTGTGACTCAACAAATACAGCTCATGCCCTAGCATAACTATAACGATGCTAGAGAAAGAAGTATATTTAGTATGGGCATACGAAACATGTAACATACTAAAGGATATAGTGAAGGGCTGGAGCACCTGATCATATTTTTGGTAACAGATAAGGTTATAGAAGTCACTATATGGATTGGTTCATCTGGTCTGCAACTGAGACATTATTTTTATTTATTTTTTTTTACTTAGGATGTATGTAAATTATGTACAATACTTTGGAAATAGTTTTCAGGAAGTACTGTGTATACTGGAAAATGTTATGATATTTATGTATTTTGTTTGACTTAAAAATTCCCCTACTCTCCAGTAGGGGTAACCACTGACCGTACCATACTAAGGCCACTCTCGGTGAGCCAGTGAAGGGAATGGACGTCTTGGAGGTTGGGGAGCAGGTCTCCTTCTATGCCTCTGCCGCACCAGAGACAGACCACTTTTTGGATGCAAATGCGACGACTGAGGATGCTTCAGAACGGACAACAGAACCAGCACCTTCAGATAATGCTCAGATGGAAATTTCAGAGGCCACTCCAGACGGTAAGACCCTTCCAAATATACCGATTATTACTGATACAACTACCCACAGTAAAGAGGATTTACAGACCTTGCTCAGGAAGAAAAAATTACTCACCATAGTAATGTTGTTTCTTCTAATGGAGTCTTGCTGTATGCAGACATAATGCAGTTAGCCCCAGCACTTGAACTGCCCCGGAGAGGAAAGAGTTAACTCTATGCAGAGGCATAGAACATTGAGCTCGAACTCGGTTTTCAAACCTCTGTCTGTGGTACTTCCCAGTGTAACCGTCAGATTCTTACAAGCTAACTAACTAGTAACTAAAGTATGGAAATTGTTCAAATACAGCCAAAGGGCAAAATATATCTTCTTGGGCCCCAAAAGACTCAAGTCGAGAACCCAAAAAGGAAAGGTAGTGACAATATTTAGTAAAACACCAGAAAAATAATAATAATAACATCTACCCCACCCAAGAGGGAGGGTACAAGGTACACCCCTGAGGTGCAACACTGCACCCGCCAGCCCACTTCCCAAAAAACAGGTTCTGAGAGGGGAGATTTGAGTCTGAATACAGCAAGACTCTAGAAGAAACAACATTACTATGGTGAGTAATTTTTATTCAAACAACATGAAGTCTTGCTGTATTCAGACATAATGCAGACTACCAAGCAGTTCCCTATGGAGGAGGGAATGCAGAACCTACTTCGGGAAGAGGCTCTGCAGTACTGCTGTGCCAAACCTAGCATTACTCCTAGCCTGGATGTCCAGGGAGTAATGCTTGGTAAAAGTATGTACTGTTTTCCAGGTGGCTGCTTTACAGATCTCTAACAAAGGTATATCTCTGCCCGCAGCTAGAGAAGCAGCTGTACCCGTAGTCGAATGAGCCCTCAGGCCTGAAGGGGGCGTTCTACTCAACTTGTCATAACAGAACTGCATACAAGAAACAATCCACCTGTCAACAGTTCTTTTAGTGGCAGACTTACCTTTCCCCACTTCACCATACGTGAGAAACAATTGAAGACAGACATTTCTATGTGCCTTAGTATGCTCAATGTAGTAGCTAAGGGCCCTCTTAACATCCAGGCTGTGTAACCTTCTTTCACCTGAAGAAGAATGATCAGTGAAAAACACTGGGAGAGATATAGACTGGTTCAGATGAAAATCCGATACCACTTTGGGCAAGAACCTCCTATTGGTTCTTAGGACCACTTTGTCCCTATGGAAGGAGATGAAGTCAGGTTCAACTGACAGAGCCTGTAACTCACTAATCCGCCTGGCAGAAGTAATAGCTATCAGGAACACAGTTTTCCAGGTCAAGTCCTTCAATTTGGATGAAGCCACAGGTTCAAAGGGTGGCTGCATAAGCTGAGCAATGTAGACATTAAGATCCCAAGGCGGAGTGGGCTCCCTAAAGGGAAGGTTAATGTGAACCAGGCCCTTGAAAAACTTTCTGAAGACAGGATGAGATGCCAGGGAAGAGCCCTTCCCTGCTGAGAGGAATGCAGAGACAGCTGCTAGATGAACCTTCAGAGTGGCAGGCCTAAGGTCTAGGCCATTCAGATGAACTAGATAGTCTAAGGTTGTGGAAATGCCTGCAGAATCAGGCAGGATGCCTTTCTGAGAGCACCAAATACTGAACCTTTTCCATTTTGAGTTCTAAGTTTTTCTAGTGGAAGGTTTCCTGGAGACCTTCAGAATATCCAGAACGCCCTGAGAGAGATGTAGTGCTGCATATTCTAACTCTTCAAGAACCAGGCCTTGAGATTGAGAGACTGGAGATCGGGGTACCAGATCCACCCCTGGGAGGAGGACAGAAGATTTTATGGTCCTGGGCAGAGACAGGGGACATGACACTGAGAAGGACAGCAGTAGAGGATACCACGGCTGTCTGGCCCAATCTGGAGCCACCAGTATCACTGTGCAGGGTTGAGTCCTGATCTTGATCAAAACTCTGAACAGCACAGGGAAGGGAGGGAAGGCATAGAGAAACCTGCCCTTCCAGTCCAAAATGAGAGCATCCTGGGGAACCGTCCCCAGAACTGGAGGTCTGCAACAAAACAGAGGAAGTTGATGACTGTCCGGTGCTGCAAAGAGATCCATCTCTGGAGTGCCCCACCTGGAGAAGATGACCTTCAGGATGTGAGGATCCAGGGACCATTCGTGATGTCTCTGTGAAATTCTGCTTAAAGCATCTGCTAGTATGTTGTCCTTCCCCTGGAAGGTGAACTGCTACCAGAGAAGTCTGAAGAGAATAGGCCAGAGACCACAGCTTCATGGCCTCTGTGCACAAGGCCGAGGACCAAGTGCCTCTCTGTTTGTTGATGTACCACATTGTGGTGGTGTTGTCTGTCCTGACTTGGACCACCTTGCCCGAGAAGTACTACAGGGCTAGGAAAACTGCCCTGAGTTCCAGGAGATTGATATGAAGGAGAGACTTTTGTGGAGACCAGACCCCCTTGAGCTGTCAGGGCTCCCAGGTGGGCTCCCCACCCTAGGAGAGAAGCATCCGTAGTTAGAACTACTGATGGGACTGGAGGGAGAAATGGAACCCCTTGTCTGAAGTTGTCCTGGTCCAGCCACCACTGGAGAGCTTGGACTAGAGTCTGAGTCACTGGGATCAGTTTGGTAAGTGAATCCTTCTTTTGAGACCAAAAAGACCTTAAATGAAACTAAATATCCCTCATCTAGAAGCTTGCTCCCTGCACCACTGCCGTGGAATCTGCCACGTGGCCCAGGAGCTGGAGGAACTGTCTTGCTTGCTGGGCGGGAGACCTGAGGCTGAAAGGAGGAAGCGAGATCCACTAGGGCCTTCACCCTTGCCAGGGGAATGAAGGCTTTTGCTTGTACAGTGTCCAACTCTATGCCTATAAAGGTGAGAAGTTGAACTGGTTTGAGGACAGACTTTTGAAGATTGAAAAGAAACCCCAAGGAGCTGAGTAGGTCCTGGGTAGTCTGAAGAGCTAACTTGACCTGTATAGGTGACTGACCCACTAATAGCCAGTCGTCCAGATACAGGAAGATGATGATACCCTGTCTTCTGAGGTAAGCCACCACTACTGCAAGGCACTTTGTGAACACCCTTGGAGCTGATGTTAGGCTGAATGGCATAGCTCTGAATTGGTAATGACCTGAAGGCAACTCGAACCTGAGCTATTTTTTGTGCGATCGCCTGATAGGAATATGGAAGTAGGCATCCTTGAGGCCAGAGATGCTAGCCAGTCCCCTGGCCTTAGAGAGGGAAGGATTATTCCCCGAGTTACCATTTTGAATTTGGGCTTTGAAATGTGTTTGTTCAAATACCTTTGGTCTAGGATGGATCGCCACTCCCCTGTTTTCTTTGGGGTAAGGAAGTACCTGGAGTACAGTCCTTTTCCCCTGTGCTGAGTAGGAACCTTCTCGATAGCTCTGAGAGCTAGAAGAGAGGAAACCTCTGCCTCTAGGGCAATGGTTTCTGAGAGTGATGCAGGTGGAAAAGACTTGGCCCTCTTTTTTGGAAATCTTTTGAAGCTGAGGGCCAGTTCCTGGCTTACTACTTCCAGGACTCACTTGTCTGAGGTCACAGACATCCAGGCCTGGAAGTAGTAAGCCAACCTGCCTCCTACTGGAAATGGGGAGTCGACCCGGGCTGACACATCAGGGTGTCTGCTTGGCAGGAGCCTTAGACTGAGAGGAGGAGGGAGCAGCTCTGCTCATCCCCCTCCTGCCCCTCCCTCTGAAGAACCCCCTCTGTGGGAAGGGAGAGGAGGCCTGGGCTTGGTAAAAAGGCCTTTGAAAGGGCCTGCCCTGCCCCTAGACTGCTGCTTGTGCGGAGTGACTTGCCTTTCTTTGGCCTGTGCACTCCTGCACGTGGTCCTATACTCATCCATTTTCTTAATGTAAGCCTCTGTCTGCTCCCCAAACAGAGAGTTACCTACTACAAGAAAATCCATAGCCTTAGTCTGGGTATCCTGTGAAAGCCTAGTACATCTGAGCCAAGCACGTCTTCTGAGAGACACAGATGTAGCCACGACTCTAGATGCCACATCACTGGAGTCCACAGCAGCATGAAATTGCATTTTGGATGCCTCAATTCCATCAGCAGCCACCTCCTCCAGCTCTTTGGCTAGCTGGGGAGAGGCCTGTTTAGCCAGTTCCAGAACCGTATCCCATCTGGATTTCTGGTACCTGGCTGTGTAGGCCATATAAGTAGCCTGCCTGAGTCCCAAAGAGGATGCCAAATACTGTTTTTTGGCCATGGCATCCACTTTCCCGGAGTCCTTATCCAGGGGTGTGAAGCCAAAGGAATGTTAGCCCTGTCACAGGCTGCAGCCTGCACTACCCCAACATGGCTGCAATGACTATAAAGGAACTCCGTAGCTGAGCCTGATAACAAATACCTCCTGTCCATTCTCTTATCCACAGGAGGAATTGAATTAGGGGTTTGTAAAATTTTGTGTCTCTTCTTCCCCAAGGATTTATGAAGAGGAATAGACAGTCTTTTGGACTCTGGAATGTCCATCATTTCCACAAAATCAGGCTCTTCATCCTCCTCTGCAGCTTCAACCAAGGGAAGCTGCAGGGTTTCTGCCACCTTTTTGTAGAACAAAAATGTGAAGGGGACTCAGAGAGCCTGGGAGGAGAGGCACCTGAGGGCCTGTCTGGGGAGATGTCCGGTTCAATGGGCACATCCAGACCCCCCTGGTCATCGTCGTCATCATCATCATCATCATCATCATCATCATCATCATCATCATCATCACCACCACCACCACCACCACCACCAGGATAGTCTTCGTCTCCCTCCCACTCCTCATAGTAAGCATCTGGATCAAAATCCGGAGGAAACAGATCCGACCGAACCGACCGCCTAACCGGCGGTACCGGTTCGGATGGAACCGGTCTAAGCGATTGAACAATGCTAATCGCTTTGGCTATTTTGTCCGCGGTTGGACAGTGCAATACCGGATCCAAACTGGCAGACTTACGCTTCTTTTTGGATGGAACCGACCCCTCGGGGTCGGCTCTTCTTTTGGCCGAGGAGGTATCGCCTAGGTCAGCAGGCTCCTCCTCAAGTTCAGCCGAAACCGAACCGGGCTGGCCATCCGGATCTACGGACTTCTCAGCCTCCCTTTCCTTCAGCCTACTCAGTCTTTTGTCTAGAGTGGATTTAGGAAAGCTTTTACAGATTTGGCAGTCTGACTTGAGGTGGTCAAACCCCAGACAATAAACACAGATGAAGTGGGGTTCAGCCTTAGCAAAGGCCTCCCCACACTCAGTACAGTGTTGAAACCCAGTGGGACCAGTTTTCTTCTAGGGTTTCTCAGACATGACCAACCTAACAAATTACCCTATTGCAGCTTTCAAGCCAGGTAATACAATAACCGATTGGTTACAAACCGTGTCACAGGCTTTTTAAAAGAACCGGCACAAAACCCCGGTTCTTTTTAAACCGATCGGTACCGCAACACCACTCTAATCCCAGAAATAAAATTAAACAGAATGGGTCGGTTCCAAACCGGACTGACCGGAAAGAAACCGAAGAAAAGAACAATCTCCAACTTTTCACAGAAATAAAACACAGTCGCTACCTATCTACACACTACCTGTACCGTAGACAGAGGCTGGAAATCTGAAAATAACCAAAAATTATACGGTTTAAACCTAACACTTTACTTTTACCGAACCGAGCAGAGGAAATCTCCGGAGCGACTTCACTGTTAGGCGGAGTAAAGAATCTGACGGTTACACTGGGAAGTACCACAGACAGAGGTTTGAAAACCGAGCTCGAGCTCAACGTTCTATGCTTCTGCATAGAGTTAACGCTTTCCTCTCCGGGGCAGTTCAAGTGCTGGGGCTAACTGCATTATGTCTGAATACAGCAAGACTTCATGTTGTTTGAATGAAAAAGCCAGATATTTAAAAAGAAAGCAAGAACTCAAGATGACGATGCAGAAAATAAACAAAAAGGATTCAGGCATTCCAGATGATCACCTGCTGCCTGAAAAGCCCTGGATTGAACCCTGTGACGTAGAGGCATCCAGTAGTCCAGCAGCGGTCACTTCTGCCTCTGGCAGAACTCCTCAGCATGTGGCGGCATCACCACAGCAATACTCTTTCTCCCCACATAATTGGGACCCGAGCCTGTTTACATTTTCAGGGACTATGACTCACTGCACCCTGTTGGGATTGGCACACACAGACAAAGGACCGTCTGGCTTAAGATGGATGCAATCTTCAGGTAACGTTGCTCCATCATCACAGGACTGGACAGTAGATTCAGCTTTGCAATCAGCTGGATGGGAGAAATCACAAGAGACGGGCAAATGGGTATCGGGTACATCACCCATTCATATGCCCATCTTACAGAAAACAACAACAGGTATGCCACTTCTTCTATCTTGTGGGACAGTACCTGTTTCACCTTCCGTACCTGTCTCAGACTCTGAGATGAAGAATTTGAGTCAGGGTGCGTTGTCTCCCCTGATTCTCACACAGAGCTTACAATTGACTCCAAACCATGTACTGCAACTTGAGGATACGGTACTCTAACCACAGGTTCTTGAACACAATCTGTCCATACCATCAGTACTACAACAAAGCACCATGTCTGGTGCCCCTGTTGGTCAACTATGAACCAACCCAGAACCTACTATGTCAACTGAGGGCCCCAGAGCGGGGGCCCCCCCAACCGCCTAGTCAAGCAACTTCCTCCAGACCATACACCTCCCTTTTTCAAACACCTATATACCCTGCAAAACAACGTAATGCGGTGTGCCTTCACTACAAAGAGGGTCTGGACTCACCTCCAGACAGAGTGTTTGTGGCCAGAACCTTACTTAAAGAATCTATGGGCTTTTTCGTTGCCGAAGTTTATGCCTATATTCATGTCTCTGGTGAGACGACTTCTGATATAAGCTTCAAAATGAATAGTGGTCTGGAGAAATTCTGGACTAAATTTCATCCTCCGAAACGCACCCCTTTATGGCCCCCCTTTGAGGATGTACCCCTGATGAAGCCAACCTTTAAAACCATCATGGTACTGTTCAGAAAGGAAGGGGTAAGCATATCAGATCTTCTGTACTGGTTAAAACAGCGCTGCACAGTCCTAGGATCCCTACAGTCCATCTTTGACTCGGAATGTATATGGACTGGTAGAGGGTGAGTTTGGGTGGTCTTGTGAACAACGGATTCTGGGTTACAACATTTGTCAAACTGTTTTTTCTTGGGGAGAGATAGGGAAGTCCTATTCTATGCTGGTCAGCCAAATGCCTGCTACTGTTGTGGGTCCACAGGCCATCTAAGCAGTTTGTGTGACAGGTTAAAATGTACGCTTTGTGGTAAATTAGGCCACACTAGTGGCCACTGTGTCAACTCCCAGCTATATACTACCTGCCCATGGGCAGCACACAATCAGGAGAACCAGGCTGATAGTGAGGAACAAAGACTACTTGTGTCACTTGCATAGAGATCAAGAGCCTCGGCCTCAGTTCTCCCACCTAGGGGTTCTCCCCTCACCCACTAATGGGTGTCCCCCCCATGCAGGGCTCAGTGGTCGTTTCCACCCCCCCCAAACACACTCCCGGATGAGAAGGATCAGGGAATAGCAACTTCAAATGGAATGGGGGCTCCAGCTGTTGAATCTCAGGACACCCTCCCCCCCCAGTGTCCCACAATTCATCAAACCTTGTCCAAGAGTCTGCATTCACGTCTAAGGATCCTGGAGGGATGCCCCCACCCCCATTGTGTCAGACAGCAGGAGATGCTCTACTAGGAAGTGGCAGGATTCTAAGGCCCCCAAAATATCTAAAGCAGCTCCCTCCCTTAACTGTTTTGACACTCTGCAGATCCCTCTGACATTTCATGGAATGAGTCAGATGACTCCTCCCTTGAGTCTTCCCAACCTGAACAGTCTACAGACACCGAAGAGCTTGCCATGGACACTTCAGAGTCTAGCACACTCAGCTCAGCTGATAACCCCCTAGCAAACACCCCAGAAACTCTGGAGTGACAAAGCGCAAGAAGAACAGCCCCGGAATAGATGCAGGTTATGCTCTTTTCCTCTACCTCTCTTATGGCTCCTGTTCTGTCACTTCTCACTATAAATGCAAATAGCATTAAAAGTCACAGAAAACAAGCCGGAGCTGTATTCTCCCATCTAATATCACAGGGTTCAGCAATCACCATTCTACAGGACACCCACTTACATTCCATCCCTCAGATAACCAGAGCTATTAAGGCTTGGTATGTGGGGCCCTCTTACTGGTCCATAGACCAGGATGTCTGTTCTGGGGTGGCTATTCTCTTTCATAAAGTAGAAGTGCAGATAATTAAAATCACTGATCTCGCACCTGGGAGAGTTTTAAATTTAGACTCTAGGATTAATCAGGATCTTTATCGCTTTATCAGTATTTATGCACCCCAGACCAAGGCTGAGAGAATACAATTATTTCAACTACTTCAACCATATTTATTTTCAGCACACAGTGTGGTGTTCAGGGGTGATTTTAATTGTAATTTATCCTTATTGGACAGAGGTAAACAACCTATTACAAAGAAAGTCTATTGTGATAGGTCATGTTTTGCTCATATTGTTCAGACTGCAAATTTAGTAGATGCTTATTTTTCGACCTCACCTTCAAGAAAGAGGTGCTGGCTACACGGACAAATTTTATTTTTACTTCTGCATCACTCCAGCTCCTAGATGTCACACTTTCCCCTGCTGAATTCCCAGACCACAATATCCTAAGTCTGTGTATTAGGAATCAAGTAGGGCCGATACAAGGCCCGGGGGGTCTGGAAGCTCAATTCCTCTCAGTTTTCCCTCCCTGATATAGCTCAATAAATCCATTGTTTTATCTCAGCATGGAAATCTGTGTTTATCTTATATGATGAGAATTGGTGGACAGATACTAAACACGACCTGGTACGACTCCTTAAAACTCTCATAAAGGCAAATAGGAACACCCGTTATTTTCAATACTTGCAGGACAGATGCCATTTACAGAAATTGATGCCCCTGGCACACACAACAGGACACTCACATACGACTCAAATTACTAACATCAAAAAACAAATGTTGCAGTTTCATGCCCAACAGGCAAACAGTTTAAAAAAACAGCAGCGTTTTGGGACCCAATGGAAGACGGGGATTAGCTGCAGGGACAGAGTGAACAAAAAACAAATGACATCCATTCTGGATAGTCATGGGGTTGATTGCACCTCTACCCAAGATATACTGAGGGCAATTACTGTACACATAGCCGGACTCTTTCAAGAAAAGTCTACCAATATTATACAAAGGATGCATCTGTTTAGTAGCTTCCCTATCCCACAGTACCCAGACAACTTGGCAGATGCACTGACTGTGGATATTACACCCTCTGAGGTAGTCACAGCAATCTCTTCTCTTACATCTGAAAAGGCCCCAGGGAAGGACAGTCTCACAAGCGAGAGCTATAAGTTAATAAGTCCTGAAATAGCCAATGAATTGGCTTTGGCCTTTATGTCCATTCTTACGACAGATGCCACTGCAAATGTCGGAAGGACTTCGGATGCATCTCCACAAAAAAGGAGACGAGCGTAATTTGCAGAATTGGAAACCAACTGCCTTATTAAACACCGACTTTTAAATATCAACCAAAATTTTAAATGCGAGTTTGCTCTCTGTAGCACCAAATTTAATAACTCAGGCCCAAATTTGTTCCATCTCGGGACGAACCATTTCAGATCACCTCATTTTATTGCATGAAATTTTTGAAAGTGGAAACACAGATAATCTCAGGGGTTTCGTCAAGGCCCTAGAACAAAGCAAGGCCTTTGATTTCATTAACCATAGTTGCCTTTGGTTCACACTGACACATTACGGAATCCCGCCAACTTTTATATCATGGCTACGATGTCTAGATCATACAGCCACAGTTAGACCAACTGTAAATGGTCATTGTGGTCCCCTGATCCCCGTCAAGTATGGGGTTAGACAAGGCTGTCCCTTAAACCCCCTTTTAATAATAAATAATAATAATAAAACTTTATTTATTAAGCACCTTTCAAGCACCAAGACGCTGTACAAAATAAGCATAAAACAAAACCATATATAAAATCAATATAACAGCAATCTTAAATATTAACAATAAAAACAAAAAGCATATTTAAAATCAAAATAACAGCACTCTCAAGTCATGAAAGCTTGAGTCCAAAGATGGGTCTTAAGTTCGCGCTTGAAGATCTCCACGGTCATGCATTCCCGAAGCTGGTGAGGCAGAGAATTCCAGAGGGTTGGGGCAGCAAACATAAAAGCCCAAGCCTCAGACAATTTTAAAATAACCCTCGGAACCTCCAGCAACCCCTCATCAGTCGAACGGAGCTGTTGTACAGGGATACAGAGAATCAGAAGCTCTTTCAAGTAGTCAGGGCCAAGTCCGTGCAGGGCTTTGAAGGTCAAAAGACCTACTTTAAAGGTGATCTGCCACTGAATAGGCAGCCAGTGCAGATCATGCAAGACAGGGGTAACATACATCCTTCTTGGTACCCATGTCAACAACCTAGCAGCAGTGTCCTGCACTAGCTGCAAGCAGCGGATATCAACCCCAGGAAGCCCCAGGTAAAGGGAGTTGCAGTAGTCAAGGCGAGAGGTCACGAAGGCATGGACCAACACAGATAAATCGCAGGACGGAACAAGGTGCTTCACCCTGGCAATATTCCTAAAATGGTAAAATGCAGACTTAATGACTGCTGACACCTGATAACGAAGGGTCAGCCCGTCGTCAAGTACAATTCCCAGGTTACGCACTCGTTCAGAGGTAAGGAGCTGATCTCCCCCCATGAATAAACCAGAAGGCAGATCAAACCTCAGCCTCTCTATCCTGCGACCTGGGTCCACAACCATAACCTCGGTTTTACCAGTGTTCAACTTTAACCAGCTTGAATTCATCCAATCATGGATTTCAGCGAGGCAGTTGTTAAATACAGAGAAAGCACTATCCTGGTCGGGCGCAAAAGACAAGTAGAGCTGGGTATCATCAGCATAGCAGTGAAACCTCAGCCCATACCATCTTACAATGTCTTCGAGGGGCTGCATATACACTGCAAACAACATGGGGGAGAGCGTCGAGCCCTGGGGAACCCCACACTGCAGAGAGAAAGAGTCAGAGGAAAAAATCCCCACCACAACTCTCTGTGGTCTCCCAGATAAAAAGAAGTAAACCATCTGAACACTGTACCAGCCAGTCCACAGATGGTCCTCAGGCGCTCAAGCAAAACCCCATGGTCTACAGCGTCAAAATCTGAAGAAAGATCAAGGAGAACCAAGATAGAACGGTTTCTCCGATCTCTCACCATCAGGAGATCACTGAGCACCCGAACCAGAGCAGTCTCAGTGCTATGCCTCTTATGAAAACCAGACTGGAGAGGTTCGTAGATATTATGGATGGTCAAATGATCCTCCAGCCGGATTGCCACTACCTTCTCAATAACCTTCCCAATAAAAGGAAGGTTAGAGATAGGTCTGTAGTTGGCAAAAACATCTGGGTCCAAGGAAGCTTTCTTCAAAAGGGGAGTTACCACTGCTTCCTTCAAGGAGCTAGGAAACTCACCCAATTCTAAAGAGCACCAGATTATTTGAGCCAGAAACAGGCCCACGATCTCAGCACAACCCAAAATCAAGGAGGTTGGACCCAGATCTAAACTACAGCACGTAGGGCGCATCCCCTGGACAATCCGCATAACATCCTCAAACTTCGGCTGGTCAAAGGAACTCCAGGAGGCCCTGGGTACTGTGACCGAGCACCGACCAACAGTGTACCCCATAGAGTGTGTCTGTCGGATCTCTGATCTCATGTCGGCCACCTTATTCGCAAAGAATTGAGCGATCTCATCACACTTCTCTTGTGAAAAGGCTCGACGGAGCTGGAGACAGGCTGGGTTGCACAGCCTGTCCACAGTTCTGAAAAGCTGAGCTGGTCGATTCTGAGCAACAGCGATCTCCCCGGACAGGAATTCTGCCTTCTTACGGGAGATCTCTGATTGGTAGAGCTGATAATGCCCCTCCAAACTAAGGCGGTCGGCTTCTAAGGCAGATTTCTGCCAGCAACGTTCTAACAGTCGTCCCACATGTTGCAACTCCCTCAAGGACCCATCAAACCATACCTTTTATACGTCTTCAGTATTGACCTGCTGTTACTGGCCCTGAACTCATGCCCGTTAGTAAGCTTCCTGCAGTGCACGGAGGGGGTTATCCCATACAAGGCCATAGCTTATGCAGATGACTTATGTATTCTCACGGACACAAAACCTTCTGCAGAACAAGACCTTCTCCTTTGTACCAGATATGGGGCCTTTTCCGGGGCCTCCATTAACCTGCACAAATGTGTAGGTGCATGACTTGGAACTCACGACCTGTCCATCACAGAGCTGGCAGGCATCCATCCACCTTACATCAGAACCAGTTAAGAATTTAGGTATACATTTTGGTTCAAAGACTATGGATTTACTAAAGTCAGAACCAAAACTGAACCAGAGAAAAGCCTTAGTGTCCCAATGGAACAAACAACAAATGAGCAAAAAGAAAAGAATTGTTTTGATCAAACATACCCAATTCCCCTTTTTTATTATAACCTTTGTTATGTCTCCCCCACAAAACAAAACAAAACAAAACAAAATGTTTGGAACCTACCCGTTACAGTATATTCTTTCAGGCCATCTGGGGAAGCCGCCTAAATCCAATTAAAAGAAATATTTTCTACCTCCCCATAAAAAAGAGGGGACTAAATATGGCTAGCCCCCCTCATCTTTTATAGCAATTTTCTCACACAAATCTTCAACCACTGTTAGTACATACAAGGAAAAGCTGGAGTAGCTTACTATATCTTACTTATCAGACCTGGTTCAGACAGTGGGACACAGGTAACTTGTGCACTTTAAGACGACCTTTTCTGACCCCACCCTAAATTAGAGAAGATTTTTTTGAAACTAAAATTATGGATGGTAACCAGTAGATTGATATTGACATTACAGAGAAAAGCTCTTTATGCTCATATTATTATTATTTTTTTTAAATTCTATTTCTACTCCACACTCTGAGAACTCTCTCCAGCAACCTTGACCTCTGGTCTCTACCTCCCACCTGAGACGCTGTTTTCTCTCCTCGCTCCATCCCCACACGGCCCCCCGGATCTAAACCCCCTGTTGAGTAGCTGCCCTATCCACCCAGGGCATTATATCTATAGTGTTAAGTACTGGGCAGGAGCGAGTGGGCACGAAGAGGGGAGTGCCCGGTGTTGGGAGTGTGGTCCGGGGTCGAGGTGCCTTCACCTATCCCCGAGGGAGGGGACTTTCCTGCTTACCTTCCCCCCTAGGCTCGGACGTGCAATGCGTCCAGCATGAGCATGCACGCTCCCGTGTGCACCCACAGGATCGCCGCAACAGCCAATCCCCTTGGTTGCTGGATTGTAGGCTTGCTCTGCTCCCAGCCACTGCCAGGAGCCACCAGAGCCCGGGATCATGACCCCACTCTCTCACAAGACAGGAAAGCAGTCATCTGGATGCTCAATTCTGTCCTCCCCTGCCTACCCCTGGCAGCTCGAGCTCGCTCCTGAACCCGGGTCGCCGGTGTGGCGCAAGGTGTGGCGTTCATCGCCTCAACCCTCAGTGCCACCGGGCCGGCGATGCTCATATTATTGAAACCCATTACACGGAATCTGTGACATTTCCCTCATGCCCTTCTTCATCACTCCCTTGCCTACTTGACCACCTCACTTCAGTCAGACTCCCTCCTATGATGTGGGATGTCCACTGGCTCTCATGCCATGGCAAACTGAATGTAAAGCCAACCAGAAGCAAAAGCAGATGGAGGAAAGAATGTGCAGCAGACGAGCCTGTATCCAACAACTAGAAACCATGGATCACCTGTTTTTTTCGTGTTCTTAGATTTCAGGTTTTTGGAAACTATTTGCAGATCAGTGGTCAGAACCCCCACATGGCCAGTCTCGTATAACATGCTCATGTTTGGTCACTACCCAGGGAACTGAAAAATGTGACATAAAGACACTCTTCATATTTTGTTTACTGTTATATAATTGTACATTTGGACCACTAGGTGTTTCACTTTGCAGCAAAAGTATATCTCTCAAGCAGAATTGGTCCAGAAGATTATGCATGAGTTACAACGTATTTATCATACAGAGGCAAAACATGTCACAAATGTCTTTTTACTACCTACCTGGAAAAATTTGCCTTGGTTAACTGATTCGGATGTACCAATTACTTAAGTCCCGTCCCCTCCACTTCCCTCCCCCCCTCCTTTTTTTTTCCTTTATTGTTATTGGTTTGAATTATTCTGTTAGACCTAGCTGTATTTTTCCCATTTATTATTGTTTTGCAAATAAATGAATTTGTCATTTTCTTTTCCTTTTATCTCCTTGTGAAAAGAGAGCACAGCAGATGTTTTTCTGTTACCAGGATGGGTTGCATTTTTTTCTTGTGTATTATGCTGTGTAATTTGTTCCTTGTATGGTTTTTCTTTCCCTAATAAACTCCCCTACTCTTGTGGTAGGGGATGTTCTCTAAGATGGCAGACCGAGTGCCGATGAGTGCACAGGACTTGTCAGGCAGGGGAATGTTAGCCCCATTCCCCGCTGTCCAGGATACCATGGCTAACTCGAACTCCAATGTTGGAAACTGTATTCCTGACAGGGATATACCGAAATGCTTTGCAATGGACGTACCAAATGTTTCTGCTCCTGGGAGGCTGCAACAACAAATGCCGCCTGAGTTTGTGGAGGCGGATCAGTGACTGAAGTATGCACTGAAAAGTAAGAAAACCCTGCTTTTGTTTATGTTAGCAGTGGAAGAGGAGGCTTATCTTTCGGACAAAGATTATTTTTTTTTTTAATTAAGCTTTTTGGTCCCCGTCATCTCCTCCCACCAACTGGCAATGGGGACACATCTGTATTTTTTTTTTTTTTTTACGGTTTTCTCCCCTGCCCCCCCAAGGCCCTGTCACATGTCCATGCAAGTGTGTGGAGGCACGCTTTCCACCCCGTGGCGCCAGCTCAGCCCTTTCCACTTCCCAATACTTTTGCCGGCCCCTCTCCACCTGCACTACCCATCGGACCGTCACCTGGTGGGAGCGAAACTACGGGAAGGCGCCAACCCACCCTCACCAGAGGAGAGCTGCCTACTGGCATGCTCAATCCTGCTCCACCCCCCACTGGCACCACAATGACCCAAAGTGCCGTTCCACCAGTGGCGGCATAGCGCGAGTCGCGTCAGCGCCTCAACCCTCAGCACCACCGGGCCAGCCGGACAAAGACTTTTTAAACGCATGGTTTGCGGTCCTGGGTCGATCAGCCATTACCTGTACTGCCTTTGGGTCCTCAGCCGGCCCCTCGCCTCCATGCCAGTTTCCAAACCAGACTCAGAACTCCACGACTCAGAGTCCCATGGTTTCTTTCTCCTCTTCTGCTCAGCAGACCAACACGGGCACATTTCAGCCCACAGACTGCACGGGAGATGTTGATTTGCTCCATGTTCACACTGATTTACCTCCTTTGCCTGAAAGGATTCCCACTGGGAGTCCTGTAGAGGCTGTCTCTAGGCCACAACCATGAAACTTTTCTCCAGCGGACACATTTTCCAGTCCGACCACAACATCTCCCCAGAGGGAAAGGCAGCCTCATGGCAACATTGGTTCCACAGCAACATCTATGACATCCATGGGCTCAACAAACAGCTCTCACCCGTACCCACAACGGATAGGTCACCAGTATGGGCATTGGCTGAGGCGGGGTGGTCTCGGGATGTCACTGGCCAGTGGCATGCCCAACCCCCCACTTTTTCAACTGCAGTTTCATTTCAGATGGAGGGGCAACTGCAGACCCCTATATCAATACTGTTTTGAATTATTTGGTTTATGATTTTCTGGAGAGATGCACGGGGCCACTACTGACCCTGGACTCTGCAGTCCCTGATGACTTCTCTTCTAGAGGTCTGGCTGCTTTGGTTTCTGCAGCACGGACCATAGTTCTACTGGGGAGTGATCTGACATTTCTACAGCTGCCCCATCTTGTGGGCGGGACTACTGCCCAGGAGTCACAGCACTTACCAGTCCCACTGAAAGAAGTGGACGAGACATCCAGTCCACAGTCTCAACCTCGGTTATCAGGATCTGACAGTGTTGCAGCAGCAACAGCTCGGGTGGGGGAACTTCCCACTCCAGCCTCGCAACCCCTTCCTAGAGATGCATAGGTTCCTGTGGCGCATATCCAAGTTTTGAATAGGAGTGCCCAGTCTCTTAAATAACAGCCACAGGAAATTGGACAAACTATTGAACTGGTGTCACCACAACTGCCCATACTATAGCCTGGGGTGTTTCAGTAGTCCGGTTCAGTGTCTCAGCTCGTTATCATGGGCTGGCAGGGTGGAAGCAGCAGATGACGCTGCTCAGTTGAGGATTTGCCCCCTCCAGCCTCACCACCTCCTCCTACCAGGCTTGGTCATCCTTTAGGTCTAAGGATGAGTTTTTTACAATTCCCCAATACCAGCCCAGTGAAGAAATGCAGTCTGTCTCCTCTATACTGGGGGCCTGGACACTCCCCCACACAGAGTGTATGTGGGAAGGATTCTGCTGAAGGGCTCTCTGAATTATACACCAAATGATCTTTATGCACTTATCCACCCTCCTTCTGCCTCATCTTTTAATCTCAGTTTTTGTTCCACTCTTTTCCTTGATCATTTGTGGGAACATTATAAAGATGTAATGGACACCCCTCTCTGGATTCCATTTCAAGCCATACCTTTGACAAAGCCAGCAGTCTGCACTATGACCATCTTGCTGCAGAATGAAGGTGTGCAAGTTCAGGACGTCCATTATTGGCTGGCTCAGAGATGTATAGTGAATGGGGATCTGGAACCCATTCTGGATCCTGAACTATTCTGGACTGAAAATTGGCGCTTCAAAGTGACCCTTCAGCATAATGAATCTGGATTACAACATTTGCCCAGTACACTCTTTTTGGGAACAGACCGGGTCCAATGTTTCTACCCGGGACAACCTAAGACATGTTTTAAATGTGGGTCTGACACGCATTTGAATACGCTTGTGATAAACCACGATGTAACCTTTGTCTTTCCCTGGGGCATACGAGTGCCAACTGCTCCAATGCCCTTTGCTGTAACATCTGCGAGGACTCAGGCACTCATACTGGACCCATCTTTGGGCGACTCAACACTGAGGATGCAAACCTACAAGATGGCTTCATTTATGCAGGGCAGAGAATCCAGCAACAAATGCAGTACAAGGCGGCAGTAGCAGTTTTAGGACATGCCGGTGATCCAGAACCGCCTATGGAGACTCCTCCAGTTCCTCAACGGGGGTCGGCACCACTTCATGGGACTATTCAGGACCCCCCACACCTTCTGATGATGCTAGTATAGATGTCTCTGCTGTTCCAGCTGCCCTTCAGCAGGACTCTACATTAGAACTTCAGCCTGTTATTTCTCTTCCTTTGGAAGACGTGAATATACCTCCCCGGAAATTATCACTGTGAGCCGCAAGAGATCGTTCCACTCACATACCAAACGACTTTTGCCTTTGCAGTTTTCTAAGACTGGAGCACAGATTCCATTAGTAAACAGTTATGAGGCTTTGTAAGAAAACAGACTGAAGTCTGATGTGAGCCAGTCCTCTGCAACCTCTTCCTGGATCTCCTCCAAACCCCTCCTTTCTACTGACACTGAGGAAAATGTGACCCCCCTGCCTACAAAAATGAAAGTAAGGAAGAAACTCAAGATGGTGACATGAAGTTCTGGTGACCATCGCTCTGAGGACAGATGATGAAATGGGTTTTGTCACCTTCCGATCCACCACTCTTATGGCTCAATCCCTTAGAATCGCCACCCTAAATGTGAACAGCATTCAAAATGCCTCCAGACGTCTCTCCTGCTTTTTTCCATCTTGAAGAACTTGGATTTTGACATTGTCTTTCTCCAGGAAACTCGTCATACTACCATCAATGATATGTCTATGACACGCCAACACTGGTTTTGTGGCCCTTCCTTTTGGTCCATAGGTACTGATGCCTGTGATGGGGTGGGGATTTTATTTTGTGATTCTTCACCGATCATCTCTGAACTGGTTGATCTTGAGCCTGGCCAGGCCCTCCTGTCGGATACTGAGTATCATGGGGCCCCTATCGCCTGATTAATGTATACACCCCTCAAATTAAACGAACATGGGCGGATCTTTTTCAACTAATTCAACTCTACCTTTTTACTTCCCATAAGATTGCATTGGGAGGCAATTTTAATGGCAGTATTGCGCTGTCTGATAGCGGTGCCTGTACATCTAAATTATATTGTGACACCAACTTCCTTACTAAGATGTTACAAATGGCATCCTTGATTGATGCCAACAGATCTTTGTATCCTGAAGAGAGCTTTACCTATTATAAATCAACCCTAGCTACCAGGATTGACTTTTTGTTTGTTTCTGAGTCTCCATACCACTGACATTGCTCGGACCCTTTGTGAACGGTTGGATCGCTTGTTGTTAGGAGGTACTTTTGGTGCTGTAGACTCCTGTCCATCAGGGAGGAGGTATTGGAGACTAAATAACACTTTATTGAATGACCCCGACACTTTATAGGGCGTCAGGAACCTCCTCTTTGCACGCCAGTTATTACCGTGCATGGAAGACGACCTGGGCTCTTGGTGGGATGACACCAAAATGGCAATACAGAAATTATTTCTTTATACTTCTAAAACCCATTCCCGCATGGCATACATGACTTACAGTTGCATGGTCAGTTGCATCGGGCCTTAATTTATGCTACAGCGGAAAACGTCCACTATATGCCTCTAGTTGAGACGCTTAAATTGAAGATGATGAAGCTCCAGTATGACAGTGTGTGTTCTCTTCATATGGAACATAGCAGTGGGACGCAAGGCACGAAGGGGAAGGGGGACCCCTTTGAGGATTGTAAATCCCGGGTACAACGCAGGTTGCTCAGGGGTGTGGTATCCCCTGATGGACAGAACTGTACATCTTTGTCTGACACAATGGTGGCAGTTCATTGTCATTCATCGCACTTATTTGGAGTCCCTTCACAGACCGTTACCCCTAGCTCATTTTTATGTGGATTCAGTTCCTCCTCTTTACCCCACTGCACTGCATGACCTTATTCAGCCAGTCATTCATGATGAGATCTCCTGTGCAATTACAGACCTCCATAACAAAACAGCTCCAGGGTCTGATGGACTTTCCTCAGAATTTTATAAAACACTTTTGCCTGAATTAGTGGATGTTTTAGTGGAACTTTATAATTCGCAATTGTTGGAGGGGAAGGTAACCCCCCACCTCCCCCCTCCCATTTACTGAAGCACTGCAGATACTTGTTTATAAAAAAGGTCTGGATGTGGATCTGAATAACTGGAAGCCACTGTGTCTCCTGAATACGGATTTTAAAATTCTGATGTAAATTCTTCTTAAAAGACTTTTGGATGTCTCTGCGCAGGTGATTTCTGACATGCAGTCTTGTTGTATTGCAGGGTGTCACATCGCAGACAACCGCATCCTTCTGAGAGAAATAGTACACCAGGGAACACAGGGGCATGAGATGGGTTTTCTTCTGACATTGGATCAGGAGAAGGCCTTAGGATGTGTTTTGCATGATTTTTTTGTTTCACGTCCTTACGTACTCGTTTCCTCTATGACAAGGAAACTCTTTTGCCCTTGATTAATGGACATTTAGGACACAGTATTCCCCTACGGACTGGAGTTAAGTAAGGCTGCCCCCTCAACCCTCTGTTGTGCACCTATTGTATTGATCTGATTATTCGGAAAATACAGTCACATTAGCAGATTTATGGGACCTCTCCCCTAGTAGGCTCCCCAGCCATTAAGGTCATGGCATATGCGGAAGACGTGACCCTTTTTGTTAGGGATGAGGTGTCTGGACATTTGGCTTTGGATGTTTTTCATTCCTTTATGCCCATGTCCAGTGCCAGACTGAATCTGACTAAATGCCAAGGTCTGGCTTTAGGTATATCTCCTGTTGTGACTGATATTGGGGGTGTTGCTATTACTCTGGGACCTGCTAAGATATTGGGGATCACTTATGGGAGTGGGGATATGACCTTTTTAAACTGGGAATGTAAGATTATGGAATGTCAAACACACATTCAGGTGTGAAAAACCTGGCGACAGATGAAGCGAAAGAAGGTGGCCATTTTGAAAACTTTCATTCTTCCGCTTTTCACTTGTTTAAGGTTGGTATACCCGCACCCAAAGTCACTTAAGGTGAAATTTTGTAGTTTGTTTTTTTTAACTTATTTGGGGTAACCGTCTGAACCCCATTAAGGGAAATCAATTGTACGTTCTGATAGATCTGAGTGGACTGGGGAGGATAAACTCTTTAGTGTTTTTGTTTGCCCAGTTTTTGAAATGGAATGTAAGAAAAAAATTACTCACCTTAGCAATGTTGTTTCTTCTAATGGAGTCTTGCTATATTATGACATATGCAGTGAGTCCCAACCTTCGAACTGCTCCGGAGGTGAAAGAGTTAAGTTTCCATGCCAGGCATGGAACTTTGAGCGCGAGCTCGGTTGAAAACTCTGTCTGTTGTTAATCAAACTCAAACTGTCAGATCTTTACGAGCAAAACTCACTAAGGTTCTGTGTGGAAGCCGTAAACCTACACTAGCCAACTGGCTACTAAATATAAGAACACATTTTTCTTGGTCCCAAAACAAAGACTCAAGTCAGGGGATCCAAAAAATTAAAAACATAACACCCAAACACCCCAAAAAGGAGGGGTGAAAAAATAAAGTGGGCATCTACTAAGTGCCAACACTGCACTGCCCACCCACATCCCAAAAGTAGAGGTTCTGAGAGGGGCAGGCGGGGGGGAGGTCATAATATAGCAAGACTCCATTAGAAGAAACAACTGACAGCTAGTGAGACCCCATCTGGAGTACTGCGTGCAGTTCTGGAGACCCAGTCTCCGCAAAGACATAGACTGGATGGAAGCTGTCCAGAGGAGGGCAACTAAAATGGTGCAGGGTCTGCACCGGAAGACATATGAAGAGATACTTAAGGAGCTTAATATGTATAGCCTCGAGGAAAGGAGGGAGAGGGGGGACATGACAAACGTTCAAGTACCTCAAGGGAAT
Organism: Neoceratodus forsteri; assembly: GCA_016271365.2. NCBI lineage: Eukaryota > Metazoa > Chordata > Ceratodontiformes > Ceratodontidae > Neoceratodus > Neoceratodus forsteri. The sequence continues at coordinate 1,504,008,376 of CM057452.1, read as the reverse complement.
CAACAAAGTCCAAGAGGGTAGCATCTTTCAAAAAGAGTGTGCAAGAACAAGGGGCACAATTTGAAGATAGAAGGGGCGCTCAGAGGTAATTTAAGGAAGTATTTTTTCACAGAGAGGGTTGTGGATGTATGGAACCGGCCTTCCAGAGGAGGTTGTGGAGTCAAAAACAGTGGTGGAATTCAAGCATGCATGGGACAGTCATAAGACAATTCTAGGGGGTGGGGGTACGAAGAAGTAGGCTGCTGGTTAACTAGGATCTGCAGCTTATCCATCAGGTAGGGAAATGGGCAGACTGGGTGGGCCAAGCGGTCCTTATCTGCCATCAAATTCTATGTTTCTATTACTAAGGTGAGTAATTTTTTCTTCAAACAACATGAAGTCTTGCTATATTATGACATATGCAGACTACACAGCAGTACCTCCATGGAGGAGGGACAGAACCTACTTTGGAAATAGGCTGTGAAGCACAGCTGTGCCAAACCGAGCATCACTCCTAGCCTGGATGTCCAGGGAGTAATGCTTGGTAAAAGTGTGAACTGTTTTCCAGGTAGCTGCTTGACATATCTCTAGGATAGGGATGTCCCTGGCAGCAGCCAGAGATGCAGCTGTACCTCTGGTAGAGTGAGCCCTCAGGCCTGAGGGAGGAACCTTACCCAGTTTTTCATAGCAAAATTGGATACAAAGACAATCCACCTGGCAATGGATCTTTTAGTGGCAGGTTTCCTTCCAACCTCACCATAAGTGAGGAACAGTTGGAGGAGTCAAACCTGTGACCCTTAGTGGACCTATGTAGTAACTAAGGGCTCTTTTGACATCTAAACTGTGAGTCTCCTCTCACCAGAGGAGGAATGGTCAGTGAAGCACACAGGAGAGACATAGATTGATTAAGGTGGAAGTCTGAAACCACCTTAGGCAAGAACTTTCTGTTAGTCCTGAGGACCACCTTATCTCTATGAAAGGAGATAAAATCAGGTTCCACTGACAATACTTGTAACTCACTTATGCACCTGGCAGAAGTGATGGCTACCAAAAACACAGTTTTCCAAGTCAAGTACTTAAGCTCTGCTGAAGACAAGGGCTCAAAAGGGGGTTGCATAAGCTGAGCAATGCAAATATTAAGATCCCAGGCAGGGGCAGGGGCCCTGAATGGAGGGTTGGTGTGAAGCAACCCTTTGAAAAACTTGGAGAATACAGGATGAGCCGAAAGAGAAAAGGGTTTACCTGCTGATAAGAAAGCAGACACGGCTGCCAGGTGCACTTTTAGGGTAGCTGGCCTCAGCCCCAAAGTATTCAAATGCACCATATAATCCAGGACTGTGGGTAAGTCAGCAGATTCTGGGGAAATATGCTTGCCAGAGCACCAAATGGAAAATCTCTTCCATTTGGAATTATAATAGCCCTGGTGGATGGCTTCCTAGAAGCCTTCAATATATCCAATACACCTTGGGAGAGGTGTAGGTCAGCAAACTCTAACTCTTCAAGAACCAGGCCTTGAGATTGAGAGATTTGAGATTCGGGTACCAAACCCTCCCCTGAGCACAGGTTAACAGGTTGTGATTCCTGGGAAGACACAGGGGAAGGTGGACTGCTAAGGACATAAGGAGTGGGTACCAGGGCTGTCTGGCCCAATCTGGTGCAATCAGGATCATCTTGCAGGGTTGAGATCTGATTTTGACTAGCACCTTGAACAGAAGAGGGAAGGAGGGGAAGGCACAGAGAAACTTCCCTTCCCAACTGAGAAGGAAGGCATTCAGAGGGACTGAGCCCAACACTGGGGCCTGCAGCAAAAAGGGAAGTTGATGACTGTCTGGGGCTGCAAAAGATCTATCTCGGGGTGCCCCATCTGGCAAATACTACCTCCAATACTAGGGGATCCAGTGACCATTCGTGATGGCCCTGGGAAATCCTGCTGAGAGCATCTGCCAGGACATTGTCCTTGCCTGGGAGGTGAACTGCCGTAAGGGAGGTGTTCAGGGAATACGCCAGAGACCACAACTTCATTGCTTCGGTGCACAAGGCCGTAGACCGAGTGCCTCCTTGCTTGTTGATGTACCACATTGTAGTGGTGTTGTCTGTTCTGATCTGTACAACTTTGTTCTGAACACAGGTGGAAAAAACTTGAAGTGCTATAAAAACTGCTCTGAGTTCCAACAGATTGATGTGGAGCAGAGATTCCTGAGGGGACCACAATCCCTGGGTAGTGAGATCGCCCATATGAGCTCCCACCCCAAGAGGATGCATCTGTAGTAAGATTAGGGAGTGAGACTGAGGGATGAAGGGACCCCTGTCTCAGATTGCTCTGGTCCTGCCACCACTGAAGGGCTTGGATCAGGGTTCGAGTCACTGGGATCAATTTGGTCAGAGGGTCTCTCCTTTGAGACCAAAAGGCTCTCAAATGGAACTGGATGTCCCTCATCTGAAATCTTGTTCCTGCACCACTGCTGTAGAAGCAGCCATGTGCCCCAGGAGCTGCAGAAAATGCCTTGCTGGTCGAGACCTGCAGGGTGAAAGAGGAGGCCAGAGAGACCAAAGTCCTTGCTCTTTCCAGAGGAAGGAAGGCTCTGGCCTCTTTGTGTTCAGTTCTGCACCTATGAAGGTGAGAAGCTGGACAGGCTCTAGAACTGACTTCGGAAGATTGAGAAGGAAACCTAGAGATGTGAGCAGTTGCTGAGTTACCTGAAGGTGTAGTCTAACTTGTTCTGGAGACTGGCCTACTATGAGCTAGTCGTCCAGGTAAGGAAAAATGGCAATCTTTTGCCTTCTTAAGTGGGCAACTGCTACTGCCAGGCATTTTGTGAATACCCTCGGGGCAGAGGTGAGGCCAAAGGGCATTGCTCTGAACTGGTAATGGCCTGAGGGCAGTTCAAATCTGAGGTACTTTCAATGGGAGCTTCTGATAAGAACATGGAAGTAGGCATCTTTGAGGTCCAGGGACGCTAGCCAGTCCCCTGGCCTTAGAGAGGGTAAAATAACTCCCAGAGTCACCATTCTGAATTTTGGTTTTAAAAGGTGCTTGTTTAGGTATCCGAGATCCAGGATGGGCCGCCATTCTCCTGTCTTTTTTGGGGTAAGGAAGTACCTGGAGTACAACCCTTTGCCCTGGTGTAGGGGTGGAACCCTTCCCACAGCTCTGAGAGCCAGGAGGGTAGAAACTTCTGTTTCTAGGGCAAGTGCCTCTGATGGATTTGCAGGTGGAAAGGACCTGGCTCTCATCTTCCGAAATTTTTTGAAGCTGAGAACCAGTCCCTGGCTTACTATTTCCAGGACCCACTTGTCTGATGTTAGAGACTTCCAGTCCTGGACAAAGTAAGCCAGCCTGCCCCCTACAGGTAGAGGAGAATCGGCCCTGGCTACCCCATCAGGGTGCCTGCTTGGCAGGGGCTTTGGGCTGAGGGGTGGAAGCAGGCTTGCTTGCACCCAGTCTGCCTCTCCCTCTAAAGAACCCCCTCTGGGCATAAGCAGAAGAGGAGGCCTGGACTTGGTAAAAAGGCCTATGAAAAGGCCTGCCCCTGCCCCTGGGATGCTGCCTTTGAGGAGTGGCCTGCCTTTCCTTGGCCTGTGCACTCCTATAGGTGGTCCTATATTCATCCATTTTCTTTATGTAATTCTCTGTCTGCTCCCCAAACAGAGAATTGCCCACAACAGGAAAATCCATGGCCTTAGACTGGGTATCCTGTGACAGGGTAGTACATCTGAGCCAAGCCATTCTGCGAAGTGCCACAGATGTAGCCATGACCCTTGATGGCACATCATTAGAGTCTACTGCAACATGAAATTGCACCTTAGATGCCTCAATACCATCCGCAGCCACCTGTTCCAGCTCCCTGGCAAGCTGGTCAGGGACCTGTTTTGCTAGAGCCAGCACAGTATCCCATCTGGTTGGAGAAAAAACTTTTGGCACACTAGCTGACTTTCTAGTCCTTTTAGTTGGAACCGGCTCCTCAGAGCTGGCTCTTCTTTTGCCCGAAGAAGTATCGCCCTGGTCAGAGGGCACTCCCTCCGGTTCGGTTGGAACCGAACCGGGCTGGCCATCCGGGTCAGCGGACTTTTTGGCCTCCCTTTCCCTGAGCCTACCAACTCTCTTCTCAATGGTGGCAGCAGGAAAATTACTACATATCTGGCAGTCTGCACTGAGGTGGTCAAACCCCAGACAATACATACAGGTGGTGTGTGGGTCAGCCTTAGCAGAGGCTTCCCCACAAACACCACAGTGCTGAAACCCAGTGGGCCCGGTTTTTCTTTTGGGTTTCTCAGACATAGTGCCAGCCTAACCAACTTGCCCGTTTATGGCAATCTGCCAAGCAAGACTCCCTTATCGGTTCCCAACCGTGTCACGGGTCGTGGAAAAAACTGTAATGAAATCCGTTCTTTTTAGAACTGATAAGAACCGGGAACCGCACTCTAAATAAAGACTAGTGAAGTTTTAGAACAACCTGATCGCTTCAAACCGAACCGAAAGACGTTTACAAGTTCCACACAGAATAAAATAAATGTAAGCCTATCTATTACTTACAATACCACAGACAGAGCTTGAACCGACCGGTTGCGGTTTAATTTCGGTCAAAAAAACGATAAAATAACACTTTAACCGACAAAATGAACCAAGCAGAAGGAGAAATCTCCGGAGCGACTGTTCAGTGAGGCAGAGTAAAGAATCCAACAGTCTGAGTTTGATTAACAACAGACAGAGTTTTCAACCGAGCTCGCGCTCAAAGTTCCATGCCTGGCATGGAAAGTTAACTCTTTCACCTTTGGAGCAGTTCGAAGATTGGGACTCACTGCATATGTCATAATATAGCAAGACTTCATGTTGTTTGAATGGCCTATCTTTTGCCTTCCCCTCGTATTTGGAAACAGTGGGTGGGCACTTGGCTGGACCCTCTTCTTAGCCTGGTGCTCCCCCATTACTTCTCCTGCCTTATGGCAACGGGGAAGACATGGTATTTGTATTTTTTCCCCCATTATTCTCAGGGCCTTGCAACGTGGTCATGCATGCATGTGGAGGCGTGCACACGCCTCGCAGCTCCAGTGACGGCCTCATCCGCCCTCCCGGCCTAGCGTCTAGGTTCCGCCAGGCCTGGCACTGCCACCTAGCCTCCACCAGGTGGCAGCCAAGAGTCAGGGAAACCTCAAGACCCTGCCCAGAGAGGAGAGCTGCCTAGCGGCTGCTCAATCCTGGCTCCTCGCCCCCCCCCAGCCGACCCCTGGCGGCCCCAGCTCGCTCACAAACCCAGGTCACCAGCATGGAATGAGGTGTGGCGTCCAGCGCCTCAACCCTCAGCGCCACCAGGCCGGCAAGATGTGGTTCTTTACCATTTCATTATGACCCAATACTAGCCCCTTATGTACATACACTATTGGAAAAACTTAAAAGATGGAAATTTGCTTATGGGCACTTTGAGAATCAGGCCCCTAAGGTCATATATTCGCATATTATGGCACAGAATTTCTTTGCTGCTCTCATGTTTGAAGGACAATCTGTAACGAATGTGACCCTTATTATGACGGCACTTATGGACAATAGAACCACACCTAAAATGTGGGATGTGTTGTGGCTTGGCTTCCAGGGCCGTTTACCGGTAAAGGCAAATGCCAAACACAAGAGTCTGGATGAAAGGTCTTGTCCTTGGGATGGTTGTTCCCAGTCCCTGGAGACAATGCCTCATCTCCTTGTAGACTGCCCTTACATAGTCTCCTTTTGGGCTGCATTGGCGCAACCATGGCATGACCACATTTGGTCTTCCCCGGCATATGATATTATTATTCTGGGCTTTGTTCCCTCTTGCAATGATTTTGATACCAGCACACTTTGCCATATTTTTACTACAATAAAATTTTTCCTCTGGCAATCCCGGTGTGCACTTATTTTTCAACAACGTAATATTTTCCCACAGGCCTTGGTGCTCATGGTCATCCAGGAGTTGCAGTCGCAATATTTGACTGACAGCAGGACCATGAGCTGCACTAGATTATACAAAACCTGGAGAATAATCTGGGAATACTTGTTCCTCCCCTGATGTTTCTCGAATCTGTCTGTTTAACCTGTCCTGACCAGGGTCCCTGACCTCTAGGTACAGGTTCCTGGTCTTCCCTTTGCTTGCTCGGACGTACTGGTTTTCCATGCCTTGCTTGCTTGAGTTTCTTATTTTCCTGTCATTTCCTGTGTTTCACTGATGTTGGGACATAATTAGTCACATGCTATGCTGGTTTTCTGGTATTTTCCAGACCTTATTTTGTTCTTTCCCCCTTTTTGCCCTGTATTCCTTTGCCTTTACTGCTAATGAAGTCAATAAGTGTGTTCCCTGTTTGATTCTTGTATTTCTTTTACAGCCTTATTTATCTTTTTCACCCTAATGTATTTTTTGCAGTGATTTTGTAACTGTTTGTGGGGTTTTTTTTGTTTGATTGTATGTACTAAAATCTTCCCCTACTCTTATCGAGAAGTGCCATGGGATCCTTAACGTCCACCTGAACAACCACCATAAAAGGCAGACGGGATCTCAGTGTAACATCTCATCCGAAAGACGGCACCTCAGGAGTGCAGCAACCCCTCTTGATGCACTACAGTGTCAGTATTGGGATTTTTCCCACGCTCCCGGTGTGGGGCTAGAACCCACCACCATAGCTGTTTGTTTATTGCACTCGGAAGACCTTGGAGCTCAAGAGCCCTTTTTCAATGGTATCCAAGTCAGAGGTACTTGCACAACAACAAGAATAACAGCAAGACCAAAAGGCATAATAAAAACAACAAACAAGTACAGGTATTATGTACAACTGCAATCACTGTATATGTACAATTACAGTCAAACTTATTTAGGAAAAAAGTTGATGCTTGTGCTTTAAAAGAATCAAAGGTGGCAGACTCAAACAATATCAAGGGTAACGAGTGCCATATCTTGACAGCTCTGGCTACAAATGATCACTGTCCAAGGATAGTTTTCCTAAGAGCCGGCTATTCTGATATATTCGACCACAGTCATTGTAAGTTGAAAAGTTTAAAGGTGCTGTGAACAAAACAGATGCACTTACGCACCTACCACAGCTGCCATCAGCCGACTAATATCTATATTCTACCACAGCCATTGGGAGCCAAGGTAAAAAAAAAAAAAAAAACTGTCCAAAATTCAACAGATAAAGTAAAATCAATCTGAGCCATTTTTTATTTAAAGCAGAACCATTAATAAGGAACACGAACTGACAAAACTAAACCACAAACTCCACCACAGTTACTGTGTGAAGAGTACTTTGCAGCCTATGCCACAATTCCCAGGACCACTGGGAACCATGCAAACAATAGAAAAAAAAATGGATAATTTGTGCTAAAACACAGAAAAGAAAGTAAATGTATATTAACTAAATCAGCTTCTAAACTTTGTACTTCAGCAGAAACTAAAGGTGTAACAGTGGAATACTGGGAGACCCAAGATCAGCACAGGTACTAGCTTCTGGGACACCACTGCTCACATAGAGATGATGGACATGATTTACTCAGCTGTTCTAATTCATGTAGTAGTAGGGGGCTGACCAGCAGAGGAAGCAATCTCACCACTTTACAGGGCCCTACCAGGCACATCTGGAGGACTGTATGCAGTTCTAGGCTTTCCATTCAAAAAGAGGCGTGGAGGCAGCAGAGGGGGTGCAGCAGAGGCACCAACATGATCATGGTATGGAGAAAAAACTATGAGGAGGTACTTGAGGCCCATAACATTTTCACCCTGGAGAAAAGGAGGCTGGGGGGGGGGGGTGGCATAGTCTCTGTCTTCCACGTATTTTTAAGGGTATCAGTGAGGCCAAACAGATGGAAATATTGGATCTACTGTGCTCCAGAAGGATGCGGGGACACCCCTGAAGCTCAAAGGTGGTAAAAGCAGAGTTAACAATAGGAGGCACTTCTTTTCCCAGAGGGTGGAGTACCTATGGAACAGCCTATCGGCGGAGACAGTCGACAAAAAGGCAGTAGAGGCCTTCAAACTATGCCTAGACAAATTTCTGTTCACCAAGGGAATCCCTGGGTACCCTGGGTAGTACAGTGGTTGAGAAATCTCTACCAATTAGTAAATATTTGCATAACATGCTTCTTGGTCCCTGCTAACGAAGCTGGGGGGTTGGGGGAGCTGATGGACCTAGAGTCCTTTCTGAACTGAAATGAATATGTTCCCATGTTAAGCCTAAGTTCTACCATACCTTTCCTTCAGCCAGGCCAAACACTATGGCATGCTCTCCTGGCCACAACAAGCAGGTCACAGCACTCTGCGAAATTGAAGACGAAAAGAAAGATTAGTTCAAAAGGTAAAAAACTACAGCAGAAAACAGGCACTGTTCAGACAATAGACATCATTCAGATTACTGGATCAAACGGCTGCAGTTCCAGTTCAGTGTCAGTTGCAGAAATGTTCCTACTGTTAACTTCAAACAAATTTGTGTGGGCGCACAGGGGGGATAGAATGCACAAACATTCAAAAGTACCCTTTAATGACTACCTGATGGCTCAGTGGTAGCACAATGCGTTATCATGTCAGTGACCCAGGTTCGGGAGTGGGCTCAGAGCTCAGGGATCAAGTGCAGTGAGGGCTGGGGAGTGCTGCTACCTGAAGCATGAGCCAGCCAGTGTAAGGTGATGCGATTTACACAGATGCAGCATCCCTTTGCAGTGGGCCAGGCAGTCTGCTCCTATGTGAAGGGTGGCACATTCTGGGGCCATCATCAGGGAGGTGAGCAGGAAGAAAAAAATCAAGACTGACTTCATGAACTATGTAAATATATGTAATATAAAGATATATAATATATATAGAAAAATCTGTCAGTTTATCTGTATTGCCCCCTCCCGTACTTGTCATTACTCCCTCTGCATCAACCTCTTTCTTTCACACCTGTTGCTTCCCCCCACCTCATAGAAACATAGATTCTGTCATCAGAAAAGGACATGTTGACTCATCCAGTCTGCCCCTTTCCCTGCCTATTTGGTCACCACAGATGCCAACTGGTTATAGGTATCACTCCCGCACCCCATTCCTCTACCTAATTCTTAAGGTAGAAAAAATGGGCAGACTGGCTGGGCTTTGTGGTCCTTATCTGCCGTCAACTTCTGTGTCTATGTTTCTATGTAATATGCCCCTGTGCCTATCCCAAGCATGCGGGAAGCTTCCCAGTCTTCACCCCACTACCCTCCCTGGCAGGCTATTCCAGTCACCCCCCACCCTTTCAATGAAGAAGGATTTCTGCACATCACTCGAAAACTTTCCCCCACTTAGCTTCACTGCATGCCCCCTTGTTCTAGTGCCTTTCTTTCTCTGAAACAGATCATCCACTTGCACCTTGTTCACTCCTGTGAGGTACTTGAAGGTTTAAATCATGTCCCCTCTCGCTCTCCTCTCTTCCGGGGAGTACCTGTTGAGTTCCTGCAGCCTTTCCTTGTATGGCTTTTCTTGCAATCCCCTCATCATTTTAGTTCCCCTTCCCTGTACCACCGTCATCCTTTCAAGGTCTTTGCAGAGGTGTGGCCTCCACAACTGAACACAGTACTTCTGGTCTGGCCTCACCAGTAAGCAATACAACAGCAGCTCCGCTTTCCTCATACTGTTAGAAATCCCTCTCCCAATGTACCCCAGAATCCTGCTAGACTCTCTCACTGCCTTGTCACACTGCCCAGCTACCTCGAGGTCATCAGATATGATGAACCCTAAGTCTCTTTCCTGCTTGGTAACTGCAAACTCCGCTCCCCCATCCCCACACTGTTCCTGCTTTCTGTCTAAATACTGGTTCTCCTGACTCCTTACCTTTGCCCTCTCCTCTCTCCTGTCCACTCCGCCTCTAACTCACTCATCAGTAGGGACTCCCACCCCACTGGGCATACTGCTTTCTCCTCTCATCTCCCCTTCATTTGGAACAACCCTACTATTCACCACCACCAGCATCCCCCCAACACACACACAGCTACGTCTATCTTCCTTCAAGTTCTCCCTCAAAAAACATCAGCTTAAACTCCTTTTAGCTCCCTCCTACTCCTGCCTGGTTAAACTGTGTTGTGCTCTTGCTTTTGCCATGTCTTTCTCCTACTGAGCCATTTGCTGCCCAAGTGTACACCTTTTGTTAGTCATTCTCTTGGCTTGTTAGCCTGCACTCAGTCATTTATTCATAGCTGTGTTTTCTTGCACCCATTTCTGCCTGTACCTCAAGTGATTCACACACTGCCAAGTACAGCTGCTGCTGTATATACTGCCTGTGTCACTCTCTCTGTATATATTCTTATTACTGTATCCCATTCCCCAGAAAACGAGTACTGGCTTAGTGTGCCTTTCCCAGTTACCAATTTTCAATAATTACATATTTCAATTACAGGTACCATTTATCCTAAAGATAACAAGATGTTGTGGTGACTGTTTTTTGGGGTAAGAGTGCTATGGCTGCAAAGTAAGATGTATGTGACTCAACAAGTAAAATCCAGAATATTCAAAAACTTAGTTCTTACTGTTTGCACAAACTTATTGCAGATAACCTTCTTGTCACCCCTGCAGGGAAAAAAAAATTTTATTATTAAAACCATGCAGAATATTACAAGTGGAGAAATGCCTACACTAAAACAGCATTTTGCTGAGCAGTCCTGGAACACCACATATCAAATGTGCATGACCAATCTCCATTGAGCTTATCCAGTGAACAAAGTCACAGTCAACAGTCAGAACTCTGGCCAGAAGGTCTGCTTATCAAATTACAGAATTTCTTCCACTACTGGTGCTACCATCAGGGTTACATGAACTACTTACATGCACTTAAAACTCATTCTCTTCCATAGCGTATATATCAGTCAAAACGTTCAGAACTTAATCTTACTCAAAATGACCACCTCGAGCTGAATGAGTTAATTCATTAGGGGAAGGAGGGTCACAAGAAGAGCACCTCTCAGCAGAATTAATATGCCAGACAGGAACAGACAGCTAACTTGGCCTCAGGTTCCCAGAAGTTTCCACCAATGGCAGTTTTCCTCTCCGTTAGGCCAATGTCCATGCATGTACTTTTAGCACTTCTCATTAAACAATGGCTACAGCTATTTCTCATGATACCGAATGATGCAGCTGCCTAGATGACAGGAGACAAACACAATGGACACTTGATATTTTTTGTCTAGCATTTCCTTTGTGCCCAAGTACCCATCTTGTACCCATCTTACCTTCTGAATAGATTGGCACTTTGAAGTCAGTGACCGTATTATTACCCCCAGTATAAAGTAACCTGCTATTGCGGTTAACAGGGTGACCAACTGGCCGGTGGCGCCGAGGTTGGGCGCTGGATACCACACCTCGCCATGCGCCTGCGACCCGGGTTGAGGAGCAGGCGGGGTGGCGGGGGAGTCGGCGGGGAGAGACTGAGCATCTGCCGACTGCTCTCTCTTCCCAGGGGTGGGTATGGGAAGCGTTCACTCCTGTAGCGACCTCTGGCGGTGGCTGGAGATCACCAGTGTGTGACGTGGCACAATGCCTGGGGGCGGAGCCACGGCAATATGTATGCTGCTAGCCAGGCTCAGCGGAGGTGGGGAATGGGAAAAAGTACAGAAAAGCCTCCTATCAGCGGAAGATGACAGTGGCCCCAGTGGACCCTCCACATCCCAAATACCGGCCAAAGGCCAGAGGATCTCTCTCAGGGCAATCCGGCGACTTACAGGCAGGCCCTTCATACTCAGGAGGTAGCCGCTGGGGGAGGCGGAATCAGCCCAGAGATGGTACGGGGTCGGGTCTGCTTAGGTCGTCGGGGGAGGATCAGGAGAGATCACGGGAGTTTAGGTTGGGAGTAGGGTGGGATCCGAGTTGGGCACTCCTGAAGGATGCCGAGAGGTAGGTGAATAAAGTTAAAAAAAAAAAAAAAACAGGGTGACCCTGAAAAATGTAATGCAACATCTCAGGGGGCCAATCCTGTATCAATTATTTTCAGTTCAAAAATTAAACGTGAGAAAGAAAATGGCTCCATTTCAAACATTTTCAGCCACCCTCCCAGATAAAGCTGAGCCTGTCCACAAAACCTCGGTGGAGCAAAATTGGTGCATGACACTGGAATGACAAAAGAAACAGATTACTCACCTGTAACAGTAGTCCTAGGAGTGGTATATGTTGTTCATCCACACTCTTTGGCATGTCCCCTTCCACTTTAAGATGGACCAGAAGTCTTCAAGCTGGCTCCTCCCACCCACCCAGGTTGTATATACCTCGGTTCCGCCCCATGACGCCAGATCTTAGCCCGCTGGAAGCCAGGTGTTGTGCGTCCGCAGCCGGGTTGGTCGGGTGGGTCCATGTGGATGAACAATACATACCACTCCTAGAACTACTGTTTTTCTAGGAGCGTGGATATGTTGTTCATCCACACTGTTTGGTAGACTCCTAGCAGTTCTCCAGGAGGGGCGAAGCAAGGCGCACACCCCCTACTTAGGGAACAGAGACTGGAGAACTGAGGCCCCAAAACCAGTATCCCGGCATCACTCAAGGTTGATGTGGTAGTGGGTGATAAAGGTGTTTGCTGACTTCCAGGTAGCAGCCCGACAGATTTCCTGGATAGGGATGTCCCTGGAAGCAGCCACTGATGCAGCAGCATGGCAGGTAGAATGAGCTCTTATCCCTCTGGGAGGCTCCTTGCCCACCAACTCGTAGCACAGACCTATGCATGATGTGATCCATCCAGCAATAGTCTGTTTGGCTGTAGGTCTGCCAGAAGTGGCTTCAGTGTAGGTGACAAACAGCTGGTGAACCTCTCCTTGAATTTCTGCCGTCCTCTCCTTATAATAGGAGAAAGCCCATCTCAGGTCCAAGGTATGGAGCCTGTACTCAGCCTCCGAGGTGTAATTAGGGTAGTATACCGGCAGGGTTAACACCTGGTTAAAGTGAAACTCTGACACTACCTTCAGAAGGAATTTTGGGTGGGGGTGTAGGACAACCTTGTCCCTGTGGAAGACCAGATAAGGGGAGTTCACCGAAAGCACCTGGAGCTCCTCTGTCCTTCTGGCAGACGTGATAGCCACCAGGAAGGCCGTCTTCCACGACAAGTGTGACAAGGCACACTTGTGCATTGGTTAGAATGGCTTGCCCATGAGCTTTGCCAGTACCAGCAGTAGATCCCACAGAGGTGGAGATTCATGCACCAGAAGGGAAATGTGATCCAGGCCTTTAAAAAAGCACCCAACCACTGTCTCCTGCACCACCGTTGGCAGACTGGCCCACACCCAGTAAGCAGAGATGGCTGCTAGATGTACCCTAAGAATCGATGACCAAAGACCCCCTTTGGCAAGAGAGAGACCAAAGGTAGTCGAGAATGTTAGCCACTGGACAGGACAGAGGGTCCAGGCCCTTGCCCTGACACCAAATGGAAAACCTTTTCCATTTGAAGGCATAACATTTCCTGGTCGATTGCTTTCTGGATGCCTCCACCACGGTGTAGACATCTTCAGAAAGACCCAAAGCCTGGAACTCTAGCCACTCAGGTACCAGGCTCTGAGGTGCAGGGATTGAAGGTCCGGATGGAATACCTTCCCCTGATTGAGTGATATCAGGTCCGGGCATGCTGGAAGCCGCTCTGGGGGCCTGCAGCTGAGGCTGAGGAGATCTGGATACCAGAACTAATGCGGCCAGTCTGGGGCTACCAGGATCACCTCCGCTTTATCCCTCCTCACCTTGAGGAGCACCTTGTGGATCAAGGGAAATGGAGGGAAGGTGTACAGGAGGCCTGGGGTCCACGGCCTCGAGAAGGCATCCCCCTGCAGTGAGCCCTGCTGTGGGGGGCGGGCATGAAACAGCCTCAGCTTGGTGTTTTCCCTGGAGGCAAACAGGTCCACCATCGGTTTGCCCCAGTGGGAGAACAGGCTGTGAGCTACCTCTGGATGGAGAGACTACTCATGGGATGTCTGGCCTAAGTGGCTGACAGCATCCGCCAGATAGTTTGAGGCTCCTGCCACATGGATGGCTAGGAGATCTGCCTCCAATCGGCTGACGAGGGTCTAGATGTGGAGCACCTCCCTGCACAGCAGACGGGAGTGCATGCCACCCTGTTTGTTGAGGTAGTACATGGTCGTGGTATTGTCCGTCTGGACTTGAATCACTTGATCCCGGAGCTGAGGAGCGAAAGCTGACAATGCCAGTTTGACCGCTCTGAGCTCCAACAGGTTGATATGGCATTGGGACTCCTTGGGGGTCCAGAGCCCATGGGCCCTTCTGTCCACAATGTGGACTCCCCAGCCCATGAGAGAGGCATCGGTTGTAGGGACGACCGTCAACTCAGAAGCGGTCCACCATTGGAGAGTGTCCCACATCTTCTGGGTTACAGTGATCAGCTGGTCAAAATGACCGAGGCGCTGAGTCCACTGGGTGGCCAGCTCCCATTGAAGGGGGTGCATGGGCAACTGGGCCCAACGGACCACTGAGGTGCATGCTGCCATGTAACCCAGAAGGTGCAGAAAGTCCCGGGCAGGGCGCAATTGCCCAACCAGAAATGATTGGGCAAAGGAGGAAAGAACCTCCGCCCTGTCCACTGGGAGATGAGCTCTGGCTTGCCAAGAGTCGAGCTCTGCCCCAATGAAGCCCATCACCTGAGAAGGCATGAGTTACGACTTGGCCTCGTTGATCAGGAGGCCGAGTTGGGAGCAGGTCTGGAGCGCCAGATCCCTGGACCTCTCCACCTCCAGTTGGGTGGAACCTGCTAGGAGCCAATCGTCGACATAAAGATAAATTCTGACCCCCCGATGCCCGAGATGGGCCGCCACCACTGCAATGCATTTGGTGAAGACCTGTGGGGCCAATGACAGGCCGAACGGCATGGCTCAGAACTCGTACAGGGTCCCTTCAACCCTGAAGTGGAGGAACCGCTGATGGGACAGACGGATTGGGACATGAAAGAACAAGTCCTGCAGATCCAATGAACAGAACCACATGTTTTGCTCCAAAGATGGTATGATCTGGGACAGAGTGACCATCCGAAAGGTGCGTGACCTGAGATATTGATTCAAGTCGTGCAGATCTAGAATGGGGCACCAGCCCCCAGTTCACTTGGGCACCACGAAGTACCTGGAGACAAAGCCTGGGTCTGCTGGAGGATCAGCCACTGGAGCTACTCTCTCCTTGAGGAGGAGCCGAGCGATGTCGTCTCGGACAGCCAACTGGGTCTGAGCGAATACTCTTTCCTCCCGAGGGGCATGGGCTCAGCTTGGAGGGTACTGCTCAAATTCCAGAGGCAGTCCCTGACTGACCACTTCGAGAACCCACCTGTCCGAAGTGACAATAGACCAGGTGGAAAGGAAGTGGCGGAGCCGGCCCCCCACGGGAGGACCCAGAGCTGAGGTGACGGGAGAGGGGTTGACAGCTCCCGGCCCCGTCATTGAGCAGGCTTGGAGGAGGAGGCTCCAGAACCTGAACCTCGGCCTCCTTTATGGACCTGTTGGGGTCCGGGCTTGGGCTGGGGGCACCAAGCTTGAGCCTGCTGCTGTTGCTGTTGCTGGTGCTGCTGTCCACCTTGAAAGGAGGACTGCTGAGCCGCAGGGGAAGAATGCTGAAAAGGCTTCTTCTTTTTCTTCTGTTGGTTCTTTCCCGAAGAACCCTTGGCAGAAGTAGCGTCCAAGGTGGCACTGGACTGCTCAATGCGCTGACGGTGACTGGCCACTCCTGGGCCGAACAAGTCGGTCCCAAGGAAGGGCACGTTAGCTAGTTTGTGCTGGGTATCCGACAGAAAGGAGGCGAGCCTCAGCTAAGCCCTGCGACGAGAGGCAACTACGGCAGCCACTGAGCAGGCACAAAAATTCCCACTGTCCAGGGCCATCTGAAGCTGCTGTTTGGCAATAGCTTGGCCCTGATCCCGGACCTGCTTGACCATGGTCTGCATGTCTGCGGGGAGATGTAGGAGGACTTCATCCAGCGACCCTAAAAGAGCATGAGAGAAGTGTGCCATGATGACAGCCAAACTTGCCTGACGAAGGCCCAAGGAAGAAGCCGCATAGACCTTCCTGGCTGAATGGTCCAAAAGCTTGGACTCTTTATCAGAAGGTCAGTCAGTGTTGGCAGAACTGCCAGTACACCTGAACACAGAGGCAGTCACCAGGCTCTCAGCTGAAAGGTGCTCTGTGAACCTGGCAAGCGACCCCATGGGCACCACATCCTTGCGGGCCATGCGGGCAGATGGAGCTGGACAAGAGGCAGGGTGCTGCCAAAGTTCTAGGGATGGGCCGACAACAGCCTCAGCCACAGGAAAGGCCTCCATCGGGGTATCCCCTCTCTTAAGGATATCCGTAAGAGGGTACTCTGCCTTTTTTGGATTGGCTCCAGGGGCGTCCCTGTAGATTCAGAGATGAGGCGAAGAGTCCCTTGAAAAGACGAGGAATCTTCCTCTGTCTCTAAGCCATGGTTGATTTATCATCACCTGGATGAGAATGCAAGCTGGTGACGTCCAAATCCAAGGAATCCGGGTATAACAGCCGACCACCCAGGTCACATTCGACTCGCCGAAGGTGGTCTGGGGTGACCGTGACCAACAACCGCCAGGGAAGCCTGGTGTCTGGTGTATCTTCCTTGGAAGGAGCCCCTTCCACAGGCTGTTTGGGCGGTGGTTCCACCACAATCGGTGGAGAGACCATTTTGGGCTGAACCGGTGGTTTTGCCGGCTCCGCATGCTGAGGAACTTATTTAAGTGGCTCCGAAAAAGTCAGCTTCGGCCTAGGATGCGAAAGCCAGGTAATGGCCAGTGTAGAAGCCAGAGTTGGCTTGTGCCCGGTCAACATTAGCTGTTGCCACATGAGGTCCTCGTAGCACTGATGGAGTTTCCGACGGAGCCTCTCCTCATCCGAGGAGGACGACTGATGGCGTCGCCTCTTTTTACAGCACTTATGGCTCTTCCTCGGCCTGTCAGTCAAGGGGGTCTGAGACCTCAATCGAGATCGGATGGGCCAATTTGGTCACTCGGGAGACACCGGCAGGACCAGTCATTTCCCTGGATCAGGGACCACTTCTTCAAAGGGAGTCCTAGCAGGCTGGGTCTCGTGATCTGGAAAGACCAGATTAGGAGTTCAATCGAGGGAATCGTCAACCGGAGTCGGCGATATCGGGTTGATCGGATCGATCATGATTTCAACATCGATCGATTGATAATTCAGTCGACTGACCAGATGGCAAAGCCGAAAAGCCAGCGGCTGAAGAAGCGATCTCAACAGAAGTCGAGACCGCATGTTCCTGGGATCAAGATCTCTCCCGCTCCCAAGAACATCTCCGTGGAGACAAACACGATCCTGGATCCTTCTCCCGCTTACGGGATCGAGAGGAGTGTGAGCCCGCAGGTGCCTCTCCCTTGGTTGGGAGAGACTGGCACAACTCTCGGAAGGAACCCAAGAAGGTGGAGCCCAGGTTGAGTGGAACAAAGAAGCTCTGAGAAGTCTGTGCCGCACGAGTCGCTTCCTCATCGAACACTTGCGTGCATTCCAATTGCTCGGCAGATCCCGCAGCCATGGAAACCACACACCGAGCCTCCTTGGATTTCACTGGAGGGTTCCTCTTCTCCAGCCTCCCCATCTTCAGGCATGTGAGACTGTCGTCGAGGACGTTGGGATGAAAGGCGAGACACATATCGCATTTCGAGGTGTCATGGTCGACACCGAGGCAATAGATGCACACGGTGTGGGGATCAGTACGTGACATTTTCTGGCCGCAAGGGCACAGACGAAATCCGGGGGAAGACTTGTCTTCCATAGTCGAAGCAGCAAACTTGCAATCACTAATGTGAACAATGCGAATTTTCGGAATAACTAAAGGTTCAAAAGCCAGGCCTACAAAATGCGTGAGCACGAGGGAGGCAACCTGAATCTTCCAGTGGAAAGGGAGATCTGGCATCATGGGGTGGAGCCGTGGTATATTCCACCCGGGTGGGTGGGAGGAGCCAGCTTGAAGACTTCTGGTCCTTCTAAAAGTGGAAGGGGACATGCCAAAGAGTGTGGATGAACAACATATCCACGCTCCTAGAATTGGATGTTTGTTTCTGACCTATTTTGTCAGTGGTCAGCTTTCTTTCCACACCCTGGATTAGATGATCTTCTGAGAGCAGGCTCCTCCCTGTTTTGTGTTTGTCAAGTCCCATGGCCACATTGGAGTTCTGATTAATTGTCAAAAAAATTTTAAACCTCCCTGGAGCTGTACAG
Source organism: Neoceratodus forsteri (assembly GCA_016271365.2). Taxonomy (NCBI): domain Eukaryota; kingdom Metazoa; phylum Chordata; order Ceratodontiformes; family Ceratodontidae; genus Neoceratodus; species Neoceratodus forsteri. The sequence goes on along the minus strand of CM057452.1, from coordinate 1,503,990,228 downwards.
CAGGTTACAATTTTAGAACAACGCCCACACTGCTTTATGATATGTAGTTTGTCTGTCTTATTTTATAATAAAGTTCAATTTATTTTACGTAGATCCTTTCATGCAGGCATCTCAAGGTGCTTTTCAGTCAGAAGAGCACTCACTCTGAACAATAACTAAAGTGCAGCAATGTCTGGGGTGGAACATGGCAGCCATTCTGCACCAGCATACCGCACCACAGCTCTCCAGCTCTGTGTCCACATGCCAACTGACTGAAATAGAACCTGGTTAATCCACGTGAACAACCACCAGAACAGGCAGACTGGACCTTAGTTGCACGTCTCATCCAAAAGATGGCATGTGATTTCACAACAGGACAGTATGCCCCAAACAATGCTGGAGCATCGGTATATAGAGAATAATACATGTTTGTAAGTTTTACACGCATCCAAGGTATATGACAACCAATAAACCTCAAGAGTGAGGTGCAGTGACATGAGCAAAAAAAAAAAAAAAATTACTTCCCTTAGTAATTGTGGTTCTTCTAATGGAGTCTTGCAGTAGTCTAACAATTTGCAGTTAGCTCCAGCTCTTGAACCGCCCCGGAGAGTGAAGGGTTACAATTCTATGCCAGGCATAGAATGTTGGGCTCGAGCTCGGTTGAAAACTCTTTCTGTGTCCTTTTGAAACCAAACTGTCACATTCTTACAAGCTAAACTCACTGACTATATAAGGTGGAAATTGTAAAACTCCTAGTAGCCAACTGGCAACAAATACTTTGAATTCCCTAAAAGACTCAAGTCAAGAAACCCAAAGAACAAAAACCAGGTAATAAGAACTAAAATCTCTTGATTAAACAAATACAAAGCACCCAACACAACAGGAGAGGGCTAAAGACACCCCTTGGGTGCAACACTGCACCTGCCCACCCACTTCCCAAAACAGGTTCTGAGAGGGGAGGCAGGGAGGGAGATCAGAATACAGCAAGACTCCATTAGAAGAAACACAATTACTAAGGTGAGTAATTTTTTCTTCAAACAACATGAAGTCTTGCTGTATTCTAGACAATTCTGAACTACAAGCAGTACCTCCAGGAGGAGGGACAGAACCTACTTGGGAATAGGCTCTGGAAGTACTGTCGCAGCCAAACCCAGCATCACTCCTAGCCTGGATATCCAAAGAGTAATGCTTGGTGAAGGTATAAACTGTTTTCCAGGTGGCTGCTTGACAGATTTCTAACAAGGGGATATCCTTAGCTGCAGCCAGAGATGCAGCTGTACCTCTAGTGGAATGAGCCCTCAGGCCTGAGGGTGCAGTTTTTCCCAGTTTTTCACAGCAGAATTGAATACAGGACACAATCCACCTGGCAATGGTTCTCTTGGTGGCAGGTTTTCCCTTATCTACTTCTCCATAAGTGAGGAACAACTGGAGGGAGTCAAACCTGTGACCCTTTGTACGTTCTATGTAGTAACTAAGGGCCCTTTTAACAACTAAACTGTGTAGCCTCTGTTCCCCTGAGGAGGTGTGATCAGTGAAGAACACCGGAAGAGACATAGATTGGTTTAAGTAGAAATCAGAAACCACTTTAGGTAGGAACTTTCTATTGGTTCTAAGGACCACCTTACCTCTATGGAATGAAATGAAGTCAGGCTCCACTGACAGGGCTTGCAATTCACTGATATGTCTGGCAGAAATAACAGCAACCAAAAACACAGTATTCCAAGTCAAGTACTTGAGCTGTGCTGAGGACATAGGCTCGAAGTGGGGTTGCATCAGCTGAGCAGTACAAATATTCAAATCCCAAGCAGGAGCAGGATCCCTAAAAGGGGGACTGGTATGAAGCAATCCTTTGAAAAATTTACAGACTACAGGGTGAGATGACAGAGAGGAAGATTTCCCCACTGACAGAAAAGCAGAAATAGCTGATAAATGAACTTTGAGAGTAGCTGGTTTGAAGCCTAGGCCATTAAGGTAAACCATGTAATCCAGAACTGTAGACAACTCAGCAGTGTCTGGGGAAATGTGCTTCTTGGAACACCAAATACCGAACCTTTTCCATTTGGAGTTGTAGGTTTTCTTGTGGCAGGCTTTCGAGAAGCCTTGAGGATATCCAAAACCCCTTGGGACAGATGTAAATCTGCATACTCAAAGTCTTCAAGAGACATGCCTTGAGATTGAGTGACTGGAGATTGGGGTAACAAATCCTCCCCTGAGAGGAGGTTAGCAGATTCTAATTCCTGGGAAGAGACAGGAGAAGATGGACTGCTAAGGACAGTGACAGGGGGTACCAAGGCTGCCTGGCCCAGTCTGGAGCAATCAGAATCCCTTTGCATGTTTGTGACCTTACCTTGACTAGAACCTTGAACAATAGAGGAAAAGGAGAGAAGGCATAAAGAAACTTCCCTTCCCAGTTCAAAATCAGAGCATCCAGAGGGACTGAGAACAAGACTGGGGGTCTGCAACAAAACAGAGGAAGTTGGTGATTGTTTGGGGCTGCAAAGAGATCTATCTCCGGAGTGCCCCACCTTGAGAAGATCACCTTCAACACCAAAGGATCCAGAGACCATGCGTGATGGTCCTGGGAAATCCTGCTCAATGCATCTGCTATCACATTGTCCTTTCCTGGGAGGTGGACCGCTACTAGAGAGGTCTGCAGGGAATAAGCCAGGGACCATACTTTCATGGCCTCCGTGCACAAGGCTGTGGACTGAGTGCCTCCCTGCTTATTGATATACCACATGGTGGTAGTGCTGTCCATCCTGACCTGAACCACCTTGTTCTGTACTGACTGAGAGAAAGCTTGTAGGGCAAGAAGTACTGCCCTGAGCTCCAAGAGGTTGATGTGAAGAAGGGATTCCTGAGGGGACCACAGTCCCTGGGCCGTGAGAGCCCCCGGATGGGCTCCCCACCCCAAAAGGGAAGCATCTGTGGTAAGAACCACGGAGTGAGTCTGAGAGACAAATGGAACACCTTGCCTCAGATTGTCCAGATCCTGCCACCACTGAAGGGCCTGAATTAAGGTCTGAGTAACAGGAACCAGCTTGGTAAAAGGATCTTTCCTTTAGGACCAAAAGGTTCTCAGATGGAACTGAATGTCCCTCATCTGAAACCTGGCCCCTTGGACCACTGCTGTGGAAGCTGCCAAGTGGCCCAGAAGCTGCAGAAAATGCCTTGCTGGTCGAGAAACCAGAGGGAGAAAGGAAGAGGCCAGCTGAGAGATGGTGTTTGCCCTTTCCAAAGGAAGGAAGGCTCTTGCCTTGAGGGTGTCCAGCTCTGCTCCTATAAAAGTGAGGAGCTGTACTGGTTTGAGAACTGACTTGGAAAGACTGAGAAGGAACCCCAGGGAAGTGAGAACTTGCTGGGTAACCTGCAGATCTGACTTGACTTGGTCTGGAGACTGGCCTACCAGAAGCCAATCGTCCAGATATGGAAAAATAGAAATCCTTTTCCTTCTTAAAAAGGCCACCACTACTGCTAGGCACTTTGTAAACACCCTTGGAGCTGAGGTTAGACCGAAGGGCATTGTTCCGAACTGATAATGGCCTGAGGGCAATTCGAACCTGAGGTACTTTCTGTGGGAGCACCTGATGGGAATATGAAAACAGGCATCCTTGAGGTCCAGTGAGGCTAGCCAATCCCCTGGCCTCAGAGAGGGAAGAATTGTTCCCAGAGTCACCATTTTGAATTTTGGCTTTATTAGGTGCTTGTTTAGGTATCTTAGATCTAGGATGGGTCGCCCACTCCCCTCTCTTTTTTGGGGTAAGGAAGTATCTGGAGTACAGACCTTTGGCCCTGTATGGAGTAGGAACTCTCTCTATGGCCTTTAAGGCCTGTAGAGATAATAATAATAATAATTTTATTTATAAAGCACCTTTCAATTTCCAAGGCACTGAACATATTAAAATAATAACATCAAACATTAAAATCCAATAAAACACACAAAAATCATAACACAATAACATCAGGCAATGAAGTCAAGTAAATACAGATAAAACCATAACACAGTCAACAGTGCAGTATAATCAGCCATCCAAAAAGGCCATTTGCCAAAGGTAAGTTTTCAAGTTACCCTTAAACTCCTCCACGGAGGTGCATTCCTGTAACCGGCAGGGTAGAGAATTCCAAAGAGTGGGTGCAGCATTAGAAAATGCTCTACAGCCTGAAGATTTAAGACTCACTCTTGGAATCTCTAGCAACCCGTCGGCCGAGCGGAGAGATCGGCCGGGGCAGTAAGGCACCAGAAGTTCTTTCAGATAGGCAGGACCCTGATCATGAAGGGCTTTGAAAGTCAGTAAACTGACTTTAAAGGCAATCCGCCACCGTATATGTAACCAGTGCAGTTCGCGCAGCACTGGGGTAATATGACAGGACCTACTTGTCCAGTCAAAACCCGGGCTGCTGCATTCTGCACCAGCTGTAGGTGACAGATTTCAACACCAGAAAACCCAAAGTACAGGGAGTTGCAATAGTCCAGTCGCGAGGAAAACAAAGGCATGGACCAGCGTTGGTAGGGCGTCAGACGGAACAAGGTGCTTAACTCTGGTGATATTCCTGAGATGGTAAAAGGAAGTCTTGATAACAGCCTCTCCCTCTGAAGAACCCCCTCTGAGAAAAGGAAGAAGAGGCATGCGCTTGGTAGAAAGGCCTGTGAAAAGGCCTGCCCCTGCCCCTAGCTTGCTGCCTTTGAGGAGTTGCCTCCTCTCCTTGGCCTGGGCACTCCTATAAGTGGTCCTGTACTCGTCCATTTTCTTCATGTAATTCTCTGTCTGCTCCCCAAACAGAGAATTACCCACTACAGGGATATCCATGGCCTTAGCCTGGGTGTCCTGTGAAAGACCAGTACATCTGAGCCAAGCCATTCTCCGAAGAGCCACAGATGTAGCCATGACTCTTAACGACACATCACTGGAGTCCACAGCAGCATGAAATTGCACCTTTGATGCCTCAATCCCATCAGCAGCCACCTCCTCCAGCTCCTTGGCTAGCTGGGGGGAGGCCTGTTTAGCCAGTGCCAGTACAGTGTCCCACCTGGACTTCTGGTACTTGGCTGTATAGGCCATATAGTTAGCCTGCCTGAGTCCCAAAAATGATGCCAAGTACTGTTTCTTTGTCATGGCATCTATCTTCCTGGAATCTTTGTCTGGGGGGTGTGAAGCCAAGGGGATGTTTGCCTTGTCACAGGCAGCAGCCTGCACTACCCCAACATGGCTGCATTGCTGATAAAGAAACTCCGTATCTGAGCCTGACAAGGTGTACCTCTTGTCCATTCTCTTGTCAATAGGAGGTATAGAGTTGGGAGACCTAAGAATTTTTTGTGTCTGTTTCCCAAATGACCTATGAAGGGACATAGACAGTCTCTTAGACTCTGGGATGTCCATCATCTCTATGTAGTCAGGATCCTCTACAGCCTCCTCAATAGGAAGCTGGAGGGTTTGAGCCACTTTTCTGTAGAAAAGAAAGTGGGGCGGGGCTCAGAAAGCCTAGGAGGGGAAACACCAAAAGGCTTGTCTGGGGAGATGTCCGGTTCCACAGGCACATCCAGACTTTCACCGTCTTAATCATCCTCTTCAAAATCCCCCTACTTATCAAACTCCGGTTCGTAAAAATCTTCAGGGGAATAAGCGATTCCACAATCCGAATCGCTTTGGCTATTTCTTCGGCGGTTGGAACATGCAGTTCTGGATCCAAACTGGCTGATTTATCCTTTCGTTTTCTTTTTGTAGGAACCGATCCCTCAGGATCGGCTCTCCTCTTGCTCGAAGTATCGCCCTGGTCAGAGGGCACTCCTTCTGGTTCAGTAGGGAACCGAACCGGGCTGGCCTTCCAGGTCAGCGGATTTCTCGGCCTCCTTATCCCCAAGTCTACCTAACCTTTTTTCCAGAGTAGACTTAGGGAAAGTTTTGCAAATTTGGCAGTCTGAATCGAGGTGGTCAAACCCCAGACAGTAAACGCAGGTGGTGTGGGGATCGGCCTTAACAAAGACCTCCCCACACACACTTCAGTGTTGAAACCCAGAGGGCCCGGTTTTTTTCTTGGGTTTCTCAGACATGGCCAACATAACCAACTTACAATTTATATGGCAACTGCCAGAAAAGACTCCCCTATCAGTTTCTCACCAGGTCACGGGTGATGGAAAAAAAATGTTGAAATCACGTTTTTTTTTTTTTAAAACCGATATGGACCGGTAACCACACACTTTTTTTTTTTTTTTAATAAGGATTTTACTACAGGATCGGTTCAGCCAAACTGATCGAATAAATTTACAATTTCCACACAATAACTGTCCACATTACTAATCTAAGTACTTACGGTACCACATACAGGTCTCGAACCGAAAAACGGAACGAAAAATCGGACTAAAACCGACACTTTAACCGCGTTTGAACCAAGCAGAAGGAGAAATCTCCGGAGCGACTGTTCAGTGAGGCGGAGTAAAGAATCTGACAGTTTGGTTTCAAAAGGACACAGACAGTTTTCAACCGAGCTTGAGCCCAACATTCTATGCCTGGCATAGAATTTTAACCCTTCACTCTCCGGGGCAGTTCAAGAGCTGGAGCTAACTGCAAATTGTCAGAATACAGCAAGACTTCATGTTGTTTGAAATCAAGTTTCTCAAAAGGAAAAGTGAAGCATGAGCAATCCAAACACTGTAATAACTGGGTATGACGTCATACTTGGTTAATATGGCATTTGATCATACTGATAATCAGTGTGATAAAGAAGGTCACCCATTATTATAATTTCTTATAAACAAAGGGGGAGTGCCCCTACAGAACTAACAGCACCACTTCCTGAAGCACCTGTTGGTCATCAGAGGTCTCCCATCCCGTCTGACTAAAAACAAGGTTCAACCCTGCTTATCTTCTGAGATCTCATGGGATCCACCCTGCTCCAAGGTGGTAAAGCAGCAGACATTTTACTGCGTTTTACTTTCTCCAGAATTGAAGTTACTTACAACAGACACAGTGCATATCAGGTTACTTTCTAAGGACCAATAATGCTACAATGAAAAAAGTCATAGGGCCAACCATGTGGAAGACCCAGGTTTGAGAGCTAATGTGGGTCACTCAGTGGGCCCCGGTGGAAGAACACATTTCAGAAGTATCATGCTTTCTCTCCAGGGAGGGACACTCACAGCACCATAGAAAACCCCTTGGCCAAGGTGCAAGCAGAACTTTGTGGAGTGTCCAAGACCACTGCCCACACGCAACTAATGGAAGGCTGGGAGTGCGACTCACTCTTGGAGCAAACAGGATGGGATGCAGAGGGAGACGGTACTCACTTGAGTACCCAAAGAGTTCTCTGCTAGACAGAATAGGTATCTTTTCATTAAACTTTCTTATTTTTTTTTTTAAGTCTTTTTAACTCCACGGGACAGCTACAAGGACATCTTTCTGCCAATGTCACCTACCTAACCTTCAGAGCTACACTTATTGGGCTCCCTGGGTCTCACCATGACGTGCCTCCTGTGCCCCCCCCCCAACCTGTGGTTGGGCCCTATGTTCTGCTGCTTGGTTGACAGCGATACCCGAGGAAATACTAGCCTAAGTTAGTAGTGGGGTGTGGGCTGGGCTTCCTCTGCCTAGCAGTCCCAATTTTTTCTCCTGGTTTCTCTCCCTACCACTGAGAGCAAGCCTCATGTCATGAGGTGCCAGCAAGGGGACGTATTGAAATGCCTGCTCTCCCCTCCCACTGCAACCTGTAAGCTGCTGAAACTGCACCAGCCCCTGCAATCACCCAGCTGGTGGTAGTACAGAAGGATGCAAGTCCTTCCTTCCACAGAGCAGGACTAGTGTGCTTCATCCTCCTGCCCTGGCTTGCCCCCAGTGACTTGACCTCACTTCCGATCATGGGTCACCAGGGTCATGAGCAGCAGCTCTACTGCTGTGCTGATGGTTGGTCCTCTTTTCACCACATTGAAAAGCTGCTGCCCCAAAGTGATTATAGGTTAATAGGTTCAGGCACCTATAACACATTCACGCGTGCGTGCGCAGGAGCGAGCACATACACACACACACACACACACACACACACACACATTTTGAAAACTGCCTGACTACTGTGAATTTGATTTACAACATGGAGAAATTAACTTTTTCATTATGCAGTCTGCATCCTCTTTTCAGTAATTTATTTGTGCAGTCCCTGGAAGCCAGCTTAGAATAGGGGCAGAACAAGAACCCATGAAGGTCGTGTGAGGCCTACATGGTTTCACCTGCCTCCTGGCTGCTGTTTTTTTGTCCCGTCACTTGTTACACCCTTCTCGAGAACATGGGTTCACTATACCATCATGCGGTGTCATAAATGACAGACCAGCATTTCTGCACACTCCCCCCACTCCCAGAGTGTGTCTGGTCTCCTGACTGCACCACCACCGGAGGTCACCAAGGTTGCAGTAGTGCAGCAGAAGGAACAACTAAATACGCCATGGTAGGAGGGAAGCACCCTATGGGACACTCAATTCTCCTCCCCAGCCAGCCCTGACAGCCCAGTGTCGTTCCCAAACCTGCATCACTGCCGTGAAGGAGCAGCAGTCGTGCTGCTGTTTTTTTTTATTTTATTTTATTTAGTTTTTGTTAACAGATAAGTGCACTAGCCAGCAAGTGACTATTTTCAGGCACGACCCGGGAGCTGTGCCAAGAGGTTGGCTCCCCCTCCGCTTCTGAAGTGATTTGTCCATTGCAGTATTTTCCTTATCTATGGTTTTGCAGGCAGAATGCACACCCTCCACATACCTTTGTGCTTCTCTGCAATTTTTCTGATTATTTCATGTATTTATTTACTTATTTACTTTATTTATTTATTTACAGAACATTCCTAAAATTCTCTTTTGGTACTGCATGCTAGGGTAGTTCTACTGTATGCACATGCTGTAACTGAAAACTGCTAACAAATCATAAGTTAAAAAAAGATGGGGGGATGTGGGAGAAAAAAGGAAATGGGGTATCTGAGCAACTACAACAAAAAAACAAGAAAGAAACTGGTAACATTTATTGTGCTGGGAGGGGGGAATCAAACTATAAATTACTTGGAAATAGAAACCTGGACTATGTCTGCAGAAAAAGAACACTGGTCCATTCAATCTGCCCAGTTTGACCCCACCCTACCCAGTGACTTATTGTTTAGATGGGGTTTTGCCCTCACTCCCTCCCTCACTCCTTGCCTTACTGCTACCCCACTGAGTAACTATTAAGCCCTTTACTTTGTCCAGGCAGTGCTTGAACCCGGTAATGGTTTTGTGCCCACCACCTCTGCTGGTAGATTGTTCTGCGTTTATGTCACTTTTGCTCTCAAGCCATCATTCCTACTAAATAAATAGTTACTCACAGTGCACCTTGTTTATTCCTTTTATGAAACTGAACATCTGTATCATGTGACCCCTCCCTCTGGCCTCCAGCGAGAACAAGTTCAGTGCTCTGGCCGATCCTCAAAGGACCTGCCTTGTTAGGCATTTTGGTTACTCTAAGCTGCACCATCTCCAGCCTGTCACAGTTTTTCCTCAGAAAACTGTCACCGCTTTATGTTGTAGACAAAAGGACATGATCTACTTAGATGCAGGGTGGTGGGACCCAATGCCCAAATGGTTCTACTCCAAAGTAGAAATATATTTTTAGTTTTAAAATTATTTTTTCTGCTTTAAAGGTACATTGTACTAAACCACACACTGGACACTCAAAACAATATAACCAAAATATGCAGGTGCCACCTTACCATTCCTCGCCTATCTTGTACACACAAATGATGCTGTCTGTTTGTCCGATCGCTGATCTTGGTGAGTCGGTGAGAATGCCATTCCTTTAACCATGTAGCTCTTTTTACCATACTAAAAGGAAACCCAAAAGCACAAACACTGTAAATAAGCTTGACATGGAGTACAGTATCACAACTTTGGCCACCATAAAACATAAATACTATTTTCTAAAGCACTCCAAAACCCTATTCTGGGTTCTAAGTCATCCCCAAAACCCAAGGACTTCCTTGGCCCTTCCGCTTAGGACAGCTGAGATTGACACCAACTGAGGGAGGAGGTGGGGCTCAAAGAAATTAGTGTCAGCCCAACCAGAGGACAGTACCCTGTAGAATAATCAGTCCTCCTCCTCCTGTAAGCCTGCAGCGATGTTCCAGATTCGGGACACAAATCTAGATCAAGACCATGGCAGGTGGCTTAGTAGCCATTACACTATTGGACCAGACCTTGTCTGACTGTTTTGGAAGATATATCCACTCTACTTATGCTCCTCACATGGTGGAATGCTCTTTCTTCAACCATCCACATGTCCCAGAAATTCTACCTCTGTGCTGAATACCGCCCATTGCTTCATTCCCAATGAACTCCATAGTTTGCCCCCTCAGGCAGGGCCCTCCCCAAGTACCCTAGGGTGGTAGGGATATCATGATAACAAGTTTTAAGTATTGTGATTATGTGTAAAAATATCACAATATACTATCACGATAATTGATGACATTTCTAGTTTTAGGAAAAGAGTGAAAAATCTGAAGAGAGACAGATTATTGAAGGTGAGAAAATTAATACAGTTTATCACGGAAGAAAAAATTACTTACCATAGTAATCTTGTTTCTTCCAATGGAATCAATGTATTCTGACAATGCAGTATGGCCTCATCAAATGGTTAATGGAACCTATGCTAATGATGGATACTAGGCTCAAACTCAGTTTTCAAACCACTGTCCCTGGAATACATCCTGCAACGTCACATTCTTCAGAGCATGTATACTGTAATAGCAAGCTATCTAAACTTAATAAATAATTAAGTAAGTAACACACCCCAAAACAAACAATCCCCTTTATTTACGCAGACAGAGGGAAGCAAGGGAGACCTGTGCTGGCGCCCCCGTGCTTCACCACCAAATCCCGAGTTGAGGTGCCAGCTTGAGTCGCAAGCTCCGGCGAGGCCTCCTCGGGGAAAATAACTCCTGGACTCAATTTCTACCTCACGGGTCAGAGCGGCCGCCCCTGCTGGTGGGGAGACCCTTAACGATACTCAAATTCCTCCCTATGCGATCCTACCTTGCCAGAGCCCTGCACCACGAATCCTGAGAGTGCAGAGACCCAAAAACGCCATTCAAAAGACCCATTTCTCATTCCTACCTTGCGGCTGAGCCTACTCGACCTTAGGGCGCCGGGAACATTTTCAATTTTGGTGCCATTTCTTTCTTTCTCCTCCCGGGACTCGCCGATTGGCCACATCCAATGCTGACCTCACAGACCCTCCACCTTAAGAGAACTGACCCCAAGGACAGACAAGCCCAGATGGAGGGAGAGGCAGAAAGGAGACCTGTGCTGGAGGCCCCCCCCCATGCTTCACATGAAAATCCGAGTTGAGGTGCCGGCTTAGTCGCAAGCTCGGCGGGCCTCCTTGGGGAAAATAACTCCTGGACTCAATTTTTCGGCCCTCTCACTCACCCCGTTCCCTCCTCCCATTAAATCCTCGCAAGCCCCGCCTACTGGACTTACTGGGTCCAATCAGCTTGCAGGGGACGAGGCTGAAACTGAAACTGTATTGTATCTGTATTGTATTGTATCTGTCTTGTCATAGCCTTATCACTGCCATTGAAGTGTAATATGACCAGTTGTGCTTCTTTCCCCTAGCCACAGGAATCTTGCCCAGGCCTGCCTTGCACTGTGTGCCACTAGTCATTGATATCTGACCTGTCCAACTGTCTCGTTCGTCCTTGCTAACTTGCCTAGGTCCACCTGGTCTTGTCCCTTCCCGTGACACTTGTCACTGCTTGAGTCTAAAGGGATAACTGTACTGTGAGTTTATCTACCGTGAGCATCAGTCCCTTGTTTGACACAGGCCACAGCTTATAGTCTGCTCTATACTCCCTTCGGGACCCGCATCCCCTGTCTCTAGTGACCCCTCCTCACCACCGTGAGTGCTAGGTGGGGTAAACCTACTACCCTTCACACTAGACCCTAGCTCCACACTTGATTTGGGTCCTCCTTCCTCCTCAGGTGTTCCTACTCAATCATACTCCCCTTGATGTGGGGACCCCATGTACAGCAGGGCCCCGCCTTAGTAATGAAGTCTCCCAAGGCCCCCGGGGGGAAACATCCCTCCTCCCTTCCCCATAATCCTTGATGTTCTCCTTCTGGGACTCGTGTCCCTCCACATTGCAACTGCCCCTAGCATGGGGGGAAACCGCAAACGGTCACCCCTCCATGAAATGACCGACTTCACCTTCTCCAATCTCCTGGCTGACGCTGCGAGTTCCTGCTATCCCACAAGCGGACTGGTACCTAGACCTATTCTGTATCGTACCAGGGTCCAGAGACGTCTAGCCCGAAAGCCCAGGACCAGGTGTTCCTCCCCCAGAGGGCACCTCCTGTGGCTCTTCCCGCTGATCCTAGCCTTGGCGGGTGATATGGAACCCAACCCTGGCCCCTTTCCCTCGGCCTCAGTTATTCCTCTGGAATGGCAGATAGGCAAGGGGCTGAAAGTGGCTCACCTTAACATTTTGTAGCCTACTTCCCAACCTGGATGAGATCGTTGCCAGTATCTCACTCTATAAGCCTGACATCCTTGGTATTACGGAGACCTGGCTCAAACCCTTGATTCCTGACTCAGCCTGTGGGCTACAAGGCTATGAGCTCATACGGCTGGACAGGAGCAGGAACAAGAGGGGAGGAGGTATCTTGATATACTACAAGAGCCACCTTAAAGTATCTCTGGTGACTCACCAACCCTCATTGCTGTCTTCCTGTGAGCTGCTACACACTGTGCTCCTACTTCGTAATGCAAAAAAACTGCATGTGGTGTGCACTCATAACCCCCTAAGGGAGGGCTCCAGGGCCTCACCCACCTCCTAGATACTATTGGCCCTAGCACTGGAGACAACGAACTCCTAATCCTGGGTGATGTGAACCTAAACTGGGCCAGTGGAAACGTTAAGCAGTTCGAGCCCCTGCTTGCCACCCACACCCTGACGCAACTTGTACAGGAGCCGACCCGATGGTCGGCAAACGGAACCACCAGCTCCCTATTGGACTGAATCCTGTCAAACCACCCTGAGAGGATCTCCTCAGTAGGGACCTTATCCGACTCCATCTCAGACCACTCCCCGGACTTCTGCGTGTGGAAAATCCCCACCCCAAAGGTTCCTCACAAAATCATCCACACCCGTAACTATGTCAGGTTTGATCAAGACGTTTTCATGGAGGAACTAAGGCTCACTGACTGGTCAGGAGTGTATAGTGCCCCTGATCCCTCCACAGCCACAACCCTGTTTCTCATCTCCTTCAGGGCTCTACAAGATAGGCATGCCCCTATCATAAGACGGAGGGTCAGGGGGACAGCAACCAAGTGGCTGCATGGGAGCCTTCTCGCCCTTATGCGGGCGAGGGACAAGTGCTGGGCTCACTTCAAACGCTCCCCTGACCAGACCCTGCTACAACAATACAGAAAACTCAGAAATGAGTGCAAAAAAGCCATCAGAGTGGCAAAAAGTGATTTCTGTAAGACAGCCCTTCTCAGCTCGGCTAATGACCCTAGAAGGTTCTGGAGAAATATCAAATCCCTGGTCCATGGGCACTCCAACTCTGGAGTTACTGACATGATTACTGGAGCAGCCACCTGCAACAATCCGTACACGATTGCTAACGCTCTCAACTCCCACTTCACTGACCTACCTGCCATCTCTCCACATATCACAATGGCCAGGAGTCATAACTGCCCCGCATCCACTGATCAGCAGGAACCTGTCCCTCCCAGTCCTCCTTTCCTCCTAAGGGCGGTGTTGGAAAATGAGGTGCTGTCTCTCCTCACTGGTCTCTCCCAGTACGCCAGTCCTGGTCTAGATAACCTGGAGCCCAAGCTTCTCAAACTTGGCGCCCCCTATACTGCCTCCCCGGTGGCCCACATCTTTAACCTGTCCCTTGCCTCAGGGGAGATCCCAGAGATCTGGAAGGTGGCCAGGGTTGTCCCCGTGCTTAAGCAGGGCAACCCTAAAATCCCCGACAACTATCGGCACGATCGCCATCCTTTCGGCCATCAGCAAGCTCCTTGAAAAGGTTGTAGCTAGACAACTCTCGGAGTACATCCAAACCCATGAACTGCTGTCTCCCGCCCAGCACGGCTTTCGCAAAGGGCACAGCATAACCATGACATTGATCTCTGTCTCTTCTAGCATCAGAGCAGCCATGGACCAGGGAAAACTCTCTGGAGCAGTGTTTATCGACTTGTCCAAGGCCTTTGACCTTGTCGACCATGACCTGCTCTGCATGCAGATGAGGTCCCTTGGCTTGTCCCCCCCCAGCTGTGAAGTGGGTAACTGACTACCTGCATGGTAGAGTACAGCTAACAAAATTCAATAAAGTCCTCTCTGACCCCCTGCCTGTGACCTCTGGCGTCCCTCAGGGCTCGGTGCTGGGTCACCTTCTCTTCTCTCTGTTTATTAACAATCTCCCTGCCGTAGTTACCAGATGTAGGGTCACCCTGTATGCGGATGACCTGGTCCTCCTGGCCCACTCCCGAGATTCTGCCTCCCTAAACTTCCACCTATCTGAGGACTTCAAGAACATTCAGGCATTGATCACCCAATAGAAACTGGTCCTCAACCAGAAAAAAACCGCAGGCCATGATATTCGGCTCCTCAGCCAAAATACGTGCCTCCCCCAGTCCCTCTGCAAATCACCTGCGCAGACGGTACCTCCCTTAACACAGTGACCTCCCTCAAATACCTTGGTGTGACGCTCAACCCCCAACTGGACCTAAGGAGTCACATCCTCAACATCTGCAGAGGTGTTAACTGTAAGCTGGGACTGGCCTATAGGGCCAAATACAACCTCACCCCTGCTGCTCATCTGGCTCTCGCCAGGGGAGTGTTACTCCCTTCCCTTAGCTATGGTCTCCACCTATTTGCACGTACCTCAAAAGTCCTTCTCACTAGATGGTACTCGACGTACAATAACATCAGCTGCTTCGCCCTGGCCGCCCCCCGCCTCACCCATCACTGCGAACTCTATGATAAGTTAGGATGGCTATCCCCGACCAATCACCTAAACCTTGGCATAGGGTGCCTTGTGAGCAAAGTGATTAGCACCGGCGCCCCCTCGGGGCTGGCTCAGCTTCTCTCCCCAGCTGACCGCTCCTCCTACTACCTTAGGTCCCAGGGCCCAGGGATACTAAAGGTACCATCTACCCGCATCCTTATGGGTGACGGACTTTGCAGCACTTGCTCCCAGGCTCTGGAAGTCCTTCCCCGAGCTGGTCCGCACTGTCCCTTCCCACAAATGCCTCCGGACCTCCCTGTGGGAGCACCTCAAGCTGGCCTCACGCTGCGAATGCCTTAAGCCTCCCTAGCACGAAGCCCTGGGCACCATAGACCCCGAGGCACCCTACTCCTGGAACCACAAGTAAACTAAATTGAATCTGTTACCAATTCTTCGTCCATCTCTCCTCCTGCATCTCTTTTGTATTAGATAGTCACTGCTGCTTTACTTGCACTTTTGTATCAGATAGTCAATGCTGCACTACTTGCACTGTATATTGCCTGCTGCTTTGTCGACTCAATTAACCTAAACACAAAATGTATATGTACTTGTTGATCTATTATGTTGTATTGATGTACCCTGTTATACCTGTTGTACTCTCCCGGGTCGTTCCTGAAAATAGGCATATAACTTGTCTAGTGTACCTACCCGGTTAACAAAAGCTAATTAAATAAATAAATAAAAATGTGGGCAACACTAAGATTCTAGTCACTAAGCCCAAGAAAGAAACACTCATAGGTTTTAAACAGCATGGACAGCGGTGTTGCAGTGCCCATAGGTTCTAGTTGGGGAGGTAACGTGAGAGCCCAGAATACAGGAAGACTCCCTTGGAAGAAACAAGATTACTATAGCAAGTAATTTTTTTCTTCAAACGCCAGGAAATCTTGCTGTATTCTTTTTCTTATTTTTTTTTTTTTTTTTACTTACTGTTTCTACCCGTGGCCTCCAGTCGGCTCCTGCTTCCAGGCATCCCTTTTCTCCATCTGCCGTCCATCCACACCATCTCCCAATTGGGCCACCACCTTGCTATGCCCGGCTTACCCCCCATGGTGAGGAGCCCCCCAACTCCCAACCAGGACCAGATTCAGTACTGGTGGCGCCCTCGGAGAAGGTGTTAGGCGGACGGCCATCAAGCCGCTCAACCTGACTGCCATTTTCCTTTTTTTCCATTTCGGTGGCAGAGCGTGCAAAGCTGATAATGAACATGTCACGTGCGTGTCCACATGTAGCACACCTGCCAGCTGCTCCGCTTCCGTACCCCACTGTATTGGCCAGGCGTGCCAACACCTAGCCTCCGCTAGGTGTCAGGCAAACACTGGCCCCTGTTCCCACCCTCCCCGGGAGAGGAAAGCAGTCCTCTGGACGCTTGATCCCCTCCCACCCCAGCCGGCCCCCAATGACCCGCCTGCACCACGAACACAGGTCACCAGTGTGGCAGGAGGTAAGGCATCGCTGCCTCAGCCCTCCACACCACCGGGCCAGCTTAAAGCTTACTGTATTCTGACATATGCAGACTACCCAAGCAGTACCTTTGGAGGAGGGTAGAGAACCTGTTTAGGAAACAGGCTCTGCAGTACTGTTGTGCCAAACCTGTCATCACACCTGACCTGGGTATCCAGGCTGTGGTGTTTGGTAAAGGTGTAAACTGTTTTCCAGGTAGCTGCTTTACAGATTTCCAACAAAGGGATATCTCTTGCAGCTGCTACTGAAGCAGCTGTATCCCTTGTAGAGTGGGCCCTGAAGCCTACAGGAGGCTCTTTACCCACTTTGCTGTAGCAGACTTGAATACAGGCAACAACCCAGCGGGCAATGGACCTCTTTGAGGCAAATTTGCCCTTCCCCACATCTCCATAGGTTAGGAAGAGCTGGGTTCTATCCTGCCTGTGGCCCTTTCTGTGATCCAAATAGTAGCTTACAATGCTCTTGACATCAAGGCTATGCAATCACGTTCCCTGAACTGGAGTGTTCAGTAAAAAGACTGGTAAAGTGATGGACTGATTAAGGTGAAAGTCCGAGACCACCTTAGGGAGGAACTTCTTGTTAGTCCTAAGGACCACCTTGTCCCTATGAACTGCTATGTAATCTGGCTCTGTGGACAAGGCCTGGAGCTCACTGATCCTCCTGGCTGAGGTGATGGCTACCAGGAACACTGCTTTCCATGTTACATACTTAAGCTCTGCTGAGGACGTGGGTTCAAACGGTGGTTGCATTAGCTGACCAATGCATATATTGAGGTCCCATGCAGGGGTGGGTTCCCTGTGAGTGGGATGCAAGTGCAGAAAGCTTGAAGAACTTTCTGAATACCTGGTTGGCAGCCAGGGATGCCCCTTTTCCAACTGAGAGGTATGCAGAGACAGCTGCTAGGTGTACCTTAAGGGTGGAAGGCCTAAGGCCAAGGGAATGCAGGTGTGCCAGATAGTCCAAAACGGCTGGAAAACCAGCCTGGCGACAGTCTGTTTCTATTGGCAGCAAATGGAAAACCTCTTCCATTTGGTGGTGTAAGTCTTTCTGGTAGAGGGTTTTCTAGAAACCCTAAGGACCTCTAGCACCCCTTCAGAGAGGTGCAGGTCAGCATACTCCAAGACCTCAACAGCCAAGCCCTGAGTCTGAGGGACTGGAGATTTATTCATTTAGTTAGTTTTTGTTGACTAGATAATTCTGCCTATTTTAAGTCTCGTCCCAGGGGAGGCGGATACAGATGGATGCCAACTGACACTGAACCAGATTAAGCTGTTGTTGGTGGTATTTTTAGTGAATGGGGGACATTTGGCCAGGACACTGGGGAAATTCCTACCTTTAGTGGGGATGGAGTAGGGGTTATGTACTAACACGATTATTTTATGCTTGTGTTTCGTGTATGCTGTAATACTTATTTCTGTTTTTGATTTATTTCATTATGATTTTGTATGATGCAATACAATTTTGTTTATTTTGTTTTAAAGTTTTCAATAAAAAATTCCTCTACTCTTGGGTAGGGGCGCTGTGTTGCTCCTGGTCGATGGAAGTAACATGGATGTTGTGGAGGAGGACGGATGTGTGGCAGCTCTTGCTGCACAGACTGCTATCATTTTTAGTAGTTCTATGGATATTCCTGATACTATTGTCGATGATGACTTCCCTACGGACATAGACATTGCTACTAAAGAGCAGGCTTATGCTACTGGAAATGTTGCGTTGACTGACCTTGTTGCACCACAGGCTGTTAAAACCCTCAGGTTATGGACGTGCCAGTTGTGACTTTTTCGGATTCTAAGGCGAGCGCTGCCTCACACAGTAACCTGCTGCTGCTTGAACAGCACATTCATGATGTACCCTGTGTAAATTCGCTTGAGGATCAAGATCTGCCAGGGGTGAGTGTGCACAGGCCTGATGTTGTGCGCCGTAACCCTGGTCCCCGAACGCTGTTGAAGGCTGCCGATTGATCCTGGCACCAGATGAGCTGGCTCCCATAGATCGCCCTACAATGCTGGAGATTCAGACTCTTCCCGAATGGTTGACAGGATGCCGACTTCCTCCCACTCAATGACCGCTTCACTTCCCAAGTCTGCTGCCTTTACTCTTGAAGCCCCAATTTCGGAGATACATTCTGTCTCCCTGAAGGATGGCTACATGGACTGCCACATCACTGGCCACAGAGACTGCCACATCACTGACACTTTGACAGGTAATACTGCACAGCATATTGCTGTTGTTATCGATTCACCTGTAACTGCTGAACCTGCTACAGGGGGGTGGTGGTTTACTACCTCAAGATTTAAATGTTTTGCCTGAAAACCCCACCACAACTGTTCCAGAGCTGCCTAGAGCCTCTAATTCGTGGGCAGATCTTACTGATCAGGCTCCTCCACTTAATGTGCAGGACCAAATGGGTCAGCCACCTATTGACCCCCCACCTCTTGACCATGGTGGGGCTAGGCCACACGCCAACCCTAGGCGCCGGATGGCTGATCTCTTCTCTAATCTGGGTAAACCCAGGGCCAGAAGAAATACAGTTAGACTTAAGAGAATTGGATTTTCCACCGGACAGGATATATGTTGCTAGGAAGCTGCTTAAGGATTCTATGAATTACTTAGCCTCTGATATCTTTGCCCTCATTCATATTTCTGGGGATACGATCTTTGATGTCTCATTTAACACTCCTGCACATTTGGAAAAATTCTGAACAAAACACAATAATTTGCGACATTCTACTCTATGGGCTCCTTTCATTGCCATTCCTTTAACTAGACCATCAGTTAAAACTGTTACGATTTTATTTCGTAATGAAATGGCATATCCAGGATGTTTTGCATTAGGTTAAGCAACAGGCTGATGTTCTTGATCGCTCTCATGATCCTTGATCGTGAACACATTTGGACAGGGGTTGGAAATTGTGACTGAAACTACGTATGACGGAAGACAGGCCTCTGCATCTGCCCAGCTGTTTCTATCTTGGCCTGGATCGTGGTTTTTGCTTCTACCCAGATCAGCCTAAGACTTGTCATAGGTGTGGTTCCTTCTCACACCTTAGTAATGCCTGGGATGCTTTGGTCTGTAGATTCTGCTTACAAGTTGGTCATCCCAGAAACTGTTGTCAAAGCCCTCCCAAATGCAATCTTTGTGAGGAAATAGGCATCTCTTTCCTCCAATGCCCATGGGCTGTGCATAACAAGGGTACATTTTGGGATCAGAACGATATTGTCCATTCTGCTCAAGAGAAGCACGCTCAGCCTCTAACTTGATGGCCCTGTCTTTGAGCACGTTCCGTTGTCACCCCACTCATCAAGAGGAGGTTGCCACTGTCTTATTACCTGTCCATCCTGAGGGTCTTATCACATCCCCAGCTGTACTACAACCGCCTACGAGCCTGAAATGCTTTCCCAAACCCTACTAGATCCTGTCATACCACCACACCCCCACCCCCGCAGGAGGAGGAATTTTACCTGCTAAGGGGCAAAGGCAATCTTCCCAAAATCTTAAACGGCTAAACTGCCCAAAATGGATGACACGCCATGCTCAAATCAACATTCTGGTTTTTTACGGGACCATTCTCCTGAAGAGGAAGGGGACTCTGAATCCTCCTTTGTAAATTCACAGCCTGACATTACTGACGTTGAAAGTGAACAACCTGTGCAATCAAAGGTTAAGAAGAAACAGACCAAAAGAAAAAATTACTCACCTTAGTAATGTTGTTTCTTCTAATGGAGTCTTGCTATATTATGACATATGCAATATAACCCCAGGTTAGAACTGCTCGGAGGTGAAAGTTAACTTCCATGCAGGGCATGGAATCTTGTGTGACTCAGTTGAACACTCTGTCTGTTGAAGCTCAAACTTAAACTGTCAGATCTTTACGAGCAAAACTCACTAAGGTTCTGTGTGGAAGCCAGAAACCTACACTAGCCACTGGCTACTAACCACAAAACACCTTTTGTTCTTGATCCCAAAACAAAGACTCAAGTCGGGGATTCAAGAAGGAAAATTTAAGCATAACACCTAAGCACCCTAGAAGGGTGAAAAAGTGGGCATCAAAGAAGTGCCAACATTGCAATGCCCACCCACATCCCAAAAACAGAGGTTCTGAGAGGGGCAGGCTGGGGGGAGGTCATAATATAGCAAGACTCCATTAGAAGAAACAACATTACTAAGGTGAGTAATTTTTCTTCAAACAACATGAATCTTGCTATATTATGACATATCCTGAACTACACAGCAGTACCTCCATGGAGGAGGGACAGAACCTACTTGGGAAATAGGCTCTGAAGCACAGCTGTGCCAAATCGAGCATCACTCCTAGCCTGAATATCCAAGGAGTAATGTTTAGTAAAAGTGTGAACTGTTTTCCAGGTAGCTGCTTGACATATCTCTAGGATAGGAATGTCCCTGGCAGCAGCCAGAGACGCAGCTGTACCTCTGGTAGAGTGAGCCCTCAGGCCTGAGGGAGGAACCTTACTCAGTTTTTCATAACAGAATTGGATACAAGAGACAATCCACCTGGCAATGGATCTTTTAGTGGCAGGTTTCCCTTTACCAACCTCACCATAAGTGAGGAACAATTGGAGGGATTCGAACCTGTGACCCTTGGTGCGTTCTATATAGTAACTAAGGGCTCTTTTGACATCTAAACTGTGCAATCTCCTCTCACCAGAGGAGGAATGGTCAGTGAAGTACACAGGAAGAGACATGGATTGATTAAGGTGAAAGTCTGAAACCACCTTAGGCAAAACTTCCTGTTAGTCCTGATGACTACCTTATCTCTATGAAATGAGATAAAATCAGGCTCCACTGACAAGGCTTGTAGCTCACTATGCGCCTGGCAGAGGTGATGGCTACCAGAAACACAGTTTTCCAAGTCAAGTACTTCAGCTCTGCTGAAGACAATGGCTCAAAAGGGGTTGCATAAGCTGGCGATGCAAATATTAAGATCCCAAGCAGGGCAGGATCCCTGAGGGGGGGTTGGTGTGAAGCAACCCTTTAAAAAACTTGGAGAACACAGGGTGAGCTGATAAAGAAGAGGGCTTACCTGCTGACAAGAAGACAGACACAGCTGCCAAGTGCACTTTTAGGGTAGCTGGTCTCAGCCCCAAGGAATTCAAATGCACCAAATAATCCAGGATCGTGGGCACACCAGCAGATTCTGGGGAAATATGTTTACCAGCACACCATATGGAAAATCTCTTCCATTTTGAATTATAGGTAGCCCTGGTGGAAGGCTTCCTAGAGGCCTTCAAGATATCCAATACACCTTGAGAAAGGTGTAGGTCAGCAAATTCTAACTCTTCAAGAGTCAAGCCTTGAGATTGAGAGATTTGAGGTTCGGATACCAAACTCTCCCCATGGCACAGGTTAACAGGTTGTGATTTCTGGGAAGACATAGGGGAGGGTGGACTGCTAAGGACATGAGGAGGGGTACCAGGGCTGCCTGGCCCAATCTGGAGCAATCAGAATATCTTGCAGGATTGAGATCTGATTCTGACTAGCACTTTGAAAAGAAGGGGAAGGGGAAAGCATGAGAAACTTCCCTTCCCAACTGAGAAGGAAGGCATCCAGAGGACTGGCCCAACACTGGGGGCCTGCAGCAGAAAGGGAAGTTGGTGGATTGCCTGGGGCTGCGAGATCTATTTATGAGTGCCCCATCTGGCAAATATTACCTCCAGTACTAGGGGATCCAGTGTCCACTCATGATGGTCCTGGGAAATCCTTCTAAGAGCATCTGCTAGGACATTGTCCTTGCCTGGGAGGTGAACTGCCGTAAGGGAGGCGTTCAGAAAATAATCCAGAGACCACAACTTCATCGCTCCGGTGCACAAGGCCATAGACCGAGTGCCCCCTTGCTTGTTGATGTACCACATTGTAGTGGTATTGTCTGTTCTGACCTGAACTACCTTGTTCTGGACAGATGTGGAAAAAACCTGGAGTGCTAGAAAAACTGTTCTGAGCTCCAGCAAATTGATGTGGAGCAGAGATTCCTGAGGGGACCATAGCCCTTGGGTGGAAAGGTCGCCCATGTGAGCTCCCCACCCCAAGAGGGATGCATCTGTAGTAAGGGTCAAGGAATGAGACTGGGAAGTGAAGGGAACCCCCTGTCTCAGATTGTTCTGATCCTGCCACCACTGAAGGGCCTGGATCAGGGTTCGAGTTACTGGAATCAATTTGGATAGGGGATCTGTCCTTTGAGACCAAAAGGCTCTCAAATGGAACTGAATGTCCCTCATCTGAAATTTCGCTCCCTGCACCACTGCTGTAGAAGCAGCCATGTGCCCCAGGAGCTGTAGAAAATGCCTTGCTGGTCGAGAGACCTGCAGGGTGAAAGAGGAGGCCAGAGACACCAGGGTCCTTGCTCTTTCCAGAGGAAGGAAGGCTCTGGCTTCTTTGTGTTCAGTTCTGCGCCTATAAAGGTGAGAAGCTGGACAGGCTCCAGAACTGACTTTGGAAGATTGAGAAGGAAACCTAGAGATGTAAGCAGTTGCTGGGTTACTTGTAAATGCAGTTTGACCTGTTCTGGAGACTGGCCTACAATGAGCCAGTCGTCCAGATAAGGAAAGATGGCAATCTTTCGCCTTCTTAAATGAGCAACTGCTACTGCCAGGCATTTTGTGAATACCCTTGGAGCCGAGGAGAGGCCGAAGGGCATTGCTCTGAACTGGTAATGGCCTGAGGGCAGTTCTAATCTGAGGTACTTTTGATGGGAGCTTCTGAAGAGAACATGGAAGTAGGCATCCTTGAGGTCCAGGGAGGCTAGCCAGTCCCCTGGCCTTAGAGAGGGTAAAATAATCCCCAAGGTCACCATTTTGAACTTTGGTTTTAAAAGGTACTTGTTTAGATACCTGAGATCCGGGATGGGCCACCATTCTCCTGTCTTTTTTGGGGTAAGGAAGTACCTGGAATACAACCCTTTGCCCTGGTGTAAGGGTAGAACCCTTTCCATGGCTCTGAGAGCCAGAAGGGAAGAAACTTCTGCTTCCAGGGCAAGTGCCTCTGATGGGTTTGCAGGTGGAAAAGATCTGGCTCTCATCTTCGGAAATATTTTGAAGCTGAGAACCAGTCCTGGCTTACTACTTCCAGGACCCACTTGTCTGATGTTAAAGACTTCCAGTCCTGGACAAAGTAAGCCAGCCTGCCCCCTACCGGTAGTGGAGAATCGGCCCTGGCTACCCCATCAGGGAGCTTGTTTTGCAGGGGCTTTGGGTTGAGGGGTAGAAGCACGCTTACTAGAGCCCCTTCTGCCCCTTCTCTAAAGAACCCCTCTGGGCATAAGCAGAGGAGGCCTGGCTTGGTAAACGGCTATGAAAAGGCCTGCCCTGCCCCTGACATGCTGCCTTTGAGGAGTGACTTGCCTTTCTTTGGCCTGTGCACGCTATAGGTGGTCCTATACTCATCCATTTTCTTCATATAATTCTCTGTCTGCTCCCCAAACAGAGAATTTCCCACAACAGGAAAATCCATAGCCTTAGATTGGGTATCCTGTGACAGGGCAGTACATCTGAGCCAGGCCATTCTGCGAAGAGACGCAGATGTAGCCATAACTCTAGATGAAACATCATTAGAGTCTACAGCAGCATGAAATTGCACCTTGGATGCCTCAATACCATCCGCAGCCACCTGCTCCAGCTCCCTGGCAAGCTGTTCAGGGGCCTGTTTTGCTAGGGCCAGGACAGTATCCCACCTGGATTTCTGGTACCTAGCTGCGTAAGCCATATAATTTGCTTGTCTGAGTCCCAAAGATGCTGCCATGTACTGCTTTTTTGCCATGGCATCCATCCTCCTGGAATCCTTTTCAGGAGGGTGAGAGGCTAGAGGAATATTAGCCTTGTCACAGGCTGCAGCCTGCACTACCCCACATGGCTGCACTGCTGGGATAGGAACTCCGTATCAGAGCCTGATAAAGCATACCTCTTGTCCATCCTTTTACCACAGGGAGGATAGAATGAGGAGTTTTCAGAATTTTTACTGTCTGTTTCCTAAAAGATTTATGCAAGGGAATAGACAGTCATCTAGACTCTGGAATATCCATCATTTCCACAAAATCAGGCTCTTCTTGATCATCAACAGCTTCCTCAACAGGAGTTGCAGAGTGACAGCAACTTTCTTGTAAAACAAAAATGAGAAGGGACTCAGATAGCCTGGGAGGGATACTCCTGAGGGTCTGTCTGGAGAGATGTCCGTTCAATGGGCACATCCAGACTGTCAAAATCACACTCCTCTCCTCGACCCCTCCTCCCCTTCCCCTGGTTCATAAAAATCTTCGAAATCATAATCTTGAACCGAGGGAACCGACCGAACCGGGCGCTTGCCCAATGGTGCCGGTTCGGACGGAACTGGGGAAAGAGACTGGACAATTTGAATAGCTTTGGCTATTTCCTCAGCAGTTGAAGAAAGAACTTTTGGCCCCAAACTAGCTGACCTTCTAGCCCTTTTAGTTGGAACCGGCTCCTCAGAGCTGGCTCTTCGTTTGCCCGAGGAAGCATCGCCCTGGTCAGAGGGCACTCCCTCAGGTTCGGTTGGAACCGAACCGGGCTGGCCATCCGGGTCAGCGGACTTTTTGGCCTCCCTTTCCCTGAGCCTACCAACTCTTTTTTCCACGGTGGCAGCAGGAAAATTCTTACAAATCTGGCAGTCTGCATTGAGGTGGTCAAACCCCAGACAATATACACAAATGGTGTGTGGGTCAGCCTTGGCAAAGGCTTCCCCACAGAGGCCACAGTGCTGAAACCCAGTGGGTCCGGTTTTTCTTTTGGGTTTCTCAGACATAGTGCCAGCCTAACCAAAACTTGCCCGTTAATGGCAAGCCACCAAGCAAGACCGTGTCACGGGTTGTGGAAAAAAACATGTCACGGGTCGTGGAAAAAACCGTAATAAAATCCGTTTTTTTTAGAACCAATAAGAACCGGGAACCGCACTCTAAAGGGCTAGAAAGTAATTTTAAAACCCCTCTGATCGGTTCAAACCAAACCAAAAAAGACGTTTACAAGTTCCACACAGAAGAAAAAATAATAAATAAGCCTATCTATTACTTACAATACCACAGACAGAGCTTGAACCGACGATTGCGGTTAAATTTCGGTAAAATAAACTGAGAATTACACTTTAAAACCGACAAACAAACCGAGCAGCAGGAGGATCTCCAGAGCGACTGTTCAGTGAGGCGGAGTAAAGAATCTGACAGTTTAAGTTTGAGCTTCAACAGACAGAGTGTTCAACCAGCTCAAGCCAAGAGTCCATGCCCTGCATGGAAGTTAACTCTTTCACCTCCGAGCAGTTCTAACCTGGGGTTATACCGCATATGTCATAATATAGCAAGACTTCATGTTGTTTGAAGGAAAGGTTTGAAGTAGAGCAGATTTTTGCCTTTCCCTTTTCACTACATTCACAACACATCGGGGGACACCTTGAATGTTGTATCACTGAACGTGAACAGCATTAGATGCTACAAATGTAAGAGTATTACTCTTCAGGCTCTGAACGAGTCTAGAGGTGATATTTGCTTACTCCAAGACACCTGACTATGCTCTCAGTCTGACATATATCAGACCCAGAAAGCATGGCCCTGGGGCCCCTCTCTATGGTCCCTGGGGACTGACTTGTGTACTGGAATGGGAATTTTGTTTCTTGAGCTGGTCATCATTCATAAAGTGCATGATGTAGACCCTGGGAGGGTGCTATTTCTTGATCTCTCTTCAACAGCAGGACCTACGGTTTGGCGTAAAATATGCACCCCAAACTAAGGCCCATCGAAATTATTTATGTCAGCTCATATACCCATTTTTGCACACTCATAGGAAACTTATTTTGGGTGGGGATTTTAATTGCCCTATGCACCTGGATGACAAGATAGGTAGAACCACAAAACTTTACTATGACAGGACTACTCTGAAGTCTGTTTTACAAATAGTGGCCTTAACAGACTGTTATAGATCCTTACATACGTCCGGGAGGTCATACGTACTACAGGGTAGCGTCCTCTAGAATTTATTATGTTTTATTTCTAAACACTGGACAGTTCTTACAGCAGGCACGCATCTTCTGACCACCTTGAATTACATGTCAGTTTAGGGCACCTGCATATGAATAACATTGGTTGAGGGTACTGGCATATTAATACTGACATGCTTATGGATGAAAAATTATAGGTAGATACAACAGACTTTTTAAAAGCTAGAGCTACGTTAGTAGCCTAGTATGAGTCTGTAGAGGAATGGTGGGTGGATACTAAACAGTCCATTAAGCTCCTCTACCAGAAGTGGAGTAAACGGAAGGGACGAAAGACTTATTTTAAATTTTTATCCCTTTGGAAACAGCTATTCAGCCTTATCTCTTTGTATAACACAAAGAAAGGGTCCTACAAGAGCTCGTTAAGCTCAGGGTGGACAAGGCAATGGGACCTGATGGCATACATCCCAGGGTACTAAAGGAGCTAAGGGTGGAACTAGCAGAGCCATTAGCAGAACTGTTTAGTGAGTCTCTGAGCACAGGAGAGGTCCCAGAAGCTGGAGAAAGGGTTCATGTGATCCCGCCTCACAAGAGTGGAAGCAGGAGGAGGCAGGAACTACAGACTAGTCAGTCTTACCTCAGTAGTGGGCAAGATTATGGAGGCACTCCTTAAGGAAAGGATAGTGCAACACCTGGAATCCATAGGGGCACAGGATCCAAGACAGCATGGGTTTACAAAAGGAAGGTCCTGTCAAACTAATCTCATAGATTTCTTTGACTGGGTAACCAGAGTGGTGGAGCAAGAGGGAGCAGTTGATGTCGCCTACCTTGACTTCAGCAAAGCTTTCGACACTGTTCCACATAGAAGATTGATAAATAAGCTGGGCAGGCTCGGGGTGGGTCAGAAGTTGGTCAACTAGGTGGCAAACTGGTTGACGGGCAGTGTAACAAGGGATAAAGAAGTTTGTCCCCATATTTCAGCCTAAACCTCATTTTGGTCTAAAAAATAATGTATCTGTGTAACAAATATTGACCTATGAAGCTGGATCATATAAAACTTGTGGAGGCACAAGACAAACTAAGCCACAAGTTGCAATATTAAAGTGCCTTTTGATATTTGTGCTGACCATGTAAGTAATAGCAAACAGCTGTCTTATGTGTCTGCAAGACCGAAACACAGGATAGAGTTCAAATTACCCTTCTGACTAGCTCTACTGTTTGTTATTATCAGGACAGGCCAAAATGCTTGTATGCACATTCCTAAGTACAAACCTATTTTTTCTTCCTAGACCTTGATAACTGGTAGTGACAACTGTTACTAGCCATATATAATAATAGAATGTACACTATCTATACTTGTGCTGACCAAGGATGAGCTCATACATATACCAAAGGGAGTATTACCTTGTAAGTTGATGTTTGTACTTGTTTTGAACCAATCAATCATAGAACCCCATAGGAAATGATGATGCTGTCTTTCACTATATAAGCAAGCCAGCACACACTGTTATTTTGAAGAATGAAGAATGTACCACTTGTAATCTCTCGCTGTGATTATTGTTATAATCATTAAATTATTCCGCCTTCAGTCTTGTCTCCATTCGTCTCCTTTCTAAGTATTTGTAATAGATAATTTACTAACTGTAATTTTTTCACAACACTACAATTGGTGCCGTGACTCGGATCGCTGGTGCTGCATGTGAGGAGTTCGCCTAACTGCTGGTTGGTTAGTCTGCGAGCCCCAATAAGAAGGTGACGATGCTCGGAGACGTGGTACTGCTGGCTTGAAGCGAGAGACGAAGGTACACACAGACAGTCACAGCCACTTGACAATCAGGTGATGTATGCTTTGTATGCTTCTCAAATTGTTTAAATATAAAGTAATGCTTAACTCTGTAGGAACTCATGGGGCAGAGTAGGTAAGTGAAGGTGCTGGGACTTGCAAGCCGGACCTCACAAGGGAGCCGTAAGACGTAGCCAGACAGACCAGGGCACCAGTGCGCGGGTGCACCGGCAGCAAAGACTAGGCAGGCAAGAAAAATGAGTATGGAAAATAATAGGCCGCTTTCTAGGAAAACACCCAAAGGGGAAGACATTTAACCAGTGCCTGATGATCAACAGGCACAAGTGTATTTTACTCAGCAAGTGTCTCTTCGTAATGAGGGAGTAAAAAATGAAAAGAAAATCTTTGCAAATGCATTGCAAGGACTGTGGCAGTATAATCAGACTATTGTGTGTCGCCAAAATAAAGAAGTGGCTCAGCTGAAGGATGAAAGGGATCAAAATGCTAAGTTGCAACAACAACTAGAAAAATTAACATCAAAGTATAAAGATAGCATCCCAATAGATAAACACCAAGAGTTAGAACAACAGTGTATCAATTTTAGGGAACAGTTAATAAAAGCACAAGGGGATTTGTGTCTGTTAAATAGGGATCATGGTCTCTTACAGATTAAGTTAGACCAACAGTCACAAGAGCATGCTAGTAAGACTAGGTGCTTGTACACTGAGCTCCAGCATGCTGCAAGTAAGATCCAGGAGTTACAGGAAAAACAAGATGAGTTAGATGAGCTCCTTACTGGAAAAAGGGGTGGGACAGTAACCATTCAAATGGCACCTGTAAGCACATGGGGAATGACCGCAGCTGGGGGAGCCATGTCAGCTGCAACCCGACATCAACAAGAGCAGTATCTACTAATGTTAGACTCCAAATGGCTAAAACATAGATTAAAAAGGGAATACAGTCAGTAGCAGGATAGGGGCTACCTAGAAGAGGGAGATGTAGTGATGGTGCAAAATTGGGAACAGAAAAATCCTTGGAAGGATGCTAATTGGTTAGGACCGTACCAAGTGTGCAAACGGTTAGGTGAGAGTACGGTATATGTGGTTAAAGTAAGTGGCAAGAAAGGGGCTGGAGGAAGGAAACAAGATTTCTGGGTACATGTTGATCAGTGTAAAAAAGTGTCAAATAAAGCTGGTTGAAAATTAAAATACTACACTTGATGTTTATAGCCATGAAGACACAAGACATCATTATCATCGGCTTGGTGGCAGCCATAAGACTTTCTGCACATTAATGTGGAACAGACTAATGTCAAGTGTGAGTATGAACAGTCCATTACTCTGTTAGTCAGTTGGAACTGGGACCCTGTTGATATAAACGCCTACACGACGAGCATGGAAAGCCACCTGGACTAAAAATAACCGTGCTACGTGATTCACAAACTGGTGTGTGGACATACTTAATAGCTGGTTCAGCTGTGCCTCAGAGCTCAAGACTGGATCACAGCAAATCTGCATGGACTGGAAACAGAAAATGGGTCTCTTGTTATAAACAGAGCCACACCAAAGGACAATGGTGTTTATGTGTTAACTCTGTCCTACTGTCTTTGGGGTAATAATAGTGTCTGTAACTATGCTGGTGTAAACAACTCATTACGTTTTGCAGTCTCAGATGCCATATACTTAACTGTAACACCAACCAAATGCCCAAATGTGACAACAGGGCCAGAGAGTGAACTTACATCAACACCTATTGATCAAATGCTTGTAAATAATGTAAAGTACAGTAGACTGCATATAAACTTAGATTTGTCTGGTTGGCATATAAATGTTAACAGTAGTTGTGCAGACACTGGTGTGTCAAAGTTTTATGCCACCATGTTAATTGACATGTTAAGTGCCTTCCATGCCAAAACTGGGAGTATTATGGCCCCTCTTATTAGTAAAGAAAGGGTTAGTAATACTAGAAAGAAACGAGATCTGTGGGGAGACCTGGCTGGACTTTTTGGATCAGGAATGAGCATACGGAATAGGGCAGACCTTGAGGCCATTAAGGGGTACCAAGACCAGTTTAATACTAACACAGGAGAAAGGGTCTTGCTACCACTTACATTAGGCCAGCAAGGTTTGGCAATGGAAGAGTGTTTATCTGTGTACAGTATACATGAGGTAGGCCACCTGTTTAAAGAGGTAGAGCACAAAATTAATGAAGTTGTAGTTGAACATAATGAAGAAGTTTTTAATAATATCATAAATAAAGCTATAGTGTGTAGTGCTTATGGATCTTATGTGTTAACTCAAGTTAGTCAATTGTTACAGGAGATTACTAATAATCAATTGCCTAATCAAATTTCTGACGTACACCTAAAATTGTGGTATTGTCCAGATTGCCTTAATGTTAATGATAGTAAGTGTATAACTTTTTGTATTAAAGCTCGAGCCCCACCTATGTGGTGGATTCGCAAGGTAACCAAAGTATATGTTAAACCACAAGTGTTTAGACCTAACAGTACGCTTAGTTGTACCATGAGGGTGTCCCTTGTGGTAAGACTGTCTCAAGTTGAGTATAACAAGGAGGTGTACTCCCAAATAGTAGAAGTACACTCTGTAGGGTATTTACAAGGCCAGTATTATGCATATCGAGTCTCACCCCCAGAGATCCTAGTACGTAGCAATGATGGGTCCTGGGTAGCGCCAAACTTACATTGCTGTGAGGAAATAAATAGTCAATGGATATGCCAGTGTGACGTCATGTCACAAACGCAACCATCTGTGGGAAATTCCCATGGGTCAAGCTGAAAATAATACTGCCTGGTGCCCTATCCAGTTAAAACAATGGTATACCCCACAAGTAGTTGTAACCTATAATGGTACTAACCAATACTGTGTTGTCACAAATACACCCATCTTATTTTATGAAGGACAAATGTGTACCATTCACAACCCAAACTTTTGTATTATTCCCAAACATAACGTATATATTGGTGACAAGGTGTTGCACCCTATTACCAACCTGGAGGATGAGAGTCATAATGTGACATTTGATACCCCATACCAAGCATATGATATTAACAAGTATGCGCCATCATTTGGAGCTGTGATACCTCTCCTGTCTCTTAACGTGCAGTTACTTTTAAATCGAAAAGATACTCATTTGATACAAATCCAAAATACTGCCCATAAGGCACAAGCAGCTGTAAATGAATTGCTCAGTGAGAGTGATAATGAGCACTTGATTTATAGCTATGCAGGGGGACCCTTAGGAGTCCTGTCTTTTAAAGCTTTACTCGTGTTGCAAGTGGTCTTAGTGTTCTTGGTAATTATAGGCCTGTGTCGCTTAAGACTTACTATTCGTAAAGTACGTAATGAGATGTACATGCTCCGAGGAGCTGCATTGTTGCACAAATAATAATTAGGCAATATAGGGCCAAGGGGGGCTTGTAACAAGGGATGAAGAAGTTTGTCCCCATATTTCAGCCTAAACCTCATTTTGGTCTAAAAAATAATGTATCTGTGTAACAAATATTGACCTATGAAGCTGGATCATATAAAACTTGTGAAGGCACAAAACAAACTAAGCCACAAGTTGCAATATTAAAGTGCCTTTTGATATTTGTGCTGACCATGTAAGTAATAGCAAACAGCTGTCTTATGTGTCTGCAAGACTGAAACACAGGATAGAGTTCAAATTACCCTTCTGACTATCTCTAGTGTTTGTTATTATCAGGACAGCCCAAAATGCTTGTATGCACATTCCTAAGTACAAACCTATTTTTCCTCCTAGACCTTGGTAACTGGTAATGATAACTGTTACTAGTCATATATAATAATAGAATGTACACTATCTATACTTGTGCTGACCAAGGATGAGCTCATACATATACCAAAGGGAGTATTACCTTGTAAGTTGATGTTTGTACTTGTTTTGAACCAATCATAGAACCCCATAGGTCATAGGAAATGATGATGCTGTCTTCCACTATATAAGCAAGCCAGCACACACTGTTATTTTGAAGAATGAAGAATGTACCACTTGTAATCTCTCGCTGTGATTATTGTTATAATCATTAAATTCTTCCGCCTTCAGTCTCGTCTCCGTTCGTCTCCTTTCTAAGCATTTGTAATAGATAATTTACTAACTGTAATTTTCACAGCGCTACAGGCAGAAAACATAGAGTGGTGGTAAATGGTATACAGTCAGAAGAGATGCAAGTCACAAGTCGGTACCTCAGGGATCAGTCCTGGGGCAGTCCTCTTCAATATCTTCATTAGTGACATTGTAGATGGACTAGAGGTAAGGCTTGTCTGTTTGCAGATGACACCAAGATCTGCAACAGAGTAGATGATCCAGATGGGGTGGGCAGAATGAGAAGAGATCTGGATAAACTAGCAAAATCGTCAGAAGAGTGGCAACTGGGATTTAATACAAAGAAGTGCAAGATCATGCACATAGGGAAGAAACCCTGAAGCCACCTATAGGCTGGGAGGGGAGTTGCTGGCAGTCACAAAGGAAGAAAGAGACTTGGGCATCATCATCACCGATGAACTGAAATCATCCAAGCAGACCTCTAAAGCAGTAGGTAAGGCTAGGGGGATGTTAGGGTGTATTAGTAGGGGGTATCACAAGTCGTAAGAGGGAGGTAATAATCCCTCTTTACAAGAAACTGGTTAGGCCCCATCTGGAGTACTGCGTGCAGTACTGGAGGCCACACCTTCACAAGGACATTAACCAAATTG
Source organism: Neoceratodus forsteri (assembly GCA_016271365.2). NCBI lineage: Eukaryota > Metazoa > Chordata > Ceratodontiformes > Ceratodontidae > Neoceratodus > Neoceratodus forsteri. Next base: position 1,503,957,307 of record CM057452.1, on the reverse strand, counting down.
AGGCAGTCCAGAGAAGGGCAACCAAAATGGTGCAGGGACTGCATCAGAAGACATATGAGGACAGCTTAACGGATCTCAATATGTATACCCTTGAGCAAAGGAGGGAGAGAGGTGATATGATGGAAACATTCAAACACCTTAAGGGCATTAACAAGGTGAAAGAGTCTAACATGTTTAAATATAAGAAAAATAGCAGGACAAGAGGACACAGCATGAGATTAGAGGGAGGCCGATTAAGGGGGGAATGCGAGGAAATTCTTTTTCACAGAAAGAGTGGTGGATGCATGGAACAGCCTACCTCAGGAAGTGGTGGCTATGAATACAGTGCAGGGCTTCAAACAGGCATGGGATAGGCATAAGGGAGCAATACAGATCAGTATGAATAGATAGGCCACTGACAAAGGCCGATAGCACATTTATAAGGTAGAAAAAGAAATGGGCAGACTGGATGGGCCTTGCGGTCCTTATCTGCCGTCAACCTCAATGTTTCTATGATAGATCACAACAAATCGACACCGTAAGACCAGAAATGAGATCTGCCCTTTATAACAGGGCACGATCATTGAAAATGGAACAGCTGGTAGGCACTCAGGGCACAAGATCTTCTCTAGATATTTTTAAGGACTGCTCTATGCAGGTACTGAAAAAGTCATGGAATGCTGTACGAGACTGTAACGGCTCAGTGCATAGAGATTTTCAGGCTATAATGGAGGTTATTTCACAACATTTGTTTTCCTACTTTGGCACTCCAGTCCAACTTGAGGGAAACCTTCAGGATTTTGTCGTCATACTGGTATTCCTCCATTATCATGAAGTCATGGAAGCTCTGACTCCCTGTGAGTGAGTTGGAGGTCAGAAAGGCTATAAAGAAATTGAAAGAAAATACTGCCCCAGGACCAGATGGACTGAGTCCTGCCTTTTATACAACTTTTATAGACAATTGACCCCACTGTTAGTTGAAACATTGAACAATATTCTGCTAAATGAAGAAATACAGGAACTGTTGGCACAGGCCTTTTTGATTTTGTTATATTAAAAAAAGGCGATAGATTGACTCTCTCTAACTGGAGGCCGATTTTGCGACTGAATATGGACTTAAAATTGTTGTCCATGATTTTATGCCATAGATTGGAACTGGTTGCCCAAACTTTAATATCCCCACTCCAGTCTTGTGCCATATCGGGCAGAAGTCTGAGAGAAAATTTATTTTGCTTATGGAAAATCTTTAATAGGGGGCACAGGGGAATTTTACAAGGTTATGTGTTAGCTTTGGACAAGGACAAGGCCTTTGATGTTGTTTCCCAGGAGATTCTCTTTCAGATTTTGATTACTTACAGGATTCCGCACACTTTTGTCCAGTGGCTGTGTCTACTTTATTCGCAGGCACATTTTATCCCCCTCATAAATGGCATGGTTGGGCAGAATATCATGATTAGGAAAGGAGTTAGGCAAGGGTGCCCTCTCAGCCCCCTACTTTACATAGGCATTCTAGTACGGAAATTACAGATGGATACAGTTTTCCGGGGTATGTTGATTTCCCCCAATACCCCACCCATGAAAGTTTTGGCATACATGAGATAACCTCTGCTTATTTCTGGGATATAACAGTGATGGCCCCCAGCTGTCTATTCTTCAACTTTACTCCAAGGTGACGGGGCAAAATAAACATACAGAAAAGTGTTCCACTGCAGATAGGGGACACTCCCTGAAATTAGGTGTCACCACTGGGGCATATAAATTGTAGCTGAAGCCACTATTTTAGGGTATATTTTGCCCAGTGATATGGTGACACTTAACTGGCAACACAAATGAACTATCTGTGAAAACAGAGTGCAGGTGTGGAACAAAATTCAAACTACAAAGTTGAAGATGGTTTACTTGACTAAAACTTTTCTTATCCTCATTTGTTATTTATTGGTATGGTGTTTCCCCACCAGTTTCTTTAGAAACTAAACTCTATAGTATCTTTTCAGAACTCTTTGGGGTAGTAGACTTAATCTGGTTAAACCCAATGTCACATACAGGCCCGTTTCACAGGGAGGTTTGGGTATGACTAACCCATTGCTTTATTGGCACACATTATTCTGTTTTTTTAATACAGTACCGGCCATGAAGGGTCTTCACAAAATATGGGTACACTGGGAATCCGACTGGTTGCAGGCGCTTCTACCACCATGGTCAACTAATAATTGGCCTTTCAAGCTGCCACCTGATCGTTTATCCTGACTATGTAATCGCATACATCCATGAAAAAAAAAAATCAGACTATGGAAAGTTTTACACCAGGATTTACTATCCCTCCCTCGTAACTTGGTTTATGAGCAACTTCTACTGCAACATTTCACTGATGAGTGATGACTTTCTATAGGGGCACCACGCAGACTTTTTCTCTTACTATTAAACAACTTATGGACCATAGAATCCCTAAATATTTGTGGGATACTGGTTAACTTGCTAATCATGGGAAGTTGGGCGTTAAAAACAACCATAAGCACAAGAAAGTTGAAGACCGATATTGTACCAGAGATCTTTGCAGTACTATTTTGGAAACGCAAGATCATTTATTCTTTGACTGTCCCTATGTTACTTAATTTTGGACTTCGTTGGCACAGACCATTCAGGATCATAACTTTCACAACATGACCTATGAGGTTCTGGTTTTAGGTCTATATACTGGAAGTTGGACAAAATATTCCTACAATGCGCTGCAACTTCTCTGTTGTCTTTTGAAATACATCTGGCAATCCAGATGTCATTGGACAGTGCAACAAAATACATCACTCAGCAAGAACTGGTGCAGATTGTGTTGGGTCAAGCACGCACAACTGTACAATAAAGAGAAACAACATGCTTCTGGTCCGCTGTTGCACGACATTATAAGTGCACTGTATGCTTGAGGGACTTAATATGGGTAAAAAAAAAAAAAAAAAGTGGAATACTTTGGGGGAGGCTTCTGAACATGGGATCTTTAATATCCACCTGAACTTCCACCAGAACAGGCAGATGGGACCTTGGTTTAACGTCTCATCCAAAGATGGCACCTCAGAGTGCAGCCCCCTCATGTTGCACTACAGAGTCAGTACTGGGATTTAACCCAAGTGCCTGGTGTTGGGATAGAACCCACAGCTTTCTTATCTTCTGGCCTCAGAGGCGAGTGCAACCTGCTGAGCCACTGACACTGCTGATTGGGATCAAAGGACCCTACCCTGAGAGGAGGTCAATAGCTTGTGCCTCCTGGGTAGGGAGACTGGTTTGGATATTGACAGGGCCAGTAGCAGGATGCCACGGATGCCTGGCCCAGTCTGGAGCAATGAGGATCATTGTCGCTGGTTGAGCCCTGAGCTTGTTCAGTACTCTGAGCAACATGCAAAATGGAGGAAAGTGTACAGCAATCTCCTGTCCCCAATAGCAATGCATCCAGAGGGACTGTGCCCACTGTGGGGACTGCAACAGAATTGTGGCAGCTGATGATTGTCTGAGGCTGCAAGAGGTCCACCTCTAGGGTGTCCCACCTTCTGAACACCACTTGCAGGATCTGCTTGTTCAGTGACCACTCGTGGTGGTTCTGGTTGATCCTGCTGAGGGCATCTGCAAGGACATTGTCATTCCCTGGGAGGTGAACTGCTGAAAGGGAGACCCCAGGAGTAAGCCACATTCCACATCTTCATGGCCTCTATGCACGGGCGGGGGTGGGAGACCTTGTGCCCCTTGCTTGTTTATGTAGTACATTGAGGTTGTATTGTCTGTTGTGACTTGAATCACCTTGCCCTGCAGCACTGAAGCGAAGGACTGAATGCCCAGCTAAACTGCCCTGAGTTCCAGCAGGCTTATGTGGAGCAGAGACTCCTGCTGGAGCCAGGTACCATGTGCTCCCTAGGTGGGCACCCCATTCTAGGAGGGAGGAGGAGGCATCCATTGTTAAGACTGCTGATGGTGGCAGCTGGAGGAAAGGCACACCTTCCTGAAGGCTGTCATTTCCTGCCACCACTGTAGTGCTTGGAGAAGGGTTCCTGTAACTGGTACCATTTTTGACAGGGAATCTCTTTTCTGAGACCAGTGAGACCTGAGGTGGAACTGAATTTCCCTCATCTGGAATCTGGAACCTGACACTGTTGCTGTTGATACAGCCATGTGTCCTAACAACTGAAAAAAGTTCCATGCTGGCCTGGGGGTATGCAGTTGGAAAGAGTATGCCAGCTGCACCAGGCTAACTGCGCTTCCCTGAGGGAGGAAGGCTCTTCCTCTCAGCGTGTCTAGTTCCACCCCTATGAACTCCAGGAGTTGAACTGGTGTTAGCACTGGCTTTCTGGTTTACCAGGAAGCTCCAGTGTACACAGGTATCCTGAGTGATGGTCAGTGCTTCTTCGACTTGCTGAGGGGACTGGCCTACCACTAATCAGTTGTCCAAATATGGGAAGACTTCAACCCCTTGCCTCCTTAGGTGTACTATCACTACTGCTAGGCATGGCTCTGAACTAGTAATGGCCTGATGGCAATCTGAACCTTAAGTACTTTCTGTGAGATTGCCTGATGGGAATGTGGAAGTAAGCATCTTTTAAGTCCAGAAATGCCAGCCTATTTCCCCTCCTGAGTGTGGGAAAAAAGGTAGCCAGAGTGACCATTTTGAACTTTAGCTTTGGCAAATGCCTGTTTAAATGTCCAGTATGGATGGCCACTCCCCTGATTTCTTTAGGGTGAGGAAGTATCTTAAGTAGAGACTCTTTTCCCTTTGGGCCAATGGAATAGGCTCTACTGCTTTGTCCTGAAGGAGTTTTGCTACTTCCTCCTCCAACAGAGCTGCTTCTGATAGGGTGGCAGGTCTGAAAACTCTTGTTCTCAGTTTGGGTAGAACCTTGAAACTGAGGGCAAGCCCCTGGCTCACTACTTCCTTACCCACTTGTCTGTAGTAATGGATTCCCAAGCCTGGAGCTACTGAGCCAGCCTGCCTCCTACTGGAAGTGTGGAGGCAACCCTGGCAGACTCCTCAGGGGGTCTGGTTTTTTTGTGCACTTGGCTGAGTGCTGGGGCCAGCATGGCTGCTGCCCCTTCTGCCTCTGAAGTACCCTCTCTGAGGTTGGTAGTCTGGCCATGCCTAAGCTTGGAAGAAAAGTCTTTAATGGGTTCTACCCCTACCCCCTTTTACCATTCCGCTAGCAAGCCGTCAGTCCCTGGCATCTTACCTGTCGGAAGGCTTTTAATAGCTATATAAATTTCTTGCTCTGTGATTTTGGCTGAAAGTGTCTCCTGAATCTTTGCCGGAAGGACAGGTAATTTTATGGAGTCCAGAAAGGCCAAGGTCTCCGATCTAACTCTTGTTTCCCCCCTACTCTCTGTGTAAAGTTCTTTGTAAAAAGCTCTGAACTGTGAGGCAATTTCTGGTGGCTTGACCCAAATTTTATCCATATTCCCACTGTCTCTTATCATTGAGACATGTCTCTCAGCTTGTCTCTTTCTAAGCCGAAAGGCTAATAGTCTCAGGGCCCTCCCACCCATTTCGTGATATTTTTGATTACAGAACCTAATAAGGCCCTCAGCCTTCCTACACTCCAGATCATGTAGCTCTTGTCTGGCCTGAATTAATCCAGGTGCACTTCTACCCCAGAAGGACCCCCAAAGGGAGGTCTAGGTCAGAATCACTAGAGACTCCACCACCAGGAAAAGTGTCAAGGAGCTCAACGCCACGTAAAGAACCAACAAGTGCTGAGCGGAATGAGGAATTCTGCTGGCAGAACAGCATAGAAGAGTTCCATCAGCGGACAACCGCTGGATGTCATAAGATCCCACATGGACCCCTACTCACTAACATCCGGCAGAAATTATTCAGCTGAATAGGCTTCATTCCGTAGAAAACACCTCACAACAACTTCAGCGGGAGTAGAGGTCTGCGGAAGGAAAACTCCGCCACTTGTTCTGCGGACAGCACCAACTGGCACCGCACAGGATAGCACCAAGCAGCGCCGATGCACCTGTGGCACCACCCAACACTCGAGGAAGCCGAGGCACGACCCACAGCACCTGTGGACACCACGCCTTCCCGTGGGTGCCGCAAGCGCCACCACACAGCACCCACAGGGCCGCCTCGGCAACACCCACAGCACTGTCTGCGGCGGCAGCACCCAAGCACCGCCCATGGTGCCACCAGGCACCAATGGCACCAACAATGGCACCACGCAGCACTGACAGCACCATCAGCACTGCAAGGCACCAACGGTGCACCCACAGCGCCGACCAACAGCGCCAACACCAGCGGCACCGCCCACGGCACCAGTACCTCTACAGCGCCACCCATGGCGCCGCTCTGTGGTGCTAGGGACCAATGGTACCATGTAGAGTCGCCAACAGAAATGCCAGTGATGCCAATGGTGAAAATCCTGAGGAAAGAGGGAGAAGGAAAAGTGGTACCCATGTTGGTCCCTGCATGGAAAAAGGCAGGGGTAGACACAGTGGAATACCACGATGTGAGAGGCACCAAAAGACACTCGCACAACCTGATCCAATCGACCTGGTTCAGCAGCTCCAAGGCCCTGGAATTGGGAACACTGGCCAGGAAAAACTGGACAGAAATCGAACCCCCGGCTCCACAGGAGCGGCTCAGAGGTGAAGCTGCTCACAGGAACTCCACTGAGGACAGCGATGGAATCCGGAGTCTAAAAATGCGTCCGTTAAGAACGGGGCCAAGGGGAACCCACCAAAGTTGGTTCAGGCCTACTGCCCCTCATGACTGACAATCCCATGCAGGCGTGCCAGAGGTGACCTCGATGGTACGATTCTTCTTCCCCAAGCGAGGAAAAACGGCTCCAAGGTCAAGCGGGCGGATCCCGGAACCGCCAGTTTTGTGCTTTGGCGGACTGTCCTTCCCCAAGCACAGGACTGCCCATGGTCAGACCACCCCTTAGCGAAGGGCGGTGGACCAGACACAGCCCCTCTGCCATAACAACTTTCAAATGAAGTCTTCCTACTGTCACCGCTACCATCTAAGGACGACTCCGTGATGGCAGGTGAGAATTTCTTTTTCTTCTTCATAATCTTCTTTTTCTTCTTCTTAAAATAAGAAAATAATACAAAAATATTAATTTAAATGAATACTGAACAGCTAAAAGCTGCTGTCGTATTGATGAAAACTTTGACTATGGCAGATGAGCGACGTTGATATCCAAGTGCACTCGACGGCGGAAGAACAGGAACCAAGGAGTTTGGAGGGTCGACGCCGAGATAGCCTACACAGGCACGAGCTAGTCTCGCAGTGCCGCGCATGCATGGTCTTATCTCGGCACTGGCCCTCCTGAAAATGTTTGGCTCCCGCTTGGTCCTAGCGCCTCTGGCTCTATCCCATTAGTGTGAATGAGTCCAGAAAGATCCTATTTATGCAAATGAACAGAAAGATCTATGCCATCATTTAGGCCAGGAGTTTTCAAAGCCCCAAGTATATAGATCCAAAAGGATTCTTTTTCAGCACGTATGGTACCTACATTTCCTCCCCTGGGGCCCACAAATGCATGCTCAATCCCACAAAATGCTTTTGGGTGTGTTTTTTTGTCTCCTTTTTTACACTGTGTTACACATATTTTTTTTTTGGTTTAAAAATCTTTATTAGGATTTTGCATATATAAAACATTTACAAACACTTTCAAGACAGACATCTTACATACAACTATAACTCTATCAACTATTTACAAAGGTCCACATATACCACATAATTCATTTTCTACATTCCCTTACTCTGCTTCACCCACCTGTACGGAGATTTATATGTCTCTTAGTTTCCTCCCCACTTTCTTAAATTGTCGCTCCCTCTATCTGGTCTTCAGCTCCCCGCCTGTAAGACTACTGCTTCCTCCAAGGTCAATGTTGCCAAAGAGACTCCAGATGGAAAGAAAGGTTTCTAATTTATCCTTTAGTTGGTAAGATCTCCTTTCCATTACCAGAGCCCTATAACCTAAGACCGCCATTGCTGGTAGGATTCTCTGCTGATACCCAAGTGTTCAATATGGCCTGCCTGGCCTGTAGAAGCAGCACTCTAAGCCATTTTTCATATGGGGACCACTCATTTCCCTCTCCTACATCCATGCCCAACAGTAGGCCAATTGGAGTGAAAGGCACCTCTGACCCCAGCATGCCACTCAAGCTCTGTGCTATCATTTTCCAGAACACTTGTAATCTCGGGCAGGCCCCGAAACAGTGAAAATATGTACCCCTCTGCTCCCTGCACCTATTACAGACCTCAGGCACCTCCGGCTGATACCGATGAAGTACTACCAGGGGGCAGTAGAGCCTATGTACAAATTTATAAGCTGATTCCTTAAATTTATTTGAAAGGAGTAGGCCCATGTGTGATTCTAACATAAGACCCCAACTGTAATCAGAGATTGGCAACCCCAAATCCTTTTCCCATAATTTTCTAGTATTATGTGTCAGGTCTCGAAGATTACCTCGTATAATATGCACCATATCCCTCACCATGCCCTTAGGGTCCCTCCTAGCCTTACAGATCAGGGCCTCTGTCTTTTCCAGTGGTGCTACCTGGCCCCTCTGTTTCCTTATCTGTTTACAATAGTCCCTTGCCTGAAAAAAACGAAACATGTGGTTGCTCGGCAACCCTCTGATCTCCCCAAGCTCCTGGAAATAACATATATCCTTCCCTTTGAGCAGGTTTCCTATACAATGCACCCCCCTCATGTCCCATTCCCCAAACCCTGGGTCCTCCAGTCCCGATCTAAAGAAAGAGTTCCCCGAGACTGGCAGAAGTAGCATCTCTTCTTCCTGTCCACCAAGTGTCTTTTTGACCTGCATCCAGCTTTCAAGTATCATTAACACCATCGGATTGACCCGGCCCTGGGAGACATATGCCCTCCTCCCTCCCTTAGCCAGGTATGCTGATAGCCTGCCCTGGGCCTCCATTCCCTCCAAATGTATCCAGCTAGCAGCCTCAGGTCTAGCAATCCAATCTTTTATGATCCTCAATTGTGCAGCCAGGTAATAACTTTTCAAGTCAGGAAAGTTTAGCCCTCCACCTCTTGAGCTTGCCTTTAACCTGCCTAAACTGATCCTGGCCCTTTTCCCTTGCCACAAAAATTCAGAGAAACCACTCTCAAATTTCTTAACATCCCTCTTATTTAGGCCCATTGGAAGCATCTGGAGCAAGTAGAGGATCCTCGGCAAATATTCATTTTAATCAAATTCATCCGTCCTATCCAGGACAGTGGTAATGCTCTCCATCTTTTCATTTCAGCCACCAAGGTTTTGATCAAGGAGGTGTAGTTCAAACCATACACTCCTCCCAATATTTAACCCCAAATATCTAAAGAAGGAGCGTACCTCTTTCAAGCCCCACTTAACCTTCCCCGGAGTCTCCCCCTTCCGCAGGTACATTATCTTCAACTTGTCCAGGTTTATCTTGTATCCCAAAAAGGTGCCAAACCCCTTAATAAGTTCCAATAAGGGAGGTATGGAGTGTTCGGGTCTCTTAAATACATGATCATGTCATCTGCGATAGTGACATTTTATGTTTACCTCCCATGCCCTCAACTCCCTTGACCTGTGGGTTCTGCCTAATGGCTATAGCCAAGGGTTCAATTGCCAAATCAAAGAGTAGTGGGGAGAGCGGACACCCCTGCCTCGTACCCCTAAACAGGGGAAACCACTCTGAAAGCACCCCATTAGTCAATATCGCAGCCAGAGGAGAGCTATACAAAGCCCTCGCCATACCGATGAATCCCTCTCAGACCGAATCTTTCCAGCACCTCGAATAGGTATCCCCATTCAATTTGGTCAAATGCCTTCTCGGCGTCCAGGGACAAAACTGCTGTCTTACCTGGGCGCCGAGAAGAGCAATACACCACATTCACAGCCTTCCTCACATTATTATAGGAATGCCTTCCCTGAATAAAGCCCGTTTGGTTTGGGTGTATTAACTTCAGAAGCAACACATCCAGTCGGGCAGCAAGGACCTTGGCATAGATCTTAGCGTCCACATTCAGCAAGGATATAGGCCTATAAGAGGCACAATCCTGGGGGTCCTTCCCGGGTTTCAGGATAACACAGATCGTCGCAACCTCCATAGAGGGCGGAAGTGGGTTCCCCTCCTTAAATTCCTAGAATACTTCCCACAGCAGGTCCACCACCCCCTGACCCACTCCTTTATAAAATTCAGCCAGAAGCCCATCTGGGCCAGATGCCTTACCCGACTTCATGCGCTGTATGGCTTCTTTGATTTCCTCTTTGGATTTTTCCCATTTTAATTCTGCCCGTTGCATCTCAGTGATTCCTGGAATATTGACATTATCCAAAATGTCCTCAGCCTATCCATTGTGCCTTCACATTCTGCCTTATAAAGGGCCTGATAAAACCCGCTTAAACCTATCCACAATAGCTTGGGGTTCTCTGACCATGGCACCCCCTTCCCTCGTATCTCCGAATTCTTGCACTCCCCTTCTACCTCTTATGAGGTTCACCAGCATGGGTCCTGGTTTGCTCCCATTCATAAAATCTGTGTTTTAGCATAAATAACTAGGTTCTTGCCTGTAACATGTTATTTAGTGTCCCCTTGCCCGTCGCATATGACGCACCTCCTCCCAGCTGCTCTGTGCTCCAGTTCCTAACCTTCAGGTGTAGCTCCTCCTGTCACTTTAGCTGCTCTTTTTTGTGTCTCGTCACGTGCTCCTATGATGGCCCTCTTAGAATCGCCTTCCCGCATCCCAGAACACCTGTTTAGATGGCGCTGTGTCTTTATTAAGCTCTACATACTTTGCCAGTTGCTCCTTCAAAGGACTTGAACTCCTCCTTCCCTAGCAGATACAGTGGAAATCTCCATGGGGCAGTTCTCGCCCTTTGCATCAATTCTAATGCCAATACTACCATGGCATGATCTGATATATGTATAGGACCATGCTTAATCTCTGCCAGCTTATGGTACCACCCCTCTATATATATATATGGTCCAGCCTGGCCCATGTCCTGTGGGGATTGGAGAAGAAGGTACTCCCAAGTGTGGGGTTGGCGTTCTCCAGTCATCCAGGACATCCAAATCCACTAATCCTTCCCTCCACTTCTTCATGCAGCTTCCTCCCCGCCCCTACCCTCAGGTGACCCAACTTTGGGTACGGGTACAGTTGAAGTCCCTCCCATTATCAACCCCGAAATTGTTCCTTACAAGCAAGTCCATAATGGAGCTATAAAACAAGGTTCAAAACAGCAGGTGCATACACACTCCCAAATGTAACCCGAGACCCATGCAGCATTCCTTCTACAAACACTCCCTTCACTTCTATCTTGCACCACTCTCATTAACTTGAAGGGAAGGTGCCTATGTATAAGCACTGCCACCCCTCTCTTACGTGAGGAAAAGGAGGAAGCATAGCGTGTCCCCAACCAATTCTGTACCAGTTTTTGATGCTCCACGGGCGTCAAGTGTATTTCCTGTAGTAAGGCAACTTGGGCACGCATCCTCCTAAGAGCTGTCAGAAGGCTGGTATGTTTAATTGGAGAGGAAAATCCTCTCACATTCCATGAGACAATATTCACCTTTTCCTTATAAGCCATCATGGTATAGGTAAACTCCCATTCCCCCCCTTTGCACCAAGGTCCCAGGCTGATTCAGTCAGGGTGGGCCTCATTCTGTCTCTTACCTTATAGTGCAATGTGGACCTAACATACGTTTCTAAATCTAACAAAACACATAACATTTGAACAGTAACTCTCCTCTCCAAACTATATACAGTACAATCCCCCACCACGTGCAACATTTCCAGACCAGGTATGTTCTCTCCCTGATAGTATAGTTAAGGGTTTGATTCCAAAAATGATCAACCTTTGCTCTTCCCCGTTGATGTATTGCCTTTCATTTCCACAAACTCTCCTCCGTCCGCTCATTTACATCCTCATGATAGGGCCCTTGGGTTCCCTACCCATTCATTTAGAACATGGCTGTAGCTCCATTAACTTTCTTGTATCATTTCAAATCTTCCCTCCCCCCGTTACACCTGCCCTTCTTTCCCTTTTGCCTCGACTCCTACACGTAAACACTCAGTCATTTACTCAGCTATCACCCCTCCTCCCGCCCACAGGACCAAAATAACTGTGTACCTGAGCGTCCACGAGGGCTAGGCCGCACAAATCAACTTCAACGTGCCGGCCCTCCTCACGAGTCGGGCCACAGCATCTGCACTCCGTGATATCACCCACACTGTTTGATTCGTTGATGCAGGGGTTGCAGGGATGTGATCCACACTTGTCGACCCTCCTCATCTAGGGCTCGCCTCCATCAAAGCCTTGACCAGCTGCCGCCCTTTCAATGTCCCCTCCAGGATACGCTCTCCCCACTCAGTCCTCAAAAACAGTGCAGGATAGGAGTACACATCCTGAGGTCGGGTTCTTTCACGGGGAAGTCAATCATTGTCCATCATTCCTCAGGGATTTTAACAATGGAATCAGGGCAGACACCCAAGCGTAGTCCCATCTAAATACTGTAACAGGCTTTAACTGCATAACTTCAAACTTTAACAGCAGAACTGTACACCTCCTCCTCTCCACTAGAGTGAACTCTCTCTTCTCTGGAGCAGTCATCCTATCTTTTTCTTCAACTCTGATATAAACTTAGCTGCTTTTTCCACCTCCCAGAAGCTACAGGTGGCTCCTTCGTGACGGATTTTCATTACAGCTGGAAAATCATGTACCATTCTATTTTTAAATGCTGGCACTCTGAGATCACTTCATTAAACTCCCACCTCTTTTTCCCGATCCTCAAAGAGTGATCTTGCATAATGAACAAGCGCACACCTTCATACTTTAACTCAGCAGCATTCTTGTAGGCTCTCCACATCTCTTGCCTATCTTGGAAATTATGAAAGCGAAAAATTATCTGCCTTGGCGGTTGCCCCTCCTGGGGTCGTGGTTGCACCGCCCGGTGCACTCGTTCCAGCTTGTAGTGGCCCCCTTTCAGGTTCAGTCCCAGTAAAGCTGGCAGTTTCCGTCCACAGAATTCCATAATGTCAGGGCCTTCCTTACCCTCAGGGAGGCCCCGGAGACGCAGATTGGACCTGTGATGGTAACTTTCCTGATAGTCCAGGGCCTCCCTAAGGTCCTGCACCTCTTTCTTCAAGCTCTCCATGCGCTTTGGTATCGGGGCCAGAGTATCCTCTGCTGTTGAGATGCGGCCCTCCGCCTCCTCCAGCCGTTCCTGCTGCTGCTCAAGCTGCGAATCTATCGCAGCCAGCCTGTGGTCAATTCTTCTCTCCAGCCTTTCTAGCTGTGGGGACAGAGCATCCATTAGCTGCTCCTTCAATTCTCGGCCTATTGCAGCCATTTCTGCGGCCAAGATGGATATAGGGCCCACCGCACTCGTCTGTCCCGCGGCTGGCGTTTTTTTGCTATTCTTCGCTCCGGCCCGCTGCAATTTACTTCCCGTCAGCACACCGTATTCATCCATACTGTAAGTACTGCGTTTTGGGCCCCCCTTTTTTTTTTTATACTTTATTGTTATTATTTTATCATCTGTTAATACAGAAATAACAGTTCCATATTCCTGACAAACCAGGTACTTTTGATTAAGATAGGTAGAGGTCGCAGCCTCCTTAATTAAAGGATTTATGTATCTGAAATATTGTGATACCACATCAGGGGATATAACTAAAAAAGAAGCATCTTAAAAGTAAAATTATATTCAATTATAGCTGCATTTGTAGGCCCAAGAGCAGTATGACTAATACAAAAAAAAACTTAAAGTCCAATAAACAGTCCAACATATCACGCCCTATAAAGGGCTAGTGGTGTCATACTATATACTTAAGGTACTAAATAACATTTATTTATTAAGTTTTTGGCAGCAAGTTACCATGTTATAAAACAGAACAATCCAGGGAGCAGTTTTCCCCTTATTCCCTTCAACCCAGCATGTTTTTTATTATCAGATTTAAGTACATGCCCCATATAAGAGTATTTTATTAATAATAAACTTGTAAAACAGCTTTCAGCGCTTCAGGATTTAATACCCTGAAATCATAGTAGAAAACCTTAAAATAAAATTGAAACTAAAAAGTTTTTCATTTTGGGTAGTTTTTGTACTCAGTCCCCTTAAACTCAAATCGCCCTGTTAGGGTGTTTACATCTGTCCACAAATATAGTAGAACTATACTTAGCCCGCTTCAGCCCGCTGCATCTTCGTCCGATTCAGAGCTCTCTCCTTCCCTCGTGGCGTTTTGTTTCTGTTGACCGATGTGGAATCTAGAGGCCCATTTACCCGCTTCCATCGGGTCCGAAAAAATCCAAACCTTCCCCTCGTGGACTATTCGGATCTTCGCTGGGTAGATCATGGTGTGAGGTATGGATGATGCTTTTAATTTCTGATGAACGCCATCAAACTTCTTGAGGCGCATCCTGGTCACATAACTGATATCTAGAAAAAGATATACTGCGTGGCTATCTTAAGAGATGGGGCTCGCCTGCCTGGACATCCGCAGAATTTTATCTCTCATCCTGATTCCGTCTGTCACCACCAATAATGTACATGGATTATCATAGTCCTCCCGATAGCCTCTTAGGGTGATACAATATGATTTTTGCAGACCAAAGTTCACTTGCTGGTCTCCAGGTGCAATCTTTTCGGAGAGCCATTCTTGCAAAAAGAGTAATGGGTGGTCCCCTTCTATTCCCTCAGGAAGGCCCAATATGCGTATGTGAGAGGCTAGGGCCTGGTTCTCCAGTGTTTCGAGTCGGGCCCGAAAATGTGTATTTTCTTTTATCAGCAGTGTTGTAGCTGAGGAAGTAGCCTCCGTTTGCTTTTTAACACTGCAAAACTCTGTTTTCAGACAATCCACGGCTGTTTCAACTGTTGTTACTCGTACCCCAAAAGAATCTATTTTTGTGTTGAGGTCGGAGACAGAAAGAATCAATCTCTGCAGCTTGTGACCCAATGATGCTAGGGTCTCCTCCGAATCGAGTGCTGTGGCGGCCTGTGCTGTTTGTTCCAATTGTGAGGGCTGCGAGGAACTACTCGATTTTCCTCCCGCTCCACCACCTCGATCTTTTTTCGGATTACCCATTTTGTTAAGTTTAAGGTCCTCTTTCCAAATTTAATGCGGTTTTCGATAAATAACTGCCAAACTTAAGAGTTTATCATTTTAATTTACTTTTCTGCAGGAACTGGTAAACTTTGCTGCCTCTCAGCTTGGGCTCAACAGCGCCCCATTTTGGGCCCCTTTAATGCTGTCTCGAACAGGAGATTCCGGTGAATTATTTCAATTTGTCAACCCGGGGAGCAGAGTTCAGCAAAGGCACATCCTCACGCCATTAAGCGGTCAAGTGACCCCCGTGTTACACATATTTAATTGTTTACATGTCTGTGATTTATGTAACTAGGATTTTTAAGTATACTCATCTACCGGATTGTATTTAACCAATCAGATTTAAGCACTGTCACTTTAAGAATCGGGTCTAAATGGAAGGTGGTTACACCTGTGGAACACTTCCTGATTAAGCTTCAGTGAAACCAGTAGAAGTTTTGTGGGGGTCCTGCCTCTCTGTTCCCTGGTCTGTGCAGATATATTTGGAGGTTTGCACTTTTATCTGCCTGAAATGAATAAACTGCTTATACTTGGAGCAATTTTGCTTTTGGTCTAGTTTTGTGGAGGGTAGTGCTGGAATCCTGTGGTTTGGTTTGTCTGTTTCCTACTGTACACCCAGCTGGAGGGCAGCTTTTCATGAGCTGTGGGTAATGAATTATGCCATCCAATACCCCGAAGGTACAACCATGTGTTCCACTACAGCTCAGGCAGTAGCCAAAGAACTGCTAAAGGTATTTTTCCAAGCTGGGTAGCTAAAGGAGATCTTAACTAATCAGGGTAACAACTTTATGGCAAAGCTTATTATGGATGCGTGTGCTTCACTGAAGATTAAGTCCATCCAGACATCAGTGTACCACCCTCAGACCGACAGCTTAGTTGAAAGATTTAACAAATCCTTAAAGGGTATGCTGTCTAAATTTGTTTCAGCTAAAGCAAAAAACTAGGATGAATTGTTACCCTAATGTTTGCAGTTCGGGAGGTGCCACAACCATTCATGGGTTTCTCATCCTTTGAATTATTTTATAAGCAACAACCTCAAAGGATGCTGAATCTCATTAAAGAGATATGGCAAGAACAGGCACATACAAGTAATCCCCCTAACATGCTTCAATATGTAATGCAAATGAAAAAGACTGGACACAACCAGCAGGTTTACCAGGAGTAAATTTATTCAAAGCACAGCAAACCTGCCAGCCCGCTGGTGCCGAGGGCTGAGGCGCTGGGTGCCTTACCTCACGCTACGCCGGTGACCCGTGTTCAGGAATGAGCACGGGCCACCGGGGGTTGGCAGGGGAGGAGAAGGATCGAGCATTTGAGGGACTGCTCTCCTTCTCCGGGAGGGGGGATTTCAGTGGTCGGTTCCAGGTTGGCCCCTAGCGGAGGATGGGGGGCAGCGTGCCGACACTGCAGTAAGAGGGACAGAGATGGGCAGATGACTGGAGGGAGCGCATGCGGACACGCTCCCCCCATCAGCGTCAATGCATGCCACATCTCCACAGCAAGTCGAAGAACAGGAAAAACAGTCCCCAGTCGTGGCAGGGTGAACAGCCACCCATCGCAAGCCCCAACTCTGAATGGCGCTTCCCCGGATGCTGGATCCTGTTCAGGTGAGTCGAGTTGGGGGCCCCTCGCCGCCCTGCCTTGAAGGGAAAACCATGGGGGAAGATGGGGATAGCCTGCCTGATGTCAGGGTGCAGGGCTGGGTGGGTAGCTGCAGATAAGTGCCGACTAAGGGACCAAGGAGAAATAGATCTACGAAAAAAAAAAAAAAAAAGGCAAAAAGCACAGCAAACCCACACAAAACACTATAACTAAGGGGACAGGCTACAGGAATTCAAATCCAGAGACAGAGCACCAGTGCTCCCTAGCTCCAAAAGTAAACCTCCTGGCTAAATGCCAACTATCATAGAAACACAGAAATTATCGGCAGATAAGGACCACTAGGCCCATCCAGTCTGCCCGTAGGCCCTATACATGTATGTGTCCACTCACCCTAAGTGGTCAATGGCTTTTCATCACTCCCTTCTTGCCCAAGGTTTTCCTGTGCTTGTCCCAGACATGTAGTGGAGCGCATATAAATCATATAAGTTCCTGAGAAAAGCGGGGCCAGTTGATTATGAAGTATTATACAACAGGGGTGAAGCGATATGGCATCAAATAAAAAGCCACATCACAAGCACAGTGCGATAACTAGATCATGACGTGTACACTGTTAAGATATCAAGTACAGTGTACACATCCTCATCAGTTATCAACAGTGTACACGTCACTTCTCCACCTCCTCATGCCGCTAAAACAAAAAACAGAACAAACAAAAACCAGAGCCCTATTGTATAAAACGGATACATGATGTCCCATTATATGACACCTATGTATCACAACTCGTGGACAGTGACCTCAGAAACCTCACTTGTGGCTCCGCTACGCTCCGCCACTCGTGAGCCGAGGTCACTGTTCACTCGTTGTGATACATACTGTATCCCCTTATTACAACCTGACTGAAAAAAGGAAAACACATTTATTTGTTGAATACCTGGAAAGACAGGGAGGTTTTGCTAGTTGACCCTGAGGAACCTAAACAGGCCCCTAGTCAGGTAACAGATGACACTGAAACAGAATCCCTGACTTAGACCCTAAAATTTTATAAGACTCAAGCCATGTCCCATTGGACGAATGGTTCAACCTCACCCAGAAACACACAGCCCAGCAACCGCTAGGATCTTTTAGAAATGTGTTCCCCCCCACCAAAAGTGGGATGAACTCATGTGATCCAACACCACACAGACACAGACCCAGGTGTCAGGATCCACCAGCAGCCATACAGGCTCTAGGAGAAAGTCTGAGACATGGCACAGGAGGAGATCTGCTCTATGTTGGAACTGGGTGTCACTGAGCAATCTGAGAGAGACTGGTCTAGCCCTGTTGCATTAGTCCCAAAACCAGATGGGTCCACTCAGTTTTATATCGATTTCCAGAAAGTCACTGCAGTCTCCAAGTTTGAGGCATATATTTTGCTTAGGGTGGATGAACTTCTGGACCAAGTCAGTAAGGCCCGGTACATCAGTACCTTAGACCTAACCAAGGGATACTGGCAAATCTTGCCAACACCTGAGTCCTGGGGGAAAACAGCCTTTGTCACACCATTTGGTCTATATCAGTTTACCATGCCCCCCTTTGGGACACATGGTGCCCTGGCTACATTTCAGAGAATGATGGACTGCATCCTCCATCCCCATGGGTTATATGCAGCAGCGTACCTGAACAAAGTTGTCATATTTAACTCTGGTTGGGACACACCTGCTGGATGTGGCTGCGGTACTTTAGTCACTCAAGGAGGCAAGTCTCATGGCCAATGCCATGAAATGTGTCCTAGGGCCACAGGAAATGAAATACCTGGGATACATGGTTGGGAATGGTGATGTATGACCAGTTGTTGATAAGGCACAAGCCCTTGCTGACTGCCCCGTACTGACTACCAAAAAGCAAGTTAGGCCCTTTCCTGGCTAAGCGTGGTATTAGCGCCAGTTCATTCTGATGGAGTTTGACACTTGCAGCCCCAGTGACTGACCTGACTAAAAAGGCTGTCTCAAGTAACATACAGTGGTCCTTGAAGTGTCAGAAGGCCTTCCAAACTATTAAAAGTATGATGTGTAAGAGATCTGTCATAAGAAGTCCTAATTTCAACAGTCCATTCAATTTGTACATGGACACCACAGAAGTAGGATTAAGGGCTGTCTTGTCACAAGACTCTGATGATGGGATTCACTCCCTTACCTATTTGTCCAGAAAACTGTTTCCCACGGAGCAACTTCATGCCACGTTAGAGAAAGAGTGTCTGGAACTGAAGTGGGCAGTAGTAGCCCTATGTTACTATTTGTTGGGAAGACATTTCACCTTGTTCTGTGACCACACACCCTCAAATGGTTGCACATCATGCGGGACACTAATTCCCAAGTCACCCAAAGGTACCTGGCTCTACAGCTGTTTTCATTCCAGGTGCGCCACAGGACAAGATCCCTGCATATTAGTGCTCACTTCTTCTCCCAAATGGGGCAATTTGATGGTAGCCAGTGCTGAGTGTGCCATGGGCACTGCACTGAGAGGGAGGGAGGGTATGTGAAGGAATCTATACAACTTTCACTCAGGATCCCCTCTCCACTAAGATACTAGCAAGAGAACAGGGTGAATTGAAGCCCATACAGACATCAAAAAAAGATTCAGACACACACAAAATTCAAGTGCAAATGCAAAATTATTTGATCCAGTATACAGACTAGTGTGTGTTTCAAAGCCAGATTCTCTAGTGCTTCACGGCATGCAGCCTATTTGGTGGGGTGGGGTGGGGTGGGGGTGTGTGGCTAAAGCATCAGTTCATGACATGCCTTTTAAAGGATCACAGTACACATCTCATTTGTTCATACATTGACTGACGTCTACAAATGACAAGCCACAAGGCCAATCACCTTTGAGCAGTGTATCATGGTTTCTTTTTTTCAAACTTTGATTTTTATTGGCACGTCATAATATTACAGGTATACAGTGTTAATTAATTTTTTCCTATACATGCATAAAATTCTGTTCACTTAGACAAGTAAGCATTAAGCCATGATAAAGAAATGTTCTACTGTGGAATTAATGCATGGTGGGGGGGGGGAGGTTGTGGCATGAGTGCCTACAACCACTCAACCATGCATTAATTCCACAGTAGAACACTCCTTTGTCGTGGCTTAATGCACTTGTAACATGGCGAGTGCTGTGGAATATGTGTAATATTGTTACACATAAATCACATAATGTTACTAGAAACAATAAGCAGAAATAACGGTTGAAACAAATTAAAAATTTTGAGCACGCCGGCCCGGTGGCGCAGAGGGCTGAAACATTGGACGCCACACCTCGAACCACGCCGGCGACGGGTTGGGAACGGCAGCTCAGGAGTCGTGGGGCTGGCCAGGAAGGACAGGAATTAAGCATCAGGAGGACTGCCTCTCCTGGGAGTGGAGTCGGGTGGGAAGCCCGCTCCTGTGGCGGCCCCAGTGGAGACGGGGCACTAGCAAGCAGCTGTGCAGGAGGGACAACCAGGAAAAGCGGAGGAAGCAACCGGTAGCCAGCCAGACGACAGCCTCTGCATTCTCCACCTCCGGAACCTCAGAGAGCCTGCTCCTCCACAGCAGCACCCCCGAGTCAGTAAGGAAAAATAGAGTGCTGGGGTTTCCCCCTCCCCGGTGCCTTCCCCCTCAGAGGAGGGGGACCCGCCCAGAGATGGGTTACTCTGGGATGACTCAGGGGGCTGGCTGTGATATGTGGTATCAGAGGGCAGTGCTCGGGAACAGGATGGCGGGGAATGGAGATGCTAGGAGGGCCCGAAGGAGAGGTGGACGCCGGAGCATCGTAGAAAGGTAAAAAGATAATACAAAAAAAAAAAAAAGGTTACGCACACCACGTAATCACGTAGAGAACATTTATTAATAAAGTTGTGGTGCACAAACAAAGGCACACTTATTTAACACTTCTATACTATAATAACAGGTATTACTTGCTATTTTTACATTCGACGTGGTATATTTTTTTTCTATACAGATCGTGAATGACCTGGGATTTATTTCAACACTCGCTTCCTTACTGCCGCATTGGATTGTGGTCGTTCCTAAAAATAATTATGCGGATGTCAAAATAACACCTACTTAGATGACTTTTAACTGGATCCAATACAAGGGACAATGCTGAACAAAACAAAATAGTACACAAAAGGACACAGTGGGTATTTACAAGTGACATATATGTATATAAGATACCTCGGTAGCTTGTTGTGGTTCTGAGCACCGAATTTGCTCTGTTTGAGGATCTCCCTATCGATTATGTTCAGGAAGTGTATTTTTTTATTTAAATTGAAGTGGCTGAACTGACTGACACTAAATTTTTTCAGGGGCAACCCGTGCATTATACTTGGACATTGCGGTATGTGTGTTTGTTTACTTTTCTCTGGTGCCAAACACTACAGCTTTTGTTCTCGGTCACTGTGGTATGCATCTTTCTTTACATTGCTCTGCTGCCCAACAGTACGGCTTTTGTGGTGATTGTGACAATCCCATGGGTGGGTGGGACATACAAAATATGTTGATAAAAAATGCCTACTGTAAAATAACTTGCCCGGTCACGATTTCTATGTGGCTAACAGCACTAATTTACGTTATTAATGCCGTGTCTACCTTGATTTCTAACATGGCAAAACTGAACATGGTCAAATGGAGCGTTTGTTGTGGGTTTGTGATTTTTTTTTAGTGGTTGTGCACATCGCTACAAGACCAACTGTGCATTACTTGGGAATTTATGCATGCTTAGCCACTATTAATTGACCAATAGAAACGCTCCATTTGAGCACTTTCATTTTTGCCATGTTACAATTTCCTTTCTGTCCTGCTCTGTGTATTTAATTATCAAATTTTCAAGCAAAATAGTCCTGTCCATCTCCAAGAAATTTGGACCTTACCAGTCACCCTTCCGGATTCCACTTTACATCTTCTGTTGTCTTGCTCTTTTTCTTCTTTTTCTCCCCTTGAGGGCAAGGCACTTAATCAGATGTCCGATGTTATGTGCTTAGTAAACCAATGACACTCTCCACCCATTTCTAAAATTGTAAGCAAAATATCTGCCCCAATCTCTGCATGGACCAATATCCTTAACTGCAGGACCATACCTTGAGATGCTAGTGTATTGCTATTTCATTCACAACATGCCGTTCCTTGTGCTAGCTGGTGTCTAATTTCTGAGATTCTCCCCACCTTGATTTTACACTAACATTGTTATAGTGTTTTGAAATGTTCTAAGTACTGAATTAATGTATTTAACTATAGTATCTGGATAATCTATGATATTGTTTGCTTGTAATATTTGGGCTGAGGTGTAGTCACTTTTATTCTATCTCATATATACCTTTTACATTTCAGTGAATGAATGGAACAGTATTACACTGTCTAAAGCTCATCACCCTTGTGTTCAATCATTTGTAGTTGCCATTCAGTGTATGGACCAATGAGATGTGTACTCACATAGATACATAGATCCTGTCATCAGATAAGGACTGCCAGACCCATCCAGTCTGCTTGTCTATGCTACCTGACGACGCGGCCAGTGACCCTATCTGGTCATTGGCTTTAGCTTTTTCTTTCTATCTCTATTATTCCTTTTTTCCTATCCCATGCACGTTTGAAGCCTGCCACCACCTCCTGGGGCAGGCTATTCCATGCATCCACCACCCTCTCCATAAAAAAGAACTTCCTGACATTCCCCCTTATGCGGCCACCCTTTAGTCTCATGTCATGTCCTCTTGTCCTGGCATTAATTTTAAACTGGAAAATGTTGTCCCCTTCCACCTTGTTTTTTTTTTTTTTTGCTACCCTCCTCGCTGCACCAGGATCCTCTCTTCTGGGATCCCTAGGTCGTATATGCTCCTGTAGTCCCGCCCCAGGTACCTCCCTCCAGGTACCAGCCAGCCTGTCCCCATCTTGCCTCAGTTTACCCCCCCCAGGCGGGGCGGAGACGGACCCCATTCCCTCTCTAGTCCTTAAGTCTGTCGGGCCTGCCAGCCCCTTCTATGGAGCCTGCTTATGGGTGTTCTCGGGTCGACCGGGTCCTGTCTACGGGAGCCTGGTGCAGGATTTTTCTGTTTTTCTTGTCTCCCAGCCCCCAGGGCGTCTGCATGCTAGGGAAGCCTAGGGGTGGAGCACATCATGACGTGCTGATGCTCTGGCTTCCGGCAGACTTCCTCCCACCCTGCTGTGTGCAGTCTCGCTGCACCTCCACCTGTGGTCACCAGGTGGCGGTATCGCAGTGGGACTTGCATCCCACCCCAACCGGAGGAGGAGAGCAGCCACTGGGCTCAATCCTCCTCCCCAACCGGCCCCCAGCTGCAGTCAGTCCCCGAACCCAGGTCGGTGGCGCCGTGAGCGGTAGCCCTACCGCTGCGCTGGCGGGCCAGTTCCCTTCCACCTTGTTCATGCCCTTCAGGTATTTGAATGTTTCTATCATGTCTCCTCTCTCCCTCCTTTGCTCCAGCATGTACAAGCTTAGGTTCCTGACTCTCTCCTTGCAAGGCTTGTGATATAATCCTCTCACCATTTTGGGCTCCCTCCTCTGCATCTTTTCTATTTTGGCAATGTCCTTACGAAGGTGTGACCTCCAGAACTGGACATAGTATTCAAGGTGAGACCTCACCAGCATCTTGTACACTGGAACTATTACCTCCCTTCTACGGCTTGTGATTCCCCTTCCAATACACCCAAGCATCCCACTGGCTTTTCCTACCGCCTTATTCTTCTGCCTTGTGGCCTTCAAGTCCTCTGTTATTATGACCCCGAAGTCTCTCTCCTTCTTAGTGACTGTCAGCAACCCCCACAACCTGTAGCTCGCTTCAGGGTTTCTGCTCCCCACATGCATGCTTTTGCCCTTCTTTTCATTAAACCTTAGTTGCCATGCCTCTGACCATCTCTCCAATCCCTTCTCATCCTTTCCACTCTCTCCAGGGTATCCACCTTGTTGCAGATCTTGGTGTCTTCTGCAAACTGGCATACCTTTCCCTCCAGATCATCTGCAATGTCACTGATGAAGATACTGAAGAGAACTGGTCCCAGAACTGATCCTTGAGGTACCCCACTGGTCACATCCCTTTCTTCTGATTGGGTTCCATTTACCACAACCCTCTGCTTTCTGTCCCTTAACCAGTTTCCGATCCAGTTTACCACCTTGTGCCCCAACCCCAACCTACCTAGCTTGTTGACCAGTCTCCTATGTGGGACAGTATCAAAAGCTTTGCTGAAATCGAGGTAGGCAATATCTACTGCCCCCTTTGGTCATCTGCCTTTGTCACCCAGTCTAAGAAATCTATCAGATTAGTCTGACAGGACTGCCCTGCAGTGAAACCATGTTGCCTGGAATCCAACCCTTCTATGGCTCCTAGGTACTCCACTATTCTTTCCTTAAGCAGTCTGTGACGTGAACAGCCAGTTCTGAGTGCTGTATTATTTTTTTTATATAAAATGTATTACTGACTGTCTCTGCTGAAAATCTGATGCTCTAGGAGTGACCCCCCTCACCCCCAAGTTTCAGCTGAAAAAAAGCCATGAGAAACTGCTGAAAACAGCATGTGAGATCACACACACCAGGTTTTGTAGATAAGGTGTTACGTGGCAGGCCAGAAGAAAAAAATATTTACCTTAGTAATGTTGTTTCTTCTAATGGAGTCTTGCTGTATTCTGACATATGCAGTTAGGTTCTGCCTTTCAACTGCCCTGGAGAACAAACAGTTAAACTTTCCATGGCCAGCATGGAATGTTCACCGCGAGCTCAGTTGAAGCCCCTGTCTGCTGTTGTTTAAACTCCAACCATCAGATCTTTACGAACAATACTCACTAGAAGTTGTGTGTGGAAACTGTAAAACTCAAACTAGCCAACTGGCAACTATATTTATATAAAAGGGTTTTGGTTTCAAAGCAAAGACTCAAGTCAGGAAACCCAAAAACAAAACACATCCCAAACACAACACTCATCCAAAATAAAGGAGGGTGAAAAAGGACACCCCTAGGGTGCCAACACTGCTCCTGCCCACCCACATCCCAAAAACTAGGTTCTGAGAGGAGAGGCAGAGGGGGAGGTCAGAATACAGCAAGACCCCATTAGAAGAAACAACATTACTAAGGTGAGTAATTTTTACTTCAAACAACATGAAGTCTTGCTGTATTCTGACATATGCAAACTACCAAGCAGTACCTCCATGGAGGAGGGACAGAACCTTCTCTGGAAACAGGCTCTGGAGTACTGCTGTGCCAAACCGAGCATCACTCCTAGCCTGGATCTCCAGAGAGTAATGCTTGGTGAATGTATGGACTGTTTTCCAGGTGGCTGCTTGACAGATTTCTAAGATAGGAATATCCCTGGCAGGAGCCAGGGAAGCAGCTGTACCTCTAGTAGAGTGAGCCCTCAAGCCTGAGGGCAGAGTTCTACCCAGTTTTTCATAGCAGAATTGTATACAAGAAACAATCCACCTGGCAAAAGATCTCTTAGTGGCAGGTTTGCTCTTTCACACCTCTCCATCGTGAGGAACAACTGGAGGACTCAAACCTGTGACCTTTGGTCGCTCTATGTAGTAGCTGAGGCCCTTAACATGTAAGCTGTGCAGCCTCCTCTCTCCAGAGGAGGAATGGTCAGTGAAGAAAACAGGGAGAGACATAGACTGGTTGGGTGGAAATCTGAAACCACTTTAGGCAAAAACTTCCTGTTAGTTCTTAGGACTACTTTGTCTCTATGGAAAGAGATGAAATCAGGTTCCACTGACAGGGCTTGCAATTCACTGATACGCCTGGAAGAGGTAATGGCTACCAAAAACACAGTTTTCCAAGTCAAGTACTTAAACTCTGCAGAGGACAAAGGCTCAAAGGGGGGGTTGCATAAGCTGAGCAATGCAAACATTAAGGTCCCAAGCAGGAGCAGGGTCCCTGAAGGGGGGATTGGTGTGCAGCAATCCCTTGAAGAACTTACAAAACACAGGATGGGCTGACAGAGGAGAAGGCTTGCCTACTGACAGAAAAGCAGAAACAGCTGCCAAATGCACTTTAAGTGTAGCTGGCCTAAGGCCTAGGCCATTGAGATGGACCATATAGTCCAGAACTGTAGGCAACCCAGCTGAATCTGGAGAAATATTCTTCTTAGAACACCAAATAGTGAATCTTTTCCATTTGGAGTTGTAAGTCTTTCTGGTGGAAGGCTTTCAAGAAGCCTTAAGGATATCCAGAACCCCTTGGGAAAGATGCAGGTCAGCAAACTCTAACTCTTCAAGAGCCATGCCTTGAGATTGAGAGACCGAAGGTTCGGGTACCAAATCCTCCCTGGAGGATGTCAACAGGTTGTAATTCCTGGGAAGAGACAGGGGAAGGTGGACTACTAAGGACAGCAACAGCGGGTACCAGAGCTGTCTGGCCCAGTCTGGAGCAATCAGAATCACTTTGCATGGTTGTGACCTTATCTTTACTAACACTTTGAACAGGAGAGGGAAAGGAGGAAAAGCAAACAAAAATTTCCCTTCCCAGTTCAGAATCAGAGCATCCAGGGGGACTGAGCCCAAGACTGGGGGTCTGCAACAAAAGAGAGGAAGTTGGTGATTGTCTGGGGCTGCAAAAAGATCTATCTATGGAGTGCCCCATCTCGAGAAAATCACTTTCAAACTAGGGGATCTAGGGTCCATTCATGATGGCCCTAGGATATTCTGCTCAGAGCATCTGCTAGAACATTGTCCTTCCCTGGGAGGTGAACTACTATCAGAGAGGTCTGCAGGGAATAGGCCAGGGACCACAACTTCATTGCTTCTGTGCACAAGGCCGTAGACAGAGTGCCTCCCTGCTTGTTGATGTACCACATGGTGGTGGTGTTGTCTGTTCTGATCTGGACCACCTTGTTCTGTACAGATTTGGAAAAGGCTTGCAGTGCCAGAAACACTGCTCTGAGTTCCAAGAGACTGATGTGAAGCAGAGATTCCTGAGGTGACCAGAGTCCTTGGGAGGTAAGATCCCCCAGATGAGCTCCCCAGCCCAGCAAGGAAGCATCTGTGGTGAGTATCACTGAATGAGACTGAGTGACAAAAGGAACTCCTTGTCTAAAATTGTCCTGATCCTGCCACCATTGCAAGGCCTGGATCAGGGTTTGAGTCACTGGAACTAGTTTGGTAAGAGAATCCTTTCTTTGGGACCAGAAGGCTTTTAAGTGGAACTGAATGTCCCGTAACTGGAATCTTGCTCCCTTGACCACAGTTGTGGAAGCTGCCATGTGGCCCAGAAGCTGAAGGAAATGCCTTGTTGGTCGAGACACCTGTAGGGTGAATGAAGAGGCCAGTTCCATAAGGGTCCTTGCCCTGTCCAGGGGAAGGAAGGCTCTTGCCCTTATTGTATCCAGCTCCGCCCCTATGAAGGTGAGGAGCTGTACTGGCTCGAGAACTGACTTTGGAAGGTTGAGAAGGAATCCTAAGGAAGTGAGCACTTGCTGAGTTATTTCCAAATGTGACTTGACTTGGTCTGGAGACTGACCTACTATTAGCCAGTCGTCCAAGTATGGGAAGATGGAGATCTTTT
Source organism: Neoceratodus forsteri (assembly GCA_016271365.2). Lineage (NCBI taxonomy): Eukaryota > Metazoa > Chordata > Ceratodontiformes > Ceratodontidae > Neoceratodus > Neoceratodus forsteri. Next base: position 1,503,930,135 of record CM057452.1, on the reverse strand, counting down.
TTCTCCTTAGGAAAGCAACCACTACTGCCAGGCACTTTGTGAAAACCCTTGGGGCTGATGTTAGGCCAAAGGGCATAGCTCTGAATTGATAGTGGCCTGATGGCAACTCGAACCTGAGGTACTTTCTGTGGGAGCACCTGATAGGGAATGTGAAAACAGGCATCTTTGAGGTCCAGGGAGGCTAACCAGTCCCCTGGCCTTAGACAGGGAAGGATTACTCCCCAGAGTCACCATTTTGAACTTTGGTTTTAAAAGGCGTTTGTTCAGATATCTTAGGTCCAGGATGGGCCACCATTCTCCTGTCTTTTTGGGGGTTAGGAAGTACTTGGAGTACAATCCTTTGCCTTTGTGTAGGGTGGGAACCCTCTCTATAGTTCTGACAGCTAGGAGGGAAGAAACCTCTGCCTGTAAGGCAAGGGTCTCTGATGGATTTGCAGGTGGAAAGGATCTGGTTCTCATCTTGGGAAATCTTTTGAAGCTGAGAACCAGTCCCTGGCTTACTACTTCCAGGACCCACTTGTCTGATGTCAGAGACTTCCAGTCCTGGACAAAGTAAGCCAGCCTGACCCCTACTGGTATTGGAGAATCGGCCCGGGCAGACCCATCAGGCTGTCTGCTTGGCAGGGACTTTAGGCTGAGGGGTGGATGCAGGCCTGCTCATCCCCCGTCTGCCTCTCCCTCTAAAGAACCCCCTCTGAGAATAAGAGGAGAAGGCCTGAGCTTGGTAAAAAGGCCTTTGGAAAGGCCTGCCCCTGCCCCTGGACTGCTGCCTTTGAGGAGTGGCTTGCCTTTCTTTGGCCTGAGCACTCCTGTAAGTGGTCCTGTACTCGTCCATCTTTTTCATGTAGTTCTCTGTCTGCTCCCCAAACAGAGAATTACCAATAACAGGGAAATCCATGGCCTTAACCTGGGTATCCTGTGATAGGCTAGTACATCTGAACCAAGCTATCCTCCGAAAAGCCACAGATGTAGCCATGACTCTTGATGAAACATCATTGGAGTCCACAGCAGCATGAAATTGCACTTTGGATGCCTCAGTCCCATCTGCAGCCACCTGCTCCAGCTCCTTGGCAAGCTGGTCAGGGGCCTGTTTAGCCAGAGGCAGCACACTGTCCCACCTGGACTTCTAGTATCTAGCTGTGTAGGCTATCTAGTTAGTCTGCCTGAGTCCCAAAGATGCTGCCATGTACTGTTTCTTTGCCATGGCATCAATCCTCCTGGAGTCCTTATCTGGGGGGTGTGATGCCAAGGGGATATTTGCGTTATCACAGGCTACAGCCTGCACTACCCCAACATGGCTGCATTGCTGGGAAACAAACTCCGTGTCTGAGCCTGAAAGAGTATACCTCTTGTCCATTCGTCTGTCCACAGGAGGTAAGGAGTTAGAAGTCTTAAGAATTTTATGTGTCTGTTTCCCAAAGGATTTGTGGAGGGGAACAGACAAGTCTCCTGGACTCTGGGATGTCCATCATTTCAACAAAATCAGGCTCCTCCTGATCCTCTACTGCTTCTTCCATAGGAAGCTGGAGGGTTTCAGCCACTTTCTTGTAAAACATAAAGTGAGAAGGGAACTCAGAAAGCCTAGGAGGAGAAACACCTGAAGGTCTGTCCGGGTCAGTAGGCACATCCAGACTTTCACAATCACCATCATCATCCTCATACTCTCCCTCCTCCTCATCCAGTTCATAAAATTCTTCCAAGGTGTAATCCAGAACCAGGGGAACCGACCGAACCGAACCCCTGCCAGATGGTGCTGGTTTGGCCGGAACCGAAGTTAGCGATTGCACTATTCTTATCGCCTTGGCTATCTCATCGGCAGTCGGAGTACGAACTTCTGGATCCGAACCGGACAATTTTTCTTTTAATTTTTAACGGAACCGACTCCTCAGAATTGGCTCTCCTTTTGCCTGAAGAAGTATCGCCCTGGTCAGAGGGCACTCCTTTTGGTTCGGTCGGAACTGAACCGGGCTGGCCATCCGGGTCAGCAGACTTCTTGGCCTCCCTTTCCCTCAGTCTACCTAATCTCTTTTCCAAGGTAGCTTTGGGAAAATTCTTACAAATTTGGCAGTCTGAATCGAGGTGGTCAAACCCCAGACAATAAACACAGGTGGTGTGGGGATCAGCCTTAGCAAAGACTTCCCCACACACACTGCAGTGTTAAAACCCAGTGCGCCCAGTTTTTTTCTTGGGTTTCTCAGACATGGCCAATCCTAAATAAAACTTACCCTTTTTTCTGCAATTCACCAGGCAAGACTCCCCTATCGGTTCCTGACCGTGTCACGAGTCTTGGAAAAAAACGTAATAAAAATCTGGGTTTTTTAGAACCAATACGGACTGGTTACCACACTCTAAGCAAATTCACAAACTTTTTCACCTGAAACTGATCGGTTCAGCCGAACCGATCCACAATTTACAAGTTCCACGCAGAAACTATATAGAAAACCTATCTAGTACTCACGGTACCACAGACAGAGACTATAACCGACAGGTTCGGTAGCAGTAATTTGGTAGAAACCAAGCGAAAAAAACGACACTTTAACCGACTTTTTTGAACCGAGCAAAGGAGAAATCTCCAGAGCGACTGTTCAGTGAGGCGGAGTAAAGAATCTGATGATTGGAATTTAAACAACAGCAGACAAGGGCTTCAACCGAGCTTGCGGTGAATATTCCATGCTGGCCATGGAAAGTTTAACTCTTTGTTCTCCGGGGCAGTTGAAAGGCAGGACCTAACTGCATATGTCAGAATACAGCAAGACTTCATGTTGTTTGAAACTTATTACAGATTTTTCTAAGTTAATTATAGATTTGGCTGCTGAAGGGGAGATCAGCCTCCCTTTTATGACGTTCCAAAGGGGAAACCAGGTTTAGCAAACTGGTGCAAGGTTATGAGTGCTCCTGAGAAGCCTGTGTGAGGGAGGATGCAGCATGGATCAAAGATATGTCATTTGACACATATGAGTTATGCTGTGGTTGCAAAATGAATACTTTGAAAGACACCCTGTTTTTTTTATTAGATATATTTTTATATATAATCTGACAGAGGAGGAGCTAGATGACCTCACACAAAAGGGGTTGGCAAATACAGTTTACTTTAAGGAATAATTCTGTTTTACTTAGACACTTTTACCTAGACTCTGGCAAGGACACATCTGTGAGCACTTTAAGCAGGTATTTAGAGACTAAGTACTGTAGTAGGAATTTGCACTGTTTAAACCTTGTTCTTTTAAAAGATTTGTATGTCTTGTGATATAAAAGTTCTGTATTTTGTGTTTTACATATTTTTATCTATTTTAGTAAAATTCTTTTTAGAACATACTTGGTCTGTCTTTGACTTCCTTTTATTTGTAAGAAAAGTACATATGGTTATAGCAGACAATAGACATAAGCTTGAATGGTGATACCAAACTGGAAATAGAAGCGTTTTAAATCTGAGGTCTTTATTAAAGTTTTTAAGTGTTCATCTCTGTATACCGGGTGAGGTGTCCGTAGGCAAAGATATCTGGCCCCCCCGAAGACAAAAATATCTGAGCCTGTGCATTGGGTACACTAGCAAGAGGTTCACAGTTTGAATCCCTCCAAGACTTGAGACCAAAGGTTGATCCGAACTCACAAAACAGACAAGAGGGTTACCTTGTTCTGTTAAACTGTTCACAAGACTGTGCTCAGAGGTTGGCACTTTGGGAGTAGAGGGCCTGACCTGCTGAGTGGGTTTGTGATGCAGTACCTCCATTATCTTTCCAACCACAAAGGTTAGACTAACTGGCCTATAGTTCTCGCATATTCTTTACTACTGCTTTTGTGACGAGGGATAACATTCGCCCTTCTCCAATCCTCTGGGATCACTCCAGTGTCTAGGGACTCACTGAAAAGGGCTGCCAGTTCAATCCTCAGTTTCTTTAGGACCCTGGGATGTATGCCATCTGGACCCATGGCTTTTTCTAACTTCAGCTTCGCCAGCTCTTCTAGGACTCTCTCCTCTGAGAACAGACTGGTGTTTACCTCCTTTTCTTTTGTTCCTCAAAAGCCTAGCTGTACGCCCTACCTGCCCCCTTCCACAGTGAAAACCGAGCAGAAATATTCATTCAGGATCGCTGCTTTCTCCCAGTCTTCCTCCACCATCTCCCCCTTGGCCCCTCTAAGCTTTGTTACTCCCCCATTAGCCTTCCTCCTCTCACTAATGTAGATGAAGAATGCCTTGTCTCCTTCTTTAACAAACTGAGCTATTTTCTCCTCTGTTTGAGCTTTAGCGCTCCTTACTGCCTTTTCTGCCTCCCTCAGACATTTCACGTACATTTCCTTTCCTTGTCCTTGTCTTTTTGTGTCTCCTTACACTTCCTGAAGGTTAACCTCTTGGCCCTTACCTTTTCTGCCCCCCCCCCCTTGTTTTACCCTTGTCTATCCACCTTGTTTTGAACAGAAACCTAGCCCTGCTAATTTCTGGCCTGGCCCTTTTTTGTTACCTCCGCTTTGGTCTCCTTGATGTGTGCCCATTTCTCCTCAACATCCCCACCTATCCCCCTCTTTTCTGGGGTTTCTTTTAGCTGCAGTCCCATCCTGGTAAAGTCTGCCCTTCTGAAGTCTAAGACTCTTACTTTCATATGGGTTGACTGAATCCCTGTGTCCACCTTGAACCACACCATATTGTGGTCACTGGACCCTAGCTGACCTTCTACCTTAAGATCTGCTACCCTGTGCCCACTGGTCAGTACCAGAGCCAGGACTGCCCAGTCTCTGGTAGGTTCATGCACCAGTTGCCTAAGGCAGCCCCCTCAAGGGAGTCCAGGAAGTTCTGGGCTCTGGCTGAGGCTCCTGCTGGGATGGACCAGTCTACCTCCAGCATGTTAAAGTCTCACATCATTTTAAAGATGAATGATGAGCTGACACTTTAGCCACCCCGGAGGCAGCGTTTTGAAGTTCTGGGAAATCTGGCTTTGGTGCACCCGCTAGTCTGTATAACTGGATTAAATAAGTTTTGCATTTACACTTCAGTTTTTTGTGTGCGTTGGAATCTTCTTTGATGTCTCTCTTGGTTTGGCCTTTTCCAAGCAGCACCTATCTCACTCTCCAGAGCGCACCACTTCTGATTTGTTTTGAACAGAAACCTAGCCCTGTTAATTTCTGGCCTGGCCCTTTAAAGGCTCACCTGGGATTCGTACAAAGAAAATCAGACAGAGCAAGAGTGAGCATTTTTGGGCTTAAGATAAAGAGAAACAGACACAACAGTGCTTCTGTGAACTAGGTCTAGAATGCTAAATCAAGCTAAACTGACAGTCTTTTGTTTTTGCTTTGCCAAAGTAAGCTGGTGTCCATTTCAATGTGACCAATCATTAATTGCATGCGACACGGTAATTTCACTTTATCAATTTTTTGTTTCACTGAACTTTGTTTGTCTTGAGCCTCTTTTCTGTGAATTCACCCAAAAGTCTTGGTTTGCTGCAACACTGTTACACCCACCCACCTGTGCCTCTGGAAGCCCCTCTAAGTCATCACAGGCTGACCACACTGCAGTGGGGCCCAGTCGTCCACACAGACTAGCCAACCATGACAGGAATCTGATGGGGGAAGGGGCAGGGGAGCCCTCCATGGGGGTGGGGGCACAGTGGCCCTGGTCAATGCAGAAGATGGGACTTCGTCATCCACCCAGATCAACGCCATGCCTCACTTGTGGGGAAAAACAATTTCTACAGTAGCTTACTTTCTGGTGACCTTCAATAAAGAGTGGTGAACTGGACTCAACTGGGAAAACAAACCTCACCCACAAGCATTATGGAAGCTGCTTCCCACTGCCACCACCTCAGAGTGTGCAACTGCCCCTAGAGATCCTCCTCCTAACCTCCACTAACTAGATCTGTTCAATGACTAGGCTACAAACTAGATCTTGAGCAGAAAGGACCCCACTGCAGGGGTGGGAGTCACAGGAGTACGGGTGGTCAGAAGGATCTTGCCTAGTGTTTACTGGGGGCAGCAGCACTGCAGTATGTACAACGTACCTTGGCATCAGCAGGCTTTGTTGAAAATTTATCCCGCCTCTCTCCATGCTCATCATAAAGCAGGACGACTCTGTCGACAGTGCAGACAGCAAACTTGGCATTGTTTGGTGCCCACGCCAAGCAAGTGACCTTAGCAGCTCCATCCTAGAAAAATAAATGGTTCGTTAATAATCACAGGTAAAATACAACAAGGACAGAAAGAAAATGTCTTTCCACTACCAAGAAACTAGGGGGAAAATATGTCACTATGAATCCTCTGTGGAGAGCACTGCAGCACTCTTCAATCAGTAACATCACAGTTGCCAAGGAGATTGGTGCCCTGCAGCATTCTGCAAGAAATGGCTTGAAGGTGCAATTTATAATTTTAAGAAATATACTTCTTTAAAACTCAACAACTGCCAGAGATGGCTTAAGATTGGGTAAGGCTTGCCACAAGGAGGAAGACAATACACAGCTCATGCAACAGACCACTCTCTGTGTGATACATGGTTTTGTGGTAGTGTTGCATTGTAGCATCCTCGCTGGTCAAGTTCCAGAGAAATGCCTCAACAAAAGTGATAAACAGTGTCAGCTGCTCACGTACAATCAAGCAGCCCAGATGTTTCATAAACCAAAAGGTACTGCCAGGGAGTTATTTTCATTTATCATGAAACCTACATTAAATCTTTTATTTATTTGTCAATTGTAACTAGGAAAGAAGCATTAAGCTAAGATAGCTTGTTTCCAGATGCACCTTGGGAGATGGGTTGTATGGACCTGTTTTTATTGACAGGAGGGATGCTGGCCATGAGACCAGAAAACTCCCCTACTCTTCTTTGTAAGTGCCAATGTACCTTTTACTTCAGACCCAGACAGCAGTCAGAGATGAATAGTAAAGACCTTGTTTTTCTTTTTTTAGTCAGTATTTTTCCACCTACAGGTTTGCCCGGCAGCACCTCATCCAGCCCCATCACTGACCTTCTCACGGACTTACTGTTTATCCATCACTTGCACAGGACAACCAAGTGGTGTGTGGCCAACTACATCAGTCATGTAAGAGCCTGCAGGAGGTGCGACATACAGCAGCCTGTCAATTTTCCCTCCTGCAAGTGCATAAGCATGTAGTGACACACATCTGCATCAGGACATCTCGCGACAGCCCCTCCCCTTGTGTATGCCCTCGACTGTGCTGCCACCAGGTCTTCATCAGGCGACAGTCCTGCATTTAGAGTCATGACCCCCCCCCCGGGAGGCAGGAGAGCAGTCCATGGAAAATGTGATCCTTCCTCCTGTGGCTACCCCCGACAATCCATGCTCATTCTTGAACACGGATCACCAGTGTCACAGGCGGCAGTGCTACCACTGTGCCAACAGGCCAGCATGAGACCTTGGTTTTAATATCTCATCCAAATACTAGCACTTCAATAGCTTATCACCCCCTCTGTACTGCACTACAGTGTCAGTTAGTACCTGGTGTCACAAATGTACTCCGCAGGTCAGGCCCTCTGCTCCCACAGTGCCAAACCTCGAAGTGCAATATGTGAACAGAAGACAAACAGCGTAACCTTCCTGTCTGTTTTGGGTCTGAAACAATTACCAGTCTAGAGTCCTAAGACCAAACATAAACCCTTGTTTGCTAGCACGCCCAGTAGACAGGATCAAATATCACAACCTCTTCGAGCAAATTCAGTGCAATACTTAACCCAGCAAGCACCCAACCTGGTTCTCAATCCCCCTTTTTGACTCAACTGAGATCTAGGTACTTTTCCTACCATGGTGCAAAATGGTAACACACTTCAAGCACTTAACAGTTCTGTCAGACTTACCAACACTGTTCCAGCATTCACATTCAAAATGAGAAAAAGACTTGGGCAGAATTTCAAGGAAAACAAAATGTACTACAATTAAAAATAGTAAAGAAATGACAACACACATAACATATGACATTTAGATCACAGTCATGAAAATTAAATGGATAATTTAAACAAAACCGCCTTAATGCTGAATATTTTCTCCTACCCTAGTTTCCAGAAGTAAAAAGTGGTGGTTGATTTACCTAAAGTGCTCTGACAGTGTGTCTTGTCAGAAGTCCAGAATCAAAAGCAAAGGGCAAAAAGCCCTCTTGTCTTCCAGCCATCTGGTAATATATTCAGTACAGTCCTATTCTCCCTGTGAGGTCACAGCTCACAGTGATGTTACGTAGGAACTTACCGTAACAGTAGATCTTCAAGAGAGGTTCCTTCAGTAGGTCATATTTTTCCCTCCCTCCTTCCCCTCATTTTCTGTTTTTACAGGGACTCCAAATCCAAATATCTTACTTCGAGAGGGTTCCTTCAGTAGGGCATCACATATAGGACAGAGTCCCAAGCAGTCCCTCCAAAGATAGACCAAGAGAAACTAGGGAGGAGGAAAACTAACTCCAACAGAAAAAAACGAGGTCCATGAAAGCACCCAGTCTAGGACAGAAGGCCATGCAGGACGGCTAGGCCAAAGCCAGCCCTCCGCCTAGAAGCAATGTCCAGATTGTAATGTTTGGTAAAGGTATGGACAGAACTCCAAGTAGCGGCAGCACAGATGTCGCCTGCAGAAACATTCCATAGGAAGGCCGCGGAGGCAGCTATGCCCCTAGTAGAATGACCTCTGATGGAACCCGGCAGAGGTTTTTCGTACTTCTGGTAACAGTATCGAATGCAGTTGCCTAGCCATTTGGAAAGGCCCTGCTTAGAAACTGGTTTGCCCTTCGATCTTGGGGCAAAGGAGACAAACAACTGGTTGCATGAGCGAAACTCTTTGGTCTGGTGGGTGTAATACCAGAGAATCCGATGGACATCCATCGTATGAAGGACTGCCTCACCTCTGTTAGAGGGGGACAGGTAATACACCGGCAGCTCTACTGACTGACCAGAGTGGCTTCTGACACCACCTTGGGAAGAAACCTCGATGAGTTCTGAGGACTGCCCGGTCCTGATGAAAAATCAAGTATGGCACCTTGCAGACTAAAGTGTGAAGCTCCAAAATCCTTGGGCTGACGTGACAGCCACAAGAAAAAACACCTTCCAGGAAAGGAAGCGCAAATCACAGCTCATAGCCATCTCGAAAGGAGGAAGAGTGAGCTTTTCCAGCATGAAGTTCAAGTCCCAAGGCAGAGTGGGGCTGCGGATGGAGAATCCCTTTCAGAAAAGTTTTTGAGACATCCAACTGAGCCACGGGTTTACCATCCACTAGCTCATGGTACGCTGAGATAGCTGAGATATGGATCTTTAAGGAACAATAGGACAGACTAAAGTCTGACAAGTGAAGGAGGTATTCCATGACTTGTGGGGCCGCGAAAGAGAAGTGGTTCCAGCCCTTAGCGGTCGCCCAAATGGAAAACCGTTTCCACTTCATGGTGTAAGTGGAATGGGGAGACTGTTTTCTGGCCTCAATGAGGACATGAGCAACCCTGGAGGAAACCCCAAACGGGATATCGCTATGTCTGCAGGAACCACGCATGGAGATGCAGGGACCTGAGCCCCGGGTGTACTAGTCGACCTTGAACCTGAGTCAGGAGGTCGTGAGTCACTGGAAGTGGAACCAATGGTTCCCAGGAAAGCTGCTGTAGCAGCAGGAACTAGATCCATCTCGGCCAGAGAGGAGCGATGAGGATCATCTTTGCTCTCTCTGCCTGAAACTTGAGGAGAACCCTCTGCAGAATGGGAAACGGAGGGAGAGCGTACAAAAATTTCCTTGTCCAAGATAGAGACAATGCGTCGCTCCAAAAAGCACCTTGCTCTGGAACGAGCAAGCAAAATTTGGGAAGTTCTGCGTTGGATTGGGAGACGAAGAGGTCGATTTCCAGATGCCCCCAATTTGGGAAGATGGATTCCGCCACTTCTTGATGTAGTTCCCACTCGTGAGCTAGGGTTCGAGATCGGCTGAGACTGTCCGCCAGGACGTTTAGAATGCCTGGAACGTGCACGGCCACAAGGACCAGATGGTGCTGGACTGCCCAGTTCCACACTCGCGTCGCCTTCCTGCATAGGGGGTATGACCGGGTTCCTCCTTGTTTGTTGACATACCAAACTACCAACATGTTGTCCATTTGGATTAGCAGAGATCCCTTTGGAAGGAGGGTCTGAAAGGCCTGTAACGCGTACAGGACCGCCCTCAACTCCAGAACATTGTTGTGGAGAGAAGTCTCCAAGCCAGACCATAGTCCTTGCACTTGGTGTTCCCCAAGGTGAGTTCCCCACCCCATATTGGAGGCGTCCATGGTGGGGGTGGCTACTGATGCAAGATTCCGAAAGGGAAGACCCAAAGAAAGATTGCAAGAATCCGCCCACCACTGCAAATCTTTCTGAACTGCTGAGGAGACTAGGACTGGATGGTCCAGGTTGTCCAGGAGTTAATCCCACTGCACCTGCAACGACCACTGAGTAATCCTCATGTGAAGTCTTGCTAGAGGAACGGTAGTGATGGAAGCCACCATCAGGCCCAGAAGATGAAGGACTTCCCGAGCTGGGATGGTCCTGAGGGAAGCCACTTTGGAGGTCTGACAGACAAGGGTCTCCATCCTGTCAGGAGAAAGGAAGACTCTGCACTGGACCGTACCCAGGACTGCCCCAATAAACTGAATTCTCTGGGCAGGGGTAAGGGATGACTTGGAAACACTGACCATGATCCCTAGTCTGCTGAAAAGGCCCAGGGTAAAGGAGACAGCCTCCAGCTAAGAATCCCGGAATGGGGCCGAAATCAGCCAGTCATCCAGATAAGGGAAGACCGCAATACTCCTGCGGCGTAGGAACGCCGCGACCACCACCAGGCATTTGGTAAAAACCTGTGGTGCCGAAAGCAGGCCAAAGGGGAGTGCCCGGAACTGGAAATGTTCCCCTTGGAAACAAAAGCACAGGAAATGGCGGTGGCTGGGGAAAATAGGAATGTGCAAGTAAGCATCCTGCATATCCAGGGCACACAGCCAGTGGTTCTCCATGAGGAGAGGGATGAGGCTCTGGAGTGTCAGCATTCTAAATTTTTTGTACTCGACAAACTGATTTAGCTGACTTAGGTCGAGTATGGGTCTGAAGTCCCCAGTCTTTCTTGGAACCAGGAAAAAATGAGAATAAAATCCCTTTCCCCTCTGCCCGAAGGGGGACGCACTCGACTGCTTCCTTGAGCAAGAGCGAATTTACCTCCTCGCGAACGAGAAGGGCCTGGTCCCAAGAGTAAGAGGACTTTTTTGGTAGAGTTTCTGGAGGAATCTCCAGAAATTCTATGCTGTGTCCGACGGACACTAGTTGCAGGACCCACTCGTCGGAGGTGATCATCCTCCACTCCTGCGTGTGGCAGGCGAACCCCCCACCTGCTCCCTGTCACGAGACTGAGAAGGCAGTGGGTCCGGGGAGTCAAGAAGTGGCGGGACATTCAGGGGGACGGCCTCCTGAACGTCTCTGATTTTTGGAGGCACATGGGGTGGCTGTACCCATGGCCTTCTGCTTCACTTGACGGCGCACCTACTGTAAGAGTTCTTTCTCTGCCTCCAGGTCCTTTTCCAAAAGGGCTGCTGTTGTTGTTGGGAGCCCAATTGGTACATTGACCTGACAGACCTAAGTGCAATGCCCTTATCCTGTAGGTCTGTGATAATATCTTTGGTGTCCCCACCAAACAGGACCGAGCCCCTGAAAGGGGCGTCCTGAATCGCCAACTGGACCTCATTGGCGAGTCCAGAAAGGTGAAGCCAGGAATGCCATCTGAGGGCAACGGCAGTTGCCAAGGTATGGGGCCACTGATTCGACGGAGTCATAAGTGGCGCATAAAGCATGCCTACAGGAAACCTTGGAGAGGCGGAGATCCTTGGCAAGGTCCTCCTTCAAAGGCGAGGGATCTATGGACTGGACTTGCACTTCCAGCCTGGCTAGGGTCACTTTTTTTTTTTTTTTTAACCCTGTGGTCTGCCCCTAGAGTGCCTCATCCACACACACTCCCCGAAGACCCCCGGTATATCCCCGGGTAGGGGTGGAGAGGGAACCCCCAGTGCTTACCGCTCTCCAAACCAGCATACTGTGTGTGTGCGTAGATCCGACACAGTGGAGTCTCCCCTGACAAGCCCGGAGATGTCCTAGGGAGGTGTCGTCATCTAGGATGGACCGAGGTGTTTTTCCTAGTTTCTTCCCCCTGACGTCAGCGTGCAATGAGGGGCTATGAGCTAGGAGGCACGCTGAGACGTACCTCCTGCTCCGCCCCTCTGCCATACATCCACCCAATCCACTCAACTACTCCACCTACCTCCATCCACCCGGCTCCCCTAGGTGGCGGCATGTGCAGCGGGGCCTGCAGTTAACCCCCCACAGAAGGAGAGTGGCCGCGGGCGCCTATCCTTCGCCGCCTCTGGCCAACCCCCAGCCACCCGTGCTCGCTCCCAAACCTGAGTCACCAGCGTGGTGCGAGTGTGGGCGCCCAGCGCCAACTCCTCAGTGCCACCGGACTGGCTACTAGGGTCGCTGATGGGACACCATGTGGGCCACGTAACTGAGGGACTGGAGGGCGCACGTGGCCGACTAATATATCTTTTTCCCGAACTGGTCCATCTGCCTCGACTCTTTGTCCTCCGGAGTAGTGCTCATGTGCTTAGACGCTGAAGAGTGATCACAAGCCGAGGAGATGACCAAAGAGTCAACCTTGGGATGAGCCTTTAAATAATGGGGCATCCCTCAGCGCCCAGCAGAGCCTGTCCGCCCACTTGGGGAGAGCCGGGATAGAATGAGGCATCTGCCAGACGGTAGTGGTGAGGTCTTGGTGAGGTGCCATCAAGGGAGGAATGGGGATGGGAGACAGAGACTCTAAGTCTAGGTGATCCGCGAGCCTCTGTCTCATCGGGTCCTGTTCCTCCAACTCCCAATCGAAATAGTCCTTCTTGGCCCTCAACAGGTCCGAGAAGGCAGGGTCTTCTGGTGGAGACTTAGGAGAGACCTTGCCTTTCGTCTCCTCATGGTCCTCCGGGAGCTCCTCTGAGGAATCTTCTCTCCCATCTGAACTCTCGTCATTGTCGTCCACCTCCTTGACAGGACGACATCTGCTATCCAGGAGGGAAACATCCTGTCGAGTCTTCCCCGAAATGTGGACAGTGGCTATAGATGAGCTGCTCGGGGAAGGTGACCTGGGAGACCATGGTTGTGGGAATCTAGTCTCCAGGTCCGAGACCAATTCCGACCAAGCCCCCTGTCACCAAGACTGGATTAAAGTCTTGAAATCCAGAGCAACCAGAGGAGGAGGAGGGGGTGGTGGAGTAGGCAGAGGCTGAGGAGGAGGGGGAGAAGGAGGAGGAGATGGATAATAGCCCTGGAATCCTGTAAAGTAGGAGTAGGGATTGAATCCAGGATAGAACTGCCCAAAATCACATCAGTCCGGAGTGAAATCCCCCCAGGTAGGGGTCCCCAGGATACCCTGATGGGTAATGCGGGACAGTTCGGGGTCTGGTATAAACCCCCATTGTCAGGGGAACCAACGTCGGACCCGCCATAGAATAGATAGGTTGAGGGTCCGGCATCAGGACAGCCCACATCAGGAGAACCGACGTTGGAGCCAGCACCGCCCGATCTGGCACCAGAAGGGGATCCGGCGTCGGAGGGGGCCAGAGCCGGATGAAGGGGCTCTGGTGTCAGGACCGGATCCAGCGTCGGGGCCAAAGGTAGAGGCCGGGCAACCAGTCCCGGCTGCGGGACTGCCGTCGGGATACCCGGCGTCGTAGGAGACGCCGGAAGCCCGCCGGGAGGTGGAGGAGGGGCCTCCACAGAAAGGCCTGTAGGCCAAGGAGGAGCCTTCTCCTCCTTGACCCCAGAAGAGGACGGCACAGTGGACCCAGAAGCATAGATATGGTCGATGGGCTCTCCGCTCCCATTGCTGGACGTACCCCCCCCCGGGAAATTGGAGGGTACAGGTGAAGAAGGACCAGGAAGGAGAGGGGCTTTCTCCCTCTTGTTCCGCCGGACATCAGGTCAGGCGCCGTTAGGCCCCGACGGGGGAACCGAACCCAAGCGGTCGTCAGAGACGGCCGACTTAGCGAGTGGGGTCAGGCGGTCGTGGGAGGAGCCCCTGGCCGAGTTATCGACAGGAGCCGGTTGAGTACCCACTGCTTGGGTAGACGACTTACCGGCCGCCGTGCAGTCCCCGGAGGAGCCAGGAGCTGACTTATCGGCCGAGGCAGTGCGGTCGTCGGAGAAGCCAACGGCCGACTGATCCACCGGAGTTTTGCCTGACTTACCGTCCGATTTTCTGGGCGGCAGCTGGGCCTTGCTCGTTGAGGGCCTGGCGTTGTCTGCGGAGCAGTCCTGCTCCTTAGATTTCTCCTTGTGTTTCTTTGAAGGAGAAGATTTTTCAGATGAATTTCTGAGACGATCCATTTTCTTCTCGAGGGAAGCCAGGCGGGCTTTTAGAAGATGGGCCTCTAAAGCCTGCTGTCTCCTCTTTTTTGTGGCCTGGTTAAAGGTCTGGCACTCAGGGCAGGAGGAGACTGGATGGTCCGGGCCTAAACAGAGGACACACTTGAGGTGACCATTCTTTGTGCAGGATCTGCGCGCCACAGGACAAGCACTTCTTCTTGGGAGAAGACATCAATGAAGAGCACAAATTGTTGAGAGAAAAGGCAGCAAGGGATAATCCGATGCAATAAACTTTCACGACGATGGCTACATGGAAGTCTGCAATGCGACTGACATGAGGCGACGGCGGGAAAGAACTGGTGGGCAAGCATGAAGACCGCCCACTATATACAGTCACGCTGACGTCCATCACATGACATCGGATGGGCGGTCCCCCGTCAGGTATTGCTAGAAAAGTCTGCTGTGCGGCCTGACACCAGGTGGCGCCAGTCCTATATGTGATGACCTACTGAAGGAACCCTCTCGAAGTAAGATCTTTGCGTTTGTTTTTCTTTAATTTTTTTTTCTTGGATTTCCACTCAATGGTTTTCCTATTACATTGTATGAATTGTACCGCTTCCCTCATTTAAATGGCCTGTAGGAAAATTATGGAGTCATACATTATTTTAACTGCATTTCTTATATTTACAGTTTTCATTTTTTCCTTGGTCTCTGGTATGGAATTGTGGACTTCATCTAGTACTGTTACTTGACTATACACAATGTCCTACTCTCTGGCTTGAGACGTCATAATCGTTTATTTATTTCAAAAGTTTCACCAGGAAAGACATGCTGAGCTGGTAACAGCTTGTTTCCATATGCATCCCACAGGGAGGGGGAAGGAGTGACGTTGCTTTATTGATGATATGTTTATCATATGGAAGGAGACCACAGCCCTTTTCTAAAAGTTCGTAGGGTGGTTGGAATCCATTGATCCATGTCTTCACTTTAAAGCACAGATACATCAGAATAGCACTGCCTTTTTTGATCTGAGGATCTTTAAATATGGGGCATGCAGAGGTGATGGACCTTTACAAACTGGCAATGGACAGAAATAACCTGTTGCTATCTAGTAGTTGCCACATGGCTAAAAATATACCTAAGAGACAACTGATTAGTACTCTACATAAATATACCCAGAGGAAAAGATTTTGAGAAGTCAAAATATGAGCAAATCAACAGGCTAAAGGGGCTGGAGTGCTGATGTTAGTGAGGCAGCACAGTTCACTGATTAGCTGCCCAGACAAATGACTGTAACCCCTAAAGTGAGGCAAAACCATACTAAGCTTGTCTCTAGTTGCAATTAAGTGACTACATATAGCAGTAGGCCAAATCTTGTGAGGGATATTATGACAAACAACTGGAATACTCATATTACTGATGCGGGATTGATGTGAGTGTTGGTGGATCTGTCCATGTACAATATATTATACTAACATACATACTAAAAGCCAGCAGAATAGAGCTAATGGTCTTTCGTGTCTGCTCGGTAGCCAGCCACTTAGTGGGTGCTCGCTTTCCCACCTCCCCAGCCCTTGAGAGGGTCTTCTTTGGCTTTAGTTTCCCCTTGTACCTGTCCTACCCCTTCTTGAAGCCCTCCACTGTGCCCTCCTCCACCAGCCTCCCAGGCAGCGCATTCCACGGCTCAACCACCCTCTTAGTGAAATAATGCTTCCTACGCTCCCCCCTGTAATTTCCCCCCTCCAGCTTCCACTCATGCCTCCTAGTTGTTCCCCCTTCTTTAGCCTACACAGCTTCTTGGATCTGCTCTAGGTTATTCCTTTTACATACTTGAAGACCCCTATCATGTCTCCCCTGTCCCTCCTCTCCTCCAGTGTGTACAGCCCACGCTCTTCCAGTCTCTCCTCATAGGGCCTCCCCTCCATGCTCTGAATCATCCTGGTCACTCTCCTCTGGACCCTCTCCAGCAGCGCTATGTCCTTCTTCAGATGAGGTCTCCAGAACTGTACAGAGTACTCGGGTTGCGGCCTGACCAAGGCATTATATAGAGGAAGGATCATCTCCCTCCTCCTGGACGTAATTCCAATGGCTATGCAGCCCAGTATCCTGTTTGTTTTGGCTGCGGTTCTTCTACAATTTTCAGAGTTATTCATTTTAACGTCTACCACCACCCCTAGATCCCGCTCACTCAATGTGGCTTGCAGTGTGACCCCCACCGGGTGTAAACATGGCCTGGGTTTTTGACCCCCAAATGAAGTACCTTACATTTCCTGGCATTAAATTTCAATCCCAACCTCCTTGACCACCCCCCTCCAGGGTATCCAGGTCCCTCTGGACTGTCTCTCTCGCTTCTTCCCAATCCACCAGTGCTCCCAGTTTGGAATCATCCGCAAAGAGACTCAGCCTACTCCTAACCCCCCTCCCTATATATCCAAGACACAGGCATTGAACAGGAGTGGTCCCCAATACTGAACCCTGGGGGACCCCACTGATTACCTTCCTAGGGGAGAAGACTATCCCACCGACCATTCCCCTCTGTATTCGTCCCGAAAGCCATTTTCCGACCCACTTGAGCTCCTGTCCTCCCACCACCATCTCCCCCAGCTTTGCTATCAGCCCATTATGGGGTACTGAATCAAACACCTTGCTAAAATCCAGGTATAGGATGTCCACCAGCCTATCATCCAGAAACAGTACTACTGGTCAGCTCCCACCACCTCCCACTGGCAGAGGGCTTGCATCTTGCTCACCCTCCTGTCAGTGCCACCCGGAAAACTGCTTTCCAGGTGACATACTTCGGAGCAGCAGTTGCCATAGGCTCAAAAGAAGCCTCCATCAGCTGGGCAATACATAGCTTCAGGTCCCATGGAGGGACAAGATCCTTTACTGAAGGGCACATGTGATTAAGGCCTTTAAAGAACCTTTGAAAATGGGCTGCAAGGCCACCGACCTGTTTTTGCTAGCTGAAGCATATTCAGACACTACTGCCAGATAAATCTTCAGGGTTGAGGGCCTGAGGCCCAGGGATTATAGGTGGACTAGGCAGTCCAGGATTGAAACTAGACTCATCTGTATTGGACTGAACGGTCTAGGGGAACACCAAATAGAAAACCTTCTCCACTTCAAAGGTGTAGGATTACACCCTGGCAGTATTCGATCAAGCTTTTTATGGTTCCCTCTTTGCACTTCTGGTTAAAGAGCAATTCCCGGGGCTGATACTAGGGAGAGATATGAATTGTACATTGGACCCCGTACTTGACCATTCTCAGGGCTGAGGCAGGAAGAGTGAGACAATATCACAGTGGAGGAGAGGAATGGTAGACTTGGGACTAATAGATGGGTGGAGAGAGGCGAACCAGGGGATTAAAGACTTTACATTTTACTCTAATCTGCATGGTACGTGGTCACGTATAGTTTATTTGTTTATGCTGCAGGAATGGTATGGGAGAGTTCAGGGGGTCCGTCACAGCCCTATCCATGTTTCTGATCACGCTATGGTGATCTTATCCTTGAGTATGAATAAGCAAAGGGCTGGACCCCCTTCCTGGAAATTTCCGACCTACCTCCTAGGGGATTTAAGGATTACCTGGAAGAACAATGAAAGGATTATATGGTGGCAAATAAGGATCCCCCCACTTTGTAAGGCTGTTATTTGGGATGCGGGGAAAGCATTTATGAGAGGAATGATAATTAGGTATGTGGCTGGGGTAAAGAAATGGAAACAAGAAAAAAGGTTGGAGTTGGAGGCTAAGGCAAGGGAACTAGAAAGGCGGGAAGCAGGCAGAGAGGAGGAAGGGTTACGGGACTGTTTGAAGGTGACCAGGGAGGCACCGAATGCCTTATTAAGTGGGGAGGCGAGGAAATCCTAAACATTCTGCAAGAAGCAGCTATATGAATGGGGTAACAAGCCCATGTTGGTCAGATTAATGAAGGGTGGTTAACACCCATAATGCCCACTCAACCAACACTCTTCTTCCCCTTCCTTTTAACCCTACTCTTCCCCCTTGCCCTATCACTCAGTCTTCCTCTCCCCCTGTGCTTTTTCCCCCACTGGATCAACCTTATAATCAACCTACTACTACTATCTCCCAACCTCCTAGACAAAGCCACTTCTTTTGGCCGCCCACTCTCCCCCCACCCCAGTCTCCCCTCCCCCTCACCTTGACTCCTCCTAGGACTCTCACACTAAGTGTCACACCTCTTTATTTCCTTCGCTACATACAAATACTGTCCTTTACCCTAGTTGAATGCTCTTGATGCTGTACTAACACCATTGGTACTATGAATGGCATTGTAACCTTACTGTATACTAGCTACCTACTATTCGAGTATTGTATATAAACTGTTTGTTATTGTTGTCATTGTCACTATTTGACGTGGAACCTTTGTATAAGAGCTCCGAGCTCAAAAGTATGATCCAAATCCCTAAATAAATAAATAAAATAAATAAAAATGTCCCACAGATATTACAATCATTAAGGACCAGAAGGGAAAGGTGCATGAACAACCACAGAGGATAAGGGAATGTTTTTAAGAGGTTTTTAGGAACCTGTATCAGGCAGAAGGGGATCAGAGGGAGATAATGATGGACTTTCTGGGAAAGGTCAGTATGCCCAAGGTGTCTAGAGTGCAGAAAGAAATGTTAAATGGCCTTATTACAAAAGTAGAGGTGTTGCAGGCAATCCAGAAGTTGAAGAGTGGGAAGGCAAGTGGCCCAGATGGTTACCTGGTGGAATATTATAAATACATGGCAACCCACTTGGCTGGCCCACTTTCCGAGACCTTTCAGCAGCAGGAAGGGGAACCCTTGGAGCTCCCTGGTACCTTTTCAGATGCTGTAATTTGCCTGATCCCAAAAGCTGGGAGAGATCCTATGGAGTGTGCAGCATATATGCCAATATCACTTTTAAACTATGATATGAAAATTTTGGCTAAGGTTCTGGCTGGAAGACTGGAGATGGTGTTGCCGGACATTGTTCACCTAGACCAGACCGGGTTCATCAAGGGGCGCCTGTCATATCATAATGTCAGGAGACTACTGAATGTGATTTGGAGGGTGAACACAGAGAAGGGGGACACATGCATCATCTCTATGGATGCAGAAAAAGCATTTGACAGGGTGGAATGGGAATATTTGTTCAAGGTGTTGACCCGGTCTGGTCTGGGAGATATGTTTGAAGGGTGGGTAAGGGCAAAGTACCACTCCCCTCGAGCAAGGGTCTTAGTAAAGCTCATTTACAGGGGCACTAGTAATTTAACTTGTTATAACAAGTTATATGAAAACAAAACACAAAATCAAACCATTACTTGCATTTTCTTCCTTCTAATTACTCTGACCAGGTTATAAACCCAGCAACTTATCTGGAATGGATATCATTAACTGCAGGTACTGTGGAACACTTTTCAGAAAGACAGTCTTACAGGATTTAGGACACTGTCCTACAGGCTGGGCCACTGGAGATCTTAGGGCTCAGCTCCGGGCAGCATGGGCAGAGATTGCGCACCTCAAATTTCATATTCCAGAGGAAATACATTATAAGAACCACCTGCCATTTGCCCAACATCCAACAGAAGAACCTTGACCACAGAGGGTAGTTGGTCTGGGAGGTTCGCAGGTGGTTAGGAGGGGCAAATCGGGTGCCCCATCATTCGGTGCTCTCCAACATATTACCTCCAAAAAACCGTATAAAAACTACAAACAGGTATCTGCCTCTATCTCTGAAATCAAACAAAGGGGCAGAGGACACTGCGGAGCAGGACACTGCGGAGCAGGATCTAGCACAACAAAACTCGCCCAAATCAGGAACCAAAACAAAAACAGCAAAAAGGAAATCCAAAAAACTTCTGATCATAGGAGACTCCATGATTCAGGAGTTAATACCTATCTCCAGCCAGGGGTAATGGTCAGATGACTCCCAGGTACGTCAGCGTGGAGAGAGACACTGACCGCATTGCTAAAATTGTTCAGGAAACAGGAGAAAACATTGAGATCCTGGTACACATAGGGACTAATGATCTCGCCAGCCGGTCAGTTGTGGGAGACCAAGGAACACCTGACGAAGCTGGGTGACAAACTGTCATCCATTTTGTCTGGCATCTTCTTCTCTGAGATCCTGCCAGTCTGGGAGAGGGGGGGGCAGATGGACGGAAGGTCAGAGAAGGGGAGATAGGGGAGCTAAACATGTGGCTCAAGGGCTGGTGCCAGGAAAAAGGACACAGATTTGTAGGGAACTGGCAACAGTTTTGGGAGCGAAAGTTCGTTAAATTTGATGGACTGCATCTGAATAAGAAGGGAGTCAGTGCATTGGGGCAGAAGTTTGATGTCTTTGCAGAATATTTAAACTAGCAAATGGGGAGATGGGTGCAGCACACCATACGTGAAATGGGAAGAACACCCCTCCCCCTCAGCTAGTGGTCAAACAGGAATTCAGCATGTTTGCAGTTCATTTGCATCACCAGGTAAGAAAAAAAGTCAGTCTCCCCATACGATGCACAGGGGAAATGCCAGACCTCACCCAACAACTAACACACTGAAATCTGACCAATGGAAAATCACGTACACAAATGCTCACAGCCTGGGAAATAAGATCCCAGACCTGCAGGCAATAATGTCAGAGGCTAAACTAGACATAGTATCAATTAGTGAGACGTGGTTTACCAGTAACCACACTTAGGAGACTTCAGTACCTGGCTATGTACTGTTCAGAAGAGACCGAGGTGCAAAAGAAAAAATTACTCACCTTAGTAATGTTGTTTCTTCTAATGGAGTCTTGCTATATTATGACAGATGCAGTTTGTCCCACCATTAGAACTGCTCCGGAGGTGAAAGAGTTAACTTCCACACAGTGCATGGAACTTAGAGCGCGAGCTCGGTTAGAGAAGCTCTGTTAGGGTGGTTTCAAACCGAAACCGTCAGATCATTACGAGAAAAACTCACTAAGGCTCTGTGTGGAAGCTGTAACCTACACTAGCCAACTGGCTACTAAAATATTCACACATTTTCCTGGTCCCAACATCAAGACTCAAGTCAGGGGACCAGAAACAACAAGATAAAATAAATAAATAAAACACAACACCCAAACATAAAAGGGGCATCAATAAGTGCCAACAGTGGACTACCCACCCCATGCACCAAGCAGAAGTTCTGAGAGGGCAGGCTGAGGGGTCATAATATAGCAAGACTCCATTAGAAGAAACAACATTACTAAGGTGAGTAATTTTTTCTTCAAACAACATGAAGTCTTGCTATATTATGACAGATGCAGACTACACAGCAGTACCTCCATGGAGGAGGGACAGAACCTACTTAGGGAATAGGCTCTGAAGCACGGCTGTGCCAAACCGAGCATCCCTCCTGGCCTGGATATCCAGGGAGTAATGCTTGGTGAAAGTGTGTACTGTTTTCTAAGTAACATAGAAACATAGAAACATAGAAGTTGACAGCAGATAAGGACCGCAAGGCCCATCCAGTCTGCCCATTTCTTTTTCTACCTTATAAATGTGCCATCGGCCTTTGCTGTGTCAGTGACCTATCTATTCATAGTCATTTGTATTGCTCCCTTATGCCTATCCCATGCCTGTTTGAAGCCCTGCACTGTATTCATAGCCACCACTTCTTGTGGTAAGCTATTCCATGCATCTACCACCCTTTCTGTGAAAAAGAATTTCCTCACATTCCCCCTTAATCGGCCTCCCTCTAATCTCATGCTGTGTCCTCTTGTCCTGCTATTTTTCTTATATTTAAACATGTTAGACTCTTTCACCTTGTTTATGCCCTTAAGGTGTTTAAATGTCTCGATCATATCCTCTCTCTCCTCCTTTGCTCAAGGGTATACATATTGAGCTCCGTTAATCTGTCCTCATATGTCTTCTGATGCAGTCCCTGCACCATTTTGGTTGCCCTTCTCTGGACTGCCTCAATTTGGTTAATGTCCTTGTGAAGGTGTGGCCTCCAATACTGCCGCAGTACTCCAGATGGGGCTAACCAATGTCTTGTACAGAGGGATTATTACCTCCCTCTTACGACTTGTGATACCCCTACTAATACACCCTAACACCCCTAGCCTTACCTACTGCTTTAGAGGTCTGCTTGGATGATTTTAGGTCATCAGTGATGATGATGCCCAAGTCTCTTTCTTCCTTTGTGACTGCTAGCAACTCCTCTCCAGCCTATAAGTGGCTTCAGGGTTTCTCTTCCCTATGTGCATGATTTTGCACTTCTTTGCATTAAATCCCAGTTGCCACTCTTCTGACCATTTTGCTAGTTTATCCAGATCTCTTCTCATTCTGCCCACCCATCTGGATCATCTACTCTGTTGCAGATCTTGGTGTCATCTGCAAACAGACAAACCTTACCCTCCAGTCCATCTCTGCGAGTCACTAATGAAGATGTTGAATAGGACTGGCCCCAGGACTGATCCTGAGGTACCCACTTGGCTTGCATCTCTTCTGACTGTATACCATTTACCACCACTCTCTGTTTTCTGCCAGTCAACCAGTTTGCCACCCAGTTGACCAACTTCTGACCCACAGAGCCTACCTAGCTTATTTATCAATCTTCTATGTGGAACAGTGTCAAAAGCTTTGCTGAAGTCAAGGTAGGCGACATCAACTGCTCCCCTGGTCCACCACTCTGGTTACCCAGTCAAAGAAATCTATGAGATTAGTTTGTGAGGACCTTCCTTTGTAAACCCATGCTGTCTTGGATCCTGTGACCCTATGGATTCCAGGTGTTGCACTATCCTTTCCTTAAGAGTGCCTCCATAATCTTGCCCACTACTGAGGTAAGACTGACTGGTCTGTAGTTCCCGCCTCCTCCCTGCTACCACTCTTGTGGGGCCGGGATCACATAAGCCCTTCTCCAGTCTTCTGGGACCTCTCCTGTGCTCAGAGACTCACTAAACAATTCTGCTAATGGCTCTGCTAGTTCCTCCTTTAGCTCCTTAAGTACCCTGGGATGTATGCCATCAGGTCCCATTGCCTTATCCACCCTGAGCTTAGCAAGCTCTTGTAGGACCCTTTCTTTTGTGAAGGAGTAGTGCTCACCTCCCTCCCCCTGTGTCCATGATGCTGAGCTGTGGGCCCTGCCCTACCTTCTCTTCAGTAAATACTGAGCAAAGTATCTATTTAGGATAGATGCCTTTACAGGTCCTCCTCCTCACATGCTCCCTTTTCTCCATTAAGTTTAGCAATACCCCTCTGGACTTTCTCCTTTCACTAATGTATCTATAGAAAGTCTTGTCACCTTCTTTTACTGTTACGTGCTAGTGTTTCCTCAGTTTGGGACTTTGCCTGCCTTACTGCCTTCCCTGCTTCCCTTAGGGCAGTTTGGTATGCCTCCCTATCTTCATCCCGCTGTGTTCCCTTATATTTCCTGAAGGCCAGCCTTTTGGCTCTGACCTTTTCTGCTACTGTATTTGAGAACCAAAGTGGGTTTCCTTCTTCTTTTGCACTTCCTTTTCTGTCTAACACAATGGGATGTTGCTTCAAGTATTGTATCCTTAATGCTTGCCCACTTTGCCTGTACCTCCTCACCTGTGTTTCTTTTTGCCAGGGCTAGCTTAACTCTGTTGGCCATCTTATCAAAGTCAGCTCCTCTGAAGTCCCATATTTTTGCCTTGGAATGGGATGATTTAGATGTAGTAGCCAAATTGAACCATACCATGTGATGGTCACTGGCCCCAGGTGACCTTCTACTTGAGATCTGTGATCCTTCTTTGTTAGTCAGTACTAGATCTAGGATAGCCCTGTCTCTTGTGGGTTGCTGTACCAGTTGTTTGAGGCCCTCCCCTGCAGGAATCCACTATGAGTCTAGTTCTGGCAGATGTTCCTGCTGGTATTGACCAATCTATATCTGGCATGTTGAAGTCTCCCATTATCAGAACCTCCCTTTAGCTGTCATGTTTTGTATATCTTCTAACAGTAATGTGTCTATGTCCTCCCTCTGGTCTGGGGGCCTGTAGACAACCCCAGTTCTTATGGCTGTCCCATTTCCTGTTTCCAGGGTGACCCACAGTTCTTCTGGCTCCTTATGTGTATTCTTGCTTGACATATCTCCAACATAGGGATGTCTCTAGCAGCAGCTAGAGATGCAGCTGTACCTCTGGTAGAGTGAGCCCTCAGGCCCGAGAGGGGAACCTTACCCAGTTTATGATAGCAAAATTGGATACAAGAGACAATCCACCTGGCAATGGATCTCTTAGTGGCAGGTCTCCCTTTCCCAACCTCACCATAAGTGAGAAATAGTTGGAGGGAGTCAAACCTGTGACCCTTGGTACGAGCTATGTAGTAACTTAGGGCCCTCTTAACATCTAAGCTGTGAAACCTCCTCTCACCAGAGGAGGAATGGTCAGTGAAGAACACTGGAAGTGAAATAGATTGGTTAAGGTGGAAATCCAGAACCACCTTAGGCAAATACTTCCTGTTAGTCCTGAGGACTACCTTATCCCTGTGAAAGGAAATAAAGTCAGTCTCCACTGATAAAGCCTGTAACTCACTTATCGCCTGGCAGAAGTGATGGCTACTAAATACAGTTTTCCAAGTCAAATACTTAAGCTCTGCGAAGACAGAGGCTCAAAGGGGTTGCATCAGCTGAGCAATGCAAACATTAAGATCCCAAGCAGGGCAGGGTCCCTGAATGGAGGATTGGTATGAAGCAATCCTTAAAAAACTTGGAAAATACAGGGGAGAGAAGAGAAGAGGGCTTCCGCTGAAATGAAAGCAGAGACAGCTGCCAAATGCACTTTCAGGGTAGCTGATCTCAGTCCCAAAAATTAAGATGGACCATATAATCCAATACAGTGGGTAAATCAGCAGATTCCGGGGAAATATGCTTCCCAGAACACCATAAGGAAAATCTTTTCCACTTGGAGTTATAGGTAGCCCTGGTGGAAGGCTTCCTAGAAGCTTTCAAGATTTCGAGAACACTTTGAGAAAGTTGTGGATCAGCAAACTCTAACTCCTCAACGGCCAGGCCTTGAGGTTGAGGGATTTGAGATTCGGATACCAGACTCTCCCCTGAGCACAGGTTAACAGATTGTGGTTCCTGGGGAGGCACAGGGGAAGATGGACTGCTAAGGACAGAAGGAGTGGGTACCGGGGCTGCCTGGCCCAATCTGGAGCAATCAGGATCATCTTGCAGGGCTGAGACCTGATTTTGACTAGCACCTTGAACAGGAGAGGGAAGGGGGGGAAGGCATAGAGAAACTTCCCTTCCCAATCGAGGAAAAGGCATCCAGGGGACTGAGCCCAACACTGGGGCCTGCAACAAAAAGTGGAAGTTGATGATTGTCTGGGGCTGCAAAAGATCTATCTGAGGAGTGCCCCATCTGGCAAAACTATCCCCAGTACTAGGGGATCCAGTGACCATTGTGATGGCCCTGGGAAATCCTGCTGAGAGCATCTGCCAGGACATTGTCATTGCCTGGGAGGTGAACTGCTATGAGGAAGTGTTCAGGGAATAAGCCAGAGACCACAAGTTCATGCATCTCGTGCACAAGGCCAAGACCAAGTGCCCCCTTGTTTGTTGATGTACCACATTGTAGTGGTGTTGTCTGTTCTGACCTGTACCACTTTGTTTCTGAACAGATGCAGAAAAACCTGAAGTGCTAGAAAAACAGCTCTGAGTTCCAACAGATTGATGTGGAGCAGAGATTCCTGAGGGGACCATAACCCTTGGTGGAGAGGTCGCCATGTGAGCTCCCCCATCCCAAGAGGGACACATCTGTAGTAAGGGTCAAGGAGTGGACAGAGGGATGAAAGGCACCCTTGTCTCAGATTGCTCTGATCCTGCCACCACTGAAGGGCCTGGATCAGGGTTCGAGTCACTGGGATTAACTTGGATAGGGGATCTCTTCTTTGAGACCAGAAGGCTCTCAAATGGAACTGAATGTCCTCATCTGAAATCTTGCTCCTTGCACTACAGCTGTGGAAGCAGCCATGTGTCCTAGGAGCTGTAGGAAATGCCTTGCTGGTCGAGACCTGCAGAGTGAAGGAGCGAGGCCAGGGCCACCAAGGTCCTTACCCTTTTAGGGAAGGAAGGCTCTAGCCTGCTTTGTGTCCAGGTCTCGCCTATAAAGGTAAAGTACCTGGACAGGTTCCAGAACTGACTTTGGAAGATTGAGAAGAAAGCCCAGAGAGGTAAGCAGCTGCTGGGTAACTAGCAGCTGTGATTTGACCTAGTCTGGAGACTGACCCACAATGAGCCAGTTGTCCAGGTAGGGAAGATGGCAATCTTTTGCCTTCTTAGATGAGCAACTGCTACTGCCAGACATTTTGTGAACACCTTGGGGCAGAGGTAAGGCGAAGGGCATTGCTCTGAACTGATAATGGCCTGAGGGCAGTTTGAATCTGAGGTACTTTCGATGGGAGCTTCTGATAAGAACATGGAAGTAAGCATCCTTGAGGTCCAGGGAAGCTAGCCAGTCCCTGGCCTTAGGAAGGTAAAATCATTCCCAGAGTCACCATTTTGAATTTTGGTTTTAAAGGTGCTTGTTCAGATATCTTAGGTCCAGGATAGGCCGCTACTCTCCTGTCTTTTTGGGGTGAGGAAGTACCTGGAGTACAGACCCTTGCCCTGGTGTGAGGAGAACCCTTTCTACAGCTCTGAGAGCCAGGAGGTTGAGACTTCTGTTTCAAAGCAAGAGTCTCTAAAGGGTTTGCAGGTGGAAAAGATCTGGCTCTCATCTTTGGAAATTTTTGAAGCTGAGGACCAGACCCTGGCTCACTACTTCCAGGACCCACCTGTCTGATGTTAAAGACTCCCAGTCCTGGACAAAAGTAAGCCAGCCTGCCCCTACAGGTAATGGAGAGCCGAGCCCTGGGCATCCCATCAGGGTGCCTGTTTGGCAGGGGCTTTAGGCTGAGGGGTGGGGAGCAGGCCTGCTCGTGCCCGTCTACCTCTCCCTCTGAAGAACCCCCTCTGAACATAGGCTGAAGGAGGCCTGGGTCTGGTAAAGGCCTGTGAAAAGGCCTGCCTCTACCTGGGGGCTGCCTCTGAGGAGTGGCTTGCCGTTCCTTGGCTTGTGCACTCCTATAAGTGGTTCTATATTCATCCATTTCTTCATATAATTCTCTGTCTGCTCCCCAAACAGAGAATTTCCCAGGAAAATCCATAGCCTTAGACTGGGTATCCTGTGACAAAGTAGTACACCTGAGCCAGGCCAATCTACGAAAAGCCACAGATGTAGCCTTGACTCTAGAGGATACATCATTAGAATCCACTGCAGCATGGAATTGCACCTTAGATGTCTCAATACCATCAACAGCCACCTGCTCCAGCTCCTTTGCAAGCTGGTCAGGGGCCTGTTTGGCTAAGGCCATGACAGTATCCCATCTAGATTTTTGGTATCTCGCAACATAAGCCATATAGTTTGCTTGTCTGAGTCCCAAAGACACTGCCATGTATTGTTTTTTTGGCCATGGCATCAATCTTCCTGGAGTCCTTGTCAGGAGGATGTGAAGCCAGGGGAATATTAGCTTTATCACAGGCTGCAGCCTGAACTACCAACATGACTGCATTGCTGTGAAAGAAATTCTGTATCAGGACCTGACAAAGTGTACCTCCTGTCCATCTTTTTATCTACAGGAGGCACAGAATTAGGAGCTTTTACAATTTTTATTGTTTCCTAAAAGATTTATGTAAAGGGATGGACAATCTCCTGGACTCTGGGATATCCATCATCTCTACAAAGTCAGGCTCCTCTTGCTCATCCAAAGCCTCCTCTAAAGGAAGCTGGAGGGTTTCAGCAACTTTTTTATAAAACAAAAAATGAGAAGGGGACTCAGCAAGCCTAGGGGGAGATTCACCTAAAGGTCTGTCTGGGGAGATGTCCAGTTCAATGGGCACATCAGACTTTCAAAGTCACATTCACACTGATCATAATCATCCTCCCCTCCTCTGGTTCATAAAACTCTTCTATATCATTCTTGAACGGTGGAACCGACCTTTACCGAGATAGTGGCGGTTCGGAGGGAACGAGGACAGTGACTGGACAATCTGTACTGCCCTGGCTATCTCTGCAGCAGTTGGAGAAGGGATTTGGACTCCACACCTGCTGACTTTCTAGTTCTCTTTGCTGAACTGGCCCTCAGAGTTCAGCTCTTGCCCGAGGAAGTCTGGCCCTGGTCAGAGGCACTCCCTCCGTTCAGTTGGCACTGAACGGACTGTGCCTCAGGTCAGCGGACTTTGGCCTCTCGTTCCCTGAGCCTACCAACTCTCTTATCTAGGGTAGCCATGAAAATTCTTGCAAATCTGGCAGTCTGCATTGAGGTGGTCAAACCCCAGACAATAACACATGTGGTGTGTGGGTCAGCCTTGGCAAAGGCTTCCCCACAGACACTACAGTATTGAAACCCAGTGGGCCGTTTTTTCTTTTGGGTTTCTCAGACATAATGCCAGCCTAACCAAAAACTTGCCCTTTTGATGGCAGTGCCAGGCAAGACACCCTTATCGGTTCCCAACCGTGTCACGGGTCATGGAAAAAAACCATAATGAAATCCGATTTTTTTAGAACCGTTAAGAACTGGGAACCGCACTCTAACAAGCCTTAAAAGGCTTCAGAATAAAGTTTAAATACAATTTGGTCAGTTCAAACCGAACAGATAAACATTTACAAGTTCCACACAGAAAACCTATCTATTACTTACAATACCATAGACAGAGCTTGAACCGATCGGTTTGCGGTTAACATAAAGAATATCGTGGTTGAATTTAACCGAGAAAAGACACTTTAAACCGAGAAAATGAACCGAGCAGCAGGAAGAATCTCCGGAGCAACTGTTCAGTGAGGCGGAGTAAAGAATCTGACGGTTTCGGTTTGAAACCACCCTAACAGAGCTTCTCTAACCGAGCTCGCGCTCTAAGTTCCATGCACTGCATGGAGTTAACTTTTCACCTCTGGAGCAGTTCTAATGGTGGGACAAACTGCATCTGTCATAATATAGCAAGACTTCATGTTGTTTGAAAGGGGGATGGAGTGGCCCTGTATGTCAATAGAAATATCAAGCTACAGAAATTCAGAATACCGTAAGGAGCCAGAAGAACTGTGGGTCACCCTGGAAACAGGAAATGGGACAGCCATAAGAACTGGGCTTGTCTACAGGCCCCTCAGACCAGGGGAGGACATAACACATTACTGTTAGAAGATATACAAAAACATGACAGCTAAAGGGGAGGTTCTGATAATGGGAGGCTTCAACATGCCGGATACAGATTGGTCAATACCAGCAGGAACATCTGCCAGAACTAGACACATGGTGGATTCCCTGCAGGGGCCTCAAACAACTGGTACAACAACCCACAATAGACAGGGCTATCCTAGATCTAGTACTGACTAACAGGGAAGGGATCACAGATATCCAGGTAGGAGGTCACCTGGGGGTCAGTGACCATCACATGGTATGGTTCAATTTGGCCACTACAACTAATTCTTCCCATTCCAAGGCAAAAATATGGGACTTCAGAGGAGCTGACTTTGATATGATGGCCAACAGAGTTAAGCTAGCCCTGGCAGAAAGAAACACAGGTGAGGGGGTACAGGCAAAGTGGGCAAGCATAAGGGATGCAATACTTGAAACAACATCCCATTGTGTTAGACAGAAAAGAAAGTGCAAAAGAAGGAAACCACTTTGGTTCTCAAATACAGTAGCAGAAAAGGTCAGAGCCAAAAGGCTGACCTTCAGGAAACATAAGGGAATACAGCAGGATGAAGATAGGGAAGCATACCAAACTGCCCTAAGGGAAGCAGGGAATATAGTAAGGCAGGCAAAATCCCAAACTGAGGAAACACTAGCACAAACAGTAAAAGAAGGTGACAAGACTTTCTATAGATACATTAGTGAAAGGAGAAAGTCCAAAGCAGGTATTGCTAAGCTCAAAGGAGAAAAGGGGGCGTGTGAGGAGAGTGCCCTGTAAAAGCATCTACCCTAAATAGATACTTTTGCTCAGTATTTACTGAAGAGAAGGTAGGGCAGGGCCCACAGCTCAGCACCATGGACACAGGGGGGAGGGAGGTGAGCACTGCTCCCTTCACAAAGAAAGGGTCCTACAAGACTCGCTAACGCCAGGGTGGACAAGGCAATGGGACCTGATGGCATACATCCCAGGGTACTAAAAGAGCTAAGGGTGGAACTAGCAGAGCCATTGCAGTACTGTTTAGTGAGTCTCTAGAGCAGGGGAGGTCCCAGAAGACTGGAGAGGTCTCATGTGATCCCGCTCCACAAGAGTGGTAGCAGGAGGCAGGGAACTACAGACCAGTCAGTCTTACCTCAGTAGTGGGCAAGGATTATGGAGGCACTCCTTAAGGAAAGGATAGTGCAATACCTGGATCCATAGGGCACAGGATCCAAGACAGCATGGGTTTACAAAGGAAGGTCCTGTCAAACTAATCTCATAGGATTTCTTTGACTGGGTAACCAGAGTGGTGGACCAAGGGGGAGCAGTTGATGTCACCTACCTTGACTTCAGCAAAGCTTTCGACACTGTTCCACATAGAAGATTGATAAATAAGCTGGGTAGGCTCGGGGTGGGTCAGAAGTTGGTCAACTGGGTGGCAAACTGGTTGACAGGCAGAAAACGGAAAGTGGTGGTAAATTGTATACAGTCAGAAGATATGCAAGTCACAAGTGGTGTACCTCAGGAATCAGTCCTTGGGCCAGTCCTCTTCAATATCTTCATCAGTGACATTGCAGATGGACTGGAGAGTAAGGTTTGTCTGTTTGCAGATGACATCAAGATCTGCAACACAGTATATGATCCAGATGGGGTGGGCAGAATGAGAAGAGATCTGGATAAACTAGCAAAATGGTCAGAAGAGTGGCAACTGGGATTTAATGCAAAGAAGTGCAAGATCATGCACATAGGGAAGAGAAACCCTGAAGCCACATACAGGCTGGGAGGGAAGTTGCTGGCAGTCACAAAGGAAGAAAGAGACTTGGGCATCATCATCACCGATGACCTGAAATCATCCAAGCAGACCTCTAAAGCAGTAGGTAAGGCTAGGGGGATGTTAGGGTGTATTAGTAGGGGTATCACAAGTCGCAAGAGGGAGGTAATAATCCCTCTTTACAAGACACTGGTTAGACCCCATCTGGAGTACTGTGTGCAGTACTGGAGGCCACACCTTCACAAGGACATTAACCAAATTGAGGCAGTCCAGAGAAGGGCAACCAAAATGGTGCAGGGACTGCATCAGAAGACATATGAGAACAGATTAACAGAGCTCAATATGTATACCCTAGAGCAAAGGAGGGAGAGAGGTGATATGATTGAAACATTCAAACACCTTAAGGGCATTAACAAGGTGAAAGAGTCTAGCATGTTTCAATATAAGAAAAATAGCAGGACAAGAGGACACAGCATGAGATTAGAGGGAGGCCAATTAAGGGGTAATGTGAGGAAGTTCTTTTTCACAGAAAGGGTGGTGGATGCATGGAACAGCCTACCTCAGGAAGTGGTGGCTATGAATACAGTGCAGGGCTGCAAACAGGCATGGGATAGGCATAAGGAAGCAATACAGATGAGTATGAATAGATAGGCCACTGACAGCAAAGGACGATGGCACATTTATAAGGTAGAAAAAGAAATGGGCAGACTGGACGGGCCTTGCGGTCCTTATCTGCCATCAACTTCTATGTTTCTATGTTAAATGGCACCCTCTCAGATGGGTTTGGGTTAGGCCGAGGTACAAGGCAGGGATGCCCACTTACCCCGTTGCTGTCCGCCCTGGTGGTGGAACCACTTGCTGTTGCAGTCAGGCAGAATAAGAATATTTGAGGGGTGCAGGGGGTCTCAGGGGAACAACATAAAATAACGGATGTACGCTGATGATATGTTGTTGTTTGTAACACACTCCATGACCTCAGTGTCTACACTGTTAGAGGTGGTGGGAGAGTTTGCGTGGTTTTCGGGATAC
Source organism: Neoceratodus forsteri (assembly GCA_016271365.2). Lineage (NCBI taxonomy): Eukaryota > Metazoa > Chordata > Ceratodontiformes > Ceratodontidae > Neoceratodus > Neoceratodus forsteri. The sequence goes on along the minus strand of CM057452.1, from coordinate 1,503,897,900 downwards.
AGAATTAATCTCGATAAATTGGAAATAATGAGATTACCAAGGGGACTAAATTCAGGGCAGACACGGGGCCGTAAGCAGGTTAGGAACAGTTTTACTTATCTGGGCATAAAAATAGGGTGGAATTTGGGAACATTATATGACCTGAATTATGTGCCTCTGCTCAAAACTATTGCCCGTCTTCAGGCCACACTGGACAGTAGTAAGGGAACCTTTCCCCAGGCCACACTGGACGGTAGGACGGGAACCTCCCCCATCCAGGGAGCACCAGAGCCACCACCACTACCTCAGAGGTTGCGAAGAAAGCACAGCAGTTGGACCACAGTGGGCTCAGGGAGGGTGAGGATGGTGGAACAGAGCACACCCAGTCAGTTGTTCCACTCCACAATCCATACACCATTCTGGGGAGCATAAGCTCCCTATGGATGCACCATGAGAGGGAGACTAAGGAGGCTGAGGACAACTGTCACAAGGGAGGCCCACAGGAAGGAGGCAGAGGACACCACAAGGAAAGGAAGCAGCTCCTGGTGGGGACCCATTATTAGGGGATAGAACTGGGGGAGCAGGGAAAACTGAAGTAAGGTGCCTGCCTGGTGCCATGGCTTGGAGACAGGGCGCATCCTCAGGATCACGAGAACAGCTGCACGGAGTCTGAGCTGGATGTCATTGTCCACCTAGGGACAAATGACTTGGCTAATCATGAGATTAGAGCAGTGCAGAAGGACTTTGTAGAATTGGGAGGGGCCAAGACAAGTAGCACACACAATATCCTTCTCTGAGGTGCTGCCTGTCAATGGCATGAGTGAGGCGGTACTTTGCACCATGCAGTTTAATGAATGGTTGAAAAAATGGTGTGGAGCACAGGGGTTTGGCTTCATTGGGGACTGGGGTTTCCACCTGGAGGACACCAGCCTATACTGGCAGGATGGTCTGCATCTGTCCAGGAAGGAACAAGTCTTTTGAGCAATCGGTTTAAATGCTTCATTGGCAAGCTTTTAAACTAGTCAAGGGGGGAGGCACTGATAAGTAGCAGGAAAATCCCAGCCTCTCTACAAAACAGGGTACTAAATGAGAAAAAGACCGAGGTAGAAAGGTCAGTGGGGGATGCTGCAACAGAAGGTAAAGCCATCAAAAAATGGAGAGCAATGAGTACCAATGCCCGTAGTCTGAGTAACAAGCTTCCTGAATTAGTGGCCTTGATGGAGGAGGAACATCTGGATATCGTGGCAGTCACAGAAACATGGTACACACAAAACCATGACTGGGGCGTAAACATACCAGGATACACTATCTACAGGAGGGTAAAGAGAGGAGGAGGAGGAGCTCTTTACATAAGGAAGGAATCAAAGCAACAGAACAAAAGGGAAAACAGGGAGGAGAAGAGGCACTGTGGGTAAATTTGGAGACCAGCAATGGCACCACAATCCGCACAGGGATTGTATACAGACCCCCTTCTCAGGGGGAGGAAATTGACAAGGAAATGACAGAAAGAATACTTAGAATGGCAGAAAAAGGGGAGATATTGCTGATGGGTGATCTGAATATGCCAGATGTAACTGGAGTGCAGTTGCAGCAGCCACTTCAAAGAGTGGGGTTATTCTAGATGCCCTACAGGGGCCATGCTTTAGACAACTAGTATTGGAGCCCACTCGAGAGGGAGCAATCTTAGACCTGGTTCTCTCAAATGGAGATGAAGAGAGGATCACAGATGTAAAGTGGGTAGCCATCTGGGAACTAGCGACCATCGAACAGTATGGTTCACAATAAACACAGCAATAGAGGTCAAGCCATACAAAAGCAAAAGTACTGGACTTTAGGAGGCTGACTTTGCCAAAATGGGTGAGTGCCTAAGGAATGCACTAGCAAATGGGCAGGAAGGAGGTGGAAGAACAATGGGAATAATAAAACTGCCATCACAGAGGTAAAAGCCTTTGTGTGAAGCAAATAAACAAAACGAAACGATGTAAGAAACCACTATGGTTCTCAAAGGAAGTGGCAGTGAAGGTTAGGGAGAAAAAGATAGCATTTAGGAAGTATAAGGAAACACAGAAGGAGCAGGACAGAGAACAGTACCAGTTAAGGCAGAAGGAAGCAGGGAAGGAAGCCAGAATAGCAAAGGCGCAAACTGAGGAAAAGATAGCCAACTCGGTTAAGAAGGGGGATAAAACCTTTTATAGGTACATCAAGGAGCATAGAAAGACAAAGGGAAGGATAGTGAGGCTGAACAGATTGGACGTGGCAGTTAAGGTTAGGGAGAAAAAGAAAGCGTTCAGGAAGTACAAGGAATCACAGAAGGAGCAGGACAGAGAACTGTATCAGTTAAAGCAAAAGGAAGCTGGGAAGGCAGTCAGAACAGCAAAGGCCCAAACTGAGAAAAGATAGCCAACTCAGTTAAGAGAAGGGGATAAAACCTTTATAGGTACATCAGCGGGAAGGAAGACCAAGGAGGTTAGTGAGGCTTAATAAAGGGAGGGTGGGCAGAGGGTGACTGTGAAAAGGCAGAGATACTAAACAAATATTTTGCTCAGTATTTACAAAGGAAGAGGGGAGGTACCTAAAACAAACAGTAGAAACACTCTGGATACAGAAGTTGATACCAGCCCATTTACAGAAGAAAGGTTCTGAAAAGACTTTAAAACTGAAGGTGGACAAAGCAATGGGGCCTGATGGGATTCATCCCAGAATTCTAAAAGAACTAAGGGTAGAACTAGTGACACCACGGACTACCCTCTTTAACAAATCAAGGGAGGATGGGTGGTACCCGAGGACTGGAGGAGGGCAGATGTGATTCCCTTCACAAAAGTGGGAGCAAGGCAGAAGCAGGAAACTACAGACCTGTTAGTTTAACCTCAGTGGTAGGAAAATGATGGAATCACTTCGAGGAAAGAATTATTGAGTATCTAGAGGCCAGAGGGGCACAGGACCCAAGGCAGCATGGATTCACAGCGGAAGGTCATGCCAGACAAATCTGATAGATTTCTTTGACTGGGTGGCCAAAGTAGTAGATCAGGAGGGGCTGTGGACATGGCCTACCTAGACTTTAGCAAGGCATTTGACACAGTCCCACACAAAGATTAATATACAAGTTAGCCAGCCTGGGAGTGGGTCCCAAGATGACAGCCTGGGTAAAGAATGGCTGGAGAACAGGACACAGGAAGTAATGGTAATGGAGTCCACTCTGAAGAAGGGGCTTACTAGTGGAGTACCGCGAGGGTTCAGTATTAGGACCGTCCTCTCAACGCCTTTATAAGCAACATTGCAGAGGGACTGGTAGGAAAGTGATGTCTCTTTGCAGATGACACAAAGATCCTGCAACAGAGTTGATGCACAAAGTGGGTGGAAAGGATGAGAAAGGACTTGGCAAGGTTCGAGAATGGTCAAATGTATGGCAGCTTAGATTCAATGCTAAGAAGTGCAAGGTAATGCACCTGGGAAACAAAACCCAGGGGAAGAGTACACAATGGGGTGAGATACTAACAACAACAAAAATGGAAAGGGACCTGGGGTAGTCATATCAGATGACCCAAAGGTGGGCAAGCAATGTGAGAGGGCAGCAAGGAGGGCTGGGGGATACTGGGATGCATAGGAGAGGCATCACCAGTAGAAAACAGGAAGTTTTATGCCTCTGTACAGACAGCTGGTGAGACCCATCTGGAGTACTCGTGCAGTTCTGGAGACCAATCTCGCAAAGACATAGACAGGATGGAAGCTGTCCAGAGGAGGGCAACTAAAATGGTGCATGGTCTGCACCGGAAGACATGAAGAGACTTAAGGAGCTTAATATGCATAGCCTTGAGGAAAGGAGGAGAGGGGGACATGATAGAAACTTTCAAGTACCTCAAGGGAATCAACAAAGTCCAAGAGGGTAGCATCTTTCAGAAAAAGAGGTGTGCAAGAACAAGGGGCACAATTTGAAGATTGGGGGAGGGCTCAGAGGTAATTTAAGGAAGTATTTTTTCACAGAGAGGGTTGTGGATGCATGGAACGGCCTTCCGAAGGAGGTTGTGGAGTCAAAAACAGTGGTGGAATTCAAGCATGCATGGGACAGTCATAAGGCAATTCTAGGGGGTGGGGGTAGGAAGAAGTAGGCTGCTGGTTAACTAAGATCTGCAGCTTATCCATTAGGTAGGGAAATGGGCAGACTGGGTGGGCCAAGCGGTCCTTATCTGCCGTCAAAATCTATGTTTCTATGAAGCAGACTTGAGGAGATGGGCAGCCCTCCCAATTTCTTGGCTAGGCAGGATAAACCTGATTAAGATGAACATTCTTCCACAGCAGATGGTACATGTGAGCTTATCAAAGCTGGATACTAAGAAGGTAGAAAGAATGTTCTCTGTGTTTATATGGAAGGGGAAGAGGCCTAGGGTGAGCCTACAAAGACTCAAAGCAGGCTAAATTTTCTGGACTTGGGCAATTACCATCTGGCGGCCCAGCAGAAGTATATTAGTGATTAGGTGCATATGCCTAATGTGGCTAGTTGGGTGGACCTAGAACAATGGGGATGCCGAGCTAGACTTTCGGCCTATTTAGATAGGCAGGGTGTTACAGCTATAATGTTGCAGGATGGAGGGAACCTACTGGTTGTTGCAGTATTGCATAGCTGGAGTAGCTCCTGAAACAGCGGAATATTAAAAATGTGGATACCTATCTGGTCCCTGTGGCAGGGAATCCTTTTTTCTCCCAGGATGGGAGGACCCAGGATTCAAGATGTAGAAAAAGAATGGAATGAGATCCATAAGGGATTTGTGTACTGGGGTGGGGCTCGGCTATTTTACAGGGTTTTGCCAGAGGATAAATTTAGGGCCGGGAAACTTGTTTAGGTTCTTTCAAGCTGGAGCTTATGTTGCAGGATTGGCTAGAGAAAAGCCAGAGCTGACTGACATGAAGAAGACAGAATCTCTAATAGAAACAGTGAAGCAGGTTCCTAAGGAGTTTATAGGATGGGCAGTGAAGGAGAACAGGCAGTGCTTTCTAGACTTCTCTCTCTAAGGGTGAGGAGACTATGAGAAAGATATTTAAATATACAGATTTGGGATCAAGACTGGGCACTGATACTTGCTTTGCATATGGGTCTCTTGATCTGTAATAAGTTTAAAGAGGCTTTTTATAAATTTATTCACAGGGTTTATAGCCACCTGCCATAGTACATAAGTACCATCCCACAATATCTCCACAATGTGGACGGTGTGGACTAGAGGAAGGAAATTATCTTCACTGTTTTTGGGTGTGCCCATCCTTCAGAGATTCTGGGGTGGGGTGGTACAAGAAGTTGGGCATACATGGGGGACGATACTGCAGCTAGACCCCAAGTTATGTTTATTCGGGGTAGAGATAGAAGAGGAAGGAGAATGGGAGTGCCTCCCAAGATGGGTTCGGATTCTCTTCAGCCTGGCTAGGTACTGTATTCAAAATACATTGGTCTCAGGTGTAACACCCACAGTGCAGTGCTGGCGAACTCTGGCGTTGAGGACACTAGCACTTGAGAGGCTGACTCTTCTAGTAAAAGATAAAATTGAGGCTTTCTCTACAGAATGGTTGCCCTTCCTGCAGGGTGGGACAAATCAGGTAGCCAGGCGGCCAGTGGTTATTTAAAAAATTGGTTTGGCTACCAAATTTTAAAAGTTGCTGGCCAACTTGGCTACTTGCCTACAAAGTGATTTTTGAGCCCTTAAAAAGAATGGCCCCCACAAATATTGGTTTGGCTAACAGATTTTGAAAGGTGGTGGCCAAATTGACCACCAGCTCACAAATTGATCTGTCCCACCCTGCCTTCCTGGCAGATCTCACCCAACTTGAAAATATATTGTTAAGGAAAGGAATGGATGACTGAGGAAATTTGCTGTGATGTACCGATCCTGAGAACTGTACATTTTATAGGGAAATTAATGATTAACTATGTTAAAATGTGTCTATTATCATGGATTTATGTTTTCCTGAGTATGGATGTGAACTACTATGTGTCTGTTTATAATAAACTTTTTTATACAAAAAAAAAGGTGTAGGATTTCCTTTTTGCTGGTTTACTGGAAACCTTAAGCACTTCCATAAACTTCTCGGAAATATTTAGTCCAAAGAACTGTAGCTGTTCAAGTACCATGCTCTGAGACGTACAGTTCTTGGATCTGGGCATGTCATCCTGCTCCGAGATAACATCCGCATATTGTATCCCAGGAGAAGGTTGACAGGATGTCTTGTGGAGAGAAACAGGAGCAAGGAGTACCAAATCTTCCTGGCCCAATCTGGAGCTGTGAAAAGGAAAAATTACTCACCTTAGTAATTGCTTTTCTTCTCATGGAGTCTTGCTGTATTAGGACTATAGCAGTCAGCCTCAGCCTCTGAACCGCCCCGGAGAGGAAAGGGTTAACTCCAGAGAAGTCTGGAGTTCCACAGCGAGGCGCTGTTCAAAGTTCTATCTGTGCAGTTTGAAGTCAAACTGCCAGTTCTTACAGTAAACTAATATAGCAAGTCTGTGGAAAAACCCCTACACTAGCCATTGGCTACCTACCAGTAGTAGAACTACAAAAACACACAACAATCACAGAATAGCAACACAATTATTAAATATTGTTAGCATCACTGAAAAGAAGCATTAACAACCCCCTCTCCCCAAAAAGACTCAAGTCCAGGGAGGGGGCCACCTACCACTCAACAAACAACAGAATTACCTAGTTCCTAAACCCAATAAGCAAAAAAAAAAAAAGGCATGACACAGTGCTTGCACTAATTTGCCAACCCATACCCAAGGAGGAGTTCTGAGCGGGGTAGGAGGGAGGGTTGTCCTAATACAGCAAGACTCCATGAGAAGAAAAGCAATTACTAAGGTGAGTAATTTTTCTTCAAACACCATGAAGTCTTGCTGTAATTAGGGACTATAGCAGATACACAGCAGTACCTCCATGGAGGAGGGTCAGAACCTACTTGGAAATAGGCTCTGAGCACAGCTGTACCAAAGCAGGCATCCCTCCTGGATTGAACATCCAAGGAGTAATGTTTGGTAAAGGTGTGAACTGTTTTCCAGGTAGCAGCTTGACAGATCTCCAAAATGGGAATATCTCTAGCAGCCGCTAGAGATGCAGCTGTACCTCTGGTAGAATGAGCCCTCAATCCTGAGGGGGGCTCTTTACCCAGTTTTTGGTAACAGAATTGGATACAAGAGACAATCCACCTTGCAATTGTCCTCTTAGTGGCAGGTCTCCCTTTGCCGACTTCCCCATAGGTAAGGAAGAGCTGGAGGGATTCAAACCTATGACCCTTGGTGCGTTCCAAATAGTAGCTTAGAGCTCTTTTGACGTCCAGACTGTGCAATCTCCTCTCCCCTGAAAAGGAATGCCCAGTGAAAAATACTGGAAGAGAGATGGATTGGTTGAGATGAAAATCTGAGACCACCTTTGGTAAAAACCTTCTATTAGTCCTAAGGACTACCTTGTCCCTATGAAAAGAAATGAAATCTTCTTCCACTGACAAGGCTTGCAACTCACTTATACGTCTAGCAGAAGTGATGGCCACTAGAAAAACAGTCTTCCAAGTCAAAAACTTGAGGTCTGCCGAAGACAGGGGCTCAAAGGGGGGTTGCATTAGCTGAGCAATGCAAACATTCAGGTCCCAAGCAGGAGCTGGTTCCCGAAAAGGAGGGTTAGTGTGAAGTAACCCCTTAAAAAACTTGGAAATTACAGGGTGAGAAGAGATGGAAGCAGGTTTACCTGCTGACACATAAGCGGAGACTGCTGCCAGATGAACCCTTAAGGTAGCTGGCTTAAGGCCTAGAGAATTTAAGTGGACCAGACAGTCCAATAAAACAGTCAAATCAGCAGATTCTGGGAGATTTGCTTCCAGAGCACCAAATGGAAAACCTCTTCCACTTAGAATTATAGGTGGCCCTAGTAGAAGGCCTCCTGGCCGCCTTCAAAATATCAAGACACCTTGAGAGAGTGTGATCAGCGAATTCTAGCTCCTCAAGAACCAAGCCTTGAGGTGGAGGGAACTGAGGTTCGGATACCACACTCTCCCCTGTGCACAGGTCAACAGGTCGTGGGTCCTGGGCAAGCTCAGGGGAGGGTGGACAATCAGGGACAGAAGGAGAGGGTACCAAGGCTGTCTGGCCCAATCTGGAGCAATCAGAATCACCTTGCAGGACTGAGTTCTGATCTTCACTAGTACCCTGAAAAGGAGAGGGAAGGGAGGGAAGGCATAAAGATATTTCCCCTCCCAATCCAACTGGAAGGCGTCCAGTGGGACTGATCCCAACACTTGAGGTCTGCAACAAAACAGAGGAAGTTGGTGGTTGTCTGGGGCTGCAAAAGATCTATCTGAGGGGTGCCCCATCTGGCAAAGACTGACCCCTAGCACTAGAGGTCTAGGGCCCATTCGTGGTGGCCCTGAGAAATCCTGCTGAGGGCATCCGCTAGGACATTGTCCTTCCCTGGAAGGTGAACTGCTATCAGGAGGTATTCAGGGAGTAAGCCAGAGACCACAGCTTCATTGCTTGATTGCACAAGGCAGAAGCCGAGTGCCCCTTGCTTGTTGATGTACCACTTGTTGTGGTATTGTCTGTCCTGACTTGAACTACCTTGTTCTGGACAGAAGCTGAAAAGGCCTGGAGAGCTAAGAGGACAACTCAGCTCCAGAAGGTTGATGTGGAGCAGAGATTCCTGAGGAGACCACACTCCCTGGAGTGGAAAGGTGCCAAGTGAGCCCCCATCCTAGGAGGGAGGCATCTGTGGTAAGTGTGAGGAGTGAGGAATGGGTAAGAAGGGACCCTTGAGTTGGGTTGCTCTGGTCCTGCCACCACTGAAGGGCCAGGATCAGAGATCTTGTCACTGGGACTAATTTGGTGAGGGGTCCTTCTTTTGGGACAAAAAAGATCTCAGGTGGAATTGGATGTCTCTCATCTGGAATCTTGCTCCCTGCACGACAGCTGTGGATGCAGCCATGTGTCCTAGGAGTTGCAGGAAGTGCCTTGCTGGCCGAGAGACTCGCATGGTGAAGGAAGATGCCAGGGCAATGAGTCTGTCCACTCTCTCGGGAGGAGATATGCCCTGCAGACTTCGTTCAACTCTGCACCTATGAAAGTTAGTACCTGAACTGGTTGAGACTGACTTTGGAAGATTCAACAGGAATCCGAGAGGTGAGAAGCTGCTGGGTGACCAACAAGTGAGATTTTACCTGATCTGGAGACTGACCCACTATGAGCCAGTCGTCCAGGTAGGGGAAGCAAGCCACCTGCCTTCTCAGATGAGCCACTACCACAGCCAGACATTTTGCAGAAACCCTTGGGGCAGAGGTAAGGCCGAAGAGCATTGCTCTGAACTGATAGTGGCCAGAAGGTAGTTCGAACCTGAGGTACTTTCTGTGAGAAGGCCTGATCAAGAAATGAAAATAGGCGTCCTTGAGGTCCAGGGAAGCTAGCCAGTCTCCTGGTCTCAGGGAGGGCAAAATCATTGCCAGAGTTAACATTCTGAACTTTGGTTTCAGAAGATGCTTGTTCAGGAACCTTAAATCTAAGATGAGCCGCCATTCTCCTGTCTTTTTTGGGGTAAGGAAGTACCTTGAATAAAGACCCTTGCCCTGATGGCAAAGGGGAACCCTCTCTACTGCTTTGCATCCCAGCAGAGAAGAAACCTCTGCTTCCAAAGCAAGGGCTTCCAAAGGATTAGCAGGTGGGAAATGTCTGGCCCTCATCTTTGGGAACTGTTTGAAACTGAGGACCAGACCTTGGCTTACCACCTCCAGAACCCACTTGTCCGCAGTTAGGGACAACCAGTTCTGGCTGAAACAAGCCAACCTGCCCCCACCGGTACAGGAGATTGCCCCTGGGCACCCCATCAGGGTGCCTGCTAGCAACTGTTTTGGCTGAGAAGAAGGGGATGGTCTGCCTGAGCCCGTCTGCCCCTGCCTCTGAAGAAACCCCTCTGAACAAAGGCTGAAGAGGCCAGAGCTTGTAAAAGGCCTGTGGTAAAGGCCTACCCTACCCCGGAGGGAATGCCTTTGGGGGGCATGCCTCTCTTTAGCTTGGGCACTTTGGTAGGTAGTTCTGTATTCATCCATTTTTTTTCATGTAATTTTCTGTCTGATCACCAAACAGAGGTTACCTGCTACAGGAAATCCATAGCCTTTGCCTGAGTGTCTTGGGACAAATTAGTGTATCTGAGCCATGCCAACCCACGAGAGGCTACAAAGTGGCCATGACCCTAGAAGAAACATCATTAACATCAACAGCAGTATGAAACTGAACTTTAGAGGCCTCAATGCCATCAGCAGCCACTGTTCCAACTCACTAGCCAGCTGACCCTGGGCCTGCTTGGCTAACTGCAAAATAGTGTCCCATCTAGACTTCTGATATCTAGCCACATAAGCCATGTAATTAGCCTGCCTGAGTCCCAAAGAAGCTGCCATATATTGCTTTTTTGCCATGGTATCAATCTTCCTGGAATCTTTGTCAGGAGGATGTGATGCCAAGGGAATATTAGCCTTGTCACAGGCTGCAGCTTGAACAACACCTACATGACTACACTGCTCAGTGAGGAAGTCTGTATCTGGGCCTGATAAAGTATACCTTCTGTCCATTTTTTTGTCTACAGGAGGGACAGAATGAGGATTTTTAAAATCTTTGTTGTTTGCTTCCTAAATGATTTAAGGCAGGAATAGACAACCTTCTAGACTCTGGAATATCCATCATTTCAACAAAATCAGGCTCCTCTTGCTCATCCACAGCCTCCTCTAAAGGGAGCTGGAGGTTTCTGCCACCTTCTTATAAAACACAAAATGAGAGGGGACTCAGACAACAGTGGGGGAGACTCTAAGGGTCTGTCTGGAGAAATGTCCGGTTCAATGGGCACGTCCAGACCTTCCCAGTAACAAATGCACTGATCAAATTCCTCCTCCCCCTCCTGTGGTTCATAAAACTCCTCAAAAACATAATCTTGAACCACTGGACCTGGACGAGCCACCCCTCTGCCACTTGTGGAGGGCTCTCCAAGTCCCTGAGACAAAGACTGAACAATCTGAATGGCTTTTGCTATTTCTGCAACAGTTGGAGAAACTATCTTAGACTCCAAACCTGCTGATTTCTTTGTCTTTTTGCTGGTGCTGGTTCCTCTGAACCAGCCTTTCTTTCCCGAGGAAAGCAGCCTGGTCAGAGGGCACTCCTCTGGTCCAGTGGGTACTGGACCGGGCTGGCCATCCAGGTCAGCGGACTTTTGGCCTCTCGTCCCTGAGCGGCCCAATCTCTTCTCCAGGGTGGCTGCAGGACATTTTTACATATCTGGCAGTCTGAAAGGAGGTGGTCAGCCCTCAGACAATAAACACAAGTGGTGTGTGGGTCAGCCTTGGCAAAGGCTTCCCACAAACATCTGATGTTGAAACCCGTGGGCCGGTTTTCTTTTGGGTTCTCAGACATAGTGCCAGCCTAACCAAAACTTGCCTTTTCTTCAGGCCATGCCAGAGCAAGACACCTATCGGTTCCTAACCATGTCACGGGTATTGGAAAACCCTATTAAAACGAGGGTTTTTAGAACCGATAAGAACCGGTACCTCACGCCTAAAGATTCATCAAAATATAAAGAACGATCGTTCAGACTGAACCGATAATTATTTCCACACAGACTAAATTTTCGCTTTACTGACGTTACCAGATAGAGCTTATGGACCAAAACCGGTAATTTTGAGACTTTGCCGTTTCTGAACCGAGGAACCAATCAAAACCTGTAGTGAACCGAGCTGAAGGAGCTGATCTCCGGAGCGACTGTTCAGTGAAGCGGAGTAAAGAATCTGGCAGTTTGACTTCAAACTGCACAGATAGAGCTTTGAACAGCGCCCTCGTGCTGTGGAACTCCAGACTTCTCTGGAGTTAACCCTTTCCTCTCCGGGGCAGTTCAGAGGCTGAGGCTGACTGCTATAGTCCTAATTACAGCAAGACTTCATGGTGTTTGAATCATTGTTGATGACTCCTTTCTCAGTTTTAGCTGTATTCTGAGCAAAAGTGGGAAAGGTGTGGAAGGCATAAAGAAACTCCCTGACAAGTTGAGGGCTACAGCATATTCTGGTACTGTACCCACCGATGGACGTCTGCAACAGAACAGTGACAGAAGGTTGTTTTCCCAGGATGCAAAAATGTCTATTTCTGGTGTACTCCATCTTCTGAACACTGTCACCAGCACTTGCTGGTTCAGGGTCCATTCATGATTTTCCTGGCTGATTCTGCTCAGAGAATCTGCCAGCACTCTGTCCTTCCCCTGGCAGGTATACTGCTGATAGTTGGACTTCCAAGGAATACGCTAGGTTCCAGATCTTCATTGCATCTGTGCAGTTTTTTTGTTCCTCCCTGTTTGTGTAATACAGTACATAGTTGTGGCGTTGTCTGTGCTGATATGGATGGACTGACCTATATGGGAAGAAAAGGCCTGTACAGTCAGGTACGCTGCCCTAAGCTCCAGGATATATATGTGTTCCTGAGTCTCCTGTTTGCTCCACATACCATTTATGGTAAGATCTCCCAGATGGGTAGTCCATCCCAGTAGGGAGGCATCTGTAGTGAGCATGACTGTAGGTGATTGCTGAAGGAAGGGAATCACCTCTCAAAGGTTGCATTCTTCCCCTACACTCCAGTACCCTTAGCAGGCACCCTATGACGGACATTAGTTTTGAAAGTGGATCCCACAACTCGGACCAATGGCTCTCTAGGTGGTACTGGATATCTCTCATTTGGATCATGGCACCTGGAACCACTGTGATGAATGATGCAATGTGTCCCAGCAAACATAGAAAATACCTTGCAGGGCAGGGCTGGGCTGACCTGCCTTGAAGGATTTTGCAGTTGCTGTCAGATTTTCTACACTTTCCCAGGGAAGGAATGCCTTCCCTTGTAGTGTATCTAGCTCTGCATCTATAAAGTCCAGAACATGAACTGGTTCTTTCTGTGTCCTTTGAACATTTATAAACATTTATAAGCCAGGACCTCCAGCATGCCTTGTGTCAGAAGGAGGGAGGACATGGCCTCCTGGTGTGATTTTCCTGAGACTAGTCAATCGTACAGACTGGGAAAAAATGAAAATTACATACCTACCGTAATTCTTGATCTTCTTGGACGAGTCTCCACCACTCATTCACACTAGTGGGATTAGCGACGGAGGCACTAGGACCCATCGGGAGCAAACTTTGCTGGAGGGGTGTGTGAGAGAGCGGTGCCACATGAGGCATGGCGCCCCATGAGCAGCGGCTCGGAGCGGCAATGACCATCTCGGCGCACGCACCTCCAACCGCCTCAAGTACCTTTTACCAAGGAGGTGCAGCGCAACTAACGAAAGAGTAAATCTAATCTTAAAAACGGACATAAGATAGTCCAGACGACCCGTGTAAGAAGGGTCAGCAAAGAAGTCCTCACGGCCTAAAGATCTGAGGGAGTGAAGACCAACACAGCGTGAGCTCGGGGATGGAGGGGAGCATGGAATGAGTGGTGGAGACTCGCCCAAGAAGATCAAGAATTACGGTAGGTACATAATTTTCATATCTTCCTGGACATAAGTCTCACCACTCATTCACACTAGTGGAGAATACCAAGCTGATAATCCCCAAAAGGGCGGCAGGAGAGCAGAGCTCAGCGTCTAAGATAGAAGCCCATTAAGGATAGTTCTGCCGAATACGGAATGTCGCCTGGCATGAACATCCAGTGCATAATGCTTAGGAGGTATGCACTGAGCTCCAGGTGGCGGCGTTGCAGATATCCGCATTGAACATTGCGAATCTCCGCTAAAGATGCCAGGGTCAGCTCCTAGTAGAGTGAGCGACACTTACCCTCCAATTTAATTTGAGCCATGGAGTAGCAATGTCAAGGCATGCCACTAACCATGATGAAATGCATCTAATAGCGACGGGTTGACCCAGCCGGGTGTCGCTGAAAGAAACAAACAGTTGCTGAGTCTTAAAAACTCTTGGTTCTATCTAAATAGAACCGCAAGGCTCTCTTAACATCCAAGGAATGAAGAGATCGTTCCCCTTCATTTTGGAAATTAGCGAAGTAAGAGGGAAGTACCAGAGGTTGGTTTAGATGGAATTCTGACACAACCTTGGGAAGAAATTTAGGATGAGTACGGAGAACTACCTTGTCTTTATGGAATACAGTATACAGAGGGTCCGTCACCAAGGCATGAATCTCCGAGACCCTGCGGGCTGAGGTAATGGCCACCAGGAAGGCAGTCTTCCAGGTAAGAAATTTTAGCTCACAGGTAGCTAGGGGCTCGAAAGGCTTCCGAGTGAGCATGTCCAGCACCAGGTTAATGTCCCAGGTTGCAACTGGACGCTTAACAGGGGGTCTGGTATGAAGAATCCTTAAGAAATCTCTTCACATAGGAAGCTGAGCCAGAGTCAAGGAAGAAACCCGCTCATGGAACGCTGAGATGGCACTAAGGTGAACTTTAACTGTGGAGTACTGGAGACCTGAGTTTGATAGGTCCAAAAGATACTCCAGAACCTTGTCAGGAGGACAGGAAAAGGATTCCAAGAGAACTTTGCACACCAGAGAGAAAGCGTTTCCATTTGGGCGTGCGTTTTAGTTGGCTGGCTTCGCAGCCAGAAGGAAGTCCAGACTCTACGAGACGTTGAATCGATTCACTTCTACCTCTTCAGGAGCCAAGCATGAAGGTGAAGTGATTTCAGTTGGATGGACCAACGAACCCTGAGTCAAGAAGGTTGATTTGTAAGGGAAGTGGTCTCGAGAGGCTGCCAACATACTGTTGAGCAGAGGAAACTATAGTTGCTGAGGCAGGAGGGAGCAATGAGAATTATTTTGTCCCCTGAGACTCTTAGGAGAACTCTGGATTAGGGGGGTGGAAAGAAAAAGGTTTTGTCCACTGTAGCCTGAAGCAATCCTGACAGAAATGCCAGGCCCTGGATTTCTGGAGCAGAAGAGAGGCAGTTTTTGTACTGAGTGGGGATGCAAAAAGGTCCAGGTCTGGAGTCCCCACTCTTCTAATAGTGACCGAGCTACGGCTGGATGAGAGACCACCGTGAGGGTCTGCCTCCGTCTGCTGAGGTGATCTGCTAGATCGCTTTTGTATACCTGGCAGATAAACCGCCTTGAATCAGAGACTTGTGCTCCAAGCACCACTCCCACACCCTCATTGCTTCCCCGCAAAGGGGTAAGAATGAGCACGCCTTTGCTTGTTGATGTAATACATCACAGCTTTGTTGTCCATTTGAAGGAGAATGCTCTTTGACAAAGGATATCCTTCAGAGCTCGGATCCGTAGAGGACCGCTCTCCATCTCCAGGACATTTATGTGGGAGAAGAGTTTGAACTGAGTCCATACACCTTGAGTGTGGAGGAGTGACAGTGAGCCTCCCATCCCATTAGCGATGCGTCTGTGGTGATGGAGATCTGATGATCCGGGGAGCAAAGAGGAACCCTTCCAGGAGATTGTTTCTTGAGTCCACCAGGTGAGAGACCTTCAAGGGCTCCTGCCACCTTGATGGGATAAGACTGGGGTGAGAGGTCGTGAGACCACTGAGTGGAGAGCATCCATTGGGTGGTTCTCGCGAGCAACCGGCCAGGGTACAGTGAACACCGAGGACGCCATGAGACCCAACATGCGTTGCATCGAGAGAGCTGTAACTCGATTGGTTCTCCCTGATGTAACGCCATCCGGAGGATGTCGAGTCTTCTGTCCTGGAAGGAAGCCTTCATGGAAGAGGTGTTCTAGGCGTCCTATGAAAAGAGCTCTGGGAGGCTGCAGTTGTGATTTTTTCAACGCAGAATTCCCATGGACGTAAGAAGACAGAAGTCGCTTGCACGGCTTCCAAAGTCCCTTGGCTGGAAGGGCTTGCTAGAAGCCAATCGTCCAGGTAGGAAACACCGGAGTCCGATCTTCCTGAGATGCGCTATGCAGAACTGCAAACACTTTGTAAAGACTCACAAGGCCGAGGAGAGCCCAAAAGGCAGGACTTGAACTGATAATGCTGACCCAGAGCTACAAACCTGAGGAACCTGCGGTGGGTCGGGGATGGGGATATGCTGGTAAGCGCCCCTGCATATCCAGGGAGGCCAGCCAGTCGGCTGATGCAGCAAGGGTAACAGGGTACCTAGGAAATCATTTTGAATTTCTCCCTGGGGAGAAATTTGTTTAACTTTCTGAGGTCTAGAATGGGCATTCCCCCAGATTTCTTTGGAACCAGGAAGTAATGGGGTAGAACCCTGTGCTCAGAGATGGAGGCACCAGTTCTATTGCCCTGTTGCTTAGAAGGCCCTGATCTCGGGGTGAGGAGGGCTGACTGAGAGGCCGACAACCTGGGTTGTCGTCTGGGAGGACAATTCGGGGGGGTTTCCAAAAATTGAGAGAATAACCCTCGCGAATTATCCGAAGGACCCATTTGTCCGAAGTTATGGACTTCCACTGGTTGTAGAAGTACATCAGATGACCTCCCACCGGAGGAGAAAGTTCCACCTTTGGGCAATGTGGATGGAACTTGGGCCAGCAATTATATGGTGGTGCTGGGGGCTTTAGGCCCCGCGCTTTCTGCCGCTTTTCTTTGAGGTTGGGCAGGTTGGCTTTTATGAAGCTTCCCCTGCCTCTGCCTCGAAAGGACTGACGACTATGAAACTGACGTCTGTTCACATGCCCCCGAGAGGGAGCAGGCGGAGGTCTGGCCAACTTAATGGCCGACCTAGTCTTCTGAGTGGCCTCTAAGGCTTGTTCCACCTGAGGGCCGAAAAAGGAGCCATCAAAGGCAGCGCCATTACCTGCTGCTGAGCATAATTGTGAAGCCAGAAGCGCAGCCAGGAATGGCGTTTAGTACAAATACTCGCGGCTTGCTGAGCGAGAAGCAGTGTCGAAGCGCCATAGCGGCTTTGACCTGTTGGTTATTGGACTCAATCACTTAGTAACGGGCTGAGAAGCTCTGACTTGGAGTCCGAATCCGAAGAGCTTCAACCATTCTTTTCAAAGAGTGCCACAGGATATACTCATACTGAGAAAAATAGCCTTGATAACTGGCAATACGCATACTTAGAGTGGAGGCAGAAAGACTCTCTTACCTAATGTATCAATCTTATGAGACTCCTTTGTTAATAGGTCGTAGCTGTAGTAGTTTGAGGGAAGAACGACTTTATCATTCTCTCTGCCAGGACTACAATAGGATCCGCAAAGGCTTGGGATGCCAAAATGGACGATCCTTGGGAGCTGAATACTTCTTATCAATGGATTTAGCCACTGAGGGAATAAGAGCAGGATTATTCCATACCATTTGAGACAGCGCTCAAGGAAGGCTGGATTGAGGAGTCAAATCCGAGGGATCTCCAAAGCATGAAGGTACTGGAGTCTTAATATCTTCCCAGGATCGATGTCTGTAGTCTGAGAGAAAGAGTGGATCTCAGGTTCTTCAACAGAGACTTAAAGGACAGGTCCCGCACCACAGGCTCTCAGAAAAGAGATCCTGTTTCTCCACTTCCATCACCCAATCAAGGTCTGGGTCAGGCTCAACATCATCTCCTGATGGTCCAGGAAGGACTGTTTGACAGGAAAGGAGTGAAAATTAGAGAGGAGGAAATAGCAGAGAAACAAGGAGAGTCCCCGAGGGCCCCCAGCGCCGAGAAGGCAAAACGGGTTGAAAACGGCACCGCAGAGGGGCACAGCACTCGAAGAGGCACGCTGGCACCGCAAGCGGCGCCCGCTGGACCACGTGCGCGCTACCGACGGGCGCCGCCAGACCAAGCCGGCACCGCCGACGGCGCCGCTAAACCAAGCGGGCGCCGCTAGACCCAATGGCACCGCCAGACCACACGGCGCCGCGGACGGCGCCACAAGCCCCAGCGGCACCGAAAACGGCGCCGACAAGCCAACAGACCCCGCGGAAGGCGCCGGAAACGCCCCAGGAACCTGGAAAGCTAGAGAAGGAAAAACAGGAGATAAGGGCATCGGTGTGGCCCCCTGCGCCGCAGCCATGTGAGGGGGGAAACACTTGCGGCGGAGTCACCGGCATCGAAGAAGCCACGACTAGGAAGGTCCAACCGCCCTACCCGATCGCTGGAGGAGCCGGGGCTCGTGGCAACCGAGCAGGCAGGAGAACCAACCTCCGAGCCCATCGCTCCATAAGAGCGCCCACTGATGAAACTGCTCATCTGGAGCCCTACCTATAGGCGGAGGGGTCCGATGTCGAGGACAACGGTCACCAGCAGTTGGCGACTCCTTAGAAGGAGAACGGCAACTAGCTACGATAACCGACCGTCGACGCGCAGACATACCAGAGGGCGACCTCGAGTGATGCCTTCTCTTTTTTGACCTGTGGGCCGAAGAAGAGCTCGAGGCCGAACGGTGCCGAGAATGCGACCGTTTATTTTTATGCCGACGGGGGGACCGCCCATCCCCCCGGGCATCGGACTGACCGTTGTCGGAACCCCGCTGAGGAGAAGGAGGCTGACCGGACCCAGCCCGGCTGACTGAACAGCTTTCATACGAAGTCTCCCTACCGTCACCTGACCTGCTCATGGTCGACTCCGTCCAGTAGGCTGAGACTTCTTCAAGTAAGTTAAATTTAAAATATTAGAAAAATTTAACGAAAATAGAATAAAATTAAGCGATACTACTATCGAGATAATGTTACAAAAAAATAAACTGAAAACTATGCGCTAGTTTGAAGTTTGACTCCCGACAGGCGAGCGACGTCGTCACTGAAGCGCACTCGACGGCGGGAAAAAAGGAACTGAGGCGGTTGGAGGGTCGTCGCCGAGATGGTCATTGCCGCTCGAGCCGCTGCTCGCGGCGCCATGCCTCGCGGCGCCGGCTCTCGTGCCGACCCTCCAGCAAAAAGCTTGCTCCCGATGGGTCCTAGTGCCTCCGGCGCTAATCCCACTAGTGTGAATGAGTGGTGGAGACTTATGTCCAGGAAGATCCACCACCCTTGCCTCCTCAAACATTCTGCCACTACGGCTAGGTACTTTGTGAACTCTCTTGGTGCTAAGGACAGACCGAAGGGACGGGCTGTGAACTGATAGTGGCAATTCCCTACCTTGAATCTGAGGTACTTTCTGTGACTCGGCCTGACTGGTATGTGAAAGTAGGCATCTTTCATATCCAGTGACCCCAGCCATCTCTTTTTGCAGTGATGGGAATCACTGATCCCAGTGTTACCATCTTGAATTTTTTCTTCTTTAAAGCAGCAGTGCAATGAAACTGGGCAAAAAATTTGATCCGACCTTTTTTCACTATAAAAGATTCCAGACAACTTCCAGTTTAATTCGGTGGTACAATTTTCTAATTCCACCAAAATTTAATTCTATAAATGTTTTATTTGAATTTTTTCTCAAGAAAAAAAGATAGCTGCCACATTTTGCATAGAAATAGCATTGTAGGCCAGGCAAGGGTTAGGATAGAAAAAAAAAGTCTCATGGTGCACAGCATTGGAGGCACTCAGACAACAACTTCTGACAAGTATGCTAATATTTTTATTAACTGTTGCTCTTGTAGGTAGTCTTGTATTCATCCACCTTCTTCATATAGGCCTCAGTCTTGTCACCAAACAGCAAATTTCTTTCACAAGGAAATCCATTCCTTTTCTTTGAGTGTTCTGGGAAGGGTTTGTTGTTCTAAGCCAGGCAAACCTTCTAAGGGACACTGCAAGTTCCAGGACCCTGTGGGTCATGTCATTAATGTCCACTGCCATGTGGAACTGGTACTTAGTGAATGCCATGGTTCTCTTTGCTGTGTCAGACAAATCTTGTGCCAGGACAGCAGTAGCCTTCTCGCTCATTGCCAACATGGAGCTCCAGAGGCTTTTTTTTTTTTAATTATTATTATTATTTTATGTCCTCAGTGGGGATTTGTGCCTTTGGTTCCCCCCTTCCAGTTAGCCTTCACGGTTGTTACCCTAGTCACGGCCAGAGTTCACACCTCCCGGCCACAGCTCTTCCAGGCCGCATCACAGCGGGTACCTACCCCACCACTGCGGAGACCTGGAGGGCAGGCCCAGGAAGAAGCTAACTTGGGCGCGTCCGTGGCAGTGCTGTCGGGGCAGCCTTCATGCTGCCGAGGGATTTTTTTCCATTTTCTCCCCTGCGGGGAGGGGCATGCAATGACGCCAGCGGAGGGAGCATGCACGCGTCCGCAAGCACTCCTCCAGGCATCTGCCCCCTCTCCACCCCTCTTCTGCAGCATCGGCGCATTGCCCACAGTCTCCCTGGGGGCCAGTCGAGCGCCGATCACTGATGTCCCCCCTTCCCGGAGAAGAAGAGCAGTCCTTTGATCGCTTAATCCTTCTCCAACCCTGCCAACCCTTCACGGCCCGTGCTTGTTCCCGAACACAGGTCACCGGTGTAGCGCTAGGTAAGGCTTCCAGTGCCTCAGCCCTCAGCGCCACTGGGCCGGCCAACTCCAGAGGATTTTTTGATACTGGCCTGTGTAGCCCAAGTACACTGCCTGCCTTAATAGCAGGGAAGCTAAATTATCAACTTGTTTACCCATGCTATCCAGTTTCTTGGAGTCTTTCTCAGGAGGTTGAGAAGAAAATGGCACCTTGGTCTTGTCACAGGCAGCAGTCTGGACCACTCCCTCGTGATCAGGGTGAGAACAGTGGTATGCAGAAGCCTGTCTGTCCATCTGATACTTTTTCTCAATTTTCTTATCTATGCCAGCAACTGAAGTGGGTGCTGACATAATTTTACGAGTGGCCGTCTTGAGGGATTTGTGGATGGGCAATAGCAACCTTTTTGTAGGAGTTAAGCCCATCATATCTATAAATTCCACCTCATCTTCAGCAGTCTCCTGTGATGAGCTGTTGAGGGTGTTTATTATTTACCTCACAGTCATCCTGCGGGCAAGGAGGGGAGCCAAACTCTTGTTGTGCTGGAGGGATGGTGGAGACTACCCTCTCCAGCACAAGGGAAAAAGATGGACACGCTTCTGGTGAAGCCATTCATAAGACTGGGACTAAAGGGGAAGTTCTGCTAGTAGGTGACTTTAATCTGCCAGATGTCGACTGGAGTACTCCAACAGCAGCTACAGTCAGGAGCAAGGATATGCTGGACACCCTGCAAGTAGCTTGCCTCAGGCAGCTAGTACTAGAGCCCACCGGTGAGGGTGCGATTTTGAACCTGGTACTCACCAATGGGGACAAAATTGAAGATGTCATGGTGGGGGGGGGGGCACCTGGGGTCCATTGACCATCGCACAGTGTGGTTCAAAATAGGTGTAGCGGCAGTGTCGAGCCTCGCGGAAGCGAGGTTCCTGGACTCCAGGATGGCAGACTTTGCAAAGTTGGAGATATGTCTCAAGAAGGCCCAGGTTTATTTATTTATTTATTGGGTCTTGGATTACAACACCTTTGAGCAATACAACTCACTTACAAAGCTTCCACATCAGTAGTACAAATATAAAACATGGTAAACAGTGGATAAGTAAATAGTGGACATCAAGAATATACTTTAAAAAAACTACCACATTGAAAGCAATCAAAATAGCACTGAATGTTACTCAATATACAGTAGAGTGGGCTAGAAGACAGGGCAGTCTGGGTGGCCTTGTAAAAATCTAGGAGAGAAAGTAATGGGTTGTAAGGTGGGGGATGGGAGAAACAAGAGGGAGAAGGAGATTAGTTGCACAGAAGGCGGAGCGGAGTTGCCAAGGAGGTAATGGGGATAGAGAGATGAGGGGAAGGGGAGGTGGATGGAGGGAAATGGGGTGATTGCAGAGAGAAGAGGGAGTGCTGGAGAAGTGAGGGGGAGGAAGACAAATTGATAGTAGAGGGAGAAGAGGTGGTGTTTAGCCAGGGGAAGGGGCAGCCTAGCAGGCCTTGTTGAAAACCCGAGAGACACAGTAATATGGGTGGGAGAGAGGTAAGAGAGAGAAATGTAGGGGGAAGGAGGGGAAGAAGTTGCAAAAGAGGTGGCATGAGATAAGAGAATGGGTGGGGGGTGGAAGAGGGAAGGTGAGGAGGAGCAGGGGAAGAGCTTGAAGATGAGCGAGCAGGGAAGAAGCAGGGGTCAGGGGTGGTTGAAGATCAATGGGCCCCATCTCAAAGGAGACATAGTGGAGACAACAAAGCTTTCCGTTAGGCAAATAAACAAGGGTAAGAGAAAAAGAAAACACTGTGGTTCTCAAGGGAAGTGGCCTGGAAGGTAAGAGCAAAAAAGCTGGCTTTCAGGAAGCACAAAGAAACACAGAAGGAGGAGGACAGGGTAGTGTATCTGGACAAGCAAAAGGAGATGGAGAGGGCAGTCAGGAGTGCAAAGGTGCAAACAAAGGAAAACACAGCCAAGACAGTAAAGAAAGGTAACAAAACGTTTTATAGGTATGTTAGTGAAAGGAGGAAGACAAGGAGTGGGATCACAAGGCTTAAGGGGGAAGATGGGGAAGTGTGTGGAAGGGGCCGTGGAAAAAGCATTAATCCTGAACAAATATTTTTGTTCAGTGTTCACAGAAGAGGGGGAAGGACCACAATTAAGTGGCAGGAGCAATAAGGGCAGGAAGTGGACACCAGTCCATCTACGGAGGAGAGAGTTCTAAAGGAACTCGCAAAACTGAAAGTGGAGAAAGCAATGGGACCAGATGGGATACATCCTAGAATATTAAAGGAGCTTAAGGAGGTGCTGGCAGCACCACTGGCAGCCCTGATCAATAAATCACTAGAAACAGGAGTGGTTCCAGAGGACTGAAGGAGGGCTGATGTGGCCCCTCTACACAAAAGTGGGAGCAGGGAGGAGGCTGGAAACTATAGACCAGTCAGCCTGACCTCGGTGGTGGGGAAAATAATGAAATCACTGCTAAAAGAAAGGATTGTGGAACATCTTGAATCCAGCAGAGCACAGGATCCGAGGCAGCATGGATTCACAGCGGGAAGGTCATGTCAAACAAATCTGATAGATTTCTTAGACTGGGTGACCAGGGAAGTGGATCGGGGGAAGCGGTGGATGTGGCCTACCTGGATTTCAACAAGGCCTTTGACACTGTTCCACATAAAAGGCTTGTAAGCAAGTTAGGCAGCCTGGGAATGGGCCACAAGGAGGTAAACTGGGTTAGAAACTGGTTGAGGGATAGAACACAGAGGGTGATGGTAAATGGAGCTCATTCCGAGGAAAGGAAGGTAACCAGCGGGGTGCCACAGGGATCAGTTCTGGGGCAAGTCCTATTCAATGTCTTCATAAGTGACATTGCAGAGGATCTGGAAGGACAGGTATGCCTGTTTGCAGAAGATACTAAGATCTGCAATAGGGTAGACACTCCGGGAGGGGTGGAAAAAATGAGGAGGGACTTAGGTAAACTTAAGGAATGGTCAAGAGCGTGGCAGCCAAGACTGAATGCAAAAAAGTGCAAAATCATGCATTTGGGGCACAGAAACCCAGGGGAGGCTTACAAGATGGGGGGAGAGATACTGACGGCAACCAACCAGGAGAGGGATCTGGGGGTAATCATATCAGATGATCTAAAGGTGGCCAGGCAATGTGCCAAGGCGGTGGGGAAAGTCAGTGGGGTACTGGGGTGCATAGGGAGAGGTATCCCCAGCAGAAGAAAGGAGGGGTTGATGCCTCTCTATTAATCATTAGTGAGGATTCACTTGCAGTACTGTGTCCAGTTCTAGAGGCCACATCTACGTAAAGACATAGGGTGGAGGCAGTTCAGAGAAAGGCAACAAAAATGGTGCAGGATCTGCACCAAAAATCATATCAGGAGAGACTGCAGGACCTCAGTTTGTTCACCCTGGAAGAGAGGAGAGAGAGAGGGGATACGACAGAGACCTTCAAATATCTCAAGGGCACAAATAAGGTACAGGAGGGTAGCATCTTTCAGAAAAAGAGATGCTCAAGAACAAGGGGTCATGCCATGAGGCTGGAAGGGGATAGACTAAGGGGTAATGTGAGGAAGTATTTCTTCACAGAAAGGGTGGCGGATGCAGGAAACAGCCTCCCAGCAGAGGTGGTAGGAGCAAATTCGCTAGGGGAATTCAAAAAATGCATGGGATCTGCATGGGTTACCTTATCAATAGGTAGGAGAACAAAGTCAGGGATCAAGGAGGGTCTTTGGTTTTTGCAGTAGATAGGGAAAATGGGCAGACTAAGTGGGCCTGGTGGTCCTCATCTGCCATCAAATTCTATGTATCTATGTATTGGGATCTATGGGTTCTCTTTATTTTCCTCATTACAGTACATTTCAACCCCCTCATCCACTGGCCTTGGGAATGGAACTGTAGCCTAAGGAGGGGGGACAAGTATATTCATGAAACTTCTCATAGCCTGAAATGCCTGGAGGAATTGCCGTGCCTGTGTCATGTCCTTTATTGAGGGCATTTTATTTGTCTACTGGTGGGTCATTTTCTTCTTCAGGAGGAGGGACAGCGACATGTTTTTTTCTTTCTTCTTAGCAGGCACCATATCCAGTGTCTGCTTAGAGGCACTTATATTTTTACTGGGTTCCCCCGTTCAGACACCCTGATTTCTGAACTACCTTTTGTGGCCTTTTCTTTGTTATGCTGCTTACTTTGAAGTGCTGGACCCTCATCTGAGCTTTTAGGTGATGTGGAGGCAGACTGAGAAGACATAATATCGTCTAACTTTTCAGCCCTTTCGTTTTGTTTTTTAGGGCAAAACTTAATACAGAGTTCACAGTTGACAAAATCATGATCTGGACCCATGCAGCTCAACACAGAAACACAGAAGCTGCTGGCAGATAAGGACCTCTTGGCCCACCTAGTCTGCCCATATTTTCCCTACCATGCGACCCTACTCAGTCCCTGGGCTTCCCCCGCCCCTTACTTCTAATATCCCTCTGTACCAATCCCATGCAGTCTTGAATCCCGCAACCATTTCAGCCCCCACCACCTCCACTGGGAGGCTGTTCCAAGCGTCCACCACGCTCTCCGTGAATAAGTATCTTCTACCACAACCTCCGAGCCTCCCTCCTTCTATCTTCATAGTGTGACCCCTAGTCCTCAACTATCTTTTTCTTTGAAATACATTTCCCTCTTCTTATACCTTGTTTTTAACCTGTGAGATATTTGAATGTCTATCACATCTCTCCTTTCCCTCCTTTCCTCCAGGGAGTACATATTTAATTCCTTGAGCCCCTCCCCATAGGGCTTCTGATGCAGTCCGAGCACCATTTTGGTTCCCCTTCTTTGTACTGCCTTCACTGTATCCATGTCCTTGCAGAGATAGGGCCTCCAGAATTGTACACAGTACTCGAGCTGTGGTCTCACCAGTGATCTATACAGGGGTATTATTACTTCCCTCCTCCTGCTGGTGATTCCCCTACCTATGCATCCCAGCATCCCGCCTGTCTTCCCCACTGCCTTGTCACACTGTTTTGCTACCTTCAGGTCATCGGAGATTATCACCCCCAGGTCTCTTTCCTGCTTTGTGACCATTAGTATCTCTCCCCACAGTTGGTATGCTGCCCCCAGGTTCCTGTGCCCCTGCCCCCATGAGCATTACTTTGCATTTTTTTTGCGTTAAAACCTAGCTGCCAAACCCTTGACCATTCCTCTAGCTTCTGTAGATCTGTCCTCATTCTTTCCACCCCTCCCAGTGTGTCCATTCTGTTGTAGAGTTTTGTGTCATCTGCAAACAGGCACACTTTCCCTTCCAGCCCTTCTGCAATGTCACTAATAAAGACACTGAAGAGGACCGGCCCCAATACTGATCCTTGTGGAACCCCCACTGGTCACCTTGCCCACTCCAGAGTGGATGCCATTTACCACCACCCTCTGACTCCTATTGCCCAGCCAATTTGCCACCCATTTTACCACTTTAGGACTCACACGGTCTAGGCTTCCCAGTTTGTTTAACAGTCTTCTATGTAGAACAGTGTTGAAGGCCTTGCTGAAATCCAGGTAAAGCTACGTCCACCACTCCTCCATGATCCACCACTCCGGTTACCCAATCAAAGAACTCTATCAGATTTGGCTGGCAGGACCTTCCCCTGTGAAACCATGCTGCCTCTGATCCTGTAAATGACTGGTAACAAGATATTCCACAATCCTTTCCTTCAATAGTGATTCCATTACCTTACCCACCACCAATATCAGGCTGACATGTCTGTAATTTCCTGCCTCCTCCCTATTTCCACTCTAGTGGAGTGGGACCACATCCGCCCTTCCCCAGTACCTCCCCTGTTCTTAACGACTGGTTGAAGAGGGCTGTCAGTGCCTCTTTTAGTTCCCTCAGTATCCTGGGGTGCACCCCGTCTGGCTCCATTGTTTGTCCACTTTTAACTTTGTTAATTACCTAAGTACTCTTTCTACTGTAAATGGTCTTGTGTCCACTTCCCATCCCTTTATACCCTTGTCCTCAATCCTTGGCCGGTCCCCCCCCCCCGTGAATACAGAATTTAGTTAAAAAAAAAAACACTAATAGGATAAAATAAGTTTGAAAATACAGCACTGAGGTTTGGTTCCATTTTAAACAGAAACTGCAAAACATTGGAACACCAAATGGTACCCAGTATAAAACAGAAGCCAATCATGGTCTTGGTTCTGAAAGAAAAGGGAACCAGGAATAATAAATGAAAATGCCGTAAAGAAGTACAATTATAAGAAAAAAATAAAGTTTTTTTAGTAAATAGAAATGGTTCCCTGAAGGCGGGGAGCGCACTGAAAAACAGCCTTCTCCAGTTCCTGGGAACCATCATGTGGTACTGCAGAAAACCAAATACACACACAAAAAATACCCCAGCTAACACAAAGTTATCGAAAACATAACTAAACTGTTAGAATTTATAAAATAATAAACCGTAGTTGGTCTGAAGTGAAGACTTTGGGGCGTCCGCTTTCTTCAGGTGGAGAAATAAATCTGCTGTTAAAATGCAGGGATGAGTGTGACCACACACAGAGCAGAGTTTTGAATTTCATTCTAAGATTTTCTAATTAGCATAAAATTCTAAGCTCTGGGGCAGCTCATTCCAGGTTTATGAATGCAGTTGTTAAGCATAAGTGAGGGATTTCCCGGGATTTGAATGTACCAATACGTGATTTCATTAATTGTAATGCTCATTGTGTGGTGTACCTGTTTATTTTATTTATTTCAAATAATCAGAAATACACCTTTGAGTCAAGGACTCCTTTGCAAAGGTTCCACGTCAAGGATACAGAAGACAACATAGGTAGACACAGAGAGTAAACATATGTGCATAGAAGTTTGTTAACTAAGATTGAAATCCATAATAGGGCAGGATGTTCCCGGCATCAAAATGTTAATGAAAAAATAAGAGAGCAAAATTTCAATAGGGTCTGGTAATTAGACCCATTGTTGAGTGCAGTGTGTCATCACATGGTGGCAGACCACTGAGTGGACAGCGGGAGGAATAACTGGGAGGAGGTGGAGGGGGGACTAAGGACAGTCACAGGATGAGCACACGAGGAGCACACGAGGAGCTGATTTTTGAGGTTGGTTTTGAAAAGGCCTAGCTTGGGTTCAAGAGAGATGGAGGTGGGAAGCTCGTTCAGCCATAAGGGGGCCCGATATAGAAAAGCCCTCTGGCCCAGGGAGGTCCAACAGCAAGAACAGCTAAGAGGGACTTGTTAGTACTTCAGGTGGGCCTGTTCGAAGGAGCCTGCAGGAGAAGCGGGTGAAGCCCTGGTGGGGCACAGTTGAGTAGGATTTTTTTCGTCAGGATACACGTGTGATATCTAAGTCTCCCATCGAAATTTAGCCAATGGGTAAACCTATAAAAGTCACGCATATGGATGTACTGTCACAGCCCGTAATCAGATGGCATTCTTTGTTAAGCGTGATTTTGATGCAGTTTAGGGCAGTCGGGTCCGCAGCACCATATATTACTATGCCATAATCCATGAGAGAGTACAGAGGAGGATACAGCTAGACGGATGGCTTCTGGGGGGAAGACAATGCTTGGTTCGGTAGAGAAGACCTAGCTGGGTGTTGAGAGAGGTAGGTAAGAGCTGAATATGAGCGCGGAAGGATTGGGTTGTGTCTAGGGTTATGCCCAGGTATTTAAATGTGTTAACCTGCTCTAGCGGAATGCCCAGTGAATTGACTATGGAAAGGGATGATCCAGAGTGAGGGCTCTGGAGGTGGGCAAAAATCACTGTTTTTTTTGTGGCTAATGATAACTCTATGGTCCCGAAATCAGGACTCGGCTTCTTTGAAGTTGTTCTGGAGAGCGTGCTGGAGGGTGAGGGGTGTGGATGGCTGCTGTAAATGACAGCATCGTTGGCGTATAAGAGGATTTTACCTGAGCAGGTATTGGGAAGCGAGTTAAGAAATAGGCTAAAGAGCAGGGGGCCCAAGTGTGGAGCTCTGTGAGACACCAGAGAGGACGGGGCGGCAGTCAGACAGGGTAGAGCCGATTTTGACATGTTGGGTCCTGCCAGCAAGGTAGTCTGTGAGCCAGAAGGTTGTTTTGTGGGAGAGGCCCAGAGCCGGGAGGTAGTGCAGGAGTATGGCATTATCGACCGTGTCAAAAGCCTTTGTGAGGTCAATATAGATTGAGCTGACCACGTGTCCATGGTTGAGGGCGTGGTTTATGTAGGAAGTGTACTCTACGAGGGCGTTGGTTGTGCTGTGGCCCCTCCTAAAGCCATGCTGCTCTGAGCAAAGGAGATTGTGCTCCAATAAGTAGTCCGAGAGCTTCTGCCAGAGAACAGGCAGAGAACACCAAGAGGAAGGAGCTGCTGTTATAACTATACTTCTCAACTGGGACTAAAGAACTAGAACTCTACTACTGGGACCTTCAATTTAGGGTAAAAACAAACAAAAAAAAGAGTTAGTGTGTTTGTCTGAGTTGGCTGAAGTGAATTGCTATCTGTGCAGTTATCTAGGCGTTTGTCTCAGGTGGCTGAAGGGAACTGTTTATCTGTGCAATTAACTAAGTGTAGAAAAAGCTGTAAAGTAGGGGGAGTGGCTTGGCTAGAAGGAAGCCAGGTTAAAGCCAGATTTAAAAACTGTCCTAGATAGCTTCTGCCAGAGAACACCAAGAGGAAGGAGCTGGACTTCCGGTGACGTCAGCAGCCTGAATGGCAGCTTAAACTAGCGAGCCTCCCAGCCTAATGTAGAATTGATCGGTATCTAAATCATTTAAAAATGCAGTCGCCGGCAAAAACGACCAGGTTGAAAGCAGGATCAACCAGGAATGCACAGACCCCGGCTCAAAAACTACAGTTCCTACTACAGGGAGAAAAAATGTCGAGAACATCGGGGCCTACTGAAGATGAAGACAACACGGCAATGGAGACTGGGCCAGACGAGGAGTACCCACAATTAGTAGCCTCGATAATGCAGACAGCCAGAACTGTACAAAAGATAGATACTTCACTAACAGAGCTGACAGCAGACATCGGCAGAATAGAGCACAGAATGGACAAACTGGAGCTGGGCTTTACTACAGTTGTGGAGCAAGCGGACCGCCATGACCGCCTCCTGCTTTTCTTGATGGCTCGGGAGAGGGAATTACGGGCCAAGTTAGACGACATTGAAGGAAGGAGCAGACGACAAAACCTCAGGATCTATGGTATCCCTGAGGGAGCTGAAGAGAGTACCACAGATGTAATTACCTTCCTACAAAAGATATTGAGGGAATTACTAAAGTTACCTTCAGAATTTGATGTATCCATGGATCGGGCGCACCGCTCCCTCACCCAGCACCCCTCGAGTCCGGGCTCTCCTCCGAGATCCTTCGTGGTGCAGATGTCTAACTACAGCTCAAAAGAAGAAATACTTAAGAGGGCGTGGAGGTTGAAAAAAATTATGCTGGGTCCACATCGTATAACGATAGATAATGATTATACTGCGGGGGTTCAGGAGCATACCTCTCAACTGTCCCTGATTTTCAGGGACATCCCTGATTTGGCCTCAAAATTTTCCTATGTCCCTCGTACAATTTGTGTTTTTGTGACAGAACAGCGTGGATTAAAATCACAAAATATTGTCAAACATTAAAGTTACAGACTTGTTTTTCTTCAGAAAATGCATCTTAACACAAATCCGCTTATTCTATCAGCTTTCTAAGTGAATAGTACTAATTTTTAAGATGTGTCCCTGATTTTGGGTCTTTGTCCCTGAATTTTTTGAGTCTTGTCCCTGATTTATGAGGCAAGAGGTTGAGAGGTATGTTCAGGAGGCACGTCGTACCATGTGGCCGATTTTAAAGCAGCTCAGATCCCGAAATTTAAAGGCACAGATGCAGTTTCCCGCGAGCTTACGGGTAGAAACCAAGCAAGGCCCTAAAGTCTTCGAAGACCTGCTGGCAGCCAAAAGCTTCCTAGAAGAAATCGGAATACCAGTCCCTGGACTGGAGAAAGAATGAATAGAGAAAGAGCTCCGGGCGTTCAGCCTGGTCAGTGGCGCGCAAAGGGCTGACACGTTCTTCCCAGCCGCATTCAACCAACCTCCGAGCAGACATCACTGAGCTCTTAAAGCCCTATGTTTCTGAGGTGCAGCTGGCCGAGATCGCCTCACAAGATGTCACTGCAACAGAGGCACAAGACCAGATGACGGCCCCCCCTGTTGGACAGAACCTCCATAGACTGAAAGAGCAATCATACGATTGCTGGTTATAACACAGTATGAATACCTGGTGAGGTGGACTTGCTGAATGGGACTCAATAGAAGGTATGAGTAGTAACAGACATGCAGCTGGTCTGGGGGCCTCAATTTAAGGGTGGTGGGGGGGGTCCTGGCTGTGGGGGGAGGCGGCTTGGTGAGGGGTGCTGCGGAGCTATGGAGGGCTCTGGGGTATGGGGGGGGGACCTCTTTACTTCCCTCGCATGTCTTGAACAGGGTGATGGAGAAGGGCCGAGAAAGATGTGGACATTTCAAGGACATTAAAGCACGATATAGTTGGATGTCACGGCCTTCCTACACACTATAAGAGTTTGAAAAAAGAGGAGGGGGAATGAGAGGGGAAATAATCCTTGCTTTCCTTTAAAGTGATTTCAGCTTGCAGCCAGCCAGCTGGCAGGACATAGATTTTGGTTGCTTCTCTCCTCATTCCTGCTGCATATCAGCCGAGGGTAGGAATTAAAGAAAATGCCTTACTGTTAAATGGATTGGGAGAGAAAACTCTCTGAATCGTGTTCACCAAGGAGCTGGGGGAGGGATGGCTCAGAAGACTGGAGTCTGAAATGATCACCTTCTGCTTTCTGGCTCTGCTCACGTCAGTATTACCTTTGAGCTTAGAGCTGAGACCCAGAAATAACGCTCTGAGAAGGTTTAGCCCACAACATCATACAGGGCAAAGTGTCCCAAATGAGACACAGACCAGTCCAATCGTATGGGGTTGGACTGACCTAGGAAGCAAGGTCTTTCAAGAAAGGACATACCCCATTCCCTCGGCAATATTTACATCACAAAAGAGGATTGCATAATGAAAGGAGGGCAGAGGGAGGGAAATTTTATAATCGTTTAAAAATGTTCATTTACAAAGTTGTGAAAGCTGTAGTTTGTTTGTTAATGGAGATATGGTTACACACTGTTAATATGATAGTACTCCCACTAGGGGGTGATAGAGTAACATATGTTTTTACTTATGTACAGACTGGTTGGTGGTTGAGAACCAGCAAGTTATTGTTTCATAATAGACATTTTGAATGGCACAGAAACTGCTGTAGACAAGTGCATACGGACATTAGAGTGGAGAAGGAGAGACAGAAAATAATTCTTAAGCAGAAAGAGGATGTAAAGACTGGGGAGATGAAGGCTAAATATATTGAAAATAAGAGGGGGAACAGAACACTGGAAAAGGCCCAAAACCTAAAATATGGCTAAGGTTAAATCTAAAATAATATCTTATAATGTTAATGGTATAAACCATCCTATTAAAAGAAAACAACAAAATTCATAAAATCAGAACTGTGAGATACAGTTCCTACAGAGACACATTATCTCCCAAAAGAAGCTCTAAAGTTAAGAACTCGGGTTTCGATTATCTATCATCGTCCTCACGAACAGGGAGAAAAGGGGTGTTGCAATACTTTATCGGCTTCTCCCATTTGAAGAAGATGAGGTAATAGTGGATGCAGGGCTCAGTACGTGTTGGTTGTGGGATGGGTCCAGGATCTCTGGTAACGTTATTAAATGTGATGCTCCCCAGGCTCATCCATGTTTTTTGCAGAACTGTTTAAGTTATTCAGAAAGGGCAAAGGAGTGGTAATTGTGGGGGACTGGAGCGTAGTCATGAACAGGTCCCTGGATACTACTTCAAGTGTCCCGCACCTAATGGGAGGATTTCCAAACCGCTGAAAAGGCTCATGAGGGACACGGGATTGATGGACATATGGAGGGAAAAATACCCACTGGCTCGGGACTACACACACTACTCCCCAAGATACAACATTTTTTCGAGACTAGATATGTTTTTTACATACGGAAGGGATCTAACAGCGTCTGAGTCTATGTGGGTGGGTTCCGGAAGTCTATCGGACCACAAGCCTATATATGCGGAGATTGATCTCCAGCTACCTAAAAAGCCAACACAATGGAGGTTAAATGTCAGCCTGCTTAGGGACGAGAAGGTGAAAGAAGAGATTAGGGAAACAATAAAACAGGCCATTCAATTGAACGGTGGCCCGGATACTACACCCCAAGTCTTATGGGATACGGTCAAAACAATGCTTAGGGGAAGGCTGATCTCAATAGCTACATATAAAAAGAGGGAATGGGGTAAACAAAGAGAACAGTTAAATCAGGAACTTAAAACCTTAGAAGGGCAACAGAAATTAAAATTTTGTAGAAATAGAGAAAGCCAGATAAAGGAACTCAAGATAAAACTTCAGAGACTGCAGTTGCTAGAGAATGAGAAAGCCCTGTTATGTACAAAACAGGCCTACTACGAAGGGGGACCAAGGGCCACCCGCTTCCTAGTATATCGGCTGAAGCAACAGTCTGCCCGGGCACATATTACAGGTCTCCGACACACGACCACAGGGCACATCTCACATAAGTAGGAGCAAATAGCGGATACATTAGTTGCATACTATAAACAACTATATCACCCCCAACCAGACCCGTGTCCAGGGGCAGCCTGGAAATTTTTAGAAGCTTTAAAGTTGCCTAGGCTTACAGAGACCCAAAGGCAAATACTGGAATGCCCAATCACCCACCAGGAGATCCTAAACACGGTTGGGGACCTCAAGGTGGGTAAATGCCCAGGCCCGGTTGGGTTTGGCGGAGAACTATATAAAACGTTCGGTTTTAGTATAGGGACTATATCTACTACAGTTTATAACCAGGTTTGGCTGGAGGGTGAGGCGGTCCCTCCCTCATGGAACTACACTACCATAACTGTGATCCCGAAAGAAGGAAAAGATTTGAAGGATTGTGGTTCGTATAGACCAATCTCACTTCTTAATGTAGATTATAAAATCTTTATGGCTATAATAGCCAAAAGACTCCAGTCCTTTCTTGCAGGCTTGATCCACCCAGATCAAACAGGCTTTATAGAGGGACAGGCAGGCCCCTGAAGGTGTTAGAAGGACCATAAATATAATTGACATCATTAATAAACAATATACTCCCGCCTGCCTAATGAGTCTAGAAGCAGAAAAAGCGTTTGACAAAGTCAATTGGAATTTCTTGTTTTTGGTACTTAAAAGAATGAGCTTCCCATCACTATTTTTGGAGGCGATTAAAGCTCTATATGCCTCTCCACAGGCTTTTGTGAGGGTAAATGGGGGTATCTCGCAGAGGTTCGAGTGGGGAGGGGCACCAGGCAGGGTTGGCCACTGTCACCGCTGCTTTTCGATATATATACAGAACCCCTAGCCCAGGCGATAAGGGAAGGAAGAGAGGTGGAAGGAATAGAGATAGGAGAGGAAGAACATAAAATTTCTCTATATGCGGATGATGTCCTTCTATACATAACTAATCCGAACAGATCCATCCCTGAAATTTGGTCCATAATTGACAAATTCAGCCAATACTCGGGATATACTCTAAATAAAAATAAAACAGAAGTTCTGAAATTCCACTATAACCCTCCACCTAATATAAGGCAGCTACTGGACACTAACTGGAATAGGGGGAAAATAAGATACCTTGGCACTCAAATTCCAAAAAATCTAATAATGCTTTATTCGAATAATTTTGAGCCAACAGTGACCCAGATTAGGCAAGACATTAAAAGGTGGGAGGCTTTAAACCTACCACTATATTCAAGGATACAGTCAGTATCGATGAATATCCTCCCTAAATATCTGTATCTTTTTCAATGTCTCCCAATAAAAATACGTAAGAACCAATTCCAAATATGGCGAAGGATGCTTACAAAGTTTATCTGGAATAATAAGAGACTTAGAGTCAAAAATGCAATACTGCAGACAAATAAAAAATATGGGGGTAGGAATGTTCCTAGTTTGGAGGATTACTTTTTAGCCACCCAATTAAGATGGGCCCTCCTGTGGTCGGCTAGAGCATACACAGCCCGATGGAAAGTAATTGAGGAGGTCCTAACAGATGGGGTGCCCTTGGGGGCGAGAGCTTTGACACCAGGAACCCAGACTAGAGATGGAAATATCTCCCTGATGTCAGTGAAAAATACTTTGGGGTCCTTGAGACATCTATGGACCAAATATAGGCTTGATTAAGAGGTTTGGCCCTTAAGATGGTTCGCCTGGGACCCAGAATTTTCCCCACCCAGACAGGATCTTACCTTTAAAAGATGGGGAGAGTGGGATTACACTCTCTAAGCCAGTTCCTGGATGGAACTATCGTCCTGGAATTTACCCAGATCAAAGAAAAATTCTCCCTAAGACAGATGGATTACTTTAGGTACTTACAGATAAGAGCCCATATACATAAATTGCAAACCCTTCATAAACAAACCAAACCTTCAGTAGGGCTGATGAACACTATGGCTATAATAATGAATTTAACAAGAGTCAGAGGGCAGGTGTCTGCTATTTACGGAGCCCTAAGAGATAGGGGAGGGAGTAGGGTCGCCCAGACTAAAAGCAGGTGGGAACTTGAGCTGGGGGAGAACTTAGCTGAGGAGGACTGGATTGCTGCTCTTGCACAGACCTTTAGGACCACATCTTCCCCGATGTGGTAGGAGTTTGAGTGGAAAGTAAAAATGAGGTTTTTCGTTTCACCAGCTGTCCAGTGTAAATGGGACAAGAACTGTAGGGGGGTGCTGGAGGGGATGTGGGATGGTTAAGGAAGACTATCTCCATGTTTTTTGGTCATGCCCGATTCTTATAAACTACTGGGCGGAAATTAAGCAGAAGATAAAGCAGGTATTTTCTATAGAGTCCATCCTAGGTCCCAAAAACTTGATACTGGGAATGAAACCAGATGAAATTAGGGGAGTAGACAAGACCTACCTGTGGAATGTTCTTCTCACAGCGTCTCATAAACCTTTAACCAGAAGATGGCTTTCACCATGTCCACCGGCTTACCAGGATTGGGTGTCCATTATAGGTGAGATTAAAGACATGGAGGAAATTACCTATAGAATAAACCTAGGGACACAGAGTTTTGTGAGGAGATGGACTCCATGGCTGGTGATGCCGGAGACAGGGGGAATCGACCGGGGTGGAGGAAGCCAAGGGAGGGGCATGGAGATACGAGAGCCTTACTAAAGATCATTAGGAAGTTATAATCTAACAAGCTTCTCCTTGCAAAATAAAAAGAAATTACTAGTGTGGAAAAAGTCTTAGCTGATGAAATAAGACTATGTATTAAGACATCTTTGATGTAAAATATAAGTACTTTTAAAGTTAAAGGTGATGGAAACAACCTTTAAATATTGTATACCTCTGCCAAAATATGCAATAAACTTGAATTTAAAAAAAAAAAAAGAGGAAGGAGCTGCTGTTATAACTGTACTTCTCTACTGGGACTATATTGCCCTCCACCTCCCCACCCTAAGTCAGTTCTACTTTTATAGGCACAGGATTTGACTGACAACAGGAACTCCCTATTTGGGAGCAGAAAGTGAGCGATCACAGAGCCACAAAAGACTCACCTCCTAGAAGGAAAAGAGTAGCTCTCCTCCCCTCCCCCCACCCCCAGCTGCGGGAGGTCTGACTCTGAGCAAGCAAGGAGACTACTGAGAAATATAGGAACTTCTTGTCTCAGAACAGAATGATCAGGAGCTTAAAGGACACAAAGGCAGTAAGTAAGTAGGGAGAAAAAATAAATACATAAATAAACAGAGGAAGGAGTAAGTATTCCAAACAACAGGTAAGGGGCCAGAAATAAGACATGATGGGAGTGGTGCAGTGCAGTGGCTGTGGAGCAGCAGTCTTCCGGGAAACGTTCTGAAGGATGCAGTGTTGTCCCATCTGCAGGCACCTCTCTGGGCTGAGGGAGAAGGCTGCTCACCTCCAGGCCGAGTTGGCCAGGATTTGGAGGACCTCCTCTCCCACCCAGGGACCACCAGAACCACTGCCGTTGCTTCAGAGGTTGCCAAGAAAGAGGAGCGGTTGGACCACAGTGGGCTCAGGGAGGGTGAGGGTGGTGGAACAGAGCCACATCCCTCCCGTTGCACCTCTCCACAATTCATATGCCATTCTGGCAAAGTGTGGTTCCTCTATGGAGGCACCTGCAGTGGAGACCAAGGAGGATGCTGGGAACCTCCACAAAGGAGAACCACAGGAGGGTGGCATGGGACCCCACAGGGGAAGGAAACAATTCCTGCTGGGGGACTCCATTGTTAGGGGGATACAACTGGAGGAAGAAGGGGAGAGGGAGGTAAGGTGCCTGCCTGGCGCCATGGCTTCGAGGGACAGGGAGCGAATCCTCAGGATCACCGGAGCAGCTGCACGGGGGAGGGAGCTGGATGTCATTGTCCACCTAGGGACAAATGACCTGGCTCAGCAAGGGATCAGAGCAGTGCAGGAAAAGTTTGTGGAGTTGGGGAGGGGCCTTAGACAAGTAGCACGCATGGTAACCTTCTTGAAGGAGCTGCCTGTCTATGGCATGGGTGAGGCTAGGGTGCTCCACAACATGGGATTCAATCAGTGGTTGAAAAACTGGTGCAGAGCTCAAGGATTTGGCTTTACTGGGGACTGGGGGTCCACCTGGAGTGATGCAGGCCTATACTGGCATGATGGTCTGCATCTGCCCAGGAGGGGAACCAGGATCCTAGGTGATAGGTTTAAATGCTTCACTGGCAAGCATTTATACTAGCCAAGTGGGGGGCGGCACTGGAAAGGAGCAGGGAAATCCTAGCCCCCAAAAAAAAAAAAATCAGGGTAGTAAGTGAGGTAAACACCAAGACAGAGATGTCAATAGGGAGAAGGGCAGGGGTAAATGGAGAAAATGACAAAGGCAATAAGGACAGGGATGGGGCAAAAAGGGGTAAGGCCATCAAGAAATGGAGGGTAATGAGTACCAATGCCCATAGTCTGAGCAACAAGCTCCCTGAACTGGTGGCCTTAATGGAAGAGGGATGCCTGGATATCGTAGCAGTCACAGAAACACGGTACACAGAGAACCATGACTGGGATGTTAACATACCAGGGTACACAACCTACAGAAGAGACAGGGATGGGAGAAGAGGGAAGGTGTAGCTTTCTATGTAAGGGAAGGGATAAAAGCAATGGAACAAAAGAGTAAACGGAGGAGAGGAGGCACTGTAGGTCAACTTAGAGACTGGAAATAGCACCACAATCCGCACAGGGGTTGTATACAGACCCCCATGTCAGGGGGAGGGAATGGACAAGGATATGACAGAAGGCATCCTTAGGATGGCAGAGAAAGGGGAGATACTGTTGGTGGGGGACATGCCAGATGTTAGCTGGAGCACCTTTGCTGCAGCCACATCCAAGAGCAGGGCCATTCTCGATGTCCTACAGGTGGCATGCCTCAGACAGCTAGTTTTGGAACCCACTTGTGAAGGAGCAATCTTAGACCTCATACTCTCAAATGGGGACAGTGAGAGGATCTCAGATCTAGAAGTGGGTAGCCATCTGGGAATAAGTGACCACCAAACAGTGTGGTTCACGATAAACTCAGCTACAGAGTCAAGTCATACAAAAGTGAGAGTACTGGACTTCAGGAGGGCTGACTTTGGCAAGATGGGGGAGTGCCTTAGAAAAGCACTAGCAAACAGGCTAGAAGGAGAGGTGGAGCAACAATGGGGAAACATCAAAACTGCCATCACAGAGGCAACAAGCCTCTGTGTGAAGCAAATAAATCATAATGAAAGAAAAAGCCACTATGGTTCTCAAAAGAGGTGGCGGGGAAGGTTAGGGAGAAAAAGATAGCATTTAGGAAGTATAAGGAAACACAGAAGGAGCAGGACAGAGAACAGTACCAGTTAAGGCACAAGGAATGAAGCAGGGAAGGAAGTCAGAATAGCAAAGGCGCAAACTGAGGAAAAGATAGCCAACTCGGTTAAAAAGGGGGATAAAACCTTTTATAGGTACATCAAGGAGCATAGAAAGACAAAGGGAGGGATAGTGAGGCTGAATAGAATGGACGTTGGGAGGGCAGAGAGGGACAGTGAAAAAGCAGTGATACTGAATGAATACTTCTGCTCAGTATTCACAAAAGAGGAGGAGGAGGGGGATGAGCCTAATCCAATTAACAGAAGCACTCTGAATGGGGGGGTCAATCCCAGTCCTTTCACAGAAGAAAGGGTTCTGAAAGAACTCCTAAAACTGAAGGTGGACAAAGCAATGGGGCCTGATGGAATTCACCCCAGAATTCTAAAAGAATTAAGGGGAGAACTAGTGACACCACTGACTACCCTTTTTAACAAATCATGGGAGGATGGTGTGGTACCTGAGGACTGGAGGAAGGCGAATGTGAGTCCCCTTTACGAAAGTGGGAGCAAGATATAGGCAGGAAGCTACAGACCTGTCAGTTGGACCTCTGTGGTAGGGAAAGTGATGGAATCACTTCTGAAGGAAAGAACTGTTGAGTACCTAGAGGCCAGTGGGGCACAGCACCCAAGGCAGCATGGGTTCACAGCGGGAAAGTCATGTCAGACGAATCTAATTGATTTCTTTGACTGGGTGACCAAAGTAGTAGACCAGGGAGGGGCTGTGGACATGACCTACCTAGACTTTAGCAAGGCATTTGACACAGTCCCACCCAAAAGATTAATAATCAAATTAACCAGCCTGGGAGTGGGTCCCAGGATGGTAGCCTGGGTAAAGCATTGGCTGGACAACAGGACACAGAAGGTAATTGTAAATGGAGTCCACTCTGGAGAAAGAGGGGTTACTAGTGGGGTACCGCAAGGTTCAGTACTTGGGCCAGTCCTTTTAATGTCTTTATAAGTGACATTACAGAGGGACTGGAAGGAAAAGTATGCCTCTTTGCAGGTGACACAAAGATCTGCAACAGGGTTGATACACAAGGAGGCGTGGAAAGGATGAGAAGGGACTTGGCAAGGTTGGAGGAATGGTCAGAAGTATGGCAGTTTGGATTCAATGCAAA
The DNA here is from genome assembly GCA_016271365.2 of Neoceratodus forsteri. Classification (NCBI taxonomy): domain Eukaryota; kingdom Metazoa; phylum Chordata; order Ceratodontiformes; family Ceratodontidae; genus Neoceratodus; species Neoceratodus forsteri. Next base: position 1,503,858,591 of record CM057452.1, on the reverse strand, counting down.
GAAGTGCAAAATAATGCACCTGGGAAACAAAAACCCAGGGAAAGATTACACAATGGGGATGGGGAGGTAGAAACAACAATAAAAATGGAAAGGGACCTGGGGGGTAATCATATCAGATGACCTTAAGGTTAGTTAGCAATGTGAGAAGGCAGTAGGGAGGGCTGGGGGTATACTGGGATGTATAGGGAGAGGCATCACCAGCAGAAAACAGGAAGTTGTTATCCCTTTGTCCAGACAGTTGGTGAGACCCCATCTGGAGTACTGTGTCCAGTTCTGGAGACCCCATCTGCGCAAGGACATACACAGGATAGAGGCAGTCCAGAGGAGGGCAACTAAAATGGTGCAGGGTCTGCAAGAGAAGCCATACGAGGAGAGACTAAAGGAGCTTAATATGTATACCCTTGAGGAAAGGGGGGGACATGATAGAAACTTTTAAGTACCTCAGTGGAATCAACAAAGTCCAAGAGGGTAGCATCTTTCAGAAGAAGAGATGTGCAAGAACAAGGGGACACAATTTGAAGATAGAGGGGGGACAGCTCAAGGGCAATGTGAGGAAGTATTTTTTCACAGAGAGGGTGGTGGATGCATGGAGCAGCCTTCCTGAGGAGGTTGTCGGGTCTAAAACGGTGGAAGAATTCAAGAATGCATGGGACAGACATAAGGTAATTCTTGTGGGAGGTAGGAAGAAATAGGCTGTGGTTAACTAGGATCTGCAGCTTATCCTGTAGGTAGGAAAATGGGCAGACTAGGTTGGCCAAGCAGTCCTTATCTGCCGTCAAAGTCTAATTTTCTATGTTTCTATGATTGGCTATGATTTTCTCTAATGCTTTCGAGAGTGGAGGAAGTATGGAATTGGACCTGTAACTATTGAGGGAGGTACTATCCCCACCTTTCAGGATGGGGATAATAACAGCCTGTTTCCAAAGAGACGGGAATTGACTGAGGCAGGGAGATTTGTTAAGGATGTTTGTCAGTGGATGGAGCACTTCATCTAGTGTGAGTCAAATGAGCTTTAAGTCCAGGGTGTCATTACTGTGACGGGACTTGGCCAGGACTTTGGATAGGTATTCCCTGACTTGATTAGGTGACAGGGTACGAAGTCGAAAGGGTGGTATATTTATTGGAGAGGAGACTGGGGTGGCAGCGGGGGGCGGGTCAAAGAAATTTGGGAGGAGAACCTCGGTGAGGTCAGAGAAGAAAAAATTACTCACCTTAGTAATGTTGTTTCTTCTAATGGAGTCTTGCTATATTATAGACCTTAGCAGTTTGTTCCAGCTCTAGAACTGCCCCGGAGTGAAATGGTTAAAACCATTCCAAAATAGAATTTTGGCACGAGAGCAGCTCTGTCTGTGTCATTTCAAACTTGAACTGTCAGATCTTTACGAGCCAAACTCACTAATGTCTGTGTGGAAGCTGTAACCTACACTAGCCAAATGGCTACCTAAATAATAACAACCATTGATGGTCCCAACACCCAAGACTCAAGTCAGGGGACCAGAAATACTAACACCATTCTAATAATATGAAAATGGAACATAAGTATAATAAAACACACACACAAGTACACACACACCCCCAAAGTCCCAAAGGGGACAAAATGCTAACAGGACATAAGTAGTGCCCACACTAGTTGCCCGTGACCCCACCAAGTAGAGGTTCTGAGAGGGCAGGTTGGGGAGGTCTATAATATAGCAAGACTCCATTAGAAGAAACAACATTACTAAGGTGAGTAATTTTTCTTCAAACAACATGAAGTCTTGCTATATTATAGACATTAGCAGAATACACAGCAGTACCTCCATGGAGGAGGCAGGAACTCACTTAGGGAATAGGTTCTGAAGAACAGCTGTGCTAAACCGAGCATCTCTCCTGGCCTGGACATCCAGGGAGTAATGCTTGTAAAAGTGTGTACCGCTTTCCAAGTAGCAGCCTGGCAAATCTCTAATACAGGGATATCTCTGGCAGCAGCTAGAGATGCAGCTGTACCCTGGTAGAATGAGCCCTCAAACCCGGGGGAGGGGCTCTGCCACTTTCTGATAACAAAATTGGATACAAGAGACAATCCACCTGGCTATTGATCTCTTAGTGGCAGGTTTGCCTTCCCAACTTCACCATAGGTAAGGAAAAGTTGAGGATTCAACCTGTGACCTTTGGTACGCCTATATAATAACTAAGAGCTCTCTTAACATCCAGGTTGTGCAACCTCCTCTCACCCAAGAGGAGTGATCAGTGAAAATACTGGAAGGGAGCTAGATTGATTAAGATGGAAATCTGAAACCACCTTAGGCAAAACTTCCTATTAGTCCTAAGGACTACCTTATCCCTGTGGAAAGAAATAAAGTCAGTCTCCACTGACGAGCTTGCATTCACTTATGCATCTGGCAGAAGTGATAGCCACTAGAAAACAGTTTTCCAAGTTAGGTACTTAAGCTCTGCAGAAGACAGAGGTTCGAAGGGAGTTGCATTAACTGGGCAATGCAAACATTAAGGTCCCAAGCTAGGCCGGTTCTAAAGGGAGGATTAGTATAGAGTAATCCCTAAAAACTTGGAAAACACAGGATGAAAGGAAAGAGGGATGACTTTCCTGTTGACAGAAAAGCAGACACAGCTGCCAAATGAACTCTCAGGGTAGCTGGTCTGAGACCCAAGGAATTAAGATGTACCATGTAATCTAACAAAATGGGCAATTCAGCAGATTCTGGGAAATATTTTCCAGCACACCAAATGGAAAACCTTTCCATTTAGAACTATAAGTAGCTCTAGTGGAAGGCTTTCTGGAAGCCTTTAGGATCTCAAGAACACCCTGAGAGAGGTGTAAATCAGCAAACTCTAACTCCTCAAGAGCCAGGCCTTGAGGTTGAGGGACTTGAGGTCCGGATACCAAACCCTTCCCTGGGCACAAGTCAACAGATTGTGATTCCTGGGAGGCACTGGGGAAGATGGACTGTCAGAGACAGAAGGAGTGGGTACCAGGGCTGCCTGGCCCAATCCGGGGCAATCAGAATCACCCTGCAAGGCTGAGATCTGATTTGGACTAGTACTTTGAATAGGAGAGGAAAGGTGGGGAAGCATAGAGGAACTTCCCCTCCCAATCCAGAAGAAGGGCATCCAGGGGAACTGAGCCCAGCACTGGAGGCCTGCAACAGAACAGAGGAAGTTTGTGATTGTCTGGGGCTGCAAAAAGATCTATCTGAGGGATGCCCCACCTGGCAAAAACTATCCCCAGCACTTGAGGATCCAGGGACCATTCGTGATGGCCCTGGGAAATCCTGCTGAGGGCATCCGCTAGGACATTGTCCTTCCCTGGAAGATGAACTGCTATGAGGGAAGTGTTCAGGAATAGGCCAGAGACCACAACTTATTGCCTCGGTGCACACGGTCAAGACCGAGTGCCTCTGCTTGTTGATGTACCTACATTGTTGTGGTGTTGTCTGTTCTGATTTGTATCACCTTGTCGTGGACAGATGCAGAAAAGCTTGAAGAACTAAAAAGACAGCTCTGAGTTCCAGCAAATTGATGTGGAGCAGAGATTCCTGGGGACCAAACCCCTGAGTGGAAAGGTCGCCCATGTGGGCTCCCAACCCAGAAGGGAAGCATCTGTAGTGAGAGTCAAGTCGTGAGAAGGGGAAATGAAGGGGACCCTCACTTAATTGCTCTGATCCTGCCACCACTGGAGAGCTAGGATCAGGTTAGAGTCACTGGGACCAACTTGAAAGGGGGTCTCTTCTCTGAGACCAAAAGGTTCTCAAGTGAAACTGAATGTCTCTCATCTGAAATCTGGCTCCCTGCACAACAGCTGTGGATGCAGCCATGTGCCCCAGGAGCTGCAGAAAGTGTCTTGCTGGTCGAGAGACCTGCAGAGTGAAGGAAGAGGCCAGAGCCACTAAATTCCTTACCCTTTCTGGGGAAGAAAGGCTCTGGCTAGCTTTGTGTCCATTCCTGCCCTATAAAGGTGAGTACCTGGACTGGTTCCAGAACCGACTTTGGTAGGTTTAGCAGAAACCCAGGAGGTGAGAAGCTGCTGGGTGACCTGCAGGTGAGATTTACTTGTTCTGGGGACTGGCCTACAATGAGCCAGTCGTCTAGATAGGGAAAACAGCAATCCTCTGCCTCCTTAATGGGCCACTGCCACTGCTAGACACTTTAGAATACCCTTGAGCAGAGGTAAGGGCAGGGCATTGCTCTGAACTGGTAATGACCTGAGGGCAGTTCGAATCTGAGGTACTTTGATGGGATCTTCTGATTAGGACATGGAATAGGCATCCTTGAGGTCCAGGGAAGCTAGCCAGTCCCTGGCCTTAGGGAAGGTAAAATCATTGCCAGAGTTACCATTTTGAACTTTGGTTTCAAAGATGCTTGTTCAGATATCTGAGATCTAAAATGGGCCGCCATTCTCCTGTCTTTTGGGGTAAGGAAGATCTGAATACAGACCCCTGCCCTGATGCAGGGAGGAACCTTTCTACTGCTCTGAGAGCTAACAGGATGAGACCTCTGTTTCCAGAGCGAGGGTCTCTGAAGCACTTGCAGGTAGAAAAAGTCTGCTTCTCAACTTGGGAAACTTTTTGAAGCTGAGAACCATACCCTGGCTTACTACTTCCAGAACCCACTTGTCTGAGGTTAAAGAAGCCCACTTCTGACTGAAGTAAGCCAGCCTGCCCCCCACTGGTACAGGAGAATCGGCCCTGGGCACCCCATCAGGGTGCCTGTTTCGCAGGAGCTTTAGGCTGGGGGGTGGGAGCAGGTCTGCCCACCCCTCGTCTGCCCCTGCCTCTGAAGAAGCCCCTCTGAGCATAGGCAGAGGAGGCCTGAGCCTGGTAGAAAGGCCTGTGAAAAGGCTCACCCTACCCCTGGGGCATGCCTTTGAGGAGTGGCTTGCCGCCTCCTAGCCTGGGCACTCTTGTAAGTAGTCCTATATTCATCCATCTTCTTCATGTAATTCTCTGTCTGCTCTCCAAACAGAGAATTTCCCACCACAGGAAAATCCATAGCCTTAGTCTGGGTATCCTGTGACAAACTAGTACACCTGAGCCAGGCCAACCTATGAAAAGCTACAGATGTGGCCAGGACCCTAGAGAAAACATCATTAACATCCACAGCAGCATGAAACTGAACCTTAGAGGCTTCAATGCCATCAGCAGCCACCTGTTCTAGTTCACTAGCCAGCTGGCCATGGGCCTGCTTGGCCAATTGCATAACAGTATCCCATCTAGATTTCTGATACCTAGCTACATAAGCCATATAATTTGCTTGCCTGAGTCCCAGAGAGGCTGCCATATACTGTTTTTGCCATGGCATCAATCTTCCTGGAATCCTTGTCAGGAGGATGTGAAGCCAAGGAATATTAGCTTTATCACAGGCAGCAGCCTGAACTACCCCAACATGACTGCATTGCTGAGAAAGGAATTCTGTATCAGGGCTGACAATATATACCTTCTGTCCATCTTTTATCTACAGGAGGAACAGAATTAGAGCTTTAAAATTTTAATTGTTTGTTTCAAAAGACTTATGTAAAGGAATAGGCAATCTCCTAGACTCTGGAATATCCATCATTTCTACAAAATCAGGCCCTCTTGCTCATCCACAGCCTCTTCTAAGGGAAGCTGGAGGGTTTCAGCAACTTTTATAAAACATAAAATGAGATGGGGACTCAGACAGCATGGGGAGATTCTAAAGGTCTGTCTGGGAGATGTCCGTTCAATGGGCACACCCAGACCTTCCCAGCCACATTCATACTGTTCATAATCCTCCTCCTCCTCTGGTTCATAAAATTCTCAATATCATAATCCTGAACCACTGACCGACGAACCGACCTTTTACCAGATAGTGGTGGTTCGGACGGACCCTGAGACAGTGACTGGACAATTTGTATGGCTTTTGTTATCTCTGCAGCAGTTGGAGAAGGAATTTTGGACCCAGACCTGCTGATTTTCTTGTTTTCTTTACTGGAATTGGTTCCTCAGAACCAGCTTTTCTTTGCCCGAGGAAGTCTGGCCCTGGTCAGAGGCACTCCTCTGGTTTTGTTGGCACCGAACCGGCTGGCCATCCAGGTCAGCGGACTTTTTGCTCTCGCCCCTGAGCCTGCCCAATCTTTTTCCAGGGTGGCTGCAGGGAAATTTCATACCTGGCAGTCTGACTGGAGGTGGTCAGACCCCAGACAATAAACACATGTGGTGTGGGTCAGCCTTGGCAAAGACTTCCCCACAAACATCACAGTGTTGAAACCCAGTGGGCCCGTTTTCTTTTGGGTTTCTCAGACATAATGCCAGCCTAACCAAAAACTTGCCCTTTAACGGCAGTGCCAGGCAAGACACCCTTATCGGTTCCTAACCGTGTCACGGTATTGGAAAAACGTAATAAACTGCTTTTAGAACCGATAAGAACCGGAACCGACTCTAAAATAGTAACTTTTAGTTTTAAATGAGTTTTAAATCCACTGATCGTTCAAACCAACCGATAACTTACAAGTTCCACACAGACAAAACCTTCATTTACTTACGGTTACCACGGATAGAGCTTGAACCGAACGGTTTTATGGTTAAATAAAACTATTCTCGGTTAAATCCAACCAAGAAAACACTTTTTAAACCGAGAAATGAACCGAGCAGAAGGAGAAATCTCCGGAGCGACTGTTCACTGAGGCGGAGTAAAGAATCTGACAGTTCAAGTTTGAAATGACACAGATAGAGCTGCTCTCGTGACAAAATTCTATTTTGGAATGGTTTTAACCATTTCACTCCGGGGCAGTTCTAGAGCTGGAACAAACTGCTAATGTTTATAAAATAGCAAGACTTCATGTTGTTTGAAGGTGTTGTTTAGGATGTTTGCTATGGCTCAAGGGTCTTGGGTACTGGCTCCACCAGCTGATAATTGTGCAGGGGGTGGGGATACAGTCTTCCCGCTGAATTCTTTGATGTTTTTCCAAAAGTCCTGCCCAGAGCACCAGGAGGAGGTAAGGGCTTCTTTGTAGTGGACTGCCTTGGCCTGGCAGATGGCCCAGGCACACTTGTTTCTAGCCTCTCTATAGAGCTACCTATCCCTCAGGAGTGGGGTTTTGATGGCAATGTGCCAGAGATCGTCACGGTGTCGCATCATATCTAGTAGGACCTAAGAGATCCATGGGGTGTCCCAGTTTCTGGCGTAAAAGTGTGAGGAGGGGGCGAATATATCACAGGCTTTATTGACGGTGGATATGAAAAAGGATAGTGCTCTGTTAACGCATTTGGCTTTATCAATCGGGGACCAATCACAAGTCCGGAGGTGGGATTTGAGCCTAGCGAGGGAGCCTTTTTTTAGCCGCCGCTGGAAGGAGGAAGCCGGGGACAAGCAGGGGTTCTTATCTGACCACCAGCAGGCAACTGAAGAGTGGTCAATATGCGCGTCGGGAAGCACCTTGACCTGTGTGATATTTCTGGGTCTACTGGTGAAAATGAGGTCAAGTAGGGTTGCGCTGCCCATCTTGTCATTCAGCCTGATAGGAGATCGAACGACATATGTGAAGTCAAGGACTAAGGCAGAGTCATTAAAATGCGAGGAGGAGGGTACTAGCCAGTTGATGTGGAAGTCACCAACGATAATAACTTCTTATTGGGGGGGGTTGCGAGATGTGGCTTCAGACAGATTTAAACGTGACCTTTTTGGTTATGGGGTGGGATACAGACCACAGAGAGGTAGAAGGTTTTCCCAAGGTTTCCAAGGAGCAGTCTAACAGTGAGAAATTGTGCTTCTTGGTCTGGGGAGGATAGGGTTACTTGGGTGGCTTGTATAGTGTTTTTTTTATGTAAAGGGCACAGCCGCCACCCCTTTTGGTAAGTCAGTCGGACGAGAAAATTCAGTAGCCATCTAAGACCAGTGCCGAGTCTGGGGTACTCTTTGACAGCCAGCTTTCTGTTAGTGCCAGGATGTCAGTGGAGTGCTGTGCAATCCAGCCCTGGAGGGAAGGGAATTTCTTTTGCAGGCTGCAGATATTAATTGAGGTTATTAGGAGTCCATGTTGTTTGCCATTATGAAAGGTATGTTGAATGGGAGGACCAGAGTTGGGGTGGACATTGCCAGAGAGGAGAAGAAGAAGGAGTGTATACCATAGGAGGGCATATTTTGGGAATTTTAGTGTGCAGTGGTGAAAGCCGGGTGGGGGGGAGCGGTTTACGTGTTACCATAGGGATAGGAAGGGTTCTAAGGTCGAGAGCTAGCCAAGTGACGGGGAGGGCTTGGGCTTGAGGTCTGACAGTAGGTGGGTGGGATGCTAGGTGTGAGGGTGACACTGGTGGAGGTGCCTCGTATTATATGCATGGGCGGTAGGGTAGGTGGTGGCAACGGTAGGTGATGGGGGGGATGGTGCCAGTAGAGATGAAGAGTAACCAAAGCAGCACCATGATTGGGCCAAGGAAGGGGTTTGCAAATTGAAGTGAGTTAATAAGTAGTTGAGAGTAGGGCAGTCACAGTAGCACAGCGGTAGCATGCCTGCTTATGGAGCAAAGGGTGCAGGGGTCAAATCCTGGTCAGGGTGAAAGGCTGATCCTTGGAAGACTGAGGGAAGGCACCCAATGCAGGCACTGTGACTGGGTGGAGACTGCTGAGAAACACAGGAGAGAGGCCCAGAAAGAGGCTGCAGAAGTGGCTGGAGTGATGCTCAATACTGACCCCTGGCGGTGGGTCAGTTTCGCCAGTATAACCTGCAAAGGGAGAGACAGACACTCTTAATAACTAAAGTTTGTCAGGTGACTGGATCGGAGTAGACGCAAAACATAGACGGGTAAACACCCACAGGCAGAAGTCCAGAGGAGGAGGGGTGCCTTTACCTCTTGGCTGTCCCACGTCCACTCCTGTAATCCTGGAGAACTCCGCGAGGCCCTCTGGACCTTGTAGTCGGCTGGTGGCAGAGAAATGAGTGTGGTACGTGTACTATGTTGATCACACCACTGGGCAATCATAAACTACAGCTGGAAAGCATATGCATGCCATACAACTTTGGGATATGCGTTACGTCACACAGTACAACATCTAAAGATGAAAATGCAGAGCATCCATAATATGTCGTTTCTTGCTACTGAAAAAGTATGTCTGGGACCAAGGGGAGGAGACTGGGAAAAAGTCAGTGGACATAGAGAACGTTTTTGAGTCTACAAATTCGGTGCAAGAGCGAGCTGGGGGCTTAATGAAACCATCAATCTGGCAGCATTTTTAAAGGTAAGAATGTATAATTTTATCCCCCCCCCCTTAATTTACATCCAATACTGTGTGGACGAAACACATCAGGGACAAGGAGCACCACAGAAAGGCATCACCATACAAAAGGGGTAGGTTTAATTTACGTAAGCTTGAGACACAGCCTTTAGAGACTGAGTGAATTTTACATAGCTTAGGCAATGTCCAGAGTCAGCAGGCGGCAGAACCATTGGTCGAATAGGCCAGAGGTAGTAGGAGAGATTGTTGTTGCTAGGTGTGATTGTTGTTGCTTCCTGCTACCATGGTTACTGTGATGAGGCATACAAGTAGTCCCCACACAGTAACTGCAGTACTATCATAAGCAAAATGTCTCTTCATGTTCTGGTAGACTCGTTGTACTAATCCCAAGAAGTCTGTCCTGATTCTATCAGACAACCTTAACAACGGAAAAGAAAACAGGGCCCAATACAATAAACAAGTGAACAGTTTCAGCTAAAACAGCAATAAACATAATAGTAAATGTGACGCGGTAGACTTAGGGGACAGAGTTGCCAGGGGTTATGGACCAGGAACAAGTATAAGGAAAGGAGGGGAGGTTTTATAAATTAGATAAAAAGTTGCGTCACCCCAACGGCCCAGTGGCAGTTCATCACACTGCTGTGCAAGTGACCAGAGTTCAGAAGAGGACTCAGGTTACCGCATCAAAGGACGGGCCTGACTGAGGTAGCTGCCGCTTGGCAGTGTGTCTCAGTCAGGAGGGCTGGCGGTGAGTTCCAGCACCACAGACCCCTTCAGCTGGGCCAAGGAGCTTGCCCCTCACCACATGGACACTGTAACACCAAGCCTGACATAGGCACCATGGGGTGGAGGTAGTAACCTAAGGAGTGAAACAAGACTAAAAAGTAAGTGCACTGAGCCGTCTTTATGATGGCTGTCGGAGCCCTTGGGCCCTGCTACATGTGGATACCCACAGGCCGGACAGTGGTGTGAGCGACTGATAGGGCTGAGGAATTGCTAACTGCACACTGCAAAACCCGAAAGGAGAAGTAGTCAAGAAAACTTGGCAAGGGGAAAAAAATGGAAAATACGTACTTACCATAATTGTTGATCTTCTTGGACAGTCTCCATCACTCATTCACACTAGTGGGATAGCGCCGGAGGCGCTAGGACCAAGCGAGAGCCTAACATTTTCTGCAGGGTCGGCGCCAAGACAGGACCACGCATGCGCGGCACAGCGAGACTACCTTGCGCCTGGTGTAGGTTATCTCAAGGCCGACCCCTCCAACCGCCTCAGTACCTTTTTGACCGAGGAGGTGCAGTGACTAATGAGAATAACTCATCCTGAGATTCTGGGCCTGAAAGGGCCCAGATGGCCTTTGCAAGAAAGGTCAAAGAATAATGTCCTCACAGTCTGAACCATAGGACCATAAAGACCAGGAAAGAAATGAGTGAACCCAGAGGATGGTGGAGGTAGAATGAGTGATGGAGACTGTCCAAGAAGATCAACAATTACAGGCACGTAATTTCCATATCTTCCTGACTAAGTCTCCATCACTCATTCACACTAGTGGGAGAGTACTGAGCTAAAACCAACAACCCTGAGTAGGGTGGTAGGAGACAGGTTCATTTGCAGGACAGCCAATGACCGTCCTGTTAATAAAAAAGAGCTGTCTTGTAAACAACAACTAGAACCTAGTGCCTACAAGATAAGCGCAAGAGTTGTAACTCACCACTTTGCAGACAACTGCAATGGACACAAAATGAAAGTTTGCCAGGAAGCCGCAACCACTGTAGGACAGCGGCAAGAACCTGGCCTCACAATTTGGTCTAGGACCAAAATTAATAGTGTCAAAGACATGTACTAATGTAACGTAAAGGGACCTCAGGAACTGAAAGAGTTGGAGGTAAAGTCTACTGGTTCAGGGTAGACCGGAAAGTGTAGATGGAAACCCCCACTATCAAGTATGGCTGACCTGTAAACAACAGGTCCAGGAGCACTTGAACCTCTTACTTGATGAGCAAGGGGGTCCAGGTGGGGTTAGCCCATCAAGGAGAATGGTCTCCACTTAGTCACAGGAACCTTCCTGATGGAAGGCCAAGCATGACTTAGAAGCCCCTCGTGGTGGTCTAGTAGAACCAGATCCTACCCACTGCATATTCCAAAGGAATCATCCTGCCCCTGTGTGTACAACTGTAGTAGCAGTTTCTGAACTCAGGGAAGAAAGGAAAAAGTGTACAAGAGGACGTGTCCACTGCGGAAAAAACATTCCGACAGAAAAAAACAGGGGCTGGATTTCTAAGGCAAATAGAGGCAGATGTGCATCGAGGAGGGACACAGCAGGACCAAGTTAGGGCTAACCCATTTGTTGAAGTGACTGAAAGAGGCAGTGACCCAATGCGGTGAGGCACTACCCACTCTGGCCTCCCTGAAGGGAGTAGGAAAGGAGTCTAGTTTGTTTGCTGAAAAACAAACATCATAACTCCATCACACACTTGAAGAGGACAGCTTCGTGAGCGACTGGCATGGACCAGTGTGCAGGAACCAAAGGTGTGAATATTTGAGAAGCTACCTCAGAAAAAAGACCTACTTGACCTTCTGTCAAGAAGGAGAAAATTGCCTGTTAAGTTATGCAAGCTAGCAAGTAGGAACCTGAGTTCCAACTCGGTGGAGAGTCGCTTCTGCTGCTGCAAGGCTCTGCTCAAGAGAAGAAAGCCTGATAAAAAGAAAGGGGAATTAACAGACTGGGCAGTCGCCTAGGTCTAGGAAATGTCTCTGAATGAGAGAAATCTCTCCTAGAGAAAGAGATGACCCATACCGCCGCCGGATCGGACTCCCCCTAGGGGAAGAATAAGTCAGGTACTCTTTACCGTACTCTGGAGATGAGCGCCTCAAGGGCTGATGCGGAACCTGACCAGATCCAAAAATGGGGGTAACAGGTAATTTCTGCTAGGCTCTGTGCTGTGATAAAATTTTTTTTTTTTTTTTTAGTCCAACCCTAACAAGGCTTTCAGGCTGCTATTTCACAAGGATTGTCTTGATACAAAATGACAAAAATGTTCTCCATCTGAGTGCAGAAGGAGTCTGAGCGTCCATACTGAAATCATGACCAGACTAATAATCACAGCTGGAGAGATGTCAACCACCTGTGCCGAAGAAGCCACCGAAGGGGCAATATCACAAGGGGGCTATATACCCCTATCAAAGGAGCGGAAGAGCCAGAACAGCTCCCGACCATTAAATTAGAATGTTCCACAGAGTGTAACTGTCTTGACCATTGAAAAAGTCTAGATGCAGAAGTGTATGGTCCACAGACGGAGTGTGAAATACTATAGTGGACCCCATTACTGAGGAACCAGGGTTCGACAAATCCGATAGCCCGACGTCCCGGGCTACCAGATTTCAGGCAAGGACAAGCAGTTGGTGACAGGGGTACTTGTCCGCGGACAAGTACTGCTTTTAATAAACAAAAAAAAGATTTTCCGCTGCATTACCAGGTTCCTCCACTACAGCGCTTGCTGGCGATGTCAGAGTCTGGCCATCATGTGACCCACATGGTTACACACACGGTGTTCAGCAGGGCAGGAGAGAGAGCGAGCAGCTCCGAGAGAGTTCTGCCGGGAGCAAGCTGCGGCCGCAGGGGAATTTGAGCTGGATCCAGTCATTGGACTGGCAGCAGGTGTCCGTCTCATCCAAAGAAGATCTGGCTGTTCTGGTAAGGGACCTGTTTGCTAGCAATGGCACAAACTGGCTGGCAGGGTTAATCGGAGGTGCGTTCCTCTTACTTTAATTTAATTTCCATGAGAAAGGTTTTGCATGCCTCTTAGTTCATGCGAGGGGTCGGGTGTTTTTTTTAGGAGCTAGTTTGGAGTCAGGGACTGCGGAAATCACTGCCTCAGTGCCACACTTGCTGTTGCTTGTGCCTGGGCTGCCATGCCATTAATAAAATATCAAATAAATTTTGGCACTGCTGCTGCAAAAAGCAGAGATTGGGGGAGGGACACAATTAGGGAGGGTGAGTGGTGTTGGTGAGCCGAGGATGGAAGGGCGGAAGCAGCCAGTACCCATGGCCATGAGTCATTTTGAATTCATACCGACTGCAAGAATTTTATTAAAAGAAAAGAAAAAAAAAAGGGTGACTGTTGGATTGGAAGGGAGTGGGACCGTATATGTGTGGTGTGGAAAATGAGTAATGTGACAAATCACGATCGCGGCTGCACTAAGGGAACAAGAACACAACTCTGAGGCTGAGCATGTATAAGAGCATAACTAAGCTGCAGCAGTAAAAATAAAACGGAAGAAATAATGAACTGAGGTGAAAGTTACTACCTGAACAGAACCAGACTAAAGGAGGGTTAAGAAAGTGAGAAGTGTGGGCCTTTTGTGAAAGTTTTGATGCTTTTAGAGATAGCATAAGACTTTTACAACCAAAATAACCTAGCTACAGTACACTGTGTTGGGGGCTGAGGAGTGAAGGAGGAGGGAACTGCCCAAAGAAAATGAAATAAGTCTGATTGTGTGTGAGGGTGGCTTTTGGGAGTCTGGGAGAGGAAATCATGAGGAGAAGGGAAGGAGCAAGGAGGGGTGGCCTACTGGCATTTTCCCCTGAGAAAATAGAATAAGAGAAGCCCGAGTTTTTGTAAGCTGCTTGGAGAGGAGACCGTGGGCAAAGGAATGAAGGTGGGTTGACCTGCCCAAAATAAAATAAGAGAGCCTAACTGTTGTGTCTAGGATTTTGGGAGAGGAGAACAAGGGTAAAGTAGTGAAGGAGGGGTCACCTGCCTTAAAAAAATCAAATAAGAGAAGCCTAACTTTGTGTGAGCTGTTGCTATTGGAGGAAATCTAGGGAAAGGGCTCGGAGTGAAGAGGGTTGGGTGTGGTTGGGGGTCATGGGTGACTTGCCCAGTGTAACTGTCCTGTGGCTGGCTTGTGAAAGACTACAAAAATGAATTCAAATAAAAAAAAAAGATGCAACAAAAAATGAAAATTACGTACCTACCGTAATTCTTGATCTTCTTGGATGAGTCTCCACCACTCATTCACACAAGTGGGATTAGCGCCGGAGGCACTAGGACCCATCGGGAGCAAACTTTTTGCTGGAGGGTCGGCGCGAGAGACGGCGCCGCGAGCAGTGGCTCGAGCGGCAATGACCATCTCGGCGACGACCCTCCAACCGCCTCAGTACCTTTTTTACCAAGGAGGTGCAGCGCAACTAACGTAAAGAGTAAATCTAACCTTAAAAAAAACGGACATAAGATAGTCCGTACGACCCGTAAAGAAGGGTCAGCAAAGAAGTCTTCACGCCCAAAGATTTGAGGGAGTGAAGACCAACACAGCGGTGAGCTTGGGGATGAGAGGGTGGAATGAGTGGTGGAGACTCGCCCAAGAAGATCAAGAATTACGGTAGGTACGTAATTTTCATATCTTCCTGGACATAAGTCTCCACCACTCATTCACACTAGTGGGAGAGTACCAAGCTGATAATCCCCCAAAAGGGCGGCAGGAGAGCCAGAGCTCACGCGACTAAGATAGAAGTCCATTAAGGATAGTTCTGCCGAATGCGGAATGCCGCCTGGCATGAACATCCAGTGCATAATGCTTAACGAAGGTATGCACTGAGCTCCAGGTGGCGGCGTTGCAGATATCTGCAATTGGAACATTGCGAATTTCCGCTAGGGATGCCGCGACCGCCCTAGTAGAGTGAGCGTACACTCTACCTTCTAGTTTAACTTGAGCCATGGAATAGCAATGTCGAAGGCATGCCACTAACCATGATGAGATGCATCTGACAGCGACAGGTTGACCCAGCCGGGTGTCGCTGAAAGAAACAAAGAGTTGCTGAGTCTTGCTAAAATTCTTGGTTCTATCTAAATAGAACCGCAAGGCTCTCTTAACATCCAAGGAATGAAGAGCTCGCTCTCATTTTGGAAATTAGCTAAGTAGAGGGAAGTACCAGAGGTTGGTTTAGATGGAATTCTGACACAACCTTGGGAAGAAATTTAGGATGAGTCAATGAGAACTACCTTGTCTTTATGGAATACAGTGTACGGAGGGTCCGTAACCAGGGCATGTCTCAGAGACCCCATGGCTGAGGTAATGGCCACCAGGAAGGCAGTCTTTCAGGTAAGAAATTTTAGCTCACAGGTAGCTAGGGGTTCGAAAGGCTTCCGAGTGAGCATGTCCAGCACCAGGTTAATGTCCCAGGCTGCAACTGGACGCTTAACAGGGGTCTGGTATGAAGAATCCCCCTTAAGAAATCTCTTCACCATAGGTAACTGAGCCAGAGTCAGGGAAGAAACCGGCTCATGGAACGCTGAGATGGCACTAAGGTGAACTTTAACTGTGCAGTATTGGAGACCTGAGTTTGATAGGTCCAAAAGATACTCCAGAACCTTGTCAGGAGGACAGGAAAAGGGATTCCAAGAGGACTTTGCACACCAGAGAGAAAACGTTTCCATTTGGAAGCATACGTTTTTCGGGTGGCTGGCTTCCGAGCAGCCAGAAGGATGTCCGAGACTCTATGAGAGACGTTGAACCGATTCACTTCTACCTCTTCAGGAGCCAAGCATGAAGGTGAAGTGATTTCAGGTTGGGATGGACCAACGAACCCTGAGTCAAAAGATTGATTTGCAAGGGAAGTAGTCTCGGAGAGGCTGCCAACATACTGTTGAGTAGAGGAAACCATAGTTGCCGAGGCCAGGAGGGAGCAATGAGAATCATTTTGGTCCCCTGAGACTCGAACTTGAGGAGTACTCGCTGGATTAGAGGAAGGTGGAAAGGCGAAAGAAAGCGCTTTGTCCACCGCAGCCTGAACGCATCCTGACAGAAAATGCCAGGCCCTGGATTTCTGGAGCAGAAGAGAGGCAGTTTTGTGTTGAGTGGGGATGCAAAAAGGTCCAGGTCTGGAGTCCCCCACTCTTTGAACAGTGACCGAGCTACGGCTGGATCGAGAGACCACTCGTGAGGGTCTGCCTCCGTTCTGCTGAGGTGATCTGCTAGGTCGTTTTGTATACCTGGCAGATAAACCGCTTGAATCAGAGACTTGTGCTCCAAGCACCACTCCCACACCCTCATTGCTTCCCTGCAAAGGGGATAAGAATGAGCACCGCCTTGCTTGTTGATGTAATACATCACAGCTTTGTTGTCCGTTTGAAGGAGAATGTTCTTGTGACAAAGGACATCCTTCAGAGCTCGGATCGCATAGAGGACCGCTCTCATCTCCAGGACATTTATGTGGAGATGAGTTTCGAACTGAGTCCATACACCCTGAGTGTGGAGGGAGAGACAGTGAGCTCCCATCCCATTAGCGATGCGCCTGTGGTGATGGAGATCTGATGATCCAGGGGAGCAAAGGGAATCCTTCCAGGAGATTGTTTCTTGAGACCACCAGGTGAGAGACCTTCAAGGGCCCGCCACCTTGATGGGATAAGACTGGGGTGAGAGGTCGGAGACCACTGAGTGGAGAGCATCCATTGGGTGGTTCTCATGTGCAACTGGGCCAGGGTACAGTGAACACCGAGGACGCCATGAGACCCAACATGCTGCATCGAGAGAGCTGTAACCGATTGGTTCTCCCTGATGTAACGGGCCATCTGAAGGATGTCGAGTCTTCTGTCCTCTGGAAGGAAAGCCTCATGGAAGAGGTGTCTAGAAGCGTCCCTATGAAAAGGAGCCTCTGGGAGGGCTGCAGTTGTGATTTTTTCAAATTCAGCAGAACTCCCATGGACGTAAGAAGACGAGAAGTCGTTTGCACGGCTTCCAAAGTCCCTTGGCTGGAAGGGCTTGCTAGAAGCCAATCATCCAGGTAGGGAAACACTCGGAGTCCGATCTTCCTGAGATGTGCCGCGAGAACTGCACAACACTTTGTAAAAACTCGCGGCGCCGAGGATAGCCCAAAGGGCAGGACTCTGAATTGATAATGTTGACCCAAAGCTACAAACCTGAGGAACTTGCGGTGGGTCGGGTGGATGGGGATATGCTGGTAAGCGTCCTGCATATCCAGGGAGGCCAGCCAGTCATGCTGATGCAGCAAGGGGAACAGGGTACCTATGGAAATCATTTTGAATTTCTCCCTTGGGAGAAATTTGTTTAACTTTCTGAGGTCTAGAATGGGGCGCATCCCCCCCAGATTTCTTTGGAACCAGAAAGTAATGGGAGTAGAACCCTGTGTTTCGCAGATGCGGGGGCACCAGTTCTATTGCCCTGCTGTGTAGAAGGCCCTGGATCTCGGCGGTGAGGAGGTCTGACTGAGAGGCCGACAACCTGGGTTGTCGCCTGGGAGGGCAATCGGGGTTTCCAGGAAATTGAGAGAATAACCTCGCAATTATCCAGGGGACCCATTTGTCCAGGTTATGGACTCCACTGGTTGTAGAAGTACATCAGACCACCTCCCACCGAGGAGAAAGTTCCACCTGGGCAATGTGGATGGAACTGGGGCCAGCATTCATAAGGTGGCGCGGGGGCTTTAGGCCCCTGCGCTTTCTGCTGCGTCTTCTTTTGAGGTTGGGCAGGTTGGCTTTTATGGAAGCTTCCTCTGCCTCTGCCTCGAAAGGACTGACAACTATGAAACTGACGTCTGTTCACATGCCCACGAGAGGGGGCAGGCGGAGGTCTGGCCAACTTAATGGCCGATCTAGTCTTCTGAGTGGCCTCTAAGCCTTGCTCCACCTGAGGGCCAAAAAGATAGGAGCCATCAAAAGGCAGCGCCATTACCTGTTGCTGAGCATCATTCGTGAAGCCAGAAGTACGCAGCCAGGAATGGCGCCGAGTACAAATACCTGCGGCTGCTGAGCGAGAAGCAGTGTCGAAAGCGTCCATGGCGGCTTTGACCTGTTAGTTATTGGACTCAATACCTCTAATAACGGTCAGAAGAAGCTCTGACTTGGAGTCCGAATCTGGAAGAGCTTCAACCATTCTTTTCATAGAGTGCCACAGGATATACTCATACTGAGAAAAATAGCCTTGATAACTGGCAATACGCATACTTAGAGAGGCAGCAAAGACTCTCTTACCTAATGTATCAATCTTATGAGACTCTTTGTTAATAGGTCGAGCTGTAGTAGTTTGAGGAAGAACGACCTTGTCATTCTCTGCCAGGACTACAATAGGATCCGCAAAGGCCTGGGATGCCAAAATGGGACGATCCTTGGGAGCTGAATACTTCTTATCAATGGATTTAGCCACTGAGGGAATAAGAGCAGGATTATTCCATACCATTTGAGACAGCGTCTCGAAGGAAGGCTGGATCGGAGGAGTCAAATCCGTAGGGATCTCCGAAGCATGAAGATACTGGAGCCTTAATATCTTCCCAGGATCGATGTCTGTAGTCTGGAGAGAAAGAGTGGATCTCAGGTTCTTCAACAGAGACTTAAAGGACAGGTCCCACCACAGGCTCTGTAGCAAAGAAAGATCCTGTTTCTCCACTTCATCACCCAACCGAGGTCTGGGCCAGGCTCAACATCATCTCCTGATGGTCCAGGAAGGACTGTTTGGACAGGAAAGGAGTGAAAATTAGAAGAGGAGGAAATAGCAGAAACAAGGAGAGTCCCCGAGGGCCCTGGCTCCGAGAAGGCAAAACGGGTCGGAACGGCACCGTGAGGGCACGGCATCAAGAGGCACGCTGCACCGCAGCGCCCCGGCGGCGCTTGTGGAGAGTGCATGAGGAGCCACCGACGCGTCCCTCGACTAAGCGGCGTCAGCCATCGGCACCGCCGACCAAGCGCGGTGCCGCAGACGGCAACATCGGGCGGTGCCGCGATGGCGCCGAGGCCCAGCGGCACCGAAAACGGCGCCGACAAGCCAACAGACTCCTGGAAGGCGCTGAACGCCCAGGAACCTGGAAGGTTAGAGAAGGAAAAACCAGGAGATAAGGGCATCGGTGGGCCCTCGCGCCGCAGCCATGTGAGGGGGGAACACCAGCACGGAGTCGCTGGCATCAAGAAGGTCTACGACTAGAAGGTCCAACCGCCTACCTGATCGCCGAAGAGCCCGAGGGCTCCGGGCAACCGAGCCAGGCAGAAGAACCAACCTCCGAGCCCATCGCCCAAAAGAGCGCCCACTGATGAAACTGCTCATCTGGAGTCCTACCTATAGGCGGGAGGGGCTCGATGTCGAGGACGACGGTTACCGGAAGTTGGCGATTCAAGAAGGAGACCGCAACTAGCAACGATAACCGATCGCCGACGCCGCAGATGATAACAGCTAGAGGGCGACCTCGAGTGATGCCTTCTTTTGACCTGTGGGCGAAGAAGAGTTTCGAGGTCAACGGTGCCAAGAATGCGACTGCTTATTTTTATGCCGGCGGGACCGCCCATCTCGGCATCGGACTGACCGCTGTCGGAACCCCGCTGAGGAGAAGGAGGCTGACCGACCAGCCCGGCTGACTGAATAGTTTTATACGAAGTCTCCCCACCCACCTGACCTGCTCATGGTCGACTCGCCCAGTAGGCTGAGACTTCTTCAAGCAAGTTAAATTTAAAATATTAGAAAATTTAAAGAAAATAGAATAAATTAAGCGATACTACTATCGTGATAATGTTACAAAAATAAACTGAAAACTATGCGCTAGTTTGAAGTTTGACTCCGACAGGTGAGAGACGTTGTCACTGAAGCGCACTGACGGGCGGAAAAAGGAACTGAGAGTGGGTTGAGGGTCGTCGCCGAGATGGCATTGCCGAGCCGCTGTTTCGCACGGGCGCCGCCTCTCGCGACCCTCCAGCAAAAAGTTTGCTCCCGATGGGTCCTAGTGCCTCCGGCGCTAATCCCACTAGTGTGAATGAGTGGTGGAGACTTATGTCCAGGAAGATCAGTCAGATTTGAAAATCCACATTATTTATTTGCAGTGAGTGCACAAATTACAGAAAAATAATGTAAACCTGATCTGTTACTTATTTCATATTCAGACTTTATAAAGTATACAAATTTACAGTGCAGAAAAAAAAAAAGCAAATCTTCTGCTTCTTCAGTTTCACTAACTCATCATAAGGAGAACCGGTTCTGTCTAACCTACCTAGAACAAAAACATCACACATTTTCATACTGTTAAACATATTAGTACAGTATATAACTATTCCTCTCTAAAGTAACCTGTTTTTCTTTACTTTTTAATATTTTTTCTTAAAAATATGCTTATTTTTAACCGGGCTACCAACTTGAGCACGAGGACTACTACTTTTAGTCAAGCCACTTGTCCTGGACAAGCAGTGAATTTTAAAATTTGTCGATCCCTGTGAGGAACTACTGAAAAGATTTTCCATCACAGACTCTGATGATAGAAAGGACGTGCTCTTCAACATATAAAATGAGTCATCCGCTGTATTACTGACCAGAAGGACAGGGAAAGACCCATCTAGATGCACTTCTACCCTAGAAGGACCTCCAAGAGAGGTCTAAGTCAGAGCCACTAGAGACTCCGCCATCAGGAAGGATGTCGAGAAGCTTGGTACCACGTAAGGACCCGAGAAAGTGCTAAGCAGAATGAGATTCCGCTGGCAGAGCAGTACAGCAGAGTTCCATCAGCAGAAAACTGCTGGATGACACAAGATCCCACATAGACCGCCACTCACTAAGATGTGTGGAAAAAATAATCCGCAGAACAGGAGTTCATTCTGCGATAAACATCCCGCCACAAGTTCTGTGGAAAGGAAGTCCAAAAAGGAAAAACGTGTCACTAATTCTGCTATACAGCACCCACTAGCACCCATGCGGTACCAGCATCACTCGTGGCACAGGAGGGCACCAAGCAGTGCTTATGCCAACCTGGGCAATACCCGAGGGCAGCCGCGGCAGTACCCACAGGCACCCCCGGCACCCATGTAGCAATGGCACCCCCGACACCCATGGTACCATGGCACCATGGTACCCATGACACCCATGGCAAGAATGGCACCCGAGGCACCAGTGGCACCCATGAGGAATCGTAAGTGCCACTTACCACCCGTGGCACCCATCGGGTGCTCACGGCGCCACCCATGGCACCCAGACACCTGCAGCACCACTGACGGCACCGACAACCAACGGCAGCAACAAGAGCACCCACAGCACCACACACAAGCACTAGCGACTACTCATACACCCAAGCCACGGGCAACAACCACAGTGTCAAGGAAAATGTCAATGGAAATCCTGAGAAGGGAGAGAAGGAAAGGTGGTACCCGTGTGGCCCTTGCATGGAAAAAGGGAGGGGGTAGGCACGAGAGTCAACACAATGGCAAAGGCACCAAGAGGGCACCTCCATTCGGATCCAATTGACCTGGCTCCCGTCCAATGGCTCCGAGGCCTGGAGGTCCCGAAATCAGGAACAGAGCCAGGAAAAACTGGAAAGTCAAATCCCCTGCTCCACAGGAGTGGCCCAGAGGTGAAACTGCCCACCAGAGCTCCAACAAGGACAGAGATGGAGCCCGGAGTCGAGAATGCAGCCATTAGGAGCAGGGCCAAGAGGAACCCACCAAAGTCGGTTCAGGCCCATCGCCTCCCGACGAACAATCTCTTGCAGGCGACAACGGGCAACCTCGAAAGGCACTGATTATTCTTCCCCAACAAGGAAGAGAGTCGAGGTAGCGAGCCGATCCCCGAACCGCTAGATTTGTGCTTCGGAGGACTGTCCTTCCACCCGAACACAGGACTGTCCGTAGTCGGACCCCCCCGTTAATTAAGGGCGGTGGACCGGACACAGCCCCTCTGCCATAAAAACTTTAAAACGAAGTCCTCCTACCATCACCACTACCATCTAAGGACAACTCCATTGACGGCAGGAAATAATTTCTTTTTCTTCTTCTTCATAATCTTCTTCTTGTTCGTAAAATAAGAAATTACTACTTAAAATATTAAATTAAACTTTAAAAGCTGCTGTCGTATAGAAGAAAACAGACTCCGGCAGACGAGGCACGCTGACTTCAAGCCACACTGACGGGCGGGAGAAAGGAACTGAGGCGGTTGGAGTGGGTCGACGCCGAGATAGCCTGACACAGGCGCAAGCTAGTCTCGAGGTGCCGTGCATGCGTGGTCCTGTCTCGGCGCAGACTCTTCAGAAAATTTTAGGCTCCCGCTTGGTCCTAGCACCTTCGACGCTATCCCACTAGTGTGAACGAGTGATGGAGACTTAGTCCAGGAAGATAAGCAGGATTGAAAAAGAAATGAGATAAAAAGTTAAGGGGGTACTTTCAGGAGTAGGGGGTAAGGAGGCACAAGTTGAGTGAGGGAGAGAGGAAGCAAGGGTTGGAAGTTCATTCACAGATTAGGATTTTCAAGGCAGAGCTGAGGGAAGAAGGAGGAGGGGTTGGGAGGTTACATCAGAGAAGGCGGAGTCTGGTCTGAGGAGAAGACAGCCTACTTGGCAGAAATTAAGAAGGAATTGTTCTAATGATGGGGTCTTTGAGTCACAAGCTAGGGAGATGTACCAAATGATTTATAATCATGGCTATGCCACTTCATTATTGGATAATGCTTTGGGAAGAGTACACAAAATGAATAGATAGATGTACATTATTTCATCCCAAGCATAGGGAGGAGGGGTATGGAAAAGTCACGTTTGTTACAGAATTTCATACTCTTGCACCTCAGATTTCTAAAATTGTAAATAAACATTGGCATGTGATGAAGAGGATAATATTTTATTTGAAGCTGTGGGGGGGATCCTCGGGTAAGTTACAGTAGGGGAAGTACTATTGGAGACGAGTCACTAGCTCAATGTTTAGATGTGTAAAACCCCATACTCACTGGCTGCCACTGTTGCTGAAAGGCTTCCACAGATGTGGACAATGTGGTATTGTAAATAAGCTACAACTGGAAATTTATTTCAACATCCGGGGGGTGGGAATAAGGTATCAATTCAAGAATTCATTAACTGTGATTTTGATTTTGTTGTGTATACACTTACTTGTTCTTGTAAGATATTGTATGCGGGAGGAACTATTAGAAATTTAAAAACCAGAATATAGGAGCACGTACATTCCATTTTATCTGAGGAT
This sequence comes from Neoceratodus forsteri, assembly GCA_016271365.2. Taxonomy (NCBI): domain Eukaryota; kingdom Metazoa; phylum Chordata; order Ceratodontiformes; family Ceratodontidae; genus Neoceratodus; species Neoceratodus forsteri. Next base: position 1,503,835,461 of record CM057452.1, on the reverse strand, counting down.
CCTATTACTCCGGGTAGGATTACATTTTACCCAAGTACATAATCATGACTTGAACAGTTTCTGCTTTGTGGGCATTCAGAGACAAGGACAGCACCCTTGTGCTGGAGATTGCAAGCAAATGCTGCTACAGAAGAAAACTCATTGGATAGACACATTGAAAGTTCTAAAACCTGGAAGACTTAATAAGACTACTGATATAACTTCAACTAGATACAAAAATGGAGGATACTGAAGCTTTTCGTGAATATACTGTTGTCTTGGCTGAAGACACAGATATAGTACTAATAGGGGATTTAAATATGCCAAACATTAGATGGGGGGGAATATATGGAAGGAAATAATTTAGAGTGTAGAGTACAGGAAAACGTAATGGCAGTAGGTGTAAAGCAGTGTATACAGGAAGCTACAAGGGGGGAGAATATATTAGATGTTATTTTAACAAATATTCCTGATGTAATTAAACAAATTAGTATCCAGCCACATTTAGGGTCGAGTGACCACAACTCCATAATGTTTAGGATGAATTGGGAAACCAATATTGTGAAGGGGAGAACAGAACAGCTCTTGTACAGTAGAGTGGATTATGTAGCCATAAGAGAGAGGCTGAGTAGCATTGATTGGGAGGCTGGGATGAAGGATAGAAATATGGAAGAATCTTGGGAACTATTCACAGGTATAATAAACAAGACAATAGGAGAGTATATACCAAAAAGGTGTGTGTATAATCAAAAAGGTAAAAAACCATTGTGGCTTACGAAAACTATAATAAGATTATGCAAAATAAGAAAGTGATGTTTCAAAAAATGAAGAAAAAAAATTCCTTAGTATCTCAAATTAGGTATAAAACTTAATTAAAAAAATTTAAAAAGGAAATTAAGAATGCGAAAAAGGGTTTGGAGTTTAAATTGGCCATGACAAAGGATAATAGCAAGAGTTTTTTTTGCATATATAAATAGAAAGAGGAGAGGAAGTAGCATGGTAGGTCCATTAAATATTGATGGGGTCATTACTTCAGAGCCTAAGGAGATGCTAAATGAATTTAATAGATGTTTTGGAGCTGTGTATAAAAACATGATGGAGTTGTAGAGATGGGGCAGTAGGGAAGAAGTATATTGGATCCTAAAGAAATTGTAACCGAGGAAAGGGTAAAAAGTAGGATAAAGAGACTGAAAGTTGAAAAGGCCGTGGGACCAGATGGGATTCATCCTTATTTTTTGAAGGAGTTGGAAGAAATGCTAACACCAGTCATTACCAAGTTAGGACAAAAATCACTGGTAGAAGGAGTGGTACCAGAGATGTGGAAATTGGCATATGTGGTGCCTATTTATTAAAAGGGGAAAAGGAGTGAGGCTGCAAATTATAGGCCTGTGAGCTTGACCTCTGTCATAGGAAAGATCATAGAGGATATATTGTGTGAAACTATTAGTGATTATATGAGGGGTAATCTTTTAGTGGATAAAAACCAGCATGGATTTATGGTAAATAGATCATGCGAAACAAATTTGATTACCTTCTATGAGTTTGTTGGGAAATTTATTGATGAGGGAAAAAGAGTGGATATGGTGATGGCTTGACTTTTAGTAGAGCATTTGACACGGTTCCGCATTTTAAAATTATTGAAAAGCTCATTAAATTGGGTATCGATTCAGCTATAGTGAGATGGGTCAAGCAGTGGCTGTCAAATAGAATGCACAAAGTGAGACTGCATGGACATGTGTCTGATTCACAAAGGGTGGTGAGTGGTGTTCCAAAGGGTTCAGTGCTTGGACCATTGCTGTTCAGCATTTTTTATTTGTGATTTGAAGATAGTGAGCAAAAATAAGCTAATAAAATATGCTGATGTTAAAATGGGAGGAGTAGTGGATACATTTGACAATAAGATTAATATTTGGGCAGGATTTGATTTATATAATGGAATGGGCAAATGTAAATGGGATGACCTTTAATACGAAGAAATGTATTATTATGCATTTCGGAAAGCATAATGTACAGCAGACTTATTATATGCAGGGCCTTCAATTAAAGGTGTCAAAGTGCTAAAAGGATTTAGGTGTCTTTGTACAAAATGATCTTAAAAGTGGTGCCCAAAGTAAATATGCATCAAATAAAGCTATGCAGTTGGTAAACTGTATGAGAAGGGGGTTTCAATCTAGGAGTAGGGAGGTTTTGTTGCCACTGTATAGGTCAATGATAAGGCCCATGTTGGATTATTGTTCCACTGTCTTCTGTCCCTTTTTAAAAAAGGATATTAGGGTAATGGAGAGGCCACAGAGAACCTTTACCAAATTAATTGCTGGGGGCCAAAGAAACTCATATGAGGAAAGGTTGGAGAATTTGGGCTTCTGGCCCTTGATGAGTAGAAGGGTGAGAGGTGACTTATTGTTACTATACAAAGCCTTGGGGGATGAAGATCTCAAAAGAGTTGGGTTTGGAATCGGTGGTAAAGCCGTATCATCTGAGAGTACGAAACAAACAACTAAGGGAGGAGACAGTGAGGACTGAATTGAGAAGAAATAGTTATAAGTGTAGAGCGGTCAGGACATGGAACAGACTGCCACAGGATGTGGTGGATGCTGATAGTCTGGGGATTTTTAAAAATAGACTGGATAAATATCTTACAGAAGTTGGTAACGTGTTACCACCACTGAATTGTGGGGGAAGTCTACATGGGCATTGCCTTCTCGATTTCCTTAAACCTCCAGTATGAAATCCAGTATGATGTAACTCCATTTTTGCACAAAAAAATATAGCAGCGTTAGTTATTATTATTTTTATCTCTCACCATTCACCATCACCATAATTTCTTCTGTGTTTATATTCCTTTTGGAAAATTAATGGGATTATTAAATATTGGTCCACCTGGATCTAGGTGTATTTATAATATATTTATATACATCTGTTATATGTATGTTTTTTGAATAATAATCCATTAATGTAGTATTTATCCATTCTCCCTTCAAAGGTAAATTAATTTTGTGGTATTTATTTTGATCATATCTACATTCATTAATCTTATCCCTCTCTTCCAGCCCGCCTTTTTTTTTTTTTTTTTTTTTTACAGCTGCAGTGGGCGGAGCCCTCAGACGTTTTGCATGTACAAAAGGAGTGATGTCATGGTTTCTGTCCACGGAACTGACTGAAGGTGTAAATAGTCTCCTCCTCCTTACCCTCCTCCAAGAAATGTATTCTGCCCTCAAATTAATATGCTTTCACATTAGTAAAAGGTTGCTGGGCACTATTTTCTTTCTTAAATAGGAGGTACAAGAACTGGAACCTGAGTAGTGGGAGGCAGCATTATTTTTTGGGGGGGAGTAAGAGCCACCCCCACCTCCATCTGAGAAGCTCCTAAGGATCCACCCCACCTTTTTTTTGGTTCATGTGGGAGGGGCATGAGGTGGATCTATCACGCTGGAACAACTGACTATTAGAGCTGCCTGGGGAAGTGATTAAGGAGTGCCTGAAACTGCATCTACACACACACACACACACACAGGCATGATGATTTTTTTTAACCCTAAGCATGTCAAATTTGGCTCTAACAGAATGGGCAAGTTGGGCATAAAAATAAAATAGAAAAAAAAGGATCAAGCAGGTGCCTTTTCCCATGTTGGAACAAGTGACTATCAGAGATGCCTGGGGAAGTAATTAAGGAGTGCCTGAAAATGCATCTAGGCATACCCCCCCCCACACACACACAGGCATGATTTTTTTTTTTTTTTTACTCTAAGCATGTCAATATTTGGTTCTAACAGAATGGGCAAGTTGAGCATAAAAATAAAATAGAAAAAAAAAGGATCAAGCAGATGCCTCTCCCCTTGTCAGACACATAAAGACAGAAGGTCACAAATCCTGTATGACAAGTTCATTATATAGAGAATAATGTATGGGGAGGTGGTTATAACAAGAATTTTACACACCTGAGGTGTGGGATACCACATAAACCCCAAGGCGAAGCCCGAGGGGTTTATTTAGGCATCCCACACCGAGGGTTTTTGTAAAATTCGAGTAAATAACCACCTTCCCTTTACTTTATTTTTTATAATTACTGGTTGCAATTTTTTTGCCACACATTTAACACGCTCCCTAACCCACGCTAACGTAACGCTCTCCTCTGACAATTGTGACACTCAGATCTCCACAGGAAGCAGATAACTACGATCACCACAGCATGAAGATCTCTAGCAGGCGAGTATTTGTTTAGTGTCATGGAGAATAACGACGGAACTGAGAGAATAACCAGCAGCTGACACAGCGTGAGTAGCTGAATTCTTTCGTTTGCTCTGCAGGTGTTTGTGTCTCGCGCTTCCCTAGAGAAAGCTGGCACGTGTTGAGCTGGTTATAACGGCAAATTATAACTGGCTTTCTCTATGGAAAAAAATTGTGGCCAGTAATTATATGGATGTTTTCCATGTAAAACAGAAATGTTATTATTGTCATGTCTGTAGCATCGTTTGTAGCCAGTAAAGTATTATTTACATAAGTACTGTAAAACAGATTTTAATTCAGAAATCCAGCCTTGATAAATTTGTTTTTTTAGCAGTTCTGTAAGATTTATGTCTCTCTGATGTAAGAGTGCATAGCACAGAAACAAAAGGGGTTTGCCTAATTGATTGTTTTGCATGAGAAGTGGGCGTGACAGTGGCATGCAAGAGTGAAGTTTAACAATTGTTTTTTGGCCATTCTAGGACCTGATGTGTAACAGCGATGTGTGAAGAGAATAAAGTCTTGTGTTTTGTGCATTTGAATAGGTTTAGTGCTTTGAAGTTAAAAGATATAAATATATATATATATATATATATATATATATATATATATACACACACATAGTGTCATGGGCACCTGCAAAGGAAGTAGATACTACTGAAATAAATGCTATTCTGATGATTTATTCATTTATGTGTAGGATTTTAAGTGTAGTTCTGCCTAGGTCACAGACACATAAGCTATAAAGAGTACATTTAAGGATGGATGAACTAGTCAAAGCTTGTAGTAGCAAAATAAAGCAAGAAAAATAATATATTGTGTTTTTTTTCCTTCAATTGTTTACCAAGGAGTGGCACACTGAGCCGAAAGCTTGTTTACAGGGGCAACCTGGGAGCACGTGGAAGTTAAGTGACTTGCTCAGGGTCACCCAGTATGCAAGTGGGAGCTATGGCATTTAAACCCAGATCTCCAGATTTGTAACTCAGAGCCTTAAACCACTGTGCTATACTGTCTCCCTAGTTACAGCAGTCATCTGTTTTATGGTTCATGATGTTGGTGTAGTAAGCAGCAGTACATTGCTTAGCAGGTGTAAAATGTCAATAAGTAGGTCATGCAATAGATGTGCTGAGCAGTTACTGAAGCAAGAAATGTATTTAGGATAGTAAAATATTTCTGTTAGAAAACTAATAAATGTGTGACATTTGCATCTCAATTTCAAGGAGGTCCTTATGAGGTGTCACTGTACAACATAAAGCAGTTATAGTTTTCAAGTTGTCGGAGCAATTGCTTTGTACTACCACTGTTACTAAATTTAAATTATTCCATGAAGGAAATTTAAGTTTATGTAACTGTCTGTGAATGTATTGAAACATTTACTTGTCCTTATAATGTAATGCATTAAATGCTTTTGCTAGGTTAAGAAGTCACATAACAGCAATAGAGATGAAAACAATGGGATGCATAGGAATTTGGAAAAAGTATACATTAGCAAGAGCAGTGTCATGACTTCACCAATGTTTTTATAGTTTTACTCCAGATTTTCAATATTACAATTTTTTCACACCTTCTCATAAACAGTACAGCTGTCATTTTTTACATCATGTTCAAAATGTGTTTTTCTACCTGTGGTGCCAAATGGCACAGTTGCTGTGCAAAATCACCTTTTGGCTAATGAACTGATAGTGTTCATGCAATGGGGTCACAAAAAGCCCATGCTGAAAACTTGGAGTGAAAATACTAAGTAATGCCCAGGGCATTAGGGTTTCTGACCAGAACACCCTGCCCTGTAGGGACTGACAGGCATAAGAGGTGTGATTTGAGACTGTCAACAGTAATGCTCACGCCATTCCACCACCATCCCCACCCTGTAGTCAGTGACAGGTATCGAGGTGTGCCTTTGACTCTTCAGCCCCAAAGTTCACTCCATTCTCTTATACTGTACCCATTTCAGTGTATTTCCTTATGGAATGGGGTGAGTGTAAAGTTTGAACACCCCAAGGCACACCTCGACACTTGTCTGTGTCTGCAGGGTAGGGTGAGGTGAAATGGCGTGAGCATTTTGGGCAGTGACCCAAAGGCACACCCCAATGCCTGTCCATCTCTGTGGAGTGTGGTTAGCATCACTTAAAGACTTCATTGCCATTCCTATTCTGCCTGTATGTCTGTCTCGCCTTCCCTTCCTCTCTCTATATATATATGTGTATGTAATTATTTTTCTATGAATTGCATGTATCACTATTTTTACCTATTTCTAAAACAAACCTGCATATCACATTTGCCTGCACTCTGAGCACGTACTTATGAAACTGTGCATATTTGTACTCCATTTCCGGAGAGACCTCATACTTTCCTAATATTCCCATTATCACAAGCATAACTACCTTGCCCTTATCAAAAGTGACCCCCTCTGAAAGTTACTATCACATTTTCTCTGCTAACAGTCCATCATCATTACACCTGTCTTCCTGACATTAACACATTATTTAAATATAACGTACATCACCTCATGGACAAAAAACCCTGTTTCTCTAACAAAACAAAACAAAACTGTGTAAGTAATCCCAAGGCTGAACATATGCCAGCCATTACTTTTACATGGACTGCCACCTTCTGTACCATCTTGGGGATTTGCATATGTTTCCCATGACGGTTTGCATTATTGAGGTAACAGCAATTGTGTTTTCTTTAAAATGTGGCTGTCCGGACAATACCATCTGGTATAACACATACCTCAGTAGCATTTGCTCTGGGGTTCTTTTGTAAACCAATATTGCTTCCTATTCCTTCCATTAAAATGTACACCTCCATATATTTTCCTAATAATGTGTATGCCTTCCTTAGAACAGAAACTAAAACAAATCTTACTACTTACAAAGCATTGTGTCATTTCTCCATGCCTCCTTAACAATTCCACACAACTTCACTAACTTCATTATGCAGCCGTGGTGTATCTGACCAGAATTTGTTTCAAACTGTTGTGATTTTTTAGTTAAGTGATAGATGCCATCCATCAGGCATTGAATTACAGTGCTGGATTGTTTTATTACTGCTTGAATGTTAATTAGATTTCTTATGTGTTCTAACATATTGAGGGAATTGTATGGTATCCATCTGTGGATGTGTTGATGAGTGTTTCAATTTTTTATAATCATCGTGAATTGAACTTGTTCTTGGATTGCTATAAAATGTTTGTAGTTACACAGAGACACCCTCCCTGATGAAGGGTCATGTGAGGACCCGAAGCGCCGGGGTACAGTGCCACTATCGCGTGAGCTCTGCGGCAAATAAATTTAATGGCTGCTTTATACTTTTGACCTCAAGTTTATTATTTTTACTTCTATGGCATACAGCTTTGTTGTGTGTTCTCATGACACTGAGAGGTAAGGGCCGCTCTGGCACACTGGTAACCCAGGTCTGTGCCCTGAGGCCAGGACATTAGGAGTGGAGGTTGGCACGGAAGATGAAAGAACATCTGCCAGAACTATCTCCTCCTAGGGGAAGGGGAGGTATACACTGCTCGGACAGTAACACCTAAGGGCTACTTGGGGTCACTGCTGGCATGGGTGACTACGCACCAGGTGGTATGTCCCTCAGAGTGCTGACGTGATGCATGCTTCAGATGAGGAGAAGGAACAGGTGAGGAGAACAGTGAAACTACTGTCCCAGAAAGTCTTGGATAATGGCTCCCTGTGCGCTCCCCCATGCCACCTGATCCTCTTTGGTGGCATGTGTGTTACCCAGACTCTAGTGCCCCATACTGGCTTTGGCTGCATGCTTCTCCCTCTCTTCCTTCACTCCACGGCAGAAGGGGAGCCCCATGGAGGAAGAGAACCCACCCAGGAACCAGAGGGGATAAACAGGGATCTGACAGTGGATGATCCAGTGAGGGTGTTTCTCCGTTTCTTTCTTTGTTTGATCAACCAAGATACTACAGTATCATGATTTTTTACAACATGTAAAAAAGAATTATAATATAGACTAAACATGTACACATTAAATAAAAAAAGGAAAAACAACTTAATACAATAGACAATGTTTCTCCTCCAACAACAGTTAAAAACATTGGAATTTTAGGGGCATTGTTCCAGCATTACTTATAATATCATAACTATCTTTACTTTTGGTTAAACATCCTATAGTTTTTTGTTTTTTTTTTACTTTTAAGTATAGCGCTCAGGAATTTTGCGATCAATATGGCATCATCTGAACTTTGAGAATACAACAAAATAAAAGTTAAGTCATAACTAGTATCTGCATAAATTTCCAAATAATCCTTCAATAATTGGTCCCTGGCCTTTTTATACAAGGGACATATTAATATCATATGTTTTACAGTTTCTTCATGTCCCTTATTACACGGACAAAACCTCTCTGCCCCTGCTACACCATCAATAGCACCTTCCCTATTAAAATACATATATTTTGAATTAACTAACCCCATCCTCTTCCATGTAATGTTTTTTCTGTATGATGGTATCAGGGAAAAAGAGAGGTACATCTCTAATGCATGATCGATTTTGTTCTCTTTGTACCATCTAGCACATTTTTGCTTTCTGATTGCTGTCATATCAAGGGTTTTCCCTAAAAAATACATTTTTTTCTTAATAAGTTCTCTGTATTGAGGTAAAATTAAAATCCCTCTAATACGATCATTCCATAAATGTCCCATTTTTATCCTATCTAATTTATTTCTCAAGGCATTAAGCCACGGTGATGATAAACCGCTATCTGCCCATTGCTTTTTTTCTTGGAGACAAATTTTTGTAAGTATATTCTTCCCAGGGTTTATTATCCTAATCCAATAAGAGATTAATGTAAGGTCTTTAAAACAATAAATCGGAACTCTTCCCAGTTCCGCCCTAACCATACCATTCGAGGTAGAGCTAGGAACTTTAAGGAGTGCTTTATAATAGTATGACAGGGGCTTCTCTAACTTCTCCTTATTCACGTGTCCCCAAACTTCAGATCCATATAACAAAAGAGGCTGAATTTTTGCCTAGCCGGCCATAAGAGCAGGTGTGACCAAATTTCACCCATAAACAAAGTTAAACTTCAGCAAGGCCCTTGTAGCAAGCTTTGCTTTGTTTACTTGATTAGTAATATGGGCAGACCAGGAAAATGTGGAGACCAATTTTATACCCAGATAACAATATTCTTTAACCATGTCAATATTCTCTTCCTCAATTCTAAATCTATAACCTTTCGATTTCTGGTTGCAATTCCCAAAGACCATTGTTTTTTTTTTTATATATTTATTCGGAGTTCTAAAGACCTACATTTCCTATAGAGAGTATCAATTTTCCCCTGTAGCCCAGATCTGGTTAATGAAAACATTACCAAATCATCTGCGTGTGCCAGAGAATGAATTAAAGTGCTATTAATTTTAGGAGAGTCAGAGACTTCGGAATCCTTATATACCAGCAGTTCATTAATATACAGATTAAATAAAACAGGTGCCAACAAACAGCCCTGTTTCACTCCGCCATTTGACTCAAATGTTTGAGTTAGCCTACCATTATTATCATATCTAATAAATGTAGATGTACCGGAATTAATCTAAGAAGACAATAATCTATACCCTTCTGATATAAAAGATCCCATAACTTTTTCCTATTTACAGATTCAAATGCAGATTCAAAATCTATAAAGACGACATATAACTTTGATTTCCTCAAGAATACGTACTTTTCAACCAAGTGCGCTAAACAAAACACATCAACGGTGGAGAAACCCTCCCAAAAACCTGCCTGAAAGGTGGAAATTTGAGAGGTTGATTCAGCCCACTTATTTAATCTGCTCAATAAAAGTCTAGAGAATATTTTAGAATTTATATCTAGCAGACTAATAAGACGAACATTTTTTGATTCGTAAACCAAACCCTTCTTATGAATGGGGACAATGATATTACTTGTCCAGGAAACAGGAATAAAGTCATGTCTTGCACATAAATTAAAAAACACTGTAAGCAAAGGAATCCAAAATTCCTTATGTTCTTTATAGACAACAGGAGGAATACAGTTTGGGCCAGGGGCCTTGTTGTTTTTAGCATCATTATAGAAGCTTCAATTTCCTCAACAGAAAAAACTAAAGGCATCCCAACTCTCCTTGAACCATCCAAGGGGACAATATCAGAATTTCCTGTAGAGGGAGCTTTACAAAAAATTTCTACCCAAGTTACTTTTGGGACATACACTAATAATGAGGGCTGATATTGATTAGTCCCTTTCGCTACCATATTCCAGAATGCCTTAACATCTTTATTCATAATAATCTGATACATCTTTTCCCATAATTCATTTTGAAAAGTAACCCTCTTTAACTGGAGGAATTTTCTAGATTGTTTACTAGCCCTGTTTAGATAAGAACAATTTTCTCTAGAAGGGTGGTTTCTAGTCCATCTAATTAATTTCCTGAGATTCCTTTTTTCATTTTTACATTCTCTATCGAACCAAGTTTTTATTTCTACTTTAGATTCTGATTTAAAGTTTGTATAGATTATTGCTCTAAGATCTTGATTAAGTTTATTTAATTGTGCTGCAGCCCATTCTACATTTTCCCAATCTCGATCTTCCTTTGTTTTTTCAAATTCCCTCAATAAATTTTCTACCTCTTTTCCAGTTATAGCCCTAAAATTCAAGCGCTGTTCCCCTTCTGAACTCAACTGGGCCAGGGGAACGCAGGGGGATGATTCATGAAAAGTATTATTATTGTCAATCAAAATTTGCATGCTCAGAACTGCGTGGTCACTTTCAGATCTCATAGAGATTTTTACTGAAAGAAAATTCTCAGGGCACTACGGGTTGATTATAGCATAATCTATAATACTCTGACCCACCCCTATCACCTTCTAGTCTACAGTTCAGAACCAACAGGGCATTTTCTTCAATAAATCTAATTAAATCCCGACCTCGATCATTTATCTCGTTATCTTTACTACTCCTGTTATTACAGGACTTGGGGTTTAACTGATTCTCCAAATCTTGAAAGTTATCATGACTAGAGATACCAGCATTAAAATCTCCCACTATTAAGAGAATGCCTTTAGGATGTTTTTGAAAGGTGATATCAATATCTGCACACAAAGACCTCCAAATATTTCTAAGTCCTTCTATTTTACTAGAAGGGGGAAAGATAAATATTGACCACAATCAACATAGCCTGATTTATGAGAACGATGAGCAAAATATAATTTTGTGAATTTTTGATTACTTCTAGTATGAAAATCTTGGGCCTAATCTTTACACATATGGCCAACCCCCCTTTTGGTCTACCAAATTTTTTATTTTTAATCGCAGAATTTGAAACAACTTGATATCCATTAATATTTACATTTTCCAATGCCCAGGTCTCTTGTATAGCAAGAATTTCACGCATTGCTAAGAATCCCATACATTCTTGGTCTGCCAACTTACTACTCAATCCAGCAATGTTCCAGGATAGCAACTTTACATGTGAATTACTTTGTTCAGTCATAACAAAAGTTTCTATAGAGCTTTCAGCCCCTGTACCTAGTCAATGTTCTAGATCAAAAGCCTGGGAATCCTCATCATAAAGATTTAACTAATCCGTTACTAGTATACCAGCATTGTCAAAAATGTCCGAATTATATTTTATCAAAATGAATAGTTCAGCTGATAAACAACAGAAATCTATCCGACTATCCTTTTCATCAGGGAAGACTCTTCTTGCAAAACATATGCACTTTTCCCCATTAGGTCTCTTTAAATAAGAGCCCATTAGGGAATTTACATAGCCACCCAAGACTTCCTCATTTTCACCTGGTAATTTACCTACACCAAAAAGGGACAAGACACATGGGTAATGGTTCTTATTATCTGAAAAAGAGTTCCTGAAATCCCATTGTAACTGGATTAGGTTTTCTTTAAAAGTGCTTGCGTGTAGGAATGTTCCAATTCCATAAGATTGCTTAGTATGGACATTGATGGTTTTCCAGGAAATAGGAGCCCATATACTCAGGCCCAAAAAAGAAAGACTCTGAGTTTTGGCCCAGATGGACTTTGCCAGGTTCATGTCCGGGACGAGTATATAAACTGGTTTTTGCTCATGATTCTCGTCCCTACATGCCATAATAATATTGCCCTTAGCCTGGCGAATGCCCAATTCTGCTGTGATTAAATACTCCATAAGTTCCCTTAATGACTCCTTTGATTCATCTACTTTCTGGAACACACCAAAGTCTTAAACAGACTTCATTTCTGTCAAGCAATCTTTTCCTTTCATCTATTAATTTAATTGTTTTATCAGTGGAAACATTACTACAATCTGCACTTTTTATTTTCTCCTCTACTCCTCTCTTTTCTCTTATATTATTCTTAGCAATACTTTCCACAGTCTCCAGATTTTCCTTTCTTACTGGACTATGTCTTGTACATTTTCCTACACTTACTTTTTTATGACTTTTTGTTACTTGAACCTTAGATTTCGCTCCCCCCTTTTTTCCTTTTCCTTACATTTCTGAAGGCCCTTCTGTATCCCTTTTCCTTTTGGTGGAGAAACTGGGATATGAATCAATGAAAAAGATAGTTTTCCTGTCCTTTTTTGTGAAATTACTTCAACCATCTTTTTCTCCAGTTGTTGCAATTTTAAAAATAAAATATTGATAGAACTCTCCATATTGTTTTTTAAATCTCTTATAGCTTCTAGCAGCACTACATTTGCCATAACTGGGTGTGACAATGCCTTAAAAGTATACTTTGACAATGTATCTGGGCATTGAGCAAAAAGATCTATCACTATTTGTTCTACTTCCCTATCCATTTTCTCAAATACTGTTGTGGGGGAGCCTGTCAGGATTGAGATATTCTCTCTTACTGATAAAACCCCAGAAACTGGATCCTGGCTGATACTACCCAAATTTTCAGAAAGTCCTGAGGAAATTTCTAGAGGGCCAAACAATTCAAGTTTTGATTCTTGTTCTTTCCTAGCTGAATTCTCAATCAACTCTACTACCACGGCCTCCGGAACAGTCTCTATAACCTCTTGTTTATTATTTTCCCTTACATTATATTTTGATTTAGAAAGAAATCAGTGATATTTTTCGGTATAATTTGTTTACCTTCAATCCCCTCGGCTTCATTTTAATTTTCCCCTTGTAAAGATTTTGAGTAATGATTGATTTCTCTTCAGCACCTGGATTACTAACTAATTCAGTGTTCTTGACTATTCTATCAGTCTCATTACTTAATTTATTCCCTAGATCATCCACCAGATCAGAGGCCAACTCAGTAGAAATTTTCACTGCCTCAGCATATGTAAAAAATGTTTGCTTTATGGGGTTGGAGGTAATGAATAGCGTGTCATAAAATAAGCACCCATTGTTGTCTTGCTTCTTTTTTTTTTTCTCCTTAGTTAAATTTTCTTTTACATTTCATTTATATACCCCTTTATAGTGAGCATTTTGCCACTTCTTGTAACCATCTAATAATACAGTGTAAATCACAGAAAACAATTTTAAAAACAACTTTGGTATCCTTATTTTCTATAAATTTTATATCATCTCCTTAGTAATATACAAAAGTAACAGTCTAACTATTGCACTTCTAACTTGCTGTCTCTTTATATTTAAAAAAACAGCATCTTTTTACTGGCACTATATATGTAGGAAATATAAATACCTCACTCGTACCCAACCATAATATTAGCAAGAATATGGCCCCAATTATAACCCCAATGAGGAAAAAAGGCCCAGCATAAAAAAAACTTACACCACAATGTTCCACACTTATTCCACTAAACAACATCAAGACAATCAGGATTTTGCACACAGATATATGAAAAGTAAATACATGCCGATTTTAAAAAAAAAAAAAAAAACTACAGTTCTTGCAAGGTTTTAAAATACTCAAAGGTCCTCTTTAGCTTGCGCTCCTCCACCCAATCCTTCAGTGTCTTCCTCTCACAACCGATAGTACCAGTCCAATCTACAAAGCGCTGCAGAAAAAAAAGAGGGACTGTGAAAGAAATAGTGGAAGAGCAACAATCCCCTAGAGCTTAATGTTGTATAAATACAAAATCTCCCCTAATATTCAGAAGGAAAAAGAAGAGCTAAAATCTTTTCAGAAAAAAAAAGAAAAGACAAACGGCTAATCAGCTGATCAACTTACATGCATCTTTTAAGACTCCACTATGAATGCATAGACAACAGATATAGGGCCTGACTTCTGTATATCAGCAATTGCACACAAAGCCCAAATTTAATCGACTGTGCCTTTAAAACACTCGTAGAGTGTCTGCACCAACTCTTCCACTTTCTAAAAACAGAACAAAACAAAAAAAAACCTTGTTAACTCTATAACACTCATAAGAGAAAAAAAAAAGACCACATCAAAGAGAAAAAAAACAAAAACAAAATCAAGCCAATAGACTTACTATTTAAACTTACTTACTTTGTAAATATCGAAAAACAGAACACCTCAGGTTATTTTCAGGCTCCAGTCGTCGCCACAGCAATTCGGCATTTCACCGATGCTTTGGAACCACACTCCGACTGCCTTTAAAAATTTCCTCAACCACGACTGGAGCAATCAGAACGGTTGAATCGGGCAGCACTCACCAAAAATAAAAACCAAAATAAAACTCAACCACAGAGTAAAAAATACCAACAGTCGAGAGGGACCCAAATACCGGAGAGGTAAAGGAGAAACCTGCTTCACCAAACTAAACTTAAAAGCTACTTCTCAGACTACCTGATCGAGATAACACCACACATGCTTCTTAAGGCACAAGCACAGTGGATCGATTGTATCACTAATTACATCAATTACTCAATTGGATGATCAGTAAAGTCAAGCCTTTTAGCTTGTCCTGAACTACATTCAAATAAAGCTCAGATGATTGTTTTTAGCTAATTATTGAATGTTATTATAAGCAAAGTAGCTAAACGCAGGAAGCAATTTTAACAATTAGACAAAAGCCCATTTACTAATTAATTCTATAACCACTACATCTGTATCCATGCGATCAATCAATTTAACACCCTCTTTCAGTCCTAAACTTCCTAATACTACAACTGCCAGGAATTAAAGATCAAATCAGTATTGGTTCTAGAACAGATACCCCCAAAGACCTTTGCAGTGTATATATATCCTAATCGGATTTCCTGAACCTCCTAATTAAAATACATAATGAGATAGACTTATAGAGAAAATGTAGATAAAGTAAAACACAATACAAAACAACTTAAAACCTTAAAAATTTAAAAAAGAAAAACCCAATGCAAATATTGCAGTATTGCAATATTGCAAGAACAGCATAGAACAATATACTCCGATACAACTCAGAATAATACAGTCCAATACTGTCGCAAAACGTCGACGAAAGTGGCAATGTACTATGTATCGGTGCAAACATCAAACAGAAACTTAGTATTCTGCCACAATATAACTTGGCATTTTCATGAGATACAAAATTATTTTTTTCCAGAAAATCCCTTTTCAAAAACGGGCACTGTAAGGTTTTCTGAAAGGTAAAATCTTCAAGGGAAAGTGCTGGCGTGCTACGACCCTCCGCAGGGAAGTTCGCTCTACCCCTCAGCCTTCGGTGGCTCCTCACCGCTCGGACTTCACTCTTCTTTGCTGCAGGGGAGCAAAAAAAGACACACCAGCCACACTATACTCAAATCAAAAGGCCGTACAAGAAAGACTGGAAAGGTTTGTGGACGCTTTGTTAAGACAACGGTGGCATACCTGTTTAAACAAAGCAATAGACGTTTCACAAACTCCTGCAAGCACTGTTTCTTCTCAGCAGCACCGCGTGGCAGCCATCTTGGAATCCTCAAATGAGAGTGAGTCTAGTGGACAGAGTAGTGACACAACACAGGGCTTGAAGAAAAAATTAACTCACCGCAGTAAAATTTATTTTTAAGGGATCCATCAGTAAACTTTACAATAGCAATCAGTCCACTGGATTGAGTTACCCTACAGATAGAACTTATGATAAATTTAGAATATTCGAATCAGAGCCAAGTTCAAACTTTGCACTATGGTCACACTCCACACACACACACACACACACACACACACACAAACAGGGAGCTGTGACCATTAAAACTAGCTAAATGGCTATCAAAAAATATTTAAAAATTTGTCCAAATTTTGAAAAATTGTAGTGAAGTTCAGGCAGAACAAAAAATATATGAAAAAACATTTGTGATCAGACTACTAAGCAACACTTGTAAAGGCACTGTAAAAAGTAATGCTCAAGCAAACTGAAAAAGAACTGATTCTTCTCTGAACCTGTTTTCAAGTTCTGGAAGGAGAAGCAAGGTAAGGGATTGCAAAGTTTACTGATGGAGTCCTTAAGAAGAAACAACTTTACTACAGTGAGTACGTTTTTCTTCTAATGACAGGCATCCATCAGTACAGCTTTACAATAGCAGACTCCATAGCAGTACCTTGGGAAGCTGGGTCCAGAACCTATTTAGGAAAAAGGTTCTGCAAGACAGCAGTGCAATAATTGGCATCCTTTCCGGACTGTATGTCCAGACAGTAGTATTTTGTGAAGGTATGTACTGTCTTCCAGGTAGCTGCTTTACAAATGTCTTAAAAGGAGATGCTCCTTGCTGCTGCCACAAAGGCAGAGGTGTCCCTCGTGAAGTATGCCCATAGATCTCTGGGGAGTAGCCTGCCAACTTTTTTCATAACAGGATGGAATGCAGGAGACAATCCATCCTGAGACAGTTATCCTAGTTGCTGGTGTATCCTTTCCCACTTCACCATAGATGATTAAAAGCTGAGTGCTTCTGGAACTGACATCCTTTGTGCTGTTCATGTAGTAGTTTAGTGCCCTCTACATCCGGGCACTGAAGTGTTTGTTCCCCAGTACTGGAATGTTCAGTGAAAAGCACAGGGAAGGCAACTGATTGGTTGAGGTGGAATGCTGACATCATCTCAGGGAGGAATTTCCTGTTAGTCCTAAGAACTACCGTGTCCCTATGGAAGATTATACAGTTTGGATCTGTGTAGACGGCTTGCAGTTCGCTCAAGCTCCTATCAGATGTAATAGCAACTAAAAATATTGCTTACCATGTTACATACTTTGTGCCTCAGTGGCTGGTTGACTTGAAACCTGCTGGACAGGTTCAAGAGCATGGAGTATCAAGCCTGCCTGGCCCAGTTTGGTGCTATCAAAGTAATTAGTGCCGACTCCCTCCAGAGGCGAGGCAAGGCAAATTTTATTTGTACAGCACCCAATCCTGGAGGCTCTGGGCACATCACATTAAAACAAAAGATAAAACAAGTAAATGAGAGATAGAATAACATACCATGGAGGGGGGCACTGTGGAGCCTGAGCAACGTGCAGCAGTTAATGAGAGCTCTCTGCAAATTAAACTTAAAGCAGCCCTATTCCGCCTTCTAGAGCCCATAAATCTAAATTTTGATGTGACCAGTGGAAAGAGCATCCTTGAAATACTAAATATGGGTAAACCTAAAAAGAGAGACTGCCTGGTGGTGGAGGAAAGAGTAAGGGAAGTGGCGGGGCCTTGAGACTGGAGGAGACCACGTAGACCGAAGAAGCTACGACCTCTGGGGAGACTATGGCCACATTGGGCCATAAACTTCAACTATTGATTCAATCTGCTCTCAGTGCAAAAGTCGATGGCTTTAATGGCAGAGTGATACTTCTGGAGACAGCTGTGGATGGCATAAAAGGGGAATTAAATGAGGTTAAAAAGCAGGCAGATACTTCAGTGGGCGCTACGGCGCTGATGGCGAAGGAAAACCAACATCTTCGCTCGAGACTTGAGACACTGGAGAACCAGTCTCAAGCCGCAAACATTCAGATCATAGGTTTGCCTGAAGGTACTGAAGGAGATAAACCCCTTAATGTTCATTAAAGAATTACTGTCTGAAAAATTGCTACCGGAGGGTGCCGAGGAAGCCTGGGAAATCCTGAAGACCTACAGAGTTACCCCGTGTGGCCGTGCTGTGACGTCAGAGGATCCCCGAACTCTCATGATTACTTCAGGTGTGGGAGGAACGCGATAAAATCCTAAAGTATGCCAGGCGATCAGCCCCACTCTTTCAAGATAGCGAGCAGGTACATTTCTTCCCTGACATCAGTTATGCCACAAGACAGCAACGAAAACGTTTCGAGGGAGTTCGTCAACTACTACTGGAATTGGACGTGCCTCACACGATGATCTTCCTGGCCTGCCTGCAGATAGTTTTTCAAAATATAACATATATCTTCGTGGATCCGGTGGAGGCAGGCAAGTGGGCTGATCGCAAAGCAGCGCAGCATCGTACCCAAAAGGACGATTCAGATGATGAGACTTTAAACCCTACCTGATTTTGGACTGGGACTCAGGGTCTAAACTTACTCCATATGGTTCCCTCAACTTAAATGGTACACTTTTTATATACCCTTCTTGTTGATACACCTGATTGTAAGGAGAGGGCAGCTTCTTACTGATAGTAGTTTCAGGGTATGTATTCACTATACCCACAGTTTAGTTTTAACTGGTTTTACAAGGCTGGATTAAGAACAGTTTTTGCTCTTTGTATGTAATCTCCTAGAAGATGGGGCTTTGAGAGGGGGGGGAAGTGGGGTGTTTGCCTTATTGGCATAAGTTCAACAGTTTTATGCTGCAGAAACCTTGTTGGATATTTTCATTTAGTACCCGGTCGCCCCTGAAAAAGGGACTTCTAGGTCCAGTGGGCTTACCGGGTCAACAAAATTCAACAAACAAACAAACAAACAAACATGGCACCATTCAATCCCTTATGGGGATTTAACTATTTTCTTGGACTGGAATAGCAGAACAATCCTATTACATTTGCTATAGCCATGTGGCTCTTGGACTTCCTTTAGCAGCAAACATTGGGACTCAATACAGAAAATGTAATTTAGCTACTCCTCAATGATCTACCACTATATGACACGTGCATAATACTCCTGTATCTAAGAGGAATGTTCCTTTTTCTCAGTGGTGTATTATATTTTTTTTTTTTTTAGTTGTTTAACCAGGAGTAGCACACTAAGCTGAAAGCGTTTTTACAGGAGCATCCTGGGAGCACAGGGAAGTTAAGTGACTTGCTCAGGGTCACACATTTTGCAAGTGAAAGCTGTGGGATTCAAACCCAGGTCTGGCCTGCTGGATGTCACCAAATTTGCAGCTCAGAGGCTTAAACCACTGCGCTATACTGCCTCCCTTTCCCTACTGCCTTTTATGGTCTGTGTGTTGCATGCAATATGATCTAAAGTCATGTTTATGATAAAAGATAAAAATAAAGTTTAAAAAAAAAAAGAAGAACAACATATCACAATAAAAACATAAAATCATAAAATTAGATCAGCAGCATACTAAAACAACACTGGTTAGACTACTTCACTCGGGAAGGCCAGGGCAAAGAGATGAGCCTTGAGACCCCTTTTGAAAGCCTCGACCGATGAGGCCTCCTTAAGAGATGCAGGTAGAGTGTTCTACAGGACCGGACCAGCGACACTAAATGCCCTGTCGCTAAAGGTTCTCAGCCTGGTCGAGAAGCGGAGGAAGCAGGCCAAGGTGTAGGGTATTGGAAGCACAATCAGGTAGCTAGGGCCTAGCCCATGTAGGGTGTTATAGGTAAGAAGATTCACCTTTAAGATAACCCTCCACCTGCCAGGCAACCAGTGCAAAAGGTACTTTGTGAGTATCCTCTGCAATAGTGTAAATTGAAGGAAGGCATACAGGAACCTCCCTGTCCAGTTCAGTATCAGAGTATCTTCTGGGACTATCTCCATTGCTTGGGGCCTGCAATAGAATTGTAAGAGCTGACTGTTCTCCCAGGAAGCAAACAGATATATTTCTTGCGTACACCATCTTCTGAATACTGATGTCAGCACCTGCTGGTTCAGGGTTCACTTGTGGTTCCCCTTGCTGATTCTGCATAGTGAGTCTCAGGACACAGATGTACTGCAGATAGCTCTCCATCCAGGGAATAGGCTAGGTTCCAGATCTTCATGGCTTCTGTGCTTAGCCTTGGGATATTGTCCCTCCCTGCTTGTTTATGCAATACACTGCTGTGGTGTTGTCTCTTCTGATGTGAACAGACTGACCCTGTATCTGGGAGGATAAAGTTTGCATCGCTAGGAGCATTGCATAGAGCTTCAAGAGGCTGGTATGGTCCTGGGTCTCCTGTGTGCTCCAAGTGCCACTCACAGTGAGATCCTCTAGGTGGGCACCCCACCCTAGGAGAGAGGCATCTGTTATGATAATGCCTGTGGGTGAATGTAGTAGGAAGGGAAACAAAGGTATACATAGCTACTTGTTTAAGGTATTAGAAGCATGCAAGATTCCACAAGTGTTTATATCCTGAATTAATTTACTATCCCAAATGTTAATCGTTTTCAGGGAAACCCTATTATGGTACACACAGTTGTGCAACAGAGGTGCTTATTACATGAAAGCTGTCCTTTATCAAGCCCCCACCCCAAAGCTTTACCCCCGTTAGGCTTTTCGTATAGAATAACAATTTTATTTCGCATCAGAACTTACTTTTAATTTTGTAGAAGTCCATGATCTGCAAACATGGCGGATGCTGCGTGGGTCCATTTGCTATGAAAGTGCGATGCCATGGCGCTGCCTCAATACAAATATATTGAAGCGAGCAGTGCAGCACCACACATTCATAGCAAATGGACTACCTAGCGATCCATCACGTTGCAGGAGTACTTGAACTAAAGGTAAATAAGTCGATGTGAAAAAAAAGTGTTGTTAACTGTCGAGCGGGTAAACTTTCAGAATGAAAACTACTCGATAAGAACAGTTTTCCTTTAAGCCCCTGTTCTAGGCATTCACTATTGGTGCTTGCCTATAATGTGGTGGTAACAGTGGCGCTTGGATTCCATTGCCCCGGTCTGTATTCGCCCCCTGATCCTCCGTCCAAGGTCTCCATGGTTTGATGGTATCTTGAAAGAGTTGAGAGTGGGGCAAAGGCTGGAGAGGGCCTGGCGGAAATCGGGCCTTGAAGGCGACAGGCTTAGGTTGACGGAACATTATACTTTCTATCGTTTGACAATCACCCGTAAGAAGGCAGAGTTCCTGTTCAGGGAGATTGCCGCTGCAGAAAATCGACCAGCTCAGCTCTTCCGGACTGTGGACAGATTGTGCAATCCAATCTGTCTTCAGTCTGTGGGAGCTTTTTCACAAAAGAAGCATGATGAGTTTGCTCAATTTTTTGCAGATCAGGTTGCTGCCATCAGATCCGAGATTGGCCAGTCTACCTCCAATGGGTGCTGTGATGGTCAGCGAGACATCACAAGTGCCCGGTTTGTTTGGATGGATTTCAGCTGGCTGGAATTCACTGACATCATGAGGGTCATCCAGACTTTGCAGCCAACCTGTTGTAGTTTGGATCGGGGCCCTACATGACTCCTGGTGGGTTGCGTAGATGAGATTGGCCCAGTCCTTGCAGAGATAGTCTGGAGTTCATTGGAGAGGAGGATCTTTCCTGGTCCTCTAAAGGAGGTGATCATGTGACCGCTCCTGAAAAAAACCCTCCCTTGACCCAGACTGTCCTGCTAACTACAGACCCGTCTCAAATCTACCCTTTGTGAGTAAGGTTATTGAGAGGGTGGTTGCACTGCAGCTGGATGACCATCTTACCATCCATGATGTCTATGAATCTTTCCAGTCCAGATTTAGGAAGAGACATAGTACTGAGATGGCTCTTGTCCAGGTACTTTATGGTCTTCTAATAGCGAGATATCGGAGGTCTCGTTCCATCTTGGTCCTCTTTGATCTCTCTGCGGCATCTGACATTGTGGACCATGGAGTGCTACTGGAGAGCCTGCAGACCATCTGTGGACTTTCGGGCACGGTCCTCAGGTAGTTTAGATCATTCCTCCAGGGCAGGACTCAGAGAGTGGTCACGGGGATTTATTTCTCTGACTCACTCTCCCTATCCTGTGGGGTTCTGCAGGGTTCCATTTTAGCGCCCATGCTGTTCGCAGTGCACATGCTGCCATTGGGAGACATTATCAGGTGGTATGGCTTGAGTTTTCACTGCTATGCAGATGGTACTCAGCTGTACCTGTCCTTTGTACCAGAGCAGGAGGATGCGATCTCGGTATTTAACAACTGTCTTCCGGAGATTCAGGACTGGATGAGTACCAGCTGGCTGAGACTAAATCCAAATAAGACTGAGGTGTTGGTGGTGGACACAGATCATCAGGTGGTGGGTATGCTGGCTGGACAGTCACCTGAGCTTCAACTTGGGGATGTTCCACTAGCTGCCTCACATCATGTGCATAACCTGGGCATTATTTCTGACAATGAACTGACTCTGAAATCTCAGGTGTCGGCAGTTGTCAAGACCTCGTTTTTACACCTAAGGAATATCGCCCGGGTGAAGCACCTGGTTCCTCCAGATGATCTTTCTACCTTGGTCCACGCTTTTGTGACTACCCGCCTTGACTACTGCAATGCCCTGTACCTAGGGTTTCTGGGAGTTGATATCCACTGCTTGCAGCTGTTGCAGAATGCGGCAGCCAGGCTTGTGACTGGTACTTCTAGGACCAGTCACACTACACCTGTGCTCCGCAGACTGCACTGGCTGCCTGTATAGTGGCAGATCACCTTCAAGTTCAGCTTGCTGACCTATAAAGCCCTTTGTGACCAGGTACCCCGCTACCTTAAAGATCTCCTTTGCCCCTACTGCCCCTCCTGCCTGCTTTGATCCACCGATGAGGGATTGCTAGAGATTCCCAGGGTACGCATGAAGACATCTGGGGCTCGGTCTTTTCTTACAGAGCTGGTGTGGGAGGGACCCAGAAAACTGTAAAAAGTCAGGGCCCTAGCAGTGATGATCACCAGCTCCCTGCAGGCCCCGCATCAACGACGTGGCACTCCTCCAGCCTGGACCTGATCTGGCAGTCGCAGGGTGTGGCCTCACTGCCCCCTAGCCCATAGCCCTGGGTAGGTGGAAAGACATGTGGAGGCTAGAGTGGGAAGGCAAGCCCATGAGATGTCGGGTAATGGGGCTGGAGGAGCCAGTGGGATGGTGGGTCAGGGGGACTGAAAGGAGGTATAAAAAAAAAAATACTATATACTATATATATATATATATATATATATATATATATATATATATATATGTATATATGATCTTATGCTGATGATGTGTGTGTCGTAACAGGAACCATAACTTTTGGCCCTGCAATACAGGAAACCATAGATAAATTATCTGAGGTAGCGAGTAAAAAAAATTAATTTGGAGAAAAGTAAGGCCATATGCCTTGAGGGTACTAGGTGTGACCCCTGTATCTCTCATATTGTTGGAATAAGAATAGTGGACTCTGACATAACTATTTGGGGAATTAAGTTTGACTCTAAGAATATGGCTGTGAAAAACTGGGAAGACAAGCTGTATGTGGCTTGAACTAAGTCAACAGTATTGAAGAATTTTCTCTCTTAAAAAAGTGTTTTCTGATACAAACATTATTACTCTCAGTTCTTGCACTTCGGCCATGTCTTCCCCCTCCTAGTTGTATGGAAACTCAGTTGTTTAACATGTTTTTTCAAAGCTGACCCGGTGGCGTAGAGGGCTGAGGCACTGGCGCCTTACCTCAACCCACGCCAGCGACCCGGGTTCGGGAACGGACTCGGGTCGTCGGATGCTGGCAGGGGAAGGAGAGGATTGAGCGTCCACAGGACTGCTCTCCTCTCCTGGGGTGGGTTAGGGATGGACACTGGTTGGCAGCAGCCTCTGGTGGAGACCAGGAGCACTGCACAATGGCGTCAGGAGGGAAAGCATAACAAGAAAACAGAAAATGGCTCCATGTTATGCCGGATGACGGCTGCCTGGATCTCCAAGGCCATCAGTGCCTGTACGACCATCCACCTCAGCAGAACCTCGGGGCTAAGACATTGTGCTGGTCTTCCCTGCCCAGGCTGGTGCCTTCACCCTTGGAGGAGAGGGACCCACTCAGCGAAGGGTTACGTCGGGTCACGCGAGGAGGCTGCCATCTGAAAGCAGGGTTCGGGGGACAGGATGGATCGGAAGCATCCTTGGTAAGTCTGAAGGAGTGGCTGGCATGGTAGCGCGTAGGGGAGAAAATAAATCACACAAAAAAAAAAAAAAAAATTTTCAGGCACTGTGGGGGAGCAGACTCAATCCTGTAAAATTGAATATAACCTATAGGGAAGTAATAGCAGGAGGACTTTGGATGGTTCTCCCCATTGTGTTTTTTTTGTGTGATGTTCATTCATAGTAATTGTTCTCCAACACTGGCAGGTAAAACCTGCGACTAGACCCCTCAGGTGCAGGAGTGGTTAAACATCATGTGCAAAGGTTTTTGCATATTGTTAATAAAGCTTGAATTCAAGTCCTTGTGTCATGATTAGTGTTTCCTGAAAATTTCATGCTGTTAGGACTTGTGGTTTTCTTTAAATCAGCATTTATTAACTTGCTCTACAGTGGCTGAAAATAGAAATTTAAATATCTGTAAATTTTCTATCTCCGACTGCTGGTCTCCGGCCTCATCACTACTGGGAGGTCCTTCTTGGAACCACGTGACAGGCAGGGAGTATACAGACTTCTGCAGGATGGCTATACTCTCCTGCTCGTTTCCTCAAGACATCAGTACTTCTATAGCCTTTGTCCTCTGAGGTTAGTGTAACTTGCAGCCGGAGGCTGACTTTCAGCATTCTGGGAGGGACGGAGCCCGGACACCAGCAGCCGGAGAAAGAAAATTTACAGGTATTTAAATTTCTATTTCACTCTCCTAAAGCTGGTCTCCGGACTCATCGCTACTGGGATATACTGAAGCAGTACATCCCTCCACTTCCTGGGTGGGAGGAATGTTCATAGTCTTTTATGGGTCCACCGCTGCCTGGAGGACGCTGCTGCCAAAGTACTCCTCAGCCGCGGCGGCGACATCCAACTTGTAGAACTTTGCAAAGGTATGGATGGATGACCATGTGGCCACTCTGCATAAGTCTGCCGGAGAAGCCTCTCTGAAGTCCACCCAGGACGTAGCCATCGCTCGGGTTGAGTGCGCCCGCACTGGTCCCAGCAGATCGATCCCAGCCTTCTGGTAGGCCATGGCAATGGTGGAATGAATCCACCTAGCAATAGAGTCCTTTGATGCCTTCTTACCCATATTCGGGCCTGATGGAAGGATGAATAGACTTGAAGTCTTACGGACAGAGTCAGATCTCTTTATGTAAATTTTGAGAGCTCTCCCTGGATCAAGTGTGTGAAATTCTCTCTCTCCTTCTCATTCTTGAGGTGAGGACAGAATGAGGAAATGTTCAAGACTTAGTTGCAGTGGAAAGGAGACATCACCTTCGGAAAAAAGGCCGGATCTGTCCGCATAACTACTGAATCTTGATAAAATATAGTGTAAGGTTCTTTGGATGACAGGACTCCTATCTCACTGATGTGTCGGGCTGAGGTGAACTCAATAAGAAAGACGGCCTTCCTAGTGAGATGAAGTAAGGATGCCTCCTTTAAGGGCTCAAAATGGGACTTGGTGAGTGCTTTGAGTACTAGGTTGAGCCTCCAAGGTGGTACTATGGGTTTTATTGGAGGACGCTTCAACATTGCTGCTCTCAGAAATCGTCGAACATGAGGAAGAGCTCCTAAAGATTCACCTGAGTGCACCAACAGGAGCACCCCTAAAGCAGACACCTGGACTCTTAAGGTAGCCGGTTGGAGGCCCTTGTCAAAACTCTCCTGAAGGAACTGAAGGATGGTAGGCAGAGACACAGAGTCATCTGGTAGAGAGGTGTCTCGTAACCAGAACAGGAATTTTCTCCAGATCCTGTAATAAAGCCCGTAGGATGAGGCCCACCTGGATTTAATCATCGTTTCTATAACAGGTGCAGAGAAACCTAACTCCTTGAGAGAGTCTCCCGCTCAATCTCAACGCAGAGAGGGACCGACTGCGAGGACTGGGGTGCAGCACCAGTCCCTGATGTAGTAGGTCTGGGCTCACTTGGAACACCAGAGGAAAATGAAGAGACATTTGAACTAATCAGGGAAACCACGGTCTGCGGGGCCAGGGTGGGCAAACCAGAATCATCTCTGCTTGATCTTAGACAATCTACTGCAGTACCCTTGATAAGATCGGAGTTGGAGTAATTGCATACAGGAGATCGAACTGACCCCAGTTGATGGAGAAGGCGTCCTATGCCATGGCCTTCTAGTCCTTGATGAGAGAGCAGAACCATGGAACTTTGCAATTTTTTCGGCAGGCGTAAAGATCTACCTGCGGGTGGCCCCACCACCCCGTGATGAGCTGGAAGGTGCTGTTCTTGAGCTCCCACTCTCCTGATAAGATGTCCTTTCGACTTAGCCAATCTGCTGTGACATTTTCCTGGCCTGGGATGTATGCAGCCCTTAAACTTGGTTGTCTTCCGCCCACTGAAAGAGAAGAGCCTCCCGCAGCATTTGAGAGCTCTTTGTGCCGCCTTGGCGGTTGATGTAGGCCATTGTCATCCGACTGTCGATGAGGATGAGGACGTCCTGATGGGAAAGCTGTGTCTTGAACTGCTGCAGTGCCAGGCGGACTGCCCACATCTCCAGTACACTGATGCTGTAGCGAGACTCCACTAGAGACCACTTGCCCTGTGTCGAGATCCGTTCCGAATGCGCCCCCCAGCCCCGGAGGCTGGCATCAGTGGTGACTCTTATCTGGTGAGGGTGTCCCAGATTGAAACCCCTCATGATATTGCTCTGCTGAGTCCACCATATCTGGGAGTCCTTCACTTGGCAGGATACCTGAATCCTCTGGTCCATTGTGTCCCTTGATTGGAACCATTGCTGGAGGAGTCCTGACTGGAGAGGTCGCATGTTGACTAGTGCCCAGGGGACTGAGTCTGCCAGGGAGACCGTCGTCCCTATTAGTTGCATGAAGGAGTGGGCCAGCAGAGATTGAGTTGCTTGGAATTTGTAGATGAGAGCCCTCAGTTCTCTGAATTTCGACTCTGTGGGGAAAACTTTGTTTTAGATCGGGTTGATATTCGCCCCAGATGGCTCAGAGACTGTGACGGTCACAGGGAGCTCTTCTTCTGGTTGATTACAAACCCCAAAGAAGAAAGGCACTGGGTGACCTCCATCACTGCTTTCCATCACTGCTTGGACTGCTTGATCGTACCCTGGGGCTTTGACGAGAATGTCATCCAGGTATGGGAAGAGCTGGATCCCTTGCAGTTGGAGGCAAGCAACCACTGTCACCACGACTTTGGAGAAGACTCTGGGGGCTGTGGACAGGCCAAAGGGCAGCGTCATGAATTGAAAATGATGAACTTCCACTTTGAATCTGAGGAATTGACTGTGTGCTTTCTGGATGGGAATGCATAGATAAGCATCTTGTAAATCTATTGAGGCCAAAAAGTCCCCCTGATGGATATCTCGGATGATGGAGAACAGGGTCTCCATCTTGAATGTTCTGTGACGAACAAAGTCATTTAGAAACTTGAGATCTAACGCTGGCCAGAAGCCCCCTGAGCATTTTGGCACTATGAAGAACAGGGAGTACAGTCCTCTGTTACTTTCTGAAGCGGGGACTTGTTAGATCGCTGCTGCCTGCATGAGATCTGTAATCGCTTGCAGGGTCGCCGCTCTTTTTACTGGGTTGCTTGAGACTGGCGCGGGCACTATGTGGGGCAGGGGGGCCGGGAGTCGAACTCGATGAAGTAACCCTCGCGAATTATGCCTAAGACCCACTTGCCCGTGGTGGTGTGGACCTATTCCTCTTAAAAGCCGGAAAGCCTTCCCCCAATGCGAGGATGGGTCCGTGAGTCCTCATTGTGATTTTCTGGAGTCGCCCTAGGCATCACAGGCACCGCCCCTGCCACCCCAGAAGCCACGTTGGTTGCGCGAGGTGAACCAGGATCGGCTGCCTGAAGTCTACTTGTTCTGACCCCTGGAATAATTTTGGGTACGAAAATGCTGTCTGGCTCCTGAAGCCCAGGGCTTGTCCCTTCCCCGGGATTGCAGCATTCGCACTTTCACCATTGCTCCAGACTCCTTGACCGCCTCCTTTAGAGCTGAGCTGAAAAGAAGGCCTCCTTCGTAAGGGGCATTTACCAAATGCATCTTCGAGGAGGCATCCGCCTGCCAAGCCCATAGCCATAAGTTGTGATGAGCTGAGGTCTGGTAAAACATAGCCCTTGCTGCACACCTGACTGCCTCCTCCGATACGTCGGCCGAATAGGCTGAGGCTAGCCCCACGAGTTGCAGTTGCTGTAAAATGGATTGATTCTTTTCTGGCTCATCAGTGAGCTGGAATGCCAGATCAGTGGCCCAGGAAAGTGCAGCCCGAGCCGAGTAGAGGTTAGCCGTAGCTGCCTTGAGGGAGGCTGCGGTGGACTGAAAAGCTTTCTTTAGAGAGGTGTCCACTTTCCTATCCACTGGGTCCCACAAGGAGGCTCCACCCTCTGCTGGGATAACCATCTTTTTCATGAGGTTTGAGATGAGAGGGTCTATCCAGGAACAGTTGAGCCATTTCTCCGAAGGTTTCTTGTCAGATTTCAGTAGTTTGGTTAGACGGCGAGGGATGGGGAAAGAACTCTCTGGTCAGTGCCATTCTTCCTTTACGAGGTCCTCTATGGTCAGATGAATGGGAAAAGCAGTTGCTGGCTTTGAAGCTGACACAAGCCGGAATGCTGGCTTCGCTCGCTTGGGCTCTGGAGAAGATGGTCTCAGGTGGATCTCATCTGACACCTTTTTAATAAAAAAAATCTAGATCTTCCAAATCAAAGTTTCTGGTTGGCAAGGAGTCAGAGTTGGAATACGAGTTTGGCAGTTTCCCCTCTTCTAGGGATGAACAGCCGGACCCTGAAAGTGACCTGTCCCGTCTGTGCTTCCCATGGGTGGTGTTCCCGGCTCTGGATCTACTCCTGATCTGGGCCTCTTCCTCCTCCTCCTCCTCCTCCTCCTCCTCCTCCTATCGTGTCGCGAGGAGCAGGGGGTGTCCTTGTCCAAGGATGGGGAGGGAGTGCACTGCGGGGGGCTTTCCTATGCTGTCATTTAGTCCAGCCCCTTCCAGGCTTAGGTGTCCCCCAAGTGGATCTGCTGACGAGCTAATCGGCTGATGCTCGTCGACGATAGAGAAATGTTGTGCCCTCTTTTGCTCTCCTAATGGTCTATCTCCCACCTGCCTAAAGAGCGTGAAAGCTCCCACTTATTTAACCAATGTCAGAGAGTCCAATATGTCCATGCGGCTCTCTGACTGGCAGGCGCGTCGACGGTCTAAGCCTTTCGTGACAGTCGATGGCAGAGAAGCACCGGGCGCCCATTGATGAGCCTAAATCCCTCGTGTGCTCATCGACGAGGTGGCTGCTGCGCTAATCCACTGGCCCCAGAAGTTCGTTGCTTCAGGAGATGGGGGGCTTGAAGTACGGAAAGAAGCCTCAGAGCATGGGGTGAGAGAGGGAGCAGGGAGCCCATCTGTGCAGCTTGCAAGATTGAGACAGGTGTCCCTGCGCTAGCGTTCAACAGCGCTATTAAGTCCAAAAATAGAACAAATTGTTCACTCACTGAAGAAGTCTTCAGTTCTGTCACTCCTGTGACAGAGGTCCTGCAGAGCTCCTGCCACTAGACAGGCAGGAAGTAAACTGAAATCTGGAGGAAATGAGTGGGAGGGTATAGCCGTCCTACAGAAGTCTGTATATTCCGCTTGTCATGTGGTTCCAGGAAGGACCTCCCAGTAGTGATGAGCCCGGAGACCAGCTTGAGGAGAGAGAAACAGTGGAGTTATTTCTGTCAGTCTCAGTCAGGCTTGGAGAGTGATGACATCACCTTGGAGTACTGTAGCTTGCTGCTTCAGATTCCTAATCCATGCAGGCTGTAGAGTTAATGGTTTGCTCTCTAGGTTTCTTAAAAACTCAGTCTGTGGTTTGTGTTTAGATAGATTAGCTTAAAATCTATCATTCTCTTCTTAGAAAAGTTGATCATTTGAGTTTCAGTGCTGAATTGAAGTAGTGGAAATCATTCTCTGTGAGAGATCAGTTTGTATGTATCACAGCTCTCAGTTTTTACTCATCAAAACTCTGATTTTTTCTAACTATATAACACAGGGTTGTTTAATGAATATAAAATAAATCAACATTTTGTTCATTCATAGAAATAGTTTGTCTTTGATGTAGCCTTCATAAATACATTCATGTAAGAACTTTTTTTTTTCAAGTCAGACTGACAAACGGGGCCGGCCCTGTGGCGCTGGACGCCACACCTTGTGCCACGCCAGTGACCCGGGTTCAGGAACAAGCCCGGAACATTGGGGGTCGGCAGGGGCAGGAAAGCATTGAGTATCTGGAGGACTGCTCTCCTTTCCCAGGGTGGGGAATTAGGCTAGCCGCTGTTCTGGGGGCTCCGAGCAGTTCCTGGAGGTCACAGCAACCAGTGGCTTGCAAAGATGCGGCTTGCAAAGAAATGGGAGAGCTGTGGCAGACGTCTTATTAGTGTGCACAGAAGCGCACGCACTACATGCAAGACATCACTGCACGTCTGAGCTCAGGGGAACAAGTTAAGGAAAAACCCCTGATCCCTGGTAGGCGAAGGTGGGGACCAGGGACCCCCCATGCCAAGTGCCAAGTGCGTCGGCTGCCTTTGGTGCTCCTTACACTCCCAGGACGCCTGTCGAGATTTTGGAAAGATCGCTGGAAGAGAATGGCAGTCCTGCCCTAGGGGGGCTTAAATCCAGGGGAACGGGCACCAGGAGAAGTGGAAATGGAGCTAGACCAACTGGACAGCAGGACTGAGCCTTCAGGCTAGGCAGGATGGAGGTGAGTTGAGAGTCCCTACTGGAGAGAGTCTGGGGGTCAGCGTTAGGAGTGATAAACAGTGTTTACAAAAAAAAAAATGTGACAAACAGGTGCCTGCCATACTCTACTATTTCAAGCATAGGCACTGTCTGAACTTACAAATTTCAGTGCTTTGGTGGTTTCTGTGTTAAAATACATCATGTACGTGTATAAACAGAAACACTATATGGCATCCCGATGCACCATGTCTCTTCCCCACAGCTGAGGAAGCTGCACTCTGCAGCCACCTGTCCTCTGCCTCACAAGCCACCTGCCTTCTGTTCTACATTCGAGGCTGCTGCACCCTGCTGCCCACTGTCTTCTCCCCCACAGTCCGGGACTGTACACCCTGCTGCCTCCATCCCTGCCTAAAGAATCAGGGTTGCTGCACCCTGCTGCCCCCTGCCCAAACAGTTGGGGTTGCTGCACACTACTGTCCTCTCTCCCCCAACCCCACAATCAGGGATGCTGCACCTGTTGTACCCTGTTCCTGTCTGCAGTCAGGGCTGCCGTGCTCTGCTAAGCCCTAGAGTCCCAGGTCCCCCTGCCTCCACAGCTGGGGCTGCTGCACCATGCTACCCTAGGCCACCTGAGATTGGGCTTTCGCTGCACCGTGCTACCCACTTCCATTGTCCTAAATGAGCAGGGCTGCTGTATCATGCACACCCCATCTCACAGTCAGGGCTGCTATACCTTGATACCTCCCTGTGTCCATCCCCACAGTTGAGGCTTCTGCACCATTCTGTCTTCTGTCCCGTCACCACAGCCAGGGCTGCTGTACCCTGCTGCTGTCTACACAGTTGGGGTTGCTGTAGTCTGCTGTGTCCTAGAGCCCCATGCCTCTGAAATTAGGGCTGCTGCACCATGCTGCCACTTGCCACAAGAGTCAGGGCATTTGCTGCACCCTGTTGCGTGCCTCCACAGTTGAGGCAGTTGCACCCTCCTGCCCCCCTGTTACCAGAGTCAGATCCTTTGCTACGCCCTACCACCCACATCCCTTGTCCCAAACAGGCATGGCTGCTGCACCCTGTCCATCATTTTGGACTTCTGTACCCTGATGCCACCCCTATCTCCTACCCGAACAGTTGGGGCTGCTGCACCCTGCTGCCCTCTGTCCCCACACCCACAGTCACGGCCACGGCACCCTGTTGTAGTTCATGGTCTCATTCAGCCTGATCAAAATGGATTCATAAAAAAAGTGAAAATCAGGGGGCCAATATAAGAAGATTAGTTAATATAACTGACGTCCGTAAACAACAAGAGGCCCTGATATTTACTCTGGATGCAGAAAACTTCTTACCGAGTTGAATGGGACTATGTGTGTCATGTACTCAAAAAATCTGGTTTTGTACGAACTTTTATTAATTGGATAAAAACCTTCGTAATTCCCCCAAAGCGGAAGTTCAAATGAATAGAAATACACCAAACAGTTTCTTTCTTGCCAGAGGTACCAGCCAGGGATGCTCCTTGTCCCCGATAATATTTGCTCTGGCAATTGAACCTCTGGCTGTGGCTATCTGCAATTCTAACTCAATTAAAAGGTACAAAAGTAGGAGATCAGATACATAACAAACATTTGTCAATGCCGAATGTTTGCTTGCTGGCATTAGCACTGGAAGTGCAGGAGTTAGACAGATGCAGACACATGCAGTACAGAAATGGCAATGATGTATTGAACAGACATCAACTCCACCCCCACCGTGCAGAGATGGACAGGCACTGGGATGTGCCTTTGGGTCGTCGCCCATAACGGTCAGATTTCACCTCACCCTACCCTGCAGATACTGACAAGTGTTGAGGTGTGCCTTCGGGTGTTCGGGCTTTACACTCACCTCATTCCATAAGGAAATATGCTGAAATGGGTGCAGTAAAGGAGAATGGTGTGAACTCTGAGGCCAAAGAGTCCAAGGCGCACCTCAATGCCTGTCACTGGCTGCAGGGTAGGGGTGGAATAGAATGGAATGGCGTGAGCATCAATTCTTGTGGGGAATTTTTGTACCAGATTTTCAATATAGGCATTTTGGGACCTCCGCTCATGAACAGTGTTACTGTGATTTTCTTAATCTGACCCGAACACTGATTTCCCACAGCGAGAGCGCTATTCTGCGCCTGAAGTGCGAAAACACATTTCGGCCAGGATGTGAAAAATGACAGCTGTAATGTTCATAAGGGTGTGTGGAAAAATGGCAATGTTGAAAATCTGGAGTGAAAATAGTACAAATTCGTGAAGTTACAAGGCTGCGTAGAAACTGTGCAATATACGCTGGTAATACAGTCATTTTATGGAGTTTTGTCACCAAATTTTCAACATAGGCATTTTAGGACCTCTGCTCATGAACAGTGTCACTGTGATTTTCTTAATCTGTTCTAAACACTGATTTCCCACAGCGACCGCGTTATTCTGCACCGGAAATGCAAAAACACATTTCAGCCAGGATGTGAAAAATAACAGCTGTACTATTCAAAGGAGGTGTGAAAAAATACCAATGCTGAAAATATTACAAATTCGCGAACTTGTGAGTGTGTGTGGAAAGTGCGCAATGCATGCTCATAACACAGTCATTTTTGGGAATTTTTTCACCAAATTTGCAAAATAGGCTTTTTGAGAGCCCACCTCATGAACAGTGACACTGTCATTTTGTTAATCGGTCCCGAAAGGTGATTCCGCGCAGTGACCGCAAAATCACCTTTCGGGACCGAATAACCAGATGACAGTGACTGAATTCATGAGATAGGGTCCCAAGAACCCCATGTTGAAAATCTGGTGCAAAAATTCAAAAAAATAACTGAGATATGAACCAAAGTTGAAAAAAAAACCCTATTTATGCCATTATACAGCTTACCGGCATTTCTTTAGTTCGTGGTCAACTTTGAAGAGTGCAAATGTGTTCCTGGTCCACAGAAGATCATTGCGCCAGGCTTCAGAGGTAAGTATGGGGTGAGCGGAGGGGTGGGGAGGTGGAGTGCACAGAGGGTGGTCGCAGGTTGGGGGATGGGGCACGAGAAACAGTGAGGGACCGTTTTCTTTTTTCACAGGGTTATGTTAACACATTTGTTCCCATAGACACTATATGGAATCGGAACCATCCATTGCTATATCTGACCCAAAATGGCCACCGGGAGCAAATGAGTTAAGAAGACAACACAGAACTTTTGCCACGCTGGGGTGGGCTCCCAGCATGGCACCTGGAAGTTTGTTTAGGGGCAGTGGAGCAACGGGGATTAGACCCCTGCTGGCCACACAATTGTGCAGGGAGCACATGACAACGCTGGATCTTTGCCTCTGCTGGGGTAGGCTCCCAGAGTGAAGTTTGTTTTTGGGGCACTTGAGCCAACAGGGACTGGGCACCCCTATGGACATACAGTGTGCTTGGAGGGGTGCATGTGCCAAGGGGGATTGGGCACCCCCTCAGCACACAACAAATGGGGGGAGTGCATTATATGGGAGATGCAGTGGCCTACAGTTCAATTGCAAAGGTGGTGAGGTGTAGTCAATTTGCATATTGCGGACGGCAGGGCAGTATGCAAATTGCCTACACGTTACCACCGCTGATTGTAGCAGTCGTTTGCTTTCAACTGCATGCCACTGCATCTGAACTGCTGTCATAGACAGCTCAGACAGTCATTGGTGCGGTGGGGCTGCACCTGCAAAAAGGAGTAGGGCATTGGAAGCGGGATGCCACACCTACAAAAACTCGTATGGTGGCACTATGTTTCTTGCACATGCGTGCAAGCAAACATAAAAATCAGCTTACATGCTGATGATGTATTGATTTATCTATCAGATCTGGCAACATCAGTTAAGGCCTGTATGTCATTAATAGAAACATTTGGTGAAGCCGCAGGGTATAAAAACAATGTTGCTAAAATGGAGGCAATTTACTTAACCAGCTAGTGGAGCCAAAACAGGCAGACAAGAAAATAATACAAATTTTAAGTAGTAGTCAGTTGTAACTTTTTATTTCTGAAGAATTTTTCTTTTTCCTTTTGCTCATCAGAAAGTCTTCTATGTGATAAGATTGTGCTGGATGTGAGGAACAGCTCTTAGCCTGGCAGCTGACATATCTAGCTCTAATGCCCCACACTACATCATCAGCATTGTGATCTCACCGACAGTGACATCACATGTGAAGGACCTGGCAGTCGCTGAACTGCTGTTCCTAAGCAGCAGTGATGTCACAGTCAGTGAGGTCACAATACTGATGATGTAGTGGGGGGCAGTACAGCTAGATATGTCAGCTGCCAGACAGAGTGCTGTTCCACACATCACACCTACTAATTTCAAGTAAAGAATCTTCTAACTAAACAAAGGGGAAAGAAAACGTACCTCAGATATAAAAGATAATGGTTGGCTTCTTTTAAAATCTAATATTAGTTTTAAGCAGTACACTAGCTCTTTAAATTCATTAGACAACTCACATCTTTCGGTTAAAATACAAACAGTTATTTTGGATAAATTTAAATATTTGGGGGTCAACATCACCAAAGATCTTTTGCTTCTTTCCCCCTTCCCCATCAGGTATTTATGCTCCTGGGCGGTCGGCAGTCCTGTGTCGGCCAACTGTACTGGACTCCAAGGTCATTCTAGGCACCTTCCCTCTCGTGCCTCGGCAGACCACCAGAGCCAGCCAGGGGACTTCATCCAGCTGCGGCTCATGATTTTCGCGGTTTTCTCCCCTTCCTACCCGAGGCTCCAGATCGCAGTTGCTAATGCTCATGGAGGTGCACATGCGCACCGCGGCTCCGGTGACTGCCCCTTCTGCCCGCACAGCCTATTGCCAGATTCCCCCTCTGGTGTGGCACTACCACCTAGCCTCCACTGGGAGGCAGCCAAGTGCCGGGGAAACCCATACATCCCTCCTCAAGGAGAGCTGCCTGCCAGCTGCTTCAGTCTGCTTCTCGCCCCCCCCAAGCCAGCCCCTGACAGCCTGAACCCAGGTCACCAGCGTGGCGTAAAGTGTGGCATCCAGTGCACACATAAATGAATGAACGCTATGCACTATATAAAGGATTCTGCATAATATATATATATATATATATATATATATATATATATATATATATATATATATATATATATATATATATATATATATATATATATACACACACACACACACACACACACACACACACACACGAGGCAGTATAGCGCAGTGGTTTAAGGCTCTGAGCTGCAAATCTGGAGACCTGGGTTTGAACCCCACAGCCCCCACTTGGATACTGTGTGACCCTGAGCAAGTCACTTAACTTCCCTGTGCTCCCAGGTTGCACCTGTAAACAAGCTTTCAGCTTAGTGTGTCTCACCTGGTTAAACAATTGAAAAAAAAAAAATCTGCATTGTGATCATTGCTGAATACACTTGAAGAAACTGCAAAAGCACTTGTCAGTATGTATACTGCACTGAATTCCCTGGAGTTCACGGCTCAGTTTCATACAGTGGAGCAAAACTTATCCAGCAAGTCTGAGTCCCGCAACTGCTGCTTTAAGAAACAGCATGCCCTGAAATCCTCCATTCCAGCAGAGCTCTGTTGTGCAGTTTTGGGAGGAGGGGGCATGTTGGAGCTCCGCAGCGAGTGATTCACAGCCAAAACTGGAGCCAAGAGCAGAACAGAAGGGGTGTGAAGTATGCAAATTACACACTTCAAGCTCCTTCTCTTCTGCTCCGATTTCGGCTGTGAATCACTCACTGTGGAGCTCCAACACACCCCTCCTCCCAAAACGGCACAACAGAGCTCAGCTGGAACGGAGGATTTCAGGGCATGCTGTTTCTTAAAGCAGCAGCTGTGGGACTCCTGAGCCATGTAGTACTGGGACTTGCTGCTGAAATTTTTGAGAGTCCCAAAGCCCAAAATGTGCTTAAAGGATGTGGGTATCCACGTTACTGAGAGCCCTGCTCTGACAACATTTGAACAAATATGCAATAAGTTTAAAATTCCTAACCATCACTTTTTCAGATACTTGCAGTTTAGGGATTATATTACTTCTCTGGTTCCTTCCCCAATTGTTTACATATTTATGCCGCTGATTCCAATGCTAAACCCCTTTCCGCCCTCTATTCTTTACTACAAAAGCAGACCATATCTAATCTCAGTCAACTTAAAGCCAGATGGGAGCAATATCTGGGAACTCAGCAAAGTGATGATAATTGGGCAGGCATTTTGGCTGATCCCTTTCAAGAATTCTACTCCTCTAAACTGTAACAAATCCAATTCGGTATACTACATAGGGTTTATCTCACTCCTTCAAAGACTGCACAAATTTATCTCCAATTTGAATGAAAACTGTCCCAGATGTCTCAATAAGCCAGGCTCACTTATCCATATGTTTGTGACATGCAAGAAACTTACTAAATTCTGAACCAGTATTTTCGAGACCCCAGGGAAGGCTACTAAGAGTACACTGCCTCTTGACCCCCTATTGATATTTTTAGTCTGGAATCTTGGATGCTATCACTGCTCAGAAGAACAAAGAAAATTCCTATCCATGGGGATTTTAATGGCAATAAAATGTATCTCAATGGCCTGAAAAGACAGCAATCCTCCTTCTATAAGGGTCTGCTATAATTTCATAGTAGACCTGTATAAATTAGAAATAATTCATTACTATTACAGAGATCAAGAAAATAGGTTTGAGGCTATTTGAGAACCATTTAAGAAGCAACTCAACACTAAATCAAGTAAGGGATGTTGTTTACTAAAGTAGAATATAACAGGCCCTTATCCACATTACATTTATTTCCTTCAATGTTAGAAGGCTGAATATTCTTTACCTTGCTATTCTTGTATATAAATGTTTGGTAAACGATTTGTGTTAATAAGGGATGAAATTTTGGTTCTCCATAATAGCTACTGTATGTAAAACTTTGCATAAATGAATTGATGATGGATTGCTTTGGATTTATGGAAGTGCCTTTTGAAAAACAATAAAAAAGAGGGACTAAGTCTGTTGAGGGGAAATGGGCAGGAGACTTGGTGGCACCCGAGGGGATGAGCAGGAGGAAGCCAACAAGGAGAGTCTTTGTGATTAGGCATTCAATGATTAGTGAAGTAGAGAGGGTGGTACTTTGGGGGGGGGGGGAGTGAAATGGTCAGATGCCTTCCTGGTGCATCAGCCATCAGGGTTATAAAAAGGATAGGGAGGATGATGAAGAAGGGGGGGGAATCTAGGAATGTTGGTACACTTTGGTATCATCGATCTGGCAAACTGGCCTGTGGAGGCAGTGAGGCAGAACTTAAAGAGGCTGGGGACAGACTGAAGGCACACTCAGCTTCCCCTGCCTTTTCGGGGGTCCTCCTGCTGTGTGGAATAAGGGGAACAGGTAAAACAGAGTAAGGAAGGAAGAGACTTGGGAGTTTAATGGATGCTGTAATGAAGAAGGGTACCATTTTGTGGGGGATGGAGGGGGCTTCTGGAACAGGAGGCTCTTCAAGGGTGATGATCTTCACCCAATGAGAGAGGGGGCTAGTGCTCTGGGACAGAAGTTTGAGATTTACACTCGACAGTTAAACTGACTGCAGGGGAGATGAAGGCTAGAGAACCACTGAGAAGGGAGAACAGGTGGGGGACCTAGCTAGGACTCCCCCTGAACAGGGAACTAGTAGCAGCAAGGTGGGTAACAGTAAGGCTGAAGTTCAAATTAGGTCACGGGAAAAGTCCAATGAGGGAGGGCTGACAAAGCTCACATTCAGCATGGAAAAATTAAAAATTAAAGAGATGAAGGGAAAATATTTAATTTATTTATTACCTATTTATTTGTTTTTGATTACAGAGTAAGTGCACTAGACATAAAAATGCCTATTTTCAGGCATGATCCAGGAGAGTACAAAGCAAAAACACAGTACAAATACATGTAGTAGTAGTAGTAGTAAATCATTTTTTTTATTCACAATGAATAAAAGGATACATTCAATTGAGCATTGAAGCTCATAGTTACAAATAGAAGTAAGGGTGGTAAACCAGTAAAATAACAGTACAAATACGTGGTGCAAGGAAGTTCATAGTTACAAACAGAAGTAAGGACGGTAAACCAGTAAAACATGTGGTTGGATTTAAATTTACACCAAAGTAAGTGTGTCAAATATAAAAGATTAGATAATATATTAGCATCATTCTGACAAAACTCATTCAGAAACATAAACAGTTCAGTAAGTAAGTCAATACTAAAAACATTTAGCAGTTTGTCACACAATAGAGGGTAGGTTTAGGAGGCTAGAGGATGAGAGAGGGAGAGAAGAAAAATACAGACTAATGGGAACAGGTTAGCAGAAAAGTGATGGCCAACAAGGTCAAAGTGCATAAAAGTGAGAAACAGTTTCTGATTGGTAGTGGATATGTGTAGCAGGAGGAGTAAGAAGGTATTATGGGGATGGAAACAAGTGCAGGGGTTAGCAGGAGCAAGGTAGTTGAGCAGAGCCTGTTTAAAGCTGGCATGAATGGGGGAAGAGACGGATGGCTACTAGTAACGAGTTCCAGAAAAGAGGAGCAAAATGGGAGAAGGCTTGAGAGCACATTGTCATTTTGCATCTAGGGACAGATAGCAGGAACTGCCCACTAGACCAAAGTGCATAATGGGGGCTAGGCAGGGTAAGCAAGGGATGAGGGAACACCAGAGTGTAGGATGCTGTCAAGCAAGGTGACACGAGAATATTGACAGTTTGGTAAGCAATGTGAGAAGTCAGTAAGGAGAGCCAGGGGGATACTGGGATGCATAGGGAGGGGCATCAGAAGTAGAAAAAGGGAAGTGGTTATCCCTCTATACAGACAGTTGGTGAGACCCCATCTGGAGTACTGCGTGCAGTTTTGGAGACCTCATCTACGCAAGGACACAGACAGGATGGAAGCAGTCCAGAGGAAGGCAACTAAAATGGTGCACGGTCTACATCAGAAATCATATGAAGAGAGACTGAGAGAACTGAATATGTATACCCTTGATGAAAGGAGGGACAGGGGGGGCATGATAGAAACTTTTAAGTACCTCAAGGGAATCAACAAAGTCCAGGAGGGTAGCATCTTTCAGAAAAAGAGATGTGTAAGAACAAGGGGGCACAATTTAAAGTTAGAGGGGGGACGGCTCAGGGGTAATGTGAGGAAATTATTTTTCACGGAGAGAGTGGTGGACGCATGGAATCGCCTTCCTGGAGAGGTTGTGGGGTCTAAAACAGTGGGGGAATTCAAACATGCATGGGACAGACATAAGGCAATTATAGTGGGGGGTTGCAGGAAGTAGGCTGTTGGTTAACTAGAATGTGCAGCTTATCCAATAGGTAGGAAAATGGGCAGACTGGGTGGGCCAAGTGGTCCTTATCTGCCGTCAAAGTCTATGTTTCTATGTTTGTCCCCAGGGGAACCAGTTTAGGCCACTGTAGAGCTGACAATGATGAGTGAGGCGGTGGGGAGGCCAGGGCAAAGCGGCAAATATTATCATATGTGGTGTCCCATTTGTGAAGACTTGATTTGGTGGCCCCAATGTAGGTGGTCGATCTGTAGGTAAGAGCAGGAAGAAGAATGCCTTGGGCAGTAGTTAGTCTGGCAGAGGGTGTGAGTGCATATCGAGTTTTATAGGCGAGTCCAAGTTTACAGATCACAGCTAAGATAAGGGAGAAGGAATAGCAAAAAGCAAGACGGGATCGGGGAAAGATGGAAAGGAGGGGGCTGCCTTAATGCCAGGAGTCTGGGAAATAAAATGAGTGAGCTCCAGGCAATGGTGGCAGATAATGAAATGGATCTAGTAGCCATCACAGAAACTTGAGCCACAGTGAATAACAACTGGAACCGGACAGTCCAAGGAAACACCATGTTTAGATGGGATAGAGGAAAAGATGAAGTAGGAGGCATAACCCTATATGCCCAGCACCAAGTATCTGAACCAGTACTGAAACACTTAAGTGTAGAGAAAAGCTTTATTGGAACCTCAAGCGAGATGCATTCCCACAGTCCATTAATGTTTCACCCAGCCAATCCTCTACTTTTTCTCAAGGTGTACCATGCCACTAGTCTAGCGTAACCAAAAATCTGCATGTAGAAATAAAACCAGCAGATAAGGACGGGGCAATTGCTGTCTTAGATACCAAAATGTACACCACTTAGGTTTACAGACAGCTGAAGAATACTGATCACTACAGACCCCTGGATAGGTTCCCTACTCCGATGTTTAAGAGGGAAACTGATCTGGT
Source organism: Neoceratodus forsteri (assembly GCA_016271365.2). NCBI lineage: Eukaryota > Metazoa > Chordata > Ceratodontiformes > Ceratodontidae > Neoceratodus > Neoceratodus forsteri. The sequence goes on along the minus strand of CM057452.1, from coordinate 1,503,794,328 downwards.
TATACAACAGGTATTAGCTGAAGGTCTCATTACCCAGAAAACATCAGAGTTTCTAACAATAAGTAATTCGGTAAAGGCAGCATTTTATATACTGCCCAAAATACATAAAAACTTGACTAACCCACTAGGACGTCCTATAGTGGCCAACACTAGCGCTTTGACAGAGCCTTTGGCCCAGTACATAGATGACCAAATTATGTATTTATTTATTTGGTTTTTTGTTAATCGGGTAAGTACACTAGACATGATATATGTCTATTTTTAGGAACAACCCGGAAGAATACAAAATGAAAAAACCTAAATAATAATACAGAATAAAATGTTGTGTACAAAGCAGATGAAGTTCCACAAGTATACGGAGTAACTGGGAGATATAAAATATAAAACATTTAAAAGCTGCGAATGAAACTGTAGATACGAAGTACAGTATTGTGTGTAACCAGTAGCAAATTACAAACATTATAACATAAGTTATTACAAAGAAAAGGCAATACTACATTCTACATGTACTAGAGGGGCAACATTCATGTAAACAGTAAAGACATGAAGAGGTAGAAGTAAAGAGTGAAAGTAACAAGGGTTAAGGCATTTGCAGAGAAGGAGAAGACAGATAAGTGCAAACAAGAACAGAAAGTAAGAGCAGAAAGGGTCAGGGAGAGTACTAGAGAGGGGGGGGAGAACAAACAGAAGTGCAGCAAGAGATTCAAGGTGTAGAAACACGAGTAGTCAAAGTGTAGCAGAAAGCTCGGGTAGGAAGAGAGCAGTTACAGGGATGGGAGAGTAGAAGATAGCAGTGAAGTTCCCTTTTGAAGTGACCGTGAGAAGAGGAGAGTCAGAGAGCCTGGCAGTGAGTTCCATAGTATAGGGGCAGAGTGGGAAAAGGCCTGGGAGCCCATGGTCATAAGGCAACTAGGGACAGAGAGTAGGAACTGTTCCCTGGAGTGAAGGGGTTTAGGAAGGGAAGCAGGAGACAATAATAAGGCAAGGGAGGATGGTACTCCCGATACACACTATTTTATCCATTATAGCACTGAGAGCTGTGGCACAGGGCCCTTCCAGGTATACTAGGGACTCCACGGACATACTCAGGGTACTAGGTAATTTAGTTATTGATGATACCTGGTACATGATAACTATGGACGTGGAGTCCCTATATATGAATATACCTCATAAGGGTGGCCTGAAGGCATTGTCCAGAGCAGTGAAAGGACATATTGAATATAGTCAACCATTTACTGATTTCCTGACCTGTATTACTGAGAAAGTATTATACTGTGAATCATTTCTGTTTGATGACAAGTGCTTCCTAAAGCCAACTATGCCAATATTTACCTCAGTATGCGGGAAAAAGATTACATTTTGAACTCAGAAACCAATCCATTTTTCAACCTCCTTGACATGTGGAGGCGATATATTGATGTTGTAATGGTGAAGTGGGGTCACTGGAGGAACTAGAAAATTTCAAGCAGTACTTAGAAAGTACTAACTATATTCTTAGGTTTACCGTGACGGCCAGTATACCCTTGCCCCGTACTTACTGTATATATCTGTATATTGTTTGCCTTTGTAATTCTCTATATGCATTATGTTGCTGTTTCTGTAAACGTCTCCAGGTCCATCTCGAAAATTAGTTTATCTCAATGGTGTTCCGCCTGGCAAAATAAAGACGTGATTGATTGATTTGAGTTGTGGGTCTGTATGGTTCCTGGATCTGGAAATCGCAAAAGATGGAGAAGGGGGAGTAAGAACAACTCTTTTTCGAAAACCTACAGACACTAACTCCCTCCTTCACTTTACCAGCTGTCACCCCTGCCATACCACTTGAAAACATCCCCAAAAGCCAATTCCTTCGTATCAAAAAAATTGCATTAGGGAGTACTACCAGATAAACGTCAATGTCCTAAAGGAGAGTCAGCCCGGTGGCGCTGAGGGTTGAGGCACTGGACGCCACACCTTGTGCCACACTGGTGACCCGGGTTCAGCAGTGGACTCGGGTCACCACGGTGGTGGCAGGGGTAGGAGAGGATCGAGCATCTGGAGGACTGCTCTCCTCTCCTCTCCTGGGGTGGATTCTGGGGATTTCATCATAAGGTTGCGGCTCCTAGTGGCTGCTGGGGGCACCACACACCATACTGGGGCAGCCAATGGGGTAGGTAATGGTGGGCATCTGCGGAAGGGGGCAGAAGCACACCCTTCACACACTGTCACCATTGCACGACCGCGCCATTAGGGGAGTAACTCAAGAAAACCCCTGACTCCCAGTAGGCGAAGGTGGGACCAGTGGTTGGCCTCCACGCCCAATGCCAGGCCTTCCAGTCCCCAGTATCAGTTCTCCATCCAAGTCCCTGGTAGCTCTACTTGACTGTAGATAGAGTGCCAGGAGAGGTTCAACGGTCCTGCCCCGGGGGGCTCACAGCCAGGGTGTTGCGCGGCCAGGAGAGGAGGAGAGGAGATGGGCCCAGCCGGAGAGACCGGAAGCTGGAGGCTTCAGGCGGGCAGGAGAAAGCCGCTCCAAGTGTCCACGCCAGAAAGAGTCCAGTAAGTCAGTGCAGAAATAAAGTCTACAAAAAGAAAAATGTCTTATAAGAATGGGTTGAGCATAGAGATTATAACAAGAACTGTCTGAGAAAGCTAGAAGGGAAGTGGAACAACTGAACAGGAATCAGCTGATATTTTCAAATGTAAATAATGATGGAACAGACAGTGCACATGGGTACAAGGGGGATATGTCCCAGGTACTTTTGATAACCCCAGGGTATCTATGTTCAATAACTGACAAGACCAGAAACAGGATTTTGTTAGCACTTTCTCTATCCAATTTGCAGATATTAGGAAAAGTGATAGAGAAACACTGGTATGTAATTGGTACTGAACCTACACTTGAGAACCAGTGAGATCTACCTCGTATGGTATACAGAAGCATAAGAATGTGGCAGAAACTATTACTAATAGCTATTTTCTACACCACGTAACAACACATGGCTTCCACCTACCCCTATTGGTATTTTCACTTGTGGGAAATGTAAGTACTGCCCAGTCATTAAGAAGTCTAAGATTTTTCAGATAAATGAGGGTGACAAAGTCTATGAAACATGGGACTTCATTAATTGCAACTCCATGGGGGGTGGGGTGTATTTGACCACCTGTACATGCAGCTCAATTCTATATTGGAAAGACCGTCAGGAGTCTGAAAGTTAGAATGGGGGAACATGTCAGGGCAATCGAGAAAAGCGATGAGGAGAAAGCCCTAGCCCATCACATAAGACCACTAAAGGAGATCACAAACTTATGATTCAGGGCATTAAAAGATCCAGATTGGGCCCCAGTGGAGGAGACGTGGACAACAAATTACTATGCAGAGAAGCATTTTGGATTTTTAAACTGAAAGCTACAATAACTCCAGTTCTAAATGATAGATTTGAACTTGCCGCCTTTTTAAAGTAGAATCCCTATTGGTGATATTATGATTAAAGGATATACTGTCATATTCATAGAGTTCTGGTCCGTACCTTTTTTTGGAATATAGGTATGAGGCCTTTACAACTTCACACCTCTGTTTTTTGTGTTATTTGATTTTTCCTATTTCACTGTCAGGCTACCTAATCAGACAGGGGATCACTGTCCATATATCTCTTTGTCACACTGTTCTCTACTAATACCATGGCTCTAGGATCGAAAAAGTATCAGTATTATTGCCTGAAAGGAAATTAAGCAGTTTCAAAGTATCTAGTACCATGGTGGGAAATTATACCATCAAAATGTGGGTTAAGTTATCTTAGTTAAAAAATGCTTTTAACTTCTCAAATTGCCAAGGACACAATTTACAGCAGTAATTAAATTTTTTTAGCAAGGATTAACATGTTGTGGTTTACTAGTGGTTCCCAACCGAAGTTAATGAGTATTGCACTTATGTCTTTTAAGTATTCGACAGCGCACTATGCAGTTTGGGTTTTTGTATTTATATGTGTGGGTGATTCAGATTCATTTATATGGTGTACAGTCTTTTGTACTTGCCACAGTATTTATATTTAATGTATCTACTGTATTTATACTGTTTTTTGAAATATTTATTCAGGTATTGATACACACACACACACACACTATTCTTTGCCTGAAGGTATGTAATTAATAGGGCGGTAAAACTTATTTTGACACTATCATTTTAAAGCACTTGCACTATAAAAACAGTAACCCTAGTGGTGTGGAGGATTGGCTGCTTGAAGTACTGGTGGACTGTGGGGACGAGTCTCGCTGGAGGTTCCGAAACGTTTTTTTCTACACTTAAGTAAGTGTTTCTGTACTGGTTCAGTTATTTGGTGCCAGGCTTTTTCTCGCTCTTTTAGATACTGTGCCCTGTTCTTGGCACAGGTGTTCATAGTGAGCGTTCTTTCTGTTTGCTGTAGCCCTATATGTCAGTGAGGGCTCAGAGACAGTAGAGGACAGAAACATCAGGGGAGGTAATGGGACAACAGAATCAATGTGGGTTCAGCTCACTCAGTCTCAGGCAGGAAACTATGAAAGGGCATGGGGGTGTTCTATTAACATCCAGGACGGGGGAAGATAGAGAGAGAGGTAAGGAGCTACAGGCAGAACCAGAAAATGGGATGGCAAAGGAGGAGGTGGTGGTAGTGGGAGAACTAAACCTGCCAGATACTGCATGGGTCATTGCAGCAGCCAGAAACTCCAGAAGTCAGGCCCTGCTGGATACACTGCAGGACTGCCTGCTGGTGCAGCTAGTTAAGGAACCCACTAGGCAGGCTGCCATTCTGGATGTGGGGCTCACCAACTCAGAAGGGGTAGAAGGAGCAAGGGTAGGGAAGCCATTAGGATCCAGCGACCATAGCTTCATATGGTTTGACCTGGCCCTTGGGAAAAGTAAGCCCTCATCAAAGGCTGAAGTCCAAGATTTCAAAAGGGCAGACTTCAACCAAATGAAGGAGCAGGTCCAGGACAAGTTAGTCAGAGTGGACAGCATCAAAGATGTGGAGGAAAGGTAGGGGGCAATCAAGGGGGCCATTCTCAAGGCAACAAAGTCTTGCATGAGAAAGGTAATCAACAGAAAAAGGTACAAGAGACCAACATGACTCTCTGGAAAGGGCAGGAAGCAGTGAGAACCAAAAAGGAGGCCTTCACCCAGGTACAAGGAAATAACAAGGGAAGGAAGAATGGGGAGAGTATCCAATGAGAACAAGGGAAGCCAAAAAGGGTAGCTAGAGAAGCAAAGGCAGACACAGAGCTGCATATTATGGAGAGGTCAAGGGTGGGGAGAACAAGTTCTTTAGATATATCATGGAAAAAAGAAAGAAGGGGAGGAGGAATTCTTAGGCTAACAGAGGGGGGTCAGGCAGAAAGGAGCCATTCTTAATGACTACTTCTGCTCTGTATTCACAAAAGAAGACAGAGGGCCTCTGCAGAGAGTGGCATTAAAGCAGCTATAAGGGGGATCCCAGAGATGAGGCAGCAAGTATTTACCAGTGAAAGGGTTTGGAAAGGGCAGCAGCCCTAAAGATAGATTATACAATGGTGTGTGAAAATCCTGTAACCTCATTGGTCAAAACATTTCACATGACCGAGGGTAAATCCTGCATTACCCATGGCATTTATAAAAAAACTATTTAAACACATTTTATATTTATTTTACACATGGGTCCATTGTATAATCACAATAAGGCACTCCAGGGTGTGAGTTATTGGGGATTTACCCACTTCTTTGTGTGGTTAAGTCACTCAGCTCGCCTCTGACACACAAGCAGTAAAATAAACCCACAATAACCACCCTGTTAATATATTGTAATAGACAGGGCCAGATAGGCTGCATCCAAGGGTACTCAGGAACTGGCAACAGAACTAAATGAACCCCTGGTGGGGCTGTCCAGTATCTTAATTCAGACAGTGGTAGTTCTGAAAGACTAGAGGGTACCAGACGTAATCCCGCTCCATTGTGGGGGGGGGGGGGGGGGGGAGACAAGAAGCAAACAGGTAACTACAGACCTGTCTGTCTTACCTCTATTGTGAGTAAACTGATGGAGAAACTAATCAAAGAGGAACTCATAAACTACCTGGAGGGCAATGGACTCCAAAATAATAAACAACATGGGTTTGTTGTAGGAAGGTCCTGTCAGATCAACCCGATAGTATTCTTTGACTGGGTAACGAGAGTGGTGGATAAGGGCTATGCTGTGGATTTACTCTACTTTGATTTCAGCAAGGCTTTCAACTCAGTACCTCACAGAAGGTTGTTGAAGAAGCTAGGGGATCTGGGTACAGCGAAAGAAACAGATGGGTGAGAAATTGTTTGGAAGGGAGACAGCAGAGGTTGTGGTTAACCGAGTCAGATCAGAAGAGAGGGAGGTCACCAGTGAGGTGCCACAAAGACTGGTCCTCGGTCCAGTCCTATATTTCAATATGTTCATTAGTAAAGCAATCCAGAGCAAGATGCGTCTCTTTGCAGATGACACTAAGCTCTGTGGCAGGGTAGACAGTGATGAGGGTTAGAAAAATGCAAAGAGACTTGCAAAAGCTAGAGGGGTGGTCAAAGGTTTGGCAGTTGAAATTCAATGCCACAAAGTTCAAGGTGATGCACACAGGGAACAAGAACCCCAGAACAGTGTACTGGATGTGGGGGTGGGGGGGACCTATGCACGACCCTTGAGGAAAGAGACCTAGGGGTCATCATCAGTGACTCCCTAAAACAATCAAACCAGTGTAACAAGGCAAACAGGATGCTGGGATGTATAGGAAGGGGTGTTGACAGCAGGAGGAAGGAGGTATTATTACCTCTCTACAGATCACTGGTGAGGTCCCACCTGGAGTACTGTGCCCTGTTCTGAAGTCCTCATCTAAGGAAAGATAAGGACAGGCTGGAGACAGTGCAACACAGGGTGACCAAAAAGATTCAGGGCCAGCAGGATAGATCTTATGAGGATCGGTTCAAGGCACTGATCATGTACTTGCTGGAGGTCAGACGAGAGAGGGGAGCTACAATAGAGACCTTCACGTTCTTGAAAGGAATGAACAAGGTAAACTGCAAGGAACTACTGTATGTAGCATAAGTAGTGGACTAAGAACATGGGGGGCATGAGTGGAAACTGATGGGGAGGGGGAAGATTCAAGAGGGAAGTGAGAAAGTTGTATTTTACAGAAAGGGTGGTGGAGCCATGGAACAAACTGCCAGGTAATGTGGTGTGCGCCAAAACTGTCAGTGGGTCCAAACACGACTGGAACAGAGTGAAGGGCTTAGTGGTTGCTCAGGGTGACAACGACAGGGCTGGGAGCATGAGGTGAATAGTGTGGGTCAGAACCCTGTACAGACAAGATCTCCCAGGTTTGGTAGGATTTAGGGGCAGACTGGATGGACCAGTGGTCTTTTTCTGCCATCAATGTCTAGGTTTCTATGTTTCATACTCCTTACAGAAAAAGCAACTGACCTTTACAGAAATAATTGATAATATCTCCAAGACATTATCTATAATTTGTTCCATAGAAGCCTGCTGTCGGAGTCCATGAAATTTCCAAAACTTGTGGGCAGGCTGCTCCTGGATCACCATAGGGACTGAGATGTGATTATGAATATTGCTATCTAAGGCCCTATACACACTAGGGAACGTAAAACAGTTTAAGTGCCTTTAACTCTGTAAGCCATTCAACCACAGTTTGCGTCCACACTGTAGCATAGTTAAAAACCGTGCTACAACCGTTTTCTAAAACCATACTAAAACCATGCCAGTGAGGTAGTCTTTAGCACAGTTTTAGACAAACGCAAGTTTACCTGTGCCCAAGCTCCCAATTACCTCCCGATGTTTTGGATGCAATTTCCCCCCAATCCATTTCCATGACGGATTGTGAATATCCCATCATGCATCATGGCCCCTGTAATGTTTTGCGCTGGTGCCACAGTCATGCCTGGGGACTCGCTCGGGCAAGCATGGCATCAGAGTGTAGTGTGGATGCTCCCAAGAACCATGCTAGGGACCAGATTATAAAATGTTTTTGAAATCCAGCCTAGTTTGTACAGGTTCTCAGTGTTTCCTTATCCACTCGCCTGCAACTTGTGAATGAATTAAAACAACACATTTTAATTTAATGGTCAGAAAAGACACACTAAACTGCAGCTGGTTTCCAGGTGTGTTATGGGAGTACAAGGAAGATAAGTGACTTGATTATGGTCACACACAGTAAGCAAATGGTGGCTACAGGATTCCAACCCAGTTCTCTAGGTTTGCAGCTCAGTGCTTTTAACCACTGTGCTAGTGTTTTTCAAATGGTGAGGCCAGCCTCCCCGGGAAGGCCACAACCTGTTCCGGGGAGGCTGAAGTGAGCCTGAAAATGCGTTGTTTTAAAATATTTTAAGTTTTGAATGTTTTCTGGATAATGGCATGTTAATGTATTTATCTACATGTAAACTGGTGACAAGGAAAAGCACTCTGAGTTAAGATTCATTTTCCTGGTGAGACCCAGGGAGAGGTACAGGCAGTGAATACAATTCCAAAGTAATTGCAAAACAAAATGAACAATACAGTGCAAACAAACAGAAACAATGTGTGAATTATGAGAGATCACAATTGAACTATTAGACTAGTGGCAAAACAAATACAAGGGCTAAGCAGAAAGGTACTAGGAGCAAGCGCAGGAGGGATAATGATATTCCCTGAGACGTGCCTTAACAGCAGGCTAAAAGGGAAGAGGAGAAGGAGGGCAGGTAACAGAAACATAGAATTTGATGGCAGATAAGGACCACTTGGCCCATCCAGTCTGCCCATTTCCCTGCCTAACGGATAAGCTGCTAATCTTAGTTAACCAACAGCCTACTAGGTTGTTCTAGATGTTGGACAAATGGACAGAGCAAGCAGTTTGATCCTGAGTCTGACCCACGGAAGTACTGCAACAAGGTATAACAACAGTTACAGACTAAGAAGCAAAATAGTGAAGTGAGTAGTCGGACCCTGGGTATGGGGTTACAGGGGAGAAGAATAAAGAGAACACTATGAGAAAAAACTCAGCTACTCAAAGGCATTTCACATTATTACTGGTGTACTGTGCTAAGTATGATATTTCAGGCCCAAGATTATTTCCATATGGGGGGAGGGCGCTCTGGCTCTTTTCCATGGCTTGGGGAGCCTCACTGTAACAAAGTCTAAGAACTAATGCATTTTGCTACACTGCCTCTCCTAAACTGTTTATTAGTAACTAATGAACATTAGTAACTTTAATTTCTATAGTTTTCTAGTTGTCTATGTAAAGATTTGACATTGAGATTTGAGTTTGCACTGTATATATATTTACACTGTTTGTAGGATTATTTTATTTTAATAAAATTCCCCACTTTTGTTAGTTAAGTGCCATGAGATCTTTAATGTCAACCTGGGCAGTGAGCAGAGATGGGCATAAGTAACATAGAATTTGACAGCAAATAAGGACCGCGTGGCCCACCTAGCCTGCCCATTTTCCCTGTCAGTTTCATATACCGCAGATTTTAAATGATCTGTAGCTTACCCTCTCTTTCCTACCGCTAGAGTTCCTTTATGCCTGTTCCATGCATTTCTGAATTCCTTGGTTTAATGACTAGTCTGAAAGATGGCACCTCAATGCATGTATCTTATACGTCACGGCAGTGTCATTGGTTCCATGTCAATACATCAACTGTGTCGATGTTGACACCCCTGACAGTGATGGGAACAATGCCGACAGTCGGCATTGTTCCGGCAGGATCAAGTGTTTTTGTGAGGGCTTTGCCCCCGCACTTATCTCTAAACAGCCAACCCAAGTCGGAGCTGGTTCGATGTGGTACGCAACACCAGAATTGCTGCGGGCCAGCAGACAGCAGACCACCACAGTAACCAATCTCGACCTGGCGAGATTTGTCGCTGTGGTGGTGTTTGCTGTACAAAAGTAATTGCGAAGAGGTAATACTGTGTCAGTTATGGGTGTTTCCCTCAGTACCGATTATGGGCTAGAACCTATGACCTCACAATCTTCTTGCCGCCGAAGGAGCATACTACCTTCTGAGCCACTGACAACAATCTGTACTCATCAAATAAAAAGGTAGCACTCTTCAAGAAATACTGCATATAATATGAAACACCAATATAAAACTGATAGCCTTACAATAGTTTGCAGGGCAGATATTCAAGCTAGATCATTAACAAACATGAAGGCAATTACTAAAAAGGATTACTATACAATGGGCAATGCGCCTCGTGGGCAAACCACTCCAACCGTGGTAAATCCCCCGATAACCCACACCCCCTCTTGGCTTATTGCTTAATTTTGCTTGTAACATGGCAAAACTAAGAACATCGGAATTAACGAACACAATAGGTTGAATTGGGTCAGTTGGTAGAGGAGCAACACGGCATTATGAGACGATAATGCCGTGTTGCTTGTGAAGTACACAAAGCAGCCAGAGGAGTAAAAAGAACAGCAGAGAAAATAGTAGAGGAGAAGAAATTGAAGCGAGCAAGTTTAGAAATGGCAAGTAGGAATGGCTTAGTAGTAGTGGGACAAGTGTTAATAAGAGACTGGGGCAAAATACAGAACGGGGGAAAGAGAAAGGATTGTGACGGAGAGAGAGAGAGAAAATATTGGTAACTGTATGTGGGAGAGCAGCAATGGAGCAATCGGTAGACGAAGAATGTGCAGACGATAAAGAAAGTGGGGAATGTGTAGCAGGACGCAGGAGCGGCATAGGTGCAACGGACCAGAAGAGGGAGCAGCACAGAGAGGATTGGGAAATGGATTGAATTTGGAGAACTGTACCATGTATGGCACCGGCAACTGTAATTATCCAGGAGGAAGCACGTGTATGGCACCAGCAACTGTAATTATCCAGGAGGATGCACAGACAACAGAAACCAGAGAGAGTCAGCAACTGTGAGTAGTGAAAAAAGCGAGTTATTAGACATTGAGTTTCAGCAGGCAAACAGTAGGACGAGCGGGCAGCAAATAACGGCATGGGTATGCAAATGAGATAGAGACGTACAGGGTGAAGGAGTGAAACAGGAACGCCGCGGTCATACTAGCAGCAGTAGCAAACAAACAGCCACTCAGAAATCTGGTTAGTTGTACAAGGAGACCCCCCAAAAAAAAAAAAAAATTACATACATGTATGTAAGAGAGGTTTGTTAACAGGGCAAAAAGTAACAGTAAAAAGAACTCATTAACTTTATTGGTGTCATTGTGTCTTGTTTAAGATCACCAAAATTATTTGTCTCTGATGTACAACCATGGAGAGACTGTGTTACAAGCGCATTAATCCCCTCCGAAGGTGGTATCTAATGGGGAGTTAATGCATGGTTGGACCGTTGCACGAACTCGGCCTCCGGCTCGTGCCACAGTGGTCTCAACCATGCATTAATTCCCCATTAGATGCCACCTTCGTGGGTGATTAACGCTTACATGTGTTCTGTTTTAACTGATTGTGCCTAGTATTGGTTCTGCATGCTCCTGATCACCCATGAAAACAGGACATATTGCTGAAGGGCCAACCAGGTTAGCAAGTTAAAAAACTACATAATATCTCCATTTTTTCATCTAATTTTCTTTATTGTTTACCCCGAACACCCTCAAATGCTGTAACTGTAACACAAGTGGGTATCAGGGCCCTGCTTGAAAAAAAAGGGGGTAATGTAAATGCAAAAAGCATGGCCGTACTCCCATGCATAAATGGTTTAGTGCAGACACGAGTTGCAACCACTGACCTAACCCCCCACCTCCCGACCACAGGATATTTTTTAATTACCTGGGGAGTTAGCAAGGTCTTAAGATGCTTCAGCTGCATTTCTTACTACTATTGTGGCCCTGAATCCCGTCCTGTCACAGCAACCGTCGTCCTATTGTGCCTGAAACCTGCCGTCGGCTAACGATTTCCAAACCCACGTTCCTAAATTGGGTCCCGCAGATGAGTACAGTATTCCTTGAGTCCTCCGTGTTGCGGGCCCGAAGCTGCAGTACCGCCGTCAACGCATATCGGTTACCCCAGGTAACTATACACACAGAAGAACGAGTGACGTCGTGCGACTGAGTTCACGTAACGCGTCATTTCACTCAACGCCTGCCCGAAGCCGGCTCAGCGATTGGTCGTATACTACTAGCCCTATAGCAATCACTGCTGTTGGGCGGTTCACTTTATGGTAGAGGGTTTGTTGGAGCGTAGAGTGGTAGGGTATTACTAAATGACAAAGTAAAAACAGTTACAATATTTATTACTGGTTCAGAATATCTATCCGCATAATTAATAAAAGTAGTGACGCACATTCGTTTTAAGAAATTTATGTAAACGTCCTGGCAACCAAGTAGGCTAGTAAATAATTCAATACATACTTGCCAAAAACGTGGTCCGTGTTGTTATAGATCCCTGAAATTCGCGTTGATTTTTTTATTAATTACAAAGAACGTAGATGCGGTGGCCACATAAGTACTGAATCGAATGTGTTTGCAGTGTAAAGCAAGTAAAGAGATGCAAGTTTTTTTTGAGAAAAAGTGGAGATGCCGGGGATTGAACCCGGGGCCTCATACATGCAAAGCATGCGCTCTACCACTGAGCTACATCCCCAGTTGGAACAATTTCTGAAAAAGTCTTATTGGAAAATAAAAATGCCATGTACACCATTCTAGATTATTTATTCAATCAATCAATCAAAATCTTTATTTATTCAGGCGAGCATCATTGAGCAAGCTCATTTACAAGATGGACCTGATTGGTCATAACAATATAAAGGTACAATTTTTTACACAAATACAAGATATAGATTGAGTACAAAAATAAGGACATTATAAATGAACAAAAAACAAGAATATTTACATATATACAAGGCAATGAGCCAAAGAAACTGGGTTATAATAAAAAGGAGTAAAATTATAGTGCTTTTTCATTATTTTCTATTTTCGAACAAAAGTCTACATCATATATTTTGTTTTACTATCGCTCTGTATTTTTGCCAATCATCATTTGTTCTTAAAAAAATCATCTAAAATTTTCTTTCACCACTGTATGTAAGCAATAAGCCACAACAGGGTGTGCGTTAGACACTTTAACACATGGCTAGGAGGCATAGTGAGGCATGAGACCACCGTCCGAGTGCGTCCAGCCTCCTAGCCATGTGTTAAAGTGTCTAACACACACACTGGAGTGGCTTATTGCACTTATGAAATGGCTATCTTTAGTGCAACTGCATTTGGTAGGTTAAATTTCCAATTTTAAGTAGGAAAAAACATGTATGTTTGTGTCACTTTTAATAAAATAGTTCCTCCGCCTAAGTGTCCTGTGTTTTTTTTTTTTTTTTTTTTGGACTGAAGGAATTTTGTCCTACAAAGCTGTCTATACTTTAGGTCTGGTTGTCATGGCAGTATTCACCTCCCCCCCAATGCTGTGTGGAGACAAGAGAGAGATCGCGGCTGTTTTTTTTTAAAATTAAAAGTAAAAACTTCAAGAGCGAGAGGGCGGGCTGGTAGAGAGATAGAGATAGAGCGAGTGGGCAGTTAGGTAGACAGAGTGAGCGGGCGGGCTGGTAGAGAGATTGGCGTTCTGTTTTTTTTTTAAATAGATGAACAAGCGGGCAGGCTGGGAGAGACATTGTGGCTGTTCCTTTCTTTTTTTATTAAAATTAAAAGACGGACCTTAAAGAGCAAGTGGCCGGGCTGGTGGAGAGATCGCAGCTGTTCCGTTTCATGCTGCATCCACAGATTTCACAGACTGAAGCAATGTGAACAGCAGGTCAGGTGTATTTATTGTATTTTTTACAGGTCGGCTGGCACCACATATGGCACAAACAAGATGGCTACATTTTGTTTTGCTAAGGTTCTGAAGTGGGCAGCATCACCTATATCAATGCCCACTGGCCAGTGCTGGAGCTTTTTCCTGTGCATCAGAATGAATATCACATCCCTAGCAGCCAATCAGAGTTCCTATTTTATGATGCCCATTTCATAAGCTGTATTATACCACTGCCCTTCTTGATACCAGTGCTCTTCTATTTCTCATGTAACCCTTTTGCTGTCTGGGGTATTTTACAGTCCTGTGCCAGGAAATTTTTATTTGTTGCACTATATTGTTTAAAATTTAAATGTCAGTATGTTCTCTTCAAGGACAATTAGGGAACACATAAATCTTTGTTATTGGTAGACTCTGATCTTTTTATAGGTAGTAAAGTTTTGTTTGTATCTGGTCATGTGACCATGAAACACTGCCTCAAATGTAAATAAAATGTTATTTCTACTCAAAAATTTGCAGAAAAGACCCCAGAAAACCTATCATTTAACTGAGAATCATGAGTAGCTACAGTATATCTTGCTGAACTTCTTGATGACATAAACAGGGTGGAGGCAGTTCAGAGAAGGGTAACTTAACTATAATGGTACAGGGCTTGCGCCGGAAGACATATGAGGAAAGACTGAAAGACCTCAATATGTATACACTGGAAGAAAGCAGGGAGACATGATAGAAACCTTCAAGTATCTTAAAAGCATAAACAAGGTGCCAGTGGGCGACACCTTTCAATATAGAAGTACAAGAACGAGGGGGCACAATATGAGATTGGAGGGGGACAGGAGAAGGGGAAATGTGAGGACTTTGTTTTTTCACAGAAACGGTGGTGGATTCATGGAATAGCCTGCCACAGGAGGTGATAGGAGCAAGTACAGTGGGGGGATTGAACCGTGTATGGGACAGGCATAAAGGAACCCTAGAGATGGGAAGGAGAGGCGAAAGCCGATGACCAAAGAAGGTCAGCGGCCACATATAAAGGTAGGGTAAAAGGGCAGACTGGATGGTCCTCATCTGCCATCAATTTCTCTGTTTCTATACCTGTACACAACGAAAAATCTTTTATATAAGCCGAAACGTATTGCAGCACTGGTTCTAACAAATAAAGGGAGGGAGATGGCAACGTGCGCCTTTGATTTCTTTGTATTTTTTTTCTGTGTGAAAATGAGGTGCCAGATAGCTAGAAACAGTTAAAAAAAACATAAAAAAAATGTAAACACTTCACTCAATCAAAACTATAAAATAAGAACTAAACTATGGTGAGCAAAGAAACTCACCCTGTGTTCTGTCTCGGGGTTGATATTACAGCATTTTTATTTTATTTATTTGAGTAATCGGAATTACAAACCTTTGAGCTAAAAGCTCTTTTACAAAGTATCCTAGTCGTAAAAGGGAGTATTTGAATTATATGAGTAAGGAAGACAGTAGCAGCTAAAAATGTATTGTCAATAATATCTAATAGAAGCATTGTGTAAGCAGTTGCATAGGATAACAAAGGCAAAAAACATCCAGTGCATGGGGATACAGTTCACACAGCGGACTTGGTAATTAAAATTGCACTAGTCTAATTCTATATTAGCTAGAGTGATCAGACGTACAGTGGAGCCCTCTTAAGTGCACACCCTAGGGATAAATGTTTTTGTGCACTTAAACAGGCTGTGCATTTAACCAGAAAATCACTTCCGGGCACATTGCACTGTTTCTGCAATGCGCGTTATTAAATACCGGGTGCTCAAGTTAAAATGACATTACTGCACTGTCCTGCAACACAGTACTAATTAAAAAGATCAGTAATTTTCTTCTGCTTTGCATGTTTCAGTGTAGGATTCAAAATTAAACAGAAAGCTAAAGTCAGTCTTTTCTTTTGACAACATTAATTGTTTTACTGTGGCCATGCTAGCCAGCACCACGGCTGCAGTTAAGATGTTAAGGTGGGCTATTTAAGGTGGCACTGTACAAAATGTGCACTTAAAATCTGTGTTGGACTGAAAACCAATAGGAAAATTAAAAAAAGAATGTGGATTTAACCGAAATGTGCACTTACATGTAGAGCACTTAAGAGATACATTTAACATTGCATGAACAGGAAAAAAAATCGGGTTATGGAAAAAATGGGCATTTAAGAGGGATGTGCACTTATCCGATGTGCACGTAACTGGAAACGTCCACCTCATATTGGGCCCCACCTCCTTGTGAAGCAGGGTCCGATTAGCAGTTTAAAAAATGAAAGTATTTTGTGCACTTACTAGTTGTTGTTTTATTTTTTAAAATATCTGGCTGATCCTGTGCCCTTCCCGCTGGCATTTTAGGATAAGGAGCCCTCCCTGGGGCACCCACAAGGACCCTCGGCTGTCCCTGTGATGACGTGTCCTGCAGGGAGCAGCTGGGGCTTGTCCATACCCTCACAATAAGGCTCTTGTTTAAATAGCTCTGGTTTGATATTCTGATATTCTGATAATGGAGCTGTTTGAGGATATGGCAGTACAGATTACTATATTGCCATATCTTCAAATAGCTCCGGTTTGGAGTCTGCATGTGTCCTCACTATAGAGAGATCAGGTACCGACTGGCAGAGTACCTGACATCCTCTTCCTAGTGTCCGGATTTTAAGGGAATACCTAGGCTCCAAACTGGAGCTATTTTAAAGAAGAGCCTTACAGCAAGGCTATGGACGAGCCCCGGCTGCTCCCCGCAGTACACGTCATCATGGGGACAGCTGCGGGTGCTTGTGGGTGTGCAGGGGAGGGCTGCTTATCCTAAAATGCCGGCTGGGAGGGCGCAGGATCAACCAAATATTTTTTAAAATAAAATGACAACTAGTAAGTGCACAAAATACTTTCGTTTTTTAAACTGCTAATCGGGCCCTGCTTCACAAGGAGGTGGGGCCCAATATGAGGTGGATGTTTCCCTTTAAGTGGGCTCCACTATAGTAACGATACAGCATTAATGATACCTAAGGGGGTACAAAGGTATCTTCTTCCAGTAGAGTAAGTACAGCTGTAGTTAGCAAACAGTATAAGGGGGATCAGGATTAGGTGACAGGAGGGGGAGTCAGATATGGGTACAGAAGTAGAGCAGGAGGTGGACTCATCAAGGGTGGGGGGGTGAGAAGGACGGTGGTAAGTAGGTAGATGAGGGCCGATTGGGAGGGTGTAGAGAGCAGGGGGAGTACAAGGAAAATAGGCAGACAGGCAGGTGGGGCACTGGGAACATCTATTCCAATTGGAGAGAGCAGGATGAACCTTGGACATGGCACAAGGCACCAGAAGGTTGGTACAGCTGGGTTAGGAGTGGCAGTAGCAGCGTACTGGAGGGGAGATAGAGTTCCTGAGCTCGGACTTGAAGGGACCAAGATGTGTAAGGCTTGTAGTGGCGAGTGGGAACATAGAAACACAGAAACATAGAAGTTGATGGCAGATAAGGACCGCAAGGCCCATCTAGTCTGCCCATTATTTCTACCTGTTTAATATTGCAATGCATTTCTATTCTGAACAATGGCCTATTTTATTCTTACTCATTTGTATTATTCTCTTGTGCCTATCCCATGCTCTTTTGAAGCCTCTCACTGTACTCATTTCCACTGCCTCCTTGGGTAGGCTGTTCCATGCACCCATCACCCTCTCTGTGAAAAAGAACTTTCTCACATTACCCCTCAGTGGGAGCTCATTTATCCAAGTAGGAGTCCTTAATAATAGTAATGATAACTTTATTTTTATGACGCCTTTCAAATGCCAAGGCACCTAACAAATTTAAAATCACAAATCAAACATCTCAGCAACATAAGTTATATAAAATCACTAATATCATTATACAGTCATGCACCAAATGCTTGGTGCCATAAGTATGTTTTCAAAGCTTGCTTAAATCCCTCCATGTTCGTGCAATCCCGTAACCAACGGGGTAGAGAATTCCAAAGGGTTGGGGCCGCATGCATAAATGTTCTGGCCCCAGAATATTTCAGACACACCCTTGGAATCTCTAGCAACCCCTCATCGTCTGAGCAGAGTGATTTCCCAGGGCAGTAGGGGACCAGGAGCTCTTTCAGGTAGTCCTGGCCCAGTCCGTGTAGGGCTTTAAAAGTCAGAAGACTGATTTTAAAGGTAATCCGTCACTGTACTGGCAGCCAGTGCAGTCCATGTAGCACCGGCAAAATATGACAGGACCAAGATGATCCCGTCAAAAGCCGGGCCGCCGTGTTCTGCACTAGCTGCAGGTGACAGATTTTCACCCTCAGTAGCTCTAAGTAAAGGGAGTTGCAATAATCTAAGCACGAAGACACAAAGGTGTGGACCAGAGTAGGAAGATCACTGGACGGAACAAGGTACTTATTCCTGGAGATATTCCTCAGATAGTAAAAAGAGGATTTAACAACGGCCAACACCTGCGAATGCAGGGTCAGCCCTTCGTCAAAAATTACCCCCAGGTTTCGCCCCGTTCAGAGGTTAGGAGTGATAAGCCCCCAAGAAAAAGGCCGGAGGGTGAACCAGCCCCCAAACCCCCTATCCAGCTACCCGGATCCACAACCAGCACCTCAGTCTTTTCTAAGTTCAACTTCGACCAACTGGAATATGTCCAATCCTGGATTTCTGCGATGCAGCTGTTAAAGACCCAGAGAGCTCCATCCTGGTCAGGTGCAAAAGAAAGGTAGAGCTGGGTATCATCAGTATAACAGTGAAACCTCAGCCCATACCTTCTTACAATGTCTCCGAGGGGCAGCATATACACTGTGAACAACATGGGGGACAACACTGAGCCCTGAGGTACCCCACATGACAGAGAAACTGGATCCGTGGAGTAAACCCCGGACACCACTCTCTGAGTTCTTCCCATGAGAAACGATGTAAATCACCTGAGGACTGTACCTGACAGTCCACAGATGAACCTCAGATGGCCAAGCAGAACCTCATGGTCCACAGTGTCAAACGCTGATGAGAAATCCAGAAGAACCAAGATGGAGCGGCTCTTCCAATCTCTAGCCTTCAGAAGATCATTGAGCACCCGAACCAGCACTGTCTCAGTGCTACATCTCTTTCAAAATCTGGACTGGAAGGGCTCATAGATGTCATGGATGGTCAAATGGTCCTCCAGCTGTGCAGCCACTACTTTCTCAATCACCTTCCCTAAAAAGGTAAGGTTAGAGATTGGTCTATAGTTTGCATGTCAGTCTGGGTCCAAAGAAGCTGTCTTCAAGAGTGGTGTTACCACCGCCTCTTTCAGGGAGCTAGGAAACTCACCTGTTTCCAAGGAGCACCGACTATCCGAGCTAGGATCGGACTGATGGAATCAATACAACCCAAAATCAGGGAAGTTGGTCCTGGGTCCAAACTACAGCACATAGGGCATGCACACTGGACAATCTGCATAATATCCATGAACTCCGGTTAGTCGAAAGTACTCCAGGAAAGCCAAGGAGCAGTGGCCTCGTGCTGATCCAAAGCAACGCCCACAGAGTGTGCTGGTTGGAGTAGCGCCCTGATGTCAGCCACCTTAGTCGCAAAGAATCAAGCAAGTTCATCGCACTCTACTTGCGAAAAGGCTTTCTGGACTTGCAGACAGGCTGGGTTGCACAGTCTGTCCACAGTTTGAAACAGCTGAGCTGGTCGATTCTGAGCAACCGCAATCTCCCTGGACAGGAACTGTGCCTTCTTATGGGTGATTATAGATTGATAGACTTGATAATGGTCCATCAATCTAAGGTGGTCGGCATCAAGGGTGAATTTCTGCCAGCAACGCACTAACCTTCATCCTAGTCGCCACATCTCCCTCAGAGTCCCATCAAACCATGGGGATCGAGGGCGAAGGGAGAGAGGACAAATTCGGATGAGAGCAATGACATCCAGGGCCGCTGAAATGGCCAAATTATAAGCTGTCATGAGGGCTTCTGGCTCATTGTTTGCCACTGGGAGGTATGATAGGTCAAGCACTGCCGCCAGGCCTTGAGAACTTACATCTCGTAAAGAACGGTACCTGACCGTCTCCACAGGGGTAGGCCTACAAAGGGGGCACTAATACTGAACCCCACGGCGCAGGGTTAGGACCATCCAACTGGTTCCACCCCCAAGTCAGAGGCTTCAATCCCCAGGAGGATGACTAAGTCAAGAAAGTGACCATGTTTGTGAGTACCAGTGGTAACTATCTGTGTGAGGCCCAGGAATGTCATCAACTGGAGAAAGTGCTGTCCAAACTGCAAGAGTTCATCATCGATCCAGGCATTGAAGTCACCCAGGACCATCAGCCTGGGCGACTCAAATGCCATGTCGACAATGAAGTCTGCGACTTTTTGAAGGAATTGCTTCTCATCTCCAGGTGGACAGTAGATGAGGGCGATCCAACAACCTACACCTGCTACTACGATACACTCAAATGACTGCAAAGGCTCACCACCCCAAGGCAGCATGGACCTCTCAAGCTTTGCTCTCAAGGTCGGTGTGCTCTTATCTCAATCCCTGATGGAAACACGGGTATAAGACCCCCTTCCCACCTGTGTCTAGGGGCCTGATGGTAAAACGTATGGGGAGGAGCGCACACACACACACACACACACACACACACACACAGCAGCAGTCCATCCAACATAAAATTAGCGTAGATGGCACATGCCTGTAGATGATTCAGTTTGGTTCAGGTTACCACCAGACTTCTCACTAGCACACAGTGGCCTGGAGGGAGGGATGTAACCAGGGACTGCAAACCAAAACTCCAGCTGTAAAAGGCATTGTTGTTAGCAGACAGCCCAAAATTCGTAAGCAAATGGAGGCTACACCAAATTAAAAGTATAACAAAATATATTTAAAACGACTAACAGCAGCTCCCAAAAGCTGGGGGCATGGCATGCAGACAGGCAATGTAAAGCGGCACAAGGCCACGGCACTCACTTTAGGCTGAACTGGCCAGGGAGCTGGACTTCACTGGAGCTGGGGGGCTGCAAAATTTGGGTAGCAACAACAACCGTAGGTCACAGGACCAACCTCCAAACACTGTGGCATACCAATTACAGCTCAACTCCCCTCACCACTCTCAAAATCTTCCCAAGTGGTGGGCTTAACAGGCTGCAGACTTACACAAAAAACCCTTCTATCTGCAACAGAGGGCAGAAGAGCCCGGGGCCCCCAGCATCCCCGGACCTAGCATAAAACACAGGTGATCCAGGGGAGTCACCAAGCTCGCGCTCTCTCTCTCTCTCTCTCTCTCGCTCTCTCTCTGCAGACTGTCCACTGTGGACAGAGTGCCACACTGGGTGATGGAGCAGGAGGTCTGCCACCACCTCCAAGCTCCACACCACAGGCTGCCACCACTGTAGTGTCATTACCGTCCAAACCAGGCCTCACACCACAGGACCAGGCCTCAACCCACCCTGGTGCCGCAGAGCACAAGGTGGGTCCCTCTCCATTTCTCCTGGCCATGGTTCCCACTAAGTGGACCCAGTCCCACACAGCCGAAGAGCCTTACACCACCCTTCTAGTTCCCGAACGGAAAATTGTTGCCAAGTCACTAAGGCCGGAATCCCAGGCCTGGGCCAAAGCCCTAGCCTACAGTTTCCTGTGACTCTCTTCCGCTGGCCTCCCCTACGTGCCAAAAACCAGCGAATAAAAACCCCAGGGGGCTGGAATAACTCCACCCATCCTGCGGGTGGCCAGCCTCTCAGACCCAACAACAGAAGAAGAGGGAGGAGAGGGCCACTTCAATAAGCACTCCCCAAAGGGGGTGCTTGCATTCTCCTCCCTTTTAAACTCTCTGTCCCCTAGTAAAGGGGGCACCTGGCCATCCCACTGACAGACTGAAGGCAGGATATGCGCACTCTCCTGCCTTCCTTCACCAGGACCACAAAACACAAAAGGACCCCAAAAATCCCGAACCTCCCATGTTGCTGCTGCCCAAGAGAAACCCAGCTGCCAAACTACGTCACCATGGATACCCATACAGTTACCTCCAAAACAAATTAATAACAGGAACAAGTGCAAAGCAATAAAGGACATGCACAGGACAGTAATCAGACGCAACTAATCAAATTCAACTGAATTCCAATCCCTCTGCAACAAACACACCCAGACACACAGCATGCACCCAGAACAACAGCCAGTCAAACCAGCCACCTTTCACACACTCCCACTACACACACACTCTTGCACACACATAATCCCCTGAAGAAACTGTAATAAACACTGCATTAATGCTTTAGTCCATAAGGTAACAAAGTCCCAAACATAGGTCCAAGGTGGTAATAGTCCAAACAGCACAAACCCACATTATAACAAGTCCTTCTCCTTCTTCTGTGGATTTAAAAGTTCTTTCTCTCTTTTTTTCAAAGAATAATCTAACATTAAGTAGAACTATGACATTTGAATATTTTATCAAAATACAAAACAGCCATGTGTGTGCGTGTGCGTGTGTGTGGGGGGGTGGCACTAGAGAGCCAGAGACCTCGCTGGACGTGCTTAATGTCAGGTCCCGCTGATCGTAGATAATTCTGATTTACTGAACAAAATTGTTTTATTGTAACACACAACTGGGACTACCGCAAAGCTTATTCAGTACTGCACATTGCGAGATGAAATCACCGTGGGGAAACCAAAAGGAGTGGCTGGAGGAGGGCAGCTACAGAATCAGGGTGAGCTGACCATAAATGTAAATACTGAAAGGCCCGAAACCTCCGGACGTACTCCACCATGGACTGCCGTTTTAGACGCTGTAAAAGCAAAGGACTTAAAAAACTGAAAAAACACTTCAGCGTTTAGGAGCCAGGATGCTCAAAAACATTGACAACAAAAGTGAATGAAACTGACTCTCGCTCCGTTATGACCTTAGCGGCAGTAACTAAGTTACTGTAAGTACTGAAAACTGTCAGCTGCGTACAAGGTTGGAGTCCCTAGAAAACACCGCACGTGCTGCCCACATACAGCTGGTGGGAATCCCCGAAGGACTAGAAGGGGATAATCTTCTTTACTATATTATGGACTGGCTACAGAATACAATACATTCTTTGGAGGACTTAGCCTGTCATTTGTTCATCAAAGCTTATCGGATTAATATGCGAGGAGAGCACAGAAGTCTTCCAACGTGCCCGTACAGTTTTACTCAAAATCGCTGGCAAAGATATCAAGGAGAAGGTCCTATCAGCAGCCTGAAATGCATACCCTTTGTCGATTGCTGGGCGGGATATTAAACTGTAGCTTTTGGTTTCCCCACAGTGATTTTCATCTCGCAATGTGCAGTACTGAATAAGCTTTGCAGTAGTCCCAGTTGTGTGTTACAATAAAACAGTGCAGGAGGACATTGCAGAGTTGGGGAGGGGCCTAAGACAAGTAGCACACACAGTATCCTTCTCAGAGGTGCTGCCTGTCAAAGGCGTGGGGGAGGCGAGGGTAATTAGCACCATGCAGTTTAATGAATGGTTGAAAAAATGGTGCGGAGCACAGGGGTTTGGCTTCATTGGGGACTGGGGTTCCACCTGGAGGGACACCAGCCTATACTGGCAGGATGGTCTGCATCTGTCCAGGAAGGAACAAGTCTTTTGAGCAATCGGTTTAAATGCTTCATTGGCAAGCTTTTAAACTAGTCAAAGGGGAGGCACTGACAAGCATCAGGAAAATCCCAGCCTCCTCTTCAAAACAGGGTACTAAATGAGAAAAGACCGAGGTAGAACGGTCAGTGGGGATGCTGCAACAGAAGGTAAAGCCGTCAAAAATGGAGAGCAATGAGTACCAATGCCCATAGTCTGGGTAACAAGCTTCCTGAATTAGTGGCCTTGATGGAGGAGAACATCTGGATATCGTGGCAGTCACAGAAACATGGTACACACAAAACCATGACTGGGACGTAAACATACCAGGATACACTATCTACAGGAGGGACAGGGAGGGTAAGAGGAGGAGAAGTAGCTCTTTACATAAGGAAGGAATAAAAGCAACAGAACAAAAGGGTAAACAGGGAGGAAGGCACTCTGGGTAAATTGGAGACGAGCAATGGCACCACAATCGCACAGGGGTTATACAGACCCCTTCTCGGGGGGATGGACAAGTAAATGATAGAAAGTATACTTAGAATGGCAGAAAAGAGGAGATATTGCTGATGGGTGATCTGAATATGTTAGATGTTAACTGGAGTGCAGTTGCAGCTGCTACTTAAGAGTGGAGTTATTCTAGATGCCCTACAGGAGCATGCCTTAGACAACTAGTACTGGAGCCCACTCGAGAGGGAGCAATATTAGACTTGATTCTCTCAAATGGAGATGGAGAGAGGATCACAGATGTAGAAGTGGGTAGCCATCTGGGAACTAGTGACCATCGAACAGTATGGTTCACAATAAACACAGCAATAGAGTCAAGCCATACAAAGACAAAAGTACTGGACTTTAGGAGGGCTGACTTTGCCAAAATGGGTAAGTGCCTAAGGAATGCACTAGCAAATGGGCAGGAAGGAGGGGTGGAAGAGCAATGGGGAATAAGAAAAACTGCCATCACAGAGGTAACGAGCCTTTGTGTGAAGCAAATAAACAAAACAAAACGATGTAAGAAACCACTATGGTTCTCAAAGGAAGTGGCAGTGAAGGTTCAAGAGAAAAAGAAAGCATTCAGGAAGTACAAGGAATCGCAGAAGGAGCAGGACAGAGAACTGTATCAGTAAAAACAAAAGGAGGCTGGGAAGGCAGTCAGAACAGCAAAGGCTCAAACCGAGGAAAAGATAGCCAACTCGGTTAAGAAGGGGATAAAACCTTTATAGGTACATCAGGGCCAAGAGGAAGACCAAGGGAGGGATAGTGAGGCTTAATAAAGGGGAGGGAGGGTGGGCAGAGGAGACTGTGAAAGGCAAAGATACTAAACAAATATTTTTGCTCAGTATTTACAAATGAAGAGGGCGAGGTACATAAAACAATCAGTAGAAACACTCTGGATACAGAAGTTGATACCAGCCCATTTACAGAAGAAAGGGTTCTGAAAGAACTCTTAAAACTGAAGGTGGACAAAGCAATGGGGCCTGATGGGATTTATCCCAGAATTCTAAAAGAACTAAGGGTAGAACTAGTGACACCACTGACTACCCTTTTTAACAAATCATGGGAGGATGAGGTAACCGAGGACTGGAGGAGGGCAGATGTGATTCCCTTCACAGAAGTGGGAGCAAGGCAGAAGCAGGAAACTACAGACCTGTTAGTTTAACCTCAGTGATAGGGAAAATGATGGAATCACTTCTGAAGGAAAGAATTGTCGAGTATCTAGAGGCCAGAGGGGCACAGGACCCTAGGCAGCATGGATTCACAGCAGGAAGGTCATGCCAGACGAATCTGATAGATTTCTTTGACTGGGTGACCAAAGTAGTAGATCAGGGAGGGGCTGTGGACATGGCCTACCTAGACTTTAGCAAGGCATTTGACACAGTCCCACACAAGATTAATATACAAGTTAGCCAGCCTGGGAGTGGGTCCCAAGATGACAGCCTGGGTAAAGAATTGGCTGGAGAATAGGACACAGAGAGTAATAGTAAATGGAGTCCACTCCAGAAGAAAGGAGGTTACTAGTGGGGTACCGCAGGGTTCAGTATTAGGACCGGTCCTCTTCAATGTCTTTATAAGCGACATTGCAGAAGGACTGGAAGGAAAAGTATGTCTCTTTGCAGATGACACAAAGATCTGCAACAGAGTTGATGCACAGGGTGGGATGGAAAGGATGAGAAGGGACTTGGCAAGGTTAGAGGAATGGTCAAATGTATGGCAGCTTAGATTCAATGCTAAGAAGTGCAAGGTAATGCACCTGGGAAACAAAACCCAGGGAAGAGTACATAATGGGGGTGAGATACTAACAACAACAAAAATGGAAAGGGACCTGGGGGGTAGTCATATCAGATGACCTAAGGTGGGCCAACAATGTAGAAGTGTGTACTCTTGCCCTGGATTTTTGTTTCCCAGGTGCATTACTTTGCACTTCTTTGCGTTGAATCTAAGCTGCCATACTTTTGGCCATTCCTCCAACCTTGCCAAGTCCCTTTTCATCCTTTCCACCCCACCTTGCGTATCAACCTTGTTGCAGATCTTTGTGTCATCTGCAAAGAGACATACTTTCCTCTCCAGTCCCTCCGCAATGTCACTTATAAAGACATTAAAAAGGACCGGTAAATACACTCCTGTTCCCAGCCTGACTCCGGATCATTTATTGCGGCAGACAGTACCAGTTTTCAGATGCCCAGGACGCTGGCAGATGGATGGAAAAGAACGCAGTGAAGCTTCACTCCAGTGTGGAGGTTTTGGCCAATACCCTGGAAGATGAGGACTAAAGAACATAATTCGCCATCAGTGTCTCAGTTGTGGCCAGATTATAAGTGACCTGGGGCAAGACTGTGACTTCATCAGCCTGGTTTCTGTATCCCTGTAGTGAGCACTCCTGGAACTGACCTCCCGCTCTGGTGTTTTGTTTTCTATTAATGTTGAGGTGGGATGCATGTATATTTGTAACCCCTAGGAGGCGCTCTCCCAAGGGCTACTACCCCTGCCTGCTTGGCTAGTAGCAGGTTAAGGGGCCTGGGTAATGAAACGGGTGCCTCCACCCAGAGGTCAGGGTTGTTAGTGGTCAAGCTAACCTGGGCACAGCCCTCCAGGGCACTGTAACCCCCCTCTTTCCCTTCTAGTGGTCTGAACAATATACAATAATTACTTTCACAATGACCCTTATTCACCAGGAGATTACCCACACTGGTTGCACTTACCACCAGGGCTGGTTCCTCTAGCTTGACCCTGGGGACCCCCTGTAAAACAAGGTTAAGCACAGAAAATAACAACAGTACAATACCTTTGGCACAAACTGGAACCACAGTCAGGTTAAATGCAAACAAAGTTAAATCTGATTTATTCAGGGGACTTGAACAAGGGAAGGGTGTAATCAGGTTGATTTGCTTAAAAGCTGTATTAATCAGACAGTTATGCATGCAGTTCAGAGTCCTTACACAGTCACACACTCTGGGTACCCAGGTAGGAAAACGGTGGGCTAACCAGGAACATTGTAGCTGGTTGGGGCCCTGTGATGGAAGAAAGCAACATGCACAACACACACTGTTTGTAATCTGGAGCCAGAGGGCTCAGTTCATGAAAGAAAAGACAACAAGACACTCAGATGGCAACACTTTTAGATTTAGTTATTGTTGCAGGGAGCTACCCTGATGTTTACTCACGATACCCAGTACTGGACACAAGCAGGATGAAAAACTGAGACTGCAGGCTGTTGAGCTGGAGTGCCTGGAGAAGCAGGGCCCACACGAATCATCAAGGCATCATTCTTGTTCAAGGTGTTGAGCAGGGGACTGATCCCCCAGGCCGGTCTCTCATCGATAACTTTCTCTGCGTAGCAGGTATTCTGGCTGGGCCAGTGTAGCAGGGCCCAAGCAAATGGAAATGGATACGGATTCAGTCCGTGGAGCTGGATACAGCCTCCGCCCTCCAGCAAGCAAAACACAGTTCAAACACACAGTGGGGAACCAAATCACGACCCACTATAAGCACACAGCACATTCACATGTAAGGAAATTCCACTGCACCAGGCAAATGGCTCTCTGGTTGCAATTACAGAGTCTCTGCACAATCCCGGAGTTCAGAGGTAGCTGGAAGTCCTGACAGGCCGATCGCATTCAGCAAATCTTTGGTCTTCTTCAGGTTAAAGCCTGGTCACAATTCAGTGGCTTAATTCGCTCTCCAAATTCAGATTCAGTCCAAGAAAAAAACATAAGTTCCCTCTGAGGAACAGCAGGCAGGCATGCAGGCCAAACTCAGGCCTTTCCACAGTTCTCCCACACAAATCCACTATGGATTGCTGCTCGAACTATCTCGAGCTGTTACTTCTTCACTTCGCAACTCAGATCTAACTGAAACTGCAAGCAGTGTGGGACTTTCCCCAAGATCCAAAAGGTTCGGTTGGCTGATCTGTCTGTCACTCACAACAAGGGCTCCCCCTCCAGGTTATTTGAGGCGCTAAAAGCCAAAAACTACAATTCCTACAAGTTTTGGCCCCACCAAGCCCCTGTAGGCAGGCTCCATTTTAGAGTCTCAAATTTACAGATTGGCCCATTCAGCAGTCCAGGACCAAGTTGATGGGAAACAAACAACTGTCCATGCTGCAAAGAAGGCAGGTTAGAACAAACTGCAATATTATTACTACTGTAACAAATGATCAGCAAACAAGTGCATTTTCTAACAGAACTCCCTCTCAGATTAATTATGACTGCGATCCAGGCAGCTCATAAAGAGACAGTACACAGAGGCTATACAGGCACTCTCTGGCAATACATTTAAACTGCTAAAACGCAGAACACCAGCCTGGCAGTGAGCATTTAGGCAAGCTCAAGGAAGACTTTTTGGGAACCCCCATTTGTAGAGGGGTTACATATTTAATTCTCGATTTAATCTAGCTCCAATAACAGGGAAGTGAAATGACAGTAGCCTTGTGGTACACTCAGACTGCGGATATTACCACGTCTGCCTCTTGACGAAGCAAGTCCGTTTCATTCTGCTTTTACTATATATGGGTCATCTACAACTTAGAGGCAGTGATTTATGGGTCTCGTTCTTTCACTTAAAATGCTCACTTGTTTTTGTTTTTTTTCTTTCTTCTTACTGAATTGTTAAATTTTCTCACTGGAGGAGTTGCTTCTTCGGAGGCTTCACTCCCCCAAATGTATCAATGTTTTTTTCAGCATAAGCACCTATAGTACCTAGTTTTTCTACTGGGATGTTTCATGGTTTAATAGCAGCTTTTTTGCTGTGGTTATCTCTGCCTTTTTGGACCTTTAACTTTGACCACCAGTGTCATTGTCCTGGCTGGCATTTACTAATAAAAATGTATTCTGTGGGTTAATGGAATGCCCTCTCCCTCCTAGGTGTAAAGATGAGGGGGCTTTAATTACTGAATGGAATACGTATCTGTATGCTGCACATAGTTTAGCCTTTCTAATATCTCTTATGCCAGAGTAATGTTGTTTCTGCTAGTTCAGTTGAAATCGATAAGCATAAAGTTAAAAAAAATACAAAACAGCTCACCCACTGCAGGCAGTCCCAACATGGATCAAAACACAAGTCCTGGCTTGCAAAATGAGTTCATGGTGCTTCACCCTCTACAGAGCGGGTCCTCTGCTGCAGGGGTAATAGTACTGGGGATTTGGCTTTGTTGGCTCACCACTGAAAGAATCGGTAGCCATCGGCTATCTGTTTGGGGATGGCATGGAGAGCGGGGGGTGCGTGGTGTGCAGACAGCTTGAGCATTTTAGGGATGAGAGTAGTTGGCTAAGAACAGAGCTAGGGAAAGGGATGGGTGCAGTGGGAGGGGAACCATCCTGGACCTGGGGCACATAAGAGAGCCCCAGAGACTGACAGACATCCCAGACCCGGGGAGGAGAAGAGGGATGGGGTAAATGGACCAATATTGCCACTTCCTCAGGAAACTAGGAGTACAGAACCAGGGGAGTGGCAGAAGATCAAGAATAGGGGCAGTAATGATCCAAGAGCTGGCAGCAAAGGGAAGTCTCATAGCAGTTTGCCAGGGGAAGCTCAGGGCAGAGTACAGGTGACATGCAATAGGGTCTCAGTGCAGGCTACAGTGGAGGATAAGGAGGGAGAGGAACTTGTGGATGGGGCAGAAAGAAAAGGGAGTACTGACGACCCAGAGGGCAGCAGCCAGGATAGCAGTTGGAGGGGACAGGAATATGATGGGTAATGGGAAGAGGGAAATTGCAAGGAGGATGGGCGGGGGGACTGAAGCTGAAGAGGGAAGGAAGCAAGGGTTAAGTAGTGATGGAATGATGGGGCTGAAGCAGGAAGTGCAGTGGGGAAATGGTGGGCAGGTCCGCTAAGGGGCACAGTTGGGGGCGACAGGATGAGGAAGTTGCCAGAGAGGAGGAGGAGGGTGGGGCTGGGGGGTTGTCAGGAAGATGCAAGTTGGGGTAAAGGTTCATAGCTGGGGCCAGGAAAATGGGAAGGTGATGGGGCTAAAACATGAAGGGGGGGTCTTATTTCTGGGAGACTCAATACTAAAAGGGGTGAGATGGGGAAGTAAAGGGGAATGGCATAGTTGCATATGGGTGGAGTGCATGCCAGGAATGACAGCAGGTAGGTGGAACAGTTTATTCTGAAGTATGCAAAGAGGGGTAGGGAGAAACCTCATGTCATGGTGCACTTGGGCATGAATGACTTGGGGGGGAACACAGTCAAGGAGGTACAGGAGAGGTTTTTGGAGCTGGATAAGTTATGTGAGGAAATGGGGAGCTCAGTGGCTTTCTTGGAAGTACTCCCAGTACCCAGAGCAAGTAGTGCAAGGACACTGAGAATAGAGGCATTTAACACTTGGCCGGGGGCCTAGTGTCAGACCAAAGGGTACGGGCTGGTGGGGGGATGGGGTGGAACATTGGATAGCAGCACCCTGCATGCCAAGGACAGGTTACACTTGAGCCAGGAGGGATCAAGGGCATTAAAACAGAGACTGGGGGAATACATAGCAACCAGGGTGCATTTAAACTAGGTGTAGGGGCAAGGCAAGTGGGTGGAATTCAAAAAAGGTCAAAAAAGGGCGTGCAGCCCTACCGAGCTGTCAGTCAGTGGGTGGCGGGGCAGCAGGTGGGTGGGGTGCTGCCGCCCGCCGGCTGACCGGGGTGGGAGCAGAGGCGGTGGGGCTCAGTGGGCGGGTGGGGAGGGTACACTAGACCACCAGGGTAATAGGAATATTTTATGATTTACAGATGCCCGCGATCGGGCAGCAATCGGTCCACTGGACCACCAGGGATATTGGACGTGGGGGGGTTATAACACCGATGCCCGCAATCGGGCAGAGTGCGGTCCACTCGACCACCAGGGATATAGGACAGGGGATTATTCTGTTAGACAGATGCCCGCGATCGGGCACATAGAGGTCCACTGGACCACCAGGGATAAAGGAGGGGGGATTTAGCTACACGGATGCCCGCAATGGGGCATGGGGGGGCGCCACCAGGTGCGGCAGGAACTCGGGTGGCCACCACAGGTGGCTGCCCGTGTTGCACCCTGCAGTCTGACAGCTCACCTGTGGGTGGCCATCACTTGTTCCTTTTTTTTGGCTTAACTTTGTGCAGGCGCGGGTAGGGGTTGCGCATGCATGACTCTACACATCCGGGCTGAATATCAGGCTGCGCGGGTTATGCATGGGCATGCCCCTACATGCCTGCATACATTACTGATGTGCTCGGTAGCCGGGATTTTGTCTTGATTGTACTTTTCCTTTTGAATATTGTGCGGGGCACATCAGTGGAATTGTGCATGAAACGCACTGTTGCTCATCATAGCCTTTTGAATATCTGAGCCTAGGAGTTTCAAAAGCAAAATGGATGAACTCGAACATATAGAAAAGACTGACGAGATGCATGTGTGTGCCATTACAGAAACGTGGAAAGAGGATGCCTGCGGCAAAAATATCCCTGGGTATGAGTTATACTACAAAAATAGAACTTTAAAACGAGGGGGAAGGGTTGCACTATTTGTGAGAAACACAATCAATTCCTGGGAAATCAATTGTCCCACTTCTATGACTGAACGAATAGAACAAGTTTGGGTAAACGTTCTACCAAATAATGACAAAAAGATATCACTATGCGTAGCCTACAGAGCCTCTAAACTAACAAAGGATGAGAATGACAAGTTTTTTCAGTAAACTGGAGAAAACTAATCCTGGAGTAGACACCGTAATGATGGGTGATTTTAACCTTCCAAATATTAATTGTCAGCTTGGTATGGCTAAAAGTACTAATGGAAATAAGCTTATGCAGTTTCTAACACTAAACAATATGCAACAAATTGTGACAGACCACACAAGAGGTAGCATCACCCTTTATTTTGTATGTATAAATATGGGGAAAAACAATCTGACCTGCAAAACTAGGGAACCACTAGGACAAAGCAACCACAACATGGTTGAGTTGATGCCAGTCTGCCAGCGCAGCAGTTGGATTTCCGCTTGCGACGCCGATGACCCAGGTTCGGGAACGGACCTGGGGAGTCGAAAAGAACCATCTGGGGAGAAAGATTGGTGTCCCATGGACTGCTCTCCTTCTCTGGGGGGGGGTAGATCATCTGGCGCTGGATGGACCCCTGGCAGAGGCTAGGGGAACCGCAAGCGACTGGTGCCCGCACACTAGAGGGGCAGGGCAGGGCAGACGCTGGACGTCATTGCACATCCCCGCCCCTGGAGCAGACCAAAAAACAGTTGGCCACTCAAGGATGACGCCCACCCCGGCACTTGGCCTCTATGCCTCCCTGCCGTTCTGCCGACCTGTCACAGCTCCATGGCACCATCAGGCTCTGAACTCGGTCCTGAGGGGTAAGCCAGGGAGGCAATGTCAGTTGTCACTGACACCTTCTCCCATCGTAGACATGCCTGTTATGTTGCTGTGGCCCCACCCTAGTGGGTAAGCCAGGGGGTATCCGCAGAGGTACGGCCATTGGGGAGTGAGGCAGGTGCTTGGGGACTGGAGCCAAGCAGCAGAGCAGCCGACAGCAAAAAGTGTACTAAATAAAAAAACAAACAAAAAAAAACATGGTTGAGTTCAAAATAAAAACAAACTGGAAACCAGTAAAAGGCATTACAAAAATTGGATGTTATATAAGGGTATATTATAACAAAATAAAAAGCTATCTCAATATATGGAACTGGAACGAGGACTTTAAAAATCAGAACATCAAAAGACAATGGGAACTGTTGGCTCAAAATATAACATATTACACTGACACATTTGTACCAGAGAAAACAAAGTACAATAAAAAAGGCAGGATACCAATCTGGTTTAATAATACTATTAAGAAAATAATAAAACAAATAAAGCATTGAAAAAACTCAAATGCAATCCTTCAGAAGCTAATTCAAGGAGATACAGTAATTTAAGCAAACAATGCAAAGAAAAATAAGGGTGAAAAGGGAGCATGAATATAAACTTGCAATTGACACAAAAAACAACAAGAAATCATTTTATAACTACATTGACAACACTAAACAAGGTAAAATGGGTGTTGGACCAATTGTGACACAGGACACGGTCATTACTGAAAGCAAAAAAATAGCCTCTGAGCTCAAAAAATATTTTGTAAGTATTTACCAACCAAAGTTACCATGTCCTGATATAAATACATGTGATACTGAAGAGATACTCTCAGTTGCAGAACAACAGATAAAAACTCTCTTACTAGATCTAAATCCTGATAAATCACCAGGACCAGATGGTTTTCACCCCGCCCTACCAAGAGAATTGGTGGACCAAATAACTGGCAACTGGGGTTTAATGCCAAAAAGTGCAAGGTGCTGCATTTTGGGATGAAGAACCCAAGGAGGAGTTACCAGGTGGGGGGAGTGCAGCTAGCCCAGACAGAGGAGGAGAAGGATCTGGGTGTGCTCATTACAGGGTCAATGAACAACTCGGCACAATGTAGGAAGGCAGCTGCAAAGGCCAACAAAATGCTGGGTTGTATTGCAAGGGGTATATCCTCGAGGAGGGAGGAGGTGATTCTGCCACTGTATAGGTCATTAGTTAGACCACACCTGGAGTACTGCGTGCAGTACTGGCGTCCGTATCTGAAGAGGGACATTAAGTTACTGGAGGGGGTGCAGCGCAGAGCGACAAAGATGATCAAGGGGCCAGGGGACTTATCATACGAGAGGAGGCTGAGGAGTTGAACATGTACTCACTGGAGGAGAGGAGGACAGGGGTGACATGATTGAAACCTTTAAATACATGAAAGGAATAAACAAGACAGGTACAGAGGGGCTGTTCAAAGTAAAGGGAGGGCCACCAGGGGCCATGATATGAGACTGGAGGAGGAAGGTTCAGGAGGAGATGAAGAGACACTTTTTACAGAGAGGTGGTGGCTGGGTGGAATCGTTACCTGCTGAAGTGGTATGCAGTAGAACAGTGGACTGCTTCAAGCGAGGATGGGACAGGACAAGGGGGAGGGTCAATGAAGGGGAAGGGTGGAAGGGAGGGGCAGCTGCAGAATAAGGGGTGCTAGCTGCACATTCGAGCAGACTTGATAGACCTCTAGGCCTTTATCTGCTGGCAAATTTCGTATGTTTGTATGTTCGTATCATTGACAGCCGCACTCAACTCATCTTTAAAAGAGGGGAATGTACCAAGTGCATGGAAAGATGCAAATATGACACCAATTCATAACAAACTCTAGCCTGAGCTGATATGGCTGTGGGGAGCTTGAAGAAGCTTCAAGTAACGAGTGCCATGAGCGCCGCTGAATGCCAACCCACATACACCATGCAAGGAAACCGTCAGCACGGACAAATGCTTGTTTTTTTTGTTATCTTTGCACGACTTCCAGCAGTCTAACTGAGATGAAGACATAACCTCTGATTGTACACTGCAGTCACTAAACATTTTGGTATAATTCATCTCGCTCTGTGCTGTATATTACAATGTAATCCAGTCTACCCGTTGCTGACCATAGAAATTCTAAATGGAAGAGCATCTCTGACAGATAGCAATGCTGACAGACAGGGGTGCCAGAAGAGTGAAATAGATGTGGGTGCTTAAAACTGGAAGGGCATTTGTCAGGGTATAAGGACATTTTTTATAAACATTTTTCGATATACACCATAATACAACAGTATAAGATACTGTCAGCCACAGAGATTAAGTATTGCCAGTGGCAGCCATTCTAATGTCTTTAACTATTAATTGCAAATACTGTATAGTTATAAAACCTGCTTTTGAGTATGTGAGATAGTTAGAAATGTACTGATTATGAACGCAATGCATCTTTTGCTAAAAACATAAAACTGATGTTGATTAACAAATACTGCTGCTTTAAGTAAACAAACCCCCTAACATAATACCATGGAAAAAAAAATATGCAGAAATGGAAACTAAAGTACCAACTTTTATAAGTGTGAAATTATTACCATTCCTGTGTTATTCAGACTTTATAAAATGAGAAGCATTACTCCACTGGAAACAGGGTGGTACATCTCAAATGGACAATCTGTCTGTATACACACACACACACACACACACACACACACACACACACACACACACACACGTGTTTAGCAAATATGAGCTATGCTTTGAACTTTTACTCTGGAGGTGTGAAATGGTCACGGTGCCTCTAGTCCAGTAACGCAGAAAGACTTAGTGAAAATGAATACAATAGGCTATCCTAAATCTTACCAACAATCGCACAACATGACATTGCTGGAGGGGCATGTTTACATCATTGTACTACTTTTGTTATAACAAATGTGACTTATTTTAGATTCAGACAGAAAGACTGTATTTTTCTTACTAGGAAGCAGTATAGCGTAGTGGTTAAGAGCACTGATCTACAAAACTAGAGACCTGGGTTTAAATCCCATCAGCTTCCACTTGCATACTGTGTGACCCTGAGCAAGTCATGTAACTTCCTTGTGCTCCCAGATCGCACCTGAAACAAACTCTGGATTAGTATCCTTTCCTGGTTAAACAAGCCTTACTGTACATTGGCTTGTTAAATGAAGTTTGACTATAAATAAGAGCTGTTGCTTGGACATTCAGGACTTAATGTTGTATAATAGTGTATTGAAGAAAATGCTGCATGTAGTGGATACATGTCTGAACCAAAACAGAAAATGTATATTGTCTATACAAGTAGGCAGTATAGTGTTGTGGTTAAGAGCACCAAGCTGCAAACTTGGTGAGTTGGGCTTGACTCCCATCAGCCTCCACTTGCATACTGTGTGACCCTGAGCAAGTCACTAAACTTCCCTGTGCTCCCTGGTCACACCTGGAAACAAGTTCTGGCTTAGTGTGCCTTTCCTGGTTAAACAATTTCCCCTGTTCCTTTCCATATATCTGTCGGGGTTATATCAGGAAGCTGGTATGCATAAGAAAGATGTCAAATAAAGTGATATTGGAGGCAGCCACATTTGAATGAAAATAAGTACATTGGATTGTGTATAACATTAAGTGCTGCAAATTTAGTTCTGTTTGTCATTCATGCAAAAAAAATATTAAATTGGTTACAAGGTCTTATAAAGGTGATGATTTCCCTGTTTCACAAACAGATTTAGTCTTTGCTGTATTGGTCCTTGCAAGAACAGATCCAGAAGCAAATGATTTGATACCTTTTATTGGACCGACATAGATGTAACAAAAAGAACAAAGTGCTTTAGCTTTCAGATGAACCCAGTCCTTCCTCGGAAGCTTAATGACAGTTATTTAGAAAATCCTAAACTTTTAGCACCCAGATCATGCAGAAAAATAACCAGAAAAAATTCCCATTGGTTTAAAATACTCATTTAAAAAATAACAGAAGAGACAACGGAGAAGCTGAATAGTACCAGTTCAGCTTCAGCTGTAAGGGCCTAAAAGTCAGATGTGCTTAGAACATAACAACAAGCAGGGAGTACGCTCTACATACATTAAAATGACTTAGGGATACCTTCAGAGTAAGATAAGAACATCTGGAGCAGAGAGCTGTATAACCCAACTATGAGTGTCCCAGTGTGTTTAAGAATGCAGTTCATGAAAAGCAAAACCCACTCAGATTAAAGACATGCTAAAATGTGACATACTTGTAAGTTAAAAACAAGCCCCACAGAATAGAACTACAAAAAGTAAATATACGTGGCATACAAAGGGCTTAAAGTAAGGTTTACCTAAAGTGAGCAATAGTTTCACACTATGTGTAATGTAAAACTTAGCTGGAAACATTGCCTAACTATACTCTCAAAACTGGTTATTACGCTCAGTAAACCTTAAGGCCTTTAGTTTTGTAACCGGGGTTTATACATGACAATATAAATTGGTAGTATAAGAGCCAAACAAAAAGTTGCTTGTCAAGGACCACCAAGAAAGTAAGACCATGCAACCTGATATGCCCAGATTTCAATAAATTCTCAGGCCCAGATATTCAAACTGCGCCAGGCTGTGGCGCAAGCCTGGGCACAGCACAACTTGGCTGCGCAGGGGCGTTGACCAGGTGATATTCAATGGAGCTGAGCCATGGCTCAGCATTGTTGAATATCGCACCCTGGCCACCCGCAGTGCGCATGGCGCAGTACGCACTGCGGCAGCGCCAGTGGCCAGAAGTGGAGCAAGGGGATGAGATAAAGCAGGTTCCATTGCATGAGTGCAGCAACCCACGACATTCAAAAGTTGACATGCAAATGGGGCCATTTGCATGTCATTATAACTACCTGACACCGTGGTAGGGCTGTACGCCCATTGGTCCACAGCATGGGCCAATGGGCATCCAACTATACTGTACTAATCTGGATGTGTACAATGCAGTACGGGCTGCACGCCATTAACTCATGCTGTGGACCAATGGGCATATAGCCCTACCTATGGTGTCAGTCGGTGGGCGGCGGGGTGGCAGGCGGGTGGGGTTCTGCCGCCCGCCGCTGACTGGGGGGGGAGCGGGGCAGTGGGGATCAGTGGGTAGGTGGGGAGGTGGGTCCACTGGACCACCAGGGATATGGGTTTCTTTATTTTTTACATAAGCCCGCGATCGGGCTGTCAGCAGTCCACTCGACCACCAGGGATATAGGTTATCTCATTTTATTACTTCATCCTGCGATCGGGCAGAAGGCAGTCCACTGGACCACCAGGGATAATAGGGATTTTCATTATTTACTTAGCCCGCGATCGGGCGGGCAGCAGTCCACTGGACCACCAGGGATATAAGATTCGGAAATAAATATATTTTTATTCCTTGATCGGGCAGACAACAGTCCACTGGACCACCAGGGATTAGGATTAATCTTTTGTTTACTTAAGCGCGATCGGGTTTGGGGGCACTGCCAGGAGGTGCAGGCGGGCTTTCGGGTGGCCACCACAGGTGGCAACTGCCATGTTGCGCCCCTGCAATAGGCAGCTCTTCTGTCAGGTGGCCAGCCATTCTTGTAACCTTTTTGGATCAACTTTTTGGCGCAGAGGGGTTGGCGATGCATGGCTCAGCACATCCTGGGCTGAATATCGGGCTGTGCAGAGTATGCATGGGCATGCCCCCCTACCTGTGCCTGCATACATTACTGATGCGCTCCAGCACATCGGGATTTGTGCCAGGCGCAATTCCCTATTTGAATATCGTGCCAGGGCACATCAGTGGGTTGCGCCATGCGCAACTCTTTTGAATATCTGGGCCTCAGTGTATAATAAAACAATCTGATGTACTGAAAATGTCTAAGGAATCTGAATAAGAAATCATAGGAATTAATTTCTACCCCACCCCCCTGGTGGAAGATAACTAGTTGTAAGGAGATATACACACACACACACACACACACACACACACACACGACACACACACTAGTCCTAATGCACCATCATTCACATCAGCCACTTCAATTGTTGCCCAAGGAATTGTGTGTGTGTGGAGAGGCATGTGAGATGTGGTGGGTGTGGAGTTGCTATTACATTGAGGTGGGCTTATATTCAGGTACATGACATAATGGTGTTACAGTGTGTTATGACTCTTAATTCACACATATAATGAATATTATTTCCTTCTTACTAGTTATCTTCCCTGGGGTGGGGGTGGGGGTGGGGTTAATTCCATTGGGTCTTATTCAGATTCCCTAGCCTGTTACTGTACATCCAGTAATTTTATTATACACTGTCACATTTTTGAACTCTGAACATATTGGGGTGCGGGATTTCTTTTGCATGGGGGTCCTTAGATTAAATTACATTAGGCTAATATTGTAGTGATTTGTGGAAATGAAGGTATGTTCGGACTCTTGTCTCACAGACTCACATACATAGTGTACATTCACTTCTAACTAGTTTTCTTACCCTGGGGAGGGGGGACATTTTATTTCATTGTAGTTCTATTCAGAATCCTTGGAATGTTAGTGCACATATAGTAGTATGATTATATAGTGTTGCATTGTTGAACTCTGTATATATTAGGATGCATGATCTCTTTAACTTGGAGGTTAATAACAAGCTTAATTCCTTTGGGTAACAAATGAAGTGGCTGATGTGAATGATGGTGCATTAGGACTCGTGTGTGTGTGTGTGTGTGTGTGTGTGTGTGTGTGTGTGTGTGTGTGTGTGTGTGTGTGTATCTTCTTACAACTAATTATCTTCCCCGGTGGGGGGGGATTTAATTCCTATGATTTCTTATTCAGATTCTTTAGACATTTTCAGCACATCAAGTAGTTTTATTATACGCTGAGAATTTTTTAAAATCTGTACATATCAGGTTGCATGGTCTTAGTTTCTTGGTTGTCCTTGACAAGCAGCTTTTTGTTTGGCTCTTATACTGCCAATTTATATTATCATGTATAAACATAGAAGTTGTCGGCAGATGAGGACCGTACGATCCATCAAGACTGCCCTTGGCTTCCTAGCCCCCTACTTAGCTACCTGCTTGGGTATCTCACAGTGTCTGTCCCATGCCCACTTGAATTCCCCCACTGTCTTGATTCCCACCAAACCCTCCAGCAGGCTATTCCATGATTCCACAACGTGCTCTGTGAAGAAGAATTTCCTCATGTTGCTCTGAACTTTCCTTCCTGAAGTCGAAGGTTGTGCACTCTAGTCCTGCTGTAGTCCTTTACCTGAAAGAGGTTCTGCGCGTGCACCCTGTTGTTGCCTTTAAGGTATTTGAATGTTTCTATCATGTCCCCATGATTCCTGCGTTGTTCTAGGGAGTATAATTTGAGGTCATCCAGTCTTGACTCGTATGTTTTCTGATGCAAGCCCTGCACCATCTTTGTTGCTTTTCTCTGTACCGTCTCCAGCCTATCTATGTCCTTCCTGAGGTGTGGCCTCCAGAATTGAGCACAGTACTCCAGGTGAGGCCTGACCAGGGACCGATACAGGGGCATGATTACTTCATGCCTTCTGCTCGTGATGCCCCTCCCTATGCATCCCAGGATACCACTAGTCTTTAGTTACATTTACTCCTGTTACAACACTAAAGGCCTTAAGGTTTACGGAGCATAATAACCAGTTTGAGGGTATAGTTAGGTAATGTTTCCAGCTAAGTTTTACATTCCATGTAGTGTGAAACTATTGCTCACTTTAGGTAAGCTTTACTTTAAACCCTTTGTATGCCATGTATATTTACTTTTTGTAGTTCTTTTTTGTGGGGCTTGTTTTTAACTTACAATTATGTTGCATTTTAGCATTTCTTTAATCCGAGTCAGTTTTGCTTTTCATGAACTGCATTCTTAAACACGCTGGGACACTCATAATTGGGTTATACATCTCTCTGCTTGAGATGTTCTTATCTTACTCTAAAGGTATCTCTAAGTCATTTTAATTTTTTTTTTTGTATAATTTTTTTATTGGTTTTTAAAAGTACAACAACAGTTACAACATAGACAGTGTAACTAGACAGACAAACACATAAATGCATTCCATGTTTACTTCTTGTTACATTCAGATATTCTTTTAACAACAATAATAATTACCCCCTTTTCAATTTATTCTTAAAACTGTGATTGCATACACCTTCCAGGTATCCATCAGCAGAATTGATAACATGACAAATGTGGAGAGTGTACAATACTCTTTTAAACCCAATTCACCCTAGTCCACACCGCAAGGTGGCCTCTTCCTCAGTACTAAGCGAGGCCAGGAAAGGAGCCCATTCCCTATAGAAGGCGTCCGCCCTATCCCTAAGCAACAATGTCAGTCGCTCCAGTGCCAAGGTTTGCATCACCAGTTTTCACCACTGTTGGATAGTGGGGGCCACGCAGCTAACCCATGTATTCTGGATACAGTGTCTGGCCAATATCATTAATACCCTAATCCATCGTGGCATTAATTCCCACTCCTCCTCCTCCTCCTCTCTCGGGTTCATTCCAAACAGGCCTATTATAGGGTCAACCTGAAAGGGGTATCCTGCTAGCTTTGCTATGTCCCCAATCACTTTGTCCCAGAACTCTTTCAGAACACTGCAATCCCAGAAGCAATGTATATACGTCCCTCTCTCTTTCCCACACCTACCACAGAGAGGGGACACAGAGGGGTGTGCCTTATGAACTGCAACTGGGGGGGGGGGTAGTACAGTCTATGTAGGAATTTATAAAAGGCCTCCTTAAACCTATTACACACTAAGAGGCCCATATGTCCCTCTAACATGTGGTGCCAGTTGTTTTCCGAGATTTCTCTTCTTAAATCTCTCTCCCATAACTGTTTCACCTTTTGTGTATAATCCGGATAGTCCTGCTTTCCCAATTTTGCAGTCTTCCTAATAAATCCTTTGGGATCTCTATGTGCTCCATATATCAAATTCTCAATTCAGGACCAACCATAGAGTTCCGCCCCTCCTCTATCCATTTTCAGTAAGAATGCCCTGAGCTGTAAGTAGTGAAATACCGGTTGGCCCCTTAGCCCCAACTCTCGAGCAATATCCCCCATTGGGTTTAGTATGCCACGATGGACCAGTGTCCCCATACATTGCACCCCCCCCACTGTCCCAATCCCTGAACCCTCTATCCTCCAGTCCAGGGAGGAAAAAAGGGTTCTTCGCCACCGGTAACAAGAAGGTTTCTCCTTTAACAATCCCCTTGCGTTTCTTAATAAGCCCCCATGCCTCCAGTACAATCTTGACTAAGGGGTTACACCCACCCTGGGCGGTGTAGGCCCGTAGGCCTTGAGGCCTCTACTATGTAGATAGGCAGAAAGGCGACCCAAACACCCCCACTGTTCAAGTGTGACCCAACTTGCCACCTCAGGGCGGTGCACCCAATCTACTACATACCTTAGCTGAATGGACAGATAATAGTTGGTGATATCTGGGAAGTTAAGGCCCCCCCAGGCCACTTCAGCTTTTATTTATTTTTTTTGTACTTTCTATTTTTCCCTCCTATCTCCCCTCAGCTCCAGTCTCCTCGGGAGTACCTAGGAGTTATCCCACTACGGTTTGCTCCTACCTGGTCAATCCTCCGTCATCTATGTAGCCTCGGTTTGCCCCCCCCCCCAGGCGGGGATGGGGAGGGCTCTAACACCCTGGAATTCTCTGGCGGCGTCAGTCAGGAGGATGCCAGAAGGGCGGCCGTAAATCGTGGGCAAGCTCCGGTTCTCCGTCTCCGCCAGAGCTGAAGGTTTTTTTTCCCTTTTTCCCTGGGAGTAGCCAGTGCCCTGACGTCAAGGCCTCACCGACGTTTGCCACTCCCCGCCCCTTCGCTATGCTTCTCTGGCGCTTGCTGTATCTTCGGCTTCCGCCAGAGGTCAGCCGAGTGCCAAATAGGGACCCCTGTCCCTCCCAGGAGAGGAGAGCTGTCCTCCGGATGCTCGATCCTCTCCCTCCCCTGCCGACCCCCAGCAACCCGGGCTCGTTCCTGAACCTGGGTCACTGGCGTTCAGTGCCTCAACCCTCAGCGCCACCAGGCACTTCAGCTTTTAATCTCTGAAACTGTACTCTCAGTCGCTCCCCTCCCCCCATATAAACTTGGTGAATAGCTTCTCTATCCTAACTATGTCTCCTTTTTACAAGGTTCATAGGGATCATCTGCATAGGATATAAGATTCTAGGAAGGATGTTCATTTTCAACAAGTTAATACGCCCCAACCAGCATATGGGTAGTTGCATCCATCTTCTCAGATCTGCCTCTAAAACTTTAATAAGTGGTGCATAATTCAATCCATCCAATGATCCAATTGTCCTACCTGCCCTGATACCCAGATAGGTGATACTTATATTCTTAATCCGGATTCCGCATTGTTCATCTTTCTTATCTTATTTAGGAAAACACAGCATTTCAGACTTATTTATGTTGATTCTGTACCCAGAGAAAGCGGCCAAAACCTCCATCAGCTCTAATACAAGTGGCATAGAGTTCAGGGGATCTGCAATAAATAAGAGTATGTCATCCGCATATAATGTGACTTTATGCATAGTGTCTCCCATTCCCTTTATGCCCCAAATCTCATGATGCTGCCGGAGTGCCGCTGCAAGAGGCTCCAATGCCAAAGCAAAGAGGAGTGGAGATAGTGGGCACCCCTACCTAGTACCCCTCTCCAGTGCAAAGGGTTCTGTAAGTACCCCATTAACCAAG
This sequence comes from Neoceratodus forsteri, assembly GCA_016271365.2. NCBI lineage: Eukaryota > Metazoa > Chordata > Ceratodontiformes > Ceratodontidae > Neoceratodus > Neoceratodus forsteri. The sequence goes on along the minus strand of CM057452.1, from coordinate 1,503,751,578 downwards.
ATCCGAGCTCTAGGGGCCTGGTACATGGCTCTGATCCACTGAACGTATGAGTCACCCAGACCAAACCAGGCCATCACCTCAAAAAGATACTCCCACTCCATTCTATCAAATGCTACTTCTGCGTCCATAGAGATAACACAGGTTTTACCTGCCATCTGTCCCGCCCTCCACACCACATTCAATAGTCGGCGCATATTATGGTAAGAGAATCTTCCCTTTATGAACCCGGTCTGGTCTGGATGAATCAATGCAGGCAAATGATCCTCCAGTCTCAGAGCCAGAACCTTAGCCAGAATTTTAAGATCACAATTTAACAAAGAGATCGGTCTGTAGGACGCACAGTCCAGCACATCTTTACCCGGTTTCGGTATTAAACAAACGGTAGTATCATAACAGGTATTGGGCAAATATGGACACTCCTCCCCTCTCTCCACCTGGAACACTTCGCTCCATGCTCCCGCCATCTGGTCTGCTAAGGCTTTATAAAATGCCACGGGGAATCCGTCTGGGCCACTTGCCTTACCCTTCTGTAACTTCCCTATGGCCTTAAGAATTTCTCCCTTTGTGATAGGCTGGCTCAACCGTTTTCTCTGGGTTTCTATAAGACTAGGCAGCTCTGCCTTATCAAGGAATTCTTGTATCTGCTGCCCCTACCTTTACACTCCGCCCTATATAACTGGGCATAAAACTCCTGGAAGCGCACTCTCAATTTCCCAGCCTCTCTATGTATCATGCCCTCGCTGTCTTTAATCCCTGTTATTCTAGTAGGGCATTTACCTCCCTTCATAAGCCTAACTAAGAGCGGGCCCAGCTTATTCGACCATTCAAACATCTGGCATCTGCCATAAAACCAAGATGTTTTAGCTTCTCCTCACACTAGAGAGTGTAGGGCTTCTCTTGTGACCATAAGAAGGCTACTCACTGACCCTTTCTCCCCCAGAGCCATCCACTTCTCTAATTCTTTAAGCTGCCTTTCCCACCCTCACCTTTTCTCCCGCTTCTCTCTCTTAACCTTAGCCATATATGCAATTATAGAGCCTCTTAGATAGGCTTTCCTAGCACCCCAGAAGGTGGTTCTAGACATTTCCGACCCTGCATTAGTTTCTTTATAAATTTGCCACTGATTTGCTAAATATTCTCTAAAGTCCTTATTTGTAAGCATATAGGATGGAAACTTCCACTGGGGTGACATGTCCCTTACATTGTACATCTGAATCTTCCCTATCACCATCGCATGGTCCGAAATATGCATAGGACTGTGTGATACATCTATTACCCTTTCATTCCACTCCCGTGGGACCAAGATGTAATCTATTCTAGTCCATGTTCCATGAGGGTTTGAGAAAAATGTATACTCCCTAGCCCCAGGATTCACCATCCTCCAGCTGTCAACCAAATCCAAGTCTGGCAGACCCATCCACCACTGGCTCAGTGCCTCTGATGTTTTCCCCTTACTTTCAGAGTGGTCTAACACAGGGTCCATAACACTATTCAGGTCCCCCAAAAAAAATAATCAATCCTGGGAACTGTTCCTTAGTAAGCAAGTCTAATAATCTAGGGAAAAATTGTGGGTCATATGTGGCCGGGGCATAAACATTGCCAAATGTGACAGCCTCTCCATACAATTGCCCCTCTAAAAAAATGTACCACCCCTCTCAGTGGTCTTTCACAACCCTCTTGACCTCCAGTGGCAAATTTTTATTTAGAAGGATAGCTACTCCCCATTAGCGAGAACAGTATGAGGCAGCAAAACATTTGCCTACCCATCCCCGGGCGAGCTTGGCATGCTCATTGTCAGACAGGTGTGTCTCCTGGAGTAGCGCTACTTGTGTCCCCCTCCTTTTAAGTGCTGCCAACACCATCACACGCTTTATCGGATTAGTAACCCCACGCACATTCCAGGAGACCACTGTTAGCTCTTGCCCCTTAACCATATTTAGTCACCTTCTGTTCTTGCGCATAAGAATTTGCCACCAGTCCCACCCAAATAACATATCTCCCTCCACAGATATAACAGTCTGGGGTCATTAGCAATCGTTTAGAAATATGGAATGCATGAAAAAACACAAACATAAAATAGTAACAACAGGTATTCAACAAGATAGTGAAAATGTAAAAAAAAAACACCCCCCGTCTCCCAAGTAGAACATGATAAATTTCCCTCCAAACCCCTAACCCCCCTCTAATCTGCACTCTCCCACCCCCACTGAAATCTATCCCCAACATCTTTTTTATAATATTCAGCAAGGCAACCCCCCCAACACCAAATGCAATCGCAGCATGAGTGTCTTAAATCCCACCGTTGATATGGTCCGGCCACGACCGGTATCAATCTTCTCCCCACCCCTTTTTTTATAAAAAATTCTCACAAACTTTATATAAGTATATAACCAACTTCAATTTGAACATTAACATCTCCCTGCATAACAATATCCCACCACTGGAGCCTAGTGTAGAACCATGGAATTCATAGAGGATTATCAACACTACCCATATTAGTCTCCCAGCCACCTTAGAGGGATCACAAATTTGTAATTTCCTGGCAAGCATTCAGTCTGGGAGCTTCCTGACCAATAATTTGAATCACACCCTCCCCAACCCCCGACCTTACTAGGCTGCGATATGTGTCCTCAAACCAAAGTTCCTCCCCGCATCTGACATGGGAACAGCATGAGGAAAGGAAGCAGGCTGCGCCATAAACACATGTGCTAGGCCCCTTCCCTTCAGTCTCTCTCATTCAATGTGTTTTTCTCTCCTTGCAGTCTATGCAGAATTCTCATTCTCCTCACAACATTTGTCCAGTCTTACTGTGTCAGTCCTTGTTAGAGTGAGCTAAGTGAAAGGGAGAACAAATCGATTCGAGCGCATCCGCATCCACTGTATACAGTTCTAGGTCATTCTCAGCTCATACCCCATTGCAACAGTAATTCTCACTCCATTCCCCAGGTACATTCCTCCAACAGTCATTCCTCCATAGGCTCCGGCGGATCGGGATAGTTCACAATAGACAGGAAGAAAACAAACCATACAACACCATGGCAATCGAACATTGCCCACAACAGGAGATCATGACTAGCACACAGGACCCAGTCCTTTTACTTGGCCAGCTTTTTCTGTAAGTCAGAGACAAATTTCTATGCTTTGTTGAGCTCTCAGAAGGAGTACATCACCCCCTTGTGGCGAATCTTGAGTACTGACGGATAAATCATGAAGTTCTCTACTTTAAGATTTCTCAATTGGGCCATAAGTGGGTTGAAAATCTTTTTTTTTTGAAGGAGCAGGATGGAACAATCCTGTGAAATAAATAGATGTACCCCTTCATGTTCCAGAGCCCCTTTTTCTCTGTAAGCTCTGAGAATCGCCTCCTGATCTTGAAAGGCATGAAATCACATTATGATCTGCCTTGGGGGTTGGTCTCCTGGGGGACGGGGCATCACTGAGCGGTGGGTCCTTTCTAACTTATAGCGCCCATTTTTTGGCTGGAGCCCCAGGAGTTCTGGAAGAATCTTGGCACAAAAGCCCATAACATCCTCCTTTTCAGTACCTTCTGGTGGGCCTCTGAGGTGTAGATTAAGGCACCTATAATAGTTCTCCTGATAGTCAAATGCCTCTTTACGGTCCTCCAATTCTTTTTGCAGTCTCATAACTTGTTCTGGAACCTGCACCATGTCATCTTTCAGCCGGGAGATACGTTCCTCAGTCTTTGCTATTCTGTTAGTGTGCAGAGTTTGCTGCTCCAGGACCTCTTGTAGCTTTAAATCAAGTTTGCCTTCCAGTTTTAGCAGTCTGGGTTCTAGTGCCACAATCACTTGCCCCGTTACTTCACGGCCTAGTGCACCAATTTCAGCCGCCGAGAGTGAAATTATGCCTGCCATAGAGGCCGCCACCTTCTTCCCTGCTTTACCAGCTAGTCATTGGCTCTTTCCAGAGTTTTGCACAATATATTCCTCCATAATGCCTTCCTGCAACAATTTTATGTTGTTTTTTCCACAGAAAGATGGTTTTTACACTTTAATTTTACTTTTAAATCGGTTGTTGGCACAGAGCAGCGCGAAGGCACGTCTATCCAGCTAGCTGCTCATTAGCATCCCTCTCGTCATTTTAATGTATGTGCAGTGTACTCCCTGCTTGTTGTCATGCTCTAAGCACATCTGACCTTTAGGCCCTTTCAGCTGAAGGCAAACTGGTACTATTCAGCTTTTCTGACATCTCTCCTGTTATTTTTTAAAGGAATATTTTAAACCAATGAGATTTTTTTCTGGTTATTTTTCTGCATGATCTGTGTGTTAAAAGTTTGGGATTTCTAAATAACTGTCATTAAGCTTCCGAGGAAAGACTGGGTTGGTCTGAAAGCTAAAGCACTTTGTTCTTTTTGTTACATCTACAGTATGTTGGTCCAATAAAAGGTATCAAATCATTTGCTTCTGGATCTGTTTCACAAAGGCATTTTTACATCTATATCAAAATTAAACCATCACTGGATCTCATTTTCAGTACCAACCATATGGCTTTTTAATACAGCAAAAATCATGGTGTTGCTTTAAGTGAACAAACCCCCTAACATAATTTCATGGAAAAAAAATATTCAGAAATGGGAAGCACCAGATTTTAAAAGTGTGAAATTATTACCATTCATGCGTTATTCAGACTTTATAACATAAGAAGCATTACTCCACTGAAAACAGGGTGGTGCATCTCAACTGGACAATCTATCTGTCTGTATACACACACACACACACACACAAATGTGTTTAGCAAATATGAGCTATGTGAAGGTTTGTGAACCACACAATAAATTGTTGATTGATACTAACTTGTAAATATGAGCTACTGTATGCTTTGAACTTTTACTCTGAGGTGTGAAATGGTTATGGTGCTACTAGTCCAGTAATACATAAAGACGTAATGAAAATGAATACAGTAGGCAATCCTAAATCTTACTAGCAATCACACAACATGACATTGCTGGAGGGGCATGTTTACATCATTGTACTACTTTTGTTATAACAAATGTGACTTATTTTAGATTCAGACAGAAAGACTGTATTTTTCTTACTAGGAGGCAGTATAGCATAGTGGTTAAGACCACTGATCTACAAAACTAGAGACCTGGGTTTGAATTCCATCAGCTCTCACTTGCATACTGTGTGACCCTGAGCAAGTCATGTAACTTCCTTGTGCTCTCAGGTCACACCTGGAAACAAGTTCTGGATTAGCTTGCCTTTCCTGGTTAAACAATTTCCCCTTTTTCTTTCCATATATCTGTTGGGGTTATATCAGGAAGTTGGTATGCATAAGAAAGACGGCAAATAAAGTGATATTGGAGGCAGCCACATCTGAATGAAAATACATGCATCGGACTGTGTATAACATTAAGTGCTGCAAATATAGTTCTGTTTGTCATTCATGCTAAAAAAATATTAAAGTGATTACAAGGTCCTATAAAGGTGATGATTTCCCTGTTTCACAAAGGCATTTTTTACATCTATATCAAAATTAAACCATCACTGGATCTCATTTTTAGTACCAACCATATGGATTTCTATCACAAATCATGGTGGAGGTGTCAGAAAAACACCCTTTCAATAAGTGTATTTATTTATTAATGCACCATTCATGGTTGCATTCATTGGGTTTCAATTCATTCAACTTTAGAAAAACATATTGCTGCAGGGGAAATCTTTATTTAAAAAGAAACACAGGTTAACAGTTTAGAAAGCAAATGAAAAAGGAAGTCACCTGTTAACAATGTGCTGGACTGTTTTGAAGGCTATTAAGAAGAACTAGCAACTGGCTGACTAATTATGGTCATAAAACTCTCAGCCAGCCAACTTCAAAGGTATAACTCAGGATCTGCTGTTAAATTAGGCATAACAAGATACAAACCACATGTTGGTCTCAACGTAGTAATTTTTTCACAAAGCAGGCTGTCTTAAATGCAATAGAAGTTAAGCAGAAAGAAGGGAGTATTTCTTATAGAGATTTGCAGAATGGAAGGATACACTAAAAACTCCTAAAAGATGTGTTCCACGGAAACACTTTTTTTTTTTAAGAGAAAGCAGGATAGCTGTAAGCTCCGCCCACAGCCATAAAAAGGGGACTAAGGGTGAATGTAAAAATTACAGACCCATCAGTATCACCTCAGTAGTCAGTAAAATGTTGGCGGGCATAGTAAAGGAGGCAATAAATCATCACCTAAAGAAAATGAGTACATTGGGTGTTAACGAGCATGGGTTTAGAGAAGGAAGTCATGTTTAACCAACTTACTGCATTTTTTCAACCAAGTTAACAGTGCAATACATGCAGGACTACTGGTAGACATATTTTACAAGGACTTCTCAAAGACATTTGACACCTTGCCACTTATACTGAGGTTTACAAGAATATCAGGTTAATTCCCATCTAATTAAGTGGATATCTTCTTGGTTGGAGGGTAGGAGGCAGAGGGTGAGTGTTGCAGGTAACTTATCTTCATGGTGCAAAATCACCAGCGGATTGCCTCAGGGATTGGTCCTGGGCCCACCACTTTTTAGTTTATATATTGCACCAATACAAACAACACCAAATAGTTGGTGCAGCAAGTTTGCTGATGATATAAAGATGGGAGAAATAGTAAACAACACATCTATTGTCAACTTCCAAAATGAAATAGATCAGGTTGGAGCATGGGTAGAACAAAATAAACTACAACTCAGCCTTGAGAAGTACAAACTAATGCAGCTAGGTAAAGGAAACAAATGTGCAAACTATACGTTATATGGGAAAGCTATACCAGCAACAAACCAGGAACACGATCTTGGAGTAACAATTATACATAATCTGTGCCCCTCAGAACACTGCAAAAAAAGCTGAAAGTGTAGCTAACAAAACACTAGGCTATACTTTGAGAAATGTAGAAAGTAGAGAGAGACAGGTAATATTGCCCCAGTATACATCATTGGTGAGGCCACATCTGAATATTGTGTGCAGTTTGGGCACTAGCACAAAAGAAGGATATTACACTCCTAGAAAAGACTCAAAGGAAAGCAACAGAAAGGATTAAATATATGAGGGGAATGGAATATTTTGACAGATTAATGGAATTAAATCTTTACTCCCTACCGTATAGGCGATTAAGAGGGGACCTGTACCAAACACATAAAGCATTTAACAACAGGGACCTTTGGGAATGTATAGGACTATCAAAAACTGATACAAACAGAGAAAGTAGAGTTCATCCACTCCAACTCAAGGGTGAAAACTATAGGACTAATTGTAGAGCAAATTGGCTAAGTCAAAGAGTTATCACTGTCTGGAATAGACTACAAATGAAGACCGTACTATGTAAGACCTTGGATACATTTAAGTCTGTGTTAGACAAACATGAAGAATAAGAAATTCTCCTACTTGAATTGGCACAACGAGTCATTATGGCCTATCGGCTCCAGACTTGTAACCACCTATTAACCGATAGTGGCTGGGCACCTAGCCAGAATCCACCCATACATGGATGCTAACCAGAAATGGGAGGTTATCAAGCTAGGGCTCGCAGAGGCTACTAGATTCTGTACCAAGACACAAAGCAAAAAGGCTAGTGACAAGAAACCAAGTTGGTTAAGTGGGGAGGTGAGGGAAAAGATGAGGGCAAAAAGGGTAGCCTTCATGAGATTCAAGAGAACAAGTCAGGGGGAGGATAGAGAGGAGTACCTGAAGAAATCAAGAGAGGTGACCAGAGCAGTCAGGGCAGCCAAGGCTTCCAGAGAGCATAGGCTGGCACAGGGCATCAAGGATGGGTAAAAGGACTTCTTCAGGTACATAAGGGAGATAAGGATCTGCAAAGATCAAATAGTAAGGATCAGGAAGGATGGGGGTGGGCAGAGAAAGGGGCAGAGCTTATAGAAGTGCTAAATGAATACTTCTGTTCTATATTTGCTAAGGAAAAGGATGGGTCACTGCCTAAGGGGTTAGGAGGGTAGGAACGGGGGAGGGGTGACACATTGGGAAATCACAGCAGTCAGGGTACTAGAAGGTTTGAGGGCACTGAGGTTGGATAATGTACCAGCACCTGATGGCATATATCCTACGGGTACTAAAGTAATTGGCGGAGGTCCTGGCAGAGCCATTGGTGGACTTCTTCAATACCTTTCTGGAAATAGGGTGCATACCCCTGGACTGGAGGATGGCTCACATGGCACCCCTCCATAAAAGCAGACCCAAGGATGAACCGGGTAACTACAGGCCAGTAAGCCTAACATCCATTGTGGGAAAGTTAATGGAGGCAATCCTTAAGGAGAGGTTGGTAACCTTTCTAGAAGACAATGGATTCCAGGGTGGAAAACAACATGGGTTTATCTCTGGAAGATCCTGCCAGACCAACCTGGTTGACTATTATGTCTAGGTGACCAGGGGACTTGACAAGAGCCATGCGGTGGATGTCCTGTATCTGGATTTCAGCAAGGCATTTGACTCAGTTCCACATGGGAGGCTGATTAGCTAGCTGGGACACCAGGGGAGCAGGGACAAAGATGACTAACTGAATCAAGAACTGGCTGCAGGGGAGACAACAGAGGGTTGTGGTGGGATGGGAACTCTCATCTCCAAGGGCTGTAATGAATGGGGTGCCACAGGGCTTGGTTTTGGGCCTGGTGTTGTTTGACATTTTCATTGCAGACATCTCAAATGGCATTATGAACAAGATTAGTCTTTTTGCAGATAACATGAAGATCGGTGCGGTGGTGGATGACGCAGTAAGGTGGCAGAGGCTGCAGGATGATCTGGCTAAATTTGAGTACTGGTCAGACACATGGCAGCTGGGGTTCAATGTTAAGAAGGGCAAAGTCAGGGGGCGTGGCCAGCAGCTGAGCTTGCAGCAGCTATTAAGCAGAGCTTCACTGAAGAAGGCATAATTTGCTGAGTTTTATGGAAAATAATTGTTTATTTGGAATCAGAAATTACTAACTTTGAAAGCAGTCTCTCCAACGAGTTGAAAGATCAAATTTTAGTAGTGCTATCAGCCTGAGTCCCGAAGTTATGGGAAGAAATATCAGAGCAGGAGCTGGAGGAGAGAGATCCTGACCAAAAGAAGCAAAGTCAGGCACTAGCAAAGATTCGAATACTGGGGCAGGAGATGACTCATTACCCCAACCCTCCAATGCAGCATGTCTTATGGCCATCCAGCAGCTGGACCAAAAAATGGAAGCTTTCACTTCACAATTTAAAGTACTGGACACTGAGGTGAGCAAGCTGGAGAAAGAAACCCAAACCACAAATCAGCGGTAATGGCACTGACAGTAATGATGGGCCTTACCAAAGTAAATGTGGTTCTTTCGCAACATCTGGAAAACTTGGCGAACACATGGCTGGATTCTGGGGATGCCCGAAGGTACTGAAAGAGAGGATAACCTGTTGTTTCTGGTAACATTCTTCAAGGAAACTTTGCAACTCCAAGAAACTGTCTCGATCCTGAAGGCTTACAGAATCAGCCCTCACAGTGGGAGAAGCCGCACAGCTACCAACCAACTGTCACCTTGAACTTTCCTTGTGGTGCTGGGGACTGTCCAAGATCAGGATGTGATCATTGCCCAAGCAAAGAAAAGGGGACCTCTGGAAAGGGATGGAGCAAAAATTCATATTTTCCACAATTTAAGTTATGCGACCAGACAACATAGAAAAAGCTTTGATGGTATCAGAGCTCGCCAGAGACAGCAGGGAGTTCATCATGTGATCTTGACGCTGGCTAGCCTCCATATCACTTATGGAGGAAAATCTTACCAATTTGCAGATCCCAGAGAGGCTACAAAACTGGTGGACAGAATAGAACAGAAATTCAGAGAGAAAGGAGAAGATAGTGACAGTGACTCTGGAGACAGTGAGTAAAACTCATGGGACATGGATGCCTTGTATTTGCCATAAATCGTAAATAGAATTCTGATTTGGGTTCATCTTTTCCTCGGCTATGATACTCATGGTGGATAACGAGTAATTTTCAGGTTATGCTTATAGCAGCTATTCCCTTTTTTTGGGGGGGGACAGGCTGGAGGATCGGGTGGACTAAATCAGCGGTATTAAACATGGCGACTTCTGTGAAGACACTCTTAGTGCAGGCGTGATACCATCTCTTCTTCGGCCTGAGGGTGGCTTATGGCACCATAGAGTTGTCAGACCTGCGCACTATCCAGATAAAGTACTTTATAACATTTGTGGTATATGCCTCATTGATGATAGCTTGTTGCTAAATTATTTCTTCTTATGAGAAATTTCTGTTCAAAGGTTAAGGATAAGAAAAAATTGCTCACCGCAGTAATCTTCTTTCTTCCAAGGGGTCCTTTAGCATCAGTAACTTTTTTGCACTTAGCTACCTAGGTTCAACTGCCCTGGAGATGTGTCTTTAAGAGATATTTAAATGAGCTTAGGGCCAAGCCAATCAAAAGACAGGAAGGGGAGTGAGTTGAGTGAGAGCTGTTGAAGGCTTCAGATTTTTTTGAGGAAAAACGAGGGCAAATGCCCCAAAAAGGAATCAACAGGATTCAGAAAACATACAAATGTCCACAAAAGTGGAAATAGAAACAACAGCAACATGAGCTAAAACCTCATCAATAACAAACTCCACATTTGGTAAAAGGTGACATAAAGAGCCCTTCTCCAGCAGGTGAACTTGGGAGGAAGAGTGGGAGCTTACTGATGCTAAAGGACCCCTTTGAAGAAAGAAGATTACTACGGTGAGTAATTTTTTCTTCTTACCCCAGGAATCCTTTAGCATTAGTAACTTTTTTGCAGACTAACGAGCAGTACCAAGTGGGAGGTGGGCAGAGAACCTACTTAGGAAAGAAGCTCTGCAGAGCCGCCCTGCCAAATTTGGCATCAGATCTGGTCTGCACATCCAAACTGTAGTGTTTCGCAAAGGTGTGCACAGATTTCCAGGTAGCTGCTTTGCACACATCCAGTAGGGGAATGTCCCTTGCTGCTGCAAGTGAGGCTGCCGTGCCCCTGGTGGAGTGGGCCCTGAGCCCCACTGGAGGTTGGTGACCAGCTCTCTCATAGCAGAATCTAATACACGAGACCAACCAATGAGAAATAGTTCTCTTGGTAGCTGGTCTTCCTCTGCCTACATCCCCGTAGGTGAGGAACAACTGAGTGGAAAAGCCTCTGCACTGGCTAGTATGCTCTAGATAGTGAAAGATGGCTCTTTTGAGATCCAAGCTGTGGAGCTTTTGCTTACCAGGAGTGGATGGCTCAGTAAAGAAGACAGGCAGAGTAATGGACTAGTTCAAGTGGAACTCTGAAACTACCTTTAGCAGAAATTTCCTATTTGTCCTGAGCTCAACTTTATCGTTGTGAGGGATGTTGTAATTCGGCTCAGTGCACAGGGCCTGTGGCTCTGAAATCCTCCTGGCAGATGTAATGGCTACCAGGAACACTGTCTTCCAAGTTACAAACTTGATGTGGGCCATGGACATAGGATCGAAGGGTGGATTTCATGAGCCCGTCTATGCAAAGGTTCAGGCTCCAAGGAGGAACGGGTTCACTGGTTGGAGGCTGGAGGTGCAAGAGGCCTTTGAAAAACTGTTTAAAAATGTTGTGGGGAAAAAAATTATTTTTTCTTTCCCACCGAAAGGTAGGCTGAAATTGCCACCAGGTGTAGCTTGAGGGAAGATGGTTTCCAGCCTGATGCCTGTAGGTGTACCAGGCAGTCTAGCAGCTGAGGGTCTGAAACTGATAGGGGTTCAACCTTTTCACTCTTGCACCAGAGGGAAAACATTTACCATTTGGCTGCAAAAGTCTTCTTAGTGTTTGGTTTTTTAGCCATCCTCAGTATCTTAAGGACCTGTTCGGAGTACTGTGAGGATGAAAACTCTAACTCTTCAAGCACAAGGCCTTGATGTGAAGAGTGTGTATGTCTGGGTACTGCACTCCCATCTGAGGAAGTGTCAGCAAGGAGTGAGTTGGAGGCAGGTGAATGGGCCTGCTGCAGGACATTGAGAGAAGGAGAGGGTACAAGGCTTGCCTGGGCCAGTCCACAGCCACTAGGATCATTGATGCAGGCTGCTGTCTGAGTTTCAGCAGAACCCTGAATATCAGGGGAAAGGAAGGAAATGCATATAGGAACCTCCGTGACCAGTCCAGGATCAGGGCATCCAGAGGAAGTGTTCCCAGAACTGGGGGCCTGCAACAGTACTGAGGAAGCTGAAAATTGAGAGGAGAGGCAGACAGATCCACATCTGGTGTGCCCCACTGCCTGAACACTGTGGCTAGTACTTGCTTGTTCAGTGTCCATTCACTCTGGCCTTGACTGATGCGGCTTAGAGCATCCGCCAGAGTATTGAGTTTGCCTGGGAGTTGAATAGCCGAGAGGATGAATCCCAGGGAGAATGCTAGAGAACAGAGCTTCAGAGTTTCCAAACAGAGTATTCCTGATCTGGTACCACCCTGCTTGTTTATGTAGAACATTGCAATGGTGTTGTCCTTTCGAATTTGAACCACCTGCTCTTCTATGCTGGGAGCGAAAGCTTTGAGAGCTGGAAAGACTGCTCTGAATTCCAAAAGATTTATGTGCATCTGTGACTCTTCGGGAGTCCAATTGCCACTTACTGAGGCACTGTCCAAATGAGCTCCCCAGCCCAAAAGGGAGGCAACTGTGGTGATCACCTTTGGGGGAAGAGGAGCTTGTAAGGGAACCCCTGCCTGCAAATTTGCAGGATTCTTCCACCACAGCAAGTTTTGGAGGAACTGCTCTGACACAGGTATCAGCTTTGACAATTTATTGCTTCTCTGAGACCAACAAGCTCTGAGGTAGGCTTGCAAGAGTCTCATCCTGTACCTGACCCCTGGGACTACTGCAGTCATAGAGACCATATGCCCCAGAAGTTTGAGAAAATGTCTGGCTTGTCTTGGCTGTCCCCGGGTGAAATAATCTGCCACTGAAAGGAAACTCTGAATTGTTTCTTGCAGGAGGAAAGCATATCCCTTCTGAGTGTCCAGCTGGGCCCCTATGAAGGTGAGCAGCTGGGTGGGTTCCAGGTGAAATTTCTTTAGATTTACCAGGAAACCCAGAGACTCCAGAGTGTGATCTGTGAGGGAAAGAGATTCCTTGACCTGGCAAGGAGACTGTGCTACTATGAGCCAATCATCCAGATAGGGGTAGAGAGTGACACCCAGTCTCTTCAGATATGCTGCTACCACTGCGAGACACTTGGTAAAAACTCTTGGGGCTGAAGACAGACCAAAGGGCATTGCGGCAAACTGATAGTGACCCAAAGGAGGTTTGAACCTGAGAAACTTCCTGTGAGATCTCCTTATGGGTATGTGGAAGTAGGCGTCCTTTAAGTCTAGGGAGGCTAGCCAGTCTCCCTGCTGTAAGGATTGGATGACCAGTGACAGAGTGACCATTTTGAATTTGATGTTTTTCAGATGTATGTTTAAATATCTGAGATGTAAGATAGGTCACCACGCCCCAGTTTTCTTTTGTGTCAGAAAATACCTGGAGTAGAGGCCCTTGCCCTTCTCGTCGGTGGGGATCATCTCTACTGCTCATAAAGCCAGAAGGTTTTCTACCTCCAGTTCCAACAACCGTATCTGTGTTGGGGAAAGAGGTCTTGACATCTGGGTATGCTTAAGGTCTGGCATCTGCTTGAACTGTAATGGCAGACCCATCTCCACTATCTCTAGCACCCACTTATCTGATGTGATGAGGGACCAGTGTTGAAGACAGTGGGAGAGTCTACCTCCAGCCGGAAGTGGGGAGGTGACCTGGATACTCACATCAGGACTTAGACTGAGAGGCAGATGGCTGGGTTGAGGTGGCTCTTCTTTGGCCCCTTCTGCCCCAGGCTCTGAACGACCCCCTGTACTGGTTGAAGTCAGATTTGGGATAGGGACTGTAAGGCCTGGGAACAAAACTTCTGCCCCTACTGCCCCTGGGATGAGATCTCTGAGGGGTGGTGGGCTTAGTCTTGGACGAGTGGCTCTGCCAGGAGGCCTAGTACTCATCAACATTTTTCATGTAGTCAGTGGTTCTGTAATCAAACAACATGTTTTGATCATGGGGAAAATCCATGGCCTTGTTCTGGGTGTCTGTATTCAGACTGGTTGTTCTAAGCCAGGTGAAGTATCTCAGAGAGATGGCATGGGCCATCGCCCTAGAGGCTGCATCATTGTTGTCGTCTGCCATGTGGAATTGGTACATAGTAGCTTCCAGGGCAGTTTTTAACATATCCACCAGCTCCTGCACCATAGAATCTGATCCGTTGCAGGCAAGAGCCTGGACATGTTTCCAAAGGGCTTTTCTGATATTTGGCTGTGAACGCCATGTAAAAAGAAAGTCTGAGAAGCAGGGAAGCTGTGACATTCATTTTCTGTGCTATAAAGTCAGTTCTCTTGGAATCCTTGTCGGGGGAGAGGGAGACAGGGAGACTCCAGCTTTCTAACAAGCTGCCTGCTGCACTATACTCTCGTGGCTAGGGTATGCAGACAGGAACTCATCACCATTTTTAGACAATTTACATTTTCTCTCAAGCCGCTTATCAACCCCTGATACTGAAGTGATGTGTTCAAGCACCTTCATGGTATTTTCTCTAAATGTATTATAGATAGGGGAGACCAGGGTTTTTGAGGATGAAAGACCTTCTCATCCCTCTATAATCTTCATCTTCATCAACATCCTGGTTGGGCTCCTGCGTAGTGAGGTCCAGGGTGTCCAGCATATTTTGTATAAATGTTAACATAGAGGAAGGATCCTCGTGGTTACCTGGTGGATCCCCAAGATGAGGGTCTGGAGACTCCTGGGGCTCAAGGTCCTCAAAATCCATGACAGGGGCATCATAAAATTGATCATTATCTGCGTTACCCTCAGTCTACAGAAGAGAGAACTGTGGAAGAATGCTTGCCAGCCCCAGTAAATAGAGGATCCATCTTTTGAAGGGTCTGAAACAGTTGCCATGCTTTTTCCATTTCATGCACTGACGGAAGAACCTGTGCAGACTTGGTTTGCATGTGTTTTGTTTTTCCTGTATGCTTTAAGCAGCCTGTTGTCTCGCTATTGGCTTTCCCAGGAGCAACGGGAGCATTTTTGTCTTGACAGAGTTTCTTTTTAGCCACTTCATCAGAGGCTTGATCAAGTTTCCTTTTTTCGTCACTCTTATTATTTTTTAATTTGTGAGGAACTTCATCTTTGGAAGCTTTATTTTTTGTCTGGGATCTGGAAGGTTCCTCAGCACCTCTGCTGTTAGTATTAGTACTTTTGGATGGCACCTCATCGGAAGCCTTTGCTTTATCCTCAGCCATAATAATCACAGGTTTGTCTGCTACATTTGCCAATTTAAGCAAATCAAACCAGTCGTGGACCTACGAACTGAGTGCAGGTTTCTGTGAAGATGCCACCGGCCAGTCCTGCCCCAGTTAATAAACTCTGTCTATTACTAGTGCCTTTTTTTTTTTTTTGGTCATAGAACTGGGTGCCAGTCTTAATAGAAACCCAGTAATACTAGTCAACTGTGCACAGGTGGCTGCTGGACCCTTATGGACAGTCTTGACACAGATGATACCAAGATCCAGTAATATAACAAAAAAGGTTTCTCCATAATTGCCAATCTAGAGAGAAAACCCCCAAGCACTGTTTAATTTGAAATCCACTGCAGGTGCCTCACGGTAAACCCCACGAGGTCTGAAGTAAAAAAAGCAAGGCAACTGTCCCTAATTCAACGGTTCCCACAAGAATTTGCCCAAAAATGAAGGAAACCATCGAAAATAAGCACCCGCAATAAAATTAGGTTTTAAAATGAAAGTCACGGTAAAAATAAAGACAAAATAGCACTGTCATGCTAAAATTAAAAAATTAGTGTGGCACTAATAAAAAAAGTAAAACTTTCACTCAGCATACTAATGGAATTAATTTATAAGGGAAAACTTTACCAAGATAAGCACTAGGAGGCTGTCAACAAGGAAAGTTCAGAGACACCTCAGGGGCAATGTTACTCAGTCCAGAAGAGAAAAAATTCTGAAGCCGTCAACAGCTCTCACTCAGCTCACTCCCCTTCCTGTCTTTTGATTGGCTTGGCTCTAAGCTCATTTCAATATCTTTTAAAGGCACACCTCTGGGGCAGTTGCACCTAGCCAGCTAAGTGCAAAACAGTTACTGATGCTAAAGGACTCCTGGGGTAAGAAGAAATGTTTATAAAGCGGTTTCACATAGAGGGAGTGATGCTTTAGTATATTATTGCCTAACAAAGGTGTTTTGGGGTTGTTATACCCAATGTATAGGGTGTTCGATAATATAAAAATGATCTCCTGGTTACCCCTGCTCATGGCAGTTAAGGCCTGTTGTTAATCTGATGATTGGGAAAGTTAAAAGCAGTTTAGTAACCCCCCAGTGATGTATCAATGTCTAGGGGCTTATTAAATCCTTACTGTGACAATGATGTATGCATTACATGTAATGCCTATGATATTACTGCTAGCCTACCTATGAGGGTAATGTTCTGTATATTGTATGCAGCTAAACTAACAAAAATAAAGTTAAACAAAAAAGAAGTACAAAGTCATGCACTTGGGAGCAAGAAACCCAAGGAGATATTGTCAATTGGGAGGGTTACAGATAGCCACTACAGAGGAGGAGAAAGATCTTGGGGCAATAATAACAGGACAAATGAACCACTCAGCTCAGTGCAGGAAAGCAACAGTGAAAGTCAGCAAGATGCTGGGGTGTATTGTTAGAGGAATCACCTCCAGGAGGGGGAGGAGGTGATCCTGCCTCTGTACAGGTCATTGGTGAGGCCGCACCTAGAGTACTGTGTGCAGTACTGGAGCCCACACTTAAAGAAAGATGTTAGATTACTGGAGGGGGGTCCAGCACAGAGCAACAAAGATGATCCTGGGATTGGAAGACAAACTCTATGTAGGGAGGCTGAGGGAGCTCAACATGTACTCCCTGGAGGAGATGAGGGTTAGGGGAGATATGACTGAGGCCTTGAAATACATGAAGGGTATAATCAAGACTGGTACTGAGGGGATTTTTAAGCTGAGGGGAGGGAGGGACATGAGGGGCTTGGTCTGAGATTGGAAGGGGGGGTAGATTCAGGAGAGAAATGAGGAGGCACTTTTTCACAGAAAGGGTGGTGCCTATGTGGAATGCGCTGCCTGAAGAGGTGGTGTCCTGTAAGTCAGTGGGCAGTTTTAAAAGGGGGTGAGGCAGAGTGAGGAGGTGGGTCACTATGAGGGGGGGGGGGAGGGAGGGGCAGCTGCTGTGTAAGGGACTGCTAGCTGCACACTCGAGCAGACTTGATAGACCATTGGCCTGTATCTGCGAGCAGTTTCATATGTTCATATGTTTGTACATAATACTTTGTACATCTCCCAGTGATATCTTGGATGAGTGCAAAAAGTTTGAATAGGGTCAGTCCCCTCCAAACAGAGGAATTGCATAAGGATCTGGCTCTGGTGATGACTGCATCAGATGGGGGTCCAGATTGGTGGTTCCTTACCTGGAATTTATGGACAGCACCTCAAAAGACCCAGTCCAATCTCTTTTCTTCAATAACATCCGAGATCCTCTCTGAGATGTAGGGATAATCTTTACAGGAGTACTCAGTATGGATCCTACACTGAACCCACCTTTCCGCCTGCAACAACTCCGGTATATTTATGACGCTGGTCCACCGGACCATTCCATTTTCAAGCCATACTCTGGAGTGGTAACAGACATTCAGAGGGTCATCTGTAAGCAAACCATCCATTCTTTCCCTAAGGTGTACAGACAGTTGTGGCAACCTCGGGATGCTATCTGGTAGGGTCAGCCTGGGACGGCTATATGACTGAGGTATGGTTCTGTCAACCTCCTGGTCCTGGAAGACCAAGGACTGAGATGCCTGACCAGGGGGCAACACAGGAGGCTCCACATAGGCCAACCCACAAGGACTGCCTTTGCCCTCTTGAACCACAGGTGACTCTTTACCTGAGGCATCACCCCTCTTATCAGACAAGCTAGAGGCCCTGGAGGTAGAAGACTAGGTTTTCTGGCAAAGGCACCTAGCTTCACCTGAGCTCTTTTCTTTGAGGTTTGCTTGTAAAGACAGAGCAAGGAACAACATTATCAGAGCAAGGAAGAAGATTAAGGCTTCTTTTGGCTAGGCAGATTCACTGAGTGTTACTATTTTCTTTGTGCTCACAGGTTTTGTTACTGTTTTTTGTTTACCTTTTACTGCTTTATTGCTCTCTGATTCAAATTGCTGTTGCAGGGTGTACTTTCTGCTGCATTGTTACAGGGTGTGCCTACAGGTTTGGTACTGTTTTGTGCTTACAGATTACTGCTGTAATCTTCTCTGGTTCAAATTGTTTTTTGCAAGGTATATCTTCTGTTAAAGTGTTCTGCAGGTTGTGCTTGCAGGTGTTGTTACTTTTTTAACTGCTTTTTTTTCTCTGTTGCAGTGTTTTTTGCAGGGTATGTCTTCTGTGAAATTATTATAGGTGGTGCATATAGGTTTTGTGACTTTTTTTATCTATCATTAGGGTAAGCTTTCAGGGCTAATTACTGGAGCACATATGAGATATAGACTGAGGGATAGCGACTGCATTTGATATTAGTTGATTGTTTCTGCTTTTACCTCCTTGTTTCTTTCATCTGTGGTTCTTCATTTTTGGCAGGGGAAGGGCCCAACCACCCACCCCCATTCCCAACCACCCCATGCTACACTCCTTTTATAGATCAGCACAGTGGTGACATTTCCTGTAGCAATGCAGGAAGGGGAGGGGAGGCTCAGAGGGGTATCCACACAGTGACCTCACTTACAGGGGCACAGTTAATTTAACTTGTTATAAAAGGTTATACAAAAACAAACAAAACAAAAAAAATATTTAAAATAAAATCTTTTGGTTTCATTTTCCTTCTAATTACTTGGACCAGGTTATAAACTCAGCAACTCAACTGGAATGGATATTATTAACTGCAGGTACTGTGAGACACTTTTCAATAGGGCAGTTATACAGGATTTAGGATGCTGTCCTACATGCTGGACCATTAGAGATCTAAGGGCTCAGCTCTAGGCAGCATGGGCAGAGATTGTGCACCTCAAATCACATATTCAGGAGGAAATATATTACAAGAACTGCCCGCCATTTCCCCAACATCCAACTGAAGCACCTCGACCGCAGAGGGTAGTTGGTCCAGGAGGTTGGCAGTGTTTAGGATGGGTAAATCGGGTGCCCCATTACTCAATGCTCACCAATGTATCACCTCCACAAACCATTTAAAAACCACACACACAAGTATCTGCCTCTATCTCCGAAATTAAACAAAGGGACAAAGGACACTGCAGAGCAGGACATTGCAGCACAGGAGCTAGCGCTACAAAACTCGCCCAAAACTGGGATCAAAGCAAAAAAATCAAAAAGGAAATCCAAAACACTTCTGATCATAGGAGACTCCATGATTTGGGGAGTTGATACCTACCTCCGGCCATGGGTAATGATCAGATGTCTCCCAGGTACATCAGCGTGGAGAGACACTGATTGCATTGCAAAAATTGTGCACGAAGCAGGAGTAAACATCGATGTCCTGGTATACATAGAGACTAACGATCTTGCTACAGTAGCTGGTCAGTTGTGGAGACCAAGGAACACCTGACCAGGCTGGAAGACAAACTGTCATCCATTTTGTCTGGCATCTCCTTTTCTGAGATCCTGCCGGTCTGGGGGTGGGATGAACAGAAGGTCAGAGAAGGGGAGATGGGGGAGCTAAACATGTGACTCAAGGGCTGGTGCCAGGAAAAAGGACACAAATTTGTTGGTAACTGGCAACAGTTTTTGGAGCGAAATTTCTTTAAATTCGATGGACTGCATCTGACTAAGGAGGGAGTCAGTGCATTGGGGCAGAAGTTTGATGTCTTTGCAGAATATTTAAACTAGCAAATGGGGAGAGGGGTGCAGCACCCAATACATCGAATGGAAAGAACACCCCTCCCCCCCTTAGCTAGTGATCAAACAGGAGTTCAGCATGTTTGTAGTCCATTTGCATCACCAGGTAAGGAAAAAGTTCTGACTCCCCATATGACGTGCAGGGAAAATGCCGACCTCGCCCAACAACTAATGCACCGAAATGTGGCCAATGGAAAATCATGTACACTAATGCCCACAGTCTAACAAACAAGATCCCAGACCTGGAGGCAACAATCACAGAGGCTAAACTGGACATAGTAGCCATTAGCGAGATATGGTTCACTAGTAACCACACCAGGAGACTTCAGTACCCAGCTATGTACTGTTCAGAAGAGATCAAGGTGTAAAAAGGGGGGGGGGGCTTGTGGAATGGCTCTTTATGTCAATGTAAATATCAAAGCTACAGAAATTGAGAATACACATAAGGAGCCAGAAGAACTGTGGGTCACCCTGGAAACAGGAAATGGGACAACCATATAGAACTGGGGTTGTCTACAGGCCTCCAGACCAGGAGGAGGACATAGACACATTACTGTTAGAAGATATACAAAACATGACAGCTATTGGGGAGGTTCTGCTAATGGGAGACTTCAATATGTCACATACAGATTGGTCAATACCAGCAGGAACATCCGCTAGAACTAGACATATAGTGGATTCCCTGCAGGGGGAGGGCCTCAAACAATTGGTACAAAAAAACACAAGAGACAGTGCTATCCTGGATCTAGTATTGACTAACAGGGAAAGGATCACAGATCTCCAGGTAGAATGTCACCTTAGGGCCAGTGACCATCACATGGTATGGTTCAATTTGGCCACTGGAACTAAATTATCAAATTCCAAGGTAAAAATATGGGACTTCAGAGGAGCTGACTTTGATAAGATGGCCAACAGAGTTAAACTAGCCCTGGCAAGATGAAATACAGGTGAGGGGGTACAGACAAAATGGACAAGCATTAAGGATGCAGTACTTGAAGCAACATCCCACTGTGTTAGCAAGAAAGGCAACAGCAAAGGAAGGAGGAAACCACTTTGGTTCTCAAAAACAGTAGCAGAAAAGATCAGAGCCAAAAGGTTGGCCTTCAGTAAATATAAGGGAATGCAGCGGGACAAAGAAAGGGAAGCATAGCAGACTTCCCTAAGGGAAGCAGGGAAGGCAGTAAGGCAGACAAAGGCCCAAACTGAGGAAACACTAGCACGAACAGTAAAAGAAGGGGAAAAGACTTTCTACAGATACATTAGTGAAAGGAGAAAGTCCAGAGGGGGCATTGCTAATATCAAAGGGGATAAGGGGGAATGTGTGGAGGAGGACCAAGAAAAATCATCTATCCTAAATAGATACTTCTCAGTATTTACTGAGGAGAAGGTAGAGCAGGGCCCACAGCTCAGCACCATGGGCATGGGGGAAGGAGGTGTGCACAAATCCCTTCACAAAAGAAAGGGTCCTACAGGAGTTTGCTAAACTCATGGTGAACAAGGCAATGGAACCTAATGGCATGCATCCCAGAGTACTACAGGAGCTAAGGGAGGAAATAGCAGAGCCATTATCAAAACTGTTTAGTGAGTCTCTGAGCACAGGAGAGGTCCCAGAAGACTGGAGAAGGGCTCATGTGACCCCACTTCACAAGAGGGCAGCAGGGAGGAGGCAGGGAACTATAGACCAGTCAGTCTCACCTCAGTAGTGGGCAAGATTATGGAGGCATTCCTTAAGGAAAGGATAGTGCAACACCTGGAATGCATAGGAGCACAGGATCCAAGACAGCATGGATTTACAACAGGAGGGTGCTGTCAAACTAATCTCATAGATTTCTTTGAGTGGGTAACCAGAGTGGTGGACCAAGGAGGTGCAGCTGACGTCACCTATCTTGACTTCAGCAAAGCTTTTTATACTGTTCCACATAGAAGATTGATTAATAAGCTGGGTAGGCTCGGGGTGGGTCAGAGTTTGGTCAACTGGGTAGCAAACAGGTGGGTGGGCAGATAACAGAGTGGTGGTAAACGGTATACAGTCAGAAGAGATGCAAGTCACAAGTGGGGTACCTCAGGGATCAGTCCTGGGGCCAGTCCTCTTCAATATCTTCATCAGTGACATTGCAGATGGACTGGAGGGCAAGGTTTGCCTGTTTGCAGATGACACCAAGATCTGCAACAGAGTAGATGATCCAGATGGGGTGCGCAGAATGGGAAGAGAGCTGGAAAAACTGGCAAAATGGTCTGAAGAAAGGCAACTGAGGTTTAACGCAAAGAAGTGCAAGATCATGCAATAGGGAAGAGAAACCCTGAATCTACCTATAGGTTGGGAGTGGAGTTGCTGGCAATCACAAGGGAAGAAAGAGACTTGGGCACCATCACCACAGATGACCTGAAATCATCCAAGCAGACCAGTAAAGCAGTAGGTAAGGCCAGAGTGATGTTGGGGTGTATTAGTAGGGATATCACAAGTTGTAAGAGGGAGGTAATAATCCCTCTTTACAAGACACTGGTTAGGCCCTATCTGGAGTACTGCGTGCAGTACTGGAGGCTGCACCTGGACAAGGACATTAACAAAATTGAGGCAGTCCAGAGAAGGGCAACCAAAATGGTGCAGGGACTGCATCAGAAAACATATGAGGACAGATTAACGGAGCTCAATATGTATACCCTAGAGCAAAGGAGGGAGAGAGGTGATATGATCGAACTATTCAAACATCTTAAAGGCATTAAGAAGGTGAAAGAGTCTAACATGTTTAAATGTAAGAAAAATAGCAGGACAAGAAGACACAGCATGAGATTACAAGGAGGCCAATTAAGGGGTAATGTGAGGAAGTTCTTTTTCACAGAAAGGGTGGTGGATGCATGGAATGGCCCACCTCAGGAAGTGGTGGATATGAATACAGTGCAGGGCTTCAAACAGGCATTGGATAGGCATAAGGGAGCAATACAGATGAGTATGAATAGATAGGCCATTGACAGAGTAAAGGCCTATGGCACATTCATAAGGTAGAAAAAATGGGCAGACTGGATGGGCCTTGCAGTTCTTATCTGCCGGCAACTTTTATGTTTCTACTGTATGTAAGCTAGCTCTGATTCCCTGGGCCCTGGGGGGTCATCCAATTTTACAGCCTTCCCACACCCTCTCCCTCTGCCACTGGGAGACTCAGGCGCCTTCAGTGGGGAAGGGCTGGGCAGACGGCTATGCCCTTCCTCACCATACAGGTCTTCCTCTTTCTCTTC
This sequence comes from Neoceratodus forsteri, assembly GCA_016271365.2. Lineage (NCBI taxonomy): Eukaryota > Metazoa > Chordata > Ceratodontiformes > Ceratodontidae > Neoceratodus > Neoceratodus forsteri. The sequence continues at coordinate 1,503,728,463 of CM057452.1, read as the reverse complement.
TTGGGGGGGGTCTCAGGAGCAGAGGGCTCCAGTGGAGTAATCACAGATCTTATCTCATTCCAGGTATCAAGGCTTCAAGTCAAAAGAACAGTAGTCGTCCCCAGAGAAACAGACAGGGCCCAAGTCCATTCTGGCATGTAAGGTGGCAAAGAGTAGCAGTTTGCCATTGGTGGCACTCCTCAGGCACACGAGGAGCATAGCTGCAGGTGCACCACTCCCACACCTTGATAACTACACCACACACAGTGGTCAGATGACATGATAGAAAAGAATCTGGCACCAGAGCTGGGGGATCGATCTCAAGTAATGCCTCTGCCATTATTTGATCTTCTCACATGCTGTGAAACACTTTGCTCCTAAACAGAAATGACGGTCACTGCCGCCCTATCCCAGAATGCCACTTTTCCCCTCAGCCAATCAGCGTCCTTAGTCATGGCATTTACATAAAATTGACTAGATGTCTGCTGTGTCCAACATGGTGCTGGGCCAAAATAGCATGAAGCTGACCTCCCATGGTGGAACACAGCGATGGCACAGCAGAATTACATCCAGGATTCCCAACTACGCTGCCAAGGCCCACCAGAGACCAGATAAGTCCAACATCCCCCGAAATCTCATCCCCCATGTTTGTAAGGCCCCTCCCCACCTGTGTCTAGCGGCCTGATGGTAAAAGGTATAGAGAGGAGCACCCCACACAGCAGAAGCAGTCCATCCAGCATAAAATTAGAGAAGATGGCACATACCTATAGATGATTCAGTCGGGTTCGGGTTACCACCAGACTTCTCACCAGCACATAGTGGCCTGGGGGGGGGACATAACCAGGGACTGCAAACCAAAACTCTGGCTGTAAAAGGCACTGTTGTTAGCAGGCAGCCCAAAATAAATAAGCAAATGAAGGCCACACCAAATTAAAAGAATAACAAAATTAATTTATTTTAAAAGACTAACAGCAGCTTCCAGGAGCTGGGGGGCATGGCATGGAGACAATCAGGGTAAACAGTGGCACAAGGCTGCAGCACTCACTTTAGGTCAAACAGGCCAGAGAGCTGGACTTCACTGGGGCTGGGGGTCTCCAAAATTCAGGCAGCAACAACAACCATAGGCTGTAGGACCAACATCCAAACACTGCGGCCTACCAACAGCTGCTCGACTCCCCTCACTGCTCTCAAAATCCTCCCAAACTCAATAGGCTGCAGACTTACACAAAAAACCCTTCTACCTGCAACACAGGGCAATGAAGTCTGGGCCCCCGGCATCCCCGGATCTAGCATAAAACACGGGCGATCTGGGGGACTCACTGGGCTCTCTCTCTCCTTGCAGGCCGTTACTATGGACAGTGTGCCACACCGGGTAAAGGAGCAGGAGAGCTGCCACCACCTCCTAGCCCCACGCCACAGGCTGCCACCACTGTAGTGTCCCCACCATTCAAACCAATTCTAACACCACAGGAGCAGGCCCCAACCTGCCTTGGTGCCATGGAGCACAAGGCAGTCCCCCCTCCATTTCTCCTCTGGGCTGTGGCTCCCACTAAGCAGACCCAGTCCCACATGGCCGCAGAGCCCTACACCACCCTTCCAGTTCCCGAGCAGAACATTGTTGCTGAGTCGCCAAGGCCTGAATCCCAGGCCAGGGCCAGAGCCCTGGCCTACTCTTTCTTGTGATTCTCTCCCACCGGCCTCACCTATGTGCCAAAAAATGGTGGATAAATACCCCAAGGGGCCAGACTAACTCCACCTGTCCCATGGGTGGCCAGCCCTCCAGACCCAAAAATAGAAGAGGGAGGAGAGGGCCACTTTAGTAGGCACTCCCCCAAGGGGATGCTTACACAGGCTTGTTGTACATGGTTGCCCATACATTATTCTAGATGTATTTTTAAATTCCGTTGGCATAAAGATATTTAATTATACAAAAGTTTGTACATTATTCCTACTGACATAGATTTGCAAGGTGTATATCATTTTGTGTTAATTTTACAGTTTTTATTTTGGATGCAAGCAGTTTGATGTTTCAGGCAAGCTAAAATGCTGTCATTATATATAACCATATAAAAACTTGTATCTTTGACATCTACAGCACCAGACCTGTCCATTAAGACTAACAATCTGTATACATTTGTACATGTACTATATTTACATGATGGAATACAAAGCAAAAGACAGCATGGGTTTCTTTTTCTTTTCCTTTTTTTAATTAAATACTCTTTATTCAGATTTCCATCAGTACATACAGAGACAGAACAAATGGTAGCAAACAAACATTACAGGATCCCCAGCAAAGCACACTCTGTTGGTTTATTACAATCCTAAAGCATCCAACATCATATTCATATGTAGATCTTCATCATAGAGCAACAATTCACCATCCCCTCTTTTATTTCTCTTTCCTTCATCTCTATTATGCCATCATCTCACTGAGCAGTACAAGGCATTCTGGTCTATGTAGTTCACGGGGAATGTAACAGTCTGGAGTACAACACAGTAAACTCAGATCTACAATAAAGTAGATGATACCCTTATTAGAAACAGTATGTAGCGGTTCCAGTGATGTCACGAGATGTGAGAAAACGTCTGAACAATGGTTCCGGGACCTACCAATTACATGTAACCCCCCTGCAAATGGGGGTTCCCAAAAGACTTCCAGGAGCTTGCTTGAATGCTCCAAGCCTGAATGGTGTTTGGCGTTTAAGCCATTTATCAGTGAGTGTTTTTAGAACCTCTGGTACTGTCTCTTTAAGAGCTGTCTGCCTGCAGACATAATTAGTTTGTATGGGGGACTGTGTGTTTCTTTGATTGAGTACCACTCAAGCTGCTGCCAATTCACCCCATTTTGCAGTCACTAGGAGTGCAAAGGGAACCTGTCTGAAAGATGTAACTGATTGCCAGAAATCATTTACAGTAATAATAAAATTACAGTTTGTCTAACCTGCTTTCTTTGCAGTCAGAACTGTCTGCCTAGTTCCCCATTCTGGTTTTGAACTGCTGAACTGGACCAATCAGTGTGGGGTAAACTAGCTCTAAAATGATGCCTTGGACGAATCAGAACTTGGGACTCATAATCTGAGCCAGCCACAAGAGGATTGTATGGGCAGTGACTCTGGAGATGTAGTTTAGACTTGATGTGCCTTTTGGACCAACAGCAGTCTATTGTGAGTGACAGCCAATCCAGTCAAGAACTGGGAGGAACTCAAAGGAAGTGCCCGGTTTTTGTCTGTTGGGAGTTTCAGTTTGAGATCTGAAAGTGAAGGGGAAAGAAACCCTGTGCTCCTTCAGTGCACAGTTTCAGTCAAAAAACGTGTGCAAGGCCCAGAGTTCCGGTCTCTAGCTTGTGTAACTGCTTGTTAGGACTGAATCCGTCCTGTGAAAAGAATCAAAGGATCTCTGAAGAGTAGAAACCAGGCTCACCCTGTAGAAGACTGAAGAAATTGTTGAATTACACTCGGTCTGTCAGGAACTGAATCTGCTGTGTGTTCTCCTGGTTATTGTGCAGTAATTGCGATTGGGATACAGATGCAGCCTGCCTGGTATAGTGCTTTCTTTTTTTTTTTACCATATAAATGTGTGAGGAGTCTCTTGGAGATCAAAAGTAGCCCTGCTGACATTGAAGGACCATATCTTCTTTGGAGGTCGTGAGTACTAATTCGGGTCGCTTCCTGTTGAATTGCCACATTAAATCCAAATGGAATTACTGTACTGCTGACTGTTTAATTTTCCTTTTCTCTGTGTAGAAAGGGCCCCTACCAGCTGCCACGGTTTGGACTAGCCTACTAGGGCCTGGGTACCCAGGACAGTAACTGGTAGGGATAGGCCTGTGCACAGAGCCATAGGTAGATAGTAAAGTGATAAGCTAATTAACCTGATTTCCCTGTCCTTGTTATATCCCCCTAAATAAATCAGAGCTGTTTGTTTCAACAAAGTTATACTGCCTGAGGTATTTGTTATGTTAAAGTACTGTACTGTGATTGTTGCACTGTATCTTATTTTACAGGATGTCCCGGTGCCTGAACCAGCCTTGGGGGTAAGTGTATACTGTGAAGGTAATTCTGCATATTGTGTGGGCCACTAGTGGGAAGAAAGGGGTTGCAGTGTCCCAGAGGGCTGTGACCAAGTAAGTTTAACTATTGCAAACCCTGACCTCTGGGTGGAGGCACCACTCATTGGATCCAGGCCCCTCAACCTGTTAGTGGCAAATCAGGCAGGGGTAGTAGCCCTGGGATAGCGCCATCTAGGGGTTACATTTTGAGGCTCACCGCTGGGATTGTGTGTCCTCTAGTGGCCATATTTACAAACCACTGTTAAGGAAAATAAATAAATAAATAAATAAATGGGTACCCGACAGAAGTGGCTGTGCACCGGCTGGTGGAGTGGTGTACTGGGGAGGAGATCGAATCTCAAAATGCTATGCTTATCCTGGACATCCCCTGGGTATCAACACAGGACACTGTGCAGGGAGTACTTTCCAAGGTGGAAGGTTTACAAAATCCTGTGGTGGTGGGTCGGCACGCTAATCTGCTCACCCACACTTTCCTGGCCCTAGTAGAGTTTAAGGATCCCATAGATAGCTCCAAAGTACCACAGACCATTACCCCAGAGGAGCCCTCACTGCTTGGAGAGTGATAACTAAGGACAGTAAGACCCGGGGGAATGAGCCCCACCACTATCTGAAACTTTTGAGGAGAAATTTGCTAAATGGTTGCTGGGAGAAGGGAAAACTGTGGAGGACTTGAAGAAACTATTCTTGCCACCTGGGGTGTTCCTCCCCAACACCTCTCCTGCTCCAGTACCCGTAATGGTGGCTGAACCAATGCAGACTCCCTATTTCTGCACCTGCCATTAGTCACGACTCTTGCGAGAAGGTTGAGGATCTTCTCAGCACCCTCCCACCCCCCAAGGGAGGATGACTGGGAGACCTGGATAGACTATGTTGCCCCCAAGTGCTAGAATGGCAATGCTCGGAAGCCGGAGCGAAAGAGGGTTAGTGAGAGCCCGAGGTCCTGCCCTGGCTACCATCCGTGCTAAGCGGGCCAGTAACCCTGAAGCGACTGCACGTGCCTATCTTGAGGCCTTGGAGAATGTGTATGGAGCCCAGATTCTGATGAGGACCTATGGTGGAGAGTAAGAAATGCACAACAGTACCAAGGGAGTTGTTGTCTGTGTATGTTCTCGGCTGGAAAAATTGTTGCAAGAATGCCTCAGAAAGGGTAGTTTGCCAGCGATTGAACTGGACCGAACCAGACTGGACAGAATCCTAAGTCTGCCCCTTCTCAGAACTGCTGTTGCTTGAGTTACGCTGGCAAATCGACTGGAATCCCCACCCTCCTATGATGAGTTAATGAGAGAAATTGAGGAGTTGAGAAAAGGCGACCTCGGGAGGGATCTGCACCAATAGCTGTGGCTATGACCCGAAGTGACTGAGGTGGCCCATCAAGTGAAGTTCAGGGGCAGAGGTTGGCAGTCAATGAGTGCTCTGATAAGGAAAAGATATGCCACAATGGGGGCTTAACTGTTGAGAGATCCGGGAATTCAAAACAGTCCTTTATGAAGGGCCACGCCTGCAAGTACGGGCCCCGACCTATATCCGACTGCATTCATTATGGGGGTGGGGATACCCACCATGTATCTCCTGCTGATAACAGCTCCGAACTCGATTCCTTGACCATGGAAGTGGAGAAACTGGACGAGATGTCTCCAAATGCTTATCACGCCGCAGACAGAGATGGCACCAAGGTTTCCAGTTAGTAATACCCCGCCCTGGCTCCCAGTGTGGCACCTCGCCAGCTCAAACTCCAAAAAGTATGTTTTGCTATAATTGTGGGAAGGATGGGCACATGAAAGGGAATGCCAATCCCAAAAGACACTGACAAAGTTGCATATAGGCTACAAGGAGAGCTTCGAGAACAAATCAGTGGTTAAGAGGTGCACGAAATGATCCCAGTGAGGGCACCAAAAATGCTAATTCACGCCCTTTGTGGCAAGGTCAGCTGCCCAGGCCCCCACTACCGCCTCTCCAGACTGGTCCAGAATAGTGGGTCCTCCATGGAGACCACTGTAAAGGTAAATGGAGTGTCTACAAGAGCTGTATTAGACAGTGGCTCCAAGTGACAATTATGTTTCAAGATTGGTATCAGAAGCATTTGTCAGACGTACCCTTACAACCATTAGAAGGACTGCATGTATGGGGGTTAAGTGAGAAGGCTACCCTTATTCTGGGTATATCCGAATTTGGCTGTCTTTCCCCACCTCCGTGGCTGGAGTGGCCGAACAAGTAGAGACCCTAGCCTTAGTGTGTCCCCCACTGGACTGTATGATGGTGTCCCTTTGTTGATTGGAACAAATGCTCATATGTTCAGAAGGCTGGCACATTTGTGTTATGAAAAACAGGGTCAAAGACTAGTAGAGCTTTAAGAGTTCGGCTTTAATTAAGAAGGCCTATGAGGCACAGAGAGATGCTGAAAAATATAGAACCAGAGGAACCGGTCGGAATTGTATGGAAGAAGGATCCTGAGTCTCTGATCCTGGCACCAAATGCCCAGTGTACCTTACAGGGAGAGTCCGTATCAGAAAGGATGTTAAGAATAAAATATTAATGTTGGATGCACCAGGCGATGGAAATTGCCAGAGGGACTGCTGGTCAAGCTTCAGTATTTTGCCCGCTAGAGCCCATGCTTATGCCAGAAGGGTAATGGTCCAAGTTCATAATGTGTCTGAAAGAGACATTCGGTAAATAGAGGTTGCATCCTGGCTAATGTGCATTGTGCAGACACTGCAGTGCTACCCAGCAGCAAGAGTTCAAGGAAGAAGGACAGAGTAACGCCTGACTTGTTTGATTTCGCAACTCCCGCTGCCAGCTGAATGGAAAGTGAGGATCAGTGAGAAGCTTGCCCAGAGAGACCAGGTGTTTTCTTTAAGGAATGGGACGTAGGATGTGCAAGGAGCTGAGCACAATATCCGCTGCATGACGAAGACCATTTCGTGTGAGGATCTCGGCGCCTGGCACCTGCTGATATAGATGATGTGAGACGGCATCTGCAAGAGATGTTAGCGGCTGGTGTAATACAAGAATCCAGAAGCCCTATGCTTCCCCATTGTGGTAGTGAGGAAAAGAATGGGACAGTAAGGATGCGTGGATTATCGCACCTTAAACCGCGGACTATCCTGATCAGTACACAATGCCCCGCATTCAGGATGCTTTGGACTGCCTAAACGGGAGCAAGTGGTTCTCTGTGCTGGATCTCCGCAGTGGGTACTACCAGATCCCGATGGCCCCAGAGGACCGTGAGAAGACAGCCTTTATCTGTCCGCTTGCTTCTATGAATTCATGAGGATGCCTCAAGGGATTTCAGGTGCCCCAGCACTTTTCAACGATTGATGGAGCGTGCAGTGGGGACATGAACTTACTAGAGTGCCTGGTATACCTAGATGATGTTATTGTGTTTGGCAGCTCACTGGAGGAACATGAGAGCAGATTATTTAAGGTATTGGATCGACTGGAGGACTTTGGCCTTAAACTGTCCATTGATAAGTGTCAATTCTTTCAAACATCAGTAAAGTATGTGGGACACATAGTATCCACCGAGGGAATAGAGACGCCACCCAAGTAAAGTTGAGGCCTTGACCACCTGCACAGCCCAAAAATCTAAAAGAACTGCAAAGATTCCTGGGATCTGTGGTTATTATCGGCGTTTCATCAAGGACTATTCAAGAGTGATCCAGCCCTTTACTTAACCTTACTCAAGGGTATCCCCCAACCCACAAAAAATACCAAAGTCAGAGTCCTCAAGACTGAAAGAGTGTATTTTCATCCGAGGAAGTATTTGGGGCCCGCTGGACCCTGATTGAGACTGCTTTTCATGAGATCATATATCAACTTACCCATGCTCCAGTGCTGGCCTATGCCGATCCAAGAAAACCTTACGTCCTGCACACTGATGCTAGCTTGCAAGGGTTGGGGCCAGTTGTACCAAGAGCACGAGAATGGCCTGAGACCAGTGGCCTTTGCCAGTAGAAGCCTGACCCCATCCGAAAAGAACTATCCTGTACATAAGTTAGAGTTCCTAGCTTTGAAGTGGGCTATTGTTGACCAATTCCATGAGTACTTAGGGGGGCTAAAATACTAGTAAAACTGACAACAATCCTTTGACCTAAGTGCAGACCTCAGCTAGTTGGATGCCACTGGCCACAGGTGGCTTTCTGCATTATCTACATATGACTATGCTCTCATCACCGAGCAGGTCTGAACCACATAGATGCTGATGCTCTCTCCCGGAGGCCTGTTCCCCAGAATGATTGGGTCCGATTGGCAGAACCTGACATTGGGCACTCTGTCGGAAGTTTGACAGGGAGGAACAAATGTCCACGGACGCAGTGGACTGCATGGTGGATTGCTTGGGACCCTCTGAGAATTGCATACCTGCTGCTTATTGCCACTTTTCTGCAATAGACATTGGTGCACTGCCCCAGCTGGACAATGACAGTATTCGGCGGGCTCAATCCCGCGATCCTATGATCAAATCAGCTTTAGAAGCCCTCTATGCAGGAAAAGATGTGTCCAAATTCACTCCACTGATTTGAGAACTGCACTGTTATACAAAGAAGGTCCTAAGTTGAAACTGATCAATAAACTGTTATATAGAGAAACAGTAGACAGAGGGGACAAGTAGACAAACAACAACTGGTGCTGCCCACTGCCTTTCTGAGACTCAGTATTGAGGTCCTTGCACAACCACATGGGGCACCTTGGTATAGACAGAACACTTGACTTGGTGAGATCCAGATTCTATTGGCCTAAGATGAGGGGCTGATGTGGAGCAACACATCACGAACTTGTAGTCGCTGCTTACAGAGGAAAGTTGACCTTAGAGGGCTGCCCCCTTGTTAACATAACCACCAAGTGCACCCATGGAGCTGGTCTGTATTGATTTTCTGAGTTTGGAGTCAGATCAAAGAAATATCAGTAATGTGCTGGTGGTCACTGACCATTTCCGAGATATGCCCAAGCTTTCCCACCAAAGACCAGAAAGCATCCTGTAGCCAAAGTACTCGTGAGAAAACTTTTTGTTCACTATGGGGCTCCACAAAGAATCCATTCTGATCAAGGGAGAGACTTTGAGAGTCGTCTGATCAAAGAGATGCTTTCTCTGTGGGGAGTGAGAAAGTCCAGAACCACTCCTTACACCCCAGGGACCCACAGCCTGAACGTTTCAACCGCACTTTGCTAGATATGCTAGGCACCCCTGCACCCAAAGGACAAGCCTAGATGGAGCCAACAAATTAGCACCCTGGTACATGCTTATAACTGCACCAAAAGTGATGCCACTGGTTCTCCCCCACCGCCTGATGTTTGGAAGAGAAGCTCGACTACCGGTAGATGTGTGTTTGGGGGTCTCTCCTGATGGGGTTCAAGCTGACAACTATTTACAGTATGTGCAAAGTTAAAGGCCCAGCTAACTCATGAGTACCAACTGGCTCAAACCATGGCTGCCAAAGAAATCTGGCCAACAAAGAAAGGTATGATAAAAGGTGAAAGCACAGGAACTCCAGGAGGAGTCGGGTATGCTAAGAAATCTGGGACTGCATGGCAAACACAAGATTGCTGACAGATGGCACCATCTCCTCACATTGTAGTGGGCAAACTAGATGATCTGCCAGTGTACAAAGTAAGGCCTGAGAACAATTCAAAAGATGTAAAACAATGCATAGAAATCATTTACTACCCATTGGACAAATCCTGATTGAGTCTGAGCCCCAGAAGATGCCCCTCTGACCAGTGACTAGAGCTGCTGCTAAGAAAAGATCAAGGAAGTCTGCACCTACAGAAGCAGAGTTAAAGTGTTCCCTGCACAAGTCCCAGTTGAGCATGACTGTCAGTCCATATCAGAAGAAGTGAGAGTGACTTTGAATACTATCCTTCTTCTGAACTGAGTCAATTGTTTGGGCAATCCCTAGTCAATACTGGAGACAAAGCTGGGCCTTCTGGACTGTCTATGCCCCAGCTTCATCCCTGGAGCCAATGCTCCCAGAAAGTGAAGTGCAAAGCATCAGATCCAGATGAAATGGAATCATTGTGCATGGTTGAACTATTTGAGCTTTCAGGGAGGAAAATGATAGATTGGGGCAGACTGGTGATACACCTGAACAAGAAGAGTATTTTGAGTGCCCTGACAGTCCACTGCCAGTGTCTGAAAGCTCTCCATGCAGGCCAAATGTTGTGGACTCAGAAACTCGTAACTCCTGGAGCTGAAAGTGCCCCAAGTTCTAGCCTCTCTACCCCCATGGAGACTCCCTGACAAGTGAGAACAATGCTGAAAATGAGGCTCAGGTGCAGAGACTGTAACAGCTCCCCCTAGAAAGACTGGTCGAGCTGTAAAAGCCTGTGGTGCACCTCAGTTATGATTCCCGGGGCAGCCAGTGGACCTGCCTCTCAATGTTGCCATAAAGGAGTGTATGTGTCCCCGAGCTCATTGCCCAAACTGAGTCGTTAGTGCTAACTCCAAGTTACTTGTGTTGCCCTCTAAGTATGGTGCCCTTGCCCCGTCCAGCCCCAAGGTAACTGATAGGAAGGTCCCCTCTTCAGGTTTCATGTACAAGAGGTAATAACTTGAGTTATGGTACAATGTGTGTTATACTGTGTAAAGAGTGACGACTGCAATGTTTCAGAAATGGTTCTGGTAAAATGATGTATTGACTGATGATTACATGTGTGAGCCTAATGCAAATGTATATGGTTGCAGTTGAAACTTAAGAGTACTTGCTTGACGCGGACGTCAAGCTTTTCCCAAACCAGGAAGGTGTAACCCCCTGCAAATGGGGGGTTCCCAAAAGACTTCCAGGAGCTTGCTTGAATGCTCCAAGCCTGAATGGTGTTTAGGCTTGAGCAATATTTATCAGTAGTGTTTTAGAACCTCTGGTACTGTCTCTTGAAAGAGCTGTCTGCCTGCAGACATAATTAGTTTGTATGGGGACTGTGTGTTTTGATTGAGTACCATCAAGCTGCCGCCAATTCACCCCATTTTGCAGTCACTAGGAGTGCAAAGGGAACCTGTCTGAAAGATGTAACTGATTGCCAGAAATCATTTACAGTAATAATAAAATTACAGTTTGTCTAACCTGCTTTCTTGCAGTCAGAACTGTCTGCCTAGTTCCCCATTCTGGTTTTGAACTGCTGAACTGGACCAATCAGTGGGTAAACTAGCTCTAAAATGATGCCTTGACGTAATCAGAACTTGGGACTATAATCTGAGCCAGCCACAAGAGGATTGTATGGGCATGACTCTGGGAGATGTAGTTTAGACTTAGGTGCCTTTTGGACCAACAGCAGCAGTCTATTGTGAGTGACAGCCAATCCAGTCAAGAACTGGGAGGAACTCAAAGGAAGTGCCGTTTTTGTCTGTTGGGAGTTTCAGTTTGAGATCTGAAAGTGAAGGGAAAGAAACCCTGTGCTCCTTCAGTGCACAGTTTCAGTCAAAAAAGCGTGTACAGGCCCAGAGTTCGGTCTAGCTTGTGTAACTGCTTATTAGGACTGAATCCAGGTCCTGTAGAAAAGAATCAAAGGATCTCTGAAGAGTAGAAACCAGGCTCACCTGTAGAAGACTGAAGAAATTGTTGAATTACACTCGGTCTGTCAGGAACTGAATCTGCTGTGTGTTCTCCTGGTTATTGTGCAGTAATTGCGATTGGGATACAGATGCAGCCTGCCTGGTATAGTGCTTTTTTACCATATAAATGTGTGAAGAGTCTCTTGGAGATCAAAAGTAGCCCTGCTGACATTGAAGGACCATATCTTCTTTGGAGTCGTGAGTACTAATTAGGGAATTGACTCCTGTTGAATTGCCACATTAAATCCAAATGGAATTACTGTACTGCTGACTGTTTAATTTTCCTTTCTCTGTGTGAAAGGGCCCCTACCAGCTACTGCAGTTTGGACTAGCCACTGGGGCCTGGGTACCCAGGGACAGTAACTTAAAATGAGGATAGGCCTGTGCACAGAGCCATAGGTAGATAGTAAAGTGATAAGCAATTAACCTGATTTCCCCTGTCCTTGTTATATCCCCAAATAAATCAGAGCTGTTTGTTTCAACAAAGTTATACTGCCTGAGGTATTTGTCTATGTTAAAGTACTGTACTGTGATTGTTGCACTGTATCTTATTTTACAGGATGTCCCGGTGCCTGAACCAGCCTTGGGGGTAAGTGTATACTGTGAAGGTAATTCTGCTATATTGTATGTGGGCCACTGAGTAGGGAAGAAAGGGGGTTGCAGTGTCCCAGAGGGCTGTGACCAAGTAAGTTTAACTATTGCAAACCCTGACCTCTGGGTGGAGGCACCCGCCATTGGATCCAGGCCCCTCAACCTGTTAGTGGCAAATCAGGCAGGGGTAGTAGCCCCTGGGATAGCGCCATCTAGGGGTTACATACATGTTTCAAAAATCCTCAGTTCTAAAATTCAAAAACTACTGAAAAATGGAGAAACATTAATCGGAATGTCTGCCAAGCAGAATAAGACCACTGCTGCAACCCCAAGTGCAATACTCAGACAATTACTCCAAGAAGGGGAGAGAAAAGCCAAGCAGTTGTCAGAGCCTCGCAACTCAAAGCTGCAATCCCCCAGTCTCCACTGCTTCTCTGGACCAGGATGGAGACTTTCAGGAGGAGGGAGAGACGTCTGATGCCACCATCGGAGAGGTAATCATGACAGTACAGAACCCGGAGTCAGCTCTTGCCGACCTAAAAATGCATTTAAAAAACTTAGACAAGAAAATAACCACAACGTAAAAACAAATAGGGGATATTACCGACAATCAAGGTAATCACTCCAGGCTGCTCCTTTATTTGCTGCAACAGGACAGGAAACAAAGATGGAGGACGTTGAAAACAGGGTGCGGTGTAAACAATTTCAGACTGCACTTAATGAATGAAGGGGCAGAAGATGCATTCCCCACCATGATAGCATTTATCACCCATCTGCTGAAAACAATAATAAAACTTCCAGAAGATCTGAATATTACCATTGAAACAGCACATTGGTCGCTTGGCCCAAAGCCTTCAGACAGCAATGCACGACCACATTCAATAATTATTAAAATGCTGCATCATCAGGCGAAGGAAGCTATACTGGGGGCGGCATGGAAGCAGGGGAAGATAATGTATGAAAACCAACCATTGTACTTCGAACAAGATTTTCCCCCAGCTCTCCAGGCCAAAAGACAAGCGGCCAGAAATGTGGTTCATCAACTGAGAGGCAAACGCAGCATTAAGGCCCAGGTACTATTCCCGGCCAAGCTGAAAATCTTTCTGGACAAGGGTGTACAGGTGTTCAAAAATATGACAGCGGCAGCTCCCCAGTTAGTGAATTGGGGTATCGACTGTGCAGATACAACAATGGAGTAGCTGGAAATGGATTTACAAAAATCAATGTGGCAAAGGGTCAGGTCAGCCAGAAAGAGACCACGCGCTGAAACGGACTTTCCCAGATATTTGAAGGCGGACATTCGGTGGCTGATGAAGGGGAAGGAGAGAAGTGTAGATGAGGATTGATTGAGAACACCAGAAGGAGAAACCAGTGGAGTGAACAAAAACGCATCTGCATTGAAAACAAACAGAGACTCTAACAGGACTTAATGAACTGTGCCTCGTCCATCCTCTCCTAGAGATGTTTTTTTCTGTTTGGTTTTTGTTTTGTTGCTTTTAAATTGTTTTCTTTTTCTTGCCCTTTTCATCTCTTTGTACTTGATTTCATAGTGCGGTGGCTCGGTAGCGAGCAGGGCTGACAGGTAAAGGGCAAGATCTTGATTAGAAGCAGGGTGGGTATGTTGAGAGAGGAAATTATAATGAGGGTACAGAAAGGACATTACTGCAGCCCTTTAAGTGTAAACAACATGATTAATTACAGGTAACACAGAATATAGAGCAGAAGACAGAGGACAGGGGGGTTGGTAGATTCAGAATACGAGTGGGGGAGAGAGAGGGACTGAGGGAAGCAAGGGCAGAGAACTACATAGCACACCCAGGAAAGGTTGGATAGTTGAATAATATCATACACTGGGGACCACCAACAAGACAGCACAAGAACTGCCCCCCTGCCCCATGAGAAGAGGAAAGGGATGAGAGAATACGATAAGTAGAATCCATGATTAATTAACGGAATAAAGCTAGCATTAAAAGTTTTGCATAAGACGGTCCGAAGAGAACCCAAAATGGGCAATAGAGGGGGCCAGATAGTCATGATAGTAAAGACCACAGATGGAGAGGGGAGATGCTGGTAATAGTAATGAAAAAAGGGGTCGGGTATAAGAGCCAAGTGAGGGAGGGAAGGTTAAGAATGAACTCAGAGGCAATAACCTCGAAGGGGTTAGGGAAGAATGACCTTAGAGTCTGGGAGATGGGGAGATCCAACAAACCTTTGAAATAGGAAGGGCTATATAAAGGAGTAGAGGGGTTGACGGTTTAAAATAAAATAAAAAAAACTATGCATAGTCTCACACTAGCAGGGTTTGGTTGTCCTCATTTTTGCAGCTCCTAAAGAACCACAGCACTGCAGCAAGAGATGGCGAAGGGAGGCTCAGATATGCAATGAGAGGAGGCAATCTGGGGAGGGATACAGCTTGTTCCGTCTCCTCCCTCTTCCCACCTCCAGAGCAGGTGGGCTGTGAGTAAGTAGTGATAAATACTGCCTTACAGTAGCGAGAGGTATGGTGGAATATGAACTTTGTGGAGGATGGGGGGGGTAGGGCGAGCATAACATTAAGGGTGGGAAGGGGGTGGATGGAGACAGGTGGGGCTCTTCCTTCAGAGTCTCTCAATACTGGGTCAGAGATACTGAAATCTGAGAGGGGACCGAGGGTATCACTTAACAAAAATTATAATACTCAATGTAAGGGAGTCCGGGGCTGAGTTTGATTTCTGTTTTTTCACTCAGACTCAAGCAGACTTGATTAGCCTTCAAAGGGGGGAATCAAACTCACGGTCCAATGTGAGGAGAACTTGGGGCAGGAAAGGCCTTGTGGGAAAGTGGGCTGGCAGGACTAGAATTGCAGAATTCTTTAGAAGTCACCTTGAAGTACAGCCTATGGGGAGAGGAGGAGGTGAGGCAGATATATCATCATATCAATGGCATGCATATGGTTGTATATAGTTCTCACAGTTTGAATATGTTATTTGTTCTAAGTATTGAAAGTAAGCTCACTGGCAAGGTATACTTTGGTAATAGAACCTCACAGCAGATGTCTAACATGTTCATAGAGGCAGTATGCCGAAAAAATCCTTGAAACAAAAAATGGATAAACTAAAACTTGTGTCCCTTAACATAAAGGGAATTAATTCAGTTGTAAAACGAGCTAAAATTCTGAATGAGCTCAAAAAACTGGGGGGGATATAGCACTGGTACAGGAAACTCACCTCTCAGCGCTTGAAGACGAAAAATTAAAAAGAAAATGGGTGGGGGGGGGTGTCTGCAGCATCTCATCCATTAGCAAAAAAAAAATGAAGTGGCAGTGCTGATCAGGAAAGGTCTGGGATTCCAGTCCCTGAATACAGAACAGGGCAAAGAGAGTAACTGGGCTTCTGAATGAGAAAAAATACCATATAGTAAATGTATATGCCCTCAATGTCAAGGCTACTGGTTTCATTAAAGACCTCTTCTAAAAGATAGCCAAACTGGACAGGAGCATGGTGATAATTGGGAGGATTTTAACTGTGTCTTAGACTAGCTAAGGAACTGTAAGGAGGAGCAAGGGTTGGTGGATGTATGGAGGGAACAACACAGGGGGAGAAAGATTTCACCTTTTACTCGAACCCACACCAGGAATATTCCAGGATAGATATGTTTCTCACATTCAAAGCAGACCTAGACCAGATAACAGCTAGTAACATACATCAAATGTTGGTATCTGATCATGCCCGGATATCTATGTAACATACATCAAATGTTGGTATCTGATCATGCCCGGATATCTATGTAACATACATCAAATGTTGGTATCTGATCATGCCCGGATATCTATGTAACATACATCAAATGTTGGTATCTGGTCATGCCCGGATATCTATGTAACATACATCAAATGTTGGTATCTGATCATGCCCGGATATCTATGTAACATACATCAAATGTTGGTATCTGATCATGCCCGGATATCTATGTAACATACATCAAATGTTGGTATCTGATCATGCCCGGATATCTATAACAATAAAAACAAATCAAACAAAAAGGCATACACTATGTAGGCTGAATAACTCTTTATTGAATGACAAAGTTTTTAAAGAAACAATTAAAAAGGAAATTAAAGACTATAGGAACACAAATGCAGGGGGAGAGGTGCAGGAGCAGGTGGTCTGGGATGCTATGAAAGCAGTCTTGCGAGGACAAATAATCAGCTGGTCAGCTTTCAAGAAGAAACAGCGTCTAGCCAGACAGATATACCTGGAAGACAAATTAAAAAAGTTAGAAGAAGAACATAAACAGACATCACTTGTTAATGATCTAAAATATATTCAAGCCACACGAAGGGAGTTGCAAGACATTTTAGATAGAAAAGTAGAAGGTCAATTAAGATACACAGCACATCAATATTATGAGACTGGAGGGAGGGCAGCCGCATTACTAGCATATTGGCTGAGAAAAAACGACACAGAAAAAACAATAATTAAAATCAAAGGCCAAACAAACCATCAAAATATAAGATAGACAGCAATTCGATAGCAAACCAATTCGCAGAATACTATGAAAAACTACACTCAGAGGAGCACAACTCAGAGATAGTGAGAAGCAAAATGCAGAGCTTTTTAGCTAAGATTAAACTATCCAAACTATCTGAAGAGGAAAGAAACCTGTTGGACGAGCCGATTAGTAATGGTGAAGTATTTACCACAATAAGGGATCTCAAACTTAACAAAGCACATGGGGTAGATGGTTTTAGAGCAGATTTCTATAAAACTTTTATTAAGCAAGTCACACTAGTTTTGGATGACCTATTCAGACACTGCCAAACAAAGGAAGTAACCCCCACAATCTTGGAACGAGGTGGATATAACTGTATTACCCAAACAGGGGAAAGATGCAGAGTGCTGCGAATCATACCAACCTATTTTCCTTCTAAACTAAGACCTGAAAATATTTTCCAAAATTATGGCAACCAGGCTGCAAAAGATCATACATACACTAACACACACAGACCAAACTGGGTTTATCCCAGAGAAACACTTATCTAATAACATCAGAAGACTGCTTAACATCTTAGAGAAGGGCAAACATAGCAAAGAACCTCAAATAGCGATCTTAATAGGTGCAGAAAAAACCTTTGATAGACTGAATGGGACTTACCTAACGGGAGCACTCCAGCTCATGGGTTTTGGAGGGGAATTCATTAAAACCATAGGATTACTATACAAGAATCTGAAAGCCAGAGTAAAAGCAAACGGCACTCTGTCAGGTCAATTTAGAATAGAGAGGAGGACAAGACAGGGCTGTCCATTGTCTCCCCTTTTATTTGCATTAAGCATGGAACCATTCGAAGAAGCAGTGAGAGAGGGTAACATACAGGGCATCACAATCGGCGGAATGGTGAATAAAATTTAAATGTATGCAGACGACACTGTCATATATATGAGGCACCCTGAAACAAACATAAAAATATTAGAATTGGCTCAGAAATATGGGGAGATATCGGGGGTTAAATAAATCTTGCCAAAACAGGAATTATCAGGATTAGCAGGGAGTTACATGGCAACCTGAGACAGCTACTACCAGGGTAGTGGGCCCCAGAGCAAGTCAGATATCTGGGGGTACACATACCATGACACCTAAGTAAGATATATGTGGCTAATTATGGGAAATTAAAACCAGAAGTCTTTACAGACATAAAGAGATGGAGCGCCCTCCCATTGTCTTTCGGCGACAGAATCAACTCAATTTAACATTAATATCTTGCTGAGGTTTCTGTTCCTGTACCAGTGTCTCCCTATACCAGTAAAGAGAATGGAATAGAAAGAATTTACAAGAGTGCTGAAAACATTTGTGTGGGCTAGTGGCAGAACAAGAATAGCTTGGACCATATTACAGACAAAAGCAGGAAGAGGGTTTTAGGGTCCCAAAGATGAAAGTATATTATGAAACAGCATAACTAATACCATTATTAGACATTACAAGTCATACACAGGAACCAATATGGAAGGAGATAGAGAAAAGCACAAACAGAGAGAGAGGCACCTTGAGGTGCTAATCTGCAATGTTAAGGCCCATTCAGATCTTATTAACCTTACAAACAGATGGACGAGACAAACTTCCTTGAACTGCCTCTTAGTCAAAAACAACTACTCATCAAAAAAACTCAAATGCATCGGATCCCTTTTTGGAAGGACAGGCAGTTCCTTCCAGCATAAATGGGGGCCAATTCCAAGAGGTTGTACGCTGGTGTAAGCCAAGATATGCCAAACCCCTTGGCGTATCTTGAGACCTACACCAAGCGGTAAGCCAGCCCCGATTACAAAAGGTGCCTTGCGCCATGGCAGCTGTGGACTATGACAACCGTGGATTATGCTGCCCACTCACCGCAGCCCGCAACATTATGGTGCAAGTGCGGGTTACTGCAGCAACTGTGCCCTTATCCAGGAGGCTGGCTGCCATAACCCACTAGCGTGATTCCGAGAGCCGCATTGGCAGCGCTAAGCTAGAGCAGCCTGGAGCTGCTCTAAGGGGCATCCGATGGTGCTATCCATTGGCTGCCCACCCCTTGGCATCATGACAACAGCACCAATGTGCCTCCTGTGCCCCCACAGGCATACCCATGCCCCTCACACCCCCAGATGTCAGGGACCCCCGGGGGGTCCATTCACCGACACCCCCCCCAGGACTCCTGTGCCACCAGTCCTGCCCCTTCATGCCCCCGATGTGTGCCGTGGTGTTCCAGGGTGGCGGGGCTTCGGGGGAGCTGCTGATAGCTGGCCACTACTTGCGACATGCAGGCCATCTATGCCATGCCTGTGGCGTATGCCTCCGCATGGCGTATCCCGCATGTCACAAGTGCCAGGACCCTTCCACTCTTGGAATGTGGCATAGGGTACCTGGCATAGTGGCGAATGTCGCAACTCGCATACACCGGCGAGTTGTGACATTTGACTTGGAATCGGGCCCATGGACCCAACATTCAAGCAATGGGCTAGGAAGGGATTACAATATAAAGACCAATTTAAGACAGACTCAGGAATTAAATCATTCGAACAAATGCAATTAGAGTTTGGATTAAGTAACAGAGACCACTTCAGATACCTCCAGATCAGGGCACATATTCTAAGTTTAGAAGCAAGTAACCGAGAGGGGGGAGAAGAGCATCCCATGATACAAACACTTAGGTCGCTCTCTCTGACACCCTCAGCCAAACACCAAATCTCATGCATATGTGCTGAGTTAAACAGAGGGGTGGGGAAACAGGGAATAGAAGCAGTGCAACTAAAGTGGGAAGCAGAATTGGATATCACAGTGAATGAAAAAGAATGGTCTCTGATCTGGAGAGGGGTGCACAGAACAGCTAACTCGGGGAGCTGGAGAGAATTCAGATGGAAGGCATTGAGCAGATTCTTCATCACACCAGATAAATCAAAACGAATGGGAAACACCACAACAGATTGTTCTTGAAGAGGATGCGGGGAGAGAGGGACCCCAACACACATCTTCTGGGCCTGCAGGGCCCTAAAAGGATTCTGGGAGGCAATTAAGAGACAGATTAAGGAAGCCCTGGGATTGCCCCAGGAACTGAGTGCAGTTAATGTATTGTGTGGCTTGTACCCAACAACAGTTATGGGGGGGTTCAAAGAGGTACATTTATAACGTTTTCATAGTAGCAGCCTTTAAGGCAATTACATAAAGATGACTGACCAGTCAGATCCCAGAATTAGACCACTGGATACAAGTCTCTAAAAGGATTAAGACCATGGAGGAAATGTCTGAACCTGAGCACAGAACGCTTTAATACTAGATGGCTACCTTTTACTCACATTATAGAAGAACTGGAGGGCACACCTGTGTTAGAACAATTACCATATGACTAAACAATTTAGGAAAGAAAAGAGAAAACAAATGTATAGAAGTATGACATGTATGAAAATGAAACCTTGACAAGTATAGACGTTAGCCCAGATATTCAAAAGGGTTGTTGTGCCATGCAAAACCCACTGATGCGTCCTAGCGCGATATTCAAAAGGGAAAAGTGCGCCGCACAAATCCCGATGTGCCGGAGCGCATCAGTAATGTATGC
The DNA here is from genome assembly GCA_016271365.2 of Neoceratodus forsteri. Classification (NCBI taxonomy): domain Eukaryota; kingdom Metazoa; phylum Chordata; order Ceratodontiformes; family Ceratodontidae; genus Neoceratodus; species Neoceratodus forsteri. Next base: position 1,503,708,219 of record CM057452.1, on the reverse strand, counting down.
AGGCACAGGTGGGGGGGCGTGCCCATGCATAACCTGCACAGCCCGATATTCAGCCCGGTATGTGCGGAGCCATGCATGCACAACCCCTACTTGTGCCTGCACAAAGTTAAGCCAAAAAAAAAGAAACAAATGATGGCCACCCACAGGTGAGCTGCCGTATTGCAGGGCTCAACACGGCAGCTGCCACCCGAGTTCCTGCCGCACCTGGCGGCGCCCCATGCTCCATCGCGGGCATCTGTGTACATAAACCCCCCCCTCCAATATCCTTGGTGGTCCAGTGGACCACTATGTTCCCAATCGCGGGCATTTATCTCCCAAAAAAAAGCCTCGTCTAATATCGCTGGTGGTCCAGTGGACCGCTATGTGCCTGATCGCGAGCATCGGTATAATAACGCCCCACCGTCCAATATCCCTGGTGGTCCAGTGGGCCGATCGCTGCCCAGTCGTGGGCATCTGTGTAAATCCCCACCCGCCAATATCCCTGGTGGTCCAGTGGACCACACTCTGCCCGATTGCGGGCATCTGTAAAACATAAAAGATGACCTATTACCCTGGTGGTCTAGAGTACCCCCTCCCCACCCGCTCACTGAGCCCCACCGCCCCGCTCCCCCCCCAGTCACCCGGCGGGCAGCAGCACCCCACCGCCTGCTGCCTCGCCCTGACCCACTGACAGCTCGGCAGGGCTGCACGCCCATTGGTTTACAGCGTGAGCCAATGGGCATATAACCATACCATTACACATTCCAGATATGTGAATGATTCATTCACATATCTGGAATGTCTGATATGGCTGCAACTCCATTGGCTCACGCTGTGAACCAATGGGCATGCAGCCCCCCGAGCTGTCAGTCGGCAGGCAGCGGGCGCAGGCGGTGGGTGCTGCCGCCCGCCAGCTGGTGGGGGGGCGTGCGCGTGGGGCTCAGTGGGCAGGTGGGAGGGGTACACTAGACCACCAGGGTAATAGGTCATCTTTTATGTTTACAGATGCCGCGATCGGGCACAGTGCAGTCCACTGGACCACCAGGATTATTGGCAGGGGATTTACACAGATGCCCGCGATCGGGCAGCGATCGGTCCACTGGACCACCAGGGATATTGATGGTGGTGTTATATACCGATGCCACGATCGGGCACATAGCGGTCCACTGGACCACCAGGGATATTAGACAGGCTTTTATTTGGGAGACAAATGCTCGCGATCGGGCTGCAGGCGCTCGGTCCCTCGATGGCTGCTGCTCGGCAGGGCCAAGCTGAAGTTGTCGGGATCGCGATCTGCATGCTAATGAGATGCAACAAATGGTAATGACATGCAAATGGTCTCATGTGCACCTTGCATAAATTATGGCCCCATTTGCATGTCCCCTTTTGAATATCGCAGGTGCTGTGCATGGCACAATGGCAATTGCGCTAGCGTGTCTCCATGCTCCACTCTGGCCACTTGCGGTGGCGCAGTGCCACTGTGCCATGCACAGTGGGGGTGGCCAGGGTGCGATATTCAAAGCTGCTGCGCCATAGCGCAGCTCCGTTGAATATCGCCCAGGCCACACCCCTGCGCAACCATGTTGAGCTGTGCCCAGGCTTGTGCCACAGCCTGGCGCAGTTTGAATATCCGGGCCTTTGTGTTATTTTCACTTGCTTTTTTTCCCAGGCCAGTTGGTTGAGAAGGCCTGATTGTTAGAAATAAATAAGGACAGAGCATACAGCACAGATGCTGACCAGAAGTAGATTTAGATATGGAACCTAGATATAGAATGTACATATCTGCAAGAATAGGCCTAAAGGACCAGTAATAATGTTTGATCCAAAAGTAACATGGGGGCCCTGATGTAGATTAAAAAAAAAAAAAAATGTAACACCCCATCTCTTTGTCCCACAGGAACAATAACTACGGAGGAAAGTGGACCACAACCTCAGAAGATGCCGAGACAATCTGAGGATGAGAAACTGGACTTCCAGACACTGTCCTCTTTATTAACTCCCAACTGGGTCAAGTATAACTCTTCTATTAACCTTTGAACCTTGACACTACTCCGATAACCTCCTTCCTTTTCTTTTCTTCTCCTTTCTTTTTCAAACATGATAACATCTTAATAAGGAGGGCAGCTCAGGAGTTTCTCATCTGGGAAGACACCATCGGCGAAGAGAGACATATAATTGACTGGGACACAGATAGATGGAAATATGAGAAGTTACAAAACAGGTATCTGTACTACAAGAATCTGGTGTAGCCGGTAGCAGTGTCTATATTATGTACAGGAGGGGAGGGCGTTGCTGGGAAGAGCCCTGGACGAACAGGAAGATCTTGGGAAACAAAGACTAATTGTGTATCATAGGGTCAAATGTTGCGGCCAACCATGTGTAAGTGCATGTCCTAACATAATACCTTTGAAAAAAATTGAGTCTTAAAAAAGAAACAATATGTAACACTCCTCCCCTCTTAAATTTGAGAGCACTATGTCCCATTAATACATTTTCTTTATTTTTAGTAATGTAACTTTAAATAACAAATTAACATTAAACAGTTTATTGCTCACTATACAGACAAGGAAGAGGTAGACTGCTCTGAGCTTGTAACAAGTTCAGGAAATTATTCTGCTCCATGGCTGGGAACTTGTTCTCTAATTTGACTTTTACAGATTCATTCAGTCTGGAGATTTATGAGCTCTTACTGGATAGCGTCTGTCAAAGTTAGCCTCATCTCCATCATTTGTTACCATCATGTCCTTGTCAGTATGGACACTCCCTGACGAAGGCTGCAGTGCAGCTGCTTCTGGTTGCGCTGTAGGATTCAAAAGCTCATCTACCTCTATAATAGGATCTTGACTGATCCCTACTGACTTTACAGGTACTGCAATCATGTCTCTTATATTTATTTATTTGAAAACTGGTAACCAGAAAAGGCACACTGAGCTGAGGCTCATTTCCAGGTGTGACCCAGGGCGAAGAGAATAGGGGGATGCAAAATACAAAGCATGGACACAGTTTGCAGTTACAATAAAATGCAGTCAGGCCGACTCGCCAGCACAGTGGTAGCACTACCGCTTATGATGCCGATGACCAGGGTTCAGAAGCGAGCCTGGGTGTCGTAGGACAGATCAGGGGGAGGAGGATTGAGTGTCCTATGGATTGCCCTCCTCCTCCTCCGGGGGGAAGGTGAGGGAAGCTCCCGGCGCTTGTCTTACCTCTGTTGGAAATCAGGGGTCCAACAGTCGGTGCTAGCATCTACTGGAGGTGGGGCAGACATTGGCATGCACACCCCTGATGTCATTACATGTCCCTCCTCCCAGGGACGAAAAAGTGGGAAAAATTAGGGCTGAGGAGGATGCCGCCCACCTTGCACCGCACGCCCTGCACCACTGACCCATGGCACCCCCAAAAACCGAGTTCGGTCCTCAGCCAGGAGGAGGGGCCCTCTCCCAAAGGCCTCACTTTGGGGGGAAAAGCCAGGGAGGAACACGGGGTAGGGTAAGTCCTGGGGATGGTGGATGACAGGACTGGGCATGGGTAGAGCCGATTGGAGCCAGTCCATCAGCAAAGCATAAATAACAGAAAATAAGAAAAAAAAAAAATAAAATGCAGACAGAGAACATGATTAATATGGGAATAAGTGCAAAATGAGAATACAGGCAGGAGCAACAAAATGGGCTTTTAGACACACATTGGGTACAGCACAATTGCAAGGCGTACAGTCAGGGGGATGGAAAACAGGAGCAGGGGGGAGGGAAGGAGTTTCACCTGATACCTGAGGGAACCAGGGGAGGCTATGAAATGGAGAAGGGAGCCAGTTCCAACGTGATGGGAGACAATATGAAAAAGTTAATTGCCCAGCAGAGGAGTGGTGATGAGGAATGGTGACGGTGTGAGGATCTGTAGAGTGGAGAAAGCAGGAGGTAGAGGAACTGAGGGAGAGGTGCAATGAGAAGTAGGAGGGAAGTGACCCAAACCAGTATTTGGATATGAATGAGACACAGTGGATCTGGTGACATGAAGGGAGAGGAAGAATGGATAAGGAGGAATAAAGTGACCAAAGATTGGGGTGGGGGGGGAGTTGGTGTTAAAGTGGTGGAAAGAGTTGCAGAGGATATCCAGACTGCCAAGGGAGGTGGCAGTGCCATAGACCACGTCTGCATAGTCAAAAACTGGGAGCACCATTTTGGTGACAAGCTCATGGTGGACCTGTGGAGATAGTTTTTTTTGTGGTACAAGGCACCAAGTTTAGAGTGGAGCTTGGCATGGATGGTGTCAGTGTGAGAAGGAGAAGTCAAGCTTGCTATCCAGCCACACACCAAGGTGCTTGAAGGACTGAACCACTTCAAGAGGGTTGCCATCCAAAGCCAGCCCAGTGGTGCTGAGGGCTGAGGCACTGGATGGCTTACCTCATGCTATGCCAGCTACCCTGGTTCAGGAATGACCTCAGGTCATTGAGGAGCCAGCATGGTGGGGGAGGGAGGGAGTGGGATTGAGCAGCTGCAAGGCAGCTCTCCCCTTCCGGGTGGATGCCCGCACCCTCCATAGTTCTGCTCCCACTGGGTAGAGGTCTGGTGGGAAGCATTGGTGGGAAGGGGCAGTGACAATAGCCAGGGGTGGGACAGAAGGGGCCAAGCCAGTACCTGGCATGTGCGAGTGCCTCAACGCACACACACGTATGTGTCTGCCGGGGTCCCGGGTTGGGGAGAAAAAGGGAAAATCCATAAAGTACATATATGTATTAAAAAAAAAAAAAAAGAGGGTTGCCATCCAAGGTGGAGAAAATGGAAAGAGTTAGGAGTCTGGCCTGTTTCTGGCAGGTACCTGCAGTCATGGACACAGTGTTTTTTTGTGTTGACCTGGAGTTGGTTTATTTGGAACCAGCACAGGACATTGTGGAAGTCTTTCTGGAGCAGACCTTCCATGGCTAAAGTGAAAGTACCTGAGGTGTAGATGACTGTGTCATTTGCATACATGTGATTATGTGAGTTGGCACAGGCCAAGGGGAGATCATTAAGGAAGATAGGGAACAGAATGGGTCCCAATATGGGACCCTGTGGGACCCCTACCTGGATGGGAAGTGGAGGTGACAGGGCACTATTAACCTGTACTGACTGTAGATGGCCCATAAGGTAAGAACAGAACTGCAGGGGCTGAGAGGCCAGCAGAACTCAGCTTGTCCAGGAGGAGTGGATGGGACACAAAGTCAAACACCTTGGCCAGATTGATGAAGATGGCCAGATCGATGAAGATGGCAGCTGTTATGTGCCCCTGATTCATCCCTGAGAAGACAGAATCAGTTATACACTACAGGGAGGAGACAGTGGAGTGATGCTTCTGGAAACCAGACTGGAACAGGGAGAAGAAATCAGTGGAGGATAGGAAATCAGAGAATCTGATGTAGACAAGATTCTCTGACAGCTTAGAAGAGAAGGGAAGAAGGAGATTGGCCGTAAGTTACCCGGGGAGGAAGGGTCCCCCCCTTTGTGGAGTGGAAGAACTTCAGCCAGATTCCAGGACTGAAGGGCATTATTGAGGGAGAAGGAGAGGCTGAGTAGGTGTGGCAGAGGAGATGCTATGGCAGGAGCGGAGATATGGAATAGTTAGGATCCAGGCCATCAGGGCTGGATTTCTTTTACTTATTTGCTTATTTATTTAAGTCTCGGAATTACAATACCTTTGAGTCAGAGATTCATTTAACAAAGTCTCCACGTCAGAGGGTGCTCATATGGAAAATACAATACACAAAGGTTTCAGGCAAGGAATACAAAATGAGAGTAAGGATACATAATACAAAGTGAATATAATGACAGTAAAATACAGACTTTGGCAGCAATCACAGCAACACAACTAATTGCTACAGAAAGAGAAAGTTTGAGGAAAACACATTGAATGTCACTAGCATATTGTGAAAGCAATCCAGAAAGGACTTTGTTAAATATAGAAGATTAAGGAATAAAGATGGACAAAATGCAGGAGACAAGAAGGGAAGTACAGAACGAGAATAGTCAGTGCACAAGGTAGAGTAGGGGAAGTACTTGGTTAAACAGAAACTATCTGAGTTGACTTAGTCACCAGTAACAAGTAGAGGGGAGAAATGGGGGAAGGGGTGGAGGGCTGGGCACCCGCCCAGGCTAGAAACAGTCACAGCTGTTGGTATCAAGTAGGTGCTGACGGAGTTTGGATTTAAAAGGACCTAGGTTGGGTTCTGCCAGGACATCAGAAGGGAGGCAATTTAGCCAAACAGGTGCTCTGTACATGAATGCCTGCTACCATTGGGTAGTCCTACAGAAAGGGACTTGGCATGAGGCTTTGGTGCAACTCCTCGTACCATGGGGGGTAATAGACTGAGTAAGGAGTTTCTGTACTGAGGGAGGAGTGAGACCAAGGCATATCTTTTTAGCCAGTAGGTGGGGTTGGTATGTAAGCCTGCCTTTGAAGTTTAGCCAGCTAGCTTGGTCATAGAGGTCACAGGTGTGGGTCGGCCTGGTTGCATCTGTGACCAGACTGCAGGCTTTGTTTAGGGCAACCTTAATTCTGTTACGTATAAGTGTCAGTTGCAGAGCCAAAGATGACAATCCCATAATCAGTTATGGAAAGGACCGAGCTTGTTACTGCAAGGCGAAGGTCATCAGTGGTCATACAGTTCCTGTGCCTGTAGAGCAGCCCAGTTCTTATGTTCACAGCCCTACAGACTAGGTTAACATGTTCATGATACGGTAGAGAGCAGTCGAGGGTTATCCAGAAATATTTGAAATAGGTAACTTGCTCCAATGGTAGGTAGGTAGTAGCTGTTGAGGATACTCAGGCACGCCCCCTTATGTTTGTTTTGGGGGTTGGCAAATAACATCACCTTAGTTTTTTTGTAATGTATGAATTTGCAGAGTGCAAACCAGGACTCTATTTCGGTGAAGCTCTTTTGAAGGGTGTTCTCCAGTGGGAGGGGGTCTGGGTGACTGGAAAAGATGACAGCATCATCTGCATAGAGGAGCAGATTGCTGGAGCAGGCTTGTGGAAGGGTGTTGAGGAAAAGTATGAAGAGAAGGGGACCAAGAATAGAACCTTAGGGGATGCCGGATCAAACAGGTAGGCTGGAGGAAAGAGTGTCGAGGATTTTGACACGCTGCATTGTCCCACTTAGGTAATTGGTGAACCAGGAAGTGGCCTCCTGAGAGAGACCAGTGGCAGGGAGGGCAGCTACTAGGAGGGCATGATTAACCGTGTCAAAAGCTTTCATAAGGTCAGTGTAAATAGACCCTATGATGTGACCATGGTTGACAGCTTTATGGATAAAATCGGTAAATTCAAGAAGGGCTGAGGTGGTGCAGTGCCCCTTTTTGAAGCCAAGTTGCTGGTGGCGTTGCAGATTGTACTTGGCGAGGTATTCAGTCAGTTGATCGGATACGATCTCTTCCAAGGCTTTAGACAGTGGGGGAAGGATGGACCAATCAATCAGTTCTTTATTTTGCCAGGCAGAACACCGTTGAGGGGAACTCATTTACAAGGTGGACCTGGGATCAGATACACAACAGATAGTTATGTGTTGCTATGTATTATGAACTATCTGTTAGTTATGTGCTGCTATGTATCTTGAACTAACAGTTCATGATACATAGCAGCACATAACTGCCAGATGGCCATGTAAGAAACAGTGCCATCGCATAATCACAACACTCATGATCATAAGATCACATAAACGCAACTACAAGTAATCGCATAATGCCCTAATACATGTGTATAAGTGCATTGTTACTTAACCAGAAGGATGTACAACAGCTTACACACAAAATATTATTGAGTTTACAGACAAGGTATACATGAATAATGCAGATATATATATATATATATATATATATATATATATATATATATGATAATTTCTAAGCCATAGACAAAGTATACATGATATTTAACTTAAGTGAGCAAGGGAAGTGTAAAGGAACAGGATATTCAGATTGACTATACAGTTGTGTAGGACAATCATGGAGGAGGAGAAGGAGAAAAGGTAAACAGGGTGGTAAGTAAAATGAGAGAAGAGTGAGAGATGGCCCACGGGTGTAGGGGTAGAGCAGCTAGGGAGCGGTCACAGGACAGAAGGAAGGGGCAGCAAAGATTATTGGTGCTAAGGTTAGGGTGGTGGCAGCCAGATATGAACCCTAGACCCTAAAAGGAAAGAGTGACCAGGGGACTATTAATGCAAAGGTTGGGTAGGGGCAGCCAAAATGGGTTTATAGGGATGGCATAGGAGGGAATGCAAACGGCAGCCATGAGAACAATCACGATGGTAAGGTAGGGTATGAAATAAGCAATAAGAACAACTATGTCAGTAAGATAGGGGTATGAAACCCTTAGCCGAAGCAATTACAGGACTCTGAAAAGGACCACGGTAGTTGCTGTGGGAGGCCCTATCACCACTCTTGTGGACTGGAGTCACTACTGCAGCTTTCCACTGTTGGGAGAATTGTCCTAGACAGAGGGACAGATTTAGTAGTTTGGTGAGGGGGGATATGACAGCGTGAAGTGCGAGGTGTAATAGCTTGAGGTCCAGAGTATCACTATGGAATCTGGATTTCCAAAGAACACACTGGATGTACTTTTTTGGCTTCAGGCAGGGGGACAATCCGGAAATGGAAAGGGGGTAGAAATGGGACCAAGATTCAAATGTAAGCCAGATGAATTAGGAGGATTAGAGAAGAAGTCGGGGGGAGGACACCGCTAAGGTCTGTAAAGGTGGTGTTAAAGGTGTCAGCTATGAGCGGAGAGTCTTGGGTTATTAAACCATTAGTATTTAATATGGATGGGGGGAAGTGTTGGGTTTACCTGTGAGATCTTTTAAGTTATCCCAGAATTTCCTCCCATTCCCCCAGGTGGAGGAAAGGCTGTCTTTGAAGTGGTACACTTTAGCAAGGCGAGTCTCACGGGTGCAGGCGTCCCTGGCGGTCTTGTACCTCTGCCAGTCTATAGGGCTGCCAGTGGCCCACGCTTTTTGCCAAAGGTGGTCCCATATGGTCATAAGTTTAAAGAGCATGGAGGTGATCCAATGGTTACTGGAGCCTTTGATTACCTGTTTTCTAAAGGGTGCAAAGATATCACAGGCCATATTAAAAGTGGAGATGAAATATGCCAAGGCATGGTCAGTGCTGTTGGCCGAGTCAAGGAGGGACCAATCACAGTGTAGGAGATAGTCCTGGAACAGCTTTAGCTGTCCTCTTTTGAGGATATGACTATACGATGGTTTTACAGGGAGTTTGGGTGTGGGCGGTTTGACCAGCGACAGAGAACCGGAGAGTGGTCGCTGAGCAAGTCACATAGAACCTCAGTGTTTGAGAATCTCTGGGTGGTTAGTAAATATAAGGTCTAACAGGGTACTTTTGCCGGTCCTGTAATTGACCCTTGTGGGAGAGGTCACAAGCTGAGATAGGTCTAAGGCAATAGCATCATCCCTGAATGGGCCGGCTTCAGGGGCCAACCAATTAATGTTAAAATCACTCAGTAAGACTACCTTGGAGTGACTCGGCAAGTAGGGGGTGCATTCCAGGACAGGACTGAAGTCATTTGTGATGTCTCGAAGGGGGCTATAGTCAGATAGTACTGTAAGTGATTTACCCTACTTGTCTATCACAATTTTGACTGCCAGTGTCTGAGCACTATTCCCGGAGGAAAGTTTTGGAAGGACATGCCCTGTAATGAGTCAATCAGATAGACGGAACATCCCCCCCCCCTTTTCTCAGTCTATCTTCCCTGAAGAGTATGTACCCATTTAGGACAACAGCAGAGTCTGGTATTTTGGGGGACAACCAAGTTTCCACCACAGCAAGGACGTCCAGTCTGTGTTGCACAACCTAGACCTGGAGGAGGTCAATTTTAGGCAGTAGGCTGCTGATGTTAACAGAGGTGAACTTGAGACCATTTGAATTGCTGATGGCAGGAGGAGGGTGTGACCCAGGCCATGGGTTCAGGTGCACGTTACCAGACAGCCGTATTAGGAGAAGGCATTGATGAGTTATAATGAATATTAGCAGCTTGAGATTTGCGCATGGTTAAGGGAGTAAAGGGCAGTCAGGGTTTCCCTGGGAGTGCAGAAGGGAAAAGGAAACCTGGGGAAGGGTGGGGGAGTGGACATGAGATAGAGGAGTGAGGCTGGAAAGTGAGTAGAAGGGAGAGCTCAAGTGGTGAAAAACTCATTGATGTGAGCAGCAACGGCGGAGGAGTCAGACGGAGGTGAGCCATTTACCAGAAGGACTGGAAGACTGAACTGGTGCTCCATATTTTCAGCAGCTGAAGCAACCGCTCCGAGATGGAGAATACCTTATGGTCTCTCTTGCTTCTAAAGAACACAGCTCCATAATTACAGCAACTGGGGCTTCTGCTCTGAAACAGATAATACTCTTTTTGAAAACTTTTCTCCAATAACAGCATCCACAAACAGACATTTTTTGCCAAACTGGGCTGTACACTGCTTATCAGTTTCCCTCCAGCCCTTGTCCTACCAAATCAGAGGGCAACACAGACATACCTGTGGAATGAAAATGCTGTACTGTACATATTACTAGTACTTAAGGCCCCTAGAATTCTGCGGCCGCAGAATTTTGTGCAGAAGTTGCAATCTACCGCAGAACTTCTGCAGTGCCGCAGAATTCACTCTTCTTGTTGATTTTTTATTAATATTTCTGTTTTTCCATAGAACCTGGTTCCCTTCCCCTCTTTTTATATCCTAAACCCCCTATATGCTCAGAATATGATATTATCATTGCTATAACATCATACATTAGCTAATGAAAGGGCTGCATTCTGCTACAGAAATGAACAGTCACTTATCTACTACAACTCCCACTGCCAGAGATGGTGGCACTGCACATCAGGCATGGTGATATTTGCTCAACCTGCACTACAGCCTAATACAATTTTCAGTCTTACATTATTGCACTAGGGCCAACTTAAACAAAACCTTGTCAGTAGCACAGAACTGTTAAGTCCATACCTTACTTTGTACAAACCTATTTGTGCCTTTAAGGTATAGAGATGCCATCTGAAATGAATAACTGGTAAAATGAATTTAACTGTCATTTTTAAGAAAAATAAAGTAATTATGCCCAGAAAGTGGAATATAATAATGTGTAGACCTGTTGAAAGAATAGACATGTTAAATAAATAATTGCACTGTACACATTTTTGCCAGGGTTTTTGATTACATATTGTCATTGGTTGATAGAATCACCTAAAAGTTATGAAGAAATGTTGTGTGCAGGGACAGCTGTTGGGCCAGAGGGTAGCATGTTGTGTTTCTGTGCCGGCAACTCAGGTTCAGAGATTAGCTCTGGGAGCTGACTGGGCAGCACAAGGATTGATGGAACACATCATTGCTCAGAGCCTGGGAAGGTATGCTGCAGTGTTCTGTCACACAGTGCACACATTGTGCTGGTCTGGAGTGCTCTATCTCACAATCGGTTCACATGCATGTCATGGCCTGATGGTGTTACACAGTGTGTCAGGGAAAGCAGGTTGACATCAAAAATGAGTTTTGCAATAACTCCTCTATTCTTTTCTAATGGGACCTGTATGAATGAGGATGCAAGTTCATGGAAGTAAAAAAAAATATACACACACGCACACTCACATACACTTATACAGTATCTCTGTCTCTCTCACCATACACACACACACACATTTGTATGTAAGTTACAGATTGCATATAAATATATAAGTGATACACAGTGGGAACCTCATGAGTGGTGTAGAAAGCACAAACAAATATATAAGTGATAGACAGTGGAAACCTCATTAGTGGGATAGATAACATGCATATAGAAATACCTTATTTATCACATAAGATCCCCTCTGCATATGTCATTTATGCAACAGGCTAGGACCACAAGGGAGAGACATTTGTTTTGCTTTTTTAGGCATAAAATTATTTTTATAAGTCTGTTATTTTTTAAACTAGTGTTACTGTGCTTTCCACCATCCTGATTGCTATAACTACTGCCATGAAAGTGAAGTAAGGATGACAAGCTGTCACTGTGATGTGGTAGTTTGTTAGTGCCGCAGAACTTCTGCAGAAATTACAAACCACCGCCGCCGAAGTTCTGCTGCAAATGGTAGTCTTGCCGCAGAACTTGGTCCCATTGTGCCACAGAAAAGTAGGGGCCCTGCTAATACCCATGCTCAAGCAGGGCACCTTTCTAGCGTCCTTGGACATGCAGGATGCCTACCTGCATATACCCATCGCTCAAGCGCACAGGAAGTTTTTGCGCTTCAAGTTTCATGGTCGCCATTATCAGTTCCGAGCCCTCTCCTTCGGACTGTCATCGGCACCTAGTGTATTCACAAAGTGCATGGCGGTTGTAGCGGCGACTCTGAGGAGCCACGGCCACTACGTGTTCCCCTACCTGGATGACTGGCTTCTCATGGTGCCCTCTTGGGAGGCCCTGATGTCCACCATTCATTATACTCAGTCTTCGTTCGAGTCGCTGGGCATCATTATCAATCAAGAGAAGTCACGCCTGGTTCCGTCACAGATTCTGCAGTTCATTGGTGCGGTTCTGGACACTGTCCAGGGGAAAGTTTTTCAACCCCAGGACCGAGAGGAAAACATCAGATCCCTCATCAGGGACATCTTGGCGAAGAAGACTGTCCCAGCTAGACTGGTCCTTTGCCTGCTTGGACACATGGCTGCAGCCGTTGCAACAGTCCCACTAGCCTGTCTCCACATGCGGGTGACCCAGTGGATGTTACGGGTCCAGTAGGATCAAAAGCAAGACCATCTGCAGCTCCCAATTCAGATCATGAAGGCCGTAATCTGGGATTGGCAATGGTGGCTAGATTCAAAGAACCTATCGGTGGGGGTCCCCTTCATTGCACCATCTCCGATTGTGACGCTCTCCACGGGTGCCTCAGGGCTCGGATGGAGAGCACAGCTCGACGGTGTCCGATCTCGGGGCCTGTGGACAGCCCAAGAGACTCATCTCCACATAAATATCCTGGAAATGAGAGCAGTTCTTTATGCCCTGCAGGCTTTCCAGTTAGAGATTCCACCAGGTACTCTTCTGTTACAAACAGATAATTCTGCAGTGATGTATTACCTCAACAAACAAGGAGGCACCCATTCCTACCCACTTTCCAGGAAGGCCATGAGGGTGTGGGACTGGGTTTTACAACACGGTGCAAACCTCATTGCTGTTCATGTCCCAGGGGTGGACAGCATCATCGCAGACAGCCTGAGTCGCTCTCAGGCTAGAGTCCATGAGTGGGAACTACTCCAGGAGATAGTAGAGGATCTGTTTCACAGATGGGGCACACCAGAGTTAGACCTCTTCACATCCCCATACAACGCAAAACTGCCCAATTTCTGCTCGCTAGATCCAGGTCCTGGTGTTTTCTGGTGAGACGCATTGTCCCTCTCCTGGGCGGGCAGATTCCTCTATGCCCCCCCCCTTTCTGTTGATCCAGAGGGTCCTTTTGAAACTTTGCAGGGAGCAAGCGACGCTGATACTTATTGCACCATTTTGGCCCAGGCAGATCTGGTTCCCTCTACTACATCAGCTGTCCCGGGAACCTCCAGTACCTCTGCCAGTCAGCTCTCACTTGCTGTCTCAGGCTCCTTGGTCCATCCAGACCTTCGTTCCCTGAACCTGCACGCTTGGCTCCTAGAGACATAGCCATTATGCGATACAGGGTCTCGCAAGAGGTAGCAGATGTTCTAGCGGCTGCTAGAAAACTGGCCACCCATGCTACTTATGCCATGAAATGGTGCAGATTTTGCCTATGGGCTCAAGCGCACGGGTTTTCACCAATGGATTGTCCAGAAAGGTTGGTCTTGGACTACCTCCTGTCTCTTTTTCAGACAGGCTTGGCCTACTCCTCTATAAAAGTACACCTCTGTGCCATCTCAGCCTATCACATTCCTATAGGCCAACATCCATATCTCAGTTGGACACGGCACAAGACTTCCTGAGAGGTGTCCTCCACCTTAGACCTCCGATTAAGGATCCTATTCCTCCATGGGATTTACCCTTTGTCCTTTAGCAGCTTATGCCACCACCGTTTGAACCAGCCGCAGATTGCGAACTACGTCTCCTTACATGGAAGATGTTATTTTTGGTTGCCGTTACTTTGGCCAGAAGAATTTCTGAACTTCACACGCTGATGTGCAAAGATCCTTATTTGTTTTTTCACCAGGACAGGGTGTCCCTATGGATAAATCCGAAGTTTCTACCTAAGGTGGTCTCAGCTCTCACCCTTAATCAGGACATAGATCTACCAGAGTACTTTCCTAAATATTCTAGTAGAGGAGAGGCCCTGTTGCACACTTTAGATGTGCATAGGTGTCTTCGATACTACCTGACCAGCACCAAACACCACCAAAAATCTGATCAGCTTTTGTCTCCTTTGCCCACAGGATGATGGAAGCTCCCGTTTCCAAACAGTCGCTGTCCAGGTGGCTCATATTGTATCACGTTCTGTTAGCAGAAGCATAGCAAACCCTTACCGGGCTCGGTTAAGGGTCATTCCACAAGGGGGTTGGCTACCTTCTTTGCGGCCATGAAGAACATGTCCACTTCAGCTATCTGTGCAGCAGCTACTTGGAGCACTGTGCTCACCTTTATCAGGCATTATAACCTGGACGTTGCATTGAGGCGAAGAGCAGGTTTTGGTCTAGCAGTCCTTCAGGGACTCCTACCCTAGGCTTCGGTCCAACTAGTGATCTCTACCTTTCCTCCTCCCACTGGTGAGGGATTTCCAGTATTGCTTGGGAATCAGGCCTATTGGTGTAACCTGCTGCAAGAGCTGTTTCTCAAAGTAAGATAGTACAGTTACGTAAGAACTTACTGTAACAGTAGATCTTTGAGAACAGCTCTTGCAGCAGGTAGTTTCCCTCCCACCATCCCCACTGGAAGTAGACTTGTTCCGATATCCTTCTCCTAGGATTAGTGTTTCTAGCACCACTCTGATTGCCATTTGATGGTGGATACTCAGTCTCCTTTTCTGATGTCATCCAGTGGCCGGAAGTCTCCGGCGGGAGAACTGGGGATTCTGGGGGAACGCCCCCTTTTCTACGATGCCTGATGTCAGGGGCGGTCCCCTCTGAATACTGCTAGCTAGAAAATTTCCGTGGGGTCCTGGCGCCTGCCGGCTTCAGTCCTATTGGTGTAACCTGCTGCAAGAGCTGTTCTCGAAGATCTACTGTTACGGTAAGTTCTTACGTAACTGTATTTTTCTGGTGAGACACGTTGTCCCTCTCTTGGATGGGCAGGTTTCTTTATGCCTTCCCTCTCTTCCCTTTGATCCAGAGGATCCTGCTCAAGCTGCAGGCTGAAGGGTCGACCATGATTCTGGTGGCACCATTCTGGCCTACGCAGATATGGTTTCCTCTCCTACACCAATTGGCGAGCAAGTCACCACTTCCTCTCCCAGTCAGCTCGCACTTGCTGTAGCAAGACAGAGGGTTATTGGTTTACCCGAACCTCATGTTTCTGAACCATCACGCCTGGCACCTAAAGACGTAGTCATTTTCTGACACAGGGTATCGGACAAGGTGGCGGATGTCCTAGTGGCAGTGAGAAAGCCCTCAGCTTGCGTGACTTATGCCATGAGGTGGTGTAGGTTTTGCCTTTGGGCTTCAACCCAGGGTCTAGACCACCTGTTTTGCCCTGAGAAACAAGTACCTTCTTTCCTTGTCACAAGCAGGGTTTGGTCAGTCCTCGCTAAAAGTGCACCTCTGAGCCATATTAGCATACCATGCACCAAATGGGGAGCTATCACTAGCACAGCTAGAGGTCTCTCGTACATGTTTACGTGGCATCCTCCATTTGAAGCCACCCATTAAGGACCCGGTCCCTCCTTGGGACCTCCTTTTCATCCTAGAACAGCTGACATTACCTCCTATTGAACCAGCCATGGATTGAGAGCTATGCCTCCTCTCTTGGAAGGTATTATTTTTAGTTGCTGTCACCTCAGCAAGGAGGATTTCTGAGCTCCATGCACTGATGTGCAAAGAGCCTTATTTAATTTTTCACAGGGATAGGGTGTCCTTGAGAACAGATCCCAAGTTCCTTCCCAAGGTAGTGTCAGAATTCACTCTCAGTAAGGACATAGACTTGCCAGTCTACTTCCCTAACTACTAGAACAAGGGGGAAGCTCTCCTTCACACCCTAGATGTGCATAGAATCCTTAGATTTTACTTGACTAGAACCAAACCACACCATCAGTCTGATCAATTGTTTGTGTCCTTCACCCACAGAATGCTTGGGGCACCGGTGACTAAACAAACGCTTGTGAAGTGGTCAGTGAACTGCTTCGTGTTCTGCTACCAGAAGTGAAACAAACCCTTACCTGGACAGGTAAAGGATCATTCCATTAGTGGGGTGGCAACCTCTTTCCCTTCACTGAAAAACGTTTCAGCTTCCGCTATTTGCGCAGCTGCTACCTGTAGCACAGTGCACACATTCATAAGACATTACAGCCTAGACATTACTTCCAGGCGTAGGGCAGGGTTTGGCCTTGCAGTTCTGCAAGGGCTTCTTTCCTGAGAGATCTCTCTTCCTCTCTCTCGCCCTCACATATCCTCCTCCCAAATTTAGGGGTATTACCAGTACTGCTTGGAACTCAGTCCTAATGTTGTAACCTGCTGCAAGAGCCGTTTCTCGAAGTAAGGTAGTACAGTTATGTAAGAACTTACGGTAACAGTAGATCTTCGAGAACAGCTCTTGCAGCAGGTAGTTTACCCACCACTTTCCCCTCAGGAGGTCTACTTTTCTCAATAACTCTTCACATGACCTACATTGGTCTTCCTCTGGAAGTGGATCCTCTGTTTCCCATTCAGTGTCGTGTCGACAAGCCGGGAGTCTCCAACAGAACTGAGGGATTCTGGGGGACCACCCCTTTTATGAGGTATCTGATGTCAGAGCAGGGCCTATGTCGGAGGTGGTCCCCCACTGGATATAGCTAGTAGCTAGCAGTTTTCCATGGGGTCCTGCAGCCTGCCGGCTTCAGTCCTGATGGTGTAACCTGCTTCAAGAGCTGTTCTCAAAGATCTACTGTTACGGTAAATTGTTACATAACTGTACTTTCCTCAGTGGATCTTGGGGGTCTGGTGGGACCAGCATACCTACGACCTGGACCAACTGGTCTTGGTCTTCGACCTGGTCCGGAGGACTCTGTCACGGTGGCTGGACCCAGCCAACCTTCTTCGGGGAGTCTACTTTTAGCTCCCGACCCCCGCCCCCAACCAACAGGTTCTCGCAACAGATGCATCCAGCCTGGGCTGGGGCGCTCATCTGGCTGAGCATCAGACCCAGGGTACCAGGTCGCAAGTGGAGCAAGGTCTTCACATCAA
Source organism: Neoceratodus forsteri (assembly GCA_016271365.2). Taxonomy (NCBI): domain Eukaryota; kingdom Metazoa; phylum Chordata; order Ceratodontiformes; family Ceratodontidae; genus Neoceratodus; species Neoceratodus forsteri. The sequence goes on along the minus strand of CM057452.1, from coordinate 1,503,690,917 downwards.
CGTCCTGGAGATGAGGGTGGTTATTTATGCCCTGCAAGTCTTTCAGACTCATCTCCTCCCAGGTCCATTGCTGGTGCAGACAGACAACATGTGTGTGGTGTACTACATAAGTGAGTGCGGGGGGGGACCCATTCTTACCCCCGCATCGGGAGGCAGTGAGGGTCTGGTTCTGGGTCATCAAGCACAGTCTGAAGCTCTCAGCCATGCATGTACATGTTCAAAACGTCTTGGCCGACAGTCTTGTGTGCTCCAGGTCACGGACTCATGAGTGGGGACGTCTAACCTCTGTTGTTGAAGATCTCTTTGATGGGTGGGGCTATCCAGAGTTGGACCTCTTTGCATCCCCACTCAACGCAAAACTGCCGCTTATTTGCTCGCTCGATCCCGGAGCTGGAGTTTTCTGGTGAGACACATTGTCCCTCTCTTGGAAGAGGAGGTTTCTGTATGCCTTTCCTCCCTTCCAGGTCTTGAAGAGAGTTCTCCTCAAACTCCAGTTGGAAGGGGCTGATGTGATTCTCATAGTTCTTTCTGGCCATGCCAGATTTGGTTTCCCCTGCTATATCAGCTAGCAGTGAAACCTCCAGTGCCCTTGCTCCTGTGCACCGGTTTACTCTCCCAGGACCGGGGCACCCTGGTCCATCTGGACCTCAAGTCCCTGCATCTCTATGCATGGCTTCTGTGGACCTAGCTATTGTCTGCTTAAGGGTATCTTCTAGTGTTGCTGACATTCTAGTGGCATCCAGGAAGCCCTCCCCCCAGGGCCACTAATGCTATAAAATGGAAGTGCTTCTCCATTTTGGCAGCTGCGTGCCATTTGGATCCTTTCACCTGCTCGGTGAATAAGGTGTTGGAGTACCTCCTTTCCCTTTCAGATTTGGGCTTGGGGTACTCCTCCCTTAAAGTGCACCTTTCCTCCATCTCTGCATCCCATGCACCTACCTATAGAGGGCAAAGCTGTTGCTCAGCTTGAGGTGTCCCGCACATTCCTGTGAGGCATTTTGCATCTGAAGCCTCTCATCCGGGACCTTGTCCCTCCATGGGACCTCAACTTTATGTTGGAGAAACTCACTTTACCTCCCTTTGAACTGGCCGCGAGTTCTGCGCTGCACTTTCTGTCACGAAAAGTGCTCTTTTTAGTTGCTGTTACTTATGCACGAAGGATTTCGAGCTACAGGCTCTTATGTGTAACATAGAAACATAGACTTTGATGGCAGATCAGGATCACTTGGCCCACTCAGTCTGCCTATTTCCTTACCTATTGGATCAGGGTTGTGACTGTGCGAGGGGGTGCAAGAGCTGCAGTTGCAGTTAGCCCACACTGTTGGGGGGCCTACTGCCTCAGGTCAGCATTAAGAAAAACCTTTCTCACAGACAAACCTGCAAGTTTCTCCTTAGAAATTGCTTATCCATTTGAAATTGGATCTGTCGGCAGTGGTGTCAGAAGATTCCAATTCCAGTTTTATGTGGTGGGGGGGGGTACAGAACAAAGAAGCAATAGGGCCCATTACGCAAAATATTTAATCTTGGTGCTGGTGTTCCCAGGAGGATCAGGAATAAATGACATTGTTCAGTTCTTTGATCATGGTGCCAGCAGGGGGAACTGGGGGCAGCATGGACAAACTATGTATGTTCAGCAGGACTGATACAAAAAAACTTGTGCTATAAAAATTTCATATGCACACATTTTTTTATTGGTGAGGAGGTGGGCCCCACAAAATATTTTGCAAGAGGGCCCTCATAGTTCTAGGCACATCCCTGTATTGGTTAAGCTGCAGATACTAGTTTTATCAACAGCCTACTTCCTCCTACCCCCCGCTAGAATTGCCTTATGTCTGTCCCATGCATTCCTAAATTCTGTAAGGAGCCTTTTTGGGTTTTTCACAAAGACAGGGTGAGATAAAAAGGTTTTTCTTGCACTCTATATCAGTGAAATGAAATGCACTGCCTAATCTTCTATTTTGTAAGTGTACTATGTAAGTGTACTTTTTATCTCATTTAGAAATAAAGCAGTACGAGATTTTAGCAGACCATTGCCTTGTGCCATTTTTTTCTGTTGCGTGCTTGATTCATTTACTGTACTATCCAGGCACGTGCAGCTTGAGTGGAGCCACGGCTGCGGTTTGTTTTTTTATAGTTTCGGAAGTGTAGATACTGTTTCTTGCTGTTGTCTGTTGTCTCTCTTGGACAGTCTGTTGTGGACTTCTGAAAGAAATAAAAAAGAGGCTGCTGTTTTCACTCATCAGAATAAACATGGTTTTGGATAGAGGCATAGCAACATAACACCGAATGACAGCAGTTCACTGTACTACGGCTGAGCAGTTTAGTGTTACTGAGATACTGTGACTGCTCAATTTAAAATTGAAAAGGCAGCTTATACAGGTGAGGTTTGTTAACAACAGGGGCTTTAACAGGGTGTATGGGGAGGATTTGTCCAATGAGGTGCTAGAGGAGGTGCGAACTGTGCGCTGTTCATACTGTTACCATGACTCCAGTTGTTTAGAACTGCAGGGCAGAAATGCAGGTGGGGGACAGAACCCGGTTTCGGATATTTGAGAGTTTCGGAAAAGTGAGGTTCAGGTGAATGGAGTTTTACTGTACTGTCACAGAGAAAGGAGGCAGTTAGCTTAAAGACTTCCTACCAGTCAGACCGTTCTGCTGGAACTGCCAGAATGTGGGTATGAAGCATATACAACTCATAGAAACATAGATTTTGATGGCAGATAAGGACCGCTTGGCCCACCCAGTCTGCCCATTTCCCTACCTAATGTATAAGCTGCAGATCCTAGTTAACCAGCAGCCTACTTCTTCTTACCCCCACCCCCTAGAATTGCCTTATGACTGTCCCATGCATGCTTGAATTCCACCACTGTTTTTGACTCCACAACCTCCTCCGGAAGGCCGTTCCTTGCATCCACAACCCTCTCTGTGAAAAAATACTTCCTTAAATTACCTCTGAGCCGCCCCCCTTCTATCTTCAAATTGTGCCCCCTTGTTCTTGCACACCTCTTTTTTGAAAGATAGAAACATAGAAACATAGAAACATAGACTTTGACAGCAGATAAGGACCACTAGGCCCATCTAGTCTGCCCATTTCCCTACCTACAGGATAGGCCGCAGATCCTAGTTAACCAACAGCCTTTTTCTTCCTGCCCCCCACAAGAATTGCCTTATGTCTGTCCCATGCATTCTTGAATTCTCCCACAGTTTTAGACCCCACAACTTCCTCAGGAAGGCTGTTCCATGCATCCACTACCTCTCTGTGAAATAATACTTCCTCACATTGCCCCTAGAACCGCCCTCCTTCTATCTTTTAAATTGTGTCCCTTGTTCTTGCAAGTCTCTTTTCTGAAAGATGCTACCCTCTTGGACTTTGTTGATTCCCTTGAGGTACTTGAAAGTTTCTATCATGTCCCCCTCTCCCTTCTTTCCTCAAGGGTATACATATTAAGCTCCTTTAGTCTCTCCTCATACGGCTCTCTTGCAGACCCTGCACCATTTTAGTTACCTCCTCTGGACTGCCTCTATCCTGTCTATGTCCTTGATGGAGATGGGTCTCAGAACTGGACACAGTATTCCAGATGGGGTCTCACCAACTGTCTGTACAGAGGGATAACAACTTCCTGTTTTCTGCTGCTGATGCCTCTCCTATACATCCCAGTATACCCCCGGCCCTCCCTACTGCCTTCTCACATTGCTTGCTAACCTTAAGGTCATCTGATATGATTACCCCAGGTCCCTTTCCTGTTTTGTTGTTGTTACTAGCTCCCCACCCATTGTATTCTTCCCTGGGTTCTTGTTTCCCAGGTGCATTATTTGCACTTTTTGCATTGAACCCTAGCTGCTATACGTCCTGACCATTCCTCCAACCTTGCTAAGTCCCTTTTCATCCTTTCCACGCCTCCTTGTGTATCAACCCTGTTGCAGATCTTGTGTCATCTGCAAAAGGCATACTTTTCCTTCCAGTCCCTCTGCAATGTCACTGATGAAGACATTAAAAGGACTGGACCCAATACTGAACCTCACGGTACCCCACTAGTAACCCCTCTTTCTTCAGAGTGGACTCCATTTACAATTACCTTCTCTGTGTCCTGGTTGTCCAGCCAATGTTTTACCCAGGCTACCACCCTGGGACCCACTCCCAGGCTGGTTAATTTGACTATCAATCTTTTGTGTGGGACTGTGTCAAATGCCTTGCTAAAGTCTAGGTAGGCCATGTCCACAGCCCTCCCTGGTCTACTACTTTGGTCACCCAGTCAAAGAAATCTATTAGATCTGCCTGACATGACCTTCCGCTGTGAACCCATGCTGCCTTGGATCCTGTGCCCCACTGACCTCTAGGTACTCAACTATTCTTTTCCTTCAGAAGTGACTCCATCACTTTCCCTACCACAGAGGTCAGACTGGCAGGTCTGTAGTTTCCTGCCTCTGTCTTGGTCCCACTTTGTGAAGGGGAATCACATCCGCCTTCCTCCAGTCCTCGGGTACCACACCATCCTCCCATGATTTATTAAAAGAGTAGCCAGTGGTTTCACTAGTTCCTTCCTTAATTCTTTTAGAATTCTGAGGTGAATTCCATCAGGACCCATTGCTTTGTCCACCTTCAGTTTTAGGAGTTCTTGCAGAACCCTTTCTTCTGTGAAAGGACTGGGATCGACCCCCTATCAAGAGTGCTTCTGTTAATTGGATTAGGCGCCCCCTCCTCTTTTGTGAATACTGAGCAGAAATATTCGTTCAGTATTCCTGCTTTTTCACTGTCTCCTCTGCCCACCCACCGCTCATTCTATTCAGCCTCACTATCCTCCCTTTGTCTTTTCTACGCTGATGTACCTATAAAAGGTTTTATCCCTTTCTTAACTGAGTTGGCTATCTTTTCCTCAGTTTGGGCCTTTGCTATTCTGACTCCTCCTGCTTCTTTCTGCCTTAACTGGTACAGCTCTCGTCCTGCTCCTTCTGTGTTTCCTTATACTTCGGAATGCTATCTTTTCTTCCTGACTTTCACAGCCACCTCTTGAGAACCATAGTGGCTTTTCTTTCATTTTGATTTGTTTATTTGCTTCACACAAAGGCTTGTTGAGCCTGTGATGGCAGTTTTGATACTTCCCCATTGTTGCTCCACACCTCCTTCTAGCCTGTTTGCTAGTGCTTTCTGAGGCACCTCCCATCTTGCCAAAGTCAGCCCTCCTAAAGTCCAGTGCCCTCACTTTTGTATGGCTTGACTCTGTAGCTGAGTTTAACGTGAACCACACTGTTTGATGGTCACTTGTCCCCAGATGGCAACCTACTTCTAGATCTGAGATGCTACCCTCTTGGACTTTGTTGATTCCCTTGAGATACTTGAAAGTTTCTATCATGTCCCCCCTCTCCCTCCTTTCCTCGAGGCTATACATATTCAGCTCAAGTCTCTCTTCATATGCCTTCTGGTGCAGACCCTGCACCATTTTAGTTGCCCTCCTCTGGACAGCTTCCATCCTGTCTATGTCTTTGCGGAGATTGGGTCTCCAGAACTGCATGCAGTACTCCAGATGGGGTCTCACCAACTGTCTGTACAGAGGGATAATAACTTCCTGTTTTCTACTGGTGATGCCTCTCCCTATGCATCCCAGTATCCCCCTAGTGGCAGGAGCTCCCTGTCACAAGGAGGTAAGTGTTATGGTCCTCAAAGGTGGAGGGATGAAGAACTATGGTTAAGGTGAGTAACCTATTTTTCTAAGGATGTGGATATGGTGTACTATTCACACGTCTAGCAAAATCCCTTCCCCTTTAAGAATGGCTGGAAGGTCTTCAAGCATGCTCCTTCCACCCACCTGGGTGGTATCCTCTTCACCACCACCCCATGATGTCAGATCTTCTTTTCCACTGGAAGCATTTGGTTCCTTTCGTTGCAGCTCCACGCTAGGTGTGGGCCCTAACTTTTCACAACATTTCAGTCTTCAAGCTTTGCTCTTTCGATTTGTTCTTTCGTAAAATGGAATTGGGAGACCTGAAAATTCGGTCCTGGCTTCAGACGGTGCTCTTGTGGCCAACAAATTTCGCACACCGACCCACACACTGTGTGCATCTTCTGTCTGGGTCTGCAGCATGACCTGCTGGCTTGCGGCCTGTGCCTCACCCTTCATCCCTCCACCTTTGAGGACCATTACACTTACCTCCTTGTGACAGGGAGCGCCTGCCACTCATGAGGACTGACCTTTTCTTAAATCTGTTGCAACGGTTCTTCAATTTCTTAACCTAATCTATCCTTTACCATTTCTAGTCCATAAGGTTGGCCACCTATGGGCACCCCCTTCCCTTTCTTGATTATGCTATAGTGTCCTCTTTAATTTTCCTTTTTCCTCTCAGGTCCTCGTACTGGGAGGTTATTGTGGTGACCTCAAAGTGTATGTAAAACAGGTTGTATTTATCGTTGTTGGATTTAGCTATGTAATAGCACTAACATACTAACATACTATTTGCCAGCAGATTAGGCCTTACGGTCTATCGAGTCTGCTCGAACCTTAGATCCTTAGTTGGGTGCCGAGACCCTCCCATCCCTTGTGCTCCAGAAATCCCTATCATCCATCCCCACCCCCCTGGGACAGGCCATCATCTGATACATCCACTTTCTGTGTCTGTTCCACCCTCTCTTGAAGCCCTCCACTGTGGATCTCTGAACCAGCTCGCCAGGCAGTGCATTCCAAGGGTCCACCACCCTCTCAGTGAAAAACCTCCTCCTCTTCCCCTCACCCTTCCACCTTCCAACTTCAAACCATGCCCTCTGGTGATACCTCCCTGCTTTAGTCTAAAGATCCCCTCCATGTTTACCCTATTTATTCCCTTGAGGTACTTGAAGACCTCAATCATGTCCTCCCTGTCTCTCCTCTCCTCCAATGAAAACAGGCAGAGCTCCTCAAGTCTGTCCTCATACGTCAAATCCCCTAGCCCTCATATCATCTTAGTTGCCCTCCTCTGTACCCTCTCCAGGAGCTGTATGTCCCTCTTCAAGTGTGGTCTCCAGTACTGTACACAGTACTCAAGGTGTGGTCTAACCAGTCCATTGTACAGCGGCAGAATCACTTCCTTGCTCCTAGAGGTGATCCCCCTTACGATGCATCCCAACATCCTGTTTGCCTTGCTAGCCGCCTCCTGCACTGCTCAGAGTTATTCATATATGCATCCACCATGACCCTAGGTCTTTTCCCTATTGTGGCCTCCAGCGCCTCCTCCCAGGGTGTACCTGTGTTTAGGAGTTTCCCAACCAAGATGCAACACCTTGCACTTGGTGATATTGAAATTTAATTTCCATGTGTGAGCCCAGCATTCCAGGGTGTCCAGGTCCCTTGCAGGTCCAACCTCCCTCTTCTCCCTCAACTACTGCTCCCATCTTGGAGTCATCCGTGAAGAGACTCATTTCACACCTATACCCTCCCTGATGTCTGAATGTATGCATTAAACAGGATCGGACCCAGGACCGACCCTTCATTGTACCCCTACCAACCTCTCTAGGGTTCAAGAGCTCCCCACAGACCACTACTCTCTGGGTGCATCCAGCTAGCCAGTTTTCAATCCATCTGACCATCAAAGGGCCTACTCCTAACCCCATCAGTTTCTCCACCAGACCATTGTGGGGACAGAGTCAAACGCCTTGCTGAAGTCCAAGAATAATACATCCACAGGCTTTCCCCTGTCCAGTTCTGATGTTACCCATTCGTAGAACTCCACAAGATTGGTTTGACATGATCTACCTGGCACAAACCCATGTTGCCGACTATCCAGACCTCCCACCTCCTCCAAGTACACCCCAATCGTTCCTTTAGTATACTCTCCATTAATTTTCCCACCACCGAGGTCAAACTGATGGGTCTATAGTTACCTGGTACTTCCCTCGACCCCCCTTTATGGATTGGCACCACATGTGCCTCTCGCCAATCCCTAGGTACCCTCCCTGTCTCAAGTGACCTGTTGAAGAAGTCCGCCAGGGCTGCAGCCAGTATGTCCGCCAATTCCCATAGTACTCTCGGATGAATGCCATCTGGCCCAGGAGATTTGTCTTTCTTTGGGGCCTTGAGGGCTAACCACACCCTTTTGGCAGAGATAGCATCATCTGTCCCCTCCACCTTACCGGCCTTTTTATCCTTATCCAGATGTGACACCCATGGGGTACCTCTCCCTCCCTCTTGCTCCATTTCTGTTGCTCCCCTGATCCCACTCACTGCTGCTTCTATCCCCTTCATGCCTTTCTTTGTAGATATCCCATCCCCCTCCCTAGTGAACACAGAGGCAAAGTACTCGTTAAATACCTCTGCCTGGTCCCTTGCCTCTTCCACCCACCCTCCTTCTGATCTCAATCTGCTGCGATGGCCTTAGTTTTTCCACTCCCAATGTACCAGAAGAACCCTTTTCCCTCCATATAACCCTGTGCCAGCCGCTGCTCTTACTGGACTTTGCTCCCTCACCATTGGGTGACTTTTCTAGATGCAAGATGGTACATTTCCTTATCCCTATCCCTCTTGTTGTTTTATATTTTTGTAGACGCCTTCTTTCTCTGACTGCTACCTGTACCTCACTGGACCACCAGCATGGTTTATGTGACCTTGCTCCCTTATGTTTCACCTTAGCGCAGATCCTGACTGCCTCATGAAGTCCCCGTTTTATGACCTTCCATCTCCTTTCCACACTTGTCATTGATGTAATCCCCTTCAAGTGATCCTTGAGAATATTTTCCATGCCCACAAAGTCTGCCCCCTGAAGTCCACTGTCAGTGTCCTAGATCTCACCCCCTCCCCCCATGCTTATTTGAAACCAGACAGTATTGTGGTGCGCTCCCAGTCAGGGGTTCCTGTACAACCAGGTCCCTTACCAGATCCCCATCTGCAGAACCACGTCCAGGACATGCTCCTCCCTTGGGCTTCATCACATGCTGTGTTAAGAACACATCCTGGAAGCCATCCAGCAGCCTCTGCTCCTTGGCCACCTTAGAGGACATGGTTCCCCAGTTTGTACCTGGTATATAAGGTCCCCATCAACACCACTCCTTCCTTTTGGTCCACACTGGGCAATGATGTCCAGCAAACCATCCTCTAGAACATCACTCATCCCAGGGGCCTATATACTACACCCAGCTTGACCTTACCTCCTGCTGGGGATATGCAGGTGACCCATGAGGGCCTCCACGTTTCCCTCTGCCTCTTCTACCCTAGCAATTTCTATGTCATCTCTAATGAACATAGCCACTCCACCCCCTCTGCCCTCCTTTCTATCCTTCCTAAGCATAGTGTACCCCGCATGTTTAGGTCCCAGTCATAGTTTTTGTTGGCCCACGTCTCCGTGACCGCCGCCACATCCACCCCCTCGAACAGCATGGCCTGGAACTCTGGCAACTTGTTTCCCAAGCTCCTGGCATTTACTAACACCAACCCCCACCCCTTATCCCTGATCCTCTTTGTCGAACCCCACCCAGATTCCTTATACTTCCATCCTCCCTCTGCTCCTCCTGAAACCTCCACCCCCAGTCTGTTTCCCCCTTCCCCCCTTGGGTTTGAAGGCTACTCCCCTCATCTGGAGGAGAGGGCTTCTGGTCAGCCCCTCCCTTATCCTTCTCCCCCTCACAAGTTTAAACCCCACCTTTCTTGAATGTAGTCAGCCATCCCCTGTTTAAGGTCTTCCTTCCCTAATGAGGCAAGATGAAGCCTGTCCTTAGCATATAGTCCCTTATCCTCCCAAACTCCATTCCAGTTCCCTAACACCCCCAACCCACTCTCTTCACCCCACTTCCTGAGCCAGTCATTAACCTCTGTGAGCTTTATTTTTTTTCTCCACTGAGGCCTTTGGTACTGGCAATATCTCTGAAAAGGAAATGTTGCATCCATTATCCCGACAGACTCTGGCAAGTTCTTGGAACCTTGCTTGGATTTCCAAAACGCTATTTCCCTCTAGATCATTAGTTCCCAAATGCACCAGGAAATCCGGTTTCCCTCCACAATCCCTAACCATTTCATACACCATGAACTTTGCTCTGTGCACTGTCAGCCCAGAGATACTCACTAATACTGCTACTGTCCCTATGTAACCACCCAGTCCCTGGGGTTACTAGAATCCAATCAGTATTATTGTTAGAAAGGTAGTAGGCAGTTGTTAGGGAGCTCATTAGGGGCTCCTTACATAATGACATCATTGTTTACTCAGCTAGCCTGAGGGAGGAATGATTAGGTAATTTAGAACTCTCGCAGCAGCATAAGCCACACTCTGTGGATAGCTGCTCTGAGCAGCTTAGAATGCTCAGTTTTGGTTCAGTGTGAGCTTGAGTGAGGAGGTGAGAGTGGCAGTAGGACTGCCAGTGGGCTCTGAGAAAGGACCCAGGATTTCTCACCCTAGTTGTGTGTCATTTCCAGCTTCCAGTTGAAGTGGTGGAGACAAGATTACAGCAGGATTTCCTTATTTCTACTCCCTGTAAAGTGGAAGGATCTGTTTGTTCTTTGTGGACTCAAGGAGCAATCCCCCGAATGTTCTGTGGTGTTTTCAGCTGCCTTGAATAGGACCTGAAATAAACTGTTTTGACCGGCTACCTAGAAGAGTGTCTTTCCTTTTCCTTTTTGATTGTTCCATGCCCAGTGGATGGAACAAGTTTCTATGAGTACTGTCAAGGAGACTAGATGTCCCACATGTTCTTAGGGGAGTGGATAGTCTGGGGTGCCTGTGCCCATAGATAAGGCTGGATTGCACCTGTCAGTGCCCCTAGTCTCACCAGTGTGAGTGAAGAAAGTTAAACTGTGGACCCCAGTGAGTGCAGTTTATTTTCTCTGTGTCAACCCAGTGTTGTGACAAGTGAAGTACGGACCTCTAGCATTTCAGTGGGGAATGGGGGTTTCAGTGGCGTAACCCTGAAGAATGGAAGAGACTGTTGGTTGGGGCCAAGGGTGGGAGGAACACCAAAGTGCTTACAAGGCAGGGCTTCCTGGTTTGTAAAGGGCACCGGTAATTTTACCTCAGCAAGTGACCAAGCTGCAGGTTAAGGTGTGTGGCTGAGTTTCACATATTGCACCTATGTCTGAGAAGAGTTTTGAGTGCATGGCTTAGATTCACTAAATGACACTCATGGGAAGAAAGATGTGCATGTGTGTGGCCCAGTGTTCAAAAATACAAAATACAGCAAATATACGGGCCTTTAAGACAGAACTGAGACAGTTATCTAGTCAGCACTGGTACGTGTCCATGTTTGTAGGTTCAGGGCCTCCCCTCCTCTACCCCAAACTCTTTCTCCACTGGACCTAGTCCATCCCTTTAAGATGTATTATTATGGTCAGGGTGGCAATTGGGGCAGGCAGGATGGGCGGGGAGCGCTTGGTGCAGGGGTGGGCTCCCAACGTGGGTCACAACAGCATGCAGAGTGGTTTTCTCTGGCTTGCTCCAGCATGACCAAAGGCTGGAAGTCAGCTTTTTTTGTTCTTCTTTCTTTGGGCCTTGTAGTGAGGGTATTCTGATCATATTTGGGGTAGAATACTCCTACTAATTTTCAAGAGAATACTCTGGAAGCAGGTATATGATGAAAAGTGGAGCAGAGGGGAATGGAGCGTATAGGAAAAATAAATCTAGGAATAACCTGTGGCATATCAAAATGAATAATAATTCTACATTATAAAATAAGGGATTTGCTCTTGGGACACAGGCTTGTGTAACGAGAGCCATCCAAATCCTTGGGGAATAAGGCAGGATGGGAGGAAGGAGGGGACAATACGGGTACAGGTAAATTAGGGCATATACTGTTCCTAGTTGGTTCTGTTTCTGAAAGTTGTTTTGATCAATTCATGTTAATGTTACTGTTACTAGTTCTGTACTTTTTCTTGTTATTCACACTCTGCTACTGCTTGAATAATAACATGGCAGTGCTAAGGGGTATGCTACAGGAACAAAAGGGAAAAATTATGCTGAAAGGAGGAACACAATTACAAGACAAATGGCTAAAATTCAAACTGATGTTATAATTTCATGGAATGTAAAGGGATCCGCATCTCCTATCAAGAGGTATAAAATACTAACAGCACTAAAATGTAAGAAGGTATAAGTTGCAATGCTGCAGGAGACCCATCTCACACCGAAAGAGTATGCTAAGCTGGTGGGAGCTTGGGTGGGCTCCTGCTATGCAGCATTATGTTCATCACACAAGAGGGGTGCAGCAATCTTGCTACACAAGAACTTTCCCATGGAGGTTACTAGGGTGGTAAAGGACCATATGGAGGGGAAGGTATGTGTTCGTGGAGGGTAGGGTCCATGGACAAATGATAACCTTTGGATGCATATATGCCCCTGCTTCATATGACCCCACATTTTATCAACAAATACTTGAAGTGATCCATAAAGAACAGTTCTCAAATTTGATTATGGGGGGACTTTAATTGCACCATGAACCCCAAACTGGACTATTCTGGCAAGAGTTGTAGGACTAATAGGGCCAAAAAAAGACTGGTTCATGGCTCTCTTGGAACTGTATTTAGTGGACAGCTGGAGGACCATGGACCCAGGGAGAAGGGAATATACATTTTATTCTAGTCCCCATGGGTCCTGGTCCTGACTAGATTATATTTGTGTGCCTAAAACACTCTACAGTTAGAATGAAGAGGTCTCCCATAGTCCAATAATGATTTAGGATCACTCCATGGTGCAATTGGAGGTCACACTGGGGGCAGGGACAAAACTACGGGGATCATGGTGTTTTCCCACTTACTTGATGCACAAAGAGGAGTTTAGGCAATTTCTGAGATCTCAGTGGGAGAATTGTCTCTCTACAAATCTGGGATCTGTCGCCTCTCAAGGAACCTTGTGGGAGGCTGGGAAGGTGTATATGAGAGGAGTTATCATAGACTACATAACTAAACTCAGAAAAGAAAGAGCAGTTAAGATACGCAATATAGAACAGATGGCCCAAGCTTCAGAATGGCAAGTTATAGAAAAGGGAACAGATGAAGACAGAAGACAATTACTGGTGGCTCAGGAGATGCTTAATGGGTGTTTGAATGAAGAAGCTAGGTCAAAACTCTTCTTTGCCAAACAAAGGGTATATGAGTGGGGTAACAAGCCCGGACCATTATTAGTGAAACTAATGAAAGGGGTTAGGGTCCCAAGCAGAACAGTGGCCTTGTGTACTGCAAAGGATAAGGTAGCTCATGAAGAAAGGGAGATCCGAACTGCCTTTAGGGATTTTTATATGAAGCTTTATCAGGCAAAGTGTGAGGGAACTGAGGGGTTAACAAAACATTTTTTGGATAAGATTGCAATCCCGTCACTGCCTGAGGACCATAGAGATAGCCTGGGGGGTCCCATTACCTCTGAGGAGGTTCGTAGAGCCATAGGGAGTTTAACATCTGGTAAAGCAGGAGGGCCAGATGGGTCTGTAGCAGAATACTACAAAGAACTGAGGGACAAAATGGCTGGACCACTGAGTGACCTAATGGAGGAAGCTAGGGGGAGAGGGGGCTTCCCAGAACTTGTCTAGAGGCTAACATTTGTGACATCCCTAAACCCAGAAAAGACAGCTTGGAGTGCTCTTCCTATAGACCCATCTCCCTTCTCAATTACAACTACAACATAATGGCCAGAGTGTTATCCCTGAGGCTGGAAGTAGTTATCCATGGACCAGCACCCCAGTTGGCCTCCCTGCCTCACAGACAGTATTACATATACAAATATGTACTAACCTTAGGGCATAGGCACTTATCGTATAAGCATAAGTGTCAGAATCTGAGTTCTACTGTACTGTTATATATTTTTAGTGAGAATCATAATGATTTTGCTGTTATTATGATTGTAAGACTTGGCAGATACTTCTATTTACACCATTGTATAATGATTAGTTAGGCAATACTGCCATCTTTAGTGTTAGTGCAGAATTGTAACTGCATATGTAACCGCAATACACAAAATCTATTGTTTAGCTGTCTGTTACTCTTGCTAGCTCAGCATGCTTTTCCAGGCTAGTGAGGAGTCAGGCTATTTGCCATTGACCAATTACAATGTTTTCATATATCTTTTTAACTGTTGCTATAGTGATTATCATGGGCATAAGACCCTTTTGCATAGCACCTGCTGTCTGAGAAGAGACGTACTGCTACCTGTAGGTAAGAAAGATTGGAAGTATTCTCCCAGTGATCACACTGTTTGGTTGTAAGCCTGCTTTATATACCAGAAATAAATCACTTTTTATGCTGGACACCACTTGTCTGTCGTTTCTTCACTTTGGTGCAATTCCAACAAGAACCTGAGAAGGTGTTGGTTTTACCATCCTGTTACATTTGGCGACCATGTGCAGGTTGGAATGTACAAGGTGAGGATTCTATTCGAGTTCATTGAACTGAATGTAGAGCAGTGTAGTGCATTTTTGCCTACTTGGACCTACTTGTACTTTCAGTGGTTGTTCTCTTATGGACTTGTTCTCTTTTGGTTTCAAGCATGTCAGACCCACACAGAACCACTGGTATACTCCCTCTGTGAGTAGCAGCGTACTGCCTTGGCTCCATCTTTTGCCCATGGGGGACCAGAAAGCCATTGGATGATGGCGCCAAAGATTTCAGTCTAGTCTTTCGACTGCTTTCTTTGTTTGTGTGTCTACCCCTTTGTCTGGCATGCCTGAATTGTGCACAGAACTGAGACTTGATGTCTCAGATTATCTTACCTCCCATGGAGGTTGGACTGATTTTGCGCTGGATGCAAAATCAGTAGAAGACCCCTTGCTTATGATCTCTGGTCAATATTTACAGTCGAAGCAAAAAGCCAAGAAATACCACGCCAAAGGTCTCTTGGTCGCGGCTCTACATACAGCCATAGAAAGTTTACTAGCATGATGTGCCTCCCTTGAGCTGCAAAATGCTTCTCTAAAAAAAGAGATGGGCTTGCAGGCATTGGAGTTACTGAAAAGGGAACAGAAACTAATGGAGGAGACACAGTCACTCTGTGACCACAATAACAGACTGTTGCACTGTACTGCTCAAGACTCTGAGCGTGAATTGTGTATGTTAAGAGATGACAATGAAAGGTTGAAATGCGATAAGAAACAGCTATCTTATTTGAATGACATTTTGAGTGACACAAACGAAAGTTTGAGAGAGGATAACGTTGAACTGAAGGAAGAGAATGTGAGGTTGATGCATGAGCTAGACAAAGAGCTCGGGGAGAACTTTGAATTGGGCGCCATGTACTGAGTATTGCAGCGTGAGGTTGAGAAGGGTATTGAGCAGGGCACTGCAAAAGTTTGTCATAAGAAATGTAGAGAAAAGATAGCAAAAATACACCATTGGTGAGAGGATCTTGCTGGTCATGTAAAAGCCATGAATGGTTTTCAGTACACACCCACTGACATTACATCGTCGGGCGATGACAATTCTGATTACTAGGACATAGGCCACCTTGTCATGTCCAAGACCCCAACCCACAGGGCAGTGGCCTTTACTAGCCATTCCCAAGATGGTGACCACATCGGCCCACCTACTGGTCATGTTAGCTCGCCCCCTTGTCACGTTGGCATGCCTTCTATGCTGCCACATCAACACAAACATGGCGGTCCCCATGATACGGGAGGCTGACCACCTCCGAATAGGAGCCAGCTTCCATTGGTACCCCTCTCCAGGGATGACAATACGGAGGTGCGCGGCATTGTACAAGACGTCTTAACCTGACTAGGAACAACAGATGGACAGTCATCCATGCAACAGCATATTGAACGCATGTTTGAAAACATTGTCACCCAGGAGCATGGAATCATAGCAGTCGCTGATGCGGCAGTGGAAGCTGCCCTTTGCGGTGCTCTGGGTCATGCAGAACTGACTACCATTTCCCGTATGCCCATGTCCAGTTCCCTACCGGTTGCTCACTCTGTTCAGCAAATTGCTCAAGGCATCGGGCAGATGGGCCCGACTGACAACCTCAGTTGTCATTTGGAGAAGGTGTGTTCCCTATGTGAGAAGCTTTCTCTGCAACCCAAGTGCCAGGTTCAAGTCCTCAGACAAATCATCGAGCCTACCCTCTGGGCCAAACTCCCAGAGGCCATCCGCAACTGCGAGATGCTTGATTACAACAATATCTCACAGGAACTCCTTGCTGTCAACACCCCAGATATCGTTGGAGCCTGCTTGGCCTACAAAGTTAAGCAAAATGTGAAGGAAAGCCCAGCAGCTTACCATAAATGGTTGTGGCTCACCTACGAGGCCGGCAAGGGCCTAGCGGGTGAGAATGCCAACAAAAATCAAGTTGAGTATAAGGATTTGTATATCCGGAACATGACTCTGGCTCTCTGGGAAAAGGTTGAACTCAACGTTTACACGTAGACTGATACCTTTGATGAGATCCTCACCAAGACGGAGCGTGCCTTTCAGGTTTACCTCTGTAACCTAGCTTCTGGTAAGAACACCAACAAGGCCACCGCCATCCAAACTCCAACAGCCCAGGGAGCCACAGCCCAAGTTGCCACAATGAACCCTATCCTCACCCACTATATAGTGGAAGGTAACAATGATAAACAGGAAGCCCCTTCTGATGACAAGCAGTTGCACAAAGTGGGGGGAACCAGAATTATAAAAATAATTAGAACAACAACAACAACAGGAACTGGAACTGGAAAAATTCAAATTCCAATGACAAGTAGCATAACGGACCTAGCTATTGAGACATAAAAAACGAGAACAAGACCTTCCGAAAACAACTGGAGGAGGTCCGTGCTGAGAAAGAGGCTGCATCCACACGTTCTGTGGTGGCCCTGGCACTGGCTAGTCACACCAACCCTTTCTGGCCTTCGGCTACTGAACAATCAAGCAGCTGAGTAAAGAACCCTTTCATGGCATCGGGTTCTGGCCAGGCCAATGCTGTGATCCGGGAACCACCCATTGAACAGTTCAAGATTGTAGCTCTGACATCACAGGTACAGTATTTGTGTCCTGTGAGGCACCAAGAGGAGGCCTAACTAGCTTCCGTAGGCCTCAGATCGCAAGGACAGGATGACGAGGAAGATTCTGAGAACAGAAGAGATTAACAATTACAGGCCCAAGTCTGGATTGTGAGTGACTTGCTTGTTGACACAAACAGATGGCCCTGTGTAAAGGCCACGGTCGGGGGTCACCAACTAGACATGCTTCTGGATACAGGAGCAGCCATGTCTGTTCTCCATGATAAGAACACAGCCACGTCTGTCTGGTCTACCAGCTGGAAGACCGATGTGCAGGGAGTAGATGGTACTCAACTACACACTTACCGATCTGTATCTCTACCTGTGCAGGTAGATCATCTCAAGACTGATTTTGGCTTTGACCTCATGGTATTACATCATCACCCCAGCATACTGGGAATTGATTTCCTTGTGCAGCATGGCTGTGTCATGGACCTAACTAACAGGTTATTGCTACAGATCAAGGGAAAATGTCATGTTGTCACCATACCAGACTCACACACGGTGGCAGCCATCTCCCATAACAACAAGGAGTATGATGTCATAGCTCTGTTCAAAAGTCATGACTTATTTTCTGAACTTTCACCTTTGTTATAGGAACATCTTGATGTGTTTGCTACCTACAAGCATGATTGTAGTAGGATGCACACCATCATTGAAATTCCAGGGCTCACCCTGCAAAGCAGAAGCAGTACCCACTTCCTGTGTAAGCCTTACCCTCATTGAGGGAGACCATCCAGTCACTGCTACAGCAAGGAGTGATTAGGACTTGTGTCTCTACTGTCAATTTGCCCATTTGACCTGTGAAAAACCCAACTGACTACAGAAAACTTAAATCAAGTTACACCCAGCTGTGCTCCAACTGTGGCATCAGCCCCTGATGTTCTTAAGCTGCTGACACCTGACAAAAAGTGGTTCTCAGCTCTTGACATCTCTAATGGGTTTTGGTCACTCCTATTAGCACAGGAAAGCCAATATAAATTTGCCTTTACCTTTGATGGGTGCCAGTATACCTGGACCTGTCTGCCCCAGGGCTTCCATTATAGCCCTTCTGTCTTCCATCTCCACATGATGGATGCCCTGCAGGGATTCTGTACTCCCCAGTGTCTTCTACAGTATGTGGATGACTTGCTTTTAGCAACCGCCACAAAAGAAGAACATTTGGCCCTTCTAAACGAAGTACTGACTCTCCTCAGGACAGCAGGTCTCAAGTGCAATCCCTCCAAAGTGCAATTGTGCGAAAAATGGGTCATTTTCCTTGGCCCACATATCACAGACAAAGGGAGAAGCCCAGCTGTCATGAAGATCCAGGGCTTGCAAGATCTGCCACTTCCTACAAGTGTGGCAACACTCAGACGCTTTCTAGGAATGGTAAACTACTCCAGGGACTTCATTCCTGATTTTGCCTGGAAGGCGGCTCCCCTTTATGAACTGCTGAAAAAGGATGTCCCATGGTCATGGGGCCCCACACACACTTAAGCTGTTATGCAGCTTAAACAGGCCGTGGCCTCAGCTCCAGCAATGATAAACCCTAACCCAAGATTATCTTTCCATTTGGAAACTGCCACCTCTGACGTGGCCATGTCTGCAGTGCTGGTACAAAAGTACAATGGGTATCACAGACCCATTGCTTATGCATCTCAGATGCTATCCCCCATAGAGAGAAAGTATAGTCTCTGTGAAAGGACACTCTTGGCGACCTTTTGGGCTGTCAAGCACTTTCTGTACATCATTGGGTATACCCCTATTATCTTGCATACCTGCCACAACCCAACTAACTTTTTGCTTTCAAACAAACTAAAAGGTGGATCAGTGTCTAACACCAGGCTGACCCATTGGTCTTTGCTTTTGCAAGACAGGGACATCAAGATACTGCCTGCTAAAATGCCCTCGATTCTGGCCCATGGCCTACTCTATACAGGTACACCCCACGACTGTGCCCTCCAACCACCTGACCTACCTGACCCAGGAGCATTTCTACCAGCCACACCTGAGGTCCTGGAAGATGCTGTCATGTTTTGTATCTTTACAGATGGCTCTGCCTCCTATGTGGATGGAGAGCAGGTAGCAGGATTTGGAGTGCTCATTCAGGATCAGGAAGGTGATTTCCGGTGCATTGCTATGAAGTGCATCATTATCTCCTCACAGTACGCCAAACTGGTGGCTGAGGCCTGTGCATCAGAGATCATGCCCCATGGTGACAGAGATGCCATCATTTTTTGCAGACTCCAACTGGGTTTGCTCATCGCTCATGGAGTTCTTTCCATTTTGGAAGAAGAACAATTTTACATCCTCTGGTGGTACCCCCTGTCAAATATGGGAAATTGTTTGTGTATATACACACCCTGACACAAATGTAAACTCATAAGCTGTACATTCACAAGGTAAGGGCTCATTGTAAATCTGACCTTACCATGAGTTCAATGACCGAGTAGACTTGCTTGCCAAAGTAGGTGCTTGAGGGGTGGAGACATGGACAATGACTCACCCACAAGGTGTAGCAGCTATTGTGGCATCTATTTTAGCTGTTAGCAAGAAACTGGTACCAGAACCTCCATTGGACCTCTCTGCTGCACAAAAAGCAGACCTCAAAATAAGAGATGTGTTCAAATTCCTAGACAAAGGGACTGAACAACCACTGCCTGTTGGCAGTCCATATAAGAGACACTCAGACAATATACACTTGTCCGGTGATCAGAAACTCATCTGGTATCACAAACAAGATACAGGTGACAAATTGTGGGTTGCACCACAATCTCTGTGGACTGAATTTATCTATATGGTTCACTACACTCCCACTGGGGGACACCAGGGGACAGAAAACACCCACCAGAGACTCAAAACAGTCGTCTGGTGGCCTGGTATGGCCAAATATGTAGAACACTATGTGGACAACTGCATAGTGTCTGCTCAAAGCAATCTAATATCGGTGAACAGAAATGCCAAATTGCTGCCCCAAAAGCAATCTGAACCATAGAATATGATTCAGATCAATTTCATTGGCCTCTTACCAACTCCAGTAAGAACAATAAGTATGCACTAGCTGTCACCTATTTATTCTCCAAGTGGGTAGAAGCATTTCCCACTAAGAACAACACAGCAAAGACAACTGCCAAGATCCTGGTAGACCAATTGTTCTCCAGGTGGGGCCTACCCTTAAAGGTAGACTCAGACCAAGGAACCAGCTTTACTGCTGAGCTGATGCAACAGACACTCCAACTTTTTGGAATTGATCAAAAATTCCACATTCCCTACCACCCTCAATCCTCAGACCAGGTAGAAAGAGCTAACAGACGCATCAAACAGATGCTATGTAAATTCATCGATGATAATTTACTTTTCCTAACCCCTTTAAGGGCAGAATAGTACTCACACTTAAGCAATCCTTTTTGTTTTCTTATAGGTATCGGCAAGATGGCTATCTTGCACCCCTTTCTCCTACTTGTGGGACTACTGACTGTGACTGCACCCCCACATAAAGCCCCACAGACTCATAAGGAATGTTTGCAACACTTCCTTGGTAAACTTGAACATTCAGCCCCTATTGGTGTATAGATTAATGTTCCCAACAAAATGATTAAAGTTACTCAAGGCTCAGATGCCTTTCTTGATGCTGCAGTAGTTGTCCCAGATAAATCTTCACTCTCCATACAATGGCAAACTGATGTTATGGGCTACACAATCCCTGTAGCTCACCTGCCCAAGGGTACATTACATGGCTGGCCTAATACTGACATTTCTAAAAATGGTACTCTTTCTATCAGACAGACTACTCCTAGACATACTGGTCAGTACAGTCTCACTGCTTTAATAGATCCTGCCTATTGTGATTGCCTCTCTCCAGAGGAGGTACGTGCTTTCTGTCTTCAAAACTATGCAGCTTCTGAAGCTCTTTATCTTTCCGTAGTCCCACCAAGTCAGGAAGAATTGACTGCCTGCCCTCCTCAGGAGGATGGCCCTCCTAGTGGTTTGACCGCCACATCACTACCCGGAGCTGTGATTAATAATGTGCAATCCATGCGTGTCCAGTTATTTTCAATCTCACACATTGGAATATGGCTGAATTTGGTTTCTGTAACACAACCAATACCTCCAAATTTTACAATTTGATGCTTACTGATATTGTTGCTGCTTATCAAACACGCACAAATGATCCCATAGGTGGACCTCACACTACTGAACATGTTGGAGTCTTTAGACCTGCCGCTAAAAACTATGTTAAACCCAAACATTGCAGAGGGTCTGGAAGGAAAGGTATGCCTCTTTGCAGATGACACAAAGATCTGAAACAGAGTTGATACACAAGGGGGGGGTAGAAAGGATGAGAAGGGACTTGGCAAGGTTGGAGGAATAGTCAGACATATGGAAACTTAGATTGAATGCAAAGAAGTGCAAAGTAATGCACCTGGGAAATAAAAATACAGGAGAAGAGTAGCAGAGGAGGTACTAACAACAACAGTAATGGAAAGGGACCTGGGGGTAGTCATATCAGATAACCTAAAGGTGGGTAAGCAATGTGAGAAGTCAGTAAGGAGAGCCAGGGGGATACTGGGAGGCATAGGGAGGGGCATCACAAGTAGAAAAAGTGGTTATCCCTCTGTACAGACAGTTGGTGAGACCCATCTAGAGTACTGCATGCAGTTTGGAGACCTCATCTACATGAGGACATAGACAGGACGGAAGCAGTCCAGAGGAGGGCAACTAAAATGGTGCAGGGTCTACATCAGAAACCATATGAAGAGAGACTGAGAGAGCTTAATATGTATACCCTTGATGAAAGGAGGGATGGGGGGACATGATAGAAACTTTTAAGTACCTCAAGGGAATCAATAAAGTCCAGGAGGGTAGCATCTTTCAGAAAAAGAGTGTGTAAGAACAAGGGGACACAATTTAAAGATAGAGGGGGGACGGCTCAGGGGTAATGTGAAGAAATTCTTTTTCACAGAGAGAGTGGTGGACGCATGGAATCACCTTCCTGGAGAGGCTGTGGGGTCTAAAACAGTGGGGGAATTCAAACATGCATGGGACAGACATAAGGCAATTATAGTGGGGGGTTGCAGGAAGTAGGCTGTTGGTTAACTAGAATCTGCAGCTTATCCAATAGGTAGGGAAATTGGCAGACTGGGTGGGCCAAGTGGTCCTTATCTGCCATCAAAGTCTATGTTTCTATGTTTCTTAATCACGTACACACACCAAATGGGATGCAACTGATGTAGCTGGTGCTTCTGGATCTGTCTCTGGCCTCACTGGAGCAGCTAATACCATAACTGGAATCTTTGGCTCAGGTATGTCCATTTGGAATCGAGCAGATATTGCTTCCATTAAAGCTCAGACCCTTAAATTTCAGCTGACTATTAATAATGATGTAATGCCCCCTATTTTACAAGGTGGAAATTCTCTCAGTAATGAAGAATGTTATATCGTGTACAATATGCAAGACATTGCTCAAGGGTTCAATGATACCAAGCGTAAACTTAATTATCTCATTTTTCAAAATAACCGAGAGGCAGACAAGCAATATATGGGGTGTGAAATTTTATGTTCTGCTCATAGCTCTTATGTTATATCCACTGTTAACGCTCTCTTCAAGGATTTGGAATCAGGCAAAATTCCAGATATAATACATGATCTCAGATTGGGTAAATGGTATTGCCCACATTGTAAAACCACTGGTTGCATAACTATGTGGTTAAAGAATACTCTAAACATCTCTATGGCTACTGTTAGAAGTATTGATTATGTTTCTATCCTAACCAAGCACTTTGTTATTTCACTAAGTCCTGTTCTATTAAGGAAAATATGTTCATTACAGTCACTGTGTCTTTACTACGTTTTGATCCTGCTACAGCTGTCTTTGACAAATTAGCCAGCATTCATTCCATAGGCTGTCTTGAAATTTACATTTTTCTTGAAAGAACTGAATTACCTTTGATGCTGGTTTATCATCAATTCCTCCAGGTTTGGGTGGTACCCCATACTAACTGTTGTTCAAAGAAAGGCTACTACTTCCTGTGCCAATGTGACGTTTTCGATATCATCAAACCTGTATGCGGATGCGCATCTGAACACCTTGACTGGGCACTGACGTTGGGTGAAGATTTGCTGTCTAATCTTACTGATGTTCATCCAGATGATGACATCCCTTCTGCTGTATCTTCAGCGCAAGATGCTGAAACAGCTCCATCTTGAAGCTACCTTGAAGAGGTATATCGCTTTACTACATGGCTCACCAACCAGTCCTTTTCCTGTCCAGTACGTCTACATCGATGGCCAGTGCCTTCTGTATGAGTTACCTAAACTTCTGATGGCCAGTACTGTCTGGTCACAAATTATCCCAGCTTTTCATATGGTGCTAAGACTTGTCAAGTTACTAAACCTAACTTTTGTTTTACTCCACAGCAAAAAACTGTTATTGGTCACACTGTGATCATGCCTGTTCCTCTCCCTGAACCAGACATTATTGATACTGACCCCCAATACTTGCTTGCCCTGTCTCAATATTTGCCTATTTTTAATGTACATAGTGATCCCTTGCCACTCTCTTTAAAGTCTCTTTTAGCTAGAAAAGATGCTTATTTGATTTATATTAGTAATAATATTACCAAAGCTACTAATGCACTTAATGACCCTATACATGATGGTGATTTGAGTCTTTCCATAGGCAACACTTGGCTAGAACTTACTTTTAAAGTTTCTGTTGTGATTCAAGCATTTTTGATTATCTTTCTCATATTCATTCTGCGGTGCCTGCGACGTGCCCTCAGACAACATTGAGAACAACTCAAATTCCTTTACAAGGCCCGTGCGTTGGGCTTATAAATGACTTTTAGCTCCATCCCTACCAGCTAACTTGGGATTGTTGCCCCTTCTGAGGCAACATGGGGGGAATGTTATCCATCGACTAGCGCTCCTGATTGGCCTCCCTACCTCACAGACAGTATTACATATATGTATATGTACTAACCTTAGGGCATAGGCACTTATCGTATAAGCATAAGTGTCAGAATCTGAGTTCCACTGTACTTTTTATATATTTTTAGTGAGAATCATAATGCTTTTGCTATTATTCTAATTGTAAGACTTGGCAGATACTTCTATTTACACCATTGTATAATGATTAGTTAGGCAATACTGCCATCTTTAGTGTTAGTGCAGAATTGTAACTGCATATGTAACCGCAAGTGTCCTTCATGATATACAAGACCTATTGTCTTAGCTGTCTTTTACTTTTGCTAGCTCAGCATGCTTTCTCAGGCTAGTGAGGAGTCAGGCTATTTGCCACTGACCAATTATAATGTTTTCACATATCTTTTTAGCTGTTGCTGTAGTGATTATCAGGGGTATAAGACCCTTTTGCATAGCACCTGCTCTCTGAGAAGAGACGTACTGCTACCTATAGGTAAGAAAGATTGGAAATATTCTCCTAGTGATCACACTGTTTGGTTGTAAACCTGCTTTATATACCAGAAATAAATCACTTTTTGTGCTGGACACCACTTGTCTGTCGTTTCTTCACTTTAGTGCAGTTCCAACAAGAACCTGAGAAGGTGATGATTTTACCATCCCATTACAAGGGGGTACTGCCAAGAATAATGCACCCTGATCAGACTGGCTTTGTTCAGGGGAAGTTGTCATATCATAACATGAGATGGCTCCTAAATGTTATTTGGTGGGGGACTCAGCATCCGGGGGAAGCCTGTGTACTCTTCATGGATGCTGAGAAGGCCATCAACAGTAATGACTGGGAGTATCTATTTGAGGCCCTGTGGCATTTTTGGGTTGGGAGATGGGTTTGTGGAACTAGTCAAAATATTATACAAAGACCCCAGAGCAAGAGTATTGGTAAACAGAGCACCATCTGAGGATTTTCGACTGTTCTGGGGCACGAGACAGGGCTGCCCCCTCTCCCCTCTATTATTTGTGGAGGCCATTGAGCCATTGGCTATCTGGATCTGGGAGAGCCAATTAATTAGAGGAATCCCAGGGCAGGCAGGGAATCAGCACAAGATCACACTATACGGGGATGATCTACTTTTGTTTGTTACGCAGCCAGAGGTCTCAGTCCCCACAATCCTTGCAATGGTGGAGGAATTTGCCCAATTTTCAAGCTATATGTTAAACTTGCAGAAATTGGAGATCCTATTTCTAAATAACAATCGTGGACTTTACCAGGAGGATACATGGACCCTAAAAAGGGTAGAGCACCACTTCACATACCTTGGCATCAAGGTTGGGACAGACCTTAAAAATCTGTGTAACAGAAACTACACCCCCTCGTTTGACACTATTGTGCCAGATTTAAATAGTTGGAAAGCCCTCCTGATCTCATGGATGGGGAGGATAAATCTGATAAAAATGAACGTCCTTCCAAGGATTTTATATCAGATGCAAATGATACCCTTCTGTACAACAATGTGAGACATTACCAGAAAATAGTTTTGGGGACTTCTTTTGACAAGGGAAAAAATCAAGAATGCGGCTGGCTAGACTTAAAGTGACTAAAGAAAAAGGAGGATTGGCCTTTCTGGACTTAAAAGGGTATTTCTTATCAGTACAGTTCCGCTATTTACATAACTGAGTAAATAGAGGTGAGGCAGCATCTTGGGTTGAGTTAGAGGCAGAGGAGTGTCCCAGCAAACTAACATCCTATTTATCGGGACACGGGCTCTCAGCTTATAAACAGCTGCTGCACCCCAACCCCTTGGTAGAGGCAGTCCTGGAGGCATGGGGGATTATTAAACAGAAGCATGGGGCTGAGGGGGAGAATACTGTTCTAGTCCCAATTACTGGGAATCCAGAGTTTGTGCCAGGGTTGGAGGACCAGGGCCTGGTGATGTGGGAGGAGAAGGGTATACGGTGCATAGGGGATCTGTACGAGGGGGATGGTATGTTCCCATTTGCTGTGATTAAAGAGAGTTTGGGCTACCCATCTCACATTTCTACAGGTACTTGCAGGTGTGGAGCTATGGCAGGGATCTACAGAGAACACCCTCTGATGGCTCCCATTTATTAATAGGGGAATGAGAAATCCTCAGCGCTAAAAGACAGGAAAAGGGACTTATAGGTAGAGTGGCTGGATGTGACAGGGCCCTTTTCCCAGATACCTCAGGGGGCTCCAAGCTGAAGTAGGAAATTGATTTGGGCCTACGCATCTTAGATGAGAACTGGGAACTGATCATCACGTTACACATGGGGTGATTGCTATGCAATAGGTTTAAAGAAACCCAACTTAAATTTATTCACCAGCTTTTTTATCCTCCAAACAAGGTTCATAAATTCTGTCTGGGGGTGTCTCCCATATGTGGTAGATGCTCTGTGGGAAGAGGCACATATTTCCATTATTTTTGGGACTGTAAAGTTCACAAGAACTACTGGAAAGAGATAGCAACTGATGCCTCCGCCACGTGGGGCCGGACAGTTGAAGTATCACCTCTATCTCGTCTATTCGGGGTAGAGAGAGATGGGGGGGGGCTAGTGCTTATATCCCAGGTGGGTAAGAGTGATGCTGGGCATAGCCAGGCAGATTATACTCAATACATGGGTGTCATGTGCGAAACCCACGGTGGCAATGTGAAAGAACCTGCTATTAGCTACTCTGGCTAGGGCTAGGTTAACCTATGCCCTAAAAGGTAGGGAGGAACATTTCCTAATGGAATGGGGAAGGCTACTGGCCTCTCTATCTCCAGTGGAGGCCCTAATACTCAGGGAAGGTATGGGTTAATGAAAGGTTGCTGGTTGGGTTGGGATTTGGTTAGTAGTGTGTAAGAAACTCTCATAGGACAAACCAAGAATCATCTGGGGCAGCATAGGTACCTCCCCATGACATCTGCGTCAGTCAGTAGGTTTGAAAGGGGTATACATGCCACTGAGGGCAATGACGCATGTGTGTTAATAGCGAATATTGGTAGTAAAGTAGAGTGCCAAGTTTTTTTCTATTTTTTCTGTACATACTTAGCTCTTATCTATACTACTGCTTGTCTATAGTTATAAAATGGTAGTAGGCTTGATGATAGAAGCAATAGTTTCTCTCTTTTCTATGATCACGCATAACTGTATGCTCATCTTTTAAGTTTAATAACTAAGCACCTGCGAAAAGGTTAGGAGAATCCATTGGCAAAAATATGTAAGATGCTAGGGGGCTGAAATGGCCTAGAACAGTATACAGAATGGATTATGTTATGTTATGTTATGTTATGTTATGTTATGTTATGTTATGTTATGTTATGTTATGTTATGTTATGTTATATACAGTATCATAGATCCTTTTATTATTACTGGACAATAAACTGACTGAATAAGTATGAAATTCATGTAAGGTGCCTGCCATTCGGGTATAATTTTGTATCATATTCTGCTCTCGAGGTCACCAGGAATCAGAACCCCTCTGTGGCACAACATACTGGTTGTGCGCTTAGTGGCCCATCCAGTATTTTTTATAGTGTATAGTATAGGTTTCTTTAAAACAAACAGTTTTGATTTTCAATTATGCAGACGCAGCTCATTTTACTGGTTGCTAGAACCTTGGTGTGGTTACTAGGAGAGATGATGCTCTGCTATGGGTACATTTGCAGTATGGGTGGGTTTACAAGAAAAAAATATTCATGGCGCTAAGCAAGACGCTCGCTAAACAAATTTAGTAAATATCACTTACCTACTAACTGTTAAAATACATTTCCGGACAGAGAGGCTGAATGTAACCCGGCACAAATTTTAATTTAAATTACTACAATAACAGAAAAACAATCAACTGCTCAATTTATCCGGCTAAGTAGAGGGAAAGTTTTTGAGATGCTGCTACGCTGCCCATGCTGCCACGCTGGGACTGCTACTTCTTTTAAGATGCCCTTTGTGATTCACAGCCCTGGAAATCCTAAGGAGAGGAAAAAAAAAAGTCTGTTAAGGGTATGCACTGAACTGTTTGCCCTTTGACCTTTGCTCACTCTCACCTCATCTCATGATGCCATATTTACCTTAATCCAAGTCGGATCATGAGCCGATGCGGCGTATCTTTTTTTTTTTTTCTGGGGTTGGGCTTGACTCTCTGGAAAGAAGTTGATGTGGACACCCTGCTGAAACACACAGTTTGGACCAAATATGGTGAGGTTCCTGAGTGCTTCTCAAAGTTTGGCATTTACTCCACTTGTTGATGGCTCATTTGTGGCTTGAGGTTGAACCATGCTGCTTTCTGAACTTGGTGATTGAATAGTCAAAGGTGGTTTGGGAGCAGTTGGATAAGCTTGGAAAAAAAAATTAACTTCTCCTCTGCTTTTCTTCAGACAAGACAGAATAATTATTGATAGAGTGTAGGTTCCTATGGCCAGAGATTTGGGCAACTTTTGTCGGGGGCACATTGCAATCTATTAGCCTTTGGATAAAAGTCTTTCTTGTTGAATGGTTTGTGATTTTTTTTGTGTCAGGTAGATCAACTAGAATTTGTATCTGTTTCATTAGCCCATGTAACTTGTTTTCACCCACTGTCATGTTTCTGAACCACAGTGAATCAGGCTTGTCTGCTACATGGTTGGTGTTGGGTGCTAGGTAGAATGGACTCTCCAGGCTTTGCATTTTGGGGGGGTCTTTGTGAGGCATATTTTAGATAGGCAGTTACTGGGTCATGACTGGTGTCTTGTTTATTCTGGTACATCCGAGGTTTTATAGGGCGTACATCAAGAGGGTTTTCACCCGTTCTTGTTTTGTTTGGCCTTTCGGTGTACTCAGGTACTTGTTTCCAGAGGTGTCCTCGCACAGCTTTATGTCACCCCATTTCAAGCTGTAATGCTCACTGGTACGGAGGGCAAAATAGAGTCCAATACTGTAGAACAGCATGTTGAGGAGGGCTGTTGGATTGTGTAGACCCAGTGACCCCAATGTGTACAGCTGCTCAATGTCCTCCTCAGTCAGGGGATCAGCTTTGTTTGGCTTGTTACCTTTGCCTAACTTTTTTAAGTAACGTTGTTTGGCAGACAGGGTTTGGAGGGTTTCTTTAAAATCAGTTGAATTACCATGGAATATGTGGTGCCCATAGTTGTATTTGGATAGGTATCTGTCAACGCTACCAAGAAGACCACGTAGTGTCGTTGGCTCATATTCAGAACCATCAATTTGCTTAATTTTAAAAATAAAGTCCGCCTGTAACACATCAAGCTCTGCTACTGGTATTTTGTACATGGGACGACACTCGTCAATGTCATTAAGATACGATGTTAATATTCGGATGTCATTTATTGTTTTTTGCGTTGTATGCTTATTTGCCTGCTCCTCGATGAAGTGCTTACGCTCGTCATCATTTGATTTTGAAAAAACTGCTGCTGCCATTCTGTTTCGCACTGTGCTGTACTGAGAGACACTGGTAGGCTGTTTGATTGAGGCACAGAGCAGCGCGTGGCCCTCTAGAGCATTTCAAGATGTTGTTGTACCACGGTGTGGTACAATCACGTTCCATGAACTTTTCAACTAACATACTAAGATACTATTTGCCAGCAGATTAGGCCTTACAGTCTATCGAGTCTGCTCGAACCTCAGATCCCTAGTTGCGTGCCGAGGCCCTCCCCCCTTGTGTTCCAGAAACCCCTATCATCCATCCCCAAACCCCCGGGACAGGCCATCATCTGATACATCCACTTTCTGTGTCTGTCCCACCTCTCTTGAAGTCCTCACTGTGGATCTCTGAACCAGCTCGCCAGGCAGTGCATTCCAAGGGTCCACCACCCTCTCAGTGAAAATCTCCTCCTCTTTCCCCTCACCCTTCCACCTTCCAACTTCAAACCATGCCCTCAGGTGATACCTCCTGCTTTAGTCTAAAGATCCCTCCATGTTTACCCTATTTATTCCTTGAAGTACTTGAAGACCTCAATCATGTCCCCCTGTCTCTCTCTCCTCCAATGAAAACAGGCAGAGCTCCTCAAGTCTGTCCTCATCGTCAAATCCCTAGCCCTCGTATCATCTTAGTTGCCCTCCTCTGTACCCTCTCCAGGAGCTGTGTCCCTCTTCAAGTGTGGTCTCCAGTACTGTACACAGTACTCAAGGTGTGGTCTAACCAGTCCATTGTACAGCGGCAGAATCACTTCCTTGCTCCTAGAGTGATCCCACGATGCATCCCAACATCCTGTTTGCCTTGCTAGCCACTCTCCTGCACTGCTCAGAGTTATTCATACTTGCATCCACCATGACCCCTATGTCTTTTCCCTTTGACTCCAGCGCCTCCCTCCCAGGAGTGTACCTGTGTTTAGGGTTTCCACGAAGATGTAACACCTTGCACTTGGTGATACTGAAATTTAATTTCCACATGTGAGCCCAGCTTTCCAGGGTGTCCAGGTCCCCTTGCAGGGCCAACCTCCCCTCTTCTCCCTCAACTACTGCTCCCATCTTGGAGTCATCAGCGAAGAGACTCATTTCACACCCTATACCCTCCCAGATGTCTGATATGTATGCATTAAACAGGATCGGACCCAGGACCGAGCCCTGCGGTACCCCACTACCAACCTCTCTAGGGTTCGAGAGCTCCCCACAGACCACTACTCTCTGGGTGCATCCAGCTAGCCAGTTTTCAATCCATCTGACCATCAAAGGCCTACTCCCAACCCCATCAGTTTCTCCACCAGACCATTGTGGGGACAGAGTCAAACTTTGCTGAAGTCCAAGAATAATACATCCACAGGCTTTCCCCTGTCCAGTTCTGATGTTACCCATTCGTAGAACTCCACAAGATTGGTTTGACATGATCTACCTGGCACAAACCCATGTTGCCGACTATCCAGACCTCCCAGCTCCTCCAAGTACACCCCCAATTGTTCCTTTAGTATACTCTCCTTTAATTTTCCCACCACCGAGGTCAAACTGATGGGTCTATAGTTACCTGGTACTTCCCTCGACCCCCCCTTTATGGATTGGCACCACATGTGCCCTGTACAATCCCTAGTACCTTCCTGTCTCAAGTGACCTGTTGAAGAGCTCTGCCAGGGTGCAGCCAGTATGTCCACCAATTCCCATAGTACTCTCGGATGAATGCCATCCGGCCAGGAAGTTGTCTTTCTTTAGGGTCTTGAGGGCTAACCACACCCTTTTGGTGGAGATAGCATCATCCATCCCCTCCACCTTACTGGCCTTTTTATCCTTATCCTGATGTGACACCCCTGGGGTACCTCTCCCTCCCTCTTGCTCTATTTCTGTTGCTCCCCTGATCCCACTCACTGCCACTTCTATCCTCATTGTGCCTTGCTTTGTAGATATCCCATTCCCCTCTCTAGTGAACACAGAGGCAAAGTACTCATTAAATACCTCTGCCTGGTCCCTCGCCTCTTCCACCCACCCTCCTTCTGATCTCAATCTGCTGAGATGGCCCTTAGTTTTTCTCCGCTCCCCAATGTTCTGGAAGAACCCCTTTTCCCCTCCATGTATCCCCTGTGCCAGCCGCTGCCTTTTACTGGACTTTGAGCCCCTCACCATCCGGGTGACTTTTCTAGATGCAAGATGGTACATTTCTTTATCCCTATCCCCTCTTGTTGTTTTATATTTTTTGTAGGCCACCTTCTTTTCTCTGACCGCTACCTGAACCTCACTGGACCACCAACATGGTTTATGTGACCTTGCTCCCTTATGTTTCACCTTAGCGCAGGTCCTGACTGCCTCATGAAGTCCCCGTTTTATGACCTCCCATCTCCTTTCCACACTTGTCATTGATGTAATCCCCTTCAAGTGATCCTTGAGAACATTTCCCTTGCCCACAAAGTCTGCCCCCCTGAAGTCCACTGCCAGTGTCATAGATCTCATCCCCCCTCCCCCCATGCTTATTTGAAACCAGACAGTATTGTGGTCGCTCCCAGTCAGGGGATCCTCTACAACCAGGTCCCTTACCAGATCCTCATCTACCAGAACCACGTCCAGGACATGCCCCTCCCTTGTGGGCTCTATCACATGCTGTGTTAAGAACACATCCTGGAAGCCATCCAGCAGCCTCTGCTTCTTGGCCACCTTAGAGGACATGGTTCCCCAGTTTGTACCTGGCATATTAAGGTCCTCCATCAACACCACTCCTTCCCCTTTTGGTCCACACTGGGCAATGATGTTGTCCAGCAAACCATCCTCCAGAACATCACCCATCCCGGGTGACCTATATACTACACCCAGCTTGACCTTATCTCCTGCTGGGGAT
Organism: Neoceratodus forsteri; assembly: GCA_016271365.2. NCBI lineage: Eukaryota > Metazoa > Chordata > Ceratodontiformes > Ceratodontidae > Neoceratodus > Neoceratodus forsteri. The sequence continues at coordinate 1,503,658,863 of CM057452.1, read as the reverse complement.
CGTAAGGTGACCCATAAGGCCTCCACATTTCCCTCTGCCTCTTCTACCCTTGCAATTTCTATGTCATCTCTAATGAGCATAGCCACTCCACCCCCTCTGCCCTCCTTTCTATCCTTCCTAAGCATAGTGTACCCCCGCACGTTTAGGTCCCAGTCATGGTTTTTGTTGGCTCACGTCTCCGTGACCGCCGCCACATCCACCCCCACCCCTTGAACAGCATGGCCTGGAACTTGGCAACTTGTTTCCCAAGCTCCTGGCATTTACCAACACCAACCCCACCCCTTATCCCTGATCCCCTTTGTCGAACCCCACCAGGTTCCTTATACTTCCATTCTCCTCTGCTCCTCCTGAAACCTCCACCCCCAGTCTGTTTCCTCCCCCCTTGGGTTTGAAGGCTACTCCCTCTTCTGGAGGAGAGGGTTTCTGGTCAGCCCTCCTTATCCTTCCCCTCACAAGTTTAAACCCCACCTTTCTTGAATGTAGTCAGCCATCCCCTGTTTAAGGACTTCCTTTCCTAATGGGGCAAGATGAAGCCTGTCCTTGGTATACAGTCCCTTATCCTCCCAAACTCCTTTCCAGTTCCCTAACACCCTGACCCACTCTCTTCACCCCACTTCCTGAGCCAGTCATTAACCTCTGTGATCTTCATTTTTTTTCTCCACTGAGGCCTTTGGTACTGGCAATATCTCAAAGGAAATGTTGCATCCATTATCCCGACAGACTCTGGCAAGTTCTTGGAACCTTGCTTGGATTTCCAAAACACTATTTCCCTCTAGATTGTTAGTTCCCAAATGCACCAGGAAATCCAGTTTCCCTCCACAATCCCTAACCAGTTCATACACCATGAACTTTGCTCTGTGCATTGTCAGCCCAGAGATACTCACTACCTTCACCTGGCTATGGCATCCACCCCCCCGGCCTTCCCACTGGATACCCCTAATCATCGAGTCTCCCAATAACAGAACCTTAACACCGCCATCATCCTTATGGTTAGCTCCACTATGCACTCTCAGCCCCCTCCCCTTATTCATGATCTCAATTCCATGGGAGTCTTTCTGCCTTATTAGAGACCCCCTTGTCACCCTCCCCTTTCTGCCTCCCTCGTTATTTTGCCCACTTAACTCAGACACCCTCTGTATAGGTGTCCCCTTTAACTCTCTCTTATCCAAACCATTTATCCTGGCCCTGATGGTTTTCCCTTCCCCCATCACCATCCTCCCCCTTGTAATAGTACCCCTACCTCCAGAGACTGTCTGTGAGTCCCCTTTAGCTAGGGCCCCATCCTTGGTACTGACCCCCCTGCTGAAGGGGGGCCCTCCCCCACCTCCTTGTCTCCCAGTTTCTCTCCAGTCATGCTCTCCTCCGTCATGTCTGCAATATGTTGCATCTGCCCATTCTGCTTAACATTTATGTTTCCACTTCTCCATCTGGGACTATTTCTATCCTTTCCATTGCCGGTCTGTGATGCCCTATGGGTATCCGACTCCCTCCCCCTGGCCTCTGTATCAGTTTCCTCATTTCCACCAACCCCTTCCTCCCACTCTAGGTTGCTTAGTAGCTCAAATTTATTGTGACACTCTATGTCAGCCTCCATCAAGTAACCCAAGTTTCCCCTGACTGCACCTCTAAACTGCCCCTCTTCCTCCCCTCTTGCTCTGTTCTCCTTAGGAGCTCCCTTCCCACAGTCTGCTGTTTTAGGCTTCCCCACAACAGCCCCTCCTGACTCTTCCCTCTCCACTGTCTTTGTATCCGGAATGTTCACCCCGTACGCTTTCCTCTTAGCGTCAACATTCCTATCTAAGGGTCCTCTGTTCCTAATATCCCCCTCCTGCTTGCTGTAACATAACGTCCTGTAATTTCAGAGCATTGCCCCAGCCTCCCTCAGCCCCACACTTCCTGCCCATATCCACACCCCTGTTCTTGACACCCCCAACTCCCCAGCTTACTCCTTAACCAATATACCTCCTCCTGATACAAGATAGCTGTCTACAGAGTGGGCAGCCTCCCTCTCTCCAGGCCCAGTTGAGAATTAGTGCCATCCCACAGCCTACAACCCTTGCGAAGATGCCTGCCATGGTGGAATATGGCCACCCTGTTTGTCCCCCTCTGTTTATAATGGCACACACCCCTTTTCTCAGTCCCTTCCCCCTTGAATACAGTTTCTCTCTATACTGTCTGCAGTTATTTACAAACCCAGTTTCAACCCCACCAATAAAGTTCCCAAGTCTCACAAACACATACAGTCCAGTGTGTGTCCAGTCCCACTAACAGTGTGTGTATACAGACAACTGTAGCACAACATTTTGAGACGCTCTGAATTCTATACACAATAGCCCCCTACTATACACTATAAAGATGCATTCTTACCTTAAATTCTTTTTCATCTGTTCTACACAAAATCAGTACATTGCTCCCCTCTACCACTTCACCTCCAACCTCCATGCTCCACACCACTACCCTGCATACCTCTCCTAAATTTCACCTTGACCTGGACACACTGAGTCTGCCTTCTCTTTTCCCACTGTCTATCCCCCCCTCAACTGTGCACATCTACAACTTTAGTTGTAGCTGCCCACAACAACTACAACTGGATAATTATTTTGGCCATCTCTCCTCACCTGCTGCCTCTGTGCTACCCCCCATCTCCCCTGTCTCTTTTCTTAACAGCTGCAGCATTTTTTCTGATGAACAAGGCCAGTGTTTGGGCTGCTCACAAATTTCCTTTTTACCTTAATTTTTTTCCTTAAAAAACTATGGTAGTAACCACATTGTAACCCAGCCCTCTCTGAAGGCAATGAATCTTCTGTTATTTATCTTTGTATACCGGTACCTGTCTTGCTTGTATGACGTGGAACCTTTGTAAAAGAACAGCTTGATCAAAGGTTGTTTCCGATGATTGCAATAAATAAATAAAGGTCAAAGAGGGAATGAATTACCTTCCAGAACTTTGAGGGGGCGTTAAGGTTGTTGTGAAAGTTGGTCTTGAAATGTTGAAATGCTGCAGCCCAGATAGCCTTTGTGCAGGAGTTTCTGATAGTTCTGTATAAGAGGAGGACAGGAAGGGAGTGAGATAATTTGTATTATACAACGGCAAGAAAAATTCTAGGAAGCTGATTGGCTGCTGACCCCTTGAGACAGTGATGTTATTAGAGAATAACATCACTATCTGGGGCAGGCGCACAGAAGACCGCATGATGACCTCAGGAATCACTCCACACAAAACTAAATGTTGCCAGACCATCACGGGTTCACCCCCGCCCCCATCAGCAGTTCCATCCCTCGCTCCTCCAGTCACGACAAATAGCACATTTAAACTAGAAAATAAATGTAATTTTACCCTCAAACCCCTGAAATAAACTGCAACAACCTTCCTTTCTTAATTTTAAACAAAACACTGTGCAGAGTGGCTTCTCCTCAGTGTCACACACCAGCTTTACAACTCACCGCCTACCCGAGCGGCTTCAGTGAAACATGCAGGCCATCACTAAAGCAGCTCAATTCGGAGGAAAAAATCAAACAAGCATCAAAGTTACATTTATTTCTATTCTCACATTAAACAGCAGCAACTATCTTCCTCCTCAACACACCGCCGAAGTGTAAGAACCCAAAGCCCTGACAGTCTCATCCTCGGCTGCCAAAATCACATTACTGCATGCTGTAAAGCTGCTGAGTAGCTTGGCAAGCAAATTAGAAAAACAGTAAAGAAATGTAGAAACTTAAAATACAGCCCACTGTAACGAGCAGGTGAACATTTGTTTGGGGGGGATTGACCTCAAACATTAAGGCAGCTGAACAGGACACTGAAAGAATGAAAAACCAGCAGCCTGGGTAGGCAGCATCAGTAATGTAGCAGCTCCACCTACTTGTGGACAATATTCTGGCCTTTTTTTAAATCATATATCTCTGCACAGCAAAATCAGAGGAAAAACAAAATCTGGCCAGAGCCGATAAGACTGCAGCTAAGGAATTTGCGGTAAAAATATTATAAATTACCGAAGTTACAAGCCTGCATTTGTAAAATGTAATATAGGCTCATACATTCGTTGTTTTGTAATATTTTTACACCACATTTTCAACATAGTCTTGTTATGACCCTGCCTCATGAAGACAGGCAAACAAAATGTTCAGCTCCTGGCTTAAAGGTGATTTGGCGCAGGGACTGTAAAATCAACTTTTGAGACGTAAAAACACATTTTGGGCAGGAGTTGAAAAATGACAGTTGTCAGATTTATAAGGTGCTGTAAAGAAATGTCTATGTTGAAAATTTAGGGTAAAAATATTGAATATTACCAAACTTATGAGCCCGCGTTCACAAAATTCAACATAGGCTCCTAACTTTGTTGCTTTTTTAATATTTTTACACCAAATTTCCAACATGCTCTTCTTTCGATTGTAAAAAAAGAATTTGGGCAGGATTTGAAAAATGGTAGCCATCACATTCATGAGGTGCTATAAAGATATGACCATGTTGCAAATTTGGGGTAAAAACATTGAAAATTATGAGCCTGCGTTCGCAAAATTCAACGTAGGCTCATAACTTTGTTTTTTAATATTTGTACACCAAATTTTCAACATAGCCTTCTTATGACCCTACTGCATGAACAAGAGCAGAGAAAATTTTCAACTCCTACCTGAAAGGCGATTTCTCACAGGGACCGCAAAATCACCTTTTGGGACAGATCTGCCTTATATCAATGTCATTGTTCATGAGGTGGGGTACCAAAGCAGGCATGTTGAAAATTTGGGCCAGAAATATGTAAAAATGCCCAAACTATGGCACTAAGTTCAAAACCCCATTGAAAATACAATGAACTGCATACCTGTATTTTCAGTTCGCTGTCCGGCTTTGAAGAGTGAAGATATGTCTACAGTCCAGAGAGGATTACAGTGTTGGACCCCCAATGGGTAAGTAAGGGCTTAGAGGGTGCAGAGTGGTGGGTGCTGAGTGGGAGGTAGGGTGGGGGGTAAGGAATGGCCATAAAGACATTGCTGGACATTTTTTTTAAATGTGAAAAAAAGAGGGGCAGGCAGTCCCTGATTGCAACACTGGCAGATTGGGCACCCCAGTATTGCAGTTATGTTTTGGAGGGGGAATGCTAAGAAGGAGGGTTGGTGGGGGGACTAATTCTTATTTAAAGAAAAAGGACCAGCATCATGGGAGAACACGATCGTGATACTGGGGGATTGGGCACCCCCAGTGTCATTGCTATGCTTCTGTAGGTGGCGTGGTGCATAGCAGGAGGGAGGGGTGGGGGGAATTTTTATAATAAAAATAATAAATAGATAAAATAAGAGGTCACGGTAGAACACGGCACACTCCACAGTGACCAAGATAGCTGTCGCATGCTACTGCACATGCACGACTGCTAGCTCATGGCAGTAGAGTACGGTGGCCATCTTGGACATGACAGAGTGTGCCATGTAGCCCTGTGACTGCTGGCACTGAACATTGTGCAGTGCTGCGTCAATAGGGACAACATGGGTGGACTGCTTCACGGACGCAGTGGCAACTGTGACACAAGTCCACCATGTTGTCCGTTCACAAAGAATGTGAAGTCCTTTTTCTCATAGCAAAAGGTCTGCAGGGCTCAGCCTACTGCAGCCCTAAAAAATGGAAATACATTTTTTTTTCTTGTTTATTAAGAAACGAGCCAATGTATACTAGCAATAAGTCACTCCAGGGTGTGTGTTATTTTGCAATAACAACCACCCAAGGTGTGACGTTATTGCACAATAACACACACCCTGTCATTCCTTATTGCTTAAACGTGCCCAGGTGAGATCTGGAGACTTGCACTGATCAATGATTTCAGAGGCAATCCAGGGATGGTGGTGGGTTTTGAACCTGTATTTTCTGAACGGAGCATGCTTGCCCCAGACAGAGGAGAATTTTGAGTGAAACAGAGAGGACAATATCAATGTCAGTGGCAGAGGGTATGGCTGTTCAATCTGCAGCAGCAAGGTTACTCAAGAGAACAACAGTGTTGCGCAACAGAGGGACCTGGTCCATATGCTTAGCACCCAGGTTCCCCTGGGGATGCTAGAACCCCTTGTAATGTAGTTTAGGTAGGATTTGGGCAACACAAGGGTAAACTCCATGTGGGGCTCCTTTAAGATCCATCTGGTCAACTCTGCTTGGCAGAGGGTTCTAAAATGGAATCTTGGAACTCTCACAGCAGCATAACTCCCAGCTTGAGTGCTGCAGTGAAGTTTGACGCAGAAGTCAGCTTGAAGTTTGAGTGTGTTGGTTGGTGCTATGCCAGTGGGCAGACCGACTGCCAGAGGGGAGCCCCCTCTTTTTCTTTTCTCACCCTAGTTCATGCCTGGAATGGTCTAGATGCTGAGACATGGTGGCTGCCATCTTCTGTAATGCCCCAAGGGGGTAACTTTCTTCAGAAGTGCTTTTGGGACTGGTAACAGCGAGTGGTTGTTGGCGCAATCCCCACATCTGTAGAACTTCTTTTTAAAAGTGCTGCCCAGAGCTGGTTTGGCTAAATCCATGCCCTCCAGTCATGGAAATGCTATGTGTGTGAAATTTGTCACTTTAGGACTGAAAGCAGGTTAGCCCTTCGGCTTAGGGGCACCTGATAGTATGGGGGACAGTGTCTTCAAGTGTTACTGTGGGATAGCTTCAGTGGAGCCAGACACTTGCAGCTTTGAAATGTAGTGTTTTCTCAGAACTAACATGGGACCGCTAAAAGCCATTTAGTGCCTTTAAGTTCTTTGATCTTGTAGTGAATTCAGATATTGCCTGGCCTTTGGCTGGAGCCAAGCTGAGAGCATGTTGGTCCATTTTCAGAGGGGCGCCCTGATCACAAGGTGTTTTGGGGAGTTAGGTGCTACCCTCGCCCTGAACGTTATTTGGGGAGTAAGGTGCTGCCCTCCCTCCTGTGAATGGGTATTGCCCGAAGAGTAACTTTCCTTACGTGAGGCCTAACTGCCTGCCATTTGCTGAAATATGTGAGGCTTAATTGCCCACCCTGTTCTCTGAAATAAGTGGGATCTATTGACTACAGCGTTGTAAAAATGTGGGGACTCTGGTGCCCCGTCCATTGCCCAGAAGAGGGGCGAATGTTTGAAGTGTGTGTACTGGTAGTATTTTCTACACTTGTGGATTTCTATGTACAGTTGTTCTGCACCTGCAAAAGCCCTTGTGGCACCACCAAGTTTCTGACTGACATCTGTCAGAATAAAGCTATATTGCATAACTCTACATCTTTTGTGGACATTCCATCTGTGTGTAACCTGTGTGAGTTTTTTGGGGACCCCTCAGACTGTGTAAACCCAACCACTGCTAAGGTATTCTTCCCCAGGACTCAGTAAATTAGAAATGCTATTTTGTACCCTTCCCCTGACCTCCTAGATAATGAGCCAGGTGAGGTGTTGTCTTAAGGCCTGGGGTAATACTGTGCTGTCTGTTGCCCAAGGGGGAGTGGGGTTACATATGTATTTAGGGGATGAAGGTGGATGCCGAATCTTCCTGACACAGAACGTCATGCAGTGATCACTGAAAGTGTCTGACAAGATACCTTCTGCAACAACTCGGCGGAGGTGGGAAGAGAGAATCCAGTCCAGGAGGGAATGATTATGAGAGTGGAGTTGAGCCAAGTGGATTTGAAGATAGTCTGTGTGAGATTAAGGGACACAGCCTTATGGATGGTTGGCCTTGAGGCAGGGGAAAGCCAAATTACATTGAAGTCCCCTAGTAGGATAAGTTCATCAGCAGAGGAATGAGAGGAGATGATAGATAAGGAATCAACCAGGGAGGAGGAGGATATTCTGGTAAGGCATAGAAAATACCAATGAAGATGGGCACAGAGGAGGAGAATGATACCCTGGCAAGAAGAAACTCATGGAAGGAAGATGTGACCTCTCTGATAGCCAAGGTGCAAAAGAGGCTCAGGCAGGCATGGATGGCAACTCCCCACTACGTTTTCCCCTGTCCTGTCTGAAGAGATTATAGTCACTAAGGGACGGGCTAGAGTCTGGGATCCTGGAGGACAGCCAGGATTCTGAGATGCAGAGGATGTCAGGAGAATGTTGTGAAACACAGACAGACAGGAGATTGAGTTTTGGAAGAAGGCTTCAAGCATCGAGGTGAAATATGCTCAGGCCTTTGGCAGCTGGGGAGGTGCAGAAGAAGAGAGGGGAGGGTCCAGGGTTAGACTCCACATTGCCAGACAGGAGAAGGAGTAGAAACAGGAGCAAGAGGATGGAGTGGGATTCTCCCCCTTGAGCAGGGGAAGGGGCAGAAGGGGAGGTGTGGAAGGGATAGGAGGGGCATGATGGAGCAACTCCAGGTTAGGGAGAGGGAAGAGAAAACCAAAGTGATAGGAAGGAGGAGGTGAGGGAGGGTGAGGGCTTGATGGGTGGGGGATGGAGGGACATAGATGGAATAGGTGAGGAAGGAGGAGGTGGTAGGGCAGGGGAGGGGGAATAAGATAAAGGAGGGTAAGGAACATTGTGATCAAGAGGCGAGATGCAGTAGTCATTAGTTATTAAGTACAGCAGCTGAGATAATGAATGACCCTTAAGCCTAAAACACAAGATTGCAGTCACCTGATAATAGACCTAGCCTATAATCTAAATATGGGAGAAACAACAGGCAGGTGAGAGCTGCACTACAGAAGTACACAACAGATTACTGACCAAGCTGAACAAAAACAATTAGCTGCGAGTAGCACTGCTGGATATACCTAACATTTTTTTAACTCAGTTTTACTGATCAAAGGCCAATGATACATGTAGCAATCACAACAGCGTACAGTGGCTCAATATTCTGCAGGTAAAATGGTACAAATATCACCATACATAGCATAATAAAAACAGAAAGGAAATACATTAAATATATTAAAAGCAAAGCAAAAAAAGAAGGACTAGAACGGGTCAGGTAAAACTTGTCTAACTGAGACAAATAGATGATGCTTTGAGACGACAGAGGGTGAGATCCCATAAATCTATCATAAACGAAGGCTTTTTCCATAGCAAAGAATATGGGTGGAGTCTCAAGTGGAAGAGGGGGTAATGACATAGCCCTCAAGTGTGGGCTGTGTCCCTAGGGTGGGGAGCCCCCCAGCATATGAATCCCAGGGGTGCCCGAATTCAAGAAAGTATTCCCTGCAGAAAAGCAGTTTTGCTGTGAGATGTTCCATGTCCCTAAGCCCTGTCAGAGTGGCTACCCAGGTAGACACCTGCAGGGTAACATCTAATAGCCACAAGAGAGTGATACATTTCCAAGCCACTGTCAACAGAATTTGGGATATATCTAACATTGACACATATTTAACCAATGGATGGAAAATTGATAAATAGGCAGTGCAGAAACTTTGTGCACCCAGACAGGGTTTTTTCTAGGAATCAGCAAAAAATAGCAAAAACTGAAATTAAGGCAGCAAACAACACTATGTGGAGCTGGCTATCTGACTAGCAATGAACAAGTAGTATGACTAGGCAGCTTATCACTGAAGGTTATCACATTTAGGGTAATGGTTAACAATGCAGTGCACCGGTTGGCAGGAGGTCCACAGACAGTTATTTGGTACTCATTGAGTAAAGATGAAACAGCTCAGTTGGGAGGAGACTGGTGTGGGGTGTAGCTTGACTGGCCAATGGCAGACTCCAGGCGGATTCCTTCCCTGTCCTTTGCATTTAGTCCTTAGCATGGAGGGCCACAGCATGGAGGGCCACTAGTGAAGAATAAGCTGAAGAAGGGAGGACAGGTCCTGCATCAAGCCACTCAACTGGTGAAAGACTCCGTGCTGGGCTGAAAACTGCAGCCAGAGCAAGCAAGAGGAAGGAAGACTGGAGGCTTGTATTGGGGGGCAAGGCAACCCAAAGATGACATGCAACTCACGCTCAACCCCTGGAGCTGAAGGCAAAGCTGGGTCCAATGGTATACTGGTGAGGGTGATGAAGCACTTTTGAAAATAGTGCTGAAATCTGCAGGTCTCACCCTCAAGCCACTTGACTGGTGGAAGTTCCCTGTAAGGCTGATAACTGCAGCTTGAGCAAGCAAGAGGCAGGCAGGCTGGAGGCTTGTAGCAGGAGGTGACCCAAAGATGAAGTGTGGCTTGCACTTGACCCCTGGAGCTGACGGCAAAGTCAGGTTTGATTGTATGCTGGTGAGGGAGAGGAAGCGCTTTTGAAAATAGCACTGAAATCAGCAGATCCCACCCACAAGCCACTCAGTTGGTGGAAGTTCCCTGTAAGGCTGCAAACTGTAGCCGGGGTAAGCAAGAAGCAGGCAGGCTGGAGGCTTGTAGTGGGGGGGAGGGTGACCCAGAGATGGTGTAATGCTCATGCTCGAGCTCTGGAGCTGAAGGCAAAGTCAGGTCCGATCGTATACATGTCAGTAATAAAGCACTTTGCTAACAAACACAATAGTAGGTGAGCTATTTCAGGAATGTGACTCCAGATTTATTCTCCCAGTCCCTGGAAGATGTAGCACCAGAGTCAGGATCTGGTACTCTACAGTAAGAAATGGTTTATATGTTCTTTGTGCACTCTTGAGCCAATCTGTACCAAATAAACTAGAGGTCCACATTTCCTTACAATAGTTTCACACTCAGAGTACCTGTCCCCCCCCCCAAAAAAAAGCAGCTTGAATGTCTGCAATTAATGAAGTTAATTCAGTTTTCCTACTTTGTCTTCAATGATTTTAAGATTTTGAAGGGGTTCTTGATGTCAGCATTCAGCTGAATCACGATTAGTCTGACTACTGACGACAAGGTGACTCCCTCATCGGTCAGGTACCTACACTTTCAATTTTCACATGCCACTATGAGCTGAGGTCCCACCACTTTCTCTCTGTACGTGGAAACCACTCTCTGGCTTCATATTTTATATAGTGTGCTCTGGCTCATAAGAGGCTAACAGGTGACCACTGAGGAGCTTACTAATTAGGAGAAGACCCCTACTCTCCCATTTTAATGCAACGTTAAAGGTTTAGCAAGCTGAAGCCTAAAGGTTTAGCAAGCTGAAGCCTGGCTAACACACTAAGATTTTATCACATTTCTTATACATTTCTCTTAAATTTTGCAGGAGTGTTCCTGGTGTGTGGCCAACATCAGAATCAAGCAGTTATAGGGGGGCGCTGTGGAGCCCAAGCAATATGGCCGCAGACTGACAGTGCTGTACTGTATATTTTACTTATAATGTTCTTTTTGGACAGTAATTGCAGTCGCAGCTTAATAAAAGTACACTCATTCTGAAGCTGAAAGATACTGTACACCATGGGGAACCTCTGAAAAGATAAAATATTGAGGGACGGCGCAAGATCTAAAACAGCTGCCAGAGCTCCGACTACGCATGCTGCTGAAGGCCATGAGGCAGACCAGGACACTGGTAACAGTGAGGAGACTCAGCAGACACTGGGAGCCAAACTTAACAGGCTCATTTCCTCTGTTACCAGCCTCTCCAATAAATTTGATGCCCTCACCAACAGAGTGACTGCCATGGAATCTACAATTGAAATGGTCTCCATCAGTGCAAGTGAAGCCATGGAAAAAGCTGACACCGCCATGGGAGCCACTACTACAATCTGGAAAGAAAATGCACAACTTCACTCCCACTTGTAAATACTAGAAAACCAAGCATGAGCCCAGAATGTGAGGATCTTGGGGTTGACGGAGGGTAGCGAGGGCGACCATCTGGTGTTATTTTTACATGACTGGCTCACTCAGCAATTGGGGGAAGAGGCGCTCCCTATGGTCCAGAAAATTCAAAAGGCATACCGTGTGACCCACCGGGGCAAGCAGGACAGTCCAGAAGCCCCTTGCACTGTGGTGATTGTTATGGACAGGGTAGGCTTCCATGACTATTTTCTAGCCATGGCCCACCGTGAGAAACTCTTGTTCCATGATGGAAACCAGATCCAAATGTTCCCCAACTTGACTTATGCTACCAGGCAGAAAGAAAATGATTTGATGGGGCACAGGTGACATTGAGAGAAGCAGGAGTCCCTCATATTCTGGTTTTCCTGGCACACTTAAGGATTATGCATCAACACAGTTTACCTGTTTTCGGAACCAGTGGAGGCCCTGAAGTGGTGTCAGAGGAATGCACCTCCAAGGCCGTGCGCATTGAGGGAAGACGATCATTTATCGGAAGAAGAAAATGTTTGAACATTACTGTTTGCTTATTAATTTTACAGTTGGGTATGTTTTGGGAAGGAGGAGAGGGATGAATGTCTGGTTCTAAGGTAAGCAAGCTGATGTTTCTGTTTCCTTGATCGATGCCATTTTTTTTGTACTGTTTGGACCTGCGTTTGTAGTATTTCTGTCCCCCATAGTTCTTTCTTCTCTCACTGCTCGTATTGAAACATATATTCATCAGTCGATATGGAGTTCCAGGTTAACTTTTCTTAATTTGTGAAAAGCACCTTGGTTTCTTACTGTATGTACAGTAGATATCTTAAATACTGTTTACAGCATATTTTTTCCAGACAGGTGTAACAGCTGCATAGGTAAACTAATGTTATCTAAGCAGTGGAGTAGCTATCCATTTGGAGTAGCATTTCCTTTTTTATTTTAAGTGCACACACTTTGGTTAAGCACGACTACCTTATTCCCCTCTAGGGGGGGCAAGGACCTGGACTTTATAAACTGTTTTTCTTAGTTAAAGATCATGTGCAATAGTTTTTACATATTTTTTATACAAGCTTAAAAAATGAAATTCAGGTCCTTGTGTCATGATTAGTGTTTCCTTGAAGGGCGCATGCCCGTGGTTATGTGGGGGAAGAGCGCCTCCCCTACATCCTATTTCAACCAGCAGCAGATCACCACTCTGCTTAGAGCGTAGTCGCACCTGCTGTATTCTCTGTGCTGCGTGGCTGTATGGCTCCTTTCTCTGTTTCCCCTTCCCTTGCTCCCTACCTTTCCCTGCTGCCTCTGCCTCATTTTATTCCTCCATCCCTTCCCTGTCCATTCGTTCTTGCTGTTTCTTCTTCTTTTTTCTTTGGGGAGGAGGGTTTCTGCCTGCCTTCAGCTCGGTAGCTCAGCAGTTCGTGTCACCTTCCCTCGCTTCCGCTCCCTTGGACCTCCTACCACTACGCCCTGCAATCATCCTCCTACTTCCCACATCTGCTATGACTGGACCTGAGTTTTGCCGCTCAGTGATGCTTACCGTGATCTGCGGTTGCCTGCCTGTTAACCCTCCTTGTCTCCCTTGCTCAATATTTTGCAGCCCCGTTTCAGACATGTTGCCTTGATATGTTACTTACAGCATTGCTTGGTACGGCTGCAAGGTCTGCTTACCTTCCCATAATCAACTGGTCTATCACCATTGGAACCGACTGGGGAATCTGGGCTCTGCACATCTTTGGATGGCTTCCACCTTGTGGTACAGAGATCAGCGCCTCTCTGCATATGCAGTGAGCTCACTAACTTTCAGCCGTGCCAGTAACACTTTCTAAGAAGACAGACTGCTGCCTGTCACACTTGCTGCCTGGGCTTTCCTTAATGTTCAGAAACCTCACATCCCATTCATATCAACTTTTGGATGCCATTCGCTCTTTGGCTACTCTGACGCCATGCTATCCCTTCCATGGACTCCCCTGGATACCCTCCTGGCCAAGGTATGATGCATAGCATACTCCTCATTGTTTTATGGGCTATTGGATTGCTAACCTAGCAACTCTTCTGGGCTGGTATTGCTCCTGCACCTTCAGAATCTATCAGCGCTCTTGAGGCTCCTCCACATGCAATCACCGTAATGTTTTCCTATTACTTAAAGTTTCTACTACTACTGCTCTTCACTCCAGACATTCCGTGACCAGTTACCTGTCTGGGTTAATTACATGGGGCACCTCCTGCAGCGGAGTCTAATTACCAACATCTGTTTAGTATGTTATTGAGTAACTATTAATTGATTTTCAATTTCCTTGGGCACTATGCTGGTTAACCATTTAATACCTGGAGTTGGGTTCTACTGTTCTGTTTCAAGCACTAAACTGCAACTCTCCCTATGGCCTGGACACCCCTCTGCAGGGCCTGTCGCTTGCAGTACAAGAGGTTTCCCTGATTTGCTAGTTACTTTGCAAACTCCTCTAATTCCACCTAGCCCAAGCATTTCTATTTAGCTGGGCAACCCTCCATGGCGGCATCTAGTCATGCTAGCCTATGTGGGGTCTTGTTTGACTCAATCTCCTTCCGCCTACCTAAGTGGGGTCAGGCCGTACACCCCCAGCCATGCGGGGGCCTCCCCGGCATCTGTTTCTGTTCTCTCATTGCCCTCGTCAAGGTTCTGTAGCCTGCTAGTCTCGTGGGGTTTAGCTGCCACTCTCTACTCACTTACCGGCTAACCTATATGTGGCCCACCGCACATCCTACAATTCATACTTTCCAGCAGCTGGTCTACATGTGGTCCAGCCTCACTTCCTACACCTCGTCTGGGCTTAGTTCCCTTTCACTCCTTTGGATGCTTCTACCAGGATGCCTGGATTTCTGTGGATCTACTACCACTTTGCTCCTCCCTGGATTCTCAACTAGGCTCTGCTCCTGTATGTCATTCTATATCATAGCCTCAGCATTACACTTAGCTTGCTTTGGTGCTATCTGACTATTAACAGTGCTTTACATTAGCTCATCTGCCTTCTGCCATTCTTGATCATCGGACTTGTACGCCCACTTCGCTCCTCATAGGGGCATTGGAGGATCCACTAATATGATCTACACCTGCCTCCCTAATATTGGAGCATGGAAGTTCGACTACATCTCCTATACATCTGTCTCGAACAGCATTGGGACCTGACAGTTCGCATACTCTACTTACCCTTGCCTGCCCTCCATTTCTGCCAACTCTCCAGGAGCCTCGCTTGCTATGGATCTACATCTGGATTGGCTGTACATTTGCCATCGATCCTCTAATCCACTTCTGGACTAGTGGACATTGACATCACTTCCATTAGGATGCTTCTGCCATGCCACGTCAGTCACTGGGTTTCTACTGTCTCGCTCCTGCAGAGAGATTTCACTGAGCCCTATCTGGAAGGCTTCTATTCCAATATAACCTTGACTTGATTCTCCTTTCTGCATTGCATGCAGTTTGACATTACTATTACTCTATCCACCACTGTTCTACAACCTGCCTTGCCCGCAGGGCTGGAGAGTCACCACACCGCTCTCTGACAGACCTGCGCCCCTATGGGTCTGGATGTCCCTCGTATTATTCTACTATGCCTTAGTTGCCTGCTTCTATGACCTGCCTTGCCCTTCGGGCCAGGGGGCTTAACTACTTCTACTTTGCACCTGCCTCGCCCAGCTCAGGGCCTGGAGGTTCGCACATTCTACTATATGCCTACTTGCTGCCATGTTGGCCAGCCTTTGGAGCTTTTTGCTATGGACTCACATCTGAACTTGTTTAGCCATTCGTCATCTATTCTTTGGATGTTTCTGCTTTGTCACTTCATTCATATGGAATACTACTACTATACTCCTACCAAGACAATCCTTGAGCTGATCCAGAAGACTTTTATCTCTTGATTTGTGCTCGGAGGCTTTTGGAACTCGTGGCAACGCTACTTCATTCGACTCAGCCTCTTCAGTTATCACCATTTCTAACTCTCAAGTTCAACTATTCAGGATTCATCCGACCATTCTCACCAAGTCCCTTCTAGCTGCTCTTCTGCTGCTACATCTGCATCATGCAGATTTAATTACTGCTACTACTGACCTATGTACCGGTCCACTTATTTACACTACTTGGTCATATTACCTGCTTTGCCCTTGCAGGGCCTAGGGGTACATCCAGCCAGACTTGCCTATTATGCTACCTACTTTGCCCCTTGGACTCTGGGGGTACATCTGACTTTTATCTATCTACTCACACTGAGCTATGTTCCTACTTTAGTTCCCTGCTTCCCAATCTGGATCAGTGATTACTACTGCTCCACACTCTCCAGATCTTGCAGCATGCGCTAGCTCCTATACTTCCTCACCGAGGCCTTCATTTGTACAGCTTGCCATGCGGAACACAAATGTAACCCCCAGAGGGCACTACCCTTAGGGCTACTACCCCTGTCTGCCTCCACTGAGACAGGGTGGGGGCCCGGATCCGTTGACGGGTGCCTCCACCCAGAGATCGGGGTCAATATTGTCGCGACTGCCTCGGTCACAGCCCTCTGGGTTACTGCAACCCCCCTTTTGTCTCCCTAGTGGCTCACACTTGGTACCAATAATACTTTTCACCAGTACACTTACCCTCCCCCCAGCTAGTACCTCTCCGCTCACTCCGGAGACCCCCTGTAAAGTAAGGTACAGTTATATCACAGTCACTATGCAGTAGTTCACCAGAAATACACAAACTAGCCAGGGTGTAGTTGCAGAACAGACAATCTGATTTATTCAAAGGGAGAATAACAAGGCTAGGGGGAAAATCAAAGTGATTGGCTTACTCTATACCTATCTACCTAGGGCACTGTGCACAGGCCTAAACCTAATATCTACTGTCCCTGGGCACCCAAGCCCTAATGGCTAGTCCACCATGGCAGCTGGTCGGGGCCCGGATACAGGTAGCCTTTACAATCCTGAACAGGTCAGAATGGGAAGAAAATTCAGTTAGGCAGTCAGCAGTATAACAAACAACTTGAGACCCTGGTCGGCAAACTTGGCAGGGAGCTACCCTGATTTAGTACTCACGACTCCAGCAAGTAACAATTCCTTCACCACTGGCAGGACTGAGCCTGAATTTCACCAGACTCCTCACACATTTATATGGCAAACTACAAAGGGGTACCACTCCAGGCAGCAGCTTCCAAGGCTCACACGAACTCCCAGCCTGCTAGGGTGCTGCAACGGCAGCTTTAACTTTCCCAAGGACCGAGTGCGATTTAGCAGATTCTCCAGTCCTCCAACAGGTTGAGCCTGGTGGGTAGCTGTGCTAGACACAGCCTCCTCTGACCGTCCGCTGATGGATTTTAGTCCGAAACAAACACTAACTGACCAGCGGCCCCTCAGACCTTTCACCGCTTCGGCGTGAGCACTCAACTACGCAGAAGCTCAGCGCTCCTTTCCCTTACTCAGTCTGTGAGTCTGCTCAAGAAGCATGGGGCACTCCTTCCAGTTCTGGCCACCCGATGCTGTTGCTAAGCGACCTGTCAATCAATTTCTCCTGCCCTCAGTGGAGCAAAAAGCGCCATAGCCCATAATACCTTTCCCAAAGTACAAGCAGTTTCTCATTGGCCAGCCGACTCTGAGGGTCCAGTACTGATTGGTCCAATTCAGCAGTCCTGGACCAAAATAGAAGGGATAATCAAAACAGTCTCTGGCTGCAAAGAAAGCAGGTTAGAACAACTTACACTACCATCACTATCTAAAAGAATTACTGGCAAATAGTTACCTCTTTTTATCAGGGCTCCCCCTGAGCCAGCAGCCATGGCAAAATGGAGTGCTTACTCATTAGCCCGGGCGGGACTTGGGCATACAACCCACAGCCCCCCCTGTTTCCCGTTCAACTCATTATGACTGCAACAGGCAGCCCTTTAAAGGGACAGCATACGGAGACCTCACAGCGCTCACTGGCTTCCCATCTAAAAGCGGCCGCGCAGACATCAGCCAGGCATGGAGCGACAGCGGGCTCTGGGGAAGCTTTTAGGAACCCCCATTTGCAGGGGGGTTACACAAACTAATTGTTCTCACCTCTAGACATGGTCACTTCATCTTTGGTTACTGGTTCTCCTCAGAGATGACTTCCTCACCTGCTGGAATGCTTTGTCAATGCTACTTCAATGCCTCGACTTTTACCGACCATGGATACCAGCTTTCTCATTCTGCCCTGGATGTGGACTCTTGGACTAGGAGCTTACTTGAAGGATGCCGCTATGATCACCCTACACTACAAACTTCAGTACCTTCTTCAGTTTTTGTTTCACTGGATCTGGATCTACAACTTGGATTCGGACTAGCTGATTCATTTATTATCGTCACTTAGGATTACTTTCCTTTAGTATGCCCAGGACGACGGGCAGGTCAGTAGCCATTGGTCCTCAGAGGTATCCCCCCAAGGGTTTTTTTCCTCTCCTGCGTGCTACTGGTCACACTGTCCGGAGTTGGAGGTGGTAATCATACTGCTATTTATTCTTTGGGCGGTGTCATCTTATTTGACTCCTTCTAACGGTCGGATACTGAACAATCATATGATATCATTATTTTTTGGGGGGGCCTCGTACTACTGGACTAAGCATCCTTCCTATGGTGGGAAACAGAGAAAGGCCAAAACATCAAGCCATAATAAACTACTCATCAGTTCAAGCATCTAAGCCCTTGCATACTATCCAGCTCACATGTACTATAATCACTGACTGCTCATGTCTTATGTCTATGCTGAAGTACCTAAGCACTAATCATCTCATACGACTACTAGTACCTTGCAAGCATTGTTCTACTTACTGGTCTGGCCTCTGTATCCAAGCACAACCTACATCATCCAGCTACAGTATGTAACATAAGCACTGAGCTCTGAAACACAGCTAATGAAAATTTCATGCTGTTTGGTTTTGTGATTTTCTTTAAATCAGCATTTGTCAACTTGCTCTGTAGTGGCTGAAAACAGTGGAGTTATTTCTGTCCTCTCGGTCAAGCTTAGAGTGCGATTACATCATGTTGGAGTAGCTTGCTGTTTCAGATTCCCAATCAGAGTAGTACTCTGTAGAGTTTATGGTTTGCTGAGCTCTCCAGGTTTCTTACAACCCCAGTCTCTGGTTTGTGTTTAGATAGATCTGCTTAAAATGTATCATTCTCTTCCTTTAAAAAGGTGATCATTTCAGTTCCAATGCTGAATTGAAGTAGTGGAAATCTTTTTCTGCGAGAAATCAGCTTGTCTGATATAAATTTTGTTCGTTCACAGAAACAGTTTGTCTTTGATGTAACCTTCATAAATACAATCCTGTAACAACATTTTTTTCATGTCAGATTGATAAACAGGTGCTTGTCACACTTTGCTACAGTATGTCAAGCACATGTACTGTAAGAACTCACAAATGTCAGTTCTTTGGTGGTTTCTGTGTGAAAATACATCATGTATGTGTATAACTAGAAACACTAGAAGGCATCCTGATGCAACGTGTCTGCCCCACAATTGAGGCAGTTGCAGTCTACTGCCACGCTGCAGCCCCCGGCCCGAACAACTGGGGTCACTGCACCCTGCTACCCTCTCTCCCCCCACTCTCAGTTAGGGATGCTGCACCTGTTAACCCCTATTTCCGTCTCCACAGTCAAGGCTGCTATGCTATGCTAAGCCCTAGTGCTAGGTTCCCTGCCTCCACAGCTGGGCCTGCTGCACCATGCTGCCCTAGCCACCAGAGGTGGGGCTTTTGCTGCACTCACTACCCACTTCCATTGCACCAAATGGACATGGCTGCTGCACCACGTGTACCCCCCATCGCACAGTCAGAGCTGCTGTACCCTGATGCTCAATGTGTCCTGCTCCACAGTTGAGGCTTCTGCACCATGCTGTTTTCTATCCCCTGTCACCACAGACAGGGCTGCTGCACCCTCCTCCTTTCCACACAGTTGGGGTTGCAGTGTCCTGCTGTACCGTACAGTACCATGCCTCTGCAGTTAGGGCTGCTGCCACTTGCCACAAGATTCAGGGCATTTGCTGCACCCTGCTGTTCTCCTGCCACCAGAGTCAGATCCTTTGCTACACCCTGCTGAAATAGGAACAGGGGGCAACAGGTGCAGTGTCCCTGACTGTGAGGGTGAGAGAGAGAGAGGGGTAGCATGGTGCAGTCACCCTAACTGTTTGGGAAGGGTGCAGCACAAGACTAAGGGCATTTTCTGTACCCTGTCCCCTGCCTGTGGAGGCAAGGGGCTCTGTGGTGCAGCAGGGCACAATGGTGGTAGGGGACAAAGGACACCATGGTGCAGAAGCCTTGACTGTGGGGCAGGTCACAGGTGGGCATCAGGGTACAGCAGCTCTGACAATAGCACAGGGTGCACATTGTGCAGCAACCCAGTCCATTTTGGGCAATGGAAGTGCATAGCAGGGTTCAGCAGCCCCAACTGTGGATGCAGGCAGCATAAGACTCTATGGCGTAGCACAGCACAGCAGCCCTGACTGTGGAGATAGGAAAAGGGGCAACACAGTGCCATGGCCCTGACTGTGGGGGTGGGGACAGAGGGCAGCAGGGTGCAGCAGCCTTGAATGTTTGGGCAGGAGACAGGGGTGGTATCAGGATACAGCAGCCCAAACCGTGGGACAGAGTGCAGCAGCCGTGCCTGTTTGGGACAAGGGATGTGGGCAGCAGGGTGTAGCAAAGGATCTGACTCTGGTGGCAGGGGGAAAGCAGGGTGCAACTGCCTCAACTGTGCAGGCATGCAACAGGGTGCAGCAAATGCCCTGAATCTTGTGGCCAGTGGCAGCATGGTGCAGCAGCCCAAACTGCTGAGACAAAGGGCTCTAGAGTACAGCAGGCCATGGCAACCCTAACTGTGAAGAAAGGAGCAGGGTGCAGCAGCCCTGTCTCTGGTGACAGGGGATCGAGGACATCATGATGCAAAAATCTTGACTGTGGTGCAGAACACAGAGGGCATCAGGTTACAGCAGCCCCAACTGTGAGATGGGATACAGTTGATGCAGCAGCCCAGCCCATTTGGGGCAATGGAAGTGTATAGCAGGGTATAGTAAAAGCCCCACCTCTGGTGGCTAGAGCAGCATGGTACAGCAGCCCCAGCTGTGGAGACAGGAAACCTGGCACTCTAGGACTTAGCACAGCACAGCAGCCCTGACTGTGGAGACAGGAACAGGGGGCAACAGGTGCAGCATCCCTACCTGTGAGGGTGGTGGAAAGAGGGTAGCAGGGTGCAGCAACCCCAACTGTTTGGGCAGGGGTGGCAGTATGCAGCAGCCCTGATTCTTTAGGCAGGGGATGGAGGCAGCAGGGTGCACAGTCCCCAACTGTGTGGGAGAAGACAGTGGGCAGCAGAATGCAGCATCCTCTAATGTGGAGCAGAAGGCAGGGGGTTTGTGTAGCAGGGAAAAGTGGCAGTAAACAGCAACTGCCTCAACTGAGACATGGTGCATCAGGATGCCACATAGTGTTTCTGGTTATCCACATACATGATGTATTTTCCCACAGAAGCCAAGAAAGAACTGAAATTTGTGAGTTCAGACAGGTGCCTGTTAGACTCTGCTACAGTATTTCAAGCATGTGTACTGTTTGTCAAACTGACATGAAAAAAAATGTTCTTAAATGATTGTATTTATGAAGGCTATATCAAAGACAGACTGTTTCTGTGAATAAACACAATTTAGATTTATTTTATAGTCATTTAATAGTCCAGTGATATAGTCAGAAAAAAATCAAGAGTTTTAATTAGAAAGAACTAAGAGCTGTGACAGACAAGTTGATTTCTCACAGAGAAAGATTTCCACTTCTTCAATTCAGCATTGAAACTGAAATGATCATCATTTTATGAGAAAATAATGCTATATTTTAAGCTAGTCTATCTAAACACAAATCAGACAGTGGGTTTGTAAGAAACTTGGAGAGCTCATCAAACCATTAATTCTACAACTACTACTCTGATTGGGAATCTGAAGCAGTAATCTACTTCAAAATGATGAGGGGAGGAGTTGAGGGGGGAAGGACCAGAGGGTGATGGTTACAGTGAAGGAAAGGGGGAAGGAACTTCTCAGCAGAGACATATACCGGTAAGAAGGGACAGGGTAATGTTCGGGCTGCGAGAACAGAAGGGGGCTAAGACTGATGGGCGATAGACTGGAGTGTGGACCAGAGCTGGATGAGGCGAAGCTCATCTTTTCACCTAACCTACTAAGTGGAGGGTTTGGAGAATCATTTAAGGGTAGCAGGAGGGTTATATCTGGGGAGGAATGAGGGTAAAGTGAAGAGTGCCGGAAGGCCTGGGTAATCGATTTTTCACGGGGAAGGTGGAAGCGCAGTCGGAAGGGAGGAGCCTAAGCGCTGGGGTATGAATCTGGTACACAACCGGTGGAAATCTCATAAGGGAACGCAGAAATTGGTTGGTGGGACAAAACACAGGATCTGGTGCCGGAGGGAGGGCAGGGAGGGAAGGGGAGGAAGTGGAGGAAGGAGTGAGAAATAGGATGCTTGACAAAAGGAGGAGGAGGAACACCTAAGATAGTAGAACAACAATGAAATCCCCGATAGGTGAGAAAGGGAAGGGATATGGAGAAAGATAGGGTGGGGTGCAGACTGTCTAGCCAGGAGGAGAAGTAGCTGCACTTGCTGGTGGGGGGCCTTGTGACTTCCAGGTATTACAGGAGTCACTCCTCACACAGTCAGCATGAGAACCTTCCCAGAATCATTTTGATCTACCGGGAGACACTAAACCAGCTTGAGGCTATACCTTGAGTACAGATATAAGCTCTTAAGGTGACCTTGAAGTCAGTTGAAGATGTGCCATAAAGATGACATTGTATTTTCTAATGTACATTATGTTATGGTTTTAGAGTTCTTGTTTGTTATGACAAACTGTTAATAGGCCAGATGATACACAAATGCAACAGATTTACTGTGCAGTATGCTAAGATGGGAGAAAAGAGAGGTGATGGGGCACATATCCAGAAACAATGGCTACAGATGACTATGAGTAAAAATGGTTAATGTTAACTTTACCTCCCTAAATGTGAAGGGAATCAACTTAGTCGTGAAACAAGCCAGGGTGCTAGGGGATCGCAGAAATGTACACACTGACATAGCATTTATTCAGGAGACACATTTATCAGAGGCGGAACTACTAAAGCTTAAAAGGGGTTGGGTAGGCCAAGTGTTGGGATCATCCTTGAGGAATGCCAAAAAGAATGGAGTGGCCATTTTAGTGAAAAAAGGCTAGGGCTGGAAATCACTAACTGGAAGAAAGATAAAGAAGGGAGGTGGATAGTAACGGGTCAACTACATGGGGTCAAAGTCCATCTGCTGAATATCTACGCTCCCAACACAGGGGCAACTCCCTTTTTCAGGTCAGTTCTGGGAGAGGTAGCGGCACTTACAGAAGGTTGTTTAATATTTGGGGGAGACTTCAATTGTTTGTGGGACCCGCAGCAAGACAGGTCATCTCAAAACCAATATACTAATAAAGCAGCAAGCAAGACACTCCGAGATCTGAACCAGGAACAGGGACTAGTGGATGTGTGGAGAGCTCAACACCAGGAGGATAGAGATGTCACCTTCTTTTCCCGCCCACAGAAAGCTTATTCTAGAATAGACATGTTCTTTATGCACACCTCACACATGTGCAAAGTAATAGATAGCACAATATACATGATTTTAACTTCAGATCATGCCCCCATAACTGAAAATTCAGACAAGGAAACAGTCAAGTTGGAGGTTCAATACATCTTTATTGAATGTTAAAATGTAAAAAACTGCCATGATAGACCATATTAAGCAATTCAGACAGTTGAATGCAGATCTGGATGTGGAGGAACCAACTCTCTGGGTGTGATGAAAGCGTTCTTGATAGGTTATTTATCAGCTGGTCCTCAATGAAGAAAAAAACAGAGAATGTCCAGGCAGGTGACCCTAGAACAGAAAATAGAGAAGTTATAACATACACAAACAACGAGGGGAAAGAGACATCTTAAAAGAAATTACTCAGCTTAAAACAGAATTACAGGATCTAAGTAACAGGAAAATAGAGGGACAACTTAGATATTCTGCACAGAAGTATTATGAAGTAGGTGGGAAAGCCACTGCACTGTTAGCTTTAGAACTAAAAAAGAAGCCGCTGAGAGGATGGTAAGAAAAATATTCACACAACAGGGGGAAGGAATGGGGGATATGGACCCTAATAAAATTGCACTTGCCTATGCTCAATACTACTCGAAGTTATATTTGGAGGAACAGGTGAAGGAGGGAGAGAGAAATTAAAACTAGGACCTTTTTGGAGACCCTAAATCTTCCCAAACTGACCCCAGAAGAAATCATAAGCTTAAATAAACCAATTTCGGACTTGGAAATTAAAACAGTAATAACTGACCTACCAACTGATATATCTCCTGGCCCTGATGGTTTTAATACGGATTTTTATAAAATGTTTCGAGAACAACTCACCCTTTTGCTGGGCAAGCTGTTTAGGTTTTGCCAAAAGAACAGGGTCATTCTCCACACGTGGAATGAAGCAACAATTACAGTTCTACAAAAGGAAGGAAAAGACAGAAAATTATGTGAATCTTATAGACCCATATCTCTCCTAAATCAAGATTTCAAAATGTTTTCCAAGATTTGGGCAACTAGGTTACAAGTGGTGGCCCCGAAATTGGTTCCACCAGATCAGCCCGGATTTATCCCAGGGAGACATTTGAAAGACAATGTGAGGCGTCTGTTAAATATAATAGAGGAGGGGCGTCACAGTAAGGAGTCTCAGATTGCTATTTTTATAGATGCTGAGAAAGCCTTTAATAGGCTGAATTGGGAGTTTTTGAAATCTACCCTCATCCAGATGGGATTTCAAGGAGAATTTATGGCAATACTGAGGGCAATATATGACATCCCAGAAGCATGTGTAAAGGTGAATGGCACGCTGTCTGAAGGTTTCAGTATCCATACAGGCACAAGGCAGGGCTGCCCTTTATCCCCCTTACTGTTTGCGCCTAGCATTAAACCGCAGGCAGAAGCAATAAGCGTGCATTCAACAATTCAGGGTATAAGGGTGGGCCGGGTAGACTACAGGGTGTCACTTTACACAGACGACACAGTTGTATATTGAGACACCCACATATACATTTACACCAAGTACTGCAGATAATTAATTTATATGGAGAGGTTTCTGGTTTTAAGATGAACATAGGGAAGACAGAAATCATTCAAATCAGCAGACACAGCTCAGAACAGGTTAAAACAATGCTTCCAGGTAGCTGGGATGCAGCCTCAGTCAGGTACTTGGGGGTGCAAATCCCCAAAAACTTATCCCAACTGTACTCCAGAAATTACGGCCTGCTTAAAAAAGACATATACACAGATTTTAATAGATGGGCTAAGCTACCCACCTCGTTTTCAAACAGGGTGGAACTCTGCAAGATGAATGTGTTGCCAAGGTTTTTATTTTTGTTTTCAAAATTTGCCCACACGAACGCTTAAAAGGATTGGAAAGAGATCAAATAAAATGAAAGCTTTTATCTGGCAAGGTAGAAAGCCTAGGCTCAAAGGGCAACTACTTCTAAGGCACAAGAAACTAGGGGAATACAGCGGACCTAACCTAAAAGTCTACTATCTAGCCACACAGTTAGGTGACCTCGTTGAACTATCCAACCCACTAACAAGAACTATCTGGAAAGACATAGAGAAGGGGACAAACCAAGGGGTACACTTAGATAGCCTGGTATGGGAAGAGTGACCAGTGGGGTACCACAGGGATCAGTGCTGGGACCAGTCCTATTCAACATCTTCATCAGTGACATTGCGCAGGACCTAGAAGGCAGAATTTCACTGTTCGCTGATGACACAAAGCTCTGTAACAGAGTAGACACACCAGAGGGTGTAGACAGAATGAGAAGGGACCTGCAGAAACTTGAAGAATGGTCAGGGGTTTGGCAGTTGAAATTCAATGCAAAGAAGTGCAAGATAATGCATATGGGGCACAAAACCCTGGCACAATATATCAGTTGGGGGTGAGGATATAGCATGCACCAAGCAGGAAAGGGATCTTGGGGTTATCATCTCTGATGACCTCAAGGTAGGAAACAGTGTAACAAGGCAGCAGGTAAAGCAAATAGGATGCTGGGATGTATAGGCAGGGGCATCACCAGCAGGAAAAGGAGGTCATAATTCCGCTATACAAGACACTAGTGAGGCCCCACCTGGAGTACAGTGTACAGTTCTGGAGACCATACCTATGTAAGGACATAGACAGGGTAGAGAAGGTTCAGAGGAGGGCAACAACGATGGTGCATGGATTGCATCACAAGTCCTATGAAGACAGGTTGAAGGAACTGAACATGTACTCCCTGGAGGAGAGGAGGGAGAGAGGGATATGATAGAGACATACAAGTATCTCACAGGGAGGAACAGGGTGCAGGAATACACTATTTTAAGCGAAAAGATGTTCCAGGACTAGAGGGCATGGGATGAAGTTGGAGGGAGGATGATTCAGAGGAAACATGAGGAAGAATTTCTTCACAGAACGGGTGGTGGACAAGTGGAACACCCTACCAGAGGAAGTGGTGGGGGCTGAAACAATCACGGGATTTAAGAATGCATGGGATAGACATAAAGGAATTCTGGAGGTCAGGGGTAAGGGACAACAGACTTCTAGGAAAACATAAACTGAACTTACAAGCTCAAATGGGCAGACTGGGTGGGCCATAGGCCCTTATCTGCCGACACTGTCTATGTATCTATGTACGTCTGAAGTTGACATAGTAGGGGTAACAAATAGATAAACTAAGCAAACATATAGGACATGGATAGAAGTTAAGAAGCTCAGAATAAGAACCAAACAATTAAATTGGATACCCATATGGAAGATTAGTAACTTCACACCGGCTCGGCTAGATCACACATTCAAAACATGGAGGGTTAGAGGCCTTACATGGATCGCCCACCTTCTGGAGGGGGATAAGGTCAAAACATTTTCTCAGATGCAGAGGGAGTTTCACCTCCCTATGAAGGATTTTTTCCACTATCTTCAAATCAAATCATTTATAAAAGATAAGGGATTGCAGGGCCAAGAGAGTGAGACACAACAACCTATGATAGAACAAATCTACAGCCTCTCTCTTATACAGCAGAGCCCAAACAAGTGGTCTCTCTCCTATATGCTTTGCTGAACTCTGAAACAGGAGGAGAGGAGGTCAGAGCCATCCAGACAAGGTGGGAGGCGGATTTAAGTTGTACACTCACTCAGGAGGACTGGTCCCAGGTATGGCAGGCTACTCACAAGACTACCCTATCTGGAGGCTGGAGAGAGAGTTTAAATGGAAGGTAGCAAGCAAATACTTTTTAACACCCAGCAGGCTAAAACATTTCAGACCAGGAAGCTCGGACAAATGCCAGAGAGTTTGTGAATTAGAGGGGACCTACACACTTATTTTCTGGGACTGTGTGATAATTCAAGGGTTCTGGTACAAGATCAGGACACATATCCAGAAAGTATTCGAGTTGGCAGTAGAACTAGGAGGGGAAAATATGGTGCTGGGCCACTATCCCAGGCAACTGAAAGGGAACAACCAACACTATATGTTTAACATTTTCATAGTAGCTGCAATTAAAGCCATCACACAGAGATGGCTCACCAAGGCAACCCCCACAGTTCAAGACTGGATAGAGATATGTAGGAAAATTAGAGATGGAACTCATAACAGCCCATTTGAACCTCAGATAGAACAATTCAACTCTAGATGGCTCCCATTTTTTCATATAATAGAGGAACTAGAAGGCACACAAATTATAGACCAACTAGCACAAGACTGAGATGGTAGCGGAGATCTGACGTACGCTTAATACATAATTGTGAAGCGCAGGGATAAAGAATTAATGTTTGGAAGTGTATAGGCCTACATATAACTTAAAAGATTGGTAATGTTAGTTGTTTTAAGAAGAGGAAATCATAGAAGAATATGTGATCAATCACAACAGCAGAGGTTTTGGAAATATGCTTTAGAACTTGTTAAAGAGCATGGCAATAAATGCGCATAATTTGATTATATGAAACGTATGGATATGTATGAAATGATATGGCGATTTCAAATGTGTGAAATGTATGTTGTGAATTGACATATGAATTCAATAAAGAAGTTTAAAAAAAAAAATACTGCCAGCCATTTAGAATAATTGCTCACTACAAAAATGTACTGCTCATCTTTTTCTGCAAAATCAATATGGATTCTCTGCCAGACTCATGGTGGTCATTTGAAGGGATGAAGTGGTGCGATTGGTGACATGTTCCAAATGATTATGCACACTCCACAGCCCTGCATCTTCTGCTCAATGTCATTGTCTAGTCATGGCCATCAAAAGTAGGGCCCCCATATTAAGATGAGATGCGCGGTACATTCCGGCTGAAAAAGGGAGATGCGCCGTGCAACCCCAACAATGCACCACAGTGAGATATTCAGTGAGGGGAGATGGGCCACCCAAAAAGCAAATGGGCCATGGCACAAACGTACTCCAGGTGTGGTCTAACTAATGACCTATACAGTGGCAGAATCACCTCCTCCCTCCTCGAGGATATACCCCTTGCAATACAACCCAGCATTTTGTTGGCCTTTGCAGCTGCCTTCCTACATTGTGCCAAGTTGTTCATTGACCCTGTAATGAGCACCCCAGATCCTTCTCCTCCTTTGTCTGGGCTAGCTGCAGTCCCCCCAGCTGGTAACTCCTCCTTGGGTTCATCATCCCAAAATGCAGCACCTTGCACTGTTTGGCATTAAACCCCAGTTGCCAGGTGTCTGACCAGGTTTTAAGCTTTGCCAGATCACCCTGCAACCCCTGCCATCCCCCTAGGTCATCCACCACCGCGCCTACCTTGGTATCATCAGCAAACAGACTGATCTTGCTCTTGATGTCCCATGATATGTCTGCAATGAATATCCCAAACAACACTGGTCCCAACACCGAGCCCTGTGGAACACCGCTCGTCACTGCCCTTGGGTGTGATAGCTCCCCAACCACCACCACCACCCTCTGTTGCCTTCTCTGAAGCCAGTTTCCTACCAGGACAGACAGGGGGACAGGTCCTGTCACTGTTGTTCGGGATTGGGTGGGGGAAGTCCCAGCTCATTCAGCCGGGTGCATCTATGGTAATGAGCCAGTTATGGGCATGCATGGTGCCTCCTCATGCCATGCATGCCCAATGACCTCATTATCATACTGTGGCTGAATATTGCCCTTGGAGGAACAGCGCATCCAGGTATGTGCCACGCATTTCCCCATAGGCGGTGTTCAGCCCCAGCCCTGGATGTACTGCGTCCACCATGGCAGCTGCTTGCTTTGTGCCATGCATCCAGAGTCCCATATTCAAACAGGATGCATGATCTGGGCCAATGGCGCATACTGTTTGAATATTGCTTCAGTGCCGGACAGCGCATCTGTTGTGTGATGCATTGTTCTGCACGTGCAACCAGCTGACACTGAATATGTCCCCCAGCTCTTTGCTAGGGCCTCATTGTACATGTCCCTGAGTGTTCACTGTGCAAGTCCTCCAGTAATCTGGTGCTTTAACCCAGGGTACATTAAGTCCCCATAGTATGTAGCCCTGTTGTGTTGGCAGCTGATCTCTTTGGGTAAAATAAGAAGGTAGTGCCTCTTTGGTCACATAACCAGGCCAGCCATTTAGGGTGAATCCCCACACCTGTGAAAAAATAGGATCCTTACCTGTCCCTTCTGCGATAGTCCTCAATGACACATGTAATTCCCCAACACAGGAAAAGAAGAAAACATTTGCATCTTCAGTGGGGGTTACCTGTCCTTGGCATGGCAACCTGGATAGGGCATCCACATGTAATCACCCAGTCCCAGTGCTAGGTAGGGAGAGGCAACTGGTGATTAACTAGTTAATTGGGTTTTTCACCTACTCACTCTTGTTTACTTGGCCTCAGCTGCGATGAGAGAGATGAGCTCATTTGGAACTCTCACAACAGCATGAGCCACAGCAGCTGTGAGTGGGGAAGTTTAGAATTTTGGGATGGTAGTCAGTCAGTGGGAGTCTGTGTAAAGATTCAGTTGTGGTCAGTAGGAGTGAGAACTGCTCAGCTGAGGGATCTGAGGGGAGAGCCTGCTTTCTCACCCTAGTCCTGATATTTTACAGCATGCCAACAAAAGTGGTGGAAACCATTGCCTACAGCAGGATCTCCTGATTTTCGTCCCCGGAGTGGTGAAAAGAACTGCTAGTGGATGGATCCTAGGGGCAACCCCAATTTTGATCCAGGATGCACTGAAAGCTGGCTGTAATGTTCTAACAGTGAGTAAGATCTGACTGTGTTGCAGAAAAAAGTACCTGTGCTGTGGTGTTCTAGGTCTAAGAGGGAAATGTACACCTTTTTTCTGTTAGGAAGTTTGAGACTGTTCTCGGTTTAAAGTTGGTTGACAAGTGTGATGTCCTAAATTATGACTAAATCACATTGTTTGGGCCTTTAGTTCTACCACTACCAGTGTAGTGTGTGTTAATGCTGGATGCCAAAGTTCATTCCTTAAAACATTTTCCAAGTGTGTTTAAGTTGTTTAAGGTGTAACTCTGAAGAATGGCTGGATATGGATTTGGGAGCAAAGGTTGGGCAGCCCCCCAAATAGTAACCATTTCAGGACTACGGGTTCAGCAAGGGCACCTGGTTACTTTGGACATATGGTTCTATGTCATAACAGTGACTGCCGAAAGGCGATCGCCATTATGGCAAAATCAGAGCGCCTGAAAATCAACTCCAGCGCTCTGACTCCCAGCGCACAGCAAAATGGTGCTGGGACCATGCCTCCACCCCCTACTTAGAGATTCTCAACTCCAGGGGTGCATGTTGGGGGGTGCAAAACATTTAAAAAAAAACGTGGGCCGGGTGCAACAAAAACATACCTGAATCTGGACCCGAACCCAGCACCCTTCCCACCCAAGCCGTGAACCCACTCACCACACCATGGGGCCAGCTCAGCAGCCTACTGCGGCACCACCCCTCAAAACTCCTCTCGCCCCTCACTGAGCGTACTCGCTCCCAACCCCCCTGCATGCAAACATGTAGCAACACCCTCTCGCTATATGGGCCAACCCACCTCATCTGGTCACCCCCTTCCTCGTCGGTAGCCCCATGACAGACGCTGCAATTGAGTCGCTGTTTTACGGTTCACTCAATCGCAGTCATGCATGTCACGGGATACAGGACATATGGCCAATGTCTAAAGAGGATTTTACCCCCCGAAGTGGGTTGTGCTAGTAATCAGCAAATGTAGGTTCAAGTGTGGCCAGTGCCACTGTAAGTATTTCCAGTTGTGGCCAGTGCCACTGGAAGAAAGGTAATTGTCCTATGAAAAATGGGAACACAAGGTGAAAGTTCTGTCAGTAAAATGTGTGTTCAGTTGTGGCAACTGCCACTGGGAAAGAGTTTAAAAGTCTTATGTCATACGTGATGCCAGTACAAGATGTTCGCTGTCTTATGAAATATAGGAATACATAGAGTTCTGTCAGATACAGTCGTTTTGTTGTTCTGCAAAGTCCTAGTGCCACAATGTGTAAACCTTGGGGGTCCACCCTTGCTTTAGATAACATCTTATGGAATAAAGTCACTTTAGAACCCCACCCATGTTTTTTTTTATATTTTCTTTATTGTGCATTCAAGTCAGTTATACAAACATGTTCATTGCATAGTCAAGTTATTCATGCAGTTACCTTTTTATTTTTACACATTGTTCTAGGTCTGTTAACAATAAACAATTTAACTTTTAAACTTTTCAGAGGATGCTTTCTATGGTTGGCTGTGTTCGGTGTCCTAAAATATGAGTTTGTAAGGCATCCCTACTTGTATGCCATTGGGCATTTGATCGTCTGCACATATTTCAGGGTTTTATTTAACTCTAAAAATTGATTAGCGTTTTGCTCATAAAAGTGCTAAATCTTTGTGAAAATGTATAGCTCTTGCCTCACTGTGTTTAACAAATGCAGCACGTCTAGAAAATCTATATAAATACTTTCTGTACAGTTAGTATCGTCCCAAGAAAAAAACTGCTAATCAATTATTTAAAACCCTGTATTTGTTTTTCCTGTGCTTTTATGTTGTGTATGCCTGCATGTATCTGTTCGAACTTGTCGTGTGTTATCTTGAAAGTGGTGTGATTGCTGAGTATTTGGCGTCACTTGGGTTTTGTTTTCTTATTGCTCCTTACATTACCTGTCTGTCCTCTTCCTCTGTATGGAGAACACATACCATCCATCTCTCTAAAAACGTCTGTTTTGTCTTGTATGGAGTACGTTAATCTCTCCATCTCTTGTATGTGTTCTACAGTTTTAGTCCAGTCTTGCTTGCTTGGTGGGGAGGGGTGGGGAGTAAGCCATTTACAAGTGATGGATTTTCCTATGGCTGCTACACATATTGCCCATAAATATTTGGCATTCGCTCTTTGGAGTTCTGTTTAGGGAGTCCTAGTATAGTGTGTTGTATGCCCAGCACTAGTAAGTTGAAATAGGTTTGTAAATGTGGCTTCAACCCTTTTAATATAATCTTGTATCATGTGACACTTGTAAAATATGTGAGTGTGCATTGCACTATGCTCCCAACACTGTCTCCAACATTTTCCATCATCCCTTTTCCCCCATTGCCTCTTAATGTGGGGTGTTATAAAGTATTGTGATCTTACCCTCCAAGCAAATTCTCTCCATCCTGGTGATGCGGTTGTATGGAACCCTATGTCCCAAATTTTTACCCATTCCTTTTTTAGTTATGTGGAAGTCTGCCTCTTCCTCCCACTTCTTTTATCTATGATCTGTAGCATCTTCCCTATTGGATGCGAGATACTTACCGATGTTCGTTATGGCACCCTTTGATTCCCTTATCTCCAACAGTTATGCTGTAGATATTTCTCCTTCCCCTGCAATCTGTATTGAGTGAGATTTCCTAATTTGGGCCTGGATATAATTTTGTTTCTACAGGTATCTAAGTCTGTCTGTTTCCTGCCACACGTATCTGTATTTACATTCCTTGACTGTATACAGTTTAGACCCTGCCAAGATCTGATTTATAGTGTGGCATCCTCTCTGTGTCTGTATCTTGTACCAGTTGTCTATTCTTCCTGGTAAAAATTCAGGGTTCCTCATTAGCCAGGAGTGCTGCCATTTATCTCTCCTTACCCTTGGGTGTTTTTGCAGTCTTTCCAAGGCTTTCAAGGTAACGATCATTGTCTTGTACCAATGTGCTTGTTCTGCATCTGTTAGACTAGGTTGCAAAATGAGTGATTCGGGGTTTATTCCTGTTATCTTTGCTGCTTCTAGAAGCTTCCAGCGAGCAGCAGCCTGTGCATTACCCCGCTGCAATGCCCACCTTATTTGGGTTAAGACACAGTACTCTTCCATGTCTGGGACTGCCCACCCCCATAGCTTTTCCCTGCCTGCATCACCTTACCCCTTATTCGAGGTCTGTTTGCCCATATGAATTTTTGAATGGTGCTCTGTAGCTCACTAAACCATATTTTGCTCAGTGCAACTGGTGTGCACTGAAATACATGCATATATCTAGGGAGAATATTCATTTTAACAGCTTGGATTCTTGCATGTTGTGGCAATGATAGCACTCCCCATCTCTTCATATCCTCCCTGACCTTTTTAACCAGGGGTAGGTAGTTGTCCTGGTAAATAAACTGGTTAGTGTTTCTTAGTGTTATCCCCGGAATTTAATATTAGGCAGGGACCACTTCATAGGAAATTGCTGCTTAAGTCTATGTGGTGGTGTATAATTGAAGGCAAGGATCTCTGTTTTGGCCTGATTCAGGGTATATCCAGAAATTTCATGGAATTCGGATATTTATGACATCAGTTTGGATATGGAATTCTGGGGGTTTGTCAGAAATAACAGTACATCATCCAAGTAAAGGACTATCTTTTGTTCCATATCTCCCACCCTTACCCCCTCAATCTTCGTTTTCTGTATGATTTTCTGGGCGAGGGGTTCAATGTATAAGACAAAGAGATGGGGGAATGGTGGGCATCCCTGCCTGGTGATCCTACCCAACTGTATCCGTGTGGCTAGGTGTCCATTCGCTCCAATGTATGTGGTGGGCTTGGTATGCAGCCTTTGCATCATTTGGCAGAACTCCTCTCCAAATCCAAACCCTGTCAGGGCCCCCTGTAAGTACAGCCATTCCACTTTATCGAAAGCTTTCTCTGCATCTAGACTCATGACTACTACTCGGGTTTTAGTAGCTGCTGGGTGGTCTATTGCATTCATCGCTCTTCTCACATTGTCTGCTGCCTGTCTGCCTGTGATAAATCCTGTCTGATCCTGATTTATTATTTGAGGTAGAAACTGTTCTATTCTTTTTGCCAATACTGAGGATAGAATTTTGTAATCTACATTCAGAATAAAAATGGATCTGTAGGACGAACAGGCAGTTGGATCCTTGCCTGGCTTGGGAATGACAGATCACTGCCTGGGCCCAGGAGGGTGGGATCTTCCCCTCTTTTTCCATAACCTCCTGAAGCGCTCTCTGTAGGGGAGGTATTATTTTGGTCTGAAATTTCTTGTAAATCTCTGATGGGAACCCATCTGTACCTGGACACTTCCCTGTTTTACTATGTCCTATTACTTCCTGTATTTCACCGGTCATGATGGGGCCCCTCAGAGCTTGGGACTGATCAGTGAGCTTTGGAAGATCTAATTGATTTAAGCATCTCTCTATTTTCTCTTTTTGTATGTCTGGGGTTGGGCTATATAGTTTTGTATAATATTTTGTGAAGGCATCCACTATTTCTTGTGTACTTGTAAGTATTTGGCCATGACTCTGATGTCCTATTTTAAGAATCTGTGCCTTTGCTCTCCTTGCTCTGAGACAGCATGCTTGTAATTTGACCACCCTAGGTCTCCTTCGTAACATCTCTGCTTCATAAAGTGTATATTTCTCTCTACCTTATATTCTAGTAGCGTGTTAAGTTCCTTCTTAAGTTTAAGTAAATCCTTCCCTCTCTGTCTATTTTCAATTGTTGTTGCATTCCAAACCCTTTATTTGGTCTTCTATCTGTTTCTGTTTTTCTCCTCTGTTTCTCTCTGACTGCAGCTATTGCAATAAACTTCCCCTCTCAATATTGCTTTTAAAGTGTCCCATAAAATTATAGCTGAGACCTCTGAACCCTCGTGGTCCTGTATTGTCTGTTGTACCAGCCTAGGTATCTCAATCTGTATTTCTTTATCTTTTAGCAGGGTTAAATTTTGTCTCCAAAAAGTGAATTTAGTGTAGTTTTGCAGTTGGACTTCTAGGATCAGGGGGGCATGATCTGATATTGCGATATTCCCTACCTAACACTTGGATACTTTTGTAATGTCAGTCCTGGACACCATGTACATATCTAACCTCAAATACATCTTGTGTACAGCTGAGTAAAAAGTATATCCCTCTGTCCTTCCCTCCATATACCTCCACACATCCACTAGGCCCAGCTTTGCCAAGAAAGTCCTGACCTGCTTGGCCACCCTATGTCCTGTCCTGGGTATTTTACAAGTAGTTTCTACTGCTGAGTCTAGTGTGAGATTCTAGTCCCCCCACCCAGAGATGAGAACCCCCTCTGTCTGTTGTGTCACCCTCATCAATAAATTCCTATAAAATGTGTAAGGAGATCCCAGTGGGCATACAAGGACAGCACGGTAACCATCTATCCATGCAGTCTACCTTTGAGTATTATGTACCTTCCTTCTTTATCTGTGTCCTGTTCCACTAATTCAAATGAGGTACTGCCTGGGAGTAAAATGGGGTACTGTCCGGGAGGAAACTGGGGTACTGTCCGGGAGTAAACTGGGGTACTGTCCAGGAGTAAAGTGGCTGCTCCCCTTCTACATCCTGATTTATATGAGGATGCATACAAGTCTGAGTACCCAAACTGTCTCAACTTATGTTTGTGTGCAGTTAAGTGGGTCTCTTGAAGGAAGACCAAGTCTGGTCTCATCTGTTTAATATATGACATTTTCTTTCCTTTTATGAGGTTGGTAAGCCCTTTAACATTATAGGACAGGATTTTTGTTAATTGGGGTGCCATCATATTATTATTCTATGGTTTACCAGACCTCCTCCACCTCTCTCCGGTCCCCTGCCCTGAACTCTCATATGGTTACAAATTCTCCATTGATTTCTTTGAAGCTCTGACAGGATATTATAAACAAACTTTACAATGATGGGGGTCATAACAAGGCATATTCCCTTTTTAAACAACTTTTCCCTTTGTACTTTACCTCCAAGGTATAATGGGAGTTCAAAATCCCACCTGTCTCTGGATACAGACTTCCTTCTCCCACTTTCTGTATCCAGAGATATGGTAAGAATATACACTCCCTATTGCCCAGGGGCCACTACATTATCAACCTGTATGGGTGCCACCTCCCCTCCCTCATCCGACAGTTTGTTAACCATATTAGCAATAGTAGATGCCACAGCCCACTCATCAGCTCAGGCTCTTTATCCCTTCCCCCCTCAGGTTATTTGAGATAGCAATTGACCATAAAATCTTGGGCTACTGGACCGGTTCTATGTTTCGGTTCCCTCTTCGGTTAACTTTCTCTGTTCCCCCTCTTTCCAGTTGCATTACAGGAGTGTTATACTCAGTCTTCAACCTGACAGTTATTATTTACCTTATTACCATATCTTGTTACATACAGACAGACATTCCTTGTTCCTTTGTTTGTCTTTATTGACTCCTGTTCCCTATCAGACCCCTGTAAGGCATCTCTTCAGTCCCCCCCCACCCTCTCTGCTTCTTACCTCCTCGTTTCAGTGTTTTCAAGGAGAGAACACTGCTGGAGGTTGTGCAGTTCTCCCTTCCCTTGGGTCTTCTCAACATTTCTCAACAAGGCTGCTTCATGCTGGAAGTTTATTTCTTTCCCCCCTGGAAGGATGTTGGTCTATATCCTGGAGTCCTTAAGGTCTGCAGAAGGAACAAAAGAGAGAATCTCGCAAATATATCTTACAGCATTTCACCCTCTCCTCTTTCTTCATTAGATTTATCTTCCCCCTCCCCCACTTCTCTTCCCCTCATGTATCTTATGAATTCTTTGGTGTACCATTTCTTCATTGTTAAGGTCCCCCTCCATTTTAAGCTTACGACAACTTACTTTCTACCTCCTCCCCCAATTTCTTCCTACCTCTATTTACAGGCACACACTGGCTTGGATAGCCTGAGGAAGAACTTAGGCCCTATCCCAACCAAGGCTCTTTCCGATCATTTACGTTTATTCTACCCCCCTTTGTCCCAATTCCACTTCTTATATCCTTTGATGGGTTCCCTTTCTACCCCTCCGTAGATCCCCTTTTGTCCCCTATGATATTTCCATCTCTCTGCCTATTCTCCTTTCCCTCCTACTCTTATCCTATTCCATTCCCCTTAGTATCTTTATAACCCCCCCTTTGCCACTAAGGCACTAGGAACATGTCTCTCCTTACTATGACTACTTTCCCACAGCATAGCCCGTGTGTGGGTACTTCAATTGCTTATTTCTGGCAGTCCTGATTAGAGATATTCCATTTGCTAACATGCATAGTCAGTGTACTTAGTTTAGTCCAATTTTCATATGTCTCTGTACATAAATCCCATTCGGGTTGTCGATCGGTTGGAGTCCAGAGGTCCTGGTTCCACTGCAGCAATCATTCCTGTGTCCATTTTGGAAGGGCGGCATGTGAACAACCATCCTGGAGTACACAGCAAGAAATTCCCACTTCCCTCCGGGAGGGTCTATGTGTGGTCTCTTAAAGTCACTTGGCGATCGCCTTGCTCTCCCTGCTATCTGCATGCGTTAGCTTGCACAGAATCTCTTATATCCTTCATTGTTTTGCCTGCCATGTTTCTTCCTGCAGTCCACCCTGCTCTTCCGAGCTCCTGCTGGCTGACATTGGTTCTGGCTTGTGTTTCCCGCTGTTGCTGGCCCCGAGGCCTGCTCCCAGCTTTCAACCTGGATCCCTTGTGAAGCTATTGCTGCCTTAGCCTCCTCAAACTCTGAATAGGTACGTGTGCCATCCACAAAGAGCACACTCAGTAACGCTGGGTACGGTGTCTGGAATTTCACCTTTTGTGTTTTCAAGGCTCTGATGAGTGGCAGAAATAGCAGTCGCTGTTGATGCATTTCTTGGGGGTAATCGTGTTTGAAAAATAGTCGCGATTCCCTATACATTAGTCCCTTTCTGCCATGCTTTCCTCAAGATCATTTCTTAACCCAGTAGCTAGAGAACTTTAAAGAGCCCCTGACACAGTTAAAAAAACTTGGAAAAAATGTGAGATTTAGACAGTTCAGTTTATATTTCATGCATTTTCTATAATTATTTACCTTTTTTTCTTTATTACCAAGGACAGCTGTTTGAAAGAGGCTTACTGTCCTTTAGACCGTATCTGCTCTTTCTGCTATCCTACATAGGACATCATAATCCAGATTGCAGCTGGAAACGAGCTTTTGGTCAGGGTGCTTTTCTAGGTTACCAACTTTTAAATAAATAAATAAATAAGTAAAATAAATAATCTCCCGTTTATGGCATCGTAATTATTCCCACAGCAACAGACTGTGATGTCAGACATAACTGTGATGTCATATGTAGGCAAGCAGCCAGAACAGATAGGGCAGTGATCCTGTTTACATACAAATGTCCTCAGTAATAAAGAAGAAGGAGAAATACAGAAATATTAAAATATAGGCTCATTTGTGCTAAACATTACATTTTCTCAAAGTTGTCACAATGGTGTTAGGGGCTCTAAGAATACTTGTCTCAGGCAGGCTTTGGGGTCGGTTGGCTTGGCATACAAGGCCCTGTGAGCCCTTTCAATTACCATGTTCACTTTGGGTGGGATCTCCAGGATTTCTTTTAGCATATCTTACAGGAATGTAGCCATATCTTCCGAGTCAGCATTTTCTGGTAGTCCAGAAATCCTAAGATAGTCCCTTCTCGACCTTGCCTCCAGGTCAAGACATTTTTGTTGCAGCATTTCAGTCTGATGCAGGAGAAAATCAAGCACTGTGGTAAGGTGCATGTTTGTTGATTCCACTCTTCCTTCTGCTTCTAGGAGGCACTTATCAAATCCTGCAAATCAAGAGTGGATTTTTTTTAAATTCTGTTCAGTTTTCTGAGTGAGAGACTTGTATTTCTTTAAGTAATGTCTCGAATCTGTTCCTAAACAAGTGCTCTTCCTCCCCGTCAGTCTCATACTCCAGGCCGTGCACACTTGCAGAGGAACTGCTGTGGCTGTGATCAGTGGCTAACACTCAGTATCGGGAGCCATCCTCTGTTTGCTTCTGCTGTTCGGTCTTTGAACGGGTAGCCATGGTGTCCCCTTTCTCCTTTTCTGCCATTTTCTTTAAAATTGTTTAGTTTGAAAAATAGGAGTTTGATTACCCTGAGGGGAGGAGAGCTCTTTTCTTAAGCTAGTGATCGGGTCGTAACATCACCGGAAGTCCCCCCAACCATTGTTTGGACAGTTACATTATTGCTTCCTGTGTGTAGAATTACTGGGTACCCCCCAGAAGTATAGATCTAGCATAGCCCTAGCAAAAAGTTCTCTCCTCAGGACCTGGTTTTATAGATACCTTATGGGTCATAAATGCTTTTGTACACCCCCAACCCTTTTGACCTCTAGAAGTAATGAGCCTGGTATACATTCCCAAAGCTAGGGATGGTACCATTGTCTGAATGTGTTCCTGAAGTAGTCTGTGCCCAGTCAAGGGTACCAGGGGTAGCTAACTTTGTAAAGTAGCAAGGGGGTGGTTAAAAAAATGGGAGCTCGACTGGTGATGTTTAATTTGGGGAGAGAACCAGAGAATTTTTGCTGAGGGTAAGTCTAGCATCTTTGTGTTTGGTAGCGGTGTAGCCCAAACAGAAAGGAAGCTTTGGACATGAGTATTTTTGCCCAGAAAAGTGCCATCCAAATGTGCTGCTTTTGTGTTTTCAACTTGCAATGGACAGTAAAGCACTGAAGTGTGTGTCCTAGTCTCTGCATCAGAAAGTACTTACTGAACTTTTAAATTGCAATTTTTCAAGTGGCAGAAGTATTGTGGACTTTAGGGAACAAACTCAGATATGTGCCCTGAAAGTTTCATGTGCTTTGTGTGCAAATGGGGGGAGTCGCTAGAGAAATTGTCCAGAAACTGTGGTAAAAATGGTCAAAACGGTGCACCTGCTGCTGAAATTGCAGCAGAGAAAAAAAGTTACAGTTTGCAGTTTAAATTTGCTCCTGCTTGACGATTGCCATGAAGAAAGAGCAAGCGAGGAGGAGAGAGAGGTTCATTTGCATGGCGTTGAGTGATTGGTGCAACTGCAACCAGTTCCGCCCCCCGGCCAGCGTCTGTGCACTGCAGAGTGTTCGAGGAGGAGAGCGAGAGTGGCGTGCGAGCTGGTTAAACAAGGATCAACCATCGAGGGCCTTGTGAACATTCTAAACTTTAGTAAACAGACTAGTACTGTTTAATTTCAGACTCAACCCATTGTCCAACTGACTGGAGAGTGATCGAGGCATTTGTGGCTACGATTGGCAGGACCGCCAGCCCATTTCACCACAGAGGCCTTCCTAGGATCAGCACCAGGCCGAAAGTTTCCATTGGAGGGAATCAGCTACTGAATTTAGTGAGTAAACAAGTAAACAGTACAAACAAACAAAATGTGATTATCAAGCCAGCTGAATCTGTCTGCAAGCAGTGTGATGTGTGCAAAGAAGGATTGTGCATTGTTAAAGCAGGTGCAACAAACAAGCATTCTCAGCATAGACTGTGAGCAGTGATAATGGTTTCAGCAACAGTAAATTTTTCTAAGCAAAAGGGACTGTGAGTTGTATAGGAGAGGATGAAGCAAACAGGCAATCCTGAGCATATGTAAATAGGCTTCCTGAATTGAAGCTGATCGCAAAGTCAAGCAACCAGTTTAAAAATTGTATGAATGTGCTGAAATGTACCAGCAGAGCAATCGATCACAGTTTAAAGTGAATTCAGTAGCCAGAAAAGTCAGAAACACATATTTGAGCAAGTGAATGGCGTTTGATGCATGAGAAAAGTTACTGATGCCATTACAGGCAGGGTCAGCAATGTAAACACAGCAGCAGGGAGCCATTTTGTGAGACAGTATGTGATTAGTAAGCATTTCAGTAACAAGTTTGTGTGGTTGTTTTCAGACAAGGCTTTGGGAACTCTCCGATACCCGGATCATGCCAGAGGTATGATCACTGAAGAGGTGGCAGCACTAAGAGAAAGAGAGAGCTTTCCATGGTAAAAGGCTACCTCCAGATGTAGCAATCCCTATCTATTCAGTGAGACTGTGCATAGTGTGTGTCTAAAGTCTGGATGGGATATGTTTCTGACACCCCAATGCTTGGACTGCCTTGTGAAGTATGGAATGAGCAGGGGTGCAGCCCCTGAGAGGGCAAGAAGAATTCAATTGGCTTCCACGTGGACCCTGGCAGGGGACCCTGCCTGCAGCAGCATGCAGCACTAGGTTAAACCTGTTGGGGAATGTTCTACAGAGAGCGTCACAGAAGGAGCAAGTAAAGTTGATGTTGATCCACTGCAAGGGCAGGAACAGAGAGAGGTTTCCATGCCTGTGTCTGAGATGGACAGTGCAACAGAAGGAACAGTGGACCCATGGAACCAGAGCCCGAGTCCTAGCCTTGTGGGGGAGGATGAATTGCAAGAGACATTGAACTGGGAGTTGTCTCCATCTGTGCCCAGTGAGGAATGGAATATCTCAGGAGGATGAAGAAATGTATTTTTATGTTGAGGGCCCCAGTGAGTCACCTCAAGCTCATGCCTCAGAGGAGCCAGAGACAGTTGGAGAAGGCTCTAGCAACTTGTCCACAGAGATAGTAGGGGATAAGTTCTTTTGTTCTTTAAGTATGAGGCACTGGCTCAATCAGGACTGGCCACCCCCAAGCCAGGCTATTGGCCACAGACTAGTAAAGAGTAGTAAGGAGGAGAGACTTATACGTAGGACGGCTGATGCCACATATGGGAAGCCCTTTCCTACCTTCCCTCACTGAGTCTGGGAGGAAATAATCCTGGTTGTTGGAAGAGGCAAGCAAGAATTTGTACTCTGGTGCAGTAGAATGTGTAAGGGACAAAGTCATAAGTGATCACCTTAAATTCTGGAGAATGGGCAAGACTCTGTTTATGGACACCATGCAAATTGTGGATGGGGCTAAGAATGAGACATTTCACAACATCAACTTTGAACACCCAGATGAGGTCATAGTCCTCGCCCCACACCATGAGTGGTACTATCATTAATGGTGTCACTGCCTGTGACTATGCCCAGCATGCCTAAAGAAAGCGAGCAGTGGCAGGCCAGTGTCTGTCATCTGAAGCAGCAGTGTCTCTGGAGGAAGATGCAGCTCTTCTGGTATTCCAGGATTCTTCAGGTGTATCCAGATTTGTCAGCTCAGCAGTTTCCCTGTTCCATCGTCTGGCCTTTCAGAGGACAAATGCCCAGCAGTTTTCCTATTTCATCGTCTGGCCTTCCAGAAGACATCAATCCAGCAGTTTTCCTGTTTCATCATTTGGTTTCCAACTGGCATCACCCCAGCAGTTTTCCTGTGTCATTGTTTGTTTTTCAGAGTACATCAGCCCAGCAATATCTGAAGATGCCATCTGGTCTGAAGGGAGAAGGTCCTCAGTGCGTAGAAGTAAGGTGATCCTTTGTTTTCATTCTTCAAGGAGCTGGTAAGACAACTTTTTATTTACATTGACTTTGCACAACACATCCTACATTTGAAGACTATCCATGGAAGTTTAATTTTCATCAAAGACTCTCCCCATGGATTGCAACGCTACACAGGCCCTGTCCTGTCCAAGAACTGT
Organism: Neoceratodus forsteri; assembly: GCA_016271365.2. Taxonomy (NCBI): domain Eukaryota; kingdom Metazoa; phylum Chordata; order Ceratodontiformes; family Ceratodontidae; genus Neoceratodus; species Neoceratodus forsteri. Next base: position 1,503,616,455 of record CM057452.1, on the reverse strand, counting down.
TTTTCAGCAGGCTTCGGCCTAGGAGAGACTCTTTAATGGTCAATGCCTATGGGCAACAGTAATCTTGTCATTAGTTGGGACTTTGTATGGCATCCCATCCCCAAATGTGCTGTATAAATGTCTACTTTCCATTTTTTTTTTGTTCTTTTACAGAAAAATATTTTTGGGGTTCTTTAGTGTTTAGGTAGAGGTTTAGGCACTGTGTAGAATGCAGAATGCATTTTTTGTGTTTTTCTTCTCTTGTAGATATTCCTAAAGAAGAAAAGAAGAGAAGAGGAGGATGTTGGAGCTCATCCGAGTTCTCTTTTTCTTAGTGTTTTTAAACTTGTTTATGGTTAACAGGGTGTTAACATGTTTTTCTTCACAGGTGTGAAATTGTGGGGAAATGTAATGCAATGTAGTGTATGTTTCCTTTGTTGTTCACAGGTACCCTGGGAAGTTTGGGGGATAGGTAGGTTCCCAATAGATAGTTTAAGTCAGATAGATTTTCCCTAGAGGGCTAGGGGGATAGGCAGGCTGGTGGTCCTGAGCCAGATAGGAGTCACCAGTGCTGTCTATTTGGGCATGCTTCAAGCAGTTGTCTTGCAGCCACTGAGAATCCATAGAAAGATCATAGGATATTGATTGAAGTTTCAGCAGCCGGCCTCTGTTCTTTTGGGTTACCTGCCTGTGCCTGGCACATGGCAGGGGAGGGCCTGATCACCCCTTCCCACAGGTAGCACAGAGGGTTGGATGGCCTGGTGCTGGGTGGAGATATGACTGTGGACAGTCATTTGCCTGCAGGGGTGAGTGTAACTACCTAGTCCCCTGGTGTTACTAGAATCCCCTCAGTGTCAGTGTTAGGTAGGGAGAGGCAGTTGGTGATTAACTAGTTAAATGGGCATTTCACCTACTCACTCTTTAGTTTACTTAGCCTCAGCTGAGATGAGAGAGATGACCTTATTTGGAACTCTCGCAGCAGCATAAGCCACAGCAGCTGTGAGTGGGGAAGTTTAGAAACTTGGGATGGTAGTCAATCAGTGGGAGTCTGTGTAGAGAGTCAGTTGTGGTCAGTAGGAGTGAGAACTGCTCAGCTGAGGGCTCTGAGGGGAGAGCCTGCTTTCTCACCCTTGTCCTGGTATTTTCTAGCCTGCCAAGAGAAGTGGTGAAAACTTGTCTACAGCAGGATCTCCTGATTTTCATCCCCGGAGGAGTGAAAAGGACTGCTAGTGGATGGATCCTAGGGGCACTCCCTTTTGATCCAGGATGCTCTGAAGCTGGCTGTAATGTACTAACAGTGAGTAAGATCAGTCTTTGTGTTGCAGAAAGAAAGTACCAGTGCTGTAGTTTTCTCTGTCTAAGAGGGAAATGTACACCTTTTTTCTGTTGAGAAGTTTGAGACTGTTCTCAGTTTAAAGTCAGCTGACAAGTGTGATGTCCAGAATTATGACTAATTCACATTGTTCGGGACTTTAGTTCTACCACTACCAGTGTAGTGTGTGTTAATGCTGGATGTGAAAGTTCATTCCTTAAAGCATTTTCCAAGTGTGTTTAAGATGTTTAAGGTGTAACTCTGAAGAATGGCTGAGTATGTATTTGGGAGCAAAGGTTGGGCAGCCCCACATCTGGAGTAACCAGTTCAGGACTACAGATTCAGTAAGAACGTCTGGTAACTTTGGACATATGGCCAATGTCTGAAGAGGATTTTACCCCCTGAAGTGGGTTGTGCTAGTAATTAGCCAGTGTAGGTTCAAGTGTGGCCAGTGCCACTAGAAGTATTTCCAGTTGTGGCCAGTGCCACTGGCACTGGAAGAAAGTTACATCTCCTATGAAAAATGGGAACACAAGGTGAAAGAGTTCTGTTAGTAAAATGTGTGTTCAGTTATGGCAAGTGCCACTGGGAGAGAGTTTAAAAGTCCTATGTCATATGGGATGCCAGAATAGATGCTCAATGTTCCATGAAATATAGGAATACATAAAGTTCTGTCAGATACAGTCGTTTTGTAGTTCTACAAAGTCCTTGTGCCACGATGTGTAAACCTTGGGTGTCCACTCTTGCTTTAGAGAGCATCTTTTGGAATAAAGTCACACTCTAGAACCCCATCCATGGTTTGGACAGTTACATTATTGCTTCCTGTGTGTGGAATTACTGGGTACCCCTCCAGAAGTATAGATCTAACATAGCCCTAGCAAAAAGTTCTCTCCTCAGGACCTGATTGTTTTGTAAATACCTTATGGGTCATAAATTGCTTTTGTACGTCCCCACCCCTTTTGACCTCTAGAAGTAATGAGCCTGGTATACATTCCCAAAGCTAGGGATGGTACCATTGTCTAAATGTGTTCGTGAAGTAGTCTGTGCCCAGTCAAAGGTACCAGGGGTAGCCATACCTCTCAACTGTCACACATTATGAGGTATGCCACTCATTTTCCCCTCAGAAATTCTTTGTCCCACATGGGCAAGGTGATAGTCCACATTTCCCACTGAGTCTTTAAAGCAGAAATTCATAATACTTTATAATGTTCAGTTATCAGCAAACATTAAGAGCATTAGTGCACCGATAGCCATAATGTTCTGAACTTGCAGTGCCAAGTTTGAAGATACATCACACATTTTGGTCATTTGTCACACATTTTGGCTAAGAAAGGTTGAGAGGTATGGGGGTAGCTAACTGTGTAAAGTAGCAAGGGGTGGTTACACACATAACCCTGTTCCTCAGATTTCCAATATTGTACTGATGAGCGAACAAAATGAATGCCCATGTTTGCTTACATACATACAGCTGCTAGAGTAGGTATGGCTGACTTGGGCCCAAAATTGCCAGAAGAGGCTTATGGTCAGTAACAAGTGTGAATTTATGTCCATAAAGATACTTGTGAAATTTTTGTACCCCAAAAATTAGCCCAAGTGCCTCTCTTTGGATTTGCATGTAGTTACTTTCACTAGTGGATAAGGCCTTTGATGCAACTGGAGTAGGCCTGTTTTGCCATCTTCTATTACACTGACATCACTGTCTCCATCCCATATGGTGAGGCATCGCAGGTGAACCTCTGTGGCTTCTTCATATCATAATGTGTTAGGACTTGACTGTTTAAAAGTTCATGTTTACATTTCTTGAAAGCCTCTTCATGTTCAACCAACCAATTCCAAGGCTTACTGTCTGCGCCTCTCATGCTCACTGGTTTTTAGGGAAGCTGTACCCTTCTCCCATGAATTCCTCCTCATCAAGGTTACATTCACCTCATTTCTTCCTATCTACATCGGGGTCTACTATGCCTCCCCCAAGATCACACCTGCTTCTCTGAGTCTCTCTCCAGTATAGCCTCACGTTCTTCCTCTGGTGAGCTCGTTCTTCTTGGTGATTTCAATGTTAATTGGCTCTCACCTACAGCTGGAATTACCATCCAGAAGACTGAGTCCCTAAATTTGTACCAGGTTATCTCTGAACCCAGCCGGCTCAATCCTCACTCCTCTAATCATACCTTGTTAGACTGGGTTCTGTCTTCCCACCCCCATCGCATTGTAGCAGCAGGTATCCTACCTGATGCGTTCAGCAACCACTGCATGATGTTCTGTGTCAGGAAAATCCATCATCCCCCCACTTCTCCTAAATACATCTGGTACAGGTACCTACATCTGGTACAGGTACCTTCACTCACTGAACATCGACACTCTCCAGAACGACCTTGCTGCTTCAGACTGGTCAGTCATCCCACAGGCCTCTGATATTAATGTAGCCCTCTCCCTTTTTATTTCCAAATTCGCCTCAGTCTTGGACCAGCATGCCCCCTTCAGAAAATCCAGAGTTAAATCATCCCATCTCCCCTGGATCTCCTCTGAAATTGTCGATATGTGCAAGCCCCATGACCTCACTTGCTCCAAGTACAAATTATTCCTCTCCCTTCCTGATCTTCTGTATTACAGAGCCCTAAGAAAAATGCACCAAGGCTGTCTGGGCTGCAAAATCAAATTATTTTAATTCCAACCTTGAGAATAACCTTAACATCCAAGCCAAATTCTGGAAAGTAATCCATGCACTTTTTGACCCCCTCCCCTACAAATCCAGTCTGTTCTCCCGTCCTCAGAATTAATGACTCCTAGATTTTTTACCCTTCTGCTGTTGCTACTTAATTTCAATGAATTTTTCTCCACTTCTGTCTGTCTCTGGTACTGCCTTTAACCCTTTGTCTCCAGCACCTGGCTCCTCTCCCCATCAACCCACACTGGGTTTCCATTTTACTCCCATTACCTCTCTTGAAACATTGCTTGCCCTCTCCTCCCTTAATCGGTCAAAATCTAGTCCCAATGAGCTTGATCCTAAACTCCTCTACATCTCTCCTGCAATTTCTCTTCCACTCAGGGGTGTCGGCAGGCATATGCACTGTACTCAGCAGAGTACAGTAAAAAAAAATCAGATGGGGCAACAAATCAGGCAGGGGCAACAAAAAGAGGAAAGCAAGGACATTGTGAGTCACTGTGTCTGTGTCACGCTTAGCCCTTTTGCCTTTGTTGTTCGCTATGGGGCACTGATGCCACCAGCCAAATACACAAACAAGTACAACTTACCAGGCAGGCAGAAAAACAAAAGGAAGGAGGATTACAGGAAGAAACTGATTACTTGAATTCAGACGTGGCAAAGGGGTGGGGACTATTGGTGTGGCGTGGCAGCGCATATTTTGGTTTATGTTTACATAATGGGGGGCACCAGTGCATCAGTTTTGAGTACAAGTTTGAAATTCCTGGCTACACCCACTCACTCACTTGCTTAATCTCATTCTCCTCAGCTACGTCCCTCAGACCTAGAAGATTGCCAAAGTTCCTCTGCTTCATAAAGGGGGGGAACCCTCCTGTCCTGGAAATTACCACCCTATTTCCCTCTCCCCTCCCTTACTAAATTGTGAGAACCTAGTCTGCTCTAGACTTCTAGACTGCTTCACCTCCTCCAGTTTCCTCTCTAAATTTCAGTCTGGCTTCTGGGAAAATCATTCCACCATTTCTTCCCTGCCATGTGTCACTGACTCCATCCTTACTGAGATGGATCAAGGGCATATCACAGTTGCTGTCTTCATCCATCTGGCAAATGCTTTTGACTCCGAGTCCCACTCATATGAACATACGAAATTTGCCAGCAGATAAAGACCTAGAGGTCTGTCAAGTCTGCTCGAATGTGCAGCTAGCACCCCTTATTCTGCAGCTGCCCCTTCCTTCCACCCTTCCCCTTCATTAACCCTCCCCCTTGTCCTGTCCCATCCCCTTTTGAAGCAGTCCACTGTTCTAATGGATACCACTTCTGCAGGTAACGCATTCCACCCAGCCACCACCCTCTCTGTAAAAAAGTGTCTCCTCATCTCCCTCCTGAACCTTCCTCCCTTCAGTCTCATATCATGGCCCCTGGTGGCCCTCCCCTCCCTTACTTTGAACAGCCTCTGCACCTGTCTTGTTTATTCCTTTCATGTATTTAAAGGTTTCAATCATGTCACCCCTGTCCCTCCACTCCTTCAGTGAGTACATGTTCAACTCCTTCAACCTCCTCTTGTATGATAAGTCCCCCAGCCCCTTGATCATCTTTGTCACCCTGTGCTGCACCCCCTCCAGTAACTTAATGTCCCTCTTCAGATACGGGCGCCAGTACTGCACGCAGTACTCCAGGTGTGGTCTAACTAATTACCTATACAGTGGCAGAATCACCTCCTCCCTCCTCGAGGATATACCCCTTGCAATACAACAGCATTTTATTGGCCTTTGCAGCTGCCTTCCTACATTGTGCCGAGTTGTTCATTGACCCTGTAATGACCACACCCAGATCCTTCTCCTCCTCTGTCTGGGCTAGCTGCACTCCCCCCAGCTGGTAACTCCTCCTTGGGTTTTTCATCCCAAAATGCAGCACCTTGCACATTTTGGCATTAAACCCCAGTTGCCAGGTGTCTGACCAAGTTTCAAGCTTTGCCAGATCATCCTGCAACCCCTACCATCCCCCTAGGTCATCCACCACCACGCCTACCTTGGTATCATCAGCAAACAGACTGATCTTGCTCTTGATGTTCCATGATATGTCTGCAATGAATATCCCAAACAACACTGGTCCCAACACCGAGCCCTGTGGAACACCGCTCGTCACTGCCCTTGGGTGTGAGAGCTCCCCACCTGCCACCACTCTCTGTTGCCTTCCCTGAAGCCAGTTTCCTACCCATCTCACCAGCTTTGCACCTGCCCCTGTGCCTACTAACTTCCTTCCCAGCCTTCCATGCGGCACCGAGTCGAATGCCTTACTGAAGTCCAGATACAGGACATCCACTGCATGGCCTCGTCCAGTTACCTAGTTACCCAGTTATAGAACTCCACCAGGTTGGTTTGGCAGGATCTGCCACATATGAAGCCATGCTGTCTGCTGTCCAGTAGTCCTTTGGCCTCTAGGAGGGCCACCAGCCTCTCCTTCAGGATAGTCTCCATTAGCTTACCCACGATGGATGTGAGGCTCACTGGTCTGTAGTTTCCCGGTTCATCCTTGGGGCCATTCTTGTGGAGGGGCACCACATGAGCCATCCTCCAGTCCTGAGGTACACACCCCGAATGTAGTGAGGCATTGAATAGGTCTGCCAAAGGTCCTGCAAGGACCTCTGCCAGCTCCTTCAGTACCCTGGTGTGGATGCCATCTGGGCCTGGTGCCTTGTCCACCCTCAGTGGCTTCAAACCCTCTCGAACTCTGCCCTCCATGATTTCCCCATCTGTCACCCCTTCCTCCCCCATTTCTGCCATTTCTCCCACCTTGGGTGTCACCCCCCCTTTTCTCTAGTAAATACTGAGCAGAAGTACTCATTTAGTGCTTCTGCCTTATCGCACTACTTCCACCCAACCCCTCCTTCCTAATCCTTACTATGTGGTCCTTACAGTTCTTTTCTCCTGATGTACTTAAAGAAGTCCTTCTCCCCTTCTTAATGACTCTGTGCCAGCCTGAGTTCCAGATGTTTTGGCTCCCTTTACTGCCCTTGTCACCTCCTTCGATTCTGTCAAGTATTCTCCTGTCCTCTTGTACTTCCTAAAGGCAGCTCTTTCTTCCTTACCTTTTCCATTACCTCCTTGCTCAACCAGCTCGGGTTTCTTAGCCCTAGCCTTCTTGCTCTGGGCTTTGCAGCAGGTTTGGTTGCCTCACTATCCCCAGCTTTATGAGCTCCCACCTCTGGTTAGTGTCCATACTAGATTGAATTCTGGCTAGGTACCTTTTACCACTTCCCCATCCTCCCAAAGTAGGCCCTCCTGAAGTCCAGCACTCTTGTGCCAGATTCCCTCCTTCCTTGCCCATATCCAATGTGAGCCATACTGAGTGGTGGTCACTCCTGACAGCGGTTCCTCCACTGTAAGTTCTCTCACAAAGTCCCATTTGCCAGCACAAGGTCAAGTGTTCCCTAACCTGGTTGGTTCACTGACCATTTGCAGCAGGAAGCTGTCCTGAAGCCATCCAGCAGTACCTGCTGCCTTCTGTTCCTGGTTGTTGTGGTACTCCAGTCCACTCCTGGCATGTTGAAGTCCCCCACAATCACCACACTACCCTTCTCGCAAGTCCTGCTAGTTCCCTGTCTAACTCCTCCGTCTGAGATGGTGGCCTGTACACCACTCCCATTCTAAGAATCCTATTCTTGGAATCCTGGATTTGCATCTGAAGTGACTCCGTATTACCCTCCTCCCCTTCCTCCCTTACACACTTCAGTCCTTCCTTCACATATAGTGCCACCCCCCCTCCTTTCCCAATCACCCTGTCTACAAAATAACCTGTACCCCGGTACAAACAGGTCCCAGTCATTGTATTGGGTGGCCCATGTTTCTGTGATGGCTGCAATGTCCACCTCTCCCTCTGCCATGAGAACCTGTAACTCTGCAGTTTTCCTCCCAAGGCTCCTAGCAATAAGGGTAACCACCTTCACCCTTCCCCCATCCTGCCCCTTTCCTAGCATCACCAATAGTACTTGCCATTTGTCCTTTGTCACTGTTATGGGGGGTAAGCTCATATGATTTCCCAACCTGTGGTCTCTGCATATCTCTTCCCCAGTTGCCACCCCCCACTCCTAATTTAAATTCCCAACTTCCTCTATGTACTCCTCCATCCTCTGTTTCAACACTTTCTTTCCCTCCTCACTCAAGTGTAGTCTGTCCTTGGCATAGAGACTACTGTCCTCCCAGGTCCCCCCCCCAACAGCCCATACCCTATAGCACAACACCAGGTTCTTAGCCATCTGTTAAATTCCTCTATTCTCAGCTTTCTTGTTGTGCTTGCCTTTGGCACCGGAAGTATCTCTGAAAAAGTTACTGCTCTTCCTGCCCCCTCACTCCTTCTCCTGCATAAATTTAGCTTGGCTGGCCTCTTAACTCCTGTAACTGACTGGTTCCAGTCCTATTAACTGGCCACCAGCAGTCGGTTCAGGTTGGGGGGGGTGTTATCCGGCTGGATTCCCTCAGGACTCTATTTTAGGCCCCATCCTGTTTTCCATTTTCTTAAATAATCTTCCCTCCACCTGCCTCAACTCGCATACACACATGTATGCAGATGATACAGTCATCTTTGCCTCTGGTCCGTCTACTGCTTCTGTAGAAAACCAGCTCCAGCACAACTTCAACAATGTAATGCACTGGTTCCATTCCAATCATCTCAAGGTCAATACTGAAAAAAAAAAACCAGTGTCTGTGCCCTCTGGTACCAGCCAAAAACTGATCAAGCTATCGAGACCTCCAGTCTTCAGTATGTGGATGGCACCCTCTTGAAGTGGTCCCTTCCTACAAGTATTTCAGAGTGTGACTGCACAGTAAGATTGACTTCTGCCTACATCAATGCTGTCCATGTGAAACTCTGCCCTAAGCTTGGTGCCTTGTACTGTAACAAAGACTGTCTATCCCTGCCGCTCCACCATGACCTGCTTACCAAAATGGTGCTCCCAGTCTTTGGTACTGCCCCCTTATCATCCTTAGCCAGACTGGATACCCTCTGCAATGCCTTTTGTTGCTTTTTAGAAAATGGGGAAAATCCATTTTTAAATCTGATTGGCTGAAGCACTCGTTTAGGTGGGCATCTATCAGACAACAATACCCACCTAAATCAAGTGCGAGTCCAAGGTGCCCATCACCTAGAGATATCCCTCAGCTGCTTATCAAATTCCAAGCTGGAACAGAACATTCAGGTCCCCAGCTGAAGCAGCAACACTGAATGGAAATGAGCAAACTAACAACCCGTTTTGGCAGTGCCACTACAGAAAAGCTACACACTCAGGCTCGTCTTTCCAGTTAATTGCTCACTTGCTCCCTGCTTTGCACCACACACTGTCGGAAAGTGAAGTTTTTACCCTTAAACAAAAGAAAATCATGCCATCCTGAAAACTGGTGCTGCTTTTGATGTTCTGCTGGCTGAGGCTTTCTGCTCACATACAGAGCACCTGCCACACCAACACTATGCCAAATCAATGTAAAAGGGCTATGAAAAATGTAATCGCATCCCCAACAGAATCCCAAATAAGTGTAAAGTGGTATGTTTAAAAAAAAAAAAAAATAAGCACAAAGAAACAGACTACCGTTTGTATTCTCCAGTCAGGGAGAGAGAGAAATGAACGTTTCTCCCAACCGCGCTGATGTCCAATGACAGCACTCTCCTGACCTTGCTCTCGAGCTCCCTTCTCCAGACATGAAAAAAATATCAAAAAAAATCAGTACCTCTAGCTTTAGTCTGTGCAAGACAATTTACATTACACTACTAGAAGGGTTCGGGCAGAAACAAACAAAAGTCACTCGGGAAGACAAGAATACCTGGAAGCATGCTCTGGTAAACTGCAACACCTCTGCTGGCAAATGTACCAGTAGAGGAACTACTTTACCAGAAAACATTTTTTATTCCTATTTTAAATATTTATTTAATTGTTTTTAATCTTTAATTTAATGTTATTTAAACTGTTATATATAGCCCTTTTTCTAAGCACAATAATACCCTCCAGGGTGGGCGGTATTGGGCTATACCTGCCCTTCCATGGGCTATAAGGCCCTCCACCTGCGGTGTTGGGCCTCATTATGCCCTTGGGCATGTGGATATAGCCCAATACCGTCCACCCTGTCAGGTATTATTGCTTGCGAGACTAACTTCCCTCCATGCATGCACCATTGTTCCCGCGACTCCTCCCTTTCCATCCTCCCCTACCCTCACATCACCAGTTACACAACACTCTTTCTACCCAAGTACTGGTTTGGCTCCCTGTCATCCTATCTAGCCTCTCCTCTCTTCAATCCCTCCTGCTCCATGTTCTGTTCAAGAGATAAGCAAACCTTCGCCATTCCTCACCCCCGTTCCTCTGCTGGACAACCTGCCTTCTCCTATCATTTGCCTTTACTCTGGAACCAGCTCCCTCATTCCATTCAGCATTCCTTCTCAGTAGGTTCCCTCAGGCATTAGCTGAAACCCCTTATTCCACCCTTCTGCATCTGTTTTGACTGACTGTACTTTGCTTGAAGCCAATCATAATTTTCAACTTGCACTACTGCAGCTTATTTTTGCACTTTATTCCATTCCATGTTTGTACCAGTTGTAGTTTTGCTGCTGAATCTTGGCACTTTATTTGCTTTGTGTAGAGTACTGCACTGTTACACTGTCTACTTCTGTAACCCTTTCCCTGGGGCGCACCTGGAAACAAACCTCGGCTCAGTGCGCCTTTCCCAGTTACCAAGTTTCAAATAAATAAATTAAATAAATTATCCCTTTGTAGTATCTCATGTAAAGGTTTCAGGGTAGTTGTCAGGTCTTTCAAAAAAACAACCAAAATAGTTCAATAGTCCAAGGAATGATTGAAATTCAGTGACCTTTGTACGCAGGGCGATTTATCTATGGCTGTAACCTTTTCTTTAGTGGGCTGCAATCCTTCTGCATTCATTGTGTGTCCTTGATATTCCATCCTGGGCTGTAAAAACTTACATTTCTCTGGCTTTACCATAGGACTCAAGCTGGGTAAGCACTTCATCCAGTACCTTTAAATGTCCTTGTTTTGATCAGCCTATGATCAAAATGTCATCTAGGAAACACAGCACGTGATCCTGTCCCTACAAAATTTGGCAAGTTACTGAAACATATAATTATAAATTATGAGGACTGGAAAATAGCAGGAGTACCAGAAACTCCATATGGTAATCTGTAGTATTTTGCAGACCTTAAATGTAATGCCTTGGATATGACCATTGGTGAGGAATTAGAATGAACTGTGGATGTGCCTAAGTGAAGTTATTTTTTATAAAAATCTGTAATTTTATTTTATATTTATTATGGGGTAATAATAAGAATGGTTTAAAAATTATTTTGAAGCTTCTTTTGAAGCTTAGTGAAAGTGTAATACAGAGGCTAGTTGGCCAGACTAGGTAACAGGGGCCAGTAGCGCCTAACACTGAGAGGATGTGGAGTCCAGGGCAAGGAAGCAGGTGGATGAATGGGGGGAGAGTGAAAGGGTAGGGATGACAGGTTGGGGGCAAAGGGAAGCTGGAAGAGTAGTGAGTTGCAATGGGTGTGGAGCAACACTGTTCCTGGGGACCTTATAGAAGGTGGGGAGGTCTGGTGTGTGTTCAGTTCAGATAGCTTATGCAGGAAATAGAGAGCTTGAAATGGGAACTGGGGGAAGGGGCAGGCATGAGTGGGAGAGGAGGAGATGGGGCAAGGGGACAAGTAGGGCTCCATCGCAGGATAGACCAGGCTACCAGGGGCCGAAAGGGGGGCACTCAGGCAGGGAAACCAGGGGGCCAAGTCCATGAGAACAAGGGCATGCAGGAAGGGGGAGTTTGCAGGTGGTAGGGAATGAGAGTAGAGAGAAAGGAGGGAGGAAAGAGGTTCAGGGAAAGTGGAGGCAGGGAGGGATTTCACGGGAGGGCGTGAGCCGGGAGATGGAAACAACAAACAGGTACGTGGTACTGGTGGATGAAAGAGTGCAGAAGGATGGGGTAGACAACATAGAACAGGGGCTAGGGAACCATGAGGGAGGGGGAAGTACAGGGTGCAAGGAAAGAGGGAAGACTGTGGGGTAGAAGCTGGTAGGGGTAGGGAAGCAGGTGGCGTTGTCACGGACACACTAACTTAAGGGGAAGGAGGTCAAAACATGTAGGGGAGAGAGGGAGGCACAATGAAGGGGCAGGGGGAGGATGTACAATGAGTGGAGGGGTGGTTGTGCAAGGGAAGGAGCACAGAAGGATGGAGAAGGAAGAGAGCAGGTAGAGGTGCATTCGGTAGGGAACGGAGGGGGGGAAAGGACAAGGAATGAAAGGAGAGAACACTGAGAAAAAGGGGCTCAGAGGAGGGAAAACCATGGGGCAGTGCAAGAGAAGGGGGATTGAGTACTTGTACTAGGGGATTCTATGCTCAGGATGGTGAGATGGGGAGGTAAGGGAGCAAGGAAGAATCAAACCTGGGTGGAGTGTATGCCAAGGATGACAGCTGGAAGAGTAGCGAAGTTCATTCAGAAATGTGTAGAGAAGATGGGAATGAAGCCTCATATCATAGTGCATCTAGGCACAAATGACCTAGAGGACAGTACAGTGGACGAAGTGCAGAAGAGGTTCAGGGAGGTGGGGAGTATCTGCAATCAGGTGGGAAGTTCAGTGGCATTCTCGGAGGTACTCCCGGTAGCTCGGGCAAGCACCGCTAGGAAGCTAAGAATACAGGAGCTTAATAGGTGACTGGAGGGGTGATGTGCAGAAATGGGGTACAAGGTAGTAGGGGGATGGGTGAAACATGGAATAATAGGGGGCTTTATGCCAAGAATAGGCTGCATCTCAACCTCAAGAGTACAAGGACATTGAAAGAAGGACTGGAGAATTACATTAAAAATAAAATAGATTTAAACTAAGGCAGAGGGCTGAGTAAGACGGCAAGGGGGAGTCACCTTCCAAGCCAGACTAGAGGGCCTCATCCCCCAGATAGGGAGGAAGAGAATGAGGAGAATCTAATGAGATGGAAGTGTAGGGGGAAGGGACATGGAGAGGAAGGGAAAGACACTAGGTGGACTGTTATATTTTTGAATGCAAGGATCTCGGCAAACAAGGTGGCAGAGTTCCAGGCATTGATTGCAGAAGGGGAGGTAGATATTGTCGCTTGCTCAGAAACTTGGGCCACCCAATACATGACTAGGATTTCATGATCCCGGGATACAAGGTGCAAATTTAGCCACTGGGGAGACAGGAGGTGGCTATTTAAGTGCTAAGAAGGGATACTGTGTTCCAGGGAAGAGGGGAAAGGGGGGAGGCCAGAAGCTGTATGGGTATTGCTCGAAAGCCCCAAAGGTAAGAAGCTCAGGATGGGGGTTGTGTACAGGCCACCCTCACAAAGTGAAGAGATGGATAGGGAGCTGGGGGAACAAATCAGGAGGGTCAGTGGCAAAGGGAGTACAGTTATAGTGGGAGACTTCAACCTACCTGGGGTTGCCTGGTGGATGGTAACTACAACAAACACCAGGGAACAGGTACTGCTGGAGTTTATCCAGAACAGCTACTTAGTGCAGGAGTGATGGAGCCTACCAGAGAGAGGAACATACTAGACATTGTGCTAAGAAATGGCGACCAAGTCTAGGATGTAGTAGTACAGGACCCTCTAGCAGGAAGCGACCACTGCTCAGTGTGGTTCCTGCTCAACACAGGGAGGGAGTTATCTAAGACTAGGACAAGAGTGTTAGACTTCAAGAAGGTAACTTTTGCCAGAATGGACAGCATCCTAGAGGGGTACTTAGCTGAAATTAGCCCCGGGATGGATGTTGAACAGAAGTGGACAATCAGTAGGATGGGACTGAAGAAGGCCACAAACACATGTGCCAAGTCGCAGAGTAAGCAGTCAAGGTCAAAAAAAGCTAGCTGGCTCAGCAAGGAAGTGGAGGAAAGGTGAGGGAAAAAGACTGGCCTTCATTAGATTCAAAAAATCTGGGCGTGAAGAAGACAGGGAGGTGTTCACGAAGGCATCTATGGAGGTGAACAGGGCAGTCAGGGCAGCCAAGGCAGCAAAAGAGCTGAAATTGGCTCAGAGGATCAGAGAAGGGGAAAAGGGATTCTTTAAACACATAAGGGAGAAGAGGAGTTGTAGGGATGACATTGTTAGAATCAGGAGGGGGAATGGGCAGAAAAAGGGGAAGACCAGGCAGAGGCACTCAATAAGTACTTCTGCTTGGTATTCACGAAGGAAAGGGATGGCCCAACACCACAAGGAAAAGGGAGGAAGTGTGGATGGGGGCAGAGATAACAGATGGGGTCATCCAAGAGGACAAAGTTCTGAAGGGCCTTCAAGCTTTGCGGGTGGACAAGGCACCAGGGCCAGATGGTGTATACCCAAGGGTCCTGAAGGAACTGGCAGAGGTGTTGACAGACCCACTGACAGACCTGTTCAACACCTCCTTGGAGATGGGGAATGTACCCAGAGACTAGAGGATGGCTCACGTGGTGCCCCTCCACAAGAGTAAACCCAAGGACAAACCAGGCAATTACAGACCAGTGAGCTTGACTTCTATAGTGGGGAAGTAGATGGAGACCATTCTGAAGGAGAAGTTGATAACCTTTCTTGATAGTAATGGCCTGCAGGATGACAGACAGCATGGGTTTGTCTCGGGAAGATCTTGCCAGACTAACCTAATCGACTGACTGGGTCACTAGGGCGGTTGACCAAAGCCATGCAGTGGATGTCCTGTATCTGGACTTCAGTGCCACACAGGAGGTTATTAAGCAAGCTGAGGACATGGGGGCAGGGGAGAAACCAGTGTGGTGGGTGGAGAGCTGGCTTTAAGGCAGACAGCAAAGGGTAGTTGTAAAGGGTGAGACATCCAAGCCAAGGCCAGTAGTGGGGTATCGCAGGGGTCAGTGCTGGGCCCTGTTTGTTCAATGTCTTCACTGCAGACATTGCAAAGAGGGTCAAGAGTAAGATCAGCCTGTTCGCTGATGACACTAAGATTTGTGCAAAAGTGGACAATTGAGGAAGGGAGGCAGGCACTCAGACAGGATCTAGCCAAACTCGAACAATGGTCAAAGGAGTGGCAGTTGGGGTTTAATGCTAAGACATGCAAAGTAATGCACCTTGGAGCCAGAAATCCCAGGACCAGCTACTGGCTGGAGGGAGTGCAGACAGCAGCTTCAGAGGAGGAGAGGGACCTGGGGGTACTAGTCACAAGGGACATAAAGGTATCAGCACAGTGTAGGAGGGTGGCAGCAAGGGCAAATCAGATGCTGGGGTGCATTGCCAGAGGGATCACCTCTAGAAAGGAGGAGGTTATCCTGCCCTTGTATAGAGGACTGGTGAGGCCACACTTGGAGTACTGTGTATAGTACTGGTGTCCATACCTCAAGAAGGATGTGAGATTACTGGAGGGGGTGCAGTGTAGGGTGACAAAAATAATCATGGGACTAGGGGAGATGCCTTATGAGGAAAGATTGAGGGAGCTCAACATGTGCTCACTGGAGGAGAGAAGGGAAAGGGGGGACATGATAGAGACTTTTAAGTACTTGAAGGGCATAAACAAAGTTGAACAGGAGGACTGATCCGCTTAAGAGGGGTAGGGTCACTCAGTGACACAGTCTGGAGCTGGAAGGGGGAAGTTCAGGAGGGAAATGAGGAGGCAGTACTTCACAGAGAGTGGTAGCAGCATGGAATGCACTGCCAGAGCAGTTAATCAAACTGAGAACAGTAGATAGCTTTAAGATGGGTTGGGATAGAGTCAGGAGCAGGGTTAGTACAGACAAGAAAACAATGGGGGAGGGCTGGGAGGGGATGGAGGGACAGGATTAGGTGGGGGGGCAGCTGCAGTGGTATTAGACTGAGAGCTGCACAATCGGGCAGACTTGATAGACCTGTGAGTCTTTTTCTGCCAGCAACTTCATATGTTTGTACGATTATAACAGGTATAAGTAGTTAGGATGTAGCAAAAGAGCCACACCAAGGTGACCTGGGGTGCTCTGTGACAATTTGTATGCTATAGGAAAAGAACAGCCACAGCACTTACCCAGGGCATATTTATGAGAAATGAAGAGTAGAAACCTCAGGTTCAATTCTTTGAAAAGCTTATACATATATGCTTATTTTGTTTGAATTAGTTGCTACATATATACTTTTTGCACTTTAACAATTTGCACTATAACTTGAAAGAGATGAATGCACTTTAAAGCATGTGACAATTTTTATGCTGTTTAAATGTCTGAAACATAGGGGGTAGTATCTTTGACAAAGACTTGAAGTAGCTGAAACTTTAGATCAGTTGGTGTGGTTCCCCTGACCCAGGAGGGTCGATTTGGCACAATAAATGAAGTTATGAAGTCTTGAAAGAACTTCTGTTGGACTCTTCCTTTCTCATAAATATGCCCTGGTTAAGTGCCGTGACTGTTCTTTTCCTATAGGTATAAGTAGTTACTTAATGGATACTTGAAAGATATGTGAAAGAACATTTAAAAGTGTGTATCTTTATCTTATGGACATGATTCAGAAGCGTTATGACTAGGTTCTGTTTTTAATTTTTTTAAACAATAAGCCCCCTGAGGAAGCCGTAAGGCAAAATGTTGGGGCATCAATAACCTGTTTTGTAAGAAATTTGACTTGTATTTATTTATTTTGTTAGTCTGCATAATAAGCACAGTACATTACTGTACATGTCTCATCCTGGAAGCACAGAGAAATGAATATCTAAGATAATACACACATTGGTGAAAATGAACAGGATACTAGAATCTCCAGGAACAATACTGAATAAGAGGGCTATACTAAACATCTCATTTATATCTTTATCCTTCAACCATCTGTGGAAATGTAACACACGAGCATGTGGTAAATATCAAAGGTACAATATCCTGTAAGTGTCTAAAAAACATAAAGCCAAGCCCAGAATGTGGGCATTATGGTACCACATTTAAATCTCCCTTGTGAGGAACAACCTCAACAACTTTAATTAAGACACAGAAAAATTACAGACACATCATCGTCTGCTGTAAAATACCTTCACTGAGTGGTGGAAAACAGTTATTCCCCACTCTAGTATCTTTCCATTTATCTTGTCATACAGCTAGTGTGAAAAACTGAAATATAGTCAGAGAGAAGGATAAGCAGAAATACACAACATTATCTTCTAAAAAGATTCTCTAAAATTCTTAAAGAAAACTCTACCCCCTTCCCTCTCTAATTTTACCAACTCTTACAAAAAAACAGCATTTCAAACCAGTCGGCACAGGGCCTGCAAACAGCAAAGTGTCCTTACGGACGCCAAGTCCTCAGTCCTATTCAAGTGTCCAAGTCCGAATCTTCTGCTGCATTTTATCCCTCCTGCGGAAAGTCTCCAGTTTTGTGTCCCATTTGCCTGCATCTACTGGGTCGGTGAAAATAAAGACCTTGTCCTCATGTATCAGGTGAAGTTTGGCAGGGAATAAGATGGCATGCGGAATATTTAGCTCCCTGAGCTTCAGTCTAACCCCATCACATTTTTTACACTTTTGGCATGTAGCAAAGGATACATCAGGGAAAACGTAGATTGTATGTCCTTCAGCTGTAAGTGGGCCATTTCGTTTGGCCCAATTGATGATATAGTCCCTGGAACCCATGCTGTCAGTAACTGCCATCAGCATTCGTGGGACCCCTCGGTTGTTGACCAACGCAGTCAGATTCTGTAGGCCTTTACCACCCGCCACTCCGTGGCAAGACCCTACCCTTCCAGTTGCTCTTGGCAAGGGTGTAGACAGGCATACTCTGTCCACATTTGCGTACAGTTTTGTTGAGTGCCTGTCACAAACCATATGCCTTTCTGTTAACTTTTTCATTCTAATCTGTAGTATTTGGATTAGTGTAGGCCACTGAAGAGTGATTCTGTTTAAACTTCTGTTATTTAGGAAACAGATACATGTATAACCTCTTTAGAGATTAGAGGAATCATCTGAAAACAATCTGACTTGTTTGGAAGTGGGTGCCATTTAGAAAGGATGTGTACATTTTTTATTGGGGGGGTGTAACTGTTGGAGATTGTGTACAAAATGGAAATTTCTGGCTACATCCCTGGGTCTTGGAGCCAGTCCCATATAAACATTCGTGGGTTGTCACCTTCAGTACCTTCTGGCAGCCCGATAATCCTGAGGTTTACACTTTGGACTCGATTTTCGAGTTGTTCCAGCAGTGTATTTGTGCACTGCGATTCCTTGTCCATGCCAAGACTCATGGCAGTACATTTGTCTGCTCTCCTTTTCAGATCCCCTACATCTCCCCTGAGACAATCTACTGCAGTTTCAGTTGTGGTCAATCGTCCGGAAAGGTCATCCAGCTTGTTGTTTACACTGGTCACTGACAATAGGAGCACTTGCATTTTCCTGCCGAGGGATTGCAAAGTCTCCTTGGTGCCACCTCTATCAGTTGGTCATGATTAAGAGGATCTGGTTTTAGGCCCCACTGTCAGACTTTCCAGGATCTCTGTCCATCTCCTGCTTGATTTCCCTTTTTTGGTTTACCCATCGTGTTGCAGGGTACTCTAGCCACCGATCTGTGCTGCCTTCTAATAAAATATTTTTCTTAATACTGTATATAGAGCAAGTTTATTTATTGTTGATGTGGAGCTGTATAATTCTGTGTCTACATTGCTCGGGCTCCACAGCACCCCCCCACAAAAAATGTGACTTTAGGGCTATTCTTTGGGCTTTTAAGAAAAAGAGGTTGAGCTCCCCCAATACTCCTGCTTGCATGATACCAAGCCAAAAGGGGGCTGCATACCAAGATAAAAAGTGTTGATGTGTTTACCTGCAGACCATGGCTGTCTGTGAAAAGCTATGTTCCCAGTTGGCCAAGTGGTGCAGAGGGCTGAGGCACTGTACACCTTACCTCACCACACTTGCGACCCATGTTTGGGAATGAGCATGGGTTCCCAGGGGTCAATCAGGGAGGAGGGCTGGGAGTGGATGGAGCAGCTGTCAGGCAGCTCTTTTCTCCAGGATTGGGGAGGTAGGCCTCCCCAGCTCTTGGCTGCCACCAAGTGGAGGCGTGGTGGTAGCGTCGGGCACTGGAGAGGGCTGGCACTAGGGTGAGTGGGCGGATCAAGGGCTGTGCTCAGTGGGTCTCCACATACATGCGCGACTGTGTTGGCCGAGGCCCCCAAGGACATAAAGGGAGAAAAATCAGTGGAAAAAAAACTCAGAGGCAGAATGAAGAACGGCTCTCCACAGGCTGCTCACCGGTGGCTGGGCACATACCACCAGTCCTGTGGCAGAGGACACCAGCATAAGGTAAGCCCCAAAGGAGCTGGGTGATGGAGCTGGGGGGTTGGTAGAGGTAAACGGGGAAGAAGCAGGACAAAATGTGTATTAAAAAAAGCCATGTTCCCTGTCAGCTCCTGTGCATTTTAAGGCCATTTTCATGGCTAAGCCAACTTCTTTTTTTAAACTTAATGTTTATTAAGCTTTTACATTTTTTTCCGTTAACAGTTACAGACAGCAAGACATGGAACAGGCAGCTATGTAGCAATATTAGACATCATTATTGAACATAGCAATGTCCATTTGGAAAGAGCAGATGTTACTTCCACAGATCTTGCTTTTCCAGTCTGTATAAGTTTCCACATGTAGCAGTCTGTTATTAGGAGATTAATGAACTACAAATGTGAATCTGGTCCAGATGGTTGAGTTGTGTACTTGATTCTTCCTTTCATGAAACTAATGTGTGTTACAGTTTCATGAAAGGTTACAGAGTGGCTTCAGCTGAGAGGGGAGGAGCGCGGTGCTTTAAAAGCCCTTTCTGCAGAACAGTGTGAGCCCTGTGTACGAGCATGAGTGGCTGGAGAAAGAAATACCAGATTTCGAATAGGTTTGTTTGGAAATTTAGTAAGTTTAATAATGGTTTTCAACTTAACGGGGAATTTTTTTATATTCGGGGCACTGTTGGTATTATTGGGTAGTGGGGGGCATTCAAATGATCTTAGCGAATTTAGTTAGCACAAAATTATTCTTACCACTTAAATCTGGATTTTGCCAGTTTGGACTGGGACTTATCTAAGATAACAATCTCTTATGCACAGGTTTATATTTTTAATTTAAAACAACTTTGTAGCCACTCCTCATATCATGCTAATTGGAAAAAAAACAGTTTATGCCTTTATCCAGACATTTTTTTTGTTATTATTGCTCTCTTCATTCTAACCCAGGCCCAGTTTAATGCAAAATAACTTTTTTCTTATTCTTTTTTCCGCCTATTCCCAGCCTGCCACCCCTGACCCATCAGGGGAGACATCAGGCATCCCATTGCTTGCAACCAAACACGAACGGACCACAAGCCCCATGAAGCCGCAGTTTTACCCCGGTAGGGATGAGGTGGGGGTGCAGATGCCCTGTGCCATTTACATTTCCTTGGTCAGTCTAGGGGTCCGTCGTATGGGCGAGGCAAACTGTGGGCACGTCTCAGTTCCCCATCTCCCCAGTGGTGGCAGGCTATTTTCTGTTTTTCTTACCCTTCCCATACAGGGTGTGACTCCCCCGATGTCATGGCACAAAGCGCCGACGTCCACGCTGTACAATGGCCACCATCCCCATCTAGTGGGGCTTGTAGTACTCTGAGCCACCACTTGGAGTCATGCAAGTGTCAGGCATTGGCCTGTTCCCTCTCCGGAGAAGATGAACTGTCATGGGACACTCAAGCCCATCTCCCCCCAGCTGACCCACCAGCGACCCGAGTCCGCTCCCAAACCCAGGTCACCGGCGTGATGCGAGGTGTGGTGTCCAGTGCCTCAACCCTCAGTGCCACTGGGCCGGCACAAAGTAACTTTTCATTGCATGAGTTTGACACATGCACTAACCTGGGAATTGTTCACTTAAATGTTAGGAGTTTAGTCCCAAAACTCGATCATCTAAAGACATGGATTGCAAGCGCAAATCCTGACATTTTTGTAATATCAGAAATGTGGCTACACTCAAAAGTTGTTGACTCAGATATAGCAATACATAGTTATAACATCTTCAGACAAGATCAGTTGAATAAAGGGGGAGAAGATGTGATATACCTTAGGGATTTCCTGGGCAGGATGGTTAGAGTCTCAGAATCGATTCCTAAAAGTTTAGGAATATCAATATTACAAATAATTGGGTCATGAAAGTTTAATTTTCATTTGGCAGCTTGTTATAGGTCTCCCTTGGCTCCCTCTGATTCATTACACACATTTAGTCCCCTTATTGCACCATATTTGAAAAAGGAATTTCTTTTTTGGGGGGACGTGAACTGGGACATGATGCAACCTAATATAGAATTGTGTAATCAGGTTGCAGCATAGAATCAATCTCAATTAATAAATAAACCAAACAGACCGCATTAGTCTTGTTCTGAAAAGCATACTTTGTTGGATTTAATTTTGATAACAATGCCTCAGGAGTATGTCTCTTCAGTATTTGACTCCGATGTTAGTGACCACTGTTATATAGCCTGTATAAGATATGGTATGAAAAGTAACCTGCCTGTTCGTATTTCTGCTACACAAAATTTTATTTTGTGAACAAGCATTCCTGCATGATCTTAATAATGTGAATTGGTCCCTTATGTATAGCTGCCCTGATAGTAACACAACAGGAACATTTTTTAAATTCTCTTTCTTGGGTATTATTGACAAGCATGCGCCTAAGGTATGTAAAAGAACGAAAAGAAAAAATGACTTACCATAGTAATCTTGTTTCTTCCCAGTGATACTCAGGTATTCATAACTTTCTGCAGTAAGCCTTCTAGGTAGGACTGCCCAGAAAGAATAGAACACATGCAAATGATGGAATTCTTTACACGTGACAACTTTTCAAATGCTACCCTATACTAACTGCCAGTGTTCAAAACTCCTCAGATTTCCTAGGAGTCTGGAAAGGCAGACCCATGGAAGTAGAATACTGTGAGTATTAATGATTAATATAATTTAGGATTTGAAAATCCCCAACCTCCTAATAAAAAACCTCCAACTGGAGGGAGAACACTACAATTAAAGAAACCCAAAAATGTCAGAAACACATGAAAAGCGGAGTAAAACACAATGAACCCTGTTTGCTAAAATTGTACTTGAATGTGTAATATATATATATATATATATATATATATATATATATAGTCATAATATATACCCTTTTCTCTTAGCACAGCATGTGGGAGTGCAGAGGCTAAGGTTCTGGAAGGGGAGGCAGGGTGGGAAATTATGAATACCTGAGTATCACTGGGAAGAAACAAGATTACTATAAGTAATTATTTTTTCTAACCCCAGTAATGCTCAGGTATTCATAACTTTCTGTGGACTACAAAGCAGTACCACTGGAGGTTGGCACAGAACCCTATTGTGGAAACAGGCTTTGTAGGACTGCTGTACCAAACCTAGCATCACTCCTGGACTGAATATCCAGGTTGTAGTGCTTTGTAAAGGTGTGTACTGTTTTCCAGGTAGCTGCTTTACAGATACCAACCAGTGGGACATCTGACAGCTGCTAAGGTAGCAGCTGTCCTTCTCATGGAGTGGGCCCTCAGTCCTATTAGGGGCTCCCTACCAGCTTTAATGTAGCAGAACTGGATACACTGAACTGTCAATTGGAAAATGGACCACCTTTTTGATGCTGGATTACCTTTTCCTACATCCCTCATAAAGTCAGGAACAGCTGTTTCAAACAACTTGAAGTCTTGCTGTATTTGACAAGTGCAGTTAGCCCCAGCCTTTAAACTGCCCCGGAGAACAAAGGGTTAATCTTTCTATGCAGAGCATAGAATGCTGAGCTTGAGCTCAGTTGATGTCTCTGTCTGTTTCCCTTTGAAAGCTAACCATCAGATTCTTTACTCCGCCTCACTGAACAGTCGCTCTGGAGATTTCTCCTGCAGCTCGGTTCGAAAGTAGGTTGAAGTGTCGTTTTTTCATTGGTTTCTAACCGAAAAAGTTTCCCACATAGTCGATTCAGTCTGTCTGTGGTACCGTGAGTATTAGATAGGTTTTGTACTGTGTTTTCTGTGTGGAACTTGTGAAAAGTGTGGATTGGTTCGGCTGAACCGATCATTTTGCTTAATTCTTGTGATAACTTTAGTGTGTGGTTACCAGTCCTTATAGGTTCTAAAAAAACGTGTTTTGAAATGTTTTTTTCCCCAAGACCTGTGACACGGTTAGGAACCGATAAGGGACTCTTGCCTGGTGGTTGCAAAAAAGAGATCGTTTGGTTAGGTTGGCATGTCGACAAGAGCAGAAAAAGCAGGCCCACTGGGTTTCAACAATGCAGTGAGTGTGGAAGGTCTTTAAGGCCAGTCCCACACCACCTGTGTGTTTATTGTCTGGGGTTTGAACACCTGGATTCAGACTGCCAAATTTGCAAACATTTTCCCAAATCTACCCTTGAAAAGAGATTAGGTAGACTGAGGGAAAAGGAGGCCAAGAAGTCCGCTGATCCAGATGGCCCGCCCTGTTCGGTTCTGAGCGAACCAGAAGGAGTGCCCTCTGACCAGGACTATACTTCTTTGGGCAAAAGGAGAGCTGATCCCGAGGGGTTGGTTCTGACTAAAAGAAAGTGCAAAGAAAAATCATCTGGTTCGGATCCAGAAGTCCATGTTCTGACCGACGAAGAAATAGCCAGAGCAATTCAGATTGTGGAATCGCTTTGCCCAGTTCCGACCGATCCAGCACCTTTTGGCAGGGGCTCAGTTCGGTCGGTTCCCCCGGTTCACGACTATACTTTGGAAGAATTTTATGAACTGGAGTATGAGGAGGAAGGGGAGTTTGAAGATGATGATGGTGATTGTGAAAGTCTAGATGTGCCTGTGGAACCGGACATCTCCCCAGACAGACTTTCAGGTGTATCCCCTTCTAGGCTTTCTGAGTCCCCTTCCCACTTTGTTCTTCAGAAAGGTGGCCGAGACCCTCCAGCTTCCTATGGAAGAGGCAATGGAGGATCAGGAGGAGCTTGATTTTGTAGAAATTATGGACATCCCAGAGTCCAGGAGACTGTCTATTCCCCTCCACAAATCTTTTGGGAAACAGACAAAAAATTCTGAAGTCTCCCAATTCTATACCTCCTGTGGACAGAAGAATGGACAAGAGGTATACACTCTCAGGTTCAGAAACTGAGTTTTTTATATCAGCAATGCAGCCATGTTGGGGTCGTGCAGGCTGCTGCCTGTGATAAGGCAAGCATTCCCTTGGCTTCACACACCCCCAGACAAAGACTCCAGGAAGATGGATGCCATAGCAAAGAAGCAGTACATGGCATCTTCCTTGGGACTCAGACAGGTGAATTATATGGTCTATGCAGCTAGGTACCAGAAGTCCAGGTGAGACACTGTACTGGCACTGGCTAAACAGGCCTCCCCCCAGCTAGCCAAGGAGCTGAAGGCGGTGGCTGCGGATGGGATTGAGGCATCTAAAGTTCAGTGTCATGCTGCTGTGGACTCTAATGATGTATCATCAAGTGTCATGACTACATCTGTGGCTCTTCAGAGAATGGCTTGGCTCAGATGTACTAGCCTCTCATAGGACACCCAGGCTAAGGCCATGGATTTTCCTGTAGTGGGTAATTCTCTGTTTGGGGAGCAGACAGAGAATTACATGAAGAAAATGGATGAGTACAGGACCACCTACAGGATTGCTCAGGCCAAGGAGAGGCAGGCAACTCCTCAAAGGCAGCAGTCTAGGGGCAGGGGCAGGCCTTTTCAAATGCCTTTTTACCAAGCACAGGCCTCTTCCTTTTCACAGAGGGGATTCTTCAGAGGAAGAGGCAGAAGGTGGATGAGCAGGGCTGCATCCACTCTTCAGCCTAAGGCCCCTGCCAAGCAGACACCCTGATGGGCCTGCCCAGGTCGACTCCTATTCCAGTAGGGGGCAGGCTGGCTTACTTTGTCCAGGACTGGATGTCTATTACATCAGACAAGTGGGTCCTGGAAGTAGTAAGCCAGGGACTGGTTCTCAGCTTCAGAAAATTTCCAAAGATGAGAGCCAGATCTTTTCCACCTGCAAATCTCTCGGAAACCCTTGCCCTAGAGGCAGAGGTTTCATCTCTTCTGGCCTTAAGAGCCATCGAGAGAGAGTACCTACCCTACACTGGGACAAAGGGCTGTACTTCAGGTACTTCCTGACCCCAAAAAAGACAGGGGAGTGGCGACCCATCCTAGACCTAAGATATCTAAACAAACATCTTTTAAAACCAAAGTTCAAGATGGTAACTCTGGGAATAATCCCTCCCTCTAAGGCCAGGGGACTGGCTAGCCTCCCTGGACCTCAAAGATGCCTGCTTTCATATTCTCATCAGGTGCTCCCACAGAAAGTACCTCAGGTTCGAGCTGCCCTCAGGCCACTATCAGTTCAGAGCAATGCCCTTTGGCCTAACCTCAGCCCCAAGGGTTTTCACAAAGTGCCTGGCAGTAGTAGTTGCCTTTCTAAGAAGGCAAAAGATCTCAATTTTTCCATATCTAGACAATTGGCTAATAGTGGGCCAGTCTCCAGACCAAGTTAAGTCTCACCTGCAAGTGACCCAGCAAGTGCTCACTTCTCTAGGATTTCTTCTCAACCTTCCCAAGTCAGTTCTTGAACCAATCCAGCTTCTTACCTTTATAGGGGCAGAACTGGACACAGTCAGAGCAAGGGCCTTTCTCCCCCTGGAAAGGGCAAGGGCTCTTATAGAACTAGCCTCTTCCTTCAGCCTTCGGGTGTCTCGACCAGCAAGGCATTTCCTCCCACTCTTGGGCCACATGGCAGCTTCAATAGCAGTGGTCCAAGGGGCAAGATTCCAGATGAGGGATATTGAGTTCCATCTGAGAGCTTTTGGTCTCAGGAAGGATTCCCTTACCAAACTGATCCCAGTGACTCTGACCTTGATCCAAGCCCTTCAATGGTGGCAGGATCAGGACAATTTAAGACAAGGGGTCCCTTTTGCCACTCAGCCTTATTCAGTGGTCCTTACCATGGATGCTTCTCTTCTGGGCTGGGGAGCCCATCTGGGGACCCTCATTGCCCAGGGACTGTGGTCCCCCCAGGAATCCCTTCTCCATATCAGCCTCCTAGAGCTCAGGGCAGTTTTTCTGGCCCTGAAACCTTTCTCTCAGTCAGTGCAGAACAAGGTGGTTCAGGTCAGAACGGACAACACCACCACTATGTGGTACATCAACAAGCAGGGAGGCACTCAGTCCATGGCCTTGTGCACGGAAGCCATGAAATTGTGGTCCCTGGCTTATTCCCTGCAAACCTCTCTGGTAGCAGTTCACCTTCCAGGAAAGGACAATGCACTAGCAGATGCACTGAGCAGGATCTCTCAGGGCCATCACAAATGGTCCCTGGACCCTCAGGTGTTGAAAGTGATTTTTTTCAAGGTGGGGCACTCCAGAGAGATATCTTTGCAGCCCCAGACAATGACCAACTTCCTCTCTTTTTGCTGCAGACCACCAGTCTTGGGCTCAGTCCCCCTGGATGCTCTGATTCTGAATTGGGAAGGGACATTTCTGTATGCCTTCCCTTCCTTCCCATTCCTGTTCAAAGTTTTAGTCAAAATAAGGTCTCAACCTTGCAAAGTGATTGATTGCTCCAGATTGGGCCAGACAGCCTTGGTACCCCTAGTTGTTGTCCCTAGCAGTCCATCTTCCCCTGTCTCTTCCCAGGAATTACAACCTGTTAACATCCTCTCAGGGAAGGATGTGGTACCCCAATCTTCAGTTTCTCAATCTCAAGGCATGGCTCTTAAAAAAGGGGAGTTTGCAGATCTGCATCTTTCTCAGGGGGTTCAGGATATTCTCAAAGCTTCTCGAAAGCCCTCCACCAGAAAGACTTATAACTCCAAATGGAAGAGATTCAGCATTTGGTGTTCTAAAAAACATATTTCCCCAGATACTGCTGAATTACCTACGGTTCTGGATTATATTGTCCATCTTAACAGCCTAGGCCTCAGACCAGCTACTCTCAAGGTACACTTGTCAGCCGTTTCTGCATTTCTGTCCGTGGGGAAGCCTTCCTCATTATCTTCCCATCCTGTGTTCTGTAAATTTTTTAAAGGATTGCTTCACACCAATCCTCCTTTTAGAGACCCTGCCCCTGCCTGGGATCTGAATGTTTGCATTGCTCAACTTATGCAACCTCCTTTTGAGCCTATGTCCTCAGCAGAGCTTAAGTACTTGACTTGGAAAACTGTGTTCTTGGTTGCCATTACCTCTGCCAGGCGTATCCGTGAATTGCAAGCCCTGTCAGTGGAACCTGATTTTATCTCCTTTCACAGGGATAAAGTGGTCCTTTGAACCAATAGAAAGTTCTTGCCCAAAGTGGTTTCAGACTTCCATTTAAACCAATCTATGTCTCTTCCTGTTTTCTTCACTGATCATTCTTCCTCAGGAGAGAGGAGGCTACACAGTTTAGATGTTAAAAGAGCCCTTAGTTACTACATAGAGCGTACCAAGGGTCACATGTTTGACTCCCTCCAGTTGTTCCTCACTTATGGAGAAGTGGGAAAGGGCAAATCTGCCACCAAGAGAACTATTGCCAGGTGGATTGTGTCTTGTATACAATTCTGCTGTGAAAAACTGGGAAAGATTCCACCCTCAGGCCTGAGGGCTCACTACAAGAGGTACAGCTGCTTCTCTGGCTGCTGCCAGGGATATTCCTCTTAGAAATTTGTCAAGCAGCCACCTGGAAAACAGTCCATACCTTTACCTAGCATTAATCTCTGGATATCCAGGCTAGGAGTGATGCTCGGTTTGGCACAGCAGTACGTCAGAGCCTATTCCCGAAGTAGGTTCTGTCCCTCCTCCATGGAGGTACTGCTTGGTAGTCTGCACTTGTCAGAATACAGCAAGACTTCAAGTTGTTTGAAGAAAAAATTGCTCATCTTAGTAATTATGTTTCTTTGATTGGAGTCTTGCTGTATTCTGACCTCCCTCCCTGCCTCCCCTCTCAGAACCTGGTTTTGGGAAGTGGGTGGACAGGTGCAGTGTTGCATCTCAGGGGTGCCCCTTTTACACCCTCTTCTTTTGTTTGGGTGTTTATTTTATTATATTCCTGTTTGGTTTGGGTTTTGAGTTTTGGGTTTCCTGACGAGTCTTTTGGTAATACAAATATTTTTGTTGCCAGTTGACTATTAAGTTTTTTACAATTTCCACATAGAATAGCTATTAGAGTATTGCTCGTAAGAATCTGATGGTTAGCGCTCAAAGGGCAACAGACAGACATCAACCAAGCTCGAGCTCAGCATTCTATGCTCTGCATAGAGAGATTAACCCTTTGTTCTCCAGTGCAGTTTAAAGGCTGGGGCTAACTGCACTTGTCAGAATACAGCAAGACTCCAATAGAAGAAACATAATTACTAAGGTGAGTAATTTTTTTTTTCTGTCCTGCCTATGGTTCTTAGTGGCTATAATATAGTAGATGAGAGCTCTCTTGACATCCAGACTGTGAAGTCTTCTTTCACCAGAAGTGGAGTGCTCAGTGAAAAAGACAGGTAGGGTAATGAATTGGTTAAGGTGGAAATCAGAAACCACCTTTGGGAGGCATTTTCTGTTTGTCCTTTAGAACTATCTTATCCATGTGAAATGAGATGTAGTACTGTTCAATGCAAAGAGCCTGAAGTTCACTGATTCTTCTTGCAGAAGTCATTGCCACTAGGAAAACTTTTCCATGTGACATATTTTAGGTGAGCTGAAGACATGGGCTCAAAAGGGGGACCCATGAGCTTAGCTATGCACACATTGAGGTCCCATGCTGGCATCAGTTCCCTGTGAGGGGGATGCAAATGGGCCAGACCCTTAAAGAACCTCCTAAAGATAGGAGGTGAGGCTATTGTTACCCTTGCTCCAGCATAAATGTAAGCAGACACTGCTTCCAGGTGAACCTTCAAGGTACTGGGCTGTAGTCCCAGGGAATGTAAATGAGAGGTAGTCAGGAACAGCTGATACCCCAGCCTGTACTGGCACCAAGTCTCTAGTCAAACACCAGATAGAAAACCTTTTTCATTTTGAAGAATAGGTTTTCTTAGAGGAGGGTTTCCTATAACCTCAGAATGTCTAACACTGCTTCAGAGAGATGTAAATTAGCATATTCTAGTTCCTCAAGAACCAAGCTTTGAGATTGAGAGACCTGAGGTTCAGGTACAGCAGGGTTCCCTGGTTGGAGGTTAACAGGTTGTGCCTCTAAGGGAGGTGTATGGTTTGGCTACAGACATGGGGAGCAGAAGAGAGTACCATGGCTGCCTGGGCCAGTCTGGAGCTATCAAGAGTAGAGATGCTGAGTGGGATCTGAGCTTGAGCAATTATCTGAATACCACAGGAAAGGGGGGGAAGGCATACAGGTGCCTCCCTGACCAATCCGGAGCCAGGGCATCCAGGGGTAATGTACCCTGATCTGGTGGTCTTCTGCAGTACCGTGGCAGGTAGTGGTTCTGGTGGGATGCACACAAGTCTATCTCTGCAGTGCCCCACCTCCTGAAGATCACTTGCACCACTTGCCTGTTCAGGGTCCATTCGTGATGGGCCTGATTGATTCGACTCAAGGCATCTGCCAGGGTATTTTCCTTTCCTGGCAGGTGGATTGCCTGCAGGGATACTCCCAAGGAGTAGGCCAAGGTCCAGATTGTCATGGCTTCTGTACAGAGAAGGCCTGACCTGGTGCCTCCCTGCTTGTTTATGTAATACATTGTGGTGGTTTTGTCTGTTCTGACTTGTACCACCTTCCCTTATACCAGTGCTGAAAAAGCTTTTACAGCCAGAAACACAGCTGAAGGGACTCTGCAGCTGACCAGGTGCCCTGGGTCGTGTGATTCCCTATATGGGCACCCCAACCCAGGAGGGATGCATCTGTTGTGAGAACAACTGAGGGAGACTTTCTGAAAAGGAACCCCCTCTCTTAGGTTGGGTTCTTCCTTCCACCACTGGAGTGCTTGTAGCAAAGTCCTTGTTACTGGGATGGGCTTTGAAAGAGGATCTTTTCTTTGACTCCAATGAGCCCTGAGGTGGAATTGGATTTCTCTCATATGGAACCTGGAGCCCAACACTGTGCCTGTGGCTGCAGCCATGTGGCCCAGTAGCTGCAGAAACTTTCTTGCAAGTTTTGTGTTTGTGCAAGCTGAACAGATTTGTGATCAGCTGGAGATTTCTGACCCTGTCCAGAGGCAGGTAGGCCCTGCTTTGCAAGATAGTGATCTCTGCCCCTGTGAACTGCAGGATTTGTTCAAGAATGAGGACTAATTTTTTGTGATTGGTTAGGAACCACAAAGACTCCAGGAGCCCTTGAGTGATCTGTAGATATTGTCTGATTTGGTCTGGTGATTTCCCTACCAGCCAGTCATCTAGATACGGGAATACTGTAATCCCTTCCTTCAAAGGTGTGCCACGACTGCTGACAGGCACTTTGGGAACACCCTTGGGGCCAAAGAAAGACTAAAAGATAGGGTTGGAAACTGGTAATGGCCTAAGGGGAGTCTGAACTTGGGATATTTTCTGTAGGACTCCCTTATGGAGATGTGGAAATAGGCGTCTTTCAAGTCCAGTGATGCCAACCAATCTCCTTTTTGGAATGTTGGCAGAATCAATGCCAAAGTTATAATTTTGAACTTTGGTTTCTTCAGATGCTTGTTTAGAGCTCTGAGACCCAATATAGGCTGCCACGCCACACCTTTGTGGTGAGAAAGTACCTGGAATAAAAACCCCTTCCTCTCTGAGGGGTTGGAACAGGTTCTACTGTCCTTAGCAGTAGCAGGTTTCAAACCTCTGCCTCCAGCAGTTTTTCTGCTAAGGAGTGTGAACTGAAGACCCTGGTCCTTTGAGGAGGAAGGGATTTGAAGTCCAGAGACAGACCCTGACCCACCACCTGCAGGACCCACTTGTCTGTGGTGACGTTCAGCCAAGCCTGTAGGAAGTGGGACAGTCTGCCTCTGACAGGGAGGGAGGATGCTGCCTGTTTCCCTAGGGAGTATGTTTTGCTTGGGGCTGAGGCTGGGCCTGTGTCCATCACCTAGAACCCCTCCTACCCCTACCCCTGAAGTACCCCTGTTGTGGGTACTACTGGTACTGGGGTGTGGCCACTGGTTGGAAAAAGGGCCTGGTGTGAAAGGACCTGCCCCAGGCCCCCATTCCATAAGGTATGATGGATGGTGAAGCTTTCTGTTTGGCAGAGTTGCTTCTATAAGTGGCCTTGTACTTAGCCACCTTTTCACGTATGCCACAGTGGATTCTCCGAATAGAACATTCCCTTCTAAGGGGAAATCAAGTGCCTTAGATTTTTTTTTTATATTTTCTTTTTATTCAAGGATGGTGACATACATGAAATACAGTCATTATCTTGAAGTCTGCAATCATTAGTGATATGAGTTGATATAATATATCCAGAGCAATAAAAATCATTATAATTTTACCAGTGTCTTTGCATATTCATTTTATAGAGACTGAGGTTATTAGCTTGATAGTAAATTCACCTCATTATATAATTATATATTTTTTTGTTCCTTCTAGGAAAGTTGAAAATGTGTAAATCACCCAGATGTGATGGCAACGTTCTAGAAACCTCATGAGGGTCTTTATCTCTCCCAATAGGACATATATTGTTATAGTGTGGAGAGGCTCAGGGGACAAAATCTGGGTTATGGGTAGACAAGTACAATACCCAAGGTCTCCAGGAAATTTCAAATGTCTGGTATTTACCATGGAGTCTGGCTGTAAGAGATTCCATATTATAAATATCCAGGACCACCCCCCTCCAGTCTTTCAAAGTGGGAATAACTACAGTTCTCCATCACCTAGTGATTGCCTTCTTTGCTGCTAAAATATATATGGGTAACAGGGTACACTGCCATTGGGGTCTGTGAGGAGGAAATACAGCCAACAGTATCGATTCGGCTGAAAACTCGACCGGCTCGCCTAAACAGTCCGATACCTCCTGTTGGAGCATACACCAAAAAGGAGTTAATTGAGGACATGTCCAGAATATATGACTCTGGTCAGCATGTGTACATGCACAATTCCTCCAACATCTGCCAAAGCTGGATGGAAGATATTTCACTAGGATAGCTGGGGAATAAAAAAAGCAACTACGGCACTTCCAGGCACATTCTCGCCATTTCATGAAATGTGTTACTTTACAAGCTAAGGGAGATGCCCGTAACAGTCCTGGTCTGATATATCTTCAGCTAAATCCTTACCAGCTATTAAGAATAGTGGTGAGGAATACCCATCCTCAAATTTTATAAATATAACCCTTGATGTCCCATATATGATCATTTATATGGTCTTCTATGTATGTCCATACTAGCGGAATAGGTTCAGGTAATTTTGTTTCCACCTCTCTGTCTTAGAATATAATTTTTAACCTGGATATACTTGTAAACCTGTTTCCGTTAGAGCCATAGGTCCTATAGAGTTTCAAAAGGGACAATGCCCGTGTGACATAGGAATTGTCTAAAAAGTGAAGGCCAGTCTTCTCCAAATTACAAACTCATAATCTCTATGGTAGATAGGAGAAACCTATCATCCCCTGAAATTTGCGTATAAAAGGAAAAAGTGTTTTAAAAGCCTTATGTGTTTTTAACTTATACCATAGTTTCAGAATTTGTGCCATAAAGGGAGTATAGTCTCTTATTGGTGCTGTCCTAGACACCGTAGAGAATATTATCTTAGTAATGTCAAACAAGTCATTAATGACAAATTCTAGCTCTTTTCAGGGGGCCTCGTATGTTGAGGCTACCCAAAAAGTTAATATTCTAAAAAAGGCAGCCATGGCATATAATATCGAATTTGGCAGATTGGCTCCGCCCTGGGGAAGCGGGAATTGCAATAAGGACATCCTAATTCTAGGGCGTTGGCCATTCCATATAAAATTAGAAATAATTTTATACCATGATTGAAAATAAAATTTGGATGGGAAAATAGGGACATTTTGAAATAAGTATAAAAGTTTGGGTAGTATAATCATTCGGATTGTCTCAATTCTTTGAAAAAAACTTAATGGTAGTTTAGACCAGCGAGCATGTTCAGATTGAATTTTGATTGATAATGGTTCATAATTCAATAGTTCCAGGTTGTTTAAATTCTGCAGTACGTGGATTCCCAGATATTTAATTTTAGTTTGATACCATTTTAAAGGATATTTCTTTTTTTTTTTTAAACTTTCATTTTTTATCGTTTTTTGTTAAAAAACTTTTTACATACATATATCACAGGACTCAGACAAATATAGGTCATATCACATAAATAAAACCACATTATAATTTATAAGATCCATATAGTCTAAATATAAGGGTTTCAACCAGTTGATTTAGTATGGTTCATCTATATTTTCCCTTCTCTTATTTTATAGCCGATTCTATTTAGGAATTTCTTTGTTCCCTATATTTTATAGACCCCGACAGACATAAGGATAAACTTAATAAAAAGGACATTAACAAAAAAAGACAGGAACTTTACAAAAATACAGGCACTTAGTTTCAATCTACACTTAAAAGGCCTAATCTCACTTATTTCATTCTAATGAGTGATTTTGTACATGGGGTCTTATACGAGAAGATCCAAGAGGCCACCTGTTCCCTTTGTGACTAGTGTCTAAAGTTTAGGGTACTAACCCCGAATTAACCAGGCCCATATACAGAACCCATCTCCTCCAGACTATATCAAACCTGGACTGTTTTTTATTAAGCGTTGCTGACAGAGCCGCTGCTCGATATATGGAGATCATTATCTCTTGCCATCTCTCCATGGTGGGTTCTTTGTTTGTAAGCCAAAGCTTAGTAACCACTTTCTGCCCAGCCAAAAGGGCATATTTTAATAGTCAACTTGTGTTTGAGTCTCTATAGTCCCTTGGAACCTCAAACAAAAAATATAGGGAAGAAGTCAACTTAATTCCTGGGTCAAATATTGACTATAAAGCATGTTCTAACCCTTGAATATATAGGGACAGCCTTGGACATCCCCACATTATATGATATAGAGCAGCTGGGGAGAACCCACATCCTCTCCAGCATACTGCCTCTGTCTCCTTGATATTTAACCTGTATCGCTGGGGTCCTAAAGAATCTAATATGCATTTTCCAAGAGAATTCTCTCCATTCTATGAGAGATATCCCCATATAATTTCCTTTGTACACACCACATATCTCTAGGATATCAGCATGTCATATCCTAGACCATGTCTTCTGAATTGACTCAGTATTATCTCTCTTGCCATGATAAAGTGCCCCATACAGTTAGGAAATCATGTGAGCCAGGGAGCTCAATTTTCTACTGCCTCCTTAAAAATGTTTAATATCTGGGGTGGTGGTTCATTTTCTTCTTTTAGTCCACTTTGCATGGTTTTGATGAAATCCCTAAGTTGAAAATACCTAAATTTGTCCCTCCAGAAAAGGCCAAACTTAATCACCAATTTCTGGAAGGATCTGATCTCTGCCCTTCCATAAAATGCCAGATCAGGTGGAGGCCTCTCCTCTCCCATCCTCTAAACCCAGCGTCCCAATTCGCAGGGCTGAATCCCTTGATGTATGGGATTGAATACATGAGGCCTCTCCACTTCCTAAGTTTTTTATTCTCCTAGTACGCCATACCAGACACTCAGTGTTACCTCTGTATAAAGGCTCAAGTTTCTTTCCAGGGAGCTATATCCTACATCGCCAAGCAGTGCTGACTGTAAATTACCTAAACTCTCCCCTAGCAGCTCCAGATGCATCCACTTAGCAACATAACTCTTACTGAACCAATATATAGAGGTCCTGAGCTGCGCCGCTTGATAGTATAATTTAAAATTGGGTAAGGCCAAACCTCCCTCCTCTTTTAAAGCCTGCAAAACCGACATGTGAACTCTCGGTCTCTGTGGTCCCCAAATAAACCGTGATATTCTTCTGTTGAGGGTGGTGTATAAGGAGTCTGGTATTTGGATCGGGAGGGCCTGAGCCAAATATAAAAATCTAGGGAGAATTATCATTTTTGTTTGAACCTTCTGAAATAAGGGAATGGGTATTCCCTGCCACTTCTCCAGGTCCCTTTTAAAGTTGTTTACCATTGGGGGTATAATTAAGCAAATAAAGTTGTTCATATTCCATACAGATCTGTACCCCAGAGTACTTCAAATGTTTCAACTTCCATCGAAATGGAACTTACTTTAATCCCTCAGATGGATTATAATTAGCCGAAGTACCTCTGTTTTGGTGGTATTTACCTTGTACCCTGCTACTCTCCCAGATTCCTCCAGGGCTTCCCATAATTTGGGCAGAGCCTGATCTGGTTCTTGTAGATAAAAGAAATCATCTGCGTGTAACGTCAATTTATGTTCTTCTCCTTCCCACCTTAGCCCTGGGATCTCTTGTGATTGGTGTAAAGCCCCAGCTAATGGCTCCAGATGTAGGGCAAAAAGCAGGGGAGATAGTGGGCACCCCTGCCTAGTGCCCCTCCTCAATTGGAAGGGTTCTGTAATCCTACCATTGATTTTAATATAGGCCTTGGGTGTGGTGTGGTGTAAATGTTGTTGATAATCTTCACAAAGGCTTCTGAAAAGCCAAATTGTTTCAGTGTCAAGCCCAAAAAGTTCCATGCTACCCGATCGAAGGCCTTCTTCGCATCCAAACTAAGAAGAAAGGAGGGAAGACCTCGACCGGGCAGCATGGTGGAGAATGTACAGCATTCTCTTAATGTTGTCCTGAGTCTGACGTCCTGGGACAAAGCCTGTCTGGTCGAAATCAATAATAGAGGGAAGTAATCCCTTCAATCTCTGGGTTAAAATCTTGGTATATATTTTATAATCAATATTCAGTACAGAGATTGGATGGTAAGATGCACACTGAGTACTATCCTTCCCTGGTTTCAGAATACTTGAAATCACCGCATAATTCCAGGTGTCTGGGAGATGATCCCCCAGTTGTGCCTCTCTACCTGTTGCCAGCAGAGGGCCCTCCACCTTTTTTAAAAAATGTGGAAAATTTGGGAGTATACCCGTCTGGTCCCAGTGTCTTAAGGAATTTCAGGCCCATGATTGCCTGATTTAGTTCCCCAGAAGAAATGGGTAGATCTAGCTATAATCTGGTCTCCCTACTAATTGTGGGGAAGTTTATCTTAGCTAAATATGCTTCTGCACTAGAACTCATCAAAGGGGATTCTGGGGTATATAGCTTATCATAAAAACTTTAAAAACTGGATAGGATCTGTTCTGGTGAACGGACCAGTTTCCCCCATCCCAGGATCTCTAATTTGGGTGACTGCAGTCCTCAGTGTCTTCTGGCAAAGGCGATGTGCCAACAACCTCATTGCCCTAGGTCCCACTTCCCCATACCTCTGATTACTTTGCAGAACTTGTTCAGTCTTAACATCAATCTGCTTTTGGATCTGCTGCCTCAGAGTTAGTATATTAGCCCATGCTGTGCCTTCCCCCTCTGCATGTTGTTTTTGAGCCTCACGTAATTGCTGCTGAAGTGATTTAATTTGGGCATTCCGTGTTTTTTTTTTTACAATATGTTGCATATTTAATAACCTCTCCCCTCAGGACCATTTTAAGTGTCCCAAAGGGTAGCCCTGGAGATTTCTGGCGAGCCATTTTCACCCAAAATCTGCTTCATCTTATCCCTGGCCATTTCTGAAAATTCTTTTACATTTAATAAATAATTATTAAATCTCCATAGTGTCTAGTCTAGTTTTTTCCCCAATCCAACCTTAAAGAGAGTTGTGCATGGTCTGATAAAACCGAGGACGTATGTACACAGTCCCTAATTTGGAATCTATACTCTCCTGAGATCAGAAAATAATCAATTCAGGCATATGATCCATGTGGGGGAGAGTAATTTGTATAGTCTCTGCCCTGCATGTTCTGAGTGCCACGCATCCGTCCAGTTGGTTGTTCCCAAAAAATGTTTAATCAGTTTCCAAACTGGAGTGGGACGGAGGGTCCCCGACCTAGAAGTGTCTAAATGGTCCCAGATCTGGTTAAGATCACCTCCCACTGCCAGTGTCCCTCTATGGTATTCTGTGATTTTATGAAGCAAACCTCTCACCGTGACCACTGTTGCCCCTGGGGGAATATACAGTGAGGCCAACATAAGGGGTGATCTCCCGTACCCCAGACACCAGTGCCAAGCTCCCCCTCTGGATCTATGTACTGTGCCTCTGGTTTAAATAAGAATCCTCCTGGGATTAAGACTGCTGTTCCCCTTCTCTTCCCCCCTCCGTGAGTGGAAGCGATCACATGATCAAAGCCGAACCTACCTAGCTTCTTATGTTCGGCC
Organism: Neoceratodus forsteri; assembly: GCA_016271365.2. Classification (NCBI taxonomy): domain Eukaryota; kingdom Metazoa; phylum Chordata; order Ceratodontiformes; family Ceratodontidae; genus Neoceratodus; species Neoceratodus forsteri. The sequence continues at coordinate 1,503,579,338 of CM057452.1, read as the reverse complement.
CTGCTCAAGTGAGTCTCCTATAAAAGAACAAGACGGGGCTTGTCGCCTCAAAGAGGAGATTACCCTGTATCTTTTGACAGGATTATTCAACCCATTCACATTTTGTGATAATATCTTAAGGCTGTCCCTATTATCCATTATTATACTATTTTATACCTCCAATATTTGTCCTGCCAATAAATTTTAATTGTCACCCTCTTTTATTCCCCTCATCACTCTCCTCCCATCTCCTATTCCAAATGCCCTCCCATTTACATAGTTATGTGTCTCTATAATGGACAAAATACAAATACACACCCACATGTAAAAAACATTGTAACTCTAACCTTATCCCTGGATGGGAAGGTTTAAAACTCTCTTCCCTCACCAACTGGGGTAAACTATTTACATAAGTACCTCCAAGGAAGGGGAAACTAGTAAATCGACCCCTAAGATCTCGGGTAACAATGCCCCCGAATGGAGGGTACGGAGCTCCTACTGGAGTTCAGCCCCTCTGGATCCTATCCACTGTGGATCCTGGCCTGTTGTCTAGGCCTAAGAATGTCACCGTAACACAAGGCCGCTGAATGGAGTGGGTAGATGCACCTATAAATGTACATCCATAAAATCTGAAAGTCCCTCCCCAGCCTATTAGGCTAAAGATTAATATAACATCAAACCATAGCATTCGAATTACTGATAGAAGAAGAAAGGAAATACTACCTCCTTGTCTCCCCGTCCATTAACATAATCTGTCCAATGGATTCCTTCCAACATAATTTATATCTGATCCCTTGAGTGTATCTAACTTAAAAATGTCATCTTTCTTTAAGAAAAAGAAAAAGTAAAGAAAAAAGAAAAAGAGGGAAGATTAGTCCGCTTATAATCTTGTCTCTCAGGGAGGTTATAACATCCTTATATTAGGAATATATATGTCCCATTGTTTCTTTTGTTTGTAATGACCTTTCACAGTAATAGTCTGTTCCTTGTGAAAACAGGAAAATGATAACTAAGTCCACTGACTTTATCCACCAAATTTGTTCAGTGGGCCGGTGCCCCCACTTCTTCCCAGGCCCAGCAGTAACCACAACTACGACTACTTGGGCCCTCTGATAACAAAGGTTAGAGTCTGCAGATACAGCAAAGCATCTTTATCTCCAAGCACTCGCTGTGCACCTCTTCAAGTCGCCATTTCCCCTTCGGTATCCATCTTCTCTCTGGTGCTGGCGAGTAAGTTTCCGTTATCAGTGGTTCCCCCACAGCTTCAGGGGAAAAGAAAGATGAAGGGTGCAAATCAGAAGAATTCACACATAGACAGATCCTCTTGAACATTTATGTATATTTCCTTCATTATGAATATAGGCGCATATCCTCTACGTTTCACCAATGTCATTGGCTTCCTCGGGAGATGCCTCTTAAACATTCCTTATTAAAAAAAACATAAATATATTTAAGTGTCTATCTATATCACTCCTCTTATATATACATAAAAGCTAGTTTGTTAATTGGTCACTCACTTCTATTCCTATATACAGGCCAATTTTGTTCACTTAGACATATTGCGGTCAATGTTGTTTCTAAAATGGAAACAGATGCTACATTAACATTACTATTCACTACTCAAATATTATACTTTCTCTTTAAAAGTTCACAGTATCTTAAATTATTCTATACAATTCTATAACAAAAATCCACTGATGATTCTGTTAAAATTCAGAACCTATACTGTTTTTACCTTATTCAGCCTTGTGTGTTCTGCACATCAGTTTTAGAAAACAGGTAGATAGCCCTCTTTAAAAAACTCTTTCTGCAATGACATAATTACATACATTCACAATTTCATATTGTATGTTTATATATACCAACACTAGACAGCTTTTAAACCAAATCTCATTTTTTATAAAAAATGTTTTAACATTCGTTACCCTACTTGCTTCCTTATACACAAATTAATACTGTGATTTTTTAACTCAATTTCTAACTTTAGCATTACCTTATATTTAATTGCTTTATACTTCTAAAGATTATAATCTAAAACCACAGATTACAATTTGTATGCCACATGTATTCCTAAACATTATTTATAACATCAATATTACTATAATTGATGTCAGTACTTCACAAAAATTTAAAAAAAAACTCAAAACATCCACGACAACTCTAATCTTTTATTTTCATCGCAAGTGCGTACTGCCTTCACTTTAAACTTTCTATGTCCCTCAATTACCAAATCTATTATTCCTTTGACTCTAATTTCACCAATCTTATACTTCTTATCATAAGCTTATTACTTTTTAGCTTCCTATGTGAACTACGCTAAAAACATTTTCTGTAAAACACTCCTTTAACTTGTAACATACAGTTTCCATTTATCTCTGAGTCTTCATTCTTTTAAACCTAACTTGTTAATGCTAAGCCACTCAATGTGTGTTTATTCATCATTTTAAACATTTTTGTACAAGACTTATCTTGCCAAACCTTTCTAAAGTCATTTACATTCTTAACATGATGTAAATAATTTAGACATCATGGTGGCTTACCTGGACTTCTCATATGCACGTCCACACTGTGGCTCAACTTGTACTAAATGGGAACAAGTGTTTCTAGCCTTCCTTTTATACACCTATGCACCTGATTAACATCATCAATTGATTCCTAACAATTAGCTCGTCTTGCATTAAATCTGCACTTATGAAGTTATGCCTGTTAAGCACATCAAATCAATTGATTCCTAGCTATTAGCTCATCTTGTCTTAGATCTGCACTAATGAAATTATGCCTATTAAGGCCTATTAAATCTGCACTCATGAAGTTATGCCTGTTAAGCACATCAAATCAATTGATTCCTAGCTATTAGCTCATCTTATTTTAGATCTGCACTAATGAAATTATGCCTATTAAGGCCTATTAAATCTGCACTCATGAAGTTATGCCTGTTAAGCACATCAAATCAATTGATTCCTAGCTATTAGCTCATCTTGTCTTAAATCTGCACTAATGAAATTTTGCCTATTAAGCGCATCAAATGTTTTTTCTGTTACAGGTGTATGTGATGAGACTCGCTGTTATGTTATAACTATTACATTTATAAATTCTCATGTCCTTATCCCTAATTTAATACTATTAGTGTTCTTCTTCTCAATTCTATTAGCTCACCTCATCTTAAAGCTATGCTAATAAAAATGTGCCTGTTACGCACATCTGATGTTTTTTCTATTACAAGTGTATGTGATGAGACTCGCTTTTTTTACGCTGTCTTGTTATGTTTAATGACTCTGCGTTATTTCATTATTACTTCCTTTTCATTACACGTCCCATCACTATTAAATCTAGGGACATGGGGCCAGATATTCAAAAGGGTTGCGCCATGCGCAATAGGGTTGCGCCTGCGCAAGTCTGAACTTGCTCCATTCTGCGATATTCAGCAGGAGGCAGTTGTGCCACAGAAAACATGCTGAGCAACAGCGCAATGCAAATGAATGCATGCTGAACTAGAGGGGGAGGAACCATGCATAAACTGCACAGCCCGATATTCAGCGGGCTGTGCAGGTCTTCTGAAGCGCAACCCCAACCTGCGCCTGCACAACTTTGAGCCAAAAAAAGGATCAAGTTGAGAGCCACCCACAGGTGAGCTGCTGCATTGCAGGGTGAAACAGCAGCTGCCACCTGTGGCTGGCCCTCAACCCACCCTCTCTGTGCCCCCCCTCACCAGCCCGATCGCGGGCAGCAATGTGTTCCCCCCCAACACATCCCTGGTGGTCCAGTGGACCGATAAGCCCGATCGCGGGCTGGAGTATTCAAACACACCCCCACCTCCGATCATATCCTGGTGGTCCAGTGGACCGAAAATCCCGATCGCGGGATGTGATTGCAACCCCAAACACATCCCTGGTGACCAAGTGTCCCCCACCCACCCACCCACGAGCCCCCTACCCGCTCCCCACAGCGGCGGGTGGCAGCATCCCACCCACCTGCCGCCCGCCCGCCACCGACTGACTGCCCAGTAGGGCTGCCGCCCATTGGTGCAGAGCAAGAGTTCAGTTTGTGAATGATTCATTCACATATCCGAATGTGGTAACGGTATGGGCTGCCGTCCATTGGCTCACGCCAGAACCAATGGGCATGCAGCCCTACCAAGGTGTCAGTCGGCGGGCGGTGGCACGGCAGGCGGGTGGGGTGCTGCATCGCCGGCTGACTGGGGGTAGCGGGCAGTGGGACTTAGTGGGCGGGTGGGGAGGGGTACCCTAGACCACCAGGGTATAAGAAGATTTCTGTTAAACAGATGCCCGCGATCGGGCAGCATTTGGTCCACTGGACCACCAGGATATTGGACCGGTTTTTATTCATTTGAACAGATGCCTGTGATCGGCAGCATTTGGTCCACTCGACCACCAGGGATATTGGAGGGGGGGTTTATTAAACCGATGCCTGCGATCAGGCACATAGCGGTCCACTGGACCACCAGGGATATTGGGCATGAAGTCCTTTTTAATATAACACATGCCCACGATCGGGCACATAGCGGTCCACTGGACCACCAGGGATATTGGACATGGAAGTCTATTTTTAGACAAATGCCTGCGAACGGGCTGCAGGGGGGGCATTGGTCCCCGACGGCTGCTGCCTGGCAGGGCACCAGGCGCAAGTCGTCAGGGATCGGCACACCTGCATGCTAATGGGGCCATAATGACATGCAAATGGCCCCATGTGCACCTTGCATAAATTATGGCCCCATTTGCATGTCCTCTTTTGAATATTGCAGGTGCTGTGAATGGTGCAATGGCACTTGTGCTAGCACATCTCCATGCTCCACTCTGGCCACTTGCACTGGCACAGTGTCACTGCACCATGCACAGTGGGGGTGGCCAGGGTGCGATATTCAAAGCTGCTGAGCCATAGCGCAGATCCATTGAATATCACCCAGGCCACACCCCTGCACAGCCAAGTTGAGCTGCGCCCAGGCTTGCGCCACAGCCTGGCACAGTTTGAATATCCAGGCCCTTGGATCAAAAGAAGGATCAATACGCGTGGGGCGCTTCTCAATAATGGAAGGAAAAATGGGTGCTGTGGTAGAAAAGGCAGTAGATTCAGAGAAGGCTGCCACCAAAGCGATGGCAGTGGTGGCAACCACAGTGAAGAAGCAGAGCCTGTTGTGGACCCGGGTTGAACAGTTAGAGAACACCAACCATTTAGCCAATGTGTGCATTCTTGGTATCCCTGAAGGAGTGGAAGGAGACAATTTAGTGACCTTCCTGGAGAGGTGATTGCCTGAAGCCATTGGACTAGGGCATGCTATCCATATTCAATGGGCATATTGAGTTAGCACCTGGCATGCTGTGGCAGGAGGAGATGGGTCCAGGACTGTTTTGTTGGTAACAGCATCGATGGGAGACAGTGATCGTATATTATGGACAGCGAGGACCACTTCCTGTAACTCTGGAGGATACTGTATCTGTTCTTCCCAGATTTTTCATTCACTACTAGACAGCGGTGATGAGCTTCTGAAGGTGGCTTGGAAATTGAAAGATCTGGGCATCGGCTCTGACTGGATTCTCTGCTCAATTACAATGTACTATTTTGAACAAACAGTTCAGTTTTATTGATAAGTGTCCACCGACACTCTGTCCATGGTTGGAGTGTTGAGATCTATCCAGAGATGTTCTGGCAATCTCATCTGCCAGCGTGTCATCCATTCAAAGGGTGTGAACTGTGTTGCTGTGCACAAGGGATAGCTGATTGCTATTAGAAGTAAGGGCAACAGGGTATCCCAATTTTTGGCATTTTCATTTGTGAACTTACACAGCATCAGTTTAATCTGTCTGTTGGCCCTTTCTACCTGTCTAGAAGATTAAGGATGGTAGGCTATGTGAATTGTTTGCCTGACTCCTAACAACTCCAAACATTCCTGCATCAGTTCCCCTGTAAAGTTTGTCCCTTTATTGGAGTCCAGCTTGAGTGGTAGACCCCATCTGGTAAAAACTTGCTCCACCAGTATCTTTGCAGTAGCCTTTGTGGTATTAGCTTTGCATGGAAAAGCTTCAACTCACTTAGAGAAGAGGCCCGTAATTACAAGTGCATACTTGTTGTTTTTGGGAGTCCTTGGTAAGGGCCCAATGAAATCAATTTGTATGGCATTCCAAGGACCTGCCTCTGTGAAAGTAATTTGACATTTTTCTTCCCAGGAATGAGATTATTCTGCGCACAAGTGATATAATTATCCACATAACGCTGGACGTCCACCATTTGACTGGGCTACCAACCCACAGTTTTCATTCTCTACACAGTTTTATCTATACCTTGGTGTCCACCTGTGGGTGTGTCATGGACCTGATGAATGAACTCTACTCAGAGCTCCTTAGGAGTCACCCACAATTTTTATCACCAGATTTGTATAGGACCAACTTCTGGTCTGCAGAAAGGAAAAGGTTTGCGGACTGTCTCTTGAAAGGTGTTATTCTCAGACATTTCTTTTTCTGTTTTCTTGGAGAGGTATTTGTATACCTTCTTTATCTCAGGGTCTGTCATTTGTACTGTGTGGCTAGATCCAACAGGACCACTTAGCTCCTCTTCTGTGCAGCCACTGGGTGGACCTCTGGTTGAGATGGCATTGCCCATTTTATTTTATTTTTATTTATTTAAAAAATTGGTAACCTGGAGAGGCACACTAAGCTAAGGCTCATTTCCAGGTGTGACCCGGAAGAGGGGGGAAGAGGAGACACATTACATCAATACTTAGTGTTTAGCAAGTTACAATAAGAAAAGGCAAAAATACTATATAAGTACAAATCAGAACAGGTTACAAAAATTGCCTGGGTAAGAGGCAAGTGCATAGATACAGACTGTCATACAGCGAAACAGCAGTGCAAATGAGCAAGATACAAAAATTGACTGGGTAAGAGGCAAGTACACGGTACAGGCTTTCATACAGTGATGTAGCAGTGCAAAAGCAGGTTACAACAAAATATTGGTGGCCTGAACAAAGTGCAGTGCAAATGAGCAAGGTACTACAAGCTATAGGTGGCTTGAAAAAAATGCAGGAAACAGAGTTGTTGTTTGGGACTTTGGAAGCACAGGACTCCTGCTGAGGGTTAGTTAGACTGGCGGCATGAGCAGGGTAGAGGTGGTGATTGGTAGAAGGTCCATTTAAAAGCTTTAGTGATTATAGAATTCGGAGTGAAGAGGGGGAGTTCCACAAGTTCAGAAAGTGGAAGGAGAAGACAGCCTTTCCAGAGTTAGAGTGAGGTCAAGAAAGGATGAAGGAGTGGGGGTCATGCATGCAGAGGCAGTAGGAAGTGTGGGGGGATAGGAGGGAGGTGAAGTAGGGGGTGAGTGAGCCAAACCAATACTTGGCCGAGATGATGGAGGTGTGATGGTTTTGGTGGGAGGCTAGGGAGCGGAGTGATAGAGATGCATAGTGGGTGAAGTGATGAGTTCTGGGAGGGGTGTTTAAGGCAAAATGACGAAAGGTGTTGAAAAGGACGTCCAATCTGGAGAGAGTGGCTGCAGAGGCAGACCTGTATACAATGTCAGTGTAATCAAAAACTGGTAGGATTGTCCTGGTGAGGAGGATCCGGTGAACAGGGAGGGAGAAGGCATCTTTATTTCTGGAAAGAGCACCAAGTTTGGGGTGGAGCTAGGAGTGAATATAGTTGATATGTGTTGAGAAATCTAAGCCGCTGTCAAGCCAGACTCCTAGGTACTTGTAGGCCAGGATTATGTCCAAGGTAGTGCCATCAAGAGTGGAGAAGGGGGGAGTTTGGCAAGTTTTTTGGGGGTGCCAAAGTTCATGAAGCCTGTTTTTTTTTAAATTCTATTCATGCACCGGTTTCTCTGAGGCATCCGTCAGAGGTGTCCACACAATCCTACCCCTTCTTCTCCCCACCGTGGCCATCCACACAGGTTCACCCTTCCCCAAGGGACTTCCCAGTGCTCTGGATCACCCCCCAGAACAGGGCCCGCCCTCCCTCAGTGGCTCTATCTGGAATTAGAGGGTCCCTCCCTCTAAGAAGTCAGCCATGGATCCCAGGTGTGGCCTGGCTCAGCACTGGGGATGAGAGAGAGATCCCTGGGGCCCTCATCATTTCCTCATCTAGCCGGGGAATTTTGCTTTTTGATGACAGTCCCTCGCAGAGCCCGGCCAACAAGGCAATGGAATGCCATGTCTCTGCCCCCCAGGCATACGCCACACTGTTATGATCAGTGACCTCCAGCCTGCCGCTGGAGGTCACTCTAAGAGTGAGCACACTCCAAGCCCTCCCCCGGGAAGAGAAAGTGGTCCATCCAGATGCTCGATCTCGTCCCTCCCCTGCCAACCCCCGGGGGCTCATTCCCAAACCCGGGTCACCGGTGTGGCACAAGGTGTGGTGTCCAGTGCCTCAGCACCACTGGGCTGGCTCCATGAAGTCTGTTTTAGTCGTGCTTACTTTTAGTTGGTTATCCTGGAACCAGTTCAGGATGCTAGTGAAATCCGATTATAGTAGGCAGGATACCTCCGAGGCATAGGGGCCAAAAGTATAGAGGACAGTGTCATCAACATATAGGTGTATGTGGGCATGACAGCACATGAGGGGGAGATCACTGAGAAAGATTGAAAACAGGATGGGACCCAGGATACAGCCTTGCAGTACAACTGCTAGGATTGAGGGTGGGGAGAGCGTATCATCAGCCTAGACACATTGGGATCAACCTGAAAGGTAAGAGAGGAACCATTTGACTGATAGGGTGGAGAGTCCAGGTAGTTCTAGTCTGGAGAGCAGGAGTGGATGGGAGACAGAATCAAAGGCCTTAGCTAGGTCTATGAATATAGCTGAGGTGAGGTAGAATAGGTACATGCTAGTGAGGATGGTGTCTGTCACTCAGAGTAATGAGGAGACCGTTGAGTGGGGACAGGAAATTTGAGGAGGTGAGGAAATGGGTGAGTCTGGTTAGGACAAGGGATTCTTGGAGCTTTGCCAAGACAGTGAGGAGTCAGATGGGGTGGTAGTTTCCTGGTAAGGCACGGTCACCGCCTTTATGAAGGGGGATCACTTTTGTGGATTTCCAGGCCTGTGGTACGGAGCCAAGGGTGAAAGAGAGATTCAGCAGGTGGGACAGGGTATAGGCAATGGCTAGGGCAGAGATCTGAAGAAGGAGAGGGTTAAGCCAGTCGGGACTGGATTTACGTGGGTTCAGGGACTGGAGGGCATGGAGCGCCTCCTGGGCTGTGACTGGGGAGAAATGGAAGTTGTTTGGGAGTAGAAGGATATGGAGGTGCAGTAGGGGGCTGTGGGGGAGTCAGGAGATGGGAGAGGGTGAGATGAGAGGGTGGGCAGGGCGGAGAGTAGTGGCATGAGGTAGTAAAGAAATTGTTTAGGGTGGAGGCAACAGTGAGAGGGTGAGAGAATGGAGAGTTGTTGATGAGGAGGGGAGGAGGAGTGGTGGGGGTTGAAGGGAGGAGGTGTTTGCCAAAATTTATGGGGGAGTTAAGTTTCTACATAGTGCATTCTGAAATAGTGGGATTTAGCTGAACTAATAGCTTGGGTACATGTGTTTCTTAAGGCACGAGAGGTTGACAGCTAATTTGGGGATAGGGTTTCTTTGTAGTGTGTCCAAGCATGGTCGCGCATGTTGCAGAGTTTGATGATGTCAGCTGAAATCCATGGATGGTGGAAATGTCTCATCCTGTGGTGATGTAGGGGGTGTGTGTGTGTGTGTTCCAGACATTATTTAGTATCTGGCAGAAGAGGAGAGTGCCATGTCGACATCTGTTGAGGTGCAGGCTAGGGACCAGTCTGAGGAGTTGAGATCATGCAGGAGATAGAGGCATTTAAGGAGCTGTGTGGATATGCCCAGCGATAGGTGGGGGTAGCAGGGTAACTGTAGTTTGTGAGTGCAGTAAGTCATAAGGTAGTTGCTGAATAAGTCGAGAAACCAGTGGTGGAGATGCAATGTGGGTGTGTGGACAAGATCCAGTCCAGGAAGGTGTAGTTGTGGGAGTGGGGGTTGGGTATAGTGGGTTCGTTTATGAGCTGGTGTAGGTTTAAAGACACTATTTGTTAAGAGGTTTTAGGGCAGGGGAGGCTGAGTTAGAGTTAAAATCACTGAGCAGGATGAGTTTGCTGGAGCTGGTGGTGGATGAAAGGGAGGAGATGGTGTTGACCACAGAGGAGGGGGAAGCTTTGGGGAGGAGCAAAGCACTCAATGATGATTGGGAGAGAGAGGATGAGGTAGCATCTTAATAAGGAGGAGTTCATGGGTCTTAAGGACTGCCTCACTAGTAATGCGAGAGATCAGCAAGTTCTGGCGGTAGAAGACTGCAACTTCGCTACCTCGCTTAGAGTGGTCTTGTCATAGGAGGTGGTAGTCGGGCAGAGAGAGTAAGGTGTCAGAGATTCTGCATAATAGCCACAATTCAATGATGCACAGTATGTCTGAGGAGTGTTGTGACACCCAGACTCTGAGGAGGTCAATCTTAGGGAGCAGGCTCCTTGCGTTAAGGTGGAAAATGGTTAGGCCATTTGAGGGGGGGGGATGTTGGGGTCGGGCAGGGTTTCACTGGATGTCTCCAGCTAGTAGGATGAGTAGGAAGAGGAAGAGGAGTTTGCTTGCAGATTTATATAGTTTCAGCCTACTGTGGTGAACATGGTGGGTATATGTGGTGGGCAAAGTGGAGCCTGTGGATGAGCTCCAAATTGAGAGAGGGTAGCAATAGGATGCAGGGTGGGGGAATTGGGAGGGAGGTGGGTGTGGAGAGGGTGTTACAGGGCAAGGGAGTGTGCCCAAGCATGGTCGTGAGCAGGACAAAGAGCTGCACCAGTTAAAGCAGAAGGAAGTGGGGAAGGCAGTCAGAATAGCAAAGGCCCAAACCGAGTCAACGATAACTAACTTGGTTAAGAATGGGAATAAAACATTTTATAGCTACATTAGGGAGCAAAGAAAGACTAAGGCAGCAATACTGAGGCTGAATAAAGGGGAAGGTGGTTGGGCAGAGAGTGACAGTGAAAAAGCAGGTATACTGAACAAATACTTCTGCTCAGTATTCACAATGGAAAAGCAGGGGGAGATACCTAATCTAGTCAATAGAAGCACTCTGGATAGGGGGGTTGATACTAGTCCTGTCACAGAAGAAAGGGTTCTGAAAGAACTCTTAAAACTGAAGGTGGATAAAGCAATGGGGCCTCATGGGATTCACCCCAGAATTCTAAAAGAACTAAGGGAAGAACTAGTAACACCACTGACTACCCTTTTTAATAAATCATGGGAGGATGGTGTGGTATCTGAGGACTGGAGCAGGGCAGATGTGATTCCCCTTCACAAAAGTGGGAGCAAGACAGAGGCAGAAAACTACAGACCTGTCAGTTTGAACTCAGTGGTAGTGAAAATGATGGAATCACTTTTGAAGAAAGAATTGTTGAGTGCCTAGAGGCCAGTGGGGACAGGACCCAAGGCAGCATGGATTCACAGTGGAAGGTCAAGTCAAACAAATCTAATTGATTTCTTTGACTGGGTGACCAAAGTAGTAGACCAGAGAGGGGCTATGGACATGGTTTACCTAGACTTTAGCAAGGCATTTGACACAGTCCCGCACAAAAGATTAATAAACAAATTAGTCAGCCTGGGAGTGAGTCCCAGGGTGGTAGCCTGGGTAAAACACTGGCTGGACAACAGGACACAGCGAGTAATAGTAAATGGAGTCCACAGTGAAGAAAAAGGGTTACTAGTGGGGTACTGCAGGGTTCAGTACTGGGCCGGTCCTTTTTAATGTCTTTATAAGTGACATTGCAGAGGGACTGGAAGGAAAGTATGTCTCTTTGCAGATGACACAAAGATCTGCAACAGGGTTGATACTCAAGGTGGGGTGGAAAGGATGAAAAGGGACTTGGCAAGGTTGGAGGAATGGTCAAATGTATGGCAGCTTAGATTCAATGCAAAGAACTGCAAAGTAATGCACCTGGGAAACAAAAACCCAGGGGAAGAGTACACAATGGGGGTGAGATACTGACAACAACAAAAATGGAAAGGGACCTAGAGGTAGTTATATCAGATGACCTAAAGGTGGGCCAGCAATGTGAGAAGGCAGTAAGGAGGGCTGGGGGGATACTGGGATGCATAGGGAGAGACATCACCAGTAGAAAACAGGAAGTTGTTGGCCCTCTGTACAGACAGTTGGTAAGACCACATCTGGAGTACTGTGTATAGTTCTGGAGACCCCATCTCTGCAAAGACATAGACAGGGTGGAGGCTGTCCAGAGAAGGGCAACCAAAATGGTGCAGGGTCTGCACCAGAAGACATATGAAGAAAGACTAAAGGAGTTTAAGATGTATAACCTCGAGAAAAGGAAGGAGAGGGTGGACATGATAGAAACATTCAAATACCTCAAGGGAATCAACAAAGTCCAAGAGGGTAGAATCTTTCAGAGAAAGAGATGTGCAAGAACAAGGGGGCACAATTTGAAGATAGAGGGGGGACAGCTCAGATGTAAGGTGAGGAAGTATTTCTTCATAGAGAGGGTTGTGGATGCATGGAACAGCCTTCCTGAGGAGGTCAGAGAGTCAAAACAGTTGGGGAATCTAAGAATGCATGGACAGACATAAGGCAATTCTAGTGGGGGTAGGAGAAAGTAGGCTATTGGTTAACTAGGATCTGTAGCTTATCCATTAGGTAGGGAAATGGGCAGACTAGGTGGGCCAAGCGGTCCTTATCTGCCATCAAATTCTATGTTTCTATGTTTCTAAGGGAGAACTAGTTATGGTGATGGTCTTGGGTGGTTGTTTATATTGTGGGGAGAAGGGAATAAAATTTGGGGAGGAAGAGGTATGGAGATTAGAGGAGGGGAAGGAGAGGTGGAGAGGGAGAGGGAAGAAGAGGGGGAAGGAGGGCTATTACAAGTATCAATGTGTGCATAACTTGCAATTTGTGATCAGGGAGTAATTACTCCCTGATCACAGAGTGATTACTCCCCTCCCCTAGCACCTGCCTTGGCCAAGGTATCCACTCGATCATTGTACGGATGGTATGGGTCAGTTTTTGAGTGAGCTTTAACTTTGTGAATGTAAAGCTTAAAGATGAAGGTTGCTGCTAGGCTATCAATGTATCTGAACAAGTCCCTGTATTTAACTTCTGAGGAGGCATATTCATGAATCTTCCAAATGAGAAGAAATTCTGTAAGGGAGTTGCACACCCAGGATGAATCAGAGAAAACAATATCCTTCTCCTTGCAACTGATGGTTTCCAAGGCACAGGCCACAGCTGCTAGTTCTGCATATTGTGAGGATCAGATGAGGTACTGTTTGAATACCTCTAGGGGGTCACTCCCTGAGCAAAGAATGAGGACCCCGAACCCTGCCACTTGTTCTCCCTCCTGATAAGAGGAGGAGCCATCTCTGAAGATACGACAAAGAGCAGGATCTGCCAAGGTGGTTTCAGTGGTGGGTAGAAAAGAACCTGGTGGGTGACTCTAGGCCACATTCATGGGGGTCTCCTTAGTAGAGGAGTCCCTGTGTCAAGAGTGATGGCATCTTCACAGGGAGTACAGTGATGTCCCGGTCTTGCAAGATGAGGGACCAATAAGTAAGTCTGATGTTAAAGACTTTACCATCCTTGACTCTGTCTGTTAACAGGAAGGTGGTGAGGATGTGGTTGGTGTGCTGCACAATAGGAGAGAAGCCTATAATGTAAGTAAAATGTTTGATGGCCCAGAAGGTTGCAAGAAGATTCCTCTCACAAAGAGAGTACTTGTGTTCTACAGGGGATAGCATTCTGGAAGCATAGACAATGGGCCTAAGTGTCCCATTCACCTTTAGCACCAGTACTGCTGACATGGCAGTGTCAGAATTGGCAGTCTCCAGATGTAATGGTAACTCTGGGTAGGGAATGACCAAAGCTGGAGCTGATGCCAAGGCCTGTTTCAGGGAAGTAACGGCAATGGTATGCTCTGGCCCCCATGACCAGGGGATATCTTTTTTCAGTAGCTCATACAGAGGTGCAGTGCTCTGTGCAAAATCACAGATAAAGTCTGGGGAGTAATTCACCATACCTAGGAAACGCCTAAGAGTGGAGACACTAGTAGGTAGGACTAGGTCCTGGATACCTTGGACCTTGTCCAAAGCTGGGCTTCTGTCATCTGCAGTAATGCGCAGGCCTAGGAAGGAGACTTCTGGGTGACAAAGTTGTACCTTTGCAGAGTTGCAGTTGAGGTCTGCCCACTTCTGGAAGTGTGAGGAGGTCTTCCAAGAGCTGCAAATGTTTCTCTAGGCCCTAAGTGGCCAAGCCGGAGATCATCCATATACTGCAGGAGGCAGTTAGGGGAGAAAAAGCCTTGTCTGGCATTCCTCATGCGGATGTGAAAAAGGGAGGGGCTATTGTGAAACCCCTGAGGGAAGCAGGTCCACGTGTACTGACGGCCTTTAACGGTAAAAGCAAACTTGTACTGGCTCTCAGAGGCCAGTGGTAATGACCAGAAACCACCGGAGATGTCTAGGGTGCTGAACCATTTGTGTTGGTGTTTTTAGAAGCTTAAGCACATCTGGTGCAGATGCCACTGTGGGTGCACAACTTGGGGTTGCTCGGTTGAGGTTTCTTTTGTCAATGGTCAGCCTCCAACTATTGACTTTTTGATTGGCCAGATTGGGGAGTTGACTGTAGAGACACAGGACCTAATGACCTCTTGGCCCAAAAGGGAGTCTACTGTGGCCCTAAGAGATAGGATTGCCTCTGTTGGAAAGGGGTATTTCCTCTATTGTGGTGGGTCTGCACCCATAACCTGTATGAGGGTGTTCATTTTGCTGCAAACATGTTTGTTTTTGGCAAAGGCATCCCGGTGTTTTGACAGAATAGGCCTCAGTTTAGAGAAGAGGATGTTGTGGGAACATGAGGATGACATCATCCTCAGCGTCATTAGCCTTCACCGCTGCCGATGTATGGGTACATGACTTCTTCAATCCCATAATTTCGCTCCACGTCTTTCACTCCCGACAGTACGCCTTGAATGCGAAACTTGCTCCTATGTCAACACACCAGTCAAATCACTCGCAGTGCAAGTAGCAAGTATAGCTAATAGTATTTTCAGACTTTTTATTCCTGCAGACACAAGTCCAAGTGTATGTGCAGAAATGGCAACTCACTTTCCTGTAGCTAATAGTATTTCAGAGGTTATGTGAATCAAATCAAATCGCTCCGCAGTGCTCTATAGCAAGTGTAGCTAATAGTATGTCAGACTTTTTTTTATTCCTGCAGACACCAGTGCAAGTGTATGGTGCAGAAAATTAAATATTTAAATCAATCAATTAATCAATTACCTGCATTGGCCAACCACAAGCAATTGTACTCTGGAGTTATAAATACAGTCACTAAAGCACACTGCTCCTCATAGGTTTTTTATTAGAATGGCTTGTCACTTTGTCCTGTCATCTCGGTCCAAGAAAAAACTTGTGGACGACTGTAACTACCTGTACACTTTTCCTAAACGTGTGCACAATGATAAAGCGATATGGCAGTGCGAGCATGCAGTGAAAAAAATCAAGGTTTGCAATGCCAGAGTGCACACTGTATCATACAATGACCCAGCCATAATTTTGGAGTTTTCACAACATACCCATGCACCAGACCCCTGTGCAGTAGAAAAACATGATGCAGTATACAACGCAAAGGAGAGAGCATGCTCAACACAGGATACCACCAGCTCAAGTCGTTCTTCATGCTAAACAAGAGGTGTCACCTGGCTGCTCAGGGAAAAATCATTGACAAAACTTAAAACAAACAATTCAAAGGGTTTCGTGCACATGGTGCTTCTCTAACCCTACAGACTTTGCCAGCTGCGCATACCTGACTGCTATACCTTGTACCAACCCAACGCTCCAGTGAGCCTGAAAAGTTTTTGCTGTATGATAGTGGACCTGGGCACAATCGTATTTTAATGTTTGGCACTGAGAACAATCTAAATTTCTTAGAGCGCTGTAAGTTGTGGCATGCAGATGGAACTTTCAGCATTGCACTGCCTCTGTTTATGCAGTTGTATGTCATAATGGGTGAAAGGTTGGGGAATGCTCAGCCAGCTGTTTTTGTGCTTTTGCCTAGCAAAAATAGGGAGTGCTATCAACGAATGCTCACCATTTTGAAGGATCTTAATCCTAATCTTAGCCCTGAAGTTGTAATTACAGATTTCGAGCATACAACAATAGCTGCATTTAAGTCTGTGTTCCCAGATGCTAAACAAGTTGGTTGCTTTTTCCACTTCACCCAATGTATGTATCACAAGATACAGGCAGAAGGACTGGCAGTACAGTATGCACAGGACTCAGAATTTGCACTGAAGTGCAAGTACTTACCAGCACTGGCTTTCTACCCCCCAGAAGAAGTAATAGCACGCTTTGAGGAAATTACTGATGATAACTTAAATATTTTCCCAGAAGAACTGACACCAGTAATTGATTACTTTGTGGATGTGTGGGTTGGCTGAAGAAACAGATGTGGAATTGGACGCAGACAACCACATTTTGCCATTGAGTTGTGGAATCATGAACAAAGTGTTTGTAACGGCAGGGCAAAGACAAACAATGTGGTTGAGGCGTTCCACCGTGGGATGCAGAGTATCCTTTGCATGGCACATCCCACGGTGTGGAAATTTATTGAAGGCCTCAGGGGAGTACAGAAAAAAAGAGACTCAGAGGTGGAGCAAATAATTGCGGGCAACCTCCCAACTGCATCACGGCGTGTGTACCGTGGACAATATTGTCAGACTAGCCTGTATTTTAAAGAATAGTGGATCGCATAACCAAGAATTTTAAGTGGGTGGCCCATAGCTTTGAATATTAATGCCCCTGTCATTGTTTTTAAATTATGTTAAATAAAAACACCAGTTGTTTTAAAACTCACCCAGTAACATCCAGTAACATCCGGTGAATGCACAAATGGCCAAAAGATTTGAATTTTAGTGCCCTGTTTTTAAATTGTATTAAATAAAGACATCTGTTGTTTTTAAAACTCACCGAGTAACATCCAGTGAATGCGCTAGCGTCATGACGTCACATCACGTTTTACTATGGGCTGCATTTGTTGCTATGGTTACTATCACTACAGTTGCTACTAGTTTCCTTCACTACCTGAAGTAAGGTAAGAGCTATTAAATTGAACACGGGAATTGACAGGAGAAGCGAATTGACAGGGAGTGTAATTACATGAGGAGAAGCGGGTTCACGTGGGGCCACGTACTGTCAGGAGCTAAAAGTCGAGGCGAAAGACAGGAGCGAATTGTCGTGTTCCCATGATGTATGAGTCAGAAATGAGGAGCAGATGGCCTAGGCCAGGTACCTGGAGTAGTAGCATATTGGCTAGATCTACCATGCATCTGTATCTGGAGAGAAAATCTATACCCAGGATGCTTTGATGATGACGCAGAATCATGAGGTCAAAACAATGTTTCACTTCTAAGTTACTGATGGTGATTAGTATTTGCTTGGACTGGTAGGTCATGACCACAGTTCCCTCGAAGGTCTGGGTGGAAGTGGCCTTCCCCGTCAACCAGCAAGAATGTCCAGGATAATGCTGATGCAGCACTGAGACGGTGACACCCATATCCAGAAGTAGTTCAAGCTGGCAGCACCCAACCAGCGCTTCTACACATGAGCATCCGGAATCATCGGTAACCAGGGAAGTGAGAATTGGAACCAGGGCCTGACCCTGTCAGTCTGATCTGTTTTGTTCTTGTGAGGCATCGTAGAGTGTGGATCCACCTCGCAGAGCAACTAGACTGCCTCGGAGTACCAGAATTTTGACTGCCTGCCCCCGTCAGAGTCTTCCTCCGGGGGGGGGGCAGAAGGAATGGCTGCCACAACTTTCATGGAGGATTGTGACGTAAGTGATTGGGCTTTGGCCTTGTATTTCTGAAGTCGCTCAACTTCTTCTGCCAACTCCTTATACGATGACCCGGATCGATGCTTCCATTCATTATTGCCCTTCGCATTTGGCTGGTTTGACTTTGGTCGATACTTCTGTTTGTTGTTATATCCTCCTCAGTTCTGGTACAAGGATTTATCTTGTTGGGAGTCTTTTGGTTTCCCCTCCACCACATACCGAGTGGAGGAATCCGTGTCCCTTTGCACCACAGCTACCTTGGGCTTTGAGCCCAATCAAGGTCCCTTACGTGGACCTGGTAACCATGTTCCACCCTTTCCATGATCTCAATAAAGCAGTCCCGTTTAGGGAATACTGTAGTTTCCACCTTACTGTGTATGGCTGGCTGGATGTTTTTCAAGAACAAACACTTACATTCAGTTGAGTTCTCTTCTGGGTTTTCACCAACCAAATATTTCCTGGTGCTGTACATGAGCCACAGGTGGCTCTTGTATTAGGCTGCGGTTTCTTTTATGCACTACTTCACCTGTGTGGCTAGCATTATGCCGACCATGTTAGCATTATGAGCTGCCAAGAGGTGAGCCGTGACTGTGCCAAACAGGGCTGTGTTGACATTATGTATGCCTTTCGGCAGCTTGGCCCATAATGCGAGATCCATAGTTTGCTTTAAAACCTGTACTTAGTGCTCAGCCATGAGGCTGAGCATTTGGCAGCAGTTCTGCACTTTTTCCAGATGGCAACTAAGGTTGTTGCCAGGGACCATAATGAATTTTGTCCCAAGAAAGTTTTGATGGCTTATGCAGACTGCAAGGTGCTTGGGCTTGCTCTCTGTCCAGTGGTGCTTTTAGCAACCACCTTGGCTGCAGCATTAGCAAAGCCCTGAAGGAGGGTCTGTTTCTCCACCTCCTTCTTCAGCATATCGCTGACTGCTTGTTTCAGTGCCTTTGCCTGAGAGTCAGAGATCCCAGCTTTTGAGATGGCCTTCTGAATCAAGGCTTCCACCTCTTCCTTATCCTTTTTATTCAAGGCAGCTACCGGTTGGTGAGGTCTCAACCCTCCGGAGACCCAAGGAACACCATTTTGGACGTCCTCGTCATCGCTGTTGCCATCCTCTGAGGAGGACAACGTGATAGGTGGGGCAAATGGTATAGCTTTCACATGACCTCTCAGTACTGCTAACTGCTGATGTAATTTCGGCATCTTAATTCCACACATCGAATGATTCATTCTGCCTTGAACTGTCCCTACAGACAAGATCCTGCAAAACTCTGTATGTGGGCACTCACTTCACGCATTTTCCTTAAGCTCCTTTTCCAATACATTCCGACATCTCTCAGACTCTTGCTCCAACTCCTCATACTGGCTTCTCAATGAATCATTCATATTTGTAAGCAAGTCATTCAGCTGTAACACATGCCTCTTATCCTGCTGCAACATTTCATTGTCTTCCTTCAACCTAACCATTTCCGTCTTTTCCTGTACCACACTCTCAAGTTCATTCTGAGTCTCATTCCTAAGCTTTTCAATTTCTCATTTCAAATCTCTCCGTTGCTTGCCCCCATCCCTGGATCTGGAGCCCAACTCTTTTTCAGAGCCAGGACCTCTGATTCCATTGTTTGAAATAAAGCATACAAGGTGGCAAACCATAACACCTTTTGGTCATTTTTTTTTTTTATAATTATATTTTATTAGTTTGCATAATAAGCAACAGTACATTATTATACGTATCCAATCCTGGAAACATACATAGGTGAATACCTCAAGGAAAGTACATACACTTGCCATGAATAAGCAATAAAATAGTATCTCCAGGAACATTACTAAATATGAGGGCTGTACTACACATCTCATTATACCTAAACCAATAATAATCTAACCGACTGTGGAACTGTAGCCCATGAGCATGTGGTTATTACCTTAAAATGAACGTCCTGTATGTGTCCGAAAAGAAAGCCAAACCCAGAATTTGGTTATTAAGGTACCACATTCATGTCTAAAGCATTATCCTCATGAGGATCAACCTCAGTAAGTTTAATCTAGACACAGAGTAAATTCAGTCTACCTCATCAGATGCTGTAAAATACCACCGTGAGTGTTGGGTTAGTTATCCCCCCATCACACAGTTACTTAAACTGGCTTACAGCTGAAAAAAAGTCTAAATGTAACTTTAAAAGGACAGAATGTTAGGTAGAGAATCAAGGACATTGTCATTTTAAAAGGACATAACAATATTGTAAAAAGAAGACTCTACACCCTCTCCTCCCTACAATTACCAACTCTTCATACAAACAACATTTTTTATTCAAACCAGTAGGCACAAGGCCTGCAGTCAGCAAGGTGTCTTCTCGGATGATTAGTCCTCAGGAAAAATTCAGGTATCACGGTCAAGGTCTTCTGGTGCATTTTTTGCCTTGTCTCTCTTATGGGAAGCCTCCAGCTTAGCAGCCCATTTGCCTCAAGGCCAACTGGATCAGTGAAAATAAAGACCTTGTTTTCATGGACCAGGCGCAGCTTGGCAGGGACTAAAACTGCATGAGGGATGTTTAACTCTCTCAGCTTCAGTCTCACCCCATTGAATTTCTTTTGCTGTTGATGGGTGGCAAATGAAACATCTGGGAATAAATACAGTAGATTATGTGCCTTTCAGCATTGAGCAGACCATTTCTTATTGCCCATCTTATTATAAAGTCCCTTGAGCCCATGCTGTCACTGACAGCCATCAGAACTCATGGGATCCCCTCCGTTGCTGGCCCACATGGTCGAACCCTGTAGGCCTTCACCACCCACCAGTCAGTAGCAAGTCCCTGCCCCTCCAGTTATTCCTGTAACCAGTCCTGAATGTACATACGGGTTGTCTCCTCCATGCCTTCAGGCAGACCAATAATACACATTCACACTTCAGATTTGTTTTCAACTGTTCCAGCCATGAGTTGGTGTGTTATGCCTCCTTGGCTCTACCTAGGGTCATAGCAGTACATTAGTCCACTCTACTTTGAGATCCTCCACTTCTCTCTTTAGATAATCCACTGCCATTTCTATTGTGGTCAATCATCCTGATAGGTCATCCAGCTTGTTATTTATGCTAGTTACTGACAATAAGAGTGCCTGCATTTTTTGGCCGAAGATTACAAGATCTCCTTGGCGCTGCCTCCATCAGTTGAACCTATTTGTGAGGATCTGGTGGCAGGCACTGCCAGCAGACTTTCCGGGTCTCTCCATCCTTCTCCCAATTGGTTTGCTTTTTTGGGATTACCCATCTTGCTGCCAAACTCTTTAGCTACTGATTCGTGCTATTATTTTATAAAAATTATTTCTGTAAACTTCAAAAAGAGCAAGTTTTAACATTCGTTGATGCGGAGCTGTAAAACTTTGTGTCCACATTGCTCAGGCTCCACAGCGCCCCCTTGTCATGTTTTTTTGCTGCAGACTTTGCCTCCATGTACAGTTTGCCAACATACTTTACCGGATTAGCCTGCAATTTCACAGCCAGTGCAAATTCACTCCAACCTCCATAGGAGGTCAGAAAGTTTAAGAAGTCTAATTTGAGCTCAGTACTAATGGCTATTGTTGGAGGTTCCCCTTTTCTGCACTAGCTGGAAGTCTGAGGCATACCAATTCCCCTCAACCCCAACAGCTAGACAGCCACACATTCTGGTTCGAAGTCCACCTGGGTTATGCTGCAAGTTGAACGAGGGGCATAGGTTCAGATTCCTTTGTAATTCCCAATCCTGCTTCAGGATGCGGGAGTCCTTAGCAGCCCTCCAACAGAGTTGAATGAGGAGCATAGATTTGAATACCTTTGTGGTTCCCAATTGCATTCACCTGTGTACCTATAGGAATACTGGTTTGGTTCCATCCAAACCCTAGGTCCTGCCACAGTTACCAATTTGTTAGATGGCAAGTTCTTGACCTGTTGGCAAAACATGACACAGAAGCCCAGAAATCACAGAAGAAAGTTTATTCCAAAACATGTAGAAAAACAGCATTACCTGCTGAGAGTTCAGAAACCTCTGAACACCACAATGTCATCATGCAAAACGCAATGAAAAACAGTCTTACAGACCTTCTTCTACTATGGATAAGAAAGTACATTACTAGGTAACAGATGCTCCCAAAAAGGCAGAAGAGCAAAATACAGCAATTCTATTGGTGGGCAGTTAGCACTTAGGACAGTTAGGTTTTGCACGTACACACTGATAAAAGCAAGCTGACTAAGGCTACTTTAGAGAAACAATGATTTATAAAATAGAATGATCATTGCATCATGGCAAAAGGCTGTAGGTAGCGCACTAGCACTGCCAAAATCACAACAGTTCCTAAGCATATAATAACAAGTATGAGTAAATACAAATGTACCTTATGCTGCAGTAGTGTATGTATTTATTTGTTATAATCGGTTTGCAACCTTTGAACCACAGGCTTGTTTACAAAGGTACCTCATCACAGAGAGGATAAAATTGTTACAGATTTACAGCAGTCAGACATACAATTACACATAGATTTTACATAGATTTTACATACAGTAGCATATATACAATATAACAAAAGTTATGCATGAAGATCTGTGGGGTGTCCAGGTATAGAATGGCCTAGATTTTCAAAGCCCCTGAAAGTCACGTGGCTGCGGAACAAAACTGGCACAAGTGGGTCTCCACTTGCGGAGCCGCAGTTTTTCCCTCAGCCACCTTACTTTGAAAGTTTACAACTGTCTCCACAATTTATGGCAGCTTATGGCCATTTTTTTTTGCGCAGCTACACCAAAATGTTATGCCACATTGCCCAGTGGGACCTGACGTAACATTTCCCACAGCTGCCACTGCTGAAAATACAAATCTGCACAAGTGCTGAGAATTTGTTATGCAGTGGTGGCTGCAGAATGGGACTTAATTCCTAAATGGCCGAAAATCCAGCCCCATATCTGTAAATACCGAATGTGGGCTGAGCAGGGGAAGGTGAAATTCTGTTGTAAATTTTGAAAGGTTGTTAGCCCATGTGCATCGTAAAACTGGTGTATGTAAGGAAGGTCCAGTCACCCCTAATTATAGAACATACTTTCTATTACATTAGGCAGATAGAATTGTAGGCTAAGGCCCTAAACTAAATGTTAGTAGTTTTAGGTAAATAGTTAAGGTGACTAGTTTGCCTTGCATAATTGTCATTGCTGTAGATTTTGAGAAAATATGTAGCGGTATATTATTTATTGGATTAGCAATTAGATATTTATCTAAAACATGAAGATCATTCAGTGTAAATTCAATGGACTTCCAGTATGCATGGCATTGTGGAGAAAGACAACAACAAATGAAGTGCAGCCACATAGAGAAAGAATTGGTAAATTAAGTCCCCCTCTTTCTTTTGGGAGCTGTAACACTGAACATTTTATATGAGGTTCCCCCAACCTCACACAGAAAGTGAGAGATCACGAGGGGGCGCTGTAGAGCAACCTACTAACACAAAGTGCTTAGCGAGAGCTCCTTACAACCGGAGTTTTAAAGTTAAAAAACTTTATTTCTGTGAGATGAAGTAGCGATTTACTACTCAGAAACAGATCAAGCTTGAAGAGCTTAATCGATTGATATAAAACTTGAACGATGGGTCGCACTAATAAAAGCAATGGGACCCAGGTCAAAAAAACAGCTTCCTGAAGAATTAACATCCTCAGCTGAGCCACAACCCCAACCGGGGACTGATCCTCCATGGAAGGCCCTACAGACATCTATACAAGCCATAGACAGTAAAATTGAACTTGCACTAACTCGTATGGCTGAGCTGGATACCAAAATTGAAGCCGCTACCAAGACAGCAGAAGGAGCCGAATTGATGGCAACAAAAGCCCTCGCATCTACCTCCAAAATGGCCCAAGAAAACTCTCAGATGAGGTATCGTTCAGAGGCCTTGGAAAATGCACAACGGGCCCAGAATGTGCGTATCATCGGGTTGCCGGAGAACTGCGACGGAGAGAGTCTGCTGGAACTCTCAAGATCATGGCTACCAAAGACTTTACAACTTGAAGTAGACCTCCCACCGAATAAGTTTCTGAAGGCTTATTGTATTTCTCCGAGGGCCGCCGCAAGCCAGGGAGATGCAACCAGAACAATATTGTTAATCACAGTCAGAATGGCCATGTGGGATCTTATGCTGCACGCTGCCAGTTGTTTGGGGTCCTTGACTTACCGAGGCAAAACGATCCATCTATTCCCAGATCTGTCCTTCACCACTCAAGCCCAGAGAAAGAGATTTGATGGAGTAAGGGTGAGACTCTAAAGCCTGGGCACAGCCCATTCTCTGCTGATGCCGCTCACTTAAGAATTTTCCAAGGTGGGAAAACATACCAATTAACGGATCCAGAAGAAGCAGGGAAATGAGCTGAGATCATCAGTAAGGAGTTAAAATGAGCTAAGGCAGTGGAATCAGAGTCACATGAAGATACCTGAAAAATATTTGGGACTTTTTATTCAAGTATCATGTAACAGCCTTATAATTACTGATGTTGCTTCTATATGTTGAGGGCTTAGCCAAGGCCATGCATTTACAACCCAACAGTTTTATTTTTACTGTTGGCTTTGGGATAATATGTTACTATTCTAAACATTTAGGGGGCCTGTTTTATATGGCTGGCATAAAAGTTGAGAGGGGCTATAAGGCTGAATCTGGTTAATTATTTACAACTTGTACTGACTCAGGGATAATATCTGCGTAGTACCCCGTGTGGATATCCATGGGCCTCTAGTTTACATTTATCAACCATGTTTTTAAGGCTCTGCATTATTAAGAGTGGTTTCTTTCTATGCTTTCTCTCACAGCACATAATATGTTTGTAATGTCATGTATAGAGAGGGGGTCATATCAACACAGGAGGTTGAGTTTATTTTATTAATTAAATACTATTATCATTGGAACGACCACCCATAGTTTTGTAGGTTGTAGCATACCTTGGACAATATTCTTATTTTGGAATTGAATTTTATTGAATACCGCTGCATCTGCAATCCAGAGTGCAAAGACTATGAACGCTATTACATTGAATGTATCTGCCTGTGGAAAATTGTGATCTCTTGCATTAGACAATCATATGACATTGTTTTAATTATGAAAGCAATAAAGTATAATTACAAAGAAAGTGAGAGATCGCTTTATTCCAATGTTGGAAATACATTGGGTCAGGGACAAGGGCAGCATCTGCAAGAAATATAGTATTCTGAAATGTGTTCTGTTGCACTGTTTTGACCTTCATCCATAAAGATATGGGTAGTCATGACCAGGCTCTAAGATCTTTGTGATTTGTTGGGTAAGATGTTCTTAGTTTAGCAACTCAAAATGGTACAAATTTTGGTTTATTGAATACCCAAATGTTTCATAGCACCATAATTCCGTCGGAATGGGAACTTATCTTTAGGGCCATAGGAGGAGAATAATAGGCAAGCAGTTCTGTTCTTAAAATATTTAGGTGAAACCCCGAGAGATTCCCATATTCCTTCCCTAGTTCCTACACCCAGGAAAAGACGTTTTAGGTGAGATCAGTGTAAGTATAATATCGTCTGCAAACAGGGCTGTGCAGTATTCCCAATCCCCTAAGGGAATGCTCCACCTCTGGGGCCTGCTATATCTAGAAGTTCTATATAGAGTGAAAACAGAAAGGGACATAGTGGGCACCCCTGGCAGGTACCTCAGCTCAGTGTAATGGGATCTGACAATGCCCCACTGATCCATATGTATGCCTGGGGGATTGTGTATAAGGATTGAAATAAATGAATAATTTCTAGGGGAAAGCCAGATTGAGATAGAGTGCCCTGTAAATTGCCAGGACACCCTGTCAAATGCTGTTTCCAGCCAGCCCAGTGGTGCTGAGGGTTGAGGCCTGGATGCCACACTTGTGTCACACCGTGACCCGTGAAGTCTGGGATGAGCCTGGGTCACCAAGGCTGGCCGGGAGGGAGGAGGAGGATTGAGCGTCCTAGGGATCGCTGGTCCTTTCTGGGAGGGTGGGGTGGGATAGCTGCTGTGCTGGCTGCTGGTGGAAACTAGGGGCTGGTGCAAGGAGCGGTTCACTGAAGGGAAGGTATGGACGGCATCGAACATGTGGTGTGCAAAAGCCGCACGGCAGCATCATTGATGCCATTGCATATCCATCCTTAGGACTGGGGATCCTACACAAGGGAAAAATCTTCCGGTGTGCCTCATGAAATCTGGGCCAGCGGCGCTGCGCCACTCCAACTCGAGTTGCTCCTCCTGGATCCAGACACCTGGCTTCTGCAATGGTGGGGTAAGTAGCCACTGTGATGCGCCAATGTGGGAACTAAGGAGGGGGGCATGCACAGGTACTGGGAGTGGCATGGTGTGGCACCAGATGGATGGGGAGGAGAACCATAGGTAAAACATCCCAGCCGAGGAGGGCAAAAAATACATACATACAAAAAAAAGAAATGCTGTTTTCAGTGTCTAAATTTAAAGAGCTGGTGACACGTTCAGCAAAACTTTAACAAAACCTAATATTTAGACACAGTCCAGCTCGTACAGTATTTCCCATTAGTGTTGTATTCCTACTCCCCATTGTTTATTACTGAGGTCATCTGTATGAAAATAGTATCTTTGCTCCTGAAGAGTTAATCTATTCCTGCTGCTTTCTCCCTACCTGAAGTCATAGAGCCCTGCTTGTGATATCACAGTTACTCCCATGGCAAGAGATTGTGATGTCACAACAGAGGATTATGACTTGAAGTAGGGAGTAAGCTATAGAGGCAGAAGGACTCTAAAGGAACTCTAAAGGAAAAAGATCATTTATTCATATAAATTTCCTTAGTAATAAATTATTGGGAGGAGAAATATATAAAATAGAAATGGAAAGCAGGCAGAATTGTACCTAATTCTTATGTGTTTTAAAGTTTTCTTTGAGGCATCAGTAGCTGTTTAAAACTATTAAGGGAAGTGATCTTTGTGCTGAAGTCTATCAAATGTAATGTTCATTATGCATTGTCATGGGTCTGCCTTTGTCTCACAAAATCAGCCTGATCTTTTCAAACTAGGTGTGAAGAACAGAATCAGTTCAGAATGCTCTTATTCCAATAAATACCTTGTAATCAAAATGTAAATCAATAATGGGGTGGTAGGATGATGGTTGTGATAGGTCTTTCACTGGTTTTAATAGGGCCAATACTGTGGCATATCTATCAGCTGAGGGAGGGATGCCTCCTCCTGGACATGGTGGCAGGAGTGTAGCATTTATGGAAGCAAGAAATCTGAGAATTTTTTATAAAATTAAGCTGGATAACCATCCAGCCCTGGACATTTATCAGTTTTAGAGCACTTAATGTCAGCCAAAATTTCATCCCCCGAAATCAGGAAAAGTAATTTACGTTGTTGGGCTTCTGTCAGAAGATGTAGCCGAGAGAGAAACATTGCCTTCAGTTGGGGATTGGGAGAAAGGTCTTGACATCCTGGGTGTATAACTTCTTCTACTACCCTGCCATAATCTGTCAGCTCACTTAATGACCCCTTGTAAGGGTCCCCATTACACGGTTGCATAGATGAGGGATCATGTTTGTTTTTTCTAAACTCTAAGCTGCCTGGCCAATCCATGTGCTCCCCAGGCACCCCTTTCATAATGATGTCGATGAAGGTAACACAGCATTTGCTCTATCTGTTGGTCCATTATTGCCTGAAGTTCTGATTTGGTCTGTGCTATATGATATTTCTATACTCTTGTTCTGCCTTAGAATTTAGCTTTTGGAGTATGAGTAATTTATCTTGAAAACATTTCTGTTTTTATTCCCTAATCTTCTTGTTCTGCAAGGCATAAGCCACTAACTGACCCTGCATCACCATTTTGCTTGTGCTCCACACAAGAGGGGGAGTTAAGTCTCCTTAAGCATTATCAGATGTGACAAGGGACACATGCTCTTCTTTTTTTTTTAATAACATACTTTATTGGGTTTTAGAGAATAAATACATGATCTTCTATTAAAGAAATGTGCCATAAATAAACAGCTGTCTCAGTTAATTCCAGTGAAATGTCATGTATAAGCTTATAACCTTATGTCCTCCAGGTGGGTCCAGAGGTATAATTCATTTTTTTAAATCATGTAGTATAATAAACAAAAAAAGACTGCTGATGGACACATTTCTACATTTTATCTAAACATGTATTCTTGTGCTGACTCCAATGGTATTAACTACTGACCAGTTACTATAAACCAATACCTTCCTCTATGTTGGCAAATTTATTTTTAATGTTTAAACCTCCATATTGTTATTAATTAAACTCAATCTGTAACAACAAATAGGAAATTTATATTAACACTATAACCATTTTTCTTCAATTCTAGCAGGTGTCACTGGTAGATAATCAGTTTTATTTGACATTAGAGGTTCATCTCCATCTTGCTCTTCAACTTCTGAATCTACAATAGAACCAGACCTGGCTTTAATGACATCTTGAAATGTAAATTCATCTTAAAAGAATAAACTTTACCCTCAATGAACACCCTCATTTTTGCAGGCAACAACAAAGCCACTTGAGTTCCAAATTCAAGCAGGGCTGGACAACAATTCAAGAGATGTAGTATCTCCACTGTGTCTATCATGAAAAAAAGTGATATGTCAGTGATATTTTATAGCCTTCATGTTGGAAAGCCCTTTTTTTTCTTTTGCCAGTAAACTTACAATATCATTAACAGCCTCTAACGTGGCTATTTGTTCGGCGTTAGTTTCAGCCTTATTAGCAATTACTAAAACAGTCTGAAAAACTGTATCTAATTTAGTGTGCAGGCCCTCAATGCTAATTTATTTTCAACCAGCAGTTCATGGAATGCTTTTTCGTAGCTTCTTCGATTCGGCCACTAATTCAAAAACAGCAGACAAAGTTGATTCCTTTATTTAAGAGGGCGAGTCACAGTCTCTATATTTGGAGTGTGTAATTCTGCAGGTGATTTCGGGTTCCTCGGGACTAGAATCAGAATCTGACCTGCCATGAGCCCCAACCCGAGACAAAGCCATAGCTGGCTGCACAAAGTCATCAATTGTTCTGTTCTTCTCCAGCTTCTTACGTTTCTTATTCTCGCCTTTGGACATACTGGTCTCCATATCATAACAGAAATACTTTGTTTCACCTCCAAAAATGTGATAAAACAACAAAAAATCAATGTAAAGAGCTCAACCTTGCCAAGATCCCAGAGCAAGCATATCTCCCTGTCCAGCAGCCTATGTTGTCCCCTGGAGCACTTGCTCCTCATCTAGATCTAGGAAGTCCTCATTCCTGAGGAAGGAGACATTTAATCTCCAAGCTGTGGATTTGCATTGATTACCCAGGTATACTTTGAATATCACTGGGGAGTGATCCGATAAGAAAGGAATACCATGGGGAAACATCTTGAATCCATTTGAGATGTTCCATAGTGGTAAAAAATGTAATCCAAATAAGCTGACATCTGGTATCGAGGTGAGAAATGAATGTATTCCTTATTAGTAGGGAACAGCTGTCTCCAGATATCTACAATTCCCAAGTGTGCTATTGTGGTCTTAAAATATTTTTAGGCTGCTGTAGTTCTGGCAGTCCATGCAGGGCTGCACCCAGACATTTAAAAACAATAAACACAAAGGACATTTTTTTCAGTCTGCTGAATGAAGCGTATTGTGTAAATAACCCACTAATATGACAAGTCTGCCTTCCGTATCAGTTATTTTATCAAGTGTTGTAAAAGGAATGCACCTCAGTATCAAGACTGCAGCACCCTGGCGCCATCTGCTGCTGTGAGAGGATGCTTCTGCAACTTCATAACCAAAACATAGTCATTTAAATGTTCTTTCACAGATAAATGAGTTTCTTGTAACAACAGAACCCCAGGTTGTTCCTTTTTAAACCCCAGATTGTTCCTTTTTAAACATTTGTAATAATTGATACTGTTTGATGAGGGCATGTAGAAAAAGGGCCAGTTCCAGATAGTCATTTAAACCAGGCCATCTGCAAGCTCCCAGCTTGAATATCCAAACCTTCTCCCTTTTGGGTAGTTTGAGATCGCTATCCCCACCTCTGGGACCCATTTTGACATGTTCAATCCATGTGACTTCGATCTGATAGGCATCTGCTGTACCTGTGGCATGCACACGTGTGGCAAGAACATATTCCATATTTCTATTTGCAAAGGCCCTCATATGGTCCCCAGTGTGTTCTGTAAATTTCCTTTTTGTCTTGCCCTCATAGTACATGCCACAAGCACACTCTACCACATACACCACATACATGCTGTCACATGCGATCAGATCCTGAATACTCAACGTCTTGTTTTCTGCTGGATTAAAAAGTGTGCTGCTTTCATTCACCACATCACAGTACTTACAGTGCTTGCATCTCTTACACTCTCTGGAGAGTTGGACCACCATGTGTTGACCTTAAGGGGTTGTTGAACTGAATGGACTAGTTCATCTGTCAAGTTTCTAGCCTTCCTGTATACAACTCAATGAGGATTATTCACAACTGACTTAAGTCTGGTATCGGCTCTCAGGACACCACAACTTTTCTGAATTATTATTTCCCTCATCTTGTATGCCCTGATGGAGTTAATGGTGATAAAATTGACCCGATCTCTGCCTTCATCCCTCTTTGTTGCCTTTTACTACCAGCAAGTCATCCCTGTTAGCATACTCTATTTCTTTCTTGTACCATTAACTGTGGCAGCAGAGTAACCCCTAGCACCAAACCTACTGAGCAGAGTCTCAGTCTTACTACAAAATTTCCCATATGTGCTGCACTTTCTGAGCTCTTCAAAACAACATCATATTGTTTATGGTGTGGCGGGTTGGCATGAGCTGGCTAACAAGACAGTGTTCCTGTCTGTAGGCTGACAGTAGATGCCTGTCTCCATCTGACCAGTGCTGTCCTTTTCACCACGATGTCAAGAAATGGAACACTGTACTTGTCATTATTGACTGAAAATGTTATATTCACATTAGCACCATGCAGTTACACAAGGAAGTTGTCCATCTCATGTCCGTACCCCACCACACCATAAACACATCATCCATATAATGATGTCCTATTACCACCTTACGGGCAAATAGCTTCTTGCTGGTGTCCCATACAGGTCCTTCCTCCCAGTGGCCTAAATAAAGAGTGGCGAACAGTGTTTGAATTATATGTTTGGCCTGTCACTCCATCCCCCAACAACCTCAGCACCTGCAGTCAATAAAAAGTACCTCTCACCACCACTTCATACTAAGGCAGTAGATGTCCCTTGTCAATCCAGTGGTAACAGGCTGATCACTGTGGTTCGTGCTAGAACTGGGACAAAATATCTCAAATAGCTTGCATGGCTTGTGTTTGACTGTGGTGGACTGCCTCCACGTCTATTGTTAATTGCTTTTCCACAGTTCAGAGAGGTAATTTATATTGACATCACTTACTTTTAGGCTGTTGATGCTGTGGCAGTGCGATTGCAATACCTCAGCACACAAAATCAGCCTTTGTCTTCTCAGCCCTGTGGTGCAGGACTGTACCATCAGGAACGTGGGCCCTAAGGCAAGTGGGGAATGGCGTCTGAAACTTAATGTCTACTTGCTATAGTGCCTTAAGGTAAGGGGCATATGCCATGCATTTGTTCTTGACTGAAGGAGCAAAATCTTGATCAAAGTAAAAGCGGTTTAGGACCCACGTGACTGTTCCCTTGTGCCAGGCTGCTGCTAGCACTGTTTCCTTCACCTGATAGCTTAAAGTAAATTTCAAACTTCATGTGAACTGAAAATTGACTTTATAGTCCACTATCTTAGAGCAGTGCTACTCATTTCCATCAACCACAAATTGTCATTTATATCAAAGTCCATTTCGGGAGGAAAGGGATGGTAAATTGGGCCACACCAATGGCCAACCAGTCCCTTCCACGTCTCGGTCTGCCAGCCATGCCCCTGCACTCAGATGTTTATGACGTCTATCCAGGGAGGGCGCAGGGATATGCCACATTGTAGTCTATGGGAGGCAGTTTCAAAACAGTTCTTTATATATACACATTATTTATAATGAAAACCACCACTCAACGGTTAGTTGAGCGGTGGCTTATCATACAAAATATTGCTTTATCTTTCATTTACTTAAAATATTGCTGTAACATATGAAAACTGTTTTGAAAATGCCTCAATAGACTACAGTGGGGTGTGTCCCCACGCACTCCCTGGTTAGATGTCACAAAAGATCTGAGCATGGGGGTGTGACCAGCAGATCAGGAAGTGGAAGGGATCAGCTGGCTGTTGGTTCAGCCTGATTTACGATCCCTTCCCTCAAGAAATGGACTTTTAAATAAATTACAGTTTGTGGCAGGAATGACTAGCGCTGTACTAAGGTAATGAGTTATAAGGCCCATATACATGTTTGCACTGCACTAATGTAATAAGTTATAAGGCCCATACACATGTTTGTGTTGCACTAAGGTAATGAGTTACAAGGCCCATACACATGTTTGTGTTGCACTAAGGTAATGAGTTATAAGGCCCATACACATGTTTGTGTTTTACTAATGTAATAAGTTATATGGCCCATACACATGTTTGCACTGCACTAATGTAATAAGTTATAAGGCCCATACACGTGTTTGCACTGCACTAATGTAATGAGTTATAAGGCCCATACACATGTTTGTGTTGCACTAATGTAATGAGTTATAAGGCCCATACACATGTTTGTGTTGCACTAAGGTAATGAGTTATAAGGCCCATACACATGTTTGTGTTGCACTAAGGTAATGAGTTATAAGGCCCATACACGTGTTTGCGTTGCATTAAGGTAATGAGTTATAAGGCCCATACACATGTTTGCGTTGCACTAAGGTGATGAGTTATAAGGCCCATACACATGTTTGTGCGTTGCACTAAGGTGATGAGTTATAAGGCCCATACACATGTTTGTGTTGCACTAAGGTAATGAGTTATAAGGCCCATACACATGTTTGTGTTGCGTTAAGGTAATGAGTTATAAGGCCCATACACATGTTTGTGTTACACTAAGGTAATGAGTTATAAGGCCCATACACATGTTTGTTGCACTAAGGTAATGAGTTATAAGGCCCATACACATGTTTTGCTTGCACTAAGGTAATGAGTTATAAAGCCCATACACATGTTTGCACTGCACTAATGTAATAAGTTATAAGGCCCATAACATGTTTGCGTTCTAAGGTGATGAGTTATAAGGCCCATACACATGTTTGTGTTGCACTAAGGTAATGAGTTATAAGGCCCATACACATGTTTGTGTTGCACTAAGGTAATGAGTTATAAGGCCCATACACATGTTTGTGTTGCACTAATGTAATGAGTTATAAGGCCCATACACATGTTTGTGTTGCACTAAGGAAATGAGTTATAAGGCCCATACATGTGTTTGCACTGCACTAATGTAATAAGTTATAAGGCCCATACACATGTTTGTGATGCACTAAGGTAATGAGTTATAAGGCCCATACACGTGCTTGCGATGCACTAAGGTAATGAGTTATAAGGCCCATACACATGTTTGTGTTGCACTAAGGTAATAAGTTATAAGGCCCATACACATGTTTGCACCGCACTAAGGTAATGAGTTATAAGGCCCATACACATGTTTGTATTGCACTAAGGTAATAAATTATAAGGCCCATACACATGTTTGTGTTGCACTAAGGTAATGAGTTATAAGGCCGACACACATGTTTGCACTGCACTAATGTAATAAGTTATAAGGCCCATACACATGTTTGTGATGCACGAAGGTAATGAGTTATAAGGCCCATACACGTGTTTGTGTTGCGACTAAGGTAATGAGTTATAAGGCCCATACACATGTTTGTGTTGCACTAAGGTAATGAGTTATAAGGCCCATACACATGTTTGCACCGCACTAAGGTAATGAGTTATAAGGCCCATACACATGTTTGTGTTGCACTAAGGTAATGAGTTATAAGGCCCATACACATGTTTGTGTTGCACTAAGGTAATGAGTTATAAGGCCCATACACATGTTTGCACAGCACTAAGGTAATGAGTTATAAGGCCCATACACATGTTTGCGTTGCACTAAGGTAATGAGTTATAAGGCCCATACACATGTTTGTGTTGCACTAAGGTAATGAGTTATAAGGCCCATACACATGTTTGTGTTGCACTAAGGTAATGAGTTATAAGGCCCACATGTTGTATACACGTTTGTGTTGCACTAAGGTAATGAGTTATAAGGTCCACACACATGTTTGTGTTGCACTAAGGTAATGAGTTATAAGGCCCATACCCATGTTTGTGTTGCACTAAGGTAATGAGTTATAAGGCCCATACACACGTTTGTGTTGCACTAACGTAATGAGTTATAAGGCCCATACACATGTTTGTGTTGCACTAAGGTAATGAGTTATAAGGCCCATACACATGTTTGTGTTGCACTAATGTAATGAGTTATAAGGCCCATACACATGTTTGTGATATACACATGTTTGTGTTGGACTAAAGTAATGAGTTATAAGGCCCATACACATGTTTGTGTTGCACTAAGGTAATGAGTTATAAGGCCCATACACATGTTTGTGTTGCACTAAGGTAATAAGTTATAAGGCCCATACACATGTTTGCACCGCACTAAGGTAATGAGTTATAAGGCCCATACACATGTTTGTATTGCACTAAGGTAATAAATTATAAGGCCCATACACATGTTTGTGTTGCACTAAGGTAATGAGTTATAAGGCCCATACACATGTTTGCACTGCACTAATGTAATAAGTTATAAGGCCCATACACATGTTTGTGATGCACGAAGGTAATGAGTTATAAGGCCCATACACGTGCTTGCGATGCACTAAGGTAATGAGTTATAAGGCCCATACACATGTTTGTGTTGCACTAAGGTAATGAGTTATAAGGCCCATACACATGTTTGTGTTGCACTAATGTGTAATGAGTTATAAGCCCATACACATGTTTGTGTTGCACTAAAGTAATGGAGTTATAAGGCCCATACACATGTTTGTGTTGCACTAAGGTAATGAGTTATAAGGCCCATACACACATGTTTGTGTTGCACTAAGGTAATGAGTTATGAAGCCCATACATGTTTGTGTTTTTAAGGTAATGAGTTATAAAGCCCATACACATGTTTGTGTTGCACTAATGTAATGAGTTATAAGGCCCATACACATGTTTGTGATATACACATGTTTGTGTTGCACTAAGGTAATGAGTTATAAGGCCCGTACACATGTTTGTGTTGCACTAAGGTAATGGGTTATAAGGCCCATACACATGTTTTTGAAATGTCCTTTAAGAACTGCATGATAATCGACCTGGGTCTGTGGTTAGGGGCAGGTCTTGGTCCAAGTGCTCGGTAAATGCACTCTGTGTTAAGGGCCATCTCCTGGAGCAGGTCAAGAGCCTCGAGCAGTAATCGGTCTATGTATGCTGATATCTGTTGGCTCTCCTCACTCTCGGGCAGACAAAATATGAAATATCCATAGGTTTTTGCAGCATAGGCAACCGTCTAGGTCAGAGTTTTTTTCCTCCAGCTGTACTTGATTTGTATAGAGAGCAAGGATAAGATCTGTAACCTGGTCTGAGTGCTCTGAGAGTTCCATGAGCATATTTTGCATGACCTCTTGTTCTACCTGAACTGTTTGGAGCACCTCAGAGTTCAGCGAGAATGTGTGTTGTTAGTTGGGGCAATCTGTGCAATAGAAGAATTGCTCGCGTGCAAGGAAGCCAGACTGTTAGCAGGCAGGAGGGCCCACTGGATGTGTCACTTGTCTCTGGGGCCATCAGCTGATTCTGTTGAATTTCTTTTTTTTAGATCCTCCGTGCAGTAGTAAAGAGTCTTTGGATAATGTTGCAGTGATTCTTTGTGGAATACGAAATTAGAGGCGATATGGTCAGTCTGATCAGACAGAGCTCACTCTTCCCTGCTACTCTAGTGATGACATCACTAGAAATCACGACTAACCCAATTTCATGAGCAGATTGGAAACTCAGGTCCTTTTCTGAGGGTAGCCTTTTTTTGTATTTATTCATTTTTTAAACCACACACTAATCTGTCTCTGAGTGCTTCACTCAAATATTCCAAACTTGAAGTTTGTAGTTTAAGACTACAATATAATCAGTTGTAGTTTCACTGTCTTTTGATCCCAATGACAAAACTGAAACGACTCTGCAATCACCAGTTGTTTGGGCATATAATGTCTTCTGAGCAAGCTGCAAAGAAGGTATATCTTTCGGGGTTTTTTTTCTTTTCTTGTGACTATTAAATTCTTCAGCAATCCATAAGCTTAGGGTCCAGTTACAGACAGGAACATGCTTACTTGTTTTTCCACACTGATATCTCATTTGCATCCATCCACATTTCAAACTGCTTGAGATACAAGTCAAAATCTTCTTTTAATAAATGCTGGATAAAGAAGACCATCACAGAATCATATACAGTA
The DNA here is from genome assembly GCA_016271365.2 of Neoceratodus forsteri. Taxonomy (NCBI): domain Eukaryota; kingdom Metazoa; phylum Chordata; order Ceratodontiformes; family Ceratodontidae; genus Neoceratodus; species Neoceratodus forsteri. The sequence continues at coordinate 1,503,543,113 of CM057452.1, read as the reverse complement.
GAAGCCATTTAGTATGGACACGGTTAATGCGGACAATTGGTTTACATGGACAAAACACATAATCTCAATTTATAACGTATGCTCACAATGTTAATTTTGTTGTATACTACAGACATTGTGAGCCGCTTTTAAGCAGACCAGTGGTAGTTCCATTGACAGTAGCTGAGACAGTAACTGACAATACTGGGAGTTACCAGGGAGTTACTTATCACCTGCCAATCAGTGAACACCTTCAGGAAGTGTCAGTTACACAGCCTTAAGTATGTAGTTCTTAACCTCAGCAGTCAGCTATTCTGTCCAGGCAGTCATTAAGTCTATCAGTCAGACTGTCTCTGCTACCATGATGGTGTCAAAGTGAGCTGCTCACCCTCGCACTCAAAAAGTTGAGCTGTTGTAGCAAATTGAAGCCCTCCCTAAAATGAGTATCTATGACACTGCTGTTCATTTGTCATTGCCTAAATCCACCATTTCAGATCTGATTCCGGTAAAAGAACATATCTTTTCTGAATGGTACTCCAACCAAAATCCTTCACATAAGAGAAGGAAGGAAAGGATAGGAAATCAAGAAGGCACTGCTGTGGTAGTTCAGTAGCGTCCAGAGAGAGAGCTTTAACATGTTGCAGCATGACAGGAACAGAAAACTGTGAGCAGGTTGTGGTCAGTAAATTGGCTAAGCCCCAGTGTTTCAAGAATGTCCACCATCTCCCTGTGTCATACGGCAACGACAGGACAGCATGGATGACTGGGGAGATTTTTACAGAGTGGGTTTGAACCTGGGACACTCCGTGGAAGGAAGGAAGATTGCTCTGTTGCTTAGGGGATAATCTCCCCAAGATAGTTACTTCGGGGAGACACAATGATGTCCTTTGAGGTGGCTCAGCTCCAGTTCAGATGGGATTAAGCAGACAGGCTGAGATTTTATTAGCTCAGGGATTACAAAAACACACAGCTGAGGCTACAGAGCCGGGGCCCGCTGGAGGGTAATCAGCTGCCTTTCCAGACAATCTGGTCTTCCTCTAATGGGAAGAAGGCTATTAGCACGTTATACTCCAATTATATTAAGGACCAGGGCTTTTCTTCTCTCTATATTAAGCAAAGTGGAAAGAGGACTTAAGTATCACCATTAATGAGAAACAATCGCTTAAAATTTGGAGAAACACATGGAGCGCCTCTGCCTCCCCCATTGTGGAGAGAGTTTTGCTGGAAGCTGATGATCCACTTCTTTTTGGTTCCTGTTCAAGCAGCACACCGACACTCTGATCTCTCCTCTTCGTGCTGGAGAAGATGTGGGGAGCCACAGACAACCCAGACACATGTTTTCTAGCACTGCTCCAGGCCTGCCCCTTTTTGGGAGCAAATCCTAGGTCTTTAATACACAGGTACAGTTTAGCCAACAGCATCTGGTATTGGGTATTGTTCCAGAGGACATGAAAGGGAGGGAGGAGAGATACCTTTTGTCTATCTCGATAGCAGCAGCTCTGAAATCAGTAACCAAAAAATGGCTACGGCAAGATGTTCCTGTAATCTTGGAGTGGGTGGGAATAATCCATGATATTCAAAGGATGGAGAGGTTGACCTGTGGCTTGTCCCAGAGCTTACATAAATATCAGAACAGATGGACTAGATGGGAGCTAAGCCATGGGCCTACAGTGCAGGAAGGAGGGCAACCCAATGGGATTCCTGATTAATGGGGCTAATATTGCCTTTCATAAGATACAAGACCTTTTGTCTTGGCCAGGGGGAAACTGGGCTGACCTGAATGATTAAACATTGGGATAGGGGAACCAGTTTTTTTGACAATGAATCTATGTGATGTGGGGGTGGAACAAATTTCTTATTAGTATAACAAATGATCAAGGTACAGAACTGATGTTTCCTTTTATTTAGAGATTCTTTACTACTATGTTACCTACTATCTCTTTAGAGACTGTATGGACAGCTTGTTGTTTTAGTGAGACCCAATTGTTTATTTGGTTTGAAACCTTTATTACTGTTTTTTTAGATATATTAGTTATGGTTATTAACTGATAAACTAGCATGACTCTGTTAAGCTGCTGTAATATGCATTGTAGTGCTCTATTTTCATGCAATAAAAGTATAAAAAAAAGATTGCTCTGTTTCTAGATAATCTGATTGGACATCCAGACATCTGGGGCTTGTGAAATAGCAGGCTAATCCTCCTTCCACTAAACACCACATCAGTTATCAAGCCCCTTGACCAGGAGGTTATTTATGTCTTTAAGAGGCACTGCATAGCTGGCCCGGTGGTGCTGAGGGTCGAGGCGCTGGATGCCACATCTCGTGCCACGCTGGTGACCCAGGTTCAGGAATGAGCCCGGGCCATCGGGGGTCGGCAGGGAAGGGAAGGGAAGGGATTGAGCATCTATAGGGCTGCTTTCCCTTTCTGAGGAGGGATCCAGAGTATGTGCCTACTCCTGGGCAGTCTCTGGCATTAGTCAGGGACAGTGCAGGGAACAAGAAGTGAAGCAGCTGCAAGAGGCGGAGTTCCAACAGATGTCAGCACGTGTGTTAGATGTCATTGCACTTCCAGAACTCTGAGGGGCAACCATTCCAGAAAAACACTCTGGCAACTAGTGGAGATGAAGGATGCCCCAGGGACCTGCCCACATGCCTCTGTTGGACCCGACACATCAGTTCTCAGCCAGACATCCTGATCCCACAGTAGGTCCTCTAATACTCAGACAGTCCACCAAGTGTGGGTGGCCCAGGGGGTGATCTGGGGCTGGACCTGCCATGGATCAGGAAGGAGATAGATGTGTGGGTTTCAGACTCGGAGTAGAGGCAGACTCGGGTGGACACTCTGGAAGGTGCCCTGATTCCAGAGTGAACAAATAGAATGTCCAACAAAAAAAAATAAAAGAGGCACTATATAAAGGCCATAAGAGAGCATGTTCTGGCTGAGATAGATGCTGGTGAGGGAACTAAACTTACATTCACACAGTGTGTTAAAAACAACGCTACTAGATGCAGTTCATTTATCAAGACTGCATGGGACAGCGTGGCTAAGGAAACCATTGCACACAGTTTTCAGAATGCAGGTTTCTGTCACCCACAGCCTGCTACTCTTGCCATTGTTGCCAGAAGATCATCTTCCACTGCTGGACTGAGTCAGAGTTAAACTCATTATGATGGCTCAGAGGAAAGGACCCAGAGCCAGAAACAGATGCGGTTGCAGAGGTTATCGCATCCATGCAGCAAGAACAGCAGAAGAAACTGAGCTGAAGTCACAGGAAAAGACTTATGGGGATCAGGATGAAGAGAAACTAGTTTCCAGTGCAGATGTCCGAGAAGCTCTGAAAACACTATAGCATGCTATGGGACAATACCGCGATATAGCCATCCTAACTAGGATATGCTGGCCAGGACCCAAAAATATAGGTGTGAATACACTGTTACAAAATCAAAGTAAAGCAAGATTACTGCGTTTCTAAACAAAGTAGAATAAAGTTGAACAAATTCAAACAGAGTTAAACAGTTTGTGATGCACTAAGGTAATGCATTATAAGGCCCATACACATGTTTGTGTTGCACTAAGGTAATGAGTTATAAGACTCATACACATGTTTGTGTTCACTAAGGTAATGAGTTATAAGGCCCACACACATGTTTATGCTGCACTAAGGTAATGAGTTATAAGGCCCATACACATGTTTGTGTTGCACTAAAGGTAATGAGTTATAGGCCCATACACATGTTTGCGTTGCGCACTAAGGTAATGAGTTATAAAGGCCCATACACATGTTTGTGTTGCACTAAGGTAATAAGTTATAAGGCCCATACACATGTTTGTGTTGCACGAAGGTAATGAGTTATAAGGCCCATACACATGTTTGTGTTGCACTAAGGTAGTAAGTTATAAGGCCCATACACATGTTTGCGATGCACGAAGGTAATGAGTTATAAGACCCATACACAATTTGTGTTGCACTAAGGTAATGCATTATAAAGCCCATACACATGTTTGTGATGTACTAAGGTAATGAGTTATAAGGCCCATACACATGTTTGTGTTGCACTAAGGTAATGAGTTATAAGGCCATACACATGTTTGTGTTGCACTAAGGTAATGAGTTATAAGGCCCATACACATGTTTGCACTGCATTGAGGTAATGAGTTATAAGGCCTGTACACATGTGTGCGTTGCACGAAGGTAATGAGTTATAAGGCCCGTACACATGTTTGTGATGCACGAAGGTAATGAGTTATAAGGCCCGTACACATGTTTGTGATGCACAAAGGTAATGAATTATAAGGCCCATACACATGTTTGTGATGCACGAAGGTAATGAGTTATAAGGCCCATACACATGTTTGTGATGCACGAAGGTAATGAGTTATAAGGCCCATACACATGTTTGTGTTGCACTAAGGTAATGCGTTATAAGGCCCATACACATGTTTGTGATGCACTAAGGTAATGAGTTATAAGGCCCATACACATGTTTGTATTGCACGAAGGTAATGAGTTATAAGGCCCATACACATGTTTGTGTTGCACGAAGGTAATGAGTTATAAGGCCCATACACATGTTTGTGTTGCAGCGAAGGTAATGAGTTATAAGGCCCATACACATGTTTGTGTTGCACTAAGGTAATGAGTTATAAGGCCCATACACATGTTTGTGTTGCACTAAGGTAATGAGTTATAAGGCCCATACACATGTTTGCACTGCACGAAGGTAATGAGTTATAAGGCCCATACACATGTTTGCACTGCACTAAGGTAATGAGTTATAAGGCCCATACACATGTGTGTGTTGCACGAAGGTAATGAGTTATAAGGCCCATACACATGTTTGTGATGCACGAAGGTAATGAGTTATAAGGCCCATACACATGTTTGTGATGCACGAAGGTAATGAGTTATAAGGCCCATACACATGTTTGTGATGCACGAAGGTAATGAGTTATAAGGCCCATACACATGTTTGTGATGCCGAAGGTAATGAGTTATAAGGCCCATACACATGTTTGTGATGCACGAAGGTAATGAGTTATAAGGCCCATACACATGTTTGTGATGCACGAAGGTAATGAGTTATAAGGCCCATACACATGTTTGTGTTGCACTAAGGTAATGCGTTATAAGGCCCATACACATGTTTGTGATGCACTAAGGTAATGAGTTATAAGGCCCATACACATGTTTGTGTTGCATGAAGGTAATGAGTTATAAGGCCCATACACATGTTTGTGTTGCACGAAGGTAATGAGTTATAAGGCCCATACACATGTTTGTGTTGCACGAAGGTAATGAGTTATAAGGCCCATACACATGTTTGTATTGCACAAAGGTAATGAGTTATAAGGCCCATACACATGTTTGCACTGCACTAAGGTAAGGAGTTATGAGGCCCATACACATGTTTGCGTTGCACTAAGGTAAGGAGTTATGAGGCCCATACACATGTTTGTGATGCACTAAGGTAAGGAGTTATGAGGCCCATACACATGTTTGCGTTGCACTAAGGTAAGGAGTTATAAGGCCCATACACATGTTTGCGTTGCACGAAGGTAATGAGTTATAAGGCCCATACACATGTTTGTGTTGCACGAAGGTAATGAGTTATAAGGCCCATACACATGTTTGTGTTGCACGAAGGTAATGAGTTATAAGGCCCATACACATGTTTGTGATGCACGAAGGTAATGAGTTATAAGGCCCATACACATGTTTGTGTTGCACTAAGGTAATGTGTTATAAGGCCCATACACATGTTTGTGATGCACTAAGGTAATGAGTTATAAGGCCCATACACATGTTTGTGTTGCATGAAGGTAATGAGTTATAAGGCCTACACATGTTTGTGTTGCACTAGGTAATGAGTTATAAGGCCCATACACATGTTTGTGTTGCACGAAGGTAATGAGTTATAAGGCCCATACACATGTTTGTGTTGCACTAAGGTAATGAGTTATAAGGCCCATACACATGTTTGTGATGCACTAGGTAATGAGTTATAAGGCCCATACACATGTTTGTGTTGCACTGAAGGTAATGAGTTATAAGGCCCATACACATGTTTGTGTTGCACGAAGGTAATGAGTTATAAGGCCCATACACATGTTTGTATTGCACAAAGGTAAGGAGTTATAAGGCCCATACATGTTTGCACTGCACTAAGGTAAGGAGTTATAAGGCCCATACACATGTTTGCGTTGCACTAAGGTAAGGAGTTATGAGGCCCATACACATGTTTGCGATGCACTAAGGTAAGGAGTTATAAGGCCCATACACATGTTTGCGTTGCACTAAGGTAATGAGTTATAAGGCCCATACACATGTTTGTGTTGCACGAAGGTAATGAGTTATAAGGCCCATACACATGTTTGTGTTGCACGAAGGTAATGAGTTATAAGGCCCATACACATGTTTGTACTGCACTAAGGTAAGGAGTTATAAGGCCCATACACATGTTTGCACTGCACTAAGGTAATGAGTTATAAGGCCCATACACATGTTTGTGTTGCACTAAGGTAATGAGTTATAAGGCCCATACACATGTTTGTGTTGCACGAAGGTAATGAGTTATAAGGCCCATACACATGTTTGTGATGCACTAAGGTAATGAGTTATAAGGCCCATACACATGTTTGTGTTGCACTAAGGTAATAAGTTATGAAGGCCCATACACATGTTTGTGTTGCACAAGGTAATGAGTTATAAGGCCCATATACATGTTTGCACTGCACTAAGGTAAGGAGTTATAAGGCCCATAAACATGTTTGTGTTGCACTAAGGTAAGGAGTTATAAGGCCCATACACATGTTTGTGTTACACTAAGGTAAGGAGTTATAAGGCCCATACACATGTTTGCGTTGCACTAAGGTAAGAGTTATAAGGCCCATACACATGTTTGCGTTGCACTAAGGTAATGAGTTATAAGGCCCATACACATGTTTGCGTTGCACTAAGGTAATGAGTTATAAGGCCCATACACATGTTTGCGTTGCACTAAGGTAATGAGTTATAAGGCCCATACACATGTTTGCGTTGCACTAAGGTAATGAGTTATAAGGCCCATACACATGTTTGCGTTGCACTAAGGTAATGAGTTATAAGGCCCATACACATGTTTGTGTTGCACTAAGGTAATAAGTTATAAGGCCCATACACATGTTTTTGAAATTTCCTTTAAGAACTGCATGATAATTGACCCGGGTCTGTGGTTAGGTGCAGGTCTAGGTCCAAGAGCTCGGTAAATGCACTCTGTGTTAAGGGCCATCTTCTGGAGCAGGTCAAGAGCCTTGAGCAGTAATCGGTCTATGTATGCTGATATCTGTTGGCTCTCCTCACTCTCGAGCAGACCAAATATCCATAGGTTTTTGCAGCATAGGCAACCGTCTAAGTCAGAGTTTTTTTTTCCTCCAGCTATGCTTGATTTGTATATAGAGCAAGGATAAGCATAGAGTGCAAGGATAAGTCTAGAGAGCAAGGATAAGTATAGAGAGCGAGGATAAGATAAGTATAGAGAGCAAGGATAAGTATAGAGAGCAAGGATAAGATCTGTAACCTGGTCTGAGTGCTCTGAGAGTTCCGTGAGCATATTTTGCATGCCCTTTTATTCTGCCTGAACTGTGGTTAAGGCTGATTTTAAAAGTTTGCAGTTGCTCTTTGAGTTCCGTTTGGAGCATTCAGAGTTCAGTGAGAATGCACGTGTTAGTTGGGGCAGTCTGTGCAGTAGAAGAATTGCTCGAGCGCAAGGAAGCCAGACTGTTCGCAGGCGAGGCGGGCCCACTAGATGTGTCACTTCTTGTCCCTGAGGCCATCAGCTGATTCTGTTGAATTTCTTTTTTTTTTTTAGATCCTCCCGTAGTAGTAATGAGTCTCTGGATAATGTTGCAGTGATTCTTTGTGGAATACCGAAATTAGAGGCGATTTGGTCGGTCTGATCAGACAGAGCTCACTCTTCCCTGCTACTATAGTGATGACATCACTGGAAAGCATGGCTAATGCAATTTCATGAGCAGATTGAAAACTCAGGTCCTTTTCAGAGTGTAGCCTTTTCTTGTATTTATTCATCTTTTAAACCACGCACTAATCTGTCTCTGAGTGTTTCACTCAAAAAAGGAGTTTAAGACTACAATATAATCAGTTATAGGTTCACTGTCTTTTGATCCCAATGACAAACTGAAAAGACTCTTCAATCACCAGTGGTTTGGGCAGATAATGTCCTCTGAGCAGGCTGCAAAGAAGGTATATCTTTCGAGGTTTGTTTTTTGGTGACTATTAAATTCTTCAGCAATCCATAAGCTTAGGGTCCAGTTACAGACAGGAAAATGCTTACTTGTTTTCCACACTGATATCTCATTTACATCCATCCACATTTTAAACTGCTCGAGATATGATTCAAAATCTTCTTTTAATAAATGCTGGATAAAGAAGACCATCACAGAATCATACACAGTGGAAGCCATTTAGTACGGACACAGTTACTGCGGACAATTGGTTTACGTGGACAAAACACATAATCTCAATTTATAACGTATGCTCACAATGTTAATTTTGTTGTATACTATAAACATTGTGAGCCGCTTTTAAGCAGACCGGTAGTAGTTCCATTGACAGTAGCTGAGACAGTAACTGACAATACTGGGGGTTATCAGGGAGTTACTTATCACCTGTCAATCAGTTAATACCTTCAGGAAGTGTCAGTTACACAGCCTTAAGTAGTTCTTACCCTCCGCAGTCAGCTGTTCTGTCCAGGCAGTCACTGGGTCTGTAAGTTAGACTGTCTCTGCTACCATGATGGTGTCAAAGTGAGCTGCTCACCCTCGCACTCAAAAAGTTGAGCTGTTGTAGCAAATTGAAGCCCTCCCTAAAATGAGTATCTAGGACATTGCTGTTCATTTGTCATTGCCTAAATCCACTGTTTCAGATCTGATTCCGGCAAAAGAACAGATCTTTCTGAATGTCACTCCAACCAAAGCCCTTCACATAAGAGAAGGCATAAAGGAAAGGATAGGGAAATCAAGGAGGCACTGCTGTGGTAGTTCAGTAGTGTCCAAGAGAGAGAGAGACACTTTAACATGTTGCAGCATGACAGGAACAGAAAACTGTGAGCTGGTTGTGGTCAGTAAATTGGCTAAGCCCCAGTGTTTCAAGAATGTCCACCATCTCCCTGTGTCATACGGCAACGACAGGACAGCATGGATGACTGGGGAGATTTTTACAGAGTGGGTTTGAACCTGGGACACTCCATGGAAGGAAGGAAGATTGCTCTGTTGCTTGGGGGATCATCTCCCCAAGATAGTTATTTCGGGGAGACACAATGATGTCCTTTGAGGTGGCTCAGCTCCAGTTCAGATGGGATCAAGCAGACAGGCTGAGATTTTACTAGCTCAGGAATTACATAAACACACAGCTGAGGCGACAGAGCCGGGGCCCGCTGGAAGGTATTCAGCTGCCTTTCCAGACAATCTGGTCTTCCTCTAATGGGAAGAAGGCTATTACCATGTTATACTCCAATTATATTAAGGACCAGGGCTTTTCTTCTCTCTATATTAAGCAAAGTGGGAAGAGGACTTAAGTATCACCATTAATGAGAAACAATCGCTTAAAATTTGGAGAAACACATGGAGTGCCTCTGCCTCCCCCATTGTGGAGAGAGTTTTGCTGGAAGCTGATGATCCGCTTCTTTTTTGTTCCTGTTCAAGCAGCACACTGACACTCTGATCTCTCCTCTTCGTGCTGGAGAAGATGTGGGGAGCCACAGACAACCCAGTCACATGTTTTCTGGCACTGCTCCATGCTTGCCCCCTTTTGGGTGCAAATTAAGACTCTTCTGTCCTAGGTCTTTAATACACAGGTACAGTTTAACCAAGAGCATCTGGTATTGGGTATTGTTCCAGAGGACATGAAAGGGAGGGAGGAGAGATACCTTTTGTCTATCTCGATAGCAGCAGCTCTGAAATCAATAACTAAAAATGGCTACAGCATGATGTTCCAGTAATCTTGGAGTGGGTGGGAATAATCCACGATATTCAAAGGATGGAGAGGTTGACCTGTGGCTTGTCCCAGAGCTTCATAAATATCAGAACAGATGGACTAGATGGGAGCTAAGCCATGGGCCTACAGTGCAGGAAGGAGGGCAACCCAATGGGATTCCTGATTGATGGGGCTAATATTGCCTTTCATAAGATACAAGACCTTTGTCTTGGCCAGGGGAAACTGGGCTGATCTGAATGATTAAAAATTGGGATAGGGGAACCAGGTTTTTTGACAGTGAATCTATGTGATGTGGGGGTGGAACATATTTCTTCTTAGTACAACAAATGATCAAGCAGCAGAACTGATGTTTCCTTTTATTTATAGAGATTCTTTACTACTGTGTTATCTACCATCTCTTTAGAGACTGTATGGACAGCTTGTTGCTTTAGTGAGACCCAATTGTTTATTTGGTTTGAAACCTTTATTACTGTGTTTTTTTTAGATACATTAGTTATGGTTATTAACTGATAAACTGGCATGACTCTGTTAAGCTGCTGTGTAACATGCATTGTAGTGCTCTAATTTTCATGCAATAAAAGTATAAAAAAGATTGCTCTGTTTCTAGATAATCTGATTGGACATCCAGACATCAGGGGCCTGTGAAACATCAGGCTTATCCTCCTTCCACCAAACACCACATCAGTTATCAAGCCCCTTGACCAGGAGGTTATTTATGCCTTTAAGAGGCACTGCATAGCTAGCCCGGTGGTGCTGAGGGTTGAGGCGCTGGACGCCACATCTCGTGCCATGCCCGTGACCCAGGTTCAGGAACGAGCCCGGGCCGTCAGAGGTTGGCAGGGGAGGGAAGGGACTGAGAATCCATAGGGCTGCTCTCCCTTTCTGGGGAGGGATCCAGAGTATGTGCCACTCCTGGGCAGTCTCTGGCATTAGTCAGGGACAGTGCAGGGAACAAGAAGTGAAGCAGCTGCAAGAGGCGGAGTTCCAACAGATGTCAGCACGTAGTGTCATTGGATGTCATTGCACTTCCAGAACTCTGAGGGGCAACCATTCCAGAAAAACCCTCTGGTGACTAGTGGAGATGAAGGAGGCCCCAGGGACCTGCCCACATGCCTCTGTTGGACCCGACACATCGAGCTCTCCAGTCAGGCATCCTGATCCCACAGTAGGTCCCTCTAATACTCATACAGTCCACCAAGTGTGGGTGGCCCAGGGGTGATCTGGGGGGCTGGACCTGCCATGGATCAGGAAGGAGATAGATGTGTGGGTTTCAGACTCGGAGTAGAGGCAGACTCGGGTGGACACTCTGGAAGGGTGCCCTGATTCCAGAGTGAACAAATAGAATGCCCAACAAAAAAAAAAGAGGCACTACATAAAGGCCATGAGAGAGCATATTCTGGCTGAGAAAGATGCTGGTGAGGGAACTAAACTTACATTCACACAGTGTGTTAAAAACATAACGCTACTAGATGCAGTTCATTTAGCAAAGACTGCATGGGACAGCGTGACTAAGGAAACCATTGCACACAATTTTCAGAAAGCAGATTTCTGTCACCCACAGCCTGCTACTCTTGCCATTATTGCCAAGAAGATCATCTTGCCCACTGCTGGACTGAGTCAGAGTTCAAATCATTATGTTGGCACGGAGGAAAGGACCCTGGACCAGAAACAGATGCGGTTCCAGAGGTTATCGCATCCATGCAGCAAGAACAGCAGAAGAAACTGAGCTGAAGTCACAGGACAAGACTGATGGGGATCAGGATTAAGAGAAACTAGTTTCCAGTGAACATGTCCGTGAAGCTCTAAAAACACTACAGCATGCTATGGGACAATACTGTGATAGCCATCCTAACTAGGATATGTTGGCCAGGACCCAAAAATATTGGCGTGAGTACACTGTTGCAAAATCAAAGTAAAGCAAGATTACTGCTTTTCTAAATAAAGTAGAATAACATTGAACAAATTCAAACAAAGTTGAAAAGTTCAGGAAAGTACAGTAAACATGCTTATAACATGGGTAGAGAGGAGGAGGTGATTGGTGGAGTGCCGTGAGTGACAGTGCATTAATCCACATTATCGGAACAGTTGGTGTCCATTATCGGCACAGTTATTGTGAAAGGATCAGAGGAGATCTCTGGGCAGACTTGCACTTTTTCTGCAGTGAAAATAATTTCCAGAGGTAGCCATTTACAATCCTTGTGAAGAGACTTCCATTATTACTGCACAGGACACAGGTGCTTTTGCAAAAGTATTCTCCCTACACAAGAACTGCAGGTGTGGTGCAATTGCAGAGAAGGGGATCTGTCTTCCCCTGGCATGTCACCCGCGTGGTATTTGTGTTGTCCTCCCACCCACCATCCCACCCCATGGATCACTGGGTACTGCACACCACTGGGAAAGGGAGTGCTTGAGGAGTGGGTGGCAGCAGCTTTATTTCATGAGAACAGCATCCTTGTAAATACATAGTAATACAGTAAATGAAACCAAACAATGCAATAGAACATTCGGGCAATATGCAGCACAGGGCGAGAGTGAATGCCTGACTGACACAGACACAGCAGCAGAAAGAGAGACACAGTGTTTTTGCTCCCAATGCCATTCCTTCTGTGGCTGTGTGAGACCTGCATGGTACCTTACAGTTGTGAGCAGTTGCTCCTTCCGTGTTCCCAATGGCAAGTGGCACAGTACAGGCGGGGAGGAGGAGAGAGGCGATGCTGCCGAGAGAGAGAGAGAGAGAGGCAAGTGTCGCAGTCAGCACAAGGATGTGGCCGCAGCCTCAGAAGGGCACCCCATAATTTAAGTCACTCACAAGGCACCATGGCATCGGGGAACTGTGACTGTCTCTCTCTCTCCCTCTGTCACTGAGTGCTAGTGAAGTTAGTAATGGGTGAAAAAGGAATACATTCTGTTGATAGGCTCCTGTCACTCTGCCAGTGTCAGCAGGAGTAGCATAGTGTCAGCAGGAAATAGTACTCCTGTCCCAACGCGAACAGCAAATCCACCCTTCCCGACCTCCCGTACCAGAGCACCATAAGTAAACATGCTGGTGGTGAGCAAGGGGAGACAGCAAGCGGCTCTATAGCAGCAGGGAAAGTTTTGGGCTGCTTACTGCACATTGTGGATGTAGCTGACTGGGAGGAAAGGAGCTCAGGACAGCGGGCTCCATGGACTAGGTCTGCTCTGCAGCATTCAGTGACAGTGGATGACGTGTAAAGAGACACACACACACACACACACACCAGGACCAGCACATGAAATTGACACTTGTGGCAATGTCCCGTCTCCACCTCTCTCTCTCTCTCTCTCTCTCTCTCACAAAAGTAAGTGAACAATACAGTTCCCTGTCTCAGTAGTGAAGGGAATGTCCCCAATGTGGGAGGGACAGTGGCCGGGTGAGAGACAGGTGGCATGATCAAAAGATTTCTCGACTGGAGCGAGCTAGAAGGGAAGCCAGGGGAAGCTAGGGAGAGACAGGAAACAAATCGGTGGTGCTGACGGGGATGCCGCTTTCCTGGGGACTGTAGGGATCGCTGTGACACACTGCAGTGCAGAGTAAAAAGGATAGGAACTGCTGCTGGCAGCAGCATTGTTGAGCCACACAAGTCAGTGTGGGGATTCCTGGCAGCTTCACTTGTTTGCTACTGCAGAAATTTGAATTTCTTCCCACCATTCCCATTGGTGCTTGTGTTTTGTCCCCTACCATTTTCACAGTTGCCTATGCCAAAGAGGGAGAGAGATGGGAGAGAGATAGAAATAGAGAGAGAGAGAGAGAGAGAGAGAGAGAGGTAAACGTTGGTGCCACACCCCCATACACACACACACGGGGAGAGAGTCTGCATGTCTCTGTCTCACTGCAGCTTCCCACTGCATGTGTCTGGGGAAGGGGTCCAGAGTAGAAGGTTTTTCTGGTGGCAGAAAGTATTTTATGCACAACAAAGGTCAGAAATTATGTGCCATTTCTATGTGCATAACATACATGCTAGCTGCATTATTACTTAGGGACTATTTTACAAAGTGGCAGGATATAGTGCCTTTTTTGCTGTTTAAACAGCAAAAAACACCTTTCTTGATATTTTTGTTGTTTAAACGTAACCCATGTTATAGGCCACTAACACTTACACCAAGGTGTGCTGTTAATGGAGATTAATGCACACCTTGGGTGCTGTGAGGACACTCTGCCTGTGGCCTCGTGCCTCACAACTCACCCATGTGTTAATCCCCATTAACAGCACACCCTGTCATGCTATTGCTTACACTAAGCACAAGAACACCTCCTACACGTTTCACAGCTTTTAATTTTTAATAAGATTTTGCCTTTTAAAAATACAGCACAATCACCAATCCCTCTTTAACACCAAATCCAAAGAATCTATCAAATTAATAACTAAAATCATTGCCTTCTACTGACTGCACCTGCTGAAGCTGCATGTAACTGTCTGACATGGTGCTGTATATTAAATTAGTTATTATGGACATCGGTTAAAAGTGGACAAAACTGCTTTGCAGAGACAAGTCTGCTATAAGCGGCTTTTACTGTAAGATTAAGAACACTGTGCCACCATCTAGCATCAAACCCACTCCTTTACGGACATCTTTCATGGGTGGAGTGCAGTGATGTCACAGTACAAGTAATATATGCTGTGGACACTTGGTCAATGATAGATACATTTACAAGACATTATAGACTGGACATTGATAATGCCAATAAAGAAGCATTTGCTAGAAAAGCTTTGAAATCAGTGGTGGCGTGGTAGACCAGTCATTATCCATAATCTCCTCCCTGGGTTACTTCTTGACTGCTTCTTAGGACCCAGTTGGTAATGGTCAGGGATGCTGTAAGATGACGTAATATGCAGTGATAGTCTACTCATCTGGTAAAGGTAACTGCATGAGCATTACCGTACAGCATCCCCAGGCCCACCCTGTGATGTGTATTTCAGACTGTGGATAATGGAGGAACCACAGTCCTACAGTTGTTGCAGCTCTGCAATGATTGATTATAACCAGCATGCCATACAGGCTGGTCACACTTTAGACTGTCGTTTACAGCTATAAAGTACCACATGAATGCCGTTGTACAGAACCTTATTTATGTTCAGTGCCATAATTCTTCCACAGTTTCCTTTTAGACACTATACAGCTTGGGAAGATTTGAACTTGAACTAAGCTCCTGCAGCCAGGAAGGAAGACTAGGTGGATCAGGTTTCGAAACATCTGGTCACATGTGTATTACTAGCCTATCAGATAGATATAACCCAGCTGGTAATGGTCATCGATGCTGTAAGGTGGTGCTCATGCAATTACCTTTCGCGTGAGTAAACTAGCATTTCTGTTAAACACGCCCTTAAACCGATTTGAAAGGTAATTACTAAACCAGAGATGTAATTGAGATAGTTCTCAAAAGTTAATATATGATCAATCAGGTAAAATGCCTTTGTGAGATACACACACAGTAGCCACCAGACTTGATGGCCTGGTGGTTGTAGTCACTGATTCTCAACAAGGCAGTCTCTGTATTGTGTTGTTGTCCAAATCCATGTTTGCTAAAGGTATAAAGATCCTATTTGTTGAAAATTCTTTTGTTTGATCGAAAATGGTCCATTCAAAAATCTTGGAGAGTGGTGTCAACAATGAGACTGGTTTATATAGTTACTGGGCACAGTAAAAGAGCCATTCTTATGGATGGGGGTTATAGTGGCCTGCTTCCAAACTTGGAGGGAAAATGTCACAACATAAATATCACCATGCTTACCTCAGCTCTGTTCGAATATTGTTTGAAATAGCATTTGGTTGCCTGGAAGCTAGATGGAGAGTATTACAAAAACAAAGTGACTTCCATTTCTCGTTTTCTCCATATGTAAATAACCGTGCCGGCTACATAACTTCCGTGAAATGGAAAAGACAGTAAACAGGCAGACTGTCTTCAGAGTCAAGGGTAGGAGATATTTAGATCGCAGCCTACATGTACTGCTTCCACCAGAGAAACCGGTTATGGACAAGAGAATTTTGACACAATACATGGTAAGTCACTTCCTTCATGTAAGCAGTACAAGGAGCGGTAGACATTCACAATTTTATGAAAGTGGTGGCATATACACTAAGAATTTAATGTTTAACACTTTCTGAGTTTTATAACTTTTTGTGACAGTCGTCACTTAGCAGCACTCATCTGTGGTACGCAGTGTTATTATTGATGGAATGACAAGTGCCATAAATATAAAGTAATTTGTTCCAGACATGATATTAAGTTACAATACTGAAATGTGAGTGACGTAGTAGCCACTGTTAAGCATGGTAAGTTGATGTAATGTGAAAGAAATATAATGTGGCATACTGTGCATCAAAGTCCAGTAACCCGACATGCTGTCCCAGTGCTCTACCACTGAACTATAGGTGCACACTGATGGTCATGGGGTTTCCCTTGCACTGCATTACCAACTACTAGGAATATTTGAAAATGTTCCTAGTGGTAGGATATGAAGTAACACATATAGTAAGCTTGGATGAGAACCATGTCTTCCAGACGTGTTCTATAACTCATGTATTATTACATCTGGACAGTATGCCGGGAGCATGGATTTTGATTCCTGGCAGGTTACATTATTTCTTTCTCGCTACAGTTTCTCAGTACTGACATGAGACACTTCTCTGAGCTCCTTCAAGCGAGATCTTCGCCTACACCTCGTCGCTATTGCCTCCTGTGGCTGCTGACCCTGGCCTTGCTGTCATAAATCCTACCCGCATGCCAACAATCTACTTGTCCCACCCTCCCCTTCGCCCTTCTTATCCTTTGACCCCCTCACTCCCACTCCACCTTGTCTTTCTCAACATTCCTCCCTTCTCCTTCCTGTAATTAGCTTTTATCATCTCCTCTGCCTCTACTCCAGTTTTCCATTAATCTCCTTTTCCAATCTACCTAATTGTTTCCTGTCTTATCTTGATTAAGTAGCCTTAGCAACCTGTGCTTGACAAAGCTTCTAGCTGCTAAAGTTGTTATAGTCTCAATGTATGTATTTTGCCTCTATGTTGTCTCATCCTTTGTACACTGCTATGTTGTATCTCAGTGTCTGATGTGGAATCTTTGTAAAAGAGCCTTGGCTCAAAGGTGTTATCCGAAATCTAAATAAATAAATAAAATAAAAAATGATGCAAATGATGAAGGTCATTATTCTTAAGTCTGCTACTGTGATATGTGTGTGTGTGTATACCAATCTGAATTAAATATATACGCCTAACATAGAAACATAGAAGTAATCGGCAGATAAGGACCTCTTGGCCTCTTTCTTGTTACAGTTTCTCAGTACTGACATGAGACACTTCTCTGAGCTCCTTCAAGTGAGATCTTCGCCTACACCTCGTCGCTATTGCCTCCTGTGACTGCTGACCTTGGCCTTGCTCTCATAAATCCTACCCGCATGTCAACAATCTACTTGTCCCACCCTCCCTTTGGCCCTTCTCATCCTTTGACCCCCTCACTCCCACTCCACCTTGTCTTTCTCAACATTCCTCCCTTCTCCTCCCTGTAATTAGCTTTTATCATCTCCTCTGCCTCTACTCCAGTCTGCCCTATATTCCCTTACCTATGGTGCCCCTGTAGACCCTGCTTGATCTCTGGTCTCCCCCCTCCTTGCCTTTCTTCTAAGGTTCTCTTGTGTCTGTCCTATTCATGCTTGACTCCCGCTACTGTTTTAGCACCCACCACCTCCACTGGGAGGCTGTTCCAGGCATCCACCACCCTCTCCATGAAAAGGATTTCTTTACATCTCCCCTGAGTCTCCCCCCTCCAGCTTCATAGCGTGACCCCTTGTCCTGGATCACCTTTTCTAAGGAAAATGTTACCTTCCTGTATCCCATCTGCTAGAATCTTCAGCCTGTGACTAACCCTAATCCTCTCTTCCTCCTGCTCCCCTCTCTTGGCGGGGCTCTGTAGTATAAATCTACCTCATAAACGTTATGCTATACATGGAAAACAAAATTGTATTCATGCCTTACCTAAATATTATGCATATTATGGATAACACTGGTTCCTCCTCTCCCAAAGGCTATTGTTACAGTATCCCCATCTGTGTGTTTTGTGTATTGTCTTTCTTCCATTATCACTATATTTATAATATTGTATAATTTTTGTATGCATAACTTCCATTACTTATTTTCTCTCTTGTTTCTATTACCTGAACACTGTACTACTTAATACTATACATAAGTCCTTATTGTTGTTTAACGTGGCCATTGTAAAGGGAGTTCATGACTCAAAGGGTTGTAATTCCAAATGTTATTAAATAAATAAAATAAATATTAATACATGAGGTATTTGAATGTTTCTGTCATATCCCCCTTTCCTCCTTTCTTCTAGAGACTACATATTTAGCTCCTTGAGTCTTTCATTGTAGGGCTTTGATCCAGACCCTGCACCATTTTGGTAGCCCTCCTTGTATCGCCTCCGCCTATCTATGTCCTTCCAGAGCTGGGGCCTCCAGAACTGGACACAGTACTCAAGGTGGGATCTTACCAGTGCTCTATACAGGAGCAGTAGTGCCTCCCTCTTTCCGCTAGTGATGCCCTTCTTATGCACCTAAGTACCCAGCTAACCTTCCCCACTAAAACAAGTCAGTTCACACCCTCACCCCCCCCCCTAAAAAAAAGGGGTAAATGTAACAATAACCATATTTTTTCAGCCTGGATTGGCAACTTACTAATTTGATTTCAAAAGCAGTGGGGGTCTCTTGGTATTCACCTCGGGGCCCCACTGTGAAGTCGCCTAGCTACCATCGTCGAGGTAGACCACCCACAAAGTATAAATGGGATTCTAAATGAGGGGTGCTACTGCATATGGCACACATCAACAAAAACAAGAAGTCAGTCCACACCCACACACCCCCAAAATGGGTAAATGTAACAATAAACATATTTTTTGTTGATGTTTGCCATATGTAGTAGTAACCTCATTTACAATCCCATTTATAGTTTGTGAATGAGCAAGGGTGAGCAGCTAACATTGGTTAACTTTCCCACTGCCTTATCACACTGCTTGGTTACCTTCAGGTAATCAGAAATGATCACCCCAAGGTCCCTTTCTTGTTTTGTGGTTGCCAATACCTCCCCTCAAGTGATATGTTGCCCCTGAGTTTCTGTGCCCCAAGTGCATTATTTTGCACTTTTTGCATTGAAACCCAGCTGCCAGACCCTTGACCATTCTTCCAGCTTTTTAGATCGCTCTCAATTTTCCACCCCCATCCTCCCATGTGTCCACTCTCTTGCATATTTTTGTGTAATCTGCAAAAGGCATACTTCCTCCAGCCTTTCTGCAATGTCACTTTGAAGATATTGAAGAGGACTGGGCTTAGTACTGATCCTGCAGAATCCTGATGGTCACCCTGCCTTCTCCAGACCAGACACCATCTATCACCACCTTCTGCCTCCTATTGCTTAGCCAATTTCTTACCCATTTTACTACTTTGGACCCACTCCTAGGTTGCCCAGTTTACTCACCAGTCTTTTCTATGTGGAATGGTGTTGAAGGCCTTACTGAAATCCAGGTAGGACACATCTACCAATCCTCCCTCATCACTTCCCAGGTCACCATGACCCAGTCAAAGAACTCGATCAGGTTTGTCTGGCATGACTTCTCCCCTGTGAAACCATGTTGCCTTGGATCCTGTAATCCACTGGCTACAAGGTATTCACCAATCCTTTCCTTCACTAGTGATTCCATTACTTTACCTACTACTGAAGTCAGGCTGGCTGGTCTGTATTTTCCTGCCTCCTCCCTATTATCACCTTGGTGTAGTGGGACCACATCTGCCCTCTTCCAGTCCCCCAGAACCTCCCCGTTTCTAGTAATAGGTTGAACAGAGTTGTCAGAGGAGCAGCCAGTAACACAAATCCACTCCGGGGTCAGGCCCTCTGCTCCCACAGTGCCCAACCTTGAAGTGTGATTTGTGAACAGGGGACAAACAGGGACACCCTCCTGTTTGTTTTGGGTCCAAGCAAACTACCAGTCTCAAGTCCTGGGGTCAATTATGAACACTTTTTAGCTAGCACACCCAGCTAAAAGGTCTACCTATCACACTCTTTTTGGGGAAAGCAGCGCAATACTTAACCCAGAGGGCATACAACCATCCTGGTTCGCAACCCCCTGATGACTCAGTTGAGATATTGGTATTTTTCTTACGTTGCTGGATCTTTACACGGATCCTTGTTAGTGTGGCTGCATGTGGTGACACACTATACAATTTAACAGTATGTCAGAATTACCAATACTGTTCCACCATTCACACTCAAAAATTAGAAAATGTCTCAGGCAGGTTTAAGGAAAACCCAGTTTTACTAAAACTAAAAATAGTAAATAAATACAGTACATAAAACAGAACATCTATGCATAATGATTACAGTTAGAAATAAATGGACAATTACAAAACAAAGCGCCTTGTAACTGAATTAACTAGTTCTAACCTCAGTTTCTGTTGGCAAAGGTTCACACTTGAATTACCAGTCTTGGCAGAAGTGGTCTCTCTGAATCCAGGAAAAGCGTGTCCCTTAGAAGTCCAGAACAAAAGTGTGTTTTCTCTCAGCTAGGCTTCACCGGTATCAAAGATAAAGTCCCACACTCCTTGAGATGTCACAGCACATGGGGTCACTTTTAGCCACGTAATTAATTTGTACATGACCAGTGTATAACCAAATGTTTCAGCTTACTGCCTGTTTGTAATCTGCAAAGATAGCAATATTTTAATTATAACAAGGCAGACTGTCTTCATCAGAGTATGGCTTATGATGTTACAATATCCTTTGATCTCTCAGGAAAACAGCCTGAGAACCACCTCTCAACATCCTAAGATTTTTACATAGACTGACTAGGAAGCATTCTCCCCTCCTGTCACCTTGTAAAAGGCAATATTTTCTCTTCAAAGCACCAACTCTCTGAGAACATGACTTTTATGATTTCCACGCAGGTTTTGTCAGGTATGTGTTAGTTTCTTTGAAGTTAGCTGTTTCCTTCCACTCAGAGAGAACAGTACATTTTCAAAAATCTAATGTCCCAGGATGCCTTGTGCTGCCTGCCATGTTTCACAAGCAGAATTCAAAAACATATATTTATATCAAAATTATATACACATAACTGGCAGATGGTGATTCCCATCACACCAGTATCTCCTTGAGCTCCTTCAGTATCCTAGGGTGCACCCCGTCCGGTCCTATTGCCTTGTCTACTTTTAGTTGTGCCATTTCCTTGAGGACTCTCTCCTCTGTAAAAGAACTAGAGTCCACTTCCCTTCCTTCAATCCCCTTGTCCCTTAACTTTGGCCCATCACCTACCCCCTCCTCCATAAATACTGAACAAAAGTAATTGTACAGTATGTCTGCTTTTTTTTTTTTTGTCCTCTTCCTCACACACCCTTCTTTCCCCTTTAAGCCTTACTATCCCTCCTTTGGTCTTTCTCTTCTTACTTGTATATCTGAAGAAAGTTTTATCCCCTTTTTTTACTGACTGGGCAATATTCTCCTCTGTCTGTGCCTTTGCACTCCTAACTGCTCTCCCTGCCTCTCTTTGTTTCTCCTGGTAACTCTCCCTATCCTCCTCCTTCTGTGTCCTCTTGTATCTAGTAAATGCTAGTTTCTTTGCCCTTACTTTCTCCGCTACTTCTCTAGAACCAAAGCAGTCTCCTTTTTCTCTTGCCTTTGTTAATCTGCCTGACACAGAGGTTTGTTGCCTTCCAATGCCCCCTTATTTTTACCCATTGCTCTTGACTTCCCCAGTTCTTTATCCCAGCTAGGGTGTCTCTGAGGCATTCTCCCATTTGCTTAAAAATCAGCCCTCCTACAGCTGGCCAGGTGGCATAGAGGGCTAAGGCACTGGTGTCTTAACTGACCCATGCTGGTGACCCAGGTTCGGGAATGAGCCTGGGGCATCAGAGGTCGGCATGGAGGGGAGGGCAGAGCTGGATGGAGCTGCCAACAGGCAAGCTCTCCTCTCTGGAGAGGGAGTATGGCATCCCTCAGCTGATGGGCAACCCCAAGTGGGAGCTGGAGGAATCTCAGGCCGAGGTGGCCTAGGCACTAGGCCTAAGGTAGGGGAAGGACGCCATGACTGGGGCTGTTCGGCGCATGTGCGCCTCCAGGTGCATGCATGTTGACTCCTGGGGCCACTGGGAGAAAACCCTCGGAGGAAAAAATGCCGGTCAGCAGGGTGAAGACTGACGCCCCGTAGGTGCCGCTCCCAGGCCAGGCAGGTAAGAGCCAGTGATTCCAGGGGACGGGGCTGGGGAGGTTGGTCAGATGGGGGCCGACTGGCAGGGAGGAGCATAAAGAAATATCTATTAAAAAAAAATCAGCCCTCCTGAAGTCCAGGACCCTCATCTTAGTGCAGCTCGATTCTGCCCCAGTTCTTATATTAAGCCACACCATACGGTGATCACCAGTCCCCAGGTGACCACCCACTGTGACTTCAGCAACACTGTCCCCGCTTGTCAGTACCAGATCCAGTATCCCCCACGAGTGGGTTTCTTAACTAATTGCCTGAGGAATGCCCCATGCAGGGAATCTAGGCTGTTCCTACTTCTGATCAGTTGTTGTAGCTGGGGTCCAATCCACGTCTGATAGATTGAAGTCCCTACCAGCAACACTTCCCTTTGTGTGCCATCCTTTGGATTGCTTTCACCATATCTTTATCCACCTCTCCCTTGTGCTGAAGGTCTGAGGATCACTCCTGTGTGAATAGAGACCCCTCTGTGTCTTCAGAGTGACCCACAGAACCTCACCTCCTCCCTGCTCTCCTGTATTTCTGTAGCTTTTATGTTGCTCCTGACATGAAGAGTCACCCCCTTTTGTTACCCACCCTGTCTTTTCTGAACTGAGTATACCCTGGTGTGGCTACATCGCTATCCTGGTTTACACTGCACCAGGACTTGTAGTGCCACTATGCCCAGGCCCTCCTCTGCCATGGTGGCCTCTAGGTCTGCAATCTTATTGTCCAGACTTTGAGCATTTGCACATGGCTCTCCAGAGTGCCATAGGCCCCTTATTTCCCATTTACCCTTCCTTATTTCCGCTATTATTTTTTTTTTCTGTCTATCTTTCCTTTACCCCTTGGATTCCTTTGCTATGTGGTTCCTTTGGGGATGTCAGCTCTTCAGGATTCCCATTGTTGACCCTCTTGAGCCTGTGGATGGGGGCAGCTTATGTCTGCCTGTCTTCTTCCGCTCCACCTTATTAGCTTAAATGCTTGCCAATGCAGCATTTAAACCATTCACTGAGGACCACAGTTCCTCCAATCCTCAGATGGATGCAGGCCAGCACCCCTGTACAGCCCCTTATCCTCCAAGTGGGGCCCCAGCCCCAATGAAGTTGAAACCATCCTCACTGCACCATTTATTCAACCATGCATTGAAGATCCTGGTGTGAGAATCCGCCCTCCTTTAGTTGTAGACAGGTAGCACCTCCAAGAAGGTCACAGATCATGCTCCTCATCTTAGACCCTCCCAGTGCCTTAAACTCCTGTTGAACTATTGCTGGCTGATCCCTAGCCAGGTCATTTGTCCCCAGATGGACAATGATGTCCAGCTCTCCCTCCCTTCCTACTTCCCCAATCCCTTGATCCTCCTTCCATCCCTGCGAAGCTGTAATGCCAAGGAAGGCACTTAACCTCCCTCTCCTCATCCTTATCTGCCCCCAACTGTATCCCCTCACAAATGGGTTCCCACCAGAATTTTCTTCCTCCTCTGGGGTCTCTGCCTCCCTTGGGGTCTTCACTATAAAGGACCGCCACATCCACCACAGTCACTACTTTGGGTGCCTCTGTGGGACATGCCTGCTTGGCCAGTGTGGTGTAGGTGTTATATTGACGTACCAGGTGGGATGTGCCTGTGCTCCACCATCCTAACCCTTCCCAAGCCCACTGTTGTCTAGCCGCCTTCCTTCCGGGCAACCTCTGAGATAGCAGTGGTGGACTAGGTAGTCTCTGGGGGTACCTCCAAACCCAAGCCAATTTGGCCTTGAGTCTGGCAACCTCATCCTCAGCTTAGAGAAGTGCATACAGATGGGTGAGCACTGCAGTCTCCAGAAAGTCTCCTGAAGACTGCCATCCCCCAGCCGCTGCACTGCACTACTCCCAGCATAACTACCCACCTGTTGCTAGACCTTACCCACTACCTTAACCCACTACTCTTTAACCCACTACTTTTTTCCTTCCTTCTTCTCTTTGTTTGTCTCTCTGTCTGTCTGTCTGTCTGTCTGTCTCTCTCTTTCCCTTACAAACTCAGGATAATATCCCTTGAAGCAGATGTACTTTAAATTTCACAACCTTATATTCCCAGTCACAACCCATGAATAATAATTCCTGTCACAGATGCAATATTAACTCACAATCCCAATACACAATCACAGTCCCATGATAATAGCACCGGCTGTAACTGATACAATATCAATTTCACAACTTCAGGATTACCCCTAGTAATTTGGTTATACAATGCTGTACTTATATGATGGACTGTGTCTGTCTCTCCGTCTCCTCTCCCGCCTCCTGCCCTGTGTTTCGGATGCAATTAGCAGAGTGGCTGGCTGACCAGCAAACTACCAGTGGACTCGCAGACAGTTTCACTAGTTCTTAGCATGTGGTCCTTCACACGGAGGTCACAGCGTGGGGCCAGATGCAGTGCCCTTATTGAAGTACCAAATGAGCAACCCCTGATGTAAGCAACCCAGCCTCCTGATGGGCTGCAGGGAGTGAGCACGCTAAAGTTTAAATTTAGTAGTAGGCCCAGCTGTCTGTGGCTGTGGGGCTCCAGCAACCATGAGGGGAGGGCTGCAGGAATTTCTATTGCCCTCACGACCCTTGCTCTGGTGCTGGCAATTGAGTGAGGTCTGTGTTGCAAAGATCTCCACTTTTACTGCCTCACAGTCAGCACTTACTCCTCATGATGCAAGCAACCCAGCCTCCTGATTGTTTACAGGAGTGAGCACATGAAAGTTTAAATTTAGCAATATTACAGTTTAGTGTTTTCCAGTAAATATTGAATACTCACATAAAGTAACGCTCAGCAATGGAAACATCAAGTTTCAGTAAAGAAAACAGTTATGTAGAGTATACACTACAGTACAATATGTTAATTAGACATTCACTTTGTGTTTACTGTTGTTAAGGGGTCCTATGGAGTGTCTCTTGCCTTAAGTTTGTGGATGTAAAGTCTCTAGTTTGGAAAAAATGGAATCTGTCTGTATTTTGCCATCCAAATTCTGTTTTCAGCTTCTTAAATGTTTTTATTATGCCCCCTTGTAGTATTTGAGATGGGATCGAAAACCTCTCCTGGGCTGTCTTTCGTTCTAGTGATCCACCTTAGTGGGCGGGAAGGAGGAGTCCCAGGCAAGCCATCTGTGCCTCCGTTGCTGAGTATGTATCCTTGGCAGTTGGGACACCCTGTCCCAGGCTTTCAGAGTGACTTCCAGGGCTCTAAGATGAGATTCTCCTTTAGTTGCATGAAGGGGGTCATCATATCAGAGGGCTGTTAGTGGTACCTCCTTAAATTAGGCCAGTTCAATGGGCTTCCAGTGGGCCATGTACATGTGGAAGTCCCACTGCAGCACCAGTTTCATCTGGGCAGCTTTCCAGTAATGCTGTATGAATGGGAGGGCCCATCCTCCCCACGCTTCTTTGCTAGGAGATGATAACTATGGACCCTAGGCTTTGTATCTGCCCAGATGAATTTCCTTTTTTTTTTTGTACTTTGTGTTTATTGATTTTACTGCATAAAACATACAGCATAATATTCATACAGGCAGGTGTACAGATAATACCAGCCACAATGCACAAGGTAAGGTGACACATCATTTTTACGGTAACACACTTATTAGACCCCTATAACTAGTTACAGCAGTGGAAGGTTAGCTAAGTTGTTGAAAAGAAAACAAGTGCAACATCATTTTTAAGGACTGGCACATTGCAACCATGAGCAGGGAGTAACCCATATTTTTTTGTATAAAGTACACATCTTTTCCCTATCATGAAGATAGTAACTGCTCCCCTCTACATCGACTATAACATCCATCAAGTCTAGCTTCTTGCATAGCTCTCTTACCTTAAATGCCCAATCCAAGCAACAAAACAAATAAAAAATGTCCACTTTTAAGTCCTAGGTCCAAACTGGGAATAGGTATTTCCCCTTAATAATTCTAGCGAGCTAGAAACCATAAACTTCCGCCTGATTACCCAGTGTCTTTATCATGTTAGGTAGTTACTCAGCAAAAAGCAACTTTTATCGCCTACTGATTGTCAATGTCTGAGAGAAAAGAAGAAAAGGAACACTAAGTCCCAATTCACAGCATTACTAGTCTCTCAATCACTGTCCGCTTCCTCACTGTTAGAATCACCACTCTTTATTTGAAATTCTTTTTCTGCTTGGTCTATAAATTTACCCGCTTCCACAGGTTCTGCAAATTGGTACGTTCTTCCCCCACAGAAAATACTCAGGCTTGATGCATCACCAGGACATGTTGGATTCCGAGTTGTCGAAGACAGGCCCATGCTGCATCAAAACTACGTCTCCTTTGCCTTGTCGCATAGCTGAGGTCTGGGAACACATGGATTTTGTTCCCTTCCCATTCCATTGTTCCACTTCATTTTGCTTGGGTTATAATTTGATCTTTTTCAACAGCAGACCCTAGGACTGCGAGGATGGTGCAAGGAAGAAGCTGACCTGTGGTCTTGTGGTGTCTGGAGCCTCAAGGAGTTATACGGTAGGCCTTGAGTGCCAACAATTCTCCAAACAGGTAAAAGTCTCTTTAAGCCATTTATCTGTGAATCCGGCAAGATCTTCCCCCTCAGCTATTTCTGGGAGACCTAGGACCTTAATATTAGCCACTCTGGAGAGATTCTGTAAATTCTCCAAGCTCCTTCTCAGGACCCCGCTCTCTTTAACCATTCCTGATGTCGTTGTCATCGCTGACGAGGCTGTCTGAACTGCCACTTTGGTTTTCTCCTCCAGTTTAACAATTTTTGTGTCCATATTTTTAAATTGCTGAGCAAATTCCTCTGTCTTTCCGTCTAGCTTTTGTATTGCCTTGAGGCGCGTGGCGTTTGTAGGCTGATTGAGCTCTTCTACTGCCCCCACACTCGATTCCTTGCTGGCCCCAGGTTTAGCTTCTCTGGAATGGGCTCCTTCTCCACCTGGCACGGCTTTATTTGTCCGGCCCGTTACTACAATTCTCCCAGCTTGATTTTCAAAAGAAAGGTATCTAGGTGTAGCAGACTGCAACCTCCATCTAGTGGAGGATAAATAAGTTTGTTTAGACAAGCTGTGCTGCTTAATTGCTTAGAAAAGAGTTTCCTTCAGCAGAGCTCATGCTAAGAGCTGTTGCTAGCTCAGCTGCTGGCCATGCCCCTCTCCCCAAATGAATTTCTAAAAAGATCTGAGTCTCTGTAAACTACTTTTTGGACATAAGTACTGGCACACATTGAAAGAAGTATAAACACCTGGGCAGGCTTTCATTTTTATCGCTTGATCCTGGAATGCATTGGGAGTGGGAGGAGGGACCACCTTCTAATATCCTCCTTCAGCTTTTGTATTAGTGGATACAGTTGTCTTGGTATAGCACAGAGGTTGTGGCTATATGGAGTATTCCTAGATATTTTAATTTTGGGAGACTCCATTTCATTGGATGCAGTTTTGTATTTCCCTAGTAGGAATATAGATCAGTGTAAGGACTTCTGTCTTCGTCTCATTTTGAGTGTAACCAGAGTATCTGTAGAACTCTCAAACAATTTCTGTGACTGCTTCTAGAGAAGCTTGAGGGTACGAAGGTACAAGAGCACATCATCGGTGTAAAGTGCAGTCTTATGTTCCATGGATCCAGTTTCTATTCATTAAATGCTCTGCTCTTGCCAATTGTTTTGGACCAGGAGCTCTATGTAGAGAGTAAATAAAATGGCAGAGAGGGGGCATCCCTGCCTCATCCCCCACACCAGGCTAAAGGACTCTGAAAGACAGCCATGCACCTAACATATGCCTTTGGGGGCCTCATATAGGTTCTGTATAAAGCCAAAGTATGTGGGGGGAAAGTCAAACTCAGCAAGGACCCCATATTAATAACTCCACTCAACCTGGTCAAATGCTTTGTTGGCATCCATTCTCATTATTACGGTGGGTATTTTGTTGAAGTTAACATGATCTATAATATGGAGGGTTCTTTGGACATTATCTGAGGCTTATCTCCTGCCACAAAATCTGTCTGGTCTAGATGTGTCAAATTTGGGATTAGGGGTTCTAGTCTTTTGGTCAAAATTGATGTTAAGAATTTATAGTCCAGATTTAAAATGGATATGGGTCAGTAAGAAGGGCATAGTATGGGGTCCCAGCAGGCAGGGGATGACAGATAACTATGTAGTGCCAGGATGGGGCTAAATCACCATCCTCCACCATGGCACTGTGATATGCATTTTATGGCTGCAGTGGGCAGAGCCCTGCACACGCCTTGCTATTACAGTAGAAGAATGAGCTCATCAGATTCGAACGGACTTCACAAAATTGGAGCCTGATTAGAATTACTCCACTAGAGCAGTTTAGAGCAGTTTGGCTTTGGTGTGTCCTACTCCACACTATTTTGGAGATAGCGGAAACTGAAACTGTTTGATTCAATACATCTCTCCTACACAGAATATATTCATGCCAGCTCAAATTACAGTCAGAGGATGCGCTCAGTGTAACTGCACTACTTAGAAAAAACAAAGCCCACTCTCTCTCTCTCTCCATCCTGTGTGGCATTTCAGTTATATGGGATGTCACATGAACATAGGTACAAACATATGAATGTGCTAGCAGAAACAGACCTCCTAGTCTATCAGCATCTGCTTGAGGTACAGCTAGCTCCCTAAGTTGCAGCTGCCCCACCTCCTCCTCTTTGTCCACCCTCAGCTGTTCTCAGCCTCACCCACCCATACTCTCCCCTGTTCAATGTCCCATGCCCTTTAAAGCTACCCAGAGTTTTGCATGATATCACCCTCTCTGGTAGGGCATTCCACTTCAACACCACTCTGTCTGTGAAGTAATGCCCCTCATCTCCTCCTAAATTTTCCCACTCTGTTCTTAGCCCATGCCCTCTAGTGTCCCGTCCCTTCCTCAGTTTAAAAACCCCATCAGCTCCATCCTAGTTGATTCCCCTCAGATACTTGAAAGTTCTGATCATGTTCCCCCATCCCTCCTCTCCTCCAGGGTGTATATATTCACTTCACCCAGCCTGTTCTTGTAGTCTCTCCCCTCCATTCCCAGTATCATCCTCATTGCCCTCCGCTGCACTCCCTGCAGTAGCTTGATATCCCACCTCAGGTACAGCCTCCAGAACTGCACACAGTACTCCAAGTGCAGCCTGACCAGTGACCTGTAGAGGGGCAAGATCAATTCCCTCCACCTGGAGGAGAACCCCCTCACTATACACCCCAGCATCTTGTTTGCCTTCATTGCAGCTTTCCTGCATTGGGCAGAATTGTTCATGCTCCCTGTTACCATCACCCCTAGGTCCTTCTCCTCCTCAGCAATCCCTAGCTTCACCCCCCCAACCAATATTGTCTCCTTGGGTTCTTTGCCCAAAGTGCATAACCTTACACTTCTTCAAATTGAACCCCAGCTGCCATCTCTCTGACCACTCCTCCAGTTTGGGTAGGTCCCCTGCAGTTGCTTCCATCCCTCCTCCTTGTCCACTACTGCACCCATTTTGGTATAATCCAGAACAGACTCAGCCTGCTCACCACTCCATGTACAAAGATGGTCATGGGTTGCATCACAAGTCCTATGAAGACAGGTTGAAGGAACTGAACATGTACTCCTGGAGGAGAGGAGGGAGAGGGGATATGATAGAGACATACAAGTATCTTACAGGAGGAACAGGGTGCAGGAAAACACTATTTTTAAGCGAAAAGATGTTTCAGGACTAGAGGGCATGGGATGAAGTTGGAGGAGGACTATCAGAGGAAACATGAGAAAGAATTTCTTCACAGAACGGGTGGTGGACAAGGGAACACCCTGCAGAGGAAGTGGTGGGGCTGAAACAATCACGGATTTAAGAATGCATGGGATAGACATAAGGAATTCCTAGAGGTCAGGGGTAAGGGGAATAGACTTCTAGGAAAACAAACTGAACTTACAAGCTCAAATGGGCAGACTAGTGGGCCATAGGCCTATCTGCCGACACTGTCTATGTATCTATGTAATGTCGGAGATGAAGAGCCCAAATAGCACTGGCCCAGCACCGAGCCCAGCAGCACCCCACTTGTTACTGGTCTAGGTGTTAAGAATTTTCCCACCATCACCACCTGTTGTAGCCTCCCATGCAGCCATTTTGTAATCCAGTTTGCCATCTTTGCCCCACTCCCACACCAGTTAGCTTGCCCCCAAGCTGCCCATGAGGTACTGAATTGAAGGCCCTGCTGAAATCCAAGTAGAGGACATCCACTACATGGCCCCTATCCAGCTCTCTTGTTACACAGTCGTAATATTGTATTAGGTTAGTTTGACAAGACTTCCTTGATATGAACACATGCTGCCTCACATTCCAGAGATCATTGTCCTCTAGAAATGACACCAGCCTCTCCTTCATTATTGTCTCCATAAGCTTGCCAACTATGGAAGTGAAACTGACCAGCCGATAATTGCCCCGTTCGTCCCTTGGGCCGCTCTTGTGTATCAGCATCACATGGTCCATCCACCAGTCCTAAGGCACACATCCCATATCCAGGGAGGTGCTGAATAGATCTGTCAGCAGTTCTGCCAGCACCTCTGCCATCTCCCTCAGCACCCTGGGGTAGATACCATCCGGCCCTGGTGCCTTGTCCACTTTTAGTGCCCTCAGTCCCACTAATACTCTACTTCCCTTAATCATTCTGTCCATCACCTCTTCCCCCCACCCTCCCAGTCCAAGGTAGTAGTGGTCCCCCCTTCTCCTGCATGAACACTGAGCAGTTAAAACACATTCCTAATCCTAAAAGCTATGTCTTCCTGAGCCTGGGAGTAAACAAGTGTTGTTATCAGTTTAGGAGATCTGCAACAGTTAATGTGTGAGTGTGTGTGTGTGTGTGTGTGTGTGTGTGTGTGTGAGTGCCACTATGTTAACCCCTGTCCTGGTACATTCACCTTTTCCTAGTCAGCTTGCAATTGGCTGTAATGCTATATGTTAGCGGTAACAGTGCACAATTCAGAACATGAAGCAGTGCATGTGGGTTAGTGTGTTTGTGTGTATGACACTTTGTTCTAGTCCTGCTGGTTATAGAGATACATATATAGATGCATAGAAGTTGATGGCAGATAAGGATCACTTGGCCCACACAGTCTGCCCTATTAATTCTTATCTAGTGTGAGGCCCCACCCTGGAGTCCCACCCTTGCCTCCAGGATATTCTTGTGTCTCATCCCATTCCTTCTAAATTCAGTGATGGTTTAGCCCTACCACCCCTCTGGTAGGCTATTCCTGGCATCCACCACCTCTCAGTGAGAAAATATTTTCTGTTGTTTCCACCCCAGCCTTCCCCCCAACTTCATTCTGTGCCCCCTTAACTTAGAAAAACATAGAAACATGGACTTTGATGGCAGATAAGGACCGCTTGGCTCACCCAGTCTGCCCATTTCCCTACCTATTGGATAAGCTTCAGATTCTAGTTAACCAACAGCCTACTTCCTCCTACCCTCCACTATAATTGCCTTATGTCTGTCCCATGCATTCTTGAATTCCCCAACTGTTTTTGACCCCACATCCTCCTCAGGAAGGCAGTTTCATGCGTCCCACCACTCTCCATGAAAAATATTTCTCTCATTGCCCATGAGCCATCACCCCTCTATCTTTAAATGGTGCCCCTTTGTTCTTGCACATCTCTTTTTCTGAAGGATGCTCCTTTGGACTTTGTTGATTCCTTGAGGTATTTGAAAGTTTCTATCATGTCCCTCTCTCCTTCCATCCTCAAGGGTATACATATTAAGCTCTCTTAGTCTCTCTTCTTATGGCTTCTGTTGCAGAACCTGCACCATTTTAGTTGCCCTCATCTGGACAGCCTCCATCCTGTCTATGTCCTTGCAGAGATGGGGTTTCCAGGACTGCACACAGTTCTCCAGATGGGGTCTCACCAACTGTCTGTACAGAGGGTTCTATGTGATAACAGTGACTGAACAAGGCAATCGCTATTATCACGACTGCATTATCGCTGAAAGCATTTTCAGCGATATGCGAAAAAACTACCAGGAATTGTGCATGCAGGGGCTGCCCCCTGCCCCATTACCCCCTAAATATAGATTCTCAACTCCAGGGGGTGCATGTCGGGGAGGGGGGCACATCCCAGCTCAAAAAAAATTATAATTCCCGCAGCTGCAGGAAGCGCAAAAGGAACACCCGTCCCCAGTCCCGAACACAGGATCTGCTCCATCGGAGCCATGCGCCTTACCTACCACACCACATGGTTGGCTCGGTGGAAGCAGGTTCCCCTTGAGTCACATCCCTATTCCCCATCCCTCCACATCCTGTCGCCCACCCTCCCTCCTTCCTGTCGCCATCCTGCCTTCACGGTCGAATCTTTCACCATCCCGGCACAATCACCCACTGACTAAAGTGCCATCATATGGGCGCCATTATGACAGTCACCCATATGTGGTCGCTATCATCACAGATTACCATACAGAGGGATAACAACTTCCTGTTTTCTACTGGTGATGCCTCTCCTATGCATCCCAGTATCCCCCAGCTATCCTTACTTCCTTCTCACATTACTTGCCTACCTTTGAG
Organism: Neoceratodus forsteri; assembly: GCA_016271365.2. NCBI lineage: Eukaryota > Metazoa > Chordata > Ceratodontiformes > Ceratodontidae > Neoceratodus > Neoceratodus forsteri. Next base: position 1,503,510,394 of record CM057452.1, on the reverse strand, counting down.
TTCATCTGATATGACTACCCCCAGGTCCCGCTCTTTGTTGTTGTTAGTACCTTTTCCCATTGTGTACTCTTCACCTGGGTTTTGTTTCCAGGTGCATTACTTTGCATTTCTTTGCATTGAATCTCAGCTGCCATACTTTTGACCATTCCTCCAACCTTCACAAGTCCCTTCTCATTCTTTCCACCCCCTGTGTATCAACTCTGTTGCAGATCTTTCTGTCATCTGCAAAGAGGTATACTTTTCCTTCCAGACCCTCTACAATGTCTCCTATAAAGACATTAAAGAGGACTGGTTGCAGTATTGAACCTCTGCGTACCCTACTAGTAACCCCTTTCTTCAGAGTGAATTCAATTTACTATTACCTCTAGCGTCCTGTTGTGCAGCCAGTTTGTTACTCAGGCTACCACCCTGGGACCCACTTCTAGGCTTGCTAACTTGTTTATTAATCTTTGTGTGGGACTGATCAAATACCTTGCTAAAATCTAGGTAGGACATATCCACAACCCTCCCTGGTCTACTACTTTGGTCACCCAGTCAAAGAAATCAATTAGATTTGTCTGACATGATCATCCCGCTGTGAATCCATGCTGTCTTGGGTCCTATGCTGTGCTGGCCTCTAGGTACTCAACAGTTCTTTCTTTCAGAAATGATTCCATCATTTTCCCCACCACTGAGGTCAAACTAACAAGTCTGCAGTTTTCTGCCTCTGCCTTGCTCCCACTTTTGTGAGGGGAATCACATCCACCCTCCTCCAGTCCTCAGGTACCACTCCATCCTCCCATGATTTGTTAAAAAGTGTAGTCAGTGGTGTCATCTCTTACTTTGGAAGATGCTTCCTTCCTGGACTCTGTTTATACTGGTGAAGTATTTGTATGTCTCAATCATGTCCTCCTCTTTTCCTCCAGGGAATTCATATTTAACTCCTTTAGTTTTTCCTCACAGGTTTTATCCCACAGGCCCCGCATCATTTTAGTCATCCTCCACTGCGCCACCTCCACCCGCCTATGTTCTTTCTCAAAATAGCCAAAAGGTTGTGCTGTCAAAAGAAATGACAGGATTCAGTAATGAACTGTTGTTCACATTTATTAAACCACTTTGTGGAAGCCCCTAGCACCCGGCAAAGTGCCTTCCAAGGCTGCCAGGAAGGTGCAAAATGTCCAGCACACATTTAAATATAAATTCCAATGTGACATCACACAATAATTACCCAATCAACAAACAAAAACTTTCGCATACTGTTTCAACTTATAAAAAAATTGTTTAAAACAACTTCAAATTCCAATTCAGATGTAGCCCAGAGGCAACAGAGTATTAGAGATGACCAACTGTATACTACATATTTATAGTGAAATAAATTATGGATTTTCATTTAACAAGGAGTTCTCCTTGTCTGCTAGGGATACACCATACATTTAAACCATAATCAGCTTATAAACATGTATTGTAATCATGCCTGGATTGTTTCTTCAAAATGTCACTTTAAATAAAGTTCTATTATCGTAAGGAATACTAAAACACTTTTTTATCCTTTAAAACATCAGTTAGCACATGAAACAACAGTTACATAGATCACTCACTATACTTCAGATCTTAGAGCTGTGGAGAAGGGAAAAGATACAGAAGAATGATTTGATGGAGCCCAACTGTGCCAGAAGAATGTAGAGGAACCAGAAAATAATGGTATCCACAGTACAACCTACAAAACACATAAGATATGGTCAGTACTTAATTCATAATAACATATAAACTGTATATAAATTATATACTACACAGTGACTACCTGATTCAAATACAACACTTCAAAATGCAGACTAAGGACAAAAGCTAAGGTACCCTCCAGATCCCAGCCAAAAATAAAGCTTCCAAAGATGAAGTCTCTCACAAATTGAAAAATAATAAGAGTGATGAAAAGGAGCTTGATCAAGCCTCTGATGAAGTGGCTAAAAGAAACTCCGTCAAGACAGATATGCTCCCATTGCTCCTGGAAAGCCAATAGCGAGACAACAGGCAGCTTAAAGCATACAGAAAAATCAAAACACTTACAAACTGCGAGATTCTTCCATCAGAGCAAGATATGAAAAAGCATGGCAACTAATTCAGACCCTTCAAAAGATGGGTCCTCGATTTACTGGGGCTGGCAAGCACTCTTCCACAGTTCTCTTCTGTAGACTGTGAGGGTGATGCAGATGATGATCAATTTTATGATGCCCTGACATGGATTTTGAGGGCCTTGAGCCCCAGGAATCCCTGGACTCATTCTGGGGATCCTCATGACCACGGGATCCTTTTCTATGTTTACATTTATACAAAATATGCTGGATACCCTGGACCTCCTACACAGAAGCCCAACCAGGATGTCAATGAAGATGAAGATTATAGGGAGATGAAGGGTCTTTCATCCTCAAAGATCCTGGTTGTCCCTATCTAGAATGCATTTAGAAAAATACCGTGAAGGTACTTCAACACCCACTTCAGTATCAGGGCTTGATAAGAGGCTTGAGAGAAAATATAAATTGTCTAAAATGGTACCGTGTTCCTGTCTGCACACCCTAGCCACGAAAGTATAGTGCAGCAGGCAGCTTCGGGAGAAAGCTGGAGTCTCCTTGTCGCCCTCTACCCGACAAGGATTCCAAGAAAATTGACTTTACAGCAAAAAAAAATGTATGCCACAGCTTCCCTGCTTCTCAGGCTTTCTTCTTACATGGTATTCACAGCCAAATATCAGAAAGCCCTTTGGAAATCTGTCCAGGCTATCACCTGCAATGGATCAGATTCTATGGTGCAGGAGCTGGTGGATACATCAGAAACTGCCCTGGAAGCTACTATGTACCAATTCCACATGGCAGATGACAACAATGATGCAGCCTCTAGGGCGATGGCCCAAGCCATCTCTCTGAGACACTTCACCTGGCTTAGAACAACCAGTCTGACCACGGACACTCAGAACAAGGCCATGGATTTTCCTTGTGATCAAAATATGTTGTTTGATTACAGAACCACTGACTACATGAAAAAGGTCGATGAGTACAAGGCCTCCTGGCAGAGCCATTCATCCAAGCCAGAACCCCCCACCCTTCAGAGATCCCGTCCCAGGGGCGGTAGGGGCAGAAGTTTTGTTCCCAGGCATTACAGTCCCTATCCCCAATCTGACTTTAGCCAGTACAGGGGGTCTTTCTGAGGCAGGGGCAGAAAGGACCAAAGAAGAGCCACATCTACCCAGCCATCTGCCTCTCAGTCTAAGTCCTGATGTGAGTGTCTAGGTCACCTTCCCATTTCCGATTGGAGGCAGACTCTCTCATTATCTTCAGCACTGGTCCCTCATCACCGTCAGACAAGTGGGTGCTGGAGATAGTGGAGAAGGGTCTGTCATTATAGTTCAAGCAGCTGCCAGACCTCAAGCATACCCAGGTGTCAAGACCTCTGTCCCCAACACAGATACCGCAGTTGGAAATGGAAGTACAAAACCTTCTGGCTTTATGAGCAGTGGAGAGGGTCCCACCGATCTAGAAGGACAAGGGCCTCTACTCCAGGTATTTTATGACACAGAAGAAAACTGGGAGTGGCAACTATCTTAGATCTCAGATATTTAAACAAACATTTAAAAAAAAAATTTCAAAATGGTCACTCTGTCACTGGTCATACATCCTATCAGCAGGAGACTGGCTAGCTTCCCTTGACTTAAGGGCGCTTACTTCCATATACCCATAGGGAGATCTCACAGGAAGTTTCTCAGGTTCAAACTTACTTAGGTCACTATCAGTTCACCCCAATGTCCTTTGGTCTGTCCTTGCCCCAAGAGTCTACCAAGTGTCTTGCAGTGGTAGCAGCACATCTCAGGAGACTGGGTGTCGCTCTCTCACCCCTATCTGGATGACTGGCTCATAGTAGCAAAGTCTCCTTGCCAGGTCAAGGAATCTCTTTCCTCACAGAACGTACTCTGGAGTCTCTGGGTTTCTGGTAAGTCTAAAGAAATCTCACCTGAACCCACCCAGCTGCTCACCTTCATAGGGGCCCAGCTGGACACTCAGAAGGGATATGCTTTCCTCCTGCAGAAAATAATTCAGGGTTTCCTTTCAGTGGCAGATTCTTTCACCCAGGGACAGCTAAGACCAGCCAGACATTTCTCAAACTTCTGGGACACATGGCCTCTATGACTGCAGTAGTCCCAGGGGTCAGGTACAGGATGAGACTCTGCAAGCCTACCTCAGAGCTTGCTGGACTCAGAGAAGCAACAAATTTTCAGAGTTGATACCTGTGTCGGAGCAGTTCCTCCAAAACTTGCTGTGGTGGAAGAACCCTGCAAATTTGCAGACAGGGGTTCCTTTCAAGCTCTTCTTCCCACAAAGGTAATCACCACAGATGCCTCCCTTTGGGCTGGGAGCTCATTTGGACAGTTCCTGAGTAAGTGGCAACTGGACTCCTGAACAGTCACAGTTGCACATAAATCTTTTGGAACTCCAAGCAGTCTTACTAGCTCTCAAAGCTTTTGCTCCCAGCATAGAAGGGCAGGCAGTTCAAATTCAAATGGACAACACCACTTTAATGTTCTACATAAACAAGCAGGGTGGTACCACATCAGGAATACTCTGTTTGGAAGCTCTGAAGCTCTGGTCTCTAGTATTCTCCCTGGGAGTCAGCCTCTCAGCTATTCACCTCCCAGGCAAACTCAATACTCCGGTGGATGCTCTAAGTCACATCAGTCAAGGTCAGAGTGAATGGACACTGAGCAAACAAGTACTAGCCATAATGTTCAGGCGGTGGGGCACACCAGACGTGGATCTGTTGCCTCTCCTCTCAATCTTCAGCTTCCTCATTACTGTTGCAGGCCCCAGTTCCGGAACATTTCCTCTGGATGCCCTGATCCTGGACTGGTCAGGAAGGTTCCTATATGGATTTCCTCCTTTCCCCTGATATTCAGGGTTTTGCTGAAACTCAGACAGCAGCCTGCATTGATGATTCTAGTGGATCTGGAGTGGCCCAGGCAAGCCTGGTACCCTCTCCTTCTCTCAATGTCCTGCAACAGGCCCATTCACCTGCCTCTGACTGCGTTCCTGCTGACCCTTCCTCAGACAGGAGTGCAGTACCCAGACATACACTCTCTTCACCTCAAGGCCTGGTTCTTGAGGAGTTGGAGTTCCATCTTCACAGTACTCTTAACAGGTCCTTAAGATACTGAGGATGGCTAAAAACGAACACTAAGAAGGCTTACGCAGCCAAATGGAAAAGGTTTTCCCTCTGGTGCAAGAGCGAAAAGGTCAAACCCCTATCAGCTTCAGACCCTCAGCTGCTAGACTACCTGGTACACGTACTGGTGTCAGGCTTGAAACCATCTTCACTCAAGCTACACATGGTGGCAATTTCAGCCTACCTTTCGGTGTGAAAGAAGAAATCATTTTTTTCCCACAACATGTTTAAACAGTTTTTCAAAGGCCTCTTGTACCTCCAGCCTCCAACCAGTGAGCTGCTCCTCTTTGGAGCCGGAACCTTTGCATAGCTGGGCTCATGAATCCACCTTTCGAACCTATGTTCATGGCCCACATCAAGTCTGTAACTTGGAATACCATCTTCCTGGTAGCCATTATGTCTGCCAGGAGGATTTCAGAGCTACAGACCCTGTGCACTGAGCCGAATTATATCATCCCTCTCAATGATAAAGTTGAGCTTAGAACAAATCGGACATTTCTGCCAAAGGAGGCTGAGTTTCACTTGCACCTGTCCATTACTCTGACTGTCTTCTTTACTTGAGCCATCCACTCCTGATGAGCAAAAGCTCCACAGCTTGGATGTCAACAGAGCCATCTTTCACTACCTAGAGCATACTATACAGTGCAGAGGCTCTTCCACTCAGTTGTTCCTCACCTACGGGGATGTAGGCAGAGGAAGACCAGCTACCAAGAGAACTATTTCTCATTGGTTGGTCTCTTGTATTAGATTCTGCTATGAGAAAGCTGGTCAACAACCTCCAGTGGGGCTCAGGGCCCACTCCACCAGGGGCACTGCAGCCTCACTTGTAGCAGCAAGGGACATTCCCCTACTGGATGTCTGCAAAGCAGCTACCTGGAAATCTGTGCACACCTTTGTGAAACACTACAGTTTGGATGTGCAGACCAGATCTGATGCCAAATTTGGCAGGGCAGTTCTGCAGAGCCTCTTTCCTAAGTAAGTTCTCTGCCCACCTCTCACTTGGTACTGCTGGGTAGTCTGCAAAAAAGTTACTGATGCTAAAGGACTCCTGGAGTAGGTAGAAAAAATTACTCACCACAGTAATCTTCTTTCTGCCAAGGGGTCCTTTAGCATCAGTAAGCTCCCACCCTTCTCTCCGGTTCACCCTGTCGGAGAAGGGCTCTTATGTCACCTTACCAAATTTGGAGTTTCTTATTGATGAGTTTTAGCTGATGTTGTTGTTGTTTCTATTTCCACTTTTGTGGACATTTGCATGTGTTTTGAATCCTGTTGATTCTTTTTCTGGGCATTTCTTCATTTTTCCTTGAAAAATTCTGAAGCATTCAACAGCTCTCACTCAGCTCACACCCCCTCCTGTCTTTTGATTGGCTTAGCCCTACGCTCATTTAAATATCTCTTAAAGGCACACCTCCAGGGCAGTTGCACCTAGCCAGCTAAGTGCAAAAAAGTTACTGATGCTAAGGACCCCTTGGAAGAAAGAAGATTACTACGGTGAGTATTTTTTTCTTATAGGCTGCTTATATGTTCTGGGAGGGGGGATAGCTCTGTACCCGAATATATCTTGGGATACACTTCATGGCACAAGCTCAGTGATGTACCCGGCTTGCCCCACCACTCTAGTTAATAAAAATCTGAGGTATTTGATTGGAGGAGGGTGAGGGGTTGGGGAGAGGTTTTATTCAGATTTAACAGTGCTTAGGTTTTCTACAGTGGGAGCTCATTACACAGGAAGGGCATGGGAAGGGAAGGGAAATTTTCTCTCCCCCCCTTTCTTTTCTTCTTTTTTTTGTTTCTAGTATGTACATTATTCATTTCTTTATCCCCTCAAATGCTCATTCCCAATCCAGATTTGGCACAAGTGTATGGTATTAGAGATTTGTGAAGATCGATTTTCTAGGTACTTATATTACAGATCTGAAAACATCTTAATCAGGAATCTTGGTTTATAGTCTATGGACAGTACAGTGACTGTTGCAGCTAAATAGAACTCACCTTTGGGCTAGAGTTAACTGAGTACACTGTTACTAATTTAGTGTTAAAATTTGGCACTTGCTGATAGCAACTGCCTTTTATAGGAGATTTACAGACCTGAGAACAATGTTTCTTACTGGAAGCATGTCTTCATTTTTCAAATTTAATGAAAATCTGTTAATCTTTCTTAGCAGAAATGAAACATGTGCTATTCAGCAATTGTTGACATACAGTACAGACACGCTGTTTATAGAAAAGAAAGACCACCATTGGTCCATTGAGTTTTCTCCCCCCTTCAGCTCAGTGGGGTATTTTAGTTTATACTTTGGACAATGCACTGCTCCTCTTGAGCTACAAATAAGCCGCTACACAGTGTTTTAGTTCTCATGGGGTGTTGGTGCTGTAGAATGCTTAGCCATCATCCTGAATAGCACTTTTTTTAAATCCGTCCTGAATGACGATGCTGAATTTTGCTGCACAGATAATTATCTACTCACTGCAAAACAGAGAGATCACAGATTAAAATGCCGCTGTTCATTAATATTGGTCATATAATTTATCACATGAAGGTGTGTACAATATATAGTAATATCTATTCCTCCAGTTAAGATGTGATCTTATGAGACCTGCCCAGCAGAGTCTCCCACCCACCTTACCTTAATACCCCCTCACTGGAGACTCATTTGCAATCAGACCTTCTTCAAGGCGCAGCTGGTAGGGGGACTGCAAAATGGTGTTGGGGTACAGGGATCCAATTCTGAAACCCTTCCTACATACTCGGAGCTCTGAGTGGGAAATGCTACCCCCCCATGTTTGCTGGGACCCGGCAGGGAAGGCACATGGCTCCCTCTGCCTGGACCCCATACACCAGGGGTCTACACTGGTTGTACAAGGTCTCTCCCTCTGGTTTGTGGCCTCCCCCTCCCGCGGCCCCACCACAGACTAGTTTTTCCTGCAGAGTTATGGCGTACCTCTCCTAACTGAAAACATAACTCTGTTGGTCCATGGGATATGGGGTCATGGGACACTGGTAACCTCTGATTTTGCCTGTGGCGCCTGAGCTTGGAGCTGCATTACCCTAGGTTAGATGTTTATTGGCTGCTAGCTCCAGGATGGGCAGACCTCTTCTTTTTGTAGGGTCTTTCCAATCTTAGCTACATCCTGGCTAGCGCCCTGCACTGCTGCATCTGACTTCGGAAGCAGTGAAGGGGACCCACGGTGCTACTGTGACTTGCCCCCTTTGGGAGTGCACACCTTCTCCCATATAGGAGGGATGTTTCCCTTCCTGCCTTGAAAGTTACCTGTGGGCACTAACTTCCCTTTAGCAGGGCTCAGACAATCACTTTTTTCACAGTATCTGAACCCAAGAATGTCATGTATATGTGGTTACCATTATCGTTTGCCCATTGGAAAAATGGTTTGTTTGGGCTGTTGTGCCCATTGCACTTTGCTGTTTGGTATTCATGGTGGCAACACCCAATGCTTAGAACTGTGATAACTTTTCTTTTCTGGTTTATCTCTATTACCCCATATTTTCTTCCCTCTACTAGTATACCACTGTTGAGAGAGAGGCCACCTTTCAGACTCACCTATGCCACCATATCTCCTTATGGCTAATCCATCTGTAGTAATATCCCTTAATATTAATGGGGTGCCCAATCCAATTAAATGCTACCGACTATTACAATACTTGCATAGTGACAAACCCGAAGGAATCCTCCTATAGGATACACACCTCCCCCAGGCAGAGTACGCCAAATTTACATCCTTTGGCTACCAAACAGTGGTTTCCTCATCACACAAATCAGGAAGGAGGCAAGAGGTAGCCATTTTGATCGCAAGAGGTGTACCCTTTAAACTCCAGGACCAGATTGTTGACCCCAAGGGGCTATGCCATTGCTACTGGTTAGCTTTATGCTAGATCGGTGACATTGGCCTCGGTATAACTACCACCAGGGTCCACTCAGGAGGTGGCATAGAAATTTCTAAGCCAACTTCTACATGACCTGCAAGGCCATCTGATTGGGGAATTTAAATATTATGCTAAACCCAGCATTAGATGCCTCTAAATCCTCCCTGCACAGGAATAACCCTCTCCAGATGAACTATGAACCCATCACTCAACAAATTACATCAGATTTATCTAAATGGACCCTTCTTCTGATGGGGATTTTCCCACGAGTTGAAACTATCCAGCAAAACGTACTACCTCATCTGCTGTTCTTTTTACAGACCCTCCCGACACTCCCCACTAATACTTATTTTCAAACATGGGATAAGTTAATCCCTAGGTATATTTGGGGAGGTAAAGCGCCCCACGTGAAATATTCCATATTACAACTATCCAGGGCACAAGGGGGACTAAATCTCCTAACATGAAAATATATGCTCAGGCAGCTCACATACGGATTTCTATTACACATAGCTACAGATTATAAGACACATTGGAAGACATCGAGGTAGCCCTAAATGGATTGGAGAACTTCCCTCCTATATATTGGGGAACCTCTGAGATGTCTCCCACTTTCTAAATTCATGAGCCTCACCTCAAAATTTCTGAGCAGCTGGATACAAATGTGGAGAACCCTTTTATCTCCTTCGGACAGAAGATACCTAAATATGATCCCGATCTCCCATTGGGAGAAGTTTGATTTACGTTATACATTTCAAGTAATAGGTCCTATGGGCATCCACTCTTTCCCACGCCTGCAAACAGAGTATAAACTTCCTAGCGATCAGCATAAATTTTATGAGATTTTGAGGGATACACTGTCGCCATTTGAGGAAAATACAACAACAGTAGCCAAATCTCCTTCTCTACTACTCCAGATGGAGATATTTCACCTGAGAGGACAGCCCCAAGAACATGTCATTGGGATTTTATATTCAGCATTAAGGGCATATGATGAGACATCTTTGGATTATGTTAGAATTAAGTGGTCAAAGGATATGAACTTAGAATTGGATCTGGAGCAAAGGCAAATTTCAGCCACACTATACTCCAGAATCTCCTCCAATGTATATTGGTGGGAATATGCTTGGAAAGCCAGAGTAAGATATTTTAGAACCCAGAAATCACAGCTAAGTTTAAGGGACATGGATATGGGAGCTGCTGAAGAGGATGTGGGCAGAGGGAGGCAGGGATAGAACATATCATTTGGTCATGTCCATATATACTAGGATATTGTTAAGACATCATAGGTGAGTTAAATGCTATATACAGGAGGCCAGAGATACTTACCTGACCTTGTATTGACAGCAATACTCCGTGGGAATTAAGGTTTGGGGGCACTTTTAAAATGTTATCCCTATTAATACTAGTGACAAAAAATCATAATTTGTTTATGGCTTTCCACCCAGATTCCAGCCAAAGAGGCTTGGAGAATATTGACATATGAAATGTATAACCTTGAAAGGATCTCAAGCAAACTGGCCAACAGGATCTCTGCATTTGCTAACTGATGGGGAACTTGGGTGCTATATCAATTAGGGCAATATGGGGACTTTGTTCCTTAAACATGCATTATTATATTTAAAGTATATGGGACACTCGAGCCTACTGAGGGGAGGGGATTGATATTTTAATTGAGCTAAACATTGATGGGAAAGGTAATATTTCCCCTCTACTACCATTATTTATATGACAGTCATCAACATAAACATTTTATTAAGGTTTATAACAGATAACCAAAATGTTGTTTGAGATTGTACAGAGCTGGAGATCTCTGAAGGTATTTTGCTATGTCTGCTTACTATCAGCATTTTTTCATTGTACTACCTCTGAATGTATCTTTGTATTGCATCTGGTACTATAACAAGCTGCTAAAACCAATAAAATATAATTTAAAAAAGGAATAACCCTCTCAGAAGTTTATTCAAAGTACTGCTCCTTCCTGGGTTTCGTAGATATCTGGAGACATTTTTTCCCACTCCACTAGAGGGTACATCTATTACACCCCAGGACGGGTACATCTTCCAGATTAGATTATATCTTTACAACAGCTGAGCACTTGGAAAATGTTCAAGATATTCCCCACAGCGCTACAATCCTGTCGGACCACTGCCCAATCTACGTGAAGTTTTCCCTGGGGAAACCTTCTCGATCATCCCACTGATGCCTGAACCTTCTTCACCTTCATGACCCGGAATTCTCCCAATTGGTCAAAAATGCTGTGCCCAAAATCATTTCCGAGAATAAAAATTCCTTCACAACACCAACTATCCTCTGGGACACTCTAAAGACGGTTCTTTGCAAAGAGATTATCGTCTACTCTGCATAAAAGAAAAAAGAAAGAGAGGCCCACATGCAGGACCTACAAAACTCATTTCACACTCTCCAAAGTTTTTTACAACAGGGTGACAAATCAGTCATGACCCAAATTCAGACCACCAAACAACACCTCCAAAAGTTAACCAACCAAAAAATAGAGCAACAACTCCTTTATTTAAAACTCTCATGCCATGAAGGTAACCCCCACAGGGTGAGAAATCTGACCTGCAAGCTTAGGGTGGAAAAACTCGAACCTGTCACCAGTTTATTCGACCCTGATATTGGCCACTTGCTCCATTACCCTCTGACATTAGGGAGAGCTATGACCCAATATTACCAATCACTTTACCCTGCGGGACCCCTGCCTTCAGCCGAGCAAACAGAAAACTACCTAAAGCGACTGCCTTTGCCCAAACTGTCGGAAGATCAGGCTTGCAATCTGATGGCCCCAATTTCTGCTGTGGAGGTTGAACTAACTATCAAAGATGCTAAAACACAAACAGCACCAGGCCCCAGTGGCTACCCATCCGAGTTCTACAAGCAGTTTAAAGAGCTACTCCTCCCCTCCCTTCTTCAAACCTATCACACAGTCCAGAAGGGTGAGATGCCTCCCCCATCCTGGAGATATGCGGTCATTGCAGCTAACTCAATACCCCAAAAAGATAACAGGTATCTGGTATCCTACTGCCCTATACCAGTGTTGAATTATGACTACAAGTTGTATATGTCAATTTTGGCACAAAGACTAGAATCCCTCCTCCCTTTGCTTATTGAATCAGACCAATGGGGTTCATTAGGAGATGGCAAGCTCATGAGAGTGTTTGGTGCACCCTCTTACTAACAGACTATGCAGTAGCATGAACAATACCCCTGGCCCTGCTGGGGCTTGACACCGAAAAACTTTTGACAAGGTGGCCTGGCCATTTCTCTGGGTCACTGGCATTTCGTTTTTCCAACAGAATTTGTTCAACAAATTCAAAATGTCTTCCACCCCCCAAGCTTATCTGAAGCTCAACAGATCTTTATCTGAGTCATTCCTTATCTAGGGGCACCCATCAGGATGCCCCTCTCCCTCTTATTATTTGCTTTGTATCTAGAACCCCTAGGCACTTCCATTCATTGTCACCCTAAAATAGAGAGCATACCATTAGGGGGATGCCAACACAAAATATTGCTCTTTGTGGATGACATATTACTCACCCTGACTTCCCTGGAATGCTCAATCCCAGAAGTCTGGTACCAGCTGAGAGATTCTGGACTTCTTGTTGGATACAAGCTCGATCCTGCAAACAGGTTTTTATAGAATTATAGCCCTTCCCCACAACTTAAACAGCAATTTCCTTTTAAATGGCATAGAAAAGCCATGCATTAAGGGTAAAATTGACTAAAAATCTCCTACACACCAAGTTGTTGAACTACAAACCTCTGACCCAGCAGATCACAGAAGATCACTTGCATTGGTCACAACTGATGCTGGGGTTCTTCAATAGAGTGTAAGCAATACATCAGAATATACTACCCCAAATGTTATTCTTTCTCCAGACCCTCATGCCTAGTAAAGAATATTTCCAAATGTGGGATAAGCTTATTTCACATTTCATTTGGAGAGGCAAGCCCCCCAGAATAAGATACTCTGTTCTCCAGCTCCCAAGGGACAAAGGAGGTCTTAACCTCCCAAATTGCATCAATATGCTATGGCCTCTCACTTGAGAAACATCTTGTGATGGCTAGCTCCAATGTTCGAGGCCCATTGGAAGAATATTTAACTGACTCTGAGTGATATATTTGACTTGACATCATACCTTTTTGGGAACCCATCTACATGTCTACCAATCACCAAATTTCCCCATTATGCATCAGAATTCTTCTGTCATTGGCTACAGATTTTAAACAAATTTTTGTCTTCAGCAGACAGACTATATCTTCAGGTGCTGGCAAGTGATATCACTTTTCCCCCTAACAGACTACACAGGGCCCTCAGAAAATGGCATCAATACCATCTCAAGTATGTCTATCAACTGGTAGGACCCATGGGGTGGCTCCCCTTCATTTCACTACAAACAATCTACCAGTTAGCGAATTCAGAATTTCATAGATTCAAGTTCAAGTTCAAGTTTATTGTAGGAAAAACTCCATTGAGCAAGTTCAGTCACAAGGAGGTCACATGATACATATACTAGAAGACTCACAGGAGGATATAATAATACCACACAACAAGATGATAAGTGCTAATAAAGTACATGAGTATCAGTTATACAGGCATTACACTATATATCATAGAGTTGGTCATAATACTCATATACAAAGTGCTGATACAGTCCATGTGGACCTTGTGTCTAACAATAGGCTATACAGTCATAGGAAAAAAAACGATTTCAATGACAATTACAAACATCTTTTATTTTTCCTACAATTAATTTTCTGAAGAGACTGACAGAGGCTAATTTTGAAAGTTTCAGTGAAGATTGTAGACTATTCCAGATTATTGGTAGGGCTATGGAAAAAGCATGCTTCCCGAAGTAAGTGCGTGTCATGGGGACATCTAGAAAGATGAAATCCAATTTCCTGAGTGCATACATACTGCTGCAGGTATGGATGATGGAGGTTAGGTAACTTGGGAGTTTGTTAAGAAGAAGTTTTACAGTCCATGTACTGGCATGAAGAACGCATCTAGTGCTAAGGGATGTCCAACCCACAGCTAAGTATAGGTCACAATGATGTGTCCGGTGAGGGGAGTTCGTAATGAAGCACAGTGCACAGTGATAGAGAATGTCTAGTCTGTTAAGTTTTGAGGTTGCAGAAGAGTTATAAATTATGTCCCCATAGTCTAATAGCGGGAGGAATGTGGCTTGGAAAAGTCTAGTTCTGACCTCAACTGGAAAGAGCGGCTTGTTACAGTAAAAGAAGCCTAGCCTTATTTTTAGTCTTTTTATAAGGTTATCCAGGTGTTCAGAGAATGTAAGCTTGCTAGATGCAAGATGGGTAGAAAGAGTAAGGATAGCCCAGTCCATTCATATGGTGTGTGAGGGGGGTCTAGGGTACAAAATCAGGGTAGTGTTCTAATTGGAATTGCAGTTAAGTCATACCTACAATCACACGAAGACACATTGACCTCTACTGCTGAGAAACCGTCCTACTCATTAAGTCATACCTCTCAGGCAATACCACAGACCACCTCATTAGAACAATATATAAAGCATTCAGGTTTACACCTACTGACTCAATAGACACAACCCGGGCTAGATGGTCTCAGGAGTTGGACTGCGAGATCACACCCCAATCCTGGAACAAATATGCCCTTCCTGCATAATAAGTTTCTGCGGCCATGTACTGGGAAAGAGTACTCCTGGAAATGCAGAGTCAGATTCTTTTGTACCCCAACCATTGTGGCCAAGTATGTGAAATCCTCAGTAGGCCAGTGTTGGTGAGACTGTGGCCATGCCCCAACTGACCACATACACATTTTGTGGGCCTCTCTGTTGATTTCCCAATTCTGTCAAGAAGTCATCAGAGTCATTGAGAATACATATGACCGTCCAGGCCTCATTACACCGACCTATATATTCATGGCCACCCCACCAGAGGGTGCCACACTAAGCAAGGAAACACATAAACAGATCTTGCTCCTCCTCTTGACAGCCAAGAAGGCCATCACCAGGCTGTTGCATACATCCAAACCACCCACTCGAGGTGCCTAGCAAAACCTCACCCTTGAAGTTTACACATTGGAAAGGCTATTAGCCAGGCTGCAGAACTGTGTTCCAGCCTTTGAGAGTAGGTGGAGCAGGTGGGTCCTATTCCAATTAGAACACTACCCTGATTTTGTACCCTAGACCCTCCTCACACACCATATCAAGAGCAAGATCAGTCTGTTTGCTGATGATACCAAGGTAGGCGGCGGTGTGGATGACCTAGAGGGATGGCAGAGGTTGCAGGATGATCTGGCAAAGCTTGAAACCTGGTCAGACACCTGGCAACTGGGCTTTAATGCCAAAAGTGCAAGGTGCTGCATTTTGGGATGAAGAACCAAGGAGGAGTTACCAGCTAGGGAGAATGCAGCTAGCCCAGACAGAGGAGGAGAAGGATCTGGGTGCTCATTACAGGGTCAATGAACAACTCGGCACAATGTAGGAAGACAGCTGCAAAGGCCAACAAAATGCTGGGTTGTATTGCAAGGGGTATATCCTCGAGGAGGGAGGAGGTGATTCTGCCACTGTATAGGTCATTAGTTAGACCACACCTGGAGTACTGCGTGCAGTACTGGTGTCCGTATCTGAAGAGGGACATTAAGTTACTGGAGGGGGTGCAGCGCAGAGCGACAAAGATGATCAAGGGGCTGGGGGACTTATCATACGAGAGGAGGTTGAAGGAGTTGAACAAGTATTCACTGGAGGAGAGGAGAGACAGGGGTGACATGATTGAAACCTTTAAATACATGAAAGGAATAAACAAGATGGGTACAGAGGGGCTGTTCAATGTAAGGGAGGGGAAGGCCACCAGGGGCCATGATATGAGACTGGAGCGAGGAAGGTTCAGGAGGGAGATGAGGAGACACTTTTTTACAGAGAGGGTGGTGGCTGGGTGGAATGCGTTACCTGCTGAAGTGGTATGCAGTAGAACAGTGGACTGCTTCAAATGAGGATGGGACAGGACAAGGGGGAGGGTTAATGAAGGGGAAGGGTGGAAGGGAGGGGCAGCTGCAGAATAAGGGGTGCTAGCTGCACATTCGAGCAGACTTGATAGACCTCTAGGCCTTTATCGGCTGGCAAATTTCGTATGTTTGCATCTTCGTATATGAATGGATTGGGCTATCCTTACTCTTTCTACCCATCTTCATGCAGGACTATCTATGTCCCCTACCACTAGGTTGTAAGACTGACCTCATCTCTCGCTTTTCTGAATTCCCTCCGTCCCTCTCTCCCTCTTTTATTTTCCTTCTCATTGTTTCTGTCTTTATCTTACTCTTGTAAATAAAAAGAAATCCTGCTTGTATGTTTTTTTTTCTTGTACACCTCTCCTTTGGCACACTAATCTTCAAGAAGCAGAATCCCGAGTTGCTTTATATAATCTTGTATAAAAGGGATTGTAGGTGCAGAGGAGTTTAGATTGTACTGGGATTTCTTTTTTCCAGATGTAATTAAGGTGCATCAGGTGTCTAAGGAATACCCACCAGCTTCCATCATCAGACAGATAGTCCAATGACTTAGCTGGACCCGGACAGATTGTTCGTTTCTCCATAACGTAGTAATCCTTATAAACTCTAAACACAGAAAAGGACTCTAGATGTTAAACTATTTATGTACAAATGGAAGCTAACTATTACAATGTAGGCTGTACCTTAAAGAGAATGTGTGCTGTATTAACTCTTTTTATTTTGTAATTTTCCCTGGAATAATTAATAAAATTCCTATTTAAAAAAAAAATATGACAAGATATTTATACAGTATATGTTACAGGATAATACACACTTAGAGTACGGGAGTACAGTATTTCTACTGAGATAACAGAATCATGTTTGAAACAGACAGAAAACACATGGAATAAACCAGCTCACAAATACCAAGCAAAGTAGACGCTTACCTCAAGTGAGAACTTGGTGAATTAAGACAGACTCAAATCCTTGATGTTGCTCGCTCACAGACTCAATACTAACTAACTTCTGAAGGCCAAACACAGACCCACAATGCCTTTGGCTGGCTGACCAGCCATGCCACATCATTGTATATGTCTCTCTGACATCACAGGTTCGGCCATCTCTTTGTGCCCTGGTGAACCAGCCATCTGGAGAGCAGGTCCAAACTGGATTTATAATCCAGACCCTCATTTAGCGGATTGCAATTTCAGCCTTTTTTCTAAGCTGCCCTCTGTATAGGACACTTAGCCTTTGGACCGGGCCCTGTTTAAACTCACAACATTTTCTTTGATATGAAAGGAGCTCAGCTTCTTTGATGTTTCCCCCCAAACAGCAAATTATTAACTGGAAAGGGACCCTTCTGTTTACGCAGAATAAAAAGACATTACCCACAGAGAAAGAACTGTAGCTGGCCGCATCCAACCTTTGATGATTCAGGAATGTGATTCCAAGCTGGCCCATCAGCACAGCAGTAGAGCTACTGCTCGCAACGTTGGTGACCTGGGTTTGGGAACCAGCATAGGTAGTCAGGAGCTGATTGGGGGTGAGTTTGAGTGTCATAGAGGATGCTTTCCTCCTCCAGGCATGGTGGACCGCGTAGGGAGGGCAGGCATGTTTTGGCCCAGACATCTGCACATTTGCATGTCGCTGTAAACTGAGTCCTAGCCCATGAAGCGCCCACAGGGAAGGGACCAAAACAGCCTAAAATACCTTCCTGACCTGTAGCAGAGTGAAGTCTTCTCCCCTCCACAGGCCCCACACTGCTCACTGGACTCATGACCACAACCCAGCTGTAACTCCAACCGGGCTTGGGCAACCTGGAAGGCTTCACCATGGGGGTAATCTGTGGGGCACTGATGTGCCGGAGGTAAGTCCCAGTGACAGTGAGTGATGGGGCTGGGTGGGAGACGAAGGCCAATGACCACCAAGCAGTGATGCAGAAAGCATAGTAAATTCAGGGGAAAAAAAGGAACGTGATCCCAAAATAACACAAGACTGTCACCTCAGTTGCTAATGCATGGCTGATACAGGAATAATAAAATATTAAACAAACAAAGAAAAAAAAAACAAGAGCACACAAGCTGCAAGAATACATGGCAAATTGTTACATCTCCATACCCTGGGAACATGAAAAACAGATCTTTTAATGATACTAAATTATGTTTTTCATGTTAGCAGATTTGCGCCATCTGCTGTGCCCCAGTTTTCTCTTTGTCGCTAACAAGACAGTAATTATTTGAAGCACTTCCCTTTTTACTAGGTCACTACCTATTGCCTAGACAAACATCAGCATTGCCATGCTGCGACCCTCTACAGTGCCTGATGTCCATATTATAGGACAGCAGCACCAGGCTCCACCTTAACAAGTTGGGGTTCTGCCTGCTGGTCCTATGCAGTTAAATGAGGGGGCTGTGGTTGGTGACCAATGTAAACTCCCTCCCATACAAACATGGTTGCAGCTTCTGCAGAGCCCAGATGATACCCAGACACTCCTTGACTGTGGCCATAGGCTTCCTGTCTGGGTAGCAACTTCCTGATCAGGTACACAACTGAGAGTTCCTCACTACATGCATGACCTGACTCAGAACTGCCCCGAGCCCATTATCGGATGCAGCCACGTGTGCAATGAACCTGCGATAATAGTTAGGGCTCATAAGCATAGGTGCCTGACAAAATGCCTCCTTCAGCTGGTGGACTGCTGTTTCAGAGTGATTTGTCCACTGAACGTTTTCTGGCGTATTCTTCCTTGTGAGCTTGGACAGGGGTTTGGCCATGCTGCTGAAGTTTGGCACAAACTTTCAATAGCACCCTGCCATCCCTAGGAAGGCCTGTACTTTTCTCTTAGTTGTGTGCATGGCCCATCTCTACGTGGCCTCAACTTTTACTGACCTACTCCACACCTTGTGCCCAAGGTATGATACCACTGCCATCCCAGTCTGGCACCTCTCCACCTTAACTTGCAGCCCAGCAGTCTTCAGTTGGCAAAGCACCTCAGTCACATGCTTGATGTGATCCTTCTATGTGTGGTTGTATAGGGTGATGTCATCCACATATGCCAAAGCAAAGTCTCCTG
This sequence comes from Neoceratodus forsteri, assembly GCA_016271365.2. Lineage (NCBI taxonomy): Eukaryota > Metazoa > Chordata > Ceratodontiformes > Ceratodontidae > Neoceratodus > Neoceratodus forsteri. The sequence goes on along the minus strand of CM057452.1, from coordinate 1,503,491,263 downwards.
CTCCAGACAGAATGTGGTCCATGAGCTGCTGAAGGTGGCCGGTGCATTCTTCATTCCAAATGGCATTACTCAGAACTCAAATAGGCCAAATGGGGTGACAAGGGCCAACCTCTCTCTGGCATGAAGGGTCAGGGGGTACCTGCAAATAGCCCATTGTTAGGTCATTGCTGGACAGGTACAGGGCTCCCCTAACCTCTCTAGGACCCCATCTACCCTGGACATATGGTATCGTCCAACTCAGCACAGCTGTTGAGTTTTTTTTAGTAATTTAAATGTTATTAAAATTTTCAACATAGTACAGGGTGTACAGGCTTCATTCGTAATAAGTATATTCAGAGATGTAAAACATTTCTTTTTTGCTTTACGGTATGCTGACATATTAAGCTAAAAAGGGAAAAATGAAAGGCATATTGTCCATGTACAGACATAATAAAGCTGGTTCACTCTGCTGTTGGTGTGTCCGGTGTTTTCCTTCCCTCCTCCCACGTGGGGGGGGAGTAAAGCTTGGATTATTAAAGCAACGCATACGTTGCAGGTGTGTTATGCTTCTTTTTCCATTACCCATTGGTTCAAATTTATGTTCTCTGGGATAAGAGGATCTAAAACTTGCTTATAACCTTTTAGAATGCTAGTTAGAAGGTGTTCTGAAGAGGGGTGGGTTGGGGAAAGAGAAGCTAGAGAGAAAGTGAGGACGGGGGAAGAGAAATAAGTGAAGGGCAAGGGGATGGGAAGGGGGGTCACCTCTTTCATGTCCATTTCAGATCTTATTTATCAGTGCGGTCAAGGTATGGATAATATCATGGTACAAAATCAAGGTAATGTTCTAATTGGTATGTCATCCAAACTCGCTACAGATTGTCAGAGGTCTTAACACGTGAGGTCACCCTGGCTGATAGGTGCTCTGTGTTATACATTTTGTACGCTACCTTCCGCCAGCCCTCCTTCGAGGGAACCTGCTTAGTATACCAGGCCCTTGTGATAATTTTCTTAGCAACCAATATGAGAATAGCTGTCTGTTTAAAAAGTGATTTATAGACCTTAACTCCCCAGTGGAGTTGCAGTAAATATATATGCTGGGGTTAGTAGCACAAGCTTTCATAGATTTCATTTATCTTTGCCAATACCTCTTGCCAATAGTGCTGTGGGAGAGGACAAGATCAAATTACATGAACTACAGTACATTTGCTTTGTTCATGGCCGCAGCCGCTCCAGCATTGACCTTGATTGGGTCCAGCGTACTTAGCAGTAATGTCAGGGGTTCTGAAGAACCTAGTTCTATTTCAAGCATATTCTTGCCAGTAAATAGAGGCAGGTATTTTCTGTGAGGGCAGTGCACTAGCCTCCCACAGTTCTGTTTATAGTTCTACCCGAGCTCTTTGGACCACCATTGTTTTATGTATTCAAGATTATCCGGAATAATCCTTGAAAGCTTTATATAATTTGCTAATTAGGTGGTCTTGCTCAGTGCCATCTATGCATGAAGCCACCAGATGGATCAGGGCAGAGGAGGCTTCTACAATTTTAGTAAGGGCTTCCTCGTGTGGCTGCAGGAACCCTTTCAGTTGAAGATATTGAGGGAAGGTGTTGGTTGGTAGTTTATAAGTGGCTTGTAGCCTTGTAAAAGACAAAATGCCCAAAGGGCCTATAAGTTCAGCTCCTGAGCTTTTGGTAGTCAAGGTAGAACCTCATGATCCCATCCTTCTTGGGAATCAGTCCAGTGGGGAGGCCCAGGAGGCTACTGGACTCCAGGATTACTCTAACAGCTCGCACTTTCTTGAGCTCCCCCTCAGTGGCATGTTTCACTCCCTCAGGGACTCTGTAGTGTGGTTGCCTCAGTGGGGCCTAGAACCCTGCATCCACGTGGTGCTCTGCCAGCATGGTATACACCAGTTTCCGCGCTGTCAGCTGCTCTGAGAGGGTGACAGAATCCACTGCGGAGATTCACCAGTGAGCCTGCTTTTGCCTCCTCCTCTGGACAGCTGCACACAGCCAGGACTATTTTGTCCCAGTTACGATAGGGCTTCATCATATTTATGTGGTGGTTTGCTGCTTACACCTCCTGTCAGGTAGCTCCACCATGTAATTAACATCATTCACCTTCCTGGCCACCAAGGAAGGACCCTCCCAAGCCACCTGTAATTTTTTTCTGTCAGACAGGGATGAGTACTGTCACCCATTGCTCAGCTTTGTACTCCTGGACGCTGGGCCCACAGTCATACCACATCATCTGTCTCTGTGTGCAGTGGCTAGATGCTCCTGGGCGAACCCCAGGAGCTCCTTGAGCCATGACCTGAAATTCAGGATGTAGTCCACAAAAGATTCTCCTTGGGGAGCAAGCTCACCTTCCCATTCATCCCTTACCAAGTCAAGGGGACCTCTTACCCTATGGCCAAACAGGGGCTTGAATGGTGAGAACCCTGTGGACTCCTTGAGGACTTCCCAATATGCAAGCAAGACATATGGTAAGTACTTGTCCCACTCTCTCGCATGCTGGTCAGCGAATGCCTTTAACACAGTCTTAAGAGATGCATTAAATCGCTCAACCAGAACATTATTATGGGGGTGCTATGGGGAGGCCTTGAGCTGCCTCATGTAATACTTCTGCCAAAGACTATCCATTAGGGCAGACATGAAATTGGTACTGTGGTCTGACAGAATTCTGAGGGAACCCACCTGGCTAACTATCCCCAATAGTTTGTCATACCACTTTTTCTGCCTCAGTGGAGGAGGACATGGCACTGCCTCTGGGTACCTCATGATGTGATCCATGACCACCAAAATATATCTCTTGCATTTATGACTTGGGGTGCTGAATGGCCCCACAATGTCCTCAGAAACTCACTCAAATGGCTCATTTATACACAGGAGAATCAAAGCTGCCTTAGCCTTGTGCCCAACCAGCTTTCTCACCTCTGGCACTGCAGACAGGTCCAGCAGTAGTTTACCATATCTTTAAAAATACTGGGCTAGAGGTCAGCCCAGTGACGCTGAGGTTTGAGGTGCTGAACACCACACCTCACTCCATGCTGGCAAACTGTGTTTGGAAATGAGCACAGATTACCAGGGGTTGGCCAAAGGGGAGATAATTAAGCATCCGAAGAACGTCTCGCCTCTCCCAGGGGGGAGGAGGATTCCATGCTCCACCAAATGATTGCCATCAGGTGGCAGCCTGATGGGGATGGGAGCAGCAGAATTAGGGAGGTGCTATAGTACTGTGCAGCATTTGCATGCTCTACACACACACACACACACACACACACACACACACACACACACACACACAGACACATTAAAAACATGCCCAGCATGGATAATGGAGAAAACAGAGGAAAATGGGTTACAAGACAGGCGTGTATGATGCCTGCTCCAAACCCCCACCCACTGCACTGACAGGACCCAGGGGCTGGAAAGCTGGATATGTGCTTTGGGGGGGTGACGGCCCTCCCCCTCTTGACCCCAGCATGGGGGGGGGGAATCTGTGGGGGTAATCTAGTACTCAGGTAAGTGCTAGGGAGGTGTTGCATGGTAGGGGTTGGCAGGTCAGAGTAGACAGGAGCCTAGCCTGTCTTGGCCACAAGGAGAATAAACACTTCTATGAAAAAAAAATACTGGGCCAGTAAAAATTGTTAGTCTTCTTTATGTGCAGCTGACTTCTAAGTGTCAGAAAAGGGTATACTGTAGGTTAAATCCAGAAGTTGCTGCCTATATTCACTAGGATCTACTATCTGTCGGAGTACCCCTTCCTCCGGTCCTCCCTTTAGAACCCCATTCATGATATAGGAACCTATTCTCCCAGTAACCTCCCTTTTCTCCAAACCCTGAGAGTCACCTTCCACCCTGGTGGCTAACTCCCTTAATTTCTGTGGGTATGGGTCAGCTTGCTGAGCTCTCCCCAGCTCAGCATGCCTGATCTTTCCTACAACATAGTCTCCTGTGGGAAGAGTCACCCACAGCTGGACTCTCCTCAGTCTGTAGCAGTGGCTCAGAATGGCTGTTCCCAGCTTGCTCTTCAGCTGCAGCTTCCCCTGCTGTTGAGGGAGGGGTTGCTTCCAGCTGCACTGCCCATCTGTGCCCTGAGGAGCCGGTACCCTAGCCTTACTATGGGCAGGGACATACAGAATGTGGATCCGACTGTCAAAGTCATTACCCATAATTACATCAATGGGCAGGTTGGGTACAACACCCACCTCCTGTATGCCTTGGCTCCCTTTCCAGCTTAGAAAGATCTGGGCCACTTGCAATGAAACCGCAGGACCTGTCACTCCTCTAATTCTGAAAAACTGGCTCAGCAGGATCTGTTCCATGAGAATAAAATTCTGTTTTACCATTGAAATGTAGGCTCCAGTATCCCTCAATCCCTGGGTTACCATCCCATTTACCAATGCAGGATACATGCATGCCATGGAGTTAGTGGGAACTGCACTCTGGGTACAGGCCACTAGCTCCTGGGATCTTCCAAAGCTACCCCCTTCAGCTGCACTCACACCTTTTGTCATATTTTTCAGGCACTAATATGACAGGTGCCCCAGTGTTTGGCAGATATAGCACCTGCGCTCCCCTGACTCCTTACTTTTGAAACCATTTGGCTTCCCTTTTTGTTTGAGCACAGGGGTTCCTCCTCCATTGTTTTTGCATTGAGTGGATGGTCAACAAGATATGAACGGATCAGCCCTCTCAGTTGCCATCTTCTTGGAGTTGTGAGTACATCCAACAACCATATTCTCAACTCCTTTGTTACAGTCTTTAAGAACTGTTCCATGAGGAACAAATCTTTTATAGTATATAGTCAGACGTTGTTTTGTATAGAAATCAGAGCCTTTCGAAATGTTGTTGTACCACAGTTCAAAAGGTCATGGAACATGATTGCACCACACTGTGGTACAACAACATTTGGAAAAACTCTAGAGGTTCTATCTGACAGCTAAACTGGCCGCGAGCCCACCTGGCAGCAGCAACAGCAGGATCAGCCAAACAGACAGGAGTGGCAGCGGCAAGATTACCAGAACCTGTGACACGAGCAGGAACAACCAAGTAAAAAAACAAAAGGAGGATCAACCAGATAACTGCAGCTTCATTGACATTAGGAGCAGGATCAACCAGCTATTTAAAATAACTTACAATTAATAATTTCCTCTGAGTCCACATCCTCTCGCTAAGCAAGACATACACCACCATTTTTTTGTTTAAAATCCCTCCCACATCTCATTGACAACCAATAGAAGGCTACACAATAAATGTAGGGGCATCTGATCCCTAGCAACCTCACATGTCAACCTAGCAACCAACCCCAACCTCCAGAACACATCTCTACAGCATAGGCAAAACGCATACATATAAACTGCTGGACACATTGGGAAATTTATGCAGCAGACAATTTAACATAACTGATTAATGTCATGAGATTCCCTTCCTCCTTACTGAATTATAATATTTACTGGACTGTTGTGTTACTGGGTTTTTGAATTATTCATTGCACCTCACCCCTCTGTTGTTTTTTTTTTTGAACTTATGAAGTTTATTGCAGTGTCATAGGAATGATACAGTTCATATGGACATTCATTCAGACAGTTAAGTAAAGAAGACAAATAAAACATAGAGCTTTTCTTTACATACAAAACTGATAACTCAACTAAAAAGAAAAAATGTTTTTCTCTTTTTTACAGAGAGAAGATATTTCTAAAACTAAGAAATAACAGGTACCAAAAAAGAGGGATAGACCAGTTCTTGATCCACCCATCACGGCCTATATTAGCCAGGCTTCCCTCCAACATAATGAATGTTATTCATATTGCTTTTGAAATCAGAAATTCCATATTCATTGAATTGCTCTATACTCAGATCAATAAAAAACATTATTGAAACACTCAACTGTGGTGGTCAGTTGTGCCCTGTGCTTGTATAATTCCAAACAGTTAAAAAACAAACTAAAACATTAACATAAGAACAAAATTGTAACTCGTTTTCCCTTTATATATTACAGTTTTTTAATGTGCACCTTATAATAAACAGAAACACCTATCTATCTCCTTTCTCAGGGTTCTATTACAAAGAAATATCAGGTTCGGTAAGACATTAGGGAAAGAAGATGTCAGCAGGCTACTCAGATGAGATTAAGGGGAATAGTCCAAAACCCCTTACCCCCCCTCCCAAGGGGCATTTTTAAGATGCAAGAGCTGATCCAATACTGGAATGCCCTTTTTAGAATCTAAGTAATCAAAATATGTGAGCCACCTAGCATTAAATTGATCTGTACGCAGACGAAGCCGTGCTGTGATAGCTTCCATATGTTTTATTGCATCCACATTGTACAACCATAATTCTAGAAATAGTGCTTTAGGTGAGAGGCAGTGCTGGGTAACTACCTTTAGAGCTGCCACTGTGACAATCAAAAACAGATACCTCTTGGTGGGGGATCTTATTTCTTTGGGAGGCAAGCCAAGAATTAGATGCACGAAGGCAGGAGGGTTGTCTGTTAGTTCAAAAAACTCTCAAATCGCCTGTTCCACCTCACTCCAAAATGTACCCAGGACAGGACAACCCCAAAATATATGAAGATGTGTCCCACGTTCCCCACAACCTCTCCAACATCTGTCCGTGTTACCTGTAGCAAAGTATTTTGGACATCACTGGGGTAATAAAGTATCTGGTGTTTACCTTCCATCGGAATTCCTCCACAAGGGCAAATTTGTTGTTTTAGGAACCCCTTGCCAAATCCTGATCCATTCCTTCTCTGGAATTTGAGTGCCCAACTCATCTTGCCACTTGTCTTCTATAGCCTGAACCACTACCATACCCACCCCTTCCTGCAAGGATTTATAAATACTGGAAATATAATTTCTAATGTCAGCTAACAGGCTCCTGTAATATGTTAGAGTAAGGGAGAGTGAGAGATCCTCAATCAATGCTTCCACTCCCACTATTGTTATAATATAGTGGCAGCACTGTAGGAATAAAAGTCCTGTCGAGGTAACCTAAATTCCCTCTCCATCATCTCAAATTATTTAATCACCCCCCACTATAGGAACTGAGTAAAAATCTAAGTCCCTTTTGTTCCCAATTACTAAAAACTACATTTCCTTGGGAAAGGAGGAATTCAAGCAAGTAAGAACGTGGGACAAACCTCCAAACTGGAATGGGAATTTCCCACCACTCCCGGGTATCTACCCATACTGATAAAATATGTTTTGTCCATTTATTGCTAAGATTTTTCAAATCCTTCTCAAGAAAGGCCCATGGTAGTATATTCAGTGGTACCACGGTGTGGGCTTCCTGTTCCATTTTATACCGCCCCCCTCTCCGCTCAGGTAATAACATTTTTAGAATCGGAAGTGATTGAGCTGCTCTGTAATAGTTCTGAAAAATATATATTCCCATTCTGCCCTTTTTCTTAGCCTCTGCAAGGAGTGCCGATCTTTTCTGAGGTCGCCTTCCCGCTCAAACAAACCCAGATAACTTCTTATTAAGTTCCTAACTAGTCCGCACTAGGAACAGGAAGCGATAAGGTGGAAAATAAAATAAATAACTGGGCAAAATATTCATTTTAATAGTATCTAATCTACTGATTATTGTCAGGGGTAGTGCCTGCCATCTGTTAATGTCTTCAAATACTTGGGCCTTAAGAAGGTGATAATTATAAGAACAGAGTTTGAATGGTTCCAGAGGGATCTGAATGCCCAGGTAGCGCATCTTGTCCTTTACCCACTGAAAGGGGATAATTTCCCAGGGGGTGGACCGCTAAGAGACATTACTTCTGTCTTGTACATATTAATTTTCAGGCCAGATAAAGCTCCAAACTGACTTAGAAGTGAAAGTAGTGGAGGGAGAGATACTTCAGGTTTATCTAAATAAATATGGGTATCATAGGCGTAGAGGGAAATTTTGTTAACCATTTGATTTACTCTGATTCCGTGTAAAGAGGGGTTTTGCCTAACCGCTTGGACCAGTGACTCCATACTTAGAGCAAATAATAATGGGAACAGTGGGCACCCCTGATTAGTACCTCGCTCTGTGGAAAATACTCTGAAATTGTCCCACTGACCCTGATACAAGCCCTGGGTTTTTGGTAGCATAAAGAAATCAATTTGAGGAAAGGGTCCCCTGCCACATATGTTGCAAAACTTCCTGCATATATGCCCAATTCAGGTGATCAAGTGCCTTTAAGGCCCAAAAAAATTGCTAATGGGGCAGAAGATGAAGGGGATTTATAGGTTAATACATTCAAAAGTTTCCTAATATCATCTGATAAATGCCTATGTGGAATGAATCCCATTTGATCAGGGTGTACCAAAAGTTCTATATATCTCTAGAGATGAGTGGCCAGGATTTTTGTTAGTATTTTAAAATCTTGGATCAAGATGCTCGCAATCAGCCGGCCTGGTGGCACTGAGGGTTGAGGTGCTGGACGCCACACCTCGTGCCACACCGGCGACCTGGGTTCGGGAGCGAGCCTGGGCACTGGGGGTCAGCAGGGGAGGAGCTGGATTAAGCATCTGGAGGACTGCTCTCCTCCCCAGAGAGGGTTCCAGGGGCTTCCCATTGCATTAGTGGCCCTCAGTGGAGATCGAGGGTACTACATGCGGGGGTTAAGATTCAGGGAATGAGCATGGCAGGCATCTACGGGGCAGCCTCGTCCTGACGCCATTGCAGGCCGAGCTTGTGGGGAAAAACAAGTAGAAATACCTCCTACTCCTCCAGTGAGATGACGGTGGCCCCAGGGGACTCTCCCACATCCCAACGCTGGCCCGGACGTGCCCAGATCTCTCTCCATGGCCGACCGTCAACCACAAGGTAAAGTGCTTCATACTTAGGAGACCACCGCCAGGGGGAAAGGTGGAACCAGCCCCAGAGGTGTTACCGGGGGTCGAGCCTGCCTGTGGTAGTTCAGGAGGGAGATCCTGGGAGATGCGGGGGGGAGGTGTTCAGGCTGGGAGTTAGGGGGAAGTCGGCGGGCACTCCTGAAGGATGCCCGGGGGTGTAGGTGTAAAACAGAGTATAAAAAAAAAGATGCTCGCAATCTGGGAAACAAGATCCCAGAACCCGCAGGGGCAACAATGGTAGAGGCTAAACTGGACATAGTAGCCATAGCTAGACATGGTTCACCAGTAACCACACTTGGGAGACTTCAGTACCTGGCTATGTACTGTTCAGAAGACACCGAGGTTCAAAAAGGGGGGGTGGAGTGGCCCTTTATGTCAATGAAAATATTAAAGCTACAGAAATTCAGAGTACACATAAGGAGCCAGAAGAACTGTGGGTCACCCTGGAAACAGAAATGGGACTGCCATACGAACTGGGGTTGTCTACAGGCCTCCAGACCAAGGGGAGGACATAGACACATTACTGTTAGAAGATACACAAGACATGACTGCTAAAGGGGAGATTCTGATAATGGGAGACCTCAACATGCCAGATACAGATTGGTCAATACCAGCAGGAACATCTGCCAGAACTAGACACATAGAGGATTTCCTGCAGGGGGAGGGCCTCAAACAACTGGTAGAACAACCCACAAGAGACAGGGCTATCCTAGATCTAGTACTGACTAATGGAGAAAGGATCACAGATCTCCAGGTAGAAGGTCACCTGGGGGCCAGTGACCATCACATGGTATGGTTCAGTTTGGCCACTAGAACTAAATCATCCCAATCCAAGGCAAAAATATGGAACTTCAGAGGAGTTGACTTTGATAAGATGCCCAACAGAGTTAAGCTAGCCCTGGCAGGAAGAAATACAGGTGAGGGGGTACAGGCAATGTGGGCAAGCATTAAGGATGCAATACTTGAAGCAACATTCCATTGTGTTAGAGAGAAACGCAAGTGCAAAAGAAGAAGGAAACCACTTTGGTTCTCAAGAACAGTAGCAGAAAAGGTCAGAGCCAAAAGGCTGGCCTTCAGGAAATATAAGGAAACGCAGCGGGACGAAGGCAGGGAGACATACCAAACTTCCCTAAGGGAAGCAGGGAAGGCAGTAAGGCAGGCAAAGGCCCAAACCGGGGAAACACTAGAGCGAACAGTAAAAGAAGGTGACAAGACTTTCTATAGATACATTAGTGAAAGAAGATAGTCCAGAGGGGGTATTGCTAACATCAAAGGGGGAAAAGGGCAGCGTGAGGAGGAGGACCAAGGAAAAGCATCTATCCTAAATAGATACTTCTGCTCAGTATTTACTGAGGAGAAGGTAGGGAAGGGCCCATAGCTCAGCACCATGGACACGTGGAGAGGGAGGTGTGCACTAGTCCCTTCACAAAAGAAAGGGTCCAACAAGAGCTCACTAAACTCAGTGTGGACAAGGCAATGGAACCTGATGGCATTCATCCCAGGGTACTAAAGGAGCTAAGGTGGAACTAGCAGAGCCATTATCAGAACTGTTTAGTGAGTCTCTGAGCACAGGAGAGGTCCCAGAAGACTGGAGAAAGGTTCACGTGATCGCACTCCACAAGAGTGGCAGCAGGGAGGAGGCAGGGAACTACAGACCAGTCAGTCTTACCTCAGTAGTGGGCAAGATCATGGAGGCACTCCTTTTTTTTCCAATTTTTTAACCAGGTGAGACACACTAAGCTGAAAGCTTGTTTACAGGTGCAAGCTGGGAGCACAGGAAAGTTAAGTGACTTGCTCAGGGTCACACAGTATGCAAGTGGGGGCTGTGGGATTCAAACCCAGGTCTCCAGATTTGCAGCTCAGAGCCTTAAACCACTGCACTATACTGCCTCCTAAAGGAAAGGATAGTGCAACACCTGGAATCCATAGGAGCACAGGATCCAAGACAGCATGGGTTTATAACAGGAAGGTCCTGTCAAACTAATCTCATAGATTTTTTTGACTGGGTAACCAGAGTGGTGGACCAAGGGGGAGCAGTTGATGTCGCCTACCTTGACTTCAGCAAAGCTTTCGATACTGTTCCACATTGATTAATAAGCTGGGTAGGCTCAGGCTGGATCAGAAGTTGGTCAACTGGGTGGCAAAATAGCTGGCGGGCAGAAAAAAGAGAGTGGTGTAAATGGTATACAGTCAGAAGAGATGCAAGTCACAAGTGGGGTACCTCAGGGATCAGTCCTGGGGCCTGTCCTCTTCAATATCTTCATCAGTAACATTGCAGAGGGACTGGAGGGTAAGATTTATCTGTTTGCAGATGACACCAAGATCTGCAACAGAGTAGATGATCCAGATGGGGTGGGCAGAATAAGAAGAGATCTGGATAAATTGGGAAAATGGTCGGAAGAGTGACAACTGGGGTTTAATGCAAAGAACTGCAAGATCATGCACATAGGGAAGAGAAACCCTGAAGCCACCTATAGGTTGGGAAGGGAGTTGCTGTCAATCACAAGGGAAGAAAGAGACTTAGGCATCATCATCACTGATGACCTGAAATCATCCAAACAGACCACTAAAGCAGTAGGTAAGGCTAGAGGGATGTTGGGGTGTATTAGTAGGAGTATCACAAGTCGTAAGAGGGAGGTAATAATCCCTCTTTACAAGACACTGGTTAGGCCCCATCTGGAGTACTAAGTGCAGTACTGGAGGACACACCTGCCCAAGGACATTAACATAATTGACACAGTCCAGAGAAGGGCAACCAAAATGGTGCAGGGACTGCATCAGAAAACATATGAGGACAGATTAACGGAGCTCAATATGTATACCCTAGAGCAAAAGAGGGAGAGAGGTGATATGATCGAAACATTCAAACATCTTAAGGGCATTAACAAGGTGAAAGAGTCTAACATGTTTCAATATAAGAAAAATAGCAGGACAAGAGGACACAGCATGAGATTAGTAGGAGGTCAATTAAGGGGGAACGTGAGGAAGTTCTTTTTCACAGAAAGGGTGATGGATGCATGGAATGGCCTACCTCAGGAAGTGGTGAATATGAATACAGTGCAGAGCTTCAAACAGGCATGGGATAGGCATAAGGGAGCAACAAAAATGAGTATGAATAGATAGGCCATTGACAGAGTACAGGCCTATGGCACATTCATAAGGTAGAAAACATGGTCAGACTGGATGGGCCTTGCAGTCCTTATCTGCTGTCAACTTCTATGTTTCTATGTTTCTATGATATAGGCCAGTAAACCTTACAATATATGCCTGCTTTACTGGGTTTTGGGAGCACCGTAATTAGGGCCTCCATCCAGGACCCTGGTAATCTGTCTTCCTCCAATCATGCATTAAAAACTTGGGTCAGGTGTGGAATTAGTAATTTTTTATTTTTTTTTTTAAATAAAATTCTGCACTGAAGCCATCTGGCCCTGGGGATTTAGCTGTGGGAAGTCCCAGGATCATCTGGGCCACCTCCTGATCTGTAATTGGGGCCAACAGGGCTTCCTGCTCCTGTAGTGGCAATGTCGGAAGTTTTAATGTATTTAAAAATTCTTTGGTTTATTCTCCTACTTCCTGAGAGATTTTTTCCTCTGAGTAAAGAGAGCTGTAGTATTGCTGAAATTGTTCAGCAATGTCCTTAGGTCTAGTCCAGCTGATCCGGGGGTTAGACTTACCTGCCATATGAGAAACATACTTATCTGCTTGCATTTTTCTCAGGCGAACACTAGTAATCGAGTAGCCCACCCCCCCACTTCATGGTATTTTGGGCAGAGAAGCGCAGAAGGCCCTCTGCTTTTTTATTTTCTATTTTTTTAAGCTCCGTGCGAATCACCTTGAGTTCCTTTCTAATTTTTTTATTTCATGGAGTTGCCTTATGTGTGATTTCCAAGAAGGCAATTTTATCTATAAGCTGAGCTATTTGCCCATTAGTCCGCTTTTTAAGGCTGATGCATACCCTATAATTTGGCCCCTCACTACTGCTTTTAGCGTGCTCCACCATAACAAAGGAGAGCAGTCAGCTCTAGGGAGTCAGTAACTAGATCTTTCATCGCCTGAGAAATCTGCTTAATGAACTGTTTATCACTGAGGAGAGATACATTTAGTCTCCACACTGATTGCCTATCTTCCTGACCCACTTGCAGTTTTACTGATATGGGGCTATGATCAGACAAGGTAATGGAGTGGATCTCTGAGTCAGCAACCAGGTGGGTGTCTGATTTATAGGTTAGAAAAAAATCAATGCGAGAGTATGAATTTTGTACTAGGAAGAAGAAGTCCATAGTCTCATTCCTTCCCATGCTGTTCCCTCCAAATGTCCTGTATACCCATTTCAGTCATCAGAGCCTTTAATTTTTAGTAGCGATCTTGTTTGTAGCAGTATTTCCTGAAGACCTGTCTAGTTGGGGACAAAGGACAGTATTTATTCATTTTATTTATTAGCTTTTGTTGCACAGGTAGGTGCAGTAGGCAAAAACCAAGCCTACTTTCAAGCATGACCCGGGAGAGTACAGTATAAAGTTTTACAAAAAACAGGACAAAGGTAAAGGTACAAAGCAGTAGATAATACAGAAACCCATGGATATCCTCGCAGGGATAGTAGGGAAATCAGAAACATATGTTTAGCAGTAGCCATCCACGCAGGGATGGAAGGCAGGAGGAATGGGAAACAAGACGAAGCAATCATTTATAAACAGTGACACAATAAAAAGCAATCAATTATTACAGTGACAATCAGTAAGCTAGCCTATAGAAGGCAGTAAAAGAGGGAAGGAGTTAGGTACATTCACAAGAATCAAGTGCAAGTAGGTGGGAGAAAAGTGCAGATTTGATGGAAGAGTGAGAGGAAGAGCATTTAAGCCTGGGAGGTAGGGAGTTCCAGAATTTGGGAGCAAAGTGAGCAAAAGCTTGCTCTCCCATTTTTGTAGAACAGTGCGGGACAGAGAGTGAAGAGGAGTTAGAGGATCTCAGATGGCGTGAGTGAGACACCGGGGTGAGCATTGCCCCAATGCTGTCGGGGCAGGGTGGTTGGGACATGGTGTCCGTGAAGCAGCCCAGAGTGTATAAGCACATATTTTTTGGGAACAGCCAATGGAGGGAGGAGTACAGTAGACAGTGGTGAGTCAGTCAAGGGGTCAACAGGGCAAATCTGCAAATGTTGTTATAGGTGGTATCCCACTTATGGAGAATACCAGCATTTGAGTTGGAAAAGATAGGGAGGGCAAACAGAAGCCTAGGAAGCAAGACTCCTCTGGCTACCGAGATCTTTGCAGCAGGGGTTAGGAGTGACGACTCGGTAAGCGGCACCAATCTTAATGTTGACAGATCTACATACCTCATTTAAATTAGAAGAGAAATTAAGAGCAGGATCGAGTGTCACTCCGAGGTACTTTAGGAGTCAGTGGACTGGATAAAGACCCGTCATGGCAGTGCACACAAAGCTTGGTGGTCACGGCATGAACCTTTCTTTTTGACCCAAAGAGCATCACCTGTGTCTTAGGTAGATTGAGGATCAGTGAGCTGGATTGGAGCCAGGATTGAGTCGCTTGGAATGCAGATGAGAGATGAACATTAAGGTCAGCTACAGAGCGAGCAATCGAGTAGAGCACCAAGTCATCAGCATACATGATGGAGTCGCAGTTGGCAAAGGCAGAGGGGCAATCATTGACAAAAATGGAAAAAAGCAAGGGTCCAAGAATGGATCCTTGCGGGATGCCACAGGAGATGGGAGCCGAGATGAGGACTTTGTTGAAGGAGATGGATTGGGAACGGTTTGAGAGGTAGCTACTGATCCAAGATAAGGTGGGACCAGAGGCACCAATAGATTGCATTTTGTATACGAGCAGAGGGTGATTAACCAGATCAAAGGCTTTTGTGAGGTCAATGAACATGGCCCGGTGGCAGGCCAGCGTCCATGTTCAACTTGACCTTACTAGTGAGCAGGGTGAGTGCTGTTGTTGTGCTGTGCCCAGCCCAGAAACCATGTTGAGCTGGAGACTGAAGATTGAAGTTTGATAAATGGGCAGAGAGCTGGTGATGAATACGTTTTTCCATCATCTTACAAAGGGTAGGCAGAAGCGCGATGAGGCGATAATTGGACAGGATTTGAGGGTCTCCTTTCTTGAAGACAGGAATGATCCTGGCAGATTTCCATGCCAAAGGCACTGTGGAGGTGTTAATGGACAAATTAAAAAGCCAAGTAACCGGTATAGCTAGGAGTGAGGCACCAAGTCAAAGTAATCTAGGTTCAATCCCATCCGTCCAGTGTTGCCATGGAGGAGAATGGATTGTAATAACCTGAGAACATCAAGGCGAGAGAGATTGGTGAGAGCACCAGGGCTGGAGGAGAATGTGGAAAAGCTATAGTAGGGAAGGGAGCCCGTGGGTCCTGAAGGGAGATTTTGGGAACCTCGGTGAAAAGCGAGTTGAAGGTGTTGGCAATCGTGAGGGCATTGTTGCAAATAGAGTTATTAATTAACATGTCTTTGAGAGACAAGGGCTTAGTGTTATCCATGATTTCATTAATCTGGCTCCAGTATTTGCTGGGGTCAGCTGCCGAAGAATGCAGAAGACCACGGTAGTAGTTGCTCTTGGCAACCCTGATTGACTTCTTACAGGTATTTCACAAGTTTCAGTACTCAGCAAAGTCAGACTGATTGGAGGATCACTTCCATTTTAGCCAAAGTTTGTAACATTGTTTGAGCGGTTGCAGGAGTGGGCGATTTAGCCACTTGGTCACCATTCCTTTGACCCTGTGCATAGTGTACGAGATGTGCCGGTACTGTAGGGCAAGGATGGTCGAATTAAATAGTTGGTGGCCTGGTTGATGTCATTGGTGGTGAAAAGGGGGGACCAGCCAGTGTGCTTAAGATCACATAGAAACTTGGCCGGGTCAAGTAGGGAGAAGTTGGTAAAGGATAGGATCTTTGTGGGGATGGGAGGAAGGGAGGAGCCACAGACACAGAAAACCAGGCTGCGATCAGTGATTGAATCAGGTAAAACCCCAGCAGAGGAGTAACAATCCTTCCAGTTAGTGAGAATCCAGTCAATCATAGTAGAGCTAGATCAGCTTGGCGACTTCCGAGTGGGGGAGTAGATGAGCTGGGAAAGGTTGACCTTGCTAACGATGGATACAAGGGAGGGGGAGGAGGAGGATGGTCCAAGCCAGTCAAGATTAAAGTCACCCAGACAGATAACCTCATTTTTATTGGTCAATGCAGGGATATGGTCTATGAGCTTCTCCAGACCAGGCTTGCTGGATCGTTGGGGTAAATAAGTGCCAACTGTGTGCAGTTTCTTGGATCCACCAAGAAGCAGTACTGCATGTATGGCCTCACCATAACAGAGAAGGGAGGTAGGATGGAAAGCAACATTGAGGTGAGCCTTGTAGTACACAGCCAGCCCACCCCCTCTTTTGGTAGATGAGTGATCAGCCCTGTGCATGAGATAGCCCGATAGTGAACAGTTATGGTCCGAGATGGAAGGTTTCAGCCAGGTTTCCAATAGCACGAGGATGTCTGGATTATTTGCCTGGACCCAGGCCTCAAGGTCGGAGAGACTGGCAATGAGACTACAAATATTAAGGTGTGCAAATGTGAGTCCCAAGGCCTGTGGTAAAAGATATGTGACTCCTGGAAGAGTTTGTGGAAGATCCACCTGTGGACCAGGATTAGGTTCAATATCACCAGCTAGAACAAGGGATAATGTAGTGATCCAGAGCATAGCAAGAGCAAAGGCACAGGATACTGTCCCAGGGGAGGAGCATTTTTTGTGGACAATGAGCCTCAGTAGTGACCCTAAGGGTTTTGGACTGAGATACATAGATGGAGTAGGATGGGAGGCACGTTCAACCATCATGTTGGAGTATTTGAAGTCCCAGGAGGAGTCACTGATAGGGGAGCAGGGAACCCAGGAGGAAGGTAGGAGTTGAGGGAGAGTAGAACTGTAAGCGCCAAAGTAAGGCTGCTTAGGATTCCCCTAGTCATCATGTCAGAGGATTGAGAGGGGTGTCAGGTCAGACCTGAGAGTGGCAATACAAGTTCAGAAAACTCATAATGGGCTTATAATGCTGTAACACCGAATGAGAAATTAACCATTCACGACAGAAATTAGCTTCTGAAAGTGGATAGGGAGGTGAACTGAAAAGTGTTGGGGAAGGCAACACCTAGTGGAGAAGGAATATAATCTGCAGATGGCAAAGTTGATAGATAGAAAAAAAGACACAGCCTGCCTTGATCACGTGGGAACAGCTACCTATATAGCTACCACAGCAAAGGGTGGGGTGGGTATTGGGGGGCAGGTGGGGAGCAGCCATAGGGCTGGCGGGCAGGCACAGTACAGAAACCAGACCAGTCCCAACTGCCCAGATGCTGAAACACTGTTTGCCCCGGTCAAGACTAAAATCCAGTCCAAATTCTACGGAGACCTGACTAAATTAATGTCAGCTGCAAGTGCCCGGAAGCTACCTCAGTCGCTAGATAGCCAAAGCACTATAGAGAGACAAGGAAAAATTCCAGCTGAAAAATGCAGGTTAGCGAGGCGTGCAGAAAAGGTGCCAAATTTGAAATTGTAGGCAGCAGTCTGGTGTTGATGCAGTCCGCAGATATCCGTACCTGATCCTGCTGTAGGATTTGGATCCCCCGCTGCTCTGAAGGGCGGAATGCCCCTTAGGTAACTGAGCACTGTGAAGAGAAATAAATACTAGGTAGGTGGGGGTTTAGAATTTAAATAACAACAGTTAGTGCACAGGGGGAGGGACCAAGACTGGGATATCAGATTCCAGTCAGAGAAAGAGAGGGGAAGGGGGGGGAGAGACAAAGGTTAGGGAGGCAATAGGTGAGGAATTTAGTATAATGAGAAAATACAGACAGAGAAAGGCATTCATTAGTACACTTGAGCAGCAGGAATCCTATAAACATGAACTAATCAAATAATCAGCTTAGTTTCTGGTCACATGCACTACAATTAGGACATACCCCAGGAATGTGCAATTTAAATTAAAACATTCAGATATGGGCAAGGAAAATACACAGTACAGGCAGCACTGGAGCCGTTAAGTTATCTGTGGCAGGCACAGTACAGAAACCGGACCAGCCCCGACTGCTCAGCTGCTGAAACACTGTTTGCCCCGAGTCAAGACTAAAATCCAGTCCAAATTCTACGGGAGACCTGACTAAATTAATGTCAGCTACAAGTGCCCAGAAGCTACCTCAGTCACTAGATAGCTGAAGCACTATAGAGAGACATGGAAAAACTCTGGCTGAAAAACACAGGTTAGCGAGGCATGCAGAAAAGGCACCAAATTCGAAATTGTAGGCAGCAGTCTGATATTGATGCAGTCGCAGATATCCATACCTGATCCTGCTGTGGGATTTGGATCCCCACTGCTCGAAGAATGCCCTTAGGTAACTGAACACTGATCCGCTGTAGCATTTGATCCTCCGCTGTTCAAGGGCGGAAGTCCCCCAGCAGGATCTGCCCCGAGGAAAATCAGCTACCTTCCGGAAAAGATCCACCATAAATCTGTCTATTCCAACATTGGGGCATATATGTTTATAAAATGCACTGTCCTGCCCTGTATTCTACCTGACACTCTGGTGTATCACCTTGTAAGCTCTCTTCTATGTCCTGTACCTGAAATGAAAGATTTCTTTTTACCAAAATTGCCACCCCTGCTTTTTTAGCCACTGGGTGAGATGCAGCTATCACTTGCCCCACCCATGCCCATCCTAGCTCAGCATGCTCTGCCATAGACAAGTGTGTTTCTTGTAAGTATGCTGTGTCACAATTTAACCTTAATTCCATTAGCAGCCTTGTACATTTTATTGGGGAATTCACCCCTTTAACATTATATTAAATAACCTTTAAATATCCCATGGTGTCGGTGTAGTTTGACATTCACCCCTTTACATTGCCCTTGTTATTTATAACATGCGAGGAGATCTCAATCCCCCCCCCACCGAATAATGCCATTGTTAGATGTGCCTATTGATTGGGTTACCAGAACAAACAACAATAACAAATTATCCAAACCATGGCCAAACAATAAAGTGAATATTAAATGAAGAACCAGAATTGTATATCAACTTCCTAGGTAACTCTGCAGTGAAAAACAATCTTCAACTGCAGAGAGTCACTATAGTGACTAATGAATTTCCACTGATGACTCGAATGTGGAAAAGAGAAACTTGAGCCACCAAATCTGTAGTAGATCAGATCTACTCAAGAAATACAATGCCGCCCCCCCCCCGGGCAGGTACGCTTTATTTGCCCCAGCAATTATCCTCACTGAGGTCCGTGATCTGAACCCCAAAATCCCACTGACTGTCAGTCTCCACCCTTTCTTTCCTGGGGGGGGGGGCAGATCAAATCTATGCCAGCTTGTCTGCATTCTGAATCCCATGAATCAACTTGGTGGTGTGGAGGAAGAACGAGGCAGAACTCAGCTCCTTCCCAAGAGTCTGCTCCAGGCTTTAAATCATTTACTTCTGGTCACATGGATTCGGAAGCCCACCTCCCCTTCCAATTCATAATAGAGCAAGAAAAAATAAGTCAAAAGGAAAGCCAAAGTAGTCCCTCGTTAGATTTTTGGGGATCCTTCTTAAAGAACCTCCATTCTCTTTACTGATACACATTTTTACCAATTATGCCCTTCTTCTCCCTTTCAGGACTCCGTGGAGGTGCCTGTTTTACCTCCTTTCCCACAGAGCCTATTTAAAGCAATGTAACAGCTGACGCCCCCTTCCCAGAGGAGGAGATACATCCGCCATGTACCTGAGCCAAAAAGAGAACTGTTGCTTTTATCCAGTATTCAACTGATTTTCCCCATCCCTCCCCTTCCTCTGCTCCCCAAAAACCAAGCAGCAAACCAGGTAGATCTGTAAATATAGGTTAGTTGACTGAATAATTTTCCTTATTCAATTTATAATACCCTCTGTTTAAATGGTATACATCACCGCAGCGACTCCGGCACCGCGAAGACTATCACAGCGACAGGAATCAGGCAAAATCCGCACGTCACTGTGATGGTCTGTGCAGTGACCAGGACAGCCTTGCTGGGTGTTTCGCCCCCCCGATCCAGCTCCGACTTGGAGTAGGAATCTTAGAGACCAGAGGTTGTGGGGGCGGAACCCACCAAGAAGGGTTTGGTAGCGCAGCCTCGATGCGTAGCACCGACATCCTCGAGGCTACAATGTCAACAGTTGGCATGGTAGCTGTTGCTGTAGGGATGTCGGTGCTAGCGCTTGTCGATGCGCTATGGTAAAACCTGTTTAAACAGCCAGTCCGCCCTCATGGGCCGAGTAATCAGGAGCTCAAGTGTTCCTTGTGTATTCTGCCAGTCCCGGCTCAGTTAAGTTAAATGAACACAGGTTAATCTTTGCAGTCACTCCAACAAATTATAAAAAGTTTGCCCCCCCACATTTAGTGTCACAGTACCTCATCTTTTAAGGGACTTCTTGACAACTGAGTTGGTAGTTTGCTCTTGACTTATGTAATCCACTCTTCTGAGGAGTTTTGCGATGTCCATAGCTGCCGCCCCAGGGATATAGCCTGGAGGTGCACCCTTCTGATTTCTGCCTCTTGTTGCAATGTTTCATGCCCCTGTCACCAGCCGTTTCTCCAACTGTTCCACTTCTATGTCTAGTAAATTGATGTCCATCTCCTTTAAAACTAGCGTGGCATCAACAAATGAAATAAATATCTTCGTGCCTGCCTCTAGGTAGATTTTAAGGTGCGCTGGATATAGTAGTTGGTCCAGAATGCCTTTTTTCCCCCTCAAGTCCCTAATCACTGCTCGAATCCTTTGGTGTTCTGCCTGGAGCTCAATCAAGAAGTCCTGGTCAAAGAATATTTGAGCCTCCTTGTATCTGAGCTCTTTGTGTCACCAGGCTTCCTGAAGAATGAGGTCTTTACTCTGAAAAAAAACATGCAAATGATCCAGGATCTTGATCAAGCTGTGGGGTTCACTAGTTTAGGGTCTGGTGAGCGATGAGCCCTATCTATGTCCATGTTGAGATCTGATGGCAAAGACAAGGTGGATCTCAGAAGGTGCTGGATAAAATCAGTTGGGGTAGGGTAACCTTCCTCCACACCTTCTGGGGACCCCATGGATCCAAACATTGTTGCAATGGGCACGATTCTCCATATCTTGTAGTCACGCCTGCACCTCCCAATCCCTTCGCAGCAAATAAAGCACTAGCCTGTCTGTAGTCTCTTGGGACTCTGTTAGCTCAGCCACCTTGGTCGCATTAATGGAAACTTTTTTGTTAAGCTGGCGGACATCCTGTCTTAGGCTCACCAGGGAGGAGTCGATTTTATTTACTGTGGTCAGTATTTTTTGTAGAGTCTGGACTGTGCACGACTCCTGATTGCCTTCCTCAGTCTCCAGGTCAAGAGATGACTCAGATGGGGAGCATCTGCCGAGGGCTGTGGTTACAAAGCCTTCCCCGTCCCCGTCCAAATGGAGCTGCATCATTTTTGCCGTTGCTGCTGGATTTTTTTTTTTTGCATTTCTGGAGCACTGGGATTTAGCAGACATCAGCCGCCAACTGAAGGAGCAGAAATAGGTGAATAGATTTGATTTTCGGTGAGGATTCCAGTCGATTCTTAAAGGGTCTCCACGAAGCTAAAAGGATTAGTATCTCGCCATGATGGTGATGTCACTGGAAATTCCACCCCTCTGTTGCTTTAAATAAATAATTAATTGCACTTTATTAGAAATAGAAAAATATTATATATAGGTAGGGCGGTGTTTGCTCCTTGCCTTTCCCCAATGAACTGTCAGAAGTATAAAGAACAAAACAGAATCTATCTACTGTTTGTCAGGATGAAGGAGAGTGGTTTATCCGAGTATTGAGTTCCGTAGAAATAAACTAAAGGTGACCGGGGGGTTGGGGAGAGGATGGCAGCTTACGAATTACAAATTGTAGTTCGTGTTCTTAATAATTTTTGATATTTTTATTACATGATGTTAAATATAAGGTTTTAAAACATATACATGGAGGTTGAGCTGAAGCTCTAAAAAGATTGGAATATCAACTTTATAGAGGAGCATTAGTTTAATGATCTCTGTATACTGATTGATTTTGATGGAATTTGTATGTCGATTTGTACAACCTTTTGAATTCCAATAAAAGAAATATAAAAAAAAACAAATTCCAGAACACGAAGGAGCAACGGACATCTTTTTAATTTTTCATTTCAGAAATTAAAAACTGTTAAAACTTTGACAAGGGGGATTATACATTATAAAAACTAGTGCATAGACAACCAACAACCAGCCTGTTGGGGTTCTCATTACGCTGATTCGCTCTCGAGGTCTAAGGTAATCAGAACCCCTCAGTGGGACAATAGGCTGGTTGCGCATGGTTGCCCATGCACCATTCCTTATACCTGTTCCACAGAGCTTGCCTTTGCACCCTGTAACCATTACTCTAACAGACTGCCTAGTTGTACACACATTTCAGAATCGCTACCTTCTGGTGCATTCCTTAAATCTCTGCATTTTCACTTACAGGCCTTGGGAGTCAATTATAACATTTTAACAAGGCACTTTTTGCTTTGTTATAGTCCATACAGTCCTCATTGTCTATTCTGGCGAAGGCTTATAATGCCCTGCCCTAAGGAGTGGTGAAAGGTAAGTTGCCCAAGAAGCCCTGTCCAATTTAAATTGCCCTCAAAAGATTTAAATGAAGACTTCTGGTTCCGGCTTGGTCGAATGAGCTGCACGAGTGAGGAGCCCTCCCACACTATCTAATAAAATTATTCTCCAGATGTCTTTTACAGCTCCAAATGGCAAATTACAAACAAAATAAAAAAAACTTCTGGAGACAAAAAAGGTGCGGATCATCTATCTTCGATGTCCTGGAGCCACAGAAATAGATTCTCCTTACTACCAGATGCAGATGACATGGAAGACCAGGCCTGCTCCGATTCAGAACCCTCGCAAAGACCTGGGGTTTTCTCAGAAGGCAAAAAGAGCAACACTACTACAAAAGGGAGCAAGAAAAATGCTGACTCCCACCAGAAAGACATAATTTTATAAGGCATCACCAACTTCCGTGCGGAGATGCGTGAAGCCATCCACAATCTTCGTTTCGACCTGGGGGCTTTACAGACCAGGATGGATGAAGCCGACCAACAAATCTCCATCGGTTCCTCCCATCTAGACTCTATGAAGGAAATTTTGAAATTCCTGGATACTGAACAACTGTTGATATCTCTGTGCCAAGAAGACGTAGAGAACAGAGGCTGAAGAAAGAACATTCAGATCTACAGCCTGCCAGAGGATGAGGAGAGCCATGACCCCATAGCCTATATGGATTACCTGCTCCGCTTGGTACTAGATCTCAATCCTGACTTCCAGCTCGATATTGAGAGAGCGCATAGGGCCTTAGGGCCTAAACCCACCCGCCCCGACACATGCCCTCACTCCTTCGTGATCAGATTTCAGAATTTTCACATTAAGGACCAACTGCTCAGTAAAGCCTGGCAAAAACAAAAATGATGCTGGGCCCTCACCGCCTTATCTTTGACAACACTTAAGGAGAGAGTATGCACCGTAGTTTCCTCTTTTAAGGGCACATAAACTGAGATTTAGAACACCCTATTTGGCCAAACTTGTGGTTCTCTTTCCAAATGGCCCGAAGACCTACACAACTGTGACAGAAGCAGCGGAGGACCTGAAAACTAGGGGGATTTACAAGGATCGAGTGCTAGGCCCGGAGAAACAGAAACAACGAAATGACAAGCCCACAGATCAGGAGTGACAAAACTTGAATTTTTCCCTACCAGAAATCGTGTTCAAGCTGCTCTAATTCCAAAATTTTGCATAATATTAAAAGTGATACTGGAAAGTGGTCCGATATCACTCTAACCTCTATTTCACAAGAGTGGATGCACTGTAGGAGTTCTTTACCAACCAAGAAGTAATCTAAGTGGGAGAACGTATGATGTACTGCAGAGTAAAACATAAAGGGCAGGATTCACAGAAGGGATGTGCCCAGCGCATCCATGATGCACCGGCGTATCCCTGATTTGCGCACTGGCACAATTCTGGAAGGGGGCCAATGCTCATCCCCAATGCACAAATGCATCACGGATGTGCCGCATACCACCCATAATTATACGCGGCGCATTTGGAGGGGCTGTGAAGGGGGTGTGCCCATGCATATGGAGCGCAGACCCATTCACAGCTCAATTTGGAGGCGCATCCCCAGGACAAGTTCAGAGATGCGCCCCCAAAGATAAGTCTACTTCAACTAGACTGGCCACCCACAGGCAGGCTGCCATACCACAGACAGCAGCACAGCAGCCTGCCCACCTGGCAGTCCAGTGTCCCTCCCTGCCTGTATCCCCGACCTTGATGTTATTGTTCCGTGACATGCCCTGGTGGTACAGTGGTATCCCCCTCCCCAACCATATTACTGAAGGAGCGGTAGAATACCCATAGACAGCCTGCCAGTATAGTGGTACCCGCTCCCTCCCCGACCTGATTGCGCGCGATATGCACCACTGTAATATCCCTGGCGGTCCAGTGGACTCCACCACCCACTCAGGCACCCCACCCCACCCTGCTCCCCCATCCCAGCAGGTCCTGACATGCAGCAGGCAGCACAACCCACCTCAAGATACCACCACAGTAGCCTGCCGACAGAGCTGTGAATGACAGCTACTGTACACCCTGCAGCCCACTGGTGGACCCTGTCGACCTGTTCTGGCTATCAATATTGCAACCTATGACAGGGTTCTAGAAGACCCTGTCCCATTTGTTATACAGAGAGACTTAAAAAGCAAAGATCTATGTTTCTGTCCTCTCCTATTCTGTCCCTTGTCTATCTGACTACGCAATCAAATTTTCCTAATGGAGCCTCGGAGCTGGCCACCCAATGGTCCCACAATTTCCCCAATTATCTCCCTTCCTTTACTTGCTCTTTCTTTCTTTCTTTCTTTCTTTCTTTCTTTCTTTCTTTCTTTCTTTCTCCTATTGCTTCTCCGTGCTGAAACCTATATGTAAATCTTTATGTGAAACTGGGATCCCTTGGTTTGCAAATGTATATAGTTATATTGTTGAAATTAATTTCAGAAAACTGTTTGGAGTTTGTTGGAAAGGATAGTAAGCTGGAACCTTTCAAAGCTTGTATGCAGAGCTGTCAGCAGGAAAACCACTCTGGCTAGGATGTCTTAATTGGCTGCACCTGTTGAGAAAACTGTATATACTGGTCATAGGAAAGAAATTGACAAAGTTTGGTACATTGTATGAAAACAGGAGCTATAGCTCAACAAGAACAGGATGCAGAATTTAATTGTTTAGAGATAGAGAGAGCTGGAGATTTTAAAGAGACTCTCAGATGAAGGACTTCTGTTTGTTTGAACTACCTGTATCAAGAGCTATCCTGCACAATTTTATTTTTATTTTATTGTTATTGATAATAATAAAATGCTACTTGTGAATTTTATAACTTCACCTGGTTTGCCCATGTTGCCTGACCTATGCCTCAACAACACAACTCTCTTCCTGACTTTCTCATCTCCCTCCAGTGCCAAAAACCTGTCCCACCCAGTCCCTGCAGAGCTGCAAAATCTGATTAGTTTTTAAATGTGTTTCCTGCAAAAGGAGACCTGGGCAGGCAGCTTTTTCAGGTGCTGGAAAACGTTATACCTCTTGCTGTGTGACTGCAGCCCCTTGACATTCCAGGTTATGTATTTTAAGGGATTACCCACGACCCATTCTGAAAAATGTATTGCCTACTGATAAGCACCCTTCCTGTAAGGACACCTATATTAATTGTTTCTTGCACCTGTATGTGATCGCTAATGACTGCACCCCTCTACCCACACCAAACCATCAGCCCAAAGAAGAACATAGAACAATAAACAAGAACCTTGAACATAAAAAAACAAACACTGAATAGCACACATAACAAATAATTTACCTTGTGAGGAATAAAATTCAACCTCTGGGCTTTCCCCTCTCCATCCTTTCCAAAGGCTGAACCTTTTCCTTGTTGGTCCATGAGGGTCCTGGCCTAAGGATGGTTCGGACAGCCCTGCAGTTGGTTGACCCTAGGCAGGGCCCAGTGTTAAAGATGAATCACTGCAGTCAGCTTGGACCATTAGCTCTGGTCCCAGCCTAAGGGGAAGGGTGGGTAGGGCAACTGGCCACAGTCAGCCATAGTTATCTATAGAACTGGTTGAGTGATTCAAGCCCAGCCTTTGGCCTGTGTTGCTAGCCCTGACAACTCCCCCACCACCCATAGTCAAGGCATTGGTTAACCACTCAGTCGGTGGCTGTTTGACTCAGATGTTTGATTTTCAGGTAACATAGCCTAAAAGGAACATTTAGAAGAAAAGTTACTCATACCCCTTGGTAAGCAATCATTTAATTAATACTCAGCTGAGGACATCATCCCTCCTTAACCAAAGCTCAAGTATGATTGTCTTTTAGCTCTTTCATGGAATTTATCTCCCCATAAAGGTTAGAAATAGAGGGCCAGATATTCAAAACTTTGCCCCTGGGCTAAATTAACACTGCCCGGTGGGCAAACTTAGCCCGGAGCACAAAGCAAGCTATAATACAAAGGGATAGCCTGGGGAAAACAGCTTCTGAATATAGCGTGGGAATGAGGCCGGGCAAACTGGGCTGGGAGTGCAGGGCAAACTTAGCCCTGGAATAAGACAGCTCTGAATATAGCAACCAGGAAGTGCAGACCACAACAGCAACACAGTGCACAGCGACATGAAGATAGCTAGAGGTGACCTATGTGGCCAATGTGTGTTCCAGCAAATGCATGGACCCAGTACAGCTACAGGGAGCAGCCTATGGGAAAGTACAGTGTGCAAAACAGTATAATATTCCCCAAACCGTTTGCATGGAGCTAACACGTTTGCACGGGATTAGCACGGATTTAAGTTGTTTGCCCGGTGCAAAAATGTTTGCCGGTGCTAAACTTTGCATATTCAAAAGGGACATGCAAATGGGCCTACTTAGGTAGTCTCTAGGCAAACATCCAGATTAGCATCTCATTATGCCCTGATTTACATGTAGTTTCCCAGCATTACTGATGGGTCCCACAGAGCCAAGTGTAGGTCAGTTTGGAGAGTACAGGGCTGGCCAGGTCCGACCGCAGCTCCACCTGTAGGTCAGTCTGGCAGTGCACGATGATAACTACAGGTTACATGTAGTCGGTACAGCATAGCATAATGCACCCCAGGAGACAAGACAGCATAGGCACAGGTGGTGGTGGTGCTGCATGCAACTGTCACACTATAGGGCATGCTACAGTGCACAGCAGACACTACAGTAGCAAGGGGGCCAGTAGTGTGAGGGACACAGCACTGCCTATGGTGTGTAGAGCAGTGATGCTGACTGCACTGTACACAGTGACAGGCCCAACGTGCAGGTGTTTGCTGACTGTGGACATTACTGTTACGCTGCTGTGTGATCCACAGATACTGCACCTGTGGCATGGGATGCACACAGTGACATATACATGGCTGGCTGTGCGTGCTGTGGCATCTGTACAGTTGTGCTGTATGTGGTGGGGGGGACACAGGATCCGATAGGCACATGGGCGGTGGGGTATTCCCACTACTGGCCCCTGTGCACTGCGTGCTGTGTCCCAGTCTTGTGGCCACACCTGGGCTGTGGTGAGGTCTGGCCACCTGTACACCCTCCCCTAAATGGCCACCATGCCCACAGTGCTGCCTGTGTGTGTTGGCATCTGTTGGGCACCACAGACGTATGGTCTGCAGGTGTGTGCTGTATGGACACACTACCATGATGTCCCCTGTGGGCCCAATCACCCCTTACTGCCTGTGCATGGTTGGGACCTGTGGCAGCAGTTGGCATCATGGTGGTGCCTTCAGTGAGCAGCACGTGTCCTCTATGTCTGGCAGTTTCTAAGTGTCAGACCTATATGCAAGGGTCGCACAAGCCGCCGCTAACACTGCACAAAGCAACAATGTCACACAAAGCTGTTTGTCCAGGGTTAAGACCAGCTTTTTCTGTGTGGTAATTTGTACCGCACTATGGGTCATGCTAAACACCTTAGCGTGATGCTAGTCGCTGAATATCTCATAGCGCCTGTATTCATGTTCACTTTGCTCCTTGCATATAATTATGGTTTGCCTGGCACTACTGTGGTTTGTGCGTGCTATCTGGCCTTTTGAATATAGCAGACCCGCGCTAATCCCACGCAAACATTTTTTGCCCGGCACAAAGCTTTGAATATCTGCCCCAGAGTGTCCTTGAAAATATATTGATAATGACTGTGGCATTCTGATGGGTCCTCTGTACCTGCTTCTGTGCTTCTGGCACTGGTAGCAGCTTCCTCATGTTTTTATATCTGCTTGTCTTCTCCCCCCAGCCGACTGTTAATGTGGCACTGTGCAACCCCCATGAACATAGTGTAAGTTCATAGAGTTAGTTATGGGGTTTCCATAAGTTAGCAGTATCAGTGCAGGGTTGGCTCTGAGGAGGATAGTGTCATCCATACTATCATATGGTTAAGCAGCACAGCAAAGCCAGCAGTGACCCTTCATTTCCCTATTCACCATATGGTTGCCAAGTCCCTTGTCTGTGTGTGGAAAGCCCTCCGAGCCACTGCTCAGTTTCACCATGCAAACTTTGCTCGACCAAGCCTCATGGCACAGTTTGAAGTGAGGCTATAGAACAGGATGGCGCCAGGAGCAGGCAGGCTTCCTTTGCAAAATCAGTTGGTGCTGTGGCCCATTCACCAATCATACCCATGAAATAAGTGCATCATAAGCTGTTTTTAAGCTATGGACACACCTGGAGAGTTTGGCTGCAACAGTTTATGCAAGGGGTATAGTCCAAGAGCCAGGCACATTTATCTACAGTATGTGTCTAGGTCTGAAAGGTTTGATGACTGTTTCTTATGTAAAAAAGTGTAAAGAATCTAGATTTACAACTCTTATTCACTCAAAGTTGAACATTTTCTTGGAAAATGCACTTCTTCAATGAAAAAATGAACTGTCAGTGAAAATTGCGTATATTTTAATTAATGGTTCCTTTTTTAATTTCAATTCTATAAACTTTTATTGAAATACTACAGACACTGTAACAAACAACATATGTATCAAAGGCTTAATATTAACGTTATTTTTTTGTTCTATATTTAACTTGAAACAATCAACTTTTTATGACATTTCATGAACTTAAGTACAACAATTAGTATTCTTGTTCATTGTCTTCATTATGTGACTTTTTTTTATATACTTTTTCTCCCCATCACCCAGAGCTGTACCCAACTCTCCTGCCCGCTTCCCATCCGCTCGAGGTCTCCCCATTGAGCCTTGGCTTACCTCCCAGGCGAAGTGGTAATGGGAGGGGGGCTTCCCATAGCCCCGTCCCAAGGAATCAAGTCTTCATCGGGGACCTCCGCGGCAGTTTGGCTTGCTGGGGGAGGACCTACTATCGGGTCCTCGCATTGGTGTTGCTCTAGGTGGCATATTTTTGAGTGTACGCTCCCTGAGAGCGACATGCCACATGACACCATGGCTTGCACCGCGTCCGCCTCACTCCCTGTTGGTTTGGGCGGCAGGGCTGCTGTACTCCTGGCCACCGCCACAGGTCAGGCCACCCCAGGCCAGGAAACCACCCTCCCCAGGGGAGCTGAGCAGTCCACCAGATGCTCAGACTACCTCCCAGCCGCCCTCTGGCACCCAGGTCCACTCCGAACCCGGGTCACCAGCGCCAAGCGGAAATCAACCACTGCGCCGGCAGGCCAGCTCATTATCTGACATGTTAAGCAAATCTGCCTCATCAATATCAACATCACAGTCACTGTTGCCATCTTCTTCATTTGGATTGTTGTCGTGTTCGTTCAATTATTCACTTAAGGCTGGTGGTACAACTTCACATGTGAACCATGTTGGTTTGTATTTGCCATCCTCACAGGTCCAGCCATTGTCCTCTGGCTTTAGTAGTGTCATTTTAGGCTTATCTGCATTTGTCCCATAACAATGAAATGTAATTTGCATGGCAGATGTGTTGTGTCAGAGTTTATTTACATGGTGGCAGTGAGTTTGCGTCTGCTCCTTTGATCTTTTCTAAGGGTGCATCTTTTGTCAGTCAGCCAATACTTGACGTTGAACATACTGTAGTAGGCTGTGTTGACACGCTTTACTTCCTGTCCATACAAGGTACACATAAAGCTCTCAATTGTATCCTCAGTTTCTTTAGATAGGTGGGACATCCCAGCTTTCCAAATGCCTGTGTGTACTCTGTATTCTTTCCATAATTGTTATAGGTCGCACCTTCCCCTTACCTTTGTATGCTGTTGAATAGTTGCACCCTGTCAGTGCATGGAGAGCTGGTAGAGCTGCACACACAGGTCTACCTAACTCTGCTGACAAGCGGGATACATCTATGAATCTTTGTGTGTTATTCCCTGAGTTGCCAACATCCATGTACAGTTTGAGATTACCATTTAGACTTGCATGATACAGCAGAATGACCAGAATATCAGTATCATCTGCCCTGACCACTACATGCACATCTTCACTCTCATTTTGACTGCAAATGTAGTGTATGTGTTACGTGATTCTTGTGTCTGCTTCTATGTGTTTGCTTTTTAGGGCCTTGCACTCTAGTCTGAGCATATGTCCAGCTTCCACTTTGTATGAGTAACAAGTTTCTCCTACTGCATGCATGAGCTTTTTATCACCTAGAACTTCACAGTATGCATCAGAATTCCATGCTGTAGCTAGAAAACCTAGAAGTGCCATCTTGAATGAAGATGAAGACAGGGATCCAGCAAAGTCTCTTGGTCAGCTTTGGTCAGGACCAGTTATGAGATAGAGTGTAGCGATACTATACTAAGATGACTTGAAGGTTAGCAAGTAGTATGAGAAGGCAACAATGAAGGCCAGTAGAATGCTGGACTGCATTGGGAGGGGAATCACAAGCAGGAAGAGAGAGGTGGTACTACCACTGTATAGATCGCTGGTCAGGCCTCACGTGGAATACTGGAGGCCTCACCTCGGGAAGGACATTTACTAGGTGGAAGCAGTACAGAGAAAGGCGACAAAAATGATTAAGGGTCCGCAGTACATGTTCTACGAGAAAAGACTTAGGGAACTGAACATGTACTCCCTGGAGCAGAGAAGAGAGAGGGGATATGATTGAAACATTCAAGTACATAAAAAGCATTAACAAGGTACAGGCACAGGAACTTTTTCATTTCAAGAAGTGCTCCAGGACCAAGGGACATGACCGCAGGCTGTAAAGAGGGAGGTTCTCTACCAACACCAGGAAGTTTTTCTTCACAGAAAGAGGGGTGGATGCTTGAACAGCCTGCCCCAAGAGGTTGTGGGGTCAACACCGTGGAGGATTCAAGAATGCATGGGATAGACAAGGGAGCCCTGACTACAAAGGGTAACTAGACTGTCATAATAGGTCTAAAACAAATGGGCAGACTAGAGGGACCTAGCGATCTCCTTCTGCCGTCAACTTCTATGTTTCCTCTCTTTTCTTGTTTAAGACCTTTGATTGAGGGTGACTTGCAATAGTCACTGACAAGGTGGACTTCATTTGTGGAAGTACAACAAACAAGAGACAGGATGGTTTTTGCCACACTGTGGAATGTTGGTGGCAGGTTTGTAAGACTTCTGATCAAGAATATGGCATCAACCACAGTGGCATTTATAGCATCAGGGTGGCTACTTTGGACTCTGGTCTTAAGTTTCTTCAGCAGTGTTGACTTCATTGTTGTGTTCATTGATCCATCAACGTTTCCTAAGGAGAGGGGTTAGTGGGTAGACAAGCACCATCATAAGTTCAACTGTTGAAATCGCAGATAGATATAGCAAGCGACCAAAAAGATCTCGAGTTCCTTTCAACTCAATGATTTTCTTGTCCTTGTTGTTAATCTTCACCTTCATTGCACCATGTTCAAAGTTCTTCAACTTGTATCTTTTGATGGGTTCCTCGAACCTACTGCCTTTGGTAATGCATTCATCTCTAAACACATGATACATCTGAGTACCCATCTCAGTAATCAGTAACACTTCATTTGCTACCTCTTGTGATACTGCTTTTCCACTACCTATTGAGTAAAGATTGCTGTCTTCAAACGCACCACGGAACGGATTCATGGAGGAGTCTATTGTGTTCAACAGCTTGTTTAGATCCTTTGAATCTCGTTTAACTCTAAAACTCTTCAGCTCTTGGCTGGCTTCTTCATAACTGACAAGACCAATTTTTTCCATAAGACTTCCAATAATTTTACTTTGAGCTGATCACAGAATGTTCTGTTTCAAAGAAGAAATCCCAGTTAGTCTTGATGCAGCATCGGCATTAATTGTCTGTTCCAGGGTCAGGTCTACATCATTTTTGCTAAACCCTCTCTTTGATCTTGCACTGGTTAATGCTCCATTCTCACATTTTTTCCTTAGTCCAGGGTGGGTCTCATCCATGTTTAGCAAATTCATAAAGTACAGGGTCATCCACTTGGCATAGTTGTGGTGCCCAGTTGCAAAGTAAAGAGGTATTATCTTCTCCAAGCTATATACAAAGAGAGGCAAGTCATTTGTCCTGATGGAATGGCAGAAGAGTTGGTACAACTCTACCAAACTGCAGTACTGCAGCCAAAATTGGGCAGTTGTGCTATGCTCACCACAGGGTGTGGAATCTGAGAACGTTTCATATGCTTCCATGAATGTCTTGAACTCAGCTGTATTCTCTAGGTCCACCATTGAGGAAGGCGATGGGTTATTAAGTAGCTGCTGCAGATGATTGTAAAGTCTGACAAACCTTTATATTGTATAAAGCACTGCAAATGTTTAATTCTGAATGCCACTGATAGCATCGGGTGAAACCTCTTTGCCCGATTGAAAAATGTTCCTTGAAGAAGTCCATTCAGTGATCCCAATGCCAGCACACCACTTTCAACAAGAATGTGATCTCCACCAGAACCATTCAGAAGGTACCCAAGAGCTTTGAAATATGCTAATTTTATATGGAATGGTCCAAAACATATGAAAAGTCTGTCATATTCCAGGGACTTTGTGGACTGAATTTGTAGCACAGGTTTTGCTATGGCCAAGTCATAAGTAATAAGCATATAGTTCTCCTGGCATTCATCCATAACCTTGATAGCAGTATTCATGGTGTCTTGCACTACATCAGGTCTTGTAGGAGGCTTTCCTACAGGTCCATGTATGATATAATCTGCTGTGGCAGGTCATCTATAGAAACAAGGGCATTCCATCCATGCCACATCGGAGTAGCATCTACACTTGCACAAGATATCATCCAATAAACGTCCCTTCTCTTAGCTTGCATGAGGTTTTTTGGTTCAGAGCTTACTGTGACCTTATATTGATACTGTCCTATTTTTGGTTTTCCAGATGTATCTGGTTGAATGTCTTTCTCACCAATACCTAGAGCTCTTTTCCTCTGAGACATGTGAATGTTCCTGGGTACAGTGTCTTGTCCGTGTTGTGCCACTGGCTGCAATATCTGCTTCTTTACACTTGGCAAATACTCTTTTTTTTTTTTTGCTCCCCCCAGCTCTGGGCTGGCTTCTCTTTCAGGCCTTCCTATGCCCCTTGTTCCCACACTGCCTCGATGCAGCCACCCATCACCCCATATTGCAGCCCTCGGTAACCCGGATGTAACCCTTCACCAGGTGGGTCCCTCTCCTCTGAGGGGGAAGGCACCGGTGGGGTGACCAGCACAATTCTTGGCCTGGGTGCTGCTGGGATGGTCCATGCACTGCTCGAGATCTCACAGCAGTGGAAGCTGGTGACCGTTATCCGGTTGGCCTCGGGGCTAAATTCCTGTTTGCTCCCCAGGGTGTGGCGTGCCACTAACGTCAGGCTTACGCCAACATTCACAATGCCCCATTAGTTAGTGGGACCCGTGTGTTGCCATGTTCCCAGCCTCCGCCAGGGTCAGCAGGCGCAGATCCCTTCCCCACCCTCCTCCTGAAAAAGGCACGCAATCATACAATGCTCAAGCCCTCTCTCCCAGCCTGTCCTCCAGTATCTCGCTAGCGTTGCAAGTGGAAATGCAACTGCTGCATCGACAAGCCCTTTTAAAGTATTTATTTTTGATTTTTCCAGTTATAAAATTATACATCTTCTTAACACAAAACACTAAGGTACAATATGCTACAAATTATTTCCTCACTAGTGGAACATATTGTTGATGTTTCAATTAATCCAAGGCAGAAAATACCTATTATTACAATGAAAAGATACATAAAACACCCTCTCCCAGCTTGATGATCCGAGCACTGTATTTTCCACACCCATATAACCATTCCACACAACAATTCCCTCCTGCATTCCTCATGGGACAAAAAAGGGGTCTCTATCCACAATGAAAACACCCAAGGGCACCATCTCAATTCAAATTGCATGGATCTGTTATTATATCTAGCTATCAGCCGTTCCATATAATACAATTCTGTCATTATTTTTATCCAATCTTGAATTGTGGGTGGGTTGCTATTTCTCCAGAGGTAGGTTATTGCCTTCCTAGCTGCCAAAAAATATGTAAACGAAGAGAACCCTTTTTGGATCAGAGTCCCTCCAGTGGAACTGCTAGAAGGACCAGCTCTGGGGTAAGTACCGCCTCCAGCCCCAGCAATTCAATCAGGGAGTCTGCCACCTCCTGCCAAAATAGTCTCAGCACTGGGCAGGCCCAGAAAACATGAAACTGTGAGGCCATCTGCTCTCTACAGTCTCTCCAACCACCTATTGGGGGGGCACTTTGCTAATTTTGCTGTGTGTTAAAGAAGTGGGAATGAGCCTTCCAGGTGAATTCTCTCCAATATGGTGATAGTGAAATCCTCATGACTTTATGGGCAAACTTCAGCCAACTCTCGTAAGGCACTGGATCTGGTAATTCTCTATTCCAGGCCTCTTGTATTCCTCTAGATGAATCTGACAAATATTCCCCAAGCCCCTTGTATAAAAACCCGATTATACACTGCCTCACAAATCCCCTAAGGGTAGTCATAAACATATTCAACAGGAGCGGCATGGTCTCTGGGAGCCGGTTCCTTTATGTATCAAAAAAGTCTGGACCTGCATGTACCTAAAGTACTCTCTGTTGGTCAGGCCATACCTAGCCTGTAACTGAGTAAAAACTGAGTAAATGGAACGATACCATTGGCATCTAAAAATTGGAAAATAAATGAGAGACCTCTCTGATGCCACCACTGAAATGTACAGTCAATTCTAGCCAGTAGAAATTCAGTCTCAGAACTAAGTAACCATAAGAAATATAAAACTGGAGATAGTGAGAGGAGAGCCCTAATTCTATAAAAGATCTGTAACATGTGTCACATCCCAATACACTATCCACCAAGCCTAGGTAGAGCAGTAAGGGGTCCAAATATTAATTGTATCATATCTTGTATCCCATTGAGTGCACATTCAATTTGTTTCCATATTACCTTACAGTTCGGGTTCAGCCAGCTCAGAATCATCCCCAAAGCCACAGCATAAACATAATGGAGTACATTAGGGAGATTTAATCCTCCCTTATCATTGGGGAGCTGGAGGATAGACCATCTAAAACGAGGCTTACAGCCGGCCCAAACAAATCTTGCAAACATTCTATTACAAGAGGTAAAATATGAAACTGGGGGAAATATTGGAATTGTCTGAAACAGATACAGCTTTCGAGGTAAAATATTTGTCCTAATTGTATCTATTCTAGCATAAAAGGGGAGCCGTAGTTGTGCCCATCTGTGGAGATCTGCCTCTATGTTTTGTGTAAGGGGTTCATAATTTATTAAGAATAGATTATGCAACTTTTGGGGTAAATTGACCCCTAAGTATTTAATTTTTGAACTTCAAGGTTGGGGATGGGACAAAGTTTAATGTCAGAACCTCCATTTTTTGCTGAGTTAATGACATAGCCTGAGACCTTAGCAAACTCTCCCAGTATTCTCCATGCTGCAGGGAGCATCTGCTCTGGGTCCTTGAGAGTGAGTAAAATATCATCCGCATATAAAGGTAGTTTATATTCCTCCTCACCCACTCAAACTCCCCTAACCTCATCTGATTCTCTAAGTGCTAAAGCAAAAGGCTCAGGCCCAGCTATTCAAAACTTTGCCCCGGGGCTAAATTAGCACTGATCGGTGGGCAAACTTAGCCCAGAGCAAAAAGCAAGCTATATTCAAAAGGAATAGCCCAGGGCAAACAGCCTCTGAATATAGTATGGGAATGGTGCCGGGCCAACTGGGCTGGGAGTGCAGGGCAAACCTAGCCCTGGAAGAAGACAGCTCTGAATATAGGAACCAGGAAGTGCAAACTACAACAGCAACATAGTGCACAGCAACGGGAAGGTAGGTAGAGTTGAAATATGTGGCCAATGTGCGTGCCAGCGAATGCGTGGACCCAGTATAGCTGCAAGCAGCAGCACATGTGAAAGTACAGTGTGCAAAACTGTGTAATATTCCCCAAACTATTAGCGCCACGCTAACACATTTGCATGGGTTTAGCACAGAGCTAAGTTGTTTGCCCGTGCTAAACTTTGCCATATTCAAAAGTGACATGCAAATGAGCCTGCTTAGGTAGTCTTTGGGCAAACATCCAGATTAGCATCTTATTATGCCCTGATTTGCATGCAGATTGCTCATTGTTACTGCAGGATCCCATAGCTCCACCTGTAGGTCAGTCTGGAAATACAGAGGCTGGCCAGGACTGCCCTCAGCTCCACCTGTAGGTCAGTCTGACAGTGCATGATGGTAGCTGCGGGCTACGTGTATGCAGTACAGCATAGCATTGTGCACCCCAGGGGACAACACAGCATAGGCACAGGCGGTGGTGGTGATGCATGCAACTGTCACACTGTAGGGAGTGCTACAGTGCACAGCAGACACCACAGTAGCAAGGGGGACAGTAGTGTGAGGGACACATCACTGCCTATGGTGTGTAGGGTACAGTGACAAGCCCACCCTGCAGGTGTTTACCGACAGTGGACAATACTGTCACACTGTTGTATGACCCACAGATGTTGCACTTCTGGCATGGGATACTCAGACATATAAACGGCCAGCTGTGTGTGCTGTGGTGTATGTACAGCTGTGCGGTATGTGACTGGGGGTATGTATGATCGGACAGGCACACTGGTATTGGGGTATTCCCAATACTGGCCCATGTGCACTGTTTCCCAGCCTTGTGGCTGCACCGGTCTGGTGAGACCGGCGCCTGTCACACCTCCCTCAGCACCCACCATGCCCACAGTGCTGCATGTATGTGCTGGCATCTGTTGGTCACCACAGACGTATGGTCAGCAGGTGTGGGCTGTATGGCCACTCTACCATGGTGGCCCCCAAGGGTCGGGTCACCACATACTGCCTGGCATGGCTGGGACTGGTGGCAGCAGTTGGCTATTTTGTGGTGCCATCAGTGAGCAGCATGTTTCCCCCATGTCTGGCTTTTTCTCTGTGTCAGTCATATGTTAGGGTCGCGTAAGGCCACGCTATTGCCACAATGTCATGCAAGGCTGGATTGCCCTGGGTTACGACCAGCTTTTCCTGGGCAGTAATCTGTACCATGCAAGGGTTGTGCTAAGTTGCGCTAATCCACTTTGCACGGTGCTAGTCGCTGAATATAGCAGTGCACCTGTATTCATGTTCAGCTTGCTCCTTGCATATATTATTATTTTGCCTGGTGCTAATGCGGTTTGGGCGCACTATTTGGCCTTTTAAATATAGCAGACCCACGCAAATGGTTTGTGCACCATGCAAAGCTTTGAATATCTGGGCCTCAATATAGAAAGTGAAAAGAAGTGGGGAGAGGGGGCATCCCTGCTGAGTGCCCCTTTCTAAAACCAGTGGGGTTAAAATAGTTCCAGTTACCCTAATATAAGCTGCAGGTGAGTTATATGTGTTTCTTAACCAAATTATCAACTCATCTGGGAAGCCAAAAAATTCTAAGACAGTCCACAGAAACCCCCATACTACTCGATCAAAGGCCTTGAAGGCATCCAGGCCCACAAGGGTGGATGGTAATGACCTTCTGTTTACATAACCTATAAGATGGATAATTTTAATGGGTGTTATCAGAGATTTGTCTAAATTTCAAAAACTTGCTTGGTCCATGTGCATCACTTCTGTGAGCACTCCTTCCAGGCGCTGAGCCCAAATAGCCATGTAAAGTTTATAATCACAGTTTAAAATTGAAATTGGCCTATAAGCATCCACTAATTGAGGGTCTGTCCCTGACTTTAGGATTGCAGACACTACCACATGTGACCATGAAGCAGGAGGCAGGGCACCATCCTGTACCTCTAAAATGCACCTCACACTTGGCAAATAGTCATCAAAATCTTCAGCCTCTGTCTTTGATGTTCTGCGACATTTGCACTTTGATGTTAATCAATCAACTTTATTTAACCAGGCATATATTGGGTGTACTGTTTACTGCTTATATCCTATGGGCTCCTCCCATATTGTTGTACCTGTATTATTTTTACTGTTTTGTTGTTGATGCTGTCACTGTATTATTTTGTTGTACTCTCCCGGGTCGTGCCTGAAAATAGGCAGGATTGAAGCCTAGTGCACTTACTTGGTTACCAAAAGCTAATAAATAAATAAATAAACACCATTGAGCAAGCTCATTTTCAAGGCGGTCCTGGACATAAATTCGATACAATACAGAGAATACAGTAAGCGGAAGGTAAAAAACAAAACCATGACATAGTACAGATATGGTAGACATTAATGTGGCAATAGAGGACAGATGTAGGCAATGGGAGGCATATACATAAGGTCCAATATAGTTTACATACTAAAGATGGCCCTGCCTGGTCGTGGGTATCAACTTCTGATCTTTGCTTATCTGTGTTTGTTTATATTGTGCATTTCATTTCTTGCTGGCACTTGGTCATTCATGTGTTCTTGTCATAGCTTCTTCAGACCTTTCTTTGGGTACAACTGTCTCCTCAATACTGGATGGTGTGTTTGGTATACTATACTCACAGTGTCATGCAAAGTGTCATGACTGTCAAGTGTCTCCGTCTATCTCATCATAATTGTCAAAGCCAAAGCAGTGGCTAAACCTGGCTGTATGAGCAATCCATCTGGTGTATCCATATTCTTCTCTGTTATATTGATTGCGACTGCAGTTTGAGTTCCTCCACAACAGGGTAGCTGACACAGTGACCAAATCTGTTCAAAACAGTTAAAACTTTCTTACTGCCTGTCATGGATTTAATACCCATGCCCAACAAGAGGTGTTTTTTGTGGTTTCATTATTCCCCTTGACACTGCAAACACTTTGTCATCTGCAATAGATGGAACTACCCTCTCCTGTCATTCACTGCCCACTTCTGACGAACCAGAGTACAGTGCGTAGGAATATCTGAAGAACAGGTGGCAGTTTTACATTTTCTTCTATTAAGTCTTCAATTTTAACTTTGGTTTTATTATGAGGCTGTACCTTTAGGCGTTCTAACGACTGTTCTCTTATGTGTTGAGCTACCTGTTCTGCTTGTGCTGCCCTCCAGTCAGCCTGTTTCTTAGCAGACCTGATGATTGTACCAGCTTTTTTATTTTTGGTATCAAATATGATACCATCTTTGAAGTGATCCGCCAGTTTTGACTGCGAGCTCTGTGGGTCGCAATTTGTTTCATGCCCACTACACTCCATAAGAATGGCCATGTACCTTTTGGGTAGCAATAGCAATTATTCTTCTTGCATTCCATTAACAATGATGTACTAAACATACTTAACAAGTCTGGAAAAGTCAGTCTGGTGACTGTCCCTCAACTGACTGTATTCACATTTTGTACCCGTGTCCTTTATTGGTTCTGCCTTTTTACATACTTGTTCTTACTGCTGTTGTGGTACTTCACTTTTTTGGCTATGAGGTCAATACTGCCTACCATCATATCCATTTGCTGATCGTCCATTTCTTTGCTATGTTTTTATGCTGTTTGCTCTTCCATGAGTTACACATGTTGTAGGATAGTCAAAAGTCTCATTTGACCCCTTAGGATTCCTTTTCATGTACGATTTGCAAAATATGCATTCATTTGGGAATATGCCTGATGTAGATGCTGCAGATTCAGATAGAGCACTATGAAATTGGGAGCAAAGCAATTTTGCCGGATAACTTTTTTTTTTTTAAACTTTATGTTTTGTTTTGTTCAAAACAAACATACAGTTGTTTTACAAGCATTGATGAGATACCCTTATAACACCATAGAGGGCGTCACCCTTCTTTAATACAAGCAGCATAAACTACCAGATGCTTCACAGATACTACATATGAGGGGAAAACCAGGAAAGAGGTAGCAAAGCGCTATTCCTCTATTTTTACAAAGTATATCATTGCTGTAGAGGAGCCCATGAGCAGCCTGGAAATTATCTAAAAAATTAGAATACATATATGTCCCAAAGTCCTTCACCACGCTTGGTGGGATTGGCAGCCAGGCATTAACTTAGTAAAGCACAAATACTGTGTAATCCTGCATTTTGATCCATCAAAGTAATAAATTCCAGAGCTTACTTAACAAACTTAAAATCAAACTTAACCATTTGAGCCATATTTTAAATTATTATAAAGTTTAGAAGGAACTATTTAGTAATCCAAAAGAACATGGAAGTCCTTAGCACTGTCCATTTTTCAAAAGAAGTACACTGATCAGTTCCTTAAAGTTCTTGCTGGTATTCAAATAGAAAGTCAGTTAAGTATTTTTAAGCGAAAACAGAGTACCTGGAGAGACAAGTTAGGCTATCACCAGATCTGCAGAGCAAATTCAAGTCTCCTCATCCTCCAAGACTGCTAATCTGATTCGTTTTGTTGACTAACGGGAGAGCATGTATATGGGCCCATTTAAGGGCTTCAGCAGGCTCTGAGAAAAAAACCCCTTCTCGTGATGGGCGATCTTCAATCGCACAGGAAAGATCACTCCATGGACAATTGTAGCTTCACGGAGCATAGCCCTTACTCCATCAAACGCTTGCGCTTCTGGTGAGTGGCATAGCTAATGTCCGGGTGCATATTTATCCGGTGACCATCAAAAGAAGTCCCTTTTCCTTTAGCCAGATTCAAGATGAAATCTCTTGTGGCTGCTCCGCCTGTAACCAAGATGATTGCTCGAGGTATGTCCTGTTCTTCCACACGCCCACGAGGTGTAACGCGGTAGGCCCGGGGAAACTGGTGGGCTTTAAGTTGTGCATCTGACCAAAATTGCTGATTAAGCCATTCATGAAGGAATAACAGAAGGCTATCCCCCTCAGCTTCCTCGGGAATCCTGAGAATTCTTAGGTTGGGAGCTCTGATCTGATTCTCAAGGGTTTCAATACGGCCTTCCAATGATTGCTGTCCTTCACAATGACGGACACAGTACCCATCGCTGCATCAGCCCTCTTGGAAGCATCAAGGGTGGAGGTTTGGGTCCCTTCCATGGTTGTTTTGAGCGTGATGACCCAATTATTTAGCCCATTGAACTTGTCAGCAAGAACTGTTATTGATTTGATTAATTTCGTTAGCTTTGTCCCAATAGTTTGTAGAGTCTCCTCTTTCTCCATACCTCCGTTGTTATTCTCAGGCCTGCACGAAGCGGAGCATGTGGTGGAAGCTGTCGGAGCATTTTTAGATTTTGCCCCGGCACAGTGGTGCTGATCTTTACGTGGATTTCCCAAAGCTTCCACGGATAGATCAGATACCCGCTCCTCCGATTTTGGCTCCTGTCTGTGAGGTTTAAACTGCAGTATTTGGCTTGTTTGTTAAGATGAGCTGGCGAGAGCGACCAAATATCTGCCATATTGCTCGGGCTCCACAGCACCCCCTGGATAACTCTTTACGTTGTCTTTTTTTAAAGTTTCATCAGCTGCAAGTTTACCAGAACTGTTTTTTTTTTTTAACTCTATCTCCCACTAGCTAACTACCGGCCTATCTCTAACCTGCCATTTGTTGGTAAGGTTATTGAAAAGACTGTTGCATTGCAATTGGATGATCATCTTACTTCTCATAATG
Source organism: Neoceratodus forsteri (assembly GCA_016271365.2). Lineage (NCBI taxonomy): Eukaryota > Metazoa > Chordata > Ceratodontiformes > Ceratodontidae > Neoceratodus > Neoceratodus forsteri. The sequence continues at coordinate 1,503,449,479 of CM057452.1, read as the reverse complement.
TCTATGATACTCTCAGTCTGGCTTCAGGAAAGGTATAGTACTGAGACTGCCCTTGTTCGGGTATTGAGCGACCTCCTAATGGCCAGAGATCGAAAGGCTTGTACCATTCTGGTCCTTCTTGATCTATCTGCTGCATTTGACACTGTAGACCATGGGGTGCTATTGGAGCGACTCGTGGTCTTTTGTGGGCTGTCTGGTACAGTCCACAAGTGGTTTTGTTCTTACCTCACTGGCAGGTCTCAGAGAGTTGTCACTGAATTTATTCCTCTGAAGCTTTCTCCTGCCGTGTAGGGGTACCACAGGGCTCCATTTTAGCTCCCATGTTGTTTGCAGTGTATATGCTGCCATTGGGAGAAATCATCAGGTGATACACTCTGAGTTTTTCACTGCTATGCAGATGATACTCAGCTGTACCTATCCTTTCTCCGATCAGAGTGATGCACTCTTTGTACTTAATAACTGCCTGGATGAGATCAGAATTTGGATGAGTTCAAGCTGGTTGAGGCTCAATCCGGATAAGACTGAGGTATTGTCGTGGATCCAGGTCGTCCCTGGGGTGGGTTTGGGTGCTGGACAGCCATCAGGTTTAATACTTGGTGGCGTACGCTCTCTACCTCTCGACAGGTGCGAAATCTGGGCATTATTTTTGATGATGGTCTGACCCTGAAGTCTCAGGTGTCAGCTGTTGTCAAATCCTCTTTTACCATCTGAAGAATACGTCGCCGGGTGAGAACATCTGATTCCCGGGAGGACCTTCCAACTTTGGTCCCGCCTTTGTCTCACTACCCGTCTGGACTACCTGATTCCCTCTACCTAGGGCTACCAGGGTCGATGCATCCGCTTCAGCTGGTGCAGAACGCTGTAGCCAGGCTTTTGACTGGGACTCTTAGAACCAGTCACATTACACCTGTGCTCGCGAACTGCACTGGCTGCCTGTTCAGTGGCGGATCACCTTTAAGGATTGGTTTACTAACCTTTAAAGCCCTACGACCAAGGGACCCGTTACCTGAAAGATCTTCTGGTTTCCTATTGCCCCTCCGTCCCGCTAGCGAGGATTGCTAGAGATTCCCAGGGTTTGTTTGAAGTTATTGGGATCTTGTGCTTTTGCCTTTGCTCCAACCCTGTGGAATTCTCTATCTCGCTGGTTGAGAGAATGCCCAACCGTTGACAGTTTTAAAACTGCTTTAAAGACATATCTTTTACTCTGGCCTATTCTTTTAGTCATGGTTGTTTTAATGTTTGGATTTTGCTGTTCTATTTATTTTGTACACAGCGCCTTGATTTGAAGGCGCTTTATAAATAAACATGACTTGACTTGACACTATCGGAATCTCTTGAGCTACCCCTCTCACCACTCACCCTCTACCACCCTGTCTGAAGCTCTCTCTCTGGAAATCAGGGACAGACACTCCCTTCCTACCTGATCCGTTGATCCGGGAACACAACTATTGTGAACCTAGGCAGGTCGGAGGGATTGGGAGAGCTGGAGGATTGAGCCTGACTATTGGGCATGTGGCGGTGGGATCCTGGAGGTGCCATCGCTATCCAGAAGCAGGGGTTTCTTGCTTTTTCTCCCTTGGACTGTGCATGCAATGATGCCTGCATATGGCTGCCCTGCTGGCATCTGCCACACTCCACCCCTTACATTCGCTGGTGTACCTGTAAAACGCCTGATCACCATTGGGGGTCGTTAGAACACCGAGCAACCCTGGATCCCTCCCCAGGGAGAGAAGAGCTGTTCTCTGGATGCTCCATCCTCCCTCCCCTGCCGACCCCCAGCTCCCCGAGTCCATCACTGAACCCAGGTCACTGTTGTGGCGCGAGGTGTGGCATCCAGCACCTCAACCCTCAGTGCCACCAGGCTGACTTACCAGAACTCTTATATGCAGTGAAGTTCTTGCAGCAGGTATAATGATATCCTTGGCTGCTAGAGTAATGTTCAGGCAATTCAAGACACGCCATGTTGCACTTTGACAGTGTTTGACTAGAATGCTTTTCCTTTGCATCAACTACTTTCTCCAATGAGCATCATCAAATGGTAGCGGGTCTCCATGGTCTGTGCTAACTCCTGGATCAGTGTGTACGATGCATCGCCTCTGTGGTTTGTGAGAAGTCTTGCTAGCCATATCTGATACATTAAATAAATTATATTAATAACTAAGTAAACTGAGTCCATTAAATAAATTAGATAAATTAAATAAATAAGTGAATTGAGTCTATTATATAAATGTAAAACTTTTAGTTACTCTTAAGAAAGTGCATTTGCAAGAAAGCATTACAATTATGGATGAATAAGGTTGTAAATCTGAATTCTACACAGTTTTTACGAGAAACAGTCATCAAACCTTCAGCACAGACACACAGATAAATGCACCTGGCTCCTGCTCTAGTGGCAGGTGACCTCTCGAATGTCTATTTACCATCTCCTGGGATGTTAATCATTACAGCCAGGAGACATGTTAAGAAATAATAAAGTAAAACCAGTTTGTCTCACCAGACAAAGGAATAGGAGCTTCCACGTGGCTGGCAAAAGCCTGTAAAAGTATACCATCAAACATTCCAAGCAGGCCTTTCAGCTGGCACCTCAAAGAGAAGCCCTTCTTCTGCTTCTGTCGACGTCATAAAGGTTTTATTCCCAGTGTATACTACCAGTTTCACTGGATAAGTAATACAGAAATGTACACCTGCTGCATGGAGCTTCCTCTTTATAGTTCTTTATACTCATGCTGAAGGGCTCTTGTGTGTGGGCTCAAGTCCTTGAAAAAAAATACGCTTGTTTCCCCCAGCTGTAGCGATCCTCTTCCCCTCGCCTTCTGTTGGATGTGGGTTTGTCTTAAAACATTTAAAAGTTGTAAAATAATGGGTCTGAACCTCTCTGTGGGCTCTAGCATCGGTCTGAGAGCTTGATCGGTTCTTTCTTTTTGCTAAACTTTTTTATTTATAGTTTTGATCTATCATACAAAGGTACATTACAACCAGACAAGTTACAAACATACATTTATCATTTGATTCAATTTAAAAGAAATTTCATTTGGCGTGTTCTATGGCAGATCAGGGGGGAGAGAAAATACAAATGGAGGCAGTATACAGGGGATAGACACTTCTGTTATTTCATTTTTCTTAACTCAGAAAAAGGTCTCCTACAGGACTTGGTGGGTTTTCAGAAAAGACTAAACCTCTGTATTATTTATCAGTTGGGAAGCAACACAGATATCCTTGCACCATACATTCTGATGTGGTAAATATTATACTCAGTATTTGAGAAACAACTGTAATGAATCTTGAACAGGCCAAATCATGGGTTAAAATCAGGCATCACCCCAGCCATGTATAGAACCCAACGTCTCCATAAAATCTCAAACTGAGGGATTTTCTTATTAATGGTCGCTGTTAAGGCTTCCATTCTGTATATAGTGATCATGAGATCCTGCCACATATGCAAGGTGATACTCTGTCAGGACAGACATTTTCTAGTTATCACCTTTTGGGCCACGAGACAAGAAATTTTAAGAAACTTACTTGTAAGGTGGTCTCTATATTCCCTTGGCAGGTCCAAGAAAAAATAACAAGAAAAAGTTATATACAAGCTGGTCTTAACTGCCATTTATTGTGCTTTTACATTTCATTTGGGTAGGAGCAAGGAATACTAGTAGACAAGTTGGTGTTCGTGCAGGGGCAGTTCAAGTAGTTTTAATGTGGGGGGCCAACAAAATTGAGAAACAAAGGCCTAGGCCCCCAGAAAATTTGACAATTTTTGCAGTGATTTTGTAGCATTTTATATAGCTTTTGATACTTCTCTGGGTAAAAAAATCATTAAGGAGTTAGGAGACTTTTTGACAATTTGGTTTAGCAAAAGGAAAAAAAGAATAAACAAAAAAACTAAGAAATTAAGCTTTTCTTGATATGGCGGGGGGCTTCCTGTTTTCTTTGGAACAGTAAGTAGTTTTTGTTGGAAGGTGTAAATGTTGTGCTGGAAACTCAGTGCAGGAGCAATACAATCTTCAAGATAGTAAAAGCTTTTAAAGAGCTTGGCATGGCTGTCTGCCCTGACTGGAATATCTGAGCAAGAGGGGGAAACAACCGAAGGAGCAACATTTTATTGTAATCTCTTGGTTATGGAAGCAAGATTAAAAATAAAAGTAAAGATTGTCATTGAGAAGTATTGAGACTTCGGTTCTAAAGAGTGGCTCTTCAAAAGAATGAGAGACTATGACAGACCTTGACTGAAAAGACACGGACTATGAAAGAGAGCAGGACCTTAATTTTTATACACTTCTCTAATATTTATTTTCTGGGGAGGAGGTACTGTTATACAGAGAGATTTTAAACAGGGCACACTATAATGAATATGTCAGATGTCTCCCAATACTGTTGGAAACTTTCGTGGTCACTAGTAAATGAGCCAGGGCTGAGGACTGAGGGTACCACAAACCATCCCAAGTACAGTTTCATTGAAACAGGAAAACGAATGGGGCAGGAAACCAACAAGCAACACATCTGAATGTGTTCATTACTACGACAGCTATACTGAATGGGGTGTGGGGGTAATGTTTGTTTATTAGTAAAGACAACACACACCAGTCAATGACAGCATCTCTGCTGCCACATGACTTGCTCTGGGAAGGTAATCGCACTTAAATGTTCATATGTGACTTTGGGAGACCACTGGGGCATCAAGCTCGTTTCCAAACACATACTAATACTGATGGATGAAATAAAGAAACATTGTTTTATTGCTTTGCTATAGAGGTGAGGCAAATTTAAAACAACTGAGTAACAACAGGAAAAGCTTTGGACAAAACAAAAAGACTTTGAAAGGTTATCGCCTGGGTGGGGATACCAAACTCTAGCGAAATTACTCAGAATAAAAAAGGTGAGCGGGGAGGTTGTTCAGTCTTCAGTTTTTGTTGTTTATAATTGCCTGTCTCTGCAGGAAACAAATGTGTACAAGGAGTACCTGTGGAAACAAGATTCACCTGCTGCACCTGTAATAGCGCCGCGGTTCCCTCAGTTAAAGCCGCTCCATCAAAGAGACTTGGCTGGCGATGTTTCTGCTGCTCTGTACTGTTACTAGTCCAGAACAAGTCCCAGATTTGCTCATTTGTCTTTGTCATTGTCTTTTATCCTGTACCTGTGAAGTGCCCGCTGTCACCTCCTCAGTCCCTTACCTCGACCTATTCCTTTAAGATGATGTAAAAGGCAGAGACAGCAGCAGCTTCAGATTGTCCCTGGATGGTTTCTCCCTGCAACACACTGCTGAAACCACAGCTGCAGTCTCAGCAGTAGCTGAGCTGAATCCCCTGCGCCTGGCCACTGTAGGTACCGCCCAGCTCAGCATCAGCTGCAGGCCACAGCCCAGCAACCTGAGATCTGTCTACCCTTCGAGCCAGTCAAACGTTACGTACTACTAAAATCATGGACACTGGTTTACCATGATTGAGAAAGGGCAAATTCCATTTTGCACATTGTAAAAACTGATATTGTCACTGGTGTCTGCCAAGCCAAAATCCGTTTTTACCGGTGTTTGGTTTTGTGCACTTTATTTAACAATTTTTAACTGCATTAACATGCATTTTAGCAATTTTTACATCTACTATTGTACATCCATCCATCCTAGTACCAATTAAAAGTTATTTTAGGTACCAGATGTGACAGCAGCAGCAGCACTATGGCCGCCATCCATCAGGTGCAATAATAGCAACAGCAGTGCGGCCCCATCCCTTAGGTGTGAGAAGGTGGCAGCAGCAGCACTACAGTCCCCCTCTCTCCGGTGTGACAGAAGCAGCAGCAGCACTGCAGCCCCATATCCCTCAGACACACATCCTTGAAAGCACTGTGCAGTGACTTCAACTTCCAACTCCAAGCAAGATGGCAACAGCGGTATCCCCTCAATCCTGAAGTTTGACAGCAGCAGCAGCACAGCAGCTCCAATCCCTCAGGTGCAATGGTGACGGCAGCAGGTGCAGCCCTCACCTCCTCAAGTATGATGGCAGCAGGTGCATCACTGCAGCCCCCACCCTTCAGGTGTGATGGCAGCAGGTGCATCACTGCTGCTTGAAGACCTCACCCCTCAGGCATGATGGTAGCAGATGCAACACCGGAGCCCCCACCCCTAAGGTGTGATGGCAGGTGGTGCAGCACTGAGGCCCCCATCCTTCAGGTGTCATGGCAGCAGCAGCTGCATCACTGCAGCCCCAACCCTTCAGATGTGTCGACAGCAGGTGCATCACTGCAGCCCCAACCCTTCAGGTGAGACGGCAGCAGGTGCATCACTGCAGTCCCAACCCTTCAGATGTGACGGCAGCAGGTGCATCACTGCAGCCCACAGCCCTCACCCCTCAGGTATGATGGTAGCAGGTGCAACACCGAAGCCCCCAACTGAAGCCCCCACCCCTCAGGTGCGACAGCAGGCGGTGCAGCACTGAACCCTCACCCCTCAGGTGTGATGACCACAGAGGCATCATGACAGTACTCATCCAACAATGCCATGTACCAAAGCTTGTCTGTCAGAGCTCAGGCATGAATTAAGCCGAACCACCAGATGCCAAGGTGGACTCCATTGATTCAGTCCTAGCTAACATTTAAGCTGCTTGAATTGGTTTACTTGTAAACAAAGTGCACCCAATTAAAAAAATCCACACGTGATTGAGGATGCTAATGGAGTGATACACAATCTCTCCCAAGTAATAGACCAATCCAGAATTACACCCACAGTAAATTGGGCACTTTCTGACCTGGTCTTCATGAAAATGGAGCCTCTTAGTTTTCATGTCAGAGCTCAAACTCATAAAAGGAGTCCTACCAGCAGAGGTGATGCCAAGACCACTGTACAGATTGGAGCTTCATCTCTCCTATCTCCCCCCTGCAGTCAACGTAAATAAATTAATCCTTGTGCCTGATCACTAGTCCGGTGTGCCCGGCATTTTAATTTATGGTGTTACTGAACATGATGCGCTCTTGCTCACATCACTGCAAGCTGATGACGTTGCCATGCCTCTTCCTCAATAGGCAGGGCTATAGTGCCCTAGGCACACCCATGGGATTTATAAAAGGGCACAGGAGATATAAACTTCAATCTCCATGCATAAGGGCACTATTGAGGAAGGGGCAAGGTCGTGTCAACGGTTCATGAGAGCACAGGATGTTCACGAGTGCCAAAATTAAAATGCAGCATGCACTGGAGTATTTACCAGTTTGAGGATCTGGCACAAAGATTATTTATTTAATCTAGTGCCTACAGAGGGGACTAGAGAGATGAAGCCCTTATCTGTACAGCAGTTATGGCTTTACCTCTGCTGTTAGTTTTCATTTGAAGAACTCATCGCCACGGCGGCCTGGTGGCACTAAGGGTTGAGGTGCTGGACGCCACATCTCAGACGCTCAGTTTGGAAATGACTCAGGTCATCAGAGGCGAGCAGGGAGGGAAGGAATTGAGCATCTGGACTGCTCTACCCTCCCGGGGTGGGTTCCAGGGTATGTCTGCTCCGTATTTGCTCCGGTTGGAGACCATGGGCCCTACATGCAGCAGGACTTGACACTACGTTAGGGATAGAGCAGCAGCAGCCAGGCTGCATGTAAATGCAGTGCCGCCATTGCACGTCTGTGCTTTGGGGGTAAACTGTGTGGAAAAAAACCCTGGTGGCCTAGCAGAGGTGAAGGGGGCCAGGAGACCTGCCCACATCCCAGTGCCGGACCTGCTTCATCGAGGTCCAGCTCTACCGGCGTCCATGGCTGTCCCTCTAATCACAGATAGGTCACCACAGGTGGTGGGCGGGCCCTCCCCTGTGGGGTGATCGAGGGGCTGGTCAAGCCATGAAGCCGAGTGGAGTCAGCCCTGTAGGGGACCAGTGGAGGAGGTTTCAGGCAGGGATTAGAGACAGAAAAGTCAAGTTGTACTCTGGAGAGATGCCCTAGGTCCCAGTGAATAAAAAGTAAAAAAAAAAAAAAAATCCTTGTCATTTCTGTAGTTCCCCAACCCAAGCAAACACGGACTGCACTGGCAACAAGGCGGTCCCACCACACCACCTAAGAGAACATACACCACAGGAAGTCTGAGGGAACGACACCTCCAGATACCCATGCACAGCCACGCAGAACCCAGCCTGAAAGGTAAGTACTTGTTTGGTGATTTTTATTAGCATCACCTATGACAGTGGGTGGTGGGCCTGGTTGCAGTAGCTCAGGTTGCCGTGAATGCTCCCCCAACCACCAGCTACTTCAAAATTGTCTCATCCAACAGTTTTGAAGGGCACAGATGAAACATGGTTGATTTATGTGGTTTAATAAAGTTTTTTTTGTTCTAGTGTGTGTTTCTATTCTTCTACACACAGACAAAAACACAGACCACCCAAAAGTGACCTGTATTTAAAAAAAAAACATGTTTACATTCAGGATAGAGACAGGGTGAAGCAGGTCCCAGACGTACAACATAGTAAATGAAATAATGCATTTTACAATTAAGAAGACCCATGCCCAGCAAACCACCCCAAGACCTTCAAACAACGTACCTTCCCCCTGCCCCGGGGGGACTGGCTGGGTCACAGGCCAGACCACAAAACATCTTGTTGAACCACAATAATATGAAATTACTACATAAACAACTTAAAAATATTTGCAAATAGTTTCTACTGTAGGATTTCATACCTCCCTAACAGTCCCTAATTTTGACACAAACTTTTCAGTGTTCAGCAGTCCCTTGTACGAGGGGTAAGCATGTCAGAACCAAGCGCACTGGCATACATGTGGGGAAAAAATGGTTCTGTGCCACTCTGCCCATCCACCCTCCCTCCACCATCATCAGAGACCAGAACCATTTTTCCAGCACATGTACCAGTCCGCCAGTCCATCCCACCACTGACCAACCACAGTAGCATGGCACGGACCCAGCGGACTGGCATACAAGTCCCATCACATGTACCAGTCCACCAACCATCAACGACAAGCCACAGGAACATGACACAGACCCATTGGACTGGCATACATGTTCAAAAAATGGTTCTGTGCCAGTATGCCCATCCACCCCTCCCTCCTCCACCACCAGAGGCCAGAACCATTTTTTTTAAGAATGTGTACCAGTTGGCCAAGCCCATCCCTCTGCTGACCATCAACTACAAGCCACAGGAACATGGCACAAACCTAGCAGACTGGCATACATGTTTAAAAATGGTTCTGCGCCACCCATCCAGCTCTCCATCCTCCATGACCAGAGGCTAGAATCATTTTCCCAGCATGTGTACCAGTCCGCCAACCATCAACGACAAGCCACTGGAGCATGGCATGGACCCAGAATACATGTTGGAAAATGGTTCTGTGCCAGTCTGCCCATCCCCCCCACCCCATAGCAACCAAGGCCAGAACAATTTCATTTAAACATGTAGTACTTGCCAGGCCTGTCCTTTCACCCACAAACAAGAGACCACAGTAGCAAAGGACTGACTTGTCCTACTGGTAACACACCCCCCAAAAAACAAAAACAGATATCAAAAGCATGATAATTTTTTTAATTAAGCATACCAGCTCATGCAATCACCCATCTCCATCTTCCCTCACTTGCCTTCCCATACAAACAGCAGCAGTGCTATACCTCGTCCCAAAAAAAAAACTTACCAGATTATGGCAGGCACTTAGGCAATTGTCCTGTGGCAGAGGATGGCAAGGCAGGTCAGGTCAGCGGCAGCAAAAAGAAGCAGAAAGGGCATCATCAGCCGAAGGAAGCTGTTAGAGCAGGCTAGCAGCCAAAGCTGGCAGGGCAGCTCAGCACAACAGCACACCAGAACCAAGCTCAAGTGCTCACCCCAATGTACCAGAACAGCCACTCTCCACACTCCAAACCAGCACAGCCACTCTCCACACCCTGCTGAACCAGTACAACCACTCTATCCACCATGGGTCAGCATTGATTCACACCATACCACCACAATAAACAAGTGTCCCCACATCAATGCATCAAGTACCCCCACCAACACATAATACAAGTATCCTCACTCCAGTGACACACAAATACGGCCATTGTCCCAATCCCACGACCAGTATCGCTACACCAACATGCCAAGTGTCCACCACTCCACCCTGACCAATGTCCCACCCCACTAACACAGTCTGTTTCCACACCACACCAAGCCACTATGCCCACCCCACCAGACCAGTGTGCCCACGCCAACACTCAAGTATCCCCACCCAGTGTCCACCAGACCTCCCACGGTCAGTGTCCCATTCGACCATACTTCCATGCCCGGTGTCCACACCTACAAACAGAACCAACCTCTAACCTACCACGCTATACCCCCAGCTGAAACCTAAGATGGTCAACAAGCTATACACCCCCCAGCTGAAACCTAAGATGACCACCCAGCCATACATCCCCAGCTGAAACATAAGATGCCCATCAGGCCACCTCCCCAAACCCAAGCTGAAACCTGAGATTACAACCAGGCCAGTGAACACCAACAGCAGTGCCACTCACCTCACCCCACCAGCACAGCTGCTTCCCCAACCTGACAGCCCAGCATTGCCCCCCCACCCCATGACCAGCATGGCCCACCTCTCCACCACACAGACCTGCATGGCAATTCTCCGCAGCCTGGACATGCATGGCCCCTCTCCTCACTTCCACGGACCAGCACAGCCCCTCTCCCCATCCACACGAACCAACACGGCCCATCTCCCCACCCAGATAAACCAGTACTGCCCCTCTCCCCACCAGCATGGCCCATCTCCCCACCAAGACGAATGACCAAGATCCATCTCCCCACCCCCATGGACCAGTACAGCCCCTCTCCCCACCCGGATCCACCAGCAGGGCCCCTCTCTCCACTCAGACCCACCAGCACAGCCCATCTCCCCACCTAGATGAAGTAGCAAGGCCCATCTCCCCAATCCCATGAATCAGCAAGGCCCCTCTTCCCACTCAGATGGACCTGCATATCCACTATCCACACCCCAATGGACAGGCACAGCCCTCTTCACACTTCCATGGACCAGCACGGCCCCCTACCACCCAGATGGACCTGCACGGACACTAGTCCCACCCTCGGACCTGCACGGCCCCACACCCAGACTCACAAGCAAGACCCTTCTCCTCACCCAGATGGACCTGCATAGCCACTGTGCCCACCCACCCCAGTGGGCCTGCACAGCCCCTCTTCACTCCCATGGATCAGTAAAGCCTTTCTCCCCACCCCATGGACCAGCAGGGCCCTCTCCTCACCTCCCATTGAGCAGCATGGCCTCTCTCCCACCCAGACGAACCAGCATGGCCCCTCTGCTCACCTAGACCCATGAGCACTGCCCATCTCCCCACTCAGACCCATCAGCATGGCCAATTTCCCCACCCAGATGAACCACTGCCTGTATCCCCACCACAAAACCAGTGTCCCCACACTGATAGTATCCTCACCGACCCACCACAACCAGTGTCGCTACAACAACATGGCCAGTGTCCCCACCCATTGCAAGTATCTACACCCCATCGATCAATGTCCCTCCCCACCAACACGGCCAGTATTCCCACATCAGCACTACCAATATCCCCGCCCTGAACCCCATGACTAGTGTCACTACCCCACTGCCAGTAACACCACCACAAACCAGTGTCCCCACCCCACTGCCAGTAACCCCACTCCACACCATCATGACCAGTGTCCCCACCCCACCAACCACTGTCCCCTTCCCACCAACACAACCTGCCTACACCACCCTCCAAATAGACACAGCCCCCCATGAGGCACACACACACAAAAAAAGTTTATTTCAGGAAGAAGAGCTAGAGGAATGGAGAGAGCCCTCCCAGGATTGGCAATGCAAACCAACAAGTTTTATTTCTCTGCAGGGTGAATGGAAAGAAGACCCTGTAGGAAAGAAAGTAATAGAGTTGTACAAATGGGCACTCATACATTTGGGCTGGCTCGAGGCAACAAAACCGAACAGAATGGACAGGTCTTTCAGCCGCCACTAGATGGAACAAAACTCGTGCTGGAGCAGAACAGAAGCAAATGGTCTCACATCCACCCACCCCCTCCCCAGTTCAGGAATAGGAGAGATAGAAGATCATGACACTAAATGCACACTTGGTCTGGCATTCGGTCCCTCACCTCACAACTCCCCGACCAACCAGCACCACCCACCACAACAAACTTTGGGACTGAAAATGTCACTGTGGCACACATTAAAAATAATAAATAGACACACCTTGACCATATTTGATGCAGTCCTCGCTTTCAGTCTCCACGCCAACCCAACCAGCTTTGGGACAGTATGAATAAATCAATTACAGAAATAAATAATATTTTCAGTGGTAATGGCTTGGGACTTAATGGGGAATTTAGAATGAGCAGAATTAACATTTTTAGCAGAGAGACTGACCATCCATTACAGGCCCCACCTTACCGCCTAAGCTCACAAAGAAGCACAGCGTTGTTTTTTTTAAACAAGTGCAGACTTACTTGGAAGGCATCCCACAGTCCTTGCGAGCAGCAATGGGTCCAGAACAGAAAAGTTTTGGCAGCAATCTCCACTCTTAACAGGAAGCAAAGGGCAAGGCAAAGAATGCACAGTCACTACCCAGTAGTATATAGAGCTGTGGTCATGGAGACAATGCGAATAAATGCTGTTTCCATTTTTGGCGCCGTTTTCCCAATGAGATTTCCGCCCATGTCACCGCATATGCAGTAACCGGTAAACCAGTGCCCCTCACTAAAATTACTACTATATTTAAAAAAAATAAAAATAAAAATCGGTAAAATGTGGAGGGGCCAAAATAACTATATGCCCCCTGAATACAAGGGGGCCATGCCCCCATTTTAGCGCCCCTGTGTTCGTGTGTTTACAAGTTGCTGTCTGCCCTGCAAGTGCAGACATCATATTACAGGGATTAGTGCTGTTTGAATGTGAGGTGTAACTGCCATCTCATTTAGTCTTCAGTTAGTGGAGGGAGAAGGAGCCTCTAGCTGGTGGCTGGGTGTAAGTAGATCTGAAAGATTTTCTTAGCTAGTATTTCTGTGTGTTTGTAATTGTATTTGAGGGCTGGTCTTAACTGCCATTCATTGTGTTTTACATTTTAGTTTGGGCGGAGTAAGAGGACTCTAGCAGACAAGTTGGTGATTGTGTGAGATGTCACTGCCAAGGACTCCTTGGCTGATTGTGTTTTGACACAGCCAGTGGTGTACTCCCACCCGCCAACCCACTCGCCCCAAGGCTCGCCCATTTATTGGGTGAGTCCCATAACGACATCAACATCCTAATCCTATTAGGTTGATGCTTGGGTAGTGATAGCTCCTGCATCTTAGGTACTATTTGTATCGATTGCTCGAGCATATGCTAGCTACTGCTGGGAAAAGGATAGATTGATTGAGTGTATACGGATTGGAGGGTACTTTTAGACTGTAGATTGATTGCGTGTATACAGACTGGAGGGTACTTTTATTGCCGTGGGGGGCCCATATTGCCCAGACCTAACAGTGAGGATGAGATCAAATGATGCAAGAGCCACTATCTTCGGGAGGATGATTGGGTGTATGAGGTGTGGGCGGCCATAATATTGAATTGGGCATGAAGGTTTGGGGGATGCCCAGTGTGTTACCAGTTGGCGGCCTCAGGTGGGAGGTTGAGGGATCAGGAAGGCAGTTGGAGAGAGGAGGGGTGGGTTGGAGAGGAAGGGGCAGGAACCATATGATGATAGGCGAGGACAAATGGCATACTCCAAATGTATAGGGGCGGAAGTGAGAGGACTAGGACCACACAGTCGGCTCTGGGAGGAGCGACATGAAAATACCAGTGCAGGGTCTTCTGTCTGAAAGGAGGGTGGCCCAGAGAGCCAAGGAAGAGGGAGAGGAGGGAGGGAGAGGGACAAGAGTGGGCGAGCTTGGGGGCAGGCATCACACTAACAAATTGCTTCACCCTGCTGTTGCCGGATGATGAGGTGGGAACAGGCTGGCAGGCAGGGGGTGCAGGATGAACGAAGGGATTGGTCAGTGTCGGAGGGAGGCAGAGGACAGGAGGGGGGCCTGATCCAAAGGGAGGAAAGGCATGGAGAACGTGAGACAGGGCACCAGACGGGCGGGGAGGCGGGGCCGGAGCCGGGTCTGAGGAGGTAAGGCAGAGGGACACACACAGAACAGAGACAGGGTGGACCAGGCCAGGACCCAGGACAGGGCAGAGTTGAGGAAGGGAAAAGCGGACAAGGAGGGGTGTGAGGAGGTAAGCACTCTGGGTAGGCCAGCTCCGAGACTGGAATTTCCAGAAGAGGGAGTGTAGAGAGCACAAGGGTCCATTACTGCAGAACCTGGGGGGGGAGAAGGAAAGCAGGAATAGGAGGCCTGGGTGGAGAAGTCAATGGCAACAGACCAACCGGGGAAGTTAAGGGGGGCAACTAGTGATATTCAGGTTGTGAGGGGTGCGAGGAGCAAGCTGGGAGAGGGAGACAGAAGAGGGAGCCTGGAAGGGCACAATCAAACTAGTGATGCCCAGGCTGTGGGAGGGTGAGGAGCAAGCAGGGGGTCATAGTCAGGAGAAACAGTCTGGAAGGGCACATACAGACCTGTGACCCCCAAGTTGCAGGGGGCGAGAGGAGAAAACTGGGGGACATAAGCAGAAGAGGAAGCCTGGAAGGGCACACATAAAATAGAGACACCCAGGCTGTGGGGGGTGCAAGGAGCAAGCCGGGGGACATAGACAGAAGAAGGAATATGGAAGGGCACAAATGGGCTAGTAACTTAGGAGGAGAGGTGAAGGTGCTCCTGCTGGGTGAATCCATGATTAGATGTATCCAGCGGGAGGGGTTGAGGAGACGGAAAAGGGAGCCCAATCAAGGTTAAATGTATCCCAGGCCTATCAGTAAATAAGGCCAAATTCCAACTATACTCAATGGCAAGGGAATGCGGAGGATCCCCAGACTTTCTAGTTCACCTGGGAACAAACGATTTAGAAGGGAACAGTGAACTGAAGATACAGGCAAGATTCAGGGAATTGGCCAGGGTTTGTCACTCTATAGGATTCTCAATCTCCTTTTCTGAGATGCTGCCATACCAAGGGCAAGTGGGGAAAATAAGCAAAAACTTAGAGGGTTAACCAGTGGCTCAGGGAGTGGTGCAAGTCAGAAGGTATGGATTGATGGGGACTGGAGTGATACATGGGAAGACAAGGGCTATATTCCAGGGATAGGCTGCACCTCAACCTGGAGGAGGGGAGGAGGAGATCCTTAAACTAAAACTTTTGCATTCATTGGTGATAGGTGGGGCTGCGGTAGCGTTAAAAACAAGGGGAACTGAGGGGAAAAGAGCGGGGGATTGTGACGGGCTGAGAAGACTGGAGAGGGGGTCGCGGGTAGGATGGTCCTAATCAATGCCAGGAGCATGGGCAACAAAATGCCAGCGCTCCAGGCAATGCTAGTTGAGGGTGCAGCAGACTTGGCAGCACTTACTGAGACATGGGCCACCCAGAGGCATGATTGGGATCAAAATTTAGAGAGATACACAATGTTTAGGAAGGATAGGGGGGTGGGAAGAGGGTGTGTGTGTGGCATTGATAGTCAAAAATGACATACTGTAGTAGTTGTTGAAATCGAGGTGGCATAAGGAGATGTGGAGGCAATTTGGGTAACCCTACAAACGACTGGGCGTAAAAGATTAAAAATAGGGGTGGTGTACAGACTCCCCGCAATGGAAGCGGAACTGGAGGATGATCTGGCTGAGAAGATCAGGGGTGACTGCGGCCTCGGAAAGGGCAGGGTGGTGATCATGGGTGACCTGAACATGCCGGGGGCAGACTGGGGCACTATGACATCCTCAGTGGCCAGGAAGCAGAGGTTGATGGATGTCTTCCAGGATGCCTTCCTAGTCCAGCATGTGGAGGAGCCTACTAAGTAGGATCGGATCCTGGATATTGTCCTAGCAGACCAGATAAAGGGCCTGGAGGCAAGCAGCCCATTGGCCATGGTCTGGTTTCTTATGTTCCTAGGGGGAGAGGAAATTTGCACTAACACAGAAGTAATAGATTTCAGAGGCGGACTTTGAGGGCATGGGAAGGATTTTTAAAGGTGCTTGGATGAGATAAGCCAGACATGGATGCTGGTAGCTTGTGGGAGACCATTAAGAAGGGGGTGCAGGGAGGCTTTGAGGGCCTGCACAAAGGTAAGGTGCAAGCAATGTAGGGCCAGTAAGCTGTGTTGGTGGACCCAGGAGGTGCAGGAGGCGGTGAGGGAGAAAAAGGCTGCCTATGCACGCTTAAAGTGCTCAAGGGGGACTATGGAGAGGGGAGAGAATGATTTCCTGGCTAAGGGGGCCACCAGGGTGGTAAGGGGGGCGCCAAGTCGAAGAAGGAGCTTAACCTGGCCAGGGATATCCATGGGGGTGGGGGGAAGGGTTCTATAGATACATAGGGGAGAGAAAAAAAAAGTGAGGGCACAGATCAGCAGGATTAGAACTGGGGGGATGGGCGCAGGAAGCTGGGGAACAAGCAGAGGTGCTAAATGAGTACTTTGCCTCCGTCTTTACCGGAGGAGGTGGGGGATCTTTCCAACCCGATGGGAGGGTAGAGGAGCCCAGTGAACCAGGAGGTCTGTTGGAGACTAAGGACTGGATGAGACTAGGGTAGGGGATGGGTCGTATCAAGAAGAGGAGGAGAGGATGCATGAGGAGGGGGGTGGGAGGGTGAAATCACAGCGGATAGGGTGAGAGAGGCCCTCTGGTCGCTAAAGATTGAGAAGGTGCCAGATGGGCTACATCCAAGGGTGCTGAAGGAACTGGAGGATGTGCTGACAGCTCCACTGGCCTCATTATTCAACATCTCCCTGAAGACAGGGTGGATGCCTCAAGATTGGAAGGTGTCGCACGTGGTACCTATGCACAAGTGGGGGCTCCAGAGAGGAGATGGGGAATTATAGGCCTGTTAGCCTAACGACTGGACTGTGGTAGGCAGGGTTATGGAGGGTGTGACACACAGCTGGTTCTGATTGCTCTATGATTTTGTAAGATAAAAATGTGTTATTGAGTGTCTCTCATGAGACATCCTGTGCTCCTGGGATGACCTCCCCCCCCAACAGGTTTCATTAAAATAAAAGGATATATGTTAACCTGAAATCAGGAGATAATTAAAGACTAGAGAGACATAATTAAGGGTCTCCAGTTTATCTGACTTAATTGTAGCTGACCAGCTGCCAGGATAGAGATAATAAACTTGTATGATGTTTAGAGGAAGAAAACCTGTCATATCACTATGGTGCTAAGTCATAAAACTTCTCAGATGTGCCATAGGGAAAGGAAATGCTCGTGATCAAAGAGGGAATTTAAAGACTGTCATAATTTGGGAAAATTAGGTTTTTGCTGAAGTCACAGTATTTAATTTACCTCTTGATAACACATCCTGTTGTATGTATTTTTTTGTATTCTGAGAGGAGGAGCTAGATGACCTCATGGAAGGAGTTGAAATGCAGCATTTTAAAATTGTATTCTGTGTTTCATCACAGACACATTCTTGCTGGACTCTGAAACAACAACATCTACTTTAAGCACTGTTTTAGAAGGTAATGCTTTAGATAGACAAGTCTAATGTATTATGGTAGGAGCTTGTTTGCACTTTTCCTTGTTTTCTTTTAAGTGATTGTATGCTTTGTGATATATTGTTCTGTGGTTACATTTTACATATTTTATTCATTTTAAGTAAACCTCTTATTTCAAAGAGACTGCCAGTGTCTTCCAAGTCCTTCCTTTTTGCATGTGATGCATGGATGGTTAAGATTTTGACAACACTGTTCATACGCATAATGGTATTCCAAACTGGGAAAGGTAAGAATTTTCCTAAGGTCTTTCATAGAGTTTTTAGGGTTAATTTTGTACACCTGGTTCGGTGCCCATAGGCAAAAGATATCTGGCATTTCCCCGAAGAGCAGAATTATCTGAGCCGGTACATTTGAATATGCTAGCATAAGGTTCACAGTTTGAATCCCTCCAGAACTTGAGACCAAAGGTAATTCGGACCCACAAAACAGACAGGAGGGTTACCCTGTTCACAATACTGCACTCAGATGTTGGCACTGTGGGAGCAGAGGGCCTGACCTGCTGAGTGGGGTTGTGACAGATTGGTGGCAGCGGTGCTGATAATTTCCAGATTGGTTGGCGGTGTGCATAATTTTAGTAATACAAGCTTTTATTGTTCAGTGTGTCAGCTTAATACCGTCAGCTCACTTGCAAAACAAGGCAGATTATTTTTTTAAAGGACACTGAACTAAATCACTTGGCTTACAGTCAAGTTCCTACCTGTTTTTTTTTTTTTAAAGTGCAAGTTAGAGTAGCCGTAGTTAAGGAAGATAGCTTCCAACTACAGTGGGACACTGTAGACTACTTAAACAGTTGTACAGGGACAGAGAAGTCCTGTACAAGGTGAAAGCCATCAAGCAGAACCTCATGGATGCCCTGATGGTAGCAGATAACCAGAGCATCGAGTCACAGACAGTGACTGTAAGGGAACAAACCTTGACTGTGGAAGGGCTAGTGGCCAGTGCAGTGTCCAGATCCGAGGAGGAGGGCAGCAGGGCCAGTGCCAATGAAGGGCCACAGCAGCAGGGGAAGGTCACCAGCATTCTGGAGCCAGAAGTACTCAGGCTGCAGACTGAGTTGCACCGAATGGAGCTGGAATTCCAGGAGAAGAGAGAGCGGGATCAACGGGAGGCTGACCTTGAGGACCGTGAGCGCCAGCGAGCTGTACAGGAGGAGAGGGACCATGAACAGCGAGAGGTGGACCGTGAGGAGCGTGAGCGCCAGAGGTGACATGAACTGGAGATGCTACGATTCCAACCAGCAGCACCAGAGCAGGTAAGTGGTTTGGGTTTAACTGGAACTACAGGACAGGGTTACAAATTGAATTCCAAATTGATAGCTGAATTTAAAGAGGGGGAGGATATGGATGCCTTTTTAAATTCTTTTGAAAAAGTTTGTATTCTGGCTAAAATTCCTAGAGAGTCCTGGAGCTTCCAGCTATCCCCACTACTTACCGGGAAAACTTGGGATGCTTTGGGTCAAATGGACAATGAGGACAGTAATGATTACAGCAAACTTAAAGCTGCACTGTTAACAAAATTTGAATTAACTGCTGAATCATACAGAGCTAAATTCCGTAAGCTCAGGAGAAGCCCTGACATGAGCTACAAGAAGCTAGCCACGAAACAACGTCAGTTTTTAAAACGTTGGTGGGAAGGAATTGAAGCAAACTCTGTAGATAAAATTGAAAATGTGATTTTGTTAGAACAGTTTTTCTGGGCATACCCAGCAGAGCTGAAAACCTGGCTGGAGGACCGAGATCCCAAAACAGTGCAAGAGGCTGCTGAACCCTTGGACTGCTATGCCAAGAGCAGACCTGCTCTGAGAGCGAATGAGGCAGGCGTGGCAGCGCAGAAAGAGAAAAGTGTGCCTTCAGGGCAGCTAAAACCCTCCCTGCCTCCACCGAAACCAGTTAGCCCTAGGTTTCAAAGAAAAGATTTCTCTAAAAATAGAAATGAATGTTGGTTATGTAAAGAAACTAGGCATATTGCCAGACAGTGTCCCAAAAAGGTGAGAAATACACAACCGGGGGCTAGGAAAAAAGTAGGTTGTTTGTATGTCCCTGGAAGCATGCCTGTGAACATGAGGGAACACATGCACCCAGTCATGGTGAATGGTGTACAGACGCAAGGGTTAAGGGACATAGGGGCATCCCTCACATTGGTAAAAGGGGATCTAGTACAACCTGGTCAGCTTATACCCGATAAATATGTCACTGTACTAGGGTTTACTGCTGAAGAGAAAACATTGCCCCTCGCTAGTGTTCTCCTGGACTGGGGTGAAACAGGGGGAACTGTGCAACAGGTGGCTGTAGCCAAAACTTTAACAGTGGACGTCATCCTTGGCAACAATCTCAAACAGGGGATGGTGTGTGCAGTCACCCATAGCCAAGCGGCAAGGGAAAATTGTAGTTCCCTGAACCCCACAGAAGCCATTGTGGAAACCACTGGAAGGCTGGTTCCCCAGCCTGTGTTTCCTGATATGTAAACTAATGAAAAGGGGGTAGAAATTTCCCCAGTAGCAGTTAACCACACAGATACGGAGGGTTACTCTGAGGAGGGAGGGGTGACCCATTGTCAGAGGATTAGGAATTATAGTATCCTGAGTGCCCTGATGCTAGTGCTAGGGACCCTAGTTCAAAGACTGAAGGGGGACCTCTCCCATGCCTCGGGAATGTGTGAGGAGTTTGCAGCTGCTCAGAGAAGTGACACTAGCCTAGAGAAGCTGAGGGCTTGGGCAGACTCTGACGGAGCACAAGGAGGTGATGGTGAACATAAGGTTTACTGGGAAAATGGACTGATGTATACTCAGGCTGTGCAGACAGAGGGAGGGGTGATAGGCAGACAGCTTGTGGTTCCACAGGTGTATAGTGAGCAGTTGCTCAAGACTGCATATGATATTCCCTTGTCTGGTCATCTGGGAATCGCGCGCACTATGCAGTGGTTGGCCCAGAATTTCTATTGGGCCCAACTTCACCCAGCAGGTGAAGGAATACTGCAGGTCTTGTCACCGGTGCCAAGAAATAGGGAAGGCGGGCAAGAAAACCCAAGCTGCCCTAATTCCATTGCCCATAGTGGAGGAACCATTCTAGTGGGTGGGAATGGATATTGTGGGGCCTTTAAATACCCCTCAGGGAAGAGATTCATCCTGACTGTGGTGGATTATGCCACCCGGTATCCAGAGGCAGTCGCCCTATCCTCACTGAGGACAGACAAAGTGGCAGATGCCTTACTTGGGATTTTCTCCCGTGTTGGGTTTCCGCAGGAGGTTATCACCGATCGAGGGGGTTCCTTCTTGCCGGACCTGATGAAATGTTTGTGGGAGAAGTGTGGGGTGGTGCAGAGATGCACGACACTGTATCACCCACAAGCCAATGGGCTTGTGGAAAGATTTAATGGTACCCTGAAGTCAATGCTCTGGGCGTTTGCTGAACACCATGGGAGGAACTGGGAGAAATACCTTCCCCACCTGTTGTTTGCATACAGGGAGGTGCCCCAAGAGTCGACAGGATTTTTCCCCTTAGAACTCTTATATGGATGCTGGGTACATGGACCCCATAGACTTGATCCGGGAGGACTGGGAAGGCAAGCACGCCACCCAGAGAACTAGTGGATTACGTCCTTAGGTTTAGGGAAAGGCTGAAGGTTCTTATGGGGACAGTCCAGATCAACCTGGCAGCTGCCCAACAGAAACAAAAAGAGTGGTATGACCGCAGAGCCAGAGCTCGCTCGTACGTGGTGGCTCAGGAAGTCATGGTCCTTATTTCAGTGCAGAAAGACAAGCTGCAGGCTAAGTGGGCAGGACCATACAAAGTAGTTAGGAAGGTAAATGACGTGAACTATATTATAGAGTTACCTGACAGAAGACAGACAGAAAGGATGTACCATGTCAACATGATAAAGCCATATGCTAATAGGGCTAACATGGTGTTTGCAGTGTGTAGTCCTGGGGAGGGGACGGATGAAGGAGACCCTCTCCTGGACTTGCTGGAAGAAAGCAAGCGGGAGTCCTCTGTGGAGGCAGTACAATTGTCTCCCCAGCTGGCCCCGGACAAGATCCAGGAAGTAAGAGAGGTTTTAGCAGACTTTGCCCCATTGTTTAGCGCCAAGCCTGGACTAACCCCCTTAGCGACGCACGATGTGGAGACATGGACACAGACGCCTGTACGGCGAACAGCATATTGGGTGTCAAAGGCTGTCCAAAAGGACATTAGGAGGAAAGTGGAGGAGATGCTGGATTTAGGGGTAATCCAGAGTTCCCACAGCCCCTGGGCCTCACCGTAGTCCTTGTGCCCAAGCCAGATGGCTCTGCTTGTTTCTGTGTGGACTATCGTGGACTGAATGCAGTCACAAAGTCAGACGCCCACCCGATGCCCCGGACAGCCGAACTCCTGGACAAGTTGGGAGGGGCGACCTACCTTACAACTACTGACCTGACCAAGGGGTATTGGCAGGTGAGTTAGCAGGACAGTGATAGGGAGAGGTGGCCTTCATCATTCCGATAGGCTTGTCTGAATTTAAAGTAATGCCTTTTGGAATGAAGAATGCCCAGGCCACTTTCCAAAGGTTGGTGAACCAGGTGTTAAATGGTGCTGAGGAGTACGCCGTGGCATACCTGGATGACATTGCCATCTTTAGTGCCAGCTGGGAGGAACACCTGGGCAGGATACAGATGGCCGGGCTCACTGTAAAAGCTGAGAAGTGCCAGATGGCCATGGGAGAAGTGGCATACCTCGGGCATGTGGTAGGCCAGGGACAGCTCCGTCCTAACCAAATGAAAACAGAAAATATCCAGGCATGGCCCAGACCAGAAATGCAGAAGCAGGTCAGGAGTTTTCTAGGTCAGCAGGGTACTATAGAAAATTTGTACCCAATTACAGTGCCCTGGTTGTTCCCCTATCTGACCTGGTAAAGAAAAGGATGCCAAAAGAAAATTACCGGGGGACCACCCTATGAGAAAGCCTTTACCAGACTGAAGGAGGCACTGTGCAGTGCTCCTGTATTGCCAAGTCCTGACTATAGCAAACCCTTTATAGTTCAGACTGACGCCTCAGACATGGGTACTGGGGCAGTACTGAGTCAGACATCCAACCAAGGGAAAGATCACCCGGTAGTGTACCTGAGTAAAAAGTTACTTCCCAGGGAGCAGGCATACTCTACTGTGGAAAAAGAATGTCTTGCTATAGTGTGGGCCCTAAAGAAGCTAGAGCCATACAGCAGCATTTTGTGGTACAAACTGACCACAACCCTCTGGTTTGGCTGACGCAAATGGGAAAGACTAATGGTAGATTGTTAAGATGGAGTCTCACCTTACAAGGATATCACATGACAATCTTACATAGGGCTGGAGTGAAAAATCAGAATTCAGATGGCTTGTCTCATGTCTATGAGGAGTGAACTGATTTGGGAAGCTCATCCCATGCAGGGGATAGAGCCCCCAAATTCGGTCTAGGTGGGGAGGAGTGTGACACTTGGACAGCTGGTTCTGATTGCTCCGTGATTTTGTAAGATAAAAATGTGTTACTGAGTGTCTCTCATGAGACATCCTGTGCTCCTGGGATGACCCCCCACCAGGTTTCATTAAAATAACAGGATATATGTTAACCTGAAACCAGGAAATAATTAAAGACTAGAAAGACATAATTAAGGGTCGCCTGTTTATCTGACTTAATTGTAGCTGACCAGCTGCCAGGATAGAGATCATAAACTTTTATGACGTTTAGAGGAAGAAATCCTGTTATATCACTATGGTGCTAAGTCATAAAAATCCTCAGATGTGCCATGGGGAGAGGAAATGCTCGCGATCAAAGAGGGAATTTAAAGACTGTCATAATTTGGGAAAATTAGGTTTTTGCTGAAGTCACAGTATTTAATATACCTCTTGATAACATATCCTGTTGTATATTTTTTTTGTATTCTGAGAGGAGGAGCTAGGTGACCTCATGGAAGGGGTTGAAATGCAGCATTTTAAAATTGTATTCTGTGTTTCATCACAGACACATTCCTGTTGGACTCTGAAACAACAATATCTACTTTAAGCACTGTTTTAGAAGGTAATACATTAGATAGGCAAGTCTAATGTATTATGATAGGAGCTTGTTTGCACTTTTCCTTGTTTTCTTTTAGGTGATTGTATGCTTTGTGATATATTGTTCTGTGGTTACATTTTACATATTTTATTCATTTAAGTAAACCTCTTATTTCAAAGAGACTGCCTGTGTCTTCCAAGTCCTTCCTTTTTGCCTGTGATGCATGGATGGTTAAGATTTTGACAACACTGTTCATAAGCAATGGTATTCCAAACTGGGAAAAGGTAAGAATTTATCTAAGGTCTTTCACAGAGTTTTAAGGGTCATTTGTATACCTGGTTAGGTGCCCATAGGCAAAAGATATCTGGCATTCCCCAAAGAGCAGATTATCTGAGCCGGTACATTTGAGTACGCTAGCATAAGGTTCACAGTTTGAATCCCTCCAGAACTTGAGACCAAAGGTGATTCAGACCCACAAAACAGAAAGCAGGGTTACCTGTTCTGTTAACTGTCCACAATACTGCGCTCGGAGGTTGGCACTGTGGGAGCAGAGGGCCTGACCTGCTGAGTGGGGTTGTAACAGAGGGCATTATCAAGAAGAGGCTGGGGGGGCAGCTGGAAAGGTTGGGGCACCTGGATGACAGGCAGTATGGTTTTGTTCGGGGAGATCGTGCCAGACTGACCTGGTGGAGTTTATGACTAGGTGACGGGTGTCCTGGACCGACATAGGCTGTTGGACATCCTCTATCTGGATTTCAGTAAGGTGTTCGATTTGGGACCCCACAGCGGCCTACTAACAAAACTGGGATGGGGTGGGGGGCAGATTGCTCAGGTGGGTGGAAAACTGGCTTACGGGGGTGAATACAGCGAGTGGTGGTTGGATGAATAGTCTCCTCCCCCATGAGGGTCATTAGTGGGGTCCCACAGGGTTCGGTCCTGGGGCCACTCCTGTCCAATTCCTATGTCTCAGACATAGGTTTGTGGATGACTAAAAACTGGGAGCACTGGCAGACGGGCAGGAGGGGAGAGAGAGAGGCCCTGCAGGGGGATCTGGATACCCTGGGGGGTGGGCAAGGAAGTGGGGGTTGAAGTTCAATGCAGGGAAATGTAGGGTGCTGCATCTGGGGGTCAGAAACCCGGGACATGCATACACTCTGGGGAGGAGACCATACTGTAAGTCACATCAGGCGAGAAGGACTTAGGGATAGTGGTGGACAGTAAAATGAATAACACAGAGAAGAGCTGCAGCAAAAGCAAACAGGATACTGGGCTGCATAACCAGGGGGATTACCTCCAGGAGGAGGGAGGTGATCCTCCCTCTGTATAATACCCTCGTTAGGCTGCTTCTTGGGTGCTTTGTGCAGTTCTGGAGACCCCATCTTAAGAGGGACATAGCACTGCTGGAGAGGGTCCAGAGGAGGGTGACCAGGATGATTCAGGGCATGGAGGGTAGGACCTTAGAGGAGAGACTGGATGAACTCAATCTGTATGCATTGGAGGAGAGGAGGGACAGAGGGGACATGATAGAGACTTTCAAGTATATAAAGGGGATAAATAAGGGTGGAGCCAGGGAAGTGTACAGGTTAAGAATGAGGGAACTACCAGGGGGCACAAGTGGAAGCTCGAAGGGGGAAGTACAGAGGGGAGCGCAGGAGACACTTCTTCACAGAGAGGGTGGTGGAACCATGGAATGCACTACCCAGGAGTCTGGTGGAAGAGATCACAGTGGAAGGATTCAAGAAGGGTTAGGACAGGTACAGGGGGAGGCTGAGGCCAGGAAGTGCCACCTCTGGGGCTGTGGGGGTGGAGGAGCGAGCTCCCAGTAGGGGGCTAGCTTCCAAGCAGACATGATAGACCATGGGGCCTATTCTGCTAGTTTTTACTATGATACTATGATGCTATGATATTATTGATTGTAAGGCTTATTTTAAATCCCGGAAAAAGGGAGTTAGTAAAGGGCATCCCCACAATATGTGTGCCAGTGCTGCTGGTGAATGCTCACAATTTCTCCAACAGCCCGAAGAGCTATTACCTTGCTATTTCACCTGGATTGCTGGGATCCAGAAGTATCTGATAAAAACTTTCCAGGAAAACTCCTGCCAGCTGATTGCTGAGAGGTCCCACTGTATCCTCTTTTGGGTCCAGGCCCATATTTCCTTTGAAATCTGGATCCCCGGGTCACGTTCCCATGCTTTTCTTATGGAGTGGGAAGTATCCCCCTTCCAGGACAGTAGGGCTTGATATAGAATAGAAATAATATGGGCTGTAGGGGGTCTGCCTTCTATTGCCATCCTAAGTAGGTTAGTGATATGTTGGGGGGGGGGCAGGGTGATTCCTCAATATTCAGACGGGCTATTGCTTCTCGGCCTTTTGGCTAAGATCCAGTGTAATATTCAGATGGGCTTGGAGATTTCTAATAGAATTTCTGATTTGGAAGTATCTAAATCTATCTTGCCAAGATATTCCATATTTATTAACTATAGCTTAGAATGTCTGAATCTCATTTCCTTCTGAAAAATGACAAATAAGGTGTAGATTCTTTTCCTCCCATTTCTTAAAACCCACATCCCGTTTAGCAGGAAGGAAGGAATCCAAGTATGGGACAGAGAGCAGAAGGTTTCTCCATTCCCTAGCATTCTTGTCAAAAAAATCCCATACCAAATGTTCAGGGTGGGGAATGTATACGGTTTACTTTCCTGACATGTGGTTGATCTCTCTCCCTCTGCCGGAGAAGAGTGCTATTCAAGTTTATGAGAGCTCTTTCCTGTAGTTCCAATGTTTTCTACTTAGCCAGATATGTCCGGTCTGACCAGTAAAAGGCCGTCTGCAACTGGGCTGCACGGTGATATAATTTAAAATTTTGGTAAGGATAAACCTCCTTCCCTCTTGGGGATCTGGAGAACCAAGGGGCAGACCCTTGGTCTCTGAGAACCCCATATAAAATGGGAAATCCCTCTATTGAGTGAGCTGAAGTAGGAGTCTGTAATGAGAATGGGAATTGTTTGTACTAAATATAAAAACTTAGGGAGGATTACCATTTTTATCGCCTCCACCCTCTGTACCAGAGGGATAGGGACAGGGCCCAGCTATCCAACTCAGTTTAATGTTTTCTAAGATATGGGTGAAATTAAGGGAAAACAGCTGATCAGCCCAGAGACTCAGTTGGACCCCAGGTATCTATGTGGGTTAGGTTCCATTTAAAGGGAAATTCTTTTGAATCCTTTCCAAGGGTTCATAGTGAATTTTAAGACCTCAGTCTTAACTGTATTAATTTATATCTGGCTAAGAGGCCAGATTCCATCAAGCATGTCCATAGGAGCTCCAATGACTGCTCTGGATTTTGAAGATAAATTAGCAAATAATCCGCGTATAGAGCTAATTTGTGCATTTCTCCACCCAATTCCCACCCCTGTATTGTCCCTTCTTGTGTTATTGCCTGAGCCAATGGCTCTAGGTATAGAGCAAAAAGAAGGGGGGAGAGGGGGCAACCCTGCCTAGTAACTCGATGCAGGGGTATTGGAGGGAGACCCTGCCATTAATTTTGACATAAGCCTTAGGGTTAGTGTAAATGTTATTTATAATTTTAATGAAGGGTTCCGAGAAACCAAAACCATGCAGAGCTAAGCCCAGGAATTGCCATGCTACCTGGTCAAAGGCTTTTTTGGCATCCAGGTTCAAAATCATGAAGGGACCCCTCGACCGGGCAGCATGGTGCAAAATGTGTAGTGATCTTTTAGTATTATCCTGGGTCTGCCTACCTGGGACAAAACCAGTCTGATCGTAATCAATTAAACTGGGAAGCACCACCTCCAAGCGCTTCGCTAATACTGAAGCATATAATTTATAGTCAATGTTAAGGACGGATATATGGGAAAGGATTTACAATGTGCAACATCCTGCCAGGTTTGGAATGCTTGAGATGACTGCATAATTCAGGTGTAGAAAACTTCCCTAATTGTGCCATAATTCAGAGCCTCCAATAAAGGTTTTAAGCTCCGTTGTAAAAACTTAAAGAATTTCAGGTATACCCATCAGAGCCAGGAAGATTGTTTTGTTTTAAATTTTTTAATTGCGGAGTCCAATACTAGGGGGGTAATAGGGATGTCAAGGGAATCTCTAATTTCCCGAGTCAACTTTGGTAGTCTAAGCTTAGCTAAGTATGACTCTATTTGTGTTTCGTCCAGGGCGTGTTCCAGGGTATAGAAATTCAGATAAAAATCCCTAAAACTGGTTAAAATTTTCTCAGGGGATTTCAGCAGGTGACCGGTCTTAGGATCCCGGATCTGAGTGACTGTGGTCCGAGATGTCTGTTGTCTCAGAAGATGGGCCAAGAGGTGGAAAGCTCGTTGACCAGTCTCGTAATCCTTCTGGCGCAGGCGTTGTAATGCTTGTTCCGTCCTTACACCTATTAGTTTTTGGATCTGCTGCCTAGTTGCCTGCAAAGCTGGCAATGCTGTAATGTCCCCCCTAGCATGCTGTCTCTGTAAAACATGCATGTGCTTTTGGAGATTTTCCATTTGTTGATTTTGCTGCCGTTTGAGATGGGTGGCATATTTAATACAGTCTCTCCTAAAGACTGTCTTCACTGTATCCCATAAAATGGTACTAGAAACTTCAAGGGAGTGATTTTCCTGCTGAATTTGTATTATGTGTGACTTAGCCATATCAGCAAATTCCTTTAAATTCTACAAATAATTGTTAAATTTCCAGAGAGACTGTCCCCTTTTAACATTCTAGTTCAACCTCAGCAAAAGTTGTGACTGGTTGGAGAGAACAGATGGGACATGCTTACACTTCAACACTTGGCTTTGATGCTCCCCAGAAACCAAGAGGTAATCAATTCGAGCATATGAGCCATGGGGTAAATAGTGTGCATATTCTCTTTTGTTTGTGTTTGCATCCTCCATGCATCCACCCAAAAAGCCCTTTTAAATGGTCCCTAATTAATTTGCTAGCAGGGTTTTGCGAAATGTCGAGATTCTGGATCGTTCAGTTGCTCCCATACCTGATTAAGATCTCTTCCACTATTAACAATCTGTTCTGTTGCTCTGTAATTTTGTGTAGTAGGGAACGAAAGAATTCCTCTGTGGAGCCCGGTGGGGCATACAAAGAAGCCAATGTAATAGGGAAACCCTCCAAATTACCAGTCAGCCCTCTGGATCAATATAACTGGCTGTCTTTTGAAATTGGGTTCCCCTGGAAACCAGTATAGCAGAACACCTTCTCTTCCCCTTTCCATGTGAGGCCACTACCACCTGATCAAAACCAAATTTCCCTAATTTCTGATATTCAGACTTACTGAGATGGGTTTCTTGTAATAAAACAAGAGGGATTCTGCTTTTTGATGGGCAGACAAAACTTTATGTCTTTTTAACGGGTTATTCAACCCACTAACATCGTGGGAGACAATTTTTATAACAGTGTTATCCCCCATTCAAAAGTAGAAAACAAAGTCCCCCTATATGCACTGGTCTGTACCATCCTACCCTTAACATTTCTTCAGTGTTTCCCCATTCCCAATTCCATTTTTTTTCCATTATTATTCCAAGCACCCCTTCGGTATTGCAGGAACATGTATTCTCCCCTTTGATGCTTAAACATATGTTGCCAATAAAAGCCTCTGTTTGAAATGACAGCATATAACAAAGCATAGACATAAAAACAGCCATAACATATAAACTTTAGACCCCCATGGGGAGGCACGAACTGGGCAATCCTCACCCAAGGGAGAAAACCATTTACAAAATGACCCCCAAGGTAGGGGAATAAAATGTAATGTTCCCCAAGTACCCGAGTAACCAGGACTCGGGAAGGAGGAGATGGGGCCAGTGTAATGGCTCGTTCCTCCTGGACCCTAAAACTAATGGGTCCTTGTCATATGAAATGGCTCATCGTCACCAGTGGTACTCCTGCTAAGGGGCGTGATGTGAGAAGGCTCTCTTCTGGAGATATTAAGGGGAGATTCAGCAGGCCTATGCAGTGGGTGACAAGAAGCACCAAAAAGCAGCATGGCTGGGCCATTGCTACAGCAGCTCTGAGAGGGGAAAAATCCCCCCGCCCAGCAAAACACAGCAGTATTTATGTTGCGATCCCAGAACTTAAAGCCCTGGAAAACATCATGCCTCATCCTTTCCTTGCAAGATCCCTCCTCCCCAATTAACAGGTTATGAACAAATATACCCAGGCAATGTGTATAATTTTTTAACACTGTGAGAAACCAGAAATGAGCTGATAGAAATGGCAATTTTTCTAGGCTGCAATTCTGAGAATGCCAGAAGAGAGAAAATGCTCCTTTTTAGAGCTAGAGGGTGCAAAGTAGCTGGTTTAAAATCACAAATGAGTCCACATAGGCTGTGAGATTGAAGATACACCCTTTAGAAAACGTATGAGGCACTCCTGAAACCCACATACAAGCAACCAGTCACCATTACCCTCTCCCTCCCTTCGATCTTGGGTCATGAAAGATAAAATACGTTGCCCTTGATTTAGGAGTATGTCCCGGTTTAGAATTCTGGGCACCCAGTGACAAGGGTTATAGTCACAAACACAGTCGGTGCAGGAATCAATGTTCTCTTGCAGGGAAAGAAGTGTAAAAACCAAAAGACTCACTTTGTTCGCTCCTTTCTTCAAGTGTCATCCACTCTTTCTGTCAGCGACTCCTCAGGGGTTTGAGTGTGAGTAAGTTTGTGAAGCATGTTCTTGATGTCTTGCAGAGTGGTATTTGCTAATCTCTTTCCTGCTCAGCTGGTGTTCTGGTGCATAACCGGGTGCCATGCGACTTCAATTTCCACAGCAGAGGTGCATAGGCTAAGCGCTGCTGTTGTATTGGGGGGACAGTCTTGGTCATAAAACAATCTTGTTCCATTGTAGTCTACTTGTCCCTGCCTCCATGCCGTTCATAGAATCACCTCTTTCTCGATCGCTAGAGAACTTGGCCATGAATGATCGAGGCCTGGCAGTCTTTGAGGTGGGCTTGGGTACCAGGGCTGTAGTGTGCCCTCTCGATTTTGAAAGTAAAGGCCTGTGGTAAATCAACTACATGGCGAGTAGATCCTCCACGAAATCGGCCATATCCCCAACTTCAGCTGACTCAGGCAGGCCATAGATTCTTAAATTGTCCCATCGTGAATAGGCTTCTAAGTTCAAACATTTGGCAGATGTGATTTCTTGTTGCTGAGCTAGGAACTCAACCACTCATGAAATATGTATTAGGTCATCTTCTACGGTTGAAATTTGTTCCTCCGTAGTAGTTACTCTAGCCTCCAGTTTATTTAAATTGATATGCAGCTTATCAAATTCGTGTTTTGTCTCCATTCTGAATTGTTTAATTTCTGAGAGCAGGGTTTCAAACCTAGATCGGGATAAAGTCTCCAATTCTTTTTCGGTGTCCCCACCCGCCATACTTGAAGGGGAATCTCTCCCGCTGGTGGCTGAACTTGCAGGACTCAATCCGGGCTGATCGCTCTTCGCTTTTGAATTTTTAGATCAGGATCTTTTCACAGATGCAGCTCCACTATGTGAATTATGCATATTCATTTAAATTCAGAGTTTCAGTGCTGTGTGGAGTTGTTTCTTTTACTGGAGAAAAGGGAGAGCTCCACAACTAGGCAGCCATGGTGCTGGTAGCGTCACGGAAGTCCTTGATTGGTTCTTTCAAGGACAGCTCTCACTATGTGGAAAAGGGCCTGCAATATCTATGCAGAGCTGTTGGATAAATTCCAACATGTCCTGGTCTTCTGTACTCTCTGGCATGCCAGTCACCACAAGATTATTCTTACAGCTTCACTCTTCTTGATCTTAGATTCCTGCTTCAAGTTTGCTGACCTTTCATCAGAGTTCAGTCAATTCTGGTTTGTCTTGAGCTCTTCATGGTCTCTTCTTTTGTACTTTGTGTTTATTGTTTTAGTATTAAAGCAATACACTCAATTCCCCATACAAGGCAATAGGTAATAACATAATATACCAACACAGCTGATTTGATTTGAGCTGGGATGGGCAGACTGGATGGGCCTTGCGGTCCTTATCTGCCGTCAACTTCTATGTTTCTATGTTTCTATGTTTCTATTTACATAATCGTCCCTTGCAATCTTGAACAAGAGGAAATGGGGGAATCCCAAACAGAAAACAAAGGCCATATAGAAAGTCCATATGTGCCAGCCTTCACAGTGGCATTAGAGTGTCCAATAACAGGTAGAATTAACAAAGGAAAGGAAACTGCAATCTCTATAGATTGCTGTTGATCCAAGTATACATATAATGATATCAACAATTAGGAATACATTGTTTTTTCATAATGCCTCCGCACCCAGCAAGATAGAGGCATCTAATAACCTTTCTCCCAAAATATAGCACCTTAAAATAATAACAATAGACATTGTTTATGATAAGCAGGCATGTGATCAACTAAGAATGATAATGGACATCTGAGATGGGACTTAGTGTATCCTTTATCCTCCCAACCCCTTAGCAGTGCAGAAAGCAAAATTCCAACATTTTTCAGTCCGGAGAACTGAACATGTGCAGCACCTCTACCATTGTTAACTAACCTAAATACTCTCTGCATAAGTGGGGCGGTGTGACAATGGCTAAGGATCTGCTAAAGGTAATCATAAACAGAAAACTCCCTGTTCTAAGCACAAAGATAAGGAATGTCCCACAGAGTCTCACTCGATATCATTAGGCACTATATAAGTGTTTAAGCCCCCCCAAAAAAGAAAATCATGTAGCTCTTCAGTCCTTACCATCTGTTTCATCCTCCTCTACCGTTTTATCTTTAGTCACAAATTCTGTTTCAATATTTTCTAGCCAGCGCCCGGCATCTTTAGGATCACCAAACTGCCAACTTTTGCCCCCGTAGATGACGCAACGTTAAGCTGGTAAAAGCAACAAATGCACCACTCCCAAGGCATGGAGTCGCTGCAGAATGCCATCAAATTGCTTATGTCTGGCTCGTGTCTGGAAGACAGATCTGGGAACAATTTAACGTCCATCCCAGCAATGGTGAGCACGTACAGGGCTCTGGCTACTGCTAGGATCTGGTCTCAGATCTCCACCCCTGTTGTTCGAACCAGTACCGTGCAGGGTTGCTCAGAATTGGCGGGCCATACTCTGGGATTCACTCTGTATGCTTGCCGAAGGGTCCCCAATCGAAATTCTCTGGCATGGGATCGATGTTCACATCCAGTCTCTTAGGTAGTCCAGCAAGTTAGCCCCTTTGGAGCCTTCGGGAACACCAACTAAGCATAGATTCCCAGCCCATGCTTCATTTTCCAGGGCTTCAAGCCGGCCTCTCAATTGTGTGTTCTCCCGGGTTAAACTGGAGACTGCAGCTTGGGTTGAGAGGGATCGTTTTTCAGCCTCGGCAACAACACCACACAGCTCCTTGACAGCGAATTCATGTTTTTCTAATTTAGACTGTGTTTTTTTATTTTATTGTCCATTGATTGCATTACTGCAATCATTTGCTGCCAAGTAGGAGCTGACGAGCCATCTGGCGTGGTAACTACCTCATGGCTTGAGGCCTCTACGGTCTGCCCTATCTTCGATGCAGATTGCTTCGAGGGTCCTGAAGCTGTATGCTTTGTTTTGTCCATGATAAGTTTGGATCACTTTGTAGCTCAACTGCAGGAATCCGATGCTGTAATTTCTGCCAACTTTTATCCACTAGAATTATTATTATTTTGGAGATTTTCTTAAGCTGAAGTGCAGAACTACATGAAAAAGTGTCCAGCCTGGAGATCGTCTCTCTACGCCACCCCGCCCCAGATTGCAGTTTCTAGCCTCCGACATGCAATCTGTCCTTCAAGCTAGTGTTGTTTTTTTTTTTTTACTTTCTGTTTATTATTTCCTTGAGGAAACAATACAGATTGAGTTCTCATGTAAGAGATCAAAATACCTTACAGCAAAACTTGCCATACAGGAAACAGGTTCATTACATATTACCTCATCTTACAATCTAGTACAATAGGAGTGGGGAAAAGGATATTTAATATCAGTCCCAAAATGTCCAATAAATGCCAGACACTTCAAAGGCTGAGGCGATATTGTGTAGGGAGAATACTCAGGGAGACAAATACACTAAAAGCAAGTACTATTAACCCATTCCTGCATAAAGTCAGTTAGGAAAAGTCAGTCTCCTCCACTCTCCACCCCCCAGACCCATTATTAATATTTATTTGCTTTTGTTTACCAGGTAAGCACACTAGACAACCAAGTGCCTATTTTCAGGTGCGAACGGAGATTACAAAGGTACACTCAAGCACATCAGGCAAAAGACAGGTACAAGAAGGTAAAACAAGAGCATCAACAGGCAAGGTCATACAAATACATCAGGGTTTACATTGCAAGCAGGAGGACGATAAACAGCATGGTAAAGGCAGTAATCAACATACCAGGCAACTAAGCCTAAGGATACAGCAGTAGTTAGAACAGTAACATACTGTATACACGAATTAGTGAGCAGTAGGGCCAAAGTGGACCTCACAATCAATTTGGCCAATAGCAAGCACGCTTCACTAGTGGATAAGGTGCAGGGACCCGCCACCTTAACAAAGGAGTTTGGTAATGACTCAGCCAGTCAGAGTGGATTAGTCGAAGGGGTTTGTCAAGTGCAGTGGCAGGAGGAGGCCAATTCGAGGAAGCCCCAGAGGGAGACTTTAAAGCAGGGATAGGTAGAGGAGGAGCGAGTGCTTGCAGGAAGGGAGTTCCATAACCTGGGAGCATACTCAGAGAAGGCCCGGTTGCCCATTTGGGTGTAGTTTTTTGGAACCAGAAGGACATGAGAGTCACTGGATCTTAGATGGTAGGAAAGGGCAGCGGGTAAGAGGAATGCAGTGAGGGCAGAAGGGGTGGCAGTTCTGACCACATTGTCGATGAAGTTGCCTAAGACAAAGGTGTTGTGCTTTTCCGGTGGGAGTCACTCAAGCTGGGAGTAGAGCTCACAGTGGTGGGTGAGGCGGGGAGCTGAGAGTGCAAAGCGACATACACTGTTGTACGCCATGTCCCATTCTGAGAGACTAGTTTTGGTGATGTGGGCAAAGGTGACAAGCCCATAGCAGAGCATGGGTAGGAGGACCCCTCCTGGCTAGAGTGAGACAGGCAGCTGGGATGAGGCAGCTTTTTGCTTTGTATGCAAGGCCCAACTTACAGACTGAGGCTTTGCATGCGCTGAATGTGCAGAGAGGTCCAGTTGAGGATCAAGTGTCACCCCCAGGCACTTGATAGAATCTGCAACTTGTAGGAGGGACCCATCAGCACTTGAGATCTTTAGAGGGGCAGGGACAGCTTTTGTCTTGGCTGTAGAGCCAAAGAGCATGGTCTGAGTCTTCTCCAGGTTGAGAGTGAGCTTGTGATCCTTTAGCCAGGTTTGAATTTGGTCGAAATCGGAGTTTAGCATGGTGTTGATGACAGAGATGTCCTAGGAGCTGGTCAGGATAACTAGGTAATCTGCGTACAGAGTAGAACACCCATGAGTTGGGGCCAAGGGCAGCTCATTAATAAACAGGGAAAACAGGAGAGGCCCAAGGACAGAGCCCTTGGGGACTCCTAGTTAACCACAGAGGGCTCAGACAGGGCCTTGTTGAACTTGGTGTACTGCTGTCTGCTCGTGAGGAAGTTATTGATTCAGGCAAGGGCTGGGGAGGAGAAGCCAAGGGACTGGAGAGAGGCGCACAGGAGTGAGTGGTCAATCCGGTCAAAGGCTTTCGAGAGATCCACGAAGATGGCTCCAGTCAGTTTGCCAGGTCAGCAGCAGACCTGATCTTGGAGGTGACAAGCCAGGATGGTGGAGGTACTGTGCCCTTTTCTGAAGCCATGCTGTGCAGGGAGATTAGACTGTGGACCTGCAGGTAGTGGGTGAGTTGTGAGGCAACCACCTTTTCAAGAAGCTTTGATCGAGACAGGATCGCCATAGGGTGGTAGTTCTTGAGATCTTTAGGGTCACCTTGTTTGTGAACAGGGACGACTTTGGCCACTTTTCAGATTTCTGGGATGGTACCCAATATTAGCGATTTATTGAAGATGTGGGTGATAGGCCGGGCTAGGATGGAAGCCCCTAGACTGAGTAGTTTGGGCTCAAGGCAGTCATGCCTGGCCCCAGTGTGAGGGGAGTTGCCAGCAAGGAGCTTCCAGGTCTCCAAACAGAGATGACCCTGAGGTAGAGGGAGGTCAGGAGGTTACCCCATCGGGGGTCCTGGTCCTTGGGGTCATGGGGCTGGTAGGGAGGCTGGCAGGTCGGAGAACAGGGAGTTAAAGCATTGGCAATGTGAGGGATTGTTGCAGTTTACCCCACCAATGTGCATGTCAGTGACCTGAGCTCTGGCGGACCCTCCAACCGTATTTTTACGCTCTGCCAGAAGCTCCTAGAGTTTCTGGCTGAGGAGAGTATGCAGATTGACAGAACTCACTCTTGGCAGAGCGGATGGCTCTTTTGCAGGAGTTCCTCAGCTGTCTATACTCAAGAAGGTCTGTGCCGGAGAGGGAGGCCTTGTATCTCGCCCAGCACTTGTCTCTTTGTTTCATGAGGGAGAAAAGGCTGCCATGAAGCCACTTTGTGACGGCGCCCCTCACCCTCCTTTTAGTGAGGGGAGCATGCTTGTTTTGCAGTGGCACAAAGACAGCGAGAAAGTTGTCAAGGGCCTCGGAAGGGTCATTTGCGGCAGTGACCTTGGACCAGTCTGATTGCCGCAGGTCAGTGAGGTAGTCTCCAACATTAAGTTTGGAAGAGTCCCTCATCTGGATCACTTTGCAGGGAATTTTGGGAGAGGAGATGCCCCACATACAGTAGGTGGGAGAGTGATCCGAGACGACATCAGGGAGAATACCACAGGAGACAATTCTTTCCGGTCGGTTGCTCAGCACCCAATCAATGAGGGAGCCCTTGTATCCGCATGAGAAGAACCTTGTGGGTTCAGTAATGAGTTGACTGAGGGTTAGACCAGCCAGTAGGGGCTCATATAGCTGGACATTGCAGCCCACCCAGTTAAGGCTGAAGTCACCTAGGACTAATAGCTCATTCGAGCCAACCATGGGACTGAGACTGTCAGGAGGGAGGACAGCCTAGCACACCACCCTTAGGAGGATTGTAGGCACAGATCAGGTGTACCTTTTGGTGTTGCCTAGCAGGAGGAGGGCATGCAAGAACTCACAGGTATGGGATGGGTATGGGGTATGGGTTATGACAGATACGTTTAAGTGTATCCTATAGTATAGGAGCAACCCACCCCCTCTCTTGTTCCCTACTCTGCCTTGCCTAACAAGTTTGTAGCCCGGGAGAGCACATGCAGAGTCAGGGTTGTGGGGCTTCAGCCAGGTTTCCGAGACCCCAAGATATCAGGGTTATAATGTGCCACCCAGGCTGTTAGCTCTGCTAGGTTAGGCAGCAAACTACGTACATTCAGGTGCGCCAATTTCATGATTTTGGCAGATAGCCAGGCAGGAGGGGGCTTCTCAGAGGGCCTGGCAACCTGTGAACCAGGGTTTAGGGCTGAGGCCCCAATCAGACCGTGAGGCCCAGAGCCCAAGCAGGATAACACTTAAAGCCATATTTACTGCATTTAGAAAACTCACCCAATAGAGAAAGTAAGGAAAATTAAAGTAAAGGGTAGGTGCAGAGTAAAATTACTATAAAGGAAACATTTCTACTTGTACATTCAAGCAGTAACTCAATCGGCCTGTTGTTACAGGCTACCTTAAAGAACTACTCTGCAACTCGACCCCCATACCCCAATAATGGCACAGTAAAATATCAAGTCCCAACATGGTCTCTCAGGATAAGAATTAGCAAAGAAAAAGTCTTAAGCCAACTTATGGCCAGTAGAGTACTCATCCTTCCTCCATCTCCGACTCCTCCGCTGTGGCCCCTGGAACTGATGCAGATGTAAATTCAGTCTCTGTCCTCTCAAGCCCCCGATCGGCATCTTTTGGATCATTAAATTGCCAGGTTTTACCTCCATACGTTATCCGGAGCCTCGCCAGTAGCAAAAAGGAGTGCACAATACCAAGGGCTCTAAGCTTTTGGCGAACAGCATCGAACTGCTTTCTCTGGGCTCGAGTCTAAAAGGAGAGGTCTGGAAAGAACTTAATGTCATGTTCCTGCAAAGAAATTGGGTATGCTGATCTGGCTGCTGCAAGGAAAACATCACAGACATCGGCCCCTGTAGTCCGCAGCACGACAGTGCGTGGTAGATTTTCAGAAGCAGCCCAACAAGTGGGTTGACCTTGTAAGCTTGCCACAAATAAGTCCAATCAAGGTCCACCGCACTGAAAGCATGTCCATTAACCAGCACTTCAGGAAACCCAACAGATAGGTACCCTCGACCCCTTCTGGTATTCCACCAGAGGCAAATTACCAGATCAGATCTTGTTTTCGAGAGCCCCGAGTCTCCCATGCAGCTGGGTATTCTCTTTGGTAAGTGTGGAGACTGCAGCCTGAGCTGATAGCGAACACTTGTCCGCTTCTGCCACTGTGCCCTTCAAGGTGGTGATTGAGGCATCGTGAGATTCTAGCTTGGTCACAGTTTTTTCAATTTTTGCACCCATAGCCTTCATCGAGTCTAACATGGCTTTCCAAGATGGTTCAGTGGTTGAGCCAGCCAAACTAGGCCCTGGTGGACTTGCTGCGTGCTGAGGCCGAAAAGCTTGTGGTGTAGAAGGCCACGAAGCTCCTGTCTGGTGCTGCTGTGTATTCCTTGTGCGGCCCATGATGATTTTGGTATTGTTCCACAGCTAAGGATGTGAGGAGTTTGGATATATAGGTTAAAATAATCTGCTTGGTGGTTTTTCAGCTCAAAATGTAAGCTTTAATGAGCTGCGATGTGGAGCAGGTGGAAACGACGTCCTGCCTGGAAGCTGGCTCTCTAGTGCCCCGCCCCAAGCTGGTGTTTTACTGATGATTTCATTGCAAACTGGTGCTTAATTCGCAGTTTATAACAATTTAAAAGTATATGCTGCAGAGCTCTAGCCAACCACAACCACTCAGCTAGGCTGCATCACATGACTCAGGAGGCAGCCTTTGAGCCCGCTGTCCCAAGCTGGTGTGCATGCGCACAGTGCTGTCTTGTTTCAGACTGCTGCCATCCCTGGGCCAGGCGATGTGATATTAACCACGCCTCCTCACAAAATATCACACACAGTGGTCTTCCACAATGATATGAGTGATCATACATTCGTAGTCCGTACAAGATCGCAAGCTAAAGCTCACTACCAGCCTAAGTTCATAACCAAGCGGTCCTTTCGCAAGCTCAGTGCCTCAAACTATTTGACCGACCTAAGTAAGATTAGGTAGCAAGATCTCTATCTTGCAAAATCATTCGAAGAGGCTGTTACTGTCCTCAATGACAACCTCACCACCCTGGCAAATAGACATGCACCTTTTATCAAGGTTAGTACGTGCAAAATCTCCCACCCCTGGTTCACACCGGAACTCAAGGCCGCACTGACAAACCGTGACAAAACCTGGGCCCAGGCTAGGCGTACTAAGAGTTCGGTAGATTGGCAGACCTTTAGAGCAGCCAGGAACGCCTGTGTAAAACGCATTCGCTCCGCCAAAGCAAACTTCTATGTTTCCACCCTTGAAGAGGCTAAAGGGAACTCCCACAAAATCTGGAGGACCCTCAAGTCCATTGAAGGTTGGTCAACTGCCCCTTCTGTTCCATCTAAGATCCACAGTAACGGTATGGATGTGGTAAGTAATTGCCAAATACTCAAAAAATTCAATTCCCACTTTGTCACGGCTGGCCTAGCTTTCGACTCTTCACCGTATGCCGCTTGTGTTAACAACCAGGTCAGTTCAAATACTACTCCACAAACCTCGGCCTGCTCATTTCAGCTGCTCCCCTTCAACTTGAAAGAAGTTGAAGACTCGCTTATCAACCTTGACACCAAAAAAAGCACAGGCGAAGATGGGCTTGAACCATTCTTCCTAAAAATTGGCTTCACCCATCTTACTGCCCCCATCCTCCATATACTCAACCTCTCAATTTCCACCGCCACAGTTCCTTCTTGCTGGAAATCCGCCCACATCCTTCCCTTATTCAAATTGGGCGACCCTTGCGACCTAAATAACTATAGGCCTATTTCAATCCTGCCCCCCTCTCAAAAGTTCTCAAAAAATTGATCTACACACAACTAAAAAAATCACATAGAAACCAATTCTCTCATAAACCCAGCACAATCCGGTTTTCGCCCTAATCATAGCACCGTTACAGCATTGGCCAAAGTTACCAATGACTGGGTCTCTGCTATGGATTCTAAGAAAATAACAGGAGCAGTATTCTTAGACCTTAGTAAAGCATTCGACACCGTAGATAACAACTTATTAGTGAATAGCCTAATCAAAATAGGTACTACCCCATCCATCACCCAGTGGTTTAATAGTTACCTTTCTGGAAAGACCCAGAAGGTTAAGGCAGGAGGTTTATTCTCATCCTCTTTGCCTATTGCCAGGAGTTCCTGAGGATCCATCTTAGGTCCTACCCTTTTCTCCCTATATATCAACAATCTCGACCATCAGATAACTAAATCAAATCTGCATTTCTTTGCTGGCGATGCAGTTCTGTACACCTCTGGCCCTACTTTGTCTGGAGTCAGGGACCTACTCCAAGCCGACTTTGTACAGCTAGAAACTAATCTAATTAAAGTCAAACTTCTCCTAAATGCTAAGAAAACCAAAGCCATGACTTCTCCCCTCATACCTCTCCCACTGCTACTCTCGTCCCACCCAAGACTTTATCGTCACCTCCTTAGGTGAACCTTTGGAAATTATCTCAAAAGTTAAAATATCTTGGCATCTGGCTCGATAACAAGCTCTCCTTCAACGATCACCTTGATGACCTGTCCAAGAGATTAAAAACCAGGCTAGGTTTCTTCTTCCACAATAGGTCCTTCTTTCCGCTAGAAATCAGAACCAGGCTTGTCCAAGTCACTTTTCTCCCGCTACTCGATTATGGTGACATAATCTATACCTCTTCTGAAATTATTAACCTCAACAAACTGGATATCCTCTACCACCATGCCCTGTGTTTCATCACAAACTCCCTGTACCGAACCCACCACTGTGACCTGTATGCGGCTGTTGGATGGGCATCATTTACCATT
Organism: Neoceratodus forsteri; assembly: GCA_016271365.2. Taxonomy (NCBI): domain Eukaryota; kingdom Metazoa; phylum Chordata; order Ceratodontiformes; family Ceratodontidae; genus Neoceratodus; species Neoceratodus forsteri. The sequence continues at coordinate 1,503,408,829 of CM057452.1, read as the reverse complement.
AGACGTACGCTCCACGCCGGAATCTAGACCCTAAACCTTCTCCTGAACAAACTTCTGAGCTACCTAACTTCTCTCGTCTGCAACTCCTGCAGTGCTTTTTCACTCAGAAAGTCGGATTTTATCCTCCTTGATGTGCCTAGGACTCGTACCTCCTTTGGCAAACGCGCCATCTCATGTTCCCTTCCAACCACTTGGAATCGGCTACAGTCTTTGCTGAAGCTATCCAATATTGTCTCTGTCAACTTCTTCAAAAGGTTAGTTACTGATAAAATAAAAGACACTTGCAGCTGTTTTTAAACTCCCTTTCCTTTATAAGCCCACCACCTACTATCCCCTCCTACTGGACACAGCTCTAGCCCCTCTGCAATCCACCTAACATTATCTGCCCTCTGGCTCAACTAGACTATGGCTGCCTACCAAAAATGCTCTCTGCAGCTACTATCATGACCTTTTATTTGCACTTATTTCACCTCCTCTATACCGTACTGTCCCCTATTCTCTTCCTCATCCCCTACCCTAACTTCCTTCCTCCTGTTGGTGACCCTTGAGCCTACCGTGTCCTTATACTTCATCTTTCTCACCCCCTTTTTTCTCTTTCCTCTACCCCTTGCCCTCTTTTTGCTCTCCTCCCCCAACTCCGAACCCTTCATCTTATTTACTGTAGTCCCTAATCCACCATTTCCAAACCCCTCCTCCTAGCTACTGTATTCCCTGTTCTTTCTGTTTCCTACGTCTGTCCCGTGGTTCACGCTCTTTATTGTTACTTTTTACTCTGAGTACTATGTACCTTATGGTCCTATTCTGCACTTGAAATACTGCCATGTTATTCTTTATATGTACTGTGTATTTGTTTGTATACCTGCTTCAGGACCTCCTTGTGAATGAGCTTGCTCAATGGAGTTTTCCTGCAATAAACTTGAATTATATATCTTGTATGCGCCCGATGTCATGCTGAACCCTCGATTCCTGCTTCACTGTCTATCCTGGAGGCAGCATCCTTTTCTGGTGCGACCATGTCTCAGTCTCTGAAATGGAGACATGGCAGCCACACTCCTCCTTATTCTGTTCCCAGCCCGCTGCCTCTCCTGGGTTCAGGGAACACTGACCTGCTACCAATTCCTTCCTGCTCCTGCATCGGCACCAAGAGCAGTTCTGATGGCTCAGGAGCTCTGTGGCGATGGCTGCAGAGGTCCCATGTGAAGCCCTGGTTTGGATCCTTCTAGGGCTCCTGTCTGCAGTTCAAGTGCCCTTCTGGTGCCCCGATTCCAGTACTGGGGGTCCGGTGGGTGACTCAAGCCAGATGAAGGGGTAAAAGAGATGGAAGCAGAGCACAGGTAAGCCCTAGAAATGAGGGGTGTTACACCATTTTAGGAACATTGCCTGGAATAGGTACCTGATCCTTCCTGGAAACCTGCTGGCGCTGGTGTCGTGTTTATTACATGCAAGGTGGCTTGATTACTTGTAATGCGGTCTGCTTTGGGGTCAGTGGAAGTACCGGCAATGCCTGCAGCTGCTAGGTTGTTGATGGGCCTTTTTTTTTATACTATTTCCTCTGGTCAAGGGAGATGTGACCTCTCTCAGGCGTCATCCTGGTTCTCCCACCCAGCCTGAACCCCCCCCACTCTGGGTCCCCTCCTGGGGCTCCGCTAATGCCTACTTCCACCTGGTAAGAGACCTCCCTGGCTTACCCCCCAGGGTGGGGCCGCCACTCCTTCTTGCGCCCAAGACATCCAGTATCATCCAGGCTCAGGAGGCACGCAGAGGATCAGGATGCAGGTGGGCGTGGTCCGGCAGTGGGTGTAGGGCTGAGGCATGCTGTCGCCTACCATATCTCTGGAGTGTTTTCTTGTTCTTGGTGGTTCACCCCCCCCAGGCACGCATAAACGTGCAATGACGCCCATGGGGGGGGAACGTGCTCGCTCCTGAGCGCGTTCCTGCTGACATCTGCCGTGTGCCACATTCCCACTTATGTGCAGGCTGCAGCTCGTTGCTTCCCCTCTGGGAGGTACTCAAGTGCCGAACCCTGCAACCCACCCCCCCCCAGGAGAATGCAAGCTGTCAGCGGACGCTCACACTTTCTCCTCCCCAGACGACCCCTGGCGGCCTGTGCTCGTTCCCAAACATGGGTCGCTAGTGTGGTGCGAGGTGTGGTGTCCAGCGCCTCACCCTCAGCGCCACCGGGCCTGCTCCCTGATAGGCCTTTTGAGGTCATGTAACCCGTCTTGTGTGAACTGCACTGGTTGCCAGTGAAGTGGCATGTTACCTTCAAGGCTAGTTTACTAACCTCTAAGGCTCTACATGGCTCTAGGTTGGTCCCTGACAGAGCTCCTAACTCACCACTGGTTGTACGCCTCCTCTGCTCTATTGAGGAAGGTCTCCTTACAGTTTCGGGCCCAGACTTAAATTCTCCGGTGACTGTACATTTGATAAGGCTGGCTCTCTTGGAATTTGTTAACTAGGGCACTGAGGGGTGTCCCCTCGGTGGATGCTTTTAAGAGGTTTTTTTAAGGTGTAACTATTTAGAGAAGCTTTTCTTTATTTCAATTTTGTTAACTGGGTAGACCCACTGAGCCTCGAATATCCATTTTTCAGGGGTGATCCAGAATTACAGAGTAAAAACATTTTGCAGACACAGCACCTGGCAGTAAACATTTGCTTACAGTCAAGACATTGCACATCTCGGAATCATACAGCTTGCAACCTCATTATATAGCTTATCTTTGTAATTTGTTCGTGTGAAAAACTAAATAAAACAAATACATTATACAATCACGTTAGGATTAGGCTTTTGGTGTCCTGTAAGGCCTCAGTATACATACTTTGGCTGCTGCTATTTATTGCTCCATTTTTAGATTTCTGTATCTAGTTCTATAATGGTCAACTATTTGTTATCATTTATGATATGAGGCAGTCCAAGCCCACCGGGATACGGCTCAACGTGCTACTAGCACTACTACTATTATTTTGCCTACTGTATATTACTGTGTTTTAACAGTTTTCCTCAGAAAAAAATCTGCATTTCCCATAACAAACTACTCAGCCTTGCGTTTGTTATCCTAGCTACAAGAGGCGGGCAACTGGACTTCGTACCACTCCAGATGTGAATTCCACCGGACCACCTCTTGTCGCGTGCGCGGTGACGTCACATGCCGGCTAGGTATCCTGCTGCGCGAAGGCGGAACCTTGCGTTGCTTCGGCTGCAGGCTGAGCCGCTTTTTAACTTTCCACAGTGGTTCTGCAGCGGCGGCAAGACTTAAATCTAGCACCTCGGACCCTGTGCGTGGGTGAACTTCTGCGCAGACTTCCCACCACACTGTCTCAACGCTCCAGCTGCTGCATATCTGTAAAGGGGATGTTATAACTGTCCGAATAACTACCTTCTAGTCACTTGCGTGGAACTCACGTGGGGAGACGGGAAGCGAGCGGGCCCAGCTGTATATTCATTGCGCATTACAGTTGGTAAGATAGCAGGGTAGCAGCATCTCGTATCGGGAGTCGTAGCTCACCTTTCTCGCTAAAAATATGGCTTCTCTAATATTAGAAGATGGCACCGTTTTCAGAGGCAGCCCTTTTGGAACTCTCACATCAGTGTCCGGGGAAGTTGGTGAGTTTTTTTTTTTTCTTTTGACATAATCTTTTCTTTGCTGGTCTATTTTCCCGCGAGTCGGTGCGAACGCATTCTTTCATAGTTCAGTTTTAAAGGACACCGCGCTGGGCGCAAAAACTGCGTTTAGAGCAGATAGATTTCTCGCTCTTTTCCCGTTGCGCAACTTTACCTGCAAATGAATTCATTTGGTAAGAGGGAGGGGAGGAAGCTAGGACCCGCTCAAAAGCCACACGTTGTTCTACTGTTTTTTTGCATGCCCCATTGGCTAACATGACGTTCAAAGCAGCATTGAAGAAGGGGAGGAAAAGGCAAGCGGGTTCTGGAAGAATCATCATCCCTTTCCTGAAGTTAACATGCGTATTGAAAAATGTAATTCTTTTAATAAGTCCAGGTCACCAGTACTGTTTATTAAAACCAATACGAGTGGGAATTTCAGGACTGTCCAAGAAAATTCAGAACTGGTGGCCCTTCTCAAGGGTTGGATTTAGTTGATGCTGCACGTCACAGACTTGTAGTGTCTTGGTAGAACCCGTAATTGCGGAACCCCTACATGTGGCAACATTTGGGACTTCTGGGAATGCATGCACATTTTGCGTGCTTTCTGATGTTCCAGATTGTACGTAGTGCACGTTAGGGATATAACCGCCTTTTGTCCCCATAGAATGCCCACACTGTACCTGAATGGACTGCTGCACCCAACTAAAAGCCCACCATCTTCCTTGGAATGGCCTTTCTCCCCTCCACAGAATGCCCACTCTGCTCCCACTGGATTGGCCTTCTCCTCACAGAATGAACATGAGATTGGGACTAAGGGGGAAAGTAACTTCTAGGGTGGTCCTCCTCAGTGCCAGGAGCATGGGGAACAAGATGGGTGGCTGCAGAGACTAATGTGGCTGTCACTGAAACGTGATCATCAACAAACTACAAATGGGGTCTCATGATCGTGGGTTTAACCTTTTCCAGGAGGGACAAGGAGAAAACATAAGCCAGGGTATGGCGGAGCAGTCCATTGGGGAATAGGGACTGGTGGAAATGCAAGCCCATATATTCAAAAGTTTCTTGCAAAGTTGTGTACGTGCCTGCACTGCGCATCTGAGATGCGCCGGCCCCAAAATAATGAAACATTCAGAAGGTGCGCCGTGAAATGCGTTTGCGCATCTCTGGCTGAATATCCCAAAGATGCGCAGTCGTGCATTGGGAGATGTGTGGTGCAGCAGGTGACCTGAGCCCTATGCGGAGCATGGGGAAGTGTGTGTGATACAAGGCCACTTGAGCAGTGTGCAGAATTGCAATATTCAGCCAGGATATGCAAATAACCTAATTGCACATTCCAAGCCTACCTCCCACATTTGGATTTCATTACTGGAATGTGGTCAGGCCATTTGCATACCCGGGCATGCTCAGTTCCAGCTTTGCAGGGCTGCCCCACCACTCCACAAAGGTGAACAGGAGATATTGCAGCCTAGCGGGAAGTGTGATGGACTGTGTGTGGACTGCATTGGTCGGGCTACAGTGATATTACCTATAGCCATGTACAGGGTCAGATGGGGCACAGGGGCCCACCTGGACATGCAGCGGGAGGGCACAGGATAACACAGGCTGATCGGTATACCACATGCATGTGATACACCAGCTCCATATGCAGCGTACAGTCACCTGCAGTTCCCCACCAATATGAGAGGTACATGGTGATGACTGCAAGGAATGGCAGTGTGCAGAGGGTGACCAGGTACCTGAGTGGCTGTGTGCCTGGGAAGAGAGAAGCCTCTGGGCAGGGGAAGGAATTTACTTTTGCATGCGCTGCTGCTTTAAAAGACGGTGGCCATTCTAGAGAAATGGCATTGCCACATGAAAGCAGTCCAAACTCTGTACTCGCAGGGAACTGGACACAATGCTGCTCTGGCCACAGAATCATCAAAGCTGTATGAATGGTTCATTGTTCAGGATTCCAAGCAAGTGTCCTTGGAAAAGCATTAGTGCAGTGTGAAACATTGGACAGATGTGGGGTGGCCAGAAGAGTGCGTTATCATTTGTTTGGAATGCTGAATAAAGATTTTAACTGTACAAGCAGTTGTGGTGCTTTTGTGACTGGAGGGCTGTTGTGCCTGCCTCCCTGTGAGTGTTGACTGTTTTAAACCCAGTCACGTAGTCTAGGCTTCATCCACCTCTGTGGGCAGTATATGCCATTAGTTCACCACTGCTCTGTGAATAATTTCGTCATATAACCCGTGACACCCCTACCCCATCCACCTTTATCCTGTAGTTACGTGTCCATGTTCCTTAGGAATAAGTCATTACAATCCACCCTGTTGATTACTTGCAAGAACTTGTATGGCTCAGTCATATCGCACTTTCCCCTCGTGGCCTCCAGTGTGTACCTGTTAAGGTCTGAAACCCTTTATTCCTTAACTCCTCCTGGATCACCATTGTGGCCCTCCTTTTAGTGTTCCCATTAAGACTGCAGATCTGGGGGTTCACTGTACCCGCCCCCAAAAATGTTCAGGGGTATAAACTAAATTACAAGGGTTCACTGTACCATTTCAACAAAAATGTTTGTGGGGTACATGTACTACAAACAAAATTATGGGGGTGTAGTGTACCCCTTCACACAAAAATGTACTTGGAATTTCATAATTTGTACTTGAATCACGTACAGTTGTGTGAATAGGAACACTACCTCCTTTGCATGATTTCTATACGATCCCTGTTTCTCTTGAGGTGTGAACTTCGGAACTGCATTCAGTACTCTAGGTGTGGCCATACCTGCGACTTGTACAGGGGCAGTAGCACCTCCTCCCTCCTACTATCAGATCCGCAGTCTATACTTCCCAGCAGCCTGTCTGCTTTCCCGTATGCTTTGCTGCGCTGAACAGTGGACCCAGGCCTATCAATAATGATGATCGCTAGGTCGGTCTCCTCAGTTGTCTGCACCAGCTTTGATCCCTTCGCCCATTAGACTGTTTTAGGGTTCTTTCTACCAGTGTGTCTCACTTTGCTCCTTTTTTGCATTGAACTTTCGTTGCCATAGTCTGGACCACTTCTGACATTTTTGTCTCACTGTTTCTCTGATTGCCTTCTCAGTGTTGGCTCTGCCACAGATCATAGTGTTCTCAGCAAGGAGACTTCTCTTATTCTGAATTCCGCTCTCCTATATCGTTGATGAAAGATCTTGAAGAGCTTAGCTTAAGGACATCATCTCTGCAGCGTAACCCTTTATATTGCCATGTACCTTATGTTATTACCCAGTTGTATCTGATACAGATCACCTCACTAATGCTTTCTGCTCAGTAATGTTGTTGGTTCTTTTTCCTTTGCTCAAGGACCATAAGGTGAATCTTTTGTCATTGTGATGTACTGTTGTTTGTGTTACTTCACAAACCTTGGTGCCTCAAATTTTAAATATATATATATATATATATATATATATATATATATATATATATATATATATATATATATATATATATAAAAAAAAATTGAAGACATCAGTCCCAGGAGTTATTCTGTGATGCCGCTTGTCTCCCCAGGGCCCTAATTGCACCCCGAGAACCACCCTCTGCATCCTGCCTCCCCAGTTCCAGTTCCCTGTGTCCCCACCCTAGATGATCCAGCTGTAAGAAGCAAGAAGCGACAAGGCATTGGTTGTCTGGGGTTAATGCACTCCAGGTGCATCATGAGCACAAGATGCTTGCACCGAATGCCTTCAACGCCTAGAAGTTCAGTACAGCCAGCGACTTGGAGTGTCTTATTGGTGCTTATAAAATGAGTTACGTATGTTTTGTATGTAAAGCGCTTTGATGCTTGAATTAGCTATATAAATAAAAACGTAATTGTTATTGTTATTAAGGTACATGTCATAGATATGAACCCTGAGGTGGAGACCTGAAAGGTATGTGGGAGATCGGGTTAGCAGGCTTGCAGTGAGGAGTAATTCTGTGTGCCCGAGGGTAAGGAGATCCAATTGCATTTAAATAAGTCAGAAAGGAAACCTTGGACATAGGTAAATGTAAGTGGCTCAGTGAACTCCAATCTTGGTTATCACCAGGAATGAAGATTAAATGCCAGGGCCCCATTCTCCAGGTACTTCAGCCAAGTCCATAATAATTTTTTTTTCTCAGCATGATCAACAGCCATAGCGGATTTACTAATAGTGGTAGTAATAGCTGTATAGTTTTTATTCCGCCTCCTAATGGCACCAGGCATGCAATAAAACATTCGCATTGACAAATGCCTGCTATTATTATTGGACTGTTCAGTATCTTTTTCCTTTGCAGGTTCAAATAAGTGTTTGATACGGTTTTCAGGAAATGGACGATTTGTCGCCTCATTGTGGTATGACTTGAGTACAGTTTATTTATTTTATTAAATTTTGATAACTGGGTAAGTCTGCTGGCCCAAAGGTCCCTTTTTCGGGGGGCGACCGGAATACATGGAATAATACATGGGATAGCATACAGCACAAAGTGCATTACACAAACAGCGAGAACATAATACATAGTAGTTTTTCCACAGTTACAATAATATTATTAAGAGGTCCTCTGATGCATAATTGTACAGTTTTTGGCGTGGGGTTGGCTGGCGTTGGGGGGGACAACTTAGAGACTACAAGCTAATATGAGTAATATATTTAGTTTCACACAGTGTGAATGGATTGACTGGCCTGGTGAAGCGATACAGAACAATAATGGCCCTTAAGAAACATAAGCTGGATTTATTGCTGCTGCAGGAGCTACATCTTTCCCCAGCAGAACACCAAAAATTGCTAACCTTTTGTTTCTCTCAGATTGCAGAATCTGCTTATTGCAGGGGATGCCATAGAGGGTGGACATTCTGGTCCCTAGGATCTCCTCCTTCGAAGTTCTATAACAATATTCTGACCCAGAGGGTAGATTGGGACTGGCAGTGGGTAGGCTGCAGGACCAGGACTGTATGATGGGCAGAATATATATCTCCCAACGCAGTGATGCCTCATCCATTCAGCAGTTGATTGATACTTTAATCTCACTTAGGAGGGGACTCTGATCCTGGGGAGATTTTAATTGCCTACTCATTCCCACTCTAGATACTTTAGCATCTAGAGCTCAGCCCACTACCGGCCAGCAGCATCTCAGGAGACTTTGAGGAAACGGGTCTCATAGATACATGGAGATAAGTCTGTCCTCAGCTCGAAATTTGTCTACTTCCATGCACAAGCACTATTCCTGCTTAATTATTTTTGTATAAGTGGTGAACACCTAGAGCAGGTAAAATCTGCTGGCATCCATAATACCTATTTGTCCGACCATGCCCCCATCACCCTCGATCTGGAATGTTTAGCTGAATGGAAGGACACGTTTTGGAGACTTAATAATTTGTTACTTTCCGTCCCTGAATTCAAAGATCTCCTGCGGGACAAAATTCCAGAGATAATTCATGATAATACCTCGTCTTGGATGTCCCCACAACTTTTGTGGGACACTATAAAAATGGTGCTCAGGGGCTTATATTATAGCCTATGTGTCCTGAAAGAAACTGAGAGCAGAGACCAGGCTCAAGGAATTACATGAACAATTACATTTCCTGCAGGAAGCTCATATGCAGGGGGACACATCCTTGACTGCACAGATGGCTCTTACACAACAGGCCATACAAAAATTGCTTACAGTTAAAACGGAACAAGCTCTGTTGTGGCTTCGTCAGAAATATTTTGAAGGAGGGACTTGGGCCTCGCGAGTCTTGGCCTAGCAACTCTGCAAACAAATCCAGAGAGTTAGTTACTAAGATTAGGGGTCCTCAGATGTGTCAGATGCCATCCACCGTCGCTCCGATCCTCCAAGCCTTTAAATCTTACTGTAACAGCTTGTACACTGCAGACCCCGGGGTAGATATTGCATTCTTCCTTCCTTTCTTTCCTCACTCTCCCTCGACTGACCTCCTCGCAGGCCCATTTGTTGACCCAGCTCATCACACAACAAGAACTCCAGACTGTTATTAAAAATCTTAAGAATGGCAAGAACCCTGGCCCCGACGGTTATGGGGCAGAGTTTTATAAAGCTGCCTGGGACTTGATTAAAGATCCCCTGTCTAGGGCAATGCAGAAGTCATTCGACTGCTGAATATCTGTCCTCGTGGGCACAAGCAACAATTTCTGCAATTCTAAAACCTAATGAACTGGTACATATATGTGATTCTTAAAGACCTATCTCTGTGCTCAGCCAAGACTATAAGATCTATACAAGCATATTGGCTTACCTCAGAGCGGCTGGGAAATTTAAAATCTAGGATGGAGTTAAAGCCAGATTTTATGTCGCGGGATGGGATGTATGTATTTATTTAGTTTTTGTTGACTGGGGAAGTGCACTAGACATCCTGCCTATTTTCAGGCACGACCCGGGGGAGGGGGATACAGATGAATGCCAACTGACCTTGAACCAGATTAAGCTGTTGGTGGTATTTTTAATGAATGAGGAAATTCCCCATCTCTTTTGATATGTGCCATGGGATCTTTAACATCCACCTGAACTACCACCAGTCCAGGCAGATGGGACCTCAGTTTAGCGTCTCATCCGAAGGCGGCACCTCAAGTGTAGCACCCTCTCATGCTGCACTACAGTGTCAGTACTGGGATATTAACCCAAAGTGCCAGATGTGGGAACTGAACCCACGGCCCTCTGATCTCCCGGCCTCAGAGGCGAGTGTGCTACCTACTGAGCCAGTAAACCAGACAGCATTGTTAGTGATTTACCCTGATTTCCCATGGAGATTTTGATAGCTAGGGCCTGAGTGGCATTGCCTGAGACAATTTTAGAGAGAACCTGTCCCTTGAGAATGTCACGGAGATAATGGCATCCTCCCCTTTTCACAATAGATGTTCCCATTCTGTGGTGTGGGTTGTCTCCTTCTGCAGTGTTGTGCTAGTGTGCGTTTTGAAGTTGATTGTATTTGTATGCATCTGATGGTCTAAGCATAAGCTCTGCTGTAGTGTCTCAGGGAAGAGTACCGCTTTGGTGAATGATGTCCTGTACATTCCTTAATGCAGCAACCTTCAGTGTTTTCATCTTATTCTGCATTAATAATGTCGCAGTTTCCTTGTGGGGTTGTTATACAGATTCGCCAAGAGAGCTGTGTGTTTGTCGACATACCTTTAGCAGAATTCTTTGTGTGCATCCCAGGGCAAGGTGAGTGAGGGAGGTCCAAAGCTTAGTGCTGCAGTGTAGTCTCTGTTTTCTGACACAGGCCTTTTTAAGTTCCCAGCCACTCTGATACAAGCTGAGGTCATTCTCTGTGTAGAGAGAAAAGGAGGCGATTCGCATTTGGGATGCCCAAAACAGTAAGCTTTATATGGCGACACGGTCTGTTTTATCTGTGGCAGAGTAAGCATCAGAGTTTGCCCTGGCGAGGATAGGAAGGGGATTTTTCATGGTCCGTAAATAAACCCCAGGAATTAAAACTGAATAGGCAGCTTTATAAAACGGCTAGGAACACTTGCACTAGGGAAATATGTTGTGCCAAAGCTCAGTACTACAGCCTCGCTCTGACCAATTCATGGGGTGATGGGACAACCTCGAGGAACTTATGGGCAAGTCCCCTCCCTCCATCCTAGTAGCCGGGGGAGCCACTCTCCAGGACCCCAAAAGCATTGCTGATGCCCTAAACGCAGCTTTTTCTGACCTCTCCAGCATCCTCCCCGACTCGCCAGCTACTCTGTCAATCTACTCCAATAGCAACCCCACACTCCCCTTGCCAGTCACCGCAACATTCCACTTTCAGTGGATATAAGCAAGCAGTGACTAAAACACCTTGCCCATGCGCATTTGGGAAAGCCAGAGCCAGTAGCGACTCCTGGACTTAAAAACTTATTCATCTAACCTCGACTCAGTCATTCTTCCTCTTAACAAAATCCTCAATCTCTCCCTCTGCCTAAGGCAGTTCCCCTTTGCCTGGAAAGCTGCTGTCAGTACTCCCATTTTTAAAAGTGGAGATAGGGTGATAGTTGGTGGGTAGGGATCTATCTGTGTCCTCCCCCCACTCTCCAAAGTGCTGGAACGTATAGTCGCTGACCAGATAACCGAATACCTTGGAGCATCAAATTTAGTGCTCATAACAACACGGATTTAGGAAGTCTCATAGCACAACTACTGCCCTGCTTCACTTCTCCAACTTTATCCACACCGCCTTCGACACCAGACATTTAGTGGGGGCAGTTTTCATTGACCTCATTAAAATAGTTGATGACTCTGAACCACTCCCTCCTTCTGAACACTCTCTCATTCTTAGGTCTATTCGTTGTTGTAACACGGTGGTTCCAGAATTACCTAAGTGACTGTTCACAAAAAAGTGAAAATCAGTAATTTCCTCTCCGGCTGTCCTGTACGATCAGGTGTCCCCCAGGGCTTGATACTTGGCACCCTCTTCTGCAGTCTTTTTCTAAACACTCTTCCCCAAGCATGCTTCACTAATCTACTACTGTACTCAGACGATGCTGTAATACTGTCCTGTCACCTGGCCCTCTTCCCCCAAGAGCAACTACAGAAGGATTTCTTCTCCAATTGAGCAGTGGTTTATTGAGCATAAACTTCTAGTGCAAAAAAAAAACTTTTCGCTAGCACACACTGCAGGTTTAGACACTACCAACTCAGCATCTCCAGCAACTCCAGTGTGCCACTGGACCAGGTCCAACAATTCAAGTATCTAGGCGTAAGAACAGATACAACAATGTCTTTCAGTGCCCACGTTAACCAGGTAGCCAAGGCTGTCAACACTAGGTTGGGGCTCCTCTACAAACATTGCCACTGCCCCACCCCTAATGCATTCTGCCTTGCGATCTCCAGTTCCTTAGTCTCCATTATTGATTATGGGCTCATCTATGGAGCAGCTAATGACCCTGAAAAGAATTCACACAGCCCTTAACAAAATATGTAGACTAGCTACCAGAGCCCCAGACTAACTCACATGTGTGATTTGTTCACCATGTCAGGCAGACTAGACTTAAAGGGCTGTATTACATACCAGACCTGCCTATTCACTAAGAAAACCTGCCTTGGGGTTACTCCTCCTACCTTCAAAATCTCCTCTGACATACTTCCAACCCACACTAGAGGTATGACTGGTTAGGTCTTCAAGTTCCTCTCTGCTGTACTACTTGACTGCTCATTCAGGTATAGGGCTCCCAGCTGGCTAAACAACCCCCCAACACGAGACCTCAAGCTAGGCTCTTTCAAGCTCCATCTCCGTAATCACATCTCCACCCAAAAGATGCTCCTGTGATGCCTAGTCTGGGTCACCCCCTTTACCTCCTTAAATGCCTTCTCTCACTCCCTCTTCCTCATCTCCCTATTTTCCTCGTCTCCTCGAACATATCCCCTTCCTTCCTCCACCTCCCCGCACCCCCTTCCCTGGACAAAGCCTCCCAGGCTGCTTGCAATCCCTAATTTGCCCTGCACTTCGTTAGCCAGGGTCCCTAGTACTCTGACAGAACTTTCCCAGTTTCTCATGGCAGTGTTACTAGGTTTTCTGACAGCATTTTCTGATTTCTGCGACATGATTAATGGGTCCCCAGGGATCGGTCCTGGGGCCACTCCTGTTAACGCCTATGTCTCTGACATAAGGAAAGGTATCATGAGTGAAATGAGTTTCTCTGCAGATGACTCGAAGCTGGGAGCGGTGGTGGTTGGGGAGGAGGCGTGAGTGGTCCTCAGGAGGACCTGGACGCTCTGGAGAGGTGTTCGAGTAAGTGGGGACTGAAGTTCAGTGCGGGGAAATGCAACGTTCTGCACCTGGGGGCCAGAAACCCAAGTCAAGTGTACACTCTTGGGGGGAGACCCACTACAAGTCTCGAAGGGCGAGAGGCATCTGGGGGTGGTGGTGGATGTTAAAATGAACAACTCTGAAACTTGTAGGAGGGCAGTGGCCAAGGCCAAAAGGATGCTGGGATGCATCACTAGGGGGATTACCTCCAGAAAGAGGGAAGTAATCTTAGCTCAGTGTAACTGCCTGGTTAGGTCGCACCTCGAGTACTGTGCGCAGTTCTGGAGGACGCACCTAAAAAGAGACATTGCACTCCTGGAGAGGGTCCAGAGGAGGGTAGCCAAGATGAGCTGGGGCATGGGGGAAAGGACCTACTGGGAGAGGCTTGAGGAGCTGAACATGTACACCCTGGAGGAGAGGAGGGACAGGGGGAGGGAGACATGATAGAGGTCTTTATAAAGGGGATTATACGGGAGGCTCGGGACGGTGGTTTCCAAATAAAATAAAATACAAAAAAAAAGGGGGGCAACCAGAGGACACATGTAGAAGCTGGGGGGGGGGACTCAGAGGTGTTGCTTCACTGAGAGGGTGGTGGAACCATGGAATGCGCTGCCCAAGGGACTGGTGGAGGCTGATACTGTAGAGGGGTTCAAGAAGGGCTGGGACAGGTATAGGGGGAGGGTGAAGCTAACATACTAAAATGCCAGCAGAATAGGCCTAATGGTCTTTTGCGTCTGCTCGTTTGGTCAGCCCCCACACCTTGGGAGCTGACCTTGCTGCCCCTTGCCCTCTCTCTGGCTTCTCCTTCCCAGTTCCAGATATTCCGCTGCATTGGATTTTGCTTCCAGAACCCTTCCCTGTACCTGTCTTCCCCCCCCCCCGAACTCCTCCCGCTCTGCCTCCACCAGCCCCTAGGCAGCGTGATTCCATGGCTCCACCACCTCTCAGTGAAGTAGCACCTCCTCCTTTCTCCCTGAAATCTTCCCCTTCCGGCTTCCACCCATGCCCTCTTGTGGCCCCTCCTCCTTCCTTTGAAGCACCCTGACTGCTCCTCTCCTAAGCTGAGGAAATCCAGTACCAAGGAATTACCATGGAAAGAGGATGGGGAACCTGAGGGATGGGGGGGACAGCAAAATGGGTGCCCAGTATGGGTGCTGACTATCGAGCAGACAGGAAAGACCATAAGGTCTATTCTGCTGGTATGTTAGTATGTTAATGGTGAGAACGGCCCATTCCATGACTACCCAGGGACAGAGCCTACACAGAGCAACAAGTACCCCTAAGGAAATATCTCTTCTCTTTTATACCCAGTGGTTCAGTGTCCCACATAGGCAATGATCTGAAGTGAAACCTGGGTATCTGTATTTTACAGTTCTTTAAACCAGGAGGGGCACATTGTTGAGTGATTGTTTTCTTTTTTTCTTTTCAGTGTTCCAGACTGGTATGGTGGGATATCCAGAGGCTCTAACAGATCCATCTTACAAGTACCAGATACTGGTCCTCACATACCCGTTAATTGGAAACTATGGGGTACCAAAGGATGAAAATGATGAGTTTGGACTTAGCAGGGTAAGTATTTTCTAGCAACCTTTAATTGCAGGGGAATAGGTGCAGCTTATTTCTAAGAGGAGCATATGTGGCACCCTTGAGTCTTAATGGCAGGTGAATTTATTAAAAGTACTACAGTCAGCATTTACAAAATCATATGTGGTGAAGTTTGATTTGTGTGCGTAGTCCTGTTGTGTCCTTCCCTTTGTTTGCTCTTAGAAGTTCTTTCTAAATTAGCCTACTGGTTTTATGGTACATTTTTGGCCCCTGGGGATCTCCATCTTAGTAGGGTGGTGAGGTCGGCCGAGGTGAGATTGGCACAGAGGATTAGAAGGGGGTGGAGGGTTCTTCAGGTATATCGGGGAAAGAAGACAAGGGAAGGGGCAGATTAGTAGGCTGAGGATGGGGAGTGGGTGGGTGGAGAAGGCGGAGGTACTGAATGACTCTCTTGCCTTGGTCTTTACCAAGAGGAGGACTGGGGGCGGCAGAGCAAGGGAGAGGAAGAGGGGTCCAGCAGCTAAAGTGGGATAAGTGGATGTTGAAATCCCAGTGGGAGGGTGTCGGACACCC
This sequence comes from Neoceratodus forsteri, assembly GCA_016271365.2. Classification (NCBI taxonomy): domain Eukaryota; kingdom Metazoa; phylum Chordata; order Ceratodontiformes; family Ceratodontidae; genus Neoceratodus; species Neoceratodus forsteri. The sequence continues at coordinate 1,503,393,378 of CM057452.1, read as the reverse complement.
TCGAGGCCCTAAGAGTAGATAAAGCACCAGGCCCAGATGGGATCCATCCCAGGGTGCTTAAGGAGCTGGCTGATACCCTGGCCAAACCCCTGCCGGTCCTTTTGAACTCCTCCCTGCAATCGGGGTGGGAGCCTCATTACTGGAGGATGGCCCATATCGTGCCTATACACGAGGGCGGCTCACGAGAGGACCTAGGAAACTGTATAAGCCGGTTAGCCTGACGTCGGTAGTAGGCAAAGTGATGAAGGTCATCTTGAAGAAGAGAATGGAGGGGTTCTGAAGGCACAGGGACACCTGGATGATCGCCAAGCATGGCTTTAAGGGCAGATCGTGTCAGACCAACCTGCTGGAGTTCTGTGAAGGGGGTGACAAGTGTGCTCGATCAGGGCTGGCCAATGGATGTCCTCTTTCTGGACTTCAGCAGGGTGTTTGACTCGTGCTACATCTTGGGCTGCTGGAGGATATGGGGTTGGGGCAGATGGTCGGGTGGATAGGGAATTGACTAGTGGGGCGGTACAGAAGGTGAGGGTTTGGGGGTGAAGTCTCATCCTCCAGGAGAGTCACTAGTGGGGTCTCACAGGGATCAGTACTGGGCCCACTCTTATTTACCACATATATCTCAGACATCAGAAGCGGTATCAGGAGCAGGATGAGTCTGTTTTCCGATGACTCTAAGCTGTGGGTGGTGGTCAGGGCCCCTAGTGCTCTGCGGCAGAATTTTCTGATTTCTGCGGCAGGGTTCCTAGGAGTCTACACCAGCATTTTCTGATTTCTGCGGCATGATTTATTCATTTTTATGGCAGAATGCAGTCCTACCATTGGCTAAAATATGGTGTGATGTCATAGATGTCATCACCTGCCAAGGATAGAGGAGGGGCTTCAGGATAAACAAGATGATGCGGGAGCCTGGCACTATGGAAAAACTGTATATTTGAATGAAAATTCACCAAAACAATTAATTCTGTGGCACTATATGAAATCTGCGGCATGATGCAAATTCTGTGAAAAATTCTGCAACCACAGAATCGCAGAATTCCAGGGGCCTTGGTGGTGGTGGTGGTGGAGGGGGAGGAGGGGAAGCTGGCTCTCCAGGAGGACCTGGAGATTCTAGGGAGGTGGTCACGGGCCTATAAACAAAAGTTTTAATACTGGGAAATGCAGGGTTCTTCATCTGGGGGCCAAAAACCCAGCTCATTTGTACACCTTGGGGGGGCGCACTCAAAGTTTCTAGGGGGGAGAGGAACCTTGGGGTGTGTGCGGATGCCAAAATGAATAACTCCGAGCAGTGTAGAAGGGCTGCGGCCCAGGCAAATAAAATGCTAGGATGCACGGCCAGGGGATAACCTCAAGGAGTTGATAGGTGTCCCTTCTGCTGTATAATTGCCTCGTTAGACCACACCTTGAATACTGCATGCAGGTTTGGCGTCCTTGCTTAAAGAGGGGCATTACTCTTCTGGAGAGGGTCCGTAGGAGGGCGACCAGGATGATAGTAGGACTAGGGGAAAGACCCTGTGGGGAGAGACTGGGGAAGCTCAGCCTGTACTCGCTGGAGGAGAGAAGGAACAGAGGGAATATGATCGAGATCTTAAAAATATCTCAAGGAATAAATAGGGTAAACCTTGAGGGGTGCTTCAGCTGAGGGAGGTAGGAGCCACCAGGGGACACTCAATGAGGCTGGACGGGGGAGACGGAGGGGAAACAAGGAGATACTACTTCACTGAGAGTGGTGGACCCTGGAATGCGCTGCCGGGAATTTGGTGGCTGCCACATTGTGGAGGGGTTCAAGAACCACTAGGATAGATATAAGGGAGGTGCATCCCAGAGCCCCGTGGGGGTTTGGGGACCTTGTAGGGAGGGTGGGGGGGGCTATAGCTGCCCTGGGAAGGCACTGATCCTCGAGCATACTGACAGACCATAGGGCCTAATCTGCTGCCTTTTAGTATGTTATTGCCTCATGTCTCCTGTGACAGTGATGCATTCGGGCCACTGATTCAGCAAGTACTAGAGATAGGAGCAGGATGTTCTGGGTTCTACTAAATAAGCTGGCGACCTGTGTGTGCAGTGTGAGCGGGACGCCGGGGGTCGGCAGGGGAAGGAGAGGTTCGAGCGTCCGAAGGTCAGCTCTCCTCTCCTAGGAAGGGGTGGGACTGGAGACCGGCACATGCCTGGTCCCTAGTGGTGGCTGGAGGCTGGCACACAGATTCCACCGATGGGGAGGTGGAGACGAAACAGATGCCTGGCGTGCCGCATGCAGAAGCATGCGTGGCTCGGCAATTGGTGTTATTGCATACTTGTCCCGCACTTTGGGTTGGTGAAGAAAACCGGAGGATGAAAATACCGTGAACTGGCAGGACGATTCTGACCATCCGCAGGCGCCGCAACCCGGCTAGCGGGTTGTCGGGTCCTGCTATGGATTGTGGCCCGCGGGTCGGTCGATGAGGGGTGCCTTTCAGTTGGTGGTGATGCTGAGCTACCAAGTTTTTGTTTTACCCCGGTATTTCCTGGAGATGGCTGCGCCTAGATGTCAAGGCACACGCCGACGTCTGCCAGGCCCCTCCCCCGACAAGTAAGGCACCAGCTTGTTGTAACTCTGGTCTCCACAGAGGCTAGCAAACCTGGGACTGTCATTCCCTCCTCCCCTCCCAGGGTAGACTAGCAGTCCCTCAGATGCTCAACATCCTCCTGGCTGGCCCTCTGGCTTCCCAGGCTCGCCAACCCTGGTCAAGCGCTAGAGTGTGAAGCGCCACAGTCACGCCCAGCGGCCGCCCCAAGGGTAAATATTTCAACTTTTCATTTCACCAGATTACATACAGCCATAAAGGCACAGAAATCATCCCAGATCATCAGTGCTTAATTAGTGAAGACTGTTTCTTTGCATAATAACCCACTCAGTTAGTCCTCAGGTATTTGCTAAACTGTACATGTATCCTTTAGTGCTCACTGGATAAAGGAAACTTACTAAAATCACAGCTTGACTGTAAAACCGAGTTTGCTGAATCTGTTGTCCTGGATAATCAATGTTACATGGGACAGGAGAGTATTTAGGTAAAAGAGTAATAAACAATGCTGAGATGGAATCCCATGCTAATTTTGGGGGTGGAGAAGCGGGACGGCAGTACCACTCATAATAGACAACGGAAAGATGCACAAGGACTACGACACATCAAAACTTTGCACAACATATGTTTTTGAAAATTCTGACTAGTTCCCCTTTAGCCCAGGGTAGCCCAGCTGAATGCAGCAGCTTGTTTTCAGTGGTCTCCTTGGGGCCCTGGTTTCAAAAGAATTTTGTCATCTCTGGCCATTTGCAGTGGTAGAGCTATTGCTTGTGGTGCAGTTTCAGGAAGGAGATGGGGTTGTCTTTGGGAGGAAGACTTGAGTGTCCCTGAAGACACTGTGACCTAGGGAGGAATGGTCACTGGTAAGCCTCGATCACAGTCTGTCACCCTGGTGACCACAGGTGGTGATGCATCAGAGGTTCTACAGAGAGAGAAAATTATGCAGACTGGAATCCACACTACCACACCTTGCCTGATCATGTGCTTGATTCCCAGTGCGTTGACATCTTTGGGTGGGGTGGGTGGGGATGTGTATGTATACGCAGTATGCGTGCTGGGAACATGAAGGAAAAAACGCTGGCCTGCAATGTAAGGTGGTGGGGCACACTCTGGGCCCTGGCCTGATCAACCAGCCACCCTTCCCTGGAGGGTCTCGTCAGGAGGGCCAGCACTCTTCCTGTTGTGGTGGTAGTGCTGAAGAGAAAGGGACACACAATGGACTAAAAATAATCATAATAAAAGAAATTAAAATGTGAAGAAATCCTATGAGGTATACTTACGCATTTAAAACCAGCAGAATGGGCCTCGTGGTATATCGTGGTCTGCTCAGGTAGCCAGCTCCCTACTGGGTGCTCGCTTCTCCACCCCCAGGAGGGTCTTCCCAGTTTGTTCCCCGTAACTGTCCCACTCCTTCTTGAATCCTCCACTGTGTCCTCTTCCACCAGACTCTTGTGCAGTGTGCTCCATGGCTCCGCCACCCTCTCAGTGAAGTAGTGTCTCCTACTCTCCACCCTGTAATTTCCCCCTCCAACTTCCACATGCCCCGGTTGTCCCCCTTTAGCCTGAACACCTCCTGGCTCCACCTTACTGATCACCTTACATACTCAAGACCTCTCTCATGCCCCCATCTCCTCCAGTGCGTACAGCCTGAGCTCCTCCAGTCTCTTCATGGGCGTGCCCCCACCCCCACCCATACCCTGAATTGTCCTGGTCGCCTCCTCTGGACTCTCTCCAGCTGTGCTATGTCTTTCTTAAGGTGAGGTCTCCAGAACTGCACACAGTACTCAAAATGCGGCCTTACCAGGTCATTATACAGAGGGAGGATCACCTCCCTCCTCCTGGAGGTGATCCTCCTGGCTGTGCAGCCCAGTATCCTGTTTGCTTTTGCTGCGGTTCTTCGACAGTTTTCAGTGTTATTCATTTTGACGTCCACCACCAACCGTAGGTCCCTTTCGCCCGATGTGGCTTGCAGTGTGACCCCCCCCCCCGGGTGTATACATGGCCCGGGTTTGTGACCCCCAGATGCAGCACCTTACATTTCCCTGCATTAAACTTCAATCCCCATCTCCTTGACCGCCATCCAGATACCATTGAGATGTTTAGGGCCTTTCTCCCCAGGGTCACTTAGTAAGTAAGTGGCTGTGGTGGGATTTGACAGCAGCCCATGCTGTAGCTTTTACAGCATCCCGCACCTTGGGGGTGTCTAACATTTTCGTTATAACCACCTGTCCATCCATTATTCTATGTTATAGTTATCACTGGTTTTCAGTAGATATGGTATTATCTCTCAAAGATGTATCAAAACTAATAGACACCTGATAAATGTACATTAAGAGAAGTGGCACCCTCATGGGGATTTAATCCATGTATTGTATCTGATTGCTTGGAATTCTGAACTGTATGTTTGAATTTATAAAACAATAAATAAAAAAAAAAATGCAGAACAAGCTACCACAGAGCCCAGAGGAACGGTTTCATGACTCGAGTCTACCTGATCCAAGTGGCTTTAGAGTAACAGATCCAGGTACTCAAAAATAAGTGTAGAAAAAGTCAGAGTGTGCGGTGATACTGTAATAGCCACAAGCCTTGAATGGGTTGTACAGCTCAAACTTTCAACTACCCACGGAAGGGTTTTTATATAGCATCACAACACATGAAAAGTGTCAAAGTGCATTTGAGTACTACTGATGAGCTTGGACTTCACACTGACTGGTCTGTCTGTCTTGTCTTCCTCAGTGGTTTGAAGCGGACAAGATCCATGCCGCTGCATTGATTGTTGGTGAACTATGCCAGGATCCGAGTCACTGGAGCTGCGAGCGATCCTTGAACCAGTGGATGAAACAACAAGGCATTCCTGGACTGCAAGGTAAAGACTGACTCGGCAGAATTGGGGAGACCTGGCACTTGATGTGTCACTAAAATTGTACAGAAGTCCCCTGTATTCTACTTTTTGATAGCTGGGGAAGTTGAAGACTGCCACAAAATTGCCATAGAAATCTGGCTGTCAAATGGCTACAGAATTCAAAAAATGATTGTGGAGGGAAGGGATTAAAGCAACAGAACTAAAGAGTAAACAGGAAGTTGAGTCATTATGGATCAGCCTGGAGTTTTAGAGTTAAATAAAACCCTGTACAGACCCCCATCTCGGGGAGGAAATGGACAAGGAAATGATAGAAGGCATCCTTAAAACGGCAGAAAAAGGGGAGACATTGTTAATGGGGGACCTGAATATGCCAGATGTTAACTGGAATACCTTTGCTGCAGGCACATCCAAGACAGGGTCATTCTTGATGCCCTACAGGGGCATGCCTCAGACAGCTAGTGTTAGAACCTCTCGGGAAGGAGCAATCTTAGACCTGGTACTCTCAAATGGGGAAAGAGAGGGATCTCAGATTTACAAGTGGGTAGCTATTTGGGAACAAGTGACTACCAAACAGTGTGGTTCACAATAAACACAGCCATGGAGTTGAGCCATACAAAACAAGAGTATTAGACTTTAGGAAAATGAGAGTGCCTCAGAAAAGCACTAGCAAACGGGCAAGAAGGAGGGTGGAGGAACAATGGGGAATAATCAAAACAGCCACCGCAGAGGCAACAAGCCTTGTGTGAAGCAAATCAACAAAACGAAGAAAAACCACCATGGTTCTCCAAAGAAGGTGGCAGGGACGGTTAAGGAGAAAAGGATAGCATTCAGGAAATATAAGGAAACACAGAAGGAGCAGGACAGAGAACTTTATCAGTTAAAGCAGAAGGAGGCAGGGAAGGCAGTCAGAATAGCAAAGGCACAAACTGAGGAAAAGATAGCCAACTCTGTTAAGAAGGGGGATAAAACCTTTTATAGGTACATTAGGGAGCGAAGAAATACCAAGGGAGGGATACAGAGACTTAATAAAGGGGAGGGAATATGGGCAGAGGATGACAGTGAAAAAGCAGGGATACTGAATGAATATTTCTGCTCAGTATTCACAACAGAAGAGGGGGTACCTAAACCAAACAAGGAGAAACTCTGAATAGGGGGTCATTACCAGTCCATTCACAGAGGAAATGGTTTTGAAAGAACTCTTGAAACTGAGGGTGACAAAGCAGTGGTGGGGTCTGATGGATTCACCCAAGAATTCTAAAAGAACTAAGGGTAGAACTAGTAACACCACTGACTACTCTCTTTAACAAATCATGGTAAGATGGGTGGTACCTGAGGACTGGAGGAGGGCACTGTGATTCCACTTCAAAAAGTGGGAGCAGGGTAGAGGCAAGATACTACAGACCAATTAGTTTGACTTCAGTGGTAGGGAAAATGATGGAATCACTTCTGAAGGAAAGAACTGTTGAGTACCTAGAGGCCAGTGGGGCACAGGACCCAAGGCAGCATGGTTTCACAGCAGGAAGATCATGTCAGACGAACTTAATAGATTTCTTTGACTGGGCAACCAAAGTAGTAGACCAGGGAGGGACTGTTGATATGGCCTACCTAGATTTTAGCAAGGCATTTGACACAGTCTCACACAAAATATTACTATACAAGTTAGCCAGCCTTGGAGTGGGTCCCAAGGTGGTAGCCTGGATAAAAAAAACTGGCTGGACAATAGGACACAAAGGGTAATAGTAAACTGAATCCACAGTGAAGAAAGGAGGTTAACTAGCAGGGTACCATAGGGTTCGGTTCTGGGACCGGTCCTCTTTAATATCTTTATAAGTGACATTGGAGAGCACCTGGAAGGAAAGGTATGTCTTTGCAGATGACAAATATCTGCAACAGGGTTGAAACACAAGGTGGAAAGAATGAAAAGGGACTTGGCAAGGTTGGAGGAATGGTCAAATATATGACAGCTCTGATTCAGTGCAAAGAAGTGCAAGGTAATGCATCTGGGAAACAAAAACCAGGACAGGAGTACACAATGGGGGGTGAGTTAATAACAAAAATCGAAAGAGACCTAGGAGTAATTATATCAGATGACCTAAAAGGTGTGCAAGCAATGTCAGAAGGCAGTAAGGAGGGCTGGGGGGATACTGGGATGCATACGGAGAGGCATCAACACTAGAAAACAGGAAGTTATCTCTCTGTACAGACAATTAGTGAGACCCCATCTGGAGTACCGCGTGCAATTCTGGAGACCCCATCTCCACAGAGACATAGTGGAGGCTGTTCAGAGGAGGGCAACCAAAATGGTGCAGGGTCTGCACCAGAAGACATACGAGGAGAGACTAAAACAGCTTAATATGTATACCCTTGAGGAAAGCAGGGAGAGGGGGGACATGATAGAAACTTTCAAGTATCTCAAGGGAATTAACAAAGTACAATAAGGTAGTATCTTTCAGAAGAAAAGATGCCCAAGAACAAGGGTGCACAATTTGAAGATGGAGGGGGGACGGCTCAGAGGTAATGTTAGAAAGTGTGTTTTTCACAGAGGGTTGAGGATGCATGGAACAGCCTTCCTGAGGAGGTTGTGGAGTCGGGAACAGTGGGAGAATTCAAGAATGCACGGGACAGGCATAAGGTGATTCTAGTGGGGTGTAGGAGGAAGTAAGCTGTTGATTTAACTAGAATCTGCAGCTTATCCATCAGGTAGGGAAATGGGCAGACTAGGTGGGCCAAGCGGTCCTTATCTGCCGTCAAATTCTATGTTTCTGTGAGGGCACCTATAGGTTCCATGTCGGGGGGGGGGGGGGTTTGGTGGGCGCACAGCTGCAGCCCTACAGTGTCCTGCCCATGATGTCCTGCAGCAAGTAGCTGCTTTTTTAAATCACTAGTCTATCTGGTTCAGGATGTTGCCTACAGTTCTGTCTTTTGTGGCACTCTTACAGTGGTGCCCACTCATTGTGATGTCGTAAGAAACCTACACTGCTTTTGAAGTAATTGGTTCTGTGTCATGTGGTACATGACAGCAACATACAGTTGCAGCTAATTGTGGGGCTGTACCACAACAAGCTTTTGCTTCTTAAGAAAAGAAAAAGAATATGAGCAGTCTGCTGGTTCAGGATGGTTTCTCTGGTTCTGGGTCTTGTGGCACATAACAGTAACACCACATCGGTGACCGCATGCAGCACCGTCTCACGGCAAGCACCAGTATGGGAAGGGTGCCAACCAGTGGCACTATGACATGGCATACACAGCCACTCCTAAATATCAGATGCCTGCATACTTAAAAATATTGAGAGGGTTCAGCACAGGCCACAAAGCTGGTTAGTGGCTTAGGAGGAAAGGGCAGCAATTAGTTTGTGTGTAACTATTTAACCTAGGACAGAGAAGATTGGGGGGCATAATCATGGTCTTCCAAAAAGTACAGGGGTAGATAGGCTGGGAGTATACACAAATGTTTGAGCTGACAAGTGCTAGCAGAACTAGAGGGCATTCTGTCAACTGAGGAAACAGAACAAGGGGAAACATTACAAAGCATAACTTCATACAGAGTTGGATGGTGGAATAGCTTGCCCAGTGAGCTTCTGAAAAATGGCACTGTCCATGTTTTTGCAGTTGGCCTAGACAAGATTCCACGAATAGTGGTAACATTCTGGTTGCAAAGCTCTGATATAAGTCTGTACTAAAATTGGGTATAGTTACACCATGTGGTAGGATGGGTGAACAAGATATATGAACCCCAGGTCTCTCTTGTCATCACAATACTATGTTTTGCTGCACAGAAACACCCTCTTCCTTCATTTACTTTGCCTTGTCTTTGTGTACTTTTGGTGGTGTTTTTTATTCAGGTTTTGCAGTGTAAAGGTGAGCTATATCAACATTAAGACAGCCGGCACATACTTTTGTACATTGCTGTGTAAATGAGAGGTGGACGCACAAAACTGCTTAAAATTTGTATTTTGGGACCTTTTCATTTTGGGCGGCAAGAATAACTTGAAGTGCTTCTTGGAGCCATGCATACTGTTTCAGATTTTAAAGATTATTGTTGGTGTGAGTTGGCTGTGGTGAGTTCTGAGTAGTGAAACAGCCTGCACAATGTAGTGCCAGTTGAGATTTCCTGTGCAGCTTACCCTCATGCATGAGAAGGTTTTCATAGACATGATGCTTTGCATAGAGATTTATGCTTTAGAATGGGTGCACATGTTTTGATTTTGAAAACAAGCAAATGGGATAACAGGTTGCAGGATGGCAAGCAGCATGTTGTGTTAGGGAGGTCATATCAGATCAGCCAAAGGTGTGGGGGGCGGGGACCCCAGGACACTAGGCTACGGGGGTGAGGTGGGGTAATAGGGGCAGACTTGATTGACCATCGGTCTCTTTCTGCCTACAGATTCTATATTTTTCTGTAATTCCCAGGATAGGAGGAGTCTTCCCCCATTGTGGAAGGGCAGACGCAAGTCTGCTTCCAAATCCAAGGGACGATGTCCGGAGTTGACTCGACAGTTTGAGGAGGGAGGTGGTAGAAGGATCTGAGAAGTGAAGGTGTTTGCTATCCAAACCAGCAGGGCTGTGCTAGCCCTCGGGATGCTTCTGTCCGCATCGACCGAAATCAACAGTCTTCCACATCCCCAAATGCTGATGCTGTTCCGAGTTCCTGAGTTGGGTAGGAGTGGGCAGACATGATGGACTAAAGAGCCTTTTTTTTTTACTAAAAGATTCTATATTTCTATGTTTCCTCTACTAGTTACTTAGGAGCCCTGTATCTGGGGCTGAAATTAAGTTTTGCTTGTACTAGCTCGCATGGCTAGTGACTGGGAAAATCCACTAGCCCCAAAGACTTTTCCACTAGCCTGGCTGGTGTACTTACTGAACTGTCACCTTTTCCAGTACTAGCCCAATACCAAATCTACCAGCATTTGACTGGTGGGCAGGTGCCAGTTCGATCCCTGCTGTATCCCAGAGATGTATCTCACTTGAACATGTAAACTTAGCAACCCTGTTTCCCGTAAATGTACTCTCCCATGAACATGTAAATCTTTTTTTTTATTACCTAAACTTCACTTTATTTGAAAACAGCTGGTAGGGGTGTGTGAGTAGCGAATAGTATTTCCTGAATACCACAAATAATGCACTGGTGGCACTATTCATGCCTATTCCTATTTGGGAAATACCAGTTTAGAAGGAAGAAAAAAAAGTTCCTACCCTCCTTCCTAACCCAGTCCTTTGGTGGTGGGGGGGGGGGGAAGGAAAACCAAAACCAGCTCACAAAATTTCATGTTTTACCAAAAAAATAAAAAATGCGCATGATGACAACCGACACAACCCTCTTGCCTCCATGGTTGGATGCAATCTTTAGCTTTATTGTTTTCATTTAAATCAATGCCTCTCCACCCTGACCACCTTTTTATTAAATCACGATTAATAAGCTCATAGATTAGGCGACCAACTGTACAACCTCCATGGCCAGTCACCTCATAGTGAATGAAAGAACACACATGTGAAATAAAACGAGCTGATCACACGGGAGCGCTTTGATTCAGTAGGAGGCCGATTGTGGTGGAGGGTAGGCTATGTCAGTTGCCTTGGTCTGGCGTATGCCAACTGTCTTATTTTTTAACAAAAGATTGGGAGCTGGGTGGAAGGAAGGTGCTTTGGAGGTGGGGGGATGTATTAATTTAAAAGAAAAATAGGCCGGCCCGTTGGTGCAGTGGTTGGATTACCGCTTGAGATGCCATCGACCTGGGTTCGGGAATGGACTCCATCGTCGGAGGGCCGTCGGGGGGAGAAGGCTTGAGTGTCTGACTGCTTGCCTTCTCCCGGGTGGGGGGGTCTACAGCCCGGTGTTTGCTGGCTCCTGGTGGAGGCCGGGAGACCAGCAATGTGTCGGGCCCTCCTGACTAGGGGAGTGTGATGAATATTGGCGTGTGCCTTGACGTAAGTGGCACGCCAGGCTCCCAAAGAAGAAAATGAAAAATGGCACCCTGGCTGACCGAATGACGACCGCTAGAGCCGCAAACGCCACAGAGCCCCAGACAGCCCGGTCCGACCCCAGCAGCACCTGGGCCCACTGGATATGCCTACTGGCGCTTCCTCACCGGAAGGAGAAGACCCACCCGACGAAGGGATATGTCGGGTTACCCTGGGGGGGGGCTGCTGATATGGGATGGCAGATGGCGGTGAGGGAAGTGGGCGGCGCAGAGATCCTAGACAGCCTGAAGGAGTGACCGGCCAGTTAGCATGGGTGGGAGCAAAAAAAAGAGTGCTAAAGACGGCAGTCAGATTGTGCTGGTTGCCCATTGTTGGAGAGTTTATTTATTTATTTTTTTTTTTAACAACATTTTGGGTGCTGAGGTTCAGGAAGGTGGGATTGGGATTGTAGCAGAGGATGGAGAGACGTGCATGGGTGAAGGATTGGGCTGGGGAGGAGGGTGGGAGCAGTTTCTTTATCCCCTCATGAATAATGAATACCTGAATATTTGGTGGCCCAAATGTAATAATTGTCCCGAATATGTGAAATAAGGTATTCGCACACCCCTAACGTCATAGTGTTTGCTGTCTTGGAGCAGCTGCTTAAGGTCAGGCATGCCATAAATTTTTTTTTTTTTTTTAATCTGTTTTTGTTTTTAGAAACATGGAATTTGTCAAAAAGGATCACTTGGCACACCCCATTTTCCAGATGGTCCCTGCCTGTTTGGTCTCTGCAGACCCTAACTGGTCTCGGACAGCCCTTCCTCCTCCCTGCCTATTTACTAATATTCCCCTATGTCTGTCACATGCATACTTGAAACCCTCTGCTCTTTTTGCCTCCACCAGTTACACTGGCAGGTTGTTCTAGGCATCTACCATTCTTTCAGTGAAGTAATACTTCCTCACATGCCTCTTTACCCCCCTCCCCCCCCAACCCAGACTTCATCGCATGCCCTCTGGCCCTGGTACTCTCTCATTTGAAAGAGACTCCCCTTCCCCCTACATCTTGCTCCTCTTGGTTACTGCCTGATTAGTTGGTTGATAAAAGTTGCTGATTGTTTTGAATAGTGACTGCATTCAGGCATTTCTAGTTGAGATTTCTCATTACTTTTATTTTCTGTAGGAGTTTTGCTGTAGGTTCATGTCAGTTCAGCTGTATCTTTGTACTGTTTTCAGGATTGTCTTTAGTTTGGCTTTCTTAAGTTTGGGGTCAGTGTTACTTTGGTAGCATTCAGGCAGGTTGCTTTTATTTTGGTTTTGTATGCAGCGCTTTCGTGAATCACAGAATGTGAACTGAATAGTCGGTCTGTTTGCAGATGTGACAGTCTGTGTGGGGACTGATTCCTCATTTCACTGAAATAGGAGAGTAGTAATGGTGACCGATGTAGTATAAACTAATGATGCACTGCTGCCCATATTTATATTATTTGTATTTGTTTCACCACATCCCTTACTACTGAGGTCATTTGCATGATAACTGGATTGATGTCCCTCAGACTTGATCTGTTCTTCCTGCTTTTTTAGACACTGATGAAATCACCGTCCTTGTTTTGGGATACCAGAATTTGCAGGGCTCTAGGGAATGCTCAGTAAATGGTTCAGGATGTGATTAGCAGTTTTTTTTCCTTGGGACAGTACTAACTGTGCAGAAAGTATTTATGTAGGTTTTCTAGAAGTGTTATGTTTGTTAAACACAGTGAGATAAGTGCTGTGCATTTTCACAATGTTTTAGCACTTTTATGAGCAAAATGCTAATTAATTTTGAGTTAAATAAAACCCTGAGGCGTCATGTGTATCCTTGAGATGCAGGTTTACTTGGGCCAGGGCTCTCTTTCCCGCATTTCTTGCCTTTGTTGTGCCGCCTAACAGTGAGTAAAATCCTCCACTCCACGCCCATCTGAGCCCCACCATTTTTCCCACCTAGTCCTTAAACCCCTTTTCACACTTCATTTTCAACGCTGACAACTTCTGTGTCACACGCGGTCACACTGATCTTCATTTTCTGCCTGCCCCCGCAGAGCAAGCAGATGAGGATCAGTGCACGCTGTATGGGAAAGAGAAAGTAACTGATGTATCAAAACATTAAGTTGCAACGGGGGACCGCCCGGTAGCGCTGAGGGTTGACACTGGACATCACACCTTGTGCTGTGCCGGCGACCCTGGTTCGGGAACAAGCCCTGGTTGTCTGGCGTTGGCCGTGGGGGAGGGCAAGGAGCGAGATCGAGCTGCCTCAAGGCAACCCTCTCCTCCTGGGATGGACTGGAGACTCCTCGGGCACTGGCTGCCACCCGGTGGAGGACAGATTGTGGCGCCAACCTGAGGGAGCTCTGGCTATAGCCACAGGGAGGGGGTGGAAGGGGCTGAGCAGGCAGGTGTGGGTGGTGTGTGTGTGTGTGTGTGTGTGTGTATACCCCACATGCGCACAACCTGTGTGCTGGGGCCCCAGGAGCAGGGAGAAAACTGAGCAAAACATAGAAAATATAAATAAGTGTGAAAATGGGTTTGTGGATTGGGTATGGGGTGGTGGGTTTTAGATGGTGGGAAAATGGCTCTATTGTGTTAAATAGAGCACTGGTAAGAACTGGAGCTTGCAGGTTGAAATCTCAGCAGAAGACCTTGGTACTTACTGTGTGACCTTGGGCAGATCTACCAAAGTAGAGACCCTCCTAGTGTCCCAGTCCCCTCAGCTGTGGGAATGAGCAGCAGCAGGCCAGTCTGACCCCAGTGGTAAAAATATGTTGCATCTCAGCTGCCTATCTGGGGTAAACGGGTGTATGTTTCTGTACTTTATATAACAGAAAATGTCTTCATTTACAGCTCCCATAGGGGACATCCTTGTTATCTGAGACATGGTGGGGGAGGGCATGACGTTGCCACTGTGCTGGGACCCCCTGTTTTTGTTGAGTCCTAGACCCTCAAAACAGAAACCTTGCAGAGGGCTCGGACAGTGTATTGCTATGATTATGATGTCTAAAGCAGAGTTTTGGGATGTCATTGGAGGGCAACGTGGAAAGACTAAGGGACAAAAGATCCTGTTTTCTTGTAAATATCCTGTAATGAAGAATGCATATAGACAACCCATGAAATATATAAGATGAAATGTATCTGAATATCCTAGTTTAAAACTTTTCCAGGATTAGCCACCTTCTTTCTGTGCAAATGGAAAAATCTGGATTAAAAACCAAATTTGTCATTTTTAAACACTGCTTAGTCTGTTACTCGTACAAGAAAAAACACCACCACATTTACAATCCCACTTGGTGCTAGATTTGTGTATAATAATCATATAAAAGGAGTATCGTCCAGCTCGCCCTTGCACTGCTAACATTACCACTTGCAGTGCTGATGACTTGGGTTTGGGAATAATCCTGGAGTGTTGGTGAGCCAGCTGGGGTGAGGAGGAAAGAGCGACTGAGGGACAGCTGTGTTTTTGTGAGGGAGGGGTTTGGATTCTGGCTTCTGCCTGTCTCTTGGTGGTGGCTAGGTATGGAGGAGAATGAGACCACCAGACTGGATTGGAGGAGTGGCAGACTGTGCGTTTGGTGCAGGATTGTGCACAGTGATTCCATGACGTCACTGCACACTCCTCTTCTGCAACCAGAAACATGGAAAATGCCACACACTGGCCAGGTGGTGCTGCACTCTGCCTTCATGTGCCTTTCCTGCCTTGGCATGAATTTCTCCTGGCTTTCACCTCTGCGTTTGGGCCAGTTTGGATGCAGAGGGGAGTTACTATGAAGCTGCAGGCGCCAAGCCGATATGGAACAACTCATAATGTGAGTCGTGGGTAAACCTCTGGCCCAGTGCTACAGGCAGGGAGGCCTCATAAAAATGTAAAACTTGTTGATTCAGGAGTTTGGGAATATGATGGGTTCTCAGGTGCCAGTGGACCACCTGTTTTTGTTAGGGGTGGAGAGCTTGGGACAGGAGGGATGGGCGCGTCTGAAACACTGGGCCATGGTGCTGTTACCATATTGCCATACCATGCATCTTAAACACGTGGGTGTCCAGAGCTCAGACAACAGTATAACCGTGGTGTGACTTGGCCATCCAAATTACTAGCCTTGGAGATTATTCTATGTAGTGAAAGGTAAGCCTGAAAAATTTCTTCTAATCTGGGACCCTTTTTGGTAGCATTAAAGGATACCTGAACACTGTGTTGATGGGTGCACTGTTCCTGAAACCATCTTGTGGAAGTATAGTGAGAGACAGAGGTGCTGAATAATATAAATAAGTAACTGAAAGTGAAGAGTTCTACTAACAGTTTTGGTGACACTATTTTTATTTTTTTGTATTTTGTCAGAACCAGGAAGCATTTTAAGACCATAGCGCCAATCGGAGGCTAAGGCTGCCAGGAATGTGCAGCGTGAAGATGTAATTTTAACAAGGTATCTTGGCCTCTATACTCAGTCGCTATGGAGCCTTTTATATTGTATTGTGTACAACATTAGGGCTATATGTGTACCCTGTCATCTTTATCATTACTTAACTTTTACGTTAGAGTGTAACGTACAAGTTAAATAATGATAAAAATAACAAAGTACACATACCGCACTAACGTTACACACTTAGGGATTGAGTACTAGGGATGAGATGCCTCGCTACGATTATGTCATCAGTCTCTATGCTCCTGGCAGCCTTAGGCTCCAATTGACACGGTGGTCTTAAAATGCTTCCTTGCTGCAGCAAAATAAAAAAAAAATAATAAATTGCTGAAAATATATAAAACTCCTCACTTTCAGGTACTACTTTATTTATATTATTTAGCTCCTCTCTCTTTCTACTCTATTTCCACAGGAGGGTTTCAGGAACAGTGCACCCCATAAAAACAATGTTTAGGTATCCTTTAACACCAGCTTCATTACATGCCCTCTTTTCCTGGTGCTCTTTCACATTTGAGAGACTCCCCTTCTGTACCCATTTCACCTCGGTGAGGTACTTCTGGGTCTCGTGTCACCTCTTGCTCGCTTTTCTTCAGCGTGTTCATGTTGCGATTCCTCAGTCTCTCCTCATAGGGCTTCTTGGGTAACTCGACCAGTAATGTCACTTGCATCTTTGCAGTTGTGCTCTAATCTGTGGAATCTTGTTGCTGTATTTTTGTAGTAGAGCACTTCTAGACAAGTTGTACCTAAACTCTCTTGTCTCTCTTATGCAGAAGTGGACACCAGAGCTCTGACGAAGAAGATTCGAGAGAAGGGTACCATGTTGGGAAAGCTGGTCATGGATGGCACTGCTGTGGACACCGTTCCAGCACTGACCCTAACCAGATGCATCTGGTCAGAGGTCTCTGTGAAGGTAAGAACAAGTGTAACAGATTAAACCCTGGTATCTCCACGTTGAGAAAATAATTAAAATTTCTTTACCAGGTAAAACAAGAGCACAGATGCCCATTTTCAAGTGAAACCCAAGATCCACATGTACATGCAAACAATAATAAAGGCAATGTATATTCATATGTACATCTCCATTCTCTTTTATGCTTAAAGATCTGGTGAGCCTTTTTATAATCATTTTAAAACACTCCAGATAATGAGTCATTGTGGGGATAACTGCACTTTTCTAAAGTGTATTATTTTTAGAGGTGTGCTGTTATTCAACAGTAACACACACTCAGGAGAAGTTTAATGGTTAAATTAGGCTGACCAGGTTGTCGGTAGCTACGCATCACACTGCCACCAGTACTACATTGGGGCTAGCTGGGGGCAGAGCACTTCACAGTGGGGCGGAGGGCATCTCTCAAGGAATGTGGGCAAGCAGCCTCAGTCAGTCATCCTGCTGTGGCCCAGTTGTTGCAATCCAGATTATTATAGTGGTGACAAAGGAACAACTGGGGGTAGGGTGATGCGATTTCCACCCCCTTCAAAAAACAAATTTTTTTTGCCAGTTAGGTTGTTTCATTGATCTAAAGCACTGATCACAGTAGCTGCAGGTTCCAGTCAAGCACTGCAGTAGTTTGTTGGGGGGGGAGGAGCAGGTACCAGTAATGAGCTTATTGTACTTCATTTAGATGGTTACCAGGAGGGGCAACACACTGATCTGGGGCGAGGGGGACCAGCAGGAGAAATGGAACACAGGAGTGACAGGTTGTACAAAAAATATAGCGCACTTAGGCGAAATGACATTTATTTATTAAAATGTTGGTAATCTGGGAAAAGCACATTGAGCCAAGGCTTGTTTCCAGGTGCGACCCAGGGGCATAAACAAGGCAGGTAGATACAACAATGGAAAATGAACAGTTTGCAACAAAAATTACAACATTTGTGTATATAAAGCAAGATAACACAACCTAGTCCAACAAAGCAATAATTGCAACAATTATAGCATGGTTACAGCAAATAAATAAGCAGAGTGGAGATTTAGTAATAGAACAATGGAGAGCAATCGGGTAGTAAGCACAAGAGAGACTAAGCAACAGAGGTAATAGATGCTCAGGAGAGGAGAGGGTATACAGGCTAGAGGCTGCTGGGATGGAGGGAAGGCATGAGCAGCGGTAGCCAGGAAGGAGACGAGCAAAGATTTGAAGGAAGAGACCGAGGAGAGTGCTGAGTGTTACTGGGAGTAGATTTCCAAAGAAAAGGAAGGCGAGAGAAGGCAGACTGCCCTGCTGCAGAATGAGGGTGTGGAAGGAAAAGAGCGAGAGTCCCTGGAATGAAGGGAATAGGATGAAGGAAGAGCAGTTGAGAGCGGGGCAAAGATGAGAGGGTGTGCCAAACCAATATTTGACTATGTGGAGAGGCAATGGGTCTTAGCGCTGTGAGAAAGTGATTCTAAAGAGAGGGATGAGTAGGGAGACAGTGGTAGGGAAGGAAGGATGTAGCAAAGTAACAAAGAATTGAGGAGGGTATCAAGTTTTAAGAGGTGAGATGCGGGGCTGAGCCATAAACAACATCTGCATAATTGATGACGGTAGAATGGTTTTAGGACAAGATCAAGACAGGTGGATAAAGGGATGCAGTTAATATTCTTCAACTGAAACTACCTCTGGCTGGAAGCTGCAATACTGAACATAGGATTTACAGAAAGCGAGTTGTGCTCACAACAGAGGAGGTGAACCTTACAATTGTCTTTGGTTTGTAGCAGATATTCTGCAGGTGGAGGCTACTTCTAGCTGAAAGGTGAAATAAGGAACTTAGAATTATCAGGAAAAGACAGTCTTTCATGCAACAGAGGGAGGTGGATCTAGCTTTACAGTTCTTAAGATTTTCAGTGCAGGAAGAGTTTAAAGCACAGCTGACTTATTTTGGGGCTGACTGCTTTCAGAAAACAAACCACCAGGCTGTTTTGGGGCTGGGGAGGTTTACCTGTGTCTGACTTGGATGTCTGGATTTTTCTCTGTTTGATTAGCAGGGTATTTTCTCTGTCAAATTGTTGTGTAGGGCATCTTGCTGACAGGAAGGCACTCATTGCAGCGGTGGGTCAGAGCTCTTAGCTGATTGCTTTGTGAGGGCACAGTTAGGCCCAACCCTTCCCACCCTCACCCCACCCACCCCTGGAAATAGTTCCTTTATACCTGGGTTCTGACATAATTTCATCAAGAGTGCAAGGTGCATATCACTGTCATATCCTCTCTAGCACACTGCACTGACAATATAAGCATACACGTTGTATAATATATATATATTTCTATATAACAAACTAATCACGCACACACAAACACACAAAAAAAAAAAGTAGATAAACATGTGGGGAGTAGTGCAATGTAATGGCTGTGGGGCAGCAGTCTTCCGGGAGTCTTTCTGGAGGCTGAGATGCCGCCCTATTTGCAGACAACTCTCTGCCCTGAAGGAGGAAGTTGCCTGTCTTCAGGCCACACTGGACAGTAGTAAGGGAACCTTCCCCCAGGCCACACTGGACGGTAGGAAGGGAACCTCCCCCATCCAGGGAGCACCAGAGCCACCACCACTACCTCAGAGGTTGCGAAGAAAGCACAGCAGTTGAACCACAGTGGGCTCAGGGAGGGTGAGGATGGTGGAACAGAGGCACACCCAGTCAGTTGTTCCACTCCACAATCCATACACCATTCTGGGGGAACATAGCTCCCCTATGGATGCACCCGCAGAGGAGACTAAGGAGGCTGAGGACAGCTGTCACAAGGGAGGCCCACAGGGAAAGGAAGCAACTCCTGGTGGGGGACTCAATTATTAGGGGGATAGAACTGGGGGGAGCAGGGAAAACTGAAGTAAGGTGCCTGCCTGGTGCCATGGCTTGGAGGGACTGGAAGCGCATCCTCAGGATCACGAGAACAGCTGCACGGGAGTCTGAGCTGGACGTCATTGTCCACCTAGGGACAAATGACTTGGCTCAACATGAGATTAGAGCAGTGCAGAAGGACTTTGTAGAATTGGGGAGGGCCTAAGACAAATGCAGCACACAGTATCCTTCTCAGAGGTGCTGCCTGTCAATGGCATGAGTGAGCGAGGTACTTTGCACCTCGCAGTTTAATGAATGGTTGAAAAAATGGTGTGGAGCACAGGGGTTTGGCTTCATTGGGGACTGGGGTTCCACCTGGAGGGACACCAGCCTATACTGGCAGGATGGTCTGCATCTGTCCAGGAAGGGAACAAGTCTTTTGAGCAATCGGTTTAAATGCTTCATTGGCAAGCTTTTAAACTAGTCAAGGGGGGAGGCACTGATAAGCTGCAGGAAAATCCCAGCCTCTCCCTACAAAACAGGGTACTAATTGAGAAAAAGACCGAGGTAGAAAGGTCAGTGGGGGATGCTGCAACAGAAGGTAAAGCCATCACAAAATGGAGAGCAATGAGTACCAATGCCTGTAGTCTGAGTAACAAGCTTCCTGAATTAGTGGCTTTGATGGAGGAGGAACATCTGGATATCGTGGCAGTCACAGAAACATGGTACACACAAAACCATGACTGGGACGTAAACATACCAGGATACACTATCTACAGGAGGGACAGGGAGGGTAAAAGAGGAGGAGGAGTAGCTCTTTACATAAGGGAAGGAATTAAAGCAACAGAACAAAAGGGAAAACGGGGAGGAGAAGCACTGTGGGTAAATTTGGAGACCGGCAATGGCACTACAATCCGCACAGGGGTTGTATACAGACCCCCTTCTCAGGGGGGAGGAAATGATAGAAAGTATACTTAGAATGCCAGAAAAAGGGGAGATATTGCTTATGGGTGATCTGAATATGCCAGATGTTAACTGGAGTGCAGTTGCAGCAGCCACTTCGAAGAATGGGGTTATTCTAGATGCCCTACAGAGGGCATGCCTTAGACAACTAGTATTAGAGCCCACTGGAGAGGGAGCAATCTTAGACCTGGTTCTCTCAAATGGAGATGAAGAGAGGATCACAGATGTAGAAGTGGGTAGCCATCTGTGAACTAGCGACCATCGAACAGTATGGTTCACAGGAAACACAGCAATAGAGTCAAGCCATACAAAGGCAAAAGTACTGGAATTTAGGAGGGCTGACTTTGCCAAAATGGGTGAGTGCCTAAGGAATGCACTAGCAAATGGGCAGGAAGGAGGGGTGGAAGAACAATGGGGAATAATAGAAACTGCCATAACAGAGGTAACAAGCCTTTGTGTGAAGCAAATAAAACGAAACGATGTAAGAAACCACTATGGTTCTCAAAGGAAGTGGCAGTGAAGGTTCTAGAAAAAGAAAGCATTCAGGAAGTACAAGGAATCACAGAAGGAGCAGGACAGAGAACTGTATCAGTTAAAGCAAAAGGAAGCTGGGAAGGCAGTCAGAACAGCAAAGGCCCAAACCGAGGAAAAGATAGCCAACTCAGTTAAGAAGGGGATAAAACCTTTATAGGTACATCAGAGGCGAAGGAAGACCAAGGGAGGGATAGTGAGGCTTAATAAGGGAGGAGGGTGGGCAAGGGTGATTGTGAAAAGAGAGATACTAAACAAATATTTTGCTCAGTATTTACAAAGGAAGAGGGGAGGTACTTAAAACAAACAGTAGAAACACTCTGGATACAGAAGTTGATACCAGCCCATTTACAGAAGAAAGGGTTCTGAAAGAACTCGTAAACCTGAAGGTGGACAAAGCAATGGGGCCTGATGGGATTCATCCCAGAATTCTAAAAGAACTAAGGGTAGAACTAGTGACACCACTGACTACCCTCTTTAACAAATCATGGGAGGATGGGGTAGTACCCGAGGACTGGAGGAGGGCAGATGTGATTCCCCTTCACAAAAGTGGGAGCAGGGCAGAAGCAGGAAACTACAGACCTGTTAGTTTAACCTCAGTGGTAGGGAAAATGATGGAATCACTTCTGAAGGAAAAAATTGTCTAGTATCTAGAGGCCAGAGGGGCACAGGACCCAAGGCAGTATGGATTCACAGTGGGAAGGTCATGCCAGACAAATCTGATAGATTTCTTTGACTGGGTGACCAAAGTAGTAGATCAGGGAGGGGCTGTGGACATGGCCTACCTAGACTTTATCAAGGCATTTGACACAGTCCCACACAAAAGATTACTATACAAGTTAGCCAGCCTGGGAGTGGGTCCCAGGATGACAGCCTGGGTAAAGAATTGGCTGGAGAATAGGACACAGAGGTAATAGTAAATGGAGTCCACTCTGAAGAAAGGGGGTTTCTAGTGGGGTACCGCAGGGTTCAGTATTAGACGGTCCCTCTAGTGTCTCTTTTATGTCTACATTGCAGAGGGACTGGAAGGAAAAGTATGTCTCTTTGCAGATGACACAAAGATCTGCAACAGAGTTGATGCACAAGGTGGGGTGGAAAGGATGAGAAGGACTTGGCAAGGTCAGAGAACGGTCAAATGTATGGCAGCTTAGATCAGCAAGCAGAAGTGCCAGGTAATGCACCTGGGAAACAAAACCCAGGGAAGAGTACACAGTGGGGGGTGAGATACTAACAACAAAAAATGGAAAGGGACCTGGGGGTAGTCATATCAGATGTCCTAAAGGTGGGCAAGCAATGTGAGAGGGCAGCAAGGAGGGCTGGGGGGATACTGGGATGCATAGGGAGAGGCATCACCAATAGAAAACAGAAAGTTGTTATCCCTCTGTACAGACAGCTGGTGAGACCCCATCTGGAGTACTGCATGCAGTTCTGGAGACCCAATCTCCGCAAAGACATAGACAGGATGGAAGCTGTCCAGAGGAGGGCAACTAAAATGGTGCAGGGTCTGCACCGGAAGACATATGAAGAGAGACTTAAGGAGCTTAATACGATAGCCTCAAGGAAAGGAGGAGGGGGACATGATAGAAACTTTCAAGTACCTCAAGGGAATCAACAAAAGTCCAAGAGGTAGCATCTTTCAAAAAAGAGTGTGCAAGAACAAGGGGCACAATTTGAAGATAGAGGCGGATCAGAAGTAATTTAAGGAAGTATTTTCACAGAGAGGTTGTGGATGCATGGAACAGCCTTCGGAGAGGTTGTGGAGTCAAAACAGTGGTGGAATTCAAGCATGCATGGGACAGTCATAAGGCAGTTCTAGGGGGTGGGGGTAGGAAGAAGTAGGCTGCTGGTTAACTAGGATCTGCAGCTTATCCATTAGGTAGGGAAATGGGCAGACTGGATGGGCCAAGCGGTCCTTATCTGCCGTCAAATTCTATGTTGACAGAGGATGCCAAGTTTTGGTAGAAGTGTGATGCAGAGGGCATCTGTATGGGTTGCAAAATACTGATTTTTGTCCAACCAGATCCCAAGATATTTGAAAGTGGGGAGCTGTCTATAGTGAAAGTTGGAGGGGTGGGGGGGAGAGTGAAGTCAGGACAACTTCTGCTAGGAGCCACAAATCATGGAGTCTGTTTTCTTTTTGTTTAATCTTCGCTGATTTGTTTGAAAACAGAGTTGCACATTGTTAAAGTCCAAGCTGTAAGGGGGTGAAAGTGTCTGCTGAGGAGGAGCCAGAGGTGTAAAGCACAGTGTCGTCAGCATACTTATATATACGTGTGTGTGTGTGTGTGTGTGTGTGTGTGTATATGTGTGTGTGTGTGTGTGTGTATGTATGTATGTATGTATGTATATGTATGTATATATATATATATATATATTTTTTTTTTTCTGTCTTATATAATAAAGAGCATAGACTGGAAATAAAATGGGACCAAGTATGGAACCTTGGGGGACGCCAGCTTGAATAGAGAGGGGGAGGAAAGTACACTACTCACTTGAACAGATTGTTGTCTGTGTAGCAAGTAGGAGCTGAACCAGTTTACTGCAGAAGGAGCCAGGCTAGCTGAAAGAAGTTTTGTGGAGCAGCAGGTGGTGGGAAACTGAATCGAAGGCCTTCGCCAGGTCTGCAAAGATGGCTGCGGTAACTAGGCCCTGATCTGTTGCAGAGTGGATAGAGTCGGTAACTCTAAGCAGGGAGGTGATGGTTGAGTGCTGTTTTCTGGAATCTTGATTGGAAGGGGGAAGGGGTCCCAGCAGGCTGTAAGATGTTTGAGAAGCCTAGGGTAGTTTAATGAATCTTGTTGTTTGGGAAGAGACAGCAGGAGAGGGATGGGCCTGTAGTTGCTGGGAGAGGTAGGCCCCCCGCACCCCTTTTTATGGAGCGGTATGACTGTGGACAATTTCCAGGCCTGAGGGCCGGTGCTGGTGGAGAAGGAGAGGTTGAGGAGGATTGCGAGAGGGGAGGCAATAGCAGGGGTAGAGAATGTGGAGGAACTTAGGGTGAATACCATTTGGGCTGGAGCTCACAGGATTTAGGGCCATTAGTGTACAGAAGACTTTGGAAGGAGATTGGGAGGTTGAACACTTCCGGGGGAGAGGGGGAGGCTCATAGGGGAGCAAGTGGGATTGTCTGGGAGAACGCATGTAGTGAAAAATTGAAGATCTCTGCAGCAGAGGAGGGGTTGGAGAGTAGAGCCTTCAAACTTGACTAGGGCACAATAGTTGCCAGAGGGTTGAGGAGAGAATGAATTACTTTCCAGAAGTTAGTATGGTCGCCGGAGTTTGCATGGAGTTGCGATTGGAAGTAAATGGCTTTGGCTTGACTGATTGCCTTGGTAGTAGCATTTCTGTGGGATTGGTGTAGTTGCAGGAGACCTGGTGACAGAGGCTTTGTAAAGTGCCCTGTATTCATCCCGATTTTTACAAAGGGTTATGATATTCAGTGAGATCCACAGGAGGTGGAGACTCCCGACTCTGGCCTTTTTTTTTTTTTTTTTTTTTTTTGAGGGGCATGGGTATCCCAGATCCGCGTCGGAGTCTTTGTGAAGAAGCGGAAGGCAGAGTTGATATTGCGGCAAATGCTATGGGAGACCAGTCTGCGTGGGATAAGGCATGAAGGGGCGATAACCAAATGTATTTTGGGGCAGACTTGGGAACGAACAGACACTTTTCACACAGTAGGTGATGCAATGATCACTGAAGATCTTGCTTAGAGATACAGCTCTTGCAGCAGGTTACATCATTAGGACTGAGGTCGGCAGGTGCCAAGACCCCACGGAAATTTTCTAGCTAGCAGTCTTCAGTGGGGACCGCCTCCGACGTCGGGCATAGTACATAAGGAGGCGGTCTCCCCCAATAATCCCCAGTTCTTCTCCGCTGTCGACTCGGCAGCATCTTCCTTGTCTCCTTTTCTAGCGCTGTGACCATTAGAACTACGATGAATTTTGACTGATGTCCTCTCCAACCACTTCTTTAGGGGGTCACCATACGAAGTGCACCTGCGCCAAACAGATCCCCTTCAAGGATCCACATTCGGCCTGTGTGGGCTACCTAGGCCCGGACCATGACACCAAGGCCTGCTCCTTCTGCCAGGGCTTCAACATTCACACCAGGATCCGCCGCCAGAAGGCACTTCAGGCGTTTCTCCTGGAGGAGAAACTTAAATCCATGGATAAGGAACCTTCCTCCTGGGGAGAGCCTTCGGGCAAAACCCACAAGCACCGGGAAAAGGAAAGATCCAGGTCTTCAGCGAGGGCCTCTGACTCCCGAAGCTCCGTCTCGAAATCGGACCGCTCTCCCTCCAGGGCTTGGTCGCAGCCTTCTCCGGTCCAGGTCAGGTCATCCAGCGGCTCCTCTTCTCTTCAGCCTCTGAAGACTTCCAGGTCGTCTACCTCTTCCACTCCCTCCAAGGCCTCGTCGAAGTCCGGGGAGTGCCTTAAATCTTCCTCCCGTTGATGGGACACCGACGCCAGGTCAGTTTCCCAGCCTCCCCGTGGTTCGGACCTGGTTCCCCGAAAAACCAAAGACCCAAAACGGACGTCGGCCCACTTGGCGTCGGCCAAACACCACCGGCACTTCCAAGAGCCAGTGACACCTAGACACCCGTCGCCAGCCAGGCATTCGCCGCTTCTTCAAATACGTTGGCTGTGAGAGAGGCGTGCTACCTCTGAGAAGATGACCGCATCACCATCGCCGTGGATGCTGGTCAGAAGGAATCATCTGAGGAGGGCGCTACACAGCCCGAGACCAGATGGGCGACACGAGATGCCGGGCTCCACGGGAACCTTTCCGGAGAGGGGACCCCTGGGGACCTGACCCGGCGACAGGCCACCGGCGCCAGGCCTGTCGTCGGGTATGACTCTGGCAGAGGTAAAATTACTAACTTTTACCTTCTGGTGGGACACCATCAAAAAGATGTGGTCACCACGCCCTCCTCCTACTCCGCCTCCACCCACTCCTTCACCGCCACGCCCTCCCCTCCACCTAGGGGCCCGTGGGACGACCGCCAACCCCAAGGAGCAGACGCCACCTTCTAGGGGTAGATCTTGAAAGGAGAAGGCCTCCCTCCAAATCCCCTTCAGGGTCACCCAGCCCCAAGAGACCCAGATGACGCCCGTACACTCCCGTCGGTGGAGGATTCCAGATCTGACACTTGGGAGTGTTCCAGATCATCTTCTCCTCTCAGCATTCCCTCTCCTGACCCACACGACCTACCCAGGTCTCCTCCGGATGATCCCTCCTTCGCAGAGATCATGAGGCACATCCAGGAGAACATGGGGTGGGATGCTGAGGAGCTTGACCCCGAGAGACAACGCCTTGCCCGCTACCTTTGGCAAAAAGACCCAAAGCCTGTGGTAGTGCCACCTTGGTGGATACCTTCGCGGACGTCACCAAGGCTGCCTGGAAACATCTGCATTCCACTCCTGTGGTGCCGAAGAAGGCTGACCGCCTATACAAGGCCCCTAGGGAGGACCAGTATCTGGCAAACCATCCTCTGGCTGACACTCTGGTCATCACTGCTTCGCATGACCAGTCTGAGACCTCAGCATTTGAGCACCCAGCCACCGGACCAGGAATCCAAGCAATTGGATGTCCTGGGAAGGCGCACGTACGTGGCCGCGACTTGCGCCATCAGGTCACTGAACTACCTCACCCACATGGTTCAGTTCCAGAACACACTGTAGGAACAGGGTCAGGACCTGGTCGAGAAGATGCCCGATGGCGACCATAAGGAGGAGCTCTTGAACCTCCTCAGCACGGGTTCAGATGTGGGGACCCAAGTGCTCAGAGCGACATACGATTCTGTGGATTCTTCAGCCAGAGCTGCAGCCTCCGGCGTGTGTCTCTGGAGACACTCTTGGCTCCGTGTCTCCGGCTTTACCCTGGACGTCCAGAAGAACATCTTAGACGTCCCTTACAATGGCGAGGTCCTATTTGGTGAAGCCCCCGAGAGAGTAATCACCAAACTCCAGGATGCAGGGAAGGCAGTCCGATCTGTACAAGCTATGTACAGGTCTCGGCTTAGTTCCTTTCGTAGGAACCAGAACAGTTTTCGTGGCCGGCTAAAGGCAACAGCCACATTCCGGCCAACAGCAGAGGGACACTTTCTCATGCAAGGCCCAGGCCAAGTCCTCCCCAGGCAGAGGCCAACGATTTTCAAAGTCGGCCCAGCCTGCCGGATCAAACGCTGCCAACAGCATGACTCCTTCCCGGCCCCTGCCCCTTCCCAGGATCAACGGGAAAAGAAAGTCGGGGGTCGCATCGCACGCCACTTCTCAGGGTGGCAATCTGTCACCACCGACAGGTGGGTTCTGCAGCTGGTCAAAAAAGGCCATTATATAGAATTTGTAGGCAGCCCACCTACAAGACCTCTCCTGCTCTCCCGATTATTCGGGTCAGCAGCCCTGCTCATACAGTAGCAAGTGCTCGTTGTTCTGGAAAAGGAAGCCTTAGAGCACGTCCCAGGAACCAGAGAGACTAGGGTACTATTCTTACTTCTTCCTGGTTCCAAAGAAAACAGGGGACCTCCATCCAATATTGGACCTCAGTGACCTCTACCTTTCGGTCGTTTACAAGCGCTTCCGCATGGTGACCCTTCCGGGCCTAATTCCCATGCTGAAGCAGGACGCCTTTCTGGCGTCTTTGGACGTGCAGGATGCCTGCCTGCACATTCTGATTGCTCAAGCGCACCAGAGGTTCCTGCGCTTCAAGTTTCAGAGCCGCCATTATCAGTTCCGAGCTTTTCCCTTCGGGCTGTCATCGGCACCTCACGTATTCACGAAGTGCATGGCGGTCGTAGCTGCGTCTCTGAGGAGACAGGGCCACTACGTGTTCCATGCCTGGACGACTGGCTTCTCATAGCGCCCTCCAGGGAGGCCTTGATGACGGCTATTCACTGCACCCAGTCTCTTTCAATTACTGGGTATTCTCATCAGCTATGAGAAGTCACTCCTGGTTCCGTCTCAGAAACTGCAGTTTATAGGAGCAGTTCTGGACACCATCAGAGGGAGAGCTTTTCTTCCCTCGGACAGAGTGGAACACATAAGATCCCTCATCAGGGAGCTGTTGGCGAGGAAGGCTGTCCCAGCCAGACTGATCCTTTGCCTGCTCGGACACATGGCTGTGGCCATTGCAACAGTCCCCCTAGCCCATCTCCACATGCGGGTAACCCAGTGGATGCTACGGGTGCAATGGGACCAAAGGCAAGACCATCTGCAGCATCCAGTGCGGATCACGAAAGCCGTAATTCGAGATTGGCAATGGTGGCTAAATCCAGGGAACCTCTCTGCGGGGGTTCCCTACACAGCACCGTCCCCGACTGTGACCCTCTCCACGGATGCCTCAGGGCTCGGGTGGGGAGCACAACTAGACGGTGTTCGGCTCAGGGCCTGTGAGCCCAGGAGTCTCATCTCCGCATCAACATTTTGGAAATGAGGGCAGTCCTTACGCCTGCAAGGCTTCCAGTCGGAGATCCCACTGGGTACACTTCTGTAACAAACAGACAATACGCGGTGATGCTTACCTCAACAAACAAGGAGGCACTCCTGCCCGCTTTGCAGGAGGCCATGAGAGTGTGGGAGTGGGTATTGCAACACGGCGCAAACCTAATTGCAGTACATGTCCCAGGAGGACAACACCATCGCAGACAGCCTGAGCCACTCTCAGGCCAGAGTCCACGAATGGGAACTTCTGCAGGAGGTGGCAGAGGATCTGTTTCACAGATGGGGCACTCCAGAGTTAGACCTTTTCGCGTCCTCATCCAACGCAGAACTGCCCAATTTTTGCTCGCTAGATCCAGGGCCTGGTGTTTTCTGGCGAGACGCGTTGTCCCTCTCCTGGGCGGGCAGATTCCTCTATGCCTTTCCTCTTTTCCCGTTGATCCAGAGAGTTCTCTTAAAACTTTGCAGGGAGCAAGCGCACCCTTATGGCCCAGACAGATTTGGTTCCCTCTTTTACACCAGCTATCCTGGGAACCTCCAGTTCCTTTGCCAATCAGTTCCCATCTATTGTCTCAGGAGGCAGGTTCGTTGGTCCATCCAGACCTACGTTCATTGAACCTGCACGCTTGGCTCCTAGAGACATAGCCATGATGCGATACGGGCTCTCGCAAGAAGTGGCAGAGGTACTCTCTGCCACCAGAAAACTGGCTACCCGCGCAACTTACGCCATGAAATGGCATAGATTCTGTTTGTGGGCTCAAACGCGCAGCTTTCGCCGTTAGATTGTCCAGAAAAGCTGGTTCTGGACTACCTGCTTTCCCTCTTCCACTCCGGACTGGCTTACTCCTCGATTAAAGTGCACCTTTGTGCTATTTCGGCTTACCATACCCCCGTAGGCCATCGGACGGTGGCCCAGCTGGACACTACTCGTGCCTTTCTAGGGGGTGTCCTCCACCTTAGGCCATCCATTAAAGATCCAATCCCTCCTTGGGACTTGCCTTTTGTCCTGGAGCAGCTCACGCTGACACCCTTTGAACCAGCCACGGATTGCGAGCTACGTTTTCTCTCCTGGAAAACGTTATTTTTAGTTGCAGTTACTTCTGCCAGAAGGATTTCGGAATTGCATGCCCTTATGTGCAAAGAGCCTTATTTGGTTTCCACCAGGACAGGGTATCCCTAAGGACAAACCCAAAGTTTCTGCCTAAGGTGGTCTCAGCTCTCACCCTCAATCAGGATATCGATCTACCGGTGTATTTTCCAAGGTACTCTAATCGAGGAGAAGCCCTTCTGCACACCCTAGATGTGCACAGGTGCCTCAGATATTACCTGACCAGAACCAAACAGCTCCGAAAGTTGGACCAACTTTTCGCCTCCTTTGCTCACAGGATGAAAGGCGCTCCTGTCTCCAAACAGTCACTTTCCAGGTGGCTCATCCAGTGCATTACTTTCTGTTATGAGAAGCGCAATAAACCCTTACCGGGTGCAGTCAAGGGTCATTCCACAAGAGGGGTGGCTACTTCCTTTGCGGCGTTAAAGAACGTCTCCACCTCAGCTATTTGCGCTGCAGCTACCTGGAGCTCTGTGCATACCTTTGTCAGGCATTACAGTCTGGACATTGCATCGAGGCGAAGAGCGGGGTTTGGTCTAGCTGTCCTTCAGGGACTTCTGTCCTAGGCTCGAGTTATCTCGGTCTCTACCTTTCTTCCTCCCGATGGTGCATGATTGCCACTACTGCTTGGAAATCAGTCCTAATGGTGTAACCTGCTGCAAGAGCTGTATCTCGAAGTAAGATAGTACAGTTACGTAAGAACCACCGTAACATTAGATTCTAGGAACAGCTCTTGCAGGTACCTTCCCGCCCACCATCCCCTTCTTTTGGAGGTAGGTCGACAAACACCCATCTTATCAGATGGGACATGCCTTTTACTTGTTTTTGCCATCTGGTGGCGGATCCTCTGTCTCCCCTTCTGATGTCATCTAGAGGCTGGGAGTCTCCGGCAGGAGAACTGAGGATTATTGGGGACCGCCTTATGTATACGCCTGACATCGGGACGGACTGACGTCGGAGGGTCCCGCTGAAGACTGCTAGCTAGAAAATTTCGTGGGGTCCAGGCGCCTGCCGGCTTCAGTCCTAATGGTGTAACCTGCTGCAAGAGCTGTTCTCTTAAGATCTACTGTTACGGTAAGTTCTTGCGTAACTGTATTATATCGGGGAGATCACCAGTGGAAGAGATGCAGTGGTGGTGAGAGGACCACACCCAATCCAGTAGGGGAGAGGGACTGGTTTGAGGAGTTTGGATTTAGGCTTGGGTATCAGTTGTGTAAAGTTTAGTGACTCCAGCTTGATGATTGTATAATTAGAGGGGGAAAGCCAATCTAAATTAAAATCCCCGCAAAGGATGAGCTCACCTTTGACCATGAGGGAAGTGATGAAGAAAAGATACAGGCAACCAGGGAGTTGTTGGCTGCTTTTGGGGAGGTTGGGGTGGGTACAGTACACCAATATAGATGGGGACAGTGGAGGGAAGGGAGAGGAGGGATGGGATTCACTCGGTGAAATGGAGCACAGTAGAGATTCTCTCACATACATGGCCACACCGCCACGTTTGCCCCGATCCTGGTGGTATAGGTTGAACTCTGGGGGTGTAGAGGATGGAGTCAGGAGTCCTAGCAGACGGCCAGGATTCAGTGACACACAGTACATCAGGGGCATGCTGAGTGACCCATACTTTAATAGAATCCATTTTAGGAAGCGGGCTCTTGGTCTTTATATGAAAGATGCTAAGACCCTTTGGCAGGATGGGGGGAGAGGGTGGCCCCGGTTTAGGCTCAATGTCTCTTCCTAAGAGTAGGAAGCACAGCGTGAGAAAGACGAGAGCCAATCATAGAGGGTGCTAAATAATACACAGTTCAAATATGCAGAGCACTTGTAAGGGTGTTTGATTTTTCTTCCTTGTCTCTCTGGACAGCGGCAAGGGTGTGCATTTGTGGTGCACATGAAAGCGTACTGACGCATGGCACTAGTGGGTGTCCCTCCTCCCCCCGGTAGCACAGCCTACAGCTTCCACGTATTGTTGCCCTAGTGGCGTTTGTACTGTGGCATTTGGCAGCCTCCCTTCTTTCCCTAGCTAGCCCCCAACGCCCTGGGCTTCTTCTGGTTGCTAGCATTGTGAGCGGTAACACACCAGCCCCATGGAATGTGAAATTAAGAGAACATTACATTTCTTAAAACCAGCAAGCCTGGTAACTTGGTTGGCAGGGCTGTTGAGTTCCTCCCTGCTTGCTTACACGTGGCTCTCGGTAGGGTGGATGTGGGGCAGACTGACTTGTGAAGGGACGACACCACAAATGTGCCTGTGTTTTATTAGTGCAGCCTCAATCCAGTCAGATGCAGTTTTAGAGCTTTCTAAAACTCAACTTTATAAGTTTTGTAGCATGCCTGTTTCACATAGAGGCATCATGGTCTGTTTTGTTACCAGACATACTTGGGAACCAGGAGACCCAGGTCCAGAGGGCCGGTACGGAGGATGGTGGAGTATTCCAGGAGAGACCCCTCTCCTTCAGGGAGGGAGGTCGTTGATTCAACTACAGTGCTCTCGCTTGGTGACCACGGAGGGCAGTGCAGCAGAGGCATGGAGGGAGTGGAGGGCACTAGCCAGGCTCGTATGCACGCCTGCAATGCCTGCGTCCCTGTTGTCTTGAGGACTGGGAGAAATGGAAAACAGTATACATAGGATGAAAGGGGAACAATCTGGGCCCCACCACGACAGCTGGCCTCCACCAGGAAGTCTCTAATGGGAGACAGCATCTGATAAAGGGACGCCCCAAGCTTGGAAGGCTCCACCATGACGGGAGGGGCGTGGCGGAGAAGTGGGGATATTGTTTTGGGGGCAGTGGAACAGGGAACCAGTGGAGACGGAATAAACTGTAATTAACAAAACAGATGAAACAAGATCTTGCTTTGAGGGGTCCTGCAATAGGTAATCACATATAGGACTCGCCCCTGATGTCAGGACCGCATGCCAAACTTTTCCAGCAATGCCTGGTGAGGGACCACCATCTAGGCGTCATGTGATGGATGTCAGCGTGACCCTGTATAGTGGGCAGTCCCCACGCCTGCCCTCCAGTTCTTTCCCGCTGTCGACCTGCGCATAGTACCTCGTGGCTACACTTGCTCAGCCGATCATCATTTTCACCCGTATTTGCTACTTATCTTGCCCATTGGTAATTTCTTTTATGTCTTCTCCACCACCTGCAAAGTCGAAGTGTGGTACCCAGATCCCTCAGAAGGACGGCCACCTTCGATGCCTCTTTTGCTTGGGCCCAGGCCACGACTCTGGCCTGCCCAGACTGTTAGCCCTTTAGTCAGGCCACTCGTGAGAGGAGACCGCAGGCCCTGGAAGCCCATCTTTTGAAGTCCAGAATGGCTTTACTCAAGAAAGAGATGCAGAAGCTGAGGGACACCGCATCTTCCCCTTCCTCCGAGTCGAAGGAAAAAAAGAAGGAAAAACATCGGGAGAAGGAGTGCATGGAGGATCAGGACCGAGGGGTCTCCAGCAGACCCTCGACCAGCAAGGCAGTTTCCCCGTGCCGCCTGCCCTTGTGGTTCTCCAGGCTGCGCCTGGGGCTTCTCCAGGTACTTCTGCTGCCTTTCTCCTGATCTCTACCAGTAAGTTGTCTGCCAGCCCCTCTGGAACGCCCAGTTGTTGCCGATAAGTCCGCCTCCGGGGCCCACCCAGTGGCCATTAAGCAGAGTCCCAAGGATTCAGTTGGGACTTGCCCATCCTCTGCTGGTAAGTCGGTCGAGATTCTTCTCCTCCACCCGCAACTCTTGCATCCGATCAGCTGGCTGTCTCTGACATCCGCCTGACCTTGCTCATCCGTCGGGGGCTCGCGCTGCCTCACCCGACGTCCAGTCGAAAGCACCACTTTGCTGCCAGCCATCAATCCCTCAGACTTCTCCTGGGCGGGAACCTTCCTCCCACCTTCCCAGGTGGTTCCTAAGGCCGCAGTGGTCACTTCAGGTATGGAAGAGGGAATGGGATCCCTGGAGGTGGTGCTCTCCGCCACCCCAGTGACTATCCCAAACACCTCTAGAAGGCTCCAGACCAGCGGCTCTGATGCCAAACCCCTAGAGTGTCTGTCCTGCTCTCTGAGCCATTGGACCCTCCGTCAGGCCTTCCACGTCAGCTGTGCTTCACCCATCGTCAGAAGCTCTGACGTGCATCTGGTCGGTTCCTCCGTTGGAGCCCTCGTGTCCGATCCCAATGCCAATTGTAGTTTAATCGGGCCTGACGGCTTTCACTTACAGGACAACTGGTCTGATGA
Organism: Neoceratodus forsteri; assembly: GCA_016271365.2. Classification (NCBI taxonomy): domain Eukaryota; kingdom Metazoa; phylum Chordata; order Ceratodontiformes; family Ceratodontidae; genus Neoceratodus; species Neoceratodus forsteri. The sequence continues at coordinate 1,503,359,608 of CM057452.1, read as the reverse complement.
CTATTTTCCTGATGTCAGCTACCCTTGCGCAGGGATTCACGCCTGGACCTTCCCGTCGACATGTTCCAGGCTTCTTTCCCCATGGGCTGACTGGTTATCCTCCAGGCCCTTCGTCAGACTGTGTATCCCATTCTATTTATTCAGGGTACCAGTACCCTGGGTATCCCTCTTATCAGGGTTATCCTCATCGGCATCATTTTCATGGATCAGGTGCACCTAGCTACTACTATCCACCCGCCCATGTTGCTCCTCCGCCTCCTCCCTCTACGTCCCTGCAGCAGGATTTTCAAAGCATAATCCAATCCCTGTGGAAGGAGGTTAGATCTGAGCTGGTGTCTGACTTGGAAAAATGCCTGCCGGCTCCAGTGGTTACCCCTTCCCCACGTTCTTTGTCGCCCATCAGCTCAGTCTGTTCGGGGTACATGCCTAAGGAGGTCACTCTTCCTGATTTTGAGCCTCCTGACTATCACGAATCCTCTTTTTCTGGAGAAGATACCTTTTGAAGATTATTCAGATGACCATTTCTCCATAACTAAGGGGAAGGATTCTCCGAAGCCCCCCAGAGGATCCTTCATTCACAGAATTATTGTGTGTTATCCAGCAGTCTAATAGCTGGAATACAGTCGAACAGTATCCTAAGACGAAGCGTCTCACTAAGCATTTAGATCTCGAGACGGCCTCCCCTATCCCTGTCCCCTGTGGACAGCCCCTCATGAAGACCTCACCAGTACCATCTGGCAGCTGTCACATTCCATCATTCCGGCCATCCATAAGAAGGTGGACTGGATTTACCATGCTCCGGAGGGGGTTTCCTTCTTGTACTCTCACTCAGAAGCCGATTCTGTTGTTATTGCTGCTCCCTATGATCGCTCGGTTACCCCGAGCACATGAGCACCTCTTCTCTGGACAAGGAATTGCAGCTGGACCAGTATAGCAAAAGTTTTTCTTCAATCAAATCGCCCTCCGCTCCCTCAGCTACATAGCCTATGGTCTCGCTCCAAAAGCGATTATGGCCTGTCTTGATCTTGAAAGCGTGGCGGTATGGCCTGTCTGCAATCTTGAGACCTGTATCCAGGCCATGGGATCTTGGAGCTCAAGGAGGAGTTGGTCATGTACCTGTGCCTGTCTAAAATTTCGTGTTGACACTCACTAGGGGCCTACATATGATACTTGGGACGCGGTAGCCCACTCCTCTGCCACAACAGTGTCTCTTAGACTACATGCTTGGCTTTGCATATCTGGCCTCTCTAATGATGTCCTAGCTGCAATTCAGGATGCCCCTTTTAGGGGCTCTGTCCTTTTTGGAGGGGACATCAAGGATGATATCACAGGCCTTCAGGACAGTGGCCAGGCCCTGAGGTTTGTGCGGTCCATGTACCGATTGGGATGTCAGAGAAAACGGCCCTTTTGGAGGCAGACCAAAAGGCAGGGTAAACAGCCCTTCACTAGATGACAGGGCAAAAGAAAGTCCACTGGTCCCACCTTTACATCCCCCCGCTTCCAAATCTGAGAGGGTCCCCAAACCCTTGCTTCCTGACTGGTTACTCCTCCCCTCCTTTGCTTGCGGGCAAAGGAGCCGGGTGGAGGAAGAACGCCTCCACGTGCAGGAGTGGAGGGACGTGACCTCAGACGATGGGTCCTACAGTTCATTTCAAAAGGTGCACCTTGGAGTTTCTGGAGTTCCTCTGGATTCCCCTCCAAATCGCTTGTCTTATTCTCCACAGTAGGTTCCTCTGGTCAAGGAGGAAATCTAGTCTCTAAGTCACAAGGCCATAGAGCCAGTCCCTCTGTGCCAGCGGGGAAGGATTTTACTCCTACTTTTCCTGGTCCCAAAAAAGACTGGCAACCTCGGATCCATCTTAGAGCTCAGCAGACTAGGCCGGCTCAGCGGTTGGATTTCTGCATGTGATGCCGGCGACCCGGGTTTGGGAATGGACTCGGATCGTCGGAGGGCCGGCCGGTGGAGAAGGATGGAGCGTCCTTGGACGGCTCTCCTCCTACGGGGGAGGGTTGGGGTGAATGTTCGGGGTCTGGCGACACCCAGCGGAGGCTGGGTTGACCACTGGTGATGCCGACGTCTGGGTTCTGAGGGGCGGGGTGGACGCTGGTCGTCATTGCACAACCCCGCCTCTTAAGAAATAGGGAGGAAAAAGTAGCTGGGTTGGCTCAGTCTCTGTGATGCCCTCCCCCTGGGGTCTCACTAGCATCCGAGGTCAGCTCCCCAACGACATATTAGCTGTGGGGCGAACTTGGGAAGTCGCCGCACCCCTGCCCTCTGGGGGGGTAAGCCAGGGGTGACAGGGAGCGCTGACAAGTTCGGGATGCAGAGGCACAGGGGGCTGTGACCAGGCAGAAGCAAAATGACGAGCCGAATTCTAGGAAAAAAAGTGAAAGTAATTTATTAAAAAAAAAATAATAAAGAGCTCAGTGCAGACTAAACCTTTTATGTGGAGTACAAAAGGTTTTATATGCTGACACTGCAGGGCCTCCTGCCTCTTCTGCAGAAGAACCTTTGGGTTTGTGCACTGGATATACAGGACGCTTACCTGCATATTCTGGTGTTCCTGGGCCACCGCCACATCCTGTGTTTCTGCTTCCAGTGGGAGCACTTCGAGTTTACAGCCTTCCCCTTTGGTCTTTCCTTAGCACCTTGGATTTTTACCAAGTGGTGGCAGCGGCTGTGCGCTGTCTGGGCATAGCAGTATTCCCTTACCTGGTCGATTGGCTTTTCTTTTACGCCCAGTCCAGGACAGTCTTTTGATGCTCTTTCGTAGCACATGGACCTGTTTTCTTGCCTAGGTATCACAGTCAACTTCTCCAAGTTGACTCTTACCCTTTTGGAACTTGCAGTTCATTGGGGTGATCTTAGACATGGTCCAGTGCAAAGCCTTCCTCCCCACGGACAGGGCGGATGCCATTCGAGAGCAGGTCAACTTAGTGACCTCTTCCAGATACCTTCTGGCCAGAGCGTGGCTATGCCTCTTAGGCCTGCTGGTGGCCTCCATCTCCACGGTCCCATTTGCCAGGTTACTTATGAGGATCACCCAGTGGACCTTGCATTTCCAATGGGATCAACGCTTGGATGATTTGGACCATCTGGTCCTAGTCTCCAGTGCGGTCAAGAAAGATTTTCTTTGGTGGCTAATCCTCTGGATCTTTCCAGGGGCCTTACATTCAGAAGCTCCCCACCAGTTTGGACCCTCACCACAGACTGCTTCTGTCTGGGTTGGAGGGCTCACCTGGGGGACCACCGGACTCTGGGTTCATTGTCCAGCTGGAGATGGTGCTCCACATCAATATTTTGGAGATGAGGACAGTTTTTTATGCCCTCCTGGCCTTTCATCCCATCCTGTCAAATGGAATGCTGCTGATTCAGACAACAATATATCAGTAGTCTGGTACATCAACAAGCAGGGAGGCACCCGATCATACCCCCTGTGCTGGGAGGCGATGACATCCCTAACCCTTCTCCACCCTGCAGAACTATTATGTACGCAGATGACCTGGTACTTTATGCTGCTTCCAGGTCTATTGATGACCTCAGTCAACAACTGTCATCTGCTTTTCAGATCCTCCAGTTGTGGTTTTCTTCCAATTATGAAATCCTAAACCTGTCTAAGACCCAGGCCATGCTTCTTGGGTCCTCTAAAATGGTGCATACCGAGTTCCCTAAGCTTCGGTCCTCTTCTGTGACTGGTCGCCTGTCTCGAACACTGAATCCTTCAGCTATCTTGGGGTCACGCTTGACCGGTACTGGATTTTCTGCACATCGAGATACGTTGCTCAGTTAACTCTTAAGATTAGTGCGGCCTGTAGAGTGTGTCACTCACTCGCACCTGCTGCCTGGATCTCAGTAGCTAGAGGCGTTTTATTACCGCGACTGCTGTATGCCCTGCCTGTACACTCTCATTCCAATGCTGGGGTACTTCGGAAGTGGGATATTACATATAACAATATCTGTAGATTTGCCTCATCTGCTCCTCAGCTAAACTAACCCATCACTGCCTACTCTACTCTGCCTTAAACTAGCTCTCTCCCTATGCCCTTTGTTCTTAACGCTGTAGGTTGTTTTATCGACACTTTAACCAGACCTCCTCATCCTGACACTCTGGGAGCTATGCTTACCCCTGTCTGTCACTCTCACTCCTGCTTCCTTAGGTCCCCCACCTTTCCATTGCTCTCAGTTCCGCCCTGCTCCACTAAAATGGGTGAGCAAACTTTTTCCTATTTCGCCCCCAGGTTCTGGAATTCACTACCCCCCTTCATATTAAGAACTCCTCATCTCACCTTACATTTAAGCATGCTCTAGTCTCTCTGCTTGCCCACCAGTCTGTTTTTGTCTATTTTTGTATTCATCAATTAAAAGTGTTTCTACCTGTCTGTTTTCATTTCTATTTAGTCTATTCAGACCTGTTTACCCGGCTGTTATGCACTAATTGTATTTATCACAGTTATCCCTTCTGTTTATGTTGTCGAGCGCCCCTGGTTCCCAAACCCGGGCAGCTTGGCAGGACCTCCTGTTTGCAGAGAGGATCCCACTTTTTAAGAACTCATGAGCAGGAGTAAGGGTTCATGAAGACTTCCTAGCCTTCCTTTTCTCAGTGGGAGGGTGGATTCTGTAGTTTCAAGCTCCCTTGACTCTGCACTACTTTCAATATTTGAATCCTACCACGGCCACTAGCTGTGTCTTGCCTAGTTGGTTTTATATGATAGCCAAGTGGTTCTGTCTTCTTAGGCACACAGTCTTTTCAAAACCAGTCTGTTTAAAATGTTAAATCACACAACCAGACTGTAGGCAGGGTTGATGGAAAAATCATAAAAGCTTACTTAAAATAAAAGCAACACAGAAAATGTTACAGTTTGGAAGAACTTTGAAATGCAGACAATGACAAAAGTAAAACTGGATTTGTTTACAGAAAACACTAGATATTGTATTCTAAACTATAACTTGTCTTGATGTGAAGAGTTCAGACAAGATTTCAAATGTCCTAGTAGAGATGAGTCCTTGAGCAACAGTTGTGTAGCAAGTGTATTTCTAAGTCAGTTCTCTGAACTCTCCTTTTTAAAAATCTTCAGGTGCCTTCTTAGAGCAAAGTCTTCGGTGCCAAAATTCTGACTTAAAAAGCAGAATTTTCTGTTCAGTATGTGAAGTCTAATTCCCACACATTCAGGTCTGGTTTTAGAGATTTTTCCTGGCCTACATTTACATTTCTGGTCTACAAGTATATGCCAGCAGAAACGGGTGATCTGCCTTCCAACTAAACTGGTTTTCAACTGCCCTGCATTCGAAGTGTGTGTCTGATCATATACTTGAGGGTCATTTTTAGGACACACTCACCTTATTTTTTCCTGTGGGGTGGGGTTAATGATTCCAGGACAATGCAGATATTAGGGTGCAACAGTTTACCTTTCCCTGCAGATGTCACTGTGGTTCCATGTCAATTCCAGTGACATCTGGTCCACACATTTGGCTTAACCCCTGAACCCTAGATTATTACATTACTATTCCCTGTCATGGAAAGCCACAGTGGGATGTTTTATGCCTTCCTGGGGCCATATACCAGTCTCCCTTTCTTGAAATATAACAGGTCCACACTAGCCTTTATAGAAATAAATTATTTTGTAGTTGCCTGTTAAAGGGACAGTGTTTTAATGCTAAAGTACAGTATAGCATGTACAGTATGAACCCTCATAAATTGATTTTGGTCTATCATCGACAGATGTCTGCTGTTTTGTTTTGTCCTGATTGTACCTTTCCATTTTGTGCCTGATTGTTACTGCTGTGTTTATACTGTGTACTCTCCTAGGTCGTGCCTGAAAATAGGCAGGGTTATTGCCTAGTGCACTTACCTGGCTATCAAAAGCTAATAAATAAATCCTGCCTTGGCCAGAGTGCCTTTCACGTTGTTTTTGTCACCTGCCTTCTCCCTGGGACACCTCGCCCAGTATGGCCCAGCACACGACACACTATGCATATTGATGCTTCAGGAAGCATCCCACTCAGCCAAGCAGCTCCCCTTTGAGGTAATCCACGTGGTGGTAGCAGAAGGGAGCACAGTACCCTCCCTCTCCAGAGGAGAGCTTCGTTCTCTAACCTGGATTAAGCATTACAAATGACAACACTAGCGCTGTGCTGACTGACTGGCACTCCAGCCACACATGATGCAGTAGTCTCCTTCCACTGCATGATGAGTGGCTAGCCTGTATGAGCATGTTCAGGTTTAGGAAGGATGCAGTAGTAAGCAGTCCAAGCACCATTTGCAAAAACATAACACTAGTATTGGACAGTCAATGTTGAGAAAAAGGAAGTAAATCCCCAACAGTCAAATAGCCATCAAATGTTTTTTTTTTTGTTTTTTTTAAAGATAGGAATAGTTTGGCCCGTCGGTGCAGTGGTTGGATTTCCACTTGTGACGCTGGTAACCCGGATTTGAAAACTGATCCGGATCATTTGGGGGGGGGGTGGCCGAGGGGAGAAAGATTGAGTGTCCCAAGGACAGCTCTCCTTCTCCGGAGTGGGGGAGGGGTTTGTGTTCGCTGCAAGAGCGACACCTGGTGGAGGCATGGTTGTCGCCATGCATTGACGCACGTTACGCTATCTGCAGCAGGCGAGATGCGGGTCGTCATTGCACGTCTCTGCCCCAACGTGTAAAAAAAATAAAATAAAATTGGGGGGAAACTCTGCTCCGACTGTCTCCATGATGCCCTGGCCTTGATCAGCCACCCAGCCGGCTTGCCCGACCAGTCAGTATGATCTCGGCACTGCTAAAAGGGGTCCGGTGCCAAGACTCCACCCTCTGGGGGGTAAGTAAGGGGTAACTGAACGAGTGCAGGCATATGGGTGGTGGAGGTACAGGGGCGCCGTGACCAGGGCAGAGACCCGACGGCTGGATGTGGGCAAAAAATGCAAATTAAAAAAAAAAAAAAAAAATAGAAATAGTTGGGGGGTGGTGGTGGCTGGCAGCAGAGAGCACAAAAAAGAAAAAAATTGGAAGACTAAAGAGGGCACAATAAAGGGAACAGTGTATGAAGAGTGGGCAGATTGTGGAAGCAAAAACAGTGCAGGGATTCAAAAGTGCATGGGATAAGCATAAAGGCACCCTGCTGTACAGCGGAGTGGGGAAAAGGCAGTCAGATTAGAGTAGGGATTGCCAAACCAAGTAGGGAAATGGGCATACGAGTTGGGCTGTATGGTCCTTATCTGCACAACAGATTCTGCCTTTCTAGATATGGGGCAGAGTGTAAAAGAAGGGACACTGATTAAATGCTATACAGGTGGTAAATAACTTTAAAAACCCTAATCAGGACTAGTTTGAAGTGATAACTAGCAAATGGTGCAGATGGACGTTGTATCAGGATGAAGGGGACCCAAACTGTGTCCCATGAGTTGAGAGGGGGAACTCTGGCCTATATATATAGAACAATGGAGATGCGCTCTGGGAGTTGCCCTGGGGAACGCAAAGAGTGGTGTGCATTTAAAGGTAGAATTCTGGTCTGAACAAGGATACAGGGAGTCGTGATGTGGGCAGTGTAAGAGACTGCACATACCATCATCAGTGTTAATTTTGAACTCAATAACTCGATGGACACCAGTTGTCATATGCAGTTTATTATGCCTATATATTCAGTACAAATTGAGTATATTAACAAAAAACAGTTGGGCATTAAAAATCATATACCAAGGGCATATATAAGTCTGTGAGACTCTGTGGTCTAGTAGCTAGTCCACCCAGCTGTGGAAAAGTGTAGAAACAGAATCCCACTGGGAATGAGATGTTGCATCTCAGTTTGGCTATCATGGGTAACAAATTGTGTAATAAAAAAAAATGTAGCAGTGATAGACATGCAGTTCAATTTCTGGGCATATATTTTTTAATGATTCTCTTTCAATTTGTTTAACAGGAACCGAGGGTTTTTAACCCAGATGGCAGTGTGAAGATTGTAGCGGTAGACTGTGGCATGAAGTACAACCAGATCCGTTGCCTCTGCAGGAGGGGAGCGTGTGTGACTGTGGTCCCTGGGATTACCCTTTAGACAGCAAAGGTAGCTGCAATCTCTTGTCACTGCAGTTTCAAGGGCTCCTGCTCCTGGTTTCATAAGTTCAGAAAACTTTTTCTTGTGTTTATGTTGCAACCTCTTTACAAACTAGCTGTCAGTTATTGAGGAGAACTGTGTGGTAATTCCTCTGTGATCTTGTATCTTAGTAAAAAAAAAGAAAAAAGCTCACTAAGCAAGTGTGTGTGTGTGTGTGTGTGTGTGTGTGTGTGTGTGTGTGTGTGTGTGTGGGGGTGTATAAGTAATGTAAGTATATTTCTACTGCTTAGATTCAGTTCACTGTCCAGACTTGGGCAGTCTTCCACTAAGCAGGCTTAGTCACTGAAATGGTCTTAAAGCATGACTCCTTTTTCCAGCTGTTTTCCTTCATCTCCTACCCCTTTGCACTCAGATCATCTTCTGCTGGCATGAACAAGTCTACCTTCCTAACTCTTTCTAGTGAATTAGGACCCTGCTGGTTTTCAAGTCTTTTTCTCTAGGTTTTGCTTCAGTTTTTGACTCTGTTCTTTACCCTCATTGGTTTCCTGCTCCTTTGTGAGATTCACATGGATTGCAAGAAGAACCTGGTGCTGAAGGAGGTGCTGATTATGCAGGTACCCAATGTCTGCGACCAGTGAGCAGGATGCTTGCATGTATTGTTTTGGATTCTACGCAATCTGAAAGCTCAAGCACCTTTTTTCTTTTGTAACATTTATGTTGGTCCAATAAAAGGTATTGGATCTCTCTGGGGACTTCCGGTGACGTCAGGACACCAGTGGCTGCTTGAATCTGAGACTCTGGGCCATCTTCGCTTTAACTCTTAACATCGACCTCCAAAATCATGCAGTCACCAGCCTCAGGCACCTGGAGACACCTGCATTTAAACTCTGGGAACTTCTGTTAAAAGACAAAACTGGTAAAACACAAATTGAGAAGGCCGGAGGGGACAACATGTCTCCTGAGATGCAGACAGACACAGGAGTCTGATCTGATTGCCACAATCCTGCAGACTGCTTGCATGGTCAGTAAAATAGATAAGTGGCTTACCGATCTCCGCTCAGAGATCAGCAGCATCGAACATAGTGGATCAGCTGGAGCTGGGCTGTCATCAGTGGTCATACAGGCCGATCGGCACGAGCGTCTCCTGCTCTACCTTCTCGCCCGAGAGAGAACTAAACAGCAAATTGAACGACCTCGAGGGGCGCAATAGAAGGCAAAACATCCGTGTTTATGGGATTCCTGAGGGTGCGGAAAGCAAAGCCCCGAGTGTTGTTACCGCCTTACAGAAAGTCCTAAAGGATGCCCTAAAACCTACCAGATGACCTAGACCTCAGTATGGACCGAGCCCACAGGTCACTTGCTTCTAAGCCCTCCAGTGCAGGAGCCAGGCCACGATCCTTTGTGGCTAAACTAACCCTGTACTCTACAAAGGAACACCTGCTCAACAGAGCCTGGAAACAGTGAGAAATCATGTTCCAGCAGAATCTAATCACGATAACGACTACACCTCGCAAGTCCAGGATCAACGGAAGGCTCTCTGGCTTATAATTAAGCAGCTCAGGGGTAAAAATATATGGGCGCAGATTTTATTCCTTGCTTGATTGAGAATTGACACAGACAGGGGCCCATGAATATTTGCAGACCTGCTAGCAGCCAAACCGTTCCTCGAAGGCCTGGGCATCAGCATGCCCTCACTGCTTAAGGAGCAACTCGAGAGAGAAGTAATGTGAACGGTGTGGTCTGTAGCCCAGAAGGGGTTTAAAAGAAAAGGTACTCAGCAGGCAGTACCACACACCAACCTGTGCTTGGATGTAGCCGCGCTCATTAAGCCCTATTCCACCATGACCGGCCTGCAGGAGAACATCGAGGAAGCAGACTGAGATGACCAGCAATCTGAAGACCAGTCACAGAAGGGGATGCACAAGCAGCAAGGCACCTGAATGGGGAATGCTGTCATGGTGCAAGTACTCTTTTCTTCCATTATCTGCTGCATTTTGACCCCATTTAAGACCTGTCCACACCCTGTGTGATCACACCACCATGACCTTAAAGCCGCACCTTCCCATCCGACTCGCGTTGTGCAGCCTTTTCTTTGAGACACAAGGAACTGCAGGGAAACTGTCCCTTTAAAATGATTGGGAAACATTAGTAATCCTGTAGAGGGCTGTGATGGTAAGAGGAGGGTGGAGCTGGGAAGGGGCAGCGATGGGCAGTGCGTTTAAAACCTCACCATTAAGCAATGCTAGGATACAGATATTCACAAAGACACGGCAGTTGAAAGACTGACCTTAAATAATTTCCTCCTACACTCATGGGTACAGGCTATATAGCCTCCTTTTTAATTCTCTTTCCTGTTCCTTAGGAGGAAGTGTAGCACAGTACAGAGCAAGAAGGCAGGTTGGTCGTCCTAAATACCCAAGTGCTATCTGTGGTCTCATTGCCCCCACTCTGGTCTGGCTCATACCTGGACCTACGACCTACTCCCAACAGGGAAACAGCGGGCTGAGTTATGTTGGTCCAGAGCATTGGGGAATAAGGAGCTGCAGACGTCACCACAAATGCTTACTGCCCGCCTGCGAGAGGGAAGGTACAGTGGAGATAATGAATACTGGTTTTACTTCCTCTGTTAAATCTAGTTGAAATTTTATATTGCAGATATAATATTACTGGTTTAAAAAGCTTTAAAGCTGGTTCGAAAGCCTTCAGAAATAAATTAGGAGTTGCAAAGGACCCGAACTGACAGCCCCTGCACGGGCTAGCTGAGGCCTCTAGGAGCTCTGAGACCCTGGACGCTGCCTAACATTTCAGAGCTGCAGAGGTGGACACTCTGACAACTAGGAGTAGACGCCTGGGATTCCTAGACCTTACATTGCAGCCCATATAGGCAAAATTACAAAGGACAGAGCTGCGGTGAAAGGGGGGGGCATCTCAGCTGAATCTATGATCCAGATCTTTGCACTCCACCGGGGTGGGGGTAGTGCCCCTGGACATATAGGGTCAATGCAGTACCTCCCCAGATCATCAGATGTCACTAGGGGTCGGCCCGGTCCAGGTGAGTCAGGCACCCTGTTACTAACAGCCCTTTTCTTTTTTTTTTTTTTTACTCCACTTGACGTGGGTTCAACTCGAGGGCAACGCATCCCACCCTTAGAGAACATCACACACCCAGCTTAATGGTTGGCAATAAGTGCTCAAGGAAGGCACTACCCAGGCCCAATATAGGGGCCTGACCTTGGAAGCACAGCCTGTCAAATCCCGATTCAAGACATCACAAGCTGTTCAATATTCTGTGTAAATGGTTATGTTTGAAAGCTGCAGAAGATTGAGATAAAAGTTTTCTGTTAGAATACTTGAGATAGATTGATTCTACGTACTGTTTGGGTATATTGTAGTAAAGAAGTAAATGTTTGTCCTACTTACAATATAGGTAACTCTCATCTACTGAAAATTACAGTTGACCTCTTTGGCCAGCAAAGTGTTGTCATATAATGTTAATGGTTTCAACAGCCCTATTAAGAGGAAGAGGCCCTGAAGTTTATCAAGAGCAACAATGCCGATAGTATTCTTACAGGAGACTGCCTCACCCCTGGCGGAAAGCTTAAGGGTAAAATCTATCCCAGAGTCTATCATGCCTCCTTGGATGGAGGGAAAAAAAGAGGAGTGGCTGTCCTCATGTTGGCTAATTTGCCTTTCGAGGAAGAAGAGATAATTTCTGACCGGGAGATTAGTCCTTATCATAGGAAAAGTGCAGGATACTCCAATAACTTTAGTAAATGTTTATGCACCCTAGGTTCCACCTTTGTGTTCTACTCATACATTGTCAAGCTGGTCATAGAGAAGACTAGGGGGACTCTGCTCTTGGGGGAGGTGGGGGGAGACTGGAACCTTGTTTTAAATCGACAGTTGGACACTACTTCTCAGATCCCCTTCCTGGGGACTCGAACAGCAAAGCTGTTCAACAGACTACTCTCAGTGACAGGCCTTTTAGATATATGGAGGGAGAAATGCCCCCATGCCAGAAACTACACCTGCTACTCCCCCAGGTACAAGAGCTTCTCAAGAATCGACATGTTCTTGACCCAGGCTGGAGTTTTATCTAAAATTGGCCAGTCCTGGGTGGGTACAGCAGTCTACTTGGACCATCAACCACTGTTCATAGAACTAGACCTAGGACTACCGCATAAGAGAACACAGTGGCGCCTGAACAGTTCCCTTTTTAAGGAACAAAGACACAATAGCAAAACTTAAGGAAGTCATCACCCAGATATTAATACATAATTCCCTCCCGGGTGTAACCCCCTAAACTATCTGGGATACTCTAAAAACCATGATGAGGGGAAAACATTTTAATAGGCTCTCGTAGACACAGAGAAGAAGACTCTCCTGACTCGGCTTAGCAATCAGCTGAAAAGCCTACAGACACAACAAAAAAATTAGACTAAACGAAGGGATAAGGAAATCAAAGAAACTACAAAGCGATTACAAAATTACACCAACTAGAAACTGAGAATCCCTCAGTTCTCTTAAACAATCATACTATTGGGGGGGGGGGGGGTTCACGATCGTCCAGAATCCTGACACTCAGACTTATGCAGAGGCAGGCAAGGGACGCTATCATACAAATTAAACACCCCAAAACAGGGTCCACAACCTATTAGGCTGACCAGATTAGGTACACTTTTGTCACGTACTATAAGCAACTTTACCGGACCCAGAATGAGGCTTCCCCACTGGACGAAACTAACTACCAGAATTCCCTAAAGATGCCAAAGTTAACCTCAACCCAACAAGCAATCCTGGCACTTCCATTCATTTATCTGAAGTAGATGATGCTATCAGACACCTAAAAACAGGAAATGCCTAGGCGGACGGGTTTAGCGAGGAGATTTACAAAACACTTAAAAAGAATTAGCTCCTCACTTATTGCAGGCTATCAATGAGATCTAGATGGAGGGAGGAGTGGTCCCACCTTCCTGGGACTATGCCACTGTTACAGTTCTACACAAACAGGGCAAGGACCCAGCAGTGCGGTTAATACTGCTCTATCTCACTCCTTTATGTGGATTACAAGATCTTCACCACAGTTATAGCCAGAGACTACTTCCCTCTTCCCCCAAGGCAGGCTTTACCTCGGGCTGACAGGATGGTGTTAGACAGAACCAGAAATATCGTGAGCAAGATCAGTCCTGACAACTCCTGCCTATCTGGCTGAGTCTTGATGCCGAAAAGGCATTTGATAAAGTGTTGTGGCCCTTCTTGTTCGGTTTTGGGAAAATGTGGGTTTCCTGGATCCATGATGGGGGCCCTAAAAGTCCTTTTTATTTGGTCCCCAGGCTTACATAGAATTAATGGGTATATCAGATAGATTTCCCTTGAGGCGGGGCACAAGACAGGGTTGTCCCCTGTCCCCTCCTATTCGCCCTGTACATAGAGCCTCTGGCTTGTGCTATCTGACAGAACCCAGACATTGCTGGGGTCGAGGTTGGAGATGCAGAGCACTAAATATCTTTATATGTGGACGATGTCCTCCTGTATGTCACTAACCCTAGTCAGTCTGTTACTAAAATCTGGAGTACCCTTCAGGAATTTGACTCCCACTTTGGGTACTCATTAAATAAAGAGAGAGAACAGAAATCCTCAGATTTTTACAATCCTCCATTAGAGATAACGAAGCTCCTTCCACTAAACTGGAACAAAAAATTAAATATCTAGGAATACAGATCAAAAAAACCTGGGAGGCTGTTACGTAGCAAATTATAGGCCCTTTGTCCCATCTCCAATGAGATGTAGATAAATGGCAGCTTTAAAACTCCCCTGTACTCAAAATCCAAACCACTACAATGAATATCCTCCCCAGATTCATTTATCTCTTTCAATCCCTTCTGGTGAATGTCCCACAGAGACAGTTCAGAATCTGGCAGAAGACAATCTCTAAATTCATGTGGTCACCTGACAAGCCAAGAATAAAAAATGAAAACTCTACAATCTGATAAATCAGGGGGAGGGAGGGAGAGCCGTCCCTAACTTAGAGGATTATTGCATGGTGGCGTACCTGAGGTATGCCTTATTATGGAGCTCCACATCATATGAAGCCCATTGGAAAGACATTGAGATACACCTCTCGGAGGGCCCTCCCCTGGGGACAAGATTTGTGGACTTTTCCCTGCCTATAGGAGGAGATCCTTTACTTCAGACGGTGAGGAATACCCTAAATATGACCCACAGGTTGTGGTCCAAGATTAACCTGGAAAAGGCACTCTGGCCACTCCAGTGGTTTGTCTGGTCTGAACAGTTCACTCCGGCTAAGCTGGATCATGCCTTTCGGCTGTGGGCCAGACTGGGCGTACAAAGGCTGGGACAACTGGTCTCTAATGGTTTGGAAATCCAGGATTGTGTCCTCAAACAGGCATATAACCCAAGAAATAGGGATCATTATCGCTATCTGCAGTTGAGATCATATCTCCAAGCTATTCAGAGAGCCTCTGGCTCAGAATCTAATACAGATAACCTCCTCAAGGTAATCAACTACATTATCTCAGGGAAACTTGAACAGGGACATATGTTGGCCTTATATAAAGCAGTCTGACAACTTCAAGCTGGAAGCTCACTTAGAATAAAAACTACAGGGAGGAGGAGTGTGGCCTGAACATAACAGAGGAGGAGTGGGAAGGATTTTCCATCTAACCAGTAAGACCACTCTCTTGCCTGGATGGCAGAATTCACTTGGAAGGTGAGGGTGAGGTAATTTTACACACCTGAAATCCAAAGCAAATGGGAAGGGAACATCAGCCAGCTGCTAGAGGGTGTGGGACTCAGCTGGCACACTACTCTCGCATATTTTGGGAGTGCAACATCTTAAAACCCTTCTGGGAACAGGCGGCCCAAGCTGTCAGTAAGATATTCCCGTGTTCTTCTCGGCTCACAATGAAGAACCTAGTTCTGGGATTGCTTCCGGGGGAAGTGAAGGGGGCAGATGGTCTGTATTTGTGGAGCATTCTCATGGCTGCAGTCCACAAATCAGTTGCCAGAAAATGGCTCTCCCTGACCTGCCAGACATGAAACAGTGGGTTTCCATCATTCAGGAAATCCAAGAAATGGAGGACCTAACTCACAAAATAAATCACAGGCGACAACTTTTGTTTGTAGATGGACAGGTGGTCCATCCTGGAAGAGAACTAGTTGGGGGGTTGTACCGAGAAGTAGGAAAGCCTGTGGGGAGAGGTTGAGAGACCTGGGAGCCAGACCCTTAACCCACTGCCACAATGGGTTGGAATGGGGGCCTTGCTGTTGGGGCCTCCTCACCCCTCCTTTCCTCTATTAGTGAGGATACTTAGCACATGGAGGGTTTTGAACAGGTAGAGAACAAGTGGTTTGGGTCCATTGAATTATATAGGAGTAAGGGCACATCACTTAACCTACTGGTTCCTAACTAGAGAACTAATCCAGTATTACGGATGTGATTCACTCTGTTTTTAACCCTGATTAACCTTATAGTTGAGAGGATGCATATATTTTATAAATTGGATGGATGGTGAAATGCGGTGCTGTATTGTGAATGTACACAGATGCCTGATTTCGATTAAACTTGAATTATATAAAACAATCTTTCTGGATCTGTTTGTCACAAGAACATCTGACAACATAAGTACATTTCTGTGCTTCAACATGCCTCTTCTGCTTAATGCTAAAGAATTGCATCAGTGTCCTCTGGCATGAGATAGAGGACAGATGTATTCCCCCGGATGGGTACCACCTACCAGCACAGGGCATAAGAACTGTTTAGCGGTGATCTGTAACATATCACAGGATCAGATTCTACTGTTTGTAGGTCCATCGCCTTGAATATATTTGTAATTTTTAACTCATCTTGGTAGGCTTAAAATTCAGCTAGACAACTTCAAGCTGGTGATGGGGCTGGATATATCCTAGCTGATGATTGCTTTGTAGTCACACTTTGATAGTGTGCAGGTTTATGAAAAATCATGTGTTGTACTTCTGGACCTTTGATTTTGTTTCAGGGTGTTTGTTTTGGGAATTTATGGCAGCACTGAGTAATCAAATAATACAGACAGGTGATATATTTATTTGTTTTGTTGACTGGTAAAGGACAAGATTATTCTGCCCATTTCTAGCCTTGTTGGGGTATATACTGATGGAAAAAAACAGCAGTTGAACTAGATTAAGCTATTGGTGTTTTTTTTTTTTTTGTGAATGGGGGAAATTTGGCCAGGACTCCGGGAGTAATGCCCTTGCTCTTTTCAAGAAGTGCCATGGTATCTCAAATGTCCACCTGAACAAGTACCAGAACAAGCAGATAGACCTCTGTTTAATGTCTCATCTGAAAGACGGCACCTCATGAGTGTGGCCCCCCCAGCTGCCCTACAGTGTCGATATTGGGATTTTGCCCCAGGTTTGTGGTGTGGTGCTAGAACTCGCAGCCTTCACTCTTCCGGCCCCAGAGATGAGAGTGCAGCCTGCTTAGTCAGACACTGATTCTCCTTACTTTGTCTAACATTATGTCCTGTATTGGCTTACGTCCATACCAGTGACTTTGGTACTGGTAGCTCATAGTAAGTTGGGTTTGCAGAAAAAAAAGTTTTGTTGGATGAATGCAAAAGGTTAAAATTAAATGTAAATCCCAGAGAAAGTACGGTGGTGGTTTTTTACGTCTGCCAAGATGAGTAATGGTGGAGAATTGCAGGTTCCATGGTGGAAAAGGTTAAATCTGTTAACTGTTTGGGTGTACAATATGTTTTATTTAGTTTATTTATCTGGTTAGTCACTAGACAATCAAATGTCTGTTTTGGCATCACCTGGGAGATTAGAGGCAAAATTGATGAACAGCCAATACAATATACAGTATGCAAACGCACAAGGAGGTATGTACAGTTAAGATAATGGTTTGGCAGTCAAAAATAAAAGGTAGGGCACAACAAGAAATCGTAAACAAAATACATATATAACATTTGAATAAAGCACAAAGGCACGTGATTATGTTGCAGTACAAATGGTATAGATAAGGTTTTAGGCTGATACAGGCTGGAAGATACATTTCTCTTCCATTAGAGGTTCGCTTAAACAGATGGGACTAAGAAGGTTTTGCTTTAAATATGGTGGTAACATTTGTAAGCTTTATGTAAAGCCGTAAGAGCTTCATACAATGCACAAGCCATGTTTGCTATTAAGGTGTGGTGATTAACGTCCGCTTAGAGAGCCAGAGACATTGTTAGTAGCTTTACAGATCAATTTAAAATTGCCAAGTAAACTCCGGTTCTTCAGCGGCTGCATTAAGGGGTACATCTAGATAAGACTAGCTGAAAAACGATCGCCTCAGGTATGGTATGTCTAGAAACAATTTGAGATGCACATTGTTGGTTATTTAACAGTAACTTACATGCCTTATTCCAGACTGCTCAAATTCTGTGTGTGCGCTTTCCCTTTTTTATGAGAATTATGTAAATAGTCACCACGGCTTAAAGATGTGAAACATAATTTAGGAAAACATTCACTGGTGTATTTCTGGAAATACTGGAAAATTATTGTTCTTGGTTTGAAATATAGGATTTTGCTATTTATAGCATAGACAAAAAAATTTTTGATCAGAAGAGGACAGCTTGGCCCATCCAGTCTGCCCAGATAGTCCCCTGCCTAGTCTGTCTCCATATACCCTAGCTGGTCTCTGGTGACCCTCCCTCCCTCCTACCTGCCTGTTAACCACAATTCCCCTATGTCTATCCCATGCATGCTTGAAGCCCCCTACTGTTTTGCCTTCACCACATTTGCTGGCAGTCTGTTCTAGTGTCCACAACTTTCAGGGACATAATAGTTGTTCAGATCCCTCTTTAACCCCCACCCCCTCATTTTATTTGCATGCTCTTTCTCATTTGATCAAGACTTCCTTCTTGCACTCTGTCCCTGTGATGTACTTGCAGGTTTCTATCATGTCCCCTCTCATTCACCTCTCTTCCAGGCAAGGCCGCCTTATCATAAGCGAACTGTGCAGTTGCACAGGCCCAAGGAACAGAGGGCTCCCAGACAGCTTCAGCAGTCCAGTTAGCCTCCTTTTTCCCTGGTCCTCTGTTCAAATCTAGTTCAAGGAAATTGCAAAACTACAAATAACCTAACTGAAATTGAAGATATAAGAGGTCATTAGAGATGAGGCTGTTTCTTGGGGCTCCCGATTACTATTATGGGCCCCACCACGGGAGTTTCCACAGAGCCCTGGAATTGCTAGGACCAGTGTTGCTTCCAGGGTGTACATGTTGAGATCCTTAAGTCTCTCCTCGTAGGGGTTTTGGTACAACACTTGCCCTGCTTTTGACTGCTTCTGCGCCGTCTTTGCCTTTGTTGTGGTGTGGTTCCCAGAACTAGACACAATATTTCAGGTGGGGTCTCAACAGTGAAGCGTCTGGTGGCAACATTACTGCCCTCTTCCTTCTGGGACGTACCTCTCCTTGCTCATTACAGTGGCGCTATCCACTGCTTTGTCGCACTGCTTGGTACTTTGAGGTAATCAGATATAACCCAAGGTCCTTTCCTGCTCAGTGACTATTAGTATCTCCTCCCCTATCTTATACTCCGCTCCTGAGTTCCTATGCCTAGGTGCATGATTTTTGCACTTTTGGCATTGACCCCCAACATCCATGCTCTTGCCCACTCCTTAAGTTGCCCCAAATTCCCTCAGTTTTCTCCACCCCTCCTGACTAATCTACTACAGATTTTGGTGTTTTCTGAAAGGCGTACCTTCCTTCCATTTCTTCTGCAGTGTCACTTATGAAGAGATTAAAGAGAACTGTCCCAATACTGAGCCCTGTAGCACCCTGCTGGTCACTGTTCCGTCCTTAGGTGAGTGCTGATAACCACCACTCTTTGTCTCTATCCGTTACCCAGTTTTAACCCACTTCACTTTGGATCCCACCCCTAGGCTGCAGTTTCCTTATCAGTTTCTCGTGTAGCACAGTGTTGAAGAATTTGCTGAAGTCCACGTACAGTAGGCTGTGTGCACTGCCCTCCCCGATCTGTCTCTCTGGTCACCCTGTTGAAGAAACTGATCAGATTAGTCTGACATGACCCCTGG
Organism: Neoceratodus forsteri; assembly: GCA_016271365.2. NCBI lineage: Eukaryota > Metazoa > Chordata > Ceratodontiformes > Ceratodontidae > Neoceratodus > Neoceratodus forsteri. The sequence goes on along the minus strand of CM057452.1, from coordinate 1,503,340,497 downwards.
TGAATCACTGCTGCCTGTTGTTTTTCAGCCCATTGGATTCAAGAAGCTCAATCATCCTTAAACAGGGTTTCCATTCATTTCCTGCCCACTGAGGTAAGACTGACTGCTGTACGGTTGCTGGCCTCCTCCCTGCTGCTGCTCTAATATAGAGGGGCTGTGTCTGCTCCCCTCCAGTCCTCTGGAACCATGCCTGTTTCCAGAGAGCTGTTAAATGTAGCACTTCCTGGAGTTCCTTTAGTACCCTTGAGTGTATCCAGTCCGGTCCCATAGTCTTGGCCACCTTCAGCGCTGCAAGGTCCTTCAGGACACTCTTCTCTGAAAATGGAGTTGCGTCCACTTTCCTCCACCCACTTTGTTCTTGCCACTCCCTTGTGGGCCGCCCTCCCCACTGTGAAGGAGGCTCACAAGAATGATTAATGGTTTGCAGAGTCTGGAATACAGAAATCGTCTGAACAAAACTGTAGGTGTATAGCCTCAAAAGGAGGCGAACGCAGGGTGACCTCATTTTACTGTTTTAAATTAAGGATGGAAATTTGCTTACAGAAATGGGTTGAGTATAAAATTTGCATTCTTAGCTCAACACACTATAATAAGCAATACACAGGAAATCCTTCAAAACAGACAAGGCGTTTAGTTCACGAGAAGGGTGATAAGTTACTGGAATAAAGTCGCCCCAATACGTCGTTAATGCATCCAGTATAGGCTGTTTAAAACATTTGCTGGCTAATCATATAGACTTCTGGGAAGGCATCTGGAATAAGTAAGTGTGTGTATACTTGAAGTGCCTTTGGTGCACATCAGCCTACCATGCAAGTACCTAAGTGAAGACTGAACAGAAGTACATGTTCAGGATGTCTGCTTTTCATGGTCCTGTTCTGCTCAGTACCGCTGCAGCCCTCCTTATCCTCACTATCCTTCCCTCGCCTTCCTCTTCTCACTCATGTACCTGAAAAAAGTCATAGTCCTTTTAGCTAACCTCTGACCCCTTGGTTATCCCTCTCTGCACCCTTGTGCCCCTCACTGTCTTTCCTACTTCCCTTTTTAGTTTTGTTTAACTTTATTAATTTCAAAGAATGGAAAAAAGCTGCAAGCAAGTACTATCTTGGAGATTCCAGCAGGCAAAATAGATCAAGCATGTAATATTTGCATATGTTAGCTTCAGGATTTGTGAAACAGTTACTGAATATTCCCCAATTGCAATGGATGTATTAAATATCAGTTAGTAGACAAACCTTGTATAATTGTTGCTAGCCATGCTACAAGCCCTGGAAGAAGTTAAGCCAATAAAATAAGCTATCTAGTATCAGGTAAATGTGGCCCCTGACAGACCCCCGTTTCCGCAGTCCAATTATTTATACTGTTTCAGCAGGTAAACCTACAAGGATGAACAGTCTTGTTTACAATATGAGACTGGAGGGGGAAGACTCTGGCAACGTGAGGAAGTATTGTTTCACAGAAAGGGTGGTGGATGCATGGAACAGCCTCCCAGAGGAGGTTGTGGAGGCAAAGAGAGTTGGCGAATTCAAGAATGCATGTGACATGCAGAAGGCAAAACTAGTGGTAGGAAGGAGGAGGTAGGCTGCAGATAACATAGGATCTGGAGTTTATACAGTAGGTAGGGAAATGGGCAGACTAGGTGGGCCAGGTGGTCCTTATGTGCTGTCAGATTCTGTTACCTGGGGGGAAGGGGCTACGACAGAACAAGAAAATCAAATGCATATACAAGCTATATACAGTATTTATGCAACGGTGTACATATAAAAACTGTGATAAATCCATTTGAGACACTGTGTAGATTAATTAATCTACAAAGTGGCTATGTTACACTTCGTTTATCTACACAGTTTTTACATCACCATGCAACCCCCCTCCCCCGCCGCTACTTCCATACAGCATATGAATGCACTCTGGGTCTGTGTCTGCGGTTGGTTTGCTCAGAGTTCGACAACTGCTGCTGCCCTCTCCCTTTGCCCCTCTCTCAACGGATGTTTCCCTGAACTGACTTCACCACTCTGGTCAACTCCCCCAACTTGTATCTTGCCTTTGACCCTATCACATCCCCTTTTAAAACTCTCCCACAGATTTCAGAGGGATCACCTCTTCAGGCAGCACGTTCCATGCCGCCACCATCCTCTCCATGAAGTAGTGCTTCCTCATCTCCCTCCTGAACCTACTCCCCTCCAGTTTCAGACTTTGCCCTCTCATGAGCCTCTCCTCTTTAATCAAAACAAACCCTCCGTACTAACTCTGTTTATGCCCTTCAAATACTTAAAAATCTCAGTCATATCGCCTCTGTCCCTTCTATCCTCCAGGGAGTACATTCTAGCTCACATACCATCTCAGAAACCCAAAACTTCCCTGGCTAGTCCTCCTGCTCCTCTCAGTCTACCTACCTCACTTGCCCGCTGACAACCTGCATGGCTCTTTAACACTGGACCACCCTTCACACACACCACACAAGAATTTCACATGCTCTTGTTCTTGCTCCCTTTTTTCACTACCTGTGTGCATACTTCTTAACTGTACGCTGATTATGAGGGGCGTCCCTCATTTACCCTTCTCAAAACTGCTGTGTCCCTCATCCATCCGTTGTGGAAAAGCTGCTGTCCACATAGATTTTAAGATGCCAAGTAAAAAAAATACACCTTTTCAAGTAAGAATAATGGTTTCCACAGTGTTTTGAGCTTGTATCTCTATATTTGAGAATGTGTCCCCCGGTTTGAGGGTCAGTGTCCCTCATTTCAGTGACAAAAGGTTGAGAGGTATACATGTGTGTCTTTTGTCCCAGTTTCTTGTACTGCATGCTGCAGCCAGTTCTAGCAACACTGCCTTGCCTGCTGTTTCTACCATACGTCCTGCTCCCATTGGCATCATCAGCTCACGGTCTCTGATGCCTCCTGAAAAACAACTTTCGGCAAACAAATCAAAGGTCTGAGATGAGGCATTCGGCATACACCTTACTCACTCTCTCGCTAAGCACCGCCTCCATTTTCTTCGACAGAAATATCCACTTCTGACCTCAAACACCAATCAGCGCTGCCGTCATTACACTGTTCCCTAGCAGCGCCCATACCAACAAGGCGCACAAAAGACAGATGACCACCAAATGATTTTAAAGGCCCGCATTGTTTGTTTATTAATTTAAAAAACAAAAATAAACCTTGGGCTCAGCATACCCCATCACACAAGCTCCTGCCCTGTTGATAAATGGAATATGTGGGTGGGGCGAGTGTGTGATTACTCATTTATCTGGTACAGTTGCCACTCTCACTCGTGGCTTCACCACTTGTGAGGTTACTTGAGGTCACTGGCAACTGTACCAGATAGAAACATAGACTTTGACGGCAGATGAGGACCGGTTGGCCCACCTAGTCTGCCCATTTCCCTATCTACAGGATAAGCTGCAGATCCTAGTTAACCAACAGCCTATTTCTTCCTACCCCCACAAGAATTGCCTTATGTCTGTCCCATGTATTCTTGAATTCTCCCACAATTTTAGACCCCACAACCTCCTCAGGAAGGCTGTTCCATGCATCCACTACCCTCTCTGTGGAAAAATACTTCCTCACATTGCCCCTGAACTGCTCCCCTCTATCTTTAAATTGTGTCCCCTTATTCTTGCATGTCTCTTTTTCTGAAAGATGCTACCCTCTTGGACTTTGTTGATTCCACTGAGGTACTTAAAAGTTTCTATCATGTCCCCCCTTTCCTCAAGGGTATACATATTAAGCTCCTTTAGTCTCTCCTCGTATGGCTTCTCTTGCAGACCCTGCACCATTCTAGTTGCCCTCCTCTGGACTGCCTCTATCCTGTTTATGTCCTTGCGGAGATGGGGTCTCCAGAACTGGACGCAGTACTCCAGATGAGGTCTCACCAGCTGTCTGTACAGAGGGATAACAACTTCTGTTTTCTGCTGGTAATGCCTCTCCCTATGAATCCCGGTATTCCCCCAGCTCTCCCTGCTGCCTTCTCCCATTGCTTGCTAACCTTAAGGTCGTCTGATATGATTACCCCCAGGTCCCTTCCTTTTTGTTTTACTACTCCTCTTCCCCAATTGTGTAATCTTCCCTGGGTTTTTGTTTCCCAGGTGCATTATTGCACTTCTTTGCATTGAATCCTAGCTGCCATACTTCGACCATTCCTCCAACCTTGCCAAGTCCCTTCTCGTCCTTTCCACGCCTCCTTGTGTATCAACCCTGTTGCAGATCTTTTTTTATACTTCTTTTATTATCTTAATGCTTTCACTTACTTCCATAGTATTCTGTTACAGTAATTCAAAATCTTAGATTTCATACATACACGTTTCAAAGTTCCGCTAACTTTACATAAGTTTCTTTGTTGATCTTTTCAAATTTATACAAACATAAAATATGGCACACTTATACACTAATAATTAAATTCCAGGTAATACCAGGGATAATTTTAAGTTGAAGACAGACATTGGGCACAAAAAAGGTAACTCTAGTTGATTATTGTCTTATTTAAAGGTACTCAACAGTAGGAAGTTGCATTTATTTATTTCATTTTCTACCTTCAGACAAGGAGGGTCCCTGGGAGGAGGTTCCACGGGACAAGATTACCTGTTATCGCTGGATCTTATCCGTTTGTGTTACCAACTACTCCCTTGTTTACTTACAAAATCTGTTTTGGTTTAATTCCCATCTGGACCATCTTGTAGTATAAAGTTGCATCTTATTATTTAGAGCATATGACATTTGCTCATTGTGTTGAATGTCCTGAACTATTGCTTTCCATTCCCTCACAGTAGGAGGCTTTCTGGAGCCATTTCTTTGTAATTGCTTTATGCTGCCCCCAGGAAAATGGTCCAGAGATATATGATCGTCTATCTCTCATGCCTTCCGGGGTATACCTCAGCACCAGGTTGATCCCAGTCACTTGGTAGTGTTCACCTAAAATGTTTACTATGTAGGCGAAATTGTGGACCAAAAGTGATCATTTTGGGCAATCAAAAATATGTGTTTATATATGCCTATTTTCTCCACATTCCCTCCAGCAGCTTTCTGATATTCCCGAATTCTCCGTAGCTAACGCTGTGGGTACTAGAAGGAATCTACTTTATAACCTTCCATATAAATTCCTCCACAAGGGGAAGAGGTAGCTGTCCAAGTATTTTTCCATATTTTAGGCCAGTCCTTGACACTTATTACTTGTTTGAATTCTTTTCCCAGTTGGCCTTAACTGGGTCCATAGAGTGTTTGTGCAAGAAATTAAAATTTGTATATTGTTGAGGCGGCCTTCTCTCCTGACTGAGGGACCAAATTTGCAGAAGCGGGAATGGTCTTCATAAAATTGAGAGTCCCTCTCCCTTACTCTAAGTTGTGTTACTACGTAATCCCTCATTTGATAAAGAACAGTCTGTCCCTTTCAGTCCAACAAATTTCTCTTGGGCTTCTTCAAAGGTCATAGGTATATTCCTTTCATTATTTGCCAAGGAGCTACTATACCTTTTCTTTAATTGGGATTTATACCATGACCCCACCACAGGGGAATCGAACTGTTCCTTTGTTATAAACCATTGGTACTTCCAGAAATGGTTTAATATCAGTTTATTCTTTGTTCCCCTCCTCCAGCCTTCTAGTATAGTAGAGGTAGCTTTCGATGTAGTAAGCATTGTTCGCTGTAGCAAGGGGGGAGAAAAAAGAACTGCAGGGAGAGGTAGGGATTCTCCCCTGTTTAAGTCCATTGGCTTCCAAGCTGCGTGATAATTCCCTGTACCCCACAATAGAGCTAAACACATTTGGTGGCCCAGTAGTCAGCTAGGAAGGGAATGATAGTCCTCCCATTACTTTAGGGGCGTGAGTTTCCTAAAATTTAGCGAGGTTTTTATGGTTCCATTGGAAGGCCACAAATAATTTCTGCCAGGATAATATTTCTTTCAGATAAATAATAGAGAACACATTGAAATAGATAAAGGAGCGGGTACTGCATTCATCTTTAGGGACATAGTCGCGAGTGTAAAAGGAGGTTGGAGAAGATCCCATCTTCTCATATCGTTCTTTAATGTTTCTATTAGAGGGTATAGTTCTGTTTATACAATTGGGATAGGTCTTTAGAATCCATATTCCCAAATACTTCAAAGAAGAGCCATCCCATTTAAGTTGAAACTTATTTCGGAGCTCAAGTGAGGGTTCATAACTTACCCTAAGGACCTCTGTCTTGTTAATGTTTAAAGTGTAACCGGACAGATGTGAAAAAACTTGGATTTTCTGCATGACCACAAGTAATGAGGCTTCCGGATTGGTTAAGTATAGTAGTAAGTCGTCCGCAAACAGCGCCAGTTTATGTTCGACCCCAGAGAAAGCAATACCACCAATATCAGGGGATTGCCTAATATATTGCGCTAGCGGTTCTATATAATAGGCGAACAAGAGGGGGGACAAGGGGCAGCCCTGCCTGGTTCCCCTATAAAGGGAAAACCGTTCAGAGAGGTGCCCATTTACCCGAATAAAACCAAGGGACTTTTATAAAATTTAAGCAAGGTTTCTATAAACTGGTTTGGGAATCCGAAGCGGGCAAGGACCTCCCCTTAAAATCTCCAAGATACCATGTCGAACGCTTTTTCGGCATCTAATCCTAGTAGAAGGGTTGGTTTATTTTGGGATTGAGAATGTTCCAATAGGTATATGGTGCGTCTTACATCGTCTTGGGCCTGGCGTCCCGGATGAACCCACATTGGTCCATATGGATTTTATAGGGAAATTGGATGAGCCTCCTAGCGAGTATAGATGTAAAGATTTTATAATCATTATTCAATATGGATATAGGTCTATCTGACGAGCAATAGGAGGGTCCTTACCCGGTTTCGGGATAACTAGACTATAGCCTCATTCCACGAAGGAGGGACATTCCCCTTCCTTGTTATGACATGAGCGTAGACCCTATTGAGTATGGGAGTTAAAATTTTAGAAAATGATTTGTAGAATTCCCCTGGGAGTCCATTGGACCCCGGGCATTTTCCCATTTTTAAGTTACCTATTGCCGTGTCAATTTCTCTGAATGTTATAGGAGTAACCAATTGGGAACTTTATTGCTCTGAAAGGGTCGGGAGGTTTAATGAGTTTAAAAAACTTCTTATTTCCTGTGTTGATGAGGAGTCTTTGGATTTGTAAAGCGATGTAATAGTTGTGAAATGCTTCGGCTGTTCCTTTTATCGTGTTATGAATTTTACCCGTTTGTGGGTGTCTGACTTTTGTTATATTTGATTTTGTTTTTTGTACTCTCAGCCTGCGTGCTAATAATCTGAAGGACCGTGGGCCCCCATCATAGTAGTTGTGTCTTAAATGCATTAATTTTTGTTCTATAGAGTAATCTAATATTTTATTAAATTCGCTCTTTAGCTGAGCAAGCTCTTTACCTCTAGTCTTGGTCTTTTCAATAGTCTGCAATTCCTCCAGCTCTTTTATTTTGCTCTCTAGGGCTATTCGTCGTGTTTCCCTAAGTTTTTTCTTGTTTGCCGATATGCTTATTAACTTGCCCCTTATGATTGCTTTTATGGTATCCCATAGGATCGCTACTGACATGTCTTGCGTGTCATTTAGTTCTAAAGCCTGAGATATAGTGTCCTCTATACTTTTAAGGACCTGGTCGTCCCTTAACAGAGAGAGATTTAGTCGCCAGAAAGTTGCCTTCTTCTTAGCCTGGGGGCTAAAATGACAGAAAATCGGGGCATGATCAGATAATACAAAGTCCCCTGCCCAAATCTTTAAAATGTCTCCCATTTGTTCCTTAGGGGTTATAAGATAGTCTATACAAGAGTAGATATCATGGGCCTGGGAGTAATATGTATGTCTAGGGGACGAACCATCAAAATGCCTCCAAATATCTTGATAACCTAATTCTTGCAGCAATTTCCTCACCTGACTTGTGATCTTCTTTCTTTTGCCCTGGTTTTGTGGGGTGGTGTAGGCCTCCGGTATGTTCAAATTCAAATCGCCACCACATATCATTTGCCCCTCAGCCCATTCCATTAATTTAGAAAAAAAGGATCTATATACCTCATATTCTGAGGCCGGGGGAATATATATGGATGCGAAGGTTACTAAACGTCCATCTAATTGACCTTTAACCATGGCATATCTCCCTCCCTTATGTATTACTTTGTAGTTCATATCAAACTGTGTTCCCTGCTTAATCAGTATTGCTGTCCCCCTTCTTCTTCCCCCTTTGTATGAGGAGGCCACGACGTGAGAGAAACCCAACCTTTCAAATTTTCTATGTTCTACCTGGGAGAGATGCGTTTCCTGTAATAGAACAATGCTTGCCCCAGCCCTTTTTATACTCTGTAGAATTTTACTTCTTTTTATGGGGCTGGTAATTCCATGCACATTGCAAGTGCAGATCGTATAGGGTGTTACATTAATCATGAGTATATTTTAATTTCCCTTGTACTACCCCATAACCTCGGTTGATCTCCAGAACGCGTGCCCCCGCCCCTCGCCTGTATGCCCAAATTCACCTTTGTCTGCTTCATTTACCCTGGTAAAAACAAAACATTTCAGATCAGCCAACATGGCTTAATACAACAACTATCAACCTGTTGAACTTTTAACTAGAACTTCCAAGGTAGGGGGCTATTACCCAAATTAGCCCTTCTGTTCTGTCTCTTTATGAGAAAAACGAGGAAGATTACTAGTGCTTCCGTTACCGGAAGACCTCCTACTGAGCAAGTATTGTTATTGTGCTCCTAATGTATTAAGTGGGGACATATGTCTCCCCACGGTAGGAACAGAGGCAAGTGTAGAGATTTCTAGGTCTCAAACTGCACAAGATCCCTCTATGCTCCTACCCAGTCCACCGATCCATAGTTTGTCGCTACCACCATCATCATTACAGCTATAGAGTACTACCAGACAAGTAAGCAACGTGTTATTGCCTTAAGTGTTACTTTGGCCAACATGCTGCAGTAATAACTTTTTAAACTCTCTCCCCCTTTGAGAAAGCATGAGAGCTCAAATTCTACCAGTGCTGGGAGAGTATTTTATACCACCTTATAGGCAATTTCCCTGTGATGCACTATCAAATCCCCTCTGTAGGTTGGTCAGCATCATCAACACCCACGTATAGAATACAAAGTGTAAACAAAAACAAAGGGGATAAATGGGGGGGGGGCCTGATACCATAGAGTCACTGTAGGCAATCGCAGTTGTGGGAGAGCAGTTCTCTAATTGTACATCAACAGCTTTGCCATATAGTAAGAGTCCCATGACAGGTGCAATTGAAGATTACCATTATCAAATTACTGCACTGTAAGGGATAATATTGGCTTGTCATCATTACGCCTCTCACCCCCCCTCCCCCTTTCCCATACTGGAGTATAATCATTTGTGAAGCACTCATCTCTAGCAGTCCACTGCCTTAACATGAGAGGCCTTATTAGTTCAGTGGCAAGTTCAGGTAATAAAAGTACTCAAAATGAATCAAGCAGGCTTCTCTCCTTCGCCTCTTTGCTTTTTGAGCATAGTTTGCAGTCTGCGATGCGCTTCTCCGTGTAGCAGTATTTTGGTTCCTGTCTTCTTCCTGTTGTGGGTGCGCTGCCAAAATGGGTCACTTTTCTCGCTATTTTGGTTCCGGATCAGAGTCTCCACTATTTGTATTTTCCTCTCTCTCAGAGCTTCCCTCGCCTCCTCCACCCTAGAGTACAATTTTGTTTCATCTTCCCAAAAAATATGAAGTCTGGCTGGGTAAGGAGTATGAAAACGGATCGCTTTCTCTCGTAAAGATTTCAGGATTGGAAGATATTTTAGTCTTTGCTGTTGTACTTCTTGTGGGTAATCATGATCCATGAATAGTCTGTGAGTGAGGTATTTTATTTCTTTTTTGGCCCAGGCACGACGCAATATCTCCTCTTTGTCACTGAAGGAACTTAACTTAAACACTATAGAGCGGGGCCTGGCCGCTGGGTCGGATGGTTTCGCTTGGAGTGACCTATGTGCTCTCTCTATGTGAAAAGTGAAAGTAGAGGGCAAGTCCAGAATGTCTTTAAGTAGATTCTCCATAAACGGGGCCATAGGGGTAGTTTCCATGCCTTCAGGCAAGCCATATAAGCGGAGGTTGTCCCGCCGCGAGCGACCCTCCAGATCCAGGCATTTTGACTTCAGCTCCTCCGGTTGCTGTACCAGGGCCTGCACTATCTCCACAAGTTGCGTGGAAGACTCTTCGTTTTCAGCCACTCTCTCCTCTGTTTTGCCTATGCGTGTCTCAAATGTGGAAAGTTGCATGCGAACAGCTTTAAACTCTTGTTTATTTTCAATTCTCGATTTCCGAATCTCCTTTAGTAAAGTTTCGAATCTTGTCCGAGATTGTTGTTCCGATTCTCCGTCCGTGTCGTAGCTGGCCGCATGGGAGCTTGCCGGAGAGAGAGACCTGCTGGGGGGGGGGTCGTCTTGTAATCGGTCGCCATCTGTATTCTTCTCCTTGCCTCTCGATCTATTCCTGCCTCCATAGGTTTCTAGGCGCTTCCCTCCTGTGTTTATTGACATTTTTGGGTGACTTTTGCTTGGTTTTGGAGGTTGGATCGGCGGACTTTGCAGGGAGCAAGAAACCCTAAGCTCCTATCAGCTACGTGACGTCACCGGAAGTCCCCTGTTGCAGATCTTTGTGTCATCTGCAAAGAGGCATACTTTTCCTTCCAGTCCCTCTGCAATGTCACTTATAAAGACATTGAAAAGGACTGGACCCAGTACTGAACCCTGCGGTACCCCACTAGTAACCCCTCTTTCTTCAGAGTGGACTCCATTTACAATTACCTTCTGTGTCCTGTTGTCCAGCCAATGTTTTACCAGGCTACCACCCTGGGACTCACTCCCAGGCTGGTTAATTTGACTATTAATCTTTTGTGTGGGACTGTGTCGGGTGCCTTGCTAAAGTCTAAGTAGGCTATGTCCACAGCCCCTCCTGGTCTACTGCTTTGTCATCCAGTCAAAGAAATCAATTAGATTCGTCTGACATGACTTTCCGCTGTGAACCGTGCCTTTGGTCCTGTGCCCCACTGGCCTCTAGGTACTCAACAGTTCTTTCCTTCAGAAGTGATTCCATCACTTTCCCTACAAAGGTCAAACTGACAGGTCTGTAGTTTCCTGCCTCTGTCTTGGTCCCACTTTTGTGAAGAGATAGCATCTGCCTTCCTCCAGTCCTCGGGTACCACCATCTTCCCATGATTTGTTAAAGGGGTAGTCAGTGGTTTAGCTAGTTCTCCTTTAATACTTTTAGAATTCTGGGGTGAATTCCATCAGGCCCCATTGCTTTGTCTACCTTCGGTTTTAGGAGTTCTTTCAGAACCCTTTCTTCTGTGAAAGGACTGGGATTGACCCCCCATCCAGAGTGCTTCTGTTAATTGGATTAGGCACCTCTCCCTCCTCTTTTGTGAATACTGAGCAGAAATATTCGTGCAGTATCCCTGCTTTTTCACTGTCCCCCCTCTGCCCACCCACCGTTCATTCTGTTCAGCCTCACTATCCCTCCCTTTGTCTTTCTACACTTCCTGATGTACCTATAAAAGGTTTTATCCTCCTTCTTAACTGAGTTGGCTATCCTTTCTTCCGTTTGGGCCTTTGCTATTCTGACTTTCCTCCTTGCTTCCTTCTGCCTTAACTGGTACAGCTCTCTGTCCTGCTCCTTCTGTGTTTCCTTATACTTCCTGAATGCTATCTTTTTCTCCCTGACTTTCCCCGCCAACTCTTTTGAGAGCCATAGTGGCTTTTTCTTTCGTTTTGATTTATTTGCTTCACACAAAGGCTTGTTGCCTCTGTGATGGCAGTTTTGATGATTCCACATTGTTGCTCCACCCCTCCTTCTAGCCTGTTTGCTAGTGCTTTTCTGAGGCACTCTCCCATCTTGCCAAACTCAGCCTCCCATGAAGTCTAGTACCCTCACTTTTGTGCATGGCTTGACTCTGTAGCTGAGTTTAGCGTAAACCACACTGTTTCCATGGTCACTTGTTCCCAGATGGCAACCACGTCTAGATCTGAGATCCTCTCACTGTCCCCATTTGAGAGTATGAGGTCTAAGATTGCTCCTTCACGAGTGGGTTCCGAAACTAGCTGTCTGAGGCATGCCACCTGTAGGGCATCGAGAATGACCCTGCTCTTGGATGTGGCTGCAGCAAGTGTGCTTCAGTTAACATCTGACATATTCAGATCCCCCATCAACAGTATCTCCCCTTTCTCTGCCATCCTAAGAATGGCTTCTATCATATCCTTGTCCATTTCCTCCCCCGACCTGGGTGTCTGTATACAACCCCTGTGCGGATTGTGGTGCCACTTCCAGTCTCCAAGGTGACCCTCAGTGCCTCCTCTCCTCCCTGTTTACTCTCTTGTTCAGTTGCTTTTATCCCTTCCTTTACATAGAGAGCTACTCCTCCCCCTCTTCTCCCCTCCCTGTCTCTCCTGTAGGTTATGTACCCTGGTATGTTAACATCCCTGTCATGGTTCTCTGTGTAGATTGATAGAGAGAAAATGAGTAATCACACACCCCACACAAATCCTGTATGTCTAAGTAAATATATCTGCAATAATGCAGTACAACACAGTATAGGTTTAGGTATAAAAAGATAAACGTTGTACTGCAGTGTTAATGTGACAAGCCACGTAATAAAACAAATACAACTGTTGCAGAACCTGAACCAGTAATCTTTTTTTAAACATACAGATTGTGTTCAGAGACAAAAATATGACCTTCACAAACGTTCCATTGTATACAGGGACAGACTCCGTTGCTGTAAAGGATACAAGGACCTCTTCGCCTTTTTAAAACAAAAAAAAAAAAAAAAAATTCTCCTGGAAAGTTAAGTCCATTTGTCACACTTCTGAACTCTTGATCAGCCCTCTGGACTGATGCCAGAGTTGAGCTACAGGGAGCCAGCACAGAAGACATTCCCCAGACCTACTGACTGAGGACTAACACCATTTTATCCACCACATGGTTGATTGTTTAATAGTGTAAGTATTGGCTAGTACTAGAACAGCTACCCGAACCGTTGGAACAAATACACACCGTCCACCCCACTACAACGGCCATAATAGTCCATTCATAGAGTAAACATAGCACTCAATATTACAAATCCATAACCAGTGCCTTTTCATATTAGTAGTGAGCCATTAATGTTGACTTTAAGAGCAAGCTAGGGTTGGAAAAGTCACAAACTGGAACAATTATTGCCTGAACATGAGGGAAAACATTTTTTTCTAGGGACATGGATATGCTCTATCCACACTTATTGGCAGTATCCTTCCCCTTTAAGATCAGCCAGAAGTCTTTGAGCTGGCTCCTCCCACCCACCCGGGTGACGCCAGTTCTTCCTTTCCGTTGGAAGAAGCAAGTTTCCTCCTTATTGATCTCGCGTATATTGAGGCCTTTTGCTAATTTTGCTATTAAAAACAAATGGTCTTCGTTTTCTTCTTGCTGCTACTATGAACGATGAGTCTGCTCCGGGGTTCTGGAAATGTGGCTGCGGGCAACTTATGTCGCGATCGCATCTGGACACCTTGTGCGTCTACTGCCTGGGTCACAAGTGCAGTATCCAAGCCTGCATCTATTGCTGTTCTTTCCTACCGGCAACTCTGGAAGATCGCCTCACCTGCCTACTGCTTGGTTGTCTTTATGACAGGGATCCGCCCTTTCGTTCGAAGTACACTCATTGGGTGGTCTCTGCGGCTGCATGGTGCTTAAGCAACTTGCAGGTTTCGAAGAGGCTGCTGCCCAGGTCACAGCGCAGTCCTCCTCGACTTCAACATTTTTCCTACTCTGGGTGCTTCCTTCATGGGAGCATTCAAAGACCTGTACTAGTGTCTGCCCCCCATTGGACAGGGTCCTAAGGGCACCAAGAAGCAGAAAAAGGACAAGGAGAAAGGGACCAAGAAGCGGTCTCGATGACGTTTGTGGGATTAAGAGCACTCCCGGGCCTCTGATTCCCATGCTTCGCTGGAGCGCTCAGCTTCGGCTGGTGCTTCGGATTTTGCTGCCGGCTGAGATCTTTGTCTACCTGTTCGACACTGTCTACTGAGGAGGTTGACACCTCCTTGTCCAGGACACCAGTTTTGACTTTCAGGGGAGGGGGAGAGTCCGCTGCCCTCCACTCCAGAACCTCAGGACCTGGAGGGGGCTTGGTCTTCTCTGGTCCCTTCTGAGACTCGCTGCTGGTCCTCCTGGCAGTCTTGGTCAAGGTCCTGCTCCAGAAGCCCGGATTCTGGCATCCTGCTTCGTTCTCAACGCTCGGGCTCCAGGCACTCGGGCAAGCTGCACCGCTGCTATTCCTCGTCATCCTCTGGCGAGAAGAGGCACCAGCGCAAATTGTGTTGGCACTACGAGGATCCTATGTGGCAACAGCTGGCTGACCTGGATCAAGCCGATCCCAGCTTCTCCAGCCCTTCCTTGGATACCACTACCGGAACAGCAGCAGAACCCGCCCCAGCATGAACCTGTTCGTTAGGTCCCAACTCTACCCCTTCCGGCCTGTCCACCGATCCTGGTGGAGCCACTGCCTAAACAGCCGACAACAGATGCCACAACTAAGGACGCCCAACCGGGCAAAGGGTTGCCCCATTGGCTTTCTGTCACCATTGCACCAGACTGCCCTCTCCAGGTGAGTTGGGGCTTGGGTGGGTGGCCTCCTTGTCCATGATTCTTCAGAATCCAGTGGGTCCTCCCTCCACTTCCACCCACTGAATGTAGAGTCAGCAGGATTTGTCTGTGGATCAGGGTCCCACTTCCTTCATGGGACTGGTCTCAAGCTGGAGCCTGTCAAAGCAGGAACAGTGCCTGCTTACTGAGGTCGGGGGACTCTACTGTGGAGGCCTTCCCGGTGCAGGACACCTTTCATGATCCTGCCCTGGAACTGTGCTGGCATCTTGTCCTGTGCTGTCTGCCCGGATGGCCTGCAAGTATGTGGTCCATACCGGATCCCTGTCAGGATTCACGGAGCATCCCTTGGCTAAGGGGCTTGTAGCCAACTCTGATTTTCGGTGCACGGGCAGTGTCATGGACGTGGACAAATCCCCCTACAAAAGGTCCAAGAAGTTGGACCATATGGTGAAAAAAGTGTTTCCTACCTTTTCATCCAGCCTTTGGCCAACAAGTTCGGCCCTTTTGATGGCCTATTTCTTACATGCCCTCCTGGGGTAACTGGATGAGGTGTTCCCTCATCTACCCGCAGACCACAGTCAAGCAGGTCTGGGACCAGTGTTGCGCCATTGCGAAGCAACAGTTCCAAACAGCCATGAACCTCAGGGACTCTTGTGCCCAGTCTGTGGCCGTGGCAGTTGCCATGTGCCGCAGGGTTTGGCTGCGCATCTCCACCTTCACAGCAGATGTGCAGCACAAGTTGGCAGATGTGCCCTTCTTGGGACTGACCTGTTTGGGCCTGGGGTGGAGGGGCATCTCACCAGGATTGAAAAGTCCAGCGCCACCTTGGACTCTGACTTCTACCCAGAAGGACTCTAAGGGCTCCAAATCCTCTAAGAAGAAGTAGTAGTACTTTCGGCCCACCTCTTCCCCTGCGGCCAGACCTGCCTGGTACCCACGGCCCAGTTCCATGGCCTCGGTCGTCAGGAAGTCCGGAGGTCATGGTCCCTCAGCCAGGCCCTCCTCAGTTTCCCAGCCTGCCTGGCGACGGGATGGGGCGCCCTCCAAACTCCCGTCCTGGACTTTGTCCTCTCATGGGGGCCAGCTCTGCCACTTCCTTTCCGTCTGGCACCGAAATGGATCGGGTGGCTGGCACCCCATTTTAGATGTGTACGACCTGAACAAATTCCTCAGGTCATGCACCTTCAGGATGGTCACCGTCTCTGATCATACCATCCCTCGAGCAAAACATTGTGGTTTTGCTCACTGGATCTCCAGGACGCGTTCTTCCACATTCCGGTGCATCCGTCTCACCGTCTTTTCCTCTTATTTAGAGCAGAAGGGACCCTTTACAAGTTCCAGGCTGTGCTATTCGGCCTATGCTGGGCCCCCAGGGTCTTCACCAAATGCGTAGCAGTGGTGGCTGCTCACCTGAGGCGCCAGGGAGTTCGGGTATACCCCTACCTGGATGATTGGCTCATTGTGGGTCCCTCCAGTCAGAAGGTGGAGCGGTCCAGGGACCTGGCCCTCCAGACCTGCGTCTCTCTCAGCTTCCTGGTCAGTGATGCCAAATTGGAACTTGTGCCCTTGCAGGTGGTTCACTTCATCGGGGAAGAGCTCGACACTTGCAGAGACAGGGCTCTGCTCCCAGTGGACAGGGCGGATGTTCTTACCTCCTTTGCCCAATCATTTTTGGGTTGGGCAGTTGCGCCCTGTCCGGGACTTCTGCCTCTATTGGGATACATGGCGGCTTGCGCCAACATGGTGTGTTGGGCTCGCTGGAGAATGTGCTACCTGCAGTGGAGCTGTCCAGCCAGTGATCTCGGCGCAGGGGTCACTGTGACCAGCTGGTCACTGTGACCCCCCCGGATGTGGGGCGCCCACCAGTGGTGGTTACTCCCGGAACATCTGCAGGAAGGTATCCTGTTTGTCCACCCAGAGCAGACAGTCATCCTGATGACCGATGCGCCTCTTGTGGGCTGGGGAGCCCACCTGGAGAACACAGAATCCACGGGCTCTGGACCCCTGAGGAGTTCCGATGCCATATCAACATGCTGGAGCTCAGGGCAGTTCGACTGGCGCTGACCGCTTTTGCTCCTCATCTCAGAGGTCAGGTGGTTCAGGTCAAGACGGACAACACCACGACCATGTATTACTTCAACAAGCAGGGCGGCACACACTCCTTCCATTGTGCAGGGAAACTCTCTCTCTGCATCTGGACCCTCGTGCACAACCTGGAGGCCGATCTCCTGGCCATCCATGTGGCCAGTGTCTCCAACCAGTTGGTGGATGCTGTCAACTGGGTGTGTGTGTGTGGTCTCTCCATCCCGAGGTAGTGCACAGTCTGTTCTCCCAATGAGGCACCCCTCTGGTGGACCTGTTTGCCTCCAGGGAGAACGCAAAGTTGAGGCTGTATTGTGCCTGCTACCCTTGGCAGGGAACGTTGCAGTGAGATGCCTCCTTGAGGCCCTGGACCCCAGGCCTCCTCTATGCCTTCCCTCCATTCTTCTTGATCCACAAGGTGGTGTTTAAGGCATGGAGGGACAAGGCACTGGTGATCCTGGTGGCTCTGGACTGACCCCGCCATTTCTGGAATCCCGATCTCCTCAGCCTAAGCAGCAAGCTCCTGAGGCATCTTCCTCTTCACCCAGATCTGCTCTTGATCCATCAGTGAAGGTACATCACCCAGATATTCAGTCCTTGTACCTGACAGCCTGGTTTCTGAGCGGCTGGAGTTCCAGGCTTTGGGTCTCTCCGAAGATGTCTTCAGCATGGTAGTGGCTTCTCTGAAGGAGTCGTCTAGGAAATGCTATGCCTTCAAATGGAAGAGGTTCTCCATTTGGTGCCAGAGCAAGGGGCTGGACCCTTTGTTTTGTCCAGTGGTTAGCATCCTTGACCATCTTTGGTCCCTCTCTGTCGGGCCCTCAGTCAACGACCCTTAACTCATTCACACCACAAGAGCTCTTTGAGACTTCCACCACTTGTGCCCTGTATACTCTTAGCACTGCATCCTGGGCCTTTCTAAGCAAAATCAAGCCATAATCAGCATGCCAGAAACAAATGTGACTACCTCTTGAACCGTAAGTGCTACACACAAAGTATGAGTGGCAAAATTGTTCAGCACAACGTTACCTTTCCAATGGTGCAATTCAGTCAGTTGTAATCAATTTAGTTTTTATTTTATACTGGCTGTAATACCAAACAACAGAATTTTTTCTGAATTTTTTTTTTTTTCTTTTCTCAAGGTGCTTAGGTGACGCATGAGAGACAAATGTCAGCCATGCACACCATACCTTAAACAAATGCAAATAACTCCTTAAGTATATGTGGTAGACACAAAGTATCAGTGGCAAAATTGTTCAGCACAAAATAACCTTTCTAATGGTGCTATGCAATCAATTGTAATCCATTTAGTTTTTATTTTATAGTAGCTGAAATACCAAACTGTCTTCTTTTTTTCAGATTTATTCAGGGTGCTTAGGTGAGGCTTGAGAGACAAATATTAGCCATGCACACCATACCTTAAAAATATATGAATAATTCCTAAAGTATACAAGATAGACACAAAGTATCTGCAGCAAAATTGTTCAGAGCAAAATTACCTTTCTGACGGTGCTATGCATTCAATTCTAAGCAATTCGGTTTGTTTAATAGTTAGGTAAAAACTGCTGACTTCCTCAGACGTTTCTAGGCCTGAGTGAAAGTCAGTTGAGTACGTCTACAGGCGTTATTGTCCTGCGTGGTTATGCTTTCAGACACCGCCTGCAGACGTCTCTAGGCCTGAATGAGTTAAGTTGCACCTGGCAGCCATCTCTGCCTACCAGACACAGGCCGGTCAGCAGTTAGTGGCAGAGGAGAAGGTGGTCTGGTGCTTTGCCTTGACTACATTCCCTTCCAGTGCGTGAACCACAACCACCTTGGGATCTGTTGCTGATTTTGGCAGAGCTCATGAGCAAGCCATTCGAATTGATGCACAGGTGTGAGATGTCCCACCTGTAGTGGAAGACCGCCTTCCTGGTGGCTATTACGTCAGCCAGAAGGATTGGTGAGCTACAGGTGCTCTTGGTGGAGTCTCACTATCTGGTCTTCCACAAGGACAAGGTTGTCCTTCACCCCAACCCAAAGTTCCTCCCGAGGGTTGTGTCAGATTTCCACCTTAACCAGGTGATTAATCTCCCGGTGTGTTTCACCAACCCCACCTCGGAGGCCGAGCACAGCCTACATACTTTGGATCTGTGGCGAGTGCTAGTCGATTTGTAAGGCGTGCATGGCAGGAGTTTGGGGAGAGGTTTGCCAGCTGTATGTCCCCTATACTGAAGCTGCATCTGGCAGACCAGCAGCTAAGCAGATGATTGGCAGGTGGATTGTATGCGGCATCAACCTCTGCTATGGGTTGGCTGGTAGAGAGCTTTGTGTTGGGCTAAGGGCTCATTCCGCCTGCCGTACCACTGCCTCGGTGGCTGCTTCCAGGGGCATTCCCAACCAGGAAATCGGTTGAGCTGTTACCTGGAAGTCAGTGCACACCTTCATTTCCCACTACCATGTCAACCTTGAGTCACACCGGGATGCTGGTTTTGGGGCCTCAGTTCTCAAATCTTTATTTCCCAAGTAGGGGGTGAGCACCTTTCCTCTCTCCTCCTGGAGAACTTCTAGGAGTCTGCCAGTAAGTGTGGCTAGAATATCATAGCCACGTCCCTAGAAAAACACAATAGTTCTAGGCGTGGTATATGATGCTCATTCACATGAACCCTCCCGACCTCTCCTGGCAGTGGCGCGTGATGCTGCTTATAGCGGGCAAGAACTGGCGGCACGGGGCGGTGCTAAGTGAGTTACCAACCAGGTGGGTGGGGGGAGCCAGCTTGAAGTCTTCCCAGCTGATCTTAAAGTGGAAGGGCACTGTCAACAAGTGTGGATAAACATCATATACCACTCCTAGTACTACTGTTACAGGTGAGTAACCCGTGTTTACTTCTGTTCCTCGTCAGACTGCACTCGTTCTTCCTCAGCAGATGCAGGTGGGGGGTGCATGGCTGAATTGCTCTGCAGTCCTGTCTACTCTGACTCTTCTGGAATGCTAAATTGATGGGTGTCTGGTACCACATTGAAGCCATCCTTGGTAAGCTCCATCTCAAGCATGGTGCCCTGTACCATAACATGGACTGCTTATCTTTGCATGTTTGTAGGGAGCGCGTTACCAGAATGGTGCTTCCTGTCTTAAACCTTGCAGATGTGGTCTGCAGTACTGCCCCATGAACCTCCCTCAGCAAACTTCTGCCGTTTTGCAGCCAGCAACCTCCCCCCCCCCCCACACACACCATTGTTCGCTGTAGTCATCCCTATCCATCCTTCCCCTGCTTCTTTTCACCAGGCTTACTGCACCTCCTTCATATCCAAATACTGGTTTGGCTGCCTTCTATCTACCTCTCCTCTCTTCTATCACAACTCCCCCTTGCTTCCTGCTCCCTCTGTTCCAAGGACTGTTGTACTTTTGCCATTCGTCACCCCTGTACCTGTGCTGGGCAGTCTGCCTTCTCCTATTGACTTCCCTCACTCTGGAATAAGCTCCCCTTCTTCCTCTGTTGCACTCCATCCCCTGGCTACCTCAGGCACCAGTTGAAACTTCATTCTCTTCCCTCTCCGTGGCTGAACCATAGTCCATAATACTGTATTCGGCCTATTTGCTCCAGATACTATCTTATACTACTTGGCGTTTCTGCACTTTATTTCTGTATATGCGTTAGTTAACATTTATTTTATTACTGTATCATATTGTACTGCATGTTGGCCAGATGTTTTGCTGCTTGTTTCACCTTCCCCTGTACCCAGCTCGCACCTGGAAACGAGCCTTTGCTTAGTGTGCCCCTCCCAGTTATCAAATAAGGTATGCTCACCGTAGGTTATTCTCAGCCGGGCTGGTGCTAAAAGAGTGTGAACCAGCCCCAGGCCTTTTAATTATTGCTGCATTGGGTCGAAGAGTTTTCGGCAGGATCTAGCTGCAAAAGACCAGTCGGAGAAACAGTTTTGCTTCCATGTTCTCCATGGTAAGCGGAAAGTTTCTCCTAGTCCACTATAATATTAAATCTTGTTTTTTAGTTGCATTTATGACCAGCAAAATCATACAAGGGTTATTAGTGTTGGCTTGTGCTCCTCTGGTGTTTCTACCCTCTCTTATTGTCCTCTGGTTCCAGCTCCAAATTGTTCTGTAGTGTCTGTGTAAGCCATGACTTAAAATACGACACCAAATCCTCCCCCTGTTTGTTGTCTTGGAGGCCCACCACTCGGACATTCATTGGATGTGGAGGCTTTTTTTTAAATTATGCTTCTAAAATGAGGAGATTCCATGTGGTATCCGAGATGCTGATTTTCTTGGGTAATTTTACCCACTGCTGACTGCACGGTTTGGGATCTGGTGTTGGCTGTTGTTGCAGCCATAACTGTCGCATCAGTTTTTGTGTCCTGGGTGCTCATCTTGGATAGGATGAGTTCAGTTTTCTGGTCCATCTCCCTTACTGCCCTTAAAACCGTTTCCCAGAGGCCCAGCGCTGTCCAGGTCATTTTCAGTGTTTGAGACTGCTGCACATGGGCCCTGCTGCATGGTTGGTTGAGGCTGCAGTTGAAATTTCCCGTGTCCACCGGTGGTACCACAAAGGCTACTCGTCGCTAAATTTGGTCCTCCTTTGCTCCATTTGAAGTTGGCAATTAACATATTTTGGTTTGGTGGGCAAAAGTGTTTTTTTTCTGAAGTATTTTATAGCTGCCTGTACCAGAGCAGGCACGAAGCATGACTGGTCAGGTTCCTGGCTGTCTAGTGACCCCAGTTCCTTTTCTCTGATTTACTTGGTACACTCTGTCTTCCTCCCTCTGTGTTTCCTTACACCTCCTGAATTCCACCATTTTTTCCCTGTACTGCTATGGCCACTTCCCTAGAGAACAATAAGTTTATTTTTCCTTCTGCTTTTATTGACTTCCTTCATGCAGAGTCTGAATGCCTTAATTATGCCCTCTTTTTTACCACTATACCCCCCCCCAAACAAATCAAGGCAAGTTCTGAGGCAGTCTCCGATTTTCTTAAAATCCTTCCTCCTAAAATCCAGGACCTTGGTCCTCGTGTGGTTTGCCTCTTCCCCGTCTTAATGTTAAACGCTGTACAGTGATCACTGGTACTTGGAGGACTGCCCACTGTGACGTCTGCAATGCAGTCCCTGTTTTGTAAGCACCATGCTCAGCACTGCCCCATCCTTGGTGGGTTCATTGATACAGGAGAAACAAACCATGAGGGTGGCAAACTGGCTGGGGTAGAAAGCAGCTGCTGGTGGTGTCGGCGGGGTTGGAGGGGAGAGAGCACTCTGGGATGAGAGAACTTACTAGCAGAATTCCATAGGGGTCAATACTTGGTCTGGTCCTGTTCAGTGTGTTTATTAATAACATTAGGGACAGCATCAAAGGCAAGATGGCCGTATTTTTTTTTGTTGTTTTTTTTCTTCATACCATACCACGCTCTGGTGGGAGAGGCACAGAGGAGGGCATAAGGGACCTCTAGGAGGACCTGGTCAGGTTGTATAGGTGGTCTGGAATGTGGCAACTAGATTTCAGTACTAAAAAGTGCAAGGCTGTACACTTAGGGAACAAGAACCCAAGGGTAGAATATAGCTTTTTCTTTTTGGGGGTGAAGGCCACAGTCTTGAGGAAGAGAAGTACCTGGGGATCATAATCACAAACAACCTGAACCCATCCACGCAGTGCAGAAAGGTGGCGGTTGGGTGACTGGACAGGATGTTGGGCTGTATATCAAGGGAGCTTACTAGCAGGAGGGAGATCATTCTGCCCCTGTAGAGATTGATGGTGCTATTCTGTCTAGAATAGCGCGTGCAGTACTGGAGCCCATACCTCGAGGATATAATGCAGATGGAAGAGGTGCAGAGAAGGGCTACCAGGATAATGCAGGGGCAATAGGATGTCCTTTATGAAGAGTGGCTGGTGAACCTGAACATGTATTTTCGGGGGGGGAGGGGGGCCTGATCAAGACCTTCAGCTACCTTAAAGTCATTAACAAGGTTGACATACTGTGTTTTTTTTTTTGTTTTGTTTTGTTTTTTTTTTTTAGCAGAAGTGAGAGCAAACAGACCCAGGGACACGATTTAAAAGTTAATGCGGGGAGTTACAGGAAGGAAGCTGGAAGGCACTTCACCACTGAGAGGGTGGTGCTAAAATGGAACACACTGATGGCATGGGTACTAAATAATTCAGTTGGCAGATTTAAGAGGGTGGGATTGATTCAAAGGGAATGTAAAGGTGACTGGGGGTGGGGGGGCAGCATGTAGCAGGCATGCATGTGAGCTGTGTCACTAGCAGACTCTGTAGACCTTCAAGCCTTCTTCTGCTGGCATTTTGTGTGTGTGTGTGTGTGTGTGTGCTGTCAGGGATGATTGATCAAGTGAGCAGCACTCTGACAGTAGCAGGGAAACATGATGCAAGTTTGATTTTACTTAACCATAGCATATGCCAACAGCTTAATCTGGTTCAAGGTCAGTTGGCATTCATCTGTATCCCCCTCCCCCGGGTCGTGGCTGAAAATAGGCAGGATTTGTCTAGTGCACTTACCCGGTCAAGAAAACTAAATAAATAAAATAATTTTATACCCCAGAAAGTGTGGCCCACTTGTTGTGAACTAAACCCGGGGCTGATGCTCCTCCTAGTGAGTTGTGTTGGATTTCTGAGTCCAGTGTTTGCCAAGATAGTCCTGTGCTCCTTTTGGGGTGGGGTCTTTTCTGAACACGTTGCAAGATGTGTTGGTGAGACCCGGGAGAGAAGGGTGGACAGCACAAAAAAAAAATCTTTGGATCTGGACTGCTTGACACATTTTAGACCAGCCTCTAACCCTGCATTTTTAAGAGAGGTTTTAGGAAAGATAGTGGCTGTGCAGCTCGAGGCCCACCTTACAGCTTTTAACATCTGAGCCACTCCAGTCTAGATTTAAGTCTAGACATAGTATGGAGACTGTGCTGGTCAGATCGCTGGCAGGGTCATTGACTCGTTTGAGTCCTTCCTCAGTGATGGGACGCATAGGGTGGTGATGGGACATTTTTCCTCACTTCCAAAGCCCCTGCTCTGTGGTGTACCCCAAGGTTTGATTTTCTCATTGTTGCTGTTCACTTCATACATGCTGCCCCTTGGTGACCGCCATCAGACGGCATGGCTTGGTTCTTCACTGCTATGCAGATGATACCCAGTTGTACCTGTCATTTGGACCCGGGATGCCTGGTGCAGTCAGTGTATAACTTTATAACTGTGGTAGGTGGTACGGTCCTTCGCCTGCATCTGATGCAGAATGCTGGGGGCAGGTTACAGATGGGTCTACTGATGTCTTGTCATGTAACCCTGTCCTGTGTGATCTGCACTGGCTGCCGGTGAAGTGGTGATTCTCCTTCAAGGTCTGTTTGCTGACCTATAAAGCGCTACATTGACTGGGCCCGGGCTATCAGAGTGAACTCCTGTCTCTTTACTGTCCAGTTTGCCCTTTCCACTCCTCTGAGGGATACCTCTTAGCATTTCCCAGGGCCAGGTTGAAGACTTAAGGTGACTGCATGTTTGGGGTGGCTGGTCCGACCCTGTGGAACACTCTTCCCAGATTTCTGATGGGTGCTTCCATGGTGGAGGCCTTTAAGAGGGGCCTGAAGACCCAACTGTTCAGACAAATAAAGACCAGTGTGTTAAACTAGACATTTATTCTGCCTGCAGAGCCTGCTTTATCTTTCTGGTTGTAATTTATTACAAGTTCTATGCTACTTCTGTTTTGTGTGTGGATCTTTACAGCGCCCAGAGCCTCTGAGATTGGGAGCTAAGTAAATAAAACTACTACTATGCAGGATACACGTTAAAAAGAATCTGTGTTGACATGGCTGTGGAAGGGACTTGTATGCATCAAATATGGGACTGCCTAGTAATACAAGAATGGTGGATGCAAATGTAACCCCTCACCCCTGCCTTTTTGCCAAAACGACAGGTGGCATGCTGTTGAAGCTGACGGCAGTACCTGGTGGGGACTGGGTTCGGGGAGGATGAGGTTACTCTGCACAGGGGACCTAGGTTTGGCTACTTTGCACAGGGGCACCCAAGTAAATCCGAACACAGGAAGCAGTAACTGTAATGTCCAGAACCAGGAATGGGATTCTTCAGTGTGGCTTTTATTCACTTCCAAGCTGAACAAACAAAGCATAGATGGACCCCCACGGGGCTACATTCCTGGTAATGCAGATTAGAGACAACATAACGCTTTATCACTCTTTCCTGCCCCCAGGCTCTAAACCCACCAGGCACACAGCCCGGACTTGCACGTAACTTTGGGTACACAGCCCGACTTGTACACTACTTTGGTTTTCCCCACTGGCCTGGCTCCCCCGCCGGCCACTTGATCCGCGGTCCATTTGAGGAATGAACCAATTATCCAATTCGTGGTCCATTTGAGGAATGAACCAATTATCCTGTTGTGGCTCCCCAAACCACACTAGAGTCTTAGACTCCTAGAGAGAATTTTTCTTACAGTCCCACATCTGGGTACTTCCCCCATCACTGGCCAAGTGCCTGAGGCAAAGTAGAAATCTACAGAAGAAATCCAAAGAGGTGGACCTGGTCACTAAAGATGGGGGGCCACCCACCTCCAGCTCCCACAGCCCATACCCGGCCATTTCTCTGGAAACTGAACAATTCCTTTACTGAACTTTCAAATGTAGATTAAGGGTAGACGGCTGTCACATCTCCTCTACATATTATTTGCATCCCAACAAGCTCTGGACTTGAACCTACTTTTACTTTGCTTAGCCCATTACTCTAGGCTTCCCAATATTTAGTAGTTCAATCCCCACATTGTCACACAATTCCCAGGGTGAAAAACATATGCCCTTTTAGCAAGAGCAGACACTCACCCTCACGTTGCAGGTGCCCCACAGGCGACTCACAAATCTTCTTTTCTCCCAAATAAATTCTGAAACACACAGGCAGCTTTTCCTTCACAAGCAGAACTAGGGGGTTGCCCCAGGCATCTGCAGGGAAACCTTTCCTGCCCCCCCCCGGAGGGAGGGGGCACTGAGACCCGAGAACAGCTGTATCCACCACTTCAGTTATCTTTTGTCTCTCTCTTTAAGGTGGAGACGCACACCCTTCTACTTAAAAGTAGCCCTCTGTCAGGGCTGAGGCTCCTAGAGCCTTCACTGAGCTGCTTTCTCAGCAAGCTCCCAACTTCACACACACTCACTGAAGACTGACTGAAGACACTGACTTCAAAACCTCCCAGCTTTCTAACTAACTCCCTTTGCTGCAGATTCCAGTGTGGCTTATGCAGCTGCGATAGTTCTATTGGTGATGTCATCCCTCAGTCTCGGCTGAGACTGAACAGAGTGAGACAGTGTGAAACCCATTTTAACTGGAGTTTCACAAGCTGCCTTCCCTGCCTACCACTGGGTCTGACTGGGATTCTGGTAACTCCGGGTAACAAGGGGGTTACACAGAACTAGAGAACGGTTACAGAAGGTGTTGGGATAGTCCGTTCCGTTACAGATTCAGACAAACTGCAGTGTAAAATGTTGCCTCTGGAACACTGGCTACGAAATGTTTAATTCAGTCAAACTAGAACGCACCAACACTTTGTTTTTAATGTATGCAAGGTGTGTAACAATTTTCTTGACTAATATGAAGCTCAAAAAGTGTACGACTTTCTGGAATAAAACAATTTGGTAGTTGCTATTTCCTTTAGTAATGGTTTTGGAATAATTTAGAGTTGTAAACTCTACGAGGAAAGGCTGAAGGAATTAAACGTACTCACTCGAAGATAGAAGATAGAAGGGAGAGGGAGCGGGAGACTGATAAACATTCAGATATTTCCGGTATAAACAAGGTACAGGTTGGGAGCATTTTCCATAAAAAAAAGATGCTAGAGGTTAAGGGGTCTTACTGTGAAGCTGGGGGGCGGGGGGGTGGCCTTAGGGGAAATATGAGGAAGTTCTTAATCACTGAAAGGGTGGTGGATGCTTGAAATAGCATCCCAGCGGAAGTGGTGGGGACACAGACTAATGGGATTCAAGATCTTATGGGATGAGCCGGCCCGGGGACGCTGAGGGTTGAGGCACTAGATGCCACACCTCGCCTTCCTGATGACCAGGTTGAGAGCGAGCCGGCGCTGGTGGTAGGCAGGGAGGAAAGATTGAGCGTCTGATGGGCTGCTCTCCTCTCCCGGGGGAAGGGGGCAGCGGGGATGTCCGCCGTCCCAACGACCCCCAATGGAGATAGGGGGCACTGCAGGATGCAGACCAAAAACCGGGAGCGAGGCAGACGCCGGCAGGGTTGCAGTCCACCATGGCATCATTGCATGCTTGCATGCCACGCCCGGGAGCTCACCAGAAGAAGCAAACGCCCAGCTCTGTGGGGTAGGCGATGGCACCTGACCCCCATGCCCACCGCCGGATCCCGGCCTTCCAGTTCCTCCACCTGGGCCCTCACCTGCAGCATGTCCAGTCTCTGAGTGCCCAAGGAGGAGCGGCGGCCCCACCGCGGAGGGGTTAAGCGGGGGGTACTGGCTGCGGGTGGGAGGGGTCCTCAGGCGGGCAGAGATCAGGCCAGGATGCCTGAGGGAGACCCCGCAGGCTGTGACCAGAGGGAAAGAGTTGGGGGCCCCAAAATAACCCATGGGATAGACATAAGGGGATCTTAGAAGCAAGGCAAGCGTGGGGGAAATCTGAGGATCGAGGAGGGTCTGAGTTGGCACTGTAGACAGGGAAGAGACTGGGTGGGCCAAGAGGTCCTTATCTGCTGTAAACTTAACTGAAATATGAGGGTTAAAAAAAAAAAAAAGACAGATGAGCTATATTTTTCCTGTTTTACTAATGTTTATGTATTTACTGAACTGTTATATATGTTAAAAAAGAAAAAAAATTGGAAAAGTGATGCAAATTTGATATTTTTTTTTTACCTTGTGTTTCTTTTCTGTCTATGTTCATTGCACAACTTGCTAAAAGGGCACTCCTTTCTAGCATCTGTGGGTTTTTGTATACCTCTGTCTTGCTCTGAGAGTGAGTGATCACTAGGGTACTCACAAGATGTTACAGTTAAGGTTGAGCAGGCAAGATGGATCATGAAACAGTTTTCCGTCTGTCATTGTCCTTGTTTGTACACTTAAACTGAATTGTGTTTAAATGCCCCTCCCCCAAAAAAAGAATAAAATGCCCACGAGACACTTATTGCTTCTCAAGCTGGCCCATATTACAGCAGCAGCATTGCTGCTCATGGCACTGGCAGCCTTGCTTCAGAAACTAGCCCAGGTTGTTATAGGTGGGGGCTGCATGTTCTAGTGGGTACTTTCCTCCATGGAGGGAGTGTTTCTACCTCTGCCGTGATACTGCCACCTGATCAGATCATGGAGGCATGCTATGAGGGAAGATGTTGACTGGGATTGAGGACTGATCCCTGCTGTGCGTGTGCGCTCACTATTGATCCTTCACAATTTGCTGGGGCTGGGGGGAATGCAGAACTACTCTCTGGCTTGGCTAGATGATCAACCCTTTGCATCTGTGCTCCACATAGATTCCAGCCTGCTGAGACAAAGTTGTCTGGGAGAGCCGCAGGTAGGGGTGATGTAGCTGAATGGTCACCTGGGGGCTGTGAAGGAGATGGAGCCAGAGTGAGGGAGTAAAACAGAAAAAAAATTGCTTCTTCTGCCGATCTTCTTGTTTTTATGATGGTCCTTGTTTTGCTTGTAAAAGATTAAAAACAAGTGCCAAAGGTGTTGATTTGCAGGTATATTCGACTTCATTATCTCTCTGTTTTTGTATTTAATGTGTTATAATATATTTGCAGATAAAATGATGCTCTTTGGTAAGACATGAGTATAGTGCTTGCCAACCACACCCTCTAACTAAACTTAGACCAAGGATGATTGATTGTGTTTTCAGGACAGGGTACTGTTTTCAAGAAACCATTGAGTATTAAGAATTTTTTTTCCCTTGACCATAGTTTATAAGCGTGTGCTGAAAGTGTACATGTAATCAAAACATGGATTCAGATCTTTCACTAGGTACAAACTTAGGTTTTGTAGATGGAGACTAGCAGTGCTAGTTGTTAGCAACCCCCACACACACACAGTCCAGCAAGTGTGGTGTTGAAATATTTCCTACTCCAACCTATACAAGTCAGCTGAGCTAGTTACAGAACATCTTAACCCACACTTAGGGTGCCGGGACCCTTGAGTTTTGCTCAGGGTTCATGAAACAGAAGCTGCCGGTAGAAGTTTGCCCCATGAGGTGATAAAGGTCTTTTAGAGATCATGCCAAATTCCTCCATCGATGCCCCTACCTTCCCTGTTCCCTTGACCAGCCCTTTAAGTCTTTGCCACCCTCACTTGATACCATCCACAGTTTGAACTGACTAATGCATCTTGTTCTACCCTCTCTGCAAGGTAGTACTTCCTAGGGTCCCACTTCCAGAAATCCTACCAGTTTCTTGCTATTCCCCCTTGGAGGCCCCCAGACTGCTAGTGCTGGGGGATTTCCAGTGCTTGGGTTGACGAAATCTCGTTTGGTCAACAGCTTTTCCAGTCATGTACTAACATACTAAAATGCCAGCAGAATAGGCCTAATGGTCTTTCGTGTCTGCTCGTTTGGTCAGTCCCCAACCTGGGTGCTGACCTTGCTGTCCCCCCCTCGCCTTCTCTGGCTTCTCCCTTCCCAGTTCCAGATATTCTTGCTGCATTGGATTTTGCTTCCAGAACCCTTCTCCTGTACCTGTCCCACCCCCTCTTGAACCCCTCCACTGTCTCTGCCTCCACCAGCCCCCTAGGCAGTGCATTCCATGGCTCCACCACCCTCTAAGTGAAGTAGCACCTCCTCCTTTCTCCCCTGAATCTTCCCCTCCAGCTTCCAGCCATGCCTCTAGTGGCCCTTCCTCCTTCCTTCAGGCACCCGACTGTTCCTCCCTATTTACCCTCTTCATGTACCTAAAGACCTCTATCATGTCCCCCCGGTCCCTTCTCTCTTCCAATGTGTACATATTTAGCTCTTCGAGCCTCTCCTCATAGGTCCTGTCCCCCAAGCCCCAAATCATTTTGGTTGCCCTCCTCTGGACCCTCTCCAGGAGGTTAATGTCCCGCTGGGCTTACACAGGTAATTACCTTTGTTACTCACCAGCATGGCCACACTCGGGACCTGGTGTTCACATTAGGGCTTGACATTAGTGCAGTCAAGGTTGACCCAGTTTTTTGGTCTGATCATCCTGTGTCATTTCACTGCGGAGCTCCCTGTCTCAATAACCCCTCCCCCCCCCGGGTGGAGATGGTCTGGTACTGCCCTTTTGGAAGTCTGGAGCCTTGCACACTGGACATCTCTGGCGTGGTGATTGTTTGTGCTGAGGGATCTGAGAAGGTCATGGAGGGCTATAATATGAGGATCACTGCTACCGTGGACTCTCTGGCACCCGTCCGCATCTGTCCCTTGACCTCCCGTTGCAGTTCCCCTTGGTACTGTGAAAAGCCGAGATGGTTTAAGACTAAAGGATGGAGGTTGGACCATTGGACCGTTCTTGGAGGGACTCCCATTCCATTGAAGACAAATTGGCTTTGAAGAGTCACTGTGGTGACTGTCTAAGGGTAATCGCCCTGAAAAAGACAGAGATCCTGTCAAGGATGATTGCAGTACGTAAGAATAGGCAGCTCAGCTCTTTCACACCATGGACAGAATGATTAATCCCGTCTTGTCTGCAATCCATTAAACCCCATCCCCCTTCTCCTTGTGGCCTTGGGTGGCTCCTACTCCTGCTCTGTCTGCTCGCTCCGAACTCCTCTTGGGCCACCACCTTGTACTCCCCCACGTCTTACCCCCCGTGGCGGGGAGGCGAGGGAGCCCCCAGCTCCCCTACCAGTGCATGCCCACGTCAAGCATCTGCTGCGCTCCCGCTCAGCGTTCTTGTGGCTCCGTGCCGTTGAGCCCCAGCCTCCGCTAGGGATCAGGCATGTACCGGCCGCTGGTCTCCCCCCTCCCCGGAGATGGAGAGCAGTCCGTTGGATGCTCGATCCGTCTCCTCCATGCTGACCCATGGCGTCCCGTGTTCGTTCTGGAACACTGGTCGCTGGCACTGCACGAGGTGTGGCATCCAGTGCCTCAACCCTTCGCGCCACCAGGCCGGCAACGTTAAAGCTTTTTCAGCAGAAAAAGTGCAAGGAGTTAGGCAGTTTCTTCCTTGACAAGGTTTCCTCAGTACAGGGAGAGATCACTGCAAGTGGTCTGTCATGGGCCAGTGGTATCCAGGAGAGGCAATGACAGTCTGCCAACCTGGGCTGAGTTTGTATCAGTTGTAGAAGAGGAGGAGGTGGTCCAGATGATCTCTGGCTTGCCGTCCTACATGCTGTTCACTGGATCCTGGACCAACCTGGCTCTTTATTGGTAGCCTTGGTTTTCTAGGACCAGTGTATGCTGGATTATCGGGTGTTCATTGAGGGAAGGAGTTTTCTTGGGAGACTGTGGTGAGGTCCCTCCTGAAAAAAAACATCTTTGGACCCCAAGGTCCTGGCAAACTACAGGCCTGTCTCAAATCTTCACTTTTTAGGAAAGATTATTGAGATGGTTGTAGCAACGCAACTAGAGAGGCTCATTTCAAGTTATTTAATATCTACGAACTTTTCCAGTTGGGATTTAGGCCCCGTCATAGTATTGAGACTGCCTTGGTTAGGGTGGTGCATAATCTCCTCATGGCTAGAGATCAGGGACTGTGTTCCATCTTGGTCCTGTTGAGTTGGATCTCTCATCGGCAATTGACATGGTGGATCATGGTGTTTTGCTTGATCGACGGAGGAACTATATGGGACTCATTGGTACTGATTGTGCTGGTTTGAGCCCTACATCACAGGGAGATCTCGGCAGGTGGCCTTGGGTAATTCCATCTCTGAATCTGTGGTGGTCACCTGTGGGGTTCCTCAAGGTTCAGTTCTGGCACTCATGGTATTCGCCATGTACATTTTGCCATTGAGTGAGATCATATGGCAGTGTGGAGTTATGTATCACTGCTGTGCAGGCGATACTGTGTTCTGTCTTGCACCCCAATGCGGCCTCGGTGCTTGGATGCTGTCTTCAAGAAATCAACGACTGGATGGCTTCCAACTGGGTACATCTCAACCCAGGGAAGACAGAGGTGATGGTCATCGAACCTGGACAGTTTGGGTTGGCAGTGACAAGTGGTGACCTATCTTTTCCATCATTGAATGGTCACAATCTTCGAGCAGTAGATGTATTGAAGGAATTGGGCATCATTCTTGACTGCAGGCTGACATTTGAAAAACAGGTGTCGGCGGTTGTCAGAAATAGCTTTTACCATCTTTGTAACATTGCTCAAATCAAACTGTATTTGGAACCAGCCGACTTTGAGATGGCCATTCATGCCTTTGTCACTTCCCATTTGGACTACTGTAGTGTTCTTTAGCTAGGGCTGTCTACAAGTTTGGTGCGCTGACTTCAGCTGGTCCAGAACACCACGGCCCAGCTGGTGGCGGGTACTTCTTGTAGTGCCCACATCACGCCGGTGCTTCGGGCTCTGCATTAGCTGCAAGTTCGTTGGCACACCATCTTCAAGACCTGTCTGATAACATTCAAGGCCCTATGTGGATTGGGCCCAAGCTAACCTGAAGGATCTCCTGAGGCCTTATACTCCCTCTTGCCTCTTCTGGTCAACAGATGCAGGTTTACTTTTTTACAGTCTCTTGTTCTCATTGAAAACAGTCTGGGGATAGGACTTTTGTTGTTGTGGCCCTGTTACTGTGGAATTCTCTCCCAGAAGTAAGCTCCGCCCCTTCTGTGGATACCTTTAAACACTGGTTAAAAACATATTTATTGACACTGGCCTACACTGATTATTAATTAACTGCTTATTTTATGATTTGTCATTTTTTTTTGATAGTTTGATGTATCTATTGAATGTATGACCTGTTTTTTTTATGAATTGTGAGGTGCTCTGAGCCGTTGGAAAAGGCGCCATATAAATAAAATGTGCCCTTACTTGCCTTGGTATTAGTGTTGCTGCTGGTTGTGAAAATTTGCTCAGTCCACTTAAATACCCTGCGTGTTTAAATGTTTGTCATGTACCCCCGCTTTCTGGTTTCCAATCTGTGCATGCAGAAGCACTCCAATTTTTGCTCCGTATTCCTTCTGTGTTGCCCCTGAGTCATCTTGATCACTCTCCTTGGCACGGTCTCTATTCTGGTAATGTCCCTTTTTTTAGATGAGAGTTCCAGAATTGTACATGGTGCTTCAGATGTGGCTATACTGTGGTCTTATACAGGGGCAGTATGACCCATTTCCTGCTGCTGAACTCCCTACAGATGAATTCTAGGCACCTTCCCTGCTGCTTCGTTACACTGTGCTGATGTTTTAAAACTTTTTTTTTTAATTTTCTTTTATTATTCAGTTTTTATCTTATATACATATAGGTCATCAGTTTTGATTCAGCATAATGTATTTACAGCTGGTCTTTTTATACAGGAAACTTTGGGGTCAATACAGTTCATCTTCAGTAAAATACAGTATTTGTTTTAGCAACCTTTCTGCTCCCCAGCTGGGTTACAATCTGATTGTGTCTAATCACATTAGGCACTAAACATACAGACTTGTATAGACCTCCAGAATTCAGAATCTCAATCCTCCACTCGAGTCTAATCGGGTGGGCCCACATCTCGGGCTCCATTAACATGTGGGCACTAACCCCACGGGGGGTGGGGGAAACCAGGCCCAAAACCCCTGGCTGGTGGGATACAGTCTCTGAGCTCAAGGTCACCAGGAAGCTCCTAGGGGTATCCACCCTAAGGTACAAAGGCAGGATCCTTTAGCATGTAATATATCTGCCAGCGTGCCCATCTCACAGAAAAGGCCTCTACTCGCTCATTTAGACTATGTGTTATTTTTTTCCATGTTATAAATTTGCATTGTAATTTCCCACCAATCACGTATTGATGGGACATTTGTTGTTAACCGTTGCCTAGTTATTGCTTTTTTTAGCAGCCATGAGGAGCAACAGAAGCAGATATCTGGTGTTTGGGCCCAGATAAGACCTAGGCAGGATGAGGAACAAGTACATCTCCAAGGTCAATTGGAACTGCAGATCTATAAATTCCCGTAGTTGAGCCTTTAATTGGTTTAAGAAAGTGGAGAGAACTGGGCAAGCCCACATAATGTGGGTCAAGTTAGCTTCCTGTTCACCACAATGCCTCCAAATATCTCATTGTTTCGCTTGGTGAGTAGTGTCTGGTGACTACCGGTTCAAAAGTAATGTATTAGTACCTTCCAGGCGTACTCTCTCCATTGATGTGAGCTAGTGACCCTGGATGAGTAGCTGCATGATAATCTCCAGTCCGTTGTGGTGAGCTGGTATCCTGTCTCATCATACCACTGTGTGCGAATATTTTTGGTGGGAGCCTCACTTTGTGAATTAAGGGATTGGTGATATAGGGATATCAAGTGCTCCTGATTCCCTGTCTTGTTCAGTTGAATTTGGCATTGGACTAGTTAGTTTTTGTTTACCAGGTAGGTGCGCTAGCCAAACAGGTGACTATTTTCAGGCACGACCCGGGAGGTACAGTAACAATACAGAGTTCATTTACATAATACAGGGAAGCAGTAACAGTACAGAGAACAGTTTTCAGTAAAAGGCAATAAAGGAGTACAGCTTCAGTGACAATCAACAGGTCAAGAGAAAAACAGCAGATTTACAGTGTACAGGCAGCATTTAGTGTGCGCTAAAGGTATACAGGGCAGATCCAAAGGACAGGTGGGTGGGGAGAGAGAGGGAGGGGGAACTGGGTGAGCAGGTAAAAAGGTGCGGGAAGGCAACCTTGCGCTAAGTGGTTAAGGTGGCAGCAGGGATGAAGGAGGCAGGATGGGGGTCTGGGTGTGGGCGTGAATGGATGGTGGCGGTACATGGTCGAGGTGGGGAGAGAGTAGGTCAGACAGAGCTGGAGGCAGGAGACACCACCTGCAGTGGGGCTATAGAGGGGTAAGCGGGCGCGAAAACAGGGCAGGAAAGGACATGATAGGCATCGGCTGGCTCAGAGGAGGAGTGACGGGGAACATTAGGACGGGCAGGGGCTTACGGTATATATCTGGGGGAGGGGGATATGGTGGCATAAGCGGTAGAAGGCTACGGGAAGAGACAGAGTCCATGGAACCGTGCGGCTGCTAGAGAGAGCTGCAGGGGAAGGGATCAGAGGTGAAGATGGCCACGGGGCGGCTTTAGCGGCGAACCACTCAAGAGGAGCCCGGGTTCATGGAACCGAAGTCGGCAGGGGAGAGTTAGGATGGCAGGGTTCAGGGTGAGGTACGGCGGGGGAGCGGCATCAGCGACTGGAAGGTGTGGCAAGTACCCGGGGTTGTGGTACTGTTCCCGGGCAGGGGAGTCGGTGTTCAGTCGGGGTAGTCGGGGGGCCGGGGTGCTGCAGAGGTTAAGAGCAAACGGGTCTAACTGGGGGGTGTAGAAGCGAAAAGTCAGTGTTATGGGGATATGGCGGCAGGGGGCTGAGGGATGAGACTGTATCCATGGAAACCGTAAGCAGGCTGGACAGATGGACGAGTGTGAGAATACGGGGGTGAAAGCGCAGGTGGCGGTTTTAGCGGCAGGAGCCTACTAGGGGCCCAGGATCGCGGAGCCGTGAGGCCGTGAGGAGGCTAAAGATAACAGGGTTCGGGGTAAAATGCAGGCGGGTGGCGGTTTCAGCGGCTGATGGTGTGGCTAATGTCGGGGTTGTGGAACTGTATCCGGGCAGAAACGGTGTTCAGGTGGGGTGGGGGTGGGGGCTGTGGAGGTCCAGGGGCAGTAGGAGTAGAGGAACGGGTCCGTTGGGGGACGCTTAGGCATTGGCTGCGCCAGTACCTGGTACCCCTAGATCATCAGTACAAACATTCCAGTAAGCAGCAGTAACACGTAGAGCAGTGCAGACAGCAATAACAGGTTAACAATGCAGTAGTCAAGGCGCAGTAACTTGCAACAAAATTACACTCTCTAGACAAGTGCAAGTAGAGAGAAGTACCCTGAAACGGGTCCGTTGGGGGGACTAGTGCGGGGTAGTTCTCTGGATCTCACAGCGATAGTGGTAAGCCTTCTACATAATGTTGGAGTTGTAAATATCGGTAGAAGTCTCTGTGTGGTAGATGGAATTTTGCCTGTATTTCTCGCGATGCCCAGATTCTGCCCTGTGCCATTATTTGTGGTAGGTATCAAGTCTGTTCCATGCCGTAAACCCAGAGGCTAAGGTGTTCGGAGTGAAATCTGGTAGTGCTTGGATTGGACATAGCAGCGGTAGATATAGTGATTAATCTATGTGCTTTTTTCAGTGCAAGCCATTTTCAGAATTGGTCTGCTTACCAAGGGTTAGTAATTTGGTGGGGTTTTTCCCCCAGCTCCTGTCGATACATTGCACGAAAGTACATTAGGTCATTCATTAATGCCCTTTCCATTTCCAACCAGTGTGGGCTTGTACTGTTGTTTTGCCTGGCCATCATGTGGACCATGGTTACTGCCTGTTGATAGAGTTTTAGGTCTGGAAGTGCTAGGCCTCCGTCAGCACGGGCAAGGGACAGCACCTTTAGGCGGACACGGGCTTTCCATCCGGCTCATATAAAGTTCCGTATTAGGCGGTTTGTTTCTTTAAAGGTCTTTAGTGGTATATATAAGGGGACATTTTGAAAGAGATATAGTGCTCTGGGGAGAGTTATCATTCTGATTGGTTCCATTCATCTCACCAGGCTCAAAAGTAGGATAGACCAGACCTGTAGGTCCTGTTTTAGTTGTGTAATGAAAAGGGTATAGTTGTATTTATAATAGTTTGACCCATCCTGAGGTATGTGTATTCCCAGATATTTCAGTTTTGCCAGGTTCCATCTTCCTGGTAAAATATCCCGGGTATTCTGCGTGGGGGCATAATGAAATGTAAGAATTTCTGTTTTAGTCAGGTTAAGCTTGTAACCCGGCACAGATCCATAGGCATCTAAAATGTGCCGAATCGCTGGTATAGATTGTTCAGGGTTTTGGAGATACAAGAGTATGTTGTCAGCGTATAAGGCTATCCGATGTTCCGTGTCACCTAGTGTAATTCCCTCAACCTGGTGGGATTCTCGAATTTGTTGTGCTAAGGGTTCAGTTATCGCAGCGAACAACAGCGGGGACAGTGGACAGCCCTGGCGAGTACCTCTTTTAAGCTGAAAATATTCAGAATGATGTACTTTCACCCTTACGCACGCCCGGTGGGTGGAATAAATATTTTGTAAAGCTTGGATGAAAATGGGGAGGAACCCAAATTTGTCCAAGATTAGATACAGAAAGGGTCAGGCCACTCTGTCAAAGGCCTTCTCGGCGTCCAGACTTGTTAGTACCGAGGGCGTCTCCATTCCCTGCATCTGATTTACCAGATAGAGAGAGCGTTTGATGTTATAAGTAGTGGTGCGGGCCCTCACAAATCCAGTTTGGTCTTTGTGTATTAGGAGGGGAAGAACCTGGTCCATACGGTGGGCTAATATGCCCATGAACAATTTGTAATCTTGATTTAGCACCGAGATGGGTCTATATTATGCGCATTCCTAAGGGTTTTTTCCGGGTTTGGGAATCACCGATATGGTCGCATAAGACCATGACTCAGGAGGGGGATCTCCTTCCAATATTGAATTAAAAACACAGAGGAGGGTGGGCGAGATCTTGGCTCTGGCAGATTTGTAAAATTCCACCCCGTATTCATCTGGCCCTGGAGCTTTCAAGGATTTGGAGCTGGTTATGGCCTGCGCCACCTCGGTCATTACAGTAGGTTCCATGAGTGAGTCTCTATGCTCCTCTGTGAGCGTTGGTAGGGTGACTGTCTTTTATGTATGATGTCAGGCCATTTGGGGGGGGGAGTGGTCTCTGGGGTGTACAGGGTTCTATAGTATGCAGTGAAAGCCTCAGCGATATCCTGAGTTTTAGAAAGGGGTTGACCTCCCATCGGGCGCCTTATAGTAGCGATTGTTGCACCTTTCTTCTGTCTACGGGTTTGATATGCAAGCATTCGTATAGCTCGTGGGCCGACCTCATAATATCTTTGCTTCAGAAACGTGAGTGCTATTTCAGTTTGTTGTTGTGCAAGTTTATCTAATGCTTGTTTGGTTTGTTGTATCTGGGGGAGGAGCGACTCATCGCCCTGTTGGTGTGCCTGTTGTAAAAAATGGAGCGTTTCTTCAAGCTTGGCTCTGTACTCCGTATGCTGCCTCTTCTTCTCTGCCGCATATTTAATTATATGCCCCCTAAAGACTGCTTTAATTGTGCCCCAGCGTACTGACTGGGATGAGTCAGAGGCTGGGTTGTCTGCTACGATTTCAGTCAGTTTGTCTGAGATAAACTCTCTGAATTCTTTGGACCGTAGGTGGTATGGATTTAGCCTCCATTGCGTGGTTCTGGGTTGGACCCCCAAGTCCCACTGAGTAATCAAAGGTGCGTGGTCCGAAATAGAGATGTCGCCCAGCTGAGCATCATGTACGGCATTCAATTTTTA
Organism: Neoceratodus forsteri; assembly: GCA_016271365.2. Lineage (NCBI taxonomy): Eukaryota > Metazoa > Chordata > Ceratodontiformes > Ceratodontidae > Neoceratodus > Neoceratodus forsteri. The sequence continues at coordinate 1,503,302,387 of CM057452.1, read as the reverse complement.
GACTTGGGTATAGGCATAGTCAATGCGGGAATAGGTGTGATGAACCGGGGAGTAATAAGAGTAGTTTCTAGACTGTGAGTGTAATTTCCGACATATATCGCACCATCCCATTTCCGAGACGAATTTATTAAAATATTTCTGGGTAGTTGTTTGTTTCTGTGGTCTCCCACTTGAGGAATCAAGCCTCGGCTCTGCAGTTAGGTTAAAATCACCAGCCATTAGGAGGGTACCTCTAGTAAACTGAACGACTTTGTCTAGCAGAGGCCGTAGTTGTGAGACAGTAATGGCCGGTGGAAGGTATACATTGGCAAGGGTAATCTCTTCATTGTTAAGCTTTCCCCGAGTTAAGACCAGTCTGCCCTCCGGACCAGACCACGTCAGGTCTGATTGATATAGGGTATATGAGGGGATTATAATGGCTACTCCTCTACTTCTGCCTCTCCTATATGAGGCATAAAATGCTTGCCCTCTGCTTAGTTTAGCAAGTTTGGCATGTTCAACTGGGTTCATATGGGTTTCCTGGAGGAAAACTATATCTGACTTGGTTCGTCGGATATATGCCAGTGTCTTTGACCTTTTAATGGGGGAGGCCAGGCCATTGATGTTTAAGGAGAGCAACTTTAACCTTGGTGTATGCATCTCAACCTGTGGTTGTGACTCTTGTGACCTGGTGCCCCTGAACCCCCGTGAGGTTTGTAATGGCGTTGACCAAAATAAGTTCGATGACCTTATTACAAAACCAACAATACAGACATTACAACAATTCATATTAACATACAACATAGGTCTATGATACCACCAAGTGACCAATGTGGCCATAATAACATAAACAAAACAGTTGGTGCTCCCACTGATCTGGGCAATTCCCTGATCGTTGGCAGGAACTTTAAAGTCCTGCCGGGACGGCCCTTGTTCCTCCTTTGGGCCTTAGGTACCAAGGTACTTATAGGGAAAGGGTAGTTTGGGTTGGTGACGTAACCAGCGAGGCATTAAGCTCCCCTTGGAACTGTCCAGTACGAGAGGTGTTCAGGCAGCGCTATGAGTGGTTTAGTCCTCCGTGTAGCAGATGGGTGACTATACCGACCTTTACGTGCTTTCATCCTGACGTCGACTCCACATGTTCTAGGGGTGCCCAAGGGGATCGCTTGAGGGTGTCATCCCACACCTGGGGTGCTCTTCCTTGTGTTTCCCTCTCAGGTGAAACCCCGAGCCTGGCGTCTGGTTGGGCTGCCGGGAGCAATACCACCGACTATTGTGCGCCAGTCGTGGGCCATCCATCTTGTGCCCCTCAGGCAGCATCCTGGTATCCCATGTACCCAATCCCCAGAACTGTAGCTCGTGCCCGAGCCTCAGCGGGACTGATAAGGGAACCGGGTCCAGCCGCCATCCGCACCAGGTCCCCAGTATACGTCTTGTTGAGAAACACCAGGAGCAGACACTCCTAGCTAGCTCTCGTCCCCCCCAACTGGACTCCATTATGTGAATAGTGCCCATTCCTTATTTTGTGTTTCCCATCTACTACCCCTCATCTTTCACCCTCCCCCTTTCCTCTCCCACCCCTACTCCCAGCTGTTTGTATGTATGCTTTAGTTCAGTTATTCTGACACTGAAACTTTAAATTTCTCCTTCCCGTTCATACTACCCAACTCCCCCAAAATAATACATTTTTCACTGTGTGTCTGGTGCATAATTCCGGAGGCATCCACTGTACTGCCTATCTGTAGGAGGTTTGCTATGAGTGTTCAGACACTGGGCCCCCAACCCTTCTCCCTCCTTAGCTGGGGATTATTATTAAATAGGTTTCCTATTCCTCCCTCTTTGCCAAATCATCCTCTGGGGACACTGCCTCAACTGCAAGAGGGCCATTGGTATTTGCCAAACACTGCCCTCTCACTACTGCAGCGAGTCCACACGAGAGAATTCACAGGGCACGTGTGGCCAAGCCCACAAGCGTAGGTTTGCTCCCAATGGCAGAGCTCAGGCCTATCTAGCAGCACAGCTCTACTTGTCGGCTTGGAGCGGTTCACACATCCCATGGAGCGTTTCCGCCATCATCCAGTCTCTGGGCTATATGGGTTGCCTCCAGTTCCCTGGTATAGGTCATTCATCCAGGTATACCTTAATCCCTAAGATCCAATCATCAGGTTCGGCATCGCTGGGACAAACTTGTACCCCCCCCCGGTCCCATCCCTGTCCCCTCCGTCCTGCCTGTTCCCCCTCCAGTTTCTACATGCCTTTAACATGGAAATTGAAAAACTTCCCATATTCATCCTTTGCTATCATCTATTGCTGTCTTAATTTTGCCCTCTAGATCCACTCCTCCTCTCCATAGCACACTGCATCCGGAGACTCGGCCTGGTTGGTCCGTGAAATTACATCATTTAATTTAATTAAAGCCGTGGACCGGGGAGGAGGCAAAGCGAGCGAAGACCATTTATCGGGCAGTGGGATGCCCGCCCGACCCAGCCAGCCAGCCAAAGCCTATCTAACGGCATACCCCGGCTGACCGACTCGGGCAGGCCCCCACCCCACTCTCCAGGTCAGGACATCACGCGGCCCATCAGAGAAGGGGACCGATTCAGCTAATGTGGGCAGGGGACGCAGGTAGGTGATCCGCAGGGCTCCTAGGTTCAGGGGGGCCAAAATCTGGTGTCGCTAAGGTAAAGCATACTAGCTTCCCCTCCCATGCTCCGCTTTCAAGCACCCAAGCTGTTCCTGAGAGCCTCCCATTACGTATCTTTCCCCATGCCCCAAACAGCAATTGTACATCTGGAATTGTCCTCTGCAACGCCCTTGCCTATTCACCCACCACCCCCCGATGCACGCCACAGCCCTGGGCCAGACAGGTCTGCACTTTTACTTTCAAACCACCAGGCCTGGGGAGGCAGAGAGCAGGGTTCCCATGCAGTAACCAGACGCGCAATCACGAGCTGCCCCAGCTGTCAGGCCTAGACCTATTTAGCGGATCATCACAGGCCATCAGCGAGAGGCAAGCCCAGCAGCGCTCCCTAGGTCGTAGTGGTCAACCGGCTACTGAAACACAAATATTGTTTCCCGCTCTCACGGGTCTGGGGTCAGCTAACTGATCAGTATGGACCCGAGGGCAGGGAAATATTTCCAGGCTTCATTACATCTCAGAGGCCACCTCCCCCAATAGTCCCTTCCCCCTCCCTCTCCCTCTCAACTCCTCTCCGGTTGCCCCCTTTTCCCATTCCCTCCCTCAGCCGTATATCCTTTTTAATCTAACTTTTCTAGGACATTTACTAATTTTTGTAATATTAAAGTCCTGTGAGGCATCCTACGCCAACAAAGGGCCCTCCACAAATGCTTGCGGTTAGACATTCAGGTCACTGTTTCCTGGGTGCTCAGTTCATGTTCAGGTAGGCTCCGGGAGCTGGATTTCAGCGTACTAACAATGGACTGGATGGCCTCAATCCCTTGTCGCCTTCTTGCATCATGCTGTCCGACAGCCCATACTTTCTGGGCCAGTTTTGTTGCGATCGGGACACGACCAGGCGCACGTTGCTGCAGGACCTCTATTTTTCTAGCGCGAAGCTCTGTGATTGCTGTGGCTGTGGATTCAAACAGAATAGGGCCTTCTTTAAAATGGACCATCAGTTTTGCAGGGTACAAAGTTCGGAACCGGGCTCCTGCCCCGTTAAGTGCCTTCATTATCAGAAACTACACTTTCCTACGCGCCATCACTTCAGGTGCAAAATCATTTTCTAAGAAAAGCCTCTGATTCTGGTAATGCACCATGCCTTGTTTCCACGCCGTATGCAGGACAGTTTCCTTCTCCTGATGTTGGAGGAATTTAATAAGGATGGTGCGAGGACGAGCACCTGCTGGGGGCTTGGGTCCCAATGTACGATGAACTCGCTCCATTTCCAAGGTGATACTTTCAGGCAGGGTAAGAATTTCTATGAGCATGTTTTGCATAAAAGGGATAAATTCAACACTTTCTGTACCCTCCGGAAGCCCCGGAAGTCGGATATTGTTCTGGTGACTTCTGCACTCAGCATCCTCAGCTCGTTCCTGTAAGGCCTTGATTTGTGTGTGCAGTTGGGTGATGGCTCTCTCAGCTTCGTCTGCTCTCTTATCCATCGCCGTTAAGTGCTCCTCAAATTCCTCCAGTCTTTTTTCCACTTTATTGAGGTCAGTTCGAAGTGCTGCTGCTGTCGATCTCATTTCTTTTCTGAAGTCGTGTATTTCGGTGAGCATTTGTGTCACTTGATGCTGCAGAATTGTATGGGGTACTTGTTCAGTCAGGGCTGTACTGTGGCGGGAGGCCTGCGAGTCTCCACTCTCGGAGTCTTCGTCCTTGGATCTACCTCCATCTGTATGTCTTGAGGACCCTGTTTTGTCCGCTTCTCTCTTTCTAGGCATCTTAGGACCTCTGGAGTGTTTCTCTGATACTTTTTGTAGGTTTTAGCAGTAATAAACGAGGTTTTTAGTGATATCCCAGGGGGAGCCTCGCGCACTAGGCTGCCATTCCGTTCATGACATCACCGGAAGTCTTAAAACTGTTTTGATATCACCACCCCCAGATCCCTTTGCTTCTCAGTTACAGTAACTGTTGACCATCCCCAGCCTGTGCTCTGCCCTTGGATTTTTGTTTCCCACATGCATGATTGTGCACTTTTTTGGCACTGCAGTCCCCTTGTGACACCCCCAAAGTTTTCCATCTGCCTTGTCTGTTGGCTTCCCACTCCAAGGTTTCCTAGTTTATTTTATTTTCCACAGAAATTTTTAGACTTCCTGGTCTGAGTTGGAAGCTCTCCACCTGGTCCTGCATCCCCAACTGGCAACCAGCACCCCTACCCTGGACCTACCTGATCCCAATTAACCCTCCATGGTGCTTCACCCCGACACTCCACCCATATCAAGGTGTGTCTTTGGCTGGGGGTACAGGTTGGAGGCTAGCTGGCTGGGCTTCACTAAGCTTACTCAGCTGAATTTTCTCCCTTTTTCTCCCCAGGTTCCCGCCCAATGCTGTGGCATGGGTGCCAGCCTGTTCTGTGTGGTGGCACACACACACACACTGCATCATACTGGCAGCTCTCCCTATTCTCGTCCTCCAACCTGCACTACCACCAGGCCTTCACCTAGTGGCAGTTGGCGGAGTGGTGAACCCTTCTCTCCCTGGGAAAGGAGAGCAATCTAGTGAACGTGCCGTCCCCCACAAAAAAAACAAAACAACAACCCTGGTCTGCTTTTGAGCCAGGTAGGCCAGTGTGGTGGGCAGTAGCTCTACTGCTGTGCCACCGGGCTGGATCAGTTTCCTTCTTTCTTGACTAGCATCCTGATAGGGCAGTCTTAACGCCTTACTAAAGTCAACTGGTCTCATTACCCAGTCAAGAAGTCTTATCAGATTTGTTTGACAAGACCATCTTGCCACCATGCTTTCTACCAACTTGAAGGCCATTTACCACTATGAGCTGTGGAATGGAAGGGGGGGGGTTTCATTGATGCACCATTTTGTTTTTCAGACCAGCTTTTTAAATTCACTGTCCTAGCCATCAATTCTTTCTTAATTTTTTTATTTAATGTACTTTAATTTTAACATAGACGACACAACACAACACAGGACAGTAACAACCATCAACAGTACACAGTAACCTTCCTTATCCACTTATAGTCCTCCACGTTGACATCACATGCAAACCGGCCCCCCTATCACCAGGCGAAGAGCAAATCAGGTTGTTTCATTTTAGTAAAGCAAAGACATACTCTCACAGATATTGCTATATTGCACTTATTCTGTGGTGTGCATAACACAATGATTGCACTGTGCCTTTCGGGCGTAGAGCACTGTTGAGCTCCTCACACATTATATAGTGATCAATAAAGCATGCAGTTTTTCCCACTTTTTTTGCTATGACTGCTAGTGATGGTTCGTGCTTGCATTTTTTTTTTTTTTCTTCAAACATGAAGTCTTGCGGCGCCAGCGACCCAGGTTTGGGAGCGGACTCAGGCGGCTGGAGGGAGGAGGATTGAGTGCCCATGGGGCTGCTCTCCTCCTCCGGGCGGGGTTGGATGCGGGTCCTGCTGCGATACCACCACCTGGGTGACCACGGGTGGAGGTGCAGCAAGACAGCATATAAAGGAGGGAGGGAGGGAGGATATCTACCGGGAGCCGGAGTGTTAGCACATCACGACGTGCGTCGCTCCATGGCCCCCCTTGCGTCCAGACGTCCTGTAGGCTGGGACCAGGAAAGTGGAAAAACCCTGTGCTGGACTCCTGTAGACTGGACCTGGCTGTCCCGAGATAACCCTTAACCAAGCTCCATAGATGGGGCTGGTGACTCCTTCCGATGCATACTTGAGGTGTGAGAGGGGGACTAAGGGGGGGGGTCCCTCTCCTCCCCGCCCAGGGGGTAAACTGAGGCAGGATGGGGAAAGGCTAACCAGCACCCGGAGGGAGGTACCTGCGAGAATCACGCAGCCTAGGGATCCCCAAGAAAGGAATCTAGTACAGCGAGAAGGCATAAAGAGAAAGTGTGTGTGTGTGTGTGTGTGTGTGTGTATATATATATATATATATATGTATATATATATATGTATATATGTATATATATATATGTATATGTATAGATATACTACTCTGAGATAAGTGTCGCTGACTTATATACTACGACACGAGGTCAGAGGTCGAAAAGGCCAACCGCATATGGGCAGATGATATCAGAGCGTGACCGACACCTCAGAGTGGTATATCTATCTTATAAAATGGCTATAGATTTTTTTGGGGGGGTGAGTAGTCCTTCTGTGTAGTTAGTAATTAAATAATATGTTGGCAGAGGTGACACTTTTTGGTGTGAAAAACTATATTTGTAAATGATTTTAACTTTATGTAGTCATTTTTGGTGTGAAAAAAAGTATTTCTGTAAAGCAGTGTCACTTTAATTGCCCAAATGTAGCGTGACCGAGCGGTGCTCATTTTAGAAAGTGAGAAGCTGTTACTAGGTCAAAGTAAGACGTGGTATGTTTAAAAAATCAGAAAAAGTGACTGCCTTTTATTATTTTGTGCCGGTTTTCCGTAATATTAGTTCCATATGCGATGCGGAAGCAGCGAGGATAGATCGAGTGAGTCTGTAATTTTAGCAACACTCGCTCGCTTCCGTCTACGTTTCTAAATGACCGAGTCGCTCGATTTATCCTCGCTGCTTCCTCATCACATATGGAGCTAATATTAGGGAAAACCGGCACAAAATAATAAAAGGCAGTCACTTTTCTGATTATTTTTTTTTTTTTTAAACACACCACGTCTTACTTTGACCTAGTAACAGCTTCTCACTTTCTAAAATGAGCACCGCTCGGTCACGCTACATTTCCCTATTGAAAGTGAAAGTACTGCAGGATCGCGGTATTGTGAGTGGAAAGGCATCTTTTTTAAATAAATGAAGAGAAGAATGCAAAGGAATGTATGTTATAGTTTTTTATATAGAGTTAGGTTTCTGTTAGTCAGAGTGGTCACAGTGGTTACAGTAATAAAGTGGTTGTACAGTGTGACACTGTAAACATGGCAGGCAGGATTTGATTTTAAATTAAATTTTCAGTAAACATTAATGGTAGGATGAACAGATCTGTTTCTACAGTGTGGTGCTACTACTGGTATATTTATTTATGGGTGTGGGTGTCAGTTGCACATGTGTGTTAGTGTGGGTGTCTAGCTGCACCAGGTGTGGATTGGTCTTGCTGCTGGTGAAGAGGTTTTGAGGAGTGGACAGGTTCAGGCGCATGGTCGAGGTGGGAAGGTGTGTGTGCCGTTGGGAAATAATGCACGGTCATGTGATGTGTTTTGGCCAATTGTATCACTGGGATTTTTATGATTTTACCACACCATTTTATAAATAAATAAATAAATATATATATATTGTTTGTGTGTGTGTGTATATATATATCTATATCTATATATATATATCTATATATATATATATATATATATATATGAAAGTCTTGCTGTATTCTGACTATATGCAGTTAGCCCCAGCACTTGAACTGCTCCGGAGATGAGTTAACTCTATGCCAAGGCATAGAACATTGAGCTCAAGCTCTGTTTTCAAACCTCTGTCTCGATACTCTTCAGTGTAACCGTCAGGGTCTTTACTCTGCCTTACTGTGAAGTCGCTCCGGAGATTCTGTCCTTCACTTTGGTTTGGTTGTGGTAAAAATTGGTCAGTTTAGTAAACCGCTTCTTTATTTTTTCGGTCTTTACATCTCTGTCCCGGTACAGTAAGTGCATTAGTAGGTAGTAGTGTGGTTAGTAAAGAAATTGTTTGTTTTCGGTTTCTTCCGGGTCGGTCCGGTTGGAAACCGAAGTGATTTGTTCTTTTTTACAGGTGTTTTAGTGTGGTTTTCCGGTATCTTATCGGCTCCTGGAAAAAAGCACTGATTTCTTCGCTTCTTTCATCTGACCCGTGACACGGTTGGAACTGATAGATTTAGTAGTTGCCTGGCTTGAACACTGGTAAGGGTGACTTTGTGTTTAAAGACATGTCTGAGAAACCCAAAAAGAAGCAGTACTTGGCATCCTCTTTGGGACTCGGTCAATCCAATTATATGGCATATACAGCCAGATACCAGAAGTCCAGGTGGGATACGGTTCTGGAGCTGGCAATTTCCTATCCATCTGATCATCTGGTTCCCCGCCCCCATTTCTCCCAGCTTATCCAACAGGCCCTCGTGAGGAACACAGTCAAATGCCTTGTTGAAGTCTAGAAAGAGGATGTTCTTGAAAGAGGACGTTCACTGGTCTACCCAGGTCCAAGGCATTCGTCACCCAGTCATAGAACTCCACAAGGTTTGTCTGACATGATTTCCCCAGGATGAATCCGTGCTTTCTATCGTCCAGGCACCCTGACTTTTCCAGGTCCCCCCTAGGCTCTTCTTGACAATGCCCTCCATCACCTTGCCCACCACCGATGTCAGGCTGACAGGCCTGTAGTTCCCTGCCACCTCCCTTGATCCCCCCATTGTGGATAAGCACTATATGTGCCACCTTCCAGTCCTGGGGCACCCATCCTGTCCTCAGAGAGATGGTGAAAAGCTCCATCAGGGGTTTTGCCAGGTCATCCGCCAGTTCCTTCAGCACTCTGGGATGTAATTTATCCGGCCCTGGTGCTTTCTCTGTCTTAAGGGACCCTGAGGGCTTCCCTCACTCTCTCTGCTGTGATGTTTGAAAACGGAGCTCGAGCTCAATGTTCTATGCCTTGGCATAGAGTTGACTCTTTCCTTTCCAGATCAGTTCAAGTGCTCGGTCTGTCTGCATATAGTCAGAATACAGCAAGACTCCATTATAAGAAACACAATTACTAAGGTGAGTAATTTTTGATTCTCTGCATTTAGACCTAAAAGAATTTCTCCATGCCGTTCGACCCTGGTGGGTATACTTCGTCATCTAGCAAGTGCTTCAAGATGACTGTCTTGGCAGCTGCAGCAGTGAGAGCTTATGTGTCCCTTCCGAGGCTCGAAGACCCTGTGTGGTATAGATCAAAGATGCATATTTCATGGGTGAACGCCTCCTGTTAGGCCCAGTAGGGGGTCTAGGTTTTCCCAGATGTCTTGCCAAAATGGTTGGCCCTTGTCACACTGCCACAAAATATGCAGCAGTGTGACCTCTGCCTGGCTGCATCTAGTGCAGTGCCCAGAATCCTGTTTGTGCATCTTATACAGTGTGCTAGGTGTGAAATGTTTTGCAAAATTATTGTTGCAGCTGTACTCAGTCCTGTTTCGGGTATTTATAAACCTCTCTCCACACTTTTTTTTTCCAACCTTCATTAGTCAAATAAAGATTTAAGGCTGTTGATCAGTATTTGCATTCACCATGTAATCATCTAGGGTCTATCTCTTGGGCTGAGTAAAGATGATAAATCGGATGGAGTAACAGTGCCACCGGTGGTAATTTAGCTAATGCTGCGCCACCTTCCCTGGACTATGGTTGGGGGTCCAGGGTGTGACAAAAACAGTGTTGTAGATGTATAAACTTGAAACCAATCCTGTCAAGGACTTGAAGGTGCTGTTGGAAAGAACATGAAGGCAAAAACTTGACCCCCAGCATCAGCTGCTGACTTGAAGACAGGTTGAGCCCTGGCCAGAACTCGGAGCCCAGAATTCTATGTTCAGTTTTGCCAAAGACAGGTTGAGATGGGTCCTTTTTGAGCCTGATATTCATTATTGTGTACGTTTGCCTATGCACCCTTGGGGACCACATCACAGGGGAGTGCCTAAGCCCTCCTGGCAGGCAAGCTGGGGATAAAAATAGTAGAGATTCCATTTTGATACCCATCTACTGACAAAATCCTCTTTAGATTATAGCCACTGAGGCTTATAGGTACTGGAGTCGTCCTGTTCAGGGGTGGCCCCACCTCAGGCACTTGCTGCCATGTAAAGCAAAATAGTATAATAGAAAGTTGGGGAGATGCAAACCCAATGCCTCACTGGGATTAGAAGTATGCCCTCCTGGCAGAGAAAGGTTGCTGACATCGCTTGTAGCGGCTTAAACCAGGAGAGAGGCAAGGGACTACTGAGCATGCCTAGTGTTTACAACAACCTGGGCAACATATTCATTTTTGCAGTATTAATTCGCCCCCAAAGGGAGAGGGGAATGGATGGATGTCCACAGTTTTATGTCTTGTTCAGTAGCTTTACTCAAAAGGTCCAAATTCAGGTGTTGAACAGTGTTTGAGCCTACAGGTAGGTAGTTGAATGCCTAAATGTTAGCTGTTTTGGTTCCCATTTTAATCCCAAATCCAGAGTGGCCTGCTTGTCTGTGAGCTAGAGCACTGATGGGGAACACACTTGTTCGGTTTGTTTGTTTATAAGCAGAGGAGAAGGCGCTGAATTTGGAGATGAAGAAAAGTGGTGCTGGAATGGAATCCTGTGGGTCCGTCACGTGCAACAGTAGGCTTTCTGCATATGTGGATAATTTGTATTTATCTGTACTCACTTTCATATCCTTAACCTCTTCTGTTTTTAGTTTTTTTTTTTTAAATATTTATTTTTTGTTTTTTTACATGGTAATATATATGACAGCAGGAGTTCATCTATACAGTATTGCTCTTTTGTATTACAATACATGGAATGTTCTTTGGGATGGCAATTCATGTTTCTACAACATCATTCTGTTATATATCAAATGACACTAGATCAAAATTCATATCCTACAAAAATTGGTTACTTTCAAATAGCTCTATCAGGGAACAAGTGCTTCATCCAGAGGAGACATATAGAAAACCCATGGCCTCCATTGGAGCTCAAATTGTGACATCCTTCCGGCTCTAGAAGTTACTATTCTCTCTAGAAAATATATTTTGGTCATCAATGAATGCAAATAAGAGAGGGTGGGTACTTTAGCTGTTCGCCATAGGAAAGTTATAACCTTTTTAGCTGCTGCCAGGTACAAGTATAACTTCTACTTGGTGGAACTTTTCCGTTTTCCCCAATATAAAGCAGAATCATCTGATTGCATAACTGAATTTCTGGTCCCACAATATTCTGTATGCTCTTTTCTATATCTAACCAGTATTGGGTAACTTTCAGGCAATCACAAAAAATGTTATATTTGCTATTTTTTTCTCCACACTCTCTCCAACAAAGGCCATGCCTCGTAGATACAAATTTAGCAATTTTGTCAGGGGTATAAAAATATCTACTATGACATTTCCATATATATTCCGACCAGTATGATGACTGTGATACTCATCGAGTGAGGAACTGGTTCCAACCATTTCTCAAAAGTTGTCTGAGTCCCTAATTCTCTATTCCATCTCCCCAAGATATCCTCAGTGGATCCCTTTCAAAAGTCTCTTATTGCTTCATATATTTGCCCAATTAAATGAATTTGTTCCTTGCTTTCTATAGCGTCCCTTAAAAGGAACATCAACATAGGTATGAGAGAGGGCAGAGTATTTAATGCTGATTCTTTCTGTATAAATATCCGAATCTGTAAATTATCTATAATGTTGTGTATGGGGGAACTGATATTTTGGAGTAGTGTGGCAAAAGGCAGTACTCCATTTACATCCAGATACTGATATAGCAAAAGCAAACCTTTTTTCTGCCATTCTTGATGGACCCGAACAGCACCCATATCCAAAGATGCACTTTCTGTACCGATTAGCTTAAAATAACCAAAAACTTCAGTTAATGTAGTAGACTCCCTTAGCTCATACCAAGCCTTTAACGTATAACGGGTTCCAAATGTGAAGTTTTGTAACTGTGGATAAGAATTTTGGGGGGCAAATATAATAGGGATAATATTTTCAAGATCATTTAGTATAAATTCGGTACATTTCCATGGTTTCTGTACCTGAGGGTTCAGCCATGTCATCACTATTTTACATGTTACTGCCTTATGGTAATCTCCAAGGTTTTGAAGATTACAACCGCCCTTTGCCACTGGTAACTGTAACAGAGACCATCTGACCCTTGGCTACTGCCCAGCCCATACAAACCTCGAAAAAATTCTAGCCCAGGATGCGAAGTATAATTGTGATGGAATAATCGGTAAAGTCTGGAAATAATATAATATCTTGGGAAACAAGGTCATCCGAATAGCTTGTATTCGAGCTGAAAAAGATAATACCTGGCGTATCCAATTCCCAACTAAATGCTCTCTCTCTATTGATAGGGGCTCTAAATTAAACAGTTCAAAATGTTCCAGTTTCTGGGGAATATTTACACCCAAATATTTATTCTTATTATTTCTCCATTTCAGAGGGATCTGGTTCTTCAGAGACTGAGCGGGGGTGAAATGTAAAGATAATAACTCTGTTTTTTAGTTATTTTGTATCTGGCTATTTCTGAAAACTTAACTATAAGTTGTAGGGTAGCAGCAATGAACTTTTCAGGTTCTAGGAGTGTTAGTTATACGTCATCTGCATATAATATGGTAAAATTCCTCCCTCCTAAAGGGACCCCCTGAATATTAGGATGTCGCCTTATGGCTTCAGCCAATGGCTCAATGTATATGGCAACAGTAAGGGGGAAAGTGGGCAACCCTGCCTAGTTCCCCTTCCCAGCTGTAACATTGAAGGTAACTGTCCATTCACTTTAACATATGCCTTTGGAGAGGCATAAATTCTCTGTATCATGCTAGAGAATTCCCAGGAATCCAAACTTCATGAGTTCCCATAAAAAGGCCAACTGCGCTGATCAAAAGCCTTGCCTGCGCCAAGGCTGAGCAACACTGCTTGTATCTGTCTCTGATTTAAGTGGTCCAACAAATGGATCGTTCTGCGTATATTATCTGTAGTTTCTCTGGCTCGAATGAACCCAGATTGATCTGAGTTAATCAAATATGGTAACATTTCCTCTAGTCTATGTACCCATATGGACATAAATAACTCGTAGTCCATGTTTAATATGGATATTGGCCTATATGAGGTAGTTAAATCTGCTGGTTTGCCTACTTTTAAGACAGGTGAAATATTAGTGTAATCCCATGATGGAGGAGGGGAACCCTCCTGTTGAATTTCTAAAAAGGTGTTTAGTAATAAAGGAGTCAGTTGTTTACTAAAAGTCTTGTACCACTCGGACGGAAATCTGTCTGGGCCAGGCGTTTTTAATTATTTACTTTCTTTTATGGCACATCTGACTTCCTCTGATCTGATAGGGGCTTTTAATCTGGTTTCCATTTCCTTAGTTAGCTTTCTTAATGTAAGGGGGTAAAGAAATGTCCTCAACTTTGTTAAATTCTGGACCTTGTGGTTTCTCGTATAGCTGCCTATAATATTTCTGGAACAGCTGCAGTATCTGCTGTGAGTTAAGAGCTCTTGTTTTTCTCTCCGGATCCACTAAATGTGTTACGATTGTGGCTGTCCTATGTCCCCTAAGCCTCCGGGCTAAATTTCTTGCCCCTTTTGGCCCTCCCTCATACCTATATGTTTTCAAGTAAAATAGCACCTGTTGTGTTTCTTCGTCTAAAAGTTTCTGGAGCTCAGCCTTTGTCTGATTAATCTGGGTTTGGGCCTCTGTGGTAATAGGAATAAACTTTGTTTGCATTTCCCTTCGTTTCTCATGTAGTTTACTGTATTGTGTTTCCCAATATCTCTTCTTGTATGCCGAATACGCAGTTCTAGGGACATGGATATGTTGTTAAGTACACACTTCTTGGCAGGTACCTTGCCACTTTAAATGTTGCTGGAAGGTCTTCAAGCTGGCTCCTTCCACCCACCCGGGTGGTAAAACTCTCGGCTCCGCCCCATGATGCCAGATCTTCCTTACTGCTTGGAAGCTCAGGTTCCCTCCTTAACGCTCTGCGTATAGACTAGACTGGATTCTAATTCTTCGGTTCGCCCGAAACTAATTCTTAAGTTTTCAAGACTTCGGTCTAATAACTCCCTCGCGGCTGCGATGGACAAATCGACTCCCGGATTTCGGCGGTGCCCATGTGGGCAGAAAATGTCCAGGACGAATCTGCACCCCACGTGCGTCTACTGCCTCAGCCTAGATCATGACCCGCAGGCCTGCGAGTTATGCCGTTTGTTTTCGGCCAGCGTCCTGGAAGACCGCACTTCCTGGTTACAGCTTGGGTGCCCCGAGGAGCGCTACCTGCCCGTGAAGTCCAAGGAGGCCCGTTGGGCGGTGTCCGGCGGCTGGCTCGGCTGAGCAACTCGAGCAGATGATCGCCCTCGAGGAGGAGGCAGCCCAGGCCGCATCTTCATCCTCCTCGGTCGCGGCATTTATCCCGCTCTCTCTGGGATCCTCCTACACAACTTCTTTTAAGCTTTGCCAATCCCTTTCTACGAAGGGAGAGGGGCTATCGGGACACTCTTCTCGGTCCAAAAAGAAGGACTCGAAAGGTAAGTCCCAGCATCGGCATTTGTGGGAGCGGGAGAGGTCCCCTTCCCCGGACAGTTGACGCTCGACTTCTGTCGAGGTTGCGGCTAAGGCCGCTGGCTTCACGGTGTCCCCGTCAGGTCAGCCGGCCGAGACACCTGTCGGCCGGTCGAGTTTTTCTCGACCCGTCGGACGGGCTGTCGACTGGTGAACCGACAACCCTTCTTCACGGTTCTCGGTGGAACCGATACATGCCTGTGCCTCCTGTGCCGTAGTCGGTCAAGGCTCTCGAGCCGAGGAAGGCGGTGTCCCCACCCTTCCCAGACCGCCCTCGGAAACACGAGGTCTTTGCTCGATCTCGGACCTCGTCTCGATCCAGCAGATCCGCCGACATCGGCGATCTCGGCACAGTGCAGCGGCTGCGGCGCGTCATCCTCGTCTTCCTCCTCGGAAGAGGAGAGGAGAGGCGTCGCGCAAATTGCGCTGATGCTACGAGGACCTAATGTGGCAGCAGTTACTTTTGTCCGGGAACAAGCCGATGCAGTCGCCTTCCCCGGCCATTAAGTGGCTGTCACCGAATAGCCAGAAACACCCTCGTGGTAGTCGGAGGTGCCAAGCCTGGGCGGTTTACCGGCGAAGCCAGCTGCCCCACGATGTTGGTGGAACCCGCCTCCACAACCGAAATCGGTGGCGTGACCAAAGACTCGGTCGGGTTAGGGACTGCCCCACAGGTTGCCGGTCACCCTCACTCCCGACAGTCCTCGGCAGGTGGAGGGTGGCTCAGGCCCCAGGCAGCTCTCCTTGGAGTCAGACGACGACTCGTCCCTGTTTTCCAGGCCCCTTGACCTGGAGTCCTCCGGGGGCCAGTCGATGAATGAGAGCCCATCGTCTTTTATGGGTTTGCTTCGGCTCATCTCGGAGTCCACTGGGATGCAGCTTGAGCCCGTATCCAAGCGGGCCAAGTATCCCCTGACGGAGATACTGGACCAAGGGGATTCTCCACGGAGGCCTTTCCGGTGGCTGAAGCCATTGTTGGCCCAGCCTTGGAGCTTTGCTTGTGACCCGGCTTCCTGTCCTGCGCCTTCGGCCAGGAAGTATGCGGTCCCTACCGGCTCTTTGTCCGGTTTTTCGGAGCACCCCTTTGCGGAGGGGTTGGTCACCGATGGCGTTTTCCAGCGTTCCGGGAACGCTAGGGATGTGGATAAGCCTCCCCGACAAGGAGTCCAAAAAGTTGGACTGTGCCAGGCACAAGGTGTATGCTGCGTCCTCCCTTGGCCTCCACCAGGCCAGCTCGGCCATGCTGATGGCACACTTCTCCCACGCCCTCATGGGCTCCCTGGATGAGGTGATCCCTCATCTCCCGGCCGACCTGCAGACCACGGTCAAACAGGTGCGGGATCAGGGAAGGGCGGTGGCAAAGCAGCAGCTCCAAATGGCCCTGGACATTGGAGACTCCTGTGCCAGATCAGTTGCGGCCGCAGTGGCCATGCGCCGCAGGGCATGACTGAGGATATCCACCTTCATGGCAGATACCCAGCATAAACTGATGGATGTCCCCTTCCTGGGGACTGACCTCTTTGGCCCTGGAGTGGAAAGGCCACCTCCAGCAGATCGAAAAGTCCAGTGCTACCCTGGACTTGGTCACCTCCGCCCAGAAGGACAAGAGCAGTCGTCAACAACATAAGTCCTTTCGCCCTTCTGCGCCTGCGGCATGTCCAGCCCAACAGCACCAGCATCAGGGCCAGCAGGCTCGCGCTTGGCATCCCAAAGCCAAGCCTGCGGTTTCCTATAACAGGAAGCAGGGAGGAAAAGGCCCAGGAGGTCCCTCGGCCAGTCCCTCCTCCAAGCCTGCCCAGTGACGGGTTGAGGGGTGTCGCCCCCAGCCTCGTCACTCCCCTCTGGTTCCCCCCATTGGGGAGCGGCTCCGCCACTTCCTTTCCGCCTGGTCTGCTATCACCACGGACCGCTGGATGTTGGAGGTGGTAGGAAAGGGCCTGCCCCTGGAGTTCGAGCAGGCCCCGCCCTTCCAAGCCGTCGCCCCTCGGGGGGCTACGGGGTCTGCAGCCTCTCTATAGGCTCGCCGAGCCGACATCACCCTGCTCCTCGAAAAAGAGGTGATCAGGAAGGTGGCGGATCCTCCACCAGACCCGGGGTTTGTGTCCAGGTACTTCCTGGTCCCGAAATGGACAGGGGTGTGGCGCCCCATTCTAGACGTGCACGACCTGAACAGGTTCCTAAGATCTCGAACCTTCAGGATGGTCACTCTGGCTCAGATCATTCCATCCTTGAAACGAGGCGTGTGGTTCTGTTCTCTGGACCTCTAGGACGCGTTCTTTCACGTCCCAATCCGTCCGTCTCACCAGAGATTCCTCCGCTTCAGGGCAGAGGGATCCCTCCGAGTTCCGGGCCATTCCCTTCGGCCTTTCCCTAGCTCACAGGGTCTTCACCAAATGCATGGCAGTGGTGACAGCATTTCTGCGGCGCCGAAGGGTCTGGGTGTACTCCTACCTGGACGACTGGCTGATTGCAGCCTCCTCCAGAATGGAGGTGGAGCGGTCCAGAGATCTGGCCCTCCAGGTTTGCTCTCAGGTTGGCCTCCTCATCCAACGAGGCCAAAGTCGAGACTACGTACCAAAGCAGGTGATACAATTCATTGGGGCTAGGCTTGACACTCTCCAGCCAGACCCGACTCCGGCAGACATGGCGGAGGTTCTTTCCTCCTTTGCCCAATCATTTCAGGTTGGGCAATTGTGCCCTGCCCGGGACTTCCTGCGCCTCCTGGGCCTCATGGCGGCCTGCACTAGCGTGGTCCATTGGGCCCGTTGGTACATGCGCCCCCTTCAATGGGGGCTGGCCAGCCAATGGTCATAGCACTTGCTCCCTTGGATCAGCTAGTGACAGTGACCCAGGGGATGTGGAACGCCCTCCAGTGGTGGACCGTTCCAGCACAGCTGCAGGAGGGCATCCCATTCGTCCGCCCCGAGCCAACGGTCTCTCTATCGACCGATGTGCCTCTGATGGGTTGGGTTGCCCATCTGGGGGAGCACAGAGCGCACGGCCTCTGGTCTCCTCGGGAGTCCCGATGCCACATCAGCCTGCTGGAGCTTCGAGCGGTTCGTCTAGCCCTCACCACCTTCGCTCTGTTTATACGGGGTCAAGTGGTCCAGGTCCAGACGGACAATACCACGACCATGTACTACCTAAACTGCCAGGGCGGGACGTGCTCCATGCCTCTGTGCAAGGAAGCTCTCTGCATTTCGTCCCTCCTGCGCAGCCTGGAGGCAGATCTCCTAGCCATCCATGTAGCAGGAGCCTCCAACATTCTGGCCGATGCCCTAAGCCGGATAGGGGCTGCGTCTCACGAGTGGTCTCTCCTGCCGGAGGTAGTACAAGATCTGTTCTCCCACTGGGGCATGCCTCAGGTGGACCCGTTTGCCTCCAGGGAGAATCCGAAGCTGAGACTGTTTCATGCCTGCCCTCCCTCAGCAGGGCTCGCTGCAGGGGGATGCCTTCTCGAGGCCGTGGATCCCAGGCCTCTTCTGCACCTTTCCCCCATTTCCCTTGATCCACAAGGTGCTTGTCAAGGCGAGGAGGGACAAGGCACAGGTGATTCTGGTAGCCCCAGACTGGCCCCAGATCTCCTCAGTCTCAGTTCCAGGCTCCTGAGGTGGCTTCCAGCCCACCCGGACCTGATCTCAGTCGATCAGGGGAAGGTATTCCGTCCGGACCTTCAATCCCTGCACCTGACGGCTTGGTTCCTGAGTGGCTAGAGTTCCAGGCCTTGGGTCTTTCCAGCGAGGTCCTCAGCATTGTTGAGGCTTCCCGTAAGGAGTCGACCAGAAAATGCTACGCCTTTAAATGGAAGAGATTCTCCATTTGGTATCAGGACAAGGGCCTGGACTCTTCCTCTTGCTCCTTGGCAAGCATTCTGGACTACCTGTGGTCCCTTTCTCAGCTTGGGCTTTGGTTGACGACCCTTAAGGTGCACCTGGCAGCCATCTCTGCTTACTGGGCACGGACCGGGAAGAAGTCGGTGGCACAGGAGAAGGTGGTCGGGTGCTTTTTCAAAGGCTTTGATCACATATCCCCTCTGGTGCGAGAACCTCCACCTCCAGTGGGATCTACTGCTGGTATTGGCTAAGCTCATGGGCAAGCCATTCGAACCCGATGCACCAGGTGTGACATCTCTCACCTGTCGTGGAAGACCCGCCTTCTTGGTGGCTATCCGTCAGCCAGAAGGATCGGGAGAGCTCCAGGCGCTTTCCATCGAGTCTCCTTATCTGGTCTTCCACAGGGACAAGGTTGTCCTGCACCTCCACCAAATTCCTTCCAAAGGTGGTGTGCCAGTTTCACCTTAATCAGGTGTTGACTCTGCTGGTGTTCTACCCCAATCACACCCACCGGAGGCCGGAATATAGGCTCCATACTTTTGACCCTAGAAGAGCGCTATTATAAGGAGCGGACGGTTGAAGTTCGGGAGAGGTTCGCCAGCTGTTTAGACCTACGCTAGTCAAGATCTGGCAGACTCCAAGGTCAAGCTGACGATGGGCAGGTGGGTCACCTCCTGCATAGATCTGTGCTATAGGTTGGCGGGCATGGAGCCTCCCAAAGGGATGAGTTCATTTTACCCGCCATACCGCTGCTTCGGTGGCTGCTTCCAAGGACGTCCCTATTCAGGAAATCTGCAGGGCTGCTACCTGGAAGTCAGCACACACCTTCATTACACACTACCACATCGACCTTGAGTCATGCCGGGATGCTGGTTTTGGGACCTCTGTTCTCCAGTCCTTATTTCCCAAGTACTTATCGGGGTGTGCGCCTTGCCTCCCTCCTCCCGGAGAACTGCTAGGAGTCTGCCAAGAAGTGTGGCTTGAACAACATATCCATGTCCCTAGAAATACAGGTTACTCACCTGTAACAGGAGTTCTAGGAATAGTATATGTTGTTCATCCACACAACCCACCCGTCTTCGACGCACAACCTGGCTTCCAGTGGGCTAGGTCTGGCGTCATGGGGCAGAGCTGAGAGTTTTACCACCTGGGTGGGTGGGAGGAGCCAGCTTGAAGAGCTTCTGGCAACATTTAAAGCGGCAAGGTACCTGCCAAGAAGTGTGGATGAACAACATATACCATTCCTAGAACTCCTGTTGCAGGTGAGTAACCTGTATTTATCTCCCCCCTGATCACAACCTTCACAGTATCCCAAACTATTGTGTGGATGTCTCCTGGGATGAATTCTCTGCAATAACCTGAGCTATTTCTGAGTTAAAGCTGTCCCTAAAAGCTTTATCCTCAAGAAAAGATGTATTCAAGCGCCACTCAGTGGCTTCCTTGGTATTTTAAAATCTAGCCTCAAAGATAGGGGAGAATGATCAGAAAGAAATTTAGGTCCTATAGTTAAATCCTGTAAGCAGTCCAAATGTTCTTTTGAAATGAAAAAGTATTCCAGTCTTGAGTAAGAGTTGTGTCTAGGGGAGAAAAATGTATATCCCCCAGAAAGAGGATAAAAATGTCTCCATACATTGATTAGACCCAATGCTGCAAGTTGAGAGATAAATAATCTTTGAGCTGATATTAGTCTATATTTGGAAGGTGCAGAGGAGTCTAGCCGAGGTGTCTGTTAAATTGATATCTCCCCCTATAATAAGACATCCGAGCCTAGTGTCTAGGAGCTTTGCAAAAAATCTTTTAGAAAGACAAACAACTGTAAGAGGGGAAAATACACGTTCACTAACGTGACCTTTGTCCCATAAAAGGTACCTTTTAAGATTACATACCTTCACTCTGAATCTACGCACTGTGTTTCTAAATGAAAAGGAGAGGTCCTAGGTATTAAAATGGCTACTCCTCGTCATTTCCCTTTAGGAAAGGACGACGCTTATACCAAAAACCTGCCCCCCCCAGTTCAATTTTGCATGCTCTGTGTTTGTTAAATGCGTTTCTTGGAGAGAATAAAAATCACTGGGGTGTTTCCTGATATATTGGAACAGTCTGTCCCTTTTTAATGGGGTTGTTAAGCCTATTTATATTAAGCGAGAGTGCTTTTACTATCTGAGTAGCCATCTTATTCCCTTATGGAAACATATGCTCTCCTGTTGTCCCTGTCTTAATAATGTAATTCTTGGGGGATCTCCATACTGTTGTTCCCCCCAGAGCCATCCTTCTGATTGTCACTTTTTTTGAAACATTTTATTCCTTTCCCATTTAAATTATTCTTAAACATTTCCTGCTGCGATCTTATCAAACCTTACGAAATCTGAAACAGATTATCAGTATATGTCTGACCTTGTCTTGAAAACTATGTACATACACTGTATTCCAAATAAAATTGACTTCCAAGGTAGGGGAGTAAAAAAAAAAAAAAAAAAAAAATACTCCCTAAGTGTGCCTCCTGATAGTCTGGGGTCACCGGAGAATATGTGGTAACACCAAATGACCAGGCTTCCTGGGGATATCCTGCTCCCCAAATTAAAAATAGAGAGAAGTATGCAGACAAGCTAAATAAAATCCAAATGTTAACTCAAAATACCCTGCCTGTCTGTCTTTGGTTTCAAATGGGCCCTGTAACAACTGGAGATGCCCCCAAGCAATGTAAATTGTTTATTTTATAATTAAATAAATTCTGTAGTATACAACTAGGGCAACTTTTCTCAGACCCTTATATCAGTTTATCCCTAAAACAAATCAAGCAGAGCACTATAATCTGCTCTTTAAAGTTATATCCATTGCCCCCTTCAAAGCGACCGTCAGGGCCAGTTCAAACAGCTAAACCAAATGTTTCACATGTTTCTTTGTTATAGCAAAATTTTCTGCAGGTAAAATTAAGCCTTCCTTTTCTCTGTCCAACATCGTGTGAGAGAGTCATCGTCTTATAAAGATCCCAGTTCAGCTAACTGAATTCCCTGTCCCTCTCATCAGTCATAAGCTTTCAGGGACCTCTAGCCAGAGGACCATCGAGAAATCACAAGTCAGGCTTCAGCTTCTGTCAGTCAGGTTCTTCCCCTTGCAGATCGGCGAAAAGTTGCCAAACGATTAGAAATGTTCCCGCTCTTTGTTACTTCTCTGCCATTTTGTGTTCTGCTCAGATTCACCGTATGCCAGCGCGGTGGGTCAGTTTTCTGTAATCCTAGTGTGGATTTTTTTATTTGAATTCCCGCTTTGTTTTTACAGTTTTAAGGATTAGGGGCTCAAGATGAAATTTAAAAAGCAAAGGCGATTGGGGGCACCCCTGCTGGTGTCCCTAGATAATCTAATGTGCCTCGACAGGACTCCAGTACAAAAAAAACACTCTCGGAGGGAGCCTTGTTTGGCATCTGAACCCATGTTACAAAAGACTGCAGAATGTTATACCTGCCTACGATGCAAAAGGAATAGATGCAGGCCACTCCATCAAAGGCTTTTTCTGCATCCTGGAAGACCAGTGTCACAGGAGGACCTGTCTTGCCATACGCAGAAACCAGATGGTGGAGTTTCCTGAGGTGGTCGCTGGAGACACTTCCTGGCATAACTTAGTAGTACTGCCTGAAGCAATCAGTTTGCCTAGAGTTTGTTGTGAGTGCCCTTTCCCTCTCCCTCAGGATTCTCTTTATAATCCTTTTGGCTTCCTGTCGTCTTAGCCATAACTCCTGGTTAGTGTACTTTTGCTTTAAAAATTGCCTGCTCTGCTCTCTCAATCAGCAGTTCTGAATATCTCTGTGTAAGACTGTGGAGGCAGTCAAATGTCCTAACAGGTGCCAGGTTTCAGGGATTTCTCTGTTGGACGAATTTCATTTGGTAAATCCAAGGCAAAGTTTTTTTTTTTTTTTCTTTCTCAGCATGGCCAACCTAATAATTTCTCCCCCAAAACAACACACTGCTGCCCCCCAACAAGCGGTCAGCTGCATCCACCATGCCCTGGTTCTCTGTATTTAACAAACAAAAAAAAAACAGTAATACAGTCACATATTTTTCCAGCTGTGTCTTTGTCACTTAGGAGCTGTGCATTAAACCTGTGTGTATCAGCTTCTGACCCATGTATCATCTCTTGTTGGAGACATACTGCAGCATGGTCTGAAACAACAATGGCCTCTATCTCACAAGTTTGGATAATCTGGGATGGCTTCATTTGATAGCAAAAAAATAAATAAATAAATAAAAATCTGTCCTGGAGGAGTCATGGGGCCTGGAATAGAAAGAACAGGCGCTAGCCCTTGTGTGAAGAAATATACCACCAGTCCCATTCATGTCCGAGTGCTCTTTGACCAGTTGACAATCCCTTTCTCCCTCCACTCCCTGCCCAACCTCTCTTTAAGTCCAGCTGGTGGACTGAGTTCCTGTCTCCTCACCCTAGTATTATTGGGACTCTCAAGTAGGGGGATAGAAGGGAAGCAAGAGTAATAAAATGGATCCCAGGACCAACTGAGACTGGCTCAACCTGCTGCGCACGGACATGCATCTAACTTCGTGGTTCCAGATCTCCTGTATTGGCTTAAAGGGAACCGTCCTGGCCAATAGAATTAGTACTCCTTTATTCTTAGTGCTGTCTCCAGACCTGTAAATTTGCCTCACTCACTTTGAAAGGCTAAAATTTGCTCCTGCTTTCAGATGTCTCTGGTAGGGACATAGTTGAGGCCCTCAGCTTCTTGAGTTGTCTCAGGGCACGATGACCTTTTTTGTTTGATTGTCCCCCTTTTTATATTTCATGATACAAAATGTATTTATTTATATAAGAATTTTACCAGGAAGGCATGCTGAGCAGAGTACCGCTCGATTCCAGATGTGTTCTGGGAACAGTACACGAGAATGAGGAGGACAAACAATAAAGATATAGTAGTACAAAAATGGCAAACATGGTGACAAAAATACAGTAAGATAGTGTAAATTAAGTAGCATTATACAAGCAAATAGCTCGGCATTTACAGTGATGCGCTAGCATGGGGGTGAGACATGAGACAAAGCTAGACACCATAAAATTAGTAAAAGGTTGGTATGAAGAGTGGCACAGAGTAACACAGGGTGAGTCGGGGGGGTAGTTGGCCTAGTTGAGGATGAAATTACAAACATGAGCAGGTGGATGAGAAATGCACTGAGACAAGGCTATTGAGGTTTTGGGATGGAGAGGTTAGCCATATGTCTGGCAGGAGTGAGTTCTATAGTTTGGGCATACGGTAGCTGAAAGCTGCTTGGCCTGTTGAGATGGCCCTGTAGGGAGTATGTAGTAGATGGGGGGAGTCTTGCCTCAGCCCGTAGGCTGGGTGGGGGGGGGTAGGCGGACAGGACCATGGAGAGGTAGGACTGCAAGGACTGATGTCAGAACTTGGCAGCGAGGCGTGCACAGTGAGGCGATCTGCGGTCCTGGAGGGAGGGTAGTCCCATGGCCTGGGAGAGGGTACAGTGATGGGTGGAGTAAGTACAGGCAATTGCGAAACGACAGAAGGAATGGAAGAGGGAGTCTGATCTGGTCAGGGTGGACTTGGGGGCGGCACTGTACACCACATCTCTGTAGTAAAAAAAAAAATTGATAAAAGCATTTTCTGTACAGTTGTTCGGCGGGCCGGCAGTGGGATGCACCCATGGTTACGGAAAAGTGCACCCAGTCTGGGGTGGAGTTTTTTGTGGATGTCATCAGTATGTACAGAAAAGTCAAGGGGCTGGTCCAGCCAGACCCCGAGGTATCTGAAGGAGGTGCAGACCTCCAGTGAAGTCCCGTCCAAGGTGTTGTAGGTTTTGGCATCGAGGGAGGTGGGGCATTTGCCCTTGGTTGGATTGAGGGCAAGTAAGGCGTGGTACACCTCAAGTGATGTAACTGGACGGAAGGAGAAGGAGTGGTTGGGTGGCGGGGTTTGGTCAGGCCCGATGGGGGGGCGGGGAGGATAACGGTGCAGTTAGTGAAGTAGGAGTTGAAAGCAGTGGCTAATATTGGGAGGGTTGGTAACCGTGGATGTGCCTATGTTTAGGGTGGGCGTTGAGGGCAAAAAGAGATTTGAGGACCTTCCAGAATTTGGCTGGATGGTTTATGTTTGTGTAGAAGGCAGTATTGAAGTAATTGGCTTTTGCCCGGTGGATTAGCCTGGTACACACATTGCACAGAGCATGGTATTTTACAAAATGAAATGTACTAACCATTGGGATTCGTCAAAATAGTTCTTCTGACCATGTGGACTACTTGCTGCGTAGCCTGGTGGCAGGGTATCATCACACTCTTACCTGGTATCCTTTGTTGCCCCCCCCCATCCCCAAAAACAGTCTTCCACAAAACATAGAAAGCCGGATTAAACATAAAACAATGAACAGAGATCTCATCCACTTTCTGTGGTCCCTGGGACCTCTTCCTTGTAACTTTTTTTTCCCCTTCCTGGAATGGGCAGGAGATGTGACCCTTCTCAGCACTCTGACCTCAAGGTAGCTGACACTGGGGAGGCCCGTTGCTTACCCCTTCCGGCGGGGCTTCCTGAGGGGAAAGACGGAGATCAAATAGAATCCCCAGCTGAGGCTAGCACCTGGGATGTCATTCGAGTGGAGGTCCAGGGGCATCTGTGCAGTCTGCCCAGAATCTTTTTCACTTTAAGATCCCGGAGGTGTGGACATGCAGTGTCATCAGCGCGGGCTGGGTGTGTCCCCCGCATCCAACCTAAAGATGTCTGCCAGCGCCTTCCCACTGAAGAGTGCCCCTGGCTGTCGTGCACCCAGCCTCCACTGGGTATCGCTGGGTGCCCCCTTGGTGGAGGCATTCAAGGCACGCCTTAAGGCCTTCCTTTTTAGGCAGGCTTTTCCTGATCCTGTTTTATAAATATCACCCTGTTCTGACTATTTATATTGCACGTCCCTGATGATGTTCTATTTATTCACTGAGTTTTATTTATTGTAGTTTAAATTATTGCTGCTATTTATTGATGAGTTTTCTTTTGTTGGTTTGTTTTTATGTATGTCGCCCAGAGCCTCAAGGATTGGGCGTCTTTAAATAAAATTTGCCTTGCCAGGAGGCCCCTCTGGTGGAGGAGAGCTGCCCTTGGATGCTCATCCTACCTCCCCCAGGCAGATTCTCTGATGCACCATGCTTGTTCCTGAACACGTCTTCAATGCCACAGGCAATAGTGCTGCCAGTGCGCTGGTGGGGTGTCCTGTGACCTCTTCCTATCACCTTTGGTCCGTATGTAACTCCTGTTTAGAGCACGTCTTTAGGTAAAAGGTGTGGGATTTCCAATCGGTTACGGCCTTAGGCTGGCACACGAGACATGGGAGAGAGAGGTGTCTGGTCCCCCTCATAGGCCTGTGTGGTCGACTGGCATGGCCAACCAGCTGTGCCCATCTGCACTTTTAGTGTTCTTCCCAGCTCATAAGGGCCCATGAGACATCTATAGGTAGGGGATGCCCCCCCGCCACTCTGACTGCAGCTCACACACTTAATACTGGTGCACTGTCGCATCTGAACAGTAAAAACAAGTACAACTGGAACATTTAAACAAAATAACAGGCAGGTCTCAGCTAAAGCACCACAAACTAGTAGTCAGAGCTGGCATGTGTTATGGCATCATTAAAATAGGTTGCAGATAACTGTCTTTGGGCTGGAGATTATTGCAGCTGCTATGGTTAAATGTCCCATGCGAATGTTTCTGCGAAGAGATGACTTGGTATATGGGATCTCAAGTGGTGGCTAATTGAAATGGTCAATAGCAGTTCAACACAACAGCTGCACCTCTACAGTGCAAGTTGCAAGAACACATGGAGATTATGCTGCTGTGTCCTTCAAGGAACACTCGTGGCAGAGAGGTGGTGATCAAGCTGTTATTGTGAGGAACTAGGGCTCATATTGTAAGGGCTTGCATGTCAGCAAAGTGTAGGCACACTATCTACGTGCCCCAACATCAAACCCACACATTAGACCGGAAAGTACAAACCTAAACCGTGTTTTGAACTGTATGGTCCTGAAATTTACTCACTCACCATTCACATGGTGAGTGAAGGGCTGGGTGATCGGTTTCCCACTTCACCACCATTTTGGAATTTTAGACCATGGGGGCATATTACAAACACAAACCAGGCCCCTTACTGCTGCTGAAAAATAGTACTTGCCTCCAGCACCCACAGAGGTTCATTCCAATCACCAAGGCACTGTAACGAGTCTGAGTCCATCCAGAATCCTGCCTTGAAACTCCTGTGCAGAGTAAAGAAAGTAGTAGTGCATTAACACGCTCCATAGCAGACAGACCGGCTTTCTGTATCAGCCTCCCCCTGGATCTCTGTCAGAGTCCTAGACCGTCTGGAACACATCCGGCCAATTAGTCTCCAGACATTTTGTCGCGGAGCAGTGATAGCGGACTATTGGTAGCAATGTAAAGTCGACGCTACTACAATCGTCGTGTAGCTACTGTTGTCAGTACAGTAGTCGCAACTCAAAAAGGCAAAAACTGATTAATTGTGCTTATGTGCAACAGTTTTAAATCAAGGGAAAAAGGAGGGCTTTGTTTGTTTTATTAGAAACATCATTATTAAAATCAATGAAAAAGACGGCTTTGTATAAAACCATCAATATTAAAATCAGGCTACGTTAATTTCAATCACTGCTGCTATGTCATTTAAATATTTTTTTGGTGAATGAGAGAATACATCTTGACTGATGGACTTGTACACTTCTTGCATCTTATTCTTCCTGGGTGCATCATGTTCAAGCTCCAGCTGGTACCTTTGTAGCAATACTGTATGCTGCTCTTGTCTGAGCTTTCTTGCCAGCTTTGCTTTGGTCGGGTGACTAATGCTGACTGTCCGAGAGAACACATGGTGTCAGGCCTCAATGGCATTATTGCTTCGTGGTAAGTCCTCTATCACTCTGGAGTTCTGATTCCAAAAAGACACTGGGAACCGTGGTTGCCTTCTTTTCTTTCTGCTTCGTGTTAGCCTACCAATGTAAGTGTCTTCGAAATAATCAAACAAACACTCCAGATCCACAAAATCAGCATCATCTTGTATTACCTCGAAATAGTGCTCAACATGTTCCACTGGCACATATGCCAATGCCAGTAGACAGCGAACCTTGTGTGCGAAATTAGCATCTTGAATATAACGCTGCTGCATTCCCTCCTGTTGCACACGTCGCGGCGATTTTTTTATCCGCTGCCACTTGTCCACTCGGAGTTCACGGCAACAAAATTGCAGGCGACGGGTTGTCCGTGAACCGGTCTGGAAAGATGCAGGAATTCTTGCTTGACTTGTTTGTCACTGAGATGCTACTTCTGACCTTGTCTGATCTGCACCACACGTTTGGCTGGATAGAGCAACTTAAACTCTCTGAGCTGCATATGATGTCTTTATAGGCGGTTTGCTTCATGCACAGTTGTAGTGTAAGGTCCTGAAAAAAGGAAAATTCTAGGGACGTGAATATGTTGTTCAATCCACACTTTCTGGCAGGTTCCTTGCTGCTTTAAATCTTGCTGGAAGGTCTTCAAGCTGGCTCCTCCCACCCACCCGGGTGGTAAAACCCTCGGCTCCGCCCCATGACGTCAGATCTTCCTTACCGTTTGGCAGCTCAGGTTCCCTCCTTAGCACTCTGCGTTTTAGGCCTGGGTCCAAACTCTTCGGGTTTTCTGAAAATAATTTTAAAGTTTACTAGACTTCAGTCTTATCTTCCCTCGTGGCTGCGATGGACAAATCCACTCCCGGCTTCCGTCAGTGCCCTTGCGGGCAGAAGATGCCCCGAACCGATCCGCACTCCACATGTGTTTACTGCCTGGGTCTTGTCCACGATCCGCAGGCCTGCGATCTGTGCAAGTCCTTCTCGGCTTCAGTTTTGGAGGACCGTGCTGCCAGACATCCCGAGAAATGGTACCCGCCAGTGAAGTCTAAGGAGGCCCGTTGGGCGGTGTCCACGGCTGCGGGCTCCGCAGAACAGCTGGAGCAGTTGATCGCCCTTGAGGAGGAGGAGGCGGCGCCCCAGGCTGCTTCATCTTCCTCCTCGGCTGCGGCGTTTATCCCGCTCTCCTTGGTCTCCTCCTACACTGCTTCTTTTAAGGAGCTTTGCCAGTCCCTCTTCACCAAGGGAGAAGGACCATCGGGACATACCAGTAGGTCCAAGAAAAAAAGAACCAAAAGGTAAATCCCACCGTCGACGTTCGTGGGAGCGGGAGAGATCCCCTTCTCTGGATCGTCGACTCTAGACTTCGGTTGAGGTTGTGGCTAAGGCCCGCTGGCTTCACGGTGTTCCCGTCGGGTCAGCCAGCCGAGACACCTGTCAACGCGGTCGAGATTTTTCTTGACCCGTTGGACGGTGTGTCGACTGGAGAAGCCGACAACCCTTCTTCACCAGTCTCCCCCCCCGCCCAGTGTTAACCGTGGACTTGTCTATGCTGAAGTCCTCGGTCAAGGACCCTGAACCGAGGGATGAGCGGGTTTCCCCCGCCCCCTCTTTGACCCTCCCTCGCCAACCCTGAAGGTCTCGGTCCTCTTCCAGGTAGAGTAGGTCCCGCTGACATTGGTGGTCTCTGTCTCTGCAACATGGAAAGCGGCATCACTGCTCGTCCTCTTTGGAGGATAGACTCCGACATAAGTTACTCCAGTGCTATGAGGACATGATGCGTCAGCAACTTTTGTTGACTGGTAACAAGCAGACTCCGTTGCCTTCTCCTGCCATTAAGTGGCTGTCACCGGAGTGACCGAAGCAACTCCTCGTAGTTGTCGAGGAGCCGACCCCAGCACCGGTTGTTCGGCTGAAAACGGCTGCTCCGCCCATCGTGGTGGAACCACCGCCTCCTCAACCGAAGACTGAGGCCTGACCAAGGATTCTTGGTCGGGTCATGGCTTTCCCCATAGGTTGTTGGTCACCCTCACTCTCTATCGGCCTTGGCAGGTGGACGGTGGCTTGGGCATTCAGCAGCTGTTTGCAGACTCCTTGGAGTCTGACGACTCCTCCCTGTACTCCAGGCCCATTGACCTGGAGTCTGCAGGGGTCAATCGGTGGACGAGAGCCCATCCTCGTTCTTGGGTATACTTCGACTCATCTCAGAGTCCACTGGGATGTGGCTCGAACCCGTTCAGAAACCGGCCAGGTATCCCCTCACGGAGATAGTGGACCAAGGAGATTGCCCTACGGAGGCCTTCTCGGTGGCCGAAGCTGTTGTTGGCCCAGCACTGGAGTTGTGGCAGCGGTCTGCATCTTGTCCTGCACCTTCGGCCAGGATGGCTCGCAAGTATGCGATCCTCACCGGTTCACTCTCCAGTTTCTCAGAGCACCCCACTGCGGAGGGGCTGGTGACCTACAGTGTTTTCCGGCGTTCCGGGAAAGCTAGGGACGTGGACAAACCGCCCGATGAAGAAACCAGAAAGCTGGATTATTTGAGACGGAAGGTTTACGCTGCTTCCTCCCTAGGACTTCGACAGGCTAGCTCTGCTGTTCTGATGGCACATTTTTCACACACCCTTATGTGTTCCCTGGATGAGGTGACTCCCCATCTCCCGGCTGACCTTCAGACGACTGTTGAGCAGGTTTGGGATCAGGGAAGGGCGGTGGCTAAGGAGCAGCTCCAAACTTCTTTGGACATCGGTGAGTCTTGTGCCCGGTCAGTAGCGGCCGCAGTGGCCATGCACCGCTGAGCTTGGCTGCGGATCTGCACCTTCACGGCGGACACAGAGCACAAGCTGGCAGTCATTCCCTTCCTGGGCACCGACTTGTTCAGGCCAGGGGTGGAAGGCCATCTCCAGAGGATCGAGAAGTCCAATGCCACCTTGGACTCGGTCATGTCTGCCCAGAAGGACAGAGGCCGCCAGCAGCAGCATAAGCCCTTCCGCCCCTGCGGCACGTCCGGCCCAGCAGCACCAGCAACAGGGCCAGCAGACTCACACTTGGCGCCCTAAGGCCAAATCTTCCACTTCCTCCAGTAGGAAGCCTGGAGGGAAGGGTCCAGGAGGCCCTTTGGCTGGCCCTTCCTCCAAGCCTGCCCAGTGACTGGTTGTGGGGTGTCTCCCCCGGGTTCCCCCATGGGGGGGCGGCACTGTCACTTCCTTTTCGCCTGGTCCGCTGTCACCACGGACTGCTGGATGCTAGAAGTGGTCGGCAGGGTCTGCCTCTGAGTTCGCAGCCCCCCCACCGAGCTGCCGCCGCCCATGGGGGCAGCGGGTTCATTGCCCTGCTCCTCCAGAAGGAGGTGATCAGCGAGGTGGTGGTGGTGGACCCTTCTCCAGACCCAGGGTTTGTGTCCAGGTACTTCCTGGTCCCAAAGCAGACTGGGGGCTGGCGCCCCATTCTCGACCTGAACAAGTTCCTAAGGCCGCGCACCTTCAGGATGGTGACTCTGGAGCGATCCAGGGATCTGGCCCTCCAGGTCTGCCGTCAGATTGGCCTCCTCATCAACGAGGCCAAATAGAAATGCGTGACATCGCAGGTGATTAAGTTCATCAGGGCAGAGCTCGACTCTCTTCGAGCCAGGGCCTGGCTTCCGGCGGACAGGGCCGAGGTCCTTTCCTCCTTTGCCCAATAATTTCTGGTTGGGCAATTGCGCCCTGCCTGGGACTTTCTGCGCCTTCTGGGCTTCATGGCTGCCTGCACCAGCATGGTCTGCTGGGCCCGCTGGCATATGCGCCCCCTGCAGTGGGGGCTGGCCAGCCGGTGACAGTGACTCAGGAGATGTGGGACAGCCTGTAGTGATGGCTTGTCCCAGCTCATCTGCAGGAGGGTATCCCGTTTGTCTGCCCCAAGCCGACGGTCACTCTAACGACCGATGCCTCTTTGGGTTGGGGTGCCCATCTGGGGGATCTCTGGGTCACGGCCTCTGGTCCCCTCAGGAATCTCGATGACACATCAACCTGCTGGAGCTTCGAGCAGTTTGACTAGCCCTCGCCGCCTTTGCTCCGTTTGTATGGGGTCAGATGGTTCAGGTCCAGACTGACAACACCACGACCATGTTCTACCTCAGCCGTCAGGGCGGGACGCACTCCTTGCCTCTGTGCAAGGAGGCTGTCCGCATCTGGTCTCTCTTAATCAGCCTGGAGGCGGATCTCCTAGCCATCCATGTGGCAGGAGCCTCCAACAGTCTGGCTGATGCCCTCAGCTGGATAGGCACTGCTTCTCATGAATGGTCTCTCCTGCCGGAGGTAGTACAAGACCTATTCTCCCATTGGGGCACCCCTCAGGTGGACCGGTTCGCTTCCAAGGAGCATGCGAAGCTGAGGCTGTTTCACGCCCCCCCCCTTCAGCAGGGCTCGCTGCAGGGGGATGCCTTCTCAAGGCCGTGGACTCCGGGCTTCTTTTATGCCTTCCCTCCATTTCCTGTGCTCCTCAAGGCGAGGAGGGACAAGGTGCAGGTGATCCTGATAGCCCCAGACTGGCCTCATCAGTTCTGGTACCCAGATCTCCTCAGCCTCGGCTCTAGGCTCCCGAGGCAGCTTCCAGCCCTCCCGGACCTGATCTCAGTCAACAAGGGGAAGGTTCTCCATTCGGACCTTCAATCCCTGCACCTGACGGCCTGGTTCCTGAGTGGCTACAGTTCCAGGCCTTGGGTCTTTCCGACGAGGTCCTCAACGTTGTTGAGGCATCCCGTAAGGAGTCAACCAGAAAATGCTACGCCTTCAAATGGAAGAGATTCTCCATTTGGTGGCAGGACAAGGGGTTGGACCCCGCTTCCTGTCCCTTGGCTAGTATTTTGGACTACCTGTGGTCCCTTTCTCAGCTAGGGCTTCTGTCGACGACCCTCAAAGTGCACTTGGCAGCCATCTCTACTTACCGGGCGTGGGCTGGCAAGCAGTCGGTGGCGCAGGAGATGGTGGTCGGGCACTTTTTCGAAGGCCTTGATCACATATCCCCTCCGGTGCGAGAACCTCCACCTCCGTGGGATCTACTGCTGGTATTGGCTAAGCTCATGGGCAAGCCATTCGAACTGATGTACAGGTGCGATATCTCCCACCTGTCGTGGAAGACCGCCTTCTTTGTGGCTATTATGTCAGCCAGAAGGATGGGAGAGCTCCAGGTGCTTTCCATAGAGTCTCCTTATCTGGTCTTCCACAGGGACAAGGTTGTCTTTCGCCCCCACCGAAATTCCTTCCGAAGGTGGTGTCGGAGTTTCACTTGAATCAGGTGTTGACTCTGCCTGTGTTCTACCCCAGTCACACCTCGGAGGCCTTATATAGGCTCCATACTTTGGACCCTAGAAGAGCGCTCACTTATTATAAGGAGCGAATGGCTGAAGTTCGGGGAGAGGTTTGCAAGCTGTTTGTGACATACGCTGAAGCCACACCTGGCAGACCTGTAGCCAAGCAGACGATAAGCAGGTGGGTCACCTCCTGCATAGATCTCTGCTTTAGGTTGGCAGGCATGGAGCCTCCCAAAGGGATAAGAGCTCATTCTACCCGCCATACTGCTGCTTTGCTGGCTTTCTCTAGGGACGTCCCTATCCAGGAAACATGCAGGGTTGCTACCTGGAAGGGAAGTCAGCACACCTTTATTTCCCATTACCACACTGACCTAGAGTCACACCGGGATGCTGGTTTTGGGACCTCGGTTCTCCAGTCCTTATTCCCTAAGTAGGGGGTGCACGCCTTTCCTCCCTCCTCCCGGAGAACTGCTAGGAGTCTGCCAGACAGTGTGGATTGAACAACATATACACGTCCCTAGAAATATAGGTTACTCACCTGTAACAGGCGTTCTAGGAGTGGTGTAGGTTTACATCTACATGACCCACCCAACCTCCCCGGATTCGACGCGCAACCTGGCTTCCAGCGGGCTAGATCTGTGTCATGGGGTGGAGTCGAGGGTGTTACCACCCGGGTGGGTGGGAGGAGCCAGCTTGAAGACCTTCCGGCAAGATTTAAAGCGGCAAGGAACCTGCCACAGAGTGTGGATGAACAACATATACCACTCCTAGAACTCCTGTTACAGGTGAGCAACCTGTATTTTGCTGCCCTTCCCACTGCCATGCCTTGATTTCTCTAATTTTGGCCAGGATATGCATCTCCTCAAGGTAATTCAATAATCTGAAGTTGATAGGTTGAGGCCTCTTGCCCTCGTGTGGTAGTGAGTGTAGGGCTTTGGTGTGCTTGCTCTATAGTGTACGCTGTGTCATGGGGTGAGGGGCTCGACTGTTTTCTACAGAAGCCTCTGGATATATAGCAAGTTATTGAGTCCTTCTGTCTTCTCAGGCAGCCCGACTGGCATCAAGTTGTTTAGCCGGCAGCGGCTCCCCGGTTCTCTAGCTGGTTTACTTTCTTCTTTTATATATTTTTTTGTTTGATTGTCTATTATGTAACAGAGTAATAGATATGCTGTCAGGCTGTGAAGATTTACAATACAGTAGCAGTTTCTGTGTACAGTTGGCTTAACTTAGAAACCTAGAAGTTCATGGCCAATAAAGACACTGTGACCCACCCAGTCTGCTCATTTTGCCTACCTATTTCAAAACCACGGATCCTAGTTGATCTGCAGCTCACCCTTTTTCCTGTCTGTAGGGTACCCTTATGTCTATCCCATGTACTCTTGAATTCCTTAACTGTTTTTGCGCCTACCACCTCCTTTCGGAGGCCTTTCCAAGCATCCAGCACTCTTTCAGTGAAAAAGTACTTCCTCATATTGCCCCTGAACCTTCCCCTCTCTGTCTTCATCTTGTGCCCGCTTGTTCTTGCACATTTTCTTTTTTGAAAGGTGCTACCCTCTTGTACCTTGTTCATGCCTCTGAGGTACTTGAACGTTTCTGTCATGTCCCCCTTCTCTCTTCTCTCATCCAGGGAATACATATTGAGTTCCCCAGCCTCTTCTCATAGGGCTTTTCATGCAGACCCTGCACCATCTTTGTAGCTCTCCTCAGGACTTTATCTAGTCTATCTCCTTTCAGAGATATAGTGTCCAGAACTGGACACTGTACTCCAGGTGAGGTCCCACCAGTGATCCGTCGAGTGGCATAAGACCTTTCTGCTGGTGATGACTTCTGCCTATGCACCTCAGCATCCTACTGGCTTTCCCCACATTGTTTGGTTTCCTTTAGGTCATCCGATATGAGTACCTCCAGGTCCTGTTCCTAATTGGTGGCTGTCGGTACCTCCCCCAGCATCTTGTACTCCTCCCTTGGATTTCTGCTCACCAAATGCATGAGTTTGCATCAAGGTTGCTACAGATGTGGATAAATATTGTACCCGAAGTTAGATACAAACTGAATGGGGAGATGCAGAAAAGTGATCATAACCAGTCAAGCAAGCCTGCACCAGTGTCGTAGGCAAATACTTCTGCCACCAGGCAGTGCCCAGCATACATCACAGACAGTCTCAGACCCCTCATGGTTTGAAGGTTTCATCCGCTGCCATCGTAGTGGACCCAGCCTCTCCACCCAGTTTACTTTCTTTCAAAGGATCACCAACCCTGGTTCCGTCCTGACTTGATGGTACTCTGCAGAGCTCACCTGGGCCTTGGCATCTCTGACTGTTCTGGTGAGCTCTTCAAGGGCTGGCTTGAACAAGCGCACATCACTAGTGAGGTCCAGAATGACCCCCCTCACCCCTCCTAACTCCTGGAGAAAGTGCCTTAATGTTAGGGGCTCAGGTTGTGGAGAGTCCAGGGATGGTGCTGTCACTCAGTCTGCGTGTCTTTGGTCCATTCTGGCACTCTGGCAGCGGCAGCAGGGTAGCAAAGGGCTCAGTTTGTTCTGTTCTGCCAGCTGTCTCCATTTACGCTGCCATTTCTTCACTCAGCACCATGGCACTATCTGAAGGAACATGCATGCGTTCGGAAAAACAAAAGAAATAGTTGGTTTGGAAGGATTTAAAGTTGATTTTGACTGCTTTGTGGAGCTGCATCTTCACGCTGCTACTTGGTTGAGTGCGTCATGTGACTCTCTCTTCCTAGCCTAGACATCGTTTCTATAAAATGTAATTTTTTTCCGGTTTGGAACCCTTGCAGGTCTTAGGTTAATTGCCGCTTGACGGCCCACTGGTAATGCATTGTGCTGCTGATCTGGTGACTTTGGTTCTGGAGTGAGCTCTGGATGCTGATAAGTGGGTGGCTGCAGTCAGCGAGAAGTGATGACATGTCCTTGTTCGGGGGTGAGGAGTTCTAATTACTCCAGCCACTGAATAAAATGTAATGCGGTGGTGGTGGTGGTGGTGGTGGTGGTGGTGGTGGTGGTGGTGGTGGTGGTGGTGGTGGTGGTGGTGGTGGTGTATTTATGGATATGAGTGCACTTCTCTGAATTTTGCATCTGCTGAGTTAATATTTGACCCTTCCTTTCACTGCTTTATTTTACTCCAGAATATGATGGCTTATTTATCAGCAATGGCCCTTGAAACCCAGAGTTTTGCCTGCGAACCATTCAGAACATTCAACGGGCCATCTTGGAGGAAAATCCCAAGCCGGTATTTGGAATCTGCCTGGGTCACCAGCTCTTGTCTCTGGCCATTGGGGCGAAGACCTACAAGATGAAGTAAGTGTTTGATCCTGAAGGTGGTCATTGTTCACAGGGACTTACCTAAATTTCTATGTGAAGATGCAGTGCTAGCATATGAATACGTTGATTTTTTTTTTTTTTTTTTTTTTAATCTTGTGACAAAGGGGTACCATTATGGTCCAAGTACACTGAATAATGGGTGCTGTACTCTGGTGGTAGTGTATTTGATGCCACTCATTAGAATTGCTGCTGAGCAGGAGACCAATCCTAACCACTTAAAAAATACAAAGATATTGTGGGAACTGATGTTGGCTAATGCTAAAGAAATAATAGCACTGAGTTGCTGGGTCCTTCTCTGCTATGATAGCCAAGTGAGTGAACAACCTGATTACCCATATGCCTCTAGAGAGGGTCCCCTTTCGGTCACAAAGTCTCAGACTTTTGATAAGTTGCGGGGTCCACTCGTAACATTAGCAGAGCAGTTTTTTTCCTTGTGAAGTGAGAAGCTTAAGTACCCATAAAGTTTGTTTTACCAGAATGCATGCTAACAATGTTGTGCACATTTTAATGCAGTGTTGTGCTGCAGATGTTTGCTTGTTATGGTTGCATTAAAAATTCGGTCAACATTTTTTTTTTTTTTTTGTTTTTGTTTTTTTGTTTTTCAGTTAAGCTATGCTAGGATTACCAGCTTGCAAACATTTCAAGATGGTTTGGGCATGGGCACGATGTTTAAAACTGAAATAATTTGGTGTATTCCTGTCCTTTAATGTGTCATGTCTTAACATTAAAAGAAAACATTTTTTGGTTAATACACGAAATTAAAGGAAAATAAGTTGAGCCACTTGTCCTAAGGTAAATAGAGGTACAAGAGGTAACGAGGAGTTCTAGGGACATGGGTATGTTGTTCTATCCACACTTATTGGCAGGTTCCTTGCCGCTTTAAATCTTGCCAGAAGGTCTTCAAGCTGGCTCCTCCCACCCACCCGGGTGGTAAAACTCTCAGCTCCGCCCCATGACGCCAGATCTTCCTTACCGCTTGGAAGCTCAGGTTCCCTCCTTAGTGCTCTGCGTTTTAGGCCTGGATCCACACTCTTCAGTTAGTCCAAAACTAATTCTCAAATTTACAAGACTTCGGTCTTTTTCCCTCGCGGCTGCGATGGACAAATCGACTCCCGGATTTCGTCGATGCCCCTGTGGGCAGATGATGTCCCGGACCGACCCGCACTGCACGTGCGTTTTCTGCCTAGGGCTCGGCCACGATTCGCAGGTTTGTGATCTGTGCAAATCCTTTTCATCTTCGGTCTTGGAGGACCGCGCTGCTCGACTTTTTTGGGGGCGCCCTGAAAAATGGTATCCGCCGGTCAAGTTGAAGGAGGCCCATTGGGCGGTGTCTGGCGGCGGGCTCCGAGGAACAATTGGAGCAGATGATTGCCCTCGAGGAGGAGGTGGCCCAGGCCGCGTCTTCTTCCTCCTTGGTTGTGGCATTTATCCCGCTCTCCTTGGGCTCTTCATATAC
Source organism: Neoceratodus forsteri (assembly GCA_016271365.2). Lineage (NCBI taxonomy): Eukaryota > Metazoa > Chordata > Ceratodontiformes > Ceratodontidae > Neoceratodus > Neoceratodus forsteri. The sequence continues at coordinate 1,503,264,762 of CM057452.1, read as the reverse complement.
AGCTTCTTTTAAGGAGCTTTGCCAATCCCTCTCCACCAAGGGAGAAGGGCCATCGGGACATTCCAGGACATTCCAGTCGGTCCAAGAAGAAGGACTGAAAAGCTAAGTCCCACCATCTATGTTCGTGGCAGCGGGAGAGATCCCCTTCACCGGATAGTCGACTTTCGACTTCAGTTGAGGTTGCGGCTAAGGCCACTGGCTTCACGGTGTCCCCGTCAGGTCAGCCGGCCGAGACACCCTTTGACGCAGTCGAGATTTTTCTCGACCCGTCGGACGGTTTGTCGACTGGTGATGCCAACAAACATACTTCAGAGGACTTTCCTGTGCCTCCTGTGCCGGAGTCCCCGGTTAAGGTCCCTGAACCGAGTGAGGAGTGGGTTTCCTCCGTCCCCTCTCTGACCCACTCTCGGAATCCCCGAAGGTCTCATTCTGACCTCTTCCAGGTCCAGCTGGTCCTGCTGACGTTGGCCTTCTCGGTCTCGGCACCATGGAAAGCAGCGGCGCCGCTCATCCTTGTCGTCCTCTACGGAGGATAGGCTCCGGTGCAAATTGCGGCGGCGCTATGAGGATTTAATGTGGCAGCAACTCTTATTGTCTGGGAATAAGCCAACTCCGTCACCTTCTCCAGCCATTAAGTGGCTGTCACCTGAGCGAGCCAAAAAACAAAAACGCCAGAGTCGATGGAGCCGAAACTGCACCGCTGTTCGGTTGAAACTGCTGCTCCACCCATTGTGGTGGAATCTGTCACAATCAAGACTGGGGCCCCGACCAATTATTTTTTGGTAGGGTCAGGGCTTGCCCCATAGGTTGTTGGTCACCCTCACTCCCGATTGACCTCAGCACGTGGAGGGTGGCTCAGGCGCTCGGCAGCTGTTCGCAGACTCCTCGGAGTCTGACGACGACATCTCCTTGTTTGCCAGGTCACTTGACCTGGAGTCTACAGGGGGTCAGTCTGTGGACGAGAGCCCATCCACGTTTTTAGGAATGCTTCGACTTATCTCAGAGTCCACTGGGATGAAGCTCGAACCCATTTCAAAACGGGCCAAGTATCCCCTCACGGAGATACTGGACCGAGGGGATTCCCCTTCAGAGGCCTTTCCAGCGGCTGAAGACATTGTTGGTCCGGCCGTGGAGCTGTGGCAGGGGCCAGCATCTTGTTCCGCACCTTCGGCCAGGATGGCTCGAAAGTATGCGGTCCCTACCGGTTCACTTTCCGGTTTCTTGGAGCACCCCTCTGTGGAGAGGTTAGTGACCGATAGCGTTTTCCAGCATTCTGGGAACGCTCTGGATGTGGACAAACTGCCCGGTAAGGAGTCCAAGAAGTTGAACTACTCAGGGTGGAAGGTATACTCTGCTTCCTCCCTAGGCCTTCGTCAGGCTAGCTCAGCCGTTCTGATGGCACACTTTTCACACACCCTTTTGGGCTCCCTGGATGAGGTGATTCCTCATCTCCCGGCTGACCTTCAGACGACGGTCAAGCAGGTGCGGGATCAGGGAAGGGCGGTAGCTAAACAGCAGCTCCAAACTTCTTTGGACATTGCTGATTTGTGTGCCCGGTCAGTAGTGGCCGCAGTGGCCATGCGCGCAGAGCAGCTGCCGTATCTCCCACTACGGATTGCACAAGCCCAGGCGTCCCCTTCCTGGGTACCGACTTGTTCAGGCCGGGGTGGAGGTCATCTCCAGCAGTTAGAAGTCCAGCGCCACCTTGGACTCGGTCATGTCTGCCCAGAAGGACAAAGGCCACCAGCAGCAGTGTAAGCCCTTTCAGCCTTCAGCCCCTGCGGCACGTCCGACCGGGCGACACCAGCATCAGGGTCAGCAGGCTCGTGCTTGGCACCCCAAAGCCAAGCCTGCTGCTTCCTCCAGCAGGAAGCCTGGAGGAAAAGGCCCAGGCAGCTCCTCGGCCGGCCCTTCCTCCAAGCCTGCCCAGTGGCGGGTTGAGTGGTGTCGCCTCAACCTCGTCCTCCCCCGGGTTCCCCCCATGGGGTGCGGCTCCGCCACTACCTTTCCGCCTGGTCCGCTATCACCTCGGACCGCTGGGTGTTGGAAGTTGTAGGCAGGGGTCTGCCTCTGGAATTCGAGCAGTCCCCCCCATCGAGCCATCGCCCCATGGGCTCCGCAGCCCCGACATTACCTTGCTCCTCCAGAAGGAGGTGATCAGGGAGGTGGCGGACCCCCCATTCATACCCAGGGTTAGTGTCCAGGTACTTTCTGGTCCCAAAACGGATGGGGGGCTGGCGCCCCATTCTCGACCTACACGACCTGAACAAATTCCTAAGGTCTTGCACCTTCAGGATGGTCACTCTAGCTCAGATCATTCCATCCTTGTAATGAGGCGTGTGGTTCTGTTCTCTGGACCTTCAGGATGCGTTCTTTCACGTCCCAATCTGTCCGTCTCACCAGCGATTCCTCTGCTTCAGTGCAGTGGGATCCCTTTACGAGTTCCGGGCCATGCCCTTCAGCCTCTCTCCAGCTCCCAGGGTCTTCACCAAATGCATGGCAGTGGTGACAGCATTCCTGCGGCGCTGAGGGGCCGGGTGTACCCTTACCTGGATGACTGGCTGATTGCAGCCCCCCCAGGTTGGAGGTGGAGCGGTCTAGGGATCTTGCCCTCCAGGTCTGCTCTCCGATTGGCCTCCTCATCAATGAGGCCAAGTCGGAACTCCTGCCATCGCAGGTGATTAAGTTCATCGGGGCAGAGCTTGAGACTCTTCGAGCCAGAGCATGGCTCCCGGCGGACAGGGCCGAAGTCCTTTCCTTCTTTGCCTAATCATTTCTGGTTGGGCAGTTGCGCCCTGCCTGGTACTTCCTGGGCCTCATGGCGGCTTGCATCAGTGTGGTTGTTGAGCCTGCTGGCATATGCGTCGCGTGCAATGGGGGCTGGCCTGCTAGTGGTCACAGTGCTCCGGTCCTCTGGACCAGCCAGTGACAGTGACCCAGGAGATGTGGAATGGCCTCCAGTGGTGGCTTGTTCCAGCTCATCTGCAGGAGGGTATCCCGTTTGCTCCGAGCCGATGGTCACTTTGACGATCGACGCCTCTCTGGGTTGGGGTGCCCATCTGGGGGAGCTCAGAGCCCGTGACCTTTGGTCCCCTCAGGAGTCTCGATGCCGCATCAACCCGCTGGAGCTTCGAGCGGTCCGACTAGCCCTCACCACCTTTGCTCCGTTTGTTCAGGGTCAAGTGCTCGAGGTCCAGACGGACAACACCACGACCATGTACTACCTGAACTGACAGGGCGGGACGCACTCCTTGTCTCTGTGCAAGGAAGCTCTCTGCACTTGGTCTCTCGTGATCAGACTGGAGGCGGATCTCCTAGCCATCCATTTGGCAGGAGCCTCCAACATTCTGGCTGATGCCCTCAGCCGGATAGGCACTGCTTCTCACGAGTGGTCTCTCCTGCGGAGGTAGTACAAGATCTATTCTCCACTGGGGCACCCTCAAGAGGACCTGTTCGGCTCAGGGAGAATGCAAAGCAGAGGCTGTTTCACGCCTGCCCGCCCCCCCCAAAGCAGGGCTCGCTGCAGGTGGATGCCTTCTCGAGGCCGTGGACCCCGGGCCTCTTCTACGCCTTCCTTCCATTCCCCTTGATCCACAAGGTGCTTCTCAAGGTGAAGAGGGACCAGGCGCAAGGGATTCTGGTAACCGCAGATCTCCTCAGCCTCGGCTCCAGGCTCCCGAGGCGGCTTCCAGCCCGCCTGGACCTGATCTCAGTCAGCAAGGGGAAGGTACTCTATCCGGACCTTCAGTCCCTGCACTTGACGGCCTGGTTCCTGAGCAGCTAGAGTTCCAGGCCTTGGGTTTTTCCGACGAGGTCCTCAGCGTGGTTGAGGCATCCCGTAAGGAGTCGACCAGAAAATGCTATGCCTTCAAATGGAAGAGATTCTCCATTTGGTGGCAGGGCAAGGGGTTGGACCCTTCCTCCTGTTCATTGGCTAGCATTCTTGACCACCTGTGGTCCCTTTCTCGGCTAGGGCTTCGGTCGACGACCCTCAAGGTGCACCTGGCAGCCATCTCTGCTTACCGGGTGCGGGTCGGCAACCAGTCGGTAGCGCAGGAGAAGGTGGTCGAGTGCTGTTTCAAAGGCCTTGATCACATATCCCCTCCGGTGCGAGAACCTCCACCTCCGTGGTATCTACTGCTGGTATTGGCTAAGCTCATGGGCAAGCCATTTGAACCGATGCCCAGGTGTGACATCTCTCACCTGTCGTGGAAGACCGTCGTCTTGGTGGCTGTTACATCAGCCAGAAGGATGGGAGAGTTCCAGGCGCTTTCCATCGAGTCTCCTTATCTGGTCTTCCATAGGGACAAGGTTTTCCTGCACCCCCAACCGAAATTCCTTCCGAAGGTGGTGTCGGAGTTTCACCTTAACCAGGTGTTGACTCTGCTGGTGTTCTACCCCAATCACACCTTGGAGGCCGAATATAGGCTCCATACACCGGACCCTAGAAGAACGCCCTTATTATAAGGAGCGGACGGCTGAAGTTCGGGGAGAGGTTTGCCAGCTGTTTGTCACCTACGCTGAAGCCGCACCTGGCAGCCAAGTGGACGATAGGCAGATGGGTCACCTCCTGCATAGATCTCTGCTGTAGTTTGGCAGGCATGGAGCCTCCCAAAGGGATAAGAGCTCATTCTACCCGCCATACCGCTGCTTCGGTGGCTGCTTCCAGGGACGTCCCTATCCAGGAAATCTGCAGGGCTGCTACGTGGAAGTCAGCACACACCTTCATCACTCACTGCCACATCGACCTTGAGTCACGCCGGGTGCTGGTTTTGGGACCTCGGTTCTCCAGTCTCTGTTCCCTAAGTAGGGGGTGTGCGCCTTGCCTCCTCCCGGAGAACTACTAGGAGTCTGCCAGACAGTGTAGATTGAACAACATATCCATGTCCTAGAAATATAGGTTACTCACCTGTAACAGAGTTCTAGGAATGGTATATTGTTCATCCTACAACCAGCCTCCTGTTACGACGAACAACCTGACTTCCAGAGCTAGATCTGGTGTCATTGGGCGGAGCGAGTTTTATCACCTGGGTGGGTGGGAGGAGCCAGCTTGAAGACCTTCCGGCAAGATTTAAAGCGGCAAGGAACCTGCCAGACAGTGTGGATGAACAACATATACCATTCCTAGAACTCCTGTTACAGGTCAGTAACCTGTATTTCTAGGAGTGATATATGTTGTTCATCTACACACACCCACCTGACCTCCCTGGCTTCGGCCGCACAACCTTTCTTCCAGCGGGCTAAGATCAAGTGTCATGGGGTGAAGCCAAGGTATATACCACCCAGGTGTGTGGGAGGAGCCAGCTTGAAGACTTACGGCAAGATTTAAAGTGGAAGGGGACATGCCAAGAAGTGTGGATGAACAACATATACCACTCCTAGAACTACTGTTACGGGTGAGTAACCTGTTCTTTTGGTTGGCATTACGTCCGCTCAAAGGGTTTCCGAGCTTCATGCTTTGATGCGTAAGGAGCCTTACATTGTCTTTCACAGAGGCAGGGTGACCTTACATACGAACCCTAAATTTCTATCGACGGTGGTGTCAGTACTGACTTTGAACCATGACATCAACCTTCCAGTTTATTACCGTGAGTTTACAAACCAAGGTGAAGCACTGATCACTGATGCACACTTTGGATGTCCACAGAATCCTGAGGTATTGCCTCCACAGGACTGAACCTTCCAGAAAGACGGACCAGTTGTTCATCTCCTTTGCAAAAAGGATGGCTGGGGCTCCTGTCTCCAAACAGTCACTAGCCTGTTGGCTGGTGCACTGTATTTCTTTTTGTTACCAACATCATGGCAAACCTCTTCTGGGTCCTGTTAAGGGTCACTCCACGAGGGCTGTGGCTACCTCTTTTGCTTCCTTAAGAAATGTTTAGTCGGCAGATATTTGTGCTGCAGGGACATGGAGCACGGTCCACACCTTCATCAGGCATTATAGCCTAGACATTGCTTCTAGGAGGAGAGCAGGTTTTGGATTAGCCATCCTGCAAGGCCTGCTGTCTTGAGGTTACTCCGTCTTTAGCCAGTTTTTGGCTTCTCTCCACCTCCTGATCAGACCTGGGTCTGTCTTTGGGCCCTGATTGGGGCTCTGTTCTATTGGTATTACCTGCTGCAAGAGCTCCCCCTCAAAATTAGATAGTACAGTAACGCAAGAACCTATTGTAACAGTAGATCTTCGAGAGGAGCTCTTGCAGCAGGTGACTTTTACTTTTGTGTACGGTGGGGAGTTCCTGTCCGGTTCTGCAATATTTTTCAGCTGGGTCTCCGGTGGGAGAACCGAGATGGGACTAGGGGACCGCCCTTTTATACCATGTCGGGCGGAGCCGGGGGCGGTACTCGCTACAGAGTGCTAGCTACAAGTTTTCCTTGGGGTCCTAATGCCTGGCACCATTAGTCCTATTGGTATTACCTGCTGCAAGAGCTCCTCTCTGAAGATCTACTGTTACGGTAAGTTCTTGCTTAACTGTACTTTGTCCCTCTGTTGCCCAGTCCTTTTTCAGAGGCTTCCAGGAATGTCGGAATCTGTCCCTTTGCCCCCATACAGTCCCTAGGCTAGGGACATTTAGTGCAGATACTGCACTCCTGTGGGGTCTCCAGGGTCCATGCCACATTTCTCCTCTGGGATTTTGATGTTGCAGACTACCCCGCCCTTTGGCCGAGGCCTGGTGCATGGCGCGTCCCCTGACTACTGATCTGTGGAGTTTGTCTTGGGCAGAAGAGTTTTGCAGCGTCATGCACCATGATGTGCATTTCTGCACATCACGGACACCAGGCAGCTTATGGCAAGTTGTCCACAACACACACTCTGTGTGCAGCTAAGAAGTCCGGTGCAGTGTAGGGGCTGCTAACCCAAAATCCACAAAAGTTTCATCCAGAACAACACTGTACTTGAAAGCAAAAGGCTGAGGCGGATACCCCCCTGAGGAAGACCAGATGGTTAAAGCGCTGGGGCCAGTCTGAGAGGAGTAGTTTATTCCACACCACACCAGTGAGTGCATCACTTGTAAAACTTTAACAATAAATCCTTGGAATTTGTTCAAAGGTATTTGCCTCAACTTTTTGCTTTCGAGTGCCGTGGTGTTCTGGACTAAGCTTATGGCAAGCACCTGTGGGTGAAGCGGAGTCTGCTCTTAAGCATCCATGCCAGATTGTGAGGCAGCCAGGCAGGCCATACGCCTTTCTGCCTAGGGTTTGGAGCTGGCAAGGCACCTACCAAGGGTCTCTTATGACATCACTGAGTTAGCTTCCAGGCTGGTGGGAACTGCAGACTGCATTTGGTGGACTGCATGGCTTCGCCTTTCATGGTTGGCATCCCTGGCCTGGCATAGGGTCCTCGACTCGCACTTCCAAAAGATTCATTTTTTCTCCCACAGGGTCAAGTGTGAGCTGCTGGGGTGTGCTCCTGCTCCCAAGCCACGGGAGCCTCTGCCTGCCCATGACTAGTCTCTGGTCCTTGCGGGCCTGTAGGAGTCCCTGCCCTCCTGTGGTTATCCCCCACAGAGGGCTACGGGAACTGTTTTTTTTCCCCTCAAGGTGAGCCAGCTCCTCCCCTTGTTTGGGGAAAGCTTGGTACTCGGACACTTGAGTGGGAATTAATGGTGAAGATTGATTCTTGGAAAATAAAATCACGTGCTTATTGTAATTGTTGATCTTCCATGATATCTTCATGTATTCACATGCCTGCTCACTATCCCCCACTCTGCTAAGAGTCAGGGTCTCTAGGCAGCTCACCTTGCACTTTCCATCTCGGAGCTCTTATTCTCTTGAAACTCTGTCAGAACTTTCCTTTGGGACACCTCCACTGTTATGGGAAAATACCAGAAGTAATGCATAGCGAGTCCATGAACGCAGTACTCAGTAAACCTACATAATAAAAGTTACCTGGCTAACTATAAATCTTGGTCTGTGTATCTGATGCTATAGTCAGACAGTAAGTGGTATGGACTGTCCTCCCTTTACAGTTGAGAGATTGAAAAGTCTGAGTGGAAGGACCTGTCCCCATAAACTTCCTGTCTGTCCCTGTTATCCTTGTACCTCCACAGCATCACGGTCTCTGGCTCCCTGCCTTCCTGTGAGCTTCTGGTTACCAATTTTCAAATAAAGTACTTTTTTAGTCTGATCATCTAGTTGGAAGACGCTCCCAGCTCAGCAGGGAATTTCTCCAAAAACTTAACTTTGTGTTTCAGTGTTCTTTGTTCTTTTGTGGAACCTTGACTTGAGCAGCTCAGGACCACTAAACACCTTTGCAAGACCTGCTGGAGTTAAGTGATAGACTGGAGTATCAGTTGTCACAGGGGACCAAGGCTGCAGTATCTGCAGGGCTACAATAGCTAGCACTTATTTTGTGCCTGGTGGGCACCTTTTTTTTCACCTACACCTGCCAGACACAGCTTAAAGGTAGGACTGGAAGGGGTTTAAATAGAGGGAGTGCCCTGTCCTTGTGTTCTGGGTGGGTCCCTGCTCTTCAGACTGGGCTAATCGCAATAGTGCTGTTTAGGTAGGCCAATTTGCTGAGTCAGTAGGCTAGCGGCCAACTTGTGCACGGCTGCACTTGCACAGAAGAGCATGGCCATGTGGTGCACAACTGATTCTAAGTGTGTCAGCCATTTTCTTAGCATTTCCTGGTGTTTTTCAATTGGTGTCACAAGCCAGCGACAAAAGAAATGAGCAAAATTTGTATCTGCAAACAGTTTTTTGTGGCATTTCTTTTCTGGATACAGAAATGTGAGCATTGTGAGATTGAGGGCTTTCAGAACTGTGAGTAAGCTGATTCAGTGCCATCCAGACTCTGGGGTTTATCCCCAGTTACATCTGATGGAGAGGATCAGGAATTGGACTTGGAAAGGAGTAAACTGTATTCACTGGATGAGGAGTAAGAGGACTTTACGTCAGGCAGAAACTTCCCTTGGGACAAACTCTCCATACAGATTAAGTAAATATGCATTACATTAGACCTGGAAGATGACATCAGCATGCCTCTAAAAAAGAAGGCGGACCCACTGAACAGTACATGTAAGAGGGACAAAACCTTCCTGATCTGCACCGCAGCAAAGGAAATTATCTCTCAGGAATGCCATGCGATATACCAGATTCTACAAGGTACACAACATAAAGTCATGGGTTACAGTCCTGAAGGTAAATGCTCCCTCTTTCAGCTACCATCAAAAAAACCATACTAGTCCCCGAGGCTGTCGCCATCAAGGCCTACTTGACTGCAAACTGTAATTCCTTTTGAAGAGGTCCTTTGAACTGTCTGGTGCATTAGCTTATATGTCCAGAGTCCTGGCCTGTTGGCTCACAGATATCTCCTTTTGATCTGCCAGCAGACTTGGAGATTTCAGCACTAATGTCCCCCCTGACCTAGGTTTACGCCTTCCTTTGGATGCATCCTACAGTATTCTGCAGATCACTGGCATGTAATCCTTGTGTTCAGTTCTTGTCAGACAGGCGCAGTGGATCTGACCGTGGACAGATGCAAACTACTCAGAAGCATCCTCACTAAACAATACCTTTGAAATGATACCTGCATTTTGGGCCAGAGCTGGGAAGCCTCATCAAGTATATGCCTGACAAGGAAGTCAGAAGGGTGGCAGTTCTTTCGCAGAGCAGGCCAGGAAGATGATTCTGTTTTTCTCAAGGAAGGTCTGAGCCAGTATGGCGGCCTTCTCTCGCGATGGAAGGGGGTTGGGGGTAGGGGAGGGACAGTACATTCCAGGAAGATGTTTCTGCTTTTCCCCTAGGAAGATCACAAAACTATTACAACTGGAGTGCCTTTTGTCCCAGTTGAGGGGGCAAGTGCAGAGGTAGCTTCAGAGACCGCGAGGACAATCCGACTGAGATCAGGCTCAGCACCCCCCCCGGATGAATGAAGTCTGTTGAAGTTTGTGGACTGGTGGGTGGTAGAAGTGTCTCACGACCCCTTGTGTCATGATCTCATGGATATCTCAGCCATCAAGCCATTCCTGGCTCCACAATAGGGGGTCTGGTGTCTACTCCCATCTGTTTTTCATTGTTCAAAGAAGACACTGGTCCCAAGTTGTTTGGAATTGAAGTACACAACAGACTGATAAAGGCTGCACACTTCAAGATGTAAACTCTGTGCGTCACAGTGAGCGCTGTATGCCCAGGCAATTTTTGGTAGCACTAGATCTGAAGGACGCATATTGGCATATTCCTATTCATCTGTCACACTGCTTGTACCTCAGAATCTGTATCCAGGGACAGCATTACCAGTACAGTCTCTACTGTTTGGACCATTAATGGCACCACGAGTGTTTAAAGAAAGTAATGATGTGGGTGCTTGCAGTACAACTAATGGAAAAAGGGTTTCATGTTCATCCTCACCTGGACATTTGGCTTATTTGGGCACGTTCCCTAAAGGAGGCACAGACATTGGTGCCTGAAAGTAACAGAAATATGCATAGCGAGTCATGAAAACATTAATTAGAAAACTTGCATAACGAGTTTCTTGATGTTGTGTCCCCTGCAGTGATGCATCTTAGAGTGTATTTAAATTCCCCTGGGCTTTCTGCCTACCATGTACAGTTCACAGAAGTGAAAGGTTAGAGATCAACAACTTCTTCAAGCAGAAAAAGAAATTGGAGGAAAAAGAAAGCAGAAATGTGGCAGGTCCAAATATATTGAACCCTGTATATGAATCCCTTTGGGACCAAATAATGTGTCCTTATTGTCAGATTTTCATTTACCCATTTGTACCAGTAGATGCCATATGGTGTTGGAACCATCCATTGCTATTCCCGACCCAAAATGGCCACCGGGAGTGAATGATATGGATGTTGGCTATAACTTAAGAAATTGCAGTCGTACTTGCAAGAAATGGCCTGAATGTTTTGATGTCCTTAATATGCAGTGTCCTTGGTACGCTAGTTTCACTTGACACACGAGGACCTCTTCCTTGGTTGGCTGGATAAAGGTTTCACTGCCTCGGAGCAGTAGGCAGGACCCCACAATTGGTTCCAGGACTCTGAGATCCAGCTGCGTCTTTTTTTTTCTTGACTCTAGAGCTGCATTGCACCCTCTAGTCACTTTGTTATGTGGTTATTGCTGGCACATGTCGATACTTACTGCTAGTAGTGGATTTGTGATTCATCACAGGTGCTGGTGCTAACTCAAGAGGTAAGGAGTTCACAATTCACCCTGTCCCTTCCCAGGCAGTAGTCTATTCTACATGTAGATTAGAGACAGAAAAAGCGTGCTCAAATCAGTGCTCAGTTTTAACTTCTGTGCTTGTTTTTCAATTTTTCTACATTGCTCGGCTGTGAGTTGGGGGATTGAGGTAGTTAGTAACTGAAACTGTTGTCCCTGCTGCCTATGCTGATCACCAGGCCTCCACCCAGTGGCAGTGAGGGGACCACCCCCCCGGAGAGGAGAGCTGCTTTTCAGCTGCTCAATCCGGCCCCCTCCCCATCCCCCACCGGCTCCTCGTCCAATGCCTCAGCCCTCAGCGCCACCGGGCCAGTCATTTTTTTTTTTTTTTCCTTTTTTTAAGTGATATCTGACATGGGATGTACCCTTTAGTTTTATTAACGGGTGTGGTGCCCTCAATTAATTATATAATACATCTTTAAGGTTCCATGTCTGCTTTATCTATACTGTATGTGCTTTGGTAAACACAAACCTATAGTTTAAAAAAATTAATAAATTGTGATACCACTGCTTCTGTATGCCACAGAAACAGACAACGTTGTTCCGGTACTGCGAGTGTGGGGAAAAGATTTATAAGGACAGTGTGCACACAGTGCGTGTTTACTGTTAGGACCCATGAGATTTGCCAGGGCTTCAGTCAAGTGATGCAGAAGAGAGGTGCTGGAGAAGTTTTCATTAGAAAAACCTGTTGCAGCCATGGAAAAAGCAGAGGGTCAGAAAGCACAGTCACTTTGACATTGACTGAATCACAGCTGTCAAAATCCAAAGACCTCAACTTTTTTTTTTTTTTTAATCGGGGAAACTAGCAGAAACATAAGAATAAGGACAGATATGCTTTCCTGGCAAGGTCTAGGTACACATTGCGGCCTGCAGATGTCTTAATTTAAGCCTCATCGGTTTGGCAGCAGTGGCAACAGCCCCTCCCCCAGCCGTTGACCAGACATCAAGGCCAGGGCTTCGGTTAGGCACTACCGTACCCACGACAAACGGTACACCAGTCTTCGACTGGTCCAGGCCTATCATCAACTTCAGCAGACAAGGCCCCTGGCCAGGGTGTTGTCGACATGCAGGCAGTACTGGTGTAGTTTTTAGATATGATACAGTACATACTTCCTGGCTTGCCTATGCAGCCTACACTGCTGTTGGTGTGTGTTCCTGCATCACAGACCCTGTCAACATCTTTGGCTGGTTCCGAGCAGCAGCCTCCAGCATTGCCAGTGAGGTCCTCAGTTACTGTAATTGACAGGGACCTCGACAAGTAAGAATATAATCCAGACCTCGTAATGGAGGAGATTTATGAAGAGGAGGAGGGATATTGAGAAGAACAGTAGGTAGCACATTCTAACGCCACTGTATATTTTTGTAGTGAGGATCCTGCGGTGTACACACCCAGGTCGCCTCCTGAAGACCGTACCTTACAAACTGTGATGCAGCAAATGCAGACCACAGTGTGCTGTGGATGAAGAGATTCCACTAAAAAGAACTTGATGAATGTTTTGGCAGTACCATGTACTCCATCCATTGTTGGTCCTCCAGTTTAACCTACATTGGCAGATGCTACATTTGCTGCATGGTACAGGCCAAATACTATATTAACTGCACCCAGAAAGGCTGACAGCACCCCGCTCCTACTGCCAAGTCTTATGCCAACCAGCCTAAAACAAACTGGTTATAATGGCTGCCCATGATAGATCAAGGACATCTGAACACGAGTACTGTGCCCCCTGATAAGGAATCCAGGAGGCTTGATGTGATGGCCAGTGCACACATGCCTCTGCCTCACTAGGTCTTCATATTGCAAACTACCAGACCCATGTGATCAAGTGTCAGAATAGCCTGTGGAAGGCTGCTAAAGCTGCATCTCAGGCACTCCTAGAAGGAAATGCCAAGCATGAATTACTCTAAAACCTTTATTCCGGAGCTGAGGTTTGCAAGCATTTGTTACTCTCCACATACAGTGATCTTCTTTGAGGATATCTTTCATCAGGCCACACCTGTGGACCCATAGCCATCAGGCATTAGGACCACACGGAAACTTTTTGCAAGCAGTCCACTGGGGCTGCCCATGACGACATCTTGCATTGGCTCTCACTATATAAATGTGGGAGGCCCCTGCCCTCCTCATTTCTTTTTCTGCCATCAGCCATTCTTGTCAGACCTGCCATGGAAATGCCGTTGCTTCTATTGACGTTTTGTGTTCCTGTAGTAAAAATAATCACTTTTTGAAGTGATTTTTGGCGGCATGTATGTCTTCTCTTGGGTAGTTGCCATCAAAGCTTTTTTGATATTGCGAGTGCATTGAGAAAATTTACTCCAAGGACTTGCACATCATCTGTGTGTGCTGTTTAGGCCCCGATCACGATGTGAAAGCATGCCCAATTTGCAAGGGCTTTAAGACGGCCACCTTGCGACTCGGAAAGAGTGCTTTAGAGAAGCACTTGCTTAAACAGCACTTAGCCTGAGTGGAGAAGGTGCTCCACTAGGAAACTCCCGCGCCGGCTGACCCATTCGGGTCCAAAAGGATCCAATTCCTGGGAGAAAACGTCTTGGTCGCATTATCATAAGCACAAGGATAGGTCAGAAGATAAGTACAGGACCTCGATTCAGGCTGCCTATCGGACCAGGTATGACCTCATCTGGCCCGTTGACTGTTGTGATGGAGATGCAGCCAATTTCCTAGACAGCCAACATGGCTGGATCGTCCTCTAGTGCCTCCAGGCCCATCATGGCTGGTGTGTCTCAGTCGACGTTGGGGTCTTCATGTGCCCCGTCAATATCTGCCAGCATTCCTGTTGACACAAATATGGGCAAAGTTTACAGGTAGTTTTAGTGTCCGTTATGGACATCCTTAAGCGCCTGCTATCTCCTCCATCGATGACTGTCCCGCTGATAGGATTCGTATAGTAACCCCCCGTGGCAACACCTGTCTGGTCAACATGCCAGATGCAGTCTAGGTCTGTTGACTGCTTCCTCAGCTCTACCACTGCGTCCTCCAGACCATGTCAGTGAGGATTAGGAATATAATCCAGAGCTGATTATGGATGAGAGGAGGAGGAGGAAGAGGGAGAGGGAGAGGAATTTGTGAAACAATATGAAAGGACTAATTCCACAGTCTACTGGGAGTGAAGACTCTGGTTTATACCACTAGGCCTCCCCCTGAAGACACCTCTCCTTCATCACAATGATGCAGGAGTTTCATTCTGCAGTGGGGTTTGATGCAAAAGAACAAGGTAGTGTATCACTAAGAAGAACCTGGTGGACTTCTTAGTTACCTGATACCCCACCAATAGTTATTCCTCCCTCCACCTCCTGCCAGCCCTGGAGGATGCTACCTTGGATGCCTGACATAGACCTACTGTGATACCAGCCATACCAAGGAAGGCAGATAAGTTTTATATCAGGACCCCTCTGGCAAGCCTTTCTTTGCAGGACAGCCAGAGGTGGATTCATTGGCCATCAGTGCAGCTAATGATAGCTCTAAGGTTCTAAGCACCTTAGTCCTCTTCCTCCTGATGAGTCCAGGAAACTTAATGCCATGGGGAAGAAGACTTTTGCCTCAGCATCTCTAGGGCTTCAAATAGCTAATTACCAAGCACCCATGGTGAAATACCAGAATGCGCTTTGGAGGAAGGCCAGCACAGTAGCCCAGGCCCTCCCTGAGGGCAGTGCTAAACAAGAAATTTTAATGCCTTATCTACAGGTGCTAGCGTAGGTAAACATTTCCTACAGTCCACCCTATGACATTTCTGATGCCTCTGTCATTGCAGCTGTCTCTATTTGCCTCAGAAGGCATTGCTGGCTTAGTGGTTGATTTTGCTAGTGATTTTCAGCAGTTCATCCTGAATTTACCTATCAGGGGATACAGATAGGGGCAAGAGTAGGACAGTTCTCTGCAACCTGCATGCCTCTGGTAGAGCCCTGAAATTCATACATTCTATGCATCATACACTGCCTGGGCAGCGGGTGCCATTCCGTCCAGCCACTACCAGGCATAGATCTGCATGCGGACAACAGGGCAAGGGTACAGCAGCAGTAATCTTGGCTCCACCTCAGGTGTCCACTTAAAAGCTCCTAGAGGTGGCACTGTGGCAGCAACTGACTGCCTCACTCCTCCCTACTCACCCACACCACCTGCACCTTCTGACCTGGTGGTTGGGGGTTGCCTTTCCCCCCATCTGGACCAGTGGAGAAAGGTGATGTCAGATGCTTGGGTGCTAGAGATAATCGCATAAGGCCATTCTCTAGAATCACCTCCAGATCACCCACTCGTGCCTTCCTATATTATCCTTCAGAACAAATTATTTTGCTCCTGGAGGAAATTCACTCCTTGCTCCAGAAAAGGGTAATGGAACCTGTACTCTTGGGGCAAAGGAACATAGGGGTCTATTCTCAATACATTTCAGTTCCAAAATGCACATGAGACCAGAGACCCATTCTGGACCTCTGAGATCTGAACTTTTTTTATAGAATACCTTCCTATCTACACCAAATTAACTGTCTCCACCCAAATTTAATCTGAACTACCACCTACTCAACCTGAGTAGATCAGTTAAATAGATTGCTACTTGTTAATTTAACTCTCTCTTGCTGTCTCTCCTCTTGTCAGGTTTGAACCCTTGCCTGAGGTTTTCTTTCCACTCCTGAGGCAAATACACCTTGTGCTACTCCATCTGATACCTAACATCTTAATCATCTATCTAGGACCTCTTCTCTTATCAGGTCCCTGTCTCTACCAAAACCAACTTATCTAAATTTATTTTTATTTTTTTCTCTCTTACTGTCTCTACCCTTGTCAGGATTGAACCCTTGCCTGAGAATCTCTCTCCACTCCTGGGGCAGGCACACCTTCCACTATGCCATCTGATCTCCTGACATCTCAGTCATTTAACTAGGGCATCTCCACCATGTCTCTACCAAAACTAACCTGATCCTACCACCTGTTTAATCAGTGTATTTTAACTTAGATTGCATTTTCCACTACGTCTTCTCTCTCACATTTAATACCCTCCCTTTTCTTTTTCCTCCCACATTGTGGCTTGTACTCTGGTCTTATGTGCACCATAGAAACATAGACTTTGATGGCAGATAAGGACCGCTTGGCCCATCTAGTCTGCCCGTTTCCCTACCTACAGGATAGGCCGCAGATCCTAGTTAACCAACAGCCTATTTCTTCCTACCCCCCACAAGAATTGCCTTATGTCTGTCCCATACATTCTTGAATTCTCCCACAGTTTTAGACCCCACAACCTCCTCAGGAAGGCTGTTCCATGCATCTGTGAAATAATACTTCCTCACATTGCCCCTGAACCCCCCAAATCTTTAAATTGTGTCCCCTTGTTCTTGCGTCTCTCTTTCTGAAAGATGCTACCCTCTTGGACTTCGTTGATTCCACTGAGGTACTTAAAAGTTTCTATCATGTCCCCTCTCCCTTCTTTCCTCAGGGTATACATATTAAGCTCCTTTAGTCTCTCCTCATATGGCTTCTCTTGCAGACCCTGCACCATTTAGTTGCCCTCCTCTGGACTGCCTCTGTCCTGTCTATGTCTTCTTGAGATGGGGTCTCAGAACTGGACACGGTACTCCAGATGGGGTCTTGCCAACTGTCTGTACAGAGGGATGACAACTTCCTGTTTTCTGCTGCTGATGGCTCTCCCTATGCATCCCAGTATATACCTCCAGCCCTCCCTACTGCCTTCTCACATTGCTTGCTAACCTTACGGTCATCTAATATGATTACCCCCAGGTCCCTTTCCTTTTCTGTTGTTGTTACTACCTCCCCCCCATTGTGTATTCTTCCCTGGGTTCTTGTTTCCCAGGTGCATTTTGCACTTCTTTGCATTGAATCCTAGCTGCCATACTTCTGACCATTCCTCCAACCTTGCCAAGTCCCTTCTCATCCTTTCCACACTCCTTGTGTATCAACCCTGTTGCAGATCTTTGTGTCATCTGCAAAGAGGCATACTTTTCTTCCAGTCCTCTGCAGTGTCACTGATGAAGACATTAAAAGGACTGGACCCAATACTGAACCCTGCGATGCGCCACTAGTAACCCCTCTTTCTTCAGAGTGGACTCCATTTACAGTTACCTTCTGTGTCCTGTTGTCCAGCCAATGTTTTATCCAGGCTACCACCCTGGGACCCACTTCCAGGCTGGTTAATTTGACTATTAATCTTTGTGTGGGATTGTGTCAAATGCCTTGCTAAAGTCTAGGTAAGCCATGTCCACAGCCCTTCCTGGTCTACTACTTTGGTCACCCAGTCAAAGAAATCTATTAGATTCGTCTGACATGACCTTCCCACTGTGAACCCATGCTGCCTTGGGTCCTGTGCCCCACTGGCCTCTAGGTACTCAACTATTATTTCCTTCAGAAGTGGCTCCACCACTTTCCCTACCACAGAGGTCAGACTGACAGGTCTGTAGTTTCCTGCCTCTGTCTTGGTCCCACTTTTGTGAAGGGGAATGACATCCGCCTTCCTCCAGTCCTCAGGTACCACACCATCCTCCCATGATTTATTAAAAAGAGTAGCCAGTGGTTTCACTAGTTCCCCCCCTTAATTCTTTTAGAATTCTGGGGTGAATTCCATCAGGCCCCATTGCTTTGTCCACCTTCAGTTTTAGGAGTTCTTTCAGAACCCTTTCTTCTGTAAATGGACTGGGATCGACCCCCTTATCAAGAGTGCTTCTGTTAATTGGATTAGGCACTTCCCCTCCACTTTTGTGAATACTGAGCAGAAATATTCGTTCAGTATCCTGCCTTTCACTGTCCCCTCTGCCCACCCACCATTCATTCTATTCAGCCTCACTATCCCTCCCTTTGTCTTTCTATGCTCGCTGATGTACCTATAAAAGATTTTATCCCCCTTCTTAACTGAGTTGGCTATCTTTTCCTCAGTTTGGGCCTTTGCTATTCTGACTTCCCTCCCTGCTTCTTTCTGCTTTAACTGGTACAGCTTTGTCCTGCTCCTTCTGTGTTTCCTTATACTTTCGGAATGCTATCTTTTTCTTCCTGACTTTCACAGCCACCTCTTTTGAGAACCATAGAGTATACTACTCTTGAGTCTGCTACACCTTCCACTAGACCAGCCTGTCTTCCTGACACTTTTCTACCCCTAGGAATACCTTTACTGAGTTGGTGGAATGCCTCTGATTTCCGCCCTGCCTGTCCTGGCCTGGAACAGCCTGCAAATTGCTCATATAAATATCCAGAGCCTTAGACCTAAACTTCCCGCGATTGAAGCCTGGGCATGCCATTACAACCTGGATAAACTTGCTACAGCCAAGATCTGGCTGAAGCTAGCCATCTTTCCACATGAGGTTTCCATCCCTGGCTATACTACCTTCTGGAAAGAACGGCCAAATAAGCGTGAGGGTGTTGTGCTTATCTATATTTGATCCTCACTGTCCGCATCCGAGTTTGCACCCCCCTCCCCCCATGAAACCACTATTGCCGAATCCATCTTCCTTACTATAGTACATGGGGAAAGTGAAGAAATTGATAGTTGTTTGTACCTACCTCCCCCCAGGTGCTCCTGCCTATTCCCTCACCTCTCATTTCTTCCTGTGCCGGCCTCCTGCTGACACACTGGATACTATGCAGGGATTTTAACTACAACTGGCTTGGTCCTGGATTAGGTCATGTTCATAGTGCCCTTGCTGACATCCACCTTTACCAGCTCATCAGTGACCCCACAAGACTCGACAACAAATCTGGTCACCATACCCCCCTCTACTGGGTTCTCACCAATGCCCCCGTCATATCGCATCTTCATGGGTTCTTCCTGATGCCTTAAATAATCACTCTTCCACCTTCTGTGTGTGGAGGAACAATTGTAACCCCATTATCATATCATCTGGGGACATGACCTCTTACCCTCCCCAAGCGTTTCCAGCCCCTATCTCAGACTGACTGGTCCCTGGTTAACATTTTACCGGATGTTGATTCTGCGTTATAAGTCTTTACAAATACATTTAGCTCAGTAGTCAACCTCTATGTCCCTTTGTCCAAACGAAGAGCCAAGGGGGCTCATGCCGGTTGGCTCTCTAAATAGCTCTGGAACCTCATGGCTTCTCGGGATGCTACCTGGAGGCTTTATAAGAGCACTGGCCTACCTACCGACTGGCAGGCTTATAGACAGCTACGTAATCGATACAAGAGCATGCTGTATTCAGCCAAACGCTCCTTCCTCAGTTCCCTCCAGATCAGCAACCTCTCCAACCCCAAAGAATTCTGGGTTCAAATTAACTCTCTACTAAAGGATAAATCCACATCCTTTCCTGCACTATGCTGCATGATAGCACTGAGGTTACTGACCCCACCGCCATTGCCTCTGAATTTAACATGTCCTTCTCCGACCTCTCTAAGCATAAGACCTCCCTCCCGCCCCTTGTTCCATCTCTTCCCTCCTCTCCCCCATGTCTTTTAACTCCACCTTCCACTGGCCACCCAGAATGACGTGATGTGCAACCTCAAGAGTATCAAGGAAACTTCCTTGCCAGGGTTCGACACCCTTGAATCCCGATTCCTAAAATTTGGAGTAGTCCTCTGTGAGTGACCTAATCAACACATCCCTCTGCTCTAGCACTATGCCTTCCAAGTGGAAAGCCGCTATTATTGTCCCTATTCACAAGAGCAGGCCCTAACTCTGCATTTGAGAACTACTGGCCAATCTCCATACTCTGCTCCCTCGCTAAAATACAGGAAAAAATTATACATGCACAATTTTAGCAACACCTAGCGCTAAATACTTCACTCTCCATTAACCAGTATGGATTCTGTAAATCACACTGTACCCACACTGCCCTCATTAAGGTAACATCAGACGTCCTTTTTTCTATGGACAAAGGCCTTGTAACTGGTGCTGTTTTTGTTGACCTTACCAAGGCCTTTGACCTTGTCAGCCGTAACCTTCTACTCCACACGATCCTCTCTTTTGGTCTCGATGTCCCATCATTAAACTGGTTTTTAAGCTCTCTCTCCAGCCATACCAGTATGTGTGGTGGGCTGGACGTACCTCCACTTTCAGTGCCATAAGAGATGGTGTCCCCCAGGGGTCCATCCTTTGCCCTCTTATTCTCTTTATTTATCAACGAACTCCTGCAGCACTGTGGAGGTGTGTCAGTTCAGTTGTACGCAGACGATGCTGTCTTGTACAGGTCCTCTTCTGACCCTAGAAAACAAAACAAATGGGAAGAACAAACGGGTGTAAACCTAGCTAAAGAAAGTCAGTTTGTGTTGCTGACTTTTTCTTTAGTTAGGTTTACACCCGTTTGCTCTTCCCATTTGTGTTATTTTCTTGTATGCTAGTTTGGAATGAGCACCCACGTTTTTGCAGAGAGCTCCCTTCTCTGTGTTTTCCTCTTATGACCCTACCCTACTGAATCTACACTTGCAACAGGACTTCCATCTTCTTGAAGCTTGGTTCCTCAATAAGCTCTTGGTGTTCTAACACTAAGAAAACTAAATCAATGCTCTTCTACCACTGGACCCCTCAGTCTAACCCTCCCCTCCTCCCTTGGTGATCAGTTCCTCTCGAAGGGATCCCCTAGATCAGGTTCAATCTTTTAAATATCTTGGCGTCACACTGGACTTCCACCTATCCTTGGAATCGCATATTTCAGTCATGGTCAAGACCATCCAGTAAAAGCTCGGGGTGCTGTACCACCTCTTACCCTGCCTTATGATATTTTCTTTTTGTACTGTCTTTTTTACCAGCTCTTACTTGCACCACTTCAGCCTCTCCTTCAGACTTATCAATGCTGGCTCTGGTCTGTCTGCCCTTTGATCCTCCGATCCCGTATAGCAGGTGGCCCCAGGGTAACCCTGAGTAACCCTTCTCCGGATGGGTCCCCCTCCTCCAAGGTGGAATGCAGCAGCCCGGGGGGGGGGGCAAGCCAGCGCTACACTTGGCCCTGGGGTCCTGCTGGGACAGAGGACTCGGCAGGGACGTGAACGGCACCAGAGAGCCGGGCAGCCATCATCCGGCTTCAGTGGGGCGGTATTTCCGCTTTTCTGGTGCGTCTCCAACGTACGTGTGTTGTGCTTCTGGTCTCCACCAGGGACTGCCACAGCGCGATGTCAACCCCACTTCCCACCCCAGGAGAGGAGAGCAGTCCTAGGGATGCTCGATCCTCTCCTTCCCCTGCCAACCCCCGGCGTCCCGAGTCCGTTCCCGAACCCGGGTTGCCAGCATGGGTCGAGGTAAGGCGCCAGCGCCTCAGCCCTCTACGCTACCGGGCCGTGCCTTATGATCTCACTTCAAGATGGCGCGCTTGCAGTAGGTAACACCATGAGGACTATCCTGCCAAGCACTGGGACCCCACGGAAATTTTTTTTTAGCTAGCAGTCTAAGGTGGGAGACTGCCTTGTGATGCCGTCCCCGTCACCCATGGTATAAAGGGATGGTCCCCCCGCACCACCTCAGTTCTTTTCCTGCTGTCGACCTGCGGATATCTGCTCCACGGACACCTCCTGCTTCCAGTAGATCGCTATTTTTGCGCTTCGTACAAACGTTTTTTCTTCTGAATTATGAGTTGATCGTGTATATCTTCCCAGCCATCTTCCTCTTCAGAGCGGCAGAAGTCAGAGTGTGCATGCGGCAAGCAAATCCCGGCAAAAGACAGCCATTCGGCCTGCCTGCTCTGCCTAGGCCTCGACCACAGGCCGGACGACTGTCCACACCGCCAAGGCTTCAACCGGAGGACCAGGATCCGCCACCTGAGCACCCTGAAAGCGTACCTAGTTGAACAGCAAGTGACAGCCATGCAGAAGACCCAGTCAGGGCACAGCTCGTCGTCTTTCTCGGCAAAGGACTCATCCTCCAGAGGGAAGAGATCTAGCAGGAAACACCATTACTGGGACAAGGAAAGGTGCATGTCAGAGTCCTGTCCTATGTCCCCTCACAAGTCTTCGACCTCAGCCACGAGTTCAGACTCTGCACGCCCCAGTTTCTCTGGCTGTCCGGGGTTACAGTTGAGAAGCCCCCCGGCCCCTTCTTTGGCACACGGTGGGGAGTCTTCCAGGCTCTGAATTTTTTAAGCCCCCATGTCCCTGGCTATTCGACCCCACAAGCAGATGCTAGGGTCTGTCAGCAGGACAGGTGCACTCTGCGGCAGGTCTGATCCTGCCGTCCGCAAGAGTACAGTTCTCGGGTCATCTGACAGGGTGGCAGGGTCGGACGACGCCAGGATAGCGAGCACCATAAAAAGCATTACACGCCTTCCAGACAGTGGTCAGCCGAGGCTTCGGACCAGCGCTCCACTGCAGAGCCGGACCAGACTCTGCAATCTAAGCCACCGTCTGCTCCACAGGGTCCGGTTGAGATCCTGACTCCAGACCAGACGTCAGGGAACCTGATTCTGAACTCGAGGGACAACTGAGACTGGGCGCCACCTCCTCTGCCTTCACTTCCTCCTCGGGAGCCTGATGATCTGATGTCTTGGCACCCAATGCCAGAGGACATGGTCCCACAAGGGCAGATGCCAGATAAGAAGTTTCCATCGGACCTGACGCCAGGGAACAAAGAGCCGCAATGCCGATCCCAGGGGCCCCTAGCACCCCTAACCTGATGCCAGCACCCCAATCAGGCCCAGTTGTCCCTTTGGCAGAGGTTGGGGCCTTGTTTACTAGCTGGTGGAACACCATAAAAGGGGATCTGTTGCGTAGGCTGCTAGAGCCAGCCTCCAGTTCTGCAGGGTCCCCGGCCTCGCTTAGACCACCTTCCCCTCAGTGTCCGCCCCCACCACCCCTGACGCCAGACCGTCGGGGGATGAGGACCATGGACCACTGGTATGTTGGCGGCATAGTTGCCACCCGTCTTTCAGATCCTTTTCTAGGGGGAGAGCCCTATACGTCTTAAGGATCATCAGGAGACTCCTCCTCCTATGACTCCTCAGAAGAAGACCTGTTCCTGCCATCACCAGACCATGGGGGGGACTCTCCAAGATCCCCTCTGCACGATCCCTAATTCCTGGATATAATGAGGCATCTAGTTCTTAAACCAGTGAGGGATGGAGAAGTTGGACGCTGTTTGACAAAGTTCCTAGGGGCCACTGACCCCAAACCTCTGGTCATACCACCCTTAGTGGAACCCTTCCAGAATATCACAAAAATTGCCTTGAAGCACCCCTCCATGACCTCGGCAGTCCCTACAAAGGCTAACCAACTCTATAGGACACCAATGGGAGAACCACATTTGAGCAAGCAGCCTAAGGCGGACTCTGTGATCCTAATGGCTGCCCATGGGAGGACCCAGCAACTTAAGCATATGAGGTCCCAGCCACTGGATAAGGAATTCCAAGAAATTGGATCATTTGGGCCGCAAGATGTGGTCCTTGGCCACCTGTACAGTCAGGTCTCTGAATTTTTGGGCACACAGGGTTCATCAAAAATCACTGTGGTTACAAGGCCATGGACCTGGTCAAGAATCGACCAGACTCTGCCAACAAGTCAGAATTGCTGGCAGTTCTCCAGTCTGGTGCGGACGTCGGTAAGCATGTCTTAAGTTGCTTGTATGGCTCGACAGACACTGCCGCCAGGGCTGCGGCCACCGGCATATGTCTAAGGCGTCACTCCTGGCTTAGAGTCTCTGGCTTGTGCCAGGACCTTCAAGACGCCGCACTAGATGCCCCTTTTCAGGGCAGGAGGCCAAAAAGTTGATTACCGACCTGCAGGACTCTGGGAAAGCAGTTTCGGAGGTACACAAAATGTACAAATCTGAACCAGCCACGTCCAGGCACCGCTCCTTTCATTAGCAGCAGGGAAGGAGTCAATAATACAGAGGGGGTTATAAGAGAAAGGGTTACCCCCCCCATCCGCAGGAGCTCAGGGACACAAGCGCCAAGAACACAAGAGCTCCCTTGCCCACTCCAACAACCTCGCATGACTTTCTGCAGCCCCCCCCCGGCAGAGTTGCAGGGGGAAGACAGTAGGCGGAAGATTCTCCATCAACGGCCCTTCCAATATCACCGCGGATCAGTGGGTGCTCCAGATAGTAGAGAGGGGTTAAGTCCTGGAATTCACCCAGATCCCTCCATACAACCCACCTTGCCCTCCCATTGCTCCCGATCCCATGCAGGTCTCATCAGGACAGAAATCCAAGCCCTCTTAGGCAAGAGAGCAATCCAGGCAGTGTCACTGTCTCAGAACCCCTGTCCCTATCTCCCTGCTTGCTTTTTCTAATTACACTCAACTTTTATACATGTTCTTAGTCTCCCTTCGCCTTTCCTCTGCTCCCCTGCATTTCACTTATTGTTTTCTACCTGCTTTCTATGAGTTCTTTCTTCATAACTTTGGCACTTATTACAATTATGTTTCAAATGTATCTCTGTTACAATGTGTGTGTTTCTGCTTGTGGCGATTGCTAAACTTGTACCGATTTGTGGATTATCTGTATTGTATCATTTTTATTTAGACCTGTACTGACTGTTTACTATTTGCGCTGTATCTTATCCTTAGCCGTGTATTTTTGTACTGACAATTTGTCATCATGTCTTGTACCACCTCGTTGTAATCCTCCCGGGTTGTGTTTGAAAACGGGCATTTCTAGTACACCTCACCCGGTTACCAAAAATAAATAAAAGACAAGGGGACCTTTGTCCTATCCTGGACCTCAGTCAACTGAACACTTTTTTTTTTTTTAATATATTTTTATTGAGATTTTCCTTTTAAATATAGAGACACTTTGCAAACATTGACATTCTGTGGAGTACTTCATTCAGCTCTACCAATCTTTTAACATCATTTAGTAAATGTAGAATAGAGACCTTTATTTTTAATGCATTCATATCTAGGTACGGCTCAATGGTTATTATATTTGTTAGGAACTTGCAGTTTTCTTACCTCAAATCTCTCCTTTCTTCCCTCCCCTTCTTATCTTACTATGGGCAGAAGTAAGGATCTACTGCCATTTGATGTACAGTCGTGGCCAAAAATATTGGCGCCCTTGCAGTTTTTTTCAAATAATGCACCATTCCTTCCAGAAAATTGTTGAAATTAAAAAAATATTTTGGTATCCACATATGTATTTCTTTGGTTTGCAGTGGAATAAAAAACAAAAAGCAGAAACATTTACTAAGTCTTAGCTTTTTCCACACAGAAATCCTTAAATGGCCCGGACAAAATTATTGGCACCTTTTAGAAGTAGTTAGAAATAATTAGATTTCAAGCAGGTGATTCTCCTTCACTTTGGAATTGAACTCGCCTGTGGTGAGTTGCAGGTGCCTGCAATATAAAAATCACTCATTCAACCAGTTTGAATAGAGAAAAGGACTCATTCTCCTGTTTTGTGTCACTGTGTATACCGCAGTGAGCATGGAGAAAAGAAAGACAGCCAGAGAATTGTCTGAGGAGGTCAGACAGAAGATTGTAGCCAAGCATGGACAATCTCAAGGCTACAAATCAATCTCCAGAGACCTTGATGTTCCTGTTCCCACCGTAAGTAATGTTGTCAGGATGTTTAAGGCTCATGGCACTGTAGCCAACCTCCCTGGACGTGGCCGCAAGAAAAAACTTGATCGAAGATTGCAGCGCAGGATTGTTCGAATGGTGGAGAAAGTACCTCGATCAACTGCCAAACAGATTCAAGCTGACCTTCAGACACAAGGTACGACAGTTTCAACTCGCACCATCAGTCGCCAACTCAATGAAAGGGGGTTATATGGTAGGAGGCCCAGGAGGACCCCACTGCTGAGAGAGAGACATAAGAAAGCCCGACTGGGGTTTACCAAAACACACGTGAACAAGCCAAGATCCTTCTGGGAGAATGTCCTGTGGACAGATGAGACAAAATTAGAGCTTTTTGGTAAAGCACATCATCTCTATGTTTACAGAAAACAAAATGAAGCCTTCAAAGAAAAGAACACCTTCCTACAGTCAAACATGGAGGAGGTTCAGTGATGTTTTGGGGTTGCTCTGCTGCCTCTGGCACTGGGTGCCTTGAGCGTGTGCATGGCATCATGAAATCTGGAGATTACCAGGCCATTTTGGGCGCAATGTTGAACCCAGTGTCAGAAAGCTGGGTCTCCATTGAAGGTCATGGGTCTTCCAGTAGGACAATGACCCCAAACACACTTCAAAAGCACCCAGGAATGGTTCAAGACAAGACGCTGGACTGTTCTGAAGTGGCCAGCAATGAGTCCAGATCTAAATCCCATTGAAAACCTGTGGAGAGATCTAAAAACAGCAGTTGGGAGAAGGCACCCTTCAAATCTGGGAGAACTGGAGCAGTTTGCACAAGAAGAGTGGGCCAGACTGCCAGTAGAGAGGTGCAGGAAGCTCATCCGTGGCTATAGGAAGTGGTTGATTAGTTATTTTGACCAAAGGCTGTGCTACCAAATATTAAGTCTAGGGTGTCAATAATTTTGTCAATGCCATTTCTTTTCATTTTTTGATTTAAAAGGATACATTAAATTCTAATCAGAAACAAAGGTTCTGTAATATTAACGGAGAAATACAGAATTGTGGAGACCAAATACTGCACTGTTGTTAATTTCAGCTTATGTTTAGAGGAAATTGTGAGTTATTTGAAAAAGTGCAAGGGTGCCAATATTTTTGGCCACACTGTATTACCCACTTCTGCCATAGCCGAGCAAAAGTCTGAGACTGATTTATTAATTTTTAGCTGTAATATTTTCCATCTGGTATATTGATATCACAATTCGTCTCCAGTCATGTATGGTGGGGACATCTTGGGTTATCCTTTTTTTTGTAAGAGACTTTATAGCGGCTAATAAGAAGATAGGCAGTAGAGACTTTGTCCATGGGGGGGGGAATGGTCCGGGTAAACAGCCGACAGGAACATCTCAGCTGTAAGATCAATATTCTCCCTCAGACAGTCCGCCATTTCAATTTGCAAACTTATCCAAAAAGGCATCAAGAGTGGACACTGCCACATGATATGTGCGATGTCAGTCATTCTACACCCACACCCCCTCCAGCAGACCCCATATTCAACCGGAAGATATTTTGTCAACCGTGCCGGTCACCTGAAAAACCTGGATCTACACTTCCATGAATATTCTCTCCAAATATGATTGAGTAATTTTGACCACTCTAAGAGCTGCGGAAGACCATTCCTCTGTGGATATGTCAAAATCCAAGTCTTTATTCCAACTTTCCAATATTGAATTAGTTGATTCTTTAGTTGGGTCTCTTGTAATATTATTTAGGTTTCCAATTAGATGGTTCCAGTGGTTTCCCAAGGAATGGTCAGGAAAGAGTTTTAAAAGGGGAGGGATTGGATGAGTCAGTTTTACCTGAATGATACGATTTCGTAATATATGGTTTCTAATTTGAAGGTATTTAAAGTGGTCAGCATTTGTTAAGTTAAATTTCCGTTTTAGATCTTCAAATGTTACTACCCCTCTAGGATCCAAAAACTGAAATGTGTTCCAACCCTAGTCTTCTCCAACAAGAGAAGGACAAGTCGGAGAGGGAATAAAAAATTCATCTTCTGAAATGACCTTACAATATTCATAGATTGGTTGGAATGGTTCTCTACTATGTATTTGGAACCAAATCCTAAGGACCTGAGATGTGATTTCAGTAAAGTCCTTTGAAGGAGGGGTTTTCCTGGGAGAAGAAAATAATCTTTTTAGTGTCATGCAGGTCATTCAGATGAAACTCTAATTTCTTCCAGGGGGATTCAAATCTATCCGAGAGCCAAAGGAGCAGTCTATGGATAAATGCTACGTCTGCATAGCGTTTAAGGTCTGGGAGGTTGGTACCACCTTGGGCCAAGGATAACTTTAGTATTGGAAGTCGAATTCGTGGTTTTTGCTTGTTCCAAACAAATGCAGATATCATATTATCCCATGATTTAAAATAATATAGTGATGGGAAATATGGAATATTTTGAAACAAGTACAAGAGCCGAGGTAAAACATTCATTCTGATTGTTTCAATTAGTTGAAATAAGGAGAGTGGGAGTTGTGTCTATTTGTCCAAATCCTTCTTAATTGATATGGAGATGGGTTCATAGTTGATTAGCTCCATAACATGCACATTTTTTGAAATATATATGCCTAGGTATTTTATTTTGGTAGAATTCCATTTTAAGGACAAACTTTGTTTTAAAGTATTTGGGGGAGGGGGGGTGTAATTGTATAAAAGAGCTTTTGTTTTGGATATATTTAATTTGAATCCAGCCAGTTCTTCGAACTTTGTTAGAATTTTCCATACCTCTATGATCAACTCTGAGGGCGATAATAGGGAAAGAAAGATGTCATCTGCGAAGAGAGTCAACTGAACACTTTCATCGAATACAAAAGGTTCAGGATGGTGACATTGCCAGGATTGCTACCCATGCTTCACCAAGGGGATTGACTGTGCTCCCTGGACATGCAGGATGCCTACATGCATATAAAGATCCTGCCCTCTGACAGACAGTACATCCGCTTTACCTTTCAGGGAGAGTGCTACCATTCGACCTTTCTTTGGCACCCCAGGGTGTTCACCAAGTGCCTGACAGTGGTGGCAGGAGGTAGGGGCATTATGTCTACTCCTACCTCAGCTACTGGCTAACAGCTTCCACAAGAGTCTCTGGAAGACACCTTTTGCCTGCTCAAGGATCTGCGGATTACCTTAAACCTTCCCAAGTCATCCCCCGACCTACGCAGAGGTTACAATACATAGGGGCTGTCTTGGACACTGTCCAAGCGAGGGCCTTCCTTCCCTCAGACAGGGCAGATCAACTAAGGGCACTGGCTCGGAAGAGTTACCTCCACAAATCAAGTTCCAGTCAGAATGGTGCTACAGCTGCTAGGCCACATGGCAGCTGCCATCGTAACTGTTCCCTTAGCGCGTCTGCACATGAGGGTTCTCCGGTGGAACCTCAGGGTTCAGTGGGATGAGCGCTTGGACAACCTTGAACAGCCAGTCTGAGTCTCCAAGGAGGTATGTCAGACTCTGGAGTGGTGGCTCACTCCTTCCCATTTAGAATCCGAGGCTCCCTTCCAAAGCCGCAGTCCTCGGCAGATCCTGGCAAAGGATGCCTCGGGACTAGGATGGGGTGTGCATTTCAGAGTCCACCAGACAAGAGGGACTTGGACCTCTCTGGAAGGTGACCTCCACATAAACTTGTGAAAGATGAGAGCCGTTCTGTATGCCTTACAGATGTTCCAGATGATTCTCCTGCCAGGGCCTCTACTGATCCAGTCAGACAACATGCCAGTGGTCTTTTACATCAACA
Organism: Neoceratodus forsteri; assembly: GCA_016271365.2. NCBI lineage: Eukaryota > Metazoa > Chordata > Ceratodontiformes > Ceratodontidae > Neoceratodus > Neoceratodus forsteri. The sequence goes on along the minus strand of CM057452.1, from coordinate 1,503,235,405 downwards.
AGTAATTTATACCCCCTCTGCAGGGAGGCCATGAGGGTCTTGTACTGGGCAGTGGAGCACAAACAGGAACTCACAGCTGTTCACGTTCCAGGGGTTCAAAACACCCTAGCTGACAGCCTCAGCCGTTGTCTGTCTCAGGCTCACAAATGGGAGCTGCTGCAGGACATAGCAGACATTTTCAAAAAGTGGGGCCTTCCAGAACTGGACCTCACTTTGTCCCCAGACAACGCCAAACTGTCCAATTTCTGCTCGCTAGATTCAGGGCCTGGTGTTTTCTGGCAAGACGCATTGTCCCTCTTTTGGGAAGGGAGGTTTCTGTATGCCTTCCCTGCCTTCCCACTGATTCAGAGTGTGTTACTCAAACTACGGGCAGCCATGATTCTCATTGTGCCATTCTGGCCACGGCCAATCTTGTTCCCACTGCTCCAACAGCTGGCATTGGAACCTCCAATTCCCTTATCCCTGTCTCCTTGCTTGCTCTCGCAGTAACAAAGAACCTTAGTACACCCGAACCTTCCGTCACTGCATCTGCATGCATGCTCCTTTGGACTCTGTCAGAGACAGATACGTGGTATCTTCAAGGGTAGCGGAGGTCCTAGTGGCCGCGAGGAAACCCTCAACTAAGGCCACGTATGCCATGAAATGGAAATGTTTCTGCTTGTGGGCAGCATCCCGTTCCCTGGATCGATTTTACCCACCCAGTGAATTTGGTACTGGAATACCTCCTTTCCCTGTTTGACAGGGGTCTCAGCTATTCGTCCGTAAAGGTACACCTTTCTGCACTGTCTACTTACCATGTACTTATGGAAGGCAGGACCCTGACGCAGTTAAACTTGGCAAAGACATTTTTGCGCTGCATTCTGCTTATCAAACCTCCCAGGAGGTATCCCATCCCCCGAGACCTTTTATTTGTTAGAAAAGCTTACATTGACTCCCTTTTAGCCAATCGCAAGTTGCGAGCTATGCTTCCTTTAATGGAAAGCATTGTTTTTGGTTGCAGTTACTTCTGCTCTGAGGATTTCCGAGCTTCAGGCTCTGATGTGTAAAGAGCCTTATTTGATTTTTCACAGGGACAGGGTATCCCTGTGCGCCAATCCTAAGTTTCTCCTGAAGGTGGTGTCAGAGTTCACTTTTAACCAGGACATTCAACTTCCAGTTTACTAACCAGAGTTTTCAAACAAAGAGGGGAGGCCCTGTTACATACTCTGGATGTTCACAGAATTCTTTGTTTCTACATAGATCATACTCTATCTTCTAGAAAGACAGGCCAGTTGTTTGTCTCCTTTGCCCAACTAATGTTAGGGGCACCAGTGACTAAACAGACATTGACCAAATGGTTGGTCAGTTGTATAGTGTTCTGTTACCAGAAATACGACAAACCTTTACCGGTTAAAGGTCACTCCACTAGGGGTGTTGCCACTTTCTTTGCATCCTTAAGGAATGTCTCAGCAGCAGATCTTTGTGCAGCTGCTACTTGAAGTTGAGTCCACACCTTCATAAAACACTACAGTCTGGGCTTTGCTTCATGGAGGAGAGCAGGCTTTGGCCTAGCCGTCCTCCCGGGACTACTCTTGGGAGTAGCAGTGGCTTATAATCTTGCATAACTACCACCCTTCTGACCTGGATTCTGTCCTTGTACTGCTTGGGACTCGGTCCTAATGGTGTTACCTGCTGCAAGAGCTCTTCTCGAAGATCTACTGTTACGGTGCATTCTTGCGTAACTGTACTTTCCCCTTCCGACTTGCCATAGCCCCCTCACCATTTCTCCCACTCATCACCTATGGTGCCCCTATTCTCCACTTAGGTCTCCCATCTTGCTAAACTTCCGCAAGCTTACCACAGGGTTGCTCACTTTGCCATGGGTGCTACTGCCAGGACACACAACTGCTCTGTTCTTGATTCCCTTGGCTGGCCATCCTTTGAAGCCAGACTTCGATACCCTACCCTTTGCCTGACCTACAAGCTTGTCCATACCATCACTCCTCCCTGCCTCTTACATATCCAACGTAAAACCTGTACTAGGTCCTGAAAGTCAGCTAACCTACTTCTGCTCTCCATCCCAAAACACCGCCTAGCAGTGGGCCGGCATGCCTTCGCCTTTTCTGGGCCCTTCCTCTGGAACGCACTACCCTCTACTGTTCTGAGCAGTACCTCTCTTTACTCCAGGAATTCTGTTAACTCCCACCTGTCTTACCCTCAAGTCTGCACCTGTAACTAATAGATTTTACTTCGAGAGGAAGCTCTTGCAGCAGGTAACACACATGTGGGACTGGCACCACCTGGCTGCAGATCTCGGCATTTCTTTTTCTCTAGCAGTACCGCCTACCTGGCGTCATCCCCGCCCTCGACGTCGCGCAGTATAAAGGGCGTAGGCGGTCCCCACGTGCTCCAGTTCTTTCCCACTGCAGCAACTCGCTAGTCTGCTTTCGGTTCGCCTACGGATTCCTCAGCCTCTAGAACAGTTCCGTTCATAATTTTTTTCACGATTACGACGACATATGTCCTCAGTCTCGACTGGGCACCATAACAAGTGCTCTTGTGGATGACAGATTCCTGCCAAGGACGGTCATTCTTCCTGCCTCTTTTGCATGGGCCCGGACCATGATACCGATGCCTGTACCCATTGCCAGGCCTAAAACAGTCGCACCAGGATCCGCAGACAGAAGTTGCTCCAGACCCATGTAGTGCAGCAGCAACTGGCCCAAATGCAGCAGGATTCGTCCTCTGGGAGGGAGTCTCGCTCCCCGACTCTTCAAAAAGGAAAGGAGAAGCACCGCCATCGGGAGCGTGAGCACTCTCCGTCCAGGCCTAGGTCTTCCAGCTCCGCTGGTCGTTCCGGCTCCTCCGGACATGAGGCCTGGCTTACTTCCCTCAAGCCTCCCTCCTCTCTTTCCAAGGCACCTGCCTTGCAGCGTATCCGGACGTCAGATTCGTGTTCCACGGTGGCATCTAAGCCCGCGGAGGCTGGTTCTTCTTCTAAGAAAGCCTTCCAGTTCGGGCTTCTCTGGACACAAGAGGCACTCAGACTCCAGTTCCATGCCTTCCTCAGGTAAGCATTCCTCCTGCTTGGCTCCGGTCAATCCCTGGGAGTCTAAGCTACTTGGGCCACTCTGCTTCTTGGGCCTTTTCTTTGCCGCCAAAACAGAAGCATGACCGGCGTCCATCTGTGAAGTCAGACCGGCGCCGCCCGAGAAGCACAAAATTGGATGACCTTCTAGGGCCTCTTCCTAGCCGCCCTCCACTGCCTTGGCTAAAGGGTGTCGAGGTGACTTCAGTACTGACACTGAGTGGCTCCCGCCTACACTGGTGCGGACAAGGCTGCCCGCAGCCGTCGTTGAATCTCCCCGACGTTGCCTGGGGACCGTTCGCCGTTCCACCTGGTGCCGGACTTGCCCGACGCCGCTGACGAGGTTACCCTGGCATCATCTGTCGTACCACGCCAGTCATAACCGATGCCGGTCCCCCTGCCGGCCGACCGATGTCTCCTCTCAGGCTGGAATCCCCTAAACTGGGAATGTTCCAGGTCAAGGAGCTTTTTGATCATTGGTGGTAGACAATAAAACAGGATGTTGGCCCTGCTCCCCTGTGCCTCAGCCTGATGGGAAGACCACACCCGTCCCTTCAGGAAATGAGGATGACAAATTACTAACCAGTCCCAGGAAGCGCAAGCGGACTAGGTCTCCTTCCTCCTCTCGCTCTCCTTCATGGTCCAGGCACAAAAGGAGACGTCTGAGGGTTTCGTTGTCCTCCTCCTCCTGCCTATGGCAAATCGGACTCATACCCTGATTCAGACCCTGGCTCGCTCCCTGGTGATACTGAGGACCAACCTAAGTCTCCTCCTGATGACCCCAGTTTTCTGGAGGTTATGCACCACATGCAGGAGAATATGGGCTGGGATATGGAGGCCCTGGACACTGAACGCTTGCGCCTGGCAAAATACCTACGCCAGAAGGATCCCGAGCTGGTGGTCATCCCACCCCTAGTGGACACTTTCCAGGACATTACCCTAGCTACCTGGAGGCATCCACACGCATCCTTGGCGGTGCCCAAGAAGGCTAACTGCTTGTACTGGGCCCCCATGGATCATTCTTACCTGGCCGAACACCCCACAGCTTATTCCGTGGTCATTTCGGCTGCACATGATCGTTCACAGAGGCCGATGCACCTAAGTACCCAGCCGCCAGACAGGGAGTCTAAGAAGCTGGACTCTTTAGGTTGCACGGTGTACTCATCTGCCACCAGCAGTATTCGAAGTCGAAATTTTTTGGCTAATATGGTCCAATTCCAGAACACCCTTTGGGACCAAGGATTGGTTATTCTGCAACGTTTGCCTGACTGTCCTCAAAGGACAGAGCTTGCGAAACTGTTACAGATGGGCTTGAATGTGGGTACCCACGTTCTTCGAGCTGCGTGCGACTCTGTGGACATGTCGGCGAGGGCGGCTGCTACTGGAATTTGCCTTCGACGCCACTCCTGGCTCCGGGTCTCCGGGTTCAACCCAGAGGTGCAGACTACACTTCTGAACGTCCCTTTCAAGGGCTCTGTGCTCATCGGTGAAGACACAGAGAAGGTTATTGTTAGACTGCAGGACTCTGGCAAAGCTGTCCGTATGGTGCAGTCTATGTATCACCAGAAACGGAAGCATTTTCGTCGGCCCAGTTTTTATGGCAGAGGGGGTCACCAGCCTCAGCAACCCTGTGCTCAGCATCGCGCACAGCGGGGTGGTTTTGGTCGACGAAGGGGTCAGCGAGGCTCTGCCTCTGCCTCTTCTAGACAGGCTAGACCTCCAGCAGCTGCCCTCCCGCCCCTTCCTTCCACCTGACTATACAAACGACCCTCCCCTCTCAGACCTGTCGTCCGGAGAGCAGGTGGGAGGTCGCTTCTCTCTACACCATCCTGCTTGGAGAGAAGTGACCTCCGACAGATGGGTCCTCGACCTCGTGGAGTTCGGGCACTCCATAGAGTTAGTCTGTACCACCAGACAGACCTCCACCCCCTGCCTACTACCTAAGAGACGACAGGCCTCCAATCAGATGGGAGATCCAGTCTCTCCTAGACAAGGACGCCATAGAGTGCATCCTGGAGGCAGAAGGGGACTCTGGGTTTTACTCCCACATCTTCTTGGTTCCCAAGAAGTCTGGAGACTTACGGCCAATCTTGGACCTCAGCGACCTCAACCAATGGGTCGCTTACCGCAGATTCCGTATGGTGTTGCTTCCAAATCTCTTCCCATTCCTATCAGTCGGGGACTGGCTGGCGTCTCTGGACATGCAGGATGCCTACCTTCACATTCCTATTTGCCACAGTCATCGGAAATTCCTGAGGTTCAAGTTCGAAGGTTGGACCTATCAGTTCAAGTTCCTTCCCTTTGGCATTTCCTCCGCTCCCAGAGTCTTCAGCAAGTGCCTCGTCATCGTTGCAGCGGCCCTGCGCTGAGACAGTCACTTTTTGTTCCCTTATCTCGACGATTGGCTCCTCTTGGCCCCGTCCAGGTCTCGCCTTGGGAGACCATCCTAGCCATGCATTCCCTTTGTTGGCGTCTGGGGATCACTCTAAATCCAGAAATGTCTCCGGTTTTTCCCTCTCAGTGTCTTCAATTTATAGGCACTCTGTTGGATACCACTTTGGGGAAAGCTTTTCTCCCTGTAGACAGGGCAGAGCGCATCCAGGCTCTGGTGTCCCAAGGTTTTTCAGCCTCCGTGGTTCCAGCCAGGTCCGTTCTCCAGCTTCTGAGGCACATGGCTGCTGACTATCGCCAGACTACGAATGCGCACCATTCAGTGGGTGCTTCCGGTTCAGTGGGACCAGACCAGGGACGACTTGGACATGCCAGTCAGAATCTCGGAGCCAGTTCGTTGCGAACTCTGCTGGTGGGCGTCTCCCCAGCATCTTTACCGAGGACTCACCTTCCAGCCAGAAAGGCATATCCAGATGCTCACCACAGACGCGTCTGGGACGGGATGGGGGGCACACTTGGAGACCCACAGGACTCTCAAGGGCTGTGGTCTCCATTAGAAGAGAATCTGCATATCAATGTGCTCGAACTCTGAGCAGTACTGCATGCCCTACAGGCTCAGGCTCTATTTCTCGAACCCGGTCACCTCCTTATTTAGATGGACAACACGTCGGTGGTATTTTACATCAACAAGCAGGGAGGCACACTTACCCCCTCTGTCAGGAAGATATGAGGGTGTGGGACTGGGCGGTGGAGCATCATCTCCATCTTTCGGCAGTCCACATTCCAGGCTCCTTGAATGTAGTCGCAGACACCCGCAGCAGGGCAAAACCGCTCTGTCACTAATGGTCACTGAGTCAGTCTGTGGCAGACAAGCTATTCGCAAGATGGGGAATGCTGGATTTGGACCTCTTTGCGTCTTGCTACAACACAAAACTGCCCAGTTTTTGCTTGCTTGGTCCTGAGCCTGGAGCTTTCTGGCAAGACACTTTGTCCCTATCTTGGAGCGGGAGGTTTCTTTATGCCTTCCCTCCCTTTCCCCTCTTGCAGCGGGTTCTCTTCAAAGCACGATCGGAGAAGGTCTCCATGATCTTGATCGCCCCACTGTGTTCCAGACAGATCTGGTTCCCACTTGTCAGGCATCTGTCGGTGCAAGCTCCGTGGCCTTTTCCCTTTTCGGGTCACTTACTCTACCAGCAGCAGGGGACTTCAGTTCATCCCAACCTGCAGTCCCTGCACCTGCATGCTTGGTTCCTCAGGATCTAACAAAGCTGCGTTTTGGAGTTTCTGATGACATTGCCTGGATTTTGGTGGAGGCTCGGAAGCCTAGTACCAGGGTCACTTATGCCATGAAGTGGAAACATTTTTGCATATGGGCCGCAGCCAGGAGGCTTGACCCTCTGGTCTGTCTGGTTAATGTCTTGCAGTACCTTCTTTCCCTGTCGGAGTCAGGTCTCAGTTACTCCTCCATCAAAGTACACCTGGCTGCTGTTTCTGCCTATTACTGTATCCAAGACAGGACAGTGGCTCAATTGGAGGTGGTAAAAACTTTTCTGAAGTGGATTTTACATCTCCATCCTCCGGTCCAGGACCCTGTTCCTCCTTGGGACTTGTTGTTTGTACTGGAGAGGCTTACGCTGCCCCCTTTCAAACCGGCCATATCTTGTGAGCTCCGCTATCTCTCCTGGAAGACTTTGTTTCTGGTGACGGTCACTTCAGCTCGACGCATCTCGGAACTTCATGCTCTTGTGTGTCGGGAGCCCTACCTTATTTTCCATAAGGATAGGGTGGACCTCTGCACTAATCCTAAATTTCTTCCTAAGGTAGTCTTAGAGCTCACGCTTAATTAATCAGTTCGGCTCCCGGTTTATTTTCCGGAGCATTCTAATAGGGGAGAAGCTCTCTTGCACACCTTTGGTGTGCACCGTGCTCTCCGGTGGGGTTGTTCTTTTTTTTTGTCCAGAACAGAGTTTCCGGAAGTCAGACCAATTGTTTGTATCCTTTGCAGATAGATCCTTGGGGAGTCCGGTTACAAAGCAAACGCTTTCGCGTTGTCTGGTCAATTGCATCTCCTTCTGTTATCAGCAGGCTTACAAGACCCTGCCAGGCTCAGTTCGGGCTCATTCTACAAGAGCTGTGGCTACCTCTTTCACAGCCCTTTAAGAGAGTGTCAGTGGCTGACATTTGTGCTGCTGCCACCTGGCACTCTGTGCATACCTTTATCAGACATTACAGTCTGGACATTGTTTCCAGAAGTCGCGCAGGTTTTGACCTGGCAGTCTTCCAGGGCCTTCTTTCCTGGGTGGTCTTGTCTCCCGAGGGTTTCCTGCCTCTCCTTTCCTATTCATTCATGGTTGTCTTTAAGTTTAGACCTTGAATGGGTATGTGTTCGTTGACTCCCCTTCCCAGGGGTTGTCTTAAGTTTATTCTGCTTGGGAATGAGTCCTACATATGTGTTACCTGCTGCAAGAGCTTCCTCTCGAAGTAAGATAGTACAGTTACGTAAGAATTTACTGTGACAATAGATCTTCAAGAGAAGCTCTTGCAGTAGGTATTATTTCCGTTGGGAATGAGCCTTTCTGCTCTGGATAAGTTCAGTTCCCCTTGATGGGCCTCGCAAATTTGTGTTTCTCTGGGAATTTTTCTGCCACAATGTTTGTTGTTCGTTGGCCTGGCTTGGGCGTGCAAGAACTGGAGCACGTGGGGACCACCTATGCCCTTTTTACTACGTGACGTCTGGGGTGGGGACCGGTAGGCGGTCCCACGCCGGTACTGCTAGAGAAAATGCTGAGATCTGCTGCCGGGTGGTGTCAGTCCTACATATGTGTTACCTGCTGCAAGAGCTTCTCTCGAAGATCTATTGTTACAGGAAGTTCTTATGTAACTCTACTTTTCCCACCCCTACCATCCAACTCACTTCTTCCCCCTCCATTGCCTCATCCTGCTCCCTTTCCCGCTCTCTTCCTCATTTGGCCTTGCAACCCCTCCTGCGAGTTGTTCATGGGGTTACTCTGATTGCATTGTGTCTTACTCTGTCTACTTCCTCACCCTAGTTCCCTGTTCTGCTTGAATCACTTGCTGACAGGTTTGCACTGTTTGAACTATTTTCTGCATTTATGTAATTATGTATATTTGCATGACCTTGCCTAAGCAACTTGTATTTATCTGCATCACTTGTTTTGCAGCATCTGTACTCACTGTATTTATATATAATGTATGCCTTGTATTATTTACATATGCCTTTTTGTACATATACTGTGCGCCAGGTTCTGTTGTACGTGTCTTTGCACACTTATCTTGCTTTATTTTGTATTCTCTGTACCTCCCCTTGTACCCCCCCCAACCCCGGGTTGCCCCTGAAAAAGGGACTTTTTGTCTCATTGGGCTAACCTGGTTAACAAAATTCAAATAAATTAAAGTTCAGAATGGTCACACTGTAAGGTCTACTTCCACTACTGCAAGTAGGGGACGGGATATGCTCCCTAGATGTGCAGGATGCTTACCTGCACATGATGGTTTGCAACTCGCATAGGAAATATCTAATTTTTCCTGTTTCAGGGAGAGCATCACCAGTTCAGAGTATTGCCCTTTGGCTTGTCATCTGCGCCACGGGTATTTACCCAAATGCTTAGCAGTGATGGCAGCAGCCCTCTATAGGGAAGGACCTGTATGTCTTCCCTTACTTGGAGGACTGGCTTCTCAAAGCTCACTTCAAGGAGCAGCTGTCTCACACCCTAGACTGTACCACACACCTGTTCAACGCTCTAGGGATTACTGTCTATGTCCCGAAGTTGGTCCTGACCCCTTGCCAATGACTGCAGTACATGGGGGCAGTCCTGGATACAGCACAAGGCCTAGCCTTCCTACCATGGGACAGGGCCGAGCATCTGATGGCACAGGCCCAGGTGGGCTACAGCAGGTATGTTACAGCCAGGACGTTCCTGAGGCTTCTAAGCCTGATTGCAGATGCCATTACTACAGTAACGCTGGCAGGGCTACACATGAGAATCCTACAGTGGACACTAAGAACGATTCGTCAAACTAGAACAAAAAGTCTTAGTCACCTCCCCGTCAGAAAAGTACTTTGGTTGTGGATGGAACCTACCCACTTGCTAAAGGGGGTTCCCTTCTAGATTCCCTCTCTCTGTCAAATTCTCACCGCAGATGCCTTGGGGAGGGGCTGAGGGGGGCACATCTAGGGCGTCAGCAGACACGGGGAACATCGTCGAAAGCGGAGAGCACCTTTATTTATTTATTTATTTATTTATTTGTGTCTAGGATTACAAAGTACCTTTGAGCCAAGGCTCTTTTACAAAGGTTCCACGTCATGCTGGTTACAGAGTAACGGACACCAAAACATAAAACAGTTACAGGTACATGGTTTTAGACAGTAACTTTGCTTGACAAAATCAGACTGAGCGATGAGTAACTCAAGAAATAATAGGAGGAAGAGGGCAAGAAGGAGAGGGCTGAGGGTAGGGGAAGGCATAGGTGTAGAGGGTCAGGGTGAGGCAGCCGAGGGGCCTTGTCAGGACAGACACAGGGCAAGTGTATTAGAAGTTGCATTGGACAGGTAAGTGCAAGAAGAGAGGGCAGAAACTGACACCTATAAGGTCATAAGCAGCGTAGGGAATGAAGATGTTATGGGGTGCAAGCACAGGTTGAGGTGCCAGTTATGGAGTGGCAGAGCTTTTTTTTTTTTTTGAACGCTCCAAGCGTTGCTGTAGATGAAGCATCACTAGAGAGCTCATTCAGCTAACTCGGAGCCCTGTATGCAAATGGCCTTTGGCCTTGGGATGTGCGGCAGCGGGGGATTTGAAGGATTTTGGGCTTAGAGCTCCTGGTGTTGCAGTTGGTGATTTTGAGTTTGAGGAGGATGCTGACTCCTGGTGGTGCCTTTCCCATCATGATTTTCTTAGCAGTGATGCAGGTTTGGTATTTCATTCGGTTGTTCAGTTGCAGCCTGCTTGTTTTGGAGTAGAGGTCGCAGGGGTGGGTGAGACGGTGGGAGCCAGTAACGAGTCGGCAGGCTTGATTGAGGGAAGTCGATATAATGTCCTTCCACATAAATGTTCTAGAAATGAGAGCTGTTCTGTACTGCCTGCAGGTCACCCAGTCCCACCTCTTCCAGGGCCATCTATTAATTCAGATGGACAACATGAGTATGATACACTACATCTACAAGCAAGGAGGGACTCGTTTTCCTATCCCCTGTGCAGGGTGGCAGTGAGAGTCTGATATTGGGCTCTGGAACCTGGCCTAGAACTACCAGTAGTGCATGTTGCAGGGGCCCAAAACATCTTGGCAGACAGACTAAGCCAGTCACAGTCCAGAATGCGTGAGTGGGAGCTGCTGACCTCAGTCGCAGAAGACCTGTTCTGCAGATGGGGATGTCCAGAGTTGAACCTTTTTGCGTGCCCATACAACTCAAAACTGCAATTTTTCTGCTTGTTTGCTCCAGGGCCTGGAGTTTTATGGCGAGATGCATTGCCCTCTCTTGGAAAGGGAGGTTTCTGTATACATACCTTCTCTCCCTTACCTCTGGTCCAGAGAGTGCTAATTAAGCTTCAGATGTGGGGGGGGGGGGACTCTTATACTCATTGTCCCACTGTGGCCATGTCAGATTTATTTTCCCTTGCTGCAGCAATTGGCAGTGGAAACCGCAGTACCTCTACCAATATGCCAGGGTGTTTTGACATAGAAACAGGAGACATTGGTCAATCCAGACTTCGGGTCACTCCATTTTCATGCTTGGCTCCTGAAGACGTAGCCATTGCCAGGTTCAGAGTGTCCTAAAAGGTAGCTGATGCCTTGGTGGCTGCCAGGAATCCTTCCCCCAGAGCTGCTTACTCTGAAGTGGGAGCAGTTTGCTCTGTGGGCGACTTCTCACCAGCTGCACCCTTTTACCTGTGCAGTAAACCAGATTCTCAATCGATCAAAATCTTTATTTATCCAGGCGAACATCGTTGAGCAGTGCTCATTTGGAAGATGGACCTGGTTAGATCAAGGTCAGTTGCATAAAACATGGTACAATGCAAGGAACAAAACACAATGACAGATCAGGTTATACAGATTCTACAGTATTTGCTGTCCTTGTCGGATGCAGGCCTACAGTACTCCTCTATTAAGGTGCACTTGGCTGCCATTTCTGCATTCCACGTGCCTATTGATTGTTTTACGGTTACCCAGCTGGAAGTAATCCATACGTTTTTGATCGTAGTTTGGAGGGGGTCTCCAAGGAAAATCACCAGTCTTTTTTTTTTTTTTTTTTAGTTTTTATGTTCTTAATTTGTGGTGCTGGCTCGATTTCGGTAAAATGAACTGAGAAAAAATTTGTTTGGCCTGCTCAAGCAAGAAAGCTCTTGACACACGATGATGTATTCTGTTCTTTTTTTTATTTTTCAAGTCCCAACGTTTTGCCTATCAGTTAGGCTTCATCTGGGCAACTGTATATACAGTGGTAGTCACACAAAAGTATCCCAGTATCGTGCAAGGCACGTCATTGCATGGTAGTGGTATGTGTGTTGTTCAATGGGTACTGCATTTGCGCAACGCTCTGTATACCACGTAACTGGAAACTTTTGCGCGATCACCACTGTACAATCGATAAAAGCTATATCAAACAATTGTAGTTACTGACATTATTTAGGCTAAATTAGCCAATTCTTTATACCTTAGATAAAGAACTTGATCGTTATCAGGCATTTCATTAAAATATGTTGGTTGTAATCCTTTTAAATCAATGATATATTTTAAAATGTATCCCCATAGTGACAGCCACCATTATTTTAAAATCCGTGTGTAAACAGAGACACTACCTGCTTTTTTGATTTATTTATTTAGTTTTTGTTGACTGGGTAAGTGCACTAGACAGAGCCTGCCTATTTTCAGGCACGACCTCGGGGAGGGGAATACAGATGAGTGCCAACTGACCTTGAACCAGATTAAGCTGTTGGTGGTATTTTTAGTGAATAAGGGAAATTTGGCCAGGACACCGGGGACATTCCCCTACTCTTTTTCGGTAAGTGCCATGGGATCTTTAACATCCACCTGAACTACCACCAATTCAGGCAGATGGGACCTCGGTTCAATGTCTCTTCCGAAAGACGACACCTCAGAAGTGCAGCACCCCTTGTGCTCCATTACAGTGTTAGTACTGGGATATTAACCCAAGTGCCAGATGTGGGAACTGAACCCACAGCCCTCTGATCTCCCGTCCTCTGAAGCGAGTATGCTACTTACTGAGCCACTGACACTGCAAACCTTTTTAACCTAGCCTGTTTGGCTCCTGGACTGCTGAAATACGTTCCTTCCTCAAGTCATCTTATCCTGGTACACTAGTTTAAATGAAGTGTTACATTCAGTGTGTAATCTTATATATGCTTGTGAGACCAGTGTCGTCTTTAAATAATATTTTTGGTATCATTAATCATTCACCTGTTTACAGACGCCAGTAATTACTTTCTTTCTTTATCACAATCTATAAGATTATGCAAAGCATTTCCTTTAGATATTTCACTTCCAGATAATTTGTTTAGCAGCGTTTTCCTTCTTTAGAGAAACGTATGTGAGGATCAGTGGCAGGATTTTTAGGACAGTAAATTATTAAAAAGGGAACTAAGCCGGCCTGGTGGCACAGAGGGTTGAGGTGCTGGACGCCACACCTCGAACCACACCGGCGACCCGTGTTCGGGAACGGACTTGGGGTGCCGGGGTCCAGCAGGGCGCATGAAGAATTGAGCGTCCAGAGGACTGCTTTCCTCTTTGGGGTGGGGGAGTGGGTGCCTCACTCAACAGCGGCCCCAGTGGAGACTGGGGCACTGCTCAAAGCGGTGTAAGGAGGGGAACACCAGGAAATGGAAAATGGCTCCATGTGTTCGCCGGATGACTGCTCCCCCGCTCCTCGACAGCACTGGAACCTCCATGGACCTCCTCTACCTCAGCAGCGCTTCCGAGGGGCTTAATATAGAGTGCGCTGGGTAAGCCCCTTACCGGTGCCTTTCCCCCTCTGAGGAGAGGGACCCGTCCGGTGAAGGGATACACCGGGATACCCCCTCGGGAGTCGGCTGAAATATGAGGACTGAGGAGAGCCCAGGAAGAGGATGACCATTGAGTCTGGGAGCACTGTGGAGCCCGAAGGAGAGGGGAGCACTGGAGCGTGAAAGGCGGGTAATAAAAAAAAAGGTAACTAGGAGAGCTTAAGTAGCAGACAAGTACTGGAATAGCAGTATAATGTGGGGAGTGGTGCAGTGGCTGTGGGGCAGCCATATTCAAGCAGACCTTCTGGACGCTGAAGTAGTGCCCTATCTGTAGGCATCTCTCTGGGCTGCGGGATGAGGTAGCCAGACTCAGAGCGGAAGTAAACTGGGTCAGGAGTACCTTCACCCCTTTCCAGAGACCACCCAGTCCAGTGCCGCTGCCTGAAAGGATGCCAAGAACGAGGGGCACATGGATGACAGTGGGCTCGGGGAGGGTTAGGGTGGTCAGGCAGAGGCACATCCCATATCCTATTTCACTGCAGAACTCAAATGCAGCACTGGCAAACAGGGACAACCACATAGAGGTACCCAGAGAAGTGGAAGGGAAGCTTGTGGAGGTCATCCAAGGAGGTGATCTCCATGGGGAGAGCAGTGGACCCCAGCGGAGGAAGAAGCAAATCCTGGTTGGGGACTCTATCATAAGAGGAATGCAGCTAGGAACACAGGAGGGAGAAAACAGGGAGGTGAGATGCCTACCAGGTGCCACGACATGGAGGGATGGAAGGAAGATCCTGGGTATCGCCAGGAAAGCAAGACTGGAGGGTGAGCTGGATGTCATCCACCTAGGTACTAATGACCTGGCAAATAGGGAGCCTAAGGAAGTTAAGGAAGAGTTCAGGAAATTGGGGAGGGGTCTCAAGCAAGTAGTTACTTTTGTCACCTTCTGGGAAGTACTACCTGTGAGAGGCATGGGAGAGCATAGGGGCGCATGCTCCAGGAACTTTAACTCATGGTTGAAGATCTGGTGCTGTGAGGAAGGGTTTGGATTCATTGGTGACTGGGGACCCACCTGGAGAGATGGAGGCTTGTTCAAGCCTGACGGCCTGCATCCATCCTGGAGGGGAATCCAAGCACTCAATGATAAGTTTAAATGCTACATGGACAAGCATTTAAACTAGCCAGGGGGGTGGCAAGCCAGCAAGGAGGGTACCTACTTGCTCACCCCCCACAGCTAGCAGTAGAACCAGTGAACAAGAGGAGTGGATATCTACAAAGCAGTGCGCAAGAGGTGAAAATAAGCAACCAAGAGGTGGACAGGCAGAAAGGTGACAAAATTCAACAGAAAGGCAGACAGCAGGGAGAACCAGTGATAAAGGAGAACCAGGGAAGGGGACTAGTGTAGAACAGCTGAACAATCCAGGGAGTTCGCATCATGGAAAGCCATGTGTGCCAGTGCCAGGAGCCTTAGCAATAAGATGGAGAATCTGGAGGCTGTCATGGTGCAGTCGGACCTGGACATTGTGGCCATCACAGAGACCTGGTGTAATGATAAACACGACTGGGAGATGTCCTTACCTGGCTACAGCATATTCAGAAGGGACAGGACAGGTGGGAAGGGAGGAGGAGTGGCAGTTTATGTGAACGGTGGCATAAAGGCCACAGAGATCCAGGAGGAACAAAATGGGGGAGAGATACTGGGGGTTAAACTGGAAAGGAAAATGGGGCCTGCCATCCGCACAGGGGTGGTCTATAGACCACCATCCTAGGAGGAAGAAACAGATAGGGAGCTGATGCTAGCCATCCAAGGGATGACAGACAAAGGTGAGGTGGTGCTGGTTGGAGATCTCAGTATTCCAGACGTGGACTGGAGCCTCCAAGCAGCAGCAGCATTAGCTAGGAGTAGATTTATCCTGGACTCGCTTCAAGGTGCTTTCCTCAAGCAACTGGTCATGGAACCAACTCTGCAGAAGGCAATACTGGACCTTGAGCTCACAAATGGGGACACTGTGATGGGGTAACAATGGGGGAGCACCTGAGGAACAATGACTACCAGTCAGTGTGGTTTGACATCATAGAAGGAGCAGAACCAAACTGCACAAAAACACGTTTCCTGGATTTTAGGGTGGCAGACTTTGGGAAAATGGGGAGATGCTTGAAAGAGGCATTAATGGAAATGGGGCAGGAATTGGGTTGAGGAACAGTGGGCAATATTTAAAACGTGGATTACAAGAGCAACAGAATTATCCATTAAGCAGGTTAGCAAGGGGAAAAGGAAGAGGAGGCCATTATGGTTTTCCAAGGTGGTAGCGGAGAAAGTGAAAGCCAAAACGACTGCATTCAGGCAATACAAAAAGACGCAGGCAGAAGGGGATAGGGAGAAGTACCAGGAGAAGCAAAGGGAGGCAGGGAGGTCAGTAAGGGAAGCCAAAGCTCAGACAGAAGAGTGCATTGCAAAATCAGTGGGTAGAAGGGTACATAGGTGAAAAAAGAAAAGCAAAGGGAGGGGGGTAGTGAGACTGAAGGGGGAGGATGACAACAGTAGAGCTAACATATTGAACAGGTATTGCTGCTCAGTCTTTACTGAGGAAGATGAGGTCAATGGGCCTGAAGGGAGTACAAGGAGTGGGAATGGTGCAGAAATGGACACAAGTCCCTTTACACGAGAAAGGGTCCTGAAGGAATACGAGTTGATAAAGCAATGGGGCCAGATGGGGTGCACCCCAGAGTTCTAAAAGAGCTAAGAGAAGTGGTGGCTGAGCCTCTGGCAGTCCTGTCCAGCTGATCACTGGAAACAGGGGAGGTGCCCAAAGACTGGAGGACTGCAGATGTAGTTCACTTATACAAAAGCGTGAACAAAGAGGAAGCAGGGAACTACAGACCAGTAAGCCTCACGTCAGTAGTGCGGAAGATCGTGGAAGCACTACTGAAGGAGAGATTGGTGGAACATCTGGTTGCCAACAGACTACAGGACCCAAGGCAGCATGATTTTACCAGGGGGAGGTCATTTCAGACCAACCTCATTGAATTTTTCGACTGGGTGACAAGGGAGGTGGATCGGGAGTGCAGTGAATGTAGCCTATCTGGACTTTAGCAAGGTCTTTGACACTGTGCCACACAGAAGGCTATTAAACTAGGGAATATAGGAGTGGGCAGGACAGTAGTGTGTGGGGTAGGTAAATGGCTGTCACTTCACAGAGGGAAGAGTGACCAATGGGGTACCACAGGGATCAGTGCTGGGACTGGTCCTATTCATAGTCTTCATCAGTGACATTGCGCATTACCTAGAAGGCAGAATTTCCCTGTTCGCTGATGACACGAAGCTCTGTAACAGAGTGGACATGCCAGAGGGTGTAGGCAGAATGAGGAGGGACCTGCAGAAACTTGAAGAATAGTTAGGGGTTTGGCAGTTGAAATTCAATGCAAAGAAATGCAAGATGATGCATATGGGGCACAAAAAACCATGGAACAACATATCAGTTAGGGGGAGGGGGTGAGGATATAGCATGCACCAAGCAGGAAAGGGATCTTGGGGTTATCTCTGATGACCTCAAGGTAGGGAAACAGTGCGACAAGGCAGCAGGTAAAGCAAATAGGATGCTGGGATGTATAGGCAGGGGCATCACCAGCAGGAAAAGGGAGGTCATAATTCCGCTATACAGGACACTAGTGAGGCCCCACCTGGAGTACAGTGTACAGTTCTGGAGACCTTACCTACATAAGTACATAGACCGGGGTTAGAGAAGGTTCAGAGGAGGGCAACAAAAATGGTACATGGATTGCATCACAAGTCCTGTGAGGACAGATTGAAGGACTGGAATATGTACTCCCTGGAGGGGAGGAGGGAGAGAAAGGATAATATAGTCACGAGTTTCTTATAGGGAGGAACACTGTGCAGGAATACACTATTTTTTCAGCAAAAAAGATGTTACAGGACTAGAGGGCATGGGATGAAGTTGGAGGGAGGACGATTCAGAGGAAACATCAGGAAGAGTGTCTTAACAGAATGGGTGGTGGACAAGTGGAACACCCTGCTAGAGGAAGTAGTGGGGGCTGAAACATTCATGGGATTTAAGAATGCATGGATAGACATAAGGGAATTCTGGAGGTCGGGGATAAGGGGCAACAGACTTCTAAGAAAACATAAAGTGAACTTACAAGCTCAAATGGGCAGACTGGGTGGGCTGATCTGCCGACTGTGTCTACGTATCTATGTAGGGAAAATTTATATATACACCTTTTAAGCACGGCTTCATATTCACAGGTCCTTTTCCTTGTTAAATAAGAAGCTGTTGCTAATAGATCTACAAATGTCAAGTATTCGAGGACAGTTTAGCGTTCCCTTAGTGCATAATATACAGTTTGCAAATGCTTATGAGTTTAGACTCCCTTCACTGCTACGTATATCCCTTAATTATTTCAAAGATGTTCTAGCCAAACCTCTTGATTTTTTCATAAAGGTCCCTTTTTCTCAGGTACTTTCAGTCCTTGTTTCACTTTGATTTACTTCACTATTATAGACCTTTGTTGCTTTACAACTTGTTCTAAATCATTAACCACTAGCGTCTATTGCACTCTCTAAATGTATTTCTGTAATTTAGTCTGCACACTTCTATACATTGCCAAGTACTCTATTATTCAGTTGCAATAAACCCTTGTTACTGTTACTTTTTTACAACCACGGTATATGACGCACTTGCTTAAATGTGTTGCTGCAGTTCAAAATGCCTTCTACTCTTTTCTATGTACAGAGTGCTTGCTTGCTATACATACATATATATTTATGTGGCGGTGATGCACAGTTTTGGAATGTGGCATTGAAACACAACTTGCCTGGGGATGTGCAGTTATGGAATTTGGTGGGAATGCGCCATTTCAGGATGTGGCAGGAATGCGCAGTTTAGGAACGGGCGAAGGGATGTGCAATTTCGGAATACAGCAGAGATGCATAATTTTAGAATGTGGCTGGGATGCATAATGTTGGAATGAGGTGGGGATGTATTGCACAATTTTGAAATATAGTGGGTGCGGACAATTCTGGAATGTGGCAGGGACAAGCAGTATCAGAATAAATAGTGTCCTGTCACATTCTGACAGTGTGCATCCCCAGTGTATTCCGAAATTGCCAGTCCCCACCAAATTCCTCGATGTGTGTCACAGTCGCATTCCGAGACTGATTGTCCCACTACATTTTGAGATGACACATCCCCGTCGCATTCTGAGATTGTTTCTCCCCCTTCCCAAAACATTTTAAAATCATGCACCGGGGGGGGCGGAGCCAACAACCGAACTGACCAGACACGGGAAAGCGAGCTCTGCATACTTTAAAACAAAAAACAAGTAAAAATCATCTTTGCAGTCTTAAATTTATATAAATACTATCAATAGCGTATGTGTTAAAACTATTGTGAGCTGAACAATTCTAAAAACTTGACAATATGGGTAAAAATACCTGGGGAAACCAGGAGGGTGCCCAACAGAAAACGCCTCAGACAGCAGCAGAGGTCAAGCCACCGACTAGTTCCAAAGGAACGGAGACAGACCAGACATCGAATGCGGCGTTCCTGAGGGTCATCCAGGCCATGGATCACAAACCTGAGTCATTGGTAACGAAGGTAACCCTTCTCGACACTAAAATCTCCATTGTACAAACGGAGGCGACTCTAGCAACGGAGACGGCAGCTAAAGCCCTGACCTCAGTCATTGGGGTAATAAAAGAAAACACAATACTATGATACAGGCTGGAACACTTACAAAATCAAATGAGAGCAGCAAACGTCCGAGTGGTGGGAATGCCAGGAGGGGCAGAGGAGGAAGATGGCCTCAGACTGTTTATTCAACTTTGGCTAACTGCAGCATTAAATATTGACTCATTTACTTTAAAAAAGCTTACCGGGTCACACCTCACCGCTCTATTGGGGATAATCCTCCTGCACGTACTATTATGTTAACGGTCGCAGACTCCGGGGAGAAGGATGAACGTCTTGCGGCAGCACGGAGCGCAGCGTATTTAGAATATCGGGGCCATCAGACATGACTGTTCCCCGACCCAAGTTACTCCATGAGAGCCAGGCGCAAGTCCTTTGACGGAGTGAGGGCTCAATTACGTGTGCTAGGAATTCAGCATGTACTGATGTTACCAACGAGAATTAAAATCACATACGGAGGTAAAGACAATATGTTTACTGACCCACATGCAGCTGAGAAATTTGTGACCAAACTTAAATCAGAATTTGCAGCTCAGCGAGAGATAGCGACTTCTGAATCGGAAGAGGACTAATTAAGTGAGTCTAGTAGTCCAGTTCACACCGGCAGGCACATCACTAAAGCCGGGCAGTTGAGAAAGAACTAACTGTTCTCTTTTTTTGGTTTTCGCCTTGAGCCTTTACTCCAATTTCATTATCAGTTAGAGGTGCTGAAGGTATAGAATGATGTTATGGCACACGAGTGAGAAAATGAGAGCGGAATTAGACGTTTCCTGATGGTCAGACAGACTGAGTCACTTTGTTTTCTTTTTCCTCAGGCCTGGCATTAACAGACACCCGCATCGAGTAGATGTGACGCAGTTGCTCTCTATAAGATTATTGGAGGGCATGGAAAAATCTCCCTACGTTTTAAAAATTTGTTCAGATAATGTTCTAACGATTGCTGTTACTTAGGGCATTTAGTGTTTTAGAGGGCCCTACTATGGCTGAAAATACCTAAGGAAAAGTCTATACCCCTTTATATCTATTATGATGGGGGTTGTGCTGACACATACTAAAAATATAAAGTGTTTTAAGGGGTAAAGGCTTTGAAAATAATATATCTGGGGATTTTGACAGCCAACATGTTTAGCAATCAGTACAATTTATAATTATGTTTAACATTGGAAAGAAATGCAGTAGTTCTTTTTTCCTGCATGTCCCAAATACTCTGTAGAACATCTAAATAAAGAGAATATATACCCCACCTTAGGTGGGTGAAATGTTTATTTTAATACCATATCTTAAGGATATCTGTTCTTGTTCTTGGCTGTTATTGGTAATTCATAAATTAACCTGAGTAAACAATATATTCGAAGAAGGAACCCCCCGAGGAGTAACAAAATCTGGGATATATGATATAAAATCCTGTCATAATAGTCTGGTTTTAAATGCAGTGTATTTCACATTGTGTAATTGTAACCTGGATTGTACCCAGATGCAGATAACTGTATTTTTACAAGCTATAACTACAATAAAAATATAATATAAAAAAAATCATGCACCACCTTGACATGCTATGCCTTGGTTCAGTGCTGCATTCCAAAACCATCTTCTGACATGTTCTAAAGTTCAGTGCCATGCATCTGAACATTCCTTTTTTTCTTCTTTTTTCCCAATCTCTCTTTCTCTCCGGTCGCAGTCTGGGGGGCCTCTGTCAGGCATCCTGCCTGCTTCTGCCCTTTCTGAAGTCCTCCTAACCGTGCCTCCTCTCTCCCTCCTCCTCTGTTAACGATCGGCACCCCTGGCTTAACCCATCCGGGGTGGGGCTGCTGCTCCTCTTTGGGCACACTTAGAGATAGACTCAGACGTGGAAGAGGACCTGGTTGGAGGAACCTGGAAGGCCAGGCAGGATGGACCCAGTCATGGGCATGGGGGCAGGTGCTGTCGCCTACCCCCACAGACTGGGGTTTTCCTTATTCTGGTGATTCCCGTGCGTGTGCACATCCCAGATGCTAGACGCATGGCAGCCCTTGCCTGCGTCGGGGCACGCTGCATACATGCTGCCGAGTGTGCTGCAGCGCCCCCGGTCTCCACCAGGAGCCACTGGCACACCAGGCGATCCCCGACCACCCACCCCAGAGGAGAGTAGCCCATCAGGCACTCGATCCTCACCTGCCCCTGCTGTTCCCCGGCGGCCCGAGCTGACTCTCGAACCCACATCGCTGGCGTGGCGTCCACTGCCTCAACCCTCGGTGCCACCGGGCTGGTCCATCTGAACATTCTAGAAGTGCAAGCACTGTAGCGAACCCTATGTCCATTTTTTTTTATTAAAAGGATTACTGTAGTTACAGTTTTTTCTTTGAAGAAGCAGGTCCTATAAGGCTGCTGACAGGAAGGACTGGAGTGTGAGTTCAGGAGATGACATCAGTGGCTCGTCATTGAAACTGGCTTTTCTGAATTGGTAGTGAAATCAGGGTTACAAAATGGCTTATAACTTTAAAATGAAGTAACGTAGAAACCGTAAAAAACACATTTTTGGTATGATTTATTGCGGGGTATGCCTATTCTAATTCTGCAATATAGCACTTTTGGTGGGAGTCCTTCTTTAATGAAGAAGTTGATGTGTGATGTTGTCGTGGGTGTCCCCCCGCTAGCAAAAGTTTGTGTGGTCCTGGTGCTGACGCGGATATGGTTCCAAAGATGTGACCTAAGGGAAGAGATTCTCTTGAAGATCTACTGTTATGGTAAGTTTGTAACTGTTCTTTCCGCTTCTGTGGAGCAGCAGTTGGTACCCCCCCCCCCGGTGCTGATCTCAGTGGTGTGTCGCTGCTAATCTGCAGTGCTAGTGGAGCAGGCCAGGAGGAGCTCCAGTGTTTGGTAGGTGGCACTGCCAGCAGCTGAAGAACGTTTATAGCTGGAGATCCACAGGAGGTTAAAAAAAAATCAAAATGAAACATGGAGACCATTTTCAAAGGATCCTGTAGCAGCAGCTTGGTGTCCTTTGTGAAGAGAGATTTCTTGGATTGTTTGGTTTGGTGTGTGAAAATGAGCCACCAGTAACTTCTGATAGTTTGCACTTTGAGGGCACTGGGATTTGGGGTTTGAGGACCACTGAAATGGTGAACATAGTTCACCAGCAACATGTCCTTTTCCACCTCCCAGTAGATGCCTCTTGGCAGTACATCATTTCTGACACTGTTGTATTTTGATTTCTTCCCATAAAAGAAACTCTTTAGGTGGCTTCAAGCCCTGCTAGGCCAAAAAAAAAAACTGTTCCATTGACTGATATGGCTGTAAGTGTTTGGACCATTAAGGTCCAGGACATTTGTTTGATCGAACTTGGAAGAATTATAATAGGATGCACAAAGTATCTCTGGCTCATACTGTACAGGTCAAACCCTCCATCCTTACGCAGATAAGAATGGTAAGTCTTCTGCTGTGGTTCTGGCTCAGAGACTGGGGGGTCGGGGGGAGGCGCTTCTTGGATCTAAGTGCTGCAGTTTCTGGATCCTAGAGTAGATGGCATACAGAGACTCTAGGTTCTGGTTCCCAGATGGAACAACCTTTGGACCAGTTTTGGCTCCCATAGCCATTTATCTAATTACGTCTCTGAAGCTGTCTCCAAGAGCCGTAGATTTGTATTTGGTTCCAGCGACCTCCATTTGGTTGAGAAGGGAGTCAAACCTGTGGAGTGGTTCTGGATGCCAGCTTATTTAGTGGGGAATCTGCTGACATGCAGGTATAGATGTATACCACTAGAAGAAACAGCTTTACAAGTATATGCAGTTTGAGGGAGGAAAGCCATTGGTTCAGACTCCCTTCCTCTGGGTAAAGTATCTATTTTTTTTTCTTTTGAGGTTGCACACCTTTCTGCATGGGTAACTTTTCCTCCTCTTGTTTAGGTATGGTAACCGTGGACACAACCAGCCCTGTATCCATGAGGACACCCAGCGCTGTTACATCACATCTCAAAACCACGGTTTTGCTGTAGACCCGAATACCCTTCCTGAGGACTGGTCCATCCTTTTTACCAATGCCAACGACTTTTCCAGTGAGGGGATCATTCACACCACCAAGCCTTTTTTCAGGTGATGACCATGATTATTGTGTTGGGTGTGTGTGTGTGTGTGTGTGTGTGTGTGTGTGTGTGTGTGTGGTGATACACAAAGAAATATGTATAGAAAAATACCATAATGCCAGCTTCTCGGCAGAGCACTAGTGCTACCACTTGCACCACTGGCAACCCGAGATTGGGAGTAATCTCAGGTCGTCTCAGGGGACGACCAAGTGTCTCAGAGGATGCTCTCCTCCAGTGAGGGAGAGTGGTTTCCTCCGCAACAACACTGATGCTTGGGGACCACAGATGGTATTGGGCTGGAAGGAACACGAAGGAAAGATGTATAGACACGACAGACTTCACTGTGCCGACATGTATGGTGTGAACTCGCCATGATGTCACACCACATGCCATTTTGGGACCAAGGTAAGAACAAGGAAAGTGGGCCTTTCCATTGGCTGTGGTATTTCTGCACCGTGACCCATTTGTCCAGAACATGGGGGCAGAAAAGTGCAGATCCTGTTGAGGGATGCCCTCACCCTAGACCTAGATGGCAGTCCAGTGCTTTGTGGTGGCCCTGGTAAGATCCAAGGTATATGTCAATGGGGCGCATTCCATCTAATCACTTCTCCAAAACTGATCAGTTAATTTATGGCACTCCTTCTACATAACATTACTTCTGTGACATTTGACCTACACAGACCTAGAGTTTTTAAGAATATTTTCACATCTCTGGTTGTGTTCTTATCTAACTGCTTCATTAATCTGTCACATTCATGTGTAAAATGTTTTAAGCTCTGGGTATTTAAAAATGTGCTCTTCAAAAACCTGCCGTTTTCTTTCTGAAGAAGAACCTTGTGGGTTTGAAAGCTACGTTTCTGTAAAACGTTGTTGGTCCATTAAAAGATATTAAATAGCCTATTTTGTAGACAGTACACGAAGTATGGTTGAACCAGTGTTCTGAACAGTGTGTTTTTTTTTTCCCTCTTGCCTGGCTCCCACGGCTTTTTGGGGGAGGCCTCGTACATCCTCCTACTCTGTCTGCCAGGGCAATCTTCCCCTAGGCATCCCATCCCCAGTTTCTTCTTTCTCGTAGGGCCGGGGTATTTATATGGTCCCCCCCCCCTCCAATCCCAGCCCCCTTAGGACGCCAGCGCTTAGGGCAGGCGCCCAGAAGGCGATGTGCAGGTGCATGTCTTCCTCATCGCAGCGTCCATCCCCCCCGACTCCGTATATTGGAGCTGCCAATCTCTTCAAGGGCCGGTGCTTCCACCGGCGCTCTCTATGGGAGTGTGTGACGCTACTGCGTCCCTGGTATCCCACCCCTGAGTTAGGAGAACATCCGCTGGGACGCTCGATCCTCCCTCCCCCTGCCGACTCTGGCAACCCGAGTCCGTTCCCGAACCTGGGTCGCCGGCGTTTCTGTACAGTGTCACCTCCCTTCGGCGACTGAAGTCCCTCCTCATGCATCCTTACATCCTGTTTGCATCCCATACACTGCACTGCTTTGAGCAGAGATCATTAAACTATTACTACTATGTCCCTTTCCTCTGAGTGCTTTGCCTTTACCCCATTGATGCAGTAATCCAGATGGGAATCTGTAACCATTGCCCTTACTTCACATTTCTTGCCCTTGAATGTCAGTTGCCAAATACTAGACCACTTATCCAGCCCCTGTGCTTCCTCTTCATGCTACTAAATCTCCTTCTCCCCCCCACCACTGTCTAGTTTTGTCATCAGCAGACACTCACTTTCTCCTCCAGCTGAACTGCTGCATCACTTATCTACAGGTTAAAAAGTTGCAGCATTGAGGGGCAGTGACCTCCTGAGGTACCCCATTAGGTACCTCTCCGACAGTGGAGAATTTTCCTTCGAGCCATTCTGGGGGACGCCAGAGAGCCACATTTGTAACTGGAAGTGTTCTTTTGTGGTTCAGTAGATACTCTGCACAAATGGACTATAAAGTTAAATAAGCAGCAACTTTTAATCAATTATAACTTCAGAACTAGACGGCTTTTGTGTCTCAGAGCAGAACGATACCAAACTTGGAATGGGCCGCCCAAAGGGAATATCCAGCAGCGCTGGTTTGAAATCCACACAGCAGACGACACAGGCCCAGCATGGAGTGCCAGATAAACAAACGAGCTCAAGTGGCGCGGGAGGTCCCCCACCTTGGGACACTGTTTTGCAGGCCATTCAGGATATGGACCAGAACGTGGAGCAAGTGCTGGATTGCTTGGGTCCCAAGACGTTAAGATTGATGCAGCCTTAAAAACTGCTACAGCGGCAGACACCCGTTCACAAGTCACCTTCACAAAAGCTACAACTGAAATTAACTACATGAGAGCTTGAATTGAAACGATGGAGTACGCAAGCCGGGCCATGAATCTCCGTTTAATCGGGGTACCAGATGATCTGGAGGGGGAGAACTTGCTAAACTTCCTAACAAGATGGCTACAAGATAGTATCCAACCAGAAATGCAGCTGGACTGGTCTACCTTAAAGAGAGCCTGTAGAATTAATTTCCATAGGGCGCAAAACAACAGAGACCGCCCACACCATCCTCCTCGTTACCGCTAGCCCGGAAGTTTGGGATGTGATTTTGCAATGGGCCAGAGCCAGCTACCCTCGGTCTCTTGGGGAAAACGAAGTTAAAATGTTCCCAGACTGGTCATATGCAACACGAAATTGCCTCAAACTTTTTGATCCCCTCTGCTGACAACTGCGAGGACTTGGGGTGACTCATCCTTCTTGGCTCCTGCCCGATTAAGGATCATGTATGGTGGGAGAATCTACCAATTTGTTGACCCCGAAGAAGCCTGCAAAACAGTGGAAGTTATCGTGGTGGAGTTTCAAAGCAGAGCACTCCTGGAATGTAATGAAATCCAGGATGCTGACAAGGATAAATTAACTAAGTGTTGAACATTTGTTCTGGTAAAATGTTTGGGGCCATGTGTGGTTTTGAGACGTGACATGACACTATAAATGTTTGAGTTTACTCCTCCATTCATTACAATGACTGAGTAGTTGCGTTCTCTCGGTCTAGTTGTAGCTGTTGTTTAAAATGGTGTCGAACGCTTAGTTTTAATCAGCTGTAGTCTGCTTTCCTTAGCTATAGCAGTGGCTCAGTGCATCTGTTCATGGCAGTATTGTCACTCCAATTATTACTCCTTTACACAGACTAGAATTGCATATAGCATTGCTTTTATCCCTTTACTTTTTCTTTTCACAGCAGAGGTGTACCACCAAAGAGCTCTAGCATGTTTTGAAGATCAAATAGTTTACATTTTTCGTTTATTGCTGCTGTTAAATAATATACATATTGGTAATAGTGATTGTGTTGCTGCAGAGTATTAGTGATGCCACAAAGAAACAATCTACCTTAAAATAGAGGTTAATGCTGTCCCAGTGGCGCTGAGGGTTGAGGCGGTGGACATCACACCTTTCGCCACGCCAACGACTTGGGTTTGGGAGCGAGCTTGGGTTGTCTGTGGTCTGAGACGGATTGAGCGCCCTAGGGCTTCTCTCCTTCTCCGGGGAGGGGGGTTCACTCAGTCGTAGCTCTGGCGACCTCTGGCGGAGGCTTGGAGTACTGCAGAGCCTGGCCGCAACATTGCAGGGGATTGGAGCTTCAGCGGACGTTCTCCTGGTGCGTGTGGGAGCACGCACACGCAGGGCTGGATGTCCTTTGCACGTCCAAAGCTCTGGGGTGAAAACCAAGAAAAATCCCCCTGCCGTCTGGTGATGCGACGGTGAACGTCTGCAGGTCTGACCACACGCCCAGTGCCAGCAGAGTCTCCGCTTCTCCCTGGGGTCTGGGACCTCTCCTTGGGGCCAGGAGCGCCCAGACCTTCCTTACCCGATGCAGTACTCGGGGATCGGTTCAGGCTGGCGGTTGAGTCAACGAACCTCAGACGGGATCCTGAGAGACGCCCTGAAGATAGGGAGTAGAAACAGTGCCTTAAAAGGAAAAAAAAAAAAAGTAATTACGTGGAAATCATGACTGCTCAGGTCATATGCTTTCTTCCTGTTCTACCTAATCTAGTTTTTTCCCACAGGTTTCAAAGTTGTTGGCTAAAATCTGATTATCCTGCCTGGTTCCAATGAGTTTTTCTGACAGATTGATAAGTAGTTCCTATAGTACCCCATATGAGGTATCATAATTTGACAGCTTAAAAGGATCTGACGCTAAGATGTATGTATTGCCACTTAAACATGTAATGTAACATTTACGTACCCATCGAATGTATAGCCATTGGCTTGTTCATTTTACAAAAGTGAATAAAAATAAAGTTAAAAAAAAAAGAGCTGAACTTCCGTTTCTGTTATGAGCCCGTGAGCACCTCAGCCAGCAGCCGTCCCACTCCATCGGATAATATATTTAAAAAACAAAACAAAAAAAACTCTGCAATCCCCGGTTCAAAAAATAAATAACTTACTTGTTGCAGAGAGGCAGGCCATCTACAAATTTTGCCTTTAATGGCTAAATAGCAGAGGAACCATTACCAACTTCACCCCGATATGGACGACTGCGAAGATCGTGGTGCACAGGATTCAGAGCAAGGCGCCAAACAACTCGAGGAGTCGTGCCCTGGAAACTGTACTCCAACAATAAAAATGGGCAAAAAGAAGGCCAGGGCTCCCAAATAGCGATGGTATACTTCGACGGTATACTACAAGCAATATCAGAATTTCGTGACAAAATGTGCAAATCCATAGGAGCACTGAAAACAGATTTGGGAGCTTTACAGTCGCGTGTGGAAGAAGCTTACCTTCAAATTAACACAAATGCCACTAACATTGAAGCCATGGAGAAGTGTGTTCAGACCATACTTACAGAACAGATCTATCTAGCTGCCAGACAAAGAGGATGCCGAAAACGGAAGCCGACGGAAAAATATCCGTATTTACGGCCTGCCAGAGGAGGAGGGAGCAGATCCAGTGGCCTGCACTGAGTATCTTTTCTGATTGATATTAAATTTACAACTGGAATTACCCATCAACATTGAGTGGGCACATCGTACCCTGGGTCCCAAACCCTCCCATCCAGATGCCGGACCAAGATCATTCGTTGTTAAATTTCCAAATTATTAAACCAAAGAACAGCTCTTGAAAAAAGCTTTGCAAATGGGACGCATGACGTTAGGGTCACAGCGTTTAATTCTGGACAACGATTATGCCCCTTATACTCAAAAAGTGAGGAGGGACTGTGCCCCGTTGTTTCCCCTGCTCCAGGAACAAAAAATAAAGTTCTGTATGCCTTACCCATCCAGATTGGTAGTGATGCATCCCCCTGGCACTGTCACCTATTCCAAGGCACGGGAAGCAGCCACGGACCTGATCTTCAGAGGGGTCATTAAGGAGAAACCAGCTATTCCAACGAGGTTTAGAACAACAACCACGAGAACACAAAGGGAACCTGATGAACACCTGCGCAATGTCCCGCTGTCTGAATTACTGGAGAAGCTACACCAATATAGAAACCCCACCTTGGCCACCTGAGGGATTATGGTAGGATTACTCTGTGCTTTATTTTTCTCCTTCTTTATCTGGGTCCCCCTAATTTTCCTCTTGCCTAATCCTATCAGGCTTGGGGGCTGTGGGGAGTGGAGGTCAGATGGTTTGCCCTTGATGGTCCACATACTAAAATGTTTTTCTTTCCCAGGCAGCCGAGTCCTAAATGCCTATATGTACTGGGTCACATAGGCTGCATAATGGGAAAGGGAGCCACTTGATGGGTGGGGATTCTCCCAGGCTGAGTGGCCAAAAAAAAAGGTCTTTATTGCTCTTTTGGGCAGGGGTGCCCACGGGGCTTGGACAGACTCTCCTCTAGATTTCAACCTTCACTTCCCCATTGCTCCCTAGAGCCGAGGACCCTCCAAGATATCATTGGCAGGGGGGCCTGATTGGATACTGGGCGGGGGAGGGGGGACTGGGTGGTTGGAGGGGTCTGCTCGGAGACTGCCTTGTCCCCGGAGGCTGGTGGTGGTTAAGAGCTGTGCTGGTTGGACGGTACTTTGTTGTCTGGTGTCCTAGTATTTGAAAGGGTTGTCTCTGACACTGATGGGCTCAGGGATTGAAACGCCTGAATTCGTAAAGACAGTATAAATTGAGGAGCTTTTGGCGTACAACATAATCAGCCACTCGTGTGGACATTTCTGTTATTCCATGAACACTACTAGTGGAGAGACTGGCTTTCCCCATGTGCTTTTATGTATTGTCTGGGCATTATTGACCCCTACATGGGGTAGCAAAGTGGAAGGGCATAGATATAATGAGCAAGACTGTAAGTTTATATTTGATTTGGGGTATTCCTGTCTATATTTCTTCCCACTGAGAACAAGAAGGTGGGAGTGGATAAGTCCCAATTTGGTTGTTGACCGAGAAGGATTATTTGGTTTTTTCCTCCTTTTCTTTCTAGTATGCCCTGGAGCTGTTCGGGGAGTGTGTTTCATATTTATATTAGTGGGTAGGTCAGGGAAATTACTACATCTTAAGGCTAATGCCTGACCATATTAGTGTGGCCTCCCTCCAGGGAATCCTCACTTTTTGGGTAATCTTGGGGGTCTTTTGGGTGGCTTAACACTCACGGTGGGGGTGAAAAGAACCCAATCCTCACAGCGTTCCCTCCTTGGGAACTGTTTGAGGCCTCTAGTAGGTGCCCTTGGATTGGCACCTTACATATGGGAGTCACCGTGTATGTAGTTACAATATTTAACTTTTCACTGTTTATTGAGCCTTAATCACAAAACAGGGATGTTTTAGGCACAACTTTAGGCCCCTCTGTTAAAGGGGCTATGTTATATATCGTTGTAGGACTCAAAAGTTGAGTCATTATATGGGGAAAAGATTTGGTTTTGCTCTCAACACAACTGGGGGAAGGGAGTTTTAGGTTTTAGTTACTGGGGGGAAGGGTTGGGGGAAAAGACACACATGCACAACAAATACAGTATATAAAGCATCTTTATTGGTACTGGAATGGTTCGGAGATACACTGGCAGCTCTTTTATGTGTTCTGGTCTTCTGATGGGAGTGGTCCAGTCGACTGGCAGGGCTATTCTCCTGTGGGACAAATAAAACAACAAAAAGTACTTATCGAGTTATGGTCATCTTACCAGTAAAAATCTTCTCGGAGAACATTAATGGCCTACACAACCCCATAAAGTGCTCATGCTTTATACAATATATTAAACAAAAGACTGACCTTTATATGATTCAAGAAACGCATCTTTCAGATGAAAAACATAAACAACTGTGCTGTGGAGGGAGATATGAGGTGTATGCCTCCTCCCACCCTGGTGGTCGCTGTAGGGGGGCGGCTGTCTTAGTCCCTGCTTCTACACCACTAGAAATCAGCTAGTCCTATATGGACAATAAAGGCCGATTTGTCATCCTTCAGGACAGATTATACTCCCAAGAGGTGACCCTGGTGAATGCATATTTACCACCTACGTCAAAACCCTCTGTAGTTCAAAACTTAATGGCTCAGGTAATGGATCTCCTTCGGGGATGGCTTATCTTGGGAGGGGACCTAAATATCACTGTCTGCCCACCTAGACAGTTCCATCCCTCACCACAGGCGTCAATCATGCACAGCTAAGTACTTAAAAAAATACAGTAGATCAGTTGGGCATAATAGATGTCTGGTGCCGTTTTATTACCATCGGACCCGGGTTTAACTTTTTTTTTCAAATAAGCGTCACACTTACTCCAGATTAGATTATTTTTTTGGTAACATGCCAGTATCTAGACCAGGTGCAGGACCATTACGATAAACCCTGTGGTTCTCTCGGATCATCATTCCTTCGTTGTCGGACTGAATTTAGGTAGGAAGAAAAAAACACACACTGTGGTGTTTTAAAGGGGCACTGTCAGCTTTGCTCGTCTGTTTTTCCTCGAAATGCAAGTAGTGTGCCTCTTGGCACACATGTATCAAAGACTAGGTCTAGAATGCCCCAGTACCTTACAAACATAGTTAATTTTCCTTATTTCAGAAAGATTAGGCTGTCGGTTGAACCGACAGAAACTCACCCATCACCTGGAAGCATAAACAGGACAATACCGTGCGAATGCCACAATCGCGGTCCCGAAGTGTGGTTTTTGGGATATGCAGTATAGAAATGCAGTTCCATTTGGAGCATCGTGATCATTGAAATTGTTGCTGGGGTGTGCAAATAAAAACCGAGCACCAAGAGGCCAGCAATTTACTTTTTTAAATGTGTCCGAGATCCCGCGCATGCGCAAGAGGAAGCGCTCTTAGCGTAATGCGGGATATCTTCATACTGCGCTGCGCGTGCGTGGGATTTCGATCCGTTTAAAAAAAAAAAAAAAAAAAGTAAATTGCTTCCAAAGTGAACCCTTAAAACTCTATAAAAGACCTTAGGAATATTCTTACCTTTTCCCAGTTTAGCAACACCATCAAGCTTTTGAACAGTTTTTGTCAGTCTTAACCCTGTATACGTCGCATGCAAAAAAAAAACAAAACAAAAAAAAACTGGCAGACCCAGGCAGTCTTTCAAAATAAAGGGTACTTCAGTAAAAGATAAAAACATGAAAAATGGTGGGGCGTGGCCAGCAGCCAGACCAAGCAGACGTGCTGTACAGTAGCTCTTGCCTATTTTGATTAAAAAAGGCTCTTTTAAAACAGCAAAACTTCTAAATTTTAAAGTAAAAGTTAAAATCTGGTGTCTGAAACGCATTCTGGAGGTCAAGTTTGCCAGCAAAGATGGAGAAAACACGCCAGACGACTCTGCATGATCCCAGCAAGCAGAGGATCCATCAAGAAACTCCACATGGCAGCGGCCTAGCAGCAGAGGGGAACAGAACCTCAGAACTCTCTCTTACAGCAGTCCTTCAAGCAATTCGAGACTTAGACAGAAAGGTGGATGGCCTGGGCAGTCGCTTTACTGTTATGGAGTCCAATTTGGATGCAGTAGCCTCCGAGGCTTAAATGGCAGTGGACTCTGCGAACACTTCAGCGGCAGCTGTGGCTGGGATCTTGGCCGAAAACAAGACCATGCGACTTTGGTTAGAATCACTGAAGAATAACATGCGGGCCAGTAATCTTCACCTGTTGGG
This sequence comes from Neoceratodus forsteri, assembly GCA_016271365.2. Taxonomy (NCBI): domain Eukaryota; kingdom Metazoa; phylum Chordata; order Ceratodontiformes; family Ceratodontidae; genus Neoceratodus; species Neoceratodus forsteri. The sequence continues at coordinate 1,503,203,152 of CM057452.1, read as the reverse complement.
GGTCCCAGAGGCACAAGAAGGTGAAGATTTGACGGAATTCATTCAGTCTTTAATGCAGAGACAATTAAATTTGGACCTACGGGACAGATAGTTAAATCTTACCTCCTTAATCCACGGAGGAAACCCGCGGCAGACGTGCTGCGCACCATCATGATCGTCACGGTGGGAGCCCATATTCGGGACATGTTGCTTGATGGGGCTAAATCAGCAGGTCCACTGAAGTTAGAGACTGGGGACTGAATATACTTTTTTCCAGACTTTAGTTACGCCACGCGGCAAAGACATAAAAGCTTCGATGCCGTTTGAGCAGGTCACCGTGCTTTGGGGATTAACCATTCTTTAGAACTTCCAGCCAGATTGAGAGTCCACTTTGTGAGTAAGACTTATATTTTTATTGACCCCACTGAAGCGGAGAAAAGGCTTGAAGCCGTTAAGCAGGACTTTGTCCACCAACTGAGAGATTTGGATGATGAAGGGGACTGAGAGCTTTGTACAACACTGATAGTTAAATGAAACTGTTGCATTGATGGGTAGTGCTGTGCTCGGACGTGTGAATAATATATAATTGTTTAGTGAATATTATATTTGGTTTATTGTTAGAGGGCCTTGTTCTCCAAAAATCAAGAGTCTGGCACATCTAAGTCTCATAATTAAAGTTGCCAGTTGCTACGTGTTGATTAAAATATTTTCATAGTAATCACTCAGTTATATCAACTAGGATTTAGGAAATTAACCCTGCAATTTGTAGAGCTGTTGATTATTATACTTTTAAAGCGATTGCTGTTCCTGTTAGTTAATCTAGTTGCTTATCTGTACTAATACGTTTATACCTGAGAGGGGGGTCTGTATACTAGAAAAAACACAGGCAGTCGAACTATTGCTGAAGTAACACAAGCAGGTACCTAGAGAAGCATACGCATTGTCATGGAGTTCGATGAACTCCTTGAGGGAGAGGAACAGATGATAGTCAAGGATAATAATGTGGGCGTGTGCGTGGAGTGGACATAAAATAGGAGAGGGAGGGCAGATCAAGGATACTTAAAGAGGAAGGGGAGCAGTATCGCGATCCGCAGAAAGACACGTGTGACCATAGGGGGAATATTCCCCGGCCCCATGGCAAAACACCTGTTATACATTCTAGGTACCTATCAGGAGGGAGAAGGAAAGTGAGTTTGGCGGATAGCAGATGCTAGTGGTTCAGGGATACTGAAATATGAGATGGCTCTGATTAGCGGTAACAGTTACATGTCTCTGACAGAGTGTACATACAGCATTTTGAACGCTGAGACGTTTATAGGGCGGACTAGTTTCAAGATTTTTGCAGATTTTTCCACAGTAGGGATAGCGCGTAGCTTATGGACGATCTGCCGAAGCGCAATTTGGTCTTAGGTACAGTAAGAGAGAGATAGGAGACACTTTTCAGGACATACATACCTACTGTGCTTAGTAGCAGACAGTCCATTATGTATTGAGGTAGCTTTTTAATGGTAGCTCTGTAGGTCCAAAGAGCGGCATTTCTTTTGTCTTCTATAGGTGAGAAGTCCATCCTGCTACGGCATATAGAGTGCAATGGTGTGTAGAATATGGTTCACTAGTGATGAACCTTATGGCTCTATGGTATAGTGTATCTAGTTTGGCTAGTGCAGTAGCGGGGCCTTGGCCGTACAAAAAGTTAGCATAGTGCAACTATGAAAGGAAAGTGGTGAGTACTAGTCTCTTCTTGGTGTTCTGTGTGAGAAGGTTTTTGATTCTGTAAAAGAGGCATAGCCTCTGTCTGAGCTTTATTAGCTCCTCAGTATGCTCGAGGAAGGAGAGCTTGTAGTTGATCCAAACTCCCAGGTATTTAAATTTAGTTACAAACTCTAGAGACTCTCCTAGGAGTGTAGTGATCCGGGGGATGGATCCCACTGTAGCAGGGCTGTTAGCATTATTAAAAGTTGAGAAAAGCATTGTCTTCATTTTTTTGTGTTCAATAGTAGTTTCTGGTTCAGTAGTGTTTTTTTTTTTTTTTTTTAACTTCTATTTTCCTCTCACTTTCTGACCGGTCCCTTTCTACTCATCACCCGGTGTCTATTGGACTCCCCTCTGGATGTGTAGCTAGGTGCCAACTAACCGGGTCCTGAGCCTGTGAGGGGCTGGCATCATCTTGCTGGTTGGGGTATTTCCTTGTTTCGCCCGTTCTCCCCCCAGTGGATCGGAGGCATGCAGTGATGCCAACAGCCGAGCCGCGCACGCTTCCGCATGCGATATACCAGGCATCTGTCCCACATCCACCCGCTTCGTATGGGTCCATTGCGCCATCCCCCAGCTGCCTCTATGGGACAGGCAAGCAGCGGACTCCATCTCCACCCCTCCCTGAGTGAGGAGAGCTGTTCTTAGGATGTTCGATCCTCTCCCTCCCCGGCGACCTGCTCACACGTGAACATGGATTGTCGGCGTGGCGGGAGGTAAGGCACGGATGCCTCAGCCATCCACGCCACTGGCCAGCAGTTGGTTCAGTAGTTGTAGCTGCAACTGATTAAACTCCTGCTGAAGAGCCCAACATGCTGCTTCAGGGGTAGGTCTGTCAATGCAGAGTACTGCATCTTCTGCAGATAGATGAATGTTGGCAGATTTGATTCCTACATCAGTTCCATTAATATAAATCACAAATAATAGTGGACCCAGAATAGAGCCTTGCAGTACACCCCTCAATAGCGGTTTCAGCGGTGAGAATTCCCCTTCAGCTTTTACCTGCTGCTGGCATCCCAGTAGGTAGTTTGAGAACCATCTCAGGGAGGGGGTGTCCACGCCAGTATTACGGAGGGATACCAAGAGCAATTTGTGGTCGACAGTATCAAATGCCTTACTTAAGTCCAGGAATACTGCACAAAGTTCTTGGAGTTCAAGCCTCCTGCCAGTCATTTGTAACCTTTGCAAGGGCCAAAACTGTGCTACAGTATGGATTGACTGAAGTCCTGATTGCAGGGGGGTTTAGCAGGTTTGTGGATTCCAAGTAGTTTTTAAGCTGGTTACTTACCATGTTCTCTAGCATCTTGGATAAGATAGGGAGTAAGGAGGCTGGCCTGTAGATGTTGAGATCACTAGGGTCTGCAGATTTGAATAAGGGAATCAGACAGGCGGTTTTCCAAATGTGCAAAGGTGCAACAAGTAGTTTTAACTGCCACTTTGAGGGACAAAACTGTTTGGTCACGATGTAGAAAAAAACCCTAAGATATCTTGAAACATACAGAATGACTCTAAGATCTGTTAAGTCCCTCTATCCCAGTCCAGTTAGGTGTCATGGGAGGGCCTCCCATCAACAACATGTTGCCAGAGGTGACTGTTCCTGCTGTCTGCAGGGCTGAGATAGGGGTGGTGGTACCCAGCCAGGCCCCTTCCCTCCCAGGTCCCCCTACAAAAGCACCCAAAACAGTAGGTACCGGTGGCACAACTGGTTTCACATGACTATTTACAGGGTATACCCCCACTCCAAAGGTTACATCAAGGAGGGGTTGTGGGGGACAAGACTCATCCTGTATTTGAGACAATAAAGGGAGATTATAACATTGCAGTCTATCATTCCCCCTGTCGTAAACGGGACTGACTTTGTTTCCTGGACATGACAGAGGCATACTGTCATGTCAGGATCAGACAAACTCACAGACAGTACTCCTGTTTTGTCATGGGGAAGAAGTACTAGTAGTTCAGAGTCTGGCCCTTTAGTTTGGCTTCTGCACCATGGGTTTTTACCAACTGCTTGGCAATAATGGCAGTATCCATTCCAAGGGAATGTCTGTATGTCCTTCCTTACTTGGACGACTGGCTGTTGGAAGGCTGTTCCAGGGAATATCTGGTTCATACATTCTCAGACCAGGCACTTATGTGAGGCTATGGGGGTCAGAATACTTCTGCCAAAGACTGTGATGACTCTCTGGCAATAATTACAGTACATTTGAGCAGTTTTGAACTTTGAGAAGGGTTCTGCTTTTCTGCTATAGGATAAGGCAGACAACCTGATTGCCTCAGCACAGCTGGTATGCAGGAGTCTTAAGTCTCCAGGCAGTGGCCATGGGGATGATGTCACTTGCCACTCTTTATATAAGAATCAGTCAGTTGACACTAAGGGTTCAGTGGGGCAATGAGAGCATGGTAGTGGGATCTGTTCCACAGCCTTCATGTGTCAGCCAGACGTCTCCCAGATCTCCATAATGTCTTGGCATGCAAGTTAAGCAAGTCACAGTTCCAAATTCACAAATGTTGACCTAAACAACATGTTCATAAGATAGGGTCAAGACTGGGACCTTTTTGTGTCCCCACACAATGCAGAACTGCAGTGTTCCTGCTTGCCCACTCTAGGCCTTGGAGTTTTCTGGAGAGATGAATTGCACCCCCTTTTTGGAAAGGGAAATTCTTGTATGCATTTCCCCCAGTTCCACTAATACAGAGGGTGCTGCTCAGGCTGCGGAAGGAGTGTGCCAGTCAGCATCATTGCTCCATCATGGCCTTGCCAGATATGGTTTCCAGTTCTGCACCAGATGACAGTGGAGCCTCTTGTTCCTCTAATGATGTCTGGGCCTGTTGTCACAGGACAAGGAATCTCTTGCCTATCCAGAGCTCGAGTTTCTACAGCTGCCTGCATGGCTTATGAATGTATAGTCATTGCACATTTTGGGTTATCCGAAGAAGCTGCTAATGTGCTAGAGGCTGCCTACTATACACATTTTTCCTTGAAGTGGAAGTGGTTCACTCTGTGGGCTGCTTCCAGGAATTTGGAGTTGGACCCATTTACATGTCCTGTAAATGCTGTGCTGTAATACTTGCTGTCATTGTCAGATTCTGATCTGCAGTATTCCTCATTTAAGGTGCATTTGGCCGCTATATCAGCTTTCCATTCCTCTGTTCATGGTCGTACAGTGGCCCAGTTAGAGATGTCCCATACGTTTCTGAGAGGTATTCTTCATATGATGCCTCCTATCCCCAATCCAGTCCTGTCTTGGGACTTGAATTGTGTGCCTGAGAAATTGTTGTTGGCTTTTTTTCAGCCAGCTGTGAGTTGTGACCCAAGTCTTCTCTCATAGAAAACATTATTTTTAGTTGTAATCATTTATACTTGAAGAATTTCAGAGTTTCGGGCTCTAATGTGTGAGCGTCCTTATTTGATTTTCCACAAAGTGCAAGTCTGTGCATAGAAATCTGAAGTTTCTGCCAAAACTGGTATCGGTGGATCAGTAGGTAGCACACTCGCCTCTGAGGCTGAGAGATCAGAGGGCTGTGGGTTCAGTTCCCACATCTGGCACTTGGGTTAATATCCCAGTACTGACACTGTAGTGCAGCATGAGAGGGGTGCTGCACTTCTGAGGTGCCGTCTTTCGGATGAGACGTTAAACCGAGGTCCCATCTGCCCGGATTGGTGGCAGTTCAGGTGGATGTTAAAGATCCCATGGCACTTATCAAAAAGAGAGTAGGAGAATTTCCCCGGTGTCCTGGCCAAATTTCCCTCATTCACTGAAAGTACCAACAGCTTAATCTGGTTCAAGGTCAGTTGGCATTCATCTGTATCCCCTTCCCCCGGGGTCGTGCCTGAAAATAAGCAGGGTTTGTCTAATGCACTTACCCGGTCAACAAAAACTAAATAATAATATACACTGAATCAAAAAACACAACTTCATGTTTATTATCCTGAGCATGCCAGTCAGGGTGAGGCACTGCTGCGTGCTTTAGCTGTATGTAGAATACTTGGATACTGTGCAAATTGCACCAAGGACTGTAGAAAGTCTCTTTGGTTCGCCACTGGGAAAGAGGGCACTCCTGTGTCTAAACAGTGCCTGCCCAAATGGCTGACACATTGTATTATGTTCTGTAGGAAGTATGGTAGGGAATTTCCGGGTGCAGTTCGTGGACTCTCCACCAGGGCAATGTGCACAGTTTCTTCGAGGATATTTCTTGCAGCAGGTCACACCTTAGGAACCTTGGCCGTCAGGCTCCAGGGTCACACGGAAACTTTTTCGCCAACAGTCTAATGTGGGCCTCCCACGGCAACGTCATTACAGTGACATCCCCTATATAGTTGTGGGTGGCCCCACACCCAACTCTGTTCGTTTCCCATCATTGGTAATTGCATCGGACTCTGCGGAGCACAGTCACTTCAAGTTGACTGTCATTTTGCTACTCTACCGTTTCGGGTTTTTTTTTTTCTTCTCCTTAGTGCCTTTTCACTTTAATTCTGAAAGTGATCCCCTTCCTTCGTTTATGTCTGGTTCGGACTTGCTTTTCCGTCGCTGCAGTTGCTGGCAGAAAAGTTTCAACAAGGATCTCCACGACTTCTGTGTCCGTTGCCTTGGCGCTGGTCATGATATCCAGGCCTGCGGAATATTTGCAGCAGTTTTAACCAAGCCATCTGTAGATGCTGTCTGTTGACGCAGTCTGAAGGAGCTAAAGGCGTACCTCATGGAGCAAAAGGTGGCCATCCTAGAGAAGGAGCTTCAGGCCAGGGGCTCCTCCGCATCCCTGGCTCAGTCGTCGGGCTCTCACTCTGGCAAAGTGTGGGCCAAGTCTTCGGGGATGCTCCGCCACCAGGAGAAAAGCTGTTCCTCCTTCGAGTGGTTCCAATCACCTGACCACTCCGCACTGACCACTTCAGGGTCATCGCCCTCGTCAGACGCTCACCACTGCCTCCCTTCTCCTCCTTCTGGCTACAGGGCAGGTTCTGGCAACCTTCGCAACTGGGGCAGCCCAGTCCAGCGGTAGTTCATTGGCAGGCTCCTCCAAATTCCCACTGATGATCCCCACTGCCTTCCTCACCCTGTCTGCCACAGGGGGGACACTGGCAGTGTGACCCGTTGGTTCTGTCGACAGTGGACCTGCTTTGCTGGGGCTTCCTCCTTTGCCCTCACCTACCTGCCCACCCCTGCTGAATGCCCCCTTCCTCCTCCCCAAGGGGTTTAGCCAGGGAGTACCGCCTGTCTCCTTGTGGCCGGAGACTGGCACTTCTTGTCAGATGGTTGGCCTGGCCTGTCTACGCCCTTTTTGGGGATGCAGGTCCCTCATCTGGTTCCCTAGCCTGATCCCATTCCTTCACACCTTCCCCTTTTGATCCCGACGCTGCAGAGGTTTCACTTCTTCTCACCACCTCCCAGCTCTCAGTTGCTAGCTATCACTGTTAACATCCAGGCCCTGTTCTCCTCAGTCTTGGTCCTTGTTCAGCAGTAGTCCTGACCCTTTCCCCATCGTCGGGGGAGGTACTAGCTCAACCAGTGTGGTGAAGGGGGCTGCTCCTTCACATTCGTCGTTGTGCTCGAACCTCTCTCTGAATTAGGGGACGACGATTATCACCTGGACTTCTTCCAACTGGAGGATGATGATGAGAACCCTCTCCAGCACCTCCACAGTCTTGTCTGCGGAGGACGACACCTCCAGCTATGTCCCCTGATTTCTCCCTCCCCCACCGATGACCCTTCTGTCACTGCCATGATGTGTGAGCTTCAGGTGGCCATGGACTTTGACTGTACAGAGCAGGATGCCTCTTGGACAAACATGGCACACTACCTACAGCTGCCTGAGTGTACCCGTCACACCCCCTATCACCGAGGCTTGTGAGTAGAGACTCGTGTTTTTTTTTAAATAAGAAATTCAAGGTATAAAATAAATAAAATCAAAAACACATGAAAAAAGTACAAAAAAAAATAGCTTTTTTTTTTTTTTTTGGCAAAAACTAATAAAATGCTTGCAGCAGTTGTTTAGATCTCTTGTTACCACAGTCACAGTTCGAAAGGAATCGGCACCAGAATTGTCTGATTCACAAAACCTTTCAAGGCCATATAATTCTGTGTAATACAATGTAGTATACTAAGAATGTGATTTCTTGTGTATAAAGTCATTTTGAGGTAGTTTATGAATGTAAATATGATGAAAAATAAAAATACATTTTCAATGAATAAAAAGAAATGAGAAATTTCAGAAAAAAAAAATAAAAAGTATTTCACAAGGCACTACCTGTGAGAATGCTATTCTAGCAGCTTGGCATAGGCCACACCTGGTCCCCACCCCAGTATGCCCAGAAAGGCAGACACGCTTATACCCAGGGCTCGCAGTTCACTGCAGCAAACTGACCCCTACATTCTGTGGCAGGACTTCATGCTTGCTGCGATCAGACTGTGAGCAATTCTGTGGTGATTCTGCATCAGTTTTGTGATGGGCTTTGCATTCTCTGGTAACTGAAACCTCACAATACAATTTAGTTACCCAGAAAGAATGCTTAGAAAAAGGCAGCCTGGGACAGTTTCGCAAGTGCGCAGACAAAGCAACGCAAAGCAATTCTGGCATCATGATTTGGTTTGGATGTAGGGCATGGGGGAATTGAAGGGTTATTTCTTTTTGCTGTAGTATTTTATTGTTCTGTGGCTCCCTCCCACCTATCCAGTGCTGATTTACAACAGCTGAACGCCTGAGAATTCATTAGTTTGCCTGCCCAGTTGCTTGAAGACCAGTATTGCCGGATTGCAAAGCAGTGCTGCTCCATTAGCTCTCTCACACACCCTTTTGCTTGAAGCCTGGAGGTGATGAGTTGAGCTGTAATGCTCGAATTACTTCCTCCTACTCGTGCAGTTCAGCATTTGGTGGTAATCTGTGTCAATGCAACTTGGCTTCCATATCTTCTTCTCTCCCACTCTGTAAGGATTTACTGTGAGGCTAGAGAGTAGCTGGACCATTTTATATTAGACAAAGGTCCAGAAAGCCTCCCATTTTTTTGACTGCAATAATTACTAATAATTTTTCATTCCGCACTTTTGTAACTGGCAAATAGAACCACCATTTGTTCTAATGAAATAGACTTCCTGAAGTTCACTCAGTGTTTGTAGATGGCCATAATGATCATAAGTTTCCGGGCTGAGTGCTAGTGGATTGGAAAGGGGTGGCCACAGTCACTACTGCAACCCAGGGGGATTGATGTATAATGGAGCTGCCAACAACTCGCACTAATGCCATTTTAAGCTTGCTCACAATCATTTTAGCCATTTAGTTGGGATTTTCAGTGGTGATGGCCATTTTTACTGCACCAAAAATGCTGTTTCTGCAGCAGAGGCTTGTTTCTGCGTCAGGACCATCTTTCTGTGGCAGTTGCTCTAACTGCAGAATCACAGAAAACATGGGGCCCTGGCTATACCAAGCTCCCTTAGGGAAGCCCTTTTTCTCCGGGCCCCCTCGGGTGGATTCTGTGGTCATAAATGCAGCCCACAACCTAAGAAGCCCCAACACCTCCGCTCCCTTCCTCTTGATAAGGAGTCCAGGAAGCTGGATTTGATTATGCAAAGGGGCTTCGTATCCTCTACCCTAGCCATTGGGGTCCTTAATTTTGTGGGGCACCTGTTGAAGTACCAGGCGGACCTCTGGGACGCTGCTAAATTGTCCGCCCAGGTCCTTCCTTAAGGTCCCCAAAAGCAGAACATGCTCAAGGCTCTCCAGTCTGGTGCCAGCGTGGGTAGACACTTATTGTGGGCTGCCTATGATGCCTTGGACACCTCGGCCAGTGCTTCAGCATCTGGCATTTGCCTCTGGCGCTGTTCCTGGCTCAGGGTGTCCAGGTTAGCGACCGATGTCCAGCAGTCAATCTTGAATGCCCCCTTCAGACACCACAAACTCTTAGGGGGTGATGTGCAGGACAGTCTCACCGATCTGCAGACTTCGGGTATAACTCTGCGCTTGGTCCAGTCATTCTACCACACCCAGAAGAGCGGCCATTGGGTGCCCTTTTGGTGTGCCATCTACTGCCCTAAAGCGGTCTCCCAAGCAGCCCACTAGGCACAAGGCAGCTGCTGCCCTGCCACCCCACCAACCCGAACAAATCCACATGGGTGGAGGATCAGGCCCGGCCAGGCACTGCCAAAGCCTGACTCCTGCCCGACCCCCTCAAAAAAATATATTTTTTTTCTTCAGAATATGGCTAGAGGCTGTTTCTCCTCCATTTGACTGGCGGCTGGAAATTACATTCGATGTATGTGTGCTTCAACTCCTATGCCAGGGTTGTGCTTTAGAATTTGTGGAGAGGACACCAGATCTCCGACCCAGACCCTCCACTTTACCCCCCTGCATACGTGCCAGTGCTGCGAGCAGAGACCCAGGTGCTCCTGACAAAACATGCCATAGAGCTTTTTCCCCAAGGGACAGCGAAACAGGAGGTTCTACTCCCACTTCTTCCTCGTCCCCAAGGCCTCTGGGGACCTGAGGCCCATCCTGGACTTGTGCAAGTTGAATAACTTCATCCAATACAAAAAGTTCAGGATGGTCACCCTCCCTGGTCTTGTTACCCTTGCTCCGAGAGGGCGACTGAATCTGCTCCCTGGATATGCAGGACGCTTATCTGCATATCTAGGTTTCTGTTCCTATGGGAGCACTACCAGTTCAGAGTTCTCCCCTTTGACTTATCCTCAGCACCTCAGGTTTTTACCAGATACCTCGTGGTGGTAGCAGTTGCCCTCAGGAGGGAGGGCCTCTATGTATTCCCTTACCTGGATGACTAGCTACTTAAGGCCCCGTTCAGGGAGCAGTTTTCTGGGACCCTGGAGCATACCTTGCCGTTCTGCCAGCTGGGGTTTTCAGTCAGTCTAGCTAAGTCATTGCTGACCCTTGGCCAGCATCTTCGATACATTGGAGACAGTCTGGATACAACTTGGGGCTCAGCCTTTCTGCCCCAGATCAGGTGGAGCGTCTAATGGTTCAGTTCCAGGAACTCTCTTCACAGCTGGTATGTCACAGCCTGGATGTAAATCAAATTGCTGGGGCTGATGGCCGTGGCCATTGCTACTGTTCCCCTAGCACAGCTGCATATGTGCATTCCTCAATGGATCTTGAGGGTGCAGTGGGATCAGCGGACCTATGTCCCGGAGCAGACGGTCCTGGTCTCCCCGTTAGGAATGTCTTCCAGTGGTGGATGAAAACCAGCAACGTTCTAGCGGGGGTTCTTTTCCTCATCCCTACTCCTCGCCAGGTGCTTCAGGGAAGGATGAGGTGTGCATCTGATCCGTTCCAGACCGAAAGGGCTTGGTCTCCACTTAAGGCCTTGTTGCACATCAATGTTCTCGAGATGGGCACGATGGTGTATGGTCTGCAGGTCTTCTAGTCCCATCTGTTTCCAGGCCCTCTGCTAGTGTAGACTGACAATATCAGTGTAGTGCACTACATCAGCAAGCAGGGGGGCACCCACTCTTATCCCATGTGCAGGGAGGCAATGAGGCTTTGGTACTGGGCTCTGGACCAAGGGCTGGAGCGGTCAGCTGTCCATCTTCCAGGTGCCCGAAACGTCCTGGCAGGCAAGCCAGCTACAGTCCAGAATGCATGAGTGGGAACTGCTGATCTCTGTCGTCGAAGACCTGTTCGGGTAGGGTCGTCCAGACTTGGACCTTTTTCCGTCCATACACAATGCAAAACTGACACTTTTCTGATCGCTTGATTCAGGGCCTGGAGTTTTCTGGCAAGACTCATTGTCCCTCTCTTGGGCAGGGAGGATTCTTTATGCCTTCCCTCCCCTGTCTCTGATCCAGAGTGTACTGATCAAGCTCCAGATGGAGGGTGCCATGCTAATCCTGGTGGCTGCTTTCTGGCATTGTCAGATTTGGTTCCTTCTATTAACAGCAGTTAAAGGGGACAGGAAATTTGTACTACAGTATAACCCTGATTATCCGAAACCCGATTATCCGAACCTCCGGATTATCCGAAATTATCTTGTGTCCCCCAACAAAATTGTGATAACCGCATTTTTCGTTAAACATAAACGAAATCAAAATGCAGACAAAGAAAGACTTACTGAGCTGGGGTATACTTAACCACATATTTTCATTAAACATAAATGAAATTAAACAAAATTAAAATGCAGGCTTTGCACACCCCCGATTGCATTACATTGCACACACAAATGAAACACTTGATTGTTTGCTATTAGCCTCTTAGCTGTTTGAAAAATACTGACTACCTTCACATCCTGCTTTTTAGAAAACTTAGATTATAGGCGCTTGAAAAATCAAACAATTCTAAGAAGCAGAGTGCGATCACGCAGTTTTTCACTGTGATGTAGCTGAGATGAATGTTTTTTTTACATAACTTCAGATTAAATAAAATGTCCAGTAACTGTAAACTAAACTATATTTTATATCAAACAATGTTCTCTGTGTCTTACTATCAAAATACAGTATCTGCACGGCATAAACAAAACGGATGTTGCTTAAAAGTACTAATCTCCTGTTTTACTGAAACCCTGATTATCCGAACATTTTTGATGTCTCCCGTTGCATTCGGATAATCGGGGTTATACTGTAATTGGCAGCTGTTTATAAAGATCTTACTTCGAGACACAGCTCTTGCAGCAGGTTACACCATTAGGACTGAAGCTGGCAGGCGTCAGGACCCCACGGAAAAATTCTAGCTAGCTATCTTCAGCGGGGACCGCCCCCGACATCGGTCCCGCCTCCGACGTCAGACATAGTATATAAGGGGACAGTCCCGCCAGATTCCCCAGTTCTTTCCCGCCGTCGACTTGCATGTCTCGACCGTTCAGTTCTTCGCGCGATTGCGGTGGTAAAGTTTTTCACGGGAAATTTGTTTCTACAATCAAGTTGTTCGCTGATGTCCTCTCGACCTCCGGTCACTCCTCGAAGTGCTGGTGGGGAAACGGATCCCTTTCAGGATCCTACTGCCTGTGTCCCGTGCCTAGCCCAGACACTGCACACTCGGTCCTGCCCTCCAGGCTTTAATAGCAGAACCGGATCCGACGCCAGAAGGCCCTTCAGGCATTCCTGCTAGAAGAGAAACTCAAGACCATGGCTTCAAGGGGGATTCTTCCAGAAGGCCACAAGCATGCTGAGAAGCAGAAGGAGAAGGCCCTTCCAGGTCCCGCCTAGGGCCTCCGACTCAAGGCAGCTCTGGTTCCAGGTCCGACCGCTCTCCTTCCTGGGCCAGCTCTCAACCTCCCCCCGCTGCGGTGAGAAAGTCTTCATCCTCTTCCCAGGCCAAGACTCCCAGGCCTTCCTCGTCCTCCAAGGCCCTGGCCAAGTCGGGGGACCGCCACCATCACCATAAGTTGGGTTCCCGCCTTTCTGAACCCGACGTCAGGTCTGCCTCCTTGCCTCCTCGCAAGACCAAAGAGCTTACCTCTCTGAAGAAGCCGCGATCTGGCGCTGGTGCGTCCCGCATCGACCTCTCGCCACAGGTCCCGGAGCCGCCGCCGGCCAGAAGACCGCCGCCGCCAGGCTAACGATCACCGGACGCTGGTAGTGGGGACCGGCGCCGCCTCCTGTAGAGAAGAGGACCCCGACGCCGCCGACCGACGTCGGTCAGGAGACCATCACTGAGGAGGAGTTGACTCAGCCCGAGGACCAGACGGGCGACCCCGGTCCTGTCGAGACGCTCAGGGAACCCTCGCCACCACCCGAGCCCCTTGTGGAGTCGATGCCGGGACCCGACGACCGTCCACCGGCGCCCGGGCCGTCGTCTGGCCTTTCCTTTTCGGAAGTGAAGGAGCTGTTTACTTATTGGTGGGACACCATCAAGAAAGATATGGTCCCCACTCCACCTCTGCTTCCTCCTCCTACACCGGTTGCTCCTCCGGTTCCTGCGCCCCCTCTCCATCGGTGTCGGCAGGCCGGTTACCTCCTCCCCGGGAGTACAGGACACCTCCAAGGGGAAGACCAGACAAAAGGAGACCTCCGTCCAAATACTCCTCCAGGTCACCCAGCCCTAAGAGACCCAGAAGACGCTGACGATCGCCTTCGACGGAGGACATGGGATCAGAGTTTTCAACATCCAGATCCCCATCTCCTCTCTCCATCCCTTCTCCGGACCCACGTGAGATGCCAAAGTCTCCTCTGGATGACCCTTCGTTCTCTGATATTATGAGGCACATCCAAGAGAACATGGGATGGGATGCGGAAGAGCTAGACCCCGAAAGGCTACGCCTTGCGAAGTATCTTCGGCAGAAGGACCCCAAGCCTGTGGTGGTGCCACCCTTGGTAGACACTTTCGTGGACGTCACCAAGGCAGCGTGGAAGCGTCCACACTCGCTCCCGGCGATGCCGAAGAAAGCTAATCGCTTGTACAAGGCTCCCAGGGAAGACCAGTACTTGACTCAACATCCTCAGGCCAACTCTCTGGTCATAACAGCTCTCATGACCGGTCCCAGCGACCGCAGACATTTGAACACCCTGCCACGGACCCAGAGTCCAAACAGCTGGGACGCCATGGGTGTGCCGCGATGCTTCTGCTACCTGCGCCATCAGATCCCTGAACTATTTGACCCACATGGTGCAGTTCCAAAATGCCCTGTGGGAGCAGGGTCTGGATGCGGCTGAGAACTGCGGAAGGTGAGCAGAAGGAGGATGCTACAGCTCCTTCGTGCAGGTTCGGACGTGGGAACCCAAGTGCTACGAGCAGCTGCAACTCTGCGGGACTCCTCGGCCCGAGCAGCAGCTTCAGGTGTGTGCCTCTGGAGACACTCTTGGCTACGCGTCTCCGGTTTTACCCCGGACGTCCAGAAGAATGTCATGGACGCCCCATTCGAGGGAGAAGTCTTGTTTGGTAAGCCCTCAGAGAAGATAATTACCAAACTCCAGAGGCCGGAAGGCGGTGAGGGTCGGTTCAGGCGTGTACTGACCCAAGCTTAGTTCCTTTAGTAGGAACCAGCAGATTTAGTAGACGGATGCAGAGACAACAGTCCCGCCCCACTCCACAACAGAGGGCGCCTCCCCGTGCAGAGCCCAGGGAACGACCGCAGGCAAGCCAGCGCACTCCTAAGCCGGTCCAGCCAGCGGGACCCTCAGCCGCCACAGCCTGACTCCTTTCTCCGCCCCCGCCTCAGGATCAATGGGAAGTCATGGTCGGGGTCGATTGTAACTTTCCTGCCGGATGGTAGGCTATAACCACCGACAGGTGGGTTCTTCAGTTAGTCGGAAGAGGCCACTTTATCGGTCATAGAAAAGCCACCTCGAGCCTCCTTTGCTTTCCGGTCACCGGGTCAGCACAAGTCACTGATTTGGCAAATATCGCTCTTGCAAAGGGAGCGATAAGAGTACGTCCAGAGAACCAGAGAGGACAAGGATACTATTCCCACTTCTTCCTGGTTCCAAAGAAAACAGGGACCTCCGTCGATTCTGACCTCAGCGACCTCAGCTTGTCGGTCGCCTACAAGAGATTTTGCATGGTGACTCTTCCGGTCTCATTCCCATGCTGAAGCGGACGCCTTAGTGTCTCTAAACATGCAGGGACGACACCTGCACATCCCTATAGCTCAGTGCACAAGAGGTTCCTGCGCGTCGAGTTTCTCGGCCATCACCTTCAATTCCGAGGCCTTCCATTCGGGCTGTCATCAGCACTCAGGGTCTTTACCAAATGCATGGCAGTCGTGGCGGCGTCTCTAAGGAGACAGGGCCATTATGTGTTCCCGTACCTGGACGATTGGCTTCTCATGGCCGCCTCCAGAGAGGTGTTGTTACGGGCGATCCAGAGCACCCAGGACCTGTTCCGATCTCTGGGCATCCTAATCAATCACGAGTCTCTCCTGGTACCGTCGCAGAAACTGCAATTTATAGGCGCAGTACTGGACACCGCTCAGGGAAGAGCATTTCTTCCAGACGACAGAGCGGGCGCATCAGATCCCTCATCAGGAGCTTCGTCGAACAAGACCGTCCCAGCCAGGTGCGGTCCTTGGCGTGCTTTCGGACACATGGCTGCGGCCATTCCTGCCGTCCCGCGCAAGGCTCCACATGGGTAACTCAGTGGATGCTCAAGGTACAATGGGATCAAAGGCAAGACCACATGCAGCATCCAGTCAGAATCACGAACACCGTCATTCGAGACTGGCAGTGGTGGCTAGACCCAGGGGGACACTCTACGGGTGTCCCCTTTATAGTGCCGTCCCCGGAGGTAATCCTCACCACAGACGCTTCAGGTCTAGGGTGGGGAGCACACCTGGACGGGGTGAAGTCCCAGGGATCGTGGACCTCTCAGGAGGCCCACCTCCATATCAACGTCCTAGAAATGAGGGCGGTTCTTTATGCCCTGCAGGCATTTCAGTCAGAGATCCCGCCGAGTACTCTCCTGCTTCAGACAGACAACACGGCGGTGATGTATTACCTCAATAAACAAGGAGGCGCACACTCTTACCCCCTTTGCAGGGAGGCTATGAGGGTGTGGGATTGGGTAATCCGACACGGCGTGAATGTGATCACAGTACATGTTCCCGGGGTGGACAACACAATTGCAGACGGCCTGAGCCGCTCCCAGACCAGAGTCCACGAGTGGGAACTTCAAGAGGTAGCAGAGGATCTGTTTCTTCGATGAGGAACTCCAGAGTTGGACTTGATCGCTTCCCCATCCAACGCAAAACTGCCCAATTTTTGCTCGCTAGATCCAGGGCCTGGTGTTTTCTGGCGAGACGCGTTGTCCCTTTCCTGGCTGGACAGATTCCTCTACGCTTTCCCTCCCTTCCCGTTGATCCAGAGAGTTCTTCTCAGACTGCGCAGGGAGCAGGCAACAATGATCCTGGTGGCCCCCTTCTGGCCCAGGCAGATCTGGTTCCCTTTGCTTATTCAGCTATCCCGGGAACCTCCGCTCCCGTTGACATTCAGCTCCCATCTCTTGTCTCAGGAGGAAGGTTCACTGGTCCACCCGGACTTACGCTCACTGAACCTGCATGCATGGCTCCTAGAGACATAGCCAACTTGCGTCACGGGGTCTCGCAAGAGGTTGCGGAAGTTCTTTCTGCAGCCAGAAAGCCGGCAACGCATGCGACGTATGGCATGAAATGGCGCTGTTTTTGTTTATGGTCGCAAGCACGCGACCTTTCCCCTTTAGGTTGCCCGGTAAAAGCGGTATTAGAGTACCTGCTCTCCCTTTTCCGTTCGGGTCTCGCCTACTCCTCTATCAAGGTGCACCTCTGTGCCATTTCAGCTTACCACCTCCCGGTGGGACAGTGCACAGTGGCACAATTAGATGCCTCTCGGGAATTTTTGAGAGGAGTGTTGCATCTTAGGCCACCCATTAAGGACCCAGTGCCTCCATGGGATTTGCTCTTTGTCCTGGAACAACTCACACCCCCCACTTCGAACCTGCCGCAGATTGCGAGCTGCGTTTTCTGTCGTGGAAAACGTTGTTTTTGGTTGCTGTTACATCAGCTAGAAGAGTTTCTGAGCTTCATGCTCTCATGTGCAAAGAGCCTTATTTAATTTTCCACCGGGACAGAGTATCCCTGAGGACGAATCCTAAATTTTTGCCTAAGGTGGTTTCCACACTCACTCTCAATCAGGATGTTGACCTGCCGGTCTACTTCCCAAATTACTGTAATAGAGGAGAGGCACTGCTCCACACCCTGGATGTTCACCGCAGCTTGAGGTATTACCTCGACAGAACTAAACAGCTTCGTAATTCGGAGCAACTTTTCGTCTCCTTTTCCAAACGGATGATGGGCCAACCAGTATCCAAACAGTCCCTGTCTCGCTGGCTTGTCTTGTGTATCTCATGCTGTTATAATATCAAACAAAAGCCCCTCCAGGGATCAGTCCGGGGTCATTCCATTAGGGGTGTGGCTACCTCCTTTGCAGCACTCCGAAACGTCTCCACTTCTGCCATTTGTGCTGCAGCCACTTGGAGCTCTGTACATACCTTTATCAGGCATTATAGCCTGGACATCGCTTCACGGCGTAGAGCAGGCTTCGGCCTGGCTGTGCTACAGGGTCTCCTGTCCTAGTTTTCAGGATCTGGAATGTTCCTCCTAGTTTTCCTCCTCCCAGAGTGTTTGTAAACGCTACTGCTTGGGAATCGGTCCTAATGGTGTAACCTGAAGCAAGAGCTGTGTCTCGAAAGTAAGATAGTACAGTTACGTAAGAACTTACCGTAACAGTAGATCTTCGAGAACAGCTCTTGCAGCAGGTACCTTCCCGCCCACCTTCCCCCTTGGAGGAGGCATGGCTTAAGCCTTGGTTAACAGGGAATTTTACCCTGTTGTCTTCTGACGGTGGATCCTCTGTCTCCCATCTCGATGTCAGCCTGCGGCCGGAAGTCTCTGGCGGGAGAACTGGGGAATCTGGTGGGACCGCCCCCTTATATACTACGTCTGACGTCGGAGGCAGGACTGACGGGGGCGGTCCCCGCTGAAGATAGCTAGCTAGAATTTTTCCGTGGGGTCCTGACGCCTGCCGGCTTCAGTCCTAATGGTGTAACCTGCTGCAAGAGCTGTTCTCGAAGATCTACTGTTACGGTTAGTTCTTACATAACTGTACTTTCTTATTCTCAGAAATTATATGCATTCTCCTAAAGTATCCGTATTTAATTGTACCTGAATAAAATGTGATCGGTAAAACTAGTTTGCATTGTTGTGTTTTTTATGGGCAGCATTCTGTTACAGTTAACTTCATGGAATCACTTATGTGGAGTTTTACTGTGTCACAATTTGTGTATAGAATATTATTGATGAGCTGCTGCCCTATCAGAACCATGTTTAGAGTTCTGTGCACAAACCATGACATAGTTAAAACTCCAAATTATTGGTTCCATGAAGAGAACTGTAACAGAATGCTGCCCATAAAAACATGACAATGCAAAATACAACATTTTATATCACTTTTTATTTCAGTACAGTTAAATATGGACAATTTAGGTGAATACATATAATTTCTGAGAATAAGAACTTTACGAACAGCTGCCAGTTAGAAATGATTTCCTGTCCTCTTTAAGCCTCTGGTACCTCTCCCCTTGTGCTCGGGCTTGCTGTCGCAGGAGCAGGGGACACTTCTCCATCAGAACCTCCTGTCCCTCCATCTGCATGCCTGGCTCCTGAAGACTTGGTCATCACCAGATTTGGAGTCTCCCTTATAGTGGCTGGTGTCCTGGTGACCGCCAGGAAGCCCTCCACCAGGTGACTCATTATATGAAGTGGAAGAGTTTGCCTTGTGGATAGCTTCCCATCATCTGGATCAGTTCACCTGTCCAGTAAACTAGATTCTGGAGTACCTGCTGTCCCTGTCAGATCCCTAGGTGCTGCGCTACCAATCCACCCTTTAAACAAAACATTTTATTGCTTTGTATCCTGTTTAAAAAATTTCCCTCAGGAACAGTCTGGTTAGGAGCGCTGTGATGGTCTCCTCTTCCATTGTAAACCTGGGTCACCAGCACAGCAAGCAGATAGCCAGCTGCTGCGCTACCAGTCTCTCCCCCCTCCCCCTGTACACTAAACATTTTATAACCTGCATCCTTGTTAAAAATTTCACTTTTTATGTTTGCCATGCGCACACATGCATCAAATATTTTGCTATGAGAATGGGTTTTAAGAGGTGTGACAGTGTCAGTTCAGTGCACAGCAGTCTGCAAGGGGCTTGTCAGTGTCACACCAGTCATCAGCCAGGCTGATCATGACATGCTTGCTTGGCAGAAACTTTGTGTAGTTCAAAAGAGAGAGCTGGCCCAATTATAGGGAGGCTCTTTCCTTTGATCTACACCATGCCGCCCATTCAGCACAGCTGATGTGTCATGATTAGCCAGCTTGGTTTCCCTCTCTTTCCCCCTGCCAGCTATAAAGAAAACCCTCCCACCCTTTCCATGTTAGTATTCTGGCATGGGGTGCCTAATTCCTCGTGCTGGCTGCTAGCCCCCACCCTGGCCATTTTGATTTGCGACACCAAGGAGCCCACCCTCGGTGCCGCTAAGCATAACACTGACTGCTAGGGTGCCAAATCCCCAGTGTTGGTACCTGAAATAAAGAAAACAGTCTCTCGTAGTGTTTTTTTTTTTTTTTTAAACATCCTGTAAAAAAGGAAACTTCATTGATGTCTGTTACCTGCACTGCCATTACTGTCTCTTTGCCCCCTCCGCTCCCAGAAAACTCCCAGTGAGCACCCCCAAAAGGCCTCACCGGAGGCCAAGTGCTGTAATCCTCTCTGGACTGGAGACGATCTTCAGTTTTCAATGCTGGACCGTGAACTGAGGAAATCGTGTATGCAGTTCCATGTATTTCAATGGGATTTTGAGCTTGTTGGCATAACATTGGTAATTTTTGCCCCAGATTTTCAACATGCCTTTTTTGGGACCTCACCTCATGAACACTGACAGTGAAATTAGGCAAATCTTTCCTGAAAGGTGGTTTGTCGGTCGCTGCAAAAAATCACCTTTCAGGCAGGATTTGAAAATTTTCTCTACCCTTGTTCAAGAGGTGGGGTCAGAAGAAGGCTGTGTTGAAAATTTGGGGTAAAAATATTAATACTTATGAGCCTACATTGAAATTTATTAATGCAGTCTCGTATCTTTGGTAATTTTCAGTATTTTGACCCCAAATTTTCAATGTAGCTATTTTTTCACAGCACCTCATGAATGTGACAATTGTCATTTTTCACATCCTAGCCAAAATGTGTTTTTTACACTTATGGTGTGAAACTACCTTTCAGGCACAGTTTGAACATTTTCTCCACCCTTGCTCATGAAGTGGGGTCATAAGAAGGCTGTTTTCACGTTTGTGGTGCAAAATTATTTTTTGCCCATTGTTTTGTCAATTACATCTGTCATGCTCAGGAGTGGTCATAAAAAGATTATGTTGAAAATTTGGGGTAAAATTGTGAAAAACTAACTTATGAGGAAACGTTACGTTGTTCCAGCATTTACTCATAACTTTATTTTTGCAGATTTTGGCTCCTAATGTTAAACGTATTCCTTGTGTTACCCCACCTCCTGAACATGGCAGGTGTCAGTTTTCAAATCCCCTCCAAAACTTGATTCCACAGTAGCACAGTGTCACCTTTCGGATGGGATTTTAAAAATTCCACCTGTTTTGATCATAAAATCAGGTCATAAAATGACTGAACATTTGGGATCAAAATGTGAGAGTCCACTTAGAAGTAGTTATTGCCTCTCAGTTGCTCTATCTTGGGTTAATTACATTCTTAACGGTGCCTAAAAGCAGGACACCACTGAAAATGAGACCTTGCATCTTATCTGCCCTTTCCTGTGTAAATATGTAGTAAAAATGTGTACAAGCAATGCCAACGGTGAGCATTTGGCATTGACAAATGCTTGTTTCTGATGGTCATACTCTTGTTAAATGAAAATTCAGTTGTTTTTTTAGTCATTTTAGAGACTGTGTAGATAAGTTATTTGGTAATGTTTTTTCGCTGACATGTTCTGTATATTTTGATTTTCTTTCTCCTCCACCCACTTCATACAATCCAGTGTCCAGTTCCACCCAGAACATATGGCAGGTCCCATGGATCTTGTGTCTCTCTTTGATGTCTTCCTAGAGGCAGTGCGAATCACAAAGCTTGGTAGTCAAGATGGAAAAACAGGTGAGACCATCTCTGCAATCTAAAAAGCATGAGATTGTATTTCAGATGTCTAGTATTAGCTAGTGTTTGTTTATGTTTTTGTTGACTTAGGCTATTGTCAATCCTCTGGACTCCCCCTCCAAGAGCAGGAAGTGACGGGTTGTGAGGTACCACCCCCAAATCCCTGATGCAGTTCCTGGTTGGGGTTCAGCTGTCCACTTCCTTCCGCGGTGGTGGTCCATGACTTCAGACAAGTGGGTGATGGAAGTGGTGGGTTCAGCTTCTCTCTCTAGAATTTGAGGTAATCCTTCCATACCACACTTGAGCACTGAAGGAGTCTCTGGTGCCAGAGGACATGCTAGCAGCACTGCAGAGTGATATTGCTCAGCGCTTGGAGCACAGTGCTATTGAGTTTGCCTAAATGTTGTGGTCTCACAGGGATACGTCTCCCTCTACTTTTTAAGTACCAAAACTGATGGGGGTGGGGGGCTGGTACCCCATTGTGAACCAGCGAAGGCTGAAGTTTCATATGGTAACGTTAAACCAAATCGTACTGTCTCTGGAGCCAGGGGCTTGGTTCTGTTCCCTGGACCACCAGGACACATTTTTTTCACATCCCCATTCACCCCTCACACAACGAGTCCCGAAGGTTATACATGGGAGGGCGTTGTACCTGTCAGGGTCTTGCTGTTTGGCCTATCCTCAGCACCAGTTGTTTTCACCAAGTGCCTGTGTGTCGTGGCAGCCTACCTAAGGTGCAGAGGCACCAGGGTATAGCTGTACCTGCATACTGGTTAATCATGGGTGTCTACAGAGAAGTGGTGAAGTGGTCCAGTTATCTGGCCCTCCAGACATTCCGGAACCTATGCCCAACTTGTCCCCAAGCAGGTAATTCTTTTCATTGGAGCAGAGTTGGATTGCTTCCAAATCGGGGCACACTAACCCGTGGAGAGGGGGTAGGATCTTACTTTTTCCCGATCATTTCATGTTGGCAGTCTCTCACCAGGCCTGGAAATTCCTCCTGCCTTTTTGTGGATCATGGTGGCCTCGACCAGAATGGTCCAGTCAATCGACTGTCGCTTGCGTGCTTTTCAGTGGAAGTTGGGGCTCCAGTGTCGTATTGCAGTGTTTGAGAATTGAGCTCTCGCTACAGTCCTTTCACCTAAGGCCAGAACTTGTCAGTAGGCCCATTGTCAGTGCCTAGCTAGGTTCCAGCTCCTTCAGTGAGGATCGGTATTAGCCAGTGCCTGTTCCCAGGTCTCTGTTAGATCCTGTGATCCTGCACTCTGGATCTTAACAGTTTTCAGTCTTTTAAACGCCCCCCTCCCCCCGATTCCTTCTGTATTTCTGGCAGAGGCCTCTGTTTTCAAGGGTTTCAAACATCCTAACTGATACATCCCTGGCCCTTCAGACAAGTTCCTGTGTGCTGTTTCTGTTTACCCATGGGGCACTTTACAGGGAGGAGAATGCTCCTCTCTGCATCAGGTTTATCTGGATAGGCATGCCACATAAGTCTGTACCTCAGCATCCAGCCACATGTACGCCGATGAAACAGTACTGTTTGCCTCTGGATCCTCCCCCTCTGATCTGATGGCCAGACTGCAGCTGGACTTTGACAATGCACAGCGCTGGTTCCATTCTAATCAGTTGTCCCTAAATGCAAAGAAGACTGTCTCCATGACCTTTGGAACCAGGCAAAAACTCTCCAGACTTACAACCACACCTTTCTTTCACACAGTTGATGGGTCCTCCCTCGAAGATGTCCCATCCTTAAAGTACCTTGTGGTATGGCTAGACTGGCACCTGGACTTCTCAGCTTATGTTGAGGCAATCCACAAAACATTACACCCAAAACTAGGGGCTCTATATCATAGCCATGGGTTCATCCCCTTGCCTCCTCGCAGAGCCATATTACAGAGAATGATTCTCCCCATCTTTGACTATGGAGAGACAGAATACAGTGCTGCTCCCAAGTCTGTGTTGGCCAGACTGGACCCACTCTTCCACTAATTCTGCTGCTTTGCTCTTGACTGGCCCCTCTGCACCCACCACTGCTCCCTCTACTTTGCCTCTCTCTCTCACTTCCCTTGAGGCCAGATGTCTTACTCACTGCTCCTCCTTCCTAGCCAAACACTGGCTTGGTTCACTTGCCTCCTATCTCTCCTCACTCCTCTTGTCCCCTGCCCCCTCCTCCTACTCCCTATAAAACTCTTATCGGCTTCTTGCTGTACGACCTAGTTCGACTGCAGTTGGTCAGGTGGCTTTCACCTACCATCTCCCCAAACTGTGGAACTCCCTCCCCCAACCACCCGCTCTGTCACTTTTGACTCACTCTCCCATCTTCTCTGCAAGCTTCACATGCCCAACTGCAGTTGCTCCTGATTCTTCTCCCCATGCTCCCCCTCCCTTTTACCCTCGTTCATCTTCCCTCACCCTGGCCTATACCTCTCCCACACCACTCAGTCCTCTCCACCTAATTATTATTAATCTGAAACTGAAATAAGTAAATTGTATCCCATCTTTTACCTCTCTGTGTTTGGGTGTGATATGCCTATGAATTTTGCCCCTTGCTGTGCATCTGTTGGGCCTCTTTCTACGAACAGCTATTCACAACTTGTAAATTCAGAATTCAGTTATGTAAAATTGTAAATGCTAAATTGTTTAGAGTGCTTTATTCTGCTAATCGCCAGTTCAGGTATCCAGATCTCCTCAGCCTCATCTCCAGGCCTCCGTGGTGTCTTCCAGTATGGCCGGACCTGCTATCTGTCAGTCAGGGGAAGGTATTCCATCTAGACCTTCAATCCCTGCACCTGACAGCCTGGTTCCTGAGCGGCTAGAGTTCCAGGCTCTGGGTCTCTCTAAGGATGCACTCACAGTAGTGGAAGCATCCAGAAAGGAGTCGACCAGGAGGTGCTATGCCTTCAGATGGAAAACGTTTTCTATTTGGTGTCAGATTAAGGGCTTGGACCCTTTGTCCTGTCCAGTGGCTAGCATCCTAGACTACCTTTGGTCTCTCTCCAAAGGGGGTCTTTGGTCTACGACCCTTAAGGTGAACCTGGCAGCCATCTCTGTTTACTGGGCACGGGCTGGTCAGCAGACGGTGGCACAGGAGAAGGTGGTCTGGCGTTTCTTCAAAGGCCTCGACCACAAATCCCCTCCAGTGCGTGAACTTCCACCTCCGTGGGATTGCTGCTGGTACTGGCAAAGCTAATGGGCAAGCCATTCAAACCACTGCACAAGTGTGAGATGTCATTTTTGTCGTGGAAGACCACCTTCCTGGTGGCTATTACGTCAGCCAGAATTACTAGGGAGCTCCAGGTGCTTTTGGTGGAGTTTCCTTATCTGATCTTCTGCAGGACAAGGTTGTCCTGCGCCCCCATCCGAAATTCCTTCCGAAGGTGGTATCAGAGTTTCACCTTAACCAGGTGTTGACTCTGCCTGTGTTGTACACGAACTACACCTCAGAGGCCGAGTACAGGCTTCATACTCTGGACCTGAGATGAGCGCTCTCTTATTATAAGGAGCGAACAGTGGAAGTTCGGGGAGAGGTTCGCCAGATGTGTCACATACGCTGAAGCCGTACGTGGCAGACCTGCAGCAAAGCGGACGATTGGAAGATGGATTACATCCTGCATTGATCTCTGCTATAGGTTGGTGGGCCAGGGGCCTCCCAGAGGGATAAGAGCTCATTCCACCCGCCATGCTGCTGGCGTCTGTGGCTGCTTCCAGGGACATCCCTAACCAGGAAATCTGCAGGGCTGCCACCTGGAAGACAGCAAACACCTTCATTACCCACTACCACATTGACCTAGAGTCACTCCGGGATGCTGGTTTTGGGCCTCAGTTCTCCAATCTCTGTTCCCCAAGTAAGTATATCGGGGGGGGGGCGGTGTGCGTCTTGTCTCCCTCCTCCCGGAGAAGTGCTTTGAGTCTGCCAAACAGTGTGGGTAGAACAACATATCCATGATCCTAGAAAAACAGGTTACTCACCTGTAACAGTAGTTCTAGGAGTGGTATATGATGTTGTACCACACAAACCCACCCGACTTCCCTGGCTTTGACGTACAACCTGAGGTTCCAGAGGGCAAAGATCTGGCATCATGGGGCGGAGCCAGGGGTTATACCACCCAGATGGGTGGAGGAACAAGCTTCAAGACCTTCCGGCTAGATAGTTAAAGGGAAAGGACATGCCAAACAGTGTGGATGAACAATATATACCACCCCTAGAACTACTGTTATAGGTGAGCAACCTGTTTTTTCCCTGGCCATTGACGTGACACCAAGGTCAGGGCTCGGTGTAGGCACTACTTGGGTCTACTGTGGCCGATACTGGCCTTCGACATCAAGGACTCAGCCTCTCTATCGGCTCCTCCATTCGCGCCTGTTGACCAAAGGAGTGCCGACGCTCAGGTAGTGCTCATGTCTTTTTCAGACATCTGCTGCCTGGCTTCCCTGATCCAGAGGGTCAGTCAGTGGAGATTCCTATGGATACTCGATCCTCCCTCCCCAACCCCCGAGCAACCTGCCTCTGTTCCTGAATGCGGGTCGCTGGTGTGGGAAAAGGTAAGGTGTCAGCCCCCTTTGCCACTGGGCTGGTAAAAATTTTTTTTTTTTTTGAGTGCTTCTTGTTGGTAATGAAAGACCTCCTTTGAATGGTTGCTATATATTTCAGCCTTTAGTGCTGTTTTAACAACGCTTATGATGGTCAGAGGGTCGGCGCTCCACTGTCATGCTGCCATTTGCCTGCTGACATCACCAGAGTCTAGCTGGAAAATCCTGAACTTACAAGAGGCTTTACAGTAGAAGAGGATCTGCTAAGGCCCTTCAGACAGCGGGGGCAGTAAGGAACAAGCATGGGGAGAGGGGTCAATACAGGAGCAGTTATAGGGGTGGTATTGTCTCTCTCTATCTAGCATTCAGACAGTAAATGGCTGTCAGTGACATTTGATATGTAGGATGTTGTGGGCTCAGTAGAGCAAGAAAGTCACAGGTTTTGCTCTGGCAAGGTCGTAAACCTGCACGCTCTCTGATGTAGTTGCATGGAATTCAGCACTGCTGTGTTGTGGATAGTACTGCCCATAGAACTGGGGTCCCATGTAAGGCATGCTCAGTAAAGATCAGGTGGCACTTTGAAGAAAAGTAGCTACTTTAATGTTTGTTATTTCATTTATTTATAAACGTTGGCCAACAGGGAATGCTAAACTAATGCTCATTTCCAGGTAAAATCTGGGGGAGGTGGAATTAAACAGAACAAGAGTAGGGCTGTTTTGTAGAGCACTATTACAGTAGAACATACAACCTGAATACAATAAATATAGGCATGGGTGTAAAAAGACACAAGTTAAGATTAATCCGTAAATGTATCAGAATCTGTGTGAGAGCAGCCTTTTGGGGAGATTGGGGCTCTGGAAGCAGTGCTGCACAGAACAGTGGAGGGGGGACAAAGGGGAACAAACTAGGTACAGAAACAGGAGGGGATAATGAGCGTGCTGTGCTTTCGGGGAGCAATCAGCTTAATGGCCTTAATTCCCCACCACTCCCTCGAGGTAAATGAGCAGGCTAACTCAAAGGGATGCATTGTGTATACTAGTTTTCCAATAATTCTTAGTGATCTCTCTTTTCCCCACAGTTAAAGAAAGAGTGACAGAAATGCTGACCTACAAAAATTCCCCGGTGCCGAGTGACATTGTCCGCCCTCACAAGGTCCTAATTCTGGGT
Source organism: Neoceratodus forsteri (assembly GCA_016271365.2). Classification (NCBI taxonomy): domain Eukaryota; kingdom Metazoa; phylum Chordata; order Ceratodontiformes; family Ceratodontidae; genus Neoceratodus; species Neoceratodus forsteri. The sequence goes on along the minus strand of CM057452.1, from coordinate 1,503,176,165 downwards.
TCAGGTGGCCTCTCAATCGGACAGGCAGGAGAGTTTGATTACTCCGGCTCTCAGGTGAGGTCCTACATTGCATTGTCTTTCCGCTAACGATTGAGGACTAGGCATTTCATTAGCAGTACAAGGTATGTTTTCATGATTTTCTTTTCTGTGAATGAAGAACATTGAGAAGAAAAATGCAAAACTGATTCTAAAATGTGACCCCCCTCCCCACTAATGGGGGGTGGGGGCTCCTGATAATCTCCTGCCCTGCTTACAGAACCCTGCCGCCACTGTTACCTGTTGCTCAGCTGCCATGACTGGCAACTGGTCTCATTTTCAGTTTTTTTTTTTTCTTTTTCTTATTGTTTATTGATTTATTGAAATTATGACTGAAAGATTAAAAACATGGAGGAAATCACCTACAGAATAAATTTGAGGACACAGAGCTTTGTGAGGAGATGGACTTCATGGCTGATGCTGCAAGAGATAGGGGGAGTTGACTAGGGTAGAAGAAACTCGGGGAAGGGGCATAAAGACGTGAGACCCTTACTAAAGAATACTAGGGAATTAGAACTTCTAGATTGCTCTCTGTAAAGTAAAGTAAACTTAATAGAGTGAAAGAAATCTTAACTGATGAAATGAGACCGTGCACCAAGATATCCCTGATGTAAAATGTATGTACTTTTTAAGCTAAATGTGATGGGTATAATCTCTGATTACTGTAAACCTGTGCCGAAATATGCAATAAACTTGAATATAAAAAAAAAAAAGGAATTATGACTGAAAAAGACACGCAGAGATGGAGCTCTTTTTCTAGGTGCAACCCGGGGGAGTGGTTACAAGGGGGGGAAGACATCAAACATTAAAGTGGTAACTGTGAGGTACTTGAATGACAACAGTAATCACATAATATACAATTTACAAACATTACAAAGGTGTGATTGAGAGTCTCAGTACAGAGATGTGGTAGCAGGATCTAGGTACTGGGGTGTGGCAGGAGAGCATCATTTGAAGAGGGGCAGTGTACGGGTGAAGGGGGCCAAGGCCAGGTATGAGGTTTTCAGAAATGTGCGGGGAAGAAGGGTTTAGAGAGTAAAGTAAGGATGAACCTCAGATGGGGAGGTTATTTCACAGAGCCTGAAGGCAGCTAGAGAAGACATATGAGTTGTAGATTTGCAGAGTGATGTAGAAAGAGCAAGTACCAGATGAGCAAAGGAGTAGGAGGTAGATGAAGGCTGTTATGAGACAGGAAAATGGGGGGGGGGGTAAAACAGCATTTTTGTAAGGAAGGAGGAACAGTTTAATAGGTGATGTGCCTCTAGGGACGGGAAGAAAGAGAGGTTTGCATAAAGAGAGCAATGAATGGTAAGAGGTGGAGAAATCAGGGTGTTAACAAAAGTAGTGCAAAGCAGGTCAGTTTAGCAAGGGTGATCTGAGGCAGGACCAGGTTTACTACGGCCCAGGAATACAGGGCAGTGGTTACAAAACCAAACTTTAGTTCTGAAACGCTAATCCGAAATGGATCATAGCGTTTTACACAATATAATCAAACAATTTAAAAACAGAACCACATTTCTAATAAGATAGCAGGAGTTTAAATGTCAGTGTAAGCCAATTCAAATAAATACATTTTCAAGGCAGATTTGAAGGCCTCAATGGATGGGCATTCCCTTACCCGACTAGGTTAGAGAATTCCTCAGGGCTGGAGCAGGAAAAGAAATTACCTAGCTCCTGTTGTTGTCAGATGGACCCTGGGAATCTCCAGCAATCCCTCATCAGCAGAGAGGGCGAAGGGGGTGGTAGGGACAAAAGAGCTCTTGCAGGTATCACTGTCCCTGTCCATGTATGTGAGTAATCTGACCTTGAAGGTGATCCTCCACCGCACCAGCAGCCAGTGCAGGGTGCGGAGCACTGGTGTGACATGGTCAGATCTACGTAAACCTGTCCGCAATCTGGCAACTGCATTCCACACCAACTGCAGGCGGCAGAGGTCCACCCCTGGTAGCCCTAGGTATAGAGCATTGCAGTAATCAAGGTGCGAGGTCACCAAGGCATGGACCAATGTCAGAAGATCAGGTGATACCAGGTGCTTTATCCAGGTGACATTCCTCAGATGATAAAATGAGGATTTGGCAATGGCCGACACCTGAGTCTTAAGTGTCAGCCCGCTATCGAGCATGATGCCCAGATTTTACACCCGGTCAGAGATCATCAGCTGGTTGTCCCCAAGCCAAAGCCCGGATGGCTGCCCAGTCGAGAATCTCTCCACCCGACGACCTGGGTCCACCACCAGTACTTAATAATAATAAATTCTTTATTTGTACTGCACCTTTCTTAAAACCAAGGTGCCTTATAACACCTGCACATAAAACAATAAACTAAACACAAATCCAGTAACTACTGAATTCATAAAATACAATAAAATGTCATCATCAGGGGTATGCCTTTTAACCATAAAAAGGTCTTTAAGGCCTTTTTAAATTCCTCCACAGACGCACACTGCCGAAGAGGACGGGGTAGAGAATTCCAGAGGGCAGGGGCCGGGTACATAAAAGCATGGGCCCCCGAAGATTTTAAAGAAACCCTCAATATCTAGCAACCCCTTGTCTGCCGTGCGGAACAATCTCCTAGGGCAGTAAGGTACCAGGAGCTCTTCAAAATAGTTCAGGCCCGGTCCATGTAGGGCTTTATAAGTCAGAAGACTGACTTTAAAGGTGATCTGCCACTGTATTGGCAGCCAGTGCAGATCACGCAGCACCAGAGAAATATGACAGATACGAGGAGTACCTGTCAATAACCGGGCTGCAGCGTTCTGTGCGAGCTGCAAGTGGCGGATATCATCCCTTGGTAGCCCTAGATACAGGGAGTTGCAGTAATCAAGGCGTGAGATCACAAAGGCATGGACCAATGTAGGCAGATCACCGGACAAAACTAGGTGCTTAATCCTGGCGATGTTCCTCAAATGGTAAAAGGATGATTTGATGACTGCCGACACCTGCGATTGCAGTGTCAGCCCATCGTCGTCAAAAATCACCCCCAGGTTCCACACTTGTTCAGAGGTGTGGGGAGCTGGGTGCCACCTAGAAAAAGTCCTGAGAGCAAACCAGCTCCCATCCCCTCTATCCGGCGACCCGGGTCCACAACCCATCACCTCCGTCTTCTCCGAGTTCAACCTCAGCCAGCTCGAATTCATCAAGTTCTGGATTTCAGTGAGGCAGTTGAATACCGCGAGAGCTCTATCCTGGTCGGGTGCAAAAGATCCGGCAGAGCTGGGTATCATCAGCATAGCAGTGAAACCTCAGCCCATACCTTCTTACAGTGTCTCCGAGGGGCAGCATGTACACTGCGAACAACATGGGAGACAACACCAAACCCCGGAGTAACCCCACAAGACAGAGAGACTTGGCCAGAGGAATTAATTCCCGATATTCCTGATACCACCCTCTTGAGTTCTGCCAGTGAGGAAAGATCTAAACCATCTGAGGACTGTACCAGATAGGCTGCAGATGAGCCTCAGGCGTTTGAGAATTACCCCATGGTCCACAGTGTCAAGTGCTGAAGAGTGATAGAGAAGAACCAAGATGGAACGGCTCTTTCGATCTCTTGCCATCAAGAGATCATTGAGCACCCCGAACCAGTGCTGTCTTGGTACTATGCCTCTTTCAGAAACCAGACTGGAATGGTTCATAAATGTCATGGATGGTCAAGTGGTTCTCCAGTTGTATGGCCAATACTTTCTCAATCACCTTCCACACAAAAAGGAATTTAGATTGGTCTGTAGTTAACATGGCAGTTTGGGTACAAAGAAGCTTACTTAAGGAGGGGCATTGCCACCGCCTCCTTCAGGGAGCTAGGGAACTCACCCATCTCCAAGGAACACCAAACTGTCCATGCTAGGACCGGGCCGATAATATCATAACAACCCTTTATCAGGGAAGTTGGACCCGGATCCAAACTACAGCATGTAGGGCGCATACCGTGGACAATCCACATGACATCAATGAACTCCGGCCAGTCCAAGGAACTCCAGGAGAGCCTAGGGACCATGACCGGGCGCTGATCCACGGCTTCTCCCATAGAGGATGCAGGCTGGAGTGCCGCCCCTGATGTCTGCCACCTTAGCCACAAAGAAGTGAGAAAGCTCTTCACACTCAACTTGGGAAAAGGCTGTTTGAACTTGCAGACAGGGTGGGTTGCACAGTCTGTCTACAGTTAGAAATAGCTGAGCTGGTCGGTTCTGAGCAGCCACAATCTCCCCGGACAGGAACTCTGCCTTCTTACGGGAGATTGCAGAATGATCGTCCTGATAATGTTCCATCAATCTAAGATGCTTGGCATCAAGGGCGGATCTCCACCAGCAGCGCTTTAATCTTTGTTCTTGTAGCCGCATCTCCCTCAAAGTCCCATCAAACCATTGGGGCCGAGGGCGAAGGGGGAGAGGACGAACACGGACAGGAGCAATGGAATCCAGAGCCGAGAAGATGGCTTTATTATAGGCCAGAAACAAGGCATCTGGGTCATTGCTCACTCCAGAAAGCTCTGATAGGTCAAGCACCGCCGCCAGGCCCTCTGAGGTTACATCTCGCAAAGGGTGGTACCTGACCATCTCCACGGGAGCAGGCCTACGAATGGGAGCACAAAAACTGAATTCCACGGTGTGATGATCGGACCATCTAACAGGTTCCACCCCCAGATCGAAGGCTTCGATCCCCAGAAGAAAGACTAAGTCCAGGGAGTGACCATCTTTATGAGTGGCAGAAGTAACAACTTGTGTAAGGCCCAAAGATGTCATCAGTTGGAGGAAGTGTTGTCCAAACTGCGAGAGTTCATCAACCCAGGTGTTCAAGTCGCCCAGGACCATCCGCCTGGGCGACTCGAACGCCATGTAGATCACGAAGTCCGCTACTTCCTGAAAAAATGCTTCTCATCACCTGGTGGACGGTAGATGAGTGACTCTGCAACCCACACCTGCCACTACAGTACACTCGAATGACAGCCTCCTCAACTGGTACACTCATGAGGCCCATTTCGGTCTTGAAACAGACTGCACCCTGCAAACCCCACCCCCACCCCCACCACGGTCCAACCTTGGGCGGTGTACCACCGAGTATCCAGCCAGAATAGCGGTCTCTAATATAGGGCCTGCATTTTCATCCAGCCAGGTCTCGGTAATGCACGCCAAATCCATCGACCCAACAAGGTCTGCAGTAACTGCAGTTTTGCTTTTAATGGATATGGTGTTGCACAACAGCGCTCAGGTAGGACGGGCCTCTGGAGCTGCTCAAACTGTTCGCCCCCCAATATTGGTGGTGTCCATGGGTATGGAAACCAGACAGTAAGGAACCCGTTCCAGATTCCATTTCACCCCAGGGCGTCTTCTGGATCTTACTAGCCCAATATAATGGCCCGCTCATTCGACCTCCACTGTTCGCACTTCAAACTCCCATCTCCTGCTATAGAATACCCAGCGCCTACAGGCGGGTGTGAATCGATAACTGTAATGGGGGGAGGGGAGGGCGGAGGAAACACAGTGTGGAGGATGAATAGTGCACGACCACGGGGACAGGCCTCCTACACATACTAAGACCTAATAATACTAAAACACCCTGAATAAATCTTCGGTTAAATAACTAATTAAACTCCCAAGTTAAAACAAACCCCTATAATTTCTCTGAGACTCCCCACACGCTCTCACCGGATTCAGCCTAAGCCAGCTGGCACTCATCCAGCCCTGGATCTTGGAGAGATAGTTGTTAAATACTCTAACAGCATCACATTGCTCAGGCACCAAGGACAAGTACATTTGAGTATCATCTGCATAACAGTGAAAACTCAACGCCCACCGCCTGATAATGTCTCCCAATGGCAGCATATACACTGCAAACAACATGGGGGGAAAGCACAGTGCCCTGCGGCACCACACGTGGCAGGGAAAAAGGAGCCGAGATAAACACCCTGGACTCCACTCTGTATCCTGCCAGTGAGGAATGAATGGAACCATCTGAAGTCTGTGCCACTCAGCCCACAGAAAAGCCGCAGACGCTCTAGCAGCATCCCATAGTATGCTGTGTCAAATGCCGCAGAGAGATCAAGGAGGACCAAGACGGAACGGCTCCTCCGATCTCTTGCTATCAGGAGATCAGGTACCTGGACCAGCACCGTCTCAGTACTATGTCTCTTCCTGAAGTTGAACTAGAGAGGATCGTAGATGTTTTGGGTGGTCAGATGACCCTCGAGCTGCAACGCGACTGCTTTCTCAGTAACCTTTCCTACAAAAAGCAGGTTAGAGACAAGCCTTTGGTTTGTGAGACAGAGTCCAGAGAAGTTTTTTTCAGGAGGGATGAACCACTGCCACCGTCAGGGTGTCCGGAAACACCCCGGTCTCTAGTGAACACCTAACTATCTTGTTAGGTGCTCCCTACAGCAGGAAGGGAATGATCACAGAGGCACAAAAGACTCACCATCCTAAAAGGAAGAGTAGATCTTACTTCAAGAGGGCACTTGCAGTAGGTAATTACATTTAGGACTGAAGCTGGCGGGCTTCGGGACCCCAAGGAAAAATTTCTAGCAACAGTCTCTGGCCGAGAGGGACACTTCCGTCAGTGACTGGTGTCGAAGGCGCCGTCAGTATAAAGGCGGTCCCCACACCCGCCTTCCAGTTCTTTCCCGCTGTTAGCTTGCGAAAGCGCCTCACGGTTAAGTTCACTCTGCTTTGTCAGTCTGTCGTCGGTTTTATTACCGTTTTTTTCTTCAATTTCTCACAAAAAACTTGCATTATCTGCTGTGTATGTCGTCCCCTACTCCATCCGATTCGCATAAGAACAAGTGCAATTCGTGTTGCGCCTAGCTCCCTCATAGGGACGGACACTCCCTGTGCCTCTTCTGCCTAGGCCCAGAACACCCCGTGGAGAAGTGCCAGCACTGCCAACAATTTAACGCCGCCACCTGCAAATGGAGGCAGCAGTCCTTGGAGGCCCATATCTTGAATAAGAAAATGCCTTCCATGGAGAAGGAGCTGAAGAAGCTTCAGCAGGCCTCTACTTCCCCTGGGGGTCACCGCAAAAAGGAGAAGCACTGGGACCGGGACTTCTCTTCTGCGGCCACCGTGACTCCGGCTGGAGTCGCCATGTTGAAGGTAACATCCCCTCTGGGGGACTGCTCTTCGGCCGTCTTGGAGGTTTCTAATGCAGCGTTGTCCCTCCCGTCGAGCTTGGGCCCGTCGGGAGCCTCCGGTATAAAGGAGGCTGCCGCTTCTGGGAAGACCGCCATAGTGTGGTCTTCCGGGTTGAGCAGGTCTGGTAAGCCAGGCGTCGGTGCTACAAACACCCGCTGCGGACAAGGCAGCTAAGGCGCCCGACCCTCCGGGGCGCTGCGACCCTAGCGCCTGCCAAGGCGCTGTTCCTTGCGACGCCGTTGGCGTCAGTTCTGATAAGTCGGACGCCAGCTCCTCCGCCTGCCCGGATACTGCTGGTAAGGCAGACTTCTGCTCCTCAGACACACAGCGCTGGGCAAACACCAGACCCGACTGAGCAGTCCACGCCGTGCCCGGCTCGCAGCTGCGCTTCGGCCGATACGATCGCAGGCTCCAGCGTCTCCCTGATGGACCCTGGGATTTAGTCCTCCTTCCCCAGGTGACACAGGGCGCGGTGACGCTCCATCAGGTCTCCCTCCCACTGGGCGGATGACCTGATGTCAGACCCTGGATACTGGCTCAGACTCTGGCCTGTCTGACACGGGCAACATCCCTTACTGGACGCCGCCCAATGCGGACCTGGCGCTCGCAGAGGCCACCTGTACCTGGCCCGCCTTTTGGGCCTCTGCCAGGGCCGTCTGCTCCATCGAACCTCTGGTGCCAGGTACCACGACCAGTCTTATCTGGCCATCTCCCTGGACTGCAGTTCCTCGCCGCAGTACCAGCGCCACAGTACCTGATGCTGGGATTCTTGCCTTACGGATATCCTCAATATCCATATCCCCTCCTCCACCGCGCCCCCAGCCGCCGGTGGACCTGAAGAGAGAGACTGGCTTCCTGGTGGGCTGAGGCCAAGGCTCAACTTACCAGGTAGGTGGAGAGCCATCTGGAGACGCCAGACCCGGTTCCGGGTGCTCGTCGCCGGAGACGAGACTCCCTCCCCCTTACCTGACACCAGGGGTGAGCCCTCAGGTGCCAGGGCCGGAGGAGGATGCGCTTCCCCGTGGGTTGCCCAAGGGGTCTGTTCCTACCCCACGCTGGGAGGGGTCTTCATCTTCCTCTTCGGAGACCTCAGAATCTGATTCAGACGGGTGCTCCAAGCCCGATGATGAGCCACGCACTCCCGACCGACCCAGGCCAAGGACTCTTCTGAAGTCGCCTCTGGAAGATCCTTCTTTTCTGTAGTTGCTGAGAAAGATCCAGGTGGTCCACCAGTGGCAATCTCCTGGAGCCAGATCCACAGCGAAAGAAACTCGCTGCCCATTTGGATCTGCCCGAAACCGCTCCAACATTGATACCACCCTGGATTGAGCCTCATGTGGACCTTGTTTCCACTATTTGGAAACCACCGTCGGCATTAGCCCCCCTTCCGAGGAAGGTGGATAGGCTGTACCAGGCTCTGGAGGCTGTGGATTCTCTAAATGCAAACCCCAAAGCTGACTCTATCGTGGTTAGCACCGCTCATGGCCTGTTGGCGAACCTAAAACATCTCAGCTCATCTCCATCAGACAAGGAATCCCACCTTCTGGATCAGTACGGGAAGAAGGTGTACGCTTCTTCCACTCTGGGAATAAGGGCTCTGAATCATGTCGCACATATGGGGGATTACCAGAAGGCTATCCTGAGTGAGGTGGAAGCCAAGTTGGACTCCCTTCCTGACTCCTGAGTCTCAGACTAAGCAGGAAGCGGCTGATCTAGTCCGGTCTGCTCGTTCGGCCAGTCTGCACATGCTCCATGCCACGTATGATGCAGTGAACGCTGCTGGTCGGAGCTCGGCTTTCGCCGTAGGTCTTCGGCATCAAGCCTGGCTCCAGATGTCAGGTTTGGTCCCTGAAGTGCAGTCCGCAATTCAGGACGCGTCCTTCAGGGGTTCTGTGCTGTTCGGTGGGAATGTCAAGGACATCATCACCGACCTGCAGGAGAAAGGCACTGCATTTCAGTCTGTTGACTCCATGTACAGGCCCCCTCGGGGACAGCGCCGCCCTTTTTGCAGCATTCTCGGACCAAAGCGAAACCTCAGGGCAAGCGAGCCAACAAACGGGCCCCTCTGGCTGCCAAGTCCCTGCCCAAAAAAGTGGCGGGAGCTTCAGCCGCTGTGCTGCCCCACACCTCCTGACTCCTCCTCCTTTCCCACAGCCTCTGGACCTCCCAGAGGAACCAGTAGGAGGGAGGTTCTCCTTCCATCTACCGGGTTGGGAGAGGATTACATCAGATGCTTGGGTGCTCCAACTGATCGCAACAGGACACTCAATTGAGTTTCTTGAAAAACCACCCAGAAAACCACCCCCAGGTCGTCTTACTCCCCGGAACATCTTCCTCTGGTTCGGCAAGAAATATCCTCCCTTCTTTTGAAGGCGGCGATAGAGCCTGTCCCAGCCCACCTTCGGGGGACAGGCTACTACTCCCATTTCTTCCTGGTTCCAATGAAAACGGGAGACATGAGACCTGTTTTAGACCTCAGCTCCCTGAACATGTTCGTGGAGTACAAACATTTCAGAATGCTCTCCATGCAGAGCCTTCTTACGCTTCTTCGGCAGGGACAGTGGCTGTGCGCTCTGGATATGCAGGATGCCTACCTGCATATCACTATATGCCCTTCCCAACGCAAATTCCTCTGATTTTCTTTCCAGGGGGGACCATTACCAGTTCAAGGCCCTCTCACTTGGTCTTTTTTTGGCGCCCCGAGTGTTCACCAAATGCCTTTCCGTTGTAACGGCTCACCTGTGTACCCAGGGAGTACAGGTTTTCCTGAACCTGGACGATTGGCTCCTGGCAGCCCTGTCCATGGAGGATCTCCTGCGCTCTTTCCCTTACCCTGCAGGTTTTTACCAGCCTGAGTATCACCATCAACCAGGCCAAGTCCCATCTGGTCCCTTCACAGAGGCTTCAGTTCATCGAGGCGATCCTGGACACGACCTCTGGCATGGCTTTCCTGCCACTGGACAAGGTGGATACCCTTCAGGATCATGCAAGCCTGCTTTCCAATCGCAGGCGGGTCAGCGCCAGATCAGTCCTTCGCCTCCTCGGGCTCATGGCGGCTGCTATTCTGACAGTCCCTCGCACTCAGCTCCATATGATGATCTCTCAGTGTACGCTTCGGTCTTAGTGGAACCAGATGTTGGACGACCTAGACCAAGAAGTCCTGGTTTCCAACCCCATAGTTCGGGACTTGCAGTGGTGGATGGTACAAGAGAACCTTTGCCAGGGAGTTCCCTTCTGCCTCAATCCTCCCTCCCAAACTTTGACAAGAGACGCCTCGGGAGAGGGTTGGGGAGCCCATCTAGGGTCTCACAGGACTCAGGGCTCCTGGTCTAGGCTCAAGCAAACTCTTCATATAAACGTGCTCAAGCTCAGGGCCGTTCTGTATGCTCTCCAAGCTCTGACATTGTATGTTCTTCCCGGTCATCTGGTTGTCCAGATGGACAACATGTGCGTAATCTGGCACATCAACAGGCAGGGAGGAACGTGTTCCTACCCTCTATGCAGGGAGGCAGTGAGAGTTTGGGATTGGGCTGTACAAACCTTCACCTGACTGCGGTTCATGTTCGGAGTGTCAAGCTGGCAGACCACCTCAGTCTGTCATCAGCAATGGTTCATGAATGGGAACTGGATCAGGGGTAGTGACTATCTCTTCCTGCACTGGGGAACACCTCAGATAGACTTGTTCGCGTCTCCTCACAATGCAAAACTTCCTGCCTTCTGCTCGCTTGCTCCAGGACAAGGCATTTTGGAGGGACACTCTGTCTGTAGACTGGAAGGACAGTTTAGTCTATGCCCCCACAAAAGTCCCTTGATTCAGGATCTTGCACAAACTCAGCTCAGAAGGGGCTCACTGATCCTCATTGCTCCTTTCTGGCCCAGGCAAGTTTGGTTCTCTCTTTTGCAACAGTATTCAGGGGAACCTCCACTTCCTCTGTCGCAACATTTGTTGACTCAGGATCAGGGGACCCTGGTTCATCCAGGTCTCAAGTCCCTTCAGTTGCATGCGTGGCTCCTGCAGACGTAGCTCAAGCCTGATTTGGGGTCTCCCGGCTTGTGGCTGAGATTCTGGTGGAGGCTAGAAAGCCTTCCACTAGATCTACTATGCCATGAAATGGATACGGTTCTCGATTTGGGCCTCTTCCAAGGATTTGCAGCCATTCTCGTGCCCTGTCGGGAGAATTCTGGACTATATGCGTCATCTCTTTGACCTGGGTCTCGGCCATTCCTCTTTGAATGTTCACATGGCAACTATTTCTGCTTACCATGTTCCTTTTGGGGACAGAACTTTCGCGTAGATGGAAGTCTCTAAGACTTTTCTTAGAGGGGTCCTCCATTTGAGTCCCCTTATTCGTGTTCCTGCCCCTCCTTGGGATCTGAATTTTATTCTTGAGAAGCTTACTCTGCCTCCTTTTGAACCGGCAGCCTCAGCAGACCTAAAGTTCCTTTCATGGAAGACTCTTTTCTTAGTGGCCATTACTTCAGCTTGATGTATTTCCGAGCTCCAGGCCTTGATGTGCAAAATCCCGTATTTGATTTTTCACAAGGAACGTGTGGCTCTGCGTACCAACCCTAAGTTTCTCCCTAAGATGGTAGAGGAATCTACGCTGAATCAATCCATTGAGCTTCCTTCTTTCTTTATGCAACACTTCAATCAAGGGGAGTACCTCTTGCATACTTTGGATGTTCGTAGAATACTGAGATAGTACACCACTAGGACGAAGGATCTCAAGAAATCTGATCAGCTTTTTGTCTCTTTTGCTCACAAAAGGGAAGGCAATGCAGTTACCAGGCAATGCCTATCTAAATGGTTGGCTCATTGTATCACTTTCTGTTACGACAAGTATCACAAGACCCTGCCGGGTCAAGTCAGAGGTCACTCCACTAGGGGTATCACTGCCTCTGAGGCTTGTTTCAAGAATGTGTCAGCGGCTGACATTTGTGCAGCCGCCACTTGGACTTCTTTCCATACTTTACGAAACACTACCGTTTGGACATTGCCTCTCGACATAGAGCAGGCTTTGGGCTGGCTGTTCTGCAAGGTCTCCTTTCTTGAGACCCTTACAGCCGGAGGTTCTATGGTTGTGTAGTTTTCCTCCTCCTGTGTGCTTCTCCTTGTTCCAGACTGCTTGGGACTCAGTCCTATGTAATTTCCTATGCAAGAGCCCTCTCGAGTAAGATGGTACAGTTAGCAAGAACTTGCCGTAACAGTAGATCTTCGAGAGAGGCTGTTGCAGTAAATAACTCTTCTCCGCCCTCCATCCCCTTGGCTTTTTCAGCTCCTTTTCCAGGAAGGAAATATCTGCTGCTCTCGTCTTGCCCTTTTTGGGCCTTTAGGGGGAAAGAACTGGAAGGTGGGTGTGGGGGACCGGCCCTTTATACTGATGTCGCCTGACGCCAGTCACCTAACGTGGGGGTGGTCCCCCGCCAAGACTGCTAGCTAGAAATTTTTCTGTGTGGTCCTGACGCCTGCCGGCATCAGCCCTATATGTAATTACCTATTGCAAGAGCCTCTCTCGAAGATCTACTGTTACGTTAAGTTCTTACGTTACTGTACTTTCTCCACCCCCCGCCCCCCCAGATGCTGGAGGCCCAACTCTGAGCAAGTAAGGAGGAGACTACTGAGGAATGCAGGAAGTCCTGTCCCAGAACAAGAAGAGCAGGAGCTTTAAGGGCACGAAGGCAGTAGGGAGAAAATAAATAAAATAAAACAGAGAGGAAAGAGTACGCATACAAAACAGAAGTTGAAGGGCCACAAATAAGACATGATGGGAGTGGTGCAGTGGCTTTGGAATGGCAGTCTTCTGGGAGACATTCTGGAGGATGCGGTGTCCCATCTGCAGGCACCTGTCTGGGCTGAGGGAGGAGGTAGCTTGTCTCCAGGCTGTTGGTCAGGATTCTGGGAGCTCCTTTTCCACTTAGGGACCTCCAGGGCCACCACCGCTGTCTGAGAGGTTGCCAAGAAAGAGGAGCAGTTGGACCACAGTGGGCTCAGGGAGGGTGAGGGTGGTGGAACAGAGGTGCATCCCTTCAGCTGTACCTCTCCACAATTTGAACACCGTTCTGGCAGTGTGTGGTTCCTCTATGGAGGCACCCACAGTGGAGACCAAGGAGGATACTGGGAACCTTCACAAAGGAGACCCATAGGAGGGTGGCATGGGACCCCACAAGGGAAGGAAACCACTCCTGGTGGGGGACTCCATTGTAGGAGGGTAGAACTGGGGAGGAGAGGGAGGTAAGGTGCCTGCCTGCCTGGTGCCATGGCTTTGAGGGACAGGGAACAAAGCCTCAGGATCGTGGGAGCAGCTGCACGGGGGCTGGATGTCCTTGTCCACCTAAGGACAAATGATCTGGCTGGGAAAGGGATCAGAGCAGTGCAACAGGAGTTTGTTGAGTTGGGGAGGGGCCTTAGACAAGTAGCACGCATGGTAACCTTCTCGGAGGTGCTGCCTGTCTGTAGAATGGGTGACGCTAGGGTGCGCCACCCAATGGGATTCAATCAATGCTTGAAAAACTGGTGCAGATCTCAGGGTTTTGGCTTCACTGGGGACTGGGGTCCATGTGGAGGGATGCAGGCCTATACTGGCGTGATGGTATGCATCTGTCCAGGAGGGAAACCAGGATCCTAGGTTATAGGTTTAAATGCTTCATTGACAAGTATTTAAACTAGCTGGGGACACTGATAAGAAACAGGGAAATCATAGCCTCCCCCCCCCAAAAAAAAAAAAAAAACTTGAGTAGTTAGTGAGGTAAACACCAAGATAGAGAAGTCAATAAGGAGAAGAGCAAGGGTAAATGAAGAAAAAGGCAAAGGCAGTAAGGACAGGGATAGGGCAAAAAGGGGTAAGGCCATCAAAAAATGGAGGACAATGGGTACTAATGCCCGTAGTCTAGGTAACAAGCTCCACGAACTGGTGGCCTTGATTGAAGAGGGATGCCTGGATATCATGGCAGTCACAGAATCATGGTGTACAGAGAACCATGACTGGGATGTCAACATACCAGGGTACACTATCTAAAGGAGGGACAGGGAGGGTAAAAGAGGAGGAGGAGTAGCTCTCTACGTAAGGGAAGGGATCAAAGCAACAGAACTAAAGGGTAAACGGGGAGTAGAGGAGGCACTGTGGGTCACCCTGGAGACCGGAAATGGCACCACATTCTGCACAGGGGTTGTATACAGACCCCAATCTCAGGGAGAGGAAATGGAGAAGGAAATGATAGAAGACATCCTTAGGATGGCAGAAAAAGGGGAGATATTGTTGATGGGGGACCTGAATATGCCAGATGTTAACTGGAGCACTTTTGCTGCAGCCACATCCAAGAGCAGGGCAATTCTCGATGCCCTACAAAGGGCTTGCGTCAGACAGCTAATGTTGGAACCCACTCGGGAGGGAGCAATCTTAGACCTGGTACTCTCAAACGGGGATGGAGAGAGGATCTCAGATCTAGAAGTGGGTAGCCATCTGGGAACAAGTGACCACCAAACAGTGTGGTTCACGATAAACACAGACGTAAAGTTAAGCCATACAGAAGTGAGGGTACTGGACTTTAGGAGAGCTGACTTTGTCAAAATGGGAGAGTGCCTCAGAAAAGCACTAGCAAATGGGCAAGAAAGAGGGGTGGAGGAACAATGGGGAATCATCAGAACTGCCATCACAAAGGCAACAAGCCTTTGTGTTAAGCAAATAAATCAAAACGAGAGAAACACTATGGTTCTCAAAAGAGGTGGTGGGGAAGGTTAAGGAGAAAAAGATAACATTCAGGAAGTATAAGAAAACACAGAAGGAGCAGGACAGAGAACTGTACCAGTTATTAAAGCAGAAGGAAGCGGGGAAGGCAGTCAGAATAGCAAAGGCCTAAACCAAGGAAAAGATGGCCATCTCTGTTAAGAAGGGGGATAAAACCTTTTATAGGTACATTAGGGAGCGAAGAAAGACCAAGGGAGGGATAGTGAGGCTTAATAAAGGGAGGGTGGGTGGGCAGAGAGGACAGTGAAAAAGCAGGGATACTGAACAAATACTTCCGCTCAGTATTCACAAAAGAAAAGGGAGGTACCTAATCCAATCAATAGAAGCACTCTGGATAGGGGGGTCGATACCAGTCCTTTCACAGAAGAAATGGTTCTGAAAGAACTCCGTAAACTGAAGGTGGACAAAGCAGTGGGGCCTGCCGGGATTTATCCCAGAATTCTAAAATAACTAAGGGGAGAACTAGTGACACCACTGACTACCCTTTTTAACAAGTCATGGGAGTATGGTATGGTACCTAAGGACTGGAGGAGGGTGGATGCGATTCCCCTTCACAAAAGTGGGAGCAAGACAGAGGCAGGAAACTGCAGACCTGTTAGCTTGACCTCAGTGGTAGAGAAAATTATGGAATCACTTCTGAAAGAAAGAATTTTTGAGTACCTAGAGGCCAGTGGGGCACAGGATCCAAGGCAGCATGGATTCACAGCCAGACGGTCATGTCAGACCAATCTAATAGATTTCTTTGACTGGGTGACCAGTGTAGTAGACCAGGGAGGGGCTGTGGACATGGCCTACCTAGACTTTGTAAGGAATTTGACACAGTCCCACACAAAGATTAACAAATTAGCCAGCCTGGGAGTGGGTCCCAGGGTGGTAGCCTGGGTAAAACATTGGCTGGAAAACAGGACACAGAGGGTAATAGTAACGAGGTCTACTCCGAAGAAAGGGGGGTTACAAGTGGGGTACCACAGGGTTCAGTACTGGATCCGGTCCTTTTTAATGTCTTTATAAGTGACGTTGCAGGGGGACTGGAAGTAAAACTATACCTCTTTGCAGATGACACAAAGATCTGCAACAGGGTTGATACACAAGGGGGTGGAAAGGAAGAGAAGGGACTTGGCAAGGTTGGAGGACTGATCAGAAGTATGGCAGCTTAGATTCCATGCAAAGAAGTGCAAAATAATGCACCTGGGGAAACAAAACTCCAGTGGAGGAGTACACAGTTGGGGGTATTAACATCAGCAAAAACGGAAAGGGACCTGGGGATAGTCATATCAGATGACCTAAAGATAGGCAAGCGATGTGAGAAGGCAGTAAGGATGGCTGGGGGGTTGGGGGATACTGGGATGTATAGGGAGAGGCATCACCAGTAGAAAACAGGAAGTTGTTATCCCTCTGTACAGATAGTTGGTGAGGCCCCATCTCGAGTACTGTGTGCAGTTCTGGAGACCCCATCTCCGCAAGGGCATAGACAAGTTGGAGGCAGTCCAGAGGAGGGCAACTAAAATGGTGCAGGGTCTGCAACAGAAGCCATACGAAGAGACTAAAGGAGTTTAACATGTATACCCTTGAGGAAAGGAGAGGAGGGGGGGTCATGATTGAAACTTTCAGGTACCTCAAGGGAATCAGTAAAGTCCAAGAGGGTAGCATATTTCAGAAAAAGAGATGTGCAAGAACAAGGGAATACAATTTGAAGTTAGAGGGGGGACGGCTCAGGGGCAATGTGCAGAAGTATTTTTTCACAGAGAGGGTGGTGGATGCATGAAACGGCCTTCCTGAGGAGGTCATGGGTTCAAAAACAGTTTGGGAATTCAAGAATGCATGGGACAGACATAAGACAATTATGGTGGGGGGTAGGAAGAAGTAGGCTGT
This sequence comes from Neoceratodus forsteri, assembly GCA_016271365.2. NCBI lineage: Eukaryota > Metazoa > Chordata > Ceratodontiformes > Ceratodontidae > Neoceratodus > Neoceratodus forsteri. The sequence goes on along the minus strand of CM057452.1, from coordinate 1,503,159,395 downwards.
TAGTTAACTAGGATCTGCAGCATATCCAATAGGTAGGGAAATGGCAAACTGGGTGGCCCAAGCGGTCCTTATCTGCCATCAAAGGCAGTGTTTCTATGTTGGCAAGGACTGGTCCTGTTGCTTCAACACATCCCACTAGGAGGTGCGTTGGACCTGGATCCAAACTACAGTGAGTCGGTCACAAGCCCTGGACCATCTTCACGACATCATCGATCGTCAACTGAGCAAAGTCTGACCAGACAAACTGGGTGCTAGTGATCCCACAATGATCTCCACTCTGCCCAATTGAGTGAGCTGCACGGATCTCCGACCTGATGGTTACAATCTTATCTGTGAAAAATCGAACTAACTCCTCACACTTCTGCTGTGAAAAGGCTCTCTGATTCTGTAGACAGGCTGGATTGCACAGCCTGTCCACAGTGCAAAACAGCTGAACCAGTCTATTTCGAGCAGCTGCAATCTTCCTGGACAGGAATGCTGCCTTCTTCCCGGAGACCACAGATTGATATGCCTTATAATGGGATATCAGTCTGAGTTTGTCATCATTCAGGCCCGATTTCCGCCAGCAAAGCTGCAACCTTCTACCCACCTCTCCTCAGCTTCCTCAAGGTCCCATCAAACTACGGGGACTGAGGGCCAAGGGTGAGTGGGCAAACACAGATCAGAGCAATGGCATCCAGGGCTTCTCCTATAGCCTTATTATAGACTTGTAGCAGGCTCTCTGGATCCCTGCTAACACTCGCACTACCTGACAGGTCCAGAACCGCCATCAGGCCATCTAGGGTTACTCCCCGTAAAGGGAGCTACCAGACCATCTCCATAGGGGCAGGTCTATTGGGGGGAGGGGCCGCGAAGCTGAACCTAGTAGTGTGGTGATCATACCATCCGACGGGTTCCACCACCACATCAGAGATCCCCATCCCCAGCAGGAACACCAGATCCAGTGAATGATCCCGTATGTGGATCACAGAGGTAATCACCTGTGTGAGCCCCAGTTAAACCAGTGATTGGAGGAAGTCTTGGTCAAATTGCGAGAGTTCATCGTTGACCGAGGTATTGAAGTCCCCCAGTACCAACTACCTTGGGGCCTTCAATACCATCTCGGCGATGAAGTCCGCGACCACCTGCAGGAACTCCTCCTCTCTCCCGGGTGGACAGTAAACGAGAAGTATGTTACAACCCATACCTACACCTACGATGCATTCAAAGGGTCTAGTGACCCCCACTGGGACATGTACCAGGCCCAGCTCCATCTTGAAACTGATGGCTACCCCCCTCTGCCCCTGCAATCCAACCTCGGATGGTGTATCACCAAGTACCCAGCCGGAAAAGCTGACTCCAAAATGGGGCCAGCATTCTCGTCTAGCCACATCTTGTTGATGCAAGCCAGGTCGGATGACCCAACAAGATCAGTAGTTACTGCTGTCTTGTTTCGAATTGACCTGGCATCGCAGAACACCATCTGAGTTGGACGAGTAGTCGAGGTTGACGGAGCTACGTGCCCATGAAACGTGAAGCCCTTGGGTATGGGCATCAAGCAGGGCGGACCCCTTTTCTGGGCCCATTTCTTCCCAGAGGGCGTCTCCTTGACCCCACCACCCCAATTCGTCCCCCTGTTCCACTGCCTCTCCTGAAACCCCACCCTCACCCCTCCGACATCTCTTCGTGATTCCCCATGGCGTGACAGCACTTGTAAACCTCAGCTTGTTGGGGGGGGGGGGCAGTCGAAGGAGCAAAGGGCCCAGAGCTCAGTGGGAGAGTAATACCCACCCATCGAAGCCCTCTGCCAACACATCCTGCAAATCCTATACCCAGTCTAAAAAACAATTGCTCAACTCGGTCACATCCACTCCTATACATTTGAAACAAATATTCTTAAATACTCGAACACCACTATCCCCCACCCTTCACTAAAATTAATACAACTTAGCTACCCTCTTCACAAAACACACTGTACATAACAAAAAAGAAACAAAATAACTAAAAGAAAATAAAAAAACAAATAAACGTCTAGAAAACAGCAGTAGAGGGTGAAATTTGTTATAAATGAATGTCCATCAGAATGACTGTCCATTTTAAAGTAATTGAATTAAGCAATGTCCATAGAGCCACTCTGTTGCTCCAGAAAAAGTTTCAACTTGGCAGAGGTTCTCACCACCTAGCTAACATTGTCAGAAATGTAGCATCTCCTACGACATTCACTGAAGAATTCTTGAACTATTTAAATGCAGAAAATAGGCACTCACTGCCAATGAAAAGCGAGAAACTAGATAGTTCACATTATTTATTATTTATTTATTGAATTTTGTTGACCGGGTAAGCCCACTGAGCCCCGAAGGTCCCTTTTTCAAGGGCGACCCGGGAATAAACATTAAGAACACATACATTAGAGAAACATGTAGGAGTACAGAATAACACGGTATACAGTATTCAGCTGTTTACGCATACAGACATGACATTGGTTAGATGTTGTACATTACATTATTCATTGGCTAAGACCTTATAAAGATAGTACAGTAGGTTTCCTAGGTAAGCCAAGTTCAGGAGCATTAATAAGGAAGGAGCGAAGTGCATACCTAGCAGGGGCTAAAACTTATAATTAGGTGAACAGTCTGCAGTGGTAACTGCAGTAGTGTCGAGCAGAGGCAGTGATGCAAGTACACCCCTTCCTTTGATGCGTGGCTAGGGTCCTGTGGCATAAGCAGATGCTCCTGTCTAGCAGGTGAGCCTTTAGCTTGGTCCGAAGCAGGTGATGGACTCTGCCTCCCGTACCTCCAGGGAGAGGTTGTTCCAGTTGGAAGGAGCTGTGTATGCGAAGGACCTGGAACCTGCTTTAGTCTTGTCTTGGGAACCACAAGGAGAGTTTGGCCAGAAGTTCTTCGGCTCCGTGGTTGGTTTTAACCCTAACGAGACCGTGGAGGCTGGGGGTGTGGGACCCAGTAACTTAAACGTAAGGCAGAGGGTAGGGTAGATGAGCTGAGCTTCCAGAAACGGCCAGCTAAGCCTTGATTGAGGTTCGCAGTGGTGAATCCTCAGGTGTGAAAGGGTGGCAAGCGGACTATCTTGTTGCACAAGGCCTGCAGCCTACGAAGTCTGGCCGTGGCCACCCTGAGGACTGGGCTGCGAGGTAAGCTTGGGAGAAGTACGCTTAGCGGCAATGGCTATCCTAGCTTCAGGATAATCTGGTCCTTTATTCTATAAAGGATTCCAAGTTTCCATGGATGGCCTTGGTGATTTGGTCAACGTGATTTTTTTAGTGTGAAGCCTTGGTCCAGGGTAAGTCCAAGGTATTTCGTGGATGTAACCACCTCAAGTTTCTCACCCCACCTGGTTTGAAGCTGTAGGAGTTTTGCCTTCTTGGGTCCCAGTGTTCTTGGCCCGAACAGCATCACCTTTGTTTTATTGGTGTTTAGTACCATTCTGTTCAGAGTTAGCCAGTCCTCCATCTGAAGGATGTCGTCTTGGAGGGCTGTCTCCAGTTCAGTTAGGTTAGGGGAGGCTCTGTAGATGACAGCATCGTCTGCATACTGGATAACACTGCTGCTCCCACAATGTAAGTATAGATCATTTATGAACAGCATGAAGAGAAGTGGGCCGAGTATTGACCCTTGAGGTACCCCTTCTTTGAGTGTTGATAGGTTGGAGACATTATCATTCCACTTGACCCTCTGGGTGCGTCCCGTGAGGTAACTCTCGAACCATCCCAGTGCATGGGTGTCAAGGCCGAGTAAGCGCATTTTTTGTAATAGGAGGTTGTGGTTAACGAAGTTGAACGCTTTTGAGAGGTCAATGAAGACCGCTCCTGTACTGGTCCCCGAGTCATTGTTGCTCAGGACTTCAGTCGAGAACTTGGTTAGCGCAGTGTCTGTCCCGTGCTTGGCTCGGAAGCCATGCTGAGACGGAGAGATTACCTGGTGTATTTCCAGGTATTCTCGGAGTTGTGCGTAGACGAGCTTCTCCTGTACTTTAGCAACAGCACACAGCAGGGAGATAGACCTGTAGTTCCCAATTGGCTCTGTGGACCCCCGCTTGTGTATAGGGATCACTAGGGCCTGCTTCCAAGGCTCAGGTACTGATCCCTCAGTAATGGACCGGTTTATCAGCCAGGTTAAGGGCTTCGCTAGTGCTGGGGCACCGTCCTTGAGGATTCTAGTCTGGATCCCGTCAGGGCCCCCAGATCCTCTCGAGCACAGGGATTTAAGGATGCACAAAACTTCCTTTGTCCTTACCAGCCTCAGGTGAAACAAAGGGCGATCAAGGTCTGGGGGCTGATGTGCATTATGCTCGCTCCTGTTGTCAGTGGGTTCCGCCTTGAACGCATCAAGGTTCGTGAAGTTACTGTTGAGGGCCTCTGCTATTAGAGGTCCCTCGTCAATTACCTGCCCGTTTGCCATGATTGGGCCGGGCGTGGTTTTATGTTTATTTCCTTTGAGGAGTTCATTAATGTAAGACCAGAAGAACCTCGGGTTCCCAAGATTAGTTTTTTGGAGGTTGGTGATATATTCTTTTTTGGCTTTCTTTATGGCCATTTTGCATTGATTTCTAAGGGCCCTATAGCTGGATAAGTCCGCAGGTAGCATTGTTTTCCTGAACTTTTCCAGGCCTTGTCACGGTGGACATCAGGGCTTTTAGGGGGCAGGATCCACTTAAAGCAGTTTCACTTTACTCTGTGAGTTTTCATTGGAGCAAAGAGGTCAGTGGTTCTGGTGAGGGTTTTATGAAAAAATTCAACGGCCTCCTCCAGGTTAGGTAGGTTTCTTATAGGGCTCCAGTCAATGCCATTTAAGAGCCCAATTAATTGGTCAGGGTGGAATTTGGAGTAGTCCCTAGTTGTGATCATTCTGGGCAGGACTTTTTTCGCGTTATTTTTCCAAATGGCAAAAATCGTCGAGTGGTCGCTCAAGGCATCAGCCAGTGTGCCAACCATTTTTACGTTACTAGGGGTTGAAGTCAGGATCCAGTCAATGATGGAGTGCCTACCTGATTTATGGTTCATTCTGGTCAGTAGGTTGATGACTTGAGAAAGGTGGGAGTCCTGTAATAATCCATTGATGGCAGACTTGGCCTCAAGGGCCCAATTTAAGTTGAAGTCGCCCAATATGATAAGCTCGGATGCAGAGTCAACTGCAGGGTTCTTCAGGAGCGTGTCCAGAGAGCCGAGCGCATTGGTAGGGGGGCTGTATGCGCACCCTATTGTGAGGTGCTTAGCCCCTTCTAGTGTTAGTCATAGGAAGATTGCTTCTATGTCCTGGGTCATGCCACCGTGAGGCAGCCTAACAAGGGAGGACGTAATCGTGTCCTTTACATATATGAGCACCCCACCCCCTCGTTTCGAGGGTCTGTCCTTTCTATAGATGGCGTACCCAAAGGCGGCTACTTCGTGATCCTGGATGTGGGGTTTTAGCCAGGTCTCAGAGACTGCTAATATGTCTGGTTTGTAGACCGCCAGCCATGCTTGAACTTCATGGATCTTAGGTCTCAGGCTGCAAATATTCATATGCACCAACCTCAGACCCTTTACTCCATCCCATGCTTTATCTGAGGGGGAAGAAATTGACACATTGGGCGTCCCAGGGCCTGGGTTTGGTTGGATGTCCCCCGCCAGTAGCAGCAGGGCTGCTAGCAAGCTCAAGAGAGTGAGTGAGGGTGGGAGGAGGTAAAGCCAGTTGGATTGGACAGGGGGTTAGGCTCCAAGTGAGGAGAAGGGATCGGTAGAGGATCCCTTTCCTTGTGAATTCATGCGCCACTAGTAGAAAAAGGTTGCACCTAGGAGATGGGTAGGTGTAGTGTCTGGCTGTGTGTTTTCCCGGCCCCCCATGAGTAAAGGAGCAGTAGGCACTGCTGGCGAGCCAGTCAGTCCCTAGTAGGGCTAGAATATATATTGTTGCCAGGGCGATGTCCTTGTTCCAGTTAACAGGGTGCATCTTGGAGCTATGATAGGCTTCTTACTTGGAACTCAAATGCCAGCCGGTGGTCTAGGATCCTGGGACTCGCCACCAGTCCCTTCTTAGATGCTTGCAAGTGGCACGTCTGCAGCGGGAAAAAACCCCCCGAGCAATTTAGAACCCAAGGCTAGTTACCAGTTGGCGAGCTCTTCTCGCTGCATATTAGAGCAAATTTTTCCCTGATTGAGCTAGCATTAGTTAGCACCTAAGCCTAGAGGGGAAGCTCTGCTCGGTACCTATTAGAGCAAAATTACCCTGATTAAGCTTGTATTAGTTAGCACCTTAGCCTAGAGTGGAAACATCGGGGTACAGTCAACAGGGTACAGTTAGCAATTCCCGCAGCGGCAAGTTAAGATGCAAAGTTCACAATCTAACCCTGATCGCAAATCAACTCAGAGGCAAGTACTACTGCATGATTCCCTGACTAACTCTGGCTGAAGGCTAGTAGCACTGTGATTTAAAACTTGCAATTTAGAATTAGCAGGAAATCCTTTTATCAGGGATTAAGCTACGCAGGAGTATTTAAGGTTGAGGACAAAGCTTGCAGTTCCATCTATATTGTGAATCAACATTACTAGGGGTATACTGTTCAACTAAGCCATCGCAGATCCATATTGTTTTTGCAGAATATTCGTATGGCCATCAGTGATTAGGTCATAAGGCTATTTAGCTGTAGGAGACAGAAATGCAATGTGGTTAGCTAGGTTGTTGCAGTAGATTTTAGTTACAGTCAGATTAGTGACAGAGTATTACACAGAGTGAGTGAGCAGCTGCGTGGTTAGAGTGTCGTTAGGCTTAAAGGTTCTACCCCAGTGGAGGAAGGAGCCCGTGCGGACTGTCCAGCAGCTGCAGAAAATGAGTCAGACAGCTCGAACTGCAAATTGACAATACTGCCGAACGCAGCTTTAGGGAGATCCTGGGTGCTATCGACACTGGGGAGCTCCTCCTTATATTGTAGGACTCAACGCGATTGGAAAAAAGGTATCCCTAGACGGGGCTTCATCCGATTTCAGCCTTAATAGAACAGCACTACCACAGGGCGGGTGGGCATTTCAAAAGAAAGCGAGTTGTGTCCTTGCAGTCTCTCCGCTTGTTGGCTCAGATCTCTAGTGGCAGGCAGAAAAGGTCTGAGGGAGGTCCGCCCGGCTCGAGGAGCTGCCCGGCGCCTGACCCCAGGAATCACGGCGTGGGTTAGAATCGGGGGACGGTTAAAGCAAAGTAGCCTCTCCGCCCCAGACCGCTCAGCTCCGTTGAAAACACTTTGACTCAGGTAGGGCACCCTTTTTAAGTACCCCGCTGCACAGCGCCGACGACCCTCGCAGCCAATCAGTACAGTCCTCCTCTGAGCGCCAATTTTGGACAAAAGAAAGCGAGTTGTCCCCTTGCAGTGTCTCTGCTTGTTGGCTCCGATCTCTAGTGGCAGGCAGAAAAGGTCTGAGGGAGGTCCACCCGGCTCGAGGAGCTGCTGGTGCCTCGACCCCAGGAATCACGACGTGGGTTAGAATCGGGGGAGGGGGGGAACCCGGTTAAGCAAAGTCGCCCTCCCAACCCAGACCGCTCCGCTCCGTTGCTATTATGATTTACCATACTTTATTGATTAGTTTTTTGAATTGTTACGTCAGTTAAGGGTGTTTTTGAATTTGGTGTATATAAGATTGTCATTTGATCCAAGTACCTGCCCCTTGACAAAGCCTTACTTGGTGAAGCGCCGGCTCACTTGGACCTGTAGAGGTTTCTCTGCTTGCTACACTTCAGTGTATGTACTATTCAGTTTTGTGAATTGTTTTTTTTGAAAGAAAGCAAAGTTGCAGTATTTACTTCACTGGAACATCCAGCTCCTGGCTCTGGAGTGCGAGTGCTTCTTGGTTTGTTTCCTGTTGATTGGGGCCCCTGCCCTGGTCCTGAGCACAGCACCTTTGTTCCTGTTGGCTGCACTTCCACAGTTTGTCTGCTTGATTTATTACTTGAACTTAAGGGCCCTGTTTTTGTGTCTTGCTCCATAGTATTCAAGGAATTATGAGCAGCCCATGGAAATGATCTAAAACCACCTTCACAGAGGTTACATAAAGGCATATTAGTACAGCGCAAGTTTGTGGGGCCCAATTCCCCACACAGACTGCACTTTGTTCACAGACATTTCTTGGATGTTTTAAGGGAGCCACACTTGTGGCATGATTTAGGTTGGGCCTTATAAAATACCTCTGTCTTGTCCGAAGAAAAACTACAGGGAGATGGTAGAAGTCCATTGTCGATGTGCTGTAGTTTTACCAGAATTCCACCTTAAGAAATTTTCAGAATCAATTATTGGTTCCGGAGAATATCTTACCCTTTCTCTAACCAGAATACAGTATCTGAGATGTTCACGCCTTCATTCCAAAACAAAATTGTAACAGATTTAAAGGCAGGTTTGGTCAGGGGGTTGCTACAGAAGGGGACCAGAGAGGTCTTTATTGAAGAGTATGATATTGGTTCCAGAAGTGCTCCAAAGATTTTGCAGTTTTGAAACTAATATCAACGGTACTGTCCCCTGGTGCATGTATTGAAGCATAAACTTCTGAGGCTAAGAACTGAATTGTTTGCTTTATCAATTTTCCAACATAAAATCTATCTGGTGGGTCTGAAAGTCCCCCTGTGTACTTAATTCGCACAGCGTTTTTCTTTTTACAGGTTCCACCGAATGGTGGAAAAGACCTGCATAAGTAGAGGGACCCAGATTTCAGTGCAGGCACTGATCTTTGTAGAGGACCACCACCACCACCACCACCATTTGGGGGAGTAGGCAGGTCTGTAGGATCCAGCATTGAATTTAAATCAGGCACACCTTCTGTGACAGTTTCTACTTGTGCAGAAACTTTTATTCATGGCCGTGTTGGAAATTTTCATTTGTTTTGTACTACCAGTCTTTTCTCTTTGTTCAAAGGCCCCTCTAAATATTTCTTCCCAGTTAATCTCTTTTCCTGTTGAATCTGCTGACACTGTTTCTTGGGCAGATTTTTTTTTCTGTAGAAATGGCTAACAGTGTTTCTTGAGCAGAAAATTTTGATAGTACATCAGAAGGAACAGCGGCTGCTACTACTACTCCCATGCACGGCTGAGCTGGATTATTTCTGGCCCAAATACCTAGCGACTTTCCACCCAAACGTTGTTTTGAAACCCCTGCTTTTACACCCTTACCTTCTGTGCTGGCATATGACTGCAAAGGCTTAAAAATGTAGGTATTACCTGAAAGTTGCTGAGGAGCGACTGGTTCCGGGCTTCACACAACAGCAGCTGGTGGCGCTGGTGTCCTTTAATCTTTCTGTGGCTCAATTGAGCTGTCAGTCGTGTCTTTTTCAGACTGTCAGAATTATAGCCAGGGAGAGGGATAGTCTGGTCCGGAATCCACACACCACCTGCGGATTAAATCCAGCTGGCTGTCTGAAGTGGTTTTGCCTGGGGACCAGGTCACATTTGTAAGTGTTCTGTTTCCACAGCAGACTGTCAGTTTTCCATTCCAGACTTTTTTTTTTTTTCCGTGTGTGGCAAAGAGTTATTTTCCTGTAGTAACACAGAAGTAGACAAAGAGGGACTGTTTACCTTGGCAGTCTGTTGAAACTTTTTACCTCAAGTCTTTTCCTTTTTTTTTCTCTTACATTTTTTGTTTCAGTTTCTGAAAGTTTACTGCTTCTTCCTCCAACATGGCCAGCAAATATCTTTTTTTTTTTTCTGTAGTTCAAGGGCTAATTTCTCTGTTGCAGCTTGTAGGTCTATATTATCTTGCACATTTTGTTCTAGTACAGTATGAGACTCTGATATAGGCAGTACAACTCCATCTTCTGTTAATTTAATTTCCATAGCACGTTACCTGAATCACTAACCTCTTGTGAAGGGAGGACAGAGGAGGAGGAGGTTTGCTCCTTTACCCCAACAGCTCCCTAACCTTACTCCATGCTGGATTCCACCTCCCTTCCTACTGAAGGAGGTTGCGGACTTCATCGAAGAGATGGTATTGGAGGCCCCCATATGGTTGATTCTGGGGGACTTCAGTGCATGGGTTGACAAACTCTCGCCATTTGGACAAAACCTCCTCCAGTTGATGGAATAATTGGGCCTGACATGGGTTATTACCACTGCAACCCACCAGGGGGGCACTCGCTGGACTTGGTGTTCCACCTGGGGATGGAAATCTCTGATATGGAGGTGGGTCCTATTGGGTGGTCTGATCATCATTCCCTGAGATTCAGTTTTGCAGCTCCCCGAAATAGTCCTGCCCCAAAGAAGTTGGTATGGTATCGTCTTTTTGAGAGGAGTTACTTCAGAAGGCCTAATAATGGTACTGGACCTCTCGGGGATTCTGGTGGATAGCACTGACCCAGGTCCCTTGTATTAGCCTATAACAGTGATGTTGCTTGGGCCCTGGATGTCATTACTCCGATTTGTGTTCTCCCTCTTACCCTTTGCCTGGGTGCCCCTTGGTTTGATTGGTTACTTCGGGAGTTGAAGAGGTGAGGGTGAGGGTGAAGGTTGGAGAGAGACTGGCGGAAAACTCGCCTGGAGGAGGACAGACTTAGATTGCTAGAGCATTACAAGACCTACCAATCGGCAATTTCCCATAAGAAGGCAGAGTTCCTATCCAAGGAAATTGCTGCAGTGAAAAATAGACCAACCAGCTCTTCTGGACTGTGGTCAGACTGTGCAATCCAGCCTGTGTGCGTTCTGGTCGAGCATTGTCACAGGAAAAGTGTGAGGAGTTTGCGCAGTTTTTCATACTGATAAGGTGTCCGCCATCAGGGATGAGATCAACCAGTGCCTCCCCATTGGACCTTGCATTGATCAGTCGGGTGATACTAATGCCTAGTTGACCTGGTCAACCTTCAGCTAACTGCTAGTCTTGGATATAGTGAGGATCATCCAGACTCTGCGGCCAACTTGTTGTTTGGATCCGGGCCCAATCCACCTGCTTGTGGGGTGTGTTGAGGTCATTGGCCCGGTCCTTGCTGAGATAGTGGGGGTTTCATTGGAGAGAGGGATCTTTCTGGATCCCTTAAAGGAGGCGATAGTACAGCCCCTCCTGAAAAAGCCCTCCCTTGACCCCAACTGCCCAGCTGACTACAGACCAGTCTCGAACTTGCCCTTTACAGGGAAAGTTATTGAGAAGGTGGTCGCTCTGCAACTGGAGGATCATTTCTCCATCCACAATATCTATGACCCTGTCTACTCTGGCTTCAGGAAAACACACAGCACCGAGACCGACTTGGTATGGGTGCTTAATGGCATTCTGATGGCGAGAGATCGGAGATCCTGTTCCTGTTCTGTCTTGGTTCTGCTTGATCTCTCAACAGCATTCGACACTGTGGACCATGGGATGCTGCCCGAGTGCCTGTGGTTCTTCCTGTGACTTGAGGGGGCAGTCCTCTGCTGGTTTTGATCCTTCCTTGAGGGCAGATCTCAGAGAGTGGTGTCAGGGATTCATTTCTCTGCCCCTCGCTGGTTGCTCTGCGGGGTACCGCAGGGCTCGGTTCTATCCCCCATGTTGTTTGCAGTGTACATGCTGCCATTAGGGGACACTGTAAGATGGTCCAGGTTGAGTTTTCACTGCTGTGCAGATGATTCTCAACTGTACGTATCTTTTGTGCCCGAACAGGAGTTGGATTCTCTCTCGGTGTTTAACAACTGCCTGTCCGAGATACAGAACTGGCTGAGGTTGAACTCTGGTAAAACAGAGGTATTGGTGGTGGACCCTGATCGTAGGACGACTGGGGCATGGGTGGGAAACCCTCAGGTTTACATCTTGGAGGGGTTCCACTGATTGCCCCGGGCCAGATGCGTAACCTAGGCGTGATATTTGACGAAGGCCTGACCCTGAGGGCAGGTTTCAGCCGTGGTAAAATCTTCCTTTTATCATCTGAGGAACATAGCTAGGGTGAAGCACCTGGTCCCGCCCGAAGATCTTCCTACCTTGGTCCACGCCTTTGTCACCACTCATTTCGATTACTGCAGCGCCCTCTACCTAGGGCTCCCGGGGGTGGATATCTGCCGTTTGCAGCTAGTGCAGAACGCGATGGCTAGGTTGTTGACTGGAACCCCTAGGTTCAGTCATATAAGGCCTGTGCTGCGTGAACTGCATTGGCTGCCGATAGAGTGGTGGATCTCCTTCAAGGTCGCATTGCTGACCTAGACGATCCTACATGACCAGGGACCCCTTTATCTGAAAGAACTCCCGTCTCCTTACTGCCCCACCCGCTCACTCCGATCCTCCGGCGAGGGATTGTGAGAGATTCCCGGGGTATCCCTTAAAACATCAGGAGGAAGATTGTTTGCCTTTATAGCTCCTACCCTGTGGAATTCTCTACTGCGCCAGATACGAGATAGCCTGATAGCATGTAGAGGCATTTTCTAGATTCTGGCAAGCTCAGTGCTGTTTTTACAGTTCTGGGGACCTTTTAACAAATTGCTGTAACTTTGAGTCGTGCTGTATAACTGAGCCCTGTTTAGCACTTGACAGGAAACAGGAAGAGAGCCTGATAGTTCAGGCAGAGCATAGCCTGAACTACTAAACGGCTGAGAGCAACTATTTTTAAAGATCTTGTGGATTAAACCCTTTGCCTGAGCCACGTATGAATGGTGTACGCATTGAGGAACATTTTCAAAGTTTATTTGGGAATCTGAATTTGCGAGTGTCCCGTGACCCCTCCCCCCAGTCTACTTCCGGGTCACTGTAACATATAAAACTCGCCCGTGCAGCGAGCGAGCACCAGTAGAGGCATTTTCTAGATTCTGGCAAGCTCAGTGCTGTTTTTGCAGTTGTGGGGACCTTTTAACAAATTGCTGTAACTTTGAGCCGTGCTGTATAACCGAGCCCTGTTTAGCACTTGACAGGAAACAGTAAGAGAGCCTGGTAGTTCAGGCAGAGCATAGCCTGAACTACTAAATGGCTGAGAGCAACTATTTTTAGAGATCTTGTGGGTTAAACCCTTTGCCTGAGCCACGTATGAGTGGTGCACACATTGAGGAACATTTTTAAAGTTTATTTGGGTATCTGAATTTGCGAGTGTCCTGTGACCCCCCCCCCCCCGAGTCTACTTCCGAGTCACTGTAACATATAAAACTCACCCTGAAGTGAGCAGGGCGCGTGAGGCGTGCAGAGAACACTGCTGCGTCTGCATGTGTCTGCTGTGTCCACTGGGATAGCGGGGATTCGGGACCTATTTAGATTTCCTAAGGTAAAGCAATCTCTGTTTTAAAATGAGGCTGTGTATTGGATGTAAAATGTCAACTGGTGAGGAGGCCAGAGATGGGTTTACTTGTGATAAATGCAATTTAATAGATATCTTACAAACAGAGATACAGGTTTTAAGACAAAGGGTTCAGGTACAGATTGATATCAGTAATTTGGAACAATATATTGATTCTGTAATAGATGCGACCACGACGTCATGTGAACATAGTCACCTGAATGAAACACATGAGAAGGAGGAAGAATGGTGTCTTGTAAGCAACAAATACCAATAAAAACAGAAAAAGGGTAGAAGAAACATAGGGGTTCCTCAAATGTTTAACACCAAACAGGTTTTCTATTCTTAATCAAGATGGGGCTAGCTACATTTCAACTCAGAGTGACCCCCAATTATCCAGTGACCTCAACAAAATACAGGTTACTCCACTTCAAAATGGAACCAACATTACACAATCCCCCCCACCACTTACTAAGGAGCAGTTTAAAAATCTAGAATCGAACATACCAGTAGGAGAGAACAAACTAACTACTGGCAAAATTAATGAGCCAGTAATAAAAGAGGAGGAGTCTAATACTAGAGACGTCCTGGTTCTGGGTGATGCTATGTTGAAATATACAGATCACATTTTATGTAAAAATCGAAAACAAACGACTACAGTTGGTGCACTCCCTGGAGCAGGTATAAAAGACATCAAAAATCTTCTCCTGGCTTAAGAGAAAACACTCACAAACCATTGGTCCTTATACATGTAGGAACTAATGATGTAGGGAAAAGAAGGCTCCTAGATGTACAGAGAGAGATTGAGGAGGTAGGGAGGACCCTTACAGAGGATGGATGTGATCTCATTATTTCTGGGGTACTGGCAATACCCAGGGCATCATAGGATGTAAATGATATAATGCAGTTAAATGGATGGTTGAAAAGATGGTGCTTTAGAGAAGGCCATACCTTTGCCGAACAGGGGGCAAAGTTTAGGGACCCAATGCTATATGCACAAGATGGACTCCATCTAAACAGAAGGGGGAAACGTATTTTTGCTTACCAACTCAGACACACATTGGAGGAAAATTTTAACTTAGCATGAGGGGGGGAGGTAGACCTGTTAGTTCCCTTTCAAAGGAAGAAAAATATGACCATACTTCATATAACTTCCTCTCATTAAATGCCAGGAGTTTAAATAACACATTGGGTGAATTAAAATTATCCATGGAACAATTGAATGTTAGTATATGTGCTGTTACGGAGACCTGGTGGAGCCCACATGATCCATGGGGAAAAGCAAATAAATGGATTTAATTTATACCACAAAGACAGGAAAGAAAAAAGAGGTGGAGTGGCTCTATTCATTTCCAACAAAATAAATTCTGAAGAAATCAATACAACTAAATGGGATAAAATAGAGGTGTTATGGGTCAAAATATCATTTTGCCATTCACACGTTGTTAACATTGGGGTCATATATAGATCACCCACTGTTACACCGGACCAGGAGGAACAATTACTGGATTTTTTTGGATACAATTGGTAGAACTAAAAGTAACGTTGTAGTAGGTGATCTTAATTTACCAGGCATAAATTGGACAACATTACGGACAAATACTACTATGGAATCACGATATCTAGAATTATGCTTGCTAGCAGGAATGAACCAGTGCGGAAATGTCAATACTAGAGACAGTCACATATTAGATCTTGTGTTAAGTTACCTAGATGGTAATATAACATCTTGTAAGGTTATTCCCCCTCTTGGATCAAGTGACCACTCTATGGTTTACTTTTCACTTGACACAGTAACAGACACTATTGTAAGTAGGACTAGCAAATATGACTATGGTAAAGCTGAGTTTGATAGTATGAGAACATATCTCAAAAACTGGAACTGGGTAGAGGAATTTCAAAACAAAACACTCAGCTCCATGTGGGATCTGCTGGTGGGTAAAATAAGCTTAGCTACCCAAACTGTTACTCCTTTAGGCAAAAGAACGGATGACACCACCAAGATCAAACCCAGATGGATGTCAAAACATATACTGAAACTGATAAAGAAAAAAAATAGGGCATTTTATAAGGCCAAAAGATCGGGAAACATTTGCTGGAAAACATATAAGGACCTTTTAAAAAAGTTAAAAAAATGTATTAAAGAAGCCAAACTAAAATATGAGTTAAGCCTAGCAACCAGAGTCCAGGATAAGTATAAATATTTTTATGCATATATTAAGGACAAAAAAGGTGCTTGTAGACCTATTGGCCCACTACATGCAATGGATGGTAGTACAGTTACTGACCAGTCTCTTCTTGCCCAAATGTATAATGATTTCTTTATATCAGTCTTCAATAGTAAATCCTCCCCTAAATTAGAACATTTGCAAACTGTACTAGAAGTAGAATCACTGATAACAAGAAGCGTGCTTAAAAGGCTCCATAAATTAGATCAGAATAAATCACAAGGTCCGGAAGAATACACCCAAGAACAATTAAAGAACTGGCAGACCTCTTGGCTGGACCCCTACGGTTATTTTTCAAACATCATTAAAAAAGGCTAGTGTTGGAGGCATGGAAACAAGCAAGAGTGGTTCCCATTTACAAGAAAGGGAGTAGACATGAGGTGTCCAACTATAGACCAGTTCAGCCTGACGTCTGTCTTAGGAAAAATCTTCGAGGGTATTTTAAAAGATTATATTGTGGACCATGCCAAAAAAACAGATCTGGTAGACCCAGTACAGCATGGATTTACCACCGGAAGGTCCTGTCAGACCAACCTGTTGGAATTTTATGGAAAGGTTAGCAGGGCAATGGGTGAGGGACAGCCTGTGGTTGTGGTGTATCTCGATTTTTTGAAGGCTTTTGACAAGGTCCCCCATGGAGAACTTATTGAAGCATTAATTCTACAGGACTTAACAGGAATAATAACAAAATGGGTAGATGCATGGCTCACCTTTAGAAAGCAGCCAGTAAATGTAAATGGGACCAACTGAGCATGGGCGGAGGTGACTAGTGGGGTGCCCCAGGGCTCTGTCTTGGGGCCCTGCTTGTTTAATATATATATTGCCTCAATGAAAGTCAACAGTGAACAATGGAGTCTGGGTTTCTAAGTTTGCTGATGATACCAGGGTTGGGTTTCCTATTAATAACCAAAATGACGCCACAAAACTACAAGAAGCACTAAATATGCTGGAGTCCTGGGCATTAGATAAAAAACTGCTGTTTAATGTGGACAGATGTTGTGTTATGCACCTTGGGAAGGCAAATAAACAGATACCATATACACTTGGAGGACAAATATTAAATACTGTGGAACAACAGAGTGACTTGGGTATTATGGTTACAAACGATCTATCACCTAAAATGCATTGCAATTCAGTTATTAAAAATCAAGTGGTATTTTACAAGTATAAATAAACATATTACATCTAAGTAGGGATGTTCTTCTGCCCCTTTATACATCATTGGTGAGGCCGCATTTGGATTACTGTGCGCAGTTTTGGTCACCCAGTGGAAGAACCGAGATAGTGGCACTTGAGAGAGTTCAGAGAAGAGCCACTCGAAATATACAGGAGGTTAAAGGTCATAATTATCAAGAGGCTAAATATTCTGGGTTTATATTCCTTGGAATATAGGCGTTTAAGGGGGGATATGTGTTTAATCTATAAAGCCACTATTGATCCAGATTTATGGGAACTACTGGGTTTGAGGTACAGGGAATTGTCGGGTAATACTAGATCACACCCTCTACAACTATATGTGGAATGTCCAAAACCAAAAAAGAAAATCCTGGTTCACGCTGAGAGTTACCAATATTTGGAATAGGTTGCCATTAGAGGTGGTGGCTAGTGTAACTGTGAACGCATTTAAAAACAAACTAGATAGCTTCTTACTTAAGCATAATATTCAGGGTTATTAATAAATGGTGAGCAAAAGGACTAACGTCTATATAGCTCTGTACTTACCTATGAGACCTGACCGTGGAAGGATTTAAAAAATCCTTGAAAACATATGTGTTTAATCAGGAGTGTAGCCAGAAATTTCCATTTTGTACACAGTCTCAAACAGTTACACCCCCCCAATTGAAAAATGTACACATCCTTTCCAAATGGCACCCCCTTCCAAACAAGTCAGATTGTTGTCAGATGACTCCTCTACTCTCTAAAGAGGTTATACATGTATTGGACACTCCTCAGTGGCCTACACTAACCCAAATACTACAGCTTAGAATGATAATATTAACAGAGTGGCTTATGGTTTGTGACAGGCACTCAACAAAACTCTACACAAATGTGTACAGTGAGTATGCCTGTCTACACCCTTGTGTTTAATCAGACTTTTGAAGGGACCTAGTGAACTAGTGTTGTAACATTGTAGTTGTATTTATTGTTTTAATGTATGATGAAGATTATTTGTTTTAATGATTGTTAAGGTGCCCTGAGCTTTGGAAGGTCCCCTGATACAAATTAAGTTTTACTTACTTTTACTTGCTTACTAGGAAGTGGACAGCATCTCCTGCAAGAAGAGTAGGGCCGTTTCCCTGGTGTCATGGCCAGCATTCCCCGTCAGTATTAACAAAAAAACAAGTCATGCAACCCACCCTCAGGATGCACCTGGAAACGAGAAAAAAGTTGCAAATGTTGGTTGAAGTCTCAAATTATCTCCAATTTCATTCGGTCCATTAGGAACTAAAGTAGTAAAGTGGTGTATTCCCCCTAAGATTCCCTTTTTAATAAGGAAATGCATCTGGATTCTCTATTGTTTGTGAAACCTATGAAGAGGTGTACATTTGAAAAGTTGGGTCTCTCATAGCATACATTAAAATGAGCTCCAGTAGTGCTGGTTGCCAAGCCATTTTTAATAGCACACATATATCCTTGTATCAGATGCTAGTGGTTCTGCCTACCAGTACAGATTCAGGTAGTAAAAAGTCTTAACTTTTTTCAATCTCCAAAGCCGGAATGTTTTATATGATCAGTTAATTAAGACTTTGGTAACTGGGTAGATATGATCGAAACATTCAAACACCTTAAGAGCATTAACAAGGTGAGAGTCTAATATGTTTCAATATAAGATCTAGTTCAATGTTCTAGTCCCTCATACCCCTTCCTACCTTGTCACTTACCAGAGGCTATGATCACCATTTTTTAGTCACTCAAACACTGTGTCTCCTTGTCTACATTGGCTTGCCCAGGAACCTTAGAAGTTTTGGGTGCCATATGTTGAATGTATGTCATGATACCTCCATAGTTGATATGTATATATTAGATTTTCTAGTCTGCTTTCATTGTCCTACCTTGTACTGTTATGTTTAATCAGTTTCTGCCTTTTTCTTGCTGTATATGTAAGTGTTTTGAATATATCTGTATATGTATCAATTATTGAACCTTGACCTTATCAGGTCCATCTTGCAAATGAGCTATGCTCAACGATGTTCGCCTGAATAAATAAAGATTTGATTGATTGATTGATTGATTGATAAGAAAAATAGCAGGACAAGATGACACAGCATGAGAGTAGAGGGAGGCTATTAAGGGGAAATGTGAGGAAGTTCTTTTTCACAGAAAGGGTGATGGATGCATGGAAACGCCTACCCCAGGAAGTGGTGGATATGAATACAGTACAGGGCTTCAGACAGGCATGGGATAGGCATAAGGGAGCAATACAGATGAGTATGCATAGATAGGACATTGACAGAGCAAAGGCCGATGGCACATTCATAAGGTAGAAAAAGAAATGGGCAGACTGGATGGACCTTGCGGTCCTTATCTGCCGTCAACTTCTATTTTTCGATGAGTCCACTGGTAAGAAGTCCATTTACAAGGGTGACCGGGACATTGCACAGATGATAGAGAGATACGTATAGTGATAAGTGAGCAGTTACTTTTTAGATCAGGTAGAACACTTAAATTTACAAAGGTCAAGAAGGCACTGTTTGTAAGGACCAAAGAGATTTTGCCTCCCTAAGGTAGGCCGATTAGATGTTCCAGAGTTCGGGAGCGACGTACTCAAAGGAACGCTGACTCCTTGCGGTTCTGAACTGGGGAATTGACAGTAAATTTGCTGATGCTGATCTGAGTGCGTGAGGCCGTTCTTGGAAATAGAGTTGTCTGGATGAACATAAAGGGATGCTAGGAGCAAGGATTTTTAACAGTGGTGCAGCTCAGCAAGTAGTTGAGCCTACTTAGGGGAATATCCATCCATGACCACTATAGATTAAGCAGTTGTGCAATTTTCTGTTTGCGTCATGGGCAGAACCCACTGTTCGATTGTAGAGAGACTAGGTTAATGCTCTTCAGAAAGAGAAGTATAAAGTCATAGATGCAGCTCTGTGCAACTGGGGCAGGCTGGGACTTCGATATGTTCACCAACCTTATGACTCTCTGGGTTTTAGATCATTCCCAGCATTGCAGTAAGAATTCTGACTCCTGCTGAGGGCCAGTATACATTATGTACAATTAAGGTCTCCCCTTTTTAGGGCAATGGGAAGACTTCATACACTGCTAAAAAGTCTGAATTTACTGCTGATGGAATCAATAGCCCATCCAAAGAGAGAGAAAGATGGCAACACCTCATAAGGGTGGTCTACAGTGGCTTTTAGGGGCTGGCCCAGTCTGCTTCAGCCTGCACATTAGACAAATGGAACGATGAGCTTCAAATCACCCATTCCTTAGATATGGCACAAGTATCCAGTATCAGATTATAGAGTTGTATTCTCCACTTACTGGAGAAATTATGCTCGGAAAAGCAGAATGTATTATTTTATTACACCAGTTGTCCAGATGAAATATATGAGCCCCTCATGTGACAGATGTTGAAGAGCTTGTGGGGAAGAAAAAGCAACAACGAGGCATATTCTCTGGCAATGTCCCCAGCTGCAGGACTATTGGAAAGCAATAGCAGGGCCGTTACAGATCATTTTCCTAGAACCAGACATCTTAACTCCCTCCCTGGTTTTGTTAGGGATTCCCTCATGAGGGCCGCAAGGTACAACCCTTAAGCATTTTATTAATTTTGATAACTGCTACCAAGAAGCTCTTAACAAGACTTTGGCTCTCAAAAAAAAAAGTACCCAGTATAGAAAACCAGTATAAGATAGCATTTATTACATGGAGCGGTTCACCTATAAAAATTTGAGGGAAGGAACAAAAATGTGATGAAGTCTGGCATTGCTGCATTTTGTACCAGCTTGACATTAGCTTAGATTCTAAGGACATGGATATGTTGTTCATCCACACCGTCTGGCAGGTTCCTTGCCACTTTAAATCTTGCGGAAGGTCTTCAAGCTGGCTCCTCCCACCCACCCACCAGTGGTAAAACTCTCGCTCCGCCCATCAGCGCCTGATCTTCCTTACCGCTTGGAAGCTCAGGTTCCCTCATAACGCTCTGCGTGTAGACTGGATCCTAATTCTTCTGTTCGCCCGAAACTTATTCTCAAATTTTAAAGATTTTGGTCAAATTACTCCCTCGCGGCTGCGATGGACACATCGACTCCCGGATTTCGGTGGTACCCATGTGGGCAGAAAATGTCCAGGACGGATCCGCACTCTACGTGCGTCTACTGCCTCGGCCTGAACCATGACCCGCAGGCCTGCGAATTATGCGTTCGTTTTACTCAGCGTCCCGGAAGACTGTGCTGCCCGATTACAGCTTGGGCGCCCCGAGGAGCGCTACCTGCCGGTGAAGTCGAAGGAGGCCCGTTGGGCGCTTACCGCAGCGGCTGGCTCAGCTGAGCAACACGAGCAGATGATCGCCCTCGAGGAGGAGGTGGCACAGGCCGCATCATCCTCTTCCTCAGTCACGGCATTTATCCTGCTCTCTCTGGATACCTCCTACTCAGCTTCTTTTAAGGAGCTTTGCCAATCCCTTTCCACGAAGGGAGAGGCGCCATTGGGACATTCTTCTCGGTCCAAAAAGGAGGACTCGAAAGGTAAGTCCCACCGTCTGCGTTCATGGGAGTGGGAGAGGTCCCCTTCCCCGGACAGTTGACACTCAACTTCGGTCCAGGTTGCGGCTAAGGCCGCTGGCTTCACGGTGTCCCAGTCAGGTCAGCCGGCCAAGACACCTGTCGGACGGGCTGTCGACTGGTGAAGCCGACAACCCTTCTTCACCGGTTCCCCCAGTGGAGACCGAGGACTTGCCTGCGCCTCCTGTGCCGGAATCCCCGGTCAAGGCTTCAGAGCCGAGGGAAGAGCGGGTGTCCCCCGCCCCTTCCCAGACCCGTCCTCTGAAGCACTGAGGATCTTGCTCTCGGACATCGTCTTGGTCCAGCCGATCCCACTGACATCGGCGGTCTCTCTCAGCACCGCAGTAAGCGGTGCTGCCGCTCGTCCTCGTCTTCCTCCTCAGAAGAGGAGAGGCTTCGGCACAGATTGCATTGACGCTACGAGGACCTGATGTGGCAGCAGTTACTTCTGTCCGGGAACAAGCCGATGCCGTCGCCTTCCCCGGCCATCAAGTGGCTGTCACCCGAGCGGCTGAAACAACCCCTCGCTGTAGTCGAGGTGCCCAGGCCTGGGCCAGTTGTTTGGCCGAAACTAGCTGCCCCATCGATCGTGGTGGAACCTCCGCCTTCACAACCAAAATCGGGGGTGCCAACCAAGGACTCTCGGTCGGGTCAGGGCCTGCCCCACAGGTTGTTGGTCACCCTCACTCCCAACCGTCCTCGGCAGGTGGAGGGTGGCTCAGGCCCCAGGCCGCTGTTCGCGGACTCCTCGGAGTCTGCCGACGACTCCTCCCTGTTCTTCAGGCCCATCGACCTGGAGTCCTCCGGGGGGGCCAGTCGATGGATGAAAGCCCATCGTCCTTCATGGGTCTGCTTCGGCTCATCTCGGAGTCTACCGGGATGCAGCTTGAGCCTCAGATTCAGGCTGCTATCCCCAACGGATACTGGACTGAGGATTCACCCACGGAGGTCTTTCCGGTGGCTGAAGCCATCGTTGGCCCAGCCTAGGAGCTCTTGCAGTGGCCTGTTTCCTGTCCTGCGCCTTTGGCCAGGATGGCAAGGTAGTATGCGTTCCCTACTGGCTCTTTGTCCGGTTTTTCGGAACACCCCTCTGCCGAGGGGTTGGTCACCGATAGAGTTTTCCGGCGTTCTGGGAACGCTAGGGATGTGGATAAGCTCCCCGACAAGGAGTCCAAAAAGCTGGACTATGCCGGGCGCAAGGTGTACGCTGCATCCTCCCTTGGCCTCCGCCAGGCCAGCTCGGCCGTGCTGATGGCACACTTCTCCCTCGCCCTCATGGGCTCCCTGGATGAGGTGATCCCTCATCTCCCGGCCGACCTGCAGACCACGGTCAGGCAGGTACAGGACCAGGGAAAGGCAGTGGCAAAACAGCAGCTCCAGACGGCTCTGGACATTGGAGACTCCTGTGCCAGATCAGTTGCGGCTGCAGTGGCCATGCGCTGCAGAGCATGGCTGAGGATATCCACCTTCATGGCGGATACCCAGCATAAACTGGAGGATGTCCCCTTCCTGGGGACCGACCTCTTCAGCCCTGGAGTGGAAGGTCACCTCCAGCGGATCATAAAGTCCAGTGCCACTCTGGACTCGGTCACCTCTGCCCAGAAGGACAAGGGCCGTCGACAACAACAACATAAGTCCTTTCGCCCTTCTGCGCCTGCGGTTCGTCCAGCCAGCAGCACCAACACCAGGGCCAGCAGGCTCGCGCTTGGCACTCCAAGCCCGCGGCTTCCTCCAGCAGGAAGCAGGGAGGTAAAGGCCCAGGAGGTCCCTCGGCCGGTCCCTCCTCTAAGCCTGCCCAGTGATGGGTTGAGGGGTGTCTTCTCCCAGCCTCGTCACTCCCCCCTGGGTTCCCCCGTGGGGGGACGGCTCCGCCACTTCCTTTCCACCTGGTCCGCTATCACCATGGACCGTTGGGTGTTGGAGGTGGTAGGAAAGGAAGGGTCTGCCCCTGGAGTTCGAGCAGGCCCTGCCCTTCTGAGCCGTCGCCCCTCGGGGGGGCTATGGGGTCCGCAGTCTCTCTGTCGGCTTGCCGAGCCGATATCGCCCTGCTCCTCAAAAAAGGGGTGATCAGGAAGGTGGTGGATCCGCCTCCAGCCCCGGGGTCTGTGTCCAGGTACTTCCTGGTCCCAAAACGGACGGGGGGCTGGCGCCCTGTTCTCGACCTGCACGACCTGAACAGGTTCCTAAGGTCTCGGACCTTCAGGATGGTCACTCTGGCTCAGATAATTCCATCCTTGGAACGAGGCGTGTGGTTCTGTTCTCTGGACCTCCAGGACGTGTTCTTTCACTTCCCTATCCGTCCGTCCCACCAGAGATTCCTCCATGCCCTTCGGCCTTTCCCTAGCTCCCAGGGTCTTCACCAAATGCTGGCAGTGGTGACAGCATTCCTGTGGCGCCGAAGGGTCCGGGTGTACCCCTACCTGGACGACTGGCTGATTGCAGCCCCCTCCAGAACGGAGGTGGAGCGGTCCAGAGATCTGACCCTCCAGGTTTGCTCTCAGGTTGGCCTCCTCATCAACAAGGCTAAGTCGGAACTCGTGCCAAAGCAGGTGATTCTGTTCATCGGGGCAGAGCTCGACTCTCTACGAGCCAGAGCACGGCTCCCGGCGGACAGGGCCGAGGTTCTTTCCTCCTCTGCCCAATCATTTCAGGTTGGGCAATTGCGCCCTGCCCAGGACTTCCTGCGCCTCCTGGGCCTCATGGCGGCCTGCACCAGCGTGGTCCATTGGGCCCGTTGGTACATGTGTCCCCTTCAATGGGGGCTGACCAGCCAATGGTCACAGCATTTCAGTCCGCTGGATCAGCTAGTGACAGTGACCCAGGGGATGTGGAACGCTCTCCAGTGGTGGACCGTTCCAGCACATCTGCAGGAGGGCATCCCGTTTGTCTGCCCCGAGCCGATGGTCTCTCTATCGACCGATGCCTCTTTGATGGGTTGGGGTGCCCATCTGGGGGAGCACAGAGCACATGGCCTCTGGTCCCCTCAGGAGTCCTGATGCCATATCAACCTGCTGGAGCTTCGGGCGGTTCATCTAGCCCTCACCGCCTTCGCTCCGTTTCTACGGGGTCGAGTGGTTCAGGTCCAGACGGACGATACCACGACCATGTATTACCTAAACCGCCAGGGCGGGACGCGCTTCATGCCTCTGTGCAGGGAAGCTCTCCGCATTTGGTCACTTGTGCGCAGCCTGGAGGCGGATCTCCTTGCCATCCATATGGCAGGAGCCTCTAACACCCTGGCCAATGCCCTAAGCCGGATAGGGGCTGCGTCCCACGAGTAGTCTTTCCTGCCGGAGGTCGTACAAGATATGTTCTCCCACTGGGGCACGCCTCAGGTGGACCTGTTTGCCTCCAGGGAGAATGTGAAGCCGAGACTGTTTCATGCCCACCCCCCCTCAGCAGGGCTTGCTGCAGGGGGATGCCTTCTCGAGGCCGTGGACCCCGGGCGTTTTCTACGCCTTTCCCCCATTTCCTTTGATCCACAAGGTGCTTCTCAAGACGAGGAGGGACAAGGCGAAGGTGATTCTGGTAGCCCCAGACTGGCCCCGCCAGTTCTGGTATCCAGATCTCCTCAGTCTCAGCTCCAGGCTCCCGAGGCGGCTTCCAGCCCGCCCGGACCTGATCTCACTCAATCAGGGGAAGGTATTCCATCCGGACCTTCAATCCCTGCACCTGACGGCCTGGTTCCTGAGCGGCTAGAGTTCCAGGCCTTGGGTCTTTCCGACGAGGTCCTCAATGTCGTTGAGGCATCCCGTTAGGAGTCGACCAGAAAATGCTACACCTTCAAATGGAAGAGATTCTCCATTTGGTGTCAGGGCAAGGGCCTGGACCCTTCTTCCTGTTCCTTGGCAAGCATTCTGGACTACTTGTGGTCCCTTTCTCAGCAAGGGCTTTGGTTGACGACCCTTAAGGTGCACCTGGCAGCCATCTCTGCTTACCGGGCGTGGGCCAGGAAGCAGTTGGTGGCGCAGGAGAAGGTGGTCGGGCGCTTTTTCAAAGGCCTTGACCACATATCCCCTCCTGTGCGAGAACCTCCACCTCCGTGGGATCTGCTGCTGGTATTGGCTAAGCTCATGGGCAAGCCATTCGAACTGATGCACAGGTGTGACATCTCTCACCTGTTGTGGAAGACCACCTTCTTGGTGGCTATCATGTCAGCCAGAAGGATGGGAGAGCTCCAGGCGCTTTCCATCGAGTCTCCCTATCTGGTCTTCCACAGGGACAAGGTTGTCCTGCGCCCCCACCTGAAATTCCTTCTGAAGGTGGTGTCGGAGTTTGACCTTAACCAGGTGTTGACTCTGCCGGTGTTCTACCCCAGTCACACCTTGGAGGCCAAATATAGACTCCATACTTTGGACCCTAGAACTGCGCTTGCTTATTACAAGGAGCGGACGGCTGAAGTTCGGGGAGAGGTTCGCCAACTCTGTCACCTACGCTGAAGCTGCACCTGGCAGACCTGCAGCCAAGCGGACAGTAGGCAGGTGGGTCATCTCCTGCATAGATCTCCGCTATAGGTTGGCGGGCATGGAGCCTCCCAGAGGGATAAGAGCTCATTCTACCCACCATACCGCTGCATCGGTGGCTGCTTCCTGGGATGTCCCTATCCAGGAAATCTGCAGGGCTGCTACCTGGAAGTCAGCACACACCTTCATCACCCACTACCACATCGACTTTGAGTCACGTGGGATGCTGGTTTTGGGGCCTCGGTTCTCCAGTCTTTATTTCCCAAGTAGTGTAGGGGTATGCGCCTTGCCTCCCTCCTCCTGAAGAACTGCTAGGAGTCTGCCAGACAGTGTGGATGAACAACATATCCATGTCCCCTAGAAATACAGGTTACTCACCTGTAACAGGAGTTCTAGGAATGGTATATGTTGTTCATCCACACGACCCACCTGGCCTCCCCGGCTTCGACGCACAACCTGGCTTCCAGCGGGCTAGATCTGGCGTCATGGGGCGGAGCTGAGAGTTTTACCATCCGGGTGGGTGGGAGGAGCCAGCTTGAAGACCTTCCGGCAAGATTTAAAGCGGCAAGGAACCTGCCAGACAGTGTGGATGAACAACTTATACCATTCCTAGAACTCCTGTTACAGGTGAGTAACCTGTATATTTGTCCCCTGAAGTGTAAAGCAGCTATGACCAAGGATAAACAGCACCAATTAAAAATTCACAAACTGTAATAAAACCAGGCTGAAACTGTAATATGTGAAAAACAAAGCTGTGAAATGCAAAACTTTTTGCAGATCTGAACTGTGATCTGACGTGGATGGACAGTGCAGATGTTTTTTGTTCATAAGTAGGATGCATCAACAAGGAACCAAGATAGACCACGTGGACACCATTTTGAAGACCATGGTTGGACTTTTAAGAACAGGACTTCTGGCTGCAGAAGGAGCCTTTTGTGTGGACCGTAGGACATACTTCAAATCGTGTGGTACAAGGGACTATGGTTATCTGCTGCTGCTTGTTAGTTTTCTTGTGTACCTGTTTTCTGATGTATACTATCTTTAAGATGGAGAACTAATAAAATATTATATATAAAAAATATGAAATTTAATTTTGAAATGGAAGGAAATATAGAAGTAGTAGTAGGAACACATTTATTGGTGCCAGTTTTGTTCGGGATCAAAATTTATCACTCGATGCCAGTTACAAGCCAGCATAACATTGATATTACAGAGACTGCATCTGAGCTGATTATGGATGGAGATGCTTACACAGACTTGGTGCTTTCTTTTACCAAGAAAATGATAATCATGAGAGAAATACTGAAACCTTTTGTCGTGATTTTAGAATGGAGAATTCAGAAGTGGTGGTTGATACAGTTTTAACACACATTCTGTTTCAGTCCAGGTATTCTGGTGTTCCAGATGCACGGGTTTTTACAAAATGGTTTATGATGACTTTGATGAATTATTTAAAACCTTGAAAAAGGACATTATTTATGAAACAGGTTGGACATTTCCTGCTTCATGTTGAGCTGAATGAATTTGTAGGCTAGTATGTTAATGCTCCAGAAAAACACAGGTGGGAGCAAGCTATTGCGGTGGGATTTGAAATTTTGGCAAATCATGAACAGAAGCCATGACTCACTGCAGCTCATCCCTGATTGCCATTACAAACATGGATGCCACCTTTAATTACTGATAACCTTTAACAAAGCCCTAAAAAGTAAAACTCCCTTAAAAATCCTTATGTCCCTTTCCATCACGGGTACTGCTCCCTTCAGTCCTCGCCACCAGGCAATCCCAGCCCATCTCTGGCACTTACCTCACCTCTGTAAATATTCTTTCCTCTCATGATCCTCTCTCTTTATACATGTGTATGTTATATATATTTATGCAACAGGCATGGTGGACTCAGAAGCTATTGAATAAATCCATTTATCTTTACAGCCATTGAATAAATACAATTTATCCATATAGTAGCTATGTCACAGTCACTCCAGAACTCATTTAGAATGTTTGGCCTCAGTAGCAGTACTACCCATATTCAAATGCGAATAACTTTAAAATGAAAAAAAATAGCATGGTACTGCGAGCATGAAAGTTGTTCCGCACAAAATTATCTACAAAATGAGTGGTGTTTCATTTATAGATACCTTATAGATTTTTTTTTATAATTGGCAAGAAAGAGCAGACAGTGCAATTTTTTTGTTCACTTTTTTGGCAAACATATGCAAAAACAAGATAAGCAATCAAAAGCAAATGTCCCTGCACTGACAGAAAGCATCACTATTGCATAAATGAAATATACAGTGGTGAGCTGTCAGATAAGTGATTTTATCTACACTTGTGCTGTTTGACCTCGGACACCTCACTCGTGGCATACGCCACTCATGAGGTACCGGAGTCAAACAGCTACTAATATAGATAAATCATTATCTGACAGCTCTATATCCATATATATATATATATATATATATATATATATATATATATATATATATATATATATATAAAATATACTGGCGCAGTAGCCGCAGTATATTGGGGTTGAGTGCAGACTTCTGTGTTAAACCTGAATTTGTGAGCTGTAACTTTGAAACGGTTAAATGAATTTGCACGAAATTTGGCAAGCGTAATCTTTTCTGGTAGGTCTCTTGACATGCCACATTTTGTGTGAATCAGTTTTGTCGTTTTTGAGATATGGAGCATCAAAAAATTGTATATTTACTAGGGTTTTTTTTGCTGCTGTTTTCATCACACATATCTCAAAAACGGCTTTATGCAGTGGTCTGAAATTTTCAGGGTAGAAAGCCTTTGGGTCACAGATGTGCCTTTTGAATTTGAAAAAAAATATTAATCTGTTCAAAAGTTATAGCTTTTTTATTTTCCCTTTATTTTCTATGGGAAAAGTTAAGTGTCCCGCATGACATCAAGCTTGTTTTCGCATGCAGGGTTACGTACTGTCGCAGGGAGCCTGCTGTATTTTCGCACAGCAGTGGTTTGTCCCATCTTTTCTCCCTAGCGACAGACACCACTCGTATATTCTCTTCTCTCCCCCCCCCAGGTGGGACACTGGGGAGCCCACTCCAGGTGTCCGTGTGTGGTATGCCCCCACCCCGCAGTGTGGGACACTGGGGAGGCCACTACCAGTGTCACAGGAGATGAATTTCGAACCCTAATGCTCACCCCATTCTCTTATTCTGTACCCATCTTCGCTTACTTAGTCTTGGAATGGGGTGAGCATTTGGGTTCGAAACACCAAGGCACACCCGTCACACCTCTTCCTGCATGCAGGGTGGAGTATTAGGGTTGGAAGCCGAGGGAGTGGTCGGGTGTAGGGGCTGGGAACTTTAAGTTCCCCATATGCCTGTTCCTGCATGCGCAGTGGGAGTGTCGTCTTAGGCTTGGGAACCCTAAGGTCGTATTTCCGTACTTTTGACACTTCAGCCCTAATAGTGCATTGTTATTTTGCAATATTTAAATATATAAATGTATATGTATGTACGTAATATACCGTCACACACTGGCTCACTCATATTCTGTCTCTTTCAAAATAATGCAGTACTATTCAGTTTTAATTCATGGTGTTCTTGACATTAAAAAGTCCCTCTCCTGTCCTGACCAGCTTTCAGGGGCAGTCACTGCTGCTTACCTTATCATGGATAAGATTGACATCAAGGCTGCGTAAAAGGCCTTTGGTTGTGTGTGAAGGGGTGAATATTCTGCTGAAGTTTGAATTCCTGTATTCCATAATAATCAAACATTCCTTCTATTGAATGTGTGGAAAAGTGGTCCAAAGGTGTTGGACTACTTTTTACTAGTTACGTACAACAAAAGAAAAATACATATTTTTAAGAACTTGACTTTTTTAAATTCATTCTCGGTTTTCCCACCTTAAAAGTGCAGTAAGAAACTCCAGGTCATTGCTCGTGTGGGGTTAATGCACTGCCAGGGTGCTGAACACACTCAGCACAACTACCCACACTGGTGTGCATTAACTCCAGACGAGCAGTGCTCTGTGTTTCAGTGCTTACATCATCACCCTGGAATGGCAAACGCTTTAACTGAAATTAGAGGTTTAAATGATAGAGGCGGGGTGCTAGAGAGCCAGTCTCCTGGCAGGCAGCATTTCATTTCCATACTGCACATCAGCTGTATAAAACTGCTGATAACTGCAATTTAAATTGAGAAAACTTAAAAATAAATAGTGGAACAATACTCCTAGTAAGAGCAGCTTTCGAAAGATATAAATTTTTCCATGGGAAAACAAAAGGGTTTGGCCTCTGGGCCCGCTAAAGCAGCTCCATTGAAGACAGCCAAGGCCTCTGACACCACGAGCTCCACTGAAGGGAATATGGCCGAAAATGCAGCTACTCCACCGTGGCAACAAATACTGGCCACGATGAAAGCAATGGACTCAAAAATGGAGAGAACAGTGGCCTGCATGGAAGAACATGATGCGGTGATTATGGAGCTTACTGCTGTTGTGGCAGAGACTGAGAAACATGGGATTTCTACACAGGCCACTGTTACATTAATCCAAGAAAACTCACAAATGCGTAGTAGGCTCGAGGCCCTAGAGGACGAGGCCTGTGCCTGCAGTGTACGACTGGTTGGTGTCCCGGAAGGTGTGGAGGGTGTATACCTTCTTTCCTTTCTGGAGGAATGGCTGCAGCAAAATGTAGTAGTGCCAGACGATTTTAAATGGGGATCCCTGAAATGTGCTTATCGCGTAAACCCAAGAGTGAGACCTACTACCACCAACTCTCCCCGGACTGTGCTTCTGAGGACCTTGGGGGTGGAAATATGGGACATTCTCATTTCAGCAGTACGGGCAGCTTATCCTCCATCGATTAACGGCCAGGATATAAAATTGTTTCCAGATCTATCTTTTCAGACCCGTGCTCGGTGAAAGAAATTTGATGGAGACAGGAAAAAGTTAAGGGCACTAGGTGTAGTGCATTTGTTTTTGTTGCCAGCCTGGTTCAGAATTACATATGGAGGAAAATCATGGCAGTTCTCAGATCTGGTGGATGCAGGGCGATGGCTAGAAAAAAAACAGCAAGAGTTTGTTTCAAGAAATGTTGCGGTGGAAGAAGAAGTCGAGGAGGAGGAGGAAGAGCCAGTTTGAATAATAAACTTTTTCCCTTCATTACAGGGTGAGCTCATCAGAGTACTAAGGGTCTTGCTGGAGACTCTTAAATAGTCACTGACATTAACTCCAATAATTGTACTAGTGGGAAATTGAATGCTCTTAATTCAGAGGGAATAAATCTGTCTTCTGGTCTGTCAGATCAGGGGACTTGTTAACAAAGCCATAATGTAATTTCTTTTTCCAGACTAGTCCGTGTTGGGTTAGAGGTTGGGTTGTCTGTCTCTGTGCTGGAAGCAATATACAAAAAAATCATATGTTCTAGTTTACAAAGTTTGTAAAAAGTTTCTCTTGATTTGGATACTGCAGCCTAGCCAAAGTGCTGAAATTTTTGCTTCAGGTTACTGAAATGTACAGGAAGTTATGAAATTCATAAACGTTCTCTTTCTAATGTTTTGTCAATATGGATAGACAGCAATTCTAAGAGATTGCATTTAATTCTTCCTATATTTCTACCTATTATATGGTTCTTCCAAGCTGCTGAGATGGCTAGCATTATTGGACTACTTGTCGGACTATAATTTCTTGGTTACCCCTACTCTTATTGTACTAGATTACAGGAGACGCATATGAGTATCACAAATGTTAGGTTGTCTTATACCTAATAATGTCCTGTATGAGGAAATGTGTGTACGTTTTTTATGCTAAACATATAAACAATAAAAACAAAGTTAAAAAAAGTAAAAGGGCAACGAGGGTGGTAGTATTGGGATTGTATCAAGGTAATTTGATAAAAGTACTGAGACAGTTAAATGACACTATCAGTCTTGCAGTTGAATTTGCAAAGAAAATTCATTGATTGATTGAAGCATTGTAGTCTGGTTAGTTATTTTTTTTCAAGAAACAAATAAAATATAATCCAGTGTGTCCCACTTTGTATCTTTTCCCAGAGAAATGCCAGTTGCTAATCAGCCCACCTGGCTAGGCAGTTGTCTCGGATCGGCTCAGTGCCTGGGAATGTCTCTAGACGTATGGATTTCTTTCTTAAAAACTAGTTGTACATACACCGACCTATCTCCTAAACAGAATGAATATTTTGCACAGAACAAAGGGTTGTGAATGGCACTGTAGCTATATTTTTTTCAGGCACAGATGTGTTCTCTGTATACAAGCATACAACATGAGTGACTAATGGCTATTGGCAGTAAAATATTTTCTGTCTTAAAGCTGCCTGCAATGCCATAAGACTTTCTCCTCCAGGATTTTGATTTTGAGACTGTAACAGGATAGAATAGGACCCTGTCCCATTTGTTATGGAGAAAGTGTTTAAATGCAAGGATATTTCCTTTTCTGTTTCTTCTCTGTCTGGTTGCACAACCATATTTTCCTGTGAGATTTTGGACTTGATCACTCCGAACAGTCTCGCAATTCTTTGCCTCTCACAGTCTCAGCCCTCCCTTGCTGTCGGTTTTTCCTCCCTTGCATATCTAGATCTGCTGATATAAAAATATGAGCAAATCATTGTGTGGAAATGTAGCTGATATTGGGATCCCTTGTGTTTGGAAAATATATACCATTACTGTTGAAATGTTTATAATTAGAATTTGAGATGACTGCAAAAAGCTGTTGGAAGCTATAGGTTACCAGAGTTAAGTGTTTAAGCCTTTTGCAAAAGCTGTGCAAAAGGGGCCTCAACTCAAGAAGCATACTGTGTTCTAGCAGCTCCTGCCTGATATTTACAAAAACAAGATGCTTGCTTAGGATGGGGGTTGAAAGGACTTATAAGAGCTAAGCTGCAACTGCAAGAAAGATGAGAGAAGAAGTGACACAGAGACTCAAGGAAAACGTTTTCTCCTTTGTGCATAGTTATTCTTAGCAAGTTTATTTTTCAAACACCATGAAGTCTTGCTATATTAGGACTTATTGCAGTTAGCCACTGCACTTGAACTGCCCCGGAGAGGAAAGAGTTGACTCCAGAGAATCTGGAGTTCTAAAGCGCGAGGGCGCTATACCAAAGGTCTATCTGGGCAGTTTCAAATGAAACTGTCAGATTCTTTACTCCGCTTCACTGAACAGTCGCTCCGGAGATCAGCTCCTTCAGCTGGGTTCATTTCTCGGGTCAAGCGAGTATTTTCAGTTCATTTGAACCAGCAAAAAGTAATTATTTTACCGCATTTCGGTTAAAGCTCTATCTGGTAAACCGTAAGTACAAAATGTAAAGTCTGTGTGGAAATTTAGTTATCGGTTCGGTTTTGAACCGATGGGTTTGCTTATTTTAACGTTTTAAAGTTTTGGGCTTTAGAGTCGTACCCGGTTCTTATTGGTTCTAAAAACCTTGATTTTAAATAGGTTTTTCAATACCAGAAATGGTTAGGAACCGATAAGGGTGTCTTGCCTGGCATGGCCATAAAAGGGCAAGTTTTTGGTTGAGGCTGGCATTATGTCTGAGAAAACCAAAAAAACTGGGCCCACTGGGTTTCAACACTGTGATGCTGTGGGAAGCCTTTGCCAAGGCTGACCCACACACCACTTGTGTTTATTGTCTGGGGCTGACCACCTCCTGTCAGACTGCCAGGTGTTTAAAATTTCCTGCAGCTACCCTGAAAAGAGATAGGGCCGGCTCAGGGAACTATTAGCCAAAAGTCCGCTGACCGGATGGCCAGCCGGTCCAGTACCCACTGGACCAGAGGGAGTCCTCTGACCAGGGCTAGACTTCCGGCAAAGGATGGTTCAGAGGAACCAGTTTAAAAAAAAAAAATGAATATGACAGAGAAATCGGTAGGTTTGGAGTCCAAGATTGTCTCTCCAACTGCTGCAGAAGTAGTTAAGCCATACAGATTGTCCAGTCACTGTTTCTAGGTCCTGTCGAACCATCTACAGTTGGTAAAAGGTGGCTCGTTCAGTTCCAGTGGTTCAGGTTTATGATGTTGAGGAATTGTTATGAACCACAGGAGTGGGAGGAGGAATTTGATCAATACATGTGTGGCTGGTAGGGTCTGGACATGCCCACTAGCGGTCATTTTCTCCAGACAGACTTTTAGAATCTCCTCCTTTCTGTCTGAGTCCTTTCTCAGTTTATGTTTTACAAAATGCTTGCAGAATCCCCAGCTTCCTTTAGAGGAGGCTATGGATGAGTAAAGGAGCCTGATTATGTAGGAATGATGGGCTAGGAGGTTGTCTTTCCTTTGCATAAGTCATTTAGGAAGTAAACAACAAAGATTTTATAAGATTCCTCTTTCGTCCCTCCTGTAAGATAAAAAAAATGGACAGAAGGTGTATTTAATCAGGCTCTGTTACAGACTTCCTCACTGAGCAGTGTAGTCATGTAGGTGTGGTACAAGCTGCAGCCTGTGTCAAGGCTAGTCTCCTGGCCTCACATCCTCCTGAATAGGATTCCAGGAGGATTGATGCCATGACAAGAAAACAGTATATGGCAGCTTCTGTGGGACTCAGACAGGCAAGTTGTATGGTTTATGTGGCTAGATTTCGAAATCTAGGTGGGACGAAAGCAGTTAGCCAAGCAGGCCCATGGCCAGCTGGCTAGCTGGTTGAAACAGGTGGCTGCTAATGGCACTGAAGCCTCTAAGTTCAAGTTCATACTGCTGTTGGTGTTAATCTTGTTTCTCTAGGGTCATGACCACTTCTGTAGCTTTCAGAGGGTTGGCATGGCTCAGATGCACTAATCTGTCCCAAGATACTCTGTCAAAGTCTATGGATTTGTTTCTTGTTGTGGTAATTCTCTGTTTGAGGAACAAACAGAAAGCTATATGAAAACAGGGATGATTACCTACAAAAGTACCCAGGTAGAGGCTCAGGCCTCCTCTGCTTCCTCAGAGGGTCTCTTCAGAGCAGAGATAGGCCGGGCACAAGTAAACCGTCCCCCTCCCCTTAGCCTAAGACTATTGCCAAGTAGGCACCTGATGGGGTGCCCAGGGCCGATTCTCCTATACCAGTGGGCAGGTTGGTTTTATTTCAGCCAGAATTGGGTGTCCCTAACTCGACAAGTGGGTTCTGGAAGTAATAGGTCTGGTTCTCGCTTCAAACAGTTTCCAAAGATGAGAGCCAGACAGGTCCACTGCAAATCCTTGGAATCCCTTGCTTTGGGAGCAGAGAGTTCTTCTCCTCTGAACTGCAAAGCAGTAGAAGGGTCCCTCCTTGCCACCGGGCAAGGGCTGTACTCATGATACTTTCTTACCCTATAGAAGGCAGGAGATTGCGGCCCATCTCAGATTTAAGGTACCTGAACAAGCATCTTTTGAAAACAAAGTTAAAATGTTAACTCTGGCTGAGGCCAGGGACTGGCTAGCTTTCCTGGACCTCAAGGATGCCTATTTTTCATGTTTGATCAGGCCTTCTCACCGAAAGTACCTCAGGCCACTACCAGTTCAGGGCAATGCCCTTGGCCTTACCTCTGTGCCAAGGGTATTGAAATTCTAGCTGTGGTAGTGGCTCTTTAAGAAGGCAAGGGATTGCTTTGTTTCCTTCCTGGATGACTGGCTCTTAGTGGGTCAGTCTCCAGATCAAGTAAAATCCACTTGCAAGTCACCCAGCAGCTTCTCACCTTTCTGGGATTCCTGCTGAATTTACCAAAGTCAGTTCTCGAACCAGTTCAGGTACTAACTTTCATAGGGCAGAGTTGAACACAAAGTTAGCCAGGGCATTTCTCCCTTCTGAAAGGGTAGGCAGTCTCTTTGCCCTGGCATCTTCCATTACTCTCAAGGTCTCTTGACCAGCATAGCATTTGCTACAACTACTAGGGCACATGGCTGCTTCCACAGCTGTAGTGCAGGGAGCAAGATTCCAGATGAGGGACATTTAGTTCCATCTGAGGGCCTATTGGTCCCAAAGGAGGGATTCCCTTTCCAAATTGGTTCTAGTGACCCAACCTGATCCTGGCCTTACACTGGTGGCAGGATCAAGCAATCTAAAACTAGGGTCCTCCTCATTCCCTCACCACGGATGCTCCTGTGTTAGGGTGAGGAGCTAGCTACCTGTCCACGAGGGGAGTGTGGTCTCCCTAGGAATCTCTGCTCCACATCAATTTTTGAACTCAGAGCTGTCTTCTAGCTCTTAGGAGTTTTCAGCTTCTGTCCAGAACAAGGTAGTTCAAGTCAGGACAGACAACACCACAATAATGTGGTACATCAACAGGCAGGGGGCACTCGGTCATCAGCCTTGTGCACGAAGCAATGAAGTGGTGGTCTCTGGCTTACTCCCTGAACACCTCCCTGATAGCAGTTCACCTCCCAGGAAGGACAATGCCTAGCAGATGCCCTCAGCAGGATTCTCAGGGCCATCACGATTGGGCTCTGAATCCTCAGGTGCTGGGTTCAGTCTCTGCCAGATGGGGCTCATTTTCAGATAGATCTTTTCGCAGCCCCAGATAACCACTAACTTTCTCTGTTTTGTTGAGGCCTCCAGTGCTGGGATCAGCCCCGCTGGACGCTTTTCACTTGGATTGGAAAGGGAAGTTTCTGTACACCTTTCCTCCTTTTTCCCTTTCTTTCAGGGTACTAGTAAAAATCAGATCTCAGCCCTGCAAAGCGATTCTGATTGTTCCAAACTGGGCCAGACAGCCCTGGTACCCATTGTCTCTGTCCTTGACAGTCCACCCTACCCTGAGCTTGCCCAGAGTCCACGACTTACTGGCCTTTGCACAAGGGAGAGTGTGGTATCGAACCTCAAATTCCTCCTTCTCAAGGCAGCTCTTGAGGAGTTAGAATTTGCTGATTTACACCTTTTCAAGGTGTTGCAATATTTTAAAGGCTTCAAGGAAGCTTTTTCACTGGGGCCACTTACAATTCTAAGCGGAACAGGTTTTCAGTCTGAGTGCTTGAGAAGCAGATTATACCACAGTCTGCTTATCTGCCCATTTTCTGGACTTTTGGTCCATTTTAAATTCCTTAGGTTTGGGCCAGCATACCTTAAGGGTTCCTCTGGCAGCTGTCTCTGTTTTTCTGCAAGCAGGGAAGCCTGCTTCCTTTTCTTCTCAACCTGTGTTTTCCAAGTTTTTAGGGGTTGCTTCACACCAACCCTCCTTTTGGGAACCAGCTCCTGCATGGAGCCTGAATGTTTGCATTGCTCAGTTAATGCAAACCCTTTGAACCTCTGTCCCCAGCAGAGCTCAAGCTTCTCACTTGGAAAATGTTTTTCTGGTGGTTTCACTTCTGCCAGGCATAAAAGTGAACTACAGGCCCTGGCAGTGGAAGAAGATTTTCTCTCCCCACAGGGATAAGACAGTCCCTAGGACTAACACAGGGTTTGTCCCTAAGTGGTTTCAGGTTTCCACCTGAACCAACCCATCTCTCTCCCAGGATTTTTCACTGAGCATTCTTCCTCAGGTGAGAGGAGACTGCACAGCTTGGACGCCAAAGAGCCTTATGCTACTATTTGTAACACACCAAGGGTCACAGGTTCAATCCCTCCAACTCTTCCTTACCTAGGGCGAGGTTGGCAAGGAACCTGCCACTAAGAGGACAATTGCAAGGTGGATTGTCTCTTGTATCCATTTTGTTATCAAAGACTAGGTAGGCGAGCCCCCTCAGGACTGAGGACTCACTCCACCAGGTGTACAGCTGCATCTCTAGTGGCTGCTAGAGATATTCCATTCTGAAATCTGTCGAGCTGTTACTTGGAAGACAGTTCACACTTTTACCAAGTATTATTCCTGATTTCTGTCCAGGAGGATGCTCGTTTTGGCACAGCTGTGCTTCAGAGCCTATTTCTAAGTAGGTTCTGACCCTCCTCCATGGAGGTACTGCTGTGTAATCTGCAATAAGTCCTAATATGGCAAGACTTCATGGTGTTTGAAGAAAAAATTACTCACCTTGGTAATTGGTTTCTTCTCATGGAGTCTTGCTATATTAGGACCACCCCAACCTGCCCCTCTCAGAACTTCTACTGGGGTGGGGTGGCAAATTAGTGCAAGCACTGTGTCATGCCATTGTAGTTCTTCCTTCACCCTCTTTATTTAGGGTTAGGAACTAGGGTTTCTGTGTGTTGAGTGATTTGTTGGCCCCTTCCTGGACTTGAGTCTTTGGGGGAAGGGGTCCTAATAGTGCTTGTCAGGGGAAACTAATAATACCATTATTCATTCTTATTATTGTTATTGTTGTTCCTATTGTTGTTTATATTGTTGTTATTACTACTAGTAGGTAGCCATTTGGCTAGTGTAGAGCTTTCCACACAGACTTGTTGCTTAGTGTTAGCTTCGTGAAGATCTGACAGTTTCATTTGAAACTGCCCAGATAGAGCTTTGGTATAGCGCCCTTGCGCTTTAGAACTCCAGATTCTCTGGAGTTAACTCTTTCCTCTCCGGGGCAGTTCAAGTGCAGTGGCTAACTGCAATAAGTCCTAATATAGCAAGACTCCATGAGAAGAAAAGCAATTACTAAGGTGAGTAATTTTTTTCTTTTATGTTACTGCTACTGTGAAGAAATATTTTTGGTCAATTCTACAGCTGCTCCTGGTGTTTCCTATGCTTCCTGACCTGTGCCTCCATGACAGAGACATAGTGAAATCTTTGGTAATTGTTTCCATCTCTGGCTCACCCTCTGATATACTTTCATTACTTATGGTCTTTTGAAAAGATTTAAAGCATCTGCTACTGCTTGTATGCACTTTTTTTTTTCTGGAATTACCTTCCAACACAGACTGAATTTACTTAAGGTACTGTTTTCTCTTTTTGTTTCCTAGGCTGTGAAAGCTTTGAAAGAGGAGAACATTCAAAGCGTTCTTATTAACCCTAACATCGCCACAGTACAGACATCAAAGGGGCTTGCTGATAAAGTATACTTCCTTCCTATCACTGCTGATTACGTGACACAGGTAAGGCAGACCTGGGCACTGTGCTTAAGGAGGAGGATCAGATTGTATAAATGGTATTTATCTTTCAGCAGTGTGAACTGTGTGTCATTCTTTAATTCAGACATAATAAAACCTTTGCTGGATGGACAGACAGACTAGGTAGTGTGACAAAAAAGAGTCAAATGAATGTTCGTTTGGGCAGAGTTTAG
Organism: Neoceratodus forsteri; assembly: GCA_016271365.2. Classification (NCBI taxonomy): domain Eukaryota; kingdom Metazoa; phylum Chordata; order Ceratodontiformes; family Ceratodontidae; genus Neoceratodus; species Neoceratodus forsteri. Next base: position 1,503,120,733 of record CM057452.1, on the reverse strand, counting down.
TCCCTTACTGCAGCAAAGGGAAGTGGATTTATTTGTGGCCAACAAATTGGATAAACTTTAGTGCTGCACGGATAGCGGATACTGGAGGATACACAGTTAAGGCAGGATGTTGGACGGATGTCATTGGATATTTATGGCATCCAGCCGTGGGGTATGATCTGTGTCACAACCTCACTTAGCAGGTCAGCCCTCTCCTCCCAAAGTGTCAACCTCTGAGCGTAGAATTGTGAACAGTTAACAGAACAAGGTAACCCTCTTGTCTGGTTTGTGGGTTTGAGTCAACTTTGTCCCAAGTTCTGGAGGGATTCAAACTGATAACCTCTTGTTAGCGTACCCAGTTGTCAGGCTCAGATAATTCTGTCTTCGGGGGGGGGGGCAGATAACTTTGCCTACGGGCATCTAACCAGGTATTACAAAATGAACCCTTAGAACTCTGTGCAAGACCTAGAGAACTCTTATCCGTTTCCCAGTTTGGTACCACAGTAAGCCCATGCACAGTGTCAACTATAGCCATCTAAGCTTCACTTATATAAAAAGAAGTTTCAAGGCACACCAGGCAGTTTCTGTTTTTAAAATACATATCTTTACTTTAAAATAGATAAAAAAAAATAGGAAAACAGTAAATACAGAACAAGATATCCCAACACATACAGTCTTAAAAACAAAACCGGTTTAAAAGTGCAAATTCCTACAACTCATATACTCAGACTAGTCTTAGCTAATGTATTCTTACTTTCTTAGTCTTTCAGTGCTTCAGTGTTCTTCTTTCTCAGTCAGCAAATGAATGTCTCTCTGTGAGGTCTGCTCAGTATACTTAAAAGCAGTCTTGAGCTGGCCTTCTCTCTGAGGTCACCTAACTCCACCTTGGTGTATTAAAATTTATATTTTGTAATACAGGATGTCCTAATAAGATATTTAAAAACAATAGGTGACGTCAGTGAATCTCCTCTCTTCATGTGACTTCCCCAAAACCAGTCTGTGATCGGCTTCACACAGACATCAGTCTTTTTGATGTAATTCACTGGTTACCCCAAGCAAATGCATATTGGACTTCCCAATTCAGTCTGGGACCTGCTTCACACAGACATCAGTCTGTTTGATGTAATTAGCTGGCTTCCTTGGAAGACACCCAAAGCACAGGCATTTGCCCCTTTTCCTCATGACACCTAGTGCAAATCAAAGGATTTCCCTAAGGGAATTATAAAATGGTTATATTGGTCCCTGGCTTCAAAGCAGATTGGCAAAGTAATTGCATCTCAGATATCTGTAGTTTAACCTACGTCCTGTCCTTTGACGTTATACGGGGGGGGGGTGTTGATGTGTCAGTTTCAGCTATACTGTAGTTTCTCCTGACAGATACTCCCTTATATATTTTATATTACAGAAAAATATATATTGTAATCAGAACCAGCTGTCAACGTGCCACAGTCAGAACCATGGGATCCGATTGGTTCCAGTGGTGGGAGGTTGGATCCAGACTGACCCCTGGATCCAGACAGCAGACTCATCCAACCACTGATCCTCAACATCTGACTGGGGATCCGAAATACTGTCTTGGTTCGGATGAGGCCTTATCTGGAAGGCTGATAATGGGATTAGCCGGAGGGTACTCTGATCATTTGGCACTATTTGAGCACCTCTAATAAATTTATTAAGTAGTTATGTGTGTAAGGAGTGCATGCAGAACTCTGGCTTGGAATGCAGAGGGATACTAAAAGTCTAGGTTGGAAAGTGGGATGCAACCTGAATTCTAGGTGGGAGTGCAGGGTGCAACCAGAACTTTAGGTGGGCGCGTAGGGTGCAACCAGAAGTCTAGGTGGACATGCAAGGTGCAACCAGAACTCTAGGCGGGAATGCAGGGCACAACCAGAACTTTGGGTTGGCACTTGGGGCCCAACCAGAACTCTAGGTGGGCTTGCAGGGCCCAACCAGAACTCTAGATAGGCACGCAGGGTTCAATCAGCACACTAGGTAGGTGCACGGGGCCCAACCCAAGACATCAGCGATTAGTGCCACCAGAAACCCAGGCGGGAGTGACGAGTGCCATGTGGAGCTTGTGGTAAGAAACAGCAGTAGCAGGTTGTCAAAGGCAAGAACCTGCTTGAGTGTACAAAGACAATACAATTGATAATGATGCTTAGGTCTTAATGACACTTTATAGTATTAAAAAATTGCATTTTTCTGCAGTTGGACCAAGAAATGGTGAGGTAAGCTGGATGATCATGGTTTTGGGGAGGAGATGTGCAAGTTAGCTCCCACAAGAGCATATTTAGTGTTATGCACATAATGTCTGTATTCCATATTGTTAATGGGAATTACTTTAAAATGGGTAATATCCACCTCGATAAGGGGCTCACTGGTAGAACTGAACCCAGCAGTGTGCAGTGCTGGTGTTGTGGGTGTTGTAGTGCCTCATTTAGGTCATAATGCTAGGGGCAGCAGCACATTTGAGAATGTAGACCCAGGTGCCAATGCCAGTGCTGGTACTAGGTCATTTGGAGCCATTCTTTGTTCCATTGTCTTCTGCTTATCCTGCCTACGATGAGAATCCATATCCTAATCCTAGATTTTGACATTGCCTTGGACCTAAAATCCACCTTCTGACACCCCCACACACACACACACACCAAAACACCGATTTCTGGAGAGGACAGGGTCTCTGTTTCGTCAAATGGCAAGAGATCATGACAACACAAAACAGTGACTCAGCAAACAAGCATAGGAAGTGCACAGTACCCGGGTTAAAAGTCATTCCACAAAAACAGAGTTAATGGTGACAAGCACAATATTGGATCAGCACTAATAGTTATCACAAAGTCTTGAATATTTTCCACAGTGCAGCAAGTGCAGTTAGTTTTGTTGGCTTCTTTAAAAAGGCACACCACATCCAGAGTTGCACCAAGGCTGATGTGCTTCTTCTTGTATATTTTTGGTAGGAATACTGCAAGGCCTCAATTTTAGCTGTGAGTAGAATTGCACAAACAGCTGTTTTACTGTGGTTTGCAGCTAGAACTGTGAAAATTCAAGCAGTGTTGCATGCCGCCAAGCCACACCCTGCCGATCTTACTTCCAAGTGTCTGTTGCAGCAGGCCATCAACAGTAGAACTATAGCTGCCAGGCACTAAGACCACATGGAAACTTTCTAGCTAGCAGTCTACCAGAGAGGGGGCTGCCTGCCTCCGACGTTAGCCGCTGATGTCAGCCAGTCTTATAAAGATGGGTGGCCCCCATACCCTCTTCAGTTTTTTGCTGCAGTCGGCCAGTGCACGTTCGCCTGCTGGAACTGCCACAGTTACAGTTGACCGCCATTTTCCTGCGATTACCACGCTTAACTATTTTACAGTTTCTTTTAGGTTTAGCATAGAAATTTCAGTGTTCTCACCTGATAGTTTGTCTTCTCAACCTTCTTCATCTTCCGACTGTTCTATGAAGTGAGTCTGCGAAAAACATCCCAGACAAGGATGGCCGTTTTGCCTGGGTCTCCTGCCTAGGCCCAGACCACGACATCCTAACCTTCGAAGCCTGCCAGAACTTCAACCCGGCCACCTGCAGACGTTGCCAGAAGATCCTGGAGAATAAAAACAGAAGGTCTTCTGGATGGAGCGGGAGCTGCAGGCCAGGAGCTCCTCTGCTTCCCCGGCCCAATCCTCTGCGTCCTCGAAGTCCATGGATAAGGCCTCTGGGAAGCACAAGGATTGTGCCTGGGTGTTGTGGGGGTCGACCTTGGGCCCACATACTCCAACTCCCACAGGGCTACTGGTGGCCTCGCTGCCTGCCCAGGATTCCCTTTTGGGCGCCAGTTCCCCGGGTCATGGTACTCTGTATCCTGCTCGTTATCCCCTGCTGTTTCAGCCCTTGTTCTCCGTGGCACACAGGTGGCTCGTTCGGAGTGTCTTTGGCCAGTGCGGGTGTGACATTGGCCAGTGTGGGTATGACCATCACCAACTTCCCAGCGGCTGCTCCTCCAAAACCCACGCCCCCAGCGACAGTCTTGTCCTCTGGGACCACCACCAGTTCTGCTCTTCCTTCTCTGAAGTAGATGCTGCAGGACACTGGCACCCCCCACAAAGCTCAGTCTCTCCTTGACCTTCACTCTGGTGGTCACCCTCCACGCCGGCGCCTGCTTCCCCATGGCCGGTGCCCATGGATCCTCTTCTGGCACCCTCCTGGCTGACACCTGCTGGACATGGCCTGTTTTTCCCACACCGCACCCCATGGGTCTTACACCGGCCCAGCGGATGCCAGGTCTTTCACAGCCCGAATCTGCTGGGCCTGTGCCGGCCCCACAGCAGATACCCATCGGTCCTCTGCCCATCCTGCCTCTACCTGATCCTGCAAGACTGGCGCTTGGCCTCCCACGACAGTTGCCTGTAGATCTGCAGCCTGGGTACCCTACACCAGTGCTTGGGGATCTGGTGCCTGCCTACCCCTATCCTGTGCGAGTTTACCCATACCAGGGACCTGCGGTCTACCCCTACCCGATGCCGAGGGATCGGCGCCACCCCTGGTTGTTTATCATGGCCTGATCTGTCTTGTGGTCTCTCATGCAGATGCAGGCCTCCACTCCGAGGGCACTGGCCCCGATCCCCAACGACCTCCTCAGGATCCTCACCTTGACCCTGTTAGGCTGGACCTTAGCGGTCCTCCCCCCAAGGGAGGCCTGATGCCAGGTCTTCTGGCTGATCAAACTGTCGTTGGCATGAGGACAGTGAAAATGAGGAACAGGAAGGAGAGGGTCAGTAGTGAGTCTTCTCTCTTTCTGACTCTTCAGAAGGGGAGGAGGCCCTGACTTATGTTCCTCAGTCCCCCTCCCCCCCGGATGACCTTACCTTTATGGCCACCATGGAGCACACATTCAAGCCACTGTGGGATGGGAGACTGAGGAGCAGGACCCTGAGAGGCGCCAGCTGGCTGCCTACCTGTGACAGCCTGATGCTCCTCCCTTAGTAGTCCCTCCTATCATTGATTTCTATGAGGATGTCTCCCGGGCTGCCTGGAACCGCCCCCACACAGTCCTGGCGGCTTCCAAGAAGGCGGAAAAATTTACCATGCCCCGGCTGAGAAGCTGTATTTTGGGGAACAGCCAAAAGCTGATTTGGTCATCATCAACGCTGTGCACGACCGTACCAAGAGCCCCCCCGACAGGGAGTCTTGCCAGCTAGACCAGATGGGCAAGCGTGCCTTTGCATCTGCCACTCTGGCCATTTGGGCAGTCAATTACTTGGCCCATATGGTGCTGTTTCAGAACTAATTATGGGATCAGGCTAGGGAGACTATCCAAGCCATGCCAGATGACCCTTCCAAGCAGCAGACCCTTCAGGCCCTCAAAATGGACTCTGACATCAGTACCCATGTCTTGAGTTCTACCTGCAATGCGGTCAGTGCCTCAGGCGGGCAGTGACTGGGGGCGTCTGCATCAAGCGTCACACCTGGCTACGGGTCCCAGGCATCGTCCCGGACATCATGTCCAGCATCATGAACTCCACTTTAAGTGCTCTAAGACTTTACAGAGGTCATGTTCAGGCTCTAATCTCTGAACTGCAGGCCTCTGGACGGACCCTCAAATCCATCCGATCTATGTATTCTACCCAGACTAAGTTAGGACAGATGGCTCCTTCTTGTCGCTCTTCTCAAAGATATGCACATCCCCCTCCAAAGGCTCAGGGGAAGCACAAAGCTGTGGGTGGGGCTCTCCCCACCCACTCCCCCATTGCCTCCTGTAGCACCAAGGGGCAGCAGCAGCCTCAGTGGCTGGCGCTTCCCCCTCCTGACTCCTTGCCAGACCCAGTCCGTCCAGTTGAACTACCTTTCCACCTGGTCTGCTGACCCCATGGAGAGGTGGGTCTTAGAAGTGGTAGATCAAGGTCTGCCTCGGGTGTTCAAGGCTTACCCTCCATGCTGAGCCTGTGCACTATGGGAGGACATGGTGTTCGCCGACATGCTGTCAGGCCTTTCAGAAGACATCGCCCAGCTGCTCCAAAAGGAGGTAGTGGCTTAAGTCCCGGACCCTCTAGTAAGCTCAGGGTTTGGTTCCAAGCTGGACGGGTGGCTGGGGCCCCATCTTAGATCTGCACAACCTGAAAAAAATTCCTTCGGTTGCGCATTTTCAGGATGATCACTCTCTCAGACAATTCCATCCCTGGAGCAGAACATAAATGGTTCTGCTCCCTAGATCTTTGGGATGTGTTCTTCCACATTCCCATCTGTCCATCCCACTGCCAGTTCCTTAGGTTCCGAGTGGAAGGGTAATCGCTATGAGTTCCTGGCGATGCCCTGTGTCTTCTCCTCTGCTCCCAGGGTCTTCACCAAGTGCATTGCAGTGGTGGCTGCCTACCTGAGATGTTGAGGGGTGCAGATGTATCCCTACCTGGATGAAAGGCTGATAGTGGGTCTCTCCAGGGAGGAGGTGGAGCGGTCCAGGGACCTGGCCCTCCATACCTGCTTGTCCCTTGGACTTCTGGTGAGTGAGGCCAAGTTCTAGCTCTTACCTTTGCAGATGATGCAGTTCGTTGGGGCGGAGCTTGACTCTTGTAGAGCCAGAGCTCGACTCCTGGCGGAGCGGGCGGAGGTTCTCTCCTCCTTTGCCCGATCATTTCTGGTTGGGCAGTTGCGCCCTGCTTGGGATTTCCTGCACCTTTTGAGATTCATGGCGGCATGCACCAGTGTGGTCTTTTGGACCCAGTGGAGAATGTGCTTTCTGCAGTGGGAGCTTGCCCGTCAATGGTCTCGGTGCAAGGGTCACTTCGACCTGCTGGTCACTGTGACCTAGCTGATGTGAGATGCTCTCCAGTGGTGGTTAGTCTTGTAACATCTGCAAGAAGGAATCCCCTTTGTCCGCCCGGAGCTGACAGTCACCATCACGGCCGATGCCTCCCTGATAGGCTGGGTTGCCCACCTGGGGAAGCAGAGTCCATGGACTCTCGACCCCCGGGGAGTGCCGATGCCATAGCAAGCCTGCTGGAGCTTAGGGCAGTTATTCCCTTTATTCCACAAATTCGGGGTCAAGTTGTTAATGTCCAGATGGACAACATCACGACTGTGTGCTACCTCAACAAATAGGGCCAGACACACTGCCTTCCTCTCTGCTGGGAAGCTCTCCACATCTGGACCCTCGTGCTCAACCTAAACGCCAATCTCCTGGCCATCCATGTGGCTGGCATGTCCAATCAGCTGGCGGACGTCCTCAGCCTGGTAGGAGAGGTGTCTCACGAGTGGTCTCCATTGGGAGGTAATGCGCAGTCTGTTCTCTCAGTGGGGCACTCTTCTGGTGGATCTGTTTGCCTCCAGGGAGAACGCAAAGCTGAGGCTGTACTGTGTCTGCCTCCCCACCCCAAAAGCAGGAAATGATGGAGGGGGATGCCTTCCTGACGCCCTGGTTCCCGGGCCTCCTGTATGCCTTCTCTCCCTTTCCGCTGATCCACAAAGTGCTGGTCAAATCCAGGAGGGACAATGCACAGATGATCCTGGTGGCTCCAGACCAGCTCTGCATGTTCTGGTGCCCCCATCTCCTCAGCGTCTGCTGCCAGCTTCCTTGGTGTCTTCCACTATGGCCAGACCTGCTCTCATGCAGTCAGGGGAAGGTGTTCTATTGGGACCTTCAATCCCTGCACCTGACAGCCTGGTTCCTGAGTAGCTAGAGTTCCAGGCTTTCGGTCTCTCTGATGATGTCCTGACTGCGGTTGAGGCTTCTGAGTTGACCCTGAAATGCTATGCCTTCAAATGGAAGAGGTTTTTCATTTGGTGCCAGGTAAAGGGACTTGAACCCTTATCTTGCCCAGTGGCTAGCATTCTTGATTGCCTTGGTTAACAACTCTTAAGGTGCACCTGGCAGCCATCTCTGCCTACCAGGCATGGGCCGGTCAGCAGTCGGTGGTACAGGAGGAGGAGGAGGATTGGTGCTTTTTTTAAAGGCCTTTACCACATGTTCCCTCCAAGGCGTGAACCATCACCACCCTGGGACTTGTTGCTGATATTGGCAAAGCTCAATGGCAAGCCATTCGAACTGATGCACAAATGTGACATATCTCACCTGACATGGAAGACCACCTTCTTGGTGGCTATCACATCTGCCAGAAGAATCAATGAGTTCCAGGTGCTCTTGGTGGAGTCTCCTTACCTGGTCTTCTGTAGGGACAGGGTTGTCCTTCGCCCTAACCCGAAGATCTTACTTCGAGGAGAAACTCTTGCAGCAGGTTCAAATAATGAGGACTGACGGTGGTTCCGGCAACTTTTTCTCTAGCAGTACCAACGTGGGGAACGCCCCCCAACGATGTCGGCTCCACCCCCGACGACACTTTTTATAAGGGAGGAGTTCCCCACGTGCTCCAGTTCCTTCCCGCCGCACGGTCTGGGATAGTTCAGCGTTTCGGCTTGTACCGATTGCTCTTCTCCGCCAGTTAGATGTCTTTCAAACTTTAGATTTGACATCTATGTCATCTCACTTAAACAAGTACGCTTGAGGGCGACAGATTCCCATGAAAGACGGACATTCTGCTTGTCTCTACTGTCTTGGGCCTGACCATTGCACCGACACCTACCCTCATTGCCAGGCCTTCAATTCGCGGACGCGAATCCGGCACCAGAAGTGACTCGTGGCCTTTCTCGCAGAGACAGAACTTACCGCCAAAAACATCGGGAGCAGGGCAGAGGGAGATCCTACTCGAAGCACCGGTCCTCGGGATCGAAGTCTGGTTCATCAGGCCATGACTCCCGCCTCACGATGGTCAAGCCTTCATCGGTGGGTTCTACTCTCACTTCTCTCCAGTCCTTGAAGGTCTCTTAGTCTTCCGACAAACAAAAGGGTTCAGGTAAGGGCTCCTCCCGCTCGGCTTCCTCCTCAAAAGCTGACTCCCGGGAGTCGAGCAAGGCCTCAGGGTCTTCGGCCAGCAGGGCCTCCTCCTTGCCGCGAAAACACAAGGCCTTGGACCGACGTCAGCCTTCAGCTGTTGACCGAAGTTTGGCCAGGAAAATCGCGAGCCAAAAGTCCGACCGTCGTCCTTCCCAAGAAAAGGAACGACTTCCGGCGGGTCACAAGGAGAAGCGGACACTGGACCCTCGTCCGCCCGCAATCCCATCGGCCCCGGTCCTGCCGAAGGGTATTCCACCAGTGGTAATTGTGAAACAGACTCCGGTCCTGTCCCAGATGTCAGTTCGGAAACCCCTTCTCTACGGTTGCTGGTCTGCCCGATGCCGGACCCTGATGACGGTGGTGCTGATGCCACCCCTACGTCCCCCCTTAGGCAGACGCCGGTCGACAAGGGTTCGGACCCAATGCCAGCCTCCCCCCCGGATGATGGGACCGGCACAGACTTGGGCGCTCATCAGCCTACACCTGACTCTCCTAAACTGCATCTCTCCCAGGTTAAGGAGCTTTTTTCCCCACTGGTGGGGCACAAATAAAAAGGACCTGCCAGCTGGGGTGCCTCCACCCACTCCAGAACCGGTTCCTGACCGAGGTGAACTGGGTGGAGATGGGGACGACGTGCCTCCGCCTAAAAAGCACGATAAAAAATCCAACCTGGAAGCGCCCTCATTCCTCTTCTGCTGTACCAAAGGAGGCCCATCGGCTCTGCTGGGTGCCTGCAGACCACCCCTTTCTGGCCGAACCACCTGCTGCGGACTCGGTGGTGATTTTGGCAGGCCATGATCGTTCGCAGAGGCCCAAACGCCTGAGCACCCAACTGCCTGATAGAGAATCGAAGCAGCTGGATTCCATGGGCCGCAAGGTGTACTCTGCTGCCACCTGTAGCTTAAGGAGTCTCAACTTCTTAACCCACATGGTCCAATTTCAGAAAGCCCTTTGGGAACAAGGTTTGTACATAGTGCAGAGCCTGCCCGCTTGTCCTCGGCGGACTGAGCTCGTTAAGCTACTGCAGACCGGCTCAGATGCGGGTTCCCATGTTGTGCGTTAGGCCTATGACACTGCGGACACCTCCTGCAGGGCGGCCCCCACTGGCATCTGCCTCCGACACCATGCTTGGCTTCGGGTATATGGGTTCGATCCAGATGTTCAATCAGTCTTCTGGATGCTCCCTTTAAAGGCTCTGTATTCTTCGGCAGGGACACGGAGTGGATTATCACCAGGCTGCAGGACTCCGGAAAGGCCATCCATTCCGTGCAGTCCATGTACTGCTCGAAGCAGGGGCAAGCCAGAAAGTCTCATTTCTAGGGATATGGATATGTTGTTCATCCACACTGTCTGGCAGGTATCCTTGCCGCTTTAATTCTTGCCGGAAGGTCTTCAAGCTGGCTCCTCCCACCCACCCGGGTGGTAAAACTCTCGGCTCTGCCCCATGACGCCTGATCTTCCTTACCACTTGGAAGCTCAGGTTCCCTCCTTAGCGCTCTGCATTTGTGTTTGAGACTGGATCCTAATTCTTCGGTTCGCCCGAAATTGATTTTGAAGTTTTTCAAACTTCGGTCTTCTTTTTCACTCACGGCTGCGATGGACAAATCTGTTCTCGGCTTTCGGAGGTGCCCCTGCGGTCAGAAAATGTCAGGGCGGATCCGCACTCGCGTGCGTCTACTTAGGCCTAGATCATGACCGCCCAGGCTTGCGAGTTGTGCCGTTCTTTTTCGGCCAATGTTCTGGACGATCGCGCTGCCTGCTTAAAGCTCGGGCGCCCTGAGAAACGTTTTCCGCCGGTGAAATCCAAAGAGGCTCGTTGGGCAGTTTCCGCGGAGGCTAGCTCGGCTGAACAGCTCGAGCAGATGACCGCCCTCAAGGAGGAAGCGGCCCAGGTCGCATCTTTTTCTTACTCGGCTGCGGCATTTATCCCGCTCTCTCTGAGTTCCTCTTATACAACTTCGTTCATGGATCTTTGTCAGTCCCTTTCCACGAAGGGAGAGGGACCTTCGTGACATTCTTCTCAGTCCAAGAAAAGAGAGTCGAAAGGTAAGTCCCACCATCGGCGTTCCTGGGAGCATTAGAGGTCCCCCTCGCCGGGTAGCCGACCGTCGACTTCGGTCGAGGTTGCGGCTGAGGCCGCTGGCTTCACGGTGCCCCCGTCAGGCCAGCCTGCCGAGACTCCCGTCCACGAAGTCGAGATTTTTCTCGATCCGTTAGACGGGCTGTCGACTGGAGAAGCTGACAACCCTACTTTGCCGGTTCCCCTGGTGGATACAGAGGATCTGCCTGCTCCTTCGGGACCGCAGTCCCCAGTTAAAGTTCGCAGCAAGAAGAAGGCGGGTGTCCCGCCCTTCCCAGACCCACCCTCAGTCCCCCCCAGGGGTCTCGGTTGCGAACCTCTTTTCGGTCCAGCTGTTCCCGCCGACATCAACGGTCTCGGTCTCGTTACCGAAGTAAGCGGCGACGCTGCTCTCCCTCGTCCTCCTCCTAGGAGAGGCTTCGACGGAAGTTGCGCCAGCGCTACGAGGATTTGATGTGGCAGCAGTTGCTGCTATCCGGGCCTAAGCCGACCCTGGCTATCAAGTGGCTGTCGTCGGAACGGCCGAAGCAACCTCTCATTCCAGTCGGGTTGCCCACCCCAGGACCGGTTGCTAAGCTGAAACCAGCTGGTCCACCGATTGTGGTGGAACCTCCGCCTCCACAACCGAAGTCCGGGGCACCGACCAAGAGTTCTCGGTCGGGTCAGGGCCTGTCGGTCACCCTCACTCCCGACCGTCCTCGGCAGGTGGAGGGTGGCTCAGGGCCGAGGCAGCTCTTCGCAGACTCTTCGGAATCCGACGATGATTCCTCCCTGTTCTCCAGGCAGTGCGATCTGGAGTCCTTCGGGGGCCAGTCAGTGGACGATAGCCCATCGTCCTTCTTGGGTCTGCTTCAGCTCATCTCGGAGTCCACCGGGATGCAGCTCGAGCCTGTGTCCAAACAGGCCAAGTATCCCCTGACGGAGATTCTGGACTGAGGGATTCTCCTACGAGGCCTTTCCGGTGGCTGAGGCCATTGTCGGCCCAGCCTTGGAGCTTTGGCAGCGGCCTGCTTCCTGTCCAGCGCCTTCGGCCAGGATGGCCAGGAAGTATGCGGTCCCTACCGGCTCTTTGCCCGGTTTCTCGGAACACCCCTCCGCGGAGGGGTTAGTCACCGACAGCGTCTTCCGGCGTTCCGGCAACGCTCGGGACGTGGACAAGCCCTCCGACAAGGAATCCAAAAAGCTGGACTTTGCCGGGCGCAAGGTGTACGCTGCGTCCTCCCTCGGCCTCAGACAGGCCAGCTCGGCCGTGCTGATGGCACACTTCTCCCACGCCCTCATGGGCTCCCTGGATGAGGTTGTTCCTCATCTCCCGCCTGACCTGCAGACCACGGTCCGCCAGGTGCGGGACCAGGGTAGGATGGTGGCAAAGCAGCAGCTCCAGACTGCTCTGGACATAGGTGATTCCTGTGCCAGGTCAGTAGCGGCCGCAGTGGCCATGCGACGCAGGGCGTGGCTGAGGATATCCACTTTCACGGCGGATACCCAGCACAAGTTGGCGGACGTCCCCTTCTTGGGGACTGACCTCTTCAGCCCTGGAGTGGAGGGACACCTCCAGCGGATCAAAAAGTCCAATGCCACTCTGGACTCGGTGACCTCCGCACAGAGGGACAAAGGCCGCCGTCAGCAGCAGAAGTCCTTTCATCCTTCAGTCCCTGCTCCTCGACCGGCCCAGCAGCACCAGCAACAGGGCCAGCAGACTCGCGCTTGGCGTCCCAAACCCAAGCCGACGGCTTCCTCCAACAGGAAGCAAGGAGTTAAGGCCCGGGAGGTCCCTCGGCCGGTCCTTCCTCCAAGTCTGCCCAGTGACGGGTTGAGGGGTGCCGCCCCCAACCTCGTCACTCCCCCGTGGGGGGACGGCTCCGCCACTTCCTTTCCGCCTGGTCCGCTATCACCACGGACTGTTGGGTGTTGGAGGTGGTAGGAAAGGGCCTGCCTCTGGAGTTTGAGCAGGTTCCGCCTTTTTGAGCTGTCGCCCCTCGGGGGGCCACGGGGTCCGCAGCCTCGCTGTTGGCCCGCGGGGCTGACATTGCCCTGCTCCTCGAAAAAAAGGTAATCAGGAAGGTGGCGGATCCTCCTTCAGACCCGGGGTTTGTGTCCAGGTACTTCCTGGTCCCAAAACGGACGGGGGGCTGGCGCCCCATTCTCGACCTACACGACCTGAACAAGTTCCTAAGGTCTCGAACCTTCAGGATGGTCACTCTGGCTCAGATTATCCCATCCTTGGAACAAGGCATGTGGTTCTGCTCCCTGGACCTCCAGGATGCGTTCTTTCACGTCCCAATCCGTCCGTCCCATCAGAGATTCCTCTGCTTCACAGCGGAGGGATCCCTTTACGAGTTCCAAGCCATGCCCTTCAGCCTCTCCCTAGCTCCCAGGGTCTTCACCAAATGCATGGCAGTGGTGACAGCATTCCTGCGGCGCCGAGGGGTCCGGGTGTACCCTACCTGGACGACTGGCTGATAGCAGCCCCCTCCAGACAGGAGGTGGAGCGGTCCAGAGATCTGGCCCTCCAGGTTTGCTCTCAGGTTGGCCTCCTCATCAACGAGGCCAAGTCGGAACTCGTGCCAAAGCAGGTGATTCTGTTCATCGGGGCAGAGCTCGAGACTCTGCGAGCCAGAGCATGGCTCCCGGTGGACAGGGCCGAGGTTCTTTCCTCCTTTGCCCAATCATTTCTGGTTGGGCAATTGCGCCCTGCCCGGGACTTCCTGCGCCTCCTGGGCCTCATGGCGGCCTGCACCAGCGTGGTCCTTTGGGCCGGTTGGTACATGCGTCCCCTTCAGTGGGGCCTGGCCAGCCAATGGTCACAACACCGCGATCCGTTGGACCGTCCCGTGACAGTGACCCAGGAGATGTGGAACGCTGTCCAGTGGTGGATCGTTCCAGCTCATCTGCAGGAGGGTATCCCGTTCGTCCGGCCCAAGCCGACGGTCTCTCTCTCGACAGACGCATCTCTGATGGGTTGGGGTGCCCATCTGGGGGAACACTGAGCGCACGGCCTCTGGTCCCCTCGGGAGTCCCAATGCCACATCAACCTGCTGGAGCTCCGAGCGGTCCGTCTAGCTCTCACCGCCTTCGCTCCGTTTCTACGGGGTCAAGTGGTTCAGGTCCAGACGGACAACACCACAACCATGTACTATCTGAACCGTCAGGGTGGGACGTGCCTCCATGCTGTTATGCAAGGAAGCTCTCCGCATTTGGTCCCTAGTGCGCAGCCTGGAGGCGGATCTCCTAGCCATTCACGTGGCAGGAGCCTCCAACACCCTGGCCGATTTCCTAAGCCGGATAGGGGCTGCGTCTCACGAGTGGTCTCTCCTGCCGGAGGTAGTACAAGATCTCTTCTCTCACTGGGGCACCCCTCAGGTGGACCTGTTCGCCTCCAGGGAGAATGCGAAGCTGAGTCTGTTCCATGCCCGGCCCCCTCAGCAGGGCTCGCTGCAGGGGGATGCCTTCTCGAGGCCGTGGACCCCGGGCCTCTTCTGCGCCTTTCCCCCATTTCCCTTGATCCACAAGGTGCTTCTCAAGGCGAGGAGGGACAAGGCGCAGGTGATTCTGGTAGCCCCAGACTGGCCCCGCCAGTTCTGGTATCCAGATCTCCTCAGCCTCAGCTCCAGGCTCCTGAGGCGACTTCCAGCCCGCCCGGACCTGATCTCAGTCAGTCAAGGAAGGTATTCCATCCGGACCGTCAATCCCTGCACCTGACGTCCTGGTTCCTGAGCGGCTAGAGTTCCAGGCCTTGGGTCTTTCCGACGAGGTCCTCAACGTCGTTGAGGCGTCCCATAAGGAGTCGACCAGAAAATGCTACGCCTTCAAATGGAAGAGGTTTTCCATTTGGTGTCAGGGGAAGGGCTTGGACCCTTCCGACTGCCCCTTGGCAAGCATTCTGGACTACCTGTGGTCCCTTTCTCAGCAAGTGCTTCGGTCGACGACCCTTAAGGTGCACCTGGCAGCCATCTCTGCTTACCGGGCGGGCCAGCAAGCAGTCGGTGGCACAGGAGAAGGTGGTCGGGCGCTTTTTCAAAGGCCTTGACCACATTTCCCCTCCGGTGCGAGAACCTCCACCTCCGTGGGATCTACTGCTGGTATTGGCCAAGCTCATGGGCAAGCCATTCGAACCAATGCACAGGTGTGATCTTTCACACCTGTCATGGAAGACCGCCTTCTTGGGTGGCTATCACGTCAGCCAGAAGGATGGGAGAGCTCCAGGCGCTTTCCATCGAGCCTCCCTACCTGGTCTTCCACAGGGACAAGGTTGTCCTGCGCCCCCACCCGAAGTTCCTCCCGAAGGTGGTGTCGGAGTTTCACCTTAACCAGGTGTTGACTCTGCCGGTGTTCTACCCCAGTCGCACCTCGGAGGCCGAGTATAGGCTCCATACGTTGGACCCTAGACGAGCGCTCGCTTATTATAAGGAGCGGACGGCTGAAGTTCCGGGAGAGGTTCGCCAGCTGTTTGTCACCTACCTGGCAGACCTGCAGCAAAGCGGACGATAGGCAGGTGGATCACCTCCTACATAGAGCTCTGCTACAGGTTGGCGGGCATGGAGCCTCCCCCGAGGGATAAGAGCTCATTTTACCTGCCATTACGCTGCATCGGTAGCTGCTTCCAGGGACGTCCCTATCCAGGATATCTGCAGGGCTGCTACCTGGAAGTCGGCACATAACTTCATTACCCACTACCACATCGACCTCGAGTCACGCCGGGATGCTGGTTTTGGGACCTCAGTTCTCCAATCTCTCTTTCCCAAGTAAGTATCGGGGGTGTGCGCCTTGCCTTCCTCCTCCCGGAGAACTGCTAGGAGTCTGCCAGACAGTGTGGATGAACAACATATACCATTCCTAGAACTCCTGTTACAGGTGAGTAACCTGTATTTTCTTGGCCGTGGGGGACACCAAACGCAGCAACCTTATTTTCAGGAGCATGCTCAGTGAGGTGGCTTTGGTCGTAGAGGCAGAGCCAGAGCGCTTCAGCATCTGCCTCTAGACCTCCCAGAGCAGCTGCTGCCATCCTCCCTTCCCCTCCCAATGCCTGACTACTCAGGCGACCCTCCTCCTCTGGTAACACCACCAGGGGAGTCGGTAGGAGGACGCTTTTCGCTCTACGTGGATGCATGGGCTCAGGTGACCTCCGACCACTGGGTTCTAGAACTCGTGGAGTCCGGGCACTCCATAGAGTTCATATCCGTTCCTCAGGACAGGCCACCCCCCATCCCGGTACCCCAAGAAACACAGGGCCCTCATCAGACAGGAGATATCCTCCCTTCTAGAAAAAGGGCCATCGAGCCGATTCCGCCAGCCGAATCAGGAAAGGGGTTTTTCTCCCACTTCTTCCTAGTTCTGAAGAAGTCGGGAGATCTCAGACCCATTCTGGACCTCAGCGATCTCAATCAGTGGGTCTCTTACAAGAGATTCCGGATGGTTTCTCTACCCACTCTCTGCACTGTCATTTCGGCAGGAGACTGGCTAGCGTCCCTGGATATGCAGGTTGCTTATTTACACATTCCAATTATCAGAAGCCTTCCAAGATTCCTCAGGTTCAGATTCGAGAACGAGGACTATCAATTCCGAGTCCTCCCTTTCGGTCTTTCCTCTGCCCCAAGGGTCTTCACAAAGTGCTTGGCGGTTGTAGCCGCAACGCTTCCAAGATAGGGCCACTTTGTGTTTCCATACCTGGACGACTGGCTCTTCCTGGCCCATTCCAGGCCCTGCCTGTCGCAGACTCTCAAGGATTCCATTTCTCTGTTTAAGTCTCGGAATCACCATCAACGGAGACGAGCCCCATCTGTCTCCATCCCAGATACTCCACTTCATAGGAGCGTCTCTGGATACCACTCTCGGGGAAGGTTTTTCTTCCCTGTGACAGAGCGGTTCGC
This sequence comes from Neoceratodus forsteri, assembly GCA_016271365.2. Taxonomy (NCBI): domain Eukaryota; kingdom Metazoa; phylum Chordata; order Ceratodontiformes; family Ceratodontidae; genus Neoceratodus; species Neoceratodus forsteri. Next base: position 1,503,103,935 of record CM057452.1, on the reverse strand, counting down.
ATTTGTACCATCGTGTCTCAGGTCTCTTCAGCCTCAGAGGTGCTGTCTCGCTTGCTCCTCAGATTGCTGGGACACATGGCGACTGCCATAGTATCAGTCCCTCTGGCCCACCTCTGCATGCGGACCCTTCAGTGGTTCCTGAGGGTTCAGTGGGACCAGATGTCAGACGATCTGGATGCCTTGTTCAGAATATCAGGGCCAATCCGACGAGAGCTTCACTGGTGGATGTCATCCGAAAATCTCCTAAAGGGCATTCCGTTTTGGTTGGGGGCACCTGCCCAGTCCCTAACAACGGATGCATCCTCCCTGGGATAGGGGGCACATTTGGGGATACATCATACACAGGGTACTTGGTCTCCCCTAGAAGCGAATCTCCACATCAGTGTCCTGGAAATGAGAGCAGTGCTCTATGCCCTTCAAGTCTTTGTATCAGTCTTATCGCTGGGCCATCTTTTTGTGCAGACAGTTAACACCTCAGCGATGTTTTACATCAAAAAACAAGGCGGCACTCATTCTTACCCAATTTGCAGGGAGGCAGTGCGGGTATGGAATTGGGCCTTGGAACACCACCTGTTCCTGACAGCAGTTCACGTTCCCGGGCTTCAGAATGTGCTAGCAGACACGCTCAGCAGGACAGGGTCGCAAGCTCATGAGTGGGAATTGCGTCAAGACATGGCAGATTGCATCTTCCACCTGTGGGGGATGCCAGAGGTGGATCTTTTGCGTCTCAATATAATGCAAAACTGCCCAGTTCTAGTAGCGTGGATGATATGATCATCCACACTCTCTGGCATGTCCCTTTCCCCTTTAAATCTCGCCGGAAAGTCTTCAAGCTGGCTCCTCCCACCCACCTGGGTGGTAAATACTTTGGCTGTGCCCCATGATGCCAGATCTTCCTTTCCACTGGAAGATTCAGGTTCCCTTGTGCTACCTCAGCAGTTCGTAGGCCCTGGATTCTCAATGTCTGTTTTCACCGCAAACACTTTCTCTAAAACTCATTAGAGTTTACAATTCCGATCCTAGCGCGTCGGACATGGAGGACAAATCGTCCCCCTGATTTCGCTGGTGTCCCTGCAGCCAGAAAATGTCGTGCACCGATCCCCACCTCTCGTGTGTCTATTGCTTAGGAGTCGTACATTACACCACCTCTTGCATCATCTGTCTGGCCTTCCATCCCAACGTCCTGGATGACCGCAAGTCATGCCTAAAATTGGGGAGACCGGAGCTTCACAATCCACCGGTGAAATCGAAGGAGGCAAGGTAGGCAGCTTCCGCTGCCGGGGGGTCCGCCGAACAGCTCGATCAGTTGGTGGCTTTTGCAGAGGAAGCTGCTCAAGCTTCGACCAGCCGAAGTTTTTTCGTGCCTCTTAACCATGGCTCTATCTTTCCTGGGCCCTTTCGGGAGCTGTGCTAGTCTCTCCCCACCAGGGGTGAGGCACCCTCGGGCTCGCACTCCTCCCCGCCCTCGGAAGAGGGACAAGGACCCCAAGTCGTCTTCCTCCAGAAGGAGGTGTTCCTGGGACCGAGAGGGGTCTGCCTCACAGGAACTTGCATCAAGATCGTTTCCTTGGCCGCTGGCTTTTTGGAACTTCCATCAGGCCAAGGCACAGAGACCGTGGAAACGGCTGAACCGACAGAGATATCTCTCGACCCAGTCGAGCCTTTGTCGCCGACTCCTTGGAAGGGACACCTAACCTTTCCTTCCCTGATGAGGAGACCTTACTCTCGGGTGTCCCTATCGAGGGGAAAGGTGCCGGAACCTCGGTTCTCTCTGACTCTGGCATCTCCCTATCGAACAAGCCGACCCCGTCGGTCTCGATTGAGGACCAGGACCCCTTCGGTCAAAAAAACGAAGAAAGGTCACAAGCACTCCAGGAAGCAGCGTCTCCACCGATCCTCATCCTCCTTGAAAGAGGAGAGACTTCGATGGAAGCTCCGTCGACGTTATGAGGCTCTCATGTGGCAACAGCTGAATCTGACAGGTCAAAAGCTGGCTCTGCTGCGGCACCGGCCATTACTTGGCCCCTGCCTCTCAGGCCGATGCCGACCCCTCCGGAACTGAAGGCCTCTATTCCCTCATCCATGGGTCCGGTACGTATTCCAGCTCGGCCTTATTCGGTCTCCCCACTGATATTGGTGGAACCACCACCTAAGCAGCCTCAGGGAGGGGCTCCCTCGAAAGAGGACCGGACAGACACTGGACTGCCCCGTCGTCTGTCCATCACTGTTGTCCCCGATTTGCCCTCGGCGTATCGAGGGAGACATAGGCAGGAGACCATTATATCCCGACTCTTTGGGCTCGGATGCCACTGATTGATTTGCAGTCGCATCTGGGGGATGACGAGTCAACAGTGGCAGGCTTGGAGGAGGGTCCTTCCTCTTTTCAGGGCATCCTCCGCCTGATTTCCAAATCGACCGGAATGCCCTTGGAGTCTATCCAAAAGAAGGTGCAATACCCCCTCACTGATATCTTCAAAAGGGGGATACCCTGACGGAGGCCTTTCCAGTGGCCGAAGGCATTGTTGGCCCGGCCCTTGAGCTATGGCAGTGCCCTGCCTCCTGTCCAGCTTCGTCTGCCCGCATGGCCCGCAAGTATACGGTACCCATGGGGTCCCTGGCGGGGTTCACAGAACATCCCTTGGACAAAAGCCTTGTGACTGCTTCTGTGTTTAGACGCACGGGTAGCTCAGCTGACACTGACCACCCTCCGGACAAGGAGTCCAAGAATATGGACCATTCTGCCCAGATGGTTTATGCGGCATCATCCTTGGGTCTTCATCAGGCCAGCTCGACTGTTATCATGGCACACTTCTCTCATATCCTCCTCGGATGTTAGATGAAGTCATCCCTCATCTCCCAGCGGACATGCAGACCACGGTGAAGCAGGTCTGTGACCAGGGCCGTGCTGTTGCGAAACAGCAGCTCCAGACTGCACTGGACATTGGAGATTCCTGTGCCCGCTCCTTTGCAGCCGCAGTGGCCACTCGCTGCAGGGCCTGACTGAGGTTATCCTCCTTTCTGGCGGATACTCAGCACAAGTTAGCTGATGTGCCCTTCCTAGGCACCGACCTCTTTGGTCTGGGAGTGGTAGGTCACCTCCAACGAATAGAGTTGTCCAATGCTACCTCTGTGAAGGGTTCTTCAGGCAAGAACCAGCAGAAGTGCAAGAAGAAGAAGCCTTTTCGGCACTCTTCCGCTGCGGTTAGGCAGCCCTCCTTTCAAGGAGGCCAGCAGCAACAGCAGGCTCAAGCTTAGTGCCCCAGGCCCAAGCAGGGTCCCCAACAGCCCCGTAAAGGAGGCAGAGGTGTTGGTCCAGGAGCCTCCACCTCCTGTAAGCCTGCTCAGTGACGGGTTGGGGGTTGCCACCCCTACACCCGTCACGCCAGCTCTGGGTCCTCCCGTGGGGGGCCGGCTCCGTCACTGTCTTTCCACCTGGTCCAGTATCATTTCGGACAGGTGGGTTCTGGAAGTGGTCGGCCAGGGACTGCTTCTGGAATTCGAGCAGTACCCTCCCAGCCTAACCCGCGCCCCTCGGGAGGAAAGGATCTCAGCTCACACTCAGTCGGCCCTTTGGGACAATATTGCTCAGCTCCTCCGCAAGGAGGTGGTAGCTCCAGTGCCGGATCCTCCTACAGACCTAGGCTTCGTGTCCAGGTACTTCCTGGTGCCCAAGCGGATGGGGGGTTGGCGCCCCATCCTAGATCTCCACGACCTGAATCAATATCTCAGGTCTCTCACTTTCTGGATGGTAACTCTGAACCAGATCATACCATCTCTGGAGCGAAACATGTGGTTCTGTTCACTGGATCTACAGGACGCATTCTTTCACGTCCCAGTCCATCTGTCCCACCAGTGGTTTCTCCGCTTCAGGGTCGAGGGGACCCTGTATGAGTTCAGAGCCATGCTGTTCGGCCTGTCATCAGCCCCATGGGTCTTCACCAAATGCATTGCAGTGGTGGCAGCCCATCTTCGGCATCGAGGAGTTCGGATTTAACCTTATCTCGACGATTGGCTCTTGGCAGGTTCCTCCATTCAGGAGGAGGAGAGGTCCAGGGATCTGGCCTTCTGAACCTGCTTCCAACTTGGCCTCCTTATCAACGAGGCCAAATCGGAACTTGTGGCCTCTCAGGTGATGGGCTTCATCGGGGCAGAGCTAGACTCTCGTCAAGCCAGAGCTCGGCTCCCGGTGGACAGGGCAGAGGTTCTCTCCTCCTTTGCCCGATCAGTTCTGGCTGGGCACTTGCGCCCTGCCCGGGACTTTCTGTGCCTTCTGAGCTACATGGCGGCGTGCACCTCGGTGGTCCATTGGACCAGGTGGCACATACGCCCCCTCCAGTGGGAGCTGGCCGCCCAGTGGACTCAGCGATATGGTCACTTTGACCAGCTGATCACTATAACCCAGAAGATGTGGGACGCTCTCCAGTGGTGGACTGTCCCAGACTGGTTGCAGGAAGGAATCCCATTTGTCCGCCCCGAGCTGATGGTCATCCTGACTGATGCCTCTCTCATGGGCTGGGGAGCCCACATGGGGGACAGCAGGGCCCACAGGTTCTGAACCCCCGAGGAGTCCCGATGCCACATCAGCCTGTTGGAGCTCAGGGCAGTCTGACTGGCTCTGTCAGCTTTCGCTCCTCGGCTCCGGGGTCAAGTGGTTCAAGTCCAGACGGACAATACCACAACCATGTACTACCTCAACAAACAGGGCGGCATGCACTCCCGTCTGCTATGCAAGGAGGCGCTCCGAATCTGGACCCTCCTCAGCTGGTTGGAGGCGGATCTCCTTGCCATCCATGTGGCAGGAGTCTCGAACCATCTGGCAGATGCTCTCAGCCTCTTAGGCCAGACATCCCACGAGTGGTCTCTCCATCCAGAGGTAGCTTACAATGTGTTCTCCCGTTGGGGCAAACCGTTGGTGGACCTGTTTGCCTCCAAGGAGGACACCAAGGTGAGCCTGTACCATGCCCGCCCCCCCCTCAGGGCTCGCTGCAGGGGGATGCCTTCTCGAGGCCATGGACCCCAGGCCTTCTCTGTGCCTTTCGTCCATTTCCCTTGATCCACAAGGTGTTACTCAAGGTGAGGAGGGAAAAGGCGAAGATGATCCTGGTAGCCCCAGATTGGTCGCGCCAGTTCTGGTACCCAGATCTCCTCAGCCTCAGCTGCAGGCCTCCGGAGTGGCTTTGTACACACCTGGACCTGATATCATTGAACCAGGGGAAGTTATTCCATCCGGACCTTCAAACCCTGCACCTCACAGCCTGGTACCTGAGCGACTAGAGTTCCAGGCTCTGGGTCTTTCCGAGGATGTCTACACCGTGGTGGAGGCATCTCGTAAGTAATCAACCAGGAAGTGTTATGCCTTCAAATGGGAAAGGTTTTCTATTTGGTGTCAGGGTAAGAGTCTGGACCCCTTATTCTGCTCTGTGGCTATCATTCTAGACTACCTTTGGTCTCTCTCCAAAGGGGGTCTATGGCCATCGACCCTTCGGGTGCACCTGGCAGCCATCTCTGCTTACCGGGCGCGGGCCAGTCAGCCGACATTGGCACAGGAGACAGTGGTTGGGTGCTTTTTCAAAGGCCTGGATCACATATCCCCTCCGGTGCGTGAACCTCCACCTCCGTGGGATCTTTTGCTGGTTTTGGCAAAGCTCATGGGCAAGCCATTCGAACCCATGCACAAGTGTGAGCTCTCACACTTGTTGTGGAAGACTGCCTTCCTGGTGGCTATCACGTCTGCCAGAAGGACAGGGGAGCTCCAGGCACTCTCGGTGGACTCCCTTTATCTGGTCTTCCACAGGGACAAAGTTGTCCTGCGCCCCCACCCGAAATTCCTTCTGAAGGTGGTTTCAGAATTTCACCTTAACCAGGTGTTGACTCTGCTGGTATACTACCTTAACTACATCTCGGACGCCGAGTACAGGCCCTATACTGTGGACCTCAGACGTGCTCTCTCCTGTTATAAGGAGAGGACAGCGGAAATTCGGGGAGCGGTCCACAAGCTGTTTGTCACCTACACTGAAGCCGCATTTGGCAGACCTGCAGCTAAACGGTCCATTGCGAGATGGATTACATCATGCATAGGTCTGTGCTATGAGTTGGCGGGCAAGGAGCCTTCCAGAGGGATAAGAGCTCATTCTACCCGCCATACAGATGCATCGGTGGCTGCTTCCAGGGACATCCCTATCCAGGAGATCTGTCGGGCTGCTACCTGGAAGTCGGCAAACACCTTCATTACCCACTGCAACATTGATCTTGAGTCACACCGGGATGCTGGTTTTGTGGCCTCAGGTTTCCAATCTTTGTTCCATAAATGGGGGTGTGCACCTGGCCCTTGCCTCCCTGGAGAACTGCTAGGAGTCCGCTAGAAGTGTGGGATAGTACACCATATTCATGTCCCTAGAAAAACTGGTTACTCACTGTAACAGTAGATCTTCCACGGAATGGTCTCTTGCAGTACGTCATTACTTCTGGGAGTTCCCGATAGGTGGCGCTCTAACACGGCAGTCTCCACACCAGAGACCACCCACATGACCTCACTTCCTGGGCTGTGCCTATAAAAGTGGGTGGTCCCTGGTAGTCTCCGTTCATTTTCTTGCTGGCTTCAGCTCTGACAGCAGCTTACTCTTCTGCCAGCAGTCTACGATGTGAATTGAACCTATAGCTTGGGGTGCCTGGGCTTCATACATGGCACCATATTCCTGTGCTCGACCAAGAGCTTTACAATGGGTGCTTCCCTGTTACAGACTCCGGGTGCTCGATCTAAGGGTTCTAAAACTTCCAAGTCCTCTTCAAGAAAAGGGAAGGAAATACCTTCAGCTAAAGTCCTGCCTGACCGCCCTTTAACGGTCATATTTCCAAAACATGTATCATCAAGAAAACATTCTTCGTCGACAGACACTATCCCCCCGTCGACGGCAGGTACTTCTTCATCAAAAGAACATAGAAGTTCAACTTCACATAGAAAGGAACGTTCCTCGTTGACAGGACGTCATTCCTCAGCTCCCCTTTCGAAGAAACCACATGCACCATCGACGACGGAGGTCCTGCTGCATTCATCGTCGACTGGGCACACGCCCCCATCGACAAGAGGACTCCACAGGACAACCTCATCGACGAGAACACCTCCTCCGTCAACGGAGCAAACCCTACTTGCTTCATTGTCGACGGGGCTACCTCCCCTGTCGATGGGACATGCGCCCAAACCTCCATCGTCGATGAGAAGTATGCCCCCGCTGATGGAGCATGCTTTGCCCTTCTCATTGTCGATGGAACATTTCCCTATTGTTCTACCGTCGACGAGGAGCATCCCACTGTCATCGGAGCATGCGTTGACTTCTCCATCGTCGATGAGGAGTATTCCACTGTCGACTGAGCATACATTCAGTTATCCATCCTCAAGAAGACACATTACAACATTGTGGCATGCTTTTATTCCTTTTCTGTCGACTGGACTGTTCCCACCGTCGACGGAGCAACCCCTAGATCATAGAACAGCACCTTTACCAGTATATAATACATTTATGGAAGATCCTTATAAAAATTTAACCATGAAAAATCATAAAGATTTTCATAAAAAGATACTTATGGGGGCTGCATCACCACAAAATAAAGAATCGTACTATGGAACGCAGAGGCAGACCAGCCTCATTTGCACTCATGCATGGTGCTCACACACCAGTCCATGCTGAACAAAAATTTCAAAGACGTACTGGATCACTTTATTGGGAGGCACAAATTGATCCCCTGACGCCATGCACACAGGGCTCAGAACCCACTTACATGGCAATTCCATCCTCACAAGTGCCAAACATCGAAGAAATTGTACATAAAGTGTTGAATTCTATAGGTTTTAATTATACACCCACGCCATTAAAAAACCCTCAATCACAGACTGTGTCTCTGCCTCCATCAAAACAGGCACGCACAGAGCTAGCACGCTCAGCATTACTGTCTCCACATGAATATTCGGCAGATTATTTGTTAGATTCTCATATAATTTCAGAACCTTCCAAAGACGCACATTATTACGGTTCCCCTACTAGAAAAGGGTCTGAGTCCCCATATTCTATATCATCATACTGGGAAGAGGAAATATTACAACCACTAAAGGTCATTTCCCCAACGGATGACCCCTCATTTTCAGAAATGTTACAAATACAAAAAAGAATGGGGTTTACCACAACAGAACAAGATAAAGTAAAGATATGGCTGAATATCTTGACATCCCGGAAGAACCTATCCGGGCAGTCCCTCCTTTTATACTAACATTCAGAAATGCGATTACTGAAGCATGGAGTCAACCCTTAGCTGCACAGGAGCTACCTATAAAAGCACATAGACCTTATCAGGCTCCTCTTGATTATCAATATTTAACAAATATTCCCACTGCGGATTCTGTGGTTATTGCAGCCGCTCACAACTGTACTGGCAAACCTAAACATACAAGTACTGTACCTCCCGAAAAAGACACTAAACGTTTTGATAAGGGGAAGAAAGTGTTTGCTCTAAACACATTAAATATTAGAATACTTAACTACCTGGGACGTATGCTAAAATTCCAGCGTACGGTGGGCACCTCTGCTGGGGACATTATAAGTAGACTACCTACATCCCCTGAAAAAGAACAACTCATATCAATGATAAACACACTTACTTCCCTTTCTCGACATTTATTAAGATCGGGTTACGATGTTGCCGACGCTCCGGCTAGGGCCTCTGCAGTCTAACCTAATATTCAACATAAAGTGGCTAATGCCCCTTTTTCTGGCGATCATCTCTTTGGCCCGGGGCACAAACAGTACTGGACAACCTACGAGCCTCAGGCAGACAACTAAAAGCAGTACATTATATGTACCACAAACCACATCCTCAGTGTAATTATTCATACAAAACTGGAAATTACTATAACCAAAGAGGAAACTTCAGAGGCAAAGAATGAATGACAAGGAACACATCTAAACTGGCACATGACCGCCCACAGGATGGCCGGGTGCCTCTACCTCTCATTAAAAAACTTAAGACTACACCCCGTCTCCTCTTTTAGGCCCCGGGACTGTTTTTGGGGCTTGATGTGAAATTATACTGAGGCCTTACCTATGAGGCTTTATACATCTAGCCACTTTTGAGGTATCACTGTTACAGGCCATTACGGTAATTCCATCGGGATGCCTCTCTGCCTGTTGTGCGATGGACCCTCGTGTCCCTCCCATGAACAGGACCTACTACTACTCACATGCTGAGAAACAATTGATATATCCTGATTATATTATAATATGGGTCATAATATTCTTACCAAACTTCTACTGCTACATGTAGTCTTCACCTGGCCTTAGATAAAGGCCAAAGAAACAATGGTGAGTACATGTATATTATAAACATTTCAGATATATGGCTAACAAAGCGATAGGCCCTGGCATACTTGGGAACCCCCCTTGCAAATGAGATTACTAAATGCACGATGGAACTGACTACATCACTCTGTTGCATTCCATGTCTTTACCCTAAAAAAGGGTACAAGTAAGCATTAATCCCTGATGAAGGTGGCATCTAATGGGGAGTTAATGCATGGTTGGGACCGTTGTGGCACGAGGCCAGAGGCCGAGTGTGTACAACGGTCCAACTATGCATTAACTCCCCATTAGATGCCACCTTCGGAGGGGATTAATGCACTTGTAACATGGACATCAGTGTGGTTGCTATTGAGTACACATCTTGCTAGCGATACAGCAGAAAAGACTACGAGACTGATATGCTGTGCTGTGATTTTTAATGTTACTTTCACATTTTTCAACAGTACTGTGTTACATACAGATGTGCTTATTTTTTGTTTTTCGATGCACTCAACTGTTTATTTGTTTACGATTCGTGCACATTTGAACGATTTCTGTGTGGGTGTTTAATCAATATTTGAGCTAGGATGACTGTGATTCTGCTGGATGTGTGCCTTGCCTCCCTCCTCCCGGAGAACTGCTAGGAGTCTGCCAGAAAATGTGGATAGAACATCATATCCACGTCCCTAGAAAAATAGGATACTAACCTGTAACAGTACATCTTCCACGGGATTAATCTCTTGCAGCAGGTAATACATTTGGATCGTCTCTAGAGGGTGTTCTTCTGCACAGCAGCTTTCTAGCAGTCTTTCCCTAGGGCCGCCCACACATGACATCATCCTGCACCTGTGTAAGAGTGGGCGGACCCGGGTATCGTCAGTTCACTTTCCTGCCGTCTTCAGCTGGCACGCAGCAGCTTAGCATTTGTGAAGCAGTCATCGATGAGACTTGAGCTGGGAATGGGTTTTATCTCAGTTTCCAATCTTCATTGATGAATGTCCAAAGAATCTCCTAGTAAGTCATCTCTTTTTCGGTCCTGTCATTGGAGTAGAAAAATCTACAGCTACGACTGCCATACTGTTTGTGTTAGGTGTCTGGGTCCCACACATGACACCATCTCCTGCAGACATTGCTAGGAATTCAACCAGGCAACATATCGACGATGACTGTAGGAAATTGAATCTCACCTAATGGAGCAGAAATTGTCTCTCAGAGAAGGGGTCTTGTCCCAAGGATACCTCCACTACAGTTTCACACAAGAACCATTGACAGGATAAGGAAAAATCATCCTCATCTGACACACTCGTCGATGGCCACAGTCACTGGTGCTCCACTGTCGACGATGCTCTCCAGAACTGCTACCTCGTCGATGGGAGTATATACTCTCTCATTGACTGCGCTTTCCGGCAGCATCTCAGTAGTTTCCACAGAACCTTATGTTAGTTCTGAGGAATCTCTGTCGATGGTAGTTTGTTTGCCGTCTACGACAACTGCTTTGAAGCACTCTACTACCTCCCCCTTCACTGCCCCGTCGACGACAAATCAGATATTTCTGGGGAGAGCTACAGGATTTTTCCTGGTCACAGCCCCTCCTGCACAGCTACTGTCTCGCAGGGGTCAACCAGATAGGGACCGAGACCCTGATATTTATTACCCAGGGGCCAGACCTGTTGATACATCATGTCCACCCAGTTACCTCTGCCATTCCCCTGGTTTCCCAGAGGCAGCCAGCACCTCCCTCCACTTCTACCTTAGTGGGCATGGCAGCCGTGGTGCAAACAGTCTTGGAAGTAATGAGGGGATTTTAGTCTTCCACTCCGAGAGGGGGGCTGTGCTTCCCATTCTCCCACTCCTCCACCTAAAAGCTTTCAAGGTGATAGAGATCCCTGTCCTGCTTGGTCCCCCCAATCCTATGAGGAAGAATATTTTTCAGACGAGGCAGAATTTCCTGAAGGATTTGCAGGAGATCTTGAGGATTTTGAGCTCCAGGACCTGGACACTCGTACTCCGTCCTCTGTCTCTACTCTCTCCCCTTTACATGAGGATGCTTCCTGTCAGGCAGTGGCCTCTCCTCCTGATGACCCATCTTTCCATGAGCTGATCATCCCAAGTTGAAGCAATCATGGGGTTTTCAACTACGGAACATTATAAACAAAGAAAGGACATGGCCAACTACCTTGAACTCCCTGATCAACCTGTTGTAGTGGTACCCCCACTTATACAAACTTACCAAAATGTGGTGCTGGCTGCTTGGACTCAGCCTTCGGCTGTTCCAGCCATTCCTAGAAAGGCGGATCGCCTTTATTAGGCTCCCCTCATCCATCCCTGCCTTTCTACTACACGTGAAACTGATTAATTAGAAATTACAGCAGCTCGTGATCACACCAAACGTCCAAAGCACATGAGCTCTTTATCCCCGATAAGGAATCCCGCAATATTGATTACCTTGGGAAGAAGGTTTTCCAGGCGGGTATCATGAATCTGAGAATCTTAAACGATATGGGACACATAGTTAAATACCAACATACCTTCTGGTTCTCGGCTATAGAACTAATCAATAAACTCCCTCCTTCTCAGGAGAAGGACCAGTTATTGGCAACAGTCTCAGCTGGCAGCTTCTTCTCTCGACATCTACTCCGTTTGGGGTACGATGCGGTGAATACCTCTGCCCGTATATCATCCACAGGTGTTACCCTTAGACAGCATTAATGGTTATGAATCTCAGGTTTTACACCAGACATGCAGCTCAGAGTAGTAAATGCTCCCTTTAATGGTCCAGATGTTTTGGCCCTGGTACCCAGACACTCCTGGATGATCTCCAGGCTTTAGGTAGGACTTTACATACAGTACATGGCATGTATCATTCCACACAGCTATCTTACCAATACCGCTCACAATCCTTTCAGTCGAAGAAAGGTGGCAAACACATAGCACCTATAGAGGCGGATTCTGTGGTCGTTCTCAGCCAGCATCCAGGACCGCCACTCCTACCTCCAAGGGCTCCTGCTCCCACCCTTCCGGTGGGTCCGACCTGCCCACTTCCCAGTGACCAGTTAGGGCATTGCCCAGGCTTCCTCGATCAGGCCTCTGAAGCTGTGGGTGGTCGCTTTGCCCTCCATCTAGAGGCCTGGCTAGCGATAATATCAGACGAGTGGGTGCTTCAGATCATACGGATGGGGCATACTCTGGAGCTCCCCTTCTTGCCTCCCCATCACCCTCCCCACTCCTCCTCCTCCTTCCCACCTGACCATATCCCCATACTTCAAGATGAACTTCAGGCACTTCTTCACAAGAACGCCATCTGTCCCATTCCTTCTTTGGAGTACCATCAGGGATTCTACTCCCATTTTTTTCTGGTACCCAAACAAACCGGGGATCTCAGACCGATACTAGACCTCAGACAACTGAACCTACGTATACAGTACAAGAGGTTCCGAATGATCACTTTAACATCCATCATGCCAGTGTTGAAATGAGGGGATTGGCTTTGTGCGTTAGACATGAAAGATGCCTACGTGAATATCTCCATATACCCTGCCCACCACCGGTTCCTTCGTTTCTACCTGCTAGGACATCACTATCAATTTCGGGCCCTCCCATTTGGCCTCTCATCCACTCCAAGGGTTTTTACCAGTTGTCTAGTGGTGTTGGCCATGGCCCTTCGGGATGGTCACTTCATCTTCCCTTAATTAGACGATTGGCTCATAAAAGCAGACTCAAAAACCTCTCTGCTTTTGTCCCTCCAGGTGACCCTCAATCTGTTCAGTCCCTGGGAATTACGATGAACTGGCACAAATTCAATCCAATCCAACTCCTACCCCAGAACTCCAGTACATCGGAGGCGTTCTGGACACCACCTTCACCAGGGCTTACCTCCCCGCTGAAAGGCAAGACGGACTTCTGTCTCTGGCCTCCCAGATACAAAACCAGCAATTTATCACAGCCAGATGCTCGTTATGCCTTTTGGGACATATGGCCGCAGCTGTTCCCATGGTGGCATTTGTCTATCTACACATGAGACTAATCCAGTGGACTCTTCAAAGTTGGAGGCAAAAAAAAAAAAAGGGGGATTTCGAAGATAGAATCCGAGTCACTCCCGCTTAACACTTGGCCCTTGACTGGTGGACCCACCGTGCCGACCTATTTCAGAGCATGCCCTTCCAGTCGCCTCCTACCCAGCAGACGACCACAGATTCTTCCTCCGACTGCTGGAGGGTGCACTTAGGTCCTTACAGGATGCAAGGTAAGTGGCCTCTGTACTCCATCCCTCCTCATAAAACTCTACTAGAAATGAGAGCATTCCACCTCGCCCTTCAGATTTTTCGACCCCACCTTACTCTGGGGCCTCCCCTGATCCAATCAGGCAACAACTCGGTGATGTATTACCTGAACAAACAAGGAGGTACCAAATCCGACGCTGTCTGCAGGAAGGCGATGGAGGCTTGGCAAGAAGCCATATTTCATCATCTGATGACTGCCGTCCATCTACCAGGATGCCACAATACCTTGGCAGACATTCTCAGTTGCCAGACCTCCAGACACGAGTGGACGCTTCATCACAAAGTTCTTCAGGTGATCTTCAGGTTATGGGGGACCCCACACTTCGACCTCTTTGCCTCCCCTGACAGTCACTGTTTCCCCAGATACTGTGCCAATATCCCGAACAGAAAGGGACTGTCTAGCGATGCCCTGTCCCAACCGTGGACTGGACTCTCACATGCTTCCCCCGTCCCACTCCTGCAGCGGACTTTGCTGAAGTTACAGCTCGAACCTGCCACTATAATTCTTATAGCCCCTCTGTGGCCTCTGCAGGTGTGGTTTCCCATACTTCAACAGCTGTCAGTGTTAGACCCAATCCCGTTGCCCATCAGGTTAGACCTGTTGACTCAGGTTTGGAGAACTCTCCTTCACCCTAACCTGAAGTCATTACACATTCACTCTTAGCTCCTGAGAATGCTTTCATGGCCCGCCTTCAAGTCTCCTCACCAGTGGCCAACATTCTTTTGGAAACGCTGCTCCCTATGGGCCGCTTCCGGTCTTTGGACCCTTACTGATATCCATTGACTAAGGTGTTGGACTACTTGGCTTCGCTCGCCTCGACGGGCTTGAGCTACTCCTCTTTTAAAGTCCATCTGCCCTCTGTCTTGGCCTTTCCTGAACCTTTAGAAGGGAGACTGCTTTATCAACACCACTTTGCTGAAATGTTCCTAAGAGGTATGTTACACCTCAAACCTCCTATTAGATGGCCCACATCTGTGTGGGATTTGAATTTCCTGTTGGAAAACTGACCCCCGAACCCTTTGAGTTGGCTACTACTTGCGACCTCTGCTTCCTAGCCTGGAAGACCTTATTTTTAGTAGCTGTCATTTCAGCTCAACGTATTTCTGAACTTCATGCCCTAATGTGTAGATAACCTTACTTAATCTTCTATAAAGACAGAGTGTCCCTCCATACCAATCCCTCCTTTTTACAGAAGGTGGTCTCTGAGGACTGGTTGGCACATTGTATAACCTTTTGTTATCAGAAATATAACAAACCATTACCAGGACCTGTTCAAGCCCATTGTACCCGAGCCATGACCACTACAGCGGCCTGCTTCAAAGGAGCATCTGTCATGAATATCTGCAATGCAGCCACATAGTCCACAATACATACCTTCACGAATCACTATACTTTAGATGTTGCTTCTCGCCGTAGGACAGTTTTTGGCCACGCTGTCCTACAGGGCCTTCTGTCATAACATTACTGCATGGGAGT
The DNA here is from genome assembly GCA_016271365.2 of Neoceratodus forsteri. Lineage (NCBI taxonomy): Eukaryota > Metazoa > Chordata > Ceratodontiformes > Ceratodontidae > Neoceratodus > Neoceratodus forsteri. The sequence goes on along the minus strand of CM057452.1, from coordinate 1,503,088,852 downwards.
CATCCCAAGTGTATTACCTGCTGCAAGAGATTAACCCCGTGGAAGATACTACAGTTGTATACTCAGCGTAATGGTAGATGTTCGAGGGGTGTCTCTTGCAGCAGGTAAGATTCCTCCTTCCATCCCTCCTTCTCTAAGAGAACAACTTTTAATCCATATATGTGTGTGTGTGTGTGTGTGTGTGTGTGTATATATATGTATATGTATATATATATATATATATATATATATATATATATATATATACACATATATATATACACACACACACACACACATATACTAGAGAGAGAGATACCTAAGGTACCTCCGTTCTTCCTTGGTCCTCACTTAGCAAGCTGATTCCGGTGGAGAACTAAGGATATCTGGGGTGCCTACTCTTATATAGGTGCAGGATGATTTTGTGTGGGCAGCCCCTAGAAAAAGACTGCTAGAAGAAAGCTTCCGTGCAGAAGAGCGCCCCCCTGGAGATGACCCAAGTGTATTACCTGCTGCAAGAGATGCCCCTTGATTTACCGTTACGGTGAGTATGCAGTTGTACTTTCTAGGTGTGGTAGATGTTCATCCACATGTACCCACCCGACCTCCCCTGGCTTTGGCAAACACTGCTTCCAGTGTGCAAGATCTGGCAGAGCTGAGGGAGTTATCCCCAGGTGAGTGGGAGAAGCCAGCTTGAAGGTGTTCCCAGCAAGTCTTGAAGGGGAAAGGCAGCTGCCAGAAAGTGTGGATGAACATCATATACCACTCCTAGAACTACTGTTACAGGCCTGTTCCCCCCATGGGCAACTCCTCTAGTTGACATGTTTGCTTCATGGAAGAATGCAAAACTGAGGCTGTTTTGTGCCACCTCCCAGAGTCCGGGACACTGATTGGGGTGGGGGGTGCCTCTGTGAGGCTCTAGACCCCAGGCTTCATGTATGCCTTTCCTTCCTTTCCACTGAGTCACTAGGCCGTGGTCAAAGCCTGGAATGACAAGGTGCAGAAGATCCCGGTAGCCCTGGACTGACTATGGCAGTTCTGGTACCCGGATCTCCTCAGTCTTAGCAACAGACCTCTCTGGCTCTTGCCTCTTCCCTTATACCTGACCAGACACTTGGGAAAGGTCCTGCATCCGGACCTTAAGTCCATGCACCTGACAACCTGGTTCCTGAGTGGCTAGAGTTCCATGTTTTTGGTTTTTCAGAAGATGTTGTAACTGGGTAATAAATCACCCTCTCAGGTTCTTCGTGGAACGGCACAAAAGGAAGAAACAGACCAGTGGTACTCATGTAATAAATGAAATTTTATTACAGATCAGTAATACAGACTTTTACTACCATTACAGTGTGAAAACTGGGAGAACACCAGTTTTCCTTACCTAGGCAATGCAGACAGTTTCTGTCTTTAGAGAAGCTACATGTTATGAAGGGTCTTATACTTTGACAATTGCTATGGCAACAGCTAGGGAAGATGCATAAAATGTAGATAATTGGGCAAAAACAGGTGGTCTGAGTATCCTAACTAGTATAAAAAGTTGCATAGCTTGCAAAAAGGTAATACAATACAGTACAATAACTGAAGATGGCACTGTTGCCTTACATATGAGAATACAGTAAAAATAGAGCAAAAAGCATTTCTCATAGCTAACATAAATCAGTGACGTATAATATGTATCAGTAAAACATAATAGAACACAGATCCTGACACTTATGCTTATATGACAAGTGTCTTCGCTCTAAGATTAGTACGTATACCTACATAGGTTGCTGCCCACGAGATGGGAGCACCATCAGGGATGCTGGACCATGGATAACAATGTACTTCACGTTGTGGAGGCCTCCCAAAAAGATTCGACTTGCCGGTGGTACATCTTTAAAGGGAACAGATTATCTTACTTCGAGTTAGAGCTCTTGCAGCAGGCAGTCATTGTAAGGACTATGCCACCAGGTGCTAGCAGTCTTCAACCGGGGACCACCCCCGACATCAGGCAGTGGTACAAAAGGGGTTGTCCCCAGCCCACCTCCGTTCTTTTCCTGCCGTCGACCCATTTGCATCGGCTCCTCGGATGACTTCTAATAACAGTTCAACCGCTGCACCTTCAGTGTTTTTTTTTTTTTTTTTTTGCCTAATTTCTTACAAAAAAGTCTTCAGATTTTTTCCCTTCTGCATGTCTTCATCTCTGGCATTGTCCATTTCATCCATGGAACTAAGAAAATCCTAGTGCGCCTGTGGCAGGCAGCTGCCGTCAAAGGATGACCATGATGCCTGCCGTTTTTTTGCCTAGGCTAGGCCTGAACCATGACACCTCCTCCTCGAAGGCTTTCATCTGCTGTGTTTCTCTGTGGACCCCGCAGCCTCGGAGACCACCAAATGGGTTTCCTTAGATTTGACCGGCGGGTTCCGTTTTTCTGGACTGCCAAGCTGCAATTGGGCGAGACGATTGTTGAGCACATTCGGTTGAAAGGAGCAACAGAAACTGCAGGCCTGGGTGTTGTGCTTGGAACCCAGGCAATACATGCACGTAGCGTGCTGGTCGGTGTGCGTCATTTTCTGCCTGCAGGGGCACCAGCGGAAGCCGGATGAGGACTTGTCCTCCATCGCGGTCGCAATCAAAGATCATTGCTGAAAAGTTTAGGTAGTGTATCCAAAGATTTGAGCGCCAGAGGCTACTCAACATGGGAGCAGTAAGGAGGGGGAACCTGCTTCTTCCTGCAGAAAGTAAGATCTGGTGTCGTGGGGTGGAGCTGAGTGATATACCACCCGGGTGGTGGGAGGAGCCAGCTTAAAGACTTTCTCGCTGATTTTAAAGGGGAAAGGACATGTCAAGGCTTGTGGATAGAACAACATATCTACGTTCCTAGAAGGTCTATTCATCCTCCACTTGCTCCATCTGGTTCCTTAACTGTCTCACACATATGGTGCAATACCAAAATGCCCTGTGGCAGAAAGGTATATAGATAGCTCAGGCCCTTCCAGACTCAGCACAAAAATCTGAGCTCCTGGATGTCCTTAAATCGGGGTCAGATGTAGGTACCCACATTCTGCATGCCTCATATACTGCAGATACGGCGGCCAGGACGGCGGCCAGGACGTCGGGTTCGTGTATTGGCCGCAGGCGCCATGCCTGGCTTAGAGTCTCTGGATTCTCCCAGGATCTGCAGTGGGGCATTTTGTACCTCCCCTTTAAGGGCTCGGCCCTCTTTAGAGACGAGACAGAAAAACTGATCACCCATTTCCAGGACTCCGGAAAGTCCATTTGATCCCTCCAGTGAATGTTGAAAGGGGACCAAAGACTCTTTAAGAAGCTGCCATTTTGGAAGCCCTCAGGTCAGCAACCCCGTAACCAGTTTCAGCAGAGGGAAGGCTACAAAAGAAAGGCAACCTCCCAGACTACTGGAAGCTCTGCCTCTTGAGCCCCAAAGTCATCCCAGGCCCCTCTGCCTACTTCCGGAGCAACTGAGTGACTCCTTGCCAGACCCTGCTCCTCCAGCGGAGTCGGTGGGGGAAGTATTAGGGGGTCGCTTCTCCCTCCATCTCGATGGTTGGCTCAGAGTAACGATAGACCTCTGGGTTTTACAACTCTTAGAGACAGGTCATACTCTGGAGTTTGAAGAAATGCCTCCGGAAACTCCCAGTGTCCTCTCACTATCCTCCTCATGTCCCCCCACCCCGATCGAAGGAGAAAGTCAGCCCCTTCTGCAAAAACAGGCTATAGAGCTGGTCCCCCAATGCAAAGGGATTTTACTCTTACTTTTTCCTGGTTCCCAAATAGTTCCTGTGACCTTCGGCCCATCCTGGATCTCTGCTCTCTGAATACGTTTGTCGAGTATAAGAGGTTCAAGATGGTCACACTGCCAGGTTTGATTCCTCTCCTGCACTGAGGGGACTGGCTCTGCTCTCTAGATATGCAGGACGCGTAACTGCACATTCTAGTGTTCCCGCCTCACAGAAGGTTCCTGCACTTCCTTTTCCAGGGCTGTCATCCGTTCCGAGCCTTGCCATTCGGCTTATCCTCCGCCCCGTGCGTCTTCACCAAGTGCCCAGTGGTAGTGGCTGCGGCTTTACGTTGGCGGGGCCATCACGTCGTTCCCTACCTAAACAACTGGCTCTTTGCAGCCCCCACAAGGGAGCAGCTGGTTCGGACTCTGAGACACCTTTATACTCTTCTGAGAGCTGTGGATCGCCCTGAGCATCCCGAAGTCATCCGTGTGGCCCAGCCAGAAACTCCAGTTCATCGGGGCTATGCTAGACACAGTTCAGGGCAAGGCCTTCCTTCCCTCAGACAGGGTGGATCGCCTTCGAGATCCGGTTTGAATGGTATCCTCAGGTCCTCATGTCCTGGCCCAAGTCTACTTGAGGCGCCTCGGCCACATGGCGGCAGCCATCGCTGCAGTTCCCATAGCTCACCCTCCATATGAGGGGCCCACAGTGGCCACTCAGGGTGCAATTGGACCAGAGGTCCGACGACCTAAATCTGACGGTCTTGGTATCCGACCCAGTTCGCAGGACACTAACCTGGTGGCTGAACCCTCTGTCTTTTCAACAGGGTCCTCTCCCAGCAGGAGCCCCTGAGACGAGTTCTGACCTCAGACGTTTCAGGTCTCAGTTGGAGTGCTCATCTGGGGAATAGGCAGACCTAGGTGACCTGGTCACCAGTCGAGCAATCACTCCACATCAGCGTTCTAGAAATGCGTGTAGTCCTGAATGCCTTACAGGCCTTTCAAGCGGACTTACTTCTGGGCCCTCTGCTCATTCAGATGGACAACATATTAATAGTCTTTTACATCAGCAAGCAAGGGGGGACTCGCTCTTACCCTTCTGCAGGGAAGCAATGATGGTGTGGTATTGGGCACTGGAACATCGTCTCGAAATCACTGCTGATCATGTTCAAGGCGTCCAAAACATCTTGGCTGACAGCCTAAGCAGGATCTGGTCCAGGGCTAATGAGTGTGAGCTCCTTCAGTTGGTAGCAGACCAGCTCTTCGACAGATGGGGCCGTCCAGAATTGGACCGCATTGCGTTCCCACTCAATGCCAGACTGCCCAGTTTTTACTCACTGGATCCAGGGCCTGGAGTTTTCTGGTGAGATGCATTGTCCCTCTGTTGGACAGGAAGGTTCCTCTACGCATTCCCTCCCTTTCCCATTCTACAGAGGGTACTTCTGAAACTTACAGGTGGAGGGAGTAAAGATGATTCTCCTCGCTCCCTTTTGGCCCAGGCAGCATTGGCTCGCACTACTTCAGCAGCTGGCAGTGGAACCTCCAATTCCCCTGCCTCTGAGCATGCACTTGCTCTCCCAGGACCAGGACACTCTAGTCCATCCAGACCTCAAGTCCCTGCATCTTCATGCGTGGCTTCTTCAGACCTAGCGATGGCTAGATATAGGGTTTCCCACAAGGTAGCGGATGTCTTGGTGGCCAGGAAGCCCTTTTACCAGATCTGCTTATGCCATGAAATGGAAAACTAACTCTGTGCTTGAGTATCTCCTCTCTGTATTTGAACAGGGCTTGAGCTTACTCCTCCATCAAGTTGCACCTTTCCGCCGTCTCTGCATACCATGCACCACTGGAGGGTAACACTCTCGTTTAACTGGACGTGTCCCTTACCTTTTTTCGAGACATTTTGAACCTAAAGCCTCCCATCCGAGATCCGATTCCTCCATGGGATGTCCTATTTATGTTGGAGAAGCTCACGCTTCCCCTGTTTGAACCAGCTGCGGATTGCGAGCTGCGCTTCCTGTCATGGAAAGCGTTATTTTAGTTGCAGTTACTTCCGTTCAGAGTTTCAGTAGCTTCAGGTTCTGATGTGTAAAGAGTCTTATTTGGTTTTTCATAAGGACAGGGTGTCCTTGCGTACAAATCCTAAGTTTTTGCCTAAGGTGGTGTCAGAGTTCACCCTACATCAAGACATCCACCTGCCTGTCTACTATACCAAGTACTCGCGTTGGTACATACTCTCGACGTTCACAGGACGCTTAATTATTACTTGAACTGTATTGCTCCCTTGCAGAAAATGGATCAGTTTGTTTTGTTTGCACCCAAAACTCTGGGTGCTCCGGTTACCAAACACTGTCTAAATGGTTAGTCAACTGTATAGTTTTCTATTACGACAAGTACAATAAACCCCTACCATTCCACCGGGGGGGGGGGTTAGCCACTTCCTTCGCCTCGTTGAGGAACGTTTCCGCAGCAGACATCTGTGCAGCTGCAACCTGGAGCTTTGTTCACACTTTCGACAAGCATTACAGCTTGGACGTGGCATCCAGACGTAGGGCCGGGGTTTGGCCTGGCAGTTCTCCAGGGTCTGCTCTCCTAAGCCTCTAGCTAGACATTTTCAGCCTCATCCCATACTTGCCTGCTCCTTCTCCCTTGATTGCTTGGGACTACGTTCTTATGGTTATTGCCTGCTGTGAGAGCTCTAACTCAGAGTAAGATAGTAACGGTATGTAAGACCTTACCATAACTGTAGATCTTCAAGAAGAGCTCTTGCAGCAGGCACTGCTTCTCTCCCCAACCCTCGGCTTTCTCTGTTCATTTTTCTAGGCAAGAACCTGCTCGGTTCTCTTTCTGGTTCCATACTCCGGGTTTCCGGTGGGAGAACTGAGGTGGTGCTGTGGACCGCCCCCTTTTTGTACCATTGGCTGATGTCGGGGAGGGCCAACGTTGGGGGTGGTCCCCCTCTGAAGACTGCTGGCTAGAAGGTTTTTGTGGGGTCCTGGCACCTGGTGGCTTGGTCCTTATCATTACTGCCTGCTGCAAGAGCTCTTCTTGAAGATGTACTGTTATGGTAAGTTCTTATGTAACTGTACTTTCCATCTGGTGTCGGGGCAAAGAGCTTGATCCCCTTTCCTGTGGCTAGTATCCTTGAATATGTTTGGGGGCATTATAGCGCAGTGGTTTAGGGCTCTGTTCTGCAATCCTGGAGACCTGGGTTTGAATCCCACAGCCCTCACTTGCATACTGTGTGACCCTGAGCAAGCCACTTAACTTCCTTGTGCTCCTAGGTCACACCTGGAAACGAGCGTCAGCTTAGTGTGCCTTTACCGGTTAAACAATTTCCGTTTTCCCTTTCTCCCCTCCAGCTGGGGCTGTGAGCAGTAGCCGTCAAGGTACACCTGGGAGCCATCTTTGCATACTGGCTGTGGGTTGGCATGCCTATGGTAGCCCAGGAGAAGGTGTTTGGGTGCCTTTTTTTTTTTCAAGGTTTTGGACTCCTGTCCCCTCTGGTGCATCGACCACCACTGCCATGCGACTTACTGCTGCTGCCTGCTGTGCTCGTGGGCAAGCCTTCTGAGCCTGTACACAGGTGTGAGATATCAAGTCTGTGTGAAAGACTGCCTCCTTGATGGCAGCTCGGTCTTGATGAAAGAGGTGAAGATGGAACTGTGTTAGACAGATTCCCTCGCATTTCTGAATCTAGCAACAAAATACAAAGAGTTTCAAATGGTGTCTCTGCAAGTCGTGATTCCCATCTTACAAACAGGGACTGGCTTTTTTCCTCAGATATCAAGGATGCATACCTTTACATCCAGCTCAGACAGTGCCACAGACACTACCTCCATTTCATGCTGGAGGCAGGCACTGTCAGTTCGGGGTTGCCTGTTGGCTTATCCTTGGCACTGGGGTATTTAATAGATGCTTAGCAGTGGTTGAGGAAGCCCTTTGCATGGAAGGGTTGTGTCTTGCCTTACCTGGATGATTGACTCTTGAAGGCCAGTTCCAGGGAAGCTCTTACTCACACCCATCCTGAACAATACAACTATTTTTTTTATACTTGTTTAATTGATTATCACATTCACATTTCCATACATTTAAAACAGAGTTTAAACAATATAAACACAACTTCATAAATCTTGTTTAAAACAGGAAAAATTATAATACAACAGTAACATGAGTGGGCCAGAAACAGTGCGTTAATGAATATATATAAGTACCAGTCTACAGAAAAAAGACTTTAGGAAGTTGTAAAAAGTGGTTACTAGATGATCTAAAGTCCATTACTCATATTGCAGTATTCTGTAAAATCCATAAGTATTTTATTTGAGGGGTAGACAGTTGACAAAATCATTTTACTTATGTAATTTAATGGATCTAGGCAGGAACGTATCATTCATGTGTCTTTGCATATAATTATTAAATTACTATCATAGAGATGCAAGGAACAATAAAAAGTAAAATAAATAAGTAGGTAATGAGAAGTTCAGCAAATTAATCCTTGATAAAGGACCCATCTAGACTATCTGTTCTGAAAGGCTGGGGCTTTTTGCTGTAGATCAAAAGTACGTTTTTCAAACCCTTGGAAATGCTTCACGTCACCACAGTTGTGAGGGAGCCCTAAAAGTATATTTTCAACGGTCAGAAGCTCAGTGAGACCAAATATACTGGATTTATGAGTGGTTATTTCTTTCCAAAAACTCAAGTTTAGGGCAAGACAAAAAAATATAGGTATGTGTGTCTTTCTTCACCACAGCCTCTCCAGCATGCAGAAGTACTTGGCATCCATTTGAAAAGGAACACAGGCACCAGAAAATATGACTCTAATTTTCCAGGAAAATTCCCTCCAAATTTGGGAGGAGGTAGTGCAACAGACACCCCTCCATATTCCCTGCCACTGCTTGTCACTAAGAGGCATATCAAGCTCCCTCTCCCATTTAAGTTTGTCAGCATTATGGGCCAGTTCTAGCACCAGTCCTTGATATAAAGGGAAATAGCTTCCCCCACCCTGCGAGGCTTAAATCCTTTCAAAGGGATAAATCTCCTCAGGACTCTGAGAATGTACCTCTAGTGCCTGAAGTTGTTAAAAAGTACCAGACTTGGTAAAATCTAAGCCTCTCTATGGCTCCCCAGCCAAATCTTTTTTGTGCTTGCTCAAAGAAACTAACCGTGTGGTTTTGCAGCATTTGCCAGGGGGGCAATAAAGCCTTTTTCAGCCTGTAAGTTATACCAGGAGCCCACCTGTGAAGGGAGAAATAAAGGATTCTCTGTCCATCAACGGTATTTCCAAAGGAGGAACTTAGAGGCTCTGCCAGAGGCACATCTCTTCCATCCTTCAGTGATCACCTAAGTTTCGGAAGGAAGCAAATGCTTCACACGTGTAAGCTGAGTGGGGCTGAATAATAAAGCCGGAGGGGAAAAGGGAGAGGACTAACAAGGTGAATGCCCTTCCAGTGCACCTGATAGGCAGAGTTTCCCCAAAGCAAGGCCATCTTCATCTGGGCCGCAGCCCGGTAACTAGGAAGATATGGGAGAGCCAGGCCTCCCACCTTTTTAGGAAGGACTAACAATTGTACTCGCAATCGAGGGTGTTTATATTGCCAAACAAGATAAGAAGTTAGATTACTATAAGTGTAAGTCCTTAACAGAAACTGAAGAGGGCACTCACTGGAAAAGATGAAGTCTAGGGAGGGCATTCATTTTCAGGGCTTGTACCCTATTATATAGGGTCAGTGGAAGAAGGTGCCATCTTCTCAAATCGAGTCATATTTGAGCTATTAGTGGGGTATAATTCAAAGCAAATAAGTGGGAGGGATTGATTGCCATTTGTATACCTAGATATTTTAAAGAGGAAAGGTCTCCTTTCATAGGATAAGCCTGACGAATTTTCAAGGGGATGACATAGTTAAAAACCAGCACTTTCATTTTTTGGCCGTTTAATGTATAACCAGAAAGGGTCGAGAAAACATGTAGTTGTGTAAAAAGGGCCGGTAGGGATGTATCTGGATTTATGAAGTAAACCAGCACATCATCGGCATAAAGTGACAACTTGTGCTCTGTATTAGCTATACAGACTCCTTGGATTTCCACATGTTGCCTTATTCTTTGAGCCCCAAAGGCTTTATGTACAAGGCAAAAAGTAATGGTGGGAGGGGGGCAACCTTGACAGGTGCCCCTTCTTAAAACAAACCCATCAGAAATATGACCATTTGCCCTAATAAAGTCCTGGGGGTTAATCGTATATTTATTTATTTTATTTTATTTAGTTTTTGTTTACCGGGTAAGTACACTAGACAAGTTTTATGTCCATTTTCAGGAACGACCCGGGAGAGTACAAAAGGGTACAACAGGTACATTGATACAGTAATTGGTTCAGACGAATACATTCAGGTACAAAAACAGGAGAAAAGACAATTTTTACAGTTTTTACATTTACGTGGAAGGTACACCCAGATACAGTGCTGGGGCAAGGTATAAGTTAGAGATAAATTCAATGACCAACAGGGCTGGTGAGGATTATGAGCATAGTAACATCATAGCGCCGGTCAAGCAAGGGAGGGGGGATTTGGACGAGGACATAGCGCAAGAGTGGTGACGCCAGAGCAGGAGAGAAGAAGCCGGCACCAGTGGACACCGGGAGGCTAAGGAGGCTTAGGACATTCACAGTGAGAAGCCACCTTAAGATGATCCCACAGGGAGTTCCGGAAACTCTTGTGAGAGGAGGCAGTACTGACTCTTTAGAAAATGAACAAAAGTAGGGGGGAACCCGAAGCCGGCAAGGACCACTTTTAAGAAAGGCCCAAGATGTGGTGCAGAGGGTTGAGGCGCTGGATGCGACACCAGTGACCCCGGTTCGGGCACAGACTCCGGATGCTGGCAGTCGGCCGGGGCAGCTGATTGAGCTGCCGGCTGGTAGCTCTCTTCGGGAGGGTCCTGAGGGTTTCCTCTGTGCTTGGCTGCCTCCTGGTGGAGGCTAGGTGGCAGTGTCACGCTTGAGCCCTGGCGCTAGGCCGGGGAGGGTGGAAGGGGCCGTTACCAGAGCTGCAGTACGCCGCGCATGCGCTACCATGTTCTAGGGCCTTGGGTAGCAGGGCAAAAAAGAGGAAAAAGTATGGGGGTCGCACAAGGATGACACCCCCAGGCCAGGTCTGGGGATCCTCCGGGACACGTAGAGCTCAAGTTCCCGAATGACTCTAGAGTCGGTAAGGTTGACCGACATAAGTGTGGCCTGCCGTGGAGGAAAAACATAGGATAGAAAAAAAAAAAGGCCCAAGAAACCTTGTCGAAGGTTTTCTCAGCATCCAGACTTAGCAGCAGGACAGGTTGTTGATGCCGCTGTATATAATCCATTATATATGCTGTTGTATCCCTAATATTATCTTGTGCTTGATGCCTCGGGGCAAAGCCCGACTGATCTAAGTGAATTAAAGTTGAAATTATGTCTTGAAGGCGTCCAGCAAATATATATATGATAAAATTTTATAGTCTGTGTTAAGGTCGGATATAGGCCTGTAAGAAGCACAATTTGTAGGGTCCTTGCCCAGCTTCGGGATAACAAAAATAATAGCTTGATTCCAAGAAAGGGAGGACCTTACCTTCTGAGCTCAAAGTATAAGGGAAAGTATTCCATAAAAGGGGTTTCAATTTGTCTCTAAAACATTTATAGAACTCTCCAAGGAGTCCATCATTACCAAGACATTTCCCAGTTTTCATCCTGCCAATCTCAGCAGTGACCTTGGCACGAGAAATCGGGGCCAATAGAGAGGCAGATTGTTCTTGGGACAGAGAAGGAAGATTTGGTGAGTTCAAAAAATTATGGATCTGGTCCTCGGGTACTGGAGGAGCTGGAGAATATAAGATGATGTAGAAACTTCTAAAGGCATCTGAAATGTTAGATATTGTTTGAAAAGGATTGGGGGGGCTGAAGGTAGCACTAATGGCTGAGATGGGAATGTGAGGAAGTTTTTCTTCACAGAGAGGGTGTTGGATGCATGGAATTGTCTGTCAGAAGAGGTGGTGGGAGCAAGCACTGTGATTTAATTTAAACATGCATTGCAAAGAAAAAGGGGAACCATAGAGGTAAAGCAGAGGGAGGGTCAGAAGCCATAACAGAGTACGGGGTTTACGGGCAGACTAGATGGGCCTAGTGGTCCTTATCTGCCGACAATTTTTATGTTTCTATGGTGGCTCTTGCTTGCTGGATCTGAAGGCAGCCAGCTATCAACTTCAGCGTACGTGGTCCGCCATCGTAAAATTTTTGTCGGAGGAATAGGAGTTTCTGCTCAGCATAATAATATTGTAAATTATTTAATTATTTTTTCAACTCCAGAAGCTCCTTCCCCCTGACCTTATCCATTTTAGTTTTTGCATATCTTCCAAGTCTTTTATGTGTGCCAGTAGAGTCTCCCTCCTAGCGTCCCTTAATTTCTTTTTCCTGGCAGAAATTTCAATAAATTTCCTCCGGATAGCCTTGAGGGCATCCCATAGTATTGAGGGCTGGTGTTAGGAGTATCATTATCCAGTAAGGCCTGTTGCATAGTGTCTGAGATCTGTTTTTGAACCTCAGAATCCCGCAAAAGGGAAATATTTAATTGCCAAAATATATTCTTTTGAAAGCCCTGACCTTTATTTTAAGAAATAATGGGGCATGATCGGATAAGGCAACATCCCCTAACCAGGTCAGTGTTGCTTTATGTATCATTTCCTGAGACAAAAAAAATAACAATTCGATATATGATGTACTTGAGAATAAAGAGCAGTTTTTGGGGTCCGGAGACAAAAAATTAAGGATGCCGAGACTTCTCAAAGTATTTCTTCTTGTTTATTTTAATTCACTTTAGCCAGGCCCATACCCTCCTCTGTTCTTTCCTGCCGTCGACTTGCAAGCACAGTCTCTGTGGAAGAGCCGTTGCAGTGTTTGCACCTTTTTGTGGCCTACAGTCTTTTTTCTACTTAACTCTCACAGATCTCTCTTCAGAGATTAATTTTTTGTTTCTTTTATGTTGAGAGTTAAACCTTCAGCTTCTTTCTTCCACTGCTCCGGAAAAGTTGCCTCCAGCGATGAGCACTCTGTGTGTGTTTGCTGTCTCGGACCTGTTCACGATGTCTTGGACTGTGAGCTGTGCCAGCAGTTTAACCAAACCGCCCTTAGGCGATGCAGAAAGGCTCTCTGTACCTTCATGGAAAAGCAGGTAGCCAGCTCCGAATCGGGGTCCTCTGGGGCACCGGCCAGAGTCGCCCTCCGGTCCAAGAGCTCCGAGGCTTCCCAGGTCAAAGACTGGGATCGCGACTGCTCCCCCCTGGCGGTCATCCCATTCCCAGTCAGCCTTTCCTTCAGGGGGCTCTTCATTGTTGGCAGCTGCCCCCAGTGAAGAGACCCTGCTGTCCAGGTCCTGGCTCACTCCAGGCTCTTACCGACAGCCTCTCCATCAGATTCCCAGGGTGCTGACCTCCGGATCGTCTGCCCCTCCTTAGTCGATGACTGGCTCGTCGTCGACTGCCTTGTCCACGGTCCCCTCGAGACCCGACCCTTCCCAGCTGAAGGCTACAGGCTTGTCGGGCGTGCAGTTGGATCAGACGTGAATGCCGTCGCGCCCCCAAACATGGACTTGAACAAAGTTCTAGTCTGCTGCACTAATGTGATTGTCGAGCAGTTTGTGGCCTTTAACAGGCCTCCGTTGCCAGTGCCTTCGCTGACTCCTTCGTTGTCGACTCCTGTTCATCCCCAGGAGCCAGCCTGAGGACCGCTGATGGCGCATCCGACGCCTGACCCAGATGAAGAGGTTGACGTCGAGGAGGAATACCACCCTGTCCTCATACTTCAGATAAGGTAGAGGAGGTAGGTGAGGAAGAGCAGTATTACACTTCAGATAAGTTCACTGCCTCCTCTATCAGTGAAGAATCTGTCAAGCATATCAACATTATGAAGCAGCTGTTTCCACTATAGGGTTTCAGACAGAGGAGGAAGATGCCACCAGGAAGGACCGGACGGACTACCTGGAGATCTCTGGCGGTCAGAGGTTGGTTCTCTCTCCATTTGAATAAATGGAAAACCATAACATCAGATGCCTGGATCATGCAGATCATAGAGTGCGGTCATATTCTGGAGCTCGTCCAGCAGCCTCAAGATACTCCCCACCTCCTCAAATTACCCCCCCCCCGACTAATCTGTCTGTTCTCTGGGAAGTGCAGTCTCTCCTGCGCAAGCAGGTGATAGAACTGGTACCAAAGAGGAAGAGAAACCATGGTTTCTATTAGAGAGTCTTTCTGGTTTCCAAAAAGACCAGAGATCTGAGGCCAATCTTAAATCTGAAAGACCTCTATCTTTAGGTCCAGTACAAAAAGTTCCAAATGGTAACATTACCAGGCCTGTTCCCCCTCCTGAAGTCCTGGGACTGGCTACGCTCACTGGACATGCAGGATGCCTACCTGCATATTGCGGTCTTCCCTCCTCACAGGAGATTTTTCCACTTCGTCTTTCACGGATAACATTACCTATTCAAGGTATTGCCCTTTGGCTTATCTTCTGTGCCGCGTGTCTCTACCATGTGCTTAGCAGTGGTTGCAGCAACCCTCAGAAGAGAGAGACTGTATGTCTTTGTGTGACTGGACGACTGGCTTCTCAAGGCCCCACCAAGGGAGCAGCTGTTGTCCACTCTGGAGAGTACTCTTCAGCTTTTTCAATCTCTGGGCGTACCAGTCAATCTGCCAAAATCTCTGCTAATTCTGTCCCAAAGACTACAGTACATTGGGGCGGTCCTGGTCTCCGGGCTTGGGAAGGCCTTCCTATCCCAGAGCAGAGCAGAATGCCTCACATCCCAAGTGCAGGAGGTTGCCCAGAGTTGGTACATCCCTGCCAGGCTGTATGTATGGCTTCTAGGACTCATGGCCATAGCTATTCCTGCGGTTCCACTAGTCAGATTCCACATGTGCACCCTGCAGTGAACTCTCAGGGTGCAATGGGACCAGCAGATGGAGGAGTTTGACCATCTAGTCCTGGTCTCCTCCCCAGTACACAGGGTGCTTCAGTGGTGGATGGTTCCCTCGAACCTCCTTCAAGGGGTCCCTTTCAAGCTTTTCTCCCAGGGTCCGATCTTATCCAGGGAGGCCTCGGGTCCGGGTTGGGGAGCCCACCTGGGTCCCTTCCAAACTCTGCGATCCTGGTCCCAGTGGGAAGCCGCCTTGCCATATCAGTGTCCTGGAGATGAGAGCAGTGCTCTATGCCCTTCAGGCCTTCCAGGATCATCTGTCCCCAGGCTGGTGCAGTCAGACAATCTGAGTGTCATCTGCTATATCAACAAGCAGGGCGGGACTCCCTCGTAGCCCCTTTGCAAGGAGGCCAAATGAGTGTGGTATTGTACACTGGACCACAGTCTGACACGATCTGCCACGCACATGCCAGGCGTTCTAAACACCCTGGCGGACAGGCTCAGCAGGACTCAGGCCAGCACGCACGAATGGGAGCGTCTCTCATCTGTAGCAGAAGATCTGTTTGACAGATGGGGTCGTCCACAGTTGGACCTTTTTGAGTCCCCACGCAACACAAAACTGCCCAATTTCTGCTTGCTAGATCCAGGGCCTGGAGTTTTCTGACAAGACGCATTGTCCCTCTCTTGGAGCAGGAGATTTCTGTATGCGTTCCCTCTGTTCTCACTAATACACAGGGTGCTGATCAAATTGCAGATGGAAGGGGCCAGCATGATCCTGGTAGCTCCATTCCGGCCTCACCAGATGTGGTTTCCTCTGCTTCAGCAACTGGCAGAGGAAACTCTGGTCCCTCTGCCCCTTTGCAATAATCTGCTGACCCAGGATTGGTGGACCCTGTTCCATCCCAATCTGAGGTCCCTCCATCTTACATGTGTGTCTTCTGAGGATGTAGCCATTGCCAGGTTTGGCATCTCCCGACAGGGTGGCAGACGTCCTAGTGGCCGCTCTCAAGCCCTTCACTTGTGCCACTTATGCCATGAAGTGGAAACAGTTTGCCATCTGGGCTGCCAAACGTTCCCTTGACCCCTTCACCTGCCCGGTGAAGCATGTCCTGGACTACCTGATCTTTGTCTGACTTAGGTCTCCAGTATTCCTCCACCTTTCGACTGTCTCTGCTTTTCACAAGCACGTGGGTGACCGTGCTATTGAGCAACTGAATGTCTTCCAGGGCATCCTACATCTGAAACCCACAGTCCATTCTCCGGTCCTGGTTTGGGACTTCAATTTTATTTTGGAAAAGTTGACCCTGTCTCCTTTTGAGCCAATCGTGTCTTACAATTTGTGCTTTCTTTGTTGGAAAGTACTCTCTTTAGTTGCAGTTACTTCTGCTTGAAGAATTTCAGAGCTTCAGGCCCTCTGGTGTGAGGAGCCTTATTTGGTTTGTCACAAAGACAAGGGTGTCTTTGCCCCCAAATCCTAAGTTTCTTCCTAAGGTGGTTTCTGAGTTTATACTCAGTCAATCCACCTTCCTGTTTATTTTCCGGAGTGTGCCATCCCAGGGGAAGCACTGATCCATACTTTAGATGAGTGTAGAACTTTGAAGTATTACCTGCGCAGGACTAAGGAGTCCAGAAAGTCTAAGCAGTTATTTTCTTTCACCCCAGGTAGAGATGGCACTTCAGTTTCTAAACAGTGTTTATCCAAATGGTTGGCAAATTGCATTGTGTTCTGCTACAATAAGTATGGCAAAGAACTGCCGGGTGCTGTCAAAGCACACTCCACCAGAGGCATGGCTCTCTGTGGCTTGTTTCAAAGGAGGCTCCGTTGCTGACATTAGCGCTGCTGCCACCTGGAGTACAGTTCACACCTTCACCAAGCATTACAGTCTGGACATCTCTTCTAGAACCTGTGCAGGATTTGGCAGGGCTGTTCTGCAAGGACTCCTGTCTTAAGTTTATGGAGTTCCATGACTGGTTCAGTTTTCAAGGTCTTCTGTCTTAAGTTTCAAGAAGCTCCTCTACTGGATAGGTTGTTCCACCTCTCTTGTTTATGGCTATGCGGCTTCCCAGACTGTCTCTATACTCTTGTCATTGCGTGGAACTCATTCCTGCGGTATGACCTGATGACTGAGATACCCCCGAAGAAGATGGAACAGTTACGTAAGAACTTACCGTAACAGTAGATCTTTGAGGGGATCTCAGTCATCCGGTTTATTCCCTCTCACCATTCCCCTTTTTGGGGCTCCTGTTCAGGACCTGGCTGTCGGTTGTTTCCATTATTTCTCTGAGAGCCGGGTCCATCGCTCTCCTCTGGTCCCTAGGGCGTCAGCTGTGCTCCCTTCCTCTCTGGAGGGAAAGGACTGAGGAGGGTGCGGGCCTGCCTGCCCCTTTAGAGGGTTGGCGACATCTGACGTTGATGGCGTGGGCGGGCCCAGTTGTACTGCTGGAAATTTTCCATGTGGATTCCCCATTCACTGACTGTGATGTTCCTACGGTGTAACCTGATGACTGAGATCCCCTCGAAGATCTACTGTTACAATAAGTTCTTATGTAACTGTTCTATCTTAGAGGGGATGTCAGTCATCGGGTCTGCTTTCTTTCCCACCATCTCCTCTGTGTGTGTGCGCGCGCACGCACGCGCTTCTTCCTGGAACTGACGGTCTGGTGTATCCAGCCTTTCTTATAGGCCTGGGCCCCTTCTCTCTCCTCAGTCCCCTATGGCTTGTGCTGTGCTTCCTTTATCTCGGGGGAAAGAACTGAGGAGGGAGCTGAGCCACTACAACCTTTATATGGTTGGTGATGTCAGCAGATGACATCGGCGTGGGCAGCCCCAGTGGTACTGCTGAAAATCTTCCATATGGAGCCTGCTCCACGATGGTGAAGTTCATATGGTGCAACCTGATGACTGAGATCCCCACGAAGATCTACTGTTAAGATACATAGATACATACAGTGTCGGCAGATAAGGGCCTATGGCCCACCCAGTCTGCCCATTTGAGCTTGTAAGTTCAGTTTGTTTTCCTAGAAGTCTGTTGCACCTTACCCCTGACCTCCAGAATTCCTTTATGTCTATCCCATGCATTCTTAAATCCCATGATTGTTTCAGCCCCCACCACTTCCTCTGGCAGGGTGTTCCACTTGTCCACCACTTCGTTCTGTGAAGAAATTCTTTCTCATGTTTCCTCTGAATTGTCCCCCCTCCAACTTCATCCCATGCTCTCTAGTCCTGGAACATCTTTTTCGCTTAAAAATAGTGTTTTCCTGCACCCTGTTCCTCCCTGTAAGATACTTGTATGTCTCTATCATATCCCCTCTCTCCCTCCTCTCTTCCAGGGAGTACATGTTCATATACGTTCTTGTATAACAGTTCTTTTTAGTTGCCATAACCTTTGCTTGAAGAATATCCAAGCTTCAGGCTTCAATGAATGAGCCTTTTTTTGTTGATTTAATTTTCGGAGTCTCTTTGCATACCAATCCTAAGTTTCTGCTGAAGGTGGTATCAGGATTTACAGTGAGCCAAATGATCCATTACCCTGGGCATGCCAATAAGGGTGAGGCATTGCTCCATACTCTTGATGTACATAGAACACTGTGATACTGTTACTCGCCCTAAGTGCCGAAGAAAAATGTCAGCTTTTTGTTTCATGCACCGCTGTGAAAGAGTGCACACCTTGTCTAAACAGCACCTGTCAAAATGGCTGGCTAATTATATAATTATTTTTTTGCTGTAGGAAGTATGGTAAGGAACTTCTTGGTGCTGTTCATGGTCACACCTCAAGGAGTATAGCCAGTTTTTTTTTAACCTCTTTAGCCCTGTAAATAAAACTTTTCTGGTTTCAAATCTAAGTACAGCGAAGTTCAGTTTAAAATGTGGAATTTGCTACCGTGGTAAATATAATTCCATATACTTACATTCAGCTGTTTAAAGATTAAAATAACGTATTCATCAACTTGGCCTCTTCCCCACTTCCACCACATCGCGACTACATGATTTACGTAATAGTATGGAAGGAATTATAGATTCCCTTTAAATATTTCTTATCCTATATTTTGCATCCTGGGTAGCACGGGGGTGATGCATCTCATTCTCATAGGGATCATTATTTTACACATTTTTACACTGTTTTTACTCAGGATATCCCAGATTAGATGTAATATCTTGTTTTCAGTGGGGTCATGATTTTACCCATATTTACAATGTATTTATCTAGGGTAGCCTAGTCCAGATGTAAAATATTGTTTCTAGGATTGTTGATATGTTGTTCATACACACTTTGGTAGTGTCCCTTTCTCTTTAAATCAGCCAGAAAGTATTAAGGCTGGCACCTCCCACCCACCCGGGTGGTAT
This sequence comes from Neoceratodus forsteri, assembly GCA_016271365.2. Lineage (NCBI taxonomy): Eukaryota > Metazoa > Chordata > Ceratodontiformes > Ceratodontidae > Neoceratodus > Neoceratodus forsteri. The sequence goes on along the minus strand of CM057452.1, from coordinate 1,503,069,887 downwards.
AACCCTCTGCTCCGCCCCATGACGCCAGATCTTCCTTTCCACTGGAAGATTTAGGTTGCCTCCTTCATGCTCTCGCATTTTGTAGGTCCTGGCTTAAACACCTTTGGTTATTCTGAAAATTTGCTTTGTTAGTGTTAACGATTGCGATTGTTTTTTTCTCGATCATGGAAGACAAGTCTTCCCCTTGATTTCCCCGGTGCTGGTGCGTCCAGATGTTGTGCATCGACCTACATGCAGTGTGCGTTTACTGTTTGGGTATAGAGCCATGACACCACGCGATGTCTGGTTTTGCCTGCGTGCAGCCCAACCTAACGCCCCTGCTGGACTGCCCCACGCCTGCTGGGAAGGCCCAAAAATCTTAACCCACCAATGAAATCAAAGGAGGCCCAGGGCGGTTTTGCCATGGGATGGGATCTGGCCAAATAATGGAGCACATGCAGGCCTTCGAGGAGGAAGCGGCTTGTGTCACGGAATCTTCCTCTCGGAGCTTCTTCATTTAGCTCAACCTGGGCTCCACCTTCTTGGCTTTCTTCTGAGAGTTGTGCCACTCTCTCCCAACTAAGGGTGAGAGTTCTGTGGGCACACACTTTTCTTCGTCCTGTAAGTGGGAGAAGGACCCGGGACCGTCTTCGTCTCGACAGAGAAACTCTTGGCATAGGGAGAGATCTCGGTCCCAGGAACCGGCCATTTCAACCTCGGTCGACATCGCCTCTTCGGCTGCTGGCTTCTCGGCCTTGCCGTCTGGCCAGTTGACCGAAGTGTTGATCGACGGGGTTGAGATAGTTCTTGACCCGATAGATCCTTTGTCGCCGACTCTGGTCGCCGACTCCCTCACTCAGACTCCGATCCTTGCTTTCCCTGACGAGGAGACCCAACCTGCTTCGAATCCCACCGAGGAAGTGGTCCCTGACCCCGGGAAGTCACTGGTCCCACTGGTGTCTCCCGAGCAACTGAGTCGGATCCCCTCTACCAAAAGACCGAGGTAGGGCCATAAGCGCTCTAAAAAGAGGTGACGCCATCGGTTGTCCATGTCCTCCTCTGATGAGGAGAGGCTCTGGCGGAAGCTCAGTCAGCGCTACGAGGACCTCATGTGGCAACAGCTGATTTTGTCCAGGCACAAGCCTAACGCTGCTTCTACCCCAACCATTACTTGTCTCTCACCTCTCAGGCCGAAGCCGATTCCTCTGGAGCCGATTAAGTCGGTTCCTCCACCCACAGAGCTGGTGAAACCTCCGGTTCGGCCTAAACTGGTCTCTCCACCGATTTTGGTGGAACCGCCGCCCAAGCAACTTGTGGGTAGGGGCTCCTTCTAAGGAAGCTAGACCGGACATCAGGCTTCCCTAGTGTCTTTCAGTCACTGTCACCCCTGAACACCCCCGGCGGGTCGAGGGTGATGTGGGTGGTCTACTGCTATATCCAGGTACCTTGGATTCAGGTGAAACTGGCCTCCATTCTCATCTAGGGGATGATGAATCGGCTGGTAGGATAGAGACTGAGGAAGGTCCTTCGTCCTTTCAGGGCATTCTTCGGCTCATCTCTGAGTCCACAGGGTTGCCCCTAGAACCTGTCCAGAAAACTGTGGAATACCCTCTCACTGACATCCTTAAGAGAGGGGATACCCCGATGGAAGCCTTTCCTGTGGCCGAGGCCATTGTTGGCCTGGCCTTAGAACTTTGGCAGCACCCGACCTCCTATCCAGCTCCGTCTGCCCTTATGGCCCGCAAGTATGTGGTGCTCATGGGGGTCCCTTGCGGGGCTCACAGAGCACCCTTCGGCCGAGAGCCTTGTGACTGCCTCTGTGTTCTCACGGACTTGCAGACCACTGTCAAGCAGGTCCGGAACCAAGGCCATGCTGTTGCTAAACAGCTTCAGACGGCTATGGACATCAGAGACTCACATGCCTGTTCGTTGGCAGCTGCAGTTGCCTCCCGTCGCAGGGCTTGGCTGAGGCTCTCCTCCTTTCTGGTGAATACTTGGCACAAACTAGCTGATGTGCCTTTCCCGGGCACCGATCTCTTCGGCCCAGGTGTAGCTGTTCACCTTCAGCGCATTGAGCAGTCCAGTGCCACCTTTGATGCCACTTCTGCTAAGGGTTCCTCTAGTCCCATGAAGAAGCAGCAGCAGCAAAAGAAGCCTTTTTGGCACCCTTCCCCTGTGGCCCAGCAGTCCTCCTTTCAAGCCCGGACCTTCCCGGGCCCGTAAGTGAGGCTGAGGTTCAGACCCTGGACCCTCTGCCTCCAAGCCTGCCCAGTGACCGGATTGGGGCTGCCACCCTTAATCCTATCATGCCAGTTCTGGGTCCTCCCATGGGGGGCCGGCTCCGCCACTTTCTTTCCACCTGGTCCGCTGTAACCATGGACAGGTGGGTCTTAGAAGTGGTCAGCCAGGTACTGCCTCTGGAATTCGAGCAGTACCCTCCAAGCCAAGCCCACCCCCCACGGAAAGAGAGATTATCCGCCCACACTCTGTTGGCTCTCCAAGACGGCATTGCTGAGCTCCTCCTCAAAGAGGCAGTAGTTCCAGTGGCGGACCCTCCAGCAGACCCAGGCTTTGTTTCCAGGTACTTCCTGGTTCCCAAGCAGACGGGGTTGCTGGCACCCCATTCCAGATCTGCACCACCTCAAATCAGTATCTCAGGTCACGCACCTTCTGGATGGTCACTCTGTCTCAGATCATACCATCCCTGGAGCGAAACATTTGGTTCTCATTGGATCTTCAGGACACGTTCTTTTGCGTCCCAATCCGTCCGTTTCACCAGCGGTTCCTCATCTTCAGAGCCGAGGGAACCCTATTCGAGTTCCGAGCCACGCCATTCGGCCTGTCATTGGCCCCATGGGTCTTCACCAGATACATTGCAGTGGTGGCAGCCCACCTCGGGGGTGTCAGAATTTACCCCACCTCGACGTTTGGCTCTTAGCAGGTTCCATCCAGCAGGAGGTGGAGAGGTCCAGGGATCTGGCCCTCCAGACCTGCTCCCAACTCGGCCTCCTGATCAGCGAGGCCAAGTCTGAGCTCGTGCCTTCTCTAGTGATGTGTTCCATTGGGGCAGAGCTCGACTCCCGGCGGAAAGGGCGGAGGTTCTCTCCTCTGTTGCCCAATCATTTCTGGTTGGGCAGTTGCGCCCTGCTTGGGACTTCCTGTGCCTTCTGGGTTACATTGTGGCATGCACATCTGCGGTCCGTTGGGCCCAGTGGCACATGCGCCCCCTCCAATGGGAGCTGGCCGCCCAGTGGACTCAGCGCCACGGTCATTTCGACCAGCTGATCACTGTAACCCAGAAGATGTGGAACGCTCTTCAGTGGTGGACCGTCCCATACCGGTTGCAGGAAGAGATCCTGTTTGTCTGCCCCGAGCTGACGGTTGTCCTAACGACCAGTGCCTCTCTCATGGGCTAGGGAGCCCACATGGGGGACAACAGGGCCCACAGGTTCTGAACCCCCGAGGAGTCCCGTTATCACATCAACCTGTTGGAGCTCAGAGCAGTCAGACTGGCACTGTCAGCTTGTGCTCCTCAGCTCCGGGGTCAAGTGGTTCAAGTCCAGACGGACAATACCATGACCAGTGTACTACCTCAACAAACAGGGCGGCGTGCACTTTGGTCTACTATGCAGGGAAGTGCTCTGCATCTGGACACTCGTGAGCCATCTGGAGGCGGATTTCCTAGCCATCCATGTGGCAGGAGCCTCAAACCAACTGGCGGATGCTGTCAGCCGCATAGGTGAGACATACCACGAGTGGTCTCTCCATCCAGAGGTAGCTTACAGTCTGTTCTCCCACTGGGGCATACCATTGGTGGACCTATTTGCCCCTTGGGAAAACACCAAGCTGAGGCTGTTTCATGCCCACTCCCCTCAGCAGGGCTCGCTGCAGGGGGATGTCTTCTCGAGGCTGTGGACCCCAGGCCTCTTCTACGCCTTCTCTCCATTTCCCTTGATCCACAGGGTGCTCCTCAAGGTGAGGAGGGACAAGGTGCAGGTGGTTCTGGTAGCCCCAGACCGGTCACGCCAGTTCTGGTACAGATGTTTGCAGCCTCAGCAACAGGCCCCCGGAGCGGCTTCCAGCATGCCTGGACCTGATCTCACTCAATCAGGGGAAGGTATTCCATCCAGACCTTCAATCCCTGAACCTGAAGGCCTGGTTCCTGAGCGGCAAGAGTTCTAGGCTTTGGGTCTTTCCGAGGATGTCCTCACAGTAGTGGGAGCATCCAGGAAGGAGTCGACCAGGAAGTGTTATGCCTTCAAATGGTAAAGGTTTTCCATTTGGTGTCTGGGCAAGGGACTGGACCTTCTGTCCTGTCCATTGGCTAATATTCTCGACTACCTTTGGTCTCTGTCCAGAGTAGGTCTTCAGTCATCGACCTATGGGATTCACCTGGCAGCCATCTCTACTTACCGGGCGTGGGCCAGTTCAGCGGACTTTGGTGCAGGAGACAATGGTTGGGTGCTTTTTCAAAGGCCTGGATCACACATCCCCTCCGGTGTGTGAACCTCCACCTCCGTGGGTTCTGCTGCTGGTCCTGGCAAAGCTCATGGGCAAGCCATTCGAACCAATGCACAAGTGTGAGTTGTTACACTTGTCGTGGAAGACTGCCTTCCTGGTGGCCATCACGGCTGCCAGAAGGACAGGGGAGCTCCAGGCGCTTTTGGAGGACTCCCCTTATCTGGTCTTCCATAGGGACAAGGTTGTCCTACGCCCCCACACAAAATTCCTTCTGAAGGTGGTGTCAGAGTTCCACTTTAACCAGGTGTTGACTCTGCCAGTATACTACCCCAGTTACACCTCGGAGGCCGAGTAGAGGCTCCATACTTTGGACCTGAGACGAGCGCGCTGCTATTATAAGGAGAGGATGGTGGCAATTCGGGGAGTGGTTCGCCAGCTGTTAGTCACCTACTCTGAAGCCGCTTCTGGCAGACCTGCAGCAAAGCGGGCGATTGGCAGATGGATTTCATCATGCATTGATCTCTGCTATAGGTTGGCGGGTAAGGAGCCTCCCAGAGGGATAAGAGCTCATTCTTCCCATCACACCGCTGCGTTGGTGGCTGCTTCCAGGGACATCTCCATACAGGAAATCTGTCTGGCTGCTACCTGGAAGACAGTAAACACCTTCATTTTGAGTCATGCTGGAATACTGGTTTTGGGGCCTCAGTTGTCAAGTCTCTGTTTCCCAAGTATGGGGTGTGCACCTTGCCTCTCTCCTCCTGGAGAACTGCTAGGAGTCTGCTCAGAAGTGTGGATGAACAACATATACCACTCCTAGAACTACTGTTACAGGTGAGTAATCTGTTTTTTTTTTTTTTTCTTTTCAGCGTGTTCTGATTTTTCGCAATGCAGCATAATGGTGTGTATCTGTAGAACCCCACTTAAAATAAAATGTTGCATCTTCTGTGAACTATCCAAGATAAATATATAGGATTTACCTATGTCAGTGCGAAATGTAGATGGTCGACATCAAAATACTGATGGCGACCAAGTCGCCCAGCAGTTGTGCCGCCTGCCGTTGCACCCACAGCCATGGGGCACATCTGCCCCAGTACCGCGTGAAAAAATTGTATGGAACTCCACGGTGGGAGGTTTATTGGGAGGAACCAAACACCATCGTAGCAGTCTCCATGCACGGCGCTCCGACAACCAGTTTGTGACCGAGTGTCGAACTGATTGCTGTGTACCGAAGGTCGTCGCCCTAATGCCGTCGCACTGATGATGGGATACCAATATATAGCAATCAGCAAGCATGTTTCAGGGAAACACATTGTAAAAATGTGTAAAAGGAAGATCACATTGAAACTGCCTCTCAGCAGATCTGCATTGTGCAAATACATTAGCAAAAATGGGTAAAAGCATGACCACACTATAAATGACGTCTTGAATTTCAGCTGGCATATCCTGTAAAAATTCAGTATTTAAAATGGGGTAAATGCTTTACCCAAATTAAATATTATTCTTGTCTAGTCTTTCCTCATATGTCTTACCCTGTAGGCACTGCACCATTTAAGCTGCACTCCACTGCACTGCCTGCACCCTGTCTCTATGTTCTTTCTCAGATGGGGTCTCCAGATCTGGACGCAGTATTCCAGGTTGGTCTCATGAGTGTCTTATACAGGGGCAAGATGACCTCCCTCTTTATATTCCTCCCTATGCATCCAAGTATCTGGCTAGCCTTTACAGCCGCCTCAGTGCACTGACTAGTTTCTCTTGGGTCCTCCGAGATAACTCCCAGGTCTCTTTCCTGCTTCGTGACTCTCAGTACCTCCCCACCTAGTTCATACTTTGTCACTGGGTTCTTGTGTCCTATGTGCACGGCCCTGCACTTCTTTGCATTGGATCCCAGCTGCCATTCTTCAGACCATTTCTCCAGTTTTTTTTTTGTTTTTTTTTAATCAACATTTTATACCCTGTTTTCTGGAGCTAGCAGGTTGGTAGTTCTGGCCCCTCTCCTCAGGGGGCTCACTTCTGGTCTCAGTTGGCATCTCCATCACCAGGAATGCCACTGGCACCTTCATGAAGCCTGCCAGCTCCATTTGCTCCCACCCGTCCCATGCCACAGTTCTGCAGCGCCCTCCCTATTCATGCCACCTACCTGCCTGCACTACCCTCAGGGACCAACCCGGGTACAGTTGTACTGCAGGGATGACAAGGTCCCTACCCAGGAGAGGAGAGCTGTCTGATGGCTGCTCAATCCTGCTCCCTCCCCCTGGCAGACCCTGACAACCCAAGCTCGCTCCCAAACACGGGTCATCCGCGTAACGCAAGGTGTGGCATTCAGTGCCTCAACTCTTGGCAGCACCAGGCCATCTTTTCTCAAGTTTTTTAAGGTCTTCCCTCATTCTTTCAACACCCCCTGACATGTCCACCTTATTGCATACCTTTGTATTGTTTGCCAAGAGGCATACCTTCCCCTCCAGCCACTCTGCAGTGTCCCCAGTAAAGACATTGAAGAGGACTGGCCCCAACATCGACCCCTGCAGCACCCTGCTCGTCACCTCTCCCTCTCCAGAGTACGTCCTGTTTACCACAGCCCTCTGACTCCTGCCATTCAGCCAGTTTTCCACCCACAGAACTATTTTAGGATCCACCTGTAGGCTACGCAGTTTGTTAATCAGTCTTCTATGGGCAATGGTGTTGAAGGCCTTGCCAAAATCCAGATAGGCCACATGCACCACTCCCTGGTCCTCTTCCTTAGTTAACGAGTCATGCTGTAGATTATTACAGTGAGTTAGTGCAAAACACATTGCTTGCTTATCCTAAATACAGTAAAAGTTAGGGTTAGATGTCGAAGTGAATAAATGCCGTTTTAGGCAGTGTATGTGTGTTCGTGTGTGTGTGTGTGTGTGTGTGTGTGTGTAGATAATGCACTGCTATGTTATACTGGAATATATATGTGTATGTGTGTGTGTATTAGTCTGTGTGTGTGTATCACAACAATAAGAAAGTGCAGTTAGGTGGCTCAGTGGTTAGTGCAAAAGTTGCTAGTCTACATTCCCCTGCTATCTAGATCAGTTTCGGCCTTATGCATGTCATTATTGATTTAAATGAGGTGTTTAGTGACAATCCTCACACCTTCTGATGTCCCTCAGAGCCTGAAAAAAAAAATGGTCCCTTTGTGTGTGTTTTTTTTTTTAATATGTAAAAATGTGTGTAGTTTGTGCATCACTGTGTTACACTGGAATATATATGTATTACTGTGTGTGTCCGCGTGCTATCATAACAGAGAGTAGTTAGGTGGCTCAGTGGTTAGTGCAAAAATAGCTAGTTTACACATTTCTCACTGCCCACAATACCATTATTTTGTAGCCGTATTGGCTTTTGATTGAGTTTGTCTTTGCTGGGATTGGATATGCTTATCTTTACTAGCTGCCCAGCCTGTCCAGTAGCCTAAGGATTGGCTTATTTTTCAAAGATTTTATGGAAATGAAATCCAGATTTTAAACTTACGTGGAATGCCTGTTACAGCAGGTGGCTATTAAAAAAAAAAAAAGCTAGACAATGTTACACTGCCAATCATTATTTTTTTTTAAATATCCTGTTATTAGCCTTGTGTTCATTTCAGACAAAATACTTCATACTGTCTTTTAGAAAGCATCCGGTTGTCTCCAAGCGACGTTAAAATTGCTATGCTTATGACATCCATTTATTGCAGTGGAAAGCGTGATACCAAACAAGAACACTATGAAGTCATTTGGGGGACTACCCAATGTGTGTATACAGATTTCTGATGTTCTAAACCCTGGAAAGGAATGATTGACATTTTTAAAAAAATCTCATGCGGCTGAATAGTCCCCAGACAGAAAGTCGCCGGAAGATTGTTACGGTAACATTAGCCGCGATGTATGTTTGGTAGCGGACAGAACATCGCCGCATTAATGTATAGCCGGACAAGTTGCTGATTCTGTAGTTTCCTTTCATTTGTTTGGCTTCCTGTGGTCAGGTATTCATATAGACTCATCATCTCATTTGCAAGGGTTTCCCATTACTGGGGTTCATGTATTAGCATTTACAGGGTAGAACCGAACCCCAGCTGGGACATCTAAAGCAGATAACTATTTAAAATATGGGACTTGAGCGTATTTCTCAGGTAGGACCTAGGTAGGTATTGGTAAATTGTAGCTGTAGAAAAAAGTTGTTGCTTCTGTAGGTGTCGAGCCTCAGCTGTCTCCAGGAGTTACGAACTGATGCAACCCAGCACAGGCTGTACAGTAACTTGGGCAGATGGCATGTCTTTTTATAACTGTTATTCTAATCTGAAGCATTTGGTTTAGTGTAGGCCACTGAAAGTGTGTGTTTTTTACAGTGATGCAACAGCGGAGCAATAGTCGAGCAGCAGTGTAGTTGATAACTTGCACTGCAGTTTCCGAAGACACACAACAGTACATCGTTCTATTATAATGGCAACTTTTGAGGACCATATTCTTCAAAGGTGTGCACAAGAGTAATGCACTGTCATGGCTAGCAAATGTTTGAAGGGAAGATATTGCAGATAAAAGCAAACTTTGAAAATTCTTGCAAAGATATGCCTGCGTTTTGCTAAGTTTGGAACCAGGGAGTACAACATGTTTATACACCATAGGGCAAACACCATTAACAGTATAAAAGAAATTAACAGAAGTAGTTCAGACTTGAAGCAGCAGAGCATGTTATAGTGACAGTTTTGGTCTGTGTTTTATCAAGTTTACTGATATGATTTAATGAAAGCTATGACATTATAGCAAATAAGGGCAATGCACACATCAGTTACAGTAAATAATAAAAAGGGCGATATGAGCCAATTCTCTAGGGATACAAGACAGCCTTTTACATTCTATTTTAAACTGACTTGTAAAATACCATGTTCCCCATTGTCACAATGGTAGAATGTCGCAACAAGCATACGCAACAATCTGTCAGTTACAATTTAGCTGGTGACCGCTGTGCCGCAAAGCCTTCTTTCCACGGCAGTATAGCCGCTATATTTTGGACGACAATGTTCCGTCTGTGTGCCAAAAACAATATCTGTCAGTAAATCTTAATAGGGGAAACGAAGTTTATGTACTGAAGTTGACAGCTGCATTTTAATAAAGGTTATTGTATTTACTATTCAGCTCAGGAGTTAAGGGGTTTGAGGTGCAGCAGCAGTGTTTGGGTGTCTTTGTTCGTCACTGCTTTGCTTTTCAAATGTAAGACTGTAGCCCAGTCTTTAGCATACTTCAGCTGGTTTTTGGAGAGGGGCAGCCAAACTGTAAACTGTATGGTGTTAGACTATTGTGCCCATTGGTAAATTGTGCTTTGCGACATTAGGTTTTTTTTTTTGGTTAGTATTTCAGAGCTGCTGAGATGCCTTGGCAGGCAACTCATCAAGGATATACCTACCTGAGGAATTAAATAAAACACATTTGTATTTTTTATATATATATATTCATTTATATATTTAAATAACTTGCTGCAGCTCGAAAACTCAGCAGCACTCTGGTTTGCCACCAGTTGCAGCGGCTCTGCCCCCAAAAGAGCATTTTGATGCTAAGTGGGGAACAAAGATCAGAGTGGGATGGTGGACGGGAAGCTTATAAACTAGCAAGTATTAAACTAAATGCTTGGTGTAAATTAAGAACGCAAACCGTGGCAGACTGAAACTATAAAGCAGAAAACTGCTAGGAGCGTGCATCATCAGTGGAAAAATGTTTATGGTGCAAAAAGCACAAATTGCGAGGTAATGAATCCAACACCCAGGCAATTTGAGTTAGTCTTCGTTGTTAGTGAAGTAAAATGTGACGAAGTACACTTGTGGCAGTTTTCTTTTTTATAGTTTGGCTGGCACTGTGCACTGCTATTTTGAGTTCTTTACTCATGCTGTGTGGTGTCCCTGATCTTGCCTGCGGCACGGTGAGTGTTGGCCAGCATTTTTGTGCATGCTCGTTTGTGTGCATCTCCTTGTTATGAATTGCCTGCCACAAAGATCAGTAGCTGTCAGTGGCTGTGTGTGTGTGTGTGTGTATGTGTATATGTGTGTGTGTGTGTGTGTGTGTGTGTGTATATATATATATATATGTGTGTGTGTGTGTATGTATATGTGTATATATGTGTGTGTGTATATATATATATGTGTGTGTGTATATATATATATATATATATATATATATATATATATAGTTTTGATAATCAGTTAGATACACTAGGCAGAAACTGTCTGTTTTCAGGTACGATCCAGGAGAATTGCAACAAAAAGGTGATGTAACACTGACAGTTCACAGCATACAACAATGTACTGAGTATTTTAGTTCAGCCTTCGTATCATAGGATTTTGTAACCCTTTGTGTTATGTTGATCGGTTTTGTTTCCACTTATGTTTATTTTACCTATGTTGTAATATGTTGAGCTGTTTTTGTTCTACTGTTACTTCCACTGTTTTATGCTACCACTATTTTGTATACCACACTGGACGTTTGTGAAAACGGGCATTCTGACCCCAGGAATCCACTAATATTATTACTCTTGCAGTGCTCCTTTAAGTCAGCACTGCCCTGGAGCCAAATGGAATGCTGTGCTAATGATGGACTCTTTAGCTTGTACATCCAATTTCAAAACTGCCCAGTATGAGCTGGCCTGGTGGTGCTGAAGGTTGAAGCACTGGACGCCACACCTCATTCCATGCTGGCAACCCGGGTTCGGGAGCGGACTCTGGTCACTGGTGGGTCGGCTGGGGGGAGTACAGCTTGAGCGTCCCACATGACTGCTTGCCGTCTCCAGGGGAGTGTCGGGTGGGAGGGCTGTTGCCCATCGCACTTGCGCGACTCCGGGCTGAGGCTCGGGGGGATTGAAAGCTCCCAATAGAAGGGAGACGGGTGGCCCAAGCACGCAGTAGGCGTCAGCATTTGACACCATGACGTCAGGGGCTAATGCTGCGTGGGGGAGGAGAAAAAGGGAAAAACACCTGTCGGCTCTGGGAAGATGGGCTTCCCGGGGCATGCCTCCGATCTACCCCTGCTCGCCGACTACCTCCAGACCCAATGAAAGATTGATTTACGGGGGTCTGCCCTGTCACCAACCCACTCAGCAGGTCAGGCCCTCTACTCCCAAAGTGCCAACCTCTGAGCGCAGTCTTGTGAACATTGTAACAGACAAGGTAACCCTCTTGTTAGTTTTGTGAGTTCGGATCAACCCTTGGTCTCAAGTTCTGGAGAGATTCAAACTGTTAACCTCTTGCTTGCATACCCAATGCACAGGCTTAGATATATCTGTCTTGGGCGCAGATATCTTTGCCTATGGGCACCTAACCAGGTATACAGAGACGAACCCTTTAAAACTTTAATAAAGACCTCAGATTTAAAACGCTTCTCTTTCCAGTTCGGTATCACCATTCATGCTTATGTCTATTGTCTGCTATAACCACGTACTTTTCTTACAAATAAAAAGAAGTCAAAGACAGACCGAGTAAGTTCTAAAAAGAATTTTACTATAATAGATAAGAATATGTAAAAAAAAAAAAAAAAAATACAGAACTATTATATCACAAGACATACAAATCTTTTAAAAGAACAAGGTTTAAAACAGTGCATTTCTACTACAGTACTTAGTCTCTAAATACTTGCTTAAAAGTGCTCCCAAGATGTTTTGTGGTCAGAGTCTAGGTAAAAATGTCTCTCTGTGAAGTAAAACAGACTAAATTAAAAGCTGGCTTTTACCCCATCTCTTTTTAGGAGGTCACCTAGCTCCTCCCTGTCAGGATATATGAAAATATATATCTTACACAAAAGTATTACATTCTGCAACTTCAGCATAATTCATGTCCTTCAACTGACACTTCGTTTGATCCCATGCTGTATCCTCCCTCACGCAGGCTTCACAGGGACATGTACAACCTTGCACCCCTGTGTAACAACCTATGTTCCTCTCCAACGTCATAAACCTTCTTTATGATTTCTCTCTTAACAAAATTAACTTAAACAAGTCTGTAATTAACTCAGAGAAACCGGGATCCTTGATTAAAGTCGTCCATGTAACATATTGTCTCTAAAAACTGAGTGTGTGTGAACTCGCATGCTGTCAGGATTTTTCTTGTGGCTTCCATCTCTCAGCTGAAATCTTGGGGGGGTAATGAGTGAGATCACTCCTAGAGCATTTGATTTTCAGCAGGAGACATTCAGTAATACATTTTATATTAAAAAAGAAATGATACAGCACTCAGAACTGGCTGTCTACGCCACACTCCTCCCCACCTAGACTGAATTTGGGGGATCTATCCCCTACATGGGATGAGCTTCCCAAATCAGTTCACTCCTCATAGACCCTAGAAAGTCCATCTGAGTTGTGGTTCTTCGCTTCCAGCCCTATGTTCGATTTTTAGATCATACCCTTGTAAAGCAAGACTCCATCTTAGTAATCTGCTATTGTTCTTCCCATATGCGTCAGCCAAACCAGGGGGTTATGGTCAGTCTGCACCACAAAATGCTGCCCATACAAGTGTGGCTCTAATTTCTTTAGGGCCCACACTATGGCAAGATACTCCTTCTCCACTGTGGAGTACGCTTGCTCCCTGGGAAGCAGCTCCCTGCTCTGGTACACTACTGGGTGATCTGTCCCTTGTCTGCATGTCTGGCTCAGTACTGCTCCAATACCCACGTCTGAGGCATCCTTCTGAACTGTAAAGGTTTTGCTGTAGTCAGGACTTGTCAAAACAGGAGCACTGCACAGTGCCTCCTTCAGTTTGGTAAAGGCTTCCTCACAGGCTGGGCCCCAGGTAATTTTCTTTGGCATCTTTTTCTTTGTCGGGTCAGATAGGGGAGCAGCCAGGGCACTGTAATTGGGTACAAATTTCCTGTAGTACTCTGCTGTCCCTAGAAAGCTCCTGACCTGCCTCTGGGTTTCTGGTCTGGGCCACGCCTGGATCACCTCTATCTTTATTTGGTTAGGATGGAGCTGTCACCGGCCTACCACATGCCCGAGGTATGCCACTTCTCCCATGGCCACCTGGCACTTCTTGGTTTTGACCGTGAGCCCGGTCCTCTGTATCCTGCCCAGCACTTCCCTAAGGTGGGATAGGTGTGCCTCCCTGCTGGTACTAAAGATGGCAGTGTCATCCAGGTATGCCACGGCGTCGTACTCAGCACCATTTAACACCTAGTTCACCAACCTTTGAAAAGTGGCCGAGGCATTCTTCATTCCGAAAAGGCATTACTTTAAACTCAAATAAGCCTATCGGAGTGATGAAGGCCGACCTCTCCCTAGCTTTGTCTGTCAGTTCTACCTGCAAATACCCCTTGGTCAGGTCAGTAGTCATAAGGTAGGTCGCCCCTCCCAACTTGTCCAGGAGTTTATCCGTCCGTGGCATCGGGTGGGCGTCTGACTTCGTGACTGCATTCAGTCCACGATAGTCCACACAGTAACTAGTTGAGCCATCTGGCTTGGGCATAAGGACTACGGGTGAGGCCCAGGGGCTGTGGGATCTCTGGATTATACCTAAATCTAGCATCTCCTCCACTTCCCTCCTGATGTCCTTTTGGACAGCCTCTGACACCCGATATGCTGTTTGCCGTATGGGCATCTGTGTCCCTGTCTCCACATCGTGTGTCGCTAAGGGAGTTAGTCCAGGCTTGGCGCTAAACAAGTGGGCAAAGTCTGCTAAAACCTCCCTTACTTTCTGCACCTGGTCCGGGGTCAGCTGAGGAGACAATTTTACTGCTTCAATAGAGGACTCCTGCTTACTTTCTTCCAGCAAATCCAGAAGGGGGTCTCCTTTGTCCGTCCCCTTCCCAGGACTACACACTGCAAACACCGTGTCAGCCCTCTTTGCATATGGCTTCATCATGTTGACATGGTACATCCTTTCAGTCTGTCTTATGTCAGGTAACTCCACAATGTAGTTCACGTCATTTACCTTCCTAACCACTTTGTTCGGTCCTGCCCACTCTGCTTGCAGCTTGTCTTTCCAGACTGGAATAAGGACCATGACTTCCTGACCCACCATGTACGAGCGAGCTCTGGCTCTGCAGTCGTACCACACCTTTTGTTTCTGTCGGGCAGCTGCCATGTTGCTCTGGGCTGTCCCCATAAGCTCCTTCAACCTTTCCCTAAACCTAAGGACATAATCCACAATGGGAGTTCCCTGGGTGGCGTGCTTGCCTTCCCAGTCCTCCCGGATCAAGTCTAGGGGCCCACATACCCGGTGTCCATATAAGAGTTCGACGGGGGAAAATCCTGTCGACTCTTGGGGCACCTCCCTGTATGCAAACAGGTGGGGAAGGTATTTCTCCCAGTCCCTCCCATGCTGTTCAGCAAACGCCCGGAGCATTGACTTTAGGGTACCATTGAATCGTTTCACAAGTCCATTAGCTTGTGGGTGATATGGTGTCGTGCATCTCTGCACCACCCCACACTTCTCCCATAAACATTTCATCAGGCCCAATATAAAGGAACCCACTCGATCAGTGATTACCTCCTGTGGAAACCCAACACAGGAGAAAATCCCAAGTAAGGCATCTGCCACTTTGTCTGTCCTCAGTGAGGATAGGGCGACTGCCTCTGGGTACCGGGTGGCATAATCCACCACAGTCAGGATGATTCTCTTCCCTGAGGAGCTGGGGGTATTTAAAGGTCCCACAATATCCATTCCCACCCTCTGGAATGGCTTCTCCACTATGGGCAAAGGGGATCAGGGCGGCTTGGGTTTTCTTGCCCGCCTTCACCATTTCTTGGCACCAGTGACAAGACCTGCAGTACTCCTTCACCTGCTCGGTGAAGTTAGGTCAGTAGAAATTCTGGGCTAACTGCTGTGTAGTTCGTGTGATTCCCAGATGACCAGATAAAGGAATATCATGGGCAACCTTGAGCAACTGCTCAAGATATCCCTGGGGAACGACAAGCTGCCTGCCTAGCATCCCTCCCTCTGTCTGTACTGCCTGTGTATACATAAGTCCATTTTCCCAATAAACCTTATGTTTGCCGTCACCTCCCTGTGTGCCCTCCGAATCTGCCCAAGCCCTCAGCTTCTCTAAACTAGGGTCACTCCTTTGAGCAGCTGCAAACCCCTCACACAGTCCGAAGGCATGGGACAGGTCCCTGTCTGTCGCTAAACTAGGGTCCCTAGCACTAGCGTCAGGGCCCTCAGGATCACTGTCAATCCCAACTGTCTGACAAGAGGCCACCCCTCCTTCTTCGGAGTAACCTCTGTAGCTGTGTGGTTACTTGCTACTGGGGAAATTTCTACACCCTTCTTATCAGTCTCCCCATCTGGAGACACAGGCTGGAAAACCAGCCTCTCAGTGGTTTCCACACTGGTTTCTGTGTGGTTCAGGGAACTACTATTTTCCCTTGCCGCTTGGCTACGGGTAACTTCACATACCACCCCCTGCTGGAGATTGTTACCCAGGATCACATCCACTGCTAATGTGTTGGCTACAGCCACCTGTTGCACAGTTTCTCCTGTTTCACCCCAGTCCAGGACAACACTAGCGAGTGGCAATGTTTTCTCTTCACCAGTAAACCCTTGTACAGTTACGTATTTATTGGGTATAACCTGACCAGGCTGTACCAGATCCCCCTTTACCAATGTCAGGGATGCCCCTGTGTCCCTTGACCCCTGCGTCTGTACACCATTTACTATGACTGGGTGCATGTGTTCCCTCGTGTTCACTGGCATGCTCTCAGGGACACACAAACAACCCACTTCTTTTCTAGCACACTGTTGTGTATTTTGGCTCGCCTTTTTTGGGGCAATGTTTGGCAATATGCCCAGTTTCCTTACACAGCCAACATGCATTTCTTACTTCAGATAAATCTTTTCATTGAAACCTGGGGCTAACTGGTTTCGGTGGAGGCAGTGAGGGTTTTAGCTGCCCTGAAGGTGCGCTTTTCCCTTTCTGTGCTGCCACGCCCGCCCCATTCGCTCTCAGAGCAGGTCTGCTCTTGGCATAGCAGTCCGAGAGTTCAGCAACCTCTTGCACTGTTTTTGGATCTCTGTCCTCTAGCCAGGTTTTTAGCTCTGCTGGGCATGCCCAATAAAACTGTTCTAATAAAATCACATTTTCAAGTTTATCAACATAGGTTGCCTCAATTCCTTCCTACCAACGTTTTGGAAACTGACGTTGTTTTGTGGCTAGCTCCTCATAGCTCATATCAGGGCTTCTCCTGAGCTTATGGAATTTAGCTTTGTATGATTCAGCAGTTAATTAAAACTTTTTTAACAGTGCAGCCTTTAACTTGCTGTAATTGTCACTGTCCTCATTGTTCATTTGACCCAATGTATCCCAAGCTTTCCCGGTAAGTAGTGGTGATAGCTGGAAGCTCCAGGACTCTCTAGGAATTTTAGCCTGAATACAAACTTTTTCAAAAGAATTTAAAAAGGCATCCATGTCCTCCCCTTCCTTAAACTTGGCTATTAATTTGGAGTTCAATGTGCAACCCAGTCCTGCAGTCCCAGTTAAACCCAAGTCACTTACCTGCTCTGGTGCCGCTGGTCGGAGTCGTAGCTTCTCCAGTTCGTGTTGCCACTGGTGCTCTTCTCTCCTCTCCTCTCCTGTGCCTCTCTGCGTTCTCCCTCTCTCTTCTCCTCTGCAGCTCGCTAGTGCTCACGCTCCTCATGGTCTGCCTCCCTCTGTTGTCGCTCTGCCTACAGTTCCATCCTGCGCAACTCAGTTTGCAGTTTGAGTACCTCTGGATTCAGGATACTGGTGACCATCCCCTGCTGCTGTGGCCCTTCACTGACAGTGGCCCTGCTGTCCTTTTCAGTCTCGATCGGTGACTCTCTGCTCTGGGTATCTGCTACCATCAGGGCCTCTATGAGATTCTGCTTTTTGGCCGTTACTTCGAACGGGACTCCCCTGTCCCCGCACAACTGCTTCAGGTACTCTACAGTGTGCCTGCTATAGTCGGACGCTATCTTCTTCCTTCCTGATGATGGCTACTCTGACTTGCACTTTAGAAAAAAAATAAAACTGGTAGGAAGTGGACTGTATGCCAAGTGATATATAGCTCTGTTTCCTTTTTAAAATAAAACTCTGCCTTTTTTTCTTTCTTTGCAAGAGAGGTTATGGTCTCCGCTGACACAGAACAATAAAGCTTGTGATACCAAAATAATGCCACCGCTGCCAACCAATCTGTCACCAACCCACTCAGCAGGTCAGGCCCTCTACTCCCAAAGTGCTAACCTCTGAGTTCAGTCTTGTGAACAGTGTAACAGACAAGGTAACCCTCTTGTCTGTTTTGTGAGTTTGGATCAACCCTTGGTCTCAAGTTCTGGAGAGATTCAAACTGTTAGCCCCTTGCTAGCATACCCAATGCACAGGCTCAGATATATCTGTCTTCCGGGGCTCGGATATCTTTGCTCACGGGCACCTAACTAGGTATACAGAGATGAACCCTTTAAAACTTTAATAAAGACCTCAGATTTAAAACGCTTCTCTTTCCAGTTTGGTATCACCATTCAAGCTTATGTCTATTGTCTGCTATAACCATGTACTTTTCTTACAAATAAAAAGAAGTCAAAGACAGACCAAGTAAGTTCTAAAAAGAATTTCACTATAATAGATAAGAATCTGTAAAAAAACAATAATACAGAACTATTATATCACAAGACATACAAATCTTTTAAAAGAACAAGGTTTAAAACAGTGCAATTCCTACTACAGTACTTAGTCTCTAAATACTTGCTTAAAAGTGCTCCTAAGATGTTTCGTGGTCAGAGTCAAGGTAAAAATGTGTCTCTGTGAAGTAAAACAGACTAAATTAAGAGCTGGCTTTTACCCCACCTCTTTTCAGGAGGTCGTCTAGCTCCTCCCTGTCGGGATATATGAAAATATGTATCTTATACAAAAGTATTACATTCTGCAACTTCAGCATAATTCACGTCCTTCAGATGACACTTCGTTTGATCCCATGCTGTATCCTCCCTCACACAGGCTTCACAGGGACATTTACAACCTTGCACCCCTGTGTAACAACCTACGTTCCTCTCCGTCATAAACCTTCTTTATGATTTCTCTCTAAACAAAATTAACTTAAACAAGTCTGTAATCAACTCTGAGAAACCGGATCCTTGATTAAAGTCTTCCATGTAACACATTATCTGTAAAAGCTGAGTGTGTGTGAACTCGCATGCTGTCAGCATTTTTCTTATAGCTTCCATCTCTCAGCTGAAATCTTGGGGATGACTGAGGTCACTCTACAACATTTGATTTTCAGCAGGAGACTTTCAGTAATACATTTTATATTAAAAAGAAATGATACAGTACTCAGAACTGGCTGTCTCACATCACACGCCCCACCTTGTCCCCACTGGGGCGAAACCATGGGGGACTGGGGGGTTAGTATCGGTGAGCAGGTGGTAGGAGGATGACCCCATGGATGCCCTGAAGGGTCGGGGCTGACAGGCAGTAGGAGTGGAAAACAGTACAATATCAAAAAAAAAAAAAAAAGCTGCCCAGTATAGCTACCTACATTCTAACCTCAGATTTCTTCTCTCTGCTGCAAAGTTCAGATGCCCTGGAGATCTTTCTTAAATCAAGAGTGATTCCTGAAGTGCACTGAACAAAAACACCTTGAGCATTTTGTTTAATTCATTACTGCCTAGTGTAATTGTTTTTAACCTCGTGGTTTCAAATTTTAGATTTGTTTACCGGTTCCTCACGGTTCCTGTGTACCGAGGGGTAACCAATCCTTTTTTTTCCCCTTTAATCAGAACCCTTTTCTAATGGTTCCGATCACCTTTTCTTTATTTTTATTGAATTTTACTGCATTTGAACTAAAGTTAATCTGTTCCCTCAGCGGTTTCTCAGTTCCGGATCCGATTGGAACCGCTAGTTTTTGGACTTTATCAGTTGTTGAACCGACTGCTAATCTTTTAAGAACCGACTGCAAACATTTAAATTACTTCCATTTTTGTCGGTTCCCGGTTCCTGTTTTCCTAAAATGTCAGATAACCCTGAAAAGAAAACAGGACCTCCTGGTTTTAAAAATTGCCTGACGTGTGCAGAAGTGTTTACCAAGGCAGACAAACATGACTTATGTTTGCTCTGCCTTGGTCAACAGCATTTTTCTGAAAATTGTAACATTTGTAAGTCTTTCCCTGATAAAACAGTGGAAAAACCTAAGGAGAAGCTTAAAAGAAGGTTAGAAGAGGGGTCCATGGGCTCTAACCAGTCCACCTCCTCTAAAACTGTGGCTATTCCTTCCAGAGCCCCCAAATCCACCCCTGATGCGGGTGAGGGCTCTGGCAAGAGAGACAATGAACTGGTTGACTCCCTGTTGCCTGACAGAAAATTAAAGAAAACAAAGCAGACTGAAACCCTGGCTGAAACGCCTCAAGGGGTCCATCAGGTGCCTGTACCTGCTCTTTCACCTGCTGATCTAACCCAGGCTGTAGCCTTACTTCAGGTGCTGCAGGGCTTAGTACCCCCTAAGCAGCCTGTGGTCACTTCTGCTGAGAAAATTACTGTTGGTGCACCTCTTTTACCCACTGTCACAGTGGAATATGAGGAAGATCAGGATGAGGAGGGTATTGAACCTGAGTCTCACCAGAACAAGATTTTGGGTCTCCTCCCAGATCCACAGGGGACTTTTCATCCCATTTTTCTGTAGTTAAAAAAATGGTGAGACACTGGATCTGCAATCAGCAGAAGAGATCCAGGATGAAGAAGAGGTACAATATATGGCGCTTGTGGGGCTGACACCCACCAAAAGGTTTCTTCTGCCTATGTACAAATCCTTTAAAAAGGATGTCCTGGAGATTCTCAAGTCTCCTAACATTGTCACACCCACTGACAAAAAGGGTGAGAAGAAATACCAGCTTAAAAGGTCAGGAGCTGACTTCCTATTTACTCATCCAGACCACCAGGGGGGTGTTCAGCAGGCTGCCTGTGAAAAGGCTAAAACTCCTTTGTCCTTCATCCCTCTGAGAAGGATTCAAGAAAAATGGATAGCATGGCAAAAAAAAGAGTATCTTTCGGCATCCCTGGTAGTTCGCCAAGCCAGCTATCACGCTTATGCAGCCCTCTATCAGAAGGCTTGCTGGCAGTCAGTTGTAGATAATGCTGAGGCTAACTCCTCTCTAACAGTTTCAGAGCTGCTGGACACTGCAAGGCTGGGCTTGGAGGCTTCTAAGTACCAGTTTCAAATGGCAGCTGACACAAATGACACAGCTGCTAGATGGATGGCAGGTACCATAGCACTAAGGAGGTTTGCCTGGCTGAGAGCCACTAATCTCACCCAGGACACCCAGAGTAAGGCTATGGATTTCCCAGTCGAGGGCCATTCTCTTTTTGGTGCCCAGAGTGAGGCATACATGAAGAAAGTAGATGAGTACAAGGCTACTTTCTGGAGCAATTCTACTAGAGAGAGAGAGAGCCTCTTCTTCCACTTCGTCCTATGTTAGGGGAGGCAGGGGTAGGTCCCTTTTAGGAAGCCTTCTTCCAAGTACAGGCTGTTCCCGAATAGCAGTACCAGCCACAGCAGGGTGGCTTTTATAGAGCCAGAGGCAGAAGGGGTTCCAGGAGAGGATCCCAATCTGCACAGCCACAGCAGCAAGTAAAGCAAAATCCCTGACTTTTCCCCTCAGGATGCCTCTGTCTCCTGTAGGGGGAAGACTGAGTCATTATTTTCAGGAATGGCTGAAAATACCCATCGACAAGTGGGTTCTGGAAATAGTGAGTCAGGGTCTGTCCTTTGTTTCAAGTCCCTTTCCCCTCCAAGATTAAAGCTATTTAGACCAGCTCCTTTCACAGCAAGAAAACTACTGGAGCAGGAGGTGCAGGCTTTACTGCTGGCAAGAGCAGTGGAGCCTGTTTCCCCCCAGCCGAAGGGGACAAGGGTTCTAGTCAAGATACTTCCGAACAACAACAAAGAATGGAGAGTGGCGGCCTATACTAGACCTCAAACTGCCAAACAATTACCTGGTAAAACCCAGGTTCAAGATGGTCATATTGGCCATGATTTTGCCAACTGTGCAAAAAGGAGACTGGCTAACTTCCTTGGACCTAAAGGACGCATATTCCCATAAGGGAGTAGCACAGAAAATATCTCCGATTCAGACTCCCACCAGGCCACTTTCAGTTCTCAACACTCCCTTCGGCCTCACCTCTGCACCAAGGGTTTTTACCAGGTGCATGGTAGTAGTAGTGGCACACCTAGGAAGGCTAGGTGTCAGTTTTCCCTAGCTGGACGATTTGCTAATCGTGGGAAGATCTCACCAGCAGGGGACAGAGCACCTTCAGGTAACCCAAGATCTGTTGCACTCCCTGGGATTCCTTCTTAGCATCCAGAAGTCAGTCCTGATCTCTGTGCAGGTTCTGCAGCTCATAGGTGCAGAACTAAACACTATATATTGGGAAGGGCTTTCCTCCCTCAGGAGAGGGCAGAAAGCACTCAGCTTTTTGCAGGCTCATTTGTCCTGGGCAGGCCAAAGCCAGCAAGACGGTTTCTACAGCTGTTAGGGCACATAGCTTCAGCAACATGCAGTCATAGGTGCCAGGTTTCAGATGAGGAATGTTCAGTTCCACCTCAGAGCACACTGGTACCAAAGGCAGGACTCCCTATCACAGCCAGTACCAGTCACAAAGGTGTTATTACAGGCACTCCAATGGTGGATGGAGCTGGAAAACTTAAGAGAAGGGGTTCCATTCCTGCAGGAGTCTCCTTCACTGGTTCTCACAACAGATGCTTCCCTGTTAGGGTGGGGTGCTCATTTGTGGGTGCACACTATTCACGGTACCTGGGAGAGTGCAGACTCACTCCTGCACATAAACCTGCTGGAGTTAAGGGTTGTTTACCTGGCCCTTCAGGCTTTCTCACATCTAATACAGGGAAAGGCGGTACTAGTCAGAACAGACAACACCACAACAATGTACTACATCAACAAGCAAGGAGGGACAAGGTCCACTCCACTATGTATAGAGACGGTGAAGATGTGGAGCCTTGCTTACTCACCAAACGCCTCTCTACAGTCGATTCATCTGCCTAGCAAGGACAACACCCTGGCAGATGCCTTGAGCAGGATAAACCAGGCCCATCACGAATGGGCGCTGAACAAGCAAGTGGTGAATGCTCTATCCAGGAGGTAGAGAACCCCAGAAAAAGATCTTTTTGCTTCCCACCAAAATCACCACTTACCTCAGTATTGTTGCAGGGCCCCTGTAAAGGAGACAGTTCCTCTGGATGCCTTGATTTAGCAGTGTCAGTGGCTCAGTAGGTAGCACACTCGTCTCTGAGGCCGGGAGATCAGAGGGCTGTGGGTTCAGTTCCCACATCTGGCACTTGGGTTAATATCCCAGTACTGACACTGTAGTGCAGCATGAGAGGGGTGCTGCACTTCTGAGGTGCCGTCTTTCGGATGAGACGTTAAAACCGAGGTCCCATCTGCCTGGATTGGTGGTAGTTCAGGTGGATGTTAAAGATCCCATGGCACTTATCGAAAAGAGTAAGAGAATTTCCCCGGTGTCCTGGCCAAATTTCCCTCATTCACTAAAAATACCACCAACAGCTTAATCTGGTTCAAGGTCAGTTGGCATTCATCTGTATCCCCCTCCCCCGGGTCGTGCCTGAAAATAGGCAGGATTTGTCTAGTGCACTTACTCGGTCAACAAAAACTAAAATAAAAAAAAAAATTCTGGATTGGACAGGGAGGCATCTTTATGCCTTCCTCCCTTCCCCTGATACTCTGGGTGCTCATCAAGCTCGGGTCGCAGCCAGCTTGAATGATTCTGGTAGCCCAAGACTTGGCAAGACAGCCTTGGTACTCCCTCCTGTTGTCTATGTCGGTGACCAAACGGATTCACCTTCCACAAAGGTACAACCTGCTAACCACTTTTCAGGGGAGGGTCGTGTACTTCAATCTCGGGTCTCTCAAGCTCAAGGCTTGGCTCTTGAGAACTTACAGTATGTAGACTGGCAGTTCTCTGAAGGGGTATAGGAGGTCCTCAGAGGGTATAGGAAACCTTCTACTAAGAAAACCTAGGCTCGAAATGGAAAAGATTCTCTGTATGGTGTGGAGATAAGGGTATAGTCCCAGCTCAAGCTGGTATCCCAACGCTGCTGGACTGTTTGACTCGCCTACATTTCAAGGGGCTGTAGCACTCAACTCTAAAGGTGCATCTGGCTTCAGTGTCCGCATACATTTCAGCTGGAAAGGACACCTCCCTAGCATCAAATCCTATCTTCAGGAGGTTCTTTAAAGGAAACTCTCATTTCTAGGGACATGGATATGTTGTTCATCCACACTGTCTGGCAGGTTCCTTGCTGCTTTAAATCTTGCCAGGTCTTCAAGCTGGCTCCTCCCACCCACCTGGGTGGTAAAACTCTCTGCTTCGCCCCATGATGCCAGATCTTCCTTACCGCTTGGAAGCTCAGGTTCCCTTCTTAATGCTCTGCGTGTAGACTGGATCCTAATTCTTCAGTTCGCCTGAAACTTATTCTAAAATTTTCAAGACTTGGGTCAAGTTACTCCCTCGCGGCTGCGATGGACAGATCGACTCCTGGATTTCAGCGGTGCCCATGTGGGCAGAAAATGTCCAGGATGAATCCGCACGCCACATGCGTCTACTGCCTCGGCTTAGACCATGACCCGAAGGCCTGCGAGTTATGCCGTTAGTTTTAGGCCAGCGTCCTGGAAGAACGCCCTTCCCTGATACAGCTTGCGCCGAGCGCGCCACCAGTGAATTCGAAGGAGGTCCGTTGGGTGGTTACCGCGGGCGGGTTGGCTCAGCTGACCAATCCCGAGCAGATGATCGCCGCGCCGGGAGGAGGAGGCGTCCAGGCTGTATCATCTCTTCCTCGGTCGCTGCATTTATCCCACTCTCTCTGGGTACCTCATATTCAGCTTCTTTTAAGGAGCTTTGCCAATCCCTTTCCATGAAGGGAGAGGGGCCATCGGGACCTTCTTCTCAGTCTAAAAAAGGACTCGAAAGGTAAGTCCCACCGTCTGCGTTCGTGGGAGCGGGAGAGGTCCCCTTCCCCGGACAGTCGACACTCTACTTCGGTCGAGGTTGCGGCTAAGGCTGCTGGCTTCACGGTGTCCCCGTCAGGTCAGCCGGCCGAGACACCCGTCGACGCGGTCCAGATTTTTCTCGACCCGTCGGATGGGCTGTCGACTGGTGAAGCCAACAACCCTTCTTCACTGATTCCCCCGATGGAGACCGAGGACTTGCCTGCGCCTCCGGTGCCGGAGTCCCCGGTCAAGGCTTCTCAGCCGAGGGAAGAGCGGGTGTCCCCCGCCCCTT
The DNA here is from genome assembly GCA_016271365.2 of Neoceratodus forsteri. Lineage (NCBI taxonomy): Eukaryota > Metazoa > Chordata > Ceratodontiformes > Ceratodontidae > Neoceratodus > Neoceratodus forsteri. The sequence continues at coordinate 1,503,045,216 of CM057452.1, read as the reverse complement.
CCTAGACCCGTCCTCGGAAACACCGAGGATCTCTGTCTCGGTCTCTGACATCCTCTTGGTCCAGCCGATCCCGCCGACATTGGCGGTCTCAGTCTCTGCACCGAAGTAAGCGGTGCTGCCGCTCGTCCTCGTCTTCCTCCTTGGAAGAGGAGAGGCATCGGCGCAAATTGCGTCGGTGCTACAAGGACCTGATGTGGCAGCACTTACTTCTGTCTGGGAACAAGCCGACGCTGTCGCCTTCCCCGGCCATCAAGTGGCTGTCACCCGAGTGGCCGAAACAACCCCTCGCTGTAGTTGGGGTGCCCAAGCCTGGGTCGGTTGTTCGACCGAAACCAGCTGCCCCACCGATTGTGGTGGAACCTCCACCTCCACAACCAAAATCGGGGACGCCAACCAAGGACTCTCGGTCGGGTCAGAGTCTGCCCCACAGGTTGTCGGTCACCCTCACTCCCGACTGTCCTCGGCAGGTGGAGGGTGGCTCAGGCCCCAGGCAGCTCTTCGCAGACTCCTCGGAGTCCCACGACCCTCCCTGTTTTCCAGGCCCCTTGACCTTTAGTCCTCCGGGGCAGTCGATGGATGAGAGACCATCGTCGTTTATGGGTCTGCTTCGGCTCTTCTCGGAGTCCACCGGGATGCAGCTCGAGCCTGTATCCAAGCGGGCCAAGTATCCCCTGATGGAGATACTGGACCTAGGGGATTCGCCCACAGAGGCCTTTCCGGTGGCTGAAGCCATTGTTGGCCCAGCCTTGGAGCTCTGGCAGCGGCCGGCTTCCTGCCCTGCACCTTCGGCCAGGATAGCCAAGAAGTATGCGGTCCCTACTGGCTCTTTGTCCGGTTTTTCGGAGCACCCCTCTGCGGATGGGTTAGTCACTGATAGCGTTTTCTGGCGTTCCGGCAACGCTAGGGATGTGGATAAGCCCCCCGTCAAGGAGTCCAAAAAGCTGGACTATGCTGGTCGTAAGGTGTACGCGGCGTCCTCCCTAGGCCTCCGCCAGACCAGCTCGGCCGTGCGGATGGCACACTTCTCCTGTGCCCTCATGGGCTCCCTGGATGAGGTGATCCCTCATCTCCCAGCTGATCTGCAGACCACGGTCCGGCAGGTGCGGGATCAGGGAAGGGCGGTGGCGAAACAGCAGCTCCAAACGGCTCTAGACATTGGAGACTCCTGTGCCCGATCAGTAGCGGCTGCAGTGGCCATGTGCCGCAGAGCATGGCTGAGGATATCCACCTTCATGGCGGGTACCCAGCATAAATTGGCGGACGTCCCTTTCTTGGGGACTGACCTGTTCGGCCCTGGAGTGGAAGGCCACCTCCAGCAGATCGAAAAGTCCAACGCTATCCTGGACTCTGTCACCTCTGCCCAGAAGAACAAGGGCCGTTGTCAGCAACATAAGTCCTTTCGCCCTTCTGTGCCTGTGGCACATCTGGCCAACAACACCAGCATCAGGGCCAGCAGGCTCGCACTTGGCATCCCAAAGTCGAAGCAGGGAGGAAACGGCCCAGGAGGTCCCTCCTGCAAGCCTGCCCAGTGACGGGTTGAGGGGTGTCACCCCCAGCCTCGTCACTCCTCCCTGGGTTCCCCCCATGGGGGTACGGCTCCGCCACTTCCTTTCTGCCTGGTCCGCTATCAGCACGGACCGCTGGGTGTTGGAGGTGGTCGGAAAGGGCCTGCCCCTGGAGTTCGAGCAGGCCCCGCCCTTCCGAGCAGTCGCCCCTCGGGAGGCTACGGGGTCCGCAGCGCCTCTGTCGGCTCGCCGAGCCGACATCGCCCTCCTCCTCGAAAAAAAAAGGGGATCAGGAAGGTGGCGGATCCTCCACCAGACCCGGGATTTGTGTCCAGGTACTTCCTGGTGCCGAAATGGACGGGGGGGCTGGTGCCCCATTCTCGACCTGCACGACCTGAACAGGTTCCTAAGGTCTTGAGCCTTCAGGATGGTCACTCTGGCTCAGATCATTCCATCCTTGGAACGAGGCTTGTGGTTCTGTTCTCTGGATCGCCAGGACACGTTCTTTCACGTCCCACTCCATCTGTCTCACCAGAGATTCCTCTGCTTCAGGGCAGAGGGATCCCTCTGAGTTCCGGGCCATGCCCTTCGGCCTTTCCCTTGCGCCCAGGGTCTTCACCAAATGCATAGCAGTGGTGACAGCATTCCTGCGGTGCCGAAGGGTCCTGGTGTACCCCTACCTGGACGACTGGCTGATTGCAGCCTCCTCCAGAATGAAGGTGGAGCGGTCCAGAGATCTGGCCCTCCAGGTTTGCTCTCAGGTTGGCCTCCTCATCAACGAGGCCAAGTCAGAACTCATGCCAAAGCAGGTGATACAATTCATGTGGGAAGAGCTCGACTCTCTACGAGCCAGAGCATGGCTTCTGGTGGACAGGGCTGAGGTTCTTTCCTTCTTTGCCCAGTCATTTCAGGTTGGGCAATCGCGCCCTGCCCGGGACTTCCTGCGCCTTTTGGGCTTCATGGCGGCCTGCACCAGTGTAGTTCGTTGGGCCTGTTGGTACATGCATCCCCTTCAGTGGGGGCTGGCCAGCCAATGGTCACAGCACTCCGATCCCTTGGATCAGCTAGTGACAGTGACCAAGGGGATGTGGAGCGCCCTCCAGTGGCGGACCATTCCAGCACATCTGCAGGAGGGCATCCCGTTCGTCCTCCCCGAGCCGATGATCTCTCTATCGACTGATGCCTCTCTGATAGGTTGGGGAGCACAGAGCGCACGGCCTCTGGTCCCCTCGGGAGTCCCGCTGCCACGTCAACCTGCTGGAGCTTCGAGCGGTTTGTCTAGCCCTCACCGCCTTTGCTCCATTTCTACGGGGTCAAGTGGTCCAGGTCCAGACGGACAGTACCACGACCATGTACTTCCTAAACCGCCAGGGCGGGATGCGCTCCATGCCTCTGTGCAGGGAAGCTCTCCGCATTTGGTCCCTCATGCGCAGCCTGGAGGCGGATCTCCTTGCCATCCATGTGGCAGGAGCCTCCAACATTCTGGCCGATGCCCTAAGCCGGATAGGGGCTGCATCCCACGAGTGGTCTGTCCTGCCAGAGGTAGTACAAGATCTGTTCTCCCACTGGGGCATGCCTCAGGTGGACCTGTTTGCCTCCAGGGAGATTGCGAAGCTGAGACTGTTTCATGCCCGCCCCCCCCCTCAGCAAGGCTCGCTGCAAGGGGATGCCTTCTCAAGGTCGTGGACCCCGGGCCTCTTCTACATCTTTCCCCCATTTCCCTTGATCCACAAGGTGCTTCTCAAGGCGAGGAGGGACTAGGCGCAGGTGATTCTGGTAGCCCCAGACTGGCCCCGCCAGTTCTGGTATCCAGATCTCCTCAGTCTTGGCTCCAGGCTCCCGAGGTGGCTTCCAGCCTGCCCGGACCTGACCTCAGTCGATCAGGGGATATTCCATCTGGACCTTCAATCCCCGCACCTGACGGCCTGGTTCCTGTGCGGCTAGAGTTCCATGCCTTGGGTCTTTCCGACGAGGTCCTCAACGTTATTGAGGCGTCCTGTAAGGAGTCGACCAGAAAATGCTATGCCTTCAAATGGAAGAAATTCTCCATTTGGTGTCAGGGCAAGGGCCTGGACCCTTCCTCCTGTTCCTTGGCAAGCATTCTGGGACTACCTGTGGTCCCTTTCTCAGCAAGGGCTTCGGTCGACGACCCTTAAGGTGCACCTGGCAGCCATCTCTGCTTACTGGGCGTGGGCTGGGAAGCAGTCGGTGGCGCAGGAGATGGTGGTCGGGCACTTTTTCAAAGGCCTTGGTCACATATCCTCTCCGGTGCGAGAACCTCCACCTCCGTGGGATCTACTGCTGGTATTGGCTAAGCTCATGGGCAAGCCATTCGAACCGATGTACAGGTGTGACATCTCTCACCTGTCGTGGAAGACCGCCTTCTTGGTGGCTATCACGTCAGCCAGAAGGATGGGAGAGCTCCAGGTGCTTTCCATCAAGTCTTCCTATCTGGTCTTCCACAGGGAGAAGGTTGTCCTGCGCCCCCACCCGAAGTTCCTTCCGGAAGGTGATGTCGGAGTTTCACCTTAACCAGGTGTTGACTCTGCTGGTGTTCTACCGCATTCACACCTCAGAGGCCGAATATAGGCTCCATACTTTGGACCCTAGAAGAGCGCTTGCTTACTATAAGGAGCGGGCGGCTGAAGTTCGGGGAGAGGTTCGGCAGCTGCTTGTCACCTTTGCTGAAACCGCACCTGGCAGACCTGCAGCCAAGAGGACGATAGGCAGGTCGGTCACCTCCTGCATAGGTCTCTGCTATAGGCTGGCGGGCATGGAGCCTCCCAGATGGATAAGAGCTCATTCTACCCACCATACCGCTGCATCGGTGGCTGCTTCCAGGGACATCCCTATCCAGGAAATCTGCAGGGCTGCTATCTGGAAGTCAGCACACACCTTCATCACCCACTACCACATCGACCTTGAGTCACGCCGGGATGGTGGTTTTGGGGCCTCGGTTCTCCAGTCTTTATTTCCTAAGTAGGGGGTGTGCGCCTTGCCTCCCTCCTCCTGGAGAACTGCTAGGAGTCTGCCAGACAGTGTCCCTAGAAATACAGGTTACTCACCTGTAACAGGAGTTCTAGGAATGGTATATGTTGTTCATCTACATGACCCACCTGGCCTCCCTGGCTTCGATGCACAACCTGGCTTCTAATGGGCTAGATCTGACGTCATGATGTGGAGCCGAGAGTTTTACCACCTGGGTGGGTGGGAGGAGCCAGCTTGAAGACCTTCCGGCAAGATTTAAAGCGGCAAGGAACCTGCCAGACAGTGTGGATGAACAACATATACCATTCCTAGAACTCCTGTTACAGGTGAGTAACCTGTATTTTCCTTTCATAGGGACAAGGTAGTGTTGTGAACTAATAGGAAGTTCCTCCCCAAGGTGGTCTCTGACATTCCATTTGAACCAGTCTATTTCGTTGCCAGTTTTCTTTACTAATCACTCTAGCTGAAGGGAGCGTAGATTGCACAGCCTGGATGTAAAATGGACTTTAAAGTACTACATGACTCATACCAAGAACCATAGGCAGGACAGGCAACAGCTGTTCATCACCTATGGGGAGGTAGGTAAAGGGACACCTGCCTCAAAGAGAACTATCTCTCGGTGGATAGTTCAGTGTATTCAGTTTTGTTACTCAAAAGTAGGTAAGGTACCCCCTTCTGGGCTTGGAGCCCATTGTACAAGGGGCACAGCTGCCACTATTGCAGCCGCCTGAGAGGTGCCCTTGGCGAAAATCTGTAAAGCAGCTACCTGGAGGTCAATTCACATCTTCACTAAGCATTATAGCCTGGACACCCAGTCCAGGAGTGATGCCAGATTTGGCACAGCTGTTCTGCAGAGTCTTTTTCCTAAATAGATTCTTGCCCACCTCCTTGAGGTACTGCTGCATAGTCTGCAAGAGTAGTATTAGTGGGTTCCTGGGGTTAGAAGAAAAAATTACTCCCCTGTAATCTTGTTTCTTCCAGCGGGATCCACTAATATTTTTACTCCCCACCCTGCCTCCCCTGCAGAATCAGTAAACAGAAAAACCCTCCCCACAGCTGAGTGTATGTATGCTTGGAGTGGTATGCCACGTACTGGCACTTCTTGATAATGTTTTATAGCTTGGAGATTCTTTTTCTTCCATGCACTTGACTTTAAGAAAAAGGGATATTCTTTTTTGGTCCTCTGGTTAATGTTTACTAATGTCCCCATTTGGGGCCCCATTTTTCCTGTTATTTTGTCTATAGTTAGTATGGCCCTTTGCAGGCTCCTAAGAAATCCGAGGTTAGAATGTAGGTAGTTACACTGGGCAGTTTTGAAATTGGATGTGCAGGCTGAAGATTCTGTCATTAGCATAGCATTCCATTTGGTCCCCGGGGCAGTGCTGACTTAACGGAGCACTTCATGAGTAATAATAATAGTTGTGAATCCCGTTGGAAGAAACTAGATTACTACAGGTGAGTATTTTTTCCTTTTGCTCACATACTTTCCAGTATATAAATAAAATTGATGTACAACATATACTCTGATAAAGGTAAACAGACACGGGTAGCAAGTGTGGTGTACGGTGTGTATCTCCTCCACCAAGCAAAGTGCTAGATACAATGGGGACTGAGACCCATAGCAAGGAGCAGTACAAGCAGTGGTATAATCTGTGGGCAAAATAGTGCAATGCTAATGCCTTAGTAACAGCAGTCTCAAGGATAAACATGTGTCAATCACTATGTTGAAAAACAGTATTGGTATTTTATTTGCCTGTCCACAGGTGATCAAGAATGAACGTCCAGATGGCATCCTCCTGACATTTGGTGGTCAAACAGCGCTTAACTGTGGAGTGGAACTGACCAAACGAGGGGTTCTGGAGAAGTACAACGTCCGCGTTCTGGGAACCCCAGTCTCCTCCATTGAGATGACTGAGGACAGGAAAATCTTTGTGGAGAAGATGGAAGAGATTAACGAGCATGTGGCCCCAAGTGAAGCTGCTTTCTCTTTAGAACAGGTAAGGTTGCCATAGAGCTGTTAATAGGTTACACAAATCCTGTAACCTGATTGGCTTTCAGCTGTCACAAGGCATAGGTTTATCAGACACTAGTCCTTTAAAAACAAACGACCCTCCCTCCCCCACAAAAAATGGTCCTGTTCCTGTAAATGGACTATTTTGCATATATAACTTGTTTTATAAATACTTCTGTTTTTTAACATTTTGTTACCGCAAAAGCCCACTTTCTAAGTGCAGTAAGACCCTTCAGGGTGTGGAGTGTTGGGGGGGATACCTGCACTTCCAGGGGCTTAAAGGTCCTCCACCTGCAGCTTTGGGCCTCACTACGCCCTGGTTGTGCAGATATCCCCAACCCTGCACTCCCTGTCCGATCTTATCGCTTATTTGCTCACACCCTTACTTGAATTGTCATTGCAGGTAAGCCTTCGTGTTAATCCCTTCAGAATGTCCCCTTGTATTTCACAATGTCCTCCACTTTTCTATGAATTCTTGTTCATTTTTGGAGCCGTAATATTAATGATTGGTGAGCTGGCTGTGTCCCCATTCAGATTCTGGCCTGGGTCTGTTACCTGGAAGATTTTGCGGTGGGGGGGGGATTGGTTGAGGGAAGATTGCATATCGGTTCACTCATCCCTGCTTGATACCTGTGCTGAACTGTCCACTATTAGCACCCCTGCTTAATTATGTTGTTTACACCCTTGGGTGCCCAAAAGCAGCTCCTCCTCCTTTTGGCACTGACCAGTCTCATGTCTTCTGTGATGCATAACCTTGCTTGTCTGTTCACCCTTATGGCTTCCATCGTTGTTCTTGGGCCTCCAACATACTTCCTTTTGTCCTGGTCCTGCCCAGCGCCTCTTTATTCCCTTCCTAGTCTTTTAGTGGTGGGTCAGTCGAGCTTCTCACATCAGAACACCGTCATGTAGGACTTGCTCCTCCTCCAGAGTAAAAGTCTTCTAAAAGTTGCTGTTGGGTGTCGTGAGTTGAGTCATTGAAGTTAGGAGGATGAATGTGGGGTACATGTAGGCTCTGTATGGCGTGATAGTGTGTTGGCCCATCCATTGTCCTGCAGCCCTTCCACTCTCTTGATGTGTTGGTGTGCTCCCTTGAGGGTTTCTTGAAGTCACCCACAAACCCTAAACAGCTTAAGTCAGCCCTGACCTGCTGCACTGCACTCCTTGGGGCACCAGAGGGTGAACAGATGGTGGTGTACAGCTCCCTCCCTAGTCCAAAGAAGTGCATCTCTGAGACATTCAGTTCACTTCTACAGCCTGACGTGACAGTCCAGGCTCAGGATGCAGACAGGTCTCCAGAGTGGTGCGTGGCACCTCTTTTGTTGCACTATTGGCTTGCTAAGGACTGTTTACCCAAATGTGGGATGACCTCCCCACCCAGTTAAATACACAATTTTATTTTCATAGTTTCATTCACTGAATAACAAATGCATTTCATGCCACCTAGATTTAGTTCACATCTACACTTGGGCAGTCTTCACTGAGCATAGTCACTGTTCTTCAAGCTGCCACCCAACTAGGTGGTAGTCTTGCTCCACCCTCACTGAATTCAGATTTTTCTTCTGCTGGAACTTGCCTCCTGTTTCACAGCTCCTGCTAGTAATTTGGTATTGTGTGGGCGTGTTCAGGCTTTTCTGCCACTTTTTCAAGTTTTGCTCAGTTTTCAGCTCACTCAAGTCTGCTCATTGTCTACTACTGCTACGATATATCATAAGAAGCTGGGTTTCTGCAGTGACTCTTTTGGATGATTCAATAAAATCTAAATATGAAAAAAAAGAAGCTGTGTTTCAGGAAGAGCGTGGTGTGCAAGTACCACATGTCCATAACCAGACACAATGCCTGTGTGTGATTTTGGGCATTGCTCACAATGTGGACAGTGCACTGACTGGTACTCTGAGTACTGGCTGCTTGTGCTCTTAAGGCTGGTCAGTCAAGATGTGCTTACTGTCTGTGGCTGTGGGATCAGCAGTGCAGTTGCAGGCCCATGGTAAGAGAGGGACAGCAGGGATGTTCCAGTCCTGGACCGTCTGATGGTGAAGAATACATGTTGGCTCTTCTGACACCTCACTAATAAGTTTTCATAATTTTTTTCTCTCAGCTGATCTGAAGGTGCGTCTCTAAGTTGAAGGCATAAGAAGAGACCACGATGGTCACACTATCACTGTCGATCGAGGGACTGTTCAAGCTGTTCCCCAACCATAGGGTTCTTTGGGTCAGTCACTGTCTAAAGAAGTCAGACCCCTGTGGCATCTCTCGGTCTGCCCATTGAATTCCTGTCCGGCTGCTGAAGGTGTCCAGGCCAGTTGATTTGACAGTCCATTCCTTGAGAGATGCAATTTCTTACCCCTTCGGACTGCTGTGCCGACTGTGGCCCATTCCAAGTCCAGTGGATTGGGGCTGACTGAGGTCCCAGTTAGCCATCTCCTAAGTAAGCTGTTGCTTGTTGTCCTGACCACGGCTCAGTCTCCTGTTTGGCTGGTGCCCAGGAATTGTCCAACAGGGGACCCGCAGGCTCTTGCATCATGTCGATCCCGTCAACATTCAAGATTGAATTCATGCTCTAGATCTCATTCTTGACATTGACTCAGACATTGCTGCCAAGGGTTTATGTAGAGTTGTTCTTTATCATCTTGCTCCTGTCATTGACGTGGAGTCTGTCACAGATGTGAGAGAAGGGCTTGGCAGCACTTGGCAATTTGCTCTGGGTTGTGGTACACTGACAATGCTCATGGCCTCTTTCTGACCTTGAATGCATCTCTCGGTGCTGTTTCCAGTTGTGTGCCCTGTGGCCTCAGCTATGGCTTTGCAGGTGTGCTGCAACAATCTGTACAGGTGGAGCACCCACCTCCACAGCCGGCAGAGGCTATCTGACCAAAGATTCTGAGCCAAAGTCCGGACTTCCACATCAGCTTTTGGTGGTGGTTATCCTGACGGAAAGGGTTTCCATACCCTGTGTCAGTAGTTGATACTCTTCTCTCTAGACTTAGATTCGGATGCGTCTTTTGTTTTGTTGACTGTGCATTGTTTTGATGGAAGCCAGCTGACAGTTTCACTGCAGGGGGACAAGTCCTCACTGGCCGCACTCACGTAATGTGTCCATGGTTCTGAACACTCTGTTGGAAGAGATTTAGTAAAAGGAGACTTATCTGCTGTTTAAAAACAAGCAAGAGAAAATATACAGTAACATGTATAGTATATAAATCTGAGAGCATCATCAACAGTCTTGGTTATGATTTCAAAGAAAAAAGGACAAAATACACAGTAACAGTATACATAAATTGGAGAGAATCATTATCGTGCAGTTCCTCTGGGTGTCTTGCTTCTTGGAACATCTGTTGTTGGGTGGGCTAGTGGCAGATGTGATGTTGCGAAAGGCGAAGGTACAGGGTGCATCTGACAAGATACTGGACAAGTCCATGTAACAGGACCATTTTGATGATACGGTAAGCTGTGTCTCTGGGCATTTGTCAGGCCAGTTATTCAGCTGTGATAGCTTGCTGTAGCCATGAGTTGTTTGAGGGTTTCTCCAGCCTCTCAGACCTGCTCACTGAAGAGTCAGAAAGATCTACATGAGATTTGGAATCTTGGGCTTATGGTGGCCAAGCACCGGCGTCAGATTTCTCTGGACTTGGCAACAGTGGATATGGTGATGTCCTTGCGCTGACTTGCCTTGTTGTAGATTTTATCCTTGACTTAAGAAATGCAACAAAAAGAGAGGGATCTGCCCTTCACGGTGTACCGCATCCAAAGCGACCCATGGATTAGGCAGTGTGTTACCATTTCCTAGCTGCAACCCAAGCCCAGGCCACATATTAGGGCTCGCAAGGTCAGTAGTAGCAGCAGCAGCAGCAGCAACAGAGCCGCAGTTTTCAGCAGCACTGCCAGGCCAAGTCCTTAAATTAATTGGGAGGTAAAGGCCAGTGGAAGGGTGACTGGGGCAGTTCCTCTGGAGGCCAGTCCTTAAGATTGCCTCCAAGTAAAAAAGGTGGAATTATGACCTGCCCCATGTCCTCTCTGTCTCAGTCTTTGCTGCAGCTCTTAGTCGAGGGCTGACTGTCCCACATCTTGTCACTTTGGTCAGCTATTACTTTGGGCAGGTTGGTCCTAGAAGTTGTGGGATCATGGCTGTCCTTGGAATTCAAGATGATACCTCCATGACTGTCTGAACACCATTGGCTGGCACACTTTTGTTGAGTCTCTCCCTTCACTGCGGAGCAAGAATCATGAGTTCCTTGAGCAGCCTGCAAGAGAGCCTGTCCTAGAAAACCGAGATCAGTAGTGGTTTGTGTCGAGGTGCTCCCGTTACCCAAATAGACGATGTGCTGACACCCCATTCTCAGTCTGAAAATCCTGAGCTTGCTCATTCGCATTCAAAAGTTTTGCATGGTAATGTTGCACCAGATCATTCCGTCCCTGCAGCCAGGAGCTTTAGTTTACTCCCTAGACATCCAGAATGAATACTTTCACACCCTCCTCTGTCTGTCACACAGACTGTTGTTCTGCTTTCCGGTGACAGATGGATGGAACCCTTAATTACAAGGGCTGAATTTTTTTTCTTGTGCAGGCAGTTACAGGTTTTGTTAAAATACAGATTCTCCCCTGGCATAGATAGGATCACCAAGCAAAATGTCTAGGAGTGCTCTGTTTTTAATTTTTGGAATATTATTAATGAGCACTCGTTTTCACAGAATTGCATTTTTGTTCTGTCACCTCATTCCACCTTATGCATATTGCTGCCTCTCTTGCTGCTGCCAAGTACATCCCCATTTCTGAAACAGTGTAGGGCTTCTGCCAAGTCGCATGCACATAAATTCATATCCCATTAGAGTATTTACTTGCTGAGATGCCATGATGCAGCTTTTGGGTCCTCAGTACTTCTGTCTGTATTCGCCTAATTTGGGGCATATGCCGCCTCCCCCAATTACTGTTCTGCAGGATTGTAAAAACATGGTTACTCTCGCAGAACTGAATCGTGCTGTAAGTAAAACTATTGTGCTCCTGATGAAACAGATTGGCATATCATTCCCTTCAACAGAAAATCTCAAACTGATTAAAATTTCTGTGCAGCACCAGCAGTACTACTAAAATATAAGCCAGAGACTTTTGATAGTTGTTAGGCTGCAGATATTTTCCAGCAGACCACGTCCATATTTTCTGGACATGCCCAGTGCCTGCCCAGTACTGAGAAGACCTAGCTGCTCAGCTAGAGGAATTATCCAGTGATCAGGTGGTATTGACTCCAGAGTTGATGCTGATGGCAATCCTACCTCCTACTTTCCATCTCACACCTAAATTTCTCACGTGTATTTATGTACTGGCCGCCAAAAAGGCAGTAACGCACCTTTGGATGAAAACTGAGGCTCCAACGGTTACAGTATGGCAAAAGATAGTTCTCGAAATATACAGGATGTAAAAAAACTTACTGCAACTCTGCATGACCAGGTCGACCATTTCATTTCAAGGTGGCACCATGGGGTGTTGTATTAATCTGGGATTGATGAACATTGGGACATCTAGGTAAGATTGTGCCTCCACAGACTAATGCACTGTGGGGCATCTCCTGTTTATATACTTGGTTAAATAAACTGTACTTATTGTAGGTTGGCTGTGCAGTAGTAAACTTGAGTTGCAAGAATTATGTGACACCCCCCCCCCCTTCAGTTTCATTTATTCAGCTGAGTCTGGAAATGTTCTTATCTGTCCTAGTGATTAACAGTCTCCTCTGAATTGTATTTTGATGTTCGGACTAGTCATTACTGAAATTCTGAGTATTTTTGTCTATACTTTAGGACTAATCTACATGACTGTTTTATCAATAAAACTTTTCTATTACAAAAAAGTTCACATGCAGTTAGTTTATTTAAAGTGATTCAAATGGTGCAGAACTGTACAGACCAGCAAATGTTCCTGATGTTTCTAGGGGCATGGATATGGTTCAGTTATCTACACTGGCAGTTCCACTGGAATGCAGTGATTGGCCGGCACGTCTTCAAGCTAAGTGCCTCCCACCACTCAGGAGGTATATCCCTTGACTCTGCCTTGTAACAGTACTTTCTTTCTGCTGGAAGAACAGGTCACCTCCTTCGCGTTCTGCTTAGGATTTTTCTGTGCCATTGGCGAACCTTAACTTTTGACATTTTTTGAAGTTATTTGATTGTAATTTTGCATTTCTTTTAACTCCATCTACAGACCAACAATGGAACACAAGAATTTGGTATTCAAGTTCTGTGTTTGGTGCTGGGCAGAAGATGTCTGTCACCGATCTGTACAACATGTGCATGTACTGCCTGGGCAGGCAACATGACATGACTGGGTGTGGCCTATGCTTATCCATGCTTCCTGAGTCCCTTGAGGACAGTAAGCTCTGGCTCTCACTGGGTCGGCCTTTGGAATGGGATCCGAAGAATCGCCCTAAGGGCTACTAAAAGGTTTCTGCTGCGGCCAGGTCTGCTGCACATCTTGTGGCACTTGAGGAGGAAGTAGCGGCTGCCACGTTGTGCACCTCCTCAGTCTCAGCGCTGTTGCAACCCGGGAAGAGTGTTGAAGGGACTCTCGCAGATCAGTTCCGTGATGTGTGCCTGTCTCTTAAGACCTTGGGGGAGAGCTCTGCCCTCCGTGTTTCTTAATCTAAAACCATATTTAAACACCACTGTCTGTTGTAGGATGGGGAGAGATTTTGGTTCTCCCAATCCCTCGACTCGCCTGACCACTGTGACTGTCGAGCTCTTCATAGCCGAAGGGCTAGTTGTCAGGTTGATGGTTCAGCTCCACCGTTGAGCTAGTCGACCTCGGCTATCGACCAAGGCGTCAGTTTTTTTTCTTGACGTGGTTGACCAGTTGTCAGATGAGGCAGAGGAGTCTGCATTGCAGACCTCAATGTTCCTAGTCCTCACTCGAGACGTGGATCGATTGGTGACCCTGGTAGATCATTCTAGGGACCAGCCTCCACCTGGGGTCAGGTCTTTTGACACTCTTGTTGCTAAATGTTGGTAGGCACATAATCTGTGGCCAACCACAGGAAGACCCCTCCTGCCGTCGACCGGGTGGTAGATTGAGGATTGCGGTCAGGGCATTTGTGCCCTTGATCCCACTGGAGCAGGAGGTGCTGCCATCGGTGCGCCTAATCTTTATCCTTGGGTGAGGAGAGGCACCGGCTAAAGATGCGCTGGTGCTATGAGGAGTTCCTCTGGCAGTGGTGGGTTGTTGTATGACAGGGCTGTACACCAAGGATCTCTGGTCCTCTAGCAACTGCCAGTGGTTGCCTCATCAGTTCAGTCACGCAGGTGCTCCCCACACCTGCTTCTCTGCCAATTAGGATGGAGCCGCCACCCTGACAGCCGCTATTCGGTGCTTTGACTAAAAATGCTGGCCGTATGGCTACCGGCTTGCCAGGCTGGTTGTTGGTTTGGATTACCCCAGGTGAGGTTTCTTGGGAGGTCCATGACGAAGAATGTCAGAGAGCTGTCTTTAAGGAGTCATTGGACAACTCTGATCAGGAGTCCATGGCCTCCTCAAGAGACTTTGCTCTTCAGCTGTGGCTTGGTCGAGGTACCTTCTGCCAACCTTTAGACCGATGTACTTTGGTGGACTGCTCCGACTTATCATGGGGTCCACGTTAATCCCATTAGAGCCAATCCAGAATCCAGAAGAGGGCTAAGTACCCTCTCATGGACATTTTGGAGTGGGATGAATCCTTAAGGGGTGGGGTGCCTTCCCAGTGGCTGAGGCCATCTTGGGACCAACCTTAGAGCTCTGGCAACATCCAGCATCCTGCCTGGCACCCTTGGCCCACATGGTCTGCAAGTATGTGGTCCCTACGGGATGCATTTCAGGGTTTTTGGACCACCCTTCAGCCGAAGGTCTGAACACAGATTTGGTGTTCCATAAATCCGGACACCAGGGGGACGTGGACAAGCCTCCAAACGAGTCCTGCAAGATTAACCATGTTGCAAAAAAGGTGCACGCTGTAGGTACTCTGGATCTCCATCAGGCTAACAGTGCTGTCATAATGGCTATCTATTTAGTTTTTGTTGAGCGGGTAGGATGCACTAGGTATACGTCTGCTTTTTTTCAGGCATGACCTGGGAAAAGAAAGCTGTGTCTGAATTGGGATTTGAACCCACACCTGCATTTGGAAAAAATGATGGTCATTCCCTGATTGGAGTCACTGTTGCAGTCCTCTCCTCCCTCCGTACAGAGCAGTGGATGGCCGTGGAGCTCCTCAGACACCACGGTCAGTCACTTAATAAATACCAGCTCCAAACAGCTCTGGACATGGGTGACTCTTGCACCCATGTGGTGGCAGCAGCTGTCTCCATGTGTCGCAGGGCTTGGCTGCGTTTGTCAACCTTTATGGCAGACACCCAACAGAAGTTGGCCGATGTCCCCTTCCTGGGCATCTAAATCTTTGGCACTGGGCTGGAAGGACATCTCGTTCGGATTGAGAAGTTCAGCACCATCCTTGACTCTGTGACTTTGTCCCAGAAGGTCCAGAAGAAAAAGCCTAAGAAGCCTTTCAGTTGCAGCATCCCGGGGCAGCAGCCCCAGCATGGACAGTTTCAGGCCTGGTGCCTCAAGCAGAAATCTGGGGCCCGAGGTCTTAAGGGGGGAGTGGGAGGCAGGGGTAGTGGTGCCCTCCGACAGCTGATGCCAACTGATGGGTTTGGGGGGGGGGTCATCCTTCCACCTGTCCTGCCCCTGACTGCTGTCCTGGTCAGAGCCTGCTATGTCACTGCTTGTCACGTTGGTCCACTATCACAAAGGACAAGTGGGTGTTACATGTACTGGGCAGAAGACTCTGGACTGTGAAGCCCTCCCACCCTACTGCCTCCATGTGTTTCGAGAGTCTGGTGCATCTTGGGACATGCTGTCTGCCTTCAGGGAGGACATGGCTGAGCTTCTTGAGAAAGGGGTAATAGCTCACGTCATAGACTCCCTGGCCAGAAAGGGTTAAGTGTCCATATACTTCCTGGTCCCGAAATGGGGTTGGGGGGGGGGGGGGGGCGCTAGCGCCCCATGCTGGATCTCAAATCTCAACCAATACATGCGGAAGTGCAAGTTCTGGATGGTTACTCTGAGTCAGATTATACCATCTCTTGAGTGGAACATATGGTTTTGCTCTTTGGACCTCCAGAATGCTTTCTTCCACATTACCATCTATAAGTCCTGCCTCTGGTGCCACTGTTTCCCAGCAGAAGGGATCCTGTACCAGTTCCAGATCATGCCCTTTGGCCTTTCCTCTTCTCCAAGGGTCTTCATCAAATGCATGGCAGTAGGTGGCAGCCCACCCACGACACCTAGGGGTCAGAGTGTACCCCTACCTGGACTATTGGCTGGTAGCTGCTCCAACCAGAGAGGCCATAAGAGAGATTTCCAGACCTAGCTTCCCAGACCTGCTGAGACTTGGGTCTGTTGGTCATCCTGGATAAGTCCTATGCTGAAGACCAGCAGCAAAGTGGACGATTACAAGGTGTTTCACATCTTACAGTGACCTTGGCTGATCGGGAGCCTCCTGTAAGGATTAGGGCTCATTCCACCAGACATACCACTGCCTCAGTGGCTACTTTCAGGGATGTCCCCACACAGGAGATCCGTAGATCTGCTACCTGGAAGTCCGCACATGCCTTCATTTCCCATTATTGCATTGACCTAATCATGCCAAGATGTGCATTTTGGGAACTCGTAACTATAGTATTACTACTCACAATTCATTTCGTACCCGCATGACTCATCTGACCTCCCTTGGCAAGACTTGCTTCATATTCCTGCTTCAGCATGTGGATCTGAGTGCATTGGAGGCAGAGTAAGAGGACCACTTGGGTGGTAGAAGTCAAGTTTGAAGACTGTTGTGATTGGGCATGCTCAGTGGAAGACTGCCTAAGAGGGGATATAAACTAAATACTAGTAGCAGAACTATAGTTTCACATAAGTAAGCTTTATTTCAGTGTTATCAATAAGTGCTGGTTTGCATGTTCTTATTTTCACAGATGATGATCTGATATATAAAACCTTGTTAGATGCTTTAAAAAGAATTGTGTATGTTTTGTAGGCTCAGGCTGCAGCTGAGAGGCTGGGGTATCCTGTGTTGGTGCGAGCTGCCTTTGCCTTAGGAGGTCTGGGGTCCGGATTCGCCAACAATAAGGAAGAGCTGACAACTTTAGTGACGCAGTCCTTCGCTCATTCTACCCAGGTTCTAGTCGACAAATCGCTGAAGGGCTGGAAGGAGATAGAATACGAGGTTGTCCGGGATGCCTACGATAATTGCATCACGGTAAGTAAAGGAGACGTTTGGTGTGTGCTGTGAATCACAAGGTTTTTTTTTTTTTTATTCTCTTGTTACATTCTATATCATTAGAGTTGTAAATACTAAACACTGTTCAGGAAACCTTTACACAGACAATCCTGTCTTGTTTAACTGATCCAGTGGTGCAGATTGTAGTCAGTCTCTAATATCCTCAGTTGAGGGGATAGCAAGATCTTCGAGAGAGGGTTCCTGCAGTAGGTCTTCACATGTAGGACTGCAACCCCTGGCGTCAGGTTCGAACGGCAAACTTGTAGCTAGCAATCGGCGGGGACCGCCCCCGATGTCTGGTGACGTGACGTCAGCCCGACTATGAAAGGGGCGGTCCTGCACCCACCTACCAGTTGTTTCCCGCCGCCACGTCAGTTCATTCGACAGATGTGGTAGAACAGCGATCAGTTGCCCGCTTAGTATTCGACAATTTTCATCTCATTCTATATATTTTTCTCCGAATTTTTCGAACGAGTGTATGTCATCTCGTCTTAAGAAGAAGTGCTCCAAGAGCAGCACCCAAATCCCGCATGGGGACAGCCACTCCTTCTGCAACCTCTGCCTGGGGCCTAAGCACAACTCTGCTGAGTAGGCTATTTGCCAAGGGTTCAACCAGGCCACACGGACCCTACGCAAACAGACCCTCGAGGCCCGCCTTCTGACCCAACGGCTGGCTTCTACGGAAAAGGAGCTCCAGGAGCTTAGAGAGAGGTCATTGTCTCTGGCCCCAGAAAAAAAAAAAAGAAAAAGGACAAGGAGAAGCACTGGGAGAGAAGCCAGTCGCCGCAAGGGAGACCCTCTACTTCCAGAACCGTGAGTACCAGTCATGGGCACTCTGTCCGCTTCTGCGTACCGGACGCCTTCTCCCCCTCCTGCCGAGGTGTGTTGGCAGCCAGGGGCTGCCTCTCTCGAGGGATCTGTCAGTTCTCCCACTCATAGCACCACTGACAAGTCGCCCTCTGGCCCTGCCGCCGGGCACCCGGCCCGATAAGCCTGACCACGGTCCTTCTTCCGCAGCCAGCCCAGTCATGACTGATAAGCGATGGCGACAGACCCTCCGTCGATCGCACAGCCACATCTACTCACCTGTCTGGCTACCTTGAGGATCCCGACACTGGGATGAGTGTGCTCATAGGGGACACTTCATCCCTGCCAGTCTCTACCCCCAGGGATTCGCCACCCGTTCCCGACCTTTCCCTTTGGATCGCTCCCAGACCTGTCATTGGGCTCTCTTCCAGAGCTTCCCCCTTCGCCTGGTTCTTTTCTGCTGCCGGATCCCCCTCCTCCTAGGGGTCCGTCACCGGACCGGGATCTTTTAGGTATGGAGCCCCCCACTTCGGGACCCTCGGTCCTAGCCCCTGATCCCTGCGCTGCTCAGGTGTCCTTTCGCGCCTCCCGTGCCGGGCCTTCAGCTCCTCCTGTGGGATCCTCTGGTGGTTTCCCAGGGCCTGGCCTCTATGTTTCTGGCTTTCTGGCAGCCCTCCTGCCAGATCCCTTCTCATCTGATGCTGGGCCTGGTGCCTCTGATGCCTGGATACCTGACGCCTGGATATCTGCCGTTAGGTTATCTCTCGGGAGGGTTGCAGGGTACCAATACCCATACTGGCATCATCCTGCTTACCAGCCCTTGGCCGGGTATCCTGGGCACCAGCCTCCTCCTCCTCCTCCTCCAACACAGTCGCCTGATCGCGAACCTGTCCCGGCATGGTGGCAGGATGCTAGGACACAACTCCTTACAGAACTTAGGCAGTCCGAGCCACTTGGAGGAATTCCTCTACCCAGAGCACCACCTCCTCTTCCAGTTCCTTTGGGACGTGCTGAGGGTTCTCTTCCAGTGGGCGACACCGGAATGGTTCCTTCCCTTCCCAGTGGTTGAGCCCTCTGATTCAGATAGAGATTCCAATATCGACCTCTCTGAACCCCATTCACGCAGTCGGACTTCATCCAAAAAGCCAAATCCCCCAGGAGGATCCTTCTTTGGGGATCTCTTGAGAACTATTCAGACAGCAGGGGTTGGCTGTCCAAGGAGATAGATGTTCAATGAAAAGACTGGTTGAACATGTCGACTTGTTCACCACAGACCCCCTACCCATCTCTCCCCTTGGATGGGCCCGCACGAGGATCTGGTTACTACAGTATTGCAACAGCCCTCTCCCATCCTGGCTGTTTCCAGGAAGGCTGACAGAACCAACCCCCAAGGGATCTCTCATCTGACTTCACACCCAAAAGCCGACTCTGTGGTCATCACGGCTGCTCATGACTGCTTGGCTCAACCTAAACACTTGAGTTCCTCCCCACCGGACAAGGACTCAAGACAACTTTACCAGTTCAGAAGGAAGATCTACTCGTCCAGCTCCTGCGCCATCTGGTTGCTGAACTACGTGTCCCACATGGTGGCTTTTTAGAAGTCCTCTCTCACAGAACTGGAGAGGGACCTTCAGGACATCCCTGACGAAAACTTCAGGGCTAACCTACTGGACAAGGTTTGCATGAATAAATCTTCCTGCCATCACATACTCCGGGCCACTTATGATTCTGTGGATTCCGTGGCTCGGCCTGCGGCCTCGGGAATCTGCCTTCGGCGCCTAGCATGGTTGCGCCTCGCAGGTTTGCCACAGGATATTCAGTCATCCCTTTCAGACGCACCTTTCAGGGGTTCCATCCTCTTTGGCGGCGACGCGAAAGACATTATTACAGGACTGCAAAAGAGTGGTAGGTCTCTTAGAGACGTACACTCCATGTATTGGACGGGTCAAAAGAAACAGCCCTTTCATTGCCAGAGAAGATGGAACAAGAACCAGAACAAGCGTCAAGGTAAAAGACGCGCCACTGGCTCTGGAGCCCAAGCTCCTCAGGCTAAGTTCGCCAAAGCAGCCTTGAGAACCAAAGCTCTGCTCCCCTCAGCGTCCTGACTCACTTCTCCTCCTCCCACTCCCTCCGTCCCCCTTGGAGGAACCGGTAGGAGGGAGTTTCAGTCTCCACCTGGAGGAGTGGAAGTCTGTCACTGCAGATGTATGGGTTCTTCAGCTCATACAAAGAGGTCACTGTATCGAGTTATTGAAGATTCCACCTTCAGACCCTCCGGGAATGTCCTTATAACTGTCGGGTCAGATCCCCATCGTCCACCAAGAGATCCAGGCCCTGCTACAAAAAGCGGCCATAGAACCCATCCCTCCAAATCGACTACGAAGGAGATTCTACTCCCATTTCTTCCTAGTCCCAAAAAAGACGGGGGATCTGTGACCTATCCTGGATCTTAGCACGCTCAATATCTTGGTGGAGTACAAGAAGTTCCTCATGCTGACTCTTCAGGGCCTCCTCCCGTCAAACACATGGCTGTGCTCCCTGGATATGCAGGATGCTTACCTTCATATCCCCATCCTCCGGCCCACCGCTGCTTCCTTCGATTCTCCTTCCGGGAGAATCATTTCCAATTCAAGGCACTTCCCTTTAGCCTGTCCTCAGCGCCCTGGGTTTTCCCCAAGTGCCTAGCGGTGGTAGTGGCATTTCTCCACCACTGGGGCATATATGTGTTTCCATACCTGGATGACTTTTCAGCCCCATCCCTGGACAGCCTGAAGGCATCTCTCTCCTTCACTCTGGATCTGTTTGCCCAGCTGGGCGTCTTGGTCAATCTCCCCAAGTCTTAGCTAGTACCCTCTCAGTGCCTCCAATTTATTGGAGTGATACTGGATACAGTCCAGAGCAAGCCCTTCTTACCATTGGATCGAGTCGACACCTTGGCTTCTCAGGCCACTTTGGTGGCCAAAGCTCGATGGACCCCAGTGCACTCGGTGCTCCATCTTTTGGGTCTTATGGCAGCAGTCATTCCTACCGTCCCCCTGGCCAGACTGCACATGAGGGTTACTTAGTAGTCTCTTTTAGTCCAGTGGGATTAACGATCGGATGACATGAGCCAACTGGTAATGATCTCCCAACAGCCTTCAGAAAGACCTCATCTGGTGGCAGGACCGCACCAACTTGTTGGTGGGCGTCCCCTTCCACTGTTTGGCTCCCTCCCAGACCTTCACCTCTGATACCTCCAATATAGGTTGGGGAGCCCATTTGGGGATCACAGAACTCAAGGTTCATGGTCTCCTCAAGAGCAACATCTTCACATTAACATCCTGGAGACCAGAGCAGTCCTCTACGCTCTCCAGGCCTTCCAGTCGTTACTCCTCCCGGGAACACTTCTGGTCCAGACAGACAACATCGTGACTGTCTGGTTCCTCAACAGACAGTGAGGTACCCGGTCGTACTCTCTTTGCAGGGAAGCAATGAGAGTATGGTATTGGGCTATTGAGCACGGCCTTTTTCTGACAGCAGTCCATGTGCCAGGCATGCACAACGTTCTGGCGGACAGTCTCAGCCGATCAGTAGCCAGGGCTCACGAGTGGGAACTAAAGCAGGAGGTAGTCTAAGACCTGTTTCTTCGGTGGGGTTGGCGAGATCCAGATCTGTTCGCCTCCCCATTCAATGCAAATCTACCCAACTTTTGCTCGCTCGTTCTTGGGCATGGTGCTTTTTGGTGAGATGCTCTCTCTCTCTCTCGGACAGGGAGGTTTCCATACGCATTTCCTCCCTTTCTCATATTCAGAAAGTTCTGTTGGAACTCCAGGCAAAAGGGGACCACTTGATTTTCCCTTTGTGGCTCCGGCAGATTTGTTTCCTACTGTTACAACAACTAGTTCTAGAACTGCTGGTCATTCTGCCACTGTTTCACGACCTTCTGTCTCAGGAGCAGGGCACCCTGGTCCATCTAAGTCTTCAGTCTCTCCATCTTCATGCGTGACACCTGTGGACATAGCGGTTTCTCGCTATGGAGTTTCCTCTTAGGTTGCTCAGGTCCTGGTGGAAGCCAGAAAACCCTCTACCAGATCTACCTATGCCATGAAGTGGAAGAGATTTTCTGTCTGGGCCACAGCCAAATGCTTGGACCCTTTTTCTTGCTCGGCCTCCCAGGTGTTAAAGTACCTTACATCTTTCTGAGTTGGGCCTTAGTTACTCCTCTATTAAGGTCCATCTTTCTGCGGTATCAGCCTACCACCATCCGGTGGAGGGCAAAACCCTAGCACAACTAGAGGTTTCCAAAACTTTCTTGAAGGGTATCCTTCACATCAAACACCCAGTCCGTAATCCCCTGTCCTCCCTGGGATCTTAATTTTATGTTGAAGAAATTTACTTTGCGCCCCCCCCCCCCGAACTGGCAGCAAGTTGTGATGTGCACTTCCTGTCCTGGAAGACACTGTTTTTGGTTGCGGTTACTTCAGCTCGAAGGGTCTGAGTTTCAGGCCTTTGTTTACATAGAGCCTTGTTTGATTTTCCACAAGGACCAGGTGGTCCTGAGGACTAATCCCTCTTTTCTTCCGAAAGTGGTTTCGGAGATGACTCTCAACTAGAGTGTTGAACTGCTGGTCTGTTTTCCTCAGCATTCCAACAGGGGGGATATATTTTGCACACCCTGGATGTGCATCGGATTTTGAGGTACTATACCTCCTGGACTAAGGTGGTTTGAAAGTTGAACCAACTCTTTGTGGCCTTTGCCTCCCAATGCCAGGGCAAGGCCATCTCTAAACAGACTATTTCTAGGTGGCTGGCTAACTGTATTCACTACACTTGCCAGAAATACGGAAAAACCCTTCTGGAGCAGTTAAAGGCCACTTCACCAGAAGCGTGGCCACTTCTACCACTTTTTTCAGGAATGTGTCCACTGTGGAGATCTGTGCAGCGGCCACTTGGTCTTCCATCCACACCTTCACTAAGCACTACAGTCTGGACATTGCCTCTAGGCATCAAGCTGGTTTCGGCCTTGCAGTTTTGCAAGGTCCTCTGTCTTAAGGTAGATCCTTAGTTGGCAGACATCTTCCTCCTCCTAGAGACTCTTCTCCAACTCCTTCTTTTTGTTTGCTTGGAATTCAGTCCTATATGTGAAGACCTACTGCAGGAACCCTCTCGAAGTAAGATACAGCAGTTACGTAAGAACTTACCGTAACAGTAGATCTTTGAGAGAGGTTCCTGCAGTCGGTCTAGTTTCCCAACCACCTTCCCACAGCTCTTGGAACTTTTCCTTTTTTGTTTTGTCTAGCCAGGGCACAGGGTCCCAGGAGTTGTTACTCCTTTCTTTCTGCTATCCTCTCTTTAGGTCTCTGGTGGAAAAGAACTGGAGGGCGGGCCCAGGACCGCCTCTTTTATAGTCAGGCTGACATCGCGACACCTGACGGGGGGGGGGTGGTCCCTGCTGATGATTGCTAGCTACAAGTTTGCCGATTGAACCTGACACCAGGGGGCGCTGTCCTATATGTGAAGACCTACTGCAGGAACCTCTCTCGAAGATTTCCTGTTAAGGTAAATTCTTACGTAACTGCTGTTTCGTTTTTACGGCTGCAGTGGGCGTAGCCCTGCAGACGTTTTGCAGTCACTGTAGAGAAAAGGGAGCTTACCGGATATCGAATTGACTTTTTAAGTAGTGGAGTTGAACGGCAGTCACTGCATGTTCATCACAATATTTTGTCCATCGTTTTCGGCAGAGCATGGCACTGTCTGCCATGTCCAAGATGGTTGCCAGAGTTCACTGTGCGTGGACGAATCGGAGCGCATGTGCAGAAAACTCTGGTGCTAGAGCTTGTAAACTTACGAAGTAGATCGCAAAAATCGTATGCCAGCCACCCAATTTCCATATAGTTTCCTAGTTTAAGTACTACATGTTTCATAAATATTCATGACAGAGGTGTTGTAGATAAATGCATTCATATTGACAGTAAAAGCACCATTTAACTTAATAAAAATATAAACCTACAAAATTGGTATGTCGTGACACAATTGATTCCTTTAAACAAAAGTTTTGCACATCGGCTGTATTCACCTAGATTAAGACATAAATTAATATTCATGAGTCTCTTTATGCTCGTTGTAACCAGTTCAGTATTCTAAGTTGCTTGCTGCTGCTGATAGCGCTGGTGGATTTTTGTTACAAACTTATGTGACTGATACTGTAAAGTGAGTGCCTGTCTAAAAAACTAATGATAGTTGGAATAAAAAGTCAGAGGATAACAGCTTATTCAATCACTTGGTAAATTTCTCCGACTATCTTGTCTTAAGTTGTTCCAATCAAAGTTATCTGCCTTGTTATCCACCTCTTCACCCTGTTCTTGCTTCACCTGAATATGTCCCCCTTATCCCCCTCCCCTCCAAATCTACCCCTGATGTTCACTTCGCTACTTAATGATTTGAAGTTATCTTGTGCCAATGCCTAACCCTGTTTTTATTTATCTGTTACCTGACAAACCTTGCTCAAATACAGTCATTGCTTTGTTTTTTTGTTCTTCTATACGTCCAGTGTTTTACCACTCTGTTAATTTGTACTGTATGTCCAGTGTTTTACCACTCTGTTAATTTGCACTGTTACTGTATGTAATCCATACTTGGGTCGCCCCTGAAAAAGGGACTATATTGTCTCAGTGGACTTACCTGGTCACCAAAACTCAAATAAATAAATTAAAAAGCCAGTTGCAATCACAGAGAAAGAAATATAAAAAGGATAGTGACCATCAAAATGCAATGTAACTGCGAATTGCAGAATGCTCACTAAATTTCATGTGAGTCTTAGCACTTGAGGACCTCTGAGGAAATAAGATAAATGGTATTAAAGGTGGGGGGGGGTCGGGGACCCAAACCGCAGTCTTGATTGGTAACTACTTAGACTACACAGAGGCTCCATAATCAGCTGCAAAGTATTTATTGAAAACCGTAACAAAAACATTTCTCAAAGTATGGCCAGTCACTTGGGAGAAAGTGCCCCAGCCCTTTGCCACGCAAGGCTTCATCAGGGGGCGGGGTTCCAGAGACCACCAACCTCTTAAATATTTAAAACATAATGACATCATAGTTGCATCATGCTTATAAAAACCAATGAAAATGAAGCAGTGCAATACAAACATCATTACAAGACACTGCGATTACATTATTAACCATGTTAAGCACAGGCTACCATGTGCAGGCTAAAGTTCATAAAGTCCCATATATTAATAGCAAAATAGCAGAGTCCGTGAGAACAACGATCGATCACCCACTGTATTGCTTCACTGATGTAACAGCTTATGGAGAGATGCTGTATTGTACTGAAGGAACAACATGGATAAAAAAGCAAGAATAGGAAAGTAATACTGCATAATGTATTTTCTAGGAGCGTGGATATGTTCATCCACACTGTCTGGCATTTCCCTTTCCACTTTAAATCTTGCCGGAAGTCTTCAATCTGGCTCTTCCCAACCACCCGGGTGGTATAAACCTCGGCCATTCGGAGCTTTTCAGGCAATCTCCTTTACTTCTTCCTTGATGGATGGCACAAAGTTGACTCCCGGTTTCAAGAACTGTGCGTGTGGGCAAATGATGTCCTGGTCAGACTGGCACACCATGTGCATCTACTGCCTAGGCCACGAGCACGATCCCCAGGCGTGTGGCCTTTGTCACACCTTGCTGGAGGATCAGCACACTTGACTTCTTCTGGGGTGCCCCGACCAATGGGATTCTCCTGTTAAGTCAAAGGACGCCCGTATTGTGGTCTCTGTGGCTCTGGGGTCCACTGAACAGCTTGCAGTGTTTGAAAAAGCTGCTGCTTAGGCCATGGAGCATGCCACTTTCACCTTTTTGCCGCTCCCTTTAGGTGCGCCTCCTTTTCAGGGGCATTTAGAGACTTGCGCCAGGCCCTTCCCATTCTGGGGCAGGGTGCTTTGGGCACAAAATCCAAATTGAAGAGAAAGGCTAAAAAGTCTTGTAGTCAGTTGTGGGATTGCGAGTGATCGTGAGCACTCTCTGGTTTCGGATTCCTTTGCTTCCATGAAGATTTCAACTATAGCCAATCCTTCTGCCCAGACCGCTGGCTCCATGATCACCCTGTCTGGCCAGCTGGTTGAGATGCAGGCTGACCGTTTGCCAAGATTTTTCTCGAGCCGGTCTCTCCATCAGGAAATACTGCACAGTCTGTTCTCCTGGTGTGGCACTCTCTGGCGGATCTGTTTTGACTCCAGGGAGAATGCAAAGCTGAGGCTGTATTTTACCCACTCCCCCTCAGCAAAGAATGCTGCAGGGAATGCCTTCTCGAAGCCCTGGAGCCCAGGCCTCATGTATGCCTTCCCTCCTTTTTTTATGCTGATCGACAGGAGTGCTGCACAAAGCCAGGAGGGACAAGGCACGGATGATCCTGATGACTGCAGACTAGCCCTGCCAGTTCCAGTTCCCTGATCTCCTCAGCCTCCGCTACAGGCTCATGTGGCGTCATCTTCTGCGCCTGGATCTGCTCTCATGCAGTCAGATGAAGGTATTCCATCCGGATCTTCAATTCCTGCACCTGACAGCCTGGATCTTACTTCGAGGAACAGCTCTTGCAGCAGGTTACACCATTAGGACTGAAGCCGGCAGGCACCAGGGCCCCATGAAAAAATTCTAGGTGGCAATATCCAGCTCCGCCCCGACGTCCGGCATCTTACAAAAGGGGCATTCCCCCAGCATCCCTCAGTTCTTTTCCTGCCGTCTCGCCAGCATCTGCCTCATGGACACCTCTAGCAGACGAACGACGCTCGAATCAAGTACTTTTTTTTTCTAAAAATCACCCGCATGTCTTCTTCTCACTCATTCCATCGAAAGACACCCCTCTAAATGCGCATGCGGCAAACAGATCCCATTTAAGGACCGACACATGGCCTGCGTGCGGTGTCTAGGCCCAGAGCACGATATTAAGGCCTGCTCCATTTGCCAGCAGTTTAATAGCAGGACCAGGATCCGCCACCAAAAAGCTGTTTTGGGGATCCTTCTAGAAGATAAGTTAAAGGCCATGGAGAAAGACCCTCCAGAGGGGAATCTTCCCACTATAAATCCAGGAAACCCCGCGAAAAGCACAGGGACAAGGACAGGACCATATCTCCGAGTTGGGCCTCAGAATCCAGGGCCAGTTCCAGCTCCACGAGGTTAGATAGGGCCCTCTCCAGGGCTCGCTCTCAGCCCTCTCCGGCAAAGGTACGGCCTTTGGGAGGTTCGAGTACAGTCTCCCTCCAGCCTCTCAAGACCAAGGATAGTCGGACGTCCAGCTCTACAGCCAGGCCCGGGGCCTCTGACTCACATAAGTCTTAAGTCGGCTCCGAAACAGGGCACTCATGCGTCAGACAGATGCCGGGACTCCGACCACTGATCCATTTCCCAACCTCCAAGAGGACCGGGCGACCCTCTCAGAAAGACTACCGAGCTGATGTCCCTCAAGTGGACCTCAAAGACCAAACGGGCGGTTGACCCGATGCCCGCTAAACGGGCCAAAGAACCGATGCCGGCCCTTCTACGCCGGCTGATACCGGTCACCAGGGGTCCTCAGAAGAGGATATTGTTACCACTATGCCTGACGACCAGACAGGCGACACTGAGGACGTCGGACTGCCCAAGGAATCGACGACAGACCAGATGACACCCCAATGTCCGACGCCCAATCCTGTCGACAGGCGGGAACCGACGCCCGGCCCGTCATCCGGCTTGATTCTACAAGAGGTGAAAAACCTCTCTAACTTCTGGTGGGACACTATTAAGAAGGATGTGGTGCCCACTAAACCTCTGCAGTCTCCTCAGAAGAAACCTGGCGACAGGGTGTCCCCTGCACCTATGGAGTCTACATCACTTCCTAGAGGCAGGTCATGCGAACAGAGAAGACCCCCCTCCGTCTTCCAGCCGACCCCCCTCCATGTCTCCCAGCCCAAAATGCCTCAGAGGCAGATGACACACACTGCCGGGGGATGAATCAAGGCTGGATAATTCCGACCCTTCTGGATCACCTTCTCCAGTCAGTTTCCCATCACCTGACCTACGAGACGTACCTAGGTCACCGTCGGATGCTCTCCTTCTCCGATATCATGAGGTACATCCAAGAAAACATGGGGTGGGAGACGGAAGACTTTGACCCTGAAAGACAACGCCTTGCCCGATACCGCAGGCAAAAAGATCCTAAGCCTGTGGTGGTCCCACCGATAGTGGATACTTTTATGGACGTCACAAAAGCCGCATGGAAATGCCCGCACTTCACTCCGGCAGTACCTAAGAAGGCACCCATAGAGGACCCTTATTTGGCACAGCAGCTCTTGGTAGATTCTGTGGTCATTACAGCCTCACATGACCGGTGTCAAAGACCTCAGCACCTGAGCACTCAGCCACCGGACCAGGAGTCCATAAACAGCCAGATTCGCTGGGGAGACTCATGTATATGGCTTGCTCAGTAAGGTCTCGAAATTACCTAACGCACATGGTGCAGTTTCAGACGCCCTGTGGGAACAGGGTCAAGACTTTATTAAAGATTTCCCAGATGGCAAAAAGGAGGAGCTCCTCGGCCTCCTCCATACTGGGTCAGACGTGGGGACCCAGGTCCTTTGAGCTGCTTACGACTCAGCGGACTCGGTGGCCAGGGGCACGGCTACAGGCATTTTTCTTTGGAGACTCTCTTGGTTCAGGGTCTCCAGTTTTACCCCAGACATCCGGAAGAACATCCTGAACATCCCATATAACGGAGCAGTCCTGTTTGGTGAAGAATCGGAAAGAGTAATCACCAAGTTACAGGATGCCGGGAAGGCAGTCAGGACTGTACAAGCTATGTACAGGCCTAAGGCTGGTTCCTTTCACAGGAACCAGAATAGTTTTTGCAGCCGGCAACATCATCAGTAGCCACGTTCCAGCCAGCAACCAAGGGGCAACTTTAATAGAAAGAGTCAACCAAGATTCTTCGCAGGCCAAGTACAGAAACACCAAAAGTCTGCCCAGCCCCCCGGATCCAACACCGCCACAGCATGACTCCTTCCCGGCCCCTGCCCCACCTCTGGATCTGAGGGAAGGAAGGGTTGGGGGTCGTATCTGTTACCATTTTTCAGGGTGGCAGAGGATAACCTCTGACCGGTGGGTTCTTCAGTTAGTAAGTCAAGGAGTTCCTCGACCGTCCACCATCAAGGCCTCCTCTGCTCTCTCGTTATCCGGGTCAGCATGCCTTGCTCCATACAGCAAGAGATCTTGGCACTCCTGGACAAGGATGCCATAGAACCTGTACCACAGAACCAGAGAGAAGGATATTATTCTCACTTCTTCATGGTTTCAAAAAAGACAGGGGACTTGCGCCCGATCCAGGACCTCAGAGATCTCAACACATTTGTGCTGTACAAATGCTTCCGCATGGTCACCCTTCTGGGTCTTATCCCCATGCTCCAGCAGGGTGCATGGCTCGCGTCGCTGGAGATGCAGGACGCATATCTCCATCTCCTTATCACTCGAGCACACCAGAAATTCCTGCTGTTTGAGTTCCTGGGGCGTCGCTACCAGTTCTGAGCTCCCCCCTTAGGACTGCTCTCGGTGCCTCACATATTTACGAAATGTGTGGCAGTCATAGCAGCTGCTTTCAGGAGACAGGGTCACTATGTGTTTCTGTACCTAGACGACTGGCTCCTCATGGCCCCCTCTTGGGAGGCTTTGATAGCAGCGATTCAAGACGCTCATTCCCTCTTTGGATCGCTGAGCATTACTGTCAACCAGGAGAAGTCGTGCCTCGTCCCCTCACTGAGGTTGCAGTTTATCGGTTCTTGACACCGATCAAGGGAAGGCTTTCCTGCCTCAGGACAGGGCGGAATGTATCTGGTCCCTCATATGGGATACGATGGAAAAGAAGTTGGTCCCAGCCAGGACCTTCTTTGCTTGCTCGGACACATGGCGGCAGCCATCGCGACGGTTCCCTTAGCTCGACTCCATATGAGGGTTACCCAGTGGATGCTATGAGCCCAGTGGGACCAAAAGCAGGATCAACTGCATCAGCTAGTCCGGATCACGAACGCCATCATCCGGGACTGGCAGTGGAGGCTCATCCCAGATCACCTTTCTACAGGAGTCCCCTTCTTAGCGCCTGCTCCAACTCTCACTCTCTCCACAGACTCTTCGGGGTCCGGTTGGGGAGCCCACCTGGAAGGAGTCAGGACCCAGGGATCTTGGTCGACCCTCTAGTCTCACCTTCTAATCAGCATCCTAGAAAAGAGGGCAGTCCTGTACGCTCTACAGGCCTTTCAGTCGGAGATCACACCAGGTCTCCTGCTGTTACAGACAGACAATACCTCGGTGATGTACTTTATCAACAAGCAAGGAGGCACCCACTCCTTCCCTTTCTGCTGGGAGGCAAAGAGGGTGTGGGATTGGGTGTAACAGCACAGAGATCACTGCAGTGCATGTTCCTGAGGTGGACAACACCATCGCAGATTGCCTGAGCCGGTCGCAGGCCAAGGCTCATGAATGGGAACTGCTGCAAGAAGCAGCAGAGGATCTGTTCCGCAGATGGAGGACACCAGATTTAGACCTATTTGTGTCCCCATCCAGCGCAAAACTGCCCAATTCTTGCTCGCTAGATCCAGGGCCTGGTGTTTTCTAGCAAAACGAGTTGTCCGTCTCCTGGACAGGCAGGTTCCTCTACGCTTTCCCACCCTTCCTTTTGATCCGCGGGGAGGGAGCATCAATGATCCTAGTGGTGCCCTTTTGGCCCAGGCAAATTTGGTTCCCACTCCTGCACCAACTGGCCCAGGAACCACAGTTTCCATTGCCGGCCAGCTCGCACCTGTTTTCCCAGGAAACCGTCTGCCTGGTTGCCTGGTTCACCCAAACCTCAGGTCACTGAATCCGCACGCCTGGCTCCTAAAGACGTAGCAATTCTTAGACACGGGGGTTTGCAGGACGTGGCGGATGTTTAAGTAGCTGCAAGTAAACCCTCCAATCGTGCCACCTATGCCATGAAATGGCACAGGTTTTGTCTTTGGGCTCAGGCCCGCTGCTTAGCTCCACTTGACTGCCCTGGGAGGTCAGTGCTGGACTACCTCTTATCACTGTATGATTCATAGCTCACCTAGTCCTCCATAAAGGTACACCTCTGTGCCATATCGGCATACCATTCCCTGGTAGGTCAGAGATCACTTGCACAGCTAGAGGCCTCCTGCGCTTTCCTGCGTGGCATCCTCCACTTGAGACCTCCTATCAAGGATCTGATTCCCCCTTGGGATATTCTTTTCATCCTAGAGCAGCTCACACTACCCTCGTTTGAACCAGCTGCGGATTGTGAGCTGCGTCTTCTCTCTTGGAAGACGCTATTTTTAGTTGCGGTTACTTCCACCAGAAGAGTTTGAGCTTCATGTGCAAAGAACCTTACTTGGGTTTTCACAAGGACAGAGTGTCCCTAAGTTTCTTCCCAAGGTGGTCTCAACCTTAACTCTGTCAAGATATTGACCTTCTGGTGTACTATTCCAATCACTCTAACCGAGGGGAAACTCTCCTACACACATTAGACATGCAGAGGATCCTCCAGTACTATCTAACCAGAACCAAGTCCCATCGTAGGTCAGATCAGCTTTTCCTTTCTTTTGCTCACAGGATGCACGGAGCACCTGTATCGAAGCAAACTCTCTTCAAGTGGCTGGTCAACTGCATCACGTTCTGTTACCAAAGGTGCAGTAAGCCTTTACCGGGCTCGGTGAAAGGACATTCCATGAGGGGTGTTACCTTTTCGCGCGCCAAGAATGTCCCAACTTCAGCCATTTATGTCATATTTGGAGCACTGTACATACCTTTATCGGCTATTACAGTTTGGATATTGCTTCTAGGCGTAGAGCTGGTTTCGGCCTGGCAGTCCTTCAAGGACTTTTGTCCTAATTTTGGTTCACTCCAGGATCCCTCCTGTCCTCCTCCTGATCAGGGTATTTTGTTCCCTTACTGCTTGGGAATCAGTCCTAATGGTGTAAACTGCTGCAAGAGCTGTTTCTCGAAGTAAGATAGTACATTTCCATAAGAACTTACCATAATAGTAGATCTTCGAGAACATCTTTTGCAGCAGGTAGATTCCCTCCCACCTTCCCCTCAGGAAGTTTGGTCTTCAGACTTGGGCGTCTCGGACGCAGTCAGAATATAATTATTTTCATAGCTCTTCCCTTGGAAGCGGATCCT
Source organism: Neoceratodus forsteri (assembly GCA_016271365.2). NCBI lineage: Eukaryota > Metazoa > Chordata > Ceratodontiformes > Ceratodontidae > Neoceratodus > Neoceratodus forsteri. The sequence continues at coordinate 1,503,013,439 of CM057452.1, read as the reverse complement.
CAGTCTCCCCTTCAGAAGTCACCTTTATGCTGGGAGTCTCTGGCAGGAAAACTAAGGGATGCTGGGGGACTGCCCCTTTTTTATGGTGCCAGATGTTGGGGGCAGGGCTGACGTCAGGTGCGGTACCCCGCTGGATATTGCTAGTGCTAGCTGGAATGTTTCCATGGGGTTCTCGTGCCTACCGGCTTCAGTCCTAATGGTGTAACCTGCTGCAAGAGTTATTCTCGAAGATCTACTGTTACGGTAAGTTCTTACGTAACTGTGTTTTCCTGAGTGGCTAGAGTTCCAGGCTTCGGGTGTTTCCGACGATGTCCTCGCTGTGTTCGAGGCTTCTCGGAAGAAATCGACCCGAGAATGCTATGCCTTTAAATGGAAGAGGTTCTCCATTTAGTGCCAAGGCAAGGGTCTTGACCCCCTATCTTGCCCAGTGGCTAGCAGTCTTGATTACCTTTGGTCCCTCTCCCAGTCAGGCCTTTGGTCGACGACCCCTAAGGTGCACCTGGCAGCCATCTCTGGATAACGGGCGCGGGTTGGTATGCCATTGGTGGTGCAGGAGAAGATGGTCTGATGCTTTTTTAAAGGCCTTGACCACATTTCCCCTCTGGTGTGTGAATCACCACTACTTTGGGACTGGTTGCTGGTGTTGGCAAAGCTTATGAGCTAGCTATTCAAACCGATGCTCAGGTTTGAAATGTTTCACTTCTTGTGGAAGACCACCTTCTTGGTGACTGTCGTGTCCACCAGAAGGATCAGTGAGCTCTAGGTGCTCTCGTTGGAGTCTCCTTACTTCGTCGTCCACAGGGACAGCGTTGTCCTTTGCCCCAGCTCAAAGTTCTTCCCGAAGGTTGTGTCACAGTTTCACCTTAACCAGGTGGTGAATCTCCTGTGCTCACCAACCACATCTCAGAGGCAGAGCTCAGGCTCAGTACTCTGGACCTGAAGCGAGCGCTTGCCTACTATAAGGAGTGCACGTCTGGAGTTCGGGGAGTGGCTCGCCAGGTATTTGTCACCTATGCTGAAGCTGCACCTGGCAGACTGGCAGCAAAGTGGATGATTTGCAGGTGGATTGTGTCCTGCATCGACTTCCGCTGTAGGTTGAGTGGTACTGAGCCTCCCGTAGAGCTAAGGGCTCATTCCATCTGTCATACCGCTGCCTCAATGGCTGCTTCCAGGGATGTCCCTATCCAGGAGATCTGCAGGGATGCTACCTAGAAGTCTGCACACACATTCATCTCCCCTTACCACATCGACCTTGAATCATGCTGAGATGCTGGTTTTGCGTCTTTGGTTCTCCAGTCTTGCTTCCCTAAGTAGGGGGTGTGTGCCTTGCCCCTGCCTCCCTAGAGAACTGCTAGGAGTCTGAGAAGTGTGGATAATGCACCATATCCACATCCCTAGAAAAGCAGGTTCTTCACCTGCAGCAGTAAATCTTTCATGGAATGGTCTCTTGCAGTAGGTAATTACTTCTGGGAGGTTCTAGCAGAAGGCGCTGTCGCACAGCAGCTTTTTTTATTGAGTTTTGGATTACAACACCTTTGAGCTATACAACTCATTTACAAAGGTTCCACGTCAGTAGTACAAAAACAAAACAAGGTAAATGATAGATAAGTAAATGGCAGATATCATGAATATACTTAAAAAAAAAATGAATACATCAAAAGCAATCAAAATAGCACTGAATGTTGCTCAATATAACATTAGAGTGGGCTAGAAGAGAGGGCAGCCTGGGAGGCCTTGTCAAAATCTAGGAGAGAAAGTAATGGTGTATAAGGTGGGGAATGGGAGAAACAAAAGGGAGAAGGAGATGAGTTGGATAGGATTTGGAGAGGGAAGGAGCAGAGTTGCAAATGAGGTCAGATCAAATCAGCTTTATTTATATAGCGCCTTTCACAACCAAGGTGCTGTACATAAAACATATACTGTACATAAATAGATTAAAACAGCATTATAGTGCATCAACTGTATTTAAATAAAAGCTAAGTTAAATAAATATGTTTTTAAACCAGCTTTAAAACTATCGACAGTTGGGCATTTTCTCAACCAACGAGGTAGAGAATTCCACAGGGTTGGTGCTGATAATGGGGATAGAGAGATGAGGATGGGGAGGTGGAAGGAGGGAACTGGGGTGAGTGCAGAGAGATGGGGGAGTGATGGTGAAGTGAGGGGGAGGAAGACAAATTAGTAGTATAAGGAGAAGAGGTGGTGTTTAGTCAGGAGAGGGGGCAGCTTAGCAGGCCTTGTCGAAAACCCAAGAGAGTAATATGGGTTGGAGAGAGGTAAGAAAGAGAAATGGTGGGAGAAGGAGGGGAAGAAGTTGCAAAAGAATTCGAGGGTGGAAGAGGGAAGGTGTGGAGGAGCAAGGGAAGAACTTGAAGGTGCTTGAGCAGAGATGAAGCAGGGGTTGGGGTGGAGGGGAAAAGGCTCGAGGGTAGGATCGAAATGAAGTGCCAAGAGTTAAAAGTGCCGAAAGGTATAAGTACAATGATAAAATAAGCAGAAGGCTGCTAAGGGCAGCACTCACATATACTGTTTGCTAATAGATTTTGTCAGAGTTTGTGTTTGAAAGGGCCGAGTTTTTTTTTTTAATTGCTATTTTCTACACCCCCTGCAGGCACCACATCATCAGGAGTGTCAATGAGGCCAGTCCCCTACCTCTGCCACCTTACCTTGACTTCTCAGTTGACCCCCATGGAGCCTTGGTTCTACCCCCCCGGGCGGGGACAGGGTGGAGCGGGTTACACCCCGTATAATCTAGTTTAGTCGGGGACCGTGGAGTCAGGCAGGTGGGGGCAATGAGAGGACTACCTCGATGTTCCATCTCCCCGGAGCTTGCGGGGCATTTTCCCTGTTCGTGGGGGAGTGGCATGCACCCAGACACCAAGGCATCACTTCCGACGTCACCACACCCCATCCCTCAATGTCAGTTCATTGCCTGCTGTGCCCCCGACTGCTGCCAGGGACCAGTCAAACATCGAACCATCCCCCCCCCGAGAGAGGAGAGCTGTCCTCTGGACGCTCGATCCTTCACTCTCCTGCTGACCCCTGACGGCCCGGGCTCGTTCCCGAACCTGGGTTGCCAGCATGGCGTGAGGTATGGCGTCCAGCGCCTCAACCCTCAGTGCCACCGGGCTGGCCGAAAGGGCAGAGTTTTGACTCAGCAGAAATGTCCCTACCCAGGAAGTTGAGCCAGAGGGGGTCTCTGTAAGCAAAAGACCTCTGACGTAAGGTGGTGCAGCATCTGGGAACAGTAAAGACCCGAGTTGCTAAGCTACAAGTTTGTTGGGTACTGTGACAAGGGCTAAGGAGCTGTTGGACCCCAGGGAGTAACAAACCAAGGTGTAACTTCTTGGCAAGTAAGCAGGTTTGATATTGGATCAAGCTGAATAATTAAAGCCACCCAGACTGAGCATATACGTCACACGTGTGTGTGAGAGTGAGACAGGCAGCACCAGTAAGGAGTCTGCATGCTTTAAGAGCAACAGTGATCCTGTGAAGGGATGTAGCAGAGGCAGAGCCTTAAATAACCATCCCATAATCGATGATGGTAATGACAGAGCTGAAAATTGCTATTCTTAGTGCCTTGGGAGTGAGGCTATGCTTGTGCCTGTGGAGTAGGCCACTCCTTATGTTGACAGCTCGACCTACGTTATCAATATGTTGAGTAGGTGAGTGAGTTATCGACAGTGACCCCTAGATATTTGAAGGAGTGGATCTGTTCAAGTGGGGTGCCAATACAGTTTGTGATGAACTAGGGTTTGGACTTGTGTTTCTTATGAGCATTGTTGAAAAGCATCACTTTGGTCTTTTTAGGGCTGAACACCAGTTTTTGAGTGCTGAATCACTTTTCCACTTCGGAGAAACCGTGTTGAACGTTATCATGGAGACTCTTAGGGACAGGGTTACTAGAGTAGATCACGGCATCATCCGTGTAAAGCTGAATCTGTTCATGACAGGCTCGTAGGAGGTTATTCAAGTAGATACTGAGGAGAAGGGGCCCCAGTATAGATCCCTGAGGCACTCCAGAATGGACTGGCTTCCTTTCAGAGAGGACATTGGTTATCTTGACCTGCTGCAAATGGTCTTCTAAGCAACTTTTGAACCAGCTGACAGCATCATTCTTCACCCCTGTGAATGATAATTGCCAGAGTAGCAGTGAGTGGTTCACAGTATCAGAGGCCTTCGTCAGGGCTATAAAGGCAGCCCCAACCAGATGTCCTTGGTTGAGTGCATTATGTATGAAACAAGTGAATTCTAACAGTGCAGTGGTAGTACTATGACCTTTACGAAAGCCATGCTGCTGAGGACATAGGATATTGTATTTGTCCAGGTATTCCACAAGCTGATCTGCAATTATACACTCTAGTGCTTTCGATAGAGGAGGTAGAATGGAGATTGGCCTGTATTCTGTGTGCTGTGCCCAATCTCCACCTTTGTGCACCGGGGTTACTAGGACCTGTTTCTATTTTTGGGTGAATTACCCAAGCCTTAGAGAAAGGTTCAGAACCTTGGTAAGTGGTGTAAGAGTTTCCTCGAGGGTGAGGGCAAGAAATTTGAGATCTAGATTGTCCCCACTGAATCTTGTTTTACAGAATACTTTGCATATGTACTTTCTAGCCACATGCTTAGTAACCTCTTTGAAGTAAAGGGGAAGCCTGCTGCTGAGCATCAAGATTGGGGGTGGGGTGGCAGGGCAGAGACCGTGAAAAAATCAGGGGAGGACACTGCTGAGGTGTGTAAAGTCATTGTTAAAAACATTGGCTATAGCCATTGGGTCGAGAGTCTGGCTTCCATCAATGTTAAGCATGGTGGGTGCTCTCTTAAGGTCTTTGCCAGTGACTTCCTTTATGTTGCTCCAGAAATGTTTACTGTCACCCCACGAGTTGGAAAGTGCCTCATTAAAGTATTGTTTTTTTTCAAAACAGATGGCTCTGGTACAAACATTTCTGGATTTTTTTATAAGCCTGAATATTTGCTTGCTTGCGGCTTTGGCCCGGTGCCAGAGGTGGTCCCTAGTCTTCATAAGTCCCAGTAGTTCAGGTGTTATCTAAGGGTTGTACACCCCCCTAACTTTCCGCTTTTTTGGGGGGGGGGTGGATATCACATGCAGCATTATAGCGGTCGATGAAGAAATCAAGTGCCTCGTCAGTGTCATTAGTAGAGTCCAGTGGCGACCAGTCCTGGCTTCGAAGGTGTGACCTGAGTTGGTTCCAGGTGTCCTGGAGTTAGGACCCTACTGAGAATAACCTTGGGTGGAGATTTGCTGAACTTGTTGGACCTACTACAAAGTATAGGGGAATGGTTGCTTAGGGTGTCAGGGAGTACAGAGACATTTGTGATTCGTACAGGGTGACTAGACAGAACCCAATCCAGTAAGGTACTTGATCCAGTTCTATAGTTAATTCTGGTTGGGGTGCTAACTAGCTGGGTAAGGTGCAAGGTGGAGATGGCATCCTTAATGTGTCCAATGTCAGATGAGAGCCAGTTTACATTGAAATCTCCCAGTATTATGGTTTCAGTGTTCTGAGGCACACTCCGAGTATATTCCATGAAGTTATGAATGCCAGAGGCAGATTTTTTGGGTGGTATGTAAACAGATAGCACAGTTAATGTTTTCATTTGGGCCTCTAGGAGTACCTTGATGGCCAGAGCCTGAGAGGAGTTTTTTATGCAGGGCAATTCAAGGGTGTGACCCATTAGTTTCTTTTAAGTAAATAACACAGCCACCACCTTTTAGTGAGTCTGTCCTGCCTAAAAGTATAGTAGCCAGGTATGGTGATAGCAGAATCAGGGATTTTGGGTGACAATCAAGCTTCTTATAGCAGTTTTCACCAGGGGCCGCCCACACATGACATCACCTTCCTGTTGCCTACATACTGTAAGTGTGGATGGTCCTTGGTATCCTCGGTTCATTTTCCCACCGTCTTCATCTTGTGCAGCAGCTAGTTCAACTTCTGTGTACCAGTTACCGATGAGAAATTGGATTACAAAATGCGTTTCCATACGATCAGCCTCTCGCTCCCTGGACCCTTAGTCGTGTCCACTGACAAAGGCTTGGACTATCTGGCTTCATTATTAGAGTCAGGCTTAAGTTATTCCTCAATCAAAGTCCACCTAGCTGCCATCTCGGCCTTCTATGAACACTTCGATGGCAAACTGCTGTACCAACATCATTTAGCCAAGATGTCCTTGAGAGGAATGATGCACGTTGAGCCTCCTATTAGGAGACCCACTCCTCTGTGGGACCTCAATTTCATTATAGAAAAACTGACCCTCGAACCTTTCAAGCCAGCGGCCACCTGTGATCTCAGTTTCCTTTCATGGAAAACATTGTATCTTCCTGGACATAAGTCTCCACCACTCATTCACACTAGTGGGATTAGCGCCGGAGGCACTAGGACCCATCGAGAGCAAACTTTTTGCTGGAGGGTCAGTAGCAGAGAGATAGCGCCCATGAGCATGGCGCTTGCGAGCAGCGGCTCGAGCGGCAATGACCATCTCGGCGACGACCCTCCAATCCATAGTTACTTTTTTTCCGCCATCGAGAGCGCTTCAGTGACGACGTCATTGAATATGGAGTCAAACTTCAAACTAGCGATAGTTTTCAGTTTATTTTTTTGTAACATTATCTCGATAGTAGTATCGCTTAATTTTATTCTATTTTCTTTAAATTTTTCTAATTTTTTAAATTTAACTTACTTGAAGAAGTCTCGGCCTACTGGATGGAGTCGACCATGAGCAGGTCAGGTGACGGTAGGGAGACTTCGTATGAAAGCTGTTCAGTCAGCCGGGCTGGGTCCGGTCAGCCTCCTTCTTCTCAGCGGGGTTCCGACAACGGTCAGTCCGATGCCCGGGGGGATGGGCGGTCCCCCCGTCGGCATAAAAATAAACGGTCGCATTCTCGGCACCGTTCGGCCTCGAGCTCTTCTTCGGCCCACAGGTCAAAAAAGAGAAGGCATCACTCGAGGTCGCCCTCTGGTAAATCTGCGCGCGTCGACAGGTTATTACTAGCTGGTTGCCGTTCTCCTTCTTGGAGTCGCCAACTGCTGGTGACGTCATCACCGACGCCGGGCCCTCCCGCCTGTAGGTAGGGCTCCAGATGAGCAGTTTCATCAGTGGGCGCTCTTATGGAGCGATGGGCTCGGAGGTTGGTTCTCCTGCCTGGCTGTTGCCCACGGACCCCGGGCTCCTCCAGCGATCGGGTAGAGGCGGTTGGACCTTCCTAGTCGCGTGGCGCCTTCTTCCGGTGCGGTGACTCCGCGCTTGAGTGTCCCCCCTCACATGGCCTGCGGCGCGAGGCCACACGATGCCCTTATCTCCTGGTTTTTCCTTCTCTAGCTTTCCAGGTTCCTGGGGCGTTTCCGGCGCCTTCGCGGGGTCTGTTGGCCCAGCCGGTGCGTTTTGATTGCCTTCGGCCTGCAGCGCCATCCGCTGGCGCCTGTGATGACCGTTAGTTCGTGACGCCCAGCATGGTTCAGTAGAACCGTTGGGTCAGCCGGCGCAGTTTACGCGATCTGCCAGCGATGCCTCTTGACCTATGCCTCTTGATGCCGTTTTTTCGCCCATTTTGCCTTCTCGGGCGCAGAGGGCCTCGAGGGGACTCTCCTTGTTTCTCTGCTATTTCCTTCTCTCCTAATTTTCCTCCTTTCCTGTCCAATCAGTCCTTTCTGGACCATCAGGAGATGATGTTGAGCCTGACCCAGACCTTGGTTGGTGTGATGAAGTGGAGGAAGCAGGATCTTTCTTTGCTACAGAGCCTGTGGTCAGGGACCTGTCCTTTAAGTCTCTGTTGAAGAACCTGAGATCCCTCTTTCTCTCAGACTACAGACATCGATCCTGGGAAGATATTAAGACTCCAGTACCTTCATGCTTCAGAGATCCCTATGGATTTGACTCCTCCGATCAGCCTTCCTTGAGGCGCTGTCTCAAATGGTGTGGAATAATCCTGCTCTTATTCCCTCAGTGGCTAAATCCATTGATAAAAGTATTCAGCTCCCAAGGATCATCCCATTTTGGCATCCCAAGCCTTTGCGGATCCTATTGTAGTCCTGGCAGAGAATGATAAGGTCGTTCTTCCTCAAACTACTACAGCTACACCTATTAACAAAGAGTCTCATTAAGATTGATACATTAGGTAAGAGAGTCTTTGCTGCCTCCACTCTAAGTATGCGTTTGCCAGTTATCAAGGCTATTTTTCTCAGTATAGAGTATAACCTGTGGCACTCTTTGAAAAGAATGGTTGAAGCTCTTCCGGATTCGGACTCAAGTCAGAGCTTCTTCTGACCGTTACTAGGGTATTGAGTCCAATAACCAACAGGTCAAAGCCATGGGCGCTTTTGACACTGCTTCTCGCTCAGCAGCGCGGGATTTGTACTCTGCGCCATTCCTGGCTGCGTGCTTACGGCTTCACGAATGATGCTCAGCAGCAGGTAATGCGCTGCCTTTTGATGGCTCCTTTCTTTTCGGCCCTCAGGTGGAACAAGCCTTAGAGGCCACTCAGAAGACTAGGTCGGCCATTAAGTTGGCCAGACCTCGCCTGCTCCCTCTCGGGGCATGTGAACAGGCGTCAGTTTCATAGTCGTCAGTCCTTTCGAGGCAGAGGCAGGGAAGCTTCCATAAAGCCAACCTGCCCAACCTCAAGAAAGCGCAGCAGAGCGCGGGGGCCTAAAGCCCCAAGCCTGCCATAGTGCTGGCCCCAAGTTCCATCCACATTGCCGGTGGAACTTTCTCCTCCAGTGGGAGGTGCGTTGATGTACTTCTACAACCAGTGGAAGTCCATAACCTCGGACAAATGGGTCCTTCGGATAATTTACGAGGGTTATTCTCTCAATTTTTGAAACCCCGAATTGTCCTCCCCAGGCGACAACCCAGGTTGTCGGCCTCTCAATCGAACCTCCTCACACGCCCGAGATCCAGGGCCTTCTAAGCAACAGGGCAATGAGAACTGGTGCCCCGCATCTGTGGAGCACAGGGTTCTACTCCAGTACTTCCTGGTTCCAAAAGTCACAGGGAATCGCCCTTTCTAGACCTCAGAAAGTTAAACAAATTTCTCCCCAGGGAGAAATTCAAAATATTCCTAGGTACCCTGTTACCCTTGCAGCATCAACACGACTGGCTGGCCTCCTGGATATGCAGGGACTACCAGCATATCCCCATCCACCCGACCCACATGAAGTTCCTCAGGTTTGTAGCTCTGGGTCAGCATTATCAGTTCAGAGTCCTGCCTTTTAGGCTATCCTCGGCCGTGAGTCTTTACAAAGTGTTGTGCAGTTCTCTTGGCGCATCTCAGGAAGATCGGACTCGAGTGTTTTTCCTACCTGGACCGATTGGCTTCTAGCAAGCCCTTCCAGCCAAGGGACTTTGAGCCGTGCAAGCGACTTCGTCTTCTTCGTCCATAGAATTCTGCTGAATTTGAAAAATCACAACTGCAGCCCTCCCAGAGCTCCCTTTCATAAGGGCGCTTCTAGACACCTCTTCAGCGAAGGCTTTCCTTCCAGAGGACAGAAGAGCTCCGACATCGTCGGATGGCCCGTTACATCGGGAGAACCAATCGGTTACAGCTCTCCCGATGCAACGCATGTTGGAGTCTCATGGCGTCCTCGGTGTTCACTGTACCCTGGCCGGTTGCACATGAGAACCACCCAGTGGATGCTGTCCACTCAGTGGTCTCCGACCTCTCACCCCAGTCTTATCCCATCAAGGTGGCGAGCCCCTTGAGGTCTCTCACCTGGTGGACTCAAGGAGCAATCTCCTGGAAGGGTTCCCCTTTGCTCCCCGGATCATCAGATCTCCATCACCACAGGCGCGTCGCTAATGGGATGGGAGCTCACTGTCGCTCCCTCCACACTGAAGGTGTATGGACTCAGTTGAAACTGTTCTCCACATAAATGTCCTGAGATGAGAGGCGGTCCTCTACGCGATCCGAGCTCTGAAGGATATCCTTTGTCACAAGAACATTCTCCTTCAAGCGGACAACAAAGCTGTGATGTATTACATCAACAAGCAAGGCGGTGCTCATTCTTACCCCTTTGCAGGAAGCAATGAGGGTGTGGGAGTGGTGCTTGAGCCGGAGTCTCTCTGATTCAGGAGGTTTATCTGCCAGGTATACAAAGCGATCTAGCAGATCACCTCAGCAGACGGAGGCAGACCCTCATGAGTGGTCTCTCGATCCAGCCTAGCTCGGTCACTATTGAAGAGTGGGGGACTCCAAACCTGGACCTTTGCAACCCACTCAGCAAAACTGCCTCTCTTCTGCTCCAGAAATCCAGGGCCTGGCATTTTCTGTCAGGATGCGTTCAGGCTGCGGTGGACAAACGTTTTCTTCGCCTTTCACCGATCCCTCTAATCCAGAGTTCTCCTCAAGTTCGAGTCTCAGGGGACCAAAATGATTCTCATTGCTCCCTCCTGGCCTCGGGAACTATAGTTTCCTCTGCTCAACAGTATGTTGGCAGCCTCTCGATACCACTTCCTTGCAAATCAACCTTTTGACTCAGGGGTTCGTTGGTCCATCCCAACCTGAAATCACTTCACCTTCATGCTTGGCTCCTGAAGAGATAGAAGTGAATCGATTCAACGCTCTCGTAGAGTCTCGGACATCCTTCTGGCTGCGCGGAAGCCAGCCACCCAGCATCACGCTTCAAATGGAAGCAGCTTTTTCTCTGGTGTGCAAAGTCCTCTTGGAATCCCTTTTCCTGTCCTCCTGACAAGGTTCTGGAGTATCTTTTGGACCTATCAATCTCAGGTCTCCAGTACTCCACAGTTAAAGTTCACCTTAGTGCCATCTCAGTGTTCCATGAGCCGGTTTCTTCCTTGACTCTGGCTCAGCTTCCTATGTGAAGAGATTTCTTAAGGGATTCTTCATACCAGACTCCTGTTAGGCATCCAGTTGCAACCTGGGACATTAACCTGGTGCTGGACATGCTCACTCGGAAGCCTTCTGAGCCCTTAGCTACCTGTGAGCTAAAATTTCTTACCTGGAAGACTGCCTTCCTGGTGGCCATTACCTCAGCCACTGGGGTCTCGGAATTCATGCCTTGGTAGCGGACCCTCCGTATACTGTATTCCATAAAGACAAGGTAGTTCTCCATTACTCATCCTAAATTTCTTCCCAAGGTTGTGTCAGAATTCCATCTAAACCAACCTCTGGTACTTCCCTCTTACTGCTAATTTCCAAAATGAAGGAGCGATCTCTTCATTCCTCGGATGTTAAGAGAGCCTTGCGGTTCTGTTTAGATAGAACCAAAATTTTATAAGACTCAGCAACTGTTTGTTTCTTTCAGCGACACCCGGCTGGGTCAACCCGTCGCTATTAGATGCTCTCCTCATGGTTAGTGGCATACCTTGACATTGCTACTCCATGGCTCAAGTTAAATTGGAGGGTAGAGTGTCGCTCACTCTACTAGAAGCGATGCATGGCATCTTTAGCGGAGATTTGCAATGTTCCAGTGCGGATATCTGCAACGCCGCCACCTGGAGCTCAGTGCATACCTTACGTTAAGCATTATGCACTGGATGTTCATGCCAGAGACATTCCGCATTCGGTGAACTATCATAATGGTCTTCTATCTTGAGTCGCGTGAGCTCTGGCTCTCCTGCCGCCCTTTTAGGGGATTATCAGCTTGGTACTCTCCCACTAGTGTGAATGAGTGGTGGAGACTTATGTCCAGGAAGATATGAAAATTACGTACCTACCGTAATTCTTGATCTTCTTGGACGAGTCTCCACCACTCATTCACACGCCCACCCTCCATCCCCCGAGCTCACCGCTGTGTTGGTCTTCACTCCCTCAAATCTTTAGGCCGTGAGGACTTCTTTGCTGACCCTTCTTACACGGGTCGTACGGACTATCTTATGTCCGTTTTTTAAGGTTAGATTTACTCTTTACGTTAGTTGCGCTGCACCTCCTTGGTAAAAAAGGTACTGAGGCGGTTGGAGGGTCGTCGCCGAGATGGTCATTGCCGCTCGAGCCGCTGCTCGCGGCGCCATGCCTCGCGGCGCCATCTCTCATGCCGACCCTCCAGCAAAAAGTTTGCTCCCGATGGGTCCTAGTGCCTCCGGCGCTAATCCCACTAGTGTGAATGAGTGGTGGAGACTCGTCCAAGAAGATCAAGAATTACGGTAGGTACGTAATTTTCATTTCTAGTGGCTATTACCTTAGTTTGCCGTATTTCCGAGCTTCTTGCCCTCACGTGTAGGGAACCTTACTCGATTTTCCACAAGGACAGGGCAGTCCTTTGTACCAACCCATCCTTCCTTCCTAAAGTAGTCTCTGAACATACTCTGTCCTTGGAGCTCCCAGTGTACTACCCTGAACACTCCAATTCCCGGTGAGCATCTATCACATACCTTAGATGTCCATTGTATTCTATTGCACCAATTGTATCCAGTCGATTAGGAAAACATCTCAGTTGTTAGTCACCTTTGCCTCCGTCAGACAAGGACTTCCTTTTGGTAAATGAACCCTGGCTTCATGGTTGGCAAATTGTATTACCTTTTGTTACAAAAAGTACAACAAGTCTTTACCTGGACCTGTCCAGGCTCCCTCTACTAGAGCTATGACCACTACTGTGGCTTGCTTCAGAGGAGCCTCCATTTCAGACATCTGCAATGCAGATACCTGGTCCACAATCCATACTTTCACAAGGCATTGCAATCTTGATATTGCCTCGAGACGTAGGGTGGCCTTTGGCTGTGCAGTCCTACAAGGTCTCCTATCATAATTGTCCTCCCATATGGACATAATTGCTGGGGAATCTCCCAGAAGTAATTACCTACTGCAAGAGACCATTCCATAGTAGATAGTACAGTTACGTAAAATCATACCGTAACAGTAGATCTTCGAGGAATGTCTCTTGTAGTAGGTGCAGTCCTGCCCTCCGTCCCCCTCTTCTCTAACAGAACAAATTCTGGTCCAGTGACTTAGTGTTGGGACTCCCTGGTTCCTTGGCTTCCCCTCTGTCCTTGCCTTTGTGAGCTGAATCCAGCTGGGGGAACCGAGTATACCAGGGACCGCCCACACTTATATAGGAAACAAGAAAATGATGCCATGTGTGGGCGGCCCCTTGTGAAAATTGCTAGAAGAAGCTGTCATGCGACAGCGCCCTCTGCTGGAACCTCCCAGAAGTAATTACCCACTGTTACGGTAAGATTTTATGTAACTGTACTTTCTAGGAGTGGTATTTGGTGTACATCCACACAACCCACCTGACCTCCTCTGGCAAGTGGCACATTGTATCTTGCTTCCAGTGGGTAAGATCTGACGTCACGGGGCGGTGCCAGGGAAGTTGCCACTTGGGTCAGTAAGAGGAGCCAGCTTGAAGACCTTCTGGCCAGTGTCTTAAAGGGAAAGGATGCTGCCAGAAGTGTGGATGTACACCATATACCTCTTCTAGAACTACTGATCTATCTTTGAGGGGGAGCTCTAACAGCAGGTAATATCAATAGGACTATGCTGCCAGGCATTGTGACCCCATGGAAAACTTATAGGTAGCAGTCTAAGGCGGAGGACTGCCCCCTGGCGTCGACCCGCCCCGTCCGCCCTGGTATAAAGGGGGTGGTCCCCCTGCACCACCTTGGTTCTTTTCCCGCAGTCGACCTGGTAATATCTGCTCCATGGACGCCTCTTTTGCAGTCGACCACCATTTTGCACTTTGCGCAGTTACTGTTAATTAGTTATTTCCATTGTAATTTTTTTCAAGTATTAGTGCATGTCTTCTTCGTCTTCAGAGTGGCGGAAGTTGAAGTGTATGTGCGGCAAGCACATCCTGGTGAGGGACGGCCACTTCGCCTGCCTAATCTGTTTAGGCCCGAACCACTGGCCAGACGACTGCCCGCACTGCCAGAAATTCGACAAGACCCATATTCGCCGCCTCAGGACACTCAAGGCCTACCTGCTGGAATAACAAGTGGCACCCATGCAGAGGACCCGTTCGGGACACAGCTCTTCCTCTTCAGCTAGGGACTCCTCTCCCAAAGAGAAGAAATCGGGTGGGAAACACCACCACAGGGATAAGGAGAGAGTCAGGTCAGAGTCCCGCCCTAGGTCCCCTCACAGGCCTTCTGCTTCTGCCACCTCGAATCCGTCCTCGGTTCAATGTCTGTTACCTTGGCTTCTTCCAAGAAGACTACCGCCTCCACTCAGTCCAAAGGCAAGGAGTCTTCAAGTCACAGGCATCCATCCTCCCCCGTGTCCCTGGTTCTTAGGCCTCACTAGCAGATGCTTGGGTTGGTGCCAGAGGGACAGGTGTCTTCTTTGGGCAAGAAAGCAGACTCTGCCGCCCGAAAATCCTCAGGGTGGCCAGACAGGCACAAGGGGTTGAGTGACTCATCTAGACGCTAGGAGGTCATTAGACACTGAATGCCTCCTCCGCCTGAAGATAGGGCGACATCTGCCTCAGAGGGTCGGTGGACTATGGGCCACTCTGACTCTGTGTCTGGTACGGATCAGGCGCCCCTGACGAAGCTACCATCTGCTCTGAAAGAGTGGGCGTCAGATCAGACACCCAGCACGCCTAAGGATCAGACGCCCGGGCCAATAGATAGCAGGCCGCCCCCTCTGCCTCCTCCTAAGGAGCTGGACGCCAGACCCCAAGGAGGCTCGACACTGCTGGATTAGGCCCCACCGGGCCACAGCACTCAAGACACCCAAAGAGAAGGAGCCGGAGAATCAGGCATAGGCACCCAAGGCACCACAGGGACTGATGCCAGGCCCCTCGAACGTCCCTGCCCCGCCACCGGTTGTACCTTTGGCGGAAGCGGGGGGGCCCTGTTCAACTCTTGGTGGAACACCATCAAGGGGGATTTGCTGCCAAAACCAAGGGAACCATCCCCCATCCCAGATGTCCTCCCCCGAGGCCGGATCGTTCATCGTGTGGGGATGACGACTTGGGGCCACCGACTCCCAGTGGTTGGAAAAGACACCCATCGTCAGTTCCCTCCTCCAGGGGACGTCTACACTTTTCCTCAGGGGAAGATGCAGGGGACTCTTCCTTACATTACTCATCAGATAATGAGCTACCTTTACCCTCTCCGGATCACAAAAAGGATTCCCCACGATCACCTCCGGATGATCTGTCTTTCCTGAATGTGATGAGGCATATCCAGGCCCTAAACCAATGGGACACAGAGGAACTTGACCCAGAACATAGCTGTCTGGCCAGGTTCCTCGGGGGAGATGACCTGAAGCCTCTTGTCCCCCAGCTTGTTGAACCCTTCCAGGACGTCACAGAGTTGTCCTGGAAGCACCCATCTAGTACAGTAGCCATGCCCAGAAAAGTGGACTGGCTTTATAGAACACCGAAAGGGGAGCCTCATCTTAGTGAACAGCCGAGGGCTGACTCCATGGTGCCCAAGGCAGCGCACGGTAGAGTGAAGCAGCCGAGGCAAAAGAGCTCTCAGCCTCCAGGTCCGGAGTCAAAGAAACTGGACTAGATGGGCTGCAAGGTCTACTCCTCAGTCATCTGCACAATCGGGTTGCTGAATTTTTTGTCATGTATGGTCATGTACCAAAAATCCCTATTGAGTAAGGCTTTGGATTTGGTGAAGGCCTAACTGGACTCTTGATGGCAAGTCAGAGCTCATGGCTGTCATCCAGTTGGGAAGTGATGTTGCCAGGCATGTACTGCGGAGCTGTTATGATTCGGCAGACACGGCAGCAGCAACTGGGGTATACATAAGGACACATGCCTGGTTGTGGGTCTCTGGTTTCCGTCAAGACTTGCAGGATGCCATACTGGATGCACCCTTTTAAGGGTCTGTCATTTTTGGCGCAGACACAGAGAAGCTGATAACAGGGCTTCAGGATTCGGGCAAGGCGGTGCAGAATGTACAAGTTGGAGCCACCTGCAGCTTGGCGCTGCCACTTTTGTAAGAGCCAGGGACAACAAGGCAGACGCCAGCAGCAGCAAAAAGGGGGATTCAAGAGAAGAGGTCCTCTTCTGGCTTTAGGTACCCAGGGCCCCAAGAGTGCCAAGACGGCCAGACCCCCTTTGCCTACCCCCTCCGCTATGGCATGACTCCCTGTCCACCTTCCCTCCTCCGGCGGAGGCACAAGGAGAGGCTGTAGGAGGGAGGTTCTCCCTCTTACAGATCAGGGTGGTCCAGCATCACCACAGACCAATGGGTCCTCCAGATTGTCAAAAAGGGTACTCTCTGGGGTTCATACAGATTCTACCAGACAGACCACCCATCCCCTCACTGCTTCCCTCTCCCGTGCGGCGCTCCTGTGAGCAGAGATACAAGCATTGCTCGAAAAAGAACAATTCAGGAAGTACCCTCAACTCAAAGGGGTAGGGGGTATTAATCCCACTTCTTTCCTAGTCCTGAAGAAAATGGGACCTCCATCCCATTCTGGATGTAAGCCAGCTGAACACCTTCAAGTACAGAAGGTTCAGAATGGTGACACTGGCAAGCCTTTTACCCATGTTTCATCGAGGAGACTGACTCTATTCCCTGGACATGCAGGATGCTTACATGCATATAAAGATTCTGCTGTCCCACAGGAAGTATCTCTGCTTCACCTTCCGAGGAGAACACTACCAGTTCAGGGCACTACCATTTGGCCTTTTATCTGGACCAAGGGTCTTTACCAAGTGCCTGGCAGTAATGGCGGCAGCTCTCAGGAGAAAGGGTCATTATGTCTACCCTTACCAGGATGATTAGTTTCTCACAGCTTCGTCAGAAGACCAGCTGCATCAAACGCTGTGGGAGACATTCGGCCTGCTTCAAACCATGGGCATCATTCTCAGTCTTCCTAAACATGCCCTTGGCCATCCCAAAGGCTACAGTACATTGGAGTGGTTCTGGACACCGTCCAAGGAAAGGCCTTTCCTTCCGAGGACTGAGCAGTCAGGCTGTGGGAGGTTGCTCGCAGAGTGTTGACCTCAAACTAGGTCCTGGCCAGAGAAGTGTGAACATGAGGGACCTGCAGTGGAACCTCAGAGTTCAATGGGACCAAGGCACGGACGACCTCAATCAACCGATTCAGGGTCTCCGGTGTGGTTCGTCAGTCCCTGGTTTGGTGGGTCACCCCAGCTCATCTAGACATGGGAGTCCACTTCCAGTGTCCCAGTCCTCAGCAGATCTTGATGACAGACACTTAAGGACTGGGCTGGGGGGCACACATGGCATCTCATCAGATGAGGGGCTCTGGGAACTCAACGGCGTGGACTCTCCATATAAACATTCTGGAGATGAGAGCCATCCTGTATGCCTTACAGGCATTCCAAGGGGGTTTCTCTCCCGGGCCCCTGCTGGTCCAGACAGACAATACCCCAGTAGTCTTCTATCTCAACAAACATGGGGGCACTCATTCTTATCCCCTATGCAGAGAGGCTATGAGAATATGGGTTTGGGTAGTGGATCACAACCTGGTTCTCACAGCAGTCCATGTTCCAGGGATTCGCAACATCCTCGCAGACCACCTAAGTCGCTCTAGCTCTCAGAGCCACAAGTGAAAACTACTGCAAGAGGTCATAGACAACCTCTTCGGAAGCTGGGGTTGGCCAGGACTGGACCTCATTGCGTCCCCACACAATGCCAAACTGCCCAGTTTATGCTCTGTTGATCCAGGGCCTGGTGTTTTCTGACGAGATGCATTATCCCATTCCTGGACATGAAGTGGAAGCACTTCTGCATGTGGGCATCCCCCCGGTCTCTGGATCCTTTCAGCTGTCCGGTGGATTATGTGGTGGAGTATCTCCTTTCCCTGTCGGACATGGGTCTTAGCTACTCGTCCATTAAGGTGCATCTCTGTGCACTTTCAGCTTATCATGCACCACTGGATGGGAAGGCTCTGGCACAGTTGGACCTATGCAAGACATTTTTAAGAGGGATGTTGCATATTAAATTCCCCCAGGAGAGATCCCTTTTCTCCTTGGGACATCCTGTTTGTGTTAGAAACGCTTACTTTGTCTCCCTTTAAGCCAGCCGCAAGTTGCGAGCTACTCTTTCTCTCTTGGAAAACATTATTTTTAGTTGCCATTACTGCCACTTGGAGGATTTCTGAGCTGCAGGCTCTGATGTATAGAGAGTCCTATCTTGTTTTTCACAGGGACAGTGTGGCCCTGCATACAAATCCTAAGTTTCTGCTGAAGGTAGTGTCTGAGTTTACATTAAACCAAGACATACAACTACTGGTTTACTACCCAGAATACTCTTAACAGATTCGAGGTCTTGTTACATACTCTGGATATACATAGACTCCTTGTTACTAACTTGATCGCACTCGTTCCTCCAGAAAGACAGACCAGTTTGTCTCTTTTGCCCAAAGGATAATGGGGGCTCCAGTGACAAAACAAACATTGGCCAAGTGGCTGGTCAGTTGCGTCATATTCTGTTAGAAGTACGACAGACCCTTACCAGGACTGGTCAGGGGTCACTTCACCAGAGGTGTCGCAACATCCGTCGCGTTCCTCAGTAATGTTTTGACAGCAGATCTCTGTGCAGCTGCTACTTGGAGTACGGTCCATACCTTCATCAGGCATTACAGTCTGGATGTTGCTTCCAGGAGAGCAGGTTTCAGTCTAGCGGTCCTACAGGAACTTCTCTACTGAGGTCCCTAGGGTGCTGTTTTTTTCAGGCCTCCACCTTTCTGACCTGGATCTCTTGTTAGTGTTGGTTGGGACTCGGTCCTGTTGGTATTACCTGCTGCAAGAGCTCCCCTTCAAAGTAAGATAGTACAGTTACATAGGAGCGTACCGAAACAGTAGGTCTTCGAGAGGTGCTCTTGCAGCAGGTGGCTTTCCCTCCCACCTGGCCCCGGGGTTTAGTAATTGTTCTGTTTGGGGGATGGGAGATCCTCCTCTGTTCCCCCTCTCGATCATCAGCTGGGTCTCTGGTGGGGGAACTGAGGTGGTGCTGGGGGACCGCCCCTTTATACCATGGCTGACGTCGGGGCAGGGCCGACATGGGGGGGGGGGCAGTCCTCCACCTTAGACTACTAGTTAGAAGTTTTCCGTGGGGTCCTAATGCTTGGCGGCATAGTCTTGTTGGTATTACCTGCTGCAAGAGCTCCTCTCGATGATTTACCGTTACGGTAAGTTGCTACGTAACTGTACTTACTGTACTTTACCACTGAGTAATCCGTTTTTCTCACCCCAGGAATCCCTCAGTATGCTTTACTGTTGCAGTATTGCCAGCTAGGTTCAGTTGCCTCAGAGACAGAAGTTATGCAAATGATGGCAGATCATTAGCCGGTCAGATTGTGGTTGAATCCAAACTCCAACACCGTGCGCTCTGCGTTTTCAGAGCTGGGTGCAAGGACAAGGGAGTTGCTAATCCCAGCTGCATAAAACAAGTCCAGGAAAGTCCTGCACTTCATGTGCACATGAACCAGCCAACCTTCAGTATAGATTCCAAAGTATTTTATTACCAAAAAATGGTTCCATATTTCACAGTGTGTGCTGCTCCTTACAATTCAGGTGTACCCAAAATCAGACTTGCTCCCCAGTGCTTTGACCAGGGGTGTAGTCTTTTTCAGGGGTGTGGAGTATGTTTGACTTGCCTTCTCTTAAGTAGTCACTCAATTTACAACTTCATACTACTCCTAGTGTTCAAAGACACAATTACATTTTTACTTTTAAAGGTGACCTGCAAACTTTTGCCTGCAGCCCGCTCCTGTCCCACATACCTTTGTTAGCGGCGGAGGGAGTCTGGGGCTGCTTTCTGGAACAGTTTCTAAATATTTCTTACATTTCAAAATCTTGCCGAAACTTTTCGGCGAATACGGAAGTGATGGCTGTGTCCCGATTGAGTGGGCGCAAGTTTACCTGGGTATTGCACTCAGTTTTGTGACGTTTTAAACACCATAGGGCTCTATGGAGCAGCAGGGGAAGGGGGCTTAAAATGCTTATTTTATTAATTTTGTGGGGGTATTGATGCTTAAATTAATATCTATAGCAACACTGTAACAGTATCTACAGCAACAATTTAACTTAAACATCAAATCCCATTCAGTGTTTAAACCTCTAGGCTGACTACAGTTGAGGCTAAAGATCCAGTAGCTTTCACGCTGCAGTAATCTATTGAGTCTGTCACCCTCTCTTGGATTGCTTTTTTACTTGTTCAAGTGCCATGAATTTGGTCCCTTCAATTTTGCTATCATTTTTCTCCAAATAATATCTAGCTAGTGGTTTTTGTAAGAGGCCTGCTCTTCATTGCGTACAGGTTCCTGTATGTGTTGTTTGACAGGATGTATAGTTCTGCCAACATACAGGAGTTTACAGGGACACCAAATGCAGTAGACTACATGGATACTATTACAATTAAGGAATGTTCTTATTTCCACCTTTTCACTGAAAACGGAGGGTACAAGAAGGATGTTCTGTTAGGGGCCAAAGAAAAAGCAAAAGGGGAGGATAGGCAGAATTTATTAAAACCAAAGATAAAGTCTGCAAAGTTGAATATTAAACAACCTGTCACTTTAGTGACACAATTCAGTAATCAGGCAGGCCAAGTAGGTGAGATCGTGAGAAAGTTCTGGCCTATTCTTATGAACGACCCCACCTTAAAAGAAGAGTTAGGAGAGAGCCCCAGGATAACTTTCCCCGAGGCTGAAAACCTTAGACACATTGGCTAAAAGTAGGTTTGCCACTCCTAAGCAGGAAAATATAATGTGGTTCCCACTCCCACCAGTTGGAATGTACAGATGTGATAGGTGCAATGTCTGTGATTAATGTTTTCAGGGAACAACTTTTGACTTAGAAGGGTAAAAGATTGGCAATAGGGGACTATCGGGTTAATTGCAGTTGCAGTAGTGAACAGAGTGTTTGCAAAGGAGGGAGAGGGAATGGCGAGACTGGGCTGAGCGAATCCTGAGGGGAAGGAGTTCAGGTGTAAGGGAATCTTAATCAGAAGGAGTCGTGACCAGATGTACACAGGGGTGGGAGAGCAAGCGTTCGATGTTTGGTGGATCAGAGGGAATAGTAGGACGGAGGAGGAATCGAAAAGAGGGAGGACAAGTAAGGGTGGCAGAGCACTGAGCCTGTACTTCTCTGCTAGATTAGCTGTGTGTGACAGACAGCTGGCAGAGGGATGGAAGGGAGAACGAGGTGTAGAGATTACAGTGGTGGGTGAGAGAAGGGCAGCCAAGAACATAGCGGCAGAAGGAATTGAAGAGAGTATCCAGTCTGGATAGGGTGGTCTTAGAGGTGGAGCTATAGACAGTATCCTTGAAGTCGAATACTGGGAGAATCATCTTTTGGACAATTTCTCGCCTGGCTTGCATTGGCAAGAAACTGCGGTGTCTGTACTGAACACTGAGTTGAGGGAGAAGTTTTTTTGTGTATGGCATCAACATGTACCCCAAAGTCTAGAGTGTTGTCTAGCCATAGCTCTAGGTACTTAAATGAGGTGACATCGTCCAGTATGGAACCTGTCGGGGTATGGAAGGTTGGGGTGGAGTCTAATCTGGACAGCCTTTGTCTTGTCCCAAAGGTCATGGAGACCGATTTTTGGACATTCAGTGAGAGCTGGTTAGCGCTAAACCAGCGCTGGACATTGTTAAAGTCCAGCTGCCAGCTGGTAGCCACCTCGGCAGGGGAACTCGTGAAGTAGAATAACAGTATCGCCTGCGTACATATGGATATTGGCAGATATGCAGACATCTGGTAGCTCATTCAGGAAAATGGAGCACAGTATTGGTCCAAGTACCGAGCCTTGGGGACAGCTCTGACTGGGAGAATTGAAGTTACTGACTCTGACAGATTGAGTCTGGCTCATGAGGTAGGACTAGAACCAACCGATGGTGGATTTGGAGAGGCCAGCCGCAGTCAACTTGAAGTGGAGGAGGGAGTAAGCAACACTGTCTAAGGCTTTGTCCAGGTTGACAAAGATAGCAGACGTGATGTGTCCCTGATCCATGCCTGTGAGAATGGAGTCGGTGAGCGAGGGGAAGGAGGTGGTAGTGGAGTGGGCTTTATGGAATCTAGACTGAAAAGGGGTGAAAAAGGAAGGAGTCTAGGAAGAGGGAGGGTTGTTCCAAGGTCAAGTGTTCTTGGACCTTAGCCAGAATAGGGGGCAAGGCTATAGGATGGATATTGCTAGGAGTGGAGGGGTCCCTGCCTTTTGAAAGAGGGACTACAGCAGTGGACTTCCAGTCCTTGGGTACAGCCGTGCATAAGGAGAGATTCAGAAGTCTAGTCGGTGGAAGAGCAATAGGCATAGGCAGATAGGTGAAGGAGTTTAGGGTCGAGACCGTCCAGGCTTCTTCCTTTGCTGGGATTAATGGCAAGCAGTACGTGCAGGGTTTCATTGGGACTGACCGGTTTAAAAGCAAATCGCATGGTGGTGGTGGACTGAGTGTAGGAGGGGGCATTGGGGAAAGAGGTGCAGTGGGGGGAGCGAGGCAAGGGAGGAGGAGGCACAGGTAGTGAAAAAGTTGTTGAACTTTTCTGCTTCTGTGGGTCAGTCATCTATTGTTCTGGAGCCAATGTTTAGGACAGGAGAGGGGGAGTTGGGAGGGTAGGGAAAACGTGGGGGTTAACCTTCCAAAATTTGGAGGGACTGCTTATGTTATCTTGGAAGGAAGCATTGAAATACTCCATCTTGGTGAGATGGATGGCATGGGTACAAGTGCTGCGGAATGAGCCTTAGCGTTGAAGATCGAGGGGGCCACCTGAGGACTTAAACGCAGCCCACGCACATGTTGACATGAAATAGGTTCAGCTGAGACCTAGGGGAGGTGGTTACCTTCTTCTCAGGCCAAGACTCCCAGGCTTTCCTCGTCCTCCAAGGCCCTGGCTAAGTCGGGGGATCGGCACCATCACCACAAGTCAGGTTCCCGCCATTCTGAACCCGACGTCAGGTCTGCTTCCTTGCCTCCTCCTCCCCAACGGAAGACCAAGGAGCTCACCTCACTTAACAGGGCGTTGGACCTGACGCCGGTTCGCCTGACGTCGGCCTCTTGACACAGGTCCCCAGAGCCGTTGTCCGTCAGAAGACCGTCGCCGGCCAGGCCATCTCATCACCAGACGCCGGTAGGGGGACCGGCGCCCGCTCCAATTGAGAAGAGGACCCCGACGTCGGTCAGGAGACCATCACTGAGGAGGAGTTGACTCAGCCAGAGGACCAGACGAGCGACCCCGGTCCTGTTGAGACTCCCAGGGAACCCTCGCCGCAACCCAAGCCCCCTGTGGAGCCGACGCCGGGACCTGACGACCGACCACCGCGCCCGGGCCGTCGCCGGCCTTTCTTTTCAGAGGTGAAGGAGCTTTTCACTTACTGGTGGGATACCATCAAAAAGGACATGGTCCCCACTCCACCTCCGCTTCCACCTCCTCCTCCTCCTCCTCCTACACCGGTTGCTTCTCCGGTTCCTGCGCCCCCTTCTCCATCTGGGTCTGCAGGCCGGTTACCTCTTCCCCGGGAGCACAGGACCCCTCCAAGGGGGAGACCAGACAAAAGAAGACCTCCGTCCAGATCCTCTTCTAGATCACCCAGTCCTAAGAGACCCAGAAAACGCCACCGTTCGCCTTCGACGGAGGACACGGGATCAGAGTTTTCAGCATCCAGATCCCCATCTCCCCTCTCCATCCCTTCTCCGGACCCACGTGAGCTGCCAAAGTCTCCTCCGGATGACCCTTCATTCTCGGATATCATGAGACACATCCAAGAGAACATGGGATGGGATGCGGAAGGTTAGACCCGAAGAGCTCGTCTTTGAGTATCTTGACAGAAGGACCCCAAGCCTGTGTGGTGCCACCCTTGGTAGACACTTTCGTGGACGTCACCAAGGCAGCGTGGAAGCATCCACATTCACTCCCGGCGATGCCGAAGAAAGCTGACCGCTTGTACAAGGCTCCAAGAGAAGACCAGTACTTGACTCGGCATCCTCAGGCCGACTGTCTGGTCATAACAGCCTCTCATGACCGGTCCCAGAGACCGCAACATTTGAGCACCCTGCTACTGGACCCAGAGTCCAAGCAGCTGGACGCCATGGGTGGGCGCACGTATGCTTCTGCTACCTGCGCCATCAGATCCCTGAATTATTTGACCCACATGGTGCAGTTCCAAAATGCCCTGTGGGAGCAGGGTCTGGATGCAGCTGAGAAATTGCTGGAAGGTGAGCAGAAGGAGGAAATGTTGCAGCTCCCTCCGTATGGGTTCGGATGTGGGAACCCAAGTTCTACGAGACGCGTACGACTCCGCGGACTCCTTGGCCCGTTCAGTTTCATATAGCTGTAGATGCCAGTAACAGTGCCTTCAGGTCCGTAGCTCAAGCCATCTCACTCGGGATGTTCGCATTGTTGAGAACCACCAACCCCTCTCAGGATATCCAAGCTAAAGCTGTGGACATCCCCTGTGAAAACAGTTCCCTCTTCGGGGGCAAGACAGAGGCATATATGAAAAAGATGGAGGAATACAAAACCACCTACAAGAGTTGTGCATCAAAAGAGAAAGCCTCTATTTCTTACAGACCCCAGGGAAGAGGAGGCAGAGATAGGGGTTATTACATCAGCGCCTACTGTCCAGTGCCCGCGCCAGTGGATTACTGTCAAGTGAGAGGTTACTTCAGAGGAAGAGATAGAAGTGCTCAGAAGTGCGCTGACCCCCACCCTTCACCAAAAAGCCCAGTCCAAGCAAAACCCCTGGCGGGGAATGCACAGGTCACCTCCCCTCTGCCAGTAGGTGTAAGGCTGACCCATTACCTCCATCAGTAGCAGCACATCACCACAGACAGGTGGGTGCTGGAAGTGGTGGGTCAAGGGTTTACCCAGCAGTTTAAGAAATTTCCCACACAGCAGGGCTACAGTAGTTTCAAACCTCTGACCTCCACAGAAGAGATTCTGTTGGAGCCAAAGGCCAAATCTCTCCTGTCCGCAAATGCAGTGGAAAGGGTACCCCCTTCTAGTGGGGAAGGGGCCTCTATTCAAGATACTTTCTCACCCAAAAGAAAAACGGGGACTGGCGACCCATTCTAGACAAGCACCTGCTCAATCCCAAGTTCAAAATGATCACCCCATCAGTGGTGATCACTTCCTTGCAACATGGAGACTGGCTAGCCTCCCTAGACCTCAGTCACTTCTATTTTCACATCCCAATCAGGCCCTCTCACAGAAAGTATCATAAATTTAGACTACCCTCTGGCCCCTACCAGTTTGCAGTACTACCATTCGGCCTTTCCTCAGCCCCCATTGTCTTCTCAGAGTGCCTGGCAGCTATTGCAGCCTATCTCAGAAGACAGGAAGTCTCTATCTTCCCGTATTTGGACGACTGGCTTGTAGTGGACAGGTCTCCCTAAAAACTCAGACTCTTTCTGACTCTCACAGCTCACTCAGGAGTCGTTGGGCTTCCTGATGAACGCAGAAAAGTCTCAGTTGGAGCCTATTTAACTCCTGGAGTTAATTGGAGCAGAGCTGGACACTCAGCAGGGAAGAACCCTTCTCCCACTAGACAGGGTAGAGAACCTCCAGGCTCTAGCAGACACTTTTGTCCTTGGCCAGCCAAGGCCAGCCAGGCACTTCCTCAGACTTCTAGTCCACATGGCCTCAACTACAGCAGTAGTTCCAGGTTTTAAATGAGGGACATTCAGTACCACCTGAGGGCCTATTAGTCTCAAAAAAGACTTCCTGACAAATCTGGTTCCAGTCACATGGACTCTTTTGCAAGCCCTGGAATGGTGAAAAGACGGGCACAATCTTGTAAGGAATCCCTTTCCAACAGAATGAATCCTCCAGAGTGCTCACTACAGACATCTCCCTTCTGGGATGGGGGCACACCTAGCAGACCAGTCCACAAGCCGATTGTGATCTCCCATGGAGTCTTAAATGTCACATAAATCTTCTCAAACTCAAAGTTGTGTTCCTGGCTAGAAAACCTACTCCCAATTCAAGGGCCAGTCTGTCCAAATCAGGACAGACACCACCACCATGTTTTTACTTCAACAAGCAAAGGGGCAAAATATCCTCAAAGCTCTGCACAGAGGCCATGAAGATCTGGTCACTAGCTTACTCCCTGGACATGCAAGTATTGACATTCACCTGCCAGGCAAGGACAATGTGCTGGCAGACTCTGAGCTGCGTTAGCTAGGGGCACCATGAGTGGACCCTCCTGGCTACAGTCTTCAGGAGGTAGGGCACTCCAGAGCCGGACCTTTTTGCCTCCAAACATTCATCCTGTTCCCCTATACTGTTGCAGGCCTTCCGGCACTGGGCTCAGCGCCAGTGGACGCCCTGTCCCTCAACTTGACAAGGAGGTTCCTGTATACTTTTCCTTCAATTCCCCTGATCCTCAGAGTGCTCCTCAAGCTCAGAAGACAGCCAGCAACAATGATACTGGTGGCTCTGGACTGGGCAAGATGGCCTTGGTGCTCCTTGCTCCTCGCTTGTCAGTCAAGTTGCCCAGTCGTCTGCCCTCTAGCTACAGTTTCCTGACCTTGCCTCAGACGAGGATAACATACCCCAACATAGGGTTTCTTCTCCTCAATCCTGGTACTTGAAGAGCTAGAGTTCCCTGACTCTCAGTATTCAGAACAAGTCCTGAGACTCCTTAGACTAGCTAAAAAACCAAGCACCAAAAAAATTTGCTTCCAAATGGAAGATGTTCTCTCTGATTAAAAACAGGCAGA
This sequence comes from Neoceratodus forsteri, assembly GCA_016271365.2. NCBI lineage: Eukaryota > Metazoa > Chordata > Ceratodontiformes > Ceratodontidae > Neoceratodus > Neoceratodus forsteri. Next base: position 1,502,986,879 of record CM057452.1, on the reverse strand, counting down.
TTGATCCCCTACAACCTAGCTTGTCCTCCATACTTGATTACCTGGTTCACCTACAAGCCTTGAGCCTCATCCCTGAAAGTTCTCCTTGCAGCACTTTCAGCCTATATTTTAGCAGGAAAAGAGAGATCTGTAATTTCTCATCCCAGTTTCAAAAAATTCTTTAAAGGCCTGCTGCACCTTCATCCCCCACGTAAGGAACCTGTCTCCCCCCGGGAATTGAACCTGTGTATAGCCAGGTTGATGGACTCTCTATTTGAATCTATGGCTACAGCACACCTAAAGTATGTCACTTGAAAACAGTATTCCTAGTTGCCATCACTTCAGCCAGGGAGATATCAGAGCTGCAAGCTCTCTGCACTGAACTTTACATCGTCTCCCACAGGGATAAAGTAGTTCTCAGAACCAACAGGAAATTCTTTCCCAAAGTGGTCTCCTAATTTCACTTCAACCAATCTATATCTCTCCGTGTCTTTTTTTTTTTTTTACAGATAGATTCACTCCTGGTGAGCGCAGACTCCACAGTTTGGACATCAAAAGGACACTGACCTCCTACTTGGAGCATACCAAGCAACTCGGGTCCTCTCATACCCAGCTTTTCCTCACTTATGACGAAGTAGGCAAGGGCAGGCCAGCGTCTGAGAAACATCTCTTGCTGCCCCTGAGGTCTTGAGATGGCTGTCTGCCAGCCTTACTGTTAAAGAATTGGATACAAGAGACTATCCAGCAAGAGATGGTTCTTCCAGGGGATCCCTCAGTATGCTTGACCTCTCACCCATCCTCCCGTCACATAACGAAGAGCCATAACCTGTGTGATGTGTCAGTTAAGCATGCTGTATATAGTTCGGCCATAGGCATTTTTTTTTTCTTTTTTTTTTTTTCCATAGTTCAAGAGTGGGGTTAAGGATTGGGGCCTTTTGGCCCTCAGGCTTCAAAATGAATCTTAACAGCAGCACCTACAGGCAGCAGTCCTCAAATGTAGTATGATTGGCTAATGTTCTGCCATCATGTGCATAACTTCTGTCTCCGGGGCAATACTGCAATAGTCAAGCATACTGAGGGATGCCCTGGAAGAAACAATATTACTATGGTGAGTAATTTTCTTCTTTATGATCCGTCACATTCTGTGGAGACAGTGAAGTTAGTAGATGAGAAGACTATTGCATTATGAGTGTCTGCACTGTTTGGATTGTTCCTACTTTTCAGGAAGTATGCTGTAAGAGTAGAGTAACAGTTTGAAACAAATCAGTGTCTGGTACAGTAGCACCATTGTCATGCATTTCAGTTTCACTACGAACAAAAGTAGATGAAGCAACCAGCAACACTGATGAATTTTAGAGAAGGTGAACAGTCAGAAAATGTGGGTGTTGAACTAGAAATATCAGGGTTCCCCATTGCCTGAGGATACAGGGTGGTGGTTGTGGTGAGTGGGGCCGGACGTTTTTTATTGCTTAGGCCTCCTAGATGCAATGCATTTTGTACATTAGTGTTTTTAAGTAAGGTTTAGAGTTCTGGTATCAAAACAAGGGTAGTACTGCCATAAAGGATGGTAGTGAAAGGTTTTTTTTTTTTTTTTTTTTTTTTGGAAGATTTTATTAAAACAAATTAAGCTGATGGCTGCAAATATAGGGTGGTGGTAAAAAAAATAAATAGGCTGGTGGCCCACAGTGCTAAAGTAATGAATGAGGAATACTGAATATGATGCAAAAAGGGCTGACAGTGTCACTTTAAAGGGTTAAGATTTCATTAGTTTGCAGCAGCGTTTGAGGACTAGTAATGCGGGATCTTTTCCCTCAGATTTTTGTTTGTGATTTTATTTAAATGAGTGCTTTTTGCTTTGGCTTATGTTTGTTGTTTTCCCCACTGACTGTACTGTGAAATGCCCTGTTCCCCAGGTTAAAGCTCAATACAATTAAAACTGACTTGCCTTAACTGTGTCCACCCTGACTCTTGCTTCCTGTGACCAGATGGGATGGCATATGCCAGTGATGCGTCTTGACTGTAAGTGGGGTTCATGGATGTAATGTGTTTGGAAACTGTGCCAGATAGTCAGCCTTTAATTTGCATACGGTACTTTCATTGATAATTTTGTGGTACCATGTGTAATAGTGACGAACAGCCTTCATGACCCCATATTCCACTGAGTTCTTGCCAGTTTCAAAGTGGACAGCTGCCGTATATGATGCATACTCTGATTTTCTCTTCTTGTCTGGTGGTGAATTAGAGAACTCATTAAACCACGGACTCTGCCACTCTACGAGAGACTGAGGCAGTCTAAGCTTATTGGGGGTCAACATCAGAGAAGTCTCACTTTATGGACCTTCTCTGTTGCCAGGAAACCAGGGACATTTTTTTAAAGCGATGAGGAATTGAGGATACAGATGACGGGTGACTGAATTGGGTAGTGCAAAGATTGTCTCAGTGGAGTCTGTTTAAAAAAAAAAAAATTTGTGTGCTGCTGATTGCTTCTGATGATATACTGTTAAAATACCAGAAACATCAAGCCACTTGACAGCAGTTTTCAGCTGATTGTCAGGAGCTTAGTATAGCTCACGTATCCTAGCAACTAACAGATCAGAGTGCAGCGAGCTACCTGACTGTACTACAGCTACCGACAGTGACCTGATAATTGCAGAATGAAGCCTGGGCTTACTGGAGCATTTTATTATTAGCTAATCAGTAAGTGGTTTTCACAGTCCTCAATTTGCGTAGTAGCCTATGTGGAAGCGCCAGTACCTCCACTATGCAAATTGAATTTCCCACTAAAAAGTCTGCTGGTCCCATTGAGTGAAATCTAATTGGTGTGTAAATTTCAAGTCTTACAATATTTAGACACAGGTCAGCTTATATTTCACATACCTTGTACAGCATTCCCCTCCCAGTTATTTATTACAAAGGAAGTCTGCATGGAAACGGGATCTGTATCCCTCAGTTCATCTGTAAATAGAGCTGATTCCTCACATAATGTCATAATCCTCTGTTGTGATATCAGTTTTTGCCATGGCAGTAACTGTGATGAAACAAGCAGAGTATTATGACATTAAGCTGGGATTAAGCAATAAGAGCAGATGAACTGGCAAAGGACAAAGATACTGTTTTCATGTACATGACCTCAGTAATAAATTGATAAATAATGGCGAGGTGAAATACAGAAGTATTGTGAAACACATGCTGAACTGAGTCAAAGTTCTTTGCAAAATGTCAGTTGCTCTGTAAGGGAGAAAAAGCTGAAGAGACGGCTTGCAGTGTCCCTTTGCAAATGAGGATACGATGCTGCAGCACAGCCATAAAAATGTGGAAAGGAGATACGGAGGTAAAACTGGGAAGATTGAGTTCTAGGGATTAAAAAAAAGACTTATCATGGCAGGGTATATCCGTGAACTGGGTTCTCGATGGATAGCCATTTCAATGAGGTTTGATATCAGCAGAGAAGGGGGTGCTACCATAGTTAGAGGAGATCTTCTCCCAACTTCACTTTAAAAATAAATTGATATGTTAAAGAGCACTGGTATCCTCCGGTAATGAACATGGACAACTGTTTTAAGCAGTTTTGCCCAGTTACATGAACTGTGCAAATTTGATTTGATAATTTATTTTTATACATGGTTCAATTGTTAGGGTGTTATCCCCATTTACAGCAATGTCCTGTGGCCTTAATAAAGTTATGAACATTCATAAATATCTCATTCAGTCTGATTACAAAGCAATAGACATACAAAACATCATTTTTCTTGTACTATGTTATCTTATCTAAAAACATTGACATTTTGTGCTCAAATAATCATGGAATGTGAATTTAAATTTAGGCAGTTCATGAATTGATTTCATCTCGTATGGCAATTTATTCCAATTTCTAGCCAAGCTATTCTGTAATGTAGTATCGTCGCCCATCCTGTTAAATGATCTGACCGTGGGTATTTTCAGAGAAGATTTTCGTAATTTGACCGACTGATTATAACAAGATTCAAGTTTCACCAAATGAGCTAATGGATATTTATCTTTCTGGTAAAATTATCTTGTGACACATTAATTACCTCAAGTAAGTTATCTGGGCTTCTGGTTAAAGCCAGTTCAATTACTGTATGCTTCACAATGATGTATCCTGTGATCTTTTTTTGTTATAAATTTCCCCATTCTGTAATACAATTGATTTAATTTATTTAGCGAGGTCTGGTTAGAATTCATGTATAATGGGAAACCATATTCTTCAGCTGGGATCAACATTTGCTTCATTAGCTTTTCTCTAATTTCCCTTGAAAGACACCCAGATATCCTTCTCAGTGCCCCCAGCCTCTGGTTCACCTTTTTAGTTTGCAATATAATGTGTTCTGAATAAGTTAACCTTGAATCCACCTGGACCCCTAGATATCTATAACTTCGTACATTCTGCACCAGGGTACCGTCCATAAGTAAAGCTTTATTTCAGACTTATTTTTCTGTATTTGGCCTACTGAAAACATCATGCACTGAGTTTTTTTGGCATTTAGGAGCAGGCCTGAATCTCCCATCCATTTTTCCAGATTAGTCAAGTCTGTATGGAGCTGTTGTCTCAGGCCCTCGGGATTATTAGCAGATGTGACCAATACTATGTCATCTGCATCGAGTCTAATCTCGCTGCCTTTTATTTATGATGTCAAATTAACATAAATATTGAACAACAATGGACCCAGTATCGATCCCTTTGGGGCACCTCTATTTATTTCCACCAGGCCTGAGATGGCAGCGTTGCATGAGACACACTACCTGCGTTCAGCTAAGTAGGACTTAAACCATAGCAGAGGTTCCTGTTGTACCCAAGTATCAGCAAGTCTCTCCAACAGGCCCCTGTGCTGCACCAAATCAAAGGCTTTGCTAAGGTCCACGAACACTGCCCCAGTGCTTTTTCCTTGGTTTAAGGAAGTTGCAACCAGATTATTAAAATCTTATCAGGGTGGTGCTCGTGGACCTTCCCTCTCTGAACCCATGTTGGTACTCCGTTAGAATCCCCTCCTGTTCGAGGTACTTGCCAAACTGGTACTGTACCCATTTCTCCAGTATCTTCGTCAGGATGGGAAGCAGGGTTATTGGTCTGTAATTTGAAGGGGTAGTACTATCCCCCCTTGAAGATGGAAATAATTTTTTTCCGTCTTCCAAACATCTGGTACCGTTGAGCTACGAAGGCTCCAATTATAGAGATAAGTTATCGTTGAGACAAGTATGTCTGCTCCGATCTTTAAAAACTTTGTTTATATACCATCTATACCTCCACTTTTGGACACATTTAGCCTTTTTAGTTCTTTTTCCACTTCTTTTGTTTTTATCTTCTTGAACCTGAAACCTACAGATTTCTGATAAGGTGGAACTATAGCCTTTGTTTTATTTCTCTCTTCTATTATTTTTGATATTGAAATATCAGATGTTTTTGAATTGGGCCTAGAAAGTTTTAGGTCAGGTAATTCCTGAAAATAAGAAATAAATTAGCCACTTCGTTTGGGTCTTCCATTAGCATATCCCCTTTTAATAAGTTAACCATATTTCTAGTTTTAGATTTTTTAGCTCCGTAATACATTTCCAGAATTTTTTGGGATCTTGTGCTTTATTTAAATTATTTTGGTGGTACCTGTTTTTTGCTACATTTATCTCTTTTACATTTATTTCTCCAGGTTTTAAACTTATTCTAATCCTCTACTGTTTGTCTTTTTTTCATACTCTGTTTCTTACTCTTAGCAAGGTTTTAATTTCGTCTGTTAACCTGTACTTCTTTTTTCCTATCTTTCTTGAGTATCTTAAGGGGATGTTGTTGGATTATCACCAAAAATGAATCTGTGAACTCTTTGATAGTTAAATTGAGGTCTAGAATCAAGAATATTCTTCCCCAGTTAAAGTTACAGAGACTGTTCCTGAAAGATTCTCCACTGAATTTTTTTAAATCTCTAACCCAGTAATCATTCTCGTGTTTTTCCAAAAAATCGTGCAAAATTGCATAACATTGTATGGGGTTAAGATCCCCTAAATTCAGTGGTAACATTTTCCAGCCTTCTATTTTAAGTCCTGGGAGATAAAAAATAAGTCTAATATTGAACCTTGTGTTCTGTTATTTGGGCGTCTTGTTGGGTGATGAATCATTTGTTCTAGGCCCAAGGCCTCAAAGCTGTTTTGTAACTTATTACCTCTAATTTGTTGCCAATGGATACATGACAAGTCGCTCCGGTGAATTGGCTCCCGGACAATTCGTTTCAGACAATACACTCCTGGCCACACTCGCTCAGGTAATATTCATTCCCTGCAAACTCGCGCCCTGATGTTATTTCTCATAGCTCCAAAACAGGCAACTCAAGTAAAACACATTACAAGTATGGCTGTTTGTTGCTGCACTTTCAATGATAACTTCTACAACGTTTATAGTGCTCACTCCAAAACATTACACAGCGAGTGTATAACATGTTCCTTACCTTAATCCAGCCACTCTTCTCATTCTGTGCACGAACGTTAATCAGATGTATTCCATAGTTCAGAAAGATGAAAAGTTAAAAATATTGATCTTTATTTTTTAAAAAAATTAAAATCCAGTCTATTCACACTCGGATCTGTCAGTACTGTGAGCTATACCATGCAGGAATTCTTCAGTAGTGCGCTCTTCATATTTTGCCACAATGCACTGAACCCGAAATGTGTTGTCCCTATAGACCTACGCGAATGAGTGGGTGCATATCCAGCCAGCAGCTGCTTGATTTCTGCATCGCATTTCTGTTGAATGCCATGCATGCCATTGATGAAGCGCCATATTGTAGGGTGAGCCATAGATAAAATGCTTTGCATTCCATGATGGAATGCTTCCACTGCATTATTTGTTTTTGCGCGATTTTCAGAAACACTGTCCCAGTGATTCCAAAGCTTGAGATCGAATTGTTGTACTCTAGTGCCTGTTCCCAGTCTGTTCCTATGGCCAATCCACGTGTCTTCAAAATAGTCTGACTGGTTCTGTCTCAGGAGGAAACACGTTGTTGCTGTCATCTGTGATTTCCTCAAACCTATTTATTACCTGGTCTACAGGGTAGAAGGCTAAGGCGGGCAGGTATCGCATTTAAGGCTAAACTCGCTGTCAAGCGCATACCTGCCACCTAGACTCTCCGATTGAATTTTGCGGAACACACACTGACAAAAATGAAAAAAGCAACCCACTTGCCATGCATTAGGGAACACAGACTTAAATGCTTGGACAGTGGCCTTTTTGTAGTCTGTCATGACAACTGCTGGGTCTAGACGAGGATTAATTTCTTTTAGTGCCCTTAGGAGACGCTCGTAGGTTTCCCTGCGCTTACCAGGTAGTAGAGCGTATATTGCAGGCTGAATGTTACCAAACCTTTCTCCAAACACTACATACAGCACTGCAGTAACAAGAATATCTTGAGTGAGTACATTTCGTACATTTAGTTGATTTAACTTTGTGCCCAGAATGAGAAGAAATTGTGTCTAACATCACTCCGTTTTGGTGCTTTCACTTTAAATTTAAATGTGATTGAAAGATTGGACACTGTTTGGAAGAGATGCTGATCAATTAGGATGTCAGCGCTTGCACTCTGCAAGTGCTAGGGAGCGAAAATGTACAGTAGTGTATTGTCGGGAGCGAGTTGTCTGGGAGTGTATTCGCGGCAGCGAATTGACGTGTTCCTGTTGCCAAGTTGCATTAAAATCCCCAGTTAATATTACACATTGGTCTCTCACTTTCTCTGTTAGTATATCAGCTAAAGTATCAAAATATTTTGTTTTAGTTTTAGGAGGAGCATAAAAAACACCTACCACTAGTTTGGGGCATCTTTACACAAACTTTAGAAGTCCTACTAGCCACCGTAGAACAAAATGGGAAAAGCAGTGAGGGTTCACAGAGAGCAGTAAATTAGACTCTGGCAGGGGGCTGCCTGATGGCCCAGCAGAAGTGGTACTCACTCCTGTGAAGACGATACGGGTTCAGGAGCTGAACTGGTGGGTTGGGTAGTGCTGCCATGTTGCAGTGCTTTCAGCCAGGGGAAGTGGTGTCCGGGTTCTGCCGCTATAGTGGCACCTGTGGTGGGCCGGGGGAGCTTGTCATTGCCGCAGGGTGTCGCTTTGTGAGAGTGGGTATCCACGCGTGTGGACACATGGCTTGCGCCAGACACCAGGGGAAGTAGAAAATGCAGAAAAACCCATGTCTCTCTGCTGCCAATCATGACTTCCCTGTGCTTTTGGGTCCTGTACCGTGTGGCTTCCTCTTGACACCGGGGGCTGGAAAAGGGGCCTGAAGCAAGGTGGAGGTGGTAGCGGGTGAGCAGAAAGCTGTTTAATAAAACAAAACAGTTAGGCTTTGGCTAACATATTTACTTTTATCCACAGGTCTGTAATATGGAGAATGTCGAGCCCCTGGGAATTCACACAGGGGAGTCTATTGTGGTGGCACCCAGCCAAACCCTGAATGACAAGGAGTACAACATGCTGAGAAACACTGCGATCAAGGTGATACGGCATTTGGGAGTTGTGGGAGAGTGTAACATCCAATATGCGCTGAGCCCTGAGTCGGAGCAGGTATGTAACTCGTGGCATGGTTTCTGTTGATTAAGGAATGGGGTTCTCCTGCTGAAGGATTAAATTAATCTTTATCCAAGGGTGGATTTGAAGTAGTGTTATTTCCTCTATTTGATCAAACAGTGTTGTGTTCAGTGGACTAGGTTGAGTGTTATGTTTTGGCACAGGGGCTGATCTGCACTTTTATCCATTGCCCAGTACCAGGTAGTATATGCGGTATGGATGTAATGCTGTTTTTAAGTACTGCTGAGTGTCTTCAGCTCAAAAAGGAAGAATAAGTACCTTCATCTTGGACCATCAAGTGAACAGTTTTCCCAGACAGCAGGCCCTTCCACTTCTTAGTTTCTCCCCTGCTGTTTTAGTAGCATGGGTCACCATAGTGGTTCAGCATGCCAGTGGTAAGTGGCTGCATAGTAGTCCCAAGTAACTGTGGTGCTGGTAATATGATTGGGATCAGTTTTGGCCAGTGGTGTATTCTACTGATCAGTGTCTTGTGATGTGCAGCTACAATCTTTATTTTCTGTTGTGTTAACTCTAGAGCAAGGGTTTCAATTGATCAGTTGGTAGCCACACTGTAGTTGTTACTCCTGACCACATTATTTAAAAATTGGTGACTAGGAAAGGCACATGGAACCAAGGCTCTTTTCCAGGTGCAACGTGGTTACACACGAATAGAGGGGAATTACTAGGTGAAAATGTAACAAATTATACAAGGTCAGATTTTTTGTGTTAAAAGGGCAGTTCTAGGATCATGGATATGTTCATCCACACTTCTTGGCATGTCCCTTTCCCTTTAAGGATCGCTGGAAGGTCTTCAAGCTGGCTCCTCCCACCCACCCGGGTGGTATATCTCTCGGCTCTGCCCCATGATGCCAGATCTTCCTTTCTGCTGGAAGAATCAGGTTGCCTCCTTCGTGCTTCCGCATTTTGTAGGCCCTGGCTTCAAAACTCGGTTATTCTGAAAATTAGTCTTGTTCGCATTAGCGATCACGACTGTTTCTCTTCGATTATGGAAGACAAGTCTTCCACTGGATTTCGCCGGTGTTCGTGGAGCCAGAAGATGTTGCGCACAGATCCCGACACCACGTGCATCTATTGCTTGGGCGTCGACCATGACACCTCGAAGTGCGATTTTTGTCTTGCATTTCACCCTAACGTCCTCGATGACAGTTTCACATGCCTGAAGTTGGGGAGGCCGGAGAACGGAATCCTTCAGTGAAATCAAAGGAGGTGCGGGCGGTTTCCATGGCCGTGGGAACCGCCGAGCAGTTAGAGAGTATGCACGCCTTCGAGGAGGAAGTGGCTCGCGCCGTGGAATCTTCCTCTCTGAGCTTCTTCATTCCGCTCAACCTGGGCTCCACTTTCTCAGGTTCTTTCTGAGAGTTGTGACAGTCTCTCCCCACTAAGGGAGAGAGTCCTGTGAGCATGCACTCCTTTCGGTTCCGTAAGCGGGAAGAGGACCCGGGATCGTCTTCGTCTTGGTGAAGATGTACTTGGGATCGGGAGAGATCTCGGTCCCAGGAACTGACAGACTCGACCTCTGTCGAAACTGCCTCTTCAGCCGCTGGTTTCTCGGCTTTGCCATCTGGCCAGTTGACTGAAGTGTCGATCAATGAGGTTGAAATAATCCTCTGTCCGATTGACCCCTTGAGGCCGACTCCAGTCGACGACTCTCACTTGTACTCCGGTCCTTGCTTTCCCCGATGAGGAGACCCAGCCCGCTGGGAATCCCGTCGAAGTGGTCCCCGACCCAGGGAAATCATTGATCCTGCTTGTGTCTCCCGAGTGACCGAATGACAGGCCGAGGAAGAGCCACAAGTGCTCGAAAAAGAGGCGACACCATCGGTCATCCTCCTCGAATGAGGAGAGGCTCTGGCGGAAACTCCGGTGCTACGAGGACCTCATGGCAACAGCTGATTTTGACGATCACAAGCTGACCCTGGCTTCTACCCCAGCCATTACTTGACTTTCGCCTCCCAGGCCGAAGCAGACTCCTTCGGAGTTGATTAAGTTGGTTCCCCTGCTCGTGGAGCCGGCAAAACCTCCGGTTCATTGTAAACAGGTCTCTCCACCGATCGTGGTAGAACCATTGTCCAAGCAGCCTATGAGAGGAGTTCCTTCTAAGGAAGCTAGACCAGACCCCGGGCTTCCCTGGCGCCTTTTGGTTACTGTCACCACGGACCGCCGGCGAGTCGAAGGTGACCTGAGCGGTCAACAGTTGTATCCGGATTCCTCGGATTCGGATGAGACCGGCCTACATTGTCACCCAGGGGATAATAAATCGGCCGGTGGGATTGAGAAAGAGGAAGGTCCTTAGTCTTTTCGGGGCATTCTTTGCCTCATACGAGTCTACAGGGATGCCCCATGAGCCCATCCAGAGGAAGGTGGAGTACCCTTCCATGGACATCCTTAAGAGAGGGGATACCCCAATGGAGGCCTTTCCTGTGGCCGAGATCATAGTTGGCCTGTCCTTAGAACTTTGGCAGTGCCCTGCCCTCCTGTCCAGCTCTGTCTGCCCGCATGGCCCACAAGTATGCAGTGCCCATGGGGTCCCTTGTGGGGTTCACAGAGCACCCTTTGGCCGAGAGCCTGGTGATCGCCTCTGTGTTCAGACATTCTGGCAGTTCTGCTGACACTGATCGACCTCCCAAGAAGGAATCCAAAAACTTGAATCATTTGACTTGGAATGTCTGTGCGGCCTCATCTTTAGGCCTCTGTCAAGCAAGTTCTGCTGTCATCATGGCACACTTCTCCCATGCCCTCTTTGGATGAAGTCCTCCCATGTCTCCCCGCGGACATGCAGACCATGGTCAAGCAGGTCTTGGACCAGGGCCAAGCAGCTCCAGATGGCCCTGGACACTGGGGACTCTTGTGCCCACTCATCTGCAGCCGCAGTTGCCTCCCGCCACAGGGTCTGGCTGAGACTCTACTCTTTCTCTGCAGATACTCAGCACAGACTAGCTGATGTGCCTTTCCTGGGCACCAAACTCTTTTTGGCACTCTTCCCCTGTGGCCCAGCAAGCCTCCTTTCAAGGAGGGCAGCAGCAGGCTCAAGCTTGGCCCCCGCCCCAAGCCTGGGCCCTCCCAGGCCCGTAAAGGAGGCTGATGTTCAGGTCCTGGATTCTCCAACTCCAAGCCTGCTCAGTGATGGGATGGGGGCTGCCACCACCTCTCCCATCACAACAGCTCTGGGTCCTCCCATGGGGGGCTGGCTCCGCCACTTCCTTTCCGCTTGGTCTATCACCATGGACAGGTGGGTCTTGGAGGTGGTTGTCAGGGACTGCCTCTAGAATACGAGCAGTACCCTCCAAACCGAGCCTGTGGGAGGAAAGAGTATCCGTCCATTCTCAGTCGGCTCTCCGAGATGACATCGCTCAGCTCCTCCTCAAGGAGGCAGTAACTCCAGTGGCGAATTCTCCAGCAGACCCAGGCTTTGTCTCCAGGTACATCCTGGTGCCCAAGCGGATGGGGGGCTTTTTCCCGATTCTAGATCTCCACGACCTGAATCAGTGTCTTAGGTCATGCACCTTTCGGATAGTCACTCTGTCCCAGATCATTCTATCCTTGGAGCGAAACATGTGATTCTGTTCACTGGATCTGCAGGATGCGTTCTTTCACGCCCCAATCCATCCGTCTCATTGGCGGTTCCTCCGCTTCAGAGCCAAAGGGACCATATACGAGTTCTGAGCCATGCTGTTCATCCTGTCATTGGCCCCATGGGTCTTCACCAAATGCATTGCTGTGGTGGCAGCCCATCTCGGGGGTGGGGGGTGGGGGTGTTGGAATTTACCCATACCTCAACGATTGTCTCTTAGCAGGTCCCACCTGTCAGGAGGTGGAGCGGTCTAGGGACCTGGCCCTCCAGACCTGCTTCCCAGTTCAGCCTCCTGATCAACGAGGCCAAATCAGAACCCGTACCTTCCCAGGCGATGTGCTTCATCAGGGCAGAGCTTGACTCGCGTCAAGCCAGAGCTCGGCTCCCGGCGGACAGGGCGGAGGTGTTCTCCTGCTTTGTCCAATCATTTCTGGTTGGGCAATTGCACCCTGCCTGGGACTTTCTGTGCCTTCTGGGTTACATGGTGGCATGCACCACCTCGGTCCTTTGGGCCCGGTATCACATGCACCCCCTCCAATGGGAGCTGGCCGCCCAGTGGACTTAGCGCCATGGTCATTTCGACCAGCTGATGACTGTAACCCAGAAGATGTGGGCGCTCTCCAGTGGTGAACTGCCCCAGACCAGTTGCAGGAAGGGATCCCGTTTGTTCGCCCCGAGCCGACGGCCGTCCTCACAACCGATGCCTCTCTCATGGGCTCTGGAGCCCACATGGGGGGAAAAGAGGGCGCTTGGGTTCTGGACCGCCAAGGAGACCCGATACCACATCAGCCTGTTGGAGCCCAGAGCAGTTAGACTGGCACTGTCAGCTTTCGCTCCTCAGCTCTGGGGTAGAATGGTTCAAGTCCAGATGGAGAATACCACGACCTTTCACTACCTCAACAAACAGGGTGGCATGCATTCCCGTCTGCTTTGCAGGGATGTGCTCTGCATCTGGACACTCGTCAGCCATCTGGAGGCAGATCTCCTAGCCTTTCATGTGGCAGGAGCCTCAAACCATCTGACGGATGCCCTCAGCCGCTTAGGCAGGACATCCCACGAGTGGTCTCTCCATCCAGAGGTAGCTTACAGCCTGTTCTCCCACTGGGGCAAGCTGATGGTGGACCTCATTGCCTCCAGGGACAACACCAAGCTGAGGCTTTCATGCCCGCCCCCCTCAGCAGGGCTCACTGCAGAGGGATGCCTTCTCGAGGCTGTGGACCCCAGGCCTCTTCTATGTTTTGCTTTCATTTCCCTTGATTCACAAGGTGCTCCTCAAGGTGAGGAGGGAAAAGGTGAAGATGATTCTGATAGCCCCAGACTGGCTGCGCCAGTTCTAGTATCCAAATCTCCTCAGCTGCAGGCCCCTGGAGTGGCTTCCAGCACACCTGGACCTGATCTCTCTGTCAGGGGAAGGTATACCATTTGGACCTTCAGTCCCTGCACCTCACAACCTGGTTCCTGAGCGGCTAGAGTTCCAGGCTTTGGGACTTTCCGAGGATGTCCTCACTGTGGTGGAGGCATCCAGAAAGGAATCGACCAGGAAATGTTATGCCTTCAATTGGGAAAGATTTTCCATTTGGTGTCAGGGAGGGCAAGGGCCTGGACCCTCTGTCCTGTCCAGTGGCTAACATTCTCTACTACCTTTGGTCTCTGTCTAAAGGTGCTCTTCGGTCATCGACCCTTAGTGTGCACCTGGCAGCCATCTGTGCTTACCGGGCGCAGGCCAGTCAGCCTCGTTGGTGCAGGAGACAGTGGTAGGGTGCTTTTTCAAAGGCCTGGATCACATATCCCCTCTGGTGCGTGAACTTCCACCTCTGTGGGATCTACTGCTGGTACTGGCAAAGCTCTTGGGCAAACCATTCGAACCAATGCACAGGTGTGCGTTGTCACACTTGTGGAAGATGGCCTTCCTGGTGGCTATCACGTCTGTGAGAAGGACAGGGGAGCTCCAGGTGCTTTCGGTGGACTCCCCTTATCTGGTCTTCCACAAGGAGGTTGTCCTGCGCCCCCACCCGAAATTCCTTCCGAAGGTGGTGTCAGAGTTTCACCTTAATCAGGTGTTAACTCTGCCAGTATACTATCCTCATTACACCTCGGAGGCCAAATACAGGCTCCATACACTGGGCCCGAGATGAGCCCTCTCCTATTATAAGGAGAGGATGGCGGAAATTCCGGGAGAGGATTGCCAGCTGTTTGTCACCTACGCTGAAGCTTCTTCTGGCAGACCTGCAGCAAAATGACTATTGCAAGGTGGATTCCATCTTACATAAGTCTGTGCTAAGAGTTGCATGGGCATGGAGCCTTCCAGAGGGATGAGAGCTCATTCTTCCTGCCATACCGCTGCATCGGTGGCTGCTTACTGGGATATCCCTATTCAGGAAATCTGTCGGGCTGCTACCTGGAAGTCTGTAAACACCTTCATTACCCATTACCACATCGACCTTGATTCATGCCAGGATGCTGGTTTTGGGGCCTCAGTTCTCCAATCTCTTTTCCCCAAGTAAGTATCAGTGTGGGGGGGGGGGCTCTCCTCCCTCCTCCATGAGAACTGCTAGGAATCTGCAGAGAAATGTGGATGAACAAGATATCCACAATCCTAGAAAAACGGGTTACTCACCTGTAACAGTGGTTCTAGGAGTGGTATATGTTGTTCATCCACACGGACCCACCCGACCTCCCTGGCTGCAGACGCACAAAACCTGGCTTCCAGTGGGCTAAGATCTGGCGTCATGGGGCGGAGCCGAGGGATATACCACCTGGGTGGGAGGGAGGAGCCAGCTTGAAGACTTTCCGGCAATCCTTAAAGGGAAAGGGACATGCCAAGAAGTGTGGATGAACAACATGTAGCACTCTTAGAACTACTATTACAGGTGAGTAACCTGTTTTTCCGGAGGATGTGAAAAATGACAGCTGTACTGTTTATGCGGTGGTGATAAAATGGCTATTTTGAAAATTTGGAATGAAAATGACCAGTTACGCATGTGCGTAGAACATTTTCAACGACCGCGCTTAACTCTACCATTTTTAGGAGTTTTTTTTTTTAACAGATTTTCAACATGGCCTTTCTGGGACCCCAGCTGTTGAGCACTGCCACTGTCATTTTGTTCATTGGTCCCAAAAGGTGATTTTGCATAGTGACCGCGTGCCGTCAAGGCACAGGTCATGAAGCAAAGGATGACCAGGAGCAGTTGTAAAATTTGTAATAAGCGTTTTTTTTATTATTATTAACAGAAAAATTAAAAATAGAATTGTTCAGTATAACTGTTTATTAAGGCAGTACAAATACAGAAAACAAAGTCCTTATTCTGAGTGTTTCTTCTCGATTTCAAATCTGTCTCTCTCACTCTCCTTGTCTTTAGCAAAAGCATTGTTGCTGTTTTTATAACAAGTCTTTGCCTGGGCATCCTGCTTCTCACAGAATGTTCTTGTAAGTTTACAGAATGTTCTTGTCCGTTTTGTTCCTTGCATGTGCAGCAAAACAGTACATGGTGTCCCAGAACTGACATATTTATTTACAGCTCTTCAAAGGGCTTAAAAATTTCATCTCTGGTTAACTCCTTGAGTTCCAAATAGCTTTTTGCAATCATTTAAACAGTATAACCATATACAGTTTTAAACAAAAGGATCCCAGTTTTACATACCGTCTTACACAGAGATTCACTTGTACTTTTTATAACTGCAGATATGGAAGGGGGAAGGAAAGACGAAAATAGCAAGGGAAAGGCAAAGAGATGGCAAGAGGTGGAGAATTGCGAAACTATCAGTGATGAGTTCCTAGGTCTTGCAAGAAAATTTGGTTGCACAGCCAGACAGAGAAGGGGTAGAAAACGAGTGGACACGACAGACCCTTGCGTTTAAACTCTTCCTGCATAACAAATGGGGCAGGGCCTTATTCAATCCTCTCACACCGCAAAATCACCTTACAGGTCCGATTAATGAAGCAGCAGCAACAGTGTTCATAAGGTGGGGTCCCGTGGAGCCCATGTTGAAAATTTGGTGAAACAATAACGAAAAATGGGCAAGATATCAACATAAGTTGAAAACACCTTTGACAGCCATTATATGCATGATTCTTCAGTTTGCTGTTTGGCTTTGAAATGTGCAGATGTGTCTCGGTCCACAGAAGATGACACCGAATGACCTCCGGTGTTAAGAATGAGGCAAGGGGGGAGGTATGTGGTGGAGGGTACTCAGTGGGGGGAAGGGGTACAATGGGGACGACAAGGGACCTTTTTTTTTTTTTGGCCCCCAGGTTTAACAGTGAAAGATGTCTGGGTGGACCATTTTCTTTTGCCACAGGTTTAACAAGTACAGGATGGACTGATTTTGGGACAGTGGGAGTGGGCTCCCCAGTGTCCCACACTACTTGGGGGGGGCATACATGTATTGGGACACTGGAAGTGGGCTCCCTAGTGTCCCACGACGAGGGACCATTTTCTTTTTTTCAGGTTTAAAAATGAGTAAGACGTCGGGGGACTGATTCCGGGACACTGGAAGTGGGCTCCCGAGTGACCCTCACTGGTGGTTGTGGGGGCTTACATTGCCGACAGCGGGTTGGGCACCCCGCTGTCAGCAAATTAAGAAAGAAAAGTGGTAATGGGAGGGTGCAGGGGTGCCACTAGACGGGGGCACAATATAACTGGGTGGGGTGCCACTAGACACCAGGGATATGGGAAAATAATGGGTGGGCAGGAGACAACCAGGCTCCCTGCGACCCAGTGAACCCTGCCTGTAAAAACATGCTTCCTCCATGGGGAAACAAGCTACCTCCCTATGAAAACAAACATTTTTTCCCACGGCACGTCTATTTTGTCTGTGAAATTAAAAATTTGATAACTTTTCAATGGAATAATATTTTTTACCAAACTTTCAAAAGGCTCGCCTGTGAGGCAAAAGCTTTCAACTCTGAAAGTTTCAGACTACAACCAAAAGTTGTTTCCGAGAAATAGCAGTTGAAAGAAATGGGGGGGATTCAAAATAAAGGAGTGCAATTTTGCATTCTAGGGACATGGATATGTTGTTCAATCCACACTTATTGGTAGGTTCCTTGCTGCTTTAAATCTTGCCAGAAGGTCTTCAAGCTGGCTCCACCCACCCACCCGGTGGTAAAGCTCTCTGCTCCGCACCATGACGCCAGATCTTCCTTACCGCTTGGAAGCTAGGTTCCCTCCTTAGCGCTCTGCGTTTTAGACTGGATCCTATCTCTTTGATTCGTCCGAAATTGGTTTTGAAGTTTTCTAAACTTCGGTCTTCATCTTCCCTCGCTGCTGCGATGGACAAATCTATTCCCGGCTTTCGGAGGTGCCCTTGCGGGCAGAAAATGTCCAGGACGGATCTGCACTCCACGTGCGTTTACTGCCTTGGCCTAGATCACGACCCGCAGGCCTGCGAGTTGTGCCGCTCTTTCTCGGCCAGCGTCCTGGACGATCGTGCTGCCTGATTGAAGCTCGGGCGCCCGGAAGCGGTGTCTCACCGTAAAATCTAAAGAGGCTCACATGTGTCCGGCGACCAGCTCGGCTGAGCAGCTCGAGCAGATGATCACCCTTGAGGAGGAGCGGCCCAGGCCGATCCTTCCTCCTCCTCGGGTCAGGTATATCCCGCCTCTCCAAGTTTCTCGAGCACGGCCTGCTCAAGGAGCTTTGTCAGTCCCTTCCATGAAAGGAGAGGGACCATCGGGACATTCTTCTCGCCCAAGAAGGAGTCGAAGGGTAAGTTCCACCGTTGGCGGCGTTCGTGGGAGCGAGAGAGGTCCCCATCCCCGGACAGCCGACCGTCGACTTAGGTCGAGGTTGCAGCTGAGGCCACTGGCTTCGTGGTGTCCCCGTCAGGCCAGCCTGCCAAGACTCTGCCGATTTAGCCTAGATTTTTCTTGATCCGTTAGGACGGACTGTCGATTGGAGAAGCCGACAGCTCCTCCTTCACCGGTTCCCCTGTGGATACCGAGATCTGCTCTTCATGCCGCGGGCAGGTGCCCGTTAGTGCTCGAGCCGAGGGAAGAGCGGGTGTCCCCGCCCTTCCCAGACCTACCCTTGGTCCTCCGAGGGTCTCGGGTCTCTGACCTCTTTCTCGGTCTAGCCGCTCCCGCCGAGACATTTGGCGGTCTCGAGCATCGAAGTAAGTGGCGACACGACTGCTCCTCCTCGTCCTCTTCCTCGGATGAGGGGAGGCTTCAGCGTAAATTACGCCGGCGCTACGAGGAGCTTATGTGGCAGCAGTTGCTGTTGTCCGGGCCTAAGCCGATTCCGGTCCAGACCCCGGCCATCAAGTGGCTGTCTCCTGAACGACCGAAGCAAGCACTCGCCCCAGTCGAGTTGCCCGCTCCAGGGCTGGTTGCTCGGCCAAAACCAGCTGCTCCACCGATTGTGGTGGAACCTCCGCCTCCACAACTGAAGTCTGGGGCACCGGCCAAGGATTCTCGGTCGGGTCACGGCCTGCCCCACAGGTTGTCGGTCACCCTCACTCCCGACCGTCCTCGGCAGGTAGAGGGTGGCTCAGGGCCGAGGCAGCTCTTCGCAGACTCTTCGGAATCCGACGACGACTCCTCCCTGTTTTCCAGGCAGGTCGACCTGGAATCCTCCAGGGCCCAGTCATTGGACGAAAGTCCATTGTCCTTCTTGGGTCTGCTCCGACTCATCTCGGAGTCCACCGGGATGCAGCTCGAGCCCGTGTCCTAATGGGCCAAGTATCCCCTGACTGAGATACTGGACCGAGGGGATACTCCATGGAGGCCTTTCCGGTGGTTGAGGCCATTGTCGGCCCAGCCTTGGAGCTTTGGCAGCAGCCTGCTTCCTGTCCTGCGCCCTCGGCCAGGATGGCCAGGAAGTATGCAGTCCCTACCGGCTCTTTGCCTGGTTTCACGGAGCACCCCTCTACCGAGGGGTTAGTCACCGACAGCATTTTACGGCATTCCGGTAATGCTCGGGACGTGGATAAGCCCCCCGACAAAGAGTCCAAAAAGCTGGACTTTGCCAGGCGCAAAGTGTATGCTGCATCCTCCCTCGGCCTCCGACAGGCCAGCTCGGCCGTGCTGATGGCACACTTCTCCCACGCCTCTTGGGCTCCTGGATGAGGTTGTCCTCATCTCCCGACCGACCTGCAGACCACGGTCCGCCAGGTGTGGGACCAGGGTAGGGCGGTGGCGAAGCAGCAGCCTCAGACTGCTCTGGACATAGGTGATTCCTATGCGAGGTCAGTAGCGGCCGCGGTGGCCATGCGCTGCAGGATGTGGCTGAGGATATCCACCTTCACGGCGGATACCCAGCACAAGTTGGCGGACGTCCCCTTCTTGGGGACTGACCTCTTTGGCTCTGGAGTGGAGGGACATCTCTAGTGGATCGAAAAGTCTAGTGCCACCCTGGACTCGGTCACCTCCGCCCAGAGGGACAAAGGCCGCCGTCAGCAACAGCAGAAGTCCTTCGCCCTTCGCCCCTGCATCTTGACCGCCCAACAGCACCAGCAACAGGGCTAGCAGGCTCGACGCTACGCCCCAAACCCAAGCGCAACTTCCTCCAACAGGAAGCAAGGAGGTAAGGCCCAGGAGGTCCCTTGGCCAGTTCTTCCTCCAAGCCTGCCCAGTGACGGGTTGAGGGGTGCCGCCCCAGCCTTGTCACTCCTCCCTGGGTTCCCTCAGTGGGGGGACGGCTCTGCCACTTCCTTTCCGCCTGGTCCGCTATCACCATGGACCACTGGGTGTTGGAGGTGGTAGGAAAAGGCCTGCCTCTGGAGTTTGAGCAGGCTCCACCTTTTTGAGCCGTCGCCCCTCGGGGGGGCCACAGGGTCCGCAGCCTCGCTGTCGGCCCGCCGAGCCGATATCGCCCTGCTCCTCGAGAAAGAGGTGATCAGGAAGGTGGCGGATCCTCCTCCAGACCTGGGGTTGTGTCCAGGTATTTCCTGGTCCCAAAACGGATGGGGGGCTGGCGCCCCATTCTCGACCTGCACAACCTGAACAAGTTCCTAAGGTCTCGGACCTTCAGGATGGTCACTCTGGCTCAGATAATCCCATCCTTGGAACGAGGTGTGTGGTTCTGTTCCCTGGACCTCCAGGATGCGTTCTTTCACGTCCCAATCAGTCCGTCTCATCAGAGATTCCTCCGCTTCAAAGCGGAGGGATCCCTTTACGAGTTCCGTGCCATGCCCTTCGGCCTCTCCCTAGCTCCCAGGGTCTTGACCAAATGCATGGCAGTGGTGACAGCATTCCTGCGGCACCAAAGGGTCCGGGTGTACCCCTACCTGGACAACTGGCTGATTGCAGCCCCCTCCAGAGTGGAGGCGGAGCAGTCCAGAGATCTGGCCCTCCAGGTTTGCTCTCAGATTGGCCTCCTCATCAACGAGGCCAAGTCGGAACTCGTGCCGAAGCAGGTGATTCTCTTCATCGGGGCAAAGCTCGACTCTCTTCGAGCCAGAGCTCGGCTCCCGGTCGACAGGGCCGAGGTTCTTTCCTTCTTTGCCGGATCATTTCTGGTTGGGCAGTCGCGCCCTGCCCGGGACTTCCTGGGCCTCATGGTGGCCTGCACCAGCGTGGTCCATTAGTACATACATCCCCTCCAATGGGGACTGGCCAGCCAGTGGTCACAACGCTGCGATCTGTTGGACCAGCCCGTGACAGTGACCCAGGAGATGTGGAATGCTCTCCAGTGGTGGACTGTTCCGGCACGTCTGCAGGAGGGCATCCCGTTTGTCCGCCCCGAGCCGACGGTCTCTCTGTCGACCGTTGCATCTCTGATGGGTTGGGGTGCCCATCTGGGGGAGCACAGAGCCCACGGCCTCTGGTCCTCTCGGGAGTGCCGATGCCACATCATCCTGCTGGAGCTCCGAGCGGTCTGTCTAGCTCTCACCACCTTCGCTCCATTTCTACGGGGTCAAGTGGTTCAGGTCCAGACGGACAATACCACGACCATGTACTACCTGAGCTGCCAGGGCGGGACGCGCTCCATGCTGTTATGCAAGGAAGCTCTCCACATTTGGTCCCTCATGCGCAGCCTGGAGGTGGATCTCCTAGCCATTCACATGGCGGGAGCCTCCAACACCCTGGCCAATGCCCTAAGCCGGATAGGGGCTGCGTCTCACGAGTGGTCTCTCCTGCCGGAGGTAGTACAAGATCTCTTCTCCCTCTGGGGCACGCCTCAGATGGACTTGTTTGCCTCCAGGGAGAATGCGAGGCTGAGACTGTTCCATGCCCGCCCTCAGCAGGGCTCGCTGCAGGGGGATGCCTTCTCGAGGCCATGGACCCCGGGCCTCTTCTACACCTTTCCCCCATTTCCCTTGATCCACAAGGTGCTTGTCAAGGCGAGGAGGGACAAGGCGCAGGTGATTCTGGTAGCCCCAGATTGGTTCCGCCAGTTCTGGTATCCAGATCTCCTCTGTCTCAGCTCCAGGCTCCCGAGGCAGCTTCCAGCCCGCCCGGACCTGATCTCAGTCAACTAGGGGAAGGTATTCCATCCGGACCTTCAGTCCCTGCACCTGACGGCCTGGTTCTTGAGCGGCTAGAGTTCCAGGCCTTGGGTCTTTCCGACGAGGTCCTCAGCATCGTTGAGGCGTCCTGTGAGAAGTCGCACCAGGAAATGCTACGCCTTCAAATGGAAGAGATTCTCCATTTGGTGTCAGGAAGGGGCTTGGACCCTTCCGCCTGTCCTTTGCAGGCATTCTGGACTACCTGTGGTCCCTTTCTCCTGCAAGGAGCTTCGGAGGCGACCCTTAAGGTGCACCTGGCAGCCATCTCTGCTTACCAGGCGCGGGCGGGAAGCAATCAGTGGTGCAGGAGAAGGTGAGTCGGGCGCCTTTTCAAGGCCTTGACTACGTTTCCCCTCCGGTGCGAGAACCTCCACCTCCGTGGGATCTACTACTGGTATTGGCCAAGCTCTTGGGCAAGCCATTTGAACCGATGCACAGGTGTGATATTTCCCACCTGTCGTGGAAGACCGCCTTTTTGGTGGCTATCACATCAGCCAGAAGGATGGGAGAGCTCCAGGTGCTTTCCATCGAGTCTTCTTACCTGGTCTTCCATAGGAACAAGGTTGTCTTGCGCTCCCACCCGAAATTCCTTCCGAAGGTGGTATTGGAGTTTCACCTTAACCAGGTGTTGACTCTGCCAGTGTTCTACCCCAGTCACACCTCGGAGGCCGAATATAGGCTCCATACTTTGTACCCTAGACGAGCGCTCGCTTATTATAAGGAGCGGACGGCTGAAGTTCGAGGAGAGGTTCCTGCTGTTTGTCACCCACGCTGAAGCCGCGCCAGCAGACCTGCAGCCAAGCGGACGATAAGCAGATGGGTCACCTCCTGCATAGAGCTCTGCTATAGGTTGGCGGGCATGGAGCCTCCCAGAGGGATAAGAGCTCATTCTACCTGCCATACCGCTGCTTCGGTGGCTGCTTCTAGGGATGTCCCTATCCAGGATATCTGCAGGGCTGCTACCTGGAATTCGGCACATACCTTTATTACCCACTACCACATCGACCTTGAGTCACGCTGGGATGCTGGTTTTGTGGCCTCTGTTTTCCAGTCTCTATTTCCCAAGTAAGTATCGGGGGTGTGTGCCTTGCCTCCCTCCTCCCGGAGAACTGCTAGAAGTCTGCCAATAAGTATGGATTGAACAACGTATCCATGTCCCTAGAAATACAGGTTACTCACCTGTAACAGGAGTTCTAGGAATGGTATATGTTGTTCATCCACACGACCCACCCAGCCTCCCCGGCTTCAGCGCACAACCTGGCTTCCAGCGGGCTAGATCTGACGTCATGGGGCGGAGCCGAGAGTTTTACCACCCAGGTGGGTGGGAGGAGCCAGCTTGAAGACCTTCCGGCAAGATTTAAAGCGGCAAGGAACCTGCCAATAAGTGTGGATGAACAACATATACCATTCCTAGAACTCCTGTTACAGGTGAGTAACCTGTATTTTTTCCCCACTCTATCTCAAAAACCACAAAAGGGATTCACACAAAATTTGGCATGTCAAGAGACCTTCCCCTAGCCGGAAAGCATGCCGCATTTTGTGTGAATCCATTGAACTGTAGCAAAGTTAGTAAAGTGCAAACTGCCTGGCCAGCCCCAATATACTGGTTCTACTGTGCCAGTATAGTTATAAATATCTCAAACACTGCACACATAACTGCATGTAAACATGAACAGCAACAAAAAAAACAAAGCCACCTTTAGACATGAAACCCACCCAGCATCACTACTTGGTTAAGTCAATATTACCATCCGGTATTAGTGGCTCTCTAACTATCCTGAGACCCCTTGGGGATGCAGTAATGATCTCAAAGCTGCATCTGCACTTTAGGTGACACTACCTGCCTCCCCCACCCTGTTGGCAGTGGTAGCTGTTCCCTCTCCTCCACTAACTTTTTTTTTTCAATTCTCTTTCCCTCCATTCACCAGCCCCTGAGACCTCCTTCGGATGTAGCCCCTCTCAGATGGCTGTCTCCCACTGAGCCTGAGACCCCACCCAGATCAGGCCCCCCTCTGGAGTTCCTCTCCTACACCCACGCCTGCTTTCAGCCCCATCTGGCTTGTACTTCCTGAGATGGGGCTGCCACCACCAATCTTGGCGCTCCATAAATCCGGTTGGCAGGTGGGGTAAGGTGGAGGATATCTGAGATCTGATTGGGTCGGGTCCTGCGTAGGGCCACTGGATTGCTCTTCATCGTCCTCCCAGGCGCCAGGGTTTTTCCTTGTTTATGTGACCCCCCTGGAAGCGGGGACGTGCAGTGATGTCCAGTGCCTGACTGGCGCATTCCTGCACCTGCCCACAGGACGTCTGCCGTCACCTCCCCGTTATAAGGTGTCCTTGCCTGCTGTGTCCCTCAGTCTTTACTGGTGGTCGCTGGATGTTGTTGGTCCACAACTCACCCTCCCCAGAAGAGAGCAGCAGTCCTCCGGATGCTTAATCCTCTCCTCCCCATCCAAACCCCGATGATCTGAGCTTGCTGCTGAACCTGGGTTGCCGGCGTGGCACTAGGTAAGGCATTCATCACTCAGTGCCATCGAGCTGGCCCTTCCTGTACTATCTTAATAGTGGAGTCATTATTACATGGCACAGAACTGAAGTCTTTTGCTCTGAAGCTGAACTAGTGTATTTAGGTGGTGGTTGTGGCCCAGGGAACCTGAGAATGGCAGGAGTGAGTTAATGAAGCTATCTGTGATGTGCAGACTCCCATCACTCCACCATCAGATTTGTCCCACACCCCTGTGCGACGTGCAGGTTCCTCTGATGTCTGTGCCATGCATTACGCCTCTTCCCCCACACATTATTTCTCCAGTTTGTCCCTCATACATATCTGATTCTGTAATAGAAGTACAGTGTCTCATCTACGAGTGTCTATTAGGGCATGTCCTGTACTTTGCTGGTGTTTGTCTTCCCCAGGCCTCTGATCCCTTATGCAATCCATGGCCTCTCATGCAGTTCTTGTAAAGTCATCTTTGCACTGTAGCCCCCAAATGACAGACCGTGGCTTTTTGAAACATAGAATCTGACTGCAGATAAGTACGGCCTGGCCCACCAAGTCTGCCCATTTTCTGGTTGATAATACCTCAGACCTCATCCAGTCTGTAGCTTTCCCTTACTCCTTTATTGATAGTCTTCCTTTCTAGGGACGTGGATATGGTGTTCTAGCTACACTTGTAGGCATTGTCCTTTCTCTTTAAGATATACTGGAAAGTCTTCAAGCTGGCTCCTCCCTCCTGGGGGGTAACTCTCTCTTCTCCGCCCCATGACGCCAGATCTTCCTTTCCACTAGAGGAAGCAGGTTCCTTCCTTACCACTCCCACGTTGAGTAGGCCCTAGCGCTTAAAATCTTCAGATTTACTTCCAAAACTTCAACTCTTTAAGTTGAGTCTTCAGCTCAGTCTTCGACTGCGATGGATGATAAGTATGCTCCCGGGTTCTGCCGGTGCCCTTGTGGGCAGATTATGTCCAGAAGCGATACATACGCCACGTGCGTTTACTGCCTGGGGCATGACCACGATCCCCAGGCCTCTGACAATTCGCTGATCATTTCACCTCACCATTCTGGAGGACTGTCTCGCTCGCCTAAAGTTGGGCTGCCCGGCACAGTGGAACACACAGGTCAAATCTAAGGATACCCGTTGGGTGGTCTCCGTGGGTGCGAGGTCCGCTGAGCAGCTTGCTGCCTTCGAAGAGGAGGCGGCCCAGGCCGCAGACCATTCCGCCTCGGCATCTGCCTTCATGCCGCTTCATTTGGGCTTGACCTTGACTGGTTTCTTTGAGGAATTGCACTAGTCTCTGCAGACTCTCGGTCAGGGACCCTCCAGCAAATCCAAGTCTTAAGAAAGAGGCCAAAAAGGAAAAAGAAAGGACTCTTGGACCGGGAGTGCTCTCGTGCGAGGGCCCCTGCGTCCCATGCTTCTCCTGATTTGACTTCGTTCGAATCCTCTACCTTGGCCGCAGGCTCCACGATGACCCCGTTGGGTCTGACAGCCAAGACTTTTCTCGAGCTGACCGACCATTTGTTGACTGAAGTGGCCAGCGCTTCGTTGTCTACAACTCTGGTCCTTACTCAGACCGTTGGAGGGACAGATGAGTCCGCTGACCCGCCACCATTGGTCCTGGACTCTGACCAGGAGGAGTCTCGGCAATGGCTGAGTCCCTCCGAGCCCCGCTGGCGGTAGGGGTTGAGGTCTTCCTCCTTAGGGTCAAACTGGTCCTGCCAACATCGGCGCGCCTGCTCTCGGCACCATGGGAAGTGGCGCCGCCTCTACTCTTTGTCCTCATCAGGTGAGGAGAGACTTCGGCCCAAGTTGCGTCGATGGTACGAGGACTTGATGTGGTAACAGTTGGTGCATACCAGCACTAAACCGACCCCGGTTTCCATGCCAGCCATCACCTGGTTGTCGCCCGAAAGGCCAACGGCATCTCCCTCGATAGAGCTGTCCGTCTCGGCCGACTCTGGCATCTTGCCAATCGTAGTGGAACTGCCACCTAAGCAGCTGCCAGCGCTTCAACTAAGGAGTCTCGAATGGCCAAAGGGCTTCCCCATCTGCTGTAGGTCGCTGTCACACCTGACCGTCCGCATAGTTTGACTGGGGACTCGGGTGGTCGACCGCTCTTTAACGGCCCCTCGGAGTCCGAGCGGTCCTCCCTGCACTCGCGTCCGGTTGACGATGAGTCCAAAGGGGACCTCTCAATGGATGAAGGTCCATTTTCTTTCATAGGGGTTTCTCTGCTTGACCTGAGTCAACAGATATGCATATGGAGTCTGTGCAGAAGCGGGCTTGTTACCTGTTGACTGAGATCCGCAACTGGGGAGACTCTCCGGAGCTTTTCTGGTGGCAGAAGCCATCCTTGGCCCTGCCCTGGAGCTCTGGCAGCACCCATCTTCTGCCCGGATGGCCCGCAAATATGCGATGCCCAGCAGTTCCCTTTTGGGATTCACAGAGCACCCACTGGCTGAGGGTTTGGTGGCTGACTCTGTTTTAGGTGCTCCAGCAACACCGGACAAGGGGTCCAAGAAGTTGGACCATGCGGCTAAGAAAGTCTAAGCTGCCTCCACGTTTGGTCTCCGCCAGGTGAGTTCGGTCCTCATTTTGGCCCACTTCTTCCATGCTCTGCTGGGCACTTTGGATGAGGTACCTTCCCATCTACCTGCAGACCTTGAGACCATGGTCATAAAGGTCTGGGACCAGGTCTGGGCTGTATGCAAAGTGCTCCAGACAGCCATGGACATTGGGGAACTCCTGTGCCTGCTCCGTGGCGGCCTCAGTGGCCATGCACCACATGGCTTGGCTGAGGATCTCTGCCTTTATGGCGGACACTCAGCACAAGCTGCCAGATGTCCCTTACTTGAGCACAGACTTGTTTGGAGTCGAGGGCCACCTCACCGACATTGAGAAGTCCAGCGCCACCTTGGCATCCGTGACAACTACCCAGAAGGACCCTATGGGCTCCAAGCAGCAGCAAAAGAGGAAACCCTTTAGGTCCACCTCCATGTCTGTGGCCAGGCCAGCCCAGCCCTAGGCTGGACAGCAGGCTCGGGCCTGGTGACCTTAGCCAATGTTGGTGGCCTCAGTTGTCCATGAGCCTGGAGGGAGAGGCTCCAGTGGCCCTTCAGCTGGGCCCTCCTCCTGCGAGCCTGCCCAGTAATGGGGCGAGGGGCGTCACCCTCATGCCTGTATGACTTCCCCTTGGTTCTCCTGTGGAGGGCCAGCTCTGCCACTTCCTTTCTGCCTGGTCCGCTGTCACCATGGATAGTTGGGTTCTAGAAGTGGTGCACAAGGGTCTGCCTCTGGAATTCGAGCGGTACCGTCCTTACCGAGCCCCACGGGAAGACTTGGCTGACATGCTGTCTGCTCTGAGTCGAAATAGCCCAGCTTCTCTGCAAGAAGGTTATGGTTCGTGTCTTGGATCCTCCAGAACACCCAGGGTTTCTCTCCAGGTACTTCCTGGTGCCGAAGCTGATTGGGGGGGGGGGTCTGGCACCCCATTCTAGATCTGCGTGACCTGAACAAATTTCTCTGGACGCGCGCCTTCAATATGGTAACTCTGTCTCCGATCATACCCCCTCTAGAGCAAGACATGTAGTTTTGCTCCTTGGATCTTCAGGACGCATTCTTTCACATCCCGATCCATCTGTCTCATCGAGGTTTCCTCAGTATTCAGGCAGAGGGAACCCTCTAAGAGTTCCAGGCCATGCCACTCCTCTGCCCCCAGGGTCTTCACCAAGTGCATTGCAATGATGGCAGCTTCCCTGAGGTGCCGAGGGATCTGGGTTTACCCCTACCTGGTCGACTGGCTGATCATGGGTCCCTCCAGACAGGAGGTGGAGCGGTCCAGGGACCTGGCCCCCCAGACTTGCGTCTCCCTTGGTCTTCTAGTCAATGAGGCCATGTCAGAACTCGTGCTCTCGCAGGTGATCAGCTTCATCAGGGTGGAGCTCAACTCTTGCAGAGCCAGAGTCCAGCTCCTGGCGGACAGAGAGGAGGCTCTCTCCTTCTGTGCCCGATCATTTTAGGTTGGGCAGTTGCGCTGGCCCGGGACTTCTGCGCTTGCTGGGCTACATGGCGGCTTGCACCAGTGTGGTCTGTTGGGCTCACTGGAGAGTGCACTCCCTGCAGTGGGAGCTGGCCAGCCAGTGGTCTCAGTGCAGGGGTCACTTCGACCAGCTGGTCAATGTGACCCATTGGATGTGGGATGCCATCCAGTGGTGGTTGGTTCCAGCACATTTGCAGGAAGGGATCCCGTTTGTCTGCCCGGAGCAGACGGTCATCTTGATGACCAGTGCGCCTCTCATGGGCTGATTTGCCCACCTGAGGGAACACAGTGTCCATGGGCTGTGGACGCCGAGGAGTCCCGATGCCACATCAAGCTGCTGCAGCTCCGGGCAGTTCGGCTGGCGCTGACTGCATTCGCTCCACACATTCGGGGTCAGGTGGTCCAAGTCCAGACTGACACCACCACAGTCATGTACTACCTCAACAGACCGGGTGGGACACACTCCCTGCCCTTGTGCAGGGAAGCTCTCCATGTCTTGACCCTTGTGTGTAGCCTGGAGGCGGATTTCCTAGCCATTCATGTAGCAGGAGCCTCCAGTCAGTTGGTGGATGCCCTCAGCCTGGTGGGCGAGGCGTCTCACGAGTACTCTAAACCCAGATGCTATTTCCATTAAAAACAAGACTGCAATTATTGCAGATCATGTTAAATCAGTGGACCTGGCTTGCATCACCGAGGCATGACTGGATGAGAACTCCAGCGCCGTTCTGGAGGCTGCATTTCCGTCTGAGTACTTGGTGATGCACCGCCCACTGCTATGCTGGTGATACCCAGCTCTACCTTTCTTTTGCACCTGATCAGGATGGAGCTGTCTCGGTCTTTAACAGCTGCCTCACTGAAATCCAGGAGTGGATGGACGCCAGTTGGTTGAAGTTGAACTCTGATAAGACTGAGGTATTGGTTGTGGATCCAGGTTGCCAGGTAGGGGTTGGGTGTGGGTTTGCCCTCTGGACTTTCTTGGTGGCGTGCCATTCCTGACCTCTGAACGGGTGCGAAACCTGGGGGTAATTTTTGATGAATGGCTGACCCTGCATTCGCAGGTATTGGCCAATGTCAAATCCTCGTTTTACCATCTGAGGATTATCTCCAGGATTGAGCACCTTGTTCCGTCTGGCGACCTTCCTACTCTGATCCACGCCTTTGTGACCTTGTGTTTAGATTACTGCAACTCCCTGTACCTAGGGCTTCTAGGGGTGGAAATCCGTTGCTCGCAGCTAGTCCAGAACACGGCAGCCTGGCTTTTCACGGGATCATCTCGGTTGTGTCATATTTTGCCGGTGCTGCATGGACTGCACTGGCTGCCAGTTCAGTGGTGGATCACTTTTAAAGTCGGTCTTCTGACTTTTAAAGCCCTACATGAACTTGGCCCGGATTACCTGAAAAAGCTTCTGTTTCCTTACTGCCCTGGGTGATTACTCCGCTCTGCTGACGAGGGGTTGCTAGAGGTTCCAAGGGTGTGTTTGAAATCCTCTGGGGCTAGAGCATTTGGGCACGCCACCCCTACCCTTTGGAGCTTTCTACCCTGTCTGTTACGTGAGTGCACGACCGTGGAAGGATTTAAGCAGGCATTAAAAACTTTCTTATGGCACCAAGCTTTTGGTGACTAATTGGATGATACCAGTCTGATATACTTTTGCTGCTAAGATGTGTGTTTTGTTTATATTCTGATTAAGGCGCCTTCGTTTTTGAAAGGCGCCATACAAATAGTTTTATTTATTTTATTTATTATTAGAGGTTATACACAGCCTGTTCTCCCAGTAGGACACCCCTCAGGTGGACCTGTTCGCCTCCAGGGAGAAAGCCAAGCTAGGGCTGTATTGTGCCCACCCCCCTCATCAGGGATTGCTGCAGGGGGATGTTTTATCGAGGCCCTGGACCCCAGGCCTCTTCTATGCTTCCCGTCGGATTCCCTTGATCCACAGAGTGCTCCTGAAGACCAGGAGGGAAAAGGCACAGGTGACCCTCGTGGCTCCAGACTGGCCCTGCCAGTTCTGGTACCCTGATCTCTCCAGCCTCAGCAGCAGGCTTTCGAGGTGTCTTCTGCTATGCCTGGACCTGCTTTCCATCAGTCAGGTGAAGGTACTCCACCCGGACCTTCTATCCCCACAGCTGACAGTCTGGTTCCTGAGTGGCTAGAGTTCCAGGGCTTGGTCTCTCTGAAGCTGTCTCCACTGTTGTGGAGGCATCTCAGACGGAGTCAAGTAGGAAGTGCTATGCCTTCAAATGGAAAAGATTCTCCATTTGGTGTCGGGGCAAGGGGTTTGACCCTTTGTCCTGTCCAGTGGCTAGCATTCTTGATTATATTTGGTCCCTGTCTTTTGGGCCTTCAGTTGATGACCCTTACGGTGCACCTGGCAGCCATCTCTGCTTACTGGGCACGGGCCGATCAGCAGTCAGTGGCACAGGAGACGGTGGTTTGGTGCTTCTTCAAGGACCTTGACCACAAGACTAAGGCAGGGATACTGAGGCTGAATAAAGAGGAAGGTGGTTGGGCAGAGAGCAACAGTGAAAAAGCAGGGATACTGAATGAATACTTCTGCTCAGTATTCACAATGGAAAAGCAGAGGGAGCTACCTAATCCAGTCAACAGAAGCACTCTGGATGGGGTTGATATTGGTCCTTTCACAGAAGAAAGGGTTCTGAAAGAACTCTTAAAACTGAAGGTGGATAAAGCAGTGGGGCCTGATGGGATTCACCCCAGAATTCTAAAAGAACCAGGGGAAGAACTAGTAACACCACTGACTACCCTTTTTAAGAACTCATGGGAGGATCGTGTGGTACCTGAAGACTGGAGGAGGGTGGATGTGATTCCCCTTCATGAAAGTGGGAGCAAGACAGGGGCAGGAAACTACAGACCTGTCAGTTTAACCTCAGTAGTAGGGAAAATGATGGAATGACTTCTGAAGGAAAGAATTGCTGAGTACCTAGAGGCCAGTGGGGCACAGGACCCAAGGCAGCTTGGATTCACAGCAGGAAGGTCATGTCAGACAAATCTAATTGATTTCTTTGACTGGGTGACCAAAGTAGTAGACTAGGGAGGGGCTGTGGACATGGCCTACCTAGACTTTGAAGCGAGGCATTTGACACAGTCCCACACAAAAGATTAATAAACAAATTAACCAGCCTGGGAGTGGGTCCCAGGGTGGTAGCCTGTGTAAAACACTGGCTGGACAACAGGACACAGTGGTAATAGTAAATGGAGTCCACACTGAAGAAAGGGGGGTTACTAGTGGGGTACCGCAGGGTTCAGTATGGGGCTGGTCCTTTTTAATGTCTTTATAAGTGACCTTGCAGAGAGACTGGAAGGGAAAGTATGTCTCTTTGCAGATGAGACAAAGATCTGCAACAGAGCTGATATGCAAGGTGGAGTGGAAAGGATGAAAAGGGACTTGGTATGGTTGGTGGAATGGTCAAATGTGTGGCAGCTTAGATTCAGCGCATAGTGGTGCACCTGGGAAACAACCCAGGGGAAGAGTACACAGTGGGGGGTGAGATACTGACAAATGAAAGGACCTGGGGGTAGTCATATCAGATGACCTAAAGGTGGGCCAGCAATGTGAGAAGGCAGTAAGGAGGGCTGGAGGGATACTGGGATGCATAGGGAGAGGCATCACTAGTAGAAAACAGGAAGTTGTTGGCTCTCTGTACAGGCATTTGGTAAGACCACATCTGGAGTACTGTGTACAGTTCTGGAGATCCCACCTCCACAAAGACATATACAGGGTGGAGGCTCTCCAGAGGAGGGCAACCAAAATGGTGTAAGGTCTGCACCAGAAGACATATGAAGAAAGACTAAAGGAGCTTAAGATGTGTAGCCTCAAGGAAAGGAGGGAGAGTGGGGACATGATAGAAACTTTCAAATACCTCAAGGGAATCAGCAAAGTCCAAGAAGGTAGCATCTTTCAGAAAAAGAGATGTGCAAGAACAAGGGAGAATTTGAAGATTGGGGGCTCAGAGGTAATGTGAGGATGTATTTCTTAGAGGGGGTTGTAGATGCATGGAATGGCCTTCCTGAGGAGGTTGTAGAGTCAAAAACAGTGGGTGAATTCAAGAACGCATGGGACAGACATAAGGCAATTTTAGTGGGGGGTAGGAGGAAGTAGGCTGTTGGTTAATTGGGATCTGCAGCTTATCCATTAGGTAGGGAAATGGGCAGACTAGATGGGCCAAGCGGTCCTTATCTGCCATCAAATTCTGAGTCTGTGTTATTTCCTCTCTGGTGCGTGAACCACCACTGGCACCATGAGACTTGATGCTGGTTTTGTCAAAGCTCATGGGCAAGTCATTCCAAATGATGCACAATAGTGATAATGTCTCACCGGTTGTGAATCACATCAGCCAGAAGGATCATTAGGCTCCAGACGCTTTCGGCGGAATCTCCTTACCTGGTTTTCCACCAAGGACAGTGTTATTCTGTGCACCAACCTGAAGTTCCTCCCGAAGGTTGTGTCAGAGTTTCACCTTAACCAGGTGATAAATACTAACATACTAAAATGCCAGCAGAATAGACCTAACGGTCTTTCGCGTCTGCTCGTTTGGTCAGCCCCCACCCTGGGTGCTGACCTTGCTGTCCCCCTCGCCTTCTCTGGCTTCTCCCTTCCCAGTTCCGGATATTCTTGCTGCATTGGATTTTGCTTCCAGAACCCTTCCCCTGTACCTGTCCCACCCCTCTTGAACCCCTCCACTGTCTCTGCCTCCACCAGCCCCTAGGCAGTGCATTCCATGGCTCCACCACCCTCTCAGTGAAGTAGCACCTCCTCCTTTCTCCCTGAATCTTCCCCTCCAGCTTCCACCCATGCCCTCTAGTGGCCCCTTCCTCCTTCCTTCAAGCACCTGACTGTTCCTCCCCTATTTACCCTCTTCATGTACCTGAAGACCTCTATCATGTCCCCGGTCCCTTCTCTCTTCCAATGTGTACATATTTAGCTCTTGAGAGCCTCTCCTCATAGGTCCTGTCCCCAAGCCCCAAATCATTTTGGTTGCCTCCTCCTGGACCCTCTCCAGGAGGTTAATGTCCCCTTAAGTGTGGCCTCCAAAACTGCACGCAGTACTCAGGTGCGGCTCACCAAGCAGTTATACAGAGGAGTATCACTTCCTCCTTCTGAGGTGATCCTAGCGATGCATCCCAGCATCCTGTTGGCCTTGGCTGCTGCCTCCTACAAGTCTGAGTTGTTCATCTTGACATCCACCACCACCCCAGGTCCCTCTCAGCCATCGAGACTTGTAGCATTTCCTCCCCAGGGTGTACACTTGGCCTGGGTTTCTGGCCCCAGGTGGAGTACCTTGCATTTCCTGCATTGAACCTCAGCTTCCACTTTCTAGACCATCTTTCCAGAGCCTCCAGGTCCCCTGTAGGCCACCCTCCCTCCTCCCCATCCACCACCGCCCCCAGTTTGGTCATCTGCAAAGACTCGTCTCCTCTGATTCCTGTCCTTATGTCAGATCGTAGCGTTGAACAGAAGGGGCCCAGGACTGATCCCTGTGGGACCCCACTAATGACCCTCCTTGGGGATGAGACTATCCCACCAACTACGACCCTCTGGGTCCGGTCCTGGAGCCAATTGCTCATCCATCTGATCATCTGGTTCCCCACCCCATTTCTCCCAGCTTATCCAACAGGCCCATGAGGAACAGAGTTAAATGCCTTGCTGAAGTCTAGAAAGAGGACATCCACTGGTCTACCCAGGTCCAAGGCACTTGTCACCCAGTCATAGAACTCCACCAGGTTTGTCTGACACGATTTCCCCGGGATGAATCCATGCTGTCTATCGTCCAGGCACCCTGACTTATCCAGGTCCCCCCAGCCTCTCCTTGACAATGCCCTCCATCACCTTGCCCACCACCGATGTCAGGCTGACAGGCCTGTAGTTCCCTGCCACCTCCCTTGATCCCCCCTTGTGGATAGGCACTATATGCGCCACCTTCCAGTCTTGGGGCACCCACCCTGTCCTCAGAGAGATGGTGAAAAGCTCTGCCAGGGGTTTCGCCAGGACATCTGCAAGTTCCTTCAGCACTCTGGGATGTAATTTATCCGGCCCCGGTACTTTCTCCGTCTTAAGGGAGCTGAGGGCTTCCCTCACTCTCTCTGCTGTGATTTCCACTTCTAGTACCTCTTCTCCCTGCTTAGCCCCCCCACCTGCCAGTGATGCCTCCCCCTCTCCCCAGACCTGCCGATCGGTAAGGGTCCCCCCCTCCTCAGTATCTCTGT
Organism: Neoceratodus forsteri; assembly: GCA_016271365.2. Taxonomy (NCBI): domain Eukaryota; kingdom Metazoa; phylum Chordata; order Ceratodontiformes; family Ceratodontidae; genus Neoceratodus; species Neoceratodus forsteri. The sequence continues at coordinate 1,502,952,536 of CM057452.1, read as the reverse complement.
CTCTCCCATGTATGATGCAGCACCCTATTTTCCTGGTGAAAACTGAGGTGAAATACTCATTTAGTACCTCAGCCTGCTCCCCGGGTCTTGTGCCCATCTCTCCCTGATTTAATCCTGCTAATCTGCCCTTCACCCTTCGTTTTCCCCAATGTATCTAAAGAACCCTTGTTCCTCTCCTAATTTCCCTGGCCAGGTTCTGCTCCTTCCTTGCCTTAGCCGCCTCACCACTCTAGTGGCCCTTCTAGCCATCAGCTCTGCACTCCCCTCGATCCCTTTCACTCCTTGAGCACTTGAATTGCTTATAGGCTGCTTTCTTTCCCCGCACCACCTCCTGGACCTCCCTGGTCCACCAACAGAGTTTTTGGGCCCTACCGCATTTTCGTCTTACTCTTGCACAGGTGCTGGTAGCATCCTGCAACCCTCTCCTGATGATTTCCCACCTACTATCAGCGTCCATGTCTGACCCAATCCCATCCAAATGCTCCTTAAGGATCCTTCCCATTTCCTTAAAATCCGCCCCCCTGAAGTCGGTTACTTCCGTCTTTGTGCAGCCTTCTATCCCTCCTAGGTCCAGGCAGAACCAGACCGTGGTATGGTCACTCCCCGCCAATGGGTCCCTTACCTCCAGGCCCCCAATCTGGTCACTGTCTGCCAGGACCACATCCAGTACCCGTGCATCCCTGGTCGGTTCCCTCACCTGCTGAGTTAGGAACACGTCTTGAAAGACATCCAACAACCTCTGTTCCCTGGTCACAGATGATGTCATAGTCTCCCAGTCTGTTCCTGGCATGTTTAAGTCCCCCAACACCACCACCGTTCCTCTGCCCAGTCTGCAGTGTCTCCTAACATCTGCCACCAGACTGTCCTCCAGCTCCTCCGCCAGGGTAGAGGGTCTATACACCACTCCTATTTTTACTCTCTTGCCCCCCCTTGTTATCAAGGTGACCCAAATCGCCTCCACGGTTCTCTCCGCCTCCTCTACTCCCCCTATGCCAATGCAGTTTTTGACTATCATTGCTACCCCTCCTCCCCTTCCCTCCCCCCTGTCCTTCCTGAACATAGTGTAACCCTCCAGGTTCAGGTCCCAGTCATGTCTTGCAGTGGCCCAAGTCTCAGTGACCGCTGCCACATCCACTGCTCCCTCAGTTAGCATCACCTGGAGCTCAGGCATTTTATTGCCTAAGCTCCTGGCATTTAGCAGGACTACCTTACACCCTTTCCCTATAGTTCCATATAGTGTTCCCATGGGGATTCTGTTTTCCCCTGGTCTGCGCTTTGCCAGTTGGCCTTTTCCTGCAATCCTCCTGGTCTCCAGGGGGGGTGGAGACAGAGTCCCTCCTTTATCGGCACCCCCTTGACAGCCTTTTCTCCCATCCCACCCCCCTTCATAAGTTTAAACCCCACTTTTCACCAATGAACCCCTCTATTTTCAACTTAAGGATTCCCCTCCCCTCCAAATTGAGATGTAGTCTATCTCTAGCATACAGCTCCTTATCCTCCCAGGTCTCCCCCCAATCCCCCATCAACCCATATCCTCTGGCCTCACACCACTCCCTGAGCCACTGGTTTACCATCTCCTGGTGTACTTTACCAGTCACGCTTCGGAGGCCTAGTAGAGGCTCCATGCTCTGGATCTTAAGTGAGTGCTCGCTTATTGTAAAGAGCGTACAGCTGGAGTTCGGGGAGAGGTTCGTCCGCTGTTTGTCAGCTACGCTGAAGCTGTACCTGGCAGACCTGCAGTCAAGTGGACAGTTGGTAGGGGGATCACATCCTGCATTCATCTCTGCTGTGGTTGGTGGGTAGGGAGCCTCCTGAAGGAGTAACGGCTCATTCCACATGCCATATCGCTGCGTCGGTGGCTGCTTCCGTGGACGTCTCTATCCATGAAATCTGCAGGACTGCTACCTGGAGGTCAGCACACACCTTCCTTTCCCATTACCACATTGACCTAGAGTCATGCCAGAATGATGATTTTGGGGCCTCAGTTGACCAATCTGTGTTTCCTAAATGGGGGGGGGTATGCACCTTGCCTCCCTCCATCCTCCTGGAGAACTGCTAGGAGTCTGCGTGTAAGTGTGTATAGAACGTCATATCCACATCCCTAGAAAAACATGTTACTCACCTGTAACAGTAGATCTTCTACGGATTGGTCTCTTGCAGTAGGTTATTACACTCTGGGAGTTCTACCAGCTGGTGCTATCACACGGCAGCTTCTTCCAGCTGTTGTCTTCAGGGACCACCCACATGACATCACTTCCTCAGGCTCAGTATAAGTGTGGGCAGTCCCAGGTACCTTCTGTTCATTTTCCCGCCAGCTTCAGCCCGCACAGCAGCTTGCTCACTCTCCTGTGTTGCAGTCTTTGACGTGAACTTGAACTCAAATTTTCTACACTCTTCCGGGCTTGCGAACCACTCACAGCTACCTTGGCTCTCCTTGTTCTGCTGCTGGCCTGTGAACCACTCACAGCTACCCTGGCTCTCCTTTTTCTGCAGCGGGCCTGTGAGCCACTCACAGCTACCCCACTGCTCCTTGGCCCGGCACTCTTGCAGGGAGCTTGGCCTCTTCTATGGCTGACACGGCAACCCTGCCGGAACGGACCTTGGGGACCCATGCTAAGGGTTCCCTGGCTCAGGGTTCACGTTCCCGGCATAAGAGGGAGAGGGACTCTCGCTCCTCACAAGTCCCTCCAACACTGCCCATCGACGGTGGCTTCTCCTGCTCTTCTGCCGTCGACTGAGCATTCCTCGTCAACAGGCCCCCCCCCGTTGACGGAGCCTTCGTTGCTCCCTTCCTCATCGAAGGGGATGCATCCTCAGTCGACGGAGCACTCTGGCTGACATTTCTTGTTGACGGGCACTGTTCCCCCATCGACGGAACGTTCCTTGTTGACGGGGCTGCTTCCCCATTGATGGAGCCTTCATTGCTTTTTCCCACATTGATGGGAATGCTTGCCTCGTCGACAGTGTTCTATTCCTCATCTCTCGTGGACAGGGCATTCCTCATTGACGGATGGTTTCCATTGATGGAACGCTATGCCTCATCCTTGTCGATATTGTTACCCCTCACGACGAATGTTCCTTTGCCTTCCTCATCGATGGAGTGGTTCCCCTATCAGCGTAGGGCCCCGCACCCTGGGACGTCCCCTGTTGGGGGATCCCCTTATGTGTGTCCCCCCAGCCCTTCCTGTCACCGGCACTCTATTCCCGTGTTGATGGGGTCCTACGTTTGTCACTGTTCTAGCGCCCCTTGGACGCCTCTTCTTTTCTGCCCTTGGACAGGGTTCCTGGGGCTTGCCTCCAGTTCCTTGCTCCCCCGACTTTCCGGGACTGAAGTCTTCGATGTTACTCGCCCTCCCCCCAAGTGCTGTCCTTGGGCAGTCTCCGACTGTGGACCTCACACTTTCCCAGGTGCCTGGCATTGCCTGCATTGTCTTTGAGGTCCTACGATCTTGAGACACGTTCTGTCTCGGACCTGCCGCCGGGTCCTGGGCCACGCTGTCCCCCCCCCCGCCTAAGCGGCTTCGCCCTAATCCGGCTGTCTCTGCCGGGTCCCACCCCCATTCCCCTATTTCTGAGGAGTCCGTGTCTGGGAATGCAGACGTGGAGGACACCTCTGCCGTGGGCTTTCCAGAGTACGGGGACCCTGATTCCCCATTCTTTGTCCTCTGTTGTGGATACTGCCCCTCCTGATGCCTTCACTTCCCATGACCCTTACTCAGATCTGCTATTGCTGGCTTCCCCTCTGCAGAGCAGGATACCCTTCGATGTGACATGGCCGCCTACCTTGACCTGTCCAAGGAACCTGTCCTGGTTGTCCTTCCCTTGATTCCTGCTTATTTAAACGCCATGACTGCGGCTTGGCATCACCCCTCTTCCGCTCCGCCTGGGCCTGACCAGCTGTACAGGGCCCCATCGGACCATCTCTTTTTGTCTGCTGCTACTACAATGGCTGACTCGGTGGTCATTACGGTGGCTCATGACCGGACTGCTTGGCTCTGCCATGCCAGTTCAGTGATGCCGGATAAGGAATCCCAGAGCCTTGATTTTCTTGGCAAGAAGGTTTGCACCTCTGGTACCATGCTGCTTCGCATTCTCAACTATGTGGGCCATATGGTTTGGTACCACCGCACTTATCGTGCCTCCGCTTTGGACCTGCTTTCCACCTTGCCTCCCTCCCAGGGGTTAGCCCTGTTGGCACAGCCTCTGTCTGCCATTTCCTCTCTTTCCTGTCACCTGCTGCGGTCGGGCTACAATGCAGTCGACGCCTCTGCTTGTCTTGTCTACTACCGGCGTTGTCTTTTGGCGCCATGCCAGGCTTCGGGTGTTGGGTCTGGCTTCTGATGTCAAATTGTCGGTTGCCGGTGCCCCTTTCTGTGGGGACAGCTTGTTTGGTCCTGGTACCCAGGCCATTCTGGATTCCCTGCAAGCTTTGGGGCATACCCTGCAGTCAGTCCAGGACTTCTACCGGGCCCCATCCTCCACTGTTGCTGGCTGGGCATCCCATTCCTGGCCCCCTTACCAGGTTCTGGCTCAGGACTGCAGTAGGGCCTCAAGAGGGGCTGCCACGTCTGTTCCTCTGTCCCGCCCCCCGGGGAGGGGCGGACCCGCCCCTGTGCATTAGTCGCACCTTGGGGCTTTCCCCAGCCTCCTCTTGCAAGCCTCGGAGGCGCCTGGGGGGGGGGGCTCTGTCTGACCTTTCTTTGGAGGCTTGCTTCCCGATCATGGACGCTTCGCTCCTCCTCGTGGATCTTTTCAAACTCCTGCTTTCCTCCCTCTTTGGGCTCTTCAGGTGTTCCTTGCTGTGGGATTCCCGGTGTGCCTTGCCCTGGTTCCCTCCTCCACCTCGTGTGCACTCTACGCTTTTGGAGCTCTGCTGGCTCACACGGCCGTTTCTTGGATTATCTGCGGCTCCTCCATGGATTCCGCCTGGACTCTGCTCGCCGCTCTCTTGCCGTTCCCACTGAATGGTCCTGTTTGCTTTGCTTGTGGCCGCAGCTTCTCACCTGGCTTCCTACTTTGCCTGTCCTCCCTTTTTGGCTATGGCTGCTTGGTACTCTCCCTAGTGTAATAACCTACTGCAAAAGACCAGTCCATAGAAGATAGTGCGGTTACGTAAGAACTTACCATAACAGTAGATCATATCATCCATGACTAGGGAAAGCTAAGCTAAATAAATAGGTTTTTAACTCAATTTTAAATCTATTGAATGACCCGATCAGGTATGTATATATGTATGCACGAGTGCTGGTGTGAATGGACTTCTGTAAGGCTGGCTGTCTTGATGTGGTACAGAGGCTTATCATAATGTATCCTAAACATTGTAACTAAAAGCCAGTCAACTTCTGCCTAGTTGGGTGTGTTTGTGTGAGATAAAATGCTGTGAATCTGTCTGGATCATTGGCTTACTAAAGATTGTTGACTGAAATGTGGACGAGGCAATGTTAGTAAGGTGCGGCAGCACATTTTTTGGTTTGTGTTTACGGAGGGAGGCAACAGAATGACTGAATGAATGAATGACCCGATGTACTCTTGAGTAGAAATTTAAAATTCCTGGCTACATCCCTGCACCTGTATGCCCTGCATTAGAAGATGCTACCTGTGCTACATAGTACAGACCTGACTTACTGCCTGCAGTTCCCAGAAAGGCTGATAAAGCAATATCCTGCTCTGTCTGATAAACCTTATTATGCCAAGCAGCCAGAAACTGACGGCCATTATGGGTGTTTGTGATAGGTGTAAGGCACCTAAACATATGAGTATTTATTTATTGAAAATCGGTAACTGGGAAAGGTACACTGAGCTGAGACTCCTTTCCAGGTGTGGCCCATGGGGATGGGGAAGGGGAGTGCAAGCAAACAATACAGCAGTTAACATCAGTGAGCAATACCATGATAGCTTAGGGCTCATTCACACTGTGCCTTGCCACAGCATCTAGTTTCTAATTGTTCTTAAAAATTCTTTGGAAATGCAAGAGAGCCACGTCCACACGGCATCTGTGTTGCCGCTGCTCTTTTCCTTTCTGATTCAAGTGTTGTCCCTGTAAGTGTTGGGTAGGTGGGGAATTGGCGGTGTTGCAGGTGGTTTAGCAGTTCACACAGCACAGGAAACCACCAACACCGCACCCCAAACCCAGCTAAAGAGGGATCATGGTGGCAACCCCACGCAACGGAAAATCAGTAAAACGGTAAAATTCACATGTGGGCAGGGGCACCAGTCTTGCCTCTGTGAGCCACTGACAACTGCTCAGAGTCGGCCACTTGAACGAACCTTAGATTGCAGGCACACTAACAGGTAACATCAACTGGAGGAAGTACAGCAGGCAGCAATTATCAGTTGGTCATGACAAGGGCATGGTAAATACCATAAAGACCCACAGGAGGGTAGCATGGGACCCCACAGGGAAAGGAAACAACTCCTGGTGAGGGACTCCATTGTGAGGAAGGGGAGAGGGAGGTAAGGTGCCTGCCTGGCGCCATGGCTTGGAGGGACAGGGAGCGAATCCTCAGGATCACAGGAGCTGCTGCACAGGGGAGGGAGCTGGATGTCATTGTCCACCTAGGGACAAATGACCTGGCTAAGAAAGGGATCAGAGCAGTGCAAGAAGCGTTTGTGGAGATGGGGAGGGGCCTTAGACAAATAGCACACACGGTAACCTTCTCGGAGGCGCTGCCTGTCTGGCACGGATGAGACTAGGGTGCTCCACACCATGGGATTCGATCAGTGGTTGAAAAACTGGTGCAGAGCTCAGGGATTTGGCTTCACTGGGGACTGGGGGTCCACCTGGATGGATACAGGCCTATACTGGCGTGATGGTCTGCATCTATCCAGGAGGGGAACCAGGATCCTAGGTGATAGGTTTAAATACTTCATTAGCAAGCATTTAAACTAGCCAAGGGGGGAGGCACTGGAAAGGAGCAGGGAAATCCTAGCCCCCAAAAAAAATCAGGGTACTAAGTGAGGTAGACACCAACATAGAGATGTCAATAGGGAGAAGCGCTGGGGTAAATGGAGAAAGTGACAAACGCAATAAGGACAGGGATGGGGCAAAAAGGGGTAAGGCCATCAAGAAATGGAGGGTAATGAGCACCAACGCCCATAGTCTGGGCAAGAAGCTCCCTGAACTGGTGGCCTTGATGGAAGAGGGATGCCTAGATATCGTAGCAGTCACAGAAATGTGGTACACAGAGAACCATGACTGGGATGTTAACATACCAGGGTACACAAGCTACAGGAGAGACAGGGAGGGCAGAAGAGGGGGGAGTAGCTCTCTGTGTAAGGGAAGGGATAAAAGCAACTGAACAAAAGAGTAAACAGGGAGGAGAGGAGGCACTGTGGGTCACCTTAGAGACTGGAAATGGCACCACAAGCTGCACAGGGGTTGTATACAGACCCCCATGTCAAGGGGAGGGAATGGACAAGGATATGATAGAAGGCATACTTTGGATGGCAGAGAAAGGGGAGATACTGTTGATGGGGGACCTTAATATGCCAGATGTTAACTGGAGCACCTTTGCTGCAGCCACGTCCAAAAGCAGGGCCATTCTTGATGCCCTTCAGGTGGCATGCCTCAGACAGATAGTTTTGGAACCTACTCATGAGGGAGTAATCTTAGACCTCGTACTCTCAAATGGGGACAGTGAGAGGATCTCAGATCTAGAAGTGGGTAGCCATGTGGGAACAAATGACCACCAAACAGTGTAGTTCAGGATAAACTCAGCTACAGAGTCAAGCCATACAAAAGTGAGGGTTCTGGACTTCAGGAGGGCTGACTTTGGCAAGATGGGAGAGTGCCTTAGAAAAGCACTAGCAAACAGGCTAGAAGGAGGGGTGGAGCAACAATGGGGAACTGTCGAAACTGCCATCACAGAGGCAACAAGCCTTTCTGTGAAGCAAATAAACAAATCGAAACGAAAGAAAAAGCCACTATGGTTCTTAGAAGAAGTGGCGGTGAAGGTTAGGGAGAAAAAGATAGCATTTAGGAAGTATAAGGAAACATAGAAGGAGCAGGACAGAGAACTGTACCAGTTAAGGCAGAAGGAAGCAGGGAGGGTAGTCAGAATAGCAAAGGCACAAACTGAGGAAAAGACAGCCAACTTGGTTAAGAAGGGGGATAAAACCCTTTATAGGTACATCAGGGAGCATAGAAAGACAAAGGGAGGGATAGTGAGGCTGAATAGAATGGATGGTGGGTGGGCAGAGAGTGACAGTGAAAAAGGAGGGATACTGAATGAATACTTTGTTCAGTATTCACAAAAGAGGAAGTGGGAGGTGCCTAATCCAATTAACAGAAGCACTGGGGTCGATCCCAGTCCTTTCACAGAAGAAAGGGTTCAGAAAGAACTCCAAAAACTGAAGGTGGACAAAGCAATGGGGCCAGATGGAATTCACCCCAGAATTCTAAAAGAATTAAGCAGAGAACTACTGATACCACTGACTACCCTTTATAACAAATCATGGGAGGATTGTGTGGTACCCGAGGACTGGAAGAAGGCTGATGTGATTCCCCTTCAAAAAAGTGGGAGCAAGACAGAGGCAGGAAACTACAGACCTGTCAGTTTGACCTCTCTGGTTGGGAAAGTGATGGAATCACTTCTGAAGGACAGAATTGTTGAGTACCTAGAGGCCAGTGGGGCACAGGACCCAAGACAGCATGGGTTCATAGCGGGAAGGTCATGTCAGACGAATCTAATTGATTTCTTTGACTGGGTGACCAAAGTAGTAGACCAGGGAGGGGCTGTGGACATGGCCTACCTAGACTTTTAGCAAGGCATTTGACACAGTCCCACACAAAAGATTAGTAGTCAAATTAACCAGCCTGGGAGTGGGTCCCAGGGTGGTAGCCTGGGTAAAACATTGGCTGAACAACAGGACACAGAAGGTAATTGTAAATGGAGTCCACTCTGAAGAAAGAGGGGTTACTAGTGGGGTACCGCAGGGTTCAGTACTGGGTCCAGTCCTTTTTAATGTCTTTATAAGTGACATTGCAGAGGGCCTGGAAGGAAAAGTATGCCTCTTTGCAGATGACATCAAGATCTGCAACAGGGTTGATGCACTAGGAGGCGTGGAAAGGATGAGAGGGACTTGCAAGGTTGGAGGAATGGTCAGAAGTATGGCAGCTAGGATTCAATGCAAAGAAGTGCAAAGTAATGCACCTGGGAAACAAAACCCAGGGAAGATTACACAGTGGAGGTAGTAACAACAACAAAAATGGAAAGGGATCTGGGGTAATCATATCAGATGACCTTAAGGTTTGCAAGCAATGTGGAGAAGGCGGTAGGGGGCTGGGGTATACTGGGATGTATAGGGAGGCATCACCAGCAGAAAACAGGAAGTTATCCCCTGTACAGACAGTTGGTGAGACCCCATCTGGAGTACTGCGTCCAGTTCTGGAGACACCATCTCCACAAGGACATAGACAGGATGGTGGCAGTTCAGAGGGGGGCAGCTAACATGGTGCAGGAGTCTGCAAGAAACGTCGAGGAGGCTAAGGAGCTTAATATACTCTTGAGAAAAGAAGGCGAGAGGGGACATGATAAAAGCGTTTAAGTACCTCAGTGGAATCAACAAAGTCCAAGAGGTAGCATCTTTCAGAAAAGAGATGTGCAAGAACAAGGGACACAATTTGAAGATAGAGGGCGGTTCAGGGCAATGTGAGGAAGTATTTTTTCACAGAGAGGGTGGTGGACACATGGAACAGCCTTCCTGAGGAGGTTGTGGGGTCTAAAACTGTGGGAGAATTCAAGAATGCATGGGACAGACATAAGGCAATTTTTGTGGGGGGTAGGAAGAAATAGGCTGCTGGTTAAATAGGATCTGCAGCTTATCCTCTAGGTAGGGAAATGGGCAGACTAGGTGGGCCAAGCGGTCCTTATCTGCCGTCAAAGTCTGTGTTCTATGTTCTGTGTTCTAACTGTCTCTTGCAGTAGGTACAGTCCCACCCTCCATCCCCCTGCCTTTTGCTCAGGGTCCTCAGATCTCAGGACGTTGGGTTGGGTCTCCCTGGTCCCTCGGTTTCCCTTGGTTCTCGCCTTTGCGTGCTGAAACCGTCGGGGAACAGAGGCTACCTGGGACCGCCCACACTTATACTGAGCCTGAGGAAGTGATGGTCATGTGGGCGGTCCCTGAAGAAGCTGCTGTGTGATGGCGCCACTTTGTGGAACTCCCCAAGTGTAATAACTTATTGTAAGAAGATAGTTCCTTGAAGATCTACTGTTATGGTAAGTTCCTACGCAATCACACTTTCTAGGAGTGGTATATAATGATCATCTACATGAGCCTACCCAACCTCCCCTGGCTTTGGCACACACCACTGCTTCCAGTGGGCAAGATCTGGTGTCATGGAGCGGAGCCCAGGAAGTTACCACCCGGGTGGGTGGGAGGAGCCAGCCTGAAGAGTTTAAGGCACATCTTAAAGGGAAAGGATATTGCCTATAAATGTGGATGAACATCATATACCACTTCTAGAACTACTGTTACAGGTGAGTAACCTGTTTTTCTAGGAACGTGGATCTGTTGTTCATCCACACTGTCTGGCATGTCCTTTTCCCCTTTAAATCTTGCCGGGAGTCTTCAAGCTAGCTCCTCCCACTCACCCAGGTGGTATATACCTCTGCTGTGCCCCATGACGCCAGATCTTCCTTTCCGCTGGAAGATGCAGGTTCCCTCGTGCTACTTTTCAAGTACCGTAGGCCCTGGAGTCTAATCGACGGTCTTTGCCGCATTTGCTCTCTCTAAAACTCGTCAGGTTCACGACTTTCGGATCTGAGCGGCGGATATGGAGGACAAGTTGCCCCCAACCCCGGGTTTTGCGGTGTCCTTGCGGACAAAAATGTCTCGCACCGATCCCACCTCTTGTGCGTTTACTGCTTAAGCACCGTGCACGATACCTCTGCTTGCACCATCTGTCTGGCCTTCCATCGCAGTGTCCTGGACAACCGCAAGGCACGCCTTCAGCTAGGGAGACCGGAGCTTCGCAATCCACCGGTGAAATAAAAGGAGGCCTGGTGGGTGGTTTCCGCGACCGCGTGATCTGCTGAGCAGCTCGAACAGATGGCGGCTTTCGAGGAGGAGCTTCGGCCAGCCAAAGTTTTTTCGAGCCACTCAACCTGGGCTCCACCTTTACTGGGTCCTTTCGGGAGTTGTTCCAGTCTCTCCCTACTAAGGGTAAGGCACCCTCGGGCTCGCACTCCTCCCGCTCCAAGAAAAAAGACAAGGACCCCAAATCATCTTCTTCTAGTCTAAGATGATGTTCCTGGGACCGAGAGTGGTCCGATACACGGGATCAGGCAGTCTCGGCCTCAGTTGAGATCGCTTCCTCGGCTGCCGGCTTCTCGGACCTTCCGTCAGGCCAAGGAACCGAAGTCGAGGATGTGGCAGAACCGGCCGAGATTTCTCTCGACCCGATTGAGCCGTTGTCGCCGACTCCTGTCGATAACTCCTTGGAGAGGACACCCATCCTTTCCTTCCCCGACGAGGAGACCCATCCTTTGGACATCCCGATCGAGGGACAAGAGCCGGAACCTCGGTTTTCGCTGGATCCGGCTTCTCCCGATCGACAGAGCTGACACCGTCGGTCTCGATCAAGGAGTAGGACCACGTTGGTCGAAAAACCGAGAAAGGGTCACAAACACTCACGGAAGAGGTGCCGCCGTTCCTCATCCTCCTCGGACGAGGAGAGACTTAGATGGAAGCTCCGTCGACATTATGAGGATCTCATGTGGCAGCAGTTAATGTTGACCAGTCAGAAGCCGTCTACTCTGGCTGCACCGGCCATTACTTGGCTCCAGCCTCTTCGGCCGACACAGACTCCTCCAGTACTGAGGACTCTGGTTTTCCCTCCGGTGGGACCGGCACGCATTCTGGCTTGGCCTTTTCCGGTCTCCCCACCAATTTTGGTGGAGGCACCACCCAAGCAGCCTCAGGGAGGGGCTCCCTTGAAGGAGGATCTGACAGATACGGGCTTGCTCCGTCGTCTGTCCATCACTGTCGTTTGTGATCGTCCTAGGCGTATTGAAGGGGACGTGGGCGGGAGACCCTTGTATCCCGATTCCTCGGACTTTGATACTACTGTCCTTCACTCACACCCTGACGATGAGGTGTCAGTGACAGGCCTGGAGGAAGGGCCTTCCTCCTTCCAGGGCATCCTTCGACTTGTTTCTGAGTCCACGGGCATACCTTTTACAGCCTTTTCAAAAGAAGGCGGAATATCCTCTCACGGATATCCTCAAGAGGGGGGTACCCCGACGGAGGCCTTCCCAGTGGCCCTGCCTCTTGCCCGGCTCCGTCTGCCTGCATGGCTCGCAAGTACACAGTACCCATGGGGTCCTTGCCGGGTTTCACTGAGCATCCCTCTGCCGAGAGCCTTTTGACTGCCTCAGTGTTTCGGCCCATGGGTAGCTCTATGGATACTGACTGCCCTCCAGACAAGGAGTCCAAAAATATGGACCACTCTGCCCGGAAGGTATATGCGGCCTCATCCCTGGGCCTTTTTCAGGCCAGCTCGGCAGTGATCGTGGCACACTTCTCTCACGCCCTGTTGGGGTCACTTGATGAAGTCCTCCCTCATCTCCCAGCAGACATGCAGACCACGATCAAGCAGGTCCGTGACCTGGGCCATGTTGTTGCAAAACAGCAGCTCCATATGGCTCTGGACATTGGAGATTCCTGTGCCCGTTCACTAGCTGCCACAGTGGCCACTCACCGCAGGGCCTGGCTGAGATTATTCTCCTTTCCAGCGGATACTCAGCACAAGCTAGCTGACGTGCCCTTCCTTGGCACCGACCTTTTCGGTCCGGGAGTGGCAGGTCATCTCCAGCGCATTGAGCAATCTAATGCCACCTTAGATGCCACTTCTGCTAAGGGTTCTTCGGGCAAGAACCAGCAGAAGCGCAAGAAGAAGCCTTTTCAGCACTCTTCCCCTGCGGTTAGGCAGCCCTCCTTCCAAGGAGGTCAGCAGCAACAGCAGGCTCAAGCTTGGCGTCCTAGGCCCAAGCAGGGTCCCCAACAGCCCCGCAAAGGAGTCTGAGGTGCTGGTCCAGGAGCCTCCTCCTCCTCTAAGCCTGCACAGTGATGGGTCGGGGGTGGCCTCTCCTACACCTGTAACGCCAGTTCTGGGTCCGTGGGGGGCTGGCTCCGCCACTTTCTTTCCGCCTTGTCCAGTATCACTTCGGACAGGTGGGTTCTGGAAGTGGTCGGTCAGGGACTGCCTCTAGAGTTCGAGCAGTACCCCCCCAAGCCGAGCCCGTGCCCCACGGGAGGAAAAGATCTCAGTTGGCCCTTCCGGATGACATTGCTCAGCTCCTCTGCAAAGAGGCGGTAGCTCCAGTGCTGGATCCTCCTACAGACTCAGGCTTCATGTCCAGGTACTTCCTGGTGCCCAAGTGGACGGGGGTTGACGCCCCATCCTAGATCTCCATGACCTGAATCAATATCTCAGGTCTCGCACCTTCTGGATTGCAACTCTGAACCAGATCATACCATCTCTGGAGCGAAACATGTGGTTCTGTTCACTGTATCTACAGGATGCGTTCTTTCACGTCCCAATCTGTCCGTCCCACCAGTGGTTCCTCCGCTTCAGGATCGAAGGGACCCTGTACGAGTTCTGAGCCATGCCGTTCAGCCTGTCATCTGCCCCTCGGGTCTTCACCAAATGCATTGCAGTGGTGGCAGCCCATTTACGGTGGCAAGGGGTCCGGATATACCCCTATCTCGACGATTGGCTCCTGGCGGGTTCTTCCCTGTAGGAGGTGGAGAGGTCCAGGGACATGACCCTCCGAATCTGTTCCCATCTAGGCCTCCTGATCAACGAGGCCAAGTCAGAACTGGTGCCCTCTCAGGTGATGGGCTTTATCGGGGCAGAACTTGACTCTCGTCAAGCCAGAGCTGGGCTTCCAGTGGTCAGGGTGGAGGTTCTTTCCTCCTCTGCCCAGTCATTTTTGGTTGGGCACTTACGCCCTGCCTGGGACTTCCTGCGCCTTCTGGGTTACATGGCGACGTGCACCTCAGTGGTCCGTTGAGACAGATTGCACATGTGCCCCCTCCAGTGGGAGCTGGCCACTCAGTGGTCTTAGCGTCAGGGTCTTTTCCACCTGCTGGTCACTGTCACCCAGAGCATGTGGGACGCTCTCCAATGGTGGACCGTCCCAAGTCATCTGCAGGAAGGGATCCCGTTTGTCCGCCCCGAGCTAATGGTCGTCCTCATGACCGATGCGCCTCTCATGGGCTGGGGAGCCCACATGGGGGACCACAGAGCCCATGGGTTCTGGACCCTTGAGGAGTCCCGTTGCCACATCAACCTGTTGGAGCTCAGAGCAGTCAGACTGGCACTGTCAGCTTTTGCTCCTCAGCTCCGGGGTCAAGTGGTTCAAGTCCAGACGGACAATACCACGCCCATGTACTACCTCAACAAACAGGGCAGTACGCACTCCTGTCTGCTATGCAAAGAGGCGCTCCTGATCAGGACCTTCGTCAGCTGGTTAGAGGTGGATCTCCTTGCCATCCATGTGGCAGGAGTCTCGAACCAACTGGCGGATGCTCTCAGCCGCATAGGCCAGACATCCCATGAGTGGTCTCTCCATCCAGAGGTAGCTTACAGTCTGTTCTCCCATTGGGGCAAACCATTGGTGGACCTGTTTGCCTCCAGGGAGAACATTGAGCTGAGGCTGTACCATGCCCGGCCCCCTCAGCAAGGCTTGATGCAGGGAGATGCCTTCTCGAGGCCATGGACCCCAGGCCTCCTTTCTGCCTTCCCTCAATTTCCCTTGATCCACAAGGTGTTACTCAAGGTGAGGAGGGACAAGGCGAAGGTGATCCTGGTAGCCCTAGATTGGCCCCGCCAGTTCTGGGCCCTGGAGTGGCTTTGTACATGACTGGACCTGATATCATTGAACCAGGGGAAGGTCTTCCACCCGGACCTTCAATGCCTGCACCTCACAGCCTGGTTCCTGAGCGGCTAGAGTTCCAGGCTCTGGGTCTTTCCGAGGATGTCTACACTGTGGTGGAGGCATCTCATAAGGAATCTACCAGGAAATGTTATGCCTTCAAATGGAAAAGGTTTTCCATTTGGTGTCAGAGTAAGAGTCTGGACCCCTTATCCTGCTCTTTGGCTAACATTTTAGACTATCTTTGGTCTGTCTCCAAAGGGGGTCTTTGGTCATCGACCCTTAGGGTGCACCTGGCAGCAATTTCTGCTTACTGGCCGCAGGTTGGTCAGTCGACATTGGCACAGGAGACAGTGGTTGGGCGCTTTTTCAAAGGCCTGGATCACATATCCCCTCCGATGCGTGAACCTCCACCTCTGTGGGATCTACTACTGGTACTGGCAAAGCTCATGGGCAAGCCATTCGAACCCATGCACAAGTGTGAGCTCTCGCACTTGTCGTGGAAGACTGCCTTCCTGGTGGCTATCACGTCAGCCAGAACAACAGTGGAGCTCCAGGCGCTCTTGGTAGACTCCCCTTATCTGGTCTTTCACAGGGACAAAATTGTCCTACGCCCCCACCCGAAATTCATTCCGAAGGTGGTATCAGAGTTTCACCTTAACCAGGTGTTGACTCTGCCAGTATATTACCCTAACTACACCTCGGATGCCGAGTACAGGCTCCATACCCTGGACCTTAGACGTGCTCTCTCCTACTACGAGGAGAGGACGGTAGAAACTCTGGGAGAGGTTCGCCAGTTGTTTGTCATCTACACTGAAGCCACTTCTGGCAGACCTGCAGCCAAACAGACTTTTGCAAAATGGATCACATCATGCATAGGTCTGTGCTATGAGTTGGCTGGCAAGGAGCCTCCCAGAGGGTTAAGAGCTCATTCTACCCGCCATACTGCTGCATCGGTGGCTGCTTCCAGGGACGTCCTTATCCAGGAAATCTGTCGGGCTGCTACCTGGAAGTCAGCAAATACCTTTATTTCCCACTACCACATCGACCTTGTCACACCGAGATGGTGGTTTTGGGGCCTCGGTTCTCCAATCTCTGTTTCCTAAGTAGGAGGTGTGCGCCTTGCCTCCCTTCTCCCAGAGAACTGCTAGGAGTCTGCCAGATAGTGTGGATGAACAACATATCCACTCTCCAATAAAAACAGGTTGCTCACCTGTAATGGTAGTTCTAGGAGTGGTATATGTTGCTCATGCACACGTACCCACCTGACCTCCCCGGCTTTAGGTGCACCACCTTGCTTCCAGCGGGCTAAAATCTGGCGTCATGGGGCGGAGCTGAGGTATATACCACCCGGGTGGGTGGGAGGAGCCAGCTTGAAGACTTCCGCCAAGATTAAAGGGGAAAGGGACATGCCAGACTGTGTGGATGAACAACATATACCACTCCTAGAACTACTGTTATAGGCGAGTAACCTGTTTTTATGTCTGTCTCATGCCCTTTTGAATTCTACCGTTTTTGCTTGCACTACTTCCACTGGGAGACTGTTCCACTTGTCCACCACTCTCTCTGTGAAAAAGGTGCTTCTTTATGTTACTCCTGAGCCTGCCTCTCTCCAGCTTCATATCATGTCCTCTTGTTCTGGAACCCCGTTCTCTTTGGAAGAGGCTACTTCCTTGTACTTTGTTAATGCCCTTGAGATATTTAAAAGTTTCTATCATATCTCCCTTTTCTCTTCTTCAGCGAATACATGTTGAGGTTTCTCAGTCTGTCCACATATGACATCTGATGCAACCCTGTACCATTTTTGTAGTTCTTCTCTGTATTGTGTCTATTCTATGTCTTTCTTGAGATATGGCCTCCAGAATTGTACACAGTTTTCCAGATGTGGTCTCACTAATTGTCTGAAGTGGCATCACTCCCTCTTTCTCTACTAGTGAAACCCCTCCCTGTGCAGCTCAGCATCCTGCTGGCTCTCCCTACTGCCTTCTCGCACTGCCTGGACCTTTTTAGGTTATCGGTTATGATCACCACTAGATCCTTTTCTTAACTCTTGGTTGCCAGGGCAAGTCCCACCCCCCAGTCATGTACCTCTCACCTGAATTGCTGTGTGTCAAATGTATGATTTAAAATTTTTTAGCACTGAAACTCAGCTGCCACGCCTCAACCGTTCCTCAGTCCCTTTTCATTTTCTTCACCCTCTCAGGAGTTTCTGCTGTGTTTCAGATTTTAGTGTGATCTGCGAAGAGACATATTTCCCCCTCCAACCCTTCTGCAATGTCGCTTATAAAGACATTAAAGAGAACTGGTCCTAGTAACGAACCCTGTGGCACCCTGCTGGACACTTCCCTCTCATTGGGTTGGGCCCCATTTACTACCACTGTCTGTATCCTGCCACTCAACCAATTTGTGATCCAGTTTATTACCTTGGATCCCACTCCCAGGCTGTTAAGCTTGTTTACAAGCCTCCTGTGTGGGACAGTGTCGAAGACCTTGCTGAAGTCAAGGTAGGCCAGCCACATCCATTGCCCTTTCCTGTTCTAGTTCCTTTGTCACCCAGTCAAACATATCTGTCAGATTTGTTTGACAAGATCGACTCCTCGTTAATCCATGCTGCCTCGGATCCTGTTCTCCACTGTCCTGAAGATATGCCACAATCCTTTATCTCAGCAATGTCTCCATCAATTTCCCTACTACTGAGGTCAGGCTGACTGGCCTATAGTTGCTCGCCTCCGCTCTTCTCTCACTTTTGTGGATAGGGACTACAATTGCCCTTCTCTAATCTTACGGAACTTCACCTGTTTTGAATGATTTTGTTAAGCAGGGTTTCCAGTGGAGCTGCCAGCTCCCTCCCAAGTTCTTATAATATTTTGGGATGTGTCCCGTCCAGTCCCATAGCCTTGTCCCCTTTCAGCGCTCTCCTCTCTGAACGGACTGCTGTCCACTCTTCCCCACCTTGTTACCTCTGTCACCTAAATGTGTACCCTCCCCTTCACTCTCCTTCATAAAAACTGAACAAAAATGTGCATTCAAGATTTCTGCTTTCTCTGTCTCCTTCTGCACAACCCTCCCTCTGCCCTTTTTAGTCTCGCAATCTCTCCCCTGGACTCTTTCCTTTCACTAATGTACCTATAAAACGTCTTATCCCCTCTTTTCACAGCTTGTGCTATTGCCTCCTTTGTTTGTGCTTTTGCTCTTCTGACTGTCTTCCCTGCCTCTCTGTTTTTCTAAATACAGTTTCCTACCCTCACTCTGAGTACTCTTGTACCTCCTGAATACTCACCTTTTTTCCCTTACTTTTTCCAGCCACTTCCCTTGAGAACCACAGTGGTCTCTTCCATCTTTTTGCCTTCCCTTGAGAACCACAGTGGTCTTTTCCATCTCTTTGCCTTTCCTTGAGAACCACAGTGGTCTTTTCCTTCTCTTTGCCTTACTTGCCTAATGCACAAGCTTGTTGCTTCAGCTGTGGCCCCTTTAAAATCTGCCCACTGCTCCTCTACTCTTCCCCCCCCATTTCTTTTTCTGCCGTTGGTTCCCTGAGCCATTCCCTCATTTTTGCAAAGTCATGTCAGGAAAGTGGGAAGATGAGACCGGTAATAAATGTGTGCTTCTCCATTTGTGACATCAATTATGACACTGCTGCCAAAGATCATGATGAGATAACCCCCCATGCACAAACAGCCCTATCAGTTAGTCTTGAATAGTCTGTATGTACTGTGGGGTCCTTAAATCACTGTAACCACAGCACCAGTAGCTTTTTTAGAGCACAACATAGCAGCCATCATCCCCCTTAGATCCCCTCCCCAGAGTCCTTGGCCTTCAATGTGAATACACATTGCTTTGTAAACAGCAACATGGTATTGTTTCCTCTTCACTTCTCACCACTCTTACCCTGCAGGCTCTCCATCTTTATTGGGAGTCTGACTCCACTTTCAAAAGATAAAAAATAACCATGTCCCGGAGAAATATTCTGTCAGTAGCAATGCAGCTAGGGTGAGACAGAGGATCCGGGAGTCTCAGTAAAATAGTCACTTTAAAAAAGCATTAATAAATTCCTTTACACTTGCCTCAAGTCAGTTTGCAGCTTTAATTGGTTCCACATGAACTTTCTTGCTAAGAAAGTGAATGTTTAACCTTTATGGCAGACTTCCAGGAATTGTGGGTACTGGAACTGAAAATCCACATTCGCTTCTCGAAGTTTGTCCATTAGACTGAACTTCATTCTCTTCTGCACTCTTTTTGAGTCGTCTTGAAATAGATGTAGTTGGTGCTTCTGGTATATCCACTTTTTGCTGGCATGGAAAACTACTAACAGTGCTTGTTTATCCCTAAAATGTTGCAGCTTAAACACTACTTGACTGAGGGGAGCATCTTGGGAAGGTTTAGGTACCAACATGTGGTGAGCTCCATCAAGCTTGATCTTGTCAGTTATTTTAAGCACTTTGGGCACCCAGATCTCTAAATATTCGAGCATGTTGCTCCCTTCTGTACCTTACATACTAACATAATAAAATGGCAGCAGAGTAGGCCTAATGGTCTTTCATGTCTGTTCATTTGGTCAGCCCTCAGACTGGGAGCTGACCTTGCGGCCTCCCCCCCCCCCCGATTCTCCATTTCTAGTCCAAGATTTTCCCCTTGTATTGGACTTCACCAGCTCAACCCTTCCCCTATACCTGTTACAACCCTCTTGAGCCCCTCCACTGTCTCTGCCTCCACTAGTCTCCTGGGCAGCACATTCCATGGTTCCACCACCCTCTCAGTGCAGTAGCACCTCCTCCTTTCCCTGAGTCTCCCCCAGCTTCCACCCAGGCCCTCTAGTTGTCCCCCTTCTTTTGGAACACCCTGACTGAGTTCTCCCCTGTTTATCCCATTCATGTACTTGAAGACCTCTTTCATGTCCCTACTCTCCTCCGTGTACATGTTGAGCTCCTCGAGCCTCTCCTCATAGGTCCTTTCCCCCAAGCCCCAGATCATTTTGGTTGCCCTCCTCTGGACCCTCTCAAGGAGTGCAGTGTCCCTTTTTAAGTGTGGCCTCCTAAACTGCACACAGTACTCGAGGTGCAGCCTAACCAGGCAGTTATACAGAGGGAGTGTCACTTCCCTCCTTCTGGAGGTAATCCCCCTAACGATGCATCCCAGCATCCTATTTGCTTTGGCCGCTGCCCTCTTACAAGTCTGAGTTCCTTTGACATCCACCACCACCTCCAGGTCCCTCTCACCCATTGAGACTTGTAGCATTTCTCCCCCCAGAGAATACACTTGGTCCAGGTTTCTGGTGCCCAGGTGCAGAACCCTGCATTTTCCTGCATTGAACTTCAGCCTCCACTTTCTTGTCCTCCTGCATGGCCACCCTCCCCTCCTCCCCATCCACCACCGCTTCCAGTTTTGAGTCATCCGCAAAGAGGCTCCTTTCACTCTTGATACCCTTCCTTATGTCAGAGACATAGGCATTAAACAGGGTGGCCCTTAGACCGATCCCTGAGGGACCCCACTGATGACCCTCCTTGGAGATGAGACTAGCCCCCCCCCCAGCCACCACCCTCCTTCTCTACCTTCTAGCAGCCCTTTAATCCTCAGATAGCTGTTCCTCCTGTTTTCCTTCTGGCCAAGGACTTCTTAAAGTTC
The DNA here is from genome assembly GCA_016271365.2 of Neoceratodus forsteri. NCBI lineage: Eukaryota > Metazoa > Chordata > Ceratodontiformes > Ceratodontidae > Neoceratodus > Neoceratodus forsteri. The sequence continues at coordinate 1,502,932,035 of CM057452.1, read as the reverse complement.
TTATCTCCTGCTTCACTTTCGCAACTTTCTCTGGCAGGCATCCTTGTATGTTGTCAACTACCTTTATTCTTGTTTTGGCCTCTTCTAGCTGTTCCGCTTGTCTTGTTTTGTTGCTGAGATAGGGGCTCATCGTATTCAGTGGAAATGCATGGCCCAAAATTGAGATGTGTGGCGCATCTCCGAAAGTGCATGGAAGTGTGATATTCGAAAGGGAGAGATGTGTCACGCATGTCTGAAGGTGCTATTACGCAGAAATTATGTATGCGGTGAAGGAAAAAGGGGACGGGCACCTGAATATGCTGTGCAAGTGCATATTCAGCCAGAATGTACAGCACATGTGCTGTGCAACACAGAAATGTGCCACGCAAAGTTAGATATGAATGGGGATGGCCTAAATCATCCAGACACCCACAGGCAGGCTGCAGAACTGCAGGCGGACTGCCCTGAGACCGCCCTTGGTGGTGCTTAGGCACCCACATGCAGCTTTCATGCCTGGATGGTAGTACCCAAAGCCACAGTCGTGCTGTACCTGCCCGCCGGGCAACTGTTATGTGCTAGTGGGTGGCACCACCGGCGCTGCGCGGTCAACCACTCCCTCACCACATCCAGCTCAGTGACACCCAGCTGCTATATGCCACTCAGGCGCGCCCCACAGCACACCAGTGGGGCAGAGAGCTACAATTCAGCACATGTACTAGGTGCCATTGCCTGCACCCATGTGGTCGTCAGAAAGCATCCCGGTGGAGGCATGTGCCCATTGTGGCATCTGTGACAGCGGTGAGCAGGATGCATGGCAGTGATGATGGCAGCATGGCGTCAGGGACAGCCCAGTGGCACACACCCACGGTGGCACACCATAGGTGCACACAGCATGCCTGTGCTGTTCCCATGCCACTAATAACCACATACATGTCACCGGTGCCATCCCTGCAGTGTGAAAATGCCACAGGGGTCCTGGGGTTGGGTCTCTGTGGTGTACTGGTGGTGGATGATGCAAAATTGTGAGCAGCGTGGGGCAGGGATGGCTCCATCCGCGGCCTGGAGGCGGCAGGGGCATGCCTCAAGGGCACTGGACCCTTCCAGTGTTGCAGCACTGCAAACCTCTCAACTGTCTAACAGGATGGGGTACAGCGTTCATCTTATCCCTCAGACACCCTCTGACCCACATAGAGTGAGTGACAGTACACTCTGACTACCGAGACTATTATGCAGCATTGTATGATACTATGAGATGCTTGGTTGCAGCACAGATTAGCAGCATGAGTGCACTTATTTCCACCGTCTTCCGAGCTTGCAGTGTCGTGTGCTGCTGTGCCACACATTCTGACCAGTTGTCACACCGTAGCACACATTTAGGTTCTAAAGGGTTGGGGGGGGGTTTGTAGCACTGTACTCAGGCCACTGCATACCACCCACACACAATCATGCATTCTCACCTGCCTGCTAGGCTGCAGTACTTCCAGATCACCTTTGTGGCGTAGTGGTGCTACTGTGAAATACTGGCTCTGCACATGCCAATGGTATGCAAATGGCCTGAATACATTCCAGTAATGAGATGCAAATGTGCTGTTTGTGTGCTGACTTTGCAGTGGGGCCATTTGTATATCCTGGTTGAATATTGCACGTCTGTGTGCTGCGCGTGTGGCTTTGCATTACAAACTTCCATATGCTCTGCACTGGGCTCTAGGCACCTGCCGCTGTGCATCTCCGACTGCAGGAACGTGCATGTTTGGGATATTCGCCCACATATGCGCAATCACATTTCACGGCACACCTTCTGAGTATACCATTTTTTGTGCCAGTGCAGTTGAGATGCGCGGAACAGGAACATGCAGCCTGCCACTTTTGAATATGGGGCCTTGGGTTGTTAACTTGAAGGCCAGATCATGAAGGCATGGGGTAGGTACTGCTAGAGCCCATCCATGACAGCCTGCCCCAGCGCCATCATCATCTTTATGGAGACTTCTTGGAAAATGCATGACTTGGGTCCCTGACCGGGCCCCTTTTTGTGTGTGTGTCATTTTCCCTGTCCATGTGGGGAATTTGCAGCTTTAGAGGTGAAGTACTTGTCCATCACTGCATGTCTTCCATCTTTACACACCAACCTCACTTTTTACAGCCGTGTTATGAACAGGAAAAACAACTTTTAAAACTTAAATGCTGTTGAAGGAATCAGAGTGTCGCGACACAGTGTCTAGCATTAGGGTTTTTAAGTTTTTATTCTTTGCTGTTACCTTACCATTGGCTTACTGCTCAGGCATCGTTATTTGCCATGAAACAGAAGAAGCCAGGTTTTAAGAGATGCATTTTGTGTAGATACCAGATATCTGTAGCCAGCATTTTCAATGTCTGTGTTGATTGATTGGGCCTGGGCCATGACATTCACATTTTTCTTGGTTAAAAAAAATAAACACAAACGTAGCTTCACTTGCGTCCATGCCAGGGTTATATGTTTCAAGCAGTTCAAAGCAGAAAGCAGTCATGGTTGGAGTTAGCATTGTGTGTGTACCTGTTTGGTTGCTGGGCCTTGTGAGTAATGTTTTATTTATAAAAAAAAAAAAAAAAAAAAACTGCATTGAATGGAATAAATGTTGTATTATCTGCAGTCCTTGGTCTGTGCCGGTTTCCTTTGGACTGCTTACGTTGTTGGTGTGACGCTAAGCATGTGCTGGTGGTGGGTGCTCCAGGGGCAACCGGACATGCGTGTAGCATCCAGGGCTGTGGGGTTGGTGATACATATACAGGCCCGAGAGGCAGATGAGGTCAGCGAAGATGTTCAGTTCTGGACCTTCTGTCAGTGGTTGAGGAGGAGGAGGAGGAGTTTGCACTGGATCCAACAACTCCTTGTGAAGATAAATGGATTAGAAACTTTTCCTCTGTCTCCCCACACCTTCAAATGGGAGTCCCAGTCTCATGGATTTAAAACGCAAGAATTGACACCAGTGGTGGGGATTGCTTTTGGTCGAGGGGACATTTGCACTCTGCCAAGCAGTAGGATTCGTGTGGTGGGTCACCATTGAGCGAGTCCATACTGTCCATGGAACTTGTCTGTCCCCTACCAAGTCTGTTGGAACAATCAGCTGAGTCGAATTTGATTGATGTTGTTCATCCCGTTAAGGGGAGAGTCTGCTGTCTTTCAGACCCTGGTGCTGACCATAGCCCAGCCCAGAAAGGGTAGGTTAGGCCCAGCAGAGGTCACAGTCACTCCCACCATGGCTTCTGATTGAGCAGCTGTCAGGCTTCCCTACCCTGGTGCCTCTTCCAATTCATCTGTTACCCAGGATCACTCTGTCAAGGTATACTGACCCAAAGGCACCAGCACCAGTTTGATTTGTGGGTCGACAGTCCTGCTCTTGATATTGACGCCAACATAACCGTCATTTATCCTTGTCTGGCTCCTGCCACCGATGTCAAACTTGTTGCAAATGGGATAGAGTTGCCTGGCAGTAGGGAGGCAGTATGGCATAGTGCTTAAGGACATTGAGCTGCAGACCTGGAGAACTAGGTTTGAATCCCATAGCTACTGCTTGCATGCTGGGTGACTATGAACAAGTCGGTTACCTTTCATGTGCTCCCCATTTGTACCTGGAAACAAGCCTTGATTTAAGTGTCTCTTGCCACTGGCATTGCTGCCTATGCCTTAGCAACCAATTCAGGTGGAACAAGGGCTTGACAAATTTCAAAATTAAATACTTGTCCAAGGACAGGTAACCTTGCCAAAAATGATTGTCCCGGTGTTTGTAATGGTAGTCCGTGGTCAACAGATGACCGTATTTTGAAATGCATTAAAATAACTATATATAGTAGTCGCACAGTTTGCAACTTGTCTCACAAAACTCGATCCTGTCCCTCCCCTTCTCACTTCCTCTACCCAACCTCAACATGAAAATGGGGTGCTGTATCTCTCTTTTTTTTTTTTTTTTATTTGATTGAAGGCGCTGGGAGGGCAGGCAAACTCCCCAAAGGTGGACTAAAAAGGCAACTGCACCCCCTACTGCACCAGTGACCCCCCCCCCCACTACTCCAAAGGCAGTTTAAAGCCCACTCACACAGTTATTAAACAGGTACTGGTTGGGCTCTATGCTGTGAGTTGGAGAGTACATGCAGGTTTCAGTGTACTTACTGTACTACAGGCTTCCTGTTGTGCTTTCTCTGACTTGCAGGGTGGAGTCCATGCTCATAAGAGTGTGCATACCTAGCTCCATCACAGAATGTTTACTTTAAACGGACTATTTTCATTTTTCTTAGTCTCAGTCACCGGTCGGTAATGCTCGGCTAAAATCCAAATACCTATTTCATAAATGGGGATCATGCTGTGCAGTAAAAATAACTAACAGTGAGCACTGGGCAGTTTTCCACCACACAAGCACATTCAGCCATGCTGTAACCTGTACATGCCCAAGGTATTAAAAAAAAAATTAGCCAAGCCAGAATAGCACACAGCAGAGCCCACATCCCAGTATTGATTTCATTAAACAAACAGAAGCCTTATAGAAGCCAGTGGAACTCCTGATCCTGTAACACAGAACTTCACTTTCTTTAAGGAAAGTAATACTGGGATTGGACCGGGCATTGGATCTTGCCTGGCTGCCCTGCTGCACGTTTGCTGTCCACTCTCTCCAACACAAACGGAGTGCCTTCCATGTGTATTATTGAGGCGGTAAATCCTACCTTACATCTCCCCAAATGCTTCTGTAGACAGTCCATCAAGCCATTCTTTTCTCCTGGTTGGGGCACATTGTATAGGGCTACCACACTGGTGTCGCATCTGACTGATATGGAGAGTGTGCTGTCTGCATGCTCACTTACTTACCTGCCTGCCCTTGCTTATCCTCCTTTGCCTCACCGACTCCCACTCTCGGCAGCAAAATGGCTAATGCCCATGCTCAGTACAGATGGAGAAGTGAGCGCGTCATTACAATGATATAGATGCTCACGCACACGACAGAAAAAATGGTATTCAAGCAGTGCACAGTCAGTCAATGGACATACTGAGTGATCGGATGTCAGAGGACCAAAAAAAAGATTAGGAAGTGGGCGTCCGGAACACCCGTCATGCTGTGTGGTTGAGTTGGGGCATATTAAGCTGGGCTGGAGCCAATCTGGGTTTAACCATATACACCGCACTGGTTGTCCATGAGACAGCTGACTGCCTGATACATACTGGTCCCTGCCGGTAATCTGATAGCCCGGGACGTTGGGCTGTGGGATTTGTCAAGCCCTGGGTGGAACCTCCACAAATGGCAAAGAACACTCTAACTCTAGGCTGGAGTCCAGGCTTCCTCATCTCCTGTCTGTGGTGGTTGCAGAGTTGTCGAGGGCTGTCCATACCCAATATCAGCAGTCTGTGCTTCTCTGCCAGCTGATTTATGAGGTGTCCATTCAGTTAACTCTGCATTGTGGCAAGGGTAATCTGCTTATGCAGACTCCCATGGGGACCAGTCTTGTTTTGCCTTTGTCCAGAAACAGATGTACGTGGTTCTGTACACACTGTTGGAGGTGGTCTGTAAAAAGTAGATGTGGCCACTGATGGATATTTTTGAGCCATATTCTTCATCAGAGGTAGCCTTCCCTATTGCTGCTGCCATCCTGGGTCCTGCACTCAGTGTTTGACAGTACCCAGTCTCCTGCCATGCCATTGATGTCATATGCACTGCAAGAGTGCAGCCCTTCTAGGCATATTGTCTGGATTTTTGGAACATGTATCACTGGAGGTGCTAGTGGCAGGCTGTGTACCAGAAGGCGAAAATACAAGGTAAATTGGACAAACCACTGGACAAGGAGTCCAGGAAGCAGGACTACCTTAGCAAAAGGTTTTTATAGCTGCATCCCTGGCCAGTTTTGCAGCTGTTATTTATTTACTTAGTAACCGGGTGGGTGCACTAGGCATAGAGATGCCTATTTTCAGGCACGACCCGGGAGGAATACAAGGGGAAAATACATGAGCAGTACAGTGTGACACAGCACAAGGAAAGGTAGACAGCGGGGTGGTCAAAATATAAATAGACAACTGGGTGATACACAGAGTTAGACAAAGTCAAAAGTCAAAATAATACACAGTACGGTTTGGAAAAAGTCAAAATATAAACAAGTGTATGCAGGTGGTGCTAGGCACAGTCAGTATGTTGGTCGATGCAGTGGCTGTGGCAGTGTCCATTCGTCAACAAGCATGGTTTGCAGGTCTTGCTGTTCAAAAAATCCAGCAATGGATGGCAGACCTGTCCTTTAGCAGAACGAGTCTCTTTGAGTCAAGGGTCTACGTCTACCTATCATGCATTGATAAGTCCAGTGTGACCCTGGACCGTGTGACATTGATCACCAGTCCCAAGCATCTGTCTAAGCCTAGGTCATATGGAAGGAGCGCATGCACTTTCTGTGAACCCTGTTGAGGCCTGCAGGGTCAACAGCGGCAGCAGTATCCACAGCACTGTCTGGCCAAGCCCTCAGAGTAATTTGTTGGGCAGGATCAGTGCAAGGGTGGTGTTGGTAGTTCCTCTGGGGGACAATCCTGCTGCCAAAGGCAAAAGGGATGGGTTGGGGGGGCACGTTCTCCTTCCATTCTGAACCCTACTACAGCTGCATATGGAGGGCCGACTCTAACCACTTCCTGCCATAGTGTTCCACTGTTAGTTAGGGCAAGTGGGTCCTGGAAGTGATGCAATTGAAGCTGTTCTGGAATTCGAGCCCTTGTGTCCTTAGTCCCAAGTGTCTTGTCTTTGTTAGAAGAGGAGGTTTTCAGCTCCTTGAGTGGTGTGCAGTAGAGCCTTACAGTGAAAATTTGCTCAGCAGGGGTTTGTGTTGTGGTACTTCTTGATACCAGTACGGACTGAAGGTTGACCACCCCATTCTTAATCTGTAAGTGTTGAACCAGTTCATTGGTAACCAGAAGGTTTACATGGTGTCTTTGTACCAAGTCATTCCATCCCTGGATCCAGGGCTTGGTTCTGCTTCCTGGACCTCTAGGATATGTATTTTCTCAGCCCCCATCTTCTTTCACACGGATAGTTACTCAATTTTTGGGTAGACTGAACCCTTTATCAGTTCAGAGCCGTGCCATTCGGTCTGTCATCTGCACCCAGGATATTCAGCGAGTCTGGTGCTTATGGTGGCCTTTCTCTGGCACAGAGGCATCAAGATATTTCTGTACCTCTAGGACTGGCATTCCACAGATGTCTTCAGGTCGTGGTGCTGTCCAGGGGTCTGGCTGTCCTGATGTTCCAGAATCTCTGCCTGATAAACTGGCCATGTCAGAGCTCACCCCAAGACGGTGTATCCTTATTAGCGCAGAGCTGGACCATCAAAATCTGAGCTGGTCTGTCCTCGGGCATGCCAGAAGACCTGTCTTCCTTTGCTCAATGATTCTGGGTTGCACAGTCATGCCTGTGCCATGATTTCCTCCTGGTTCATGGCCTCGACCACGGCCATTGTATATTGAGTTTGCTGGCTCATACAACCCATTTATTTATTCAAGTCTCAGATTTAAACCTTTGAGCTAGTGAGCTCGTTTACAAAGGTTCCACATCGAAAAAGGTACAGACAATAAGCAGTGACATTTACAATACAGGTAGGGTACATAACAAATAACTCATTAACAAGTGCATCAGTTCAATACAGAAGAATAGGTTTAGGGGACAAGAGCAAGATTATGGCATTGTGCAGACAGTAATGGTGGAATAATCAGAGGTGCTGTGCTTAAATAGCTCTTGCGTCTAAAATCGGTTTGCATCCCTTTTTCTAGAGCTTCTGGTGCAGAGTGGTCAGTGTAAAGCTCAGCATCATCTGCATATAGAAGGATTTTGTACTGGCATATTTTAGCGAACTCATTCAGGCACAGGCTGAATAGCAGGGGACCTAATATGGAGCCTTGTGCACCCCAGTAGTGACATTTCTGTGGTCAGATAGAACGTCATGGATCTTGACCTGCTGTGTTCTGTTGGAGAGGTAGCTCCGGAACCAGCCCAGAGAGACCATGTCTCAGTGCTATGCCGTTGGTGGAGAAGCAAATTATGATTGACCGTATCAAAGGCTTTACTGAGAACTGGGGTGCCAGTGCCTCTGTTGCATGCAGACCTGAACCACCAAGTCCCAGTGACCCAGCAGAAGATAGATGCCATCCGTTGCTGGCTGTTCCCCTTAAACTTCTCTGAGGGAATCCAGTTTCTGTCTTGACCCCTTGATCACATTGATGATGGACATGTCACTTCTTGGCTGGGGTGTGCATCTGCTGGACTGTAGAGTGCACAGGTTCTGATCACCGAGTGAGACGGCTTCCCATCTGCCTGCTGGAATTCTGGGCAGTTTGCCAGGCTTTGACTGAGTTCTCACTGCTGTTTAAAAGCTGAGTGGTCCAAGTCTGCATGGACAAATACGATCACCATGTTCTGCCTGAACAAACTGCGTACCATGCTCTCATTTCCCATTTGTATGGAGATGCTCCGGATATTGTTTTAGACTTGCTCCCTGTACGTGTACTCACTGAAAGTCCATTTTATGAGAGCAAACAACCAGCTGGTAAATACTCTAGGTTGCATGTGAGAAGCATCTCACTAGAGGTGGCTGCTCCTGAAGGTGGTGTACCAGGTGTTTTCAATGTGGGAACACGGTGGATCTGTGTTTTCTGGAAAAACAAGCTGAGACTATGTTCATCCTCAGCAGGTATTCTGCCGAGGATGTGTTCTCTGCATCCTGGACTTGGGCCCTCATGTTGTATGCCTTTGTTTCCACTGGTCTACAGGGTAGTCCATGAAGAAGAGGGGGATAGGATGTCCCTGATTTCTGAGGGGGCAGGAGATGTTGCTTGGTTGTGGCCATGCCCTGCCATGAAGTAAGCTGTTGGGGAATTGGTGGGGGGGTGATCATTGGAGACGAGAGAGTACAGGGTTGGGCCCATCCCAGGGATAGGACAGCACCAGTGTTCAGGGGAATACAGCATGAATTGTAATTGTGGTGGTGGCGGGGGGCCTTAAAAGACAGGAGATGGAGGGGTGATTTAAAACGAAATAAAAAGATATGGGTTTAAAATTTTCACGGTTACATATACTGCTGCTTTGTATATCCCATGCCCTTTCCTCTTGGGTCTCACCTGGAAACTAGTCTCTGCTCAGTTTGTTATTCCTGGTCAACATTTCGGAAATAAAAAAATTAACAAAAACGTGTGCTTTTATTTTTATTAGTTTTTCTCTCCTCCGGTCTGCCCTACGGCACCCCTCAGCCCCATCATTGACCTTTTTATAGACTTATCAGTTATCCGCCACTTGCACAGAACCTTTATTTGGGGGGGCTCCCTGTGCTGCTAGTGTAAGAGTCTGTGAGGGTGCGAGCCTTCAGCAGCCTGGCATCTTTTTCTTCCTCTAAGCTGTACCATCAGGATGTGTGCGCCAAGCATGTCACGCTGCAGCCCTGCTCCTCATACACTCCCACTGTGCTGCTGCCTGGCCTCTGCCAGGTGGCATTTGCTGCACTTGGGTCTGGTGTCCTCCCTCCTGAGGAAGAACTGCCATCGGGTGCTTGATCTTCCTTACCTAGCCAGTCCACTGAACAACCCTGGTCCTTTCCCGAACTCAGGCCGCCGGTGTGAGGGGTTGGTAGCACCACCTCTCCTCCACTGTATACTCTGTTTTAATGTAATGGTTGCTGCTTAAAATGCAATATAGTCTTAAGTGTGAAATAAATGCTAGTATGTTTGGGACACCACTGGAATTTACATGCCCCATACCTGGCCATCAGTAGCATTATGCTACTTGTCCTGGCTGCTTGAGCCACTAAACTTCATTGACTGGACACGTGAGAGTTGTGTGTTGTCATAGAAAACCAGTTGAGCAGTCTGTACAATGTGGATCAAGTAGCACTTACCATTTTCCTCTGTGTTTTCCTTTTTAGTATTACATCATTGAAGTGAATGCCCGGCTTTCAAGGAGCTCTGCGTTGGCAAGTAAGGCAACAGGCTACCCTCTGGCTTATGTGGCTGCTAAATTGGCCCTTGGAATCCCTCTTCCTGTTCTCAGGTAACAAAGGAGTAAACCTTTTATTTGTTTTGTAACTTTTTGCATGAAAGTGAAATCACAAGATTTTTCCAAGAATTAATCTTCACCATTCATTCCCACTTATGGATCTAAGCCGGAGCTGCTAGAACCCAGCAGGAGCAAAGTCTTTTGCAACCTAGGAGGGGGCGGATGTCTGTGCTGGCACTGCCCACGAGGTAAACGTAGTAACACACTTGTGGGTTGGCCAGTAACTAATGCCAAACCACTTCCTTCTTCAGTTCTATTTTTTGCCCCATCACTTGGACACTGGTGAAGTCTCTGCTGCCTAATTTTGTCATACTACCTCAGTGTCGCCACCCGGAGTTTGACACTGTTTTTTCATCGGCATCATGTTTGATCTTACTTAGAGGATATCTTTTCCATTTAGACACAGTTTTTGAACAACAGCCATCGGGTATTAGGACCACATGGAGTCTTTAGCCAAGCTGGGACTGCTCACATCGACGTCACTGTATATAACTGTGGGCTGCCCTACCTCGTCTCAGTTCTTTTCCCGCTGTTGTTTAGCTTCGTCAGACCTGTTGTGGAAACACCATCAACATGCTGTTTTTATTATATAGAAAGTTTCTTCTCTTCTGCATGACTTGCAAGCCATTGACGCTCTTCCGATACGCGAATGTGGAGAAAACATTTTCAGAAACGACGCCCACGAAGTGTATATCTGCTGCCTCGGCCTCTCTCTCTCTCTCTCTCTCTCTCTCTCTCTCTGTGTCTTGGCCTGTAATATTTGCCAGGGCCTTAACCAAGCCACTCTGTGATGCCATCGGAAAGTCCTAGAAATATTTGTTCATGAAAACATTGGTGGCCATCATGAAGAAATTCAACGAGGGTGAAAAATCAGCAGTGCCTGCTCCCAACAGAAGTCTTCGTCGACTCATAAACACAAACCAAGGGATAAGGAAAAAGTGACCTCCCCTGCAAGATCCCGGTTACCGTTGCGGCCTTCCGGTATGCCTTCTTTGTCTCTGTCCACTCCGGCGACGGTGACTACAGCACACCCCTTCCCTGACTGTCAAGACACCAAAGGCTGGCTTTGGCGATACAGGGCCCACTAGGGCCGGTGTGATGCAGTCGTCTGGTCTTAGCCAGTTGTCTAACATTCCGAGCACAGACTCTTGCCAAGGCACTGTTGACTCACGGGCAGTACTGGCATATTTCTTGGAGTTGATTCGATGCCTCTTGCCAGGCCTCTCGTCGCAACCCGTGTTGCATTTGATGGGAGCACTGACTATGCTAGTGCCATAGACTGATGGCTTCCAGTTCACTGCCTATTTGGTATTTATAACTGCCGCCGGTGTCACTGGCCCTGTTGTCCATGCCTCTCATTGACAAGCCTACCGACAGTGATGTGGAGTATAATGCTGACCTCATGATGGAGGAGGATTATGGCGAAGAGGAGGAGGAATATGTGGAACAATCATAAAATTTCCATTCCAGTTCTACTTTGTCTACTGTAGTGAGGACTCTGTTGTACATACTCCAAGGTCTCCTCCTGAGGATCCCTCTTGTCAGTCTTTAATGCTGTAAATTTAGACTGAGCTGGGATTTGCAGTAGAAGATGATTCCACTAGAAATAATGTAATGGGGGTTTTTGGAAGTTAAAAGGTGAAGTTTGCAGGACCGAAAAATGTGTGGCATGGTTTAACCAGAGAATAGTCAGCACCTGGAATAGGCTGCTGTATAAAATAGTGACTGGCAGATTTCTGGGGGCCTTTAAAATGCTAGATAAATATATGGGAAACGGGAAATTAATCGTTTTGGAATAAGCGTGGGCAAGTCACATGGTGTATGGCTGCTGACTCATATACTGCTATGGTCCTATACAAGTGCCCTGCTTTCCCTCCATCCTTATACCTGTTTATCCAGCTTTGGAGGATGCTACCTTTTCTGCCTCGCACAGGCCAAATACTTTCCCTGTAGTGCTATGCAAGGCTGACCAGCAGTATCCTGCATCTACTACAAAACCAGATTATGCCGCACAACCAGAAATACTCTGTGGTGATGATGGCTGCCAGTGACCGATCTAAAGCACCCAGCCACCTGATAAGGAATCTAGGTGGCTTGATGTCATGGGCAAAAGAACATATGACTCTGTCTTATTGGGCCTTAAACTAGCCAACTCTCAAGCCCCTATCATTAAATATCAGAATGCCATCTGGAAGAATGCCAAGGCAGCCGCACAAGCATTACCAGATGGTTCTGTTAAAACTGTTAGAGGTAGGTTAGCCTCTATTACACTCTGCCTATGATGTCTCGGATAACTGCCAGGGCTGCTGCTTCTGGCATCTGCATGAGACACGGTACATGGATAAGAGTGGCTGGTGTTGCCACTGATGTCCAGCAGGCAGTGTTAAACCTGCCATTCAAGGGCCAAAAACTATTTGGTTTTGAAGTTGAAAAAACTTTAAGAAGTCGTCAGTCATCCAGAATGACTCTCGGGTCAGTTAAGATCTTACTTCGAGTGGGAGCTCTTGTAGCAGGCTACACCATAAGGACTATGCCGCCAGGCACTAGGACCCAATGGAAAACTTTCTATCTAGCAGTACTCAGGCAGCACCCCCTGACGTCAGACCACCTCCAGCGTCCGCCAGTGGTATAAAAGGGGCGGTCCCCAGCCATGCCTCAGTTCTTTTCCCACCGTCTACCAGTTCACATCGGCTCCACGGACGCCCATATGCCAACAGTCAATCACCATGTTGAAAATAATTTCACATAGTTTCAGTGATTTCTCTCAGTGAATTTCTGTGCATGTCTTTACCGTCGTCATCTGCTCACCGCCCTAAGTCAAAGTGCGTGTGTGGGAAGCAGATACTGGCCTGTGACTGCCATTTGGCCTATCTACTCTGCCTGGGGCCTGGTCACGATACCAAATCCTACCCGCACTGCAAAAGCTTTAACCGATGAACGTGCATCCATTGTCTGAAGACTTTATTGCTGGTGCAGCAACTGGCTACCATGCAAAAGGCTTCATCGGGCCTAGGATCCTCTTCATCAAGGGTCCCATAGGAAGAAGAAAAAGCACCATCACCAAGAAAAGGACCACTCTCACGCTCAATCCAGGTCTCTGCATTGGAAGTCAGCCAACTCCAGTCCGAATTTGGACGCTGCTGACACCCCCCCCGGTCAACCCAGGCTCCTCCTGGGTTGTCTGCTGAAACACCGATGTCGGCATGGACATCTGGTGGTGTTCGGCAAGCAGGCCGGCCCCTCTTAGTCTCCGACCCTACAACTATTCTTCTGGGTCTAAGACCAGGATTCCGCTCAAGGGCGGGTGACACCCTGTCTGCTGCCCACCCCCCAGCGAAGGCTTCCTCACTGGATCATTCGGCTGGACCCAGTGACAGGAAGCGGTGCCTGGAAACAGGGTCACACCCTGAAGCCAGCTGTCTGAAACATCGGGCATCAGACTCCAGATGCACCACCCCGACATCATCTACCTCCTCAACGTCGGGGTCCTCTATGCTGCTAGCTCCTCATTGGCGGCCATTAGAGCAGCCGCCGGCCAAGACATGGCCACACCCAATGCCTGGCCGTCACTGACGGACGATTAGATGCCGGCTGACCTGCCGTCAGCTCTGATGCCACCTCAGGACCTGATGCCAGAGAAGCTGAAGTTGCCGGTGTGTACGCTAGCTCCTAACGAACCATTGGGGCCGGAATGCCGGGTCCATCGGCTCCAGCTGTTGTTTCTATAGCTGAAGTAAAGGACCTTTTCGGTTCCTGGTGGGACACTGCCAGGAAGAACATTCTGCCTAAGGAACCACAGACTCCCCCACTGCAGCCTATTCCGGTAGAGACCACACTGCCCCTGAGGGCCCCACCTTCACCCAAGGATAAATTGCCAGTTCCGCTACACGATAGGTCTCCAGACCGCAGTAGGTGCCGTTCCAGGTCTACCTCCAGGCATTATAGGAGAAGACACCCTCGTTCTCGCTGCAGGTCATCCTCAGGGTGGTCAGAAGTTGGTCAACTGGGTGGAAAACTGGTTGACTGGTAGAAAAGAGAGTGGTGGTAAACAGTATACAGTCAGAAGAGATGCAAGTCACAAGTGGGGTACCTCAGGGATCAGTCCTGGAGCCAGTCCTCTTCAGTATCTTCATCAGTGACATTGCAGATGGACTGGAGCGTAAGGTTTGTCTGTTTGCAGACGACACCAAGATCTGCAGCAGAGTAGATGATTCAGATGGGGTGGGCAGAATGAAAGGAGATCTGGATAAACTAGCAAAATGGTCGGAAGAGTGGCAACTGGGGTTTATGAACATAGGAAATTTGCCAGCAGATAAAGGCCTAGAGGTCTATCAAGTCTGCTCGAATGTGCAGCTAGCACCCTTTATTCTGCAGCTGCCCCTCCCTTCCACCCTTCCCCTTCATTGACCCTCCCCCTTGTCCTGTCCCCTTCCCTTTGAAGCAGTCCACTGTTCTGCTGGATACCACTTCTGTAGGTAACGCATTCCACCCAGCCACCACCCTCTCTGTAAAAAATTGTCTCCTCATCTCCCTCCTGAACCTTCCTCCCTCCAGTCTCATATCATGACCCCTGGTGTCCTTCACCTCCCTTACTTTGACCAGCCCCTCTGTACCTGTCTTTATTTCTTTCATGTACTTAAAGGTTTCAATCATGTTTCTCTTCTCCTCCAGTGAGCACATGTTCAACTCCCTCAGCCTCCTGTCGTATAAGTCCCCCAGCCCCTTGATCATCTTTATCGCCCTGCGCTGCACCCCCTCCAGTAACTTAATGTCCTCTTCAGATACGGGCGCCAGTGCTGCACGCAGTACTCCAGGTTTGGTCTAACTAATGACCTATACAGTGGCAGAATCACCTCCTCGAGGATATACCCCTTGCAATACAACCCAGCATTTTGTTGGCCTTTGCAGCTGCCTTCCTGCATTGTGCTGAGTTGTTCATTGACCCTGTAATGAGCACCCCCAGATCCTTCTCCTTTGTCTGGGCTAGCTGCACTCCCCCCAGCTGGTAACTTCTTCTTGGGTTCTTCATCCCAAAATGCAGCACCTTGCACTTTTTGGTATTAAACCCCAGTTGCCAGGTGTCTGACCAGGTTCCAAGCTTTGCCAGATCATCCTGCAACTGCTGCCGTCCCCCTAGGTCATCCACCACCGCTCCTACCTTGGTATCATCAGCAAACAGACTGATCTTGCTCTTGATGTCCAGTGATATGTCTGCAGTGAATATCCCAAACAGCACTGGTCCCAACACCGAGCCCTGTGGAACACCGCGCGTCACTACCCTTGGGTGTGAGAGCTCCCCACCCACCACCACCCTCTGTTGCCTTCCCTGAAGCCAGTTCCCTACCCATCTTACCAGTTTTGCACCCACCCCTGTGCCTTCTAACTTTATTCCCAGCCTTCCATGCGGCACCGAGTCAAATGCCTTACCGAAGTCCAGATACAGGACACCACTGCATAGACCCTGTCCAGTTGCCTAGTTACCCAGTCATAGAACTCGACCAGGTTGGTTTGGCAGGATCTGCCATGTATGAAGCCATGCTGTCTGCTGTCCTGTAGTCCTTTGGCCTCTAGGAGGGCCACCAGCCTTTCCTTCAGGATAGTCTCCATTAACTTACCCATGATGGATGTGAGGCTCACTGGTGTGTAGTTTCCCAGTTTATCCTTGGGGCCACTCTTGTGGAGGGCACCATGAACCATCCTCAGTCCTGAGGTACACCCAATGTAGTGAGGGGCATTAAGCTGGTCTGCCAAAGGTCCTGCAAGGACCTCCTCAGCTTCTTCAGTACCCTGGGGTGGATGCCATCTGGGCCTGGCGCCTTGTCCACACTCAGTGCCTTCAAACCCTACCGAACTCTGCCCTCCATGATTTCCCCATCTGTCACCCCCCTGTTTCTGCCATTCCTTCCCCTTGGGTGTCACCCCCTCTTCTCCTTACTAAATACCAAGCAGAGTAATCTTTAGTGCTTCTGCCTTATCGTACCCTGCTTCCACCCAACCCCCCTCCTTTCTAATCCTTATTATGTGGTCCTTACAGCTCCTTTTCTCCCTGATGTACCTAAAGAAGTCCTTCTCCCCCTTCTTAATGCCTTGTGTCAGCCTGAGTTCTATAGATGCCTTGGCTCCCCTTACTGCCCTTGTCACCTCTTTCAATTCCGTCAAGTACTCCTACCTGTCCTCCCCCTTCCTGTTTTCTTGTACCTCCTAAAGGCAGCTCTTTTCCTCCTTACCTTTTCCATGACCTTCTTGCTCAACCAACTCGGTTTCCTAGCCCTAGCCTTCTTGCTCTGGGCCTTGCAGCAGGTTTTGGTTGCCTCCACTATCCCCAGCTTTATGAGCTCCCACCTCTGGTTAGTGTCCATACTAGATTGAATTCTGGCCAGATACCCTTTTACCACTTCCCCCATCCTCCCAAAGTCGGCCCTCCTGAAGTCCAGCACTCTTGTGCCAGATTCCACTCCTTCCTTGCCCATATCCAGTGTGAGCCATACTGAGTGGTGGTCACTCCCTGACAGTGGTTCCTCCACTGTAAGTTCTCTCATAAAGTCCCCATTTGCCAGCACATGATCAAGGGTATTCCATAACCTGGTTGGTTCACTGACCATTTGCAGCAGGAAGCTGTCCTGGAAGGCATCCAGCAGTACCTGCTCCCTTCTGTTCCTGGTTGTTGGGGTACTCCAGTCCACTCCTGGCATGTTGAAGTCCCCCACAATCACCACACTACCCTTCTCACAGGTCCTCCTGATCTGTCCCGCTAGTTCCCTGTCTAACTCCTCCGTCTGAGATGGCGGTCTGTACACCACTCCCATTCTTGGAATCCTGGATTTGCATCCAAAGTGACTTCGTACTACCCTCCTCCCCTTCCTCCCTTACACACTTGAGTCCTTCCTTCACATGTAGTGGCACACCCCCTCCTTTCCCAGTCACCCTGTCCTTACGAAATAACCCGTACCCTGGTACTGACAGGTCCCAGTCATTGTATTGGGTGGCCCGTGTTTCTGTGATGGCTGCGATGTCCACCTCTCCCTCTGCCATGAGCACCTGTAACTCTGCAGTTTTCCTCCCAAGGATCCTAGCATTAAGGGTAACCACCTTCCACCCTCTCTCCCCCCCCATCCTGCCCTCCTTTACTAGCATCACCAACGCAAAGAAGTGCAAGATCGTGCTCATATGGAAGAGAAACCCTGAAGCCACCTATAGGCTGAGAGGGGAGTTGCTGGCAGTCATAAGGGAAGAAAGAGACTTGTGTATCATCATCACCGATGACCTGAAATCATCCAAGCAGACCACTAAAGCAGTAGGTAAGGCTAGGGGATGTTGGGGTGTATTAGTAGGGGTATCACAAGTTGGAAGAGGGAGATAATAATCCCTCTTTACAAGACACTGGTTAGGCCCCATCTGGAGTACTGCATGCAGTACTGGAGGCCACACCTTCACAAGGACATTAACCAAATTGAGGCAGTCCAGAGAAGGGCAACCAAAATGGTGCAGGGACTGCATCAGAAAACATATGAGGACAGATTAATGGAGCTCATATGTATACGCTAGAGCAAAGGAGGGAGAGCGGTGATATGATCGAAATATTCAAACACCTTAAGGGCAAAAAATAAAACCATGTTAGGCAGCCAAATGAAACTAATACAAATAATGCTAACATTAGCTTTGGTTTCCTACACATCCCCACCTATACCTCCAAGTAACCACATCCTAGCTAATGGCCATATGAACCTACATCCCTTCTCTAACATAACTTTGAACCTTAGCTACACCACAAATGGGCTAACGAAGGCATCCCAAGCTCCACTACCCTACACACACCTCCTCTATACTCCCAACCCTCTCCCTTTACAGTTACAAAAAGCCCTACTGATCCATTCACTCCCCATTCCATGCAAATCTCCAAACAACAATACAAGTACATGCAACAATAAAAGACTCACAAAACGGCTACAGCTAACTGCATTCAGACATGCTCTCTTGCTACTACTACTGTTGGCAACGAATATACACCCTAACCCAGGGCCGGCCCCAGCTACTACTGCTAAAAACCCAAGCAACGCAGGTCTGACGCTGGCTTCCATAAACATACGTAGCCTACCAAAAAAGTTAACTCATCTCCAAGGGTGGGTCGCACAACGCTCTCCAGACATCCTTGCCCTATCTGAAACATGGCTAACTACTCTGATCCCTGACTCCGCAGTTGCACTAAACGACTACATCATATTTAGAGATGATAGGGAGGTAAAGGGGGGTGGGTGGGTCGCCATCTATGCTAGAGCAAAATTTAAGCCTCTACTAATCCCGTTGCCAAACCCGAAATACCGTGCCCAAGCAGTCACCATCAAGATTACAATTGGCTCCCTCGGGAAACCGCTGTATATAATGTCAGTTTATATACCCAATAACCAGAGAGAAGCCTTTGATTCTATACTGGCTAATATAGCTCTGCTCCCCACAAAAAGTGATCTCATAGTAATGGGCGACTTTAGTGTAAATTGGTTATCAAAAGGAGCAGATCCCTTTAAAGACGCAGCAACTGCACAAGATCTGACTCAGGTTGTCCAGACCCCCACACGTCGGGACCCAAGAACAGGTGCACATACGCTCCTTGATCTCATCCTGACGAACTCCCCAAACATCTATCTAACGTCAAAGTCCTCCCAGAAGTCCTTAGTGATCACTCTCCTCTCTCCTGCACCTGGTCCAACAGGAGCCCTCACAAACGCCCTAAATTATCTTACCAAAGACACCTCAAACAGGGAGCAATATCCAAGATTATCCATAGCCTCTCCACCAGTGACTGGTCCCCGGTCCACACCGCCATATCCATCGATGGAGCTCTCACCTCCTTTATTAATATCTTCAGTGCAGCCTGTGACAAACGTGCCCCCCTTGCCAAAAAGTTTATAAAAGCAAGGGATACTCCGTGGATAACACAATCCCTACTAGACCAGATGTCACACAGAGACAATCTCTGGTATAAAGCCCTCAATTCCAAAGTCCCCCATGACAGACAGCTCTACAGGGAAGCCAGAAATAAGTGCACCAGGGCCATTCGGCTAGCCAAGGCAAACCACTACAAACAAGCCCTAACAGAGTCCTGGGGTGCAGGGAGCAAGTTTTGGAGCACCATCAAAGAACTATGTGGGAAATCAGATAACCAACCGCCTACCCAAATAACTCTTAATGGCACACCCTCACAAGACCCTACCTTAATAGCCAATACTCTGAATAATTCTTTCTTAGACCTCAGCCACATACTCCCTCCAAACTTCTTTAGCCCACCCACCTCATCACCACACACACCCTCACCGAAGATCAGCAGCCTGCCTTTCCGGTTTAAACCTATTTCGTGCAATAAAACCAAACGCTACCTCACACAAGCCTTAAAAAACAAAAGACACAGCAGTGATGGCCTAGACCTAAAGATCCTGCGGCTAACACTAAATGTAATTATCCCTCACCTAACTAAAATATTCAACCTATCACTTCGCCTAGGGCAATTCCCAACTCTCTGGAAAAGAGGTATCATCACCCCTTTACTAAAAAAGGGTGATCCAACCGACCCTGGTAACTATAGGCCAATCACGATTCTCCCTCCTCTCTCAAAAGCCCTCGAAAGAATAGTGTCAGATCAACTCACTGAATACCTGACAAATCACTCCCTACTCTGCCAAGAACAACATGGCTTCAGAGCAGGTCATAGCACCACCACCACGGCTCTCCTCTCGCATACGTCATATATCCATGAAGCTCTCGATGCGGGTGACCTAGCAGGGGCAATTTTCATAGATCTAGCTAAAGCTTTCGACACTGTTAATCATGATTTACTTTTACACCAACTCCCATCACTCAACCTAGGTCCAGATGCCATACTCTGGTTCAGAACTACCTCACAAGCGGACACAAAGTAAAAATAAATACCACTCTATCCTCAAAACTGCAGTTAAGTCGGGCGTACCACAAGGATCAATTCTAGGCCGCTCCTATTCACCCTATTCCTGAATGCCATCCCTAGCGCCTGCAACTGTAAGCTCCTACATGCAGATGCTGCAGTAATCTTTGGAAAGACTCCACCCTGAATGCTCTTCAGCGCAATCTCCAAACTAATTTCAGGAAATAGAACACTGGTTCTTGAATCAACGATTGGTACTAAATCTCAGCAAAACAAAATCCATGATCTTTACGCACAGACAAAGCCCTTACTATAGCTCCCAACTAAACATAACCAACCACCAGGGCACCATAATTGACCAAATATCACAATTCAAATATTTGGGCATTACACTAGACACATCACTGACCTATCACATGCATAGACCAACTCTCAGCCTCAGTAAGCGCCAGACTAGGGACCCTTTTCAGGCACAGACAATGCCTCCCGCCTGCGCCCTTCGCTGCATAGTGCAAGCATGTCCTATCTCTGGTAGACTATGGAAACAGTATATGGAGCAGCTGACCCCACGGCATTAAACGAATCAATCTGGCCCTTAAAGCTGGCCATCTGGTTACGGATAGCGATAAGCTAACCATACCTCACGAGACTCTACAAAAGCTAACTGTCTGACTTTCTCAGGCAAGTTAAAATACCACACCTGCCTCCAGGCCAAAAAAATCCAAATGGGTAGTACACCCAGTGGACTCCACCCACTAATAAAACTCAACACTCACAGGATTACCCCAAGACACCCAGCGAAAACACAAACCTTAGTCCCCCTAAGTAGGACAACGCTAGGCCAAAGGTCATTTGCTTTTCGAGCGCCCACCTGGCTCAATAAACTCCCCCCATCCATAGCACATGCCCCAAGCATTAGCCAGTTCATAGCCAGCATCAAGATGCACCTACTAGACTCCGAGACCTGTTGCTGCACCTGAACACATTACGCCACATAGACGCAGGGTTGTTTATCCAACCTGAGATAAGGTCCTTTGATTGCAAAGTGTACCACATTTCTGGAAAGTACTCAAGTTCTTAAATGGTGCACTGTCTATCTGACTTGGGCTGCAATAGCAATCCCAAAATGTAACTACCAATCCATGGACTTATGTATTCTGTCTTCTTGTAATCACCTCTGTACACTAATATTTAATTATTGTTGTTATTGTCTGTTTGCCCTGACGTGGAGCCTTTGCAAAGGAGTCGCCGACTCAAAGGTTGTAATTCCAAAACTTTAAATAAATAAATAAATTAACAAGGTGAAAAAGGGTCTAACATGTTTCGATGTAAGAAAAATAGCAGGACAAGAGGACACAGCATGAGATTAGAGGGAGGCCGATTAAGGGATAATGTGAGGAAGTTATTTTTCACAGAAAGGGTGGTGGATGCATGGAACGGCCTACCTCAGGAAGTGGTGGATATGAATACAGTGCAGGGCTTCAAACAGGCATGGGATAGGCATAAGGGAGCAATACAGATGATTATGAATAGATAGGCCATTGATAGAGTAAAGGCCGATGGCACATTTATAAGGTAGAAAAAGAAATGGTCAGACTGGATGGGCCTTGCGGTCCTTATCTGCCGTCAACTTGTATGTTTCTTTCGGGGTCATTTTACTGCAGGTCCTCTGCCTGCTCCAGATCTTTGGGAGAGTTCTTCTCTCCCCCCCCAAATCCAAACCCTCCAGGGGAATCCCCTCGTTCCCTGCTGGACTATCCCACCTTCCTGGACATGATGTATCGCATCCAATTTTTAAATCCTTTGGAAACTGAGGATCTTGACCCAGAAAGAAAAAGATTGGCCCATTTCTTAGGCAGGAATGAGCCTAAACCATTAGTTTCCACCCCGGATAGCCCCATTCCAGGACGTTACCAGGTTGGCCTGGAGGCACCTGCCGAGAGCTCCCGCTATACCCAAGAAAGCGGACCGGCTCTACCGCACCCTGACAGACGAGCCGTTCCTCTGAGAGCAGCCCAAGGCTGACTCAGTTGTGTTGACTGCTGTCCATGGCAGAACCAAACAGCCCCGGCACATGAGCTCCCAGCCACCGGCCAAAGAATCCAAATGCCTGGGTCAGTTTGGCAGGAAGGCTTATTCCTCAGCTACATGCACCATTCGTTCGCTGTGTTTTTTAGCGCACATGGTGCAATACTAGAAATCCTTCTGGAGCAAAGTAGTCGAGCTCGCTAAGAAGCAGCACGATTCTGACCTCAAAATGGAGCTCTTGGGACGTACTATAGTCCATTCTGGACGTAGGAGAACATGGCCTCAGATCATCGTATAATTCTGCTGACACAGCAACCAGGGCAGCAGCCATGGTTTGTATGAGGAGATACTCTTGGCTCCGAGTTTCTGGGTTTAGGCAGGACCTCCTGAATGCCATCATTGATGCCCCATTCCATGGGTCCGTGCTTTTTGATCCAGACATCGAACAGATGATCACGGATCTTCAGGATTCGGGTAAGGCTGCTCATTCAGTACATCAGTTGTACAGGTCTGAACAGACCCCTGGCAAACATCGTCAGTTTCGTTGCCAGGGAGGGCAGAAGCGTAAAGGACAGCAGCAGAGAGGCAATTTTCGTCATAAAGCTCCCTCTCACCCCGGTGGAGCACAGGGATCAAGGAACAGTAAACTGGCCCAGGTCTCCTTCCCCACCCTCGTCTCCCACACCTGACCCCCGGACCCATACTACCTGCCGAGTCCAGGGCAGAGGTAGTAGGGGGCCAGTTCTCGCTTTACCTCAATGGGTGGACCTTGATCATGAACGATGCGTGGGTCCTTCAGTTGATAGAGCGTGGTAATTCGCTGTAATTTCACCAGATACTCCTGGATAGTCCCCCGGTCCAAGCATCTTACTTTCTCTCCCATGCTGAACTCATCGAGGAGAAAGTACAGTTGCTATTAGACAGAACCAGTTCCATTCCCACAGTGGGGGAAAGGGTTCTACTTCTGCTTCTTCCTGGTTCCCAAGAAGACTGGAAATATCCACCCGATTCTGGACCTGAGCCTCTTGAACAATTACATAGAGTACAAGAGGTTCAGGATGGTCATCTTGCGGGGCATTCTTCCCATGCTGCATCAAGGGGACTGGCCCTGCTCCCTAGCCATTCAAGATGCCTGCCTCCATATTTTTATGCTTCAAGCTCACAGGAGGTTCCTGAGGTTTTCCTTCCAGGGATGGCACTACCGGTTTTCCGGCCTTGCCCTTCGAAACCTTTCCTTGGCACCTCATGTGTTCATGAAGTGCCTAGTGGTAGTGGCATCAGCCTTAAGGAGGCAGGGTCACTTTGTGTAACCCTACCTCAACAATTGGCTTCTGGCTGCCTCAACCAGGGATCGGCTTCTGGCAACCCTAGAGGACACCTTCAACTTGTTCAGCTCCTTGGGAGTCACCCTGAACATAGCCAGGTCACTCCTGACACCCTGACAAAGGAGCAGTACTAGACACGGAGCAAGTGTAGGCTTTCCTCCTGCCAGACAGGACATTACGCCTTTGCTCATTGGCCCACAAAGTTTAAGCTGCTCGCCAGGTCTCTGCTCGATCCATGCTCCAACTCCTAGGCCATATGACTGCAGCCATAGTGACTGTGCCCTCAGCATGTCTCTTCATGAGAGTCCCTCAGTGGACCCTCAGATTGCAGTGGCATCAAAGGGAGGATGATCTTGACCAACCATTCTCGATCTCCAAGGCAGTGGTACAGACTAGAAACATAGAATTTGATGGCTGATAAGGACCGCTTGGCCCACCTAGTCTGCCCATTTCCCTACCTAACGGATAAGCTGCAGATCCTAGTTAACCAACTGCCTACCTCCTCACTAGAATTGCCTTATGTCTGTCCCATGCATCCTTGAATTCCCCCACTGTTTTTGACTCTATGACCCCCTCAGGAAGGCTGTTTCATGCATCTACAACCCTCTCTGTGAAATACTTCCTCACATTACCTCTGAGCCTTGCCCCCTTGTTCTTGCAGATCTCTTTTTCTGAAAGATGCTACCCTCTTGGACTTTGTTGATTCCCTAGGGTTATTTGAAAGATCTTACTTAGAGAAACAGCTCTTGCAGCAGATTACACGCGCTCAGACCGCTATTTCCTCCAGGGCTCGCTCTCAGCCTCCACCGGTTAAGGTCAGATCCTTGGGCGTTCCTTCGGCTTCTCTTCACCCGCTGAAGACCTCCAGGACTTTGGATCCATCTCCTACGCCCTCCCGGGCCTCAGCGAAGTCTTCTGACCATCATCGGTCTAAGTCCTCCTCAAAATTGGCTTCTACTTCTTCGGACAGACGCCAGGAACTCAATGCCAGATCGGTCTCCCAGCCTTCCAGGTGACCCGATCCCCCTCCCAGGAAGACCACGGACCTGATGTCCCTCAAGCGGTTGTCTGAGCCGAAGTGGACTGCCGATCCTTCACGGGTCAAATGCCCGACAGACCAGACATCCCTCAAGTACCCAACGTCGGTCAAGCGACCTTCAGTGCCGACGACCGTCCTGCCTTCACCAGTCTATACTGGTTGCTGGGGTTCATCGGAGGAGAATTTGACGTTGCCTGACGACCAGGCAGGCGACACAAGACGCTAAGCTTCCTTGGGAGCCTTTGCCCGAACTGGTGACTACCTCGGACCAGACACCTGACACCGGCGACAGGTCAACCCCAATACCTGGCCAGTCGTCCAGCATGACCCTACAGGAAGTTAAAGATCTCTTCACCTTTTGGTGGGACACTGTATCAGGAAGGATGTGGTCCCAGTAAAGCCTACTCCTCCTCCACAGTGTCCAGACGGTAGACCCCCGACCTCCAAGGAGCCAACACCACCTCCTAGGGGTAGATTCAGAGAAAGGCCCCCTTCACGGTCTCCCTCAGGGTCCCCCAGCCCCAAGTGACCCAGAGGAAGAAGGTCCACTCCGCAGGGGGATGACTCAAGACTGGACTCATCTGATACCTCCAGGTCTCCTTCTCCCATCAGTCTTCCATCACCAGACCCACAAGACCTCCCCAGGTCACCTCCGGATGATCCCTCCTTTGCTTAAATCATGCGGCATAGCCAGGAGAATATGGGATGGGAGACGGAAGATCTAGACCCCGAACGACAGCGCCTAGCTAGATATCTTCGGCAGAAAGACACTAAGCCTGTGGTGGTGCCACCCTTGGTGGATACCTTTTTGGACGTCACCAAGGCCACGTGGAAATGTCTGCATTCCACCCCCACTGTGCCGAGCAAGGCTGACCGCCTGTACAGGGCTCCTTTGGAGGACCTGTATTTGGTGCACCAACCCCTGGCTGATTCACTGGTCGTCACGGCCTCACATGGCCGGTCTCAACGGCCGCAGCATCTGAGCATCCAGCCTCTGGACCAGGAATCCAAGCAATTGGATTCACTGGGGAGGCGCATGTATGCGTCTGCTACATGCTCCCTCAGGTCTCTGAACTACCTAACACACATGGTTCAGTTTCAGAACGCCCTATGGGAACAGGGCCAGGACCTGGTCAAAGTCCTTCTGGATGGCAAGCAGGAGGAGGAACTTTTAAACCTTCTTCACACTGGGTCAGACATGGGGACCCAAGTTTTGAGAGCTGCCTATGATTCGACGGACTCTACGGCCAGGGGAGCAGCCTCTGGCATCTGTCTCTGGAGACGCTCATGGCTTCGTGTCTCCAGATTTCCTCCGGACGTCCAGAAAAATATCCTGGACGTCCCCTACAATGGAGATGTCCTATTTGGTGAAGAATCCAAAAAGGTAATCACCAAGTTACAGGATGGCGGGAAGGCAGTTAGGAATGTACAGGCCCATGACTGGTTCCTTTCGTAGGAACCAGACTCGCTTTCATGCCTGGCAACAACGGCAACAGCCACGTTCTGGCCAGCAGCAAAGGGGCAACTTCAATAACAAGGCTCAGTCTAAGTCTTCCCCAGGCCAAGGTCAGAGATGCACTAAACCGACCCAGCCCGCGTGAAGCAACGCCGCCACAGCATGACTCCTTACTGGCCCTCCTCTGGATCAATGGGAAGAAAAGGTCGGGGGTCGCATCTCCCACCACCTTGCAGGGTGGCAGACGATAACCATCGACTGGTGGGTTCTACAATTGGTAGGGAGAGGACACTATAGAATTCCTCGACCACCCACCTTCAAGACCACCCTTGCTTTCCCATTACTTGGGTCAGGACACCCTGCTCATTCAGCAGGAGGTGCTAGCGCTTCTGGACAAAGAGGCCATATAGCACGTACCACGGAACCAGAGGCGCAGGATATTATTCCCACTTCTTTCTGGTTCCCAAAAAGACAGGGGACCTGCGTCCGATCGTGGACCTCAGTGACCTCAATGCTTCGGTGCTATACAAACGCTTCTGCATGGTGACTCTTCCAGGACTAATTCCTGTGCTCAAGCAGGGTGCCTTCTTAGCATCACTGGACATGCAGGATGCCTACCTGCATATTCCGATAGCTTGGGCGCGCAGAAAATTCTTACGCTTTGAGTTTCTGGGTCGCCATTATCAGTTCTGAGCCCTCCCCTTTGGACTGTCTTCAGCACCTTGGGTATTCACGAAGTGCATGGCAGTCATGGCGGCAGCTCTCAGACAAGGCCACTATGTGTTCCCCTACCTGGACGACTGGCTCCTTATGGCCCCCTCTTGGGAGCCCCTGATGTCCGCGATTCATTGTACTCGTTCCCTCTTCGGATCGTTGGGCATCACCATCAGTTGGGAGAAGTCGTGCCTGGTTCCATCTCAGAGACTGCAGTTCATAGGCGCAGTCCTGGACACCGTTCAGGGGAAAGCGTTTTTGCCCCAGGACAGAGCAGAGCACATCAGATCCCTTATAAGGGATATGTTGGCGAGGAAAACCGTTCTGGCAAGATTGGTCCTTTGCCTGCTCGGACACATGGCTGTGGCCGTTGCAACAGTCCCTTTAGCCCGTCTCCACATGCAGGTGACCCAGTAGATGTTAGGGGTGCAGTGGGATCAGAAGCAAGACCATCTGCAGTATCCAATCCGGATCATGAAGGCCGTCATCTGGGATTGGCAGTGGTGGCTTGTCCCAGAGCAACTTTCGACGGGAGTCTCCTTCGTTGCGCTGTCTCTGGTTGTGACGCTCTCCATGGACGCTTCGGGGTCCGGTTGGGGAGCACACCTCAACGGTGTCAAGTATTGGGGCTCGTGGACGACCCAGGAATCTCACCTTCACATAACCATTTTGGAGATGAGAGCGGTTCTGTATGCCTTGTAGGCCTTCCAATCGGAGATTCCACCGGGTACTCCTCTGCTGCAAACAGACAATACCGTGGTGATGTACCACATCAACAAACGAGGCACTCATTCCTACCCTCTCTGCAGGGAGGCCATGAGGGTGTGGGATTGGGTACTTCAACACGGCGCAGATCTTATTGCTGTCCATGTTCCAGGAGTGGACAACGTTATCGCAGACAGTCTGAGACGCTCTCAGGCCAGAGTCCACGAATGGGAACTACTCCAAGAGGTCGTAGAGGATTTGTTTCACAGATGGGGGACACCAGAGTTAGACCTTTTCGCGTCCTCATCCAACGCAAAACTGCCCAATTTCTGCTCGCTAGATCCAGGGCCTGGTGTTTTCTGGCAAGACGCATTGTCCCTCTCTTGGACGGGCAGATTCCTGTACGCCTCCCCTTCCTTCCCATTGATCCAGAGGGTTCTTCTGAAACTCCGAAGAGAGCAGGCGACTCTGATCTTAATCGCGCCCTTTTGGCCCAGGCAGATTTGGTTCCTCCTGCTGTACCAACTTTCTCAGGAACTGCCAGTGCCTCTGCCACTCATCTGTCATTTACTGTCCCAGGAGGCAGGCTCCTTGGTTCACCCGGACCTACGCTCTCTGAGCCTGCATGCTTGGTTCCTAAGAACATAGCAGTCATGCGATACGGGGCCTCACATGAGGTAGCAGATGTTCTAGCGGCTGCTAGAAAACCGGCCACTCGTGCCACGTACGCCATGAAATGGGGCCGATTCTGTCTCTGGACTCAAGCACGGGGACTTTCTCCAATGGATTGTTCTGAGGGTTCGGTATTAGACTACTTCTTGTCCCTCTTTCAGGCAGGCTTGGCCTACTCCTCAATAAAGGTACACCTCTGTGCCATCTTGGCCTATCATGCTCCCATAGGCCTATGGTCCATATCCCAGTCAGAAGCTGCACGTGCTTTTTTGCGTGGCATTCTCCACCTTAGGCCTCCGGTTAAGGATCCCATTCCACTTTGGGACTTACCCTTCATCCTTGAGCAGCTTATGCTGCCTCCTTTTGAACCAGCCACGGATTGTGAGCTACGTCTCCTCGCATGGAAGACATTATTTTTAGTTGCTGTTACTTCTGCCAGAAGGATTTCTGAGCTCCATGTGCTCATGTGCAAAGAACCTTATTTGGTTTTTCACCAGGACAAGGTATCCTTAAGGAGAAATCCAAAATTCTAGGGACATGGATATGTTGTTCATCCTCACTTATTGGCAGGTTCCTTGCCGCTTTAAATCTTGCCGGAAGGTCTTCAAGCTGGCTCCTCCCACCCACCCGGGTGGTAAAACTCTCGGCTCCGCCCCATGACGCCAGATCTTCCTTACCGCTTGGAAGCTCAGGTTCCCTCCTTGGTGCTCTGCGTTTCCTCTGGTTCCTGGAAATTTTGGTCTTCGAAATCAATTGGAAGTTTTTCTGAAACTTCAATCTTTTCTTCTTCGCTGTGACGATGGCTCATTCCTTTTCCGGCCCCGGGAGGCGCCCGGTTAATTCCTCCAGGAGAGCCTCGCACTCCACGTGCGTTTACTGCCTTGACCTGGATCATGATCCTCAGCTTCGCGGGTTTTGTTGTTCTCTTTCGGCCAGCTCTCTGGAGGACCGCAGGGCCCGTTCGGGGCTCGGGCATCTGGTAGTTTTTCCCGCTCCGGAGAATCTCTCGGATCGTTGGGCGTCCGCTTCGGCTGTTTCTGAGCAGCTCGATTCTGGGGAGGGGGCGGCTCCACCTCCCTCTTCCTCGGTTGCGGCGCTTATCCCGCTCTTCTTGGGCTCTACTCATGCAGCTTCGTTCAAGGAGCTTCGTCAGTCCCTTTCCTCGAAGGAAGAGGGACCCTGGGGACCTGCCTCTCTGCCCAACTCCAAGGTGCCGTAGGCGGGGTCCCTTCGTCGGCCCCGGCGGGAGCGAGAAAAGTCCCCCCTCGCCGGCCGACGCTGGCTCGGTCGAGCATGTGGCTCGGCCACTGGCCTCCACGGTGTCCCCCTCAGGTCAGCCGGTCAGGACCCCCCGTCGACGTGGCCGAGCCTCTCGGCCCGTCATCTGGGCTGTCTCCTGCTAGTGCCGCAATCCCTTCACCAGTTTCCCTGGCGGGGGCTGAGGTTCTGCCGGTACCTTCGGGTCGACAGTCCTCAGCCATTTTCTCCGAGCCGAAGGAGGAAAGGACGCGTTCCGCTCCCTCCCAAGCCCGCTCTCGGTCCTCCTCTTGGTCTAGCCGCTCACGCCGACCTCGGCGTTCTCGGTCGGGGCACCGAGTCAAGTGGCTTTGCCGTTCTTCCTCGTCCCCCTCGAGTAGCTCCGATGCCGTTGGCGTCGATGTTACGAGGAACTTATGTGGCGGCAGCTGTTGTTGTCCGGGAATCAATCGACCCCGATTCATTCTCCGGCTAGTAAGCAGCCGCCACCCGGTCGGCCGACGCAGCCCCTCGAGGCAGTCGAGGCCCTCTCCAGGGCCGGTTGCTCGTCCGATCTTCGCTGCCCCTTCGCCCTTGGCGGAACCCCGGCCGGGCCATGACCTGTTCCCCAGGTTTCTCGGTCCCCTCACTCCCGCCCACTCTCGGCGGACGAAGAGTGACTCTGGCCTGCGGCAGCTTTTTGCAGACCCCTCGGAGCCTGAAGTCGGCTCCGTTATGTTTCGTAGTAGGGAGGACCCATGGTCTTTCCCAGAACATCCCGTGGATGACAGCCCATCGTCCTTTATGGGTCTGCCCCAGCTTATCTCGGAATTCACCAGGATGCAGCTCGAGCCCGTTTCTAAACGGGCACCTTACCCCCTTACAGAGATTCTGGGCCGAGGGGGCTCTCCCTCGGAGGCCTTCCCGGTGGCTGAGGCTATCGTGGGCTCAGCCTTGGAGCTCTGGCGGTGGCCTACTTCCTGCCCTGCGCCTTCGGCCAGGGTGACCAGGAAGTACCCTGTCCCTGTCGGATCTCTGCCCGGTTTCTCGGAGCACCCCTCGGCTGAAGGGGTAGTCACCGACAATGTTTTCC
Source organism: Neoceratodus forsteri (assembly GCA_016271365.2). NCBI lineage: Eukaryota > Metazoa > Chordata > Ceratodontiformes > Ceratodontidae > Neoceratodus > Neoceratodus forsteri. Next base: position 1,502,901,865 of record CM057452.1, on the reverse strand, counting down.
AATGTTTTGGAAATGCTAGGGTTGTGGATGGGCCCCTGACAGAGAGTCCAAAAGAATGGACTACGTCGGGTGCAAGGTTTACGCCGCGTCCTCCCTAGGCCTCCGTCAGGCCAGCTCGGCGGCACTGATGGCACACTGTTCCCACGTCCTTTTGGGCTCCCTGGATGAGGTCCTCCCAAATCTCCCGGCCGACCTGCGGACCACGGTCTGGCGGGTGCGGGACCAGGGTAGGGCGGTGGCAAAACAGCAGCTCCAGATGGCTCTGGATCTGGGCGACTCCTGTGCCAGATCGGTGGTGGCCACAGTGGCCATGCACCGCAGGGTGTGGCTGAGGTTATCCTCCTTCTCCTTGGAAACCCAGCACAAGTTGGCGGACATCCCCTTCTTGGGGACTGACCTTTTCGGCCCTGGAGTGGAGGGACATATCCAGGGGCCCGAGAAGTCCGATGCCACTCCGGACTCTGTCACTCCCGCCCGGAGGGACAAGGGCAGCCGTCAGCCTTTGCGTAAGCCCCTTTGGCCCCTGTGGCTCGACCGGCCCAGCACGAGGGCCAGCAGGCATGCGCTGGGCGGCCTGTCGCCAGACCAGCGTCGTCTTCCAAAAGGAAGCAGGGAGGCAGGGATCCGAGAGCCCCCTCGGCCTCTTCCTCCGCCAAGCCTGCTCAGTGACGGGCTAAGGGGCGCTGTCCCCAGCCCCGTCGCCCCTGCCCGGGTTTCCCCGTGGGGAGACGGCTCTGCACCTCTTCCTCTTGGGTGGTGCTAAGGGTAGCCCTGTCGTGGGTTGCGAACAGGTTCCCCCTTTTTGAGCCGTTGTCCCATGGAGATCTTGGGTCCACAGACTCTTTGTCAGACTACTGAGCCGACTTGCCTGGTCCTCTAATTAGAGGTGATAAGGGAGGTGGTGGGCCCTCCTTCTGACCCTGGGTTCATGTCCAGGTATTCCTGGTCTCAAACGGACGAGGGGCTTGCGCCCATCCTTCTGCACGCGGATGGTCCCTCTGCATATATCCCATCCTCCGATCGAGGCGTGCGGCTTCCTCCTGGGCCTCCAGGACGTACTTACTCCTCAATTCCGTCCGTTTCTTGGGAGACCCTCCCTTTCCTAGGCGAGAGATCTCTTTACGAGTTCCTGGCCAGGCCCTTCGTTCTCTGTTCCGCAGTTTCTGCGGCATCGAAGGGTCCGGGCGTAACCCCACCTGGATGGCGGCCTGATTAAACCCTTCCAGGCTCAGACTGGTCTCCCTTTACCGGAGTCATGTTGGAACTCGTGCCTTAGTGGGTGAGGCTTCTTCGGGACTAGGCTCGACTCTTGAGTCCGAGCCTCGCTCCAGGCGGACAGGGCTGAGGTTCTTCCTCCCTTACCCAGTCAGGTTTGGCCGGGTAGTTGTGCCTTGCCGGGACCTCCTGCACCTCCGGGGCCTCATGGCGCCCTTCCCATAGTGGGATGGGCCAGCCAGCGGTCACAGTGCTGCGTCCCTCGGACCAGTTCGTGACTACAGCCCAGGAGTTAAGGGAACGCTCCCCTTTGGACCTTTCCAACTCCTGCAGGAGAACATCCTGTTCGTCCTCCCTGAGTCGACGGTCTTCTCCGACCGATGCTTCTCGGATGGGTGGGGGTGCCCATCTAGGGGAATACAGAGCGCTTCGCCTCTGGTCCTCTCGGGAGTCCCGATGTCCTCCCTACCCGCTGGAGCGCCAGGCGGTCCGCTTAGCTTGCACTGCTCGCTCCGTGTGTGCGGGGTCAAGTGGTTTAAGTCCACGAGGACAGCACCACAACCATGTGCTACCTACCCTGCCAGGTTTGGTCGAACCCCTTGCCTTGGCATAAGGAGGTTCTCCGCATTGGTTTTTGCGCAGTTGCGGGTTCCCAGCCATTTGATGGCAGGAGCCTCCAATTCCCTGGCTGCTGCCCTAAGCCGGACATAGGCTGCGCCTCACGAGTGGTCTCCCCTGCCGGAGGTAGCACAGGATCTTCTCCCTCCTTCCTCCCGGGAGAATACGAGGCCAAGACTGTTTTATGCCCCCCCCCCAGCAAGGTCTGCTGTAGGGGATGCCGTCAGGGCCATGGACCCTGGGCCCTTCCGCGCCTCTCCCCCATTTCCCTTGACCTACGGGCAAGGCGAGGAGGGACTTGGCGCAGGTGATGCTGGTAGCCCCAGACTGGATTGCCAGCTCTGGTATCCAGCTCTCCTCAGTCTCAGCCCCAGGCTCCCGAGGCGGCTTCTAGTCCGCCCGGTCCTGATCTCCTTTTCAGGGGAAGGTGTTCCATCTGGACCTTCAGTTTCCTACACCTGTAGGCCCGGTCCCTGTGCGGCTAGGGGCCAGGCCTAGGGTCCTTCGGCAAGGTCCTCGACTTTTCGAGGCGTCCTGCTAGAAGTCGGCCAAAATGCTCGCCCTCTTTGGAAAAGTTCTCCATTTGATGATGGGATAGGGCCTGGCCCTCTCCCGTCCCTGGGCGAGCGTTTCGGACCATCTGCGTCTGTTCTTTGAATTAGGGCTTCGGCCGACGACCCTCTAGGTGCTTCTGTGGGTCACCCCTGTCTTCCGGGCGCGGGCTGGAAGGCAGTCGGTGGCGTAGAATAGGTGGTTGGGCACTTCTAGGCCTCGATCATGCCTCCCCTTTGGGGGAGAGTATCCCCATTCTGTGGGATCCTTGCTGGTATGGGCTTAGCTCACGGGCAAGCCGTTCGAACCTTGCACAGGTGCGAGTTCCCCTACCTGTTGTGGAAGAACACCTTCTTGGGGCTACTTTGCCATCCAGAAGGAGGGGAGAGTTTCAGGCGCTCCTTTGAATCTCCCTATCTGGTCTTCCACAGGGACTAGGTTGTCCTGTGCCCCACCCGAAGTCCTTCCGAAGGCGGTGGCGGAGTCTTCCCTATGGGGGTATTGCCTCTGCTGGGGTTCATCCCCATTCACACCTCGGAGGCCGTATACAGGTTCCATGGGACCCTGTTTAATGCTCACCTACCTAGGGAGCGTAAGGCTGAAGTTCGGGAGAGGTTCGCCAGCTGTTTGTCATCTACGCTGAAGCCGCATCTGGCAGACCTGCAGCCAAGTGGACGACGAGTGGGAGGGTCACTCCCTGCATAGGTCTCCACTATAGGCGGGCGAGCACGGAGCCTCCCAGAGGGATAAGTGCTCATTTTTACCCGTCCTTCCGCTGCATTGGTGGCTGCTTCTGAGGATACTCCGGTCCAGGATATCCGAAGGGCTTCCACCCGCAAGCAGGCTTTACCGTTCCCCTTCCACATTGACCTTGGTTGGCGCCGAGTGCTGGTGGGGCCTCGGTTCTCCAGTCTTTCTACCTAAGTAAAGGGTGTCGCCTTGACTCCCTCCTCCCGGAGGAACTGCTAGGAGTCTGCCAATAGTGTGGATGAACAACATATCCATGTCCCTAAGAATACAGGTTACTCACCTGTAACAGGAGTTCTAGGAATGGTATATGTTGTTCATCCACATACCCAACCGGCCTCCCCGGCTTTGACGCACAACCTGGCTTCCAGCGGGCTAGATCTGGCGTCATGGGGCGGAGCCGAGAGTTTTACCACCCGGGTGGGTGGGAGGAGCCAGCTTGAAGACCTTCCGGCAAGATTTAAAGCGGCAAGGAACCTGCCAATAAGTGTGGATGAACAACATATACCATTCCTAGAACTCCTGTTACAGGTGAGTAACCTGTATTTTCTTCCTAAGGTGGTCTCAGCCCTTACTTTTAACCAGGATAACGACCTCCCGGTGTACTTCCCTAAGTACTCCAATAGAGGAGAGACCTGCTGCGCACACTCGATGTGCATAGGTGTCTTAGATACTATCTGACCAGAACCAGACAACACCGTAAATCTGATCAGCTTTGTCTCCTTTGCCCATAGGATGCTGGGTGCTCCGGTCTCTAAGCAATTTCTTTCCAGATGGCTCATTCATTGCATTACGTTCTGTTACCAATAGCATAATAAGTCCCTTCCGGGCTCAGTCAAGGGACGTTCCACAAGAGGGGTGGCTACCTACTGTAGTGCTTTGAAGAACTTTCCACTTCTGCCATCTCTGCAGCAGCTACTTGGAGCACCGTGCACACCTTCATTAGGCATTATAGCCTGGATGTTGCCTCAAGGCGAAGAGCTGGTTTTGGTCTAGCAGTCATTCATGGACTACTGTCCTAGGCTCCGGTTCAACTCACGATCTCTCTGTAGCTTCCTCCCATCTGAGAGGGATTTCCAAAATTGCTTGGGAATCCGTCCTAATGGTGTAACCTGCTGCAAGAGCTGTTTCTTGAGGTAAGATAGTACAGTTACATAAGAGCTTTCCTTAATAGTAGATATTTGAGAACAGCTCTTGCAGCAGGTAGTTTCCCTCTCACCATCCCCTCTGGAGGCAGAGTTGTTCTATTTATTATTATCTAGGCTTCGGTGTTTACAACACCTCCCTGTTGCATGCCTTCTTTGAAGGTGGATCCTCAATCTCCACTTCAGATGTCATCTAGCGGCAGGGAGTCTCCGGCAGGAAAACTGGGGATTCTGGGGGACCGACCCCTTTTTATATGATGCCTGACGTCGGGGGCCGGGCCGACGTTGAGGGCGGTCCCCACTGGATACTGCTAGCTAGAAAATTTCCATGGGGTCCTGGTGCCTGCTGGCTTCAGTCCTAATGGTGTAATCTGCTGCAAGAGTTGTTCTTGAAGATCTACTGTTACAGTAAGTTCTTACGTAATTGTACTTTTATATCATGTCCCCCCTCTCCCTCCGTTCCTCGAGGCTATACATCTTAAGCTCCTTTAGTCTTTCTTTATATGTCTTCTGGTGCAGACCCTGCACCATTTTGGTTGCCCTCCTCTGGATAGCCTCCACCCTGTCTGTCTTTGCGGAGATGGGGTCTCCAGAACTGTACACAGTACTCCAGATGTGGTCTTACAAACTGTCTGTACAGAGGGCCAACAACTTCCTGTTTTCTGCTGGTGATGCCTCTCCCTATGCATCCCAGTATCCCCACAGCCCTCCTTACTGCCTTCTCACATTGCTGGCCCGGCTTTAGGTCATCTGATAGGACTATTCCCAGGACCCTTTCCATTTTTGTTGTTGTCAGTATCTCACTCCGCATTGTGTACTCTTCCGTGGGTTTTGTTTCCCAGGTGCATTACTTTGCACTTCTGTGCGTTAATTCTAAGCTGCCATACATTTGACCATTCCTCCAACCTTGCCAAGTCCCTTTTCATTCTTTCTACCCCACCTTGCATATCAGCCCTGTTGCAGATTTTGTGTCATCTGCAAAGAGACATACTTTCCCTTCCAGTCCCTCTGCAATGTCACTTATAAAGACATTAAAAGGACCGGCTCCAGTACTGAATCCTGCAGTACCCCACTAGTAATCCTCCTTTCTTCATGGTGGACTCCATTTACTATTACCCGCTGTGTCCTGTTGTCCAGCCAGTATTTTACCAAGACTACCACTCTGGGACCCACTCCCTTTTACCCAGGCTACCACCCTGGAACTCTCTCCTGGTGGCTCTCACCACAGGATCTGGAACTGGGAGTTCCCTTTCAAAGGAACCCTCCATTGCAGGTTCTCACAGCCTATGCCTCTAGCATGGATTGGGGGTACTCATTTTCAGAACCATCAGACTCAAGGAGCATGGTCTTCTGTAGAATTGACACTACACATCAATGTTCTGGAGATGAGAACAGTTCTATATACCTTGCAGGCGTTTCGGCTGGATCTTCATCCAGGTCCCCTGTGGGTCCAGATGGACAACACATCAGTTGTTCACTACATCAGCAAACAAGGGGGGACTCACTCCTACCCTCTTTGTTGAGAGGCCGTGAGAGTGTGGTTCTGGACCCTGGATCACGGCCTATTGCTCACCGCAGTGCACATTCCAGGGGTCCAAAATGTCTTGGCAGACTCCCTAAGTCGGTCTCTGTCAAAGCCGCACGAATGGGAACTCCTGCAGTTAGTGGTGGACGACCTCTTCCTAAGATGGGGCTGTCCAGAATAGGACCTCTTTGTGTCCCCGTGCAGTGCAAAACTGCCCAGTTTCTGCTCGCTAGATCACGGGCCTGGTGTTTTCTGGCAAGATGCATTGTCCTTCTGCTGGACAGGGAGGTTTCTGTATGCCTTCCCTCCCTTATCTCTTCTGCAGAGGGCTCTGCTCAAACTCCATGCGGAAGGAGTGGAAATAATCCTCGTAGCTCCACTTTGGCCTTGTCAGATATGGTTCCCATTACTACAGCAGCTGACAGTGGAACCTCCCCCCCCGCCCTTGTCCTCCCGCTTACTGTCACAAGAGCAGGACAGATTGGTTCACTCAGACCTCCAGTCCCTACACCTGCATGTCTGGCACCTGCAGACATAGCCACAGCACACTATGGTGTATCTCCCAGAATGGCTGAAGTCTTGGTCGCAGGTGGGAAACCTTCCACTAGAGCCACCTACTCTATGAAGAGGAAGCGCTTTTGTTTGTGGGCCACTAGTCGGGGTCAGGACCCTCTCCTTTGCCCTCAAAACGTGGTCATCGAGTATCTCCTCTCCCTGTCGGACTTGGTCCTTCATTATTCATCCATTAAGGTACACCTCTCTGCAGTTTCAGCCTATCACGTACCGGTGAATGGCAGATATGTTGCCCAGACTGATCTGGCCCGAACATTTTTGAGTGGAGTACTTCATCTCAAACCTCCCATTAGGGACCCTATCCCTCCCCTTGGGATTTTTTGTTTTTGTTAGAAAAACGTACGCTGCCTCCCTTCGAACCAGCCGTGGATTGCAAACTAGGTTTTCTGTCATGGAAAGGGCGTTTTTTAGTTGCCATTACTTCTGCTTGGAGGATTTCCGAGCTTCAGGTTCTAATAGCAAAATAGCCATATTTAGTTTTCCACAAGGATAGGGTGTCCTTGCGGACTAATCCTAACTTTCTGCCTAAGGTGGTGTCACCATTTACCCTTAAGCAGGACATCAACTTTCTTGTTTATTACCCGGAGCAGACGAGTTGGTGGTTTGGGGGGGGGTCTCTACTTCACACTCTGGATGTTCACAGAGTGCTCAGATGCTACAGTAATCATACTCAGACACTCAGAAAATCTGATCAGCGTTTCGTTTCCTTTGCCCAGAGAACCCTGTGGTCACAAATGGCAAAACAGACTTCGTTCAGATGGCTAGTCCATTGCATTACATTCTGTTACAACTAGTACAAGAAGTCCTTATTGGGCTCGGTTAAGGGTTACTCATCCAGGGGCGTTTCAGCCTCCTTTGTGGCATTCTGTAACTTCTCTGCAGCAGATATCTGCACAGCAGCTACTTGAAGTTCAGTGTACACCTTCATGAAGCAGTATAGTTTAGACATTGCTTCCCGTTGGAGAGCTGGATTTGGTCTAGCGGTACTTCAAGGACTTTTGTCCTGAAGCTTCCTCCACTTTGCAGTTTCCACCTCCCATCCCATTCAGGTTTATTTTGTTACTGCTTGGTACTTGGTCTTCATGGTGTAGCCTGCTGCAAGAGCTCCCACTTGAAGTAAGATAGTACAGTTACATAAGAACTTGCCATAACAGTAGATCTTCCCGAGGAGCTCTTGCAGCAGGTGTTGTTTCCCACCCTCCTCCCCCCGGTCCTTTTTCTCCTTTACTTACTCACCCTTGGCAGGGTTTTTCACTAGCCTTGGTTGTCTCTGATTTGTCAGCCGGGTCTCCGGCGGGAGAACTGGGGAGTGGCAGGGGACTGCCCCCTTTATACCATTGGCAGACATCTGAGGCAGTCCCCACTGGTTACTGGTAGCTAGAAAGTTTTCCGTGGGGTCCTAGTGCCTGGCGGCATAAGTTCTTACGTAACTGTACTTTTCTTCATCCTAGACCTGCAAGAAGTAGAGGGTCTTTTCGCAACACTTTTGCCAGAGGTAGTTGTGCCACCTTCCATCAGTCTTCCAAAACCAGAGGTAGTCGTGCCTTGCCAGGTCCCCCTCCACCAGGTGCACAGTCAGAAGCACTAAAGACCATCAGAACCGGTGGCCCTGCCACCACTGGTTAACTCTGACCACATTTCTTATATATGCCAGCAGCTTTCACCTTTGGGAGTGGCTGTAGGGGGTCGAATCGTCCTTCATTTTCCATAATGGTGGCAGATCATCACAGGCGAGTGGGTACTGGAGATAGTTGCACAGGGGCATACTCTGGCGTTTTGCAAACTCCTCCAGTGCATCCTCTGCTTCAATCCAGCTGTCCTGCAGAACGTTTATTGTTGCTGAAAGAGGAAATACAATCACTGATTAAAAAAAAAAAAAAAAAAAAAATGTGCCATAGAACTGGTTTCTCCAATCCTGAAGAGCAAAGGGTTCTATTTCAGGTACTTCCTAGTTCCTAAATGGACAGGAGATCTGAGGGCTGTGCTGGATCTGAGGGGACTCAGTGTAGTCACGAAATACAAGAAGATCTCACTTCAAGGGGGCTTTTGCGGCAGGTTACACCATAAGGACTGAAGCTGGCAGGCACCGGGACCCAATGGAAAACTTCTAGCTAGTAGTCTATAGCAGGGGACCGCCCCCGACGTCCCTTGTGATATAAAAGGGGTGGTCCCTTAGCACCACCTCAGTTCTTTTCCTGCCGTCGGCCTACGCAAGTCGGACCGCCATGGTAGTCTTCTGCTCTAGTCGACCGCCATTTTCCGCATTACCAGCGCTTTTTTATTTTTAGTATTTCTAGTTTATTTGTCCATGTCTTCTTCATCTGTTGAATGACTGTAAACTAAGCGCGATTATGGAAAACTGCCCCAGAAGGACGGGCATTCGGCATGCTTATTCTAGTTAGGCCTGAGTCACGACGTGGAGGCCTGTCAGCACTGCCAAGTCTTTAACTAGTGCACCTGGCTTTGCCGCCATAAGACCTTGGAAACCTTCCTGCTGCAGCAGAAACCTTTTTTGATGGAGAAGGAGCTTCACCAGACTACCGCCTCTTCCTTGACCTCCGGGACATCGACTTCTTTGGTGTTGGACTTGAAGAAATCCTCAGGAAAGCACAAGCACCAGGAGAAGCAGAGAGAGAACCTGGTTGTCTTCCCGCTCCAGATCCCTGTGCAAGTCTAGGTGTGACCATGTGTCCTCCTTCCACGGGAAGTCGGCCCCTTCCATTACGTCAGCCCTCTCTTCCTCCTTGCTGCCAGTGGTCAATCCACCTACCCTGGTGTCTGTTGCGGGCAGTTGTTCCTTGGGACTCGGGTCTCTGACCTCCGTCTTTCAGCCCCTGAAGCTCAGGTCAGTTTTGAACATGGGTCCTCGGCCCGGTGGTTCGACGGGGTCTCCTGTTTCGGGAAGGCGAGTTTTTCCCCTGTTGCTCTCCCGGTCAAGGTGGCTGCGAAGTCTGCTTCTAAGACTAGGACCAACGTCATGCAGTGATGCCCGGGGCATGCAGGCCCCTCCCGGGAGAGTGGTGCCTCTGCCCCACTCTGGAGTCGGCTCTCCTATTCAGTCTTCTTCCTCCAGGCTGACTCCGGCTGCTTCCGCAGACTGGCGTCCACTGACTTTTGTTCTATTGACGCTGGCCTCTCGGTTGCTGACCCCTACGACTCCACAGTTGTCTTTCCCTAGCTTAACTCGGCTGACGCCAGTGGGACCAACGCCTGTCCCTTCGACCCCAGTTATACTGATGCCAGTGGGTCTTTCGTCTGTGGGTGAAACACCGATTAACTTGATGACAGTGAGGCCGACACTAGGGTTACCGCAACCTGATGAACAGATGCCGGAGCTCTCCAAGCCTTTCCCCAAGACACTAGTCACTCCTACCGCTCCCAGTTCCCACCCGCAGAGATTAATGCATTTTTTTCTTCTTGGGCATATTTTAAGGGTAAGGAGACCCCAAAGAAGCCTCCTATTCCTCATGCTTCCCCAAGAAGGCTCTGAAGCCTACCCCTAGGGAGCCAATGCCTCAGCCAGATACTGGCCTTCCTAGATCTTGTAAGCATAGGCCTCAGCACTCCCACTCCCCTTCTCTGGATTTGGGGGAGTCAGGAGGGTAGTCTTCCTCCACCTCATATGAGGATTCTGGAGATTAAGATTTTCCTTCAGGGCCTGGAGGAGCCCAAGGATACTCCGCAGTCTCTGCCTGACGACTCGACATTCATGGATGTGATGAGGCACATCCAGACCCTTATGAGCTGGGACTCCGAGGAACTGGACCCTGAGCGACGTTGGTTGGCCATGTTTCTTTGCAAGAAGTCCCTGCCCCTAGTGGTCCCACCCTTATAGACTTCTTTAAGGATGTCAAAAAGGCAGTCTGGAAGGGTCCGTCCTTCACACTGGCGACTTTCAAAAAGGCGGACCGTTTGTGCAGTGCCCCCGTGGATGAGCCCTTCTGTGGGGATCACCCAGAGGCCGAGTTGTTCATTATTAATGCGGCTCACGACCGCTTTAAACGACCCCGGTACCTCAGTACTCAGCCTTCTGATAAGGACTCCAGGGAGATGGACTGTTTTGGCAGAAAGGTCTACTTGGCCTCTTGTACCATCTGTTCCCTAAACGTCTTGGCCCACGTGGTTCAGTATCAGAACACTTTGTGGGAGAAGGCCTTCGAGGTGGTTCAAGCTTAGCCAGATCTTCCTGGGAAAACTGAGCTCCTGCACCTTCTCAAGTTGGGCTCCGACATGGGAACCCATGTAGTGTGTGCCTCCTATAACTCTATGAACTGTGCTGGGAGGGCCATGGCCACAGGAATTTGCCTCCGTTGGCATTCATGGCTTTGTGTCTCTGGGTTTTCCTGGACATCCAGTGAAAGATCCTGGATGCCCTATTTAGAAGCCCCTTCTTGATTGGCAAGGATTCCCAAAATGTTACTCGCCATCAAGAATCTGGTAAGGCTATCCGATCTGTCCATACCGTAAATCGGTCTCAGGTTAACTCTTCCCTGTGGAAGCTTTTTCATCTCAACTCCAAGCAGTAACCTTGAGGTCAGCAGCCTAGGGGTGCCTTCAAGAGAGGGGCTACCTCCGAAGAAGCCGCAGGAGGGTCAGCGCCCACAGCTGCCAGAACCTCGCAGACTCCCTTGCCTGTCCCCGACTCCTCCGCTTGACACTCTCTGCCCAACGCCTATCCTCCAGCAGAATACGTGGTGGAGGTGGTGGGGGTCACTTCTCCCTTTACAAGGAAGGTTGTTGGAAAATAACCTCAGACCAGTGGGTTCTGCAGTTAGTGGAAGAAGGGCATACCCTAGAATTGTTGGAGATTCCTCTGGACAATCCTCCAGCTCCCTCCCATTACCCTCCGGCTCATCTCGAGTTGATTCAAGACGAGATACAAGCACTTCTGCAAAAGCAGGCCATCAAACCTGTTTTCCCCTGAGCAACATGGAAAGGGATTCTAGTCGCATTTCTTCCTGGTACTGAAGAAAACAGGAGATCTGTGCCCCATTCTGGACCTCTGCCATCTGAACAAGTTCATAGAATACAAAAGGTTCAGGATGGTCCCCCTACCCGGCCTCCTCCCCTTACTCTATCAAGGGGATTGGCTCTGCTTCCTGGATATGCAGGACGCCTACCTCCACATATTGGTGTTTCCACCTCACAGGTTTTTTGCGCTTTCACTTCCAAGGAATCCATTACCAGTTTCGTGCCCTGCCCTTCTGCCTGTCCTTGGGCCCTCAAGATTTCACAAAGTGTCCAGCAGTTGTGGCAGCAGCCTTACAGAGGGAAGGCCATTATGTCTTCCCGTAACTAGACTATTGGCTTCTGACAGTTCCTACCAAGAGCAGTGGTTCAGAACCATGGAGGCCACCTTTTCCTTGTTTCAGGATCTGGGGATAACTCTGTCTTCCAGAATCATCCCCTTGCCAAGTCAAAGACTCCAGTACATTGGGGCAGTCCTAGACACTGAGAAAGGCAAGGTCTTTCTCTCACCAGACAGAGCAGAGCGCCTAAAGAGTCAGGCTCAGGTGGTCTCGTTTTGTCTGCAAGTCCCAGTCAGAATGGTTCTCCAACTCCTGGGACATATGGCAGCGGCCATCCCAACTGTTCATTTGGCTCGCGTGCAAATGAGTGGACCAGTGTAACCTCTGTGTTCAATGGTACCAATGTTCAGATGACTTGGACCTACCGGTGTTCGTATCCAATTCAGTCTGTCAGACCATGATGTGGTGGCTGAATCCCTCCAGCCTTTTCAAGGGAGTTCCCTTCCAGTCAGAGTCCCCTCGACAAATTCTGACCACAGACGTATAGGATCAGGGCTGAGGTGCCTATCTAGCAGACTGTCCGACTAAGGCTTATCCCTTGGAGCAGCATCTCCACATCAATTGTTCTGGAGATCTGTGACATACAATATGCTCTCCAAGCCTTTCAGTTGCATCTGCTTCCGGGTCACCTCTTGATCCAGATGAACATGTCAGTGGTCTGTTGCATAAAGAAACAGGGAAGAGCACACTCTTATCCCCTTTGCAGGGAAGCCATGAGTGTATGGTATTGGGCCATAGAACATCACCTGAGCCTAATGGCTGTGCATGTTCCAGGTGTTCAGAACACCTTGGCCGACAATCGAAGCCGTTCTCGGTCCAAGTTTCATGAATTGGAACTTCTTCCTACAATGGCCGTAGATCTCTTTGACAGATGGGGCTGGTGAGAGTTGGAGCTATTCGTGTCCCCATCCAACGCAAAACTGCCCAATTTCTGCTCGCTAGATCCAGGATCTGGTGTCTTCTGGTGAGTCGCATTGTCCCTCTCCAGGACAGGGAGGTTTTGGTATGCCTTACCTCCCTTTCCTTTGCTGCAGAAAGTTCTGCTCAGATTGAAGTCCGAAGGGGCGGAGATGATCCTGACCGCCCCCTTCTGGCCTCGGCAGATTTGGTTTCTACTTCTCCAGCAGCTTGCAGTGGAACCCCTGATTCCCCTGCCTCTGTGCTCTGATCTGTTTTCACGGGAGAAGGGCACCCTGGTCCATTCAGATCTCAAGTCTCTATACCTTCATGCATGGCTCCTGCAGACTTAGCAATTGCCCGTTTTGGGATGTCCCCCCCAGGTCGCAGAGGTTCTAGTGGCTGCCAGAAAACCCTCCATTAGATCTGCTTATGCTATGAAGTGGAAGTGGTTTCGCATGTGGGCTATGTCTCATCAACTGGATCCCTTTACTTGTCTGGAGAATCTCGTTCTAGAGTATCTCCTTTTCTAACTCAGGTCTGAGTTACTTGTCTATTAAGGTGCATCTTTCAGCCATCTTTGTGTACCATGCACCTATTGAAGGCAAGATTCTTGCCCATTTTGACCTATCTCGCACATTCTTGCAAGGTATTCTGCATCTAAAACCTCCCATATGGGACCATGTCCCTCCTTGGGATCTGTTCATCCTAGAGAAACTTGCGTTGCCTCACTTTGAGCCTGCTGCAAGTTTCGAACTTTGCTTTCTGTCATGGAAAGCGTTATATTCAGTTGCAATTATTTCTGCTCAAAGGATTTCCGCGCTCCAGTCTCTGCTGTGTAAAAAGCCTTATTTAGTTTTTCACAAGGACAGCCTGTCCTTGAGAACCAATCCTAAATTCATTTCTAAGGTGGTGTCCTAGTTTACTGTCATTCAGGTCATTCATCTTCCTGTTTCTAACCCAGAGTATTCCAACTCCGGGGAGGCCTTACTACATATTCTGGATGGTCACCGGGTGCTCCGTTATTTGGACCGCACCCAAGCCACCAGAAAAAACTGATCAGTTTGTTTCCTTTGCCCAGAGAAAAGAAAGGGCCTCAGTTTCTAAACGGTGTTTGTCCAAATGGTTGGTTAATTGCATTGTTTACTGCTACCTCAAATATGACAAGCCTTTACTGGGCTCGGTTAAAGGCCATTCTACCAGGGGTTAGCTACCTTGTTTGCGTTTTTAAGAAAAGTGTTGATTGCTGACATCTGTGCAGCTGCCACTTGGAGTTCTGTCCACACCTTCATCCAACATTACAGTCTGGACATCGCTTCTAGGTGTAGGGCAGGTTTTGGACTGGCTGTCCTTCAGGGACTGTTCTCTTGAGTACTTGATTCGGATCTCTACCTCCTTCCAGCTGACCGGGGTTAGTCCTCTCAATGCTTGGGACTCTCTCCTTATGGTGTAACTAGCTGTAAGAGCCCCGTTGAAGTGAGCTAGTACAGTTACGTCAGAACTTAATGTAACAATAGATCTTTGAGAGGAGCTGTTGCAGCTGGTGCTGCTTTCCCTTCCCTCCATCCCCCTGGTGACTACTTATCCATCCTTTTTCCTTGGTTTCAGAGGAACGCCTCGGTTCTCAATTTTATGCTTGTTGGGTCTCCAGCGGGAGAACTGAGGTGGTGCAAGGGGACCGCCTCTTTTATACTACAAGGGACTTCGGGGGTGGGCTGATGTCAGGGGCAGTCCCCCGCTATAGACTGCTAGCCACACATGTTTTCTGTTGGGTCCTGGCGCCTGCCGGCTTCAGTCCTCATGGTGTGACCTACTGTAAGAGTTTCTGTCTAAGAGCTATTGTTACGGTAAGTTCTTGCGTAACTGTACTTTTTTGCATGGTCTCTCTTTAGGTTCTCATTTCCCTTTTACAACCTGGGGAGAGGCTGTGCTCTGTGGACGTGGAGGACGCTTGTGTTCATATCAGAATCTCAGACAAGATCTAGAGTTTATGCTGGAGGAGGAGCATTACCAATTCAATGTGTTGCCCTTTGACTTATCCTCGGCGCCACAGGTCTTTACCAAATACTTAGCTGTGGTGGTAGGAGCCCTTCGTAGGGAAGGTCTGTATATTTTCTCATACCTGGATGACTGGCTTTTAAAGGTGGGCTCTAGGGACAGTCTTCTGCAGACCACCAGAACAAATAAAAGCCGCCCCATAACTGGATGAGCACAGTAAAATAAGATCCAGGAAACCGAAGAAAAAACTAGCACCATCCACCAACACACAAAAAAACAGGCTAACACCAAAATTGGTGCATAAATATATTTATTAAAGGTCTGTAGGCAAAATACCTTTAACAAGGAATGCCAGCAGGAGCTCCTCACACTCAAAACCTCCGACCGGTTTCATTCAGGGTGTCATCAGGGAGTGGCAACATAATTACTTGTTTTAAAGTGCCTTCTTAAAGTGACGCACACATTTATACATACGTAAAAAGTGTAAAGTGCATATAGTACCTGTTATTAAAGCATTGTATTCATAAGCAAACACCTTGTGTGTGTGTGTGTAAAAAAAAAAAAAAAAAAAAGTCAATGAAATCAGTCAATAAGAACAAAAGAGGGAATATTGATCTAAGTCAGATGTAGAAAAAAATATACATGTGTATAATTCAGTAAATACACATATCTGTAACAGTTTTTAGTTTTTTCCACTATGATATATTGGATATTAACAGGTTAGAGGTTAGAAGTTGTTAGAATCAACAATTCAAATTGATTCAACATTTAAATATTACAGATAAGGGAGTATGAAGCAGACCAAGGGGAAGAAGGTGAGGAGGGGAAGGAGAAATACTTACATATGCAGTCGTGGCCAAAAATATTGGTGCCCTTGCACTTTTTTCAAATAACTCACAATTTCCTCTAAACATAAGTTGAAATTAACAACAGTATTTGGTCTCCACAATTCTTTTTCTCTTGTTAATATTACAGAACCTTTGTTTTTGATTCAGAATTTAATATATCCTTCTAAATCAGAAAATGAAAAGAAATGGCATTGACAAAATTATTGACACCCTAGACTTAATATTTGGTAGCACAGCCTTTGGTCCAAATAACTGCAGTCAACCGCTTCCTATAGTCATGGATGAGCTTCCTGCACCTCTCTGCTGGCAGTTTGACCCACTCTTCTTGTGCAAACTACTCCAGTTCTCCCAGATTTGAAGGGTGCCTTCTCCCAACTGCTGTTTTCAGATCTCTCCACAGGTTTTCAATGGGATTTAGATCTGGACTCATTGCTGGCCATTTCAGAACAGTCCAGCATCTTGTCTTGAACCATTCCTGGGTGCTTTTTGAAGTGTGTTTGGGGTTATTGTCCTGCTGGAAGACCCATGACCTTCGACGGAGACCCAGCTTTCTGACACTGGGTTCAACATTGTACTCCAAAATGGCCTGGTAATCTCCAGATTTCATGATGCCATGCACACGTTCAAGGCACCCAGTGCCAGAGGCAGCACAGCAACCCCAAAACATCACTGAACCTCCTCCATGTTTAACTGTAGGGAAGGTGTTCTTTTCTTTGAAGGCTTCATTTTGTTTTCTGTAAACATAGAGATGATGTGCTTTACCAGAAAGCTCTAATTTGGTCTCATCTGTCCACAGGACATTTTCCCAGAAGGATTTTGGCTTGTTCAGGTGTGTTTTGGCAAACTCCAGTCGGACTTTCTTATGTCTTTCTCTCAGCAGTGGGGTCCTCCTGGGCCTCCTACCATATAACCTCCCTTTCATTGAGTTGGCGACGGATGGTGCGAGTTGAAACTGTCGCACCGTGTGTCTGAAGGTCAGCTTGAATCTGTTTGGCAGTTGATCGAGGTGCTTTCTCCACCATTCGAACAATCCTGTGCTGCAATCTTCGATCAAGTTTTCTCTTGCGGCCACGTCCAGGGAGGTTGGCTACAGTGCCATGGGCCTTAAACTGCTCGATAACATTATGTACGGTGGAAACAGGAACATCAAGGTCTCTGGAGATTGATTTGTAGCCTTGAGATTGTCCATGCTTGGCTACAATTTTCTGTCTGACCTCCTCAGACAGTTCTCTGGCTTTCTTTCTTTTCTCCATGCTCATTGCGGTACACTCAGTGACACAAAACAGGAGAATGAATCCTTTCTCTATTCAAACTGGTTGAATGAGTGATTTTTATATTGCAGGCACCTGCCACTCACCACAGGTGAGTTCAATTCCAAAGTGAAGGAGAATCACCTACTTGAAATCTAATTATTTCTAACTACTTCTAAAAGGTGCCAATAATTGTGTCCGGGCCATTTAAGGATTTCTGTGTGGAATAAGCTAAGACTTAGTAAATTTTTCTGCTTTTTGTGTTTTATTCCACTGCAAACCAAAGAAATACATATGTGGATACCAAAATAATTTTTAATTTCAACAATTTTCTGGAAGGAATGGTGCATTATTAGAAAAAACTGCAAGGGCGCCAATATTTTTGGCCACAACTGTAAATATGATTATAAATTCAAACACAGATAGCCAAAAGACATGTGTATTCAATACACATCTTCCCCTGAAAAATATATTTTCTTCTCCTAAAACATTTTTTCTAGGGAAGTGGATATGTTGTTTGTCCACACTTCTTGGCATGTCCCTTCCCTCGGGGGTTAAGCCAATTTCAACTCTCACCCAGGCTCTTCCATGGCTTCCACCACCCAGGCTCAGCCTACCCCGGCTCGGCCTTTTCTGGCCTCTCCACCCATTCAGGTGGAGCCTTTGCCCAAACAATCACCAGTGGGTTCTCCCCAACCCCCTCCAAGGATGCCTGTACCACTTCTGGGCTTCCTTGCAAGATGTCTGTCACCATGACTCCTAACAGACCTCATAGGGTCAGCGGGGACTCTGGCGTTCGACTGCTTTTCAACGAATCCTCGGAGTCCGAGGGCTCCTCCCTACACTCCCGTCTGTTGGATGCAGAGTTGGGACAGGATTTGTCAACAGCATGGTTTCCTCTCTTTCATGGGCCTTTTCCGGCTGATCTCAGAATCAGTGGGTCTCCAGGTGGATTCCGTGCAGAAATGGGCTAAGTACCGCTGACCGAGATTCTCGAGTGGGGCGACTCCCCTTGGGAGGGCTTCCCGATTGCTGAGACCATTCTTGAACCTGCTCTGGAGCTTCGGCAGCACTCTGTCTCTTTCTTGTCCTGCGCTATCTGCTAGGATGGTCTGCAAGTACGCAGTCCCTACCGGTTCCCTGTCAGATTTTACTGATACCCCTAGGCTGAGGTTCTAGTGGCCGTCTCGGTCTTTCTGCACTTGGGCAGTGTCGAGAACGTGGATAAACCTCCCAACAAAGAATCTAGGAAATTGGATCATATGGCCAAAAAGGTCTATGCGGCCTCCTTTCCCAGCCTTTGACAGTAAGTTTTAATAGCCCACTTCGCTCATGCCCTTTTAGTCACACTTGATGAGGTGCTTCCCCAGCTCCCAGCTGACTGTGGTCAAGGAGGTCCAGGACAAGGGCCGAGCAGTGGCTAAACAGCAGCTCCAGACGGCCATGGACATCGGCAACTCTTGTGCCCAGTCCGTGGTTGCTATGCCCCGCAGGGCTTTGCTGAGGATCTTGACCTTTAGAGCAGATAGTCAGCACAAGTTGGTGGATATCCCCTTCTTGGGCACAGACCTTTTTGGGCCGGGGGTTGAAGGTCACCTTACTCACATTGAGAAGTCCAGTGCCACCCTGGTCTCGGTGACCTCTGCGTAGAGGGATCCCAGGGGCACCAAGCTTCAATGGTAGAAGCCCTTTCGGCCCCTCTATGCCCTTGCGGCCAAGCCATTCCAGTCCCCAGCTGGACAGCAGGCCCAGGCTCGGCATTCCCGACCAAAGTCGGTCACTTCAGTTGTCCTAAAGTCAGGTGGTCGAGGACCTGCTGCTTCCTCAGTCGGTCCCTCCTCCAAGCCTGCCCGATGGGCTGGGTGTGCCTTCTCCACGCCTGTCTGCTTCCCCTGGATCCTCCTGTGGGGGGCCAACTCTGCCACTTCCTTTCCACCTGGTCCACTGTCACCATGGACAGGTGGGCCCTCAAGGTGGTCGGTCAGGGTCTACCTCTGGAGTGCCAGGCTTACCTGTCTTGCTGAGCCCATGCCCCATGTGAGGACTTGGTGTCCGCCAACATACTGTCAGCCCTTCGGGAAGACATTGACCAGCTATTCCAAAAGGAGGTAGTGGCTCCAGTCCTGGACCCTCCAGTGAACCCAGGTTTTGTCTGCAGGTATTTTCTGATGCCAGAACGGACAGGGTTCTGGCACCCCGTGTTAGACCTGCACGACCGTAACAAGTTTTGCCGGTCGTGCACCTTCAGGATGGTCACTCTGTTTCAGATCATTCCATCTCTGAAATGTGACATGTGGTTCTGCTCCTTGGATCTTCAAGATATTTTCTTCCATGTCCCCATCCGTCCATCCCATCTGCCGGTCCCTTTGGTTCCAAGTTGAGGGGATTCTTTACGAGTTCTAGGCCATGCCCTCCGTCCTCTCATCGGCTCCCAGGGTCTTCACCAAATGCATCACAGTGGTGGCAGCCTCACTGAAGTGTGTCCAGGTGTACTCCTACCTGGACTACTGGCTTATAGTGTGTCCCTCCAGGGTGGAGGAGGTGGAGCGGTGCATGAACCTGGCCCTCCAGACCTGCTTATCCCTTGGCCTTCTGGTGAATGAGTCCACGTTGGAGCTTGTGCCCTCACAGGTGATTCTTTTCATCGGTGCAGTGCTAAACTCTTGCAGAGCCGGGGCTCGGCTTCCAGCGGGTCAGGCGGAGGCTCTCTCCTCTTTTGCCTGATCATTTCAGGTTGGGCAGTAGCGTCCTACTCTGGACTTCCTGCGCCTCCTGGGATACATGGTGGCATGCACCAGCATGGTCAGTTGGGCCCAGTAGAGAATGTGCTCTCTGCAGTGGGAGCTTGCCCTCCAGTGGTCTCCACTCCAGGGCCACTTCGACCAGTTGGTCACTGTGAGCCAGCCAGTGTGGGGCACCCTCCAGTGGTGGGTAGTCCTGGAACATCTGCAGGAAAGGATCCTGTCTGTCCTCCTGGAGCAGATGGTCACCGTCATGACCTGTGCCTCCCTAATGGACTGGGGTGCCCACTTGGGGAACCACAGAGTCCATGGGCTCTGGATCCCCAGGGAATCCCATATCAAGCTGCTGGAACTTCAGGCAATTCAGCTGGTGCTTACAGCCTTTGCTCTGCACATTCGGGGTCAAGTCGTTAAAGTGCAGACTCACAGCACCAGGACCATGTACTACCTCAACAAACAGGGCAGGACATACTCCCTTCCTCTGTACAGGGAAGCTCTCCTCATCTGGGCTCTTGTGCGCAGCCTGGATGCAGATTTTCTGGCCATCCACATGGCCGGCATCTACAGCTAGCTGGCAGACAACCTCAGCTGTGTGGGTGCGACATCTCATGAGTGATCCCACCATCCAGAGGTAGGACACAGCCTTTTGTCCCACTGGGGCACCCCTCTGGTGGGTCTGTTTGCCTCCAGGGAGAACGCAAAGCTGAGACTGTTTTACGCCTGTCCCCCTCAGCAGGGAATGCGGCCGGGGGATGCCTTCTCGAGGCCATGAACCCGGGCCTTCTCTATGCCTTCCCTCTGTTTCCTCTGATTCACAAAGTGTTGCTCAAGGTCAGGAGGGACAAGGCATAGATGACCCTGGTTGCTTGGGACTGGCCCTGCCAATTTTGATACCCTGATCTCCTCATCCTCAGCAGCAGGCTCCTGAGGCGTCTCCCTCTATGACCGGACCTGCTCTTTTGCAGTCAGGATAAGGTATTCCATCTGGAGATTCAATCCCTGCACCTGACAGCCTGATTCCTGAGCATCTAGAGTTCCAGGCTTTGGGTCTCTCGGAAGATGTCCTCTCTGTGGTTGAGGCTTCTTGGAAGGAGTCGACCCAAAAATGCTGTGCCTTCAAATGGAAGAGGTTCTCCATTTGGTGTTTGGACAAGTGGCTTGACCCTTTATCTTTTTGGCTAGTATTCTCGACTACCTTGGGTCCGTCTCCAGTGGGCCTCTGGTCGATGACCCTTAAAGTGCACCTGGCAGCCATCTCTGCTTACCGGGCGTGGGTTGGTGTGCCGTCGGTGGCACAGGAGAAGGTTGTCTGGGGCTTTTTCAAAGGCCTTGACCACATTTCCCCTCTGGTGTGTGAACCACCACCACCTAGGGATTTGTTGTTGGTGTTGGCTAAGCTCATAGGCAAACCATTCAAACCAGTGCACATGTGTGAAATGTCTCACCTGTTGTGGAAGACCACCTTCCTGGTGGCCGTTACGTCAGCCAGAAGGATCAGTGAGCTCCAGGCACTCTCGGTGGAGTGTCTCTACCTGGTTTTCCACAGGGACAAGGTTATCCATCTCTCCAATTCGAAGTTTCTCCCAAAGGTTATGTCTGAGTTTCACCTTAACTAGGTGCTCAATCTCCTGGTGTACTTCACCAACCACACCTCAGAGGCTGAACACAGCCTCCATAATTTGGACCTATGGTGAGTGCTCACCTTTTACAAGGAACACACAGCTGGAGTTTGGGAAGAGGTTCACTGGCTAATTGTCACGTGTGCTGAAGCTGCACCTGGCAGACCCCGCAGCTAAGCAGGTGGATTGTATCCTGCATCGACTTCTGCTGTAGGTTGGCGGGTAGGGAGCCTTTGTAGAGCTTAGGACTAATTCCACCTGCCATACATCTGCCTCGGTGGCTGCTTCCAGGGATGTCCCCATCCAGGAAATCCGTCAGGCTGCTACCTGGAATTTAGCACACATCTTTATTTCCCACTACCACATCAACCTTGAGTCATGCTGGGATGCTGGTTTTGGGGCCTCCGTTCTCCAGTCTCTGTTTCCCAATTAGGGGGTGTGCACCTTGCCCCCTCCTTCCGAGAAATGTTAGGCGTCGGCCAGATAGTGTGGATAGAACATATCCACGTCCCTAGAAACACAGGTTGCTCACCTGTAACAGTAGATCGTCCATGGGATGGTCTCTTGCAGCAGGTAGTACACTTGGGTCGTCGACAGAGGTCACTATGGTGTAGATCTTTGAGGGATGTCTCTTGCAGCAGGTAATACACTTGCTGATGCACGGCAGCTCTTCTAGCAGTCTTTCACCAGGGTCCACCCACCGGTAACATCATCGTCCTGTATCTTATGTAAGAGTGGGTGGTCCCTGGTATCTTCAGTTCATTTTCCTGCCGTCTTCAGCACACACGCAACAGCTAGTGCTAAGTGTAAGCAGTCATCGATGAGAAACTGAGCAAAGAAACTTTTTCTTTCTCCGTTTCCTCTCCTTTGACAGATGTCAGAAGGATCTTCAAACAATCCATCCTTTCTGCCGAAAGTGGTTTCAGAACATACCTTAAACCAGACCATACTACCACGAGCGTTCTAATCCAGGAGAACATCTCTTACACACCTTAGATGTTCATCGTAATCTGAGGTACTATATAAACCATACCAAATCCTTGAGAAAAACCTCTCAATTGTTTGTCACTTTCACCTCCATGAGGAAAGGTTCTCCAGTTGGCAAGAAAACCACTTCCAGTTGGTTGGCAAATAGCATCATGTTTTGTTACACGAAATAAAAAAAGGCCCTATCGGGAACAGTACAATCCCATTCCACTAGAGCCCAGGCCTCCACGGTGACCTGCTTCAAGGGGGCCTTGATCACTGTTATCTGCAATGAAGCCACGTGGTCCACCATTCACACTTTCACGAAGCATTATAATTTGGATATTGCTTCTCACCGTAGGACGGCCGTTGGACGCGCAGTCCAACAAGGTCTCCTATCCTAATTCCACCTTCTTTTGGGTACACTGCTTGGGAACCATCCCAAGTGCATTACCTGCTGCAAGAGACTATCCCGTGGAAGATAGTACAGTTACTTAAAAACTTACCGTAAGAGTA
Organism: Neoceratodus forsteri; assembly: GCA_016271365.2. Classification (NCBI taxonomy): domain Eukaryota; kingdom Metazoa; phylum Chordata; order Ceratodontiformes; family Ceratodontidae; genus Neoceratodus; species Neoceratodus forsteri. The sequence goes on along the minus strand of CM057452.1, from coordinate 1,502,879,346 downwards.
GATCTTTGAGGGATGTCTCTTACAGCAGGTATGTTCCCTCCCTCCGTCCCCCTTCTTCTCTAAGAGAATGACTTTGTTTCACATAACATGTAGGAAGGGACACCTATGGTACCGCGGATCCCCTTGGTCCTCCATTAGCGAGCTGAATCTGGCGGGGAACTGATGATACCAGGGACCGCCCACTCATATAGGAAGCAGGATGAGGATGTCATTGGTGGGCGGCCCCTGGTGAAAGACTGCTAGAAGAGCTGCCGTGCATCACCAAGTGTATTACCTGCTGCAAGAGACATCCCTCAAAGATCTACTGTTATGATAAGTTTTTATGTAACTGTACTTTCTAGGAGTGGTATATGATGTTCATCCACACGGACTCTCCTGACCTCCCCTGGCAAGTGGCACACCGATCTTGCTTCCAGCTGTCAAGATCTAATGTCGTGGTGTGGGCTGAGGTAATTACCACCCAGGAGGGTGGGAAGAGCCAGCTTGAAGGCGATGCGGACAGCCTTAAAGAGGAAAGGGCATTGCCAGAAAGTATTGATGAACATCCTGTACCACTCCTAGAACTATTGTTACAGTTGAGTAAACAGTTTAAAGAGTACAAATGCTTAAGGGGTTGTTGTTCCTCTTGTACTGTGGAGACTGGCTTTGTTCTCTGGACATGCACGATGCATACCTGCATATCAAAATTTTTCCTTCCCATGGGTGCTTCTTCCACTTCCATTTCCAAGGAGCCCATCTTCAATTCAGGGCCCTTCCTTTTGGCCTGTCCTCAGCGCTCACTGTCTTCAGCAAGTGCCTGGTGGTGGTAGTGTTTGAAACGGTAGGGCTTCTACATGTTTCCCATCTGGATGATTGGCTCTCAGGAGGGGTATACCTTCCGCCTTTTTCAGTCCTTTGGTATCACCGTCAATCGGCTGAAGTCCTGCCTGTCTTCTTGCCAGTGCCTCCAGTATATAGGGGCAGTACTGGATACCTCCCAGAGCATGGCCTTCTTGCCCATGGACAAGCATAACACTGTATGGCCCAGGCTTGTCTTTTCTTTTCCAGTCGCCAGGTCCTTGCCAGGGTTTTCCTACACCACTTGGGCCATGTGTCAGCAGCCATTGCCATGGATCCCCATGCCTGCCTTCACATGTGGATACCTCAGTGGACATTGAGAGCCCAAGTGGGACCAACGCACAGACTACCTGGACCAGATGGTCATGGTCTCTGATATGGTCAAGATTCCTATCGTGATGGCTAGAGCCGGCCAGCCTGCTTTTTTTTTGGGGTGGGGGGTTCCTTTCAGATCTCGGTCACTCGTTAGATCCTCATGATGGACACCTTGGTTCTGGGCTGGGGAGCTCACTTGACGTTCACCAGACTCAAGGCACTTGGACAGACATGGAACAGGGTCTCCACATCAGTGTTCTAGAGATGTGCGTGGTTCTGTATGCTCTGCCAGCCTTCCAGACTCCTCTCCTCCCTGGCCTGCTCTTGGTACAAATGGACAACATGTACCTGGTGTATTACATCAGCAAACGTGGGTGGGGAGGGTTGGGGACTCATTCTTATCCCCTGTGCAGGGAGACAGTGAAAGTTTGGTATTGGGCCATCGACCATGGTCTGGAGCTCTTGGCCGTCCAGGTTCCAGGTGTACAAAATGTCCTAGTGGACAGTCTTGGCCGCTTCTGCTCCAGGGCTCACGAGTGGGAGCTTCTGACTCTGGTGGTCGAAGATGTCTTCTACAGATGGGGTTGACCAGAGTTGGACCCTTTTGCATCCCCACTCGATGCAAAATTGCTGCTTTTTTGTGCATTCTGTCTCAGGCCTGGAGTTTTCTGGTGAGACGCGTTGTCCCTCTCTTGGAAGGGGAGGTTTCTGTATGCCTTCTGTCCCTTCCTGCTGTTCCAGAGATTTCTCCTCAAACTTCAGTTGGGGGGGGCAGATATGCTTCTCATAGCCCCTTGCTGGCCACGTCAGATCTGGTTTCCCTTGCTCTACCAGCTAGCGGTGGAACCTCCAATGCCCTTGCTGCTATGTACCAGTTTGCCCTCTCAGGGCCAGGGTACCCTGGTTCATCCGAGTCTAAAATTTCTGCAATCTCCATGTGTGGCTTCTGTCCATTGGCTGCTCTGGGGTTTCCTCTAGGGCTGCAGATATCCTGGTGGCCACTAGAATGCCCTCCACCAGGGCCACTTATGCAGTGAACTGAAGGCGCTTCACCCTTTGGGCTGCTTTGCGCCAGCTGGATCCCTTCACCTGTCCGGTGAATCAGGTGTGTGAGAACCTTTTCTCCCTCTCGGACTCTGGCTTGCACTCCTCCCTCAAGGTTATCTTTATGCCATTTCTGCGTACCATGCACCTGTCGAAGGCAGGGCCGTGTCTCAACTTTTGTACTTTACTGTGGGGCATTTTGCATCAGAAACCTCCCAGTCGAGACCCAGTGCCTCTGTGAGACCTCAGTTTTATGTTGGAAAAACTCACATTGCCTCAAGTTGTGAGCTGCACTTTCTGTCATGGAAAGCGCTCTTTTTAGTGGCTGTTTCTTCTGCTTTAAGGATTTCCAAGCTTCTGGCTCTTGCATGTAAAGAGCCTTATTTATTTTTTCACAAAGACAGGCTGTCTTTGCGTAATAATGCGAAGTTTCTTCCCAAGGTGGTGTCTGTTTACTTTGAACCAGTCCATGCACCTACTGATTTGCTATCCTGAGAATTCTAATCAGTGGGAGACTTTGCTCTGTACTTTGGGTGTACATAGAATCTTGCGATATCATACACACTGGACCAAGACTTTCAGGAAGTCTGATCAGTTGGTTGTTTCATTCGCCCCTACAAGAGAGGGTACTCTGGTTTCCAAACAGTGTGTCTGTGGCGGCCGGTGGCATTGACTGAGGCACTGGACATACCTCGCATCCTTGATGACCCGTGTTCGGGAATGGACATGGGGTGCAGCGGGTTGGCAGGAGAGAAGGATCGAGCGTCCCTAGGACTGCTCTCCTTCTCCAGGGAGGGGGGGATTGCAGGGCTCGGCGATTGCCTGCCACCTAGCGGAGGCTGGGAGGTGGCACGTCAGCGCTGAAGAAGAAGGGCGAGAGTGCGGCAGGCGCTTGGCGGGACGCGCACAGGAGCGTGTGTGCTGCCGCCATTGCACGCTGCACCTCGAGGGGGAACAGGGTAAACACAAGAAAATAGAGTCCTCTGCGAATGATGATGGTCCCCTTCTGTGATGGCCCGGGAAGGCACCTCCCCAAACGCTCATCTGGTCTGGTGGGTTGAGTCGCTCCCCACCCCCTGCCATGAAGGGTAAGTCATGGGGTTATGGGGAGGGGGTCTCATACCTAGTGCCTACACGGGGGGGGGGGCCGTCAGATGCTGGCAGAGGACTCCAAGGGAGGAAAAAATAAGTAGCTGCAAACAGTGTGTCTATAAGTGGTCAGCCAATTGCATTGTTTATTGCTACCGGAAGTACAGCAAGGACCATCCTGGAGTGGATAAGGACCATTTGACCAGGGGTATGGTCCTCTCCACGGCTTGTTTCAGAAATGTGTCTTCTGCGACTATTTGTGCATCTTCCACCTGGAGTTCTTTCCTCAATTGCACCAAGCATTACAGTCTGGACATTGCTTCTAGGCGCAGTGCCAACTTCAGCTTCGATGTTCTGCAAGGCCTTCTTTCTTAGGACATTGGCTGCTGTCTGTCCTCCTCTTCCTCCTGGTGCTGCTTTCTTTATACTACTGGAACTGCAAGGGATTCTGTCTTACCAGTGTTGGCCTGCTGCAAGAGCTTCCTCGAAGTAAAATAGTACAGATCTGACTTCGGGTATGAGCTCCTGCAGCAGGCTACACCATAAGGACTATGCCACCAGGCACTAGGACTCCACGGAAAACTTCTAGCCAGCAGTACCCAGCTGGGGCCCGCCCCTTATGTTGGGCCGCCCACCAGCCTCACCCTCTGTATAAAGGGGGTGGTCCCCAGCTCCACCACAGTTCTTTTCCCGCGATTGACTCGTGCGTTTTGGCTCCTCGTATGCCTCGTTGCATCTGCCAACCACCATTTTCTTCTGTCAAAAGTACCAGTTTTCTTTATTTTTTTCTGTAAACATATTGATGATATACTAGTTTGTCGTCTCTGTCTTCTTCAACTTCACGATGGAAATCCAAGTGTCCGTGCAGGCGGCAGATTCATGCTAAAGACTGTCATTCTCGTTGCCTCTTCTATTTGGGGCCTAGTCACGACGTTAAAGCCTGCCTGAACTGCGTCAAGTTCAACCAGTGAACTCTGAACCGCTGCCGCAATACTCTCCAGGCCTACATCCTGGAGCAGCAGCTTGCTGCCCTTCAACAGCCAGCTCAGCTTTCCGGTCACCCGACTTCCCACAGGGTGAAACGCTCAGGAGGGAAGCACCAACAGCGGAACAAGGAGCACAGTAGGTCGGAGTTTAGATCCAAGTCTCCTCGTAAGGAAAAGCACTCTAGTTTGTGCTCTGGAGAGAGAGCAGACTCAGCCCCTCCATCAGGCTCAACTTCCTCTGGCCTGCCGTTGATGAAGACTCCCACCCTTACCATCTAAGCGGGCAGCAGCTCTTCGGGGCAAGGACCCTTGGGTCCATCCCTCAGCCTTAGGCCCTTCCAGCAATCCTTGGGGGCCAAAGATGGGGACTTCAGTAGATAAGGTTCAGGCATCTTCGTCCTCCAGCTCGTCGTCGGCCTCAGACACAGACGCTGGGAGCATTCCTGCTGTAGGGAACGTTGTCCCAGGGACAAGTCATCGACCGATAAATGTAAGACCCTGACGCATGTCCCGGACGAACAGTCTTCTGACAAATGGAAGGACCAGCGGCAGACACCACAAAGTAAGGCATGAAGCACCAAGACATCCTCCATGACCACTACAAGTTGGACACCTATGGAGCAGCCACTTCAGAAGCAGAGGTCTGCTCTGACCATTCGACAGCTTGATGACAGGCCACCTGTCAAGTTGCCAGATCAAACCCCTTCGGTACCTGACATCAAGGGATCTGATGACAGGCAATCAGATGACAGACCGTGCTACTCCATCGAGTCCTCATGTTCACCACGATAAAACTCCAGGACCAAGCAATCCTATCATCACTCCCATGGAATCCAGTGGTGCTCCTCCACCGCAGGTGTCTATTCCCCTGGCAAATGTGGGGAAACTCTTTGCTCCGTGGTGGAACACAGTAAAGGGAGATTTATCAAAAAAGGATGACCTCCCTCCTCCCCGGGCCCCTACATCAGTCCTGGACAAAGCACCAGTCCCAGACTCCCGGCTACAGTCTCTGCACACACTCAGGAGCCTGACTCCAAGAAGATCAGACTCACAGCATACCAGGCATAGGGGCAGATGTCACCACTCCTCCAGGTCATCTTCCTCAGATGACAGGAGCAGATGTTGGTGTGGGCGTAGACGCTCGAGGTCAGCCTCATCTTCCTCCTCCAGAAACTGCCCTCACTCCTCAGACTCCTCTTACAGAAGTTACTCTCCTGAGCCAGAGGGCCCCTGTTGTTCACCCAGGTCCCTCCCAGATGACCCAACATTTATGGATGTGATGTGCCACATCCCATTTCTAAATTAGTGGGACACCGAAGAATTGGACCTGGGGAGGAAAAGGCTTCATACCTTTTTGGGAATGAGTGACCTGAGACCCTTGGTCATTCCCCCGTCCCTCTGTTTCAGGACTTAACCAGGCTGGCATGGGACCACTCTTCCTCTTTTTCAGCTGCCCCTAAGCAGGCAGACGGACTGTACAAGCCTCCCAAGGCAGAGCCCTTTTTGGGAGCAAATCCGAGGGCAGACTCCATGGTCCTGACCGCAGATCATGGCAGGACAAAACAACCTAAATACACAAGCTCACAGCCCCCCCAACAAGGAATCTTAAGAAATTAGACCAGTTTGGTAGGAGAGTCTATGCGTCTTCTACATGCTCCATTCGGTCCCTACATTTTTTTGGCCCATATGGTGCAATATCAAGAATCTTTATGGAAGAAAGCCATTGAGTTGGCCCAAAAGCAGCCAGATAACCCAGCACGCACTGAGCTTTTGGATGTACTTCAGTCTAGCCTCGACATAGGAAGACACGTATTGATGGCATCCTGCAACTCGGCAGACACAGCAGCCAGAGCAGCGGTCACTGGGGTGTGTCTCCGCCACTCTGACTGAGAGTATCCAGCTTTTGGTAGGAACTCCAGGATTCTATCCTTAATGCTCCATTCTATGGGTCTGTCCTTTTCGGAGAGGAGGTACAAAAGATAACGGAACTGCAAGACTCCGGCAAAGCAGTACAGTCTGTTCATCACATGTACCGGACAGACCCTCAACAACCTAAGCGCAAGCCCTTTCGGCACCAAGGTGCCAACCGACAGAAAAACCAACAGCCCTGAGGCCCTTTCAAGAGAGAGGCTCCCTCACAATCAGCAGGAAACAGTGGATCTAGGAATCCAAAATCCTCCCAGCCTTTCCTGTCCACCCCAGGTGCACACACGACTTCCTGCCAGCCCCCCTTCTCTGGCGTCGTCGATGCGGGAATCAGTAGGATGTCAGTTCTTCCTCTACCTAGACAGGTGGACCAAAATCACAACAGATCTATGGGTGAAGGACATTATTGAGAAAAGGTATACACTGGAGTTTACCAAATTTCCTCAGGATAAACCTCTAGCCCCCTCTTGATACCCTCCCACCCACATAGCACTCATCAGAGAAGAAATCCATACCTCGCTCTCAAAAAGAGCAGGACCTGTCTTCCCCCACCCCCAAAACTAGGAACCGGGTATTACTTCCATTTCTTCTTGGTCCCCAAGAAGATGTGGGATACTTAAGACTCATATTGGCCCCGAGTCGCCTGAACCAGTACATCAAATACAAAAGGTTCAGAATGATAGCCTTACCAGGGCTGAATGATAACCTTACCAGGGCTGATACCTACACTGCGCCAAGGGGGCTGGATATGCAAGATGCATACTTGCACATACCGGTGTTTCCGGCTCACAAGAATGATCTTTGGTTTGCCTTTCAAGGGAACCATTACCAATTCTGGGCTTTATCTTTCGGGCTCTCCTCCGCTCCATGGGTGTTCACCAGATGCCTAGCAGTAGTGACAGCTGCTCTTTGCAGACGGGATGATTTTGTATACCCTTACCTAGACAATTGGCTCCCAGTTGTCCCCATCAGGACACAGTTAATCCACACTCTCTCAGACACTTATCAAATGTTCCAACAGCTGGGATAGCAGTCACTCTCCCAAAGTCCTGTCCTTGGCCCTGCCAGCGTTCTACAGTACATAAGGGCCATCCTGGATACACAGCAGTGAAGAACCTTTCTACCACCCGACAGGACCACTTGACTGAGAGACCAGGCCTCCAGAGTAGCTTCAGCCAATCTAGTCACAGCAAGAACCATGTTACAGCTCCTAGGACATATGGCTGCGGCCATACCCACAGTACCACTGGCACTCTTCCATATGAGAGTTCCTCAGTGGAACTTAAGGGTGCAGTGGGACCAGACGTCCAACAATCTCGAACACCCAATAAGGATATTGAGGGCTGTCCAGCAAACGCTGTCATGGTGGCTGACTTTGCCCAAATTGGATTCAGGAGTTCCGTTCCAAAGAGACTCACTGAGCCAGATCCTCACCACGGATGCATCGGGTCTAGGATGGGGAACTCGTTTTTAGAATCTCCATACTGGGGGCATATGGTCAGACACAGAAGTGTCCCTGCACATCAGCGTCTTAGAGATAAGGGTGATTCTGTATGCCTTTCAGACTCACCTTTTCCAGGGTCCTCTACTTCTCCAGACTGACAGTATGTTGGTGGTTTTTTATATCAGCAAGCAGGGGGACACACTTCTACCATCTGTGCAGAGAAGCCATGAGAGTGTGGTACTGGGCTTTAGAACACGGACTCACACTGACAGCGGTTCATGTTCTAGGAGTCCAAAACATCCTGATGGATAAGCTCAGCTGCTTGTGATCCAGAAAACCACGAGTGGGAGCTGCTTCAAGAAGTGATGGATGACCTCTTCGAAAGATGTGGATGTCCAGAGCTGGACCTCTTCACATCCCTGTGCAATGCAAAACTGCCCAGTTTCTGCTCGCTAGATCCTGGGCATGGTTTTTTCTAGCGAGATGCATTGCCCCTCTGCTGGACAGTGAGGTTCCTTTACGCCTTCCCTTCCTTTCCCCTTCTGCAGAGGGTGTTACTCAAACTACAGACGGATTGTGCCACAATGGTCCTGGTAGCTCCTTTCTGGCCGCGTCAGATATGGTTCCTTCTTTTGCAACAATTAGCAGTGGAACCTCTGTTTCAGCTACCAGTTTTACCCAGCTTGCTATCAAGACATGGGAACATTAGTCCACCCGGACCTTCGGTCCCTACATCTTCATGCATGGCTCCTGCAGACCTAGCCATTTCCAGGTATTGAGTTTCACAAAGGGTGGCAGAAATTCTAGTAGAAGCGAGAAAACCTTCTACAAGGGCCACGTATGCTACGAGATGGAAGCATTTCTGTATCTGGGCAACTACATGTTTCCTGGACCCACTGTGTTGTTCGGTGAAATCAGTCCTGGAATATCTCCTATCGCTTTCAGATGCGCGGCTGAGATACTCTTCCATAAAGGTGCATCTCTGTGCCATTTCTGCTTATCACGCACCTGTGAAGGGTAGGAATATTGCTCAACTGGACCTTGCCTGTACATTCCTTTGGGGCATGCTTCATATGAAGCCTCCCATTAGGGATCCTATTCCCCCATGGGACCTCCTTTTTGTTCTAGAGAATTTGACATTACCTCCCTTTGAACTGGCCGCGAATTGCGACCCACGTTTTCTCTTGGAAAACATTATTTTTAGTTGCCATCACTTCAGCTCGGAGGGTTTCTGAGCTGCAAGCTTTAATGTGTAAAGAACCTTATTTAATTTTTCACATGGACAGGGTGTGTCTACGCACTAATCCTATGTTTCTTCCGAAGGTGGTGTCTGGGTTAACTGGTTAACTTTGAATCAGACCTTTCCCTTCCACTCTGTTATCCTGAATATTCGAATCGGCGGGAGGCTCTCCTTCACACTCTAGATGTACACAGGATCTCCGTTACTATTTAAGCTGTATAAATTCAAACCAGCAATCAGATCAGGTATTTGTGTCCTTTGCCCCCAGGGTTCTGGGGAAACCAGTTGCAAGACAACCATGTCCAAATGGTTGACAAATTGCATTACCTTCATCTTATGAAAAACCTTTACTGGGACCGGTTAAGGGACATTCAGCAAGGGGGATGACTGCGTCTTTTGCAGCCATGAAGAATGTTTCAATGGCAGATGTATGTGCTGCCGCAACATGGAATTCTGTGCATACTTTTGTTAAGCACTACACCCTGGATATTGCTCCCAGAAAGAGCAGAATTTGGTCTTGCTGTGCTCCAAGGCCTAATTTCCTAAATGATTAAATTCAGTAATTCAGGGGTTTATACCCCTGCCTCCAGTTTTTTCTTCCCTTCAGGGACACTGCTTGGGACTCCGTCCTTATGGTGTAGCCTGCTGCAGGAGCTCATACTCTAAGTAAGATAGTAGAGTTATGTAAGAACTTACTGTAACAGTAGATTTTCGAGAAGAGCTCCTGCAGCAGGTGCTATTTTCCCCTCCCTGCATCCCTCTATTATGTTTCTCCTTCTGGGATTTGCTTTGGTACCTGCCTCAGATCTCTCCTGCTAAGTAACCTCCTGGTCTCCAGCGGGTGAACTGAGGTGTGGCTGGGGACTGCCCCTTTTATTCAGAAGGTGACGTCGGTGGGTGGACTGATGTAAGGGGTAGGCCTCAGCTGGCTACTGCTGGCTAGATGTTTTCCGTGGAGTCCTAGTGTCTGGCGGCATAGTCCTTATGGTGTAGTCTGCTGCAGGAGCTCTTCTCGAAAATCTACTTTTACGATAAGTTCTTACATAATCATAAAAGTAGATTTTCGAGAGGAGCCGATGCAGCAGGCCATGATTTTCTCTTCTTCCTTCCCCCTTCTTTCTCTCTGCTGTTTCCTGTTCCATTTGCATGAGATTTTCTGCTTCCCTTTTCGGCTCTCAGGAACCTCCTGGGTTTCTTCTTCCGCTGCATGCTTTGGGTCTCCGGCTAGGGAACTGAGGAGAGCGTGGGGACCCGCCCACCTTTATAGGATAGGCCGATGTCAGAGGGTGACGTCAGCAGTGGGCTGTACCCTGTGGTAGACTGCTAGCTAGAAAGTTTCCATGTGGTCCTGGCACCTGAATGCTAAGTCCGACCAGTGTTGGCCTACTGCAAAAGCACCTCTCGAAGACCTACTATTATGCCAAGTTTTTCCTACGTAAGTGTACTTTCCCTTGTGACACTTGGACAGCTGTTTCTGATCACTGTATCATTTTTTGTAATAGAAAAATGAGTTATGGACTCTCTCTCTTGAGAAATGCTAAAACAGCATGTGAGTATCACACACACGCACAGAGGTTTTAGATACAGGGTATTACCTGGAAAGCCCAAAGCTAATTACAGACTTTAACTAAGTTAATTACAGCTGTAGTTGCTGAGAGGGAAAATCATAAACTTTGAACGCTTAGAGGAAGAAGAGCAGGTTGTGACGTTTTAGTGCGAAGTCATAAAAAATGCTTTTATGTCCTGGAAGGGGGAAGCTTATCATAAGATCAAAGTGTCATTTGAAGAACATGAGTTATGCTGAGGTTGCAGACTTTAATACTTGGAAAAGACATCCTGTTTTTATATAGATATATTTTTTTTTATATATTCTGACAGGGAGGAGCTAGGTGCCCTCATGCATATAGGTGGGGAAAACCAGCTTTTAAACATTATTCTGTTTTCCTTCAGAGACACTTCTGTCTAGACTTTGACAAAGAAACATATGTGAGCACTTTAAGCAGGTATTTAGAGAGAGAGAGAGACAAATCTAAGTACTGTAGTAGGAATTGCACTGTTAAAACCTGTTTTGTTTAAGTGATTTGTACGTTTGGTGATATAATAGTTCTGTATTTCATGTGTTACATATTTTTATGTATTGTAGTAAAACTTTATTTTAGAGCTTACTTGGTCTGTCTTTGATTTCTTTCCTTTACAAGTAGAGTATATATGGTTGAAGCAGACACTGTACATAAGCTTGAATGGTGATACCAAACTGGAAAAGGGTGAGCGTTTTAAATCTGAGGTCTTTTATCACAGTTTTTAAGGGTTCGTTTCTGTACATCTGGTTAGGTGCCCACAGGCAAAGATATCTGGCCCCCCGAAGACAGAATTATATGAGCCTGTGCATTGGGCACGCTAGCAAGAGGTTCACAGTTTGAATCCCTTCAAGACTTGAGACAAAAGGTTGATTCAAAACCCACAAAACAGACCAGGAGGGTTACCCTGTGTCTGTTAACTGTTCATAAGACTGTGCTCAGAGGTTGGCACTTTGGGAGTAGAGGGCTGACCTGCTGAGTGGGTTTGGGACATCCCTTATTAGTTTCAGCTTTTGTTTTGCCTTGCAGTTCGCTTCCTGCATTTATTTTTACTGGACTACTATATTTCTTTCAATTAATCCCCTCTTTTTGGGATATCTCAGTGAGAGAAGGGGAGTCTGTAGGGTGGGGCTTGTTCAGTTTTTGTGGATTCCTGTCCTAGCAGTTGCTTTTTTCACCAGGACCCCTTTTCTCTGTAATTTTTCCCCTCTTAGGAGTTGCACCTTTACCTCTTGAGCTCCTAGATATTTCTGCTTGGCTTGGAAACCTGGCCTAGTGGTGAGTTTCCTGAGAAATGCCTCTGCAGTTTTCAGGCCTTTCGAGATTGGAGGCTGTATATTTCTCCCATATTATGTTTTGATCATATGGGACTCCTGACCCTCTAGCCTCTTGTAGTTCTTGTACCCACAAGTGGGCATCTCTGGCTGGCAATGCTTTTTCAGGGTTCACAGCTGTACTCCTTTCCCTGCAGTCTTCCCTTCCTGACCTGCTACTTGAACATGTTGTTGACCTTGTGCCTTGCTCATGGTCAGCTAGCACCTAGAGAGCATAAGCAATGTGCTTTTTCCTCAGTTGAGAGTAAGCCAACTTTCTCTGGTTATCTTTCTGAATATTCAGGTCCCTGTTGCCTGTCGTTCCCTCCCTGGTGTCCTAGTTATCCTTTTTTTTTTTTTTTTTTTAATTGTTTATGCTCCTTGCCCTCACAGTCTGGGGGATCCCCAGCCCTGGTGTCGTCCAACTGGTTACAGTAGTTGCCCCAAGGCTTACCCCCACCCCTCAGAGACCGGATCTAGTGTTCCTGTGCAATAGCTGGCCGGGTGCGGGGCCTGCGAGCTCCCCCTTCATCCTCTGTGAGACGCTACTTTTTTCTGATTTCCTTTTTGTCAGGGCGGTGCGTGCAGTGATGCCTGCGACTGTGCCACGCACAGTCCATGCGTGCCCCCATCAAGCATCTGTGATGCTCCCGACCCTGGTCTTGTGGCATCAGTGCACTAGGGGCCAGGCTTGCACAGACTGCATAGTTCCGACCTCCCCGGAGAAGGAGAGCTGTCTTCCTGATGCTTGATCCTTCTCCTCCCTGCCGACCCCGGTGGCCTGCTCTTGTTCCCGAATGCGGGTCGCCAGCGTGGCACGAGGTATGGCGTCCAGCACCTCAACCCCCCGTGCCACCGGGCCATTGGTTATCCTTTTGCCAGTACATATACCCTCCTCCCAGCCCCATCTTCTCTTGATAAGATGTTTTTTATTCCTTGTTGTCCATCCCTTGTTCTCCCTTGCCCCCAACCCTTCTTTTTTCTTAATGAGGAGGCGGGGGGGGGGCCGGCATCTGTTACTGGCCAGCCCATGAGCACTATGGCATACGTTCGCCTTGTGGGCAGCGCTGTCCCAGACGTAGGCCTCCTACCTCTAAAGGTATAAAGGCATACGCTCCCGCATGGTCCCCATGCCTCTGATGTAGACCCACCAGTGATGAATGATGATAGTCTAGAAGATCAAGAATTCTCGTGAGCACGTAATTTTCATTTCTAGGAGTAGTATATGGTTCACATCTATACCACCCATCTGACTTCCCCTGGTAAGGGGCACATGGACACTTGCTTCCAGCGTGCAAGATCTGACTGGGGGGGGGGGGGAGCTGTACTTATAGAGGTTTCGGTGAATCAGCTCTTAAGGAATAAGTGCCATCGTATGGATGTGAACCATATACTACTCCTAGAACTGTGGTTACAGTGAAGTACTATTTGGCTCACTTTGTTTAAGCATGAAATGATTAGAGGAGCGATCTACTGAAGGTGGTGCTAACATCCAGTGCACTTTGTATATCCTAGTTACTGCACAAATGGGGAGTTCATGGAAAACAGCTGCCCAAAATTACATGCCTCCTAAGAAACTAGGGTACAAGATGTCTGCACACTGTATTACCTTGTTTCTGTAATGAATTTTATTAAAATGGGGGGGGGGGGATATATTCTAGAAGGATCTTTCATTTACTTTACTTTCAAAAAAAGAAATGCATCACTTGTCTTAAATGAGCATTGCTGATATTTGGGTAGTGTGTATATGTGCTAAGTTTCCCCATCTTTTTGGGAGGATGAGGTGGTGAGTGGTAGTGAAGGGAGACACCAAAATATAGCATCAGTATGGAATGGGCCTCTACAGCTGTGTTGTCTGCTGTGCTCATCTTTACTGTCTTGTGCTGCATGCTTGAAGCATATATAGATAGGGCTAGGACAATAACTGAGCCATGCGGCCAGGACACAAGGAGAAAGAGAACCCTGGGTAGGGTAGTGGTGCTAAAACTGTCCTTCCTAAGTATCTAATGCATTTGGACAGAGCCTATTCCACAAAACTAAAATTAATGGACACCTGTTGAATTTCAGGAACTCTGTGACCAACTCTACTACTGCCAACTTTGAACCCAGCCTGGATTACTGTGTAGTGAAGATGCCCCGCTGGGATCTCAGCAAGTTCTTGAGGGTCAGCACCAAGATCGGCAGCTGTATGAAGAGTGTTGGTAAGGTCGTTTGGAGCCTCTCTGCATCTTATTACCTGATGCTGCACATTGTCATTTTGTTAAGTATGTTCATGTTGAAGGAGACTTCTGTAATTGCTTGATTGGCAGAAGTGGTTGACAGCTTGATGTGATATATTAAAATGTTACTCTTTAATCAATAATCTGATCCCACTGCACTCCAGGGTCCTGATATTCAAAACCTGGCCCAGGTGCTAAGGGATAGTAGCCTGAGCTTAACGGTGTTTTGTGCCTGAATCCTGCGTGGGGTCTATATTCTAGACCCCCACAGTGCAAGCAAAACCCACTGGCGCCTAAGCGCTTAGATCTTATTTCAAGAGGGCTCTTGCAGTAGGCAGCAACACTTAGGACTGAGCCACCAGACACTTGGACCACACGGAAAACTTAGCTAGCAGTGTCTGGGAGGGACCGCCCACCTGACATCATGTGACCGATGTCGGCCCAGTGCTATATAGGGGGCGGTCCCCACGCCCGCCTCCAGTTCTTTCCCGCCATCGACCTGCACACGTCGGACCTAGCAGTACGCTGCTACAGTCGACCGCCATTTTTTGGTAAGTATACACTTAGATTTTTCTTATTTTTTTGCTTAAAGTTTGTTGTTTTGACATCGGATTGCATGTCTTCACCAACTCTGTCATAGTCTCACGAAAACAGGTGCGCCTTTTGCAGGCAGATATCAGAGAATGACGCCATACTGTGTGTCTAATCTGCCTAGGGACAGACCACGACACCGAGAGCGCTGTGAGGCCTGCCAGAAATTCAGCTATACCAAATGGAAATGCCATCAGTAAGCCCTGGAAGCCCATATTTTGAAGAAAAAGTTCGCTTCCATGGAAAAGCAGCTGCAGCAGGTGCAGAGTTCCTCCTGTTCTCCGAAACCAAAGAAACGCAAATGGGATGAGCACTGGGACCGGGATTGGTCACCATCCAGGTCGCGGCTCTCCTTGGAGACCGTGACCAATGAGCGGCCCTCTTCAAGCTAAGAAAGTGCCCCTCCAGCCAAACCTGCTCCACTCCCTTGGGAGCAGCCTTTGGTCCACCCACCCGATCTGGTAACTGTTTGGGTGGATGCCTCCGGGGATTCGGAGATGGCCACCCTCTGGCCTATCAAATCCTTGCCTGCGTCTGATTCGGGTGGAACGATTGTTAAGTCGGACGTTGGTTCTGCCATCATCTGCACAGTCTCTGCACTCCCGTCTGACCCTGACTCGATGTCCGACGTGGGGTCTCGGGATCAGCGCCAGCTGCGACTATGGCCACAGCTCCCCTGAGGGGCATCCCCCCCCTCAGGACACTTCTTCGCTCCCAGTGGGCCCTGCTGAGTCTCCCACCCACTCAGAGGTGGAGGAGCTGCAGCCAGTTGACCCCACTGAATGGCCAACGCCAGCGAGCCCTACGTTGGACCCTCTGAGGGGTCTCCCGGACTCCCAGACCTCTAACTTGTCTGGGACTCTGACTCTGGCTCCGCCCCCCGACTCCAGAGGCGCCTGTTGCCTCTCCAAGGCCTATGCTGGTCCCTCCTGTGGGTCTAACGCTGGGTATCCCTCAGCCTGGGCCCTCAGCTGGGTCCTTCTACTCCACCATCAGGGCCCTCGCTGGGCAATCCTACACCGGGTTACCCAACGTCGGGTTATGCAATGCCGGGGTATCCAATTCCCGGGTACCCAATGTCTGGGTACCCGATGCCGGGATACCCAACGCTGGGTAATCTGTCAGTCTATCAGCCTCCTCATCGCCTCCTCCATGGCTTCAGGTGGATTATGAGGCCCTCCTTGACTTCTGGTGGCAGAGAGGAAAGAACCAATTGGTCTCAGAACTGGACCAATGTCAGCCAGCTGTGACTCCCACGCTGGTCCGGCCTACCCCATGCCACGGTCTTTATCGTCCACGGATTCTCGCCCCTCATCTGCGAGTCGCACAGTGGGTGCGGCAGCGGTGGAGTTTCAGGGTCGTGGACGGGAGGTCCCTCAGAGAGAGGTCCTTCGTTGAAGGTCTCCCGACAGGAGCCCTTCATCTGACTTTGTCAGACAACTCCTCTCCTTCTGGCTCGGAGTCCGCTATGCCAGTGGAGCCTAAACCCAAGGAGACCCATACGTCTCCCCCCAGAGGATCCCTCCTTCATGGACATCCTCCAGAAAATTGAGGCGGCCAACGGCTGAAGGACTGAGGAACAGGATCTCCAGCGTTGGAGGTTGGCAGAGCATCTCGATCTTCCAGAGCTCAATCTGCTTCTTATCCCCCCCTTGGACGGGGCCCCACGACGACCTTGACACTACTATTTGGCAGCAGCCGTTCTCTGTTGTAGCCTTCTCAAAGAAGGCGGACAGATTGTATCACGCTCCAGAAGGGAAAGACCACCTAGCAAACTATCCAATGTCTTATTCAGTGGTTATCAATGCGTCTCCCGACCACTCCAAGCAGCTGAAGCACATGAGTCCCTCCCCTCAAGTCTAGACAACTGGACCAGTTTGGCCGTAAGGTCTGCTTGTTCTATACTTTGGCCTTGCGGGCGTTGAATTACGTTGCCCATGTGGTCTGTTACCAGAAGTCCATCTTGAGCCAGCTAAAGGCTCAATTCCAGTTCTTGCCAGACTCGGAAGCCAAGACTAAAATTGAAGAAACGGTTAAGACCGCAGCAATCACTTGTTGTCACACACTGCGTGCAACTTATGATGCCGTCGATGCCTCTGTGCGAAGCATGGCAATGGCAGTTTGTCTGTGCAGACACTCCTGGTTGAGAGTGTCTGGATTCTCCCAGGATGTCCAAGCATCCATCGTGGATGCTCCCTTCAGGGGCTCAGTGCTCTTTGGAGGGGATGTCCAGGACATTGACTGACCTGCAGGAGCAAGGGAAGGCCTTTCGGTTGGTGCACTCCCTCTGGCATACCAATCCGAAGCCTAAGCAGCCTTTTCACCACCCGCACAGGTGCCAGCAGAGGCAGCAGCCTGCCAAATGGCGGGCTCCAACCCCCCAAAAAAAAAAAAAATTCTTTTTCTAGGGACATGGATATGTTGTTCATCCACACTCATTGGCAGTATCCTTGCCTTTAAATCTTGCGGAAGGTCTTCAAGCTTGCTCCTCCCACCCACCGGTGGTATAACTCGCTCCGCCCCATGGCGCCAGATCTTCCTTACCGCTTGGAAAGCAGGTTCCTCCTTAACGCTCTCGTTTGTGACTGGTTCCTATTTCTCCGTTTGCGGATTTAAAAATAATATTTTGCAAAAGACTTTTAGTCTTCGATCCCTCTGCGTGGATGGATAACCGACTCCCGGATTTCGAGATGCCCATGCGGGCAGAAGATGTCTCGGACGGATCCACCTCCACGTGTGTCTACTGCTAGGCCTTGAGCGCGACCCGCAGGCTTGCGACCTGTGCTCATCTTTCGCCTCGTCCTCGAAGACCGTGCTGCCCGATTCAACTGGGCGTCCGAGCGTTTCCACCGGTGAAGTCCAAGGAGGCCGGTTGGCTAGGTATCATGGCCGGTAGGCTCGGCGGATCAGCTTCGGCGGATGGTGGCCCTCGAGAGGAGGCGGCGCGGGCCGTATCTTCCTCGGCCGCGGCATTTATCCCGCTCTCTCTGGGTTCTTCCTACACGGCTTCCTTTAAGGAGCTTTGTCTGTCCCTCTCCACTAAAGGAGAAGGGCCTGCGTCTGCTGGACCTTTTCTCGGTCCAAAAGAGGACAAGGGTAGAGTCCTCCGTCGACGCTCTTGGGCCAGGAAAGGTCCCTCCCGGGCCGTCGACCGTCGGCCGGTCGACAGCTCGGCTTGGCCACTGGCCTCCACGGTGTCCGTCAGGTCAGTTGACCGAGACTCCCACTGATGAAGTCGAGATTTTCTCGACCCATTGACGGCTGTCGCCTTTAGCAGCCGAGATTCCCCTCTCCCGGTTCCCGGGAGGATTGAGAGATCCGTGGGCTCGCCTGTGCCTCCGGTTCCGGAGCCCTCGGATGGACCTTCCGAGCGAAGGGAGTGTCGGTTCGGCCGACACCTCCCACCGCGACCCGGAAATTCCGGGACTTCGGTCTCCGGACCTCTTAGCAGTCCAGCGTTCCACGTCATAAGCGATCTCGGTCTGGCACTGCTGATGGCGGCGTCGCCGCTCGAGTCCCTCGTCCTCCTCCTCGGATGAGGAAACTTGGCGTAAGTGCGTCGTATTGCGAGAGACCTTATGTTACAACAACTCCTCCTGGCGAGAATAAGCCGACTCCAGGCGCCTTCCCGGCCATTAAGTAACTATCACGGGCAACCGACACAACCCTCGACTTGCCCGAGGAGCCTATACCCAGGCGGTTGTTGGCCAAAACCAGCTGCTCCACCGATTGCGGTGGAACCTCCGCCTCCACAGCCACCAATTGGGGCTCCGACCAAGTGACTCGGTCGGCTAAGGGTTTACCCATCGGCTGTCAGTTACCCTCCTCCCGACCGACCTCGGCAGGTGAAGGTGGCTCAGGCCAGAGGCAGCTCTTGAGGACTCTTCCGAGTCCGAAGATGATTCTCCTTCTTCTCCAAGCGACTGGACTTGGAGTCTTCAGGAGAGTCAGCCAATGGGCTGATAGCCCGTCGTCCTTCCTAGGACTGCTTCGGCTCATCCGAGTCTACCGGGATGGAGCTCGAACCCGTTCCAAGCAGACCCGGTATCCCCTCGCGAATTCTGGATCAGGGGATTCTCCGGCGGAGCACTTTCCGGTGCTTGAGGCCATAGTGGGTCAGCACTGGGAACTTTGGCAGCGCCCTGCTTCCTGCCCCTGCGCTTCGGCCAGGATGGCCAGGAAGTATCTGCGATCTCGGGTTCCTTGTCCGGTTTTGAGAACACCTCTGCTGGGGTTGGTTACCGACAGCGTTTTCGTAGCGCCGACATAGCGCCAGGATGTGGACAAACCTCCTGACAAAGGAGTCAAGAAAGTGGACTATGTGGGGCTGAAAAGTCTCGCTGCGTCCTCTCTCGGCCTTCGTACAGGCCAGTTCGAGCCGTCCTCGCTGGCACATTTTTCTCATGCCCTGTTGGGCTCCTGGATGAGTCATCCCTCATCTTCCGCCGATCTGCAGACTACGGTTAAGCAGGTGCGGGACCAGGGCAGGAGCAGTGGCCAAACAGCAGCTCCAGACTGCTTTGGATGTGGGGACTCATGTGCCAGATCGGTGGCTGACGCCACAGTGGCTATCGTCGGCGGGCGTGCTGAGGATATCCACGCTACTTGGATACCCAAGCTCAGATTGTGGATGTTCCCTTTTGGGGACTGACCTCTTGACCCTGGGGTGGAAGGTCACCTGCAGAGGATCGAGAGTCCAATGCCACCTTGGAATGGGTCTCTTCAGCTCAGAAGGACAAGGCGCGCAAACCACAGCCTAAGCCCTTCGTCCTTCTGTGCCCCAGCGCGCCCGTACACAGCGTCAGGGCCAGCAGGCTCGACCTTGGCATCCCAAACCCAAGCCGCCGGCTTCCTCTAACAGGAGGCAGGGAGGAAAGGGCCCAGGAGGTCCCTCGGCGGTCCCTCCTCCAAGCCTGCCAGTGACGGGCTGAGGGGTGTAAGCCCCATCCCGATCACCTTACCCCTAGGTCCCCCGTAGAGGGGCGGCTCCACTGCCTAGTTCCGCCTGGTCGCTGTTACCACGGACAGGTGGGTCTTAGAGTGGTGGGAAGAGGCCTGCCTCTGGAATTGAGCAGGCACCACCCTTCAGGCCGTCGCCCCTGAGGCCCGGGATCCCCAGCCTCACTGGCGGCTCGTCGAGCCGACATCACTCTCCTCCTCCTCCAGAAGGAGGTGGTAAGAAGGTGGTGGACCCTCCTTCAGACCCAGGGTTTGTGTCCAGGTACTTCCTGGTTCCAAAGCGGACGGGGCTGGCGCCCCATTCTCGACCACGACCTAAACAAGTTCCTAAGGTCTCGAACTTCAGGATGGTCACTCTGGCTCAGATAATACCATCCATTAGAGCGGCGTGTGGTTCTGCTCTCTGGACTTGCAGGGCGCGTTTTTCACGTCCCTATCCGTCCGTCTCACCAGAGATTCCTTCGCTTCGGCGGGAAGGATCTCTTCAGATTCAAGCCATGCCCTTGGCTTGTCTCCAGCTCCAGGGTCTTCACAAATGCATGGCAGTGGTGACAGCATTCCTCTTGGCGCCCGAGGTCGGTGTACCCTTACCTGGACGACTGGCTGATAGCTCCCTCCAGGAAGGGCGGAGTGGTCAGAATCTGGCCCTCCAGGTCTGCTCTCAACTGGGCCTCCTTGTCAGCGAGGCCAGAGTCAGACTTCGAGCGAAGCAGGTGATTTTATTCATCGAGGCGCAGCTCGACTCTCTTCGAGCCAGGCGCGGCTCAGCGGACAGGGCGAGTTCTTTCCTCCTTTGCCCGATCATTTCTGGTTGGACAATGCTGCCTGCCGGGACTTCCTGCCTCCTGGGTCTCATGGCGGCCTGTACCAGCGTGGTCCGTTGGGCCCGCTGGAACATCGTCCCTTCAGTGAGGACTGGCCAGCCAGTGGTCTAGCGCGCATCCTTGGACCAGCTTGTGTCCGGTGACACAGGGATGTGGAATGCTCTCCAGTGGTGGACCGTTCCAGATCAATTGCAGGAGGGCATCCGTTAAATCCGCCCGAAGCCGTGGTCTCTCTGTCGACCGATGCCTCTCCTGATGGGTTGGGGTGCCCATCTGGGGGACTCACCGGGCTCATGGCATCTGGTCCCAGCGGAGTCCAGTACCATCAAACCTGCTGGAGCTCGAGGCGGTCCCCTAGCTCTCACCGCCTTTGCTCCGTTCCTCCGGGGTCAAGTGGTCGAGTCAGACGGACAATACCACGACCATGTACTATCTAAACCGCCAGGAGGGGGCGCTCCATGCTTCTATGCAAGGAAATCTCCGCATTTGGTCACTCGTGCGCAGCCTGGGGGATCTCCTAGCCATTCACGTGGCAGGGACCTCCAACACCCTGGCCGATGCCCTGGGCGGATAGGGCTGCATCCCCAGTGGTCTCTCCTGCGGAGTAGTACAGCATCTGTTCTCCCTTTGGGGCACACCTCAGGTGGACCTGTTTGCCTCCACGGAGAGCCTTGAGCTGAGTCTGTTCCATGCCAACCCCCTCAGCAGGGCGCTCGCTGCGAGGATGCCTTCTCGAGGCAATGGACCCCGGGCCTCTTTACGCCTTTCCCCATTTCCCAGTCCACAAGGTGCTTCTCTCAAGGCGAGGAGGGACAAAGCGCAGGTGATTCTGATAGCCCCAGACTGGCCTCGCCAGTTCTAGTACCAGATCTCCTCAGTCTCAGCTCCAGGACTCCGGCGCAGCTTCAGCTCGCCCGGACCTGCTCTCAATCAATCAGGGAAGGTGTTCCATCGGACCTTCAATCCCTGCACCTGGCGGCCTGGTTCCTGGCGGCTAGAGTTCCAGGCTTTGGGTCTTTCCGGAGGGTCCTCAATGTAGTTGGGCGTCCCGTAAGGAGTCGACCAGAAAATGCTATGCCTTCAAATGGAAAAGGTTTTCCATTTGGTGTCGGAACAAGGGCTTGGACCCTTCCTCCTGTTCCTTGGCAAGCATCTTGGACTATTTATGGTCCTTTCTAGTCAAGGGCTTAGGTCGGCGACCCTAAGTTGCACCTGGCAGCCATCTCTACTTGCAGGCGCGGGCGGGAAGCTGATCGGGTCAGCGCAGGAGAAGGTGGTCTGGGCGTTTTCAAGGCCTTGATCACATTTCCCCTCCAGTCACGGGAACCCCCACCTCCGTGGGATCTACTGCTGGTACTGGCAAAGCTCATGGGCAAGCCATTCGAACCTATGCACAGGTGTGCTCTCTCTCACCTGTCGTGAAGACCGCCTTCTTGGTGGCTATCCGTCAGCCAGAAGGATGGGAGAGCTCAGGCGCTTTCCATCGAGTCTCCTTACCTGGTCTTCCACAGGGACAAGGTTGTCTCGCCCCACCGAAATTCCTTCCGGAAGGTGGCCGTCGGGGTTTCACCTTAACAGGTGTTGACTCTGCGGTGTTCTACCCCAATCACCTCGGAGGCGAATATAGGCTCCATACTCTGGATCTAGAAGAGCCGCTTATTATAAGGAAGCATACGGCTGAAAGGTCGGGAGAGGTTCCCTCAGCTGTTTGTCACCCTACTGAAGCAGCTCAGCAGACCTGCAGCCAAAGCGGGCCGATAAGCAGGTGGGTAACCTCCTGCATAGATCTCTGCTATAAGTTAGCGGGCATGGAGCCTCCCAGAGGATAAGAGCTCATTCTACCCACCCTACTGCTGTGATTGGCTGCTTCCAGGGGCGTCCCTATCCAGGAAATCTGCAGGGCTGCTGCATAGTCAGCAAACACCTTCATTACCCACTACCACATCGACCTTGATCACGCCGGGATGCTGGTTTTGGGGCCTCGGTTCTCAGTCTCTCTTTCCCAAAGTAAGTATATGGAGGGTGCGTCTTGCCTCCTCCCTCCCGGAGAACTGCTAGGAGTCTGCCAATGAGTGTGGATGAACAACATATCCATGTCCTAGAAATACAGGTTACTCACCTGTAACAGGAGTTCTGAGAATGGTATATGTTGTTCATCCTACCGCAACTCCCGACTCTCGGCCGCGCACAACCCTGAGCTTCCAGCGGGCAGATCTGTGGCGTCATGGGGGAGCCGAGAGTTATACCACCGGGTGGGTGGGAGGAACAAGCTTGAAGACCTTCCGGCAAGATTTAGCGGCAAGGATACTGCCAATGAGTGTGGATGAACAACATATACCATTCCTAGAACTCCTGTTACAGGTGAGTAACCTGTATTTTTTTTTTATTATTCTCTTTTTTTCTTGGTCGGGCCACCGACTATTTTTCTGCCCTGGTCATGCCCCTGGAGACCTCCACCGCCGCCTATAGCTGCCGAGGACCCTCGGTCACCCCGGCTTACCCCGGAGGAGGGGCGGTGGCCCGCGAACTGTAACTAGTCGGGGATCCTGCAGCGGCGGCGGTGAATTGAGGACCTCCGGGAGGCTTCATTCCCGGTGGTCGGCCCGCCTTCCATTTTCCGTTTTTCTCCCCAGAGGCAGCGGGGCGTGCAATGCGCGGCATCTGCCCCCCTTGCAGGCATTCGGCAGCGAGATCTCCTGGCCTCCGCCAGGAGTCCTCAATGCTCGATTGTGCCCACCCTCCCCTTGAGAAGGAGAGCGTCCATTGGATGCTTCATCCTTCTCCCCGGCCAACCCTCCGACGATCCAGGTCCGTTCCCAAACCCGGATCACCTGCGTCGGAAGTGGAAATCTCACCGCTGCGCCGACGGGCCAGCGTAAACAAAACATTCTGAAGGAGCCAGTAGGGGGCAGATTCACCAGTCACCTGTCCGGGTGGGAGGCAATCACAACAGACTCTCGGGTGCTTCAGCTCATAAGCTCAAGGTCACACATTGAAATTCTTAGAGAGACCTTCAGAAAATTCTCCAGGGATCTCTCATTACCTGCAGGGTCACGTTCCACTCATCAGAGAGGAAATTACGTGTGTACTGTAGAAATCCACCATAGAGCACATTTCTCGGAGGCAGGAAGGAAGGGGGTATTACTCTCACTTCTTCCTGGTCCACAAAAAGATGGGAGCCCTCCAACCCATACTGGACCTCAGTATGCTCAGCCTATACGTGGAGTACAAAAGGTTTTGCATGTTGACCCTCCCAGATCTGTTGCCAGTAGTCCACCAGGGAAACTGGCTCTGCACCCTTGACATGCAGGATGCTTACCTGCATGTCCCAATTTTCATGTCCACCGCCGCGTCCTCAGGTTTTCCTTCCAGGGGGTGCATTTCCAATTCAGGGCCCTTCCCTCTGGCGTATCCTCTGCACCCAGGGTTTTTACCAAGTGTCTAACTGTAGTGGCGGCGACTCCGCAGCACCAGGGTCTCTTGTGTTCCCATACCTTGACTGGCTTTCTGTCAGCCCTGTGAAGGCGCAGCCTGGAGACCTCTCTAGTGGCTACCCGTGACCTGTTTCACAGGATAGGAGTCACGGTGAACTACACCAAGTCTCATCTTTCTCCTTCCCAGTGCTTCCAGTTTATTGGAACGGTTCTGGATACTACACAGGGTTAGGCCTTCCTCCCCTTAGACAGGATGGAAACACTGCAGAGAGAAGCTCAACTTGTGGCCTCTAGCCACTGGACTACAGCCAGAACAGTTCTCTGACTCCTAGGTCTTATGGCGGTGGCTGTTCCCTCAGTACCCCTGGCTCGGCTCCACATGTGAGTCATGTACCAGAGGTCTGATGACGTGGACCACAAAGTGCTTGTGTCCAACCTGATAAGGAAGGATCTCCTTTGGTAGCAAGATCAGGATAATCTCTGCTGAGGGGTCCCCTTTTCAGCCTCCCCCACCAGTTCAGTCCCTGACCACGGATGCTTCAGGTCAGGGCTGGGGAGCACATCTGGGAGATTGCAGAACCCAGAGATCCTGTTCTCCATGGGAGCCGTCACTGCACATCAGCGTACTAGAGATGTGTGTGGTGCTGTACGCCTTCCAGTCCCTCTTCGTCCTGGGACCAGTCCTGGTCCTGTCGGACAACATGTGTGGTCTGGTACCTGAACAAACAGGGAGGCAGTGGATCGTACCCCTTGTGCAGGGAAGCGATGCGAGTGTGGTGCTGGGCAGTTCAGCACCAGCTCCAGCTGTCGGCAGTGCATGTCCTGGGCGTTCAAAACGTCCTAGCAGACAGTATCAGCCGCACTCAGGCAAGGGCTCACAAGTGGGAACTGAGACAGTCAGTGGCCGAAAGCATATTTGACCCCTGGTGTCGCTCACCCATACAGTGCAAAACTACCCAAGTTTTGCTCACTCGTTCCCAGGCCTGGTGTCTTTTAGCGAGACACACTGTTTCTTTGCTGGACGGGGAGGTCACTGTATGCCTTTCCTCCCTTCCCGCTCTTGCAGAGGGTGCTCCTCAAACTGCAGGTGGAGGGAGATCAGATGGTTCTCATCGCTCCATACTGGTCTCAACAAATATGGTTCCCTCTGCTCAAGGAGTTGGCGATGGAGTCTCCGGTTCCTCTTGCCCTCTGCTAGGACCTTCTGACTCAGGATCAGGGCAGGCTGGTCCATCCGGATCTCATGTCCCTTCACCTGCATGTGTGGTGTCTTCAGACATAGTGGTATCCCACTTCAGAGTCGCTGAAGTCCTTGTAGAGGCAAGAAGGCCATCTACAAGATCCACCTATGCGACAAAATGGAAGAGGTTCTCTTTCTTGGCGACCTCCATGGGTTGGGATGCTTTTTCGTGCCCTGTTCCTTAGGTCTTGGAATATCTGCTGCACCTCTTCAACCTGGGACTTGGTTATTCCTCACTGAAGGTCCACTTGTCTGCCATATCCGCCTACCACACTCCGGTGGGAGGCAACATTTTGGCTCAGTTGGAGGTCTCCCATACCTTTCTGAAGGGAATACTCCACATGAAACCCCCAGTGAGGAACCCTTTTCCCCTGTGGGACCAGAACTTTATCCTTGAGAAACTCACTCTGTCTCCCTTTGAACCGACTGTGAGTTGCGGCCTGCGCTGTCTCAGAAAGTGCTTTTTAGTTGCTATTACTTCAGCTCAAAAGATTTCCCAGCTTCAGGCCGTCATGTGTAAAGAGCATTATTTGATTTTCCGTAGAGGCCGGGTGGCTCTGTGTACAAATCCTAAGTTGATACGAAAGGTGGTTGTTTCTGAGTTTACATTGAATTAGACTATACACTTACCAGTGTATTATCCTGAGCACTCTAACCAAGGGGAGGCCATTCTGCACACACTGGTTGTGCACAGAATATTGCATTTCTACACAAATCTACCAAATCCAGTCTGCAAAATGGATCAGCTTTTTGTTTACTTTGCTCCCAAAAGAGAGGGTGCTGCAGTTTCAAAACGTTTATCCAAATGGTTGACAAGCTAAATTTTGTTTTATCAGAAGTATAACAACCCCCTTCCGGGGGAAGTTAAAGGGCACTCCGCTAGATGCATGGCTGCATCTACTGATTGTTTCAGAATTGTTTATGCTGCAGAGATCTGTGCTGCAGCCACTTGGAGCTCTATCCACACTTTCACTTAGCATTACAGTCTGGACATTGCCTCTAGACGCAGGGCAGGCTTTTGACTAACCGGTTTTTAGGGCCTTCTGTCTAAATTCACTAAAAATACCACCAACAGCTTAATCTGGTTCAGGGTCAGTTGGCATTCATCTGTATGCACCCTCCCCCGGGTAGTGCCTGAAAATATGCGGAATTTGTCTTGAGCACTTACCCGGTCAACAAAAACTAAATAAATAATAAACAAATTCCCTACTTTTCTGCAGACCTTTATCCTGCATCCCGTGTTCAGTCTGCTTGAATAACATTGCTTGGGACTCGGTCCTAAGTGTTAGTGCCTGTTGCAAGAGCCCTCTTGAAGTAAGATAGTACAAATCTCACTTCGGGGGGTGCTCTTGCAGCAAGTAATACCATTAGCACTAAGGCCGCCAGCTGTTAGGATCCCACGGAAAAATCTTCTAGCTAGCAGTCTGTGGCAAGGGACTGCCCCCAACATCAGACGTGGTATAAAGGGGGCGGTCCCTCGGCACCACCTCAATTCTTTTCCCGCCGTCAACCCTCTAACATCAGATCTACGGGGGCCATAGTTTGCAGTCGACTGCCTTTTTTCGCACCTCGCGCTGTTAATCAGTAGTTCATTTTTTTCAGTGAATTTCAAACCAAAGTACATGTCTTCTTCGTCGTAAGATAGTACAGTTACGTAAGAATGTACCATAATAGTAGATCTTACTTCAAGAGGGTTCCTTCAGTAGGCCATTACATACAGGACTAGCGCCACCTGGTGTCTGGGCTGCACAGCACATTTTTCTAGCAATACCTGACGGGGGACTGCCCACCCGATGTCATGTGACTGACGTCAGCGTGACTGTATATATTGGACGGTCTCCACGCCTGCCCTCCAATTTTTTCCTGCCATCGCCTAGTGTCAGTCGTAGTGCAGACTTCCATTAGCGATCATTGTGAAAATTCTTCCGTCAGATTTGTTCCATCACCTTTTTCTAACAAAATTCTTGATTTTTTTCTTGCCTATGTCTTCACCTAAGAAGAAGTGCTCGTCCTGCGGCACACACATACCACCCAAGGGCGGCTGTGTTAAGTGCGTGATCTGCCTGGGCCCAGACCATCCTGTCTCATTCTGCCCAGAGTGCCAGCCTTTTAACCAGGCCACCAGAAAAAGGCAGCAAGCTTTGGAGGCCCACCTTTTAAAAGTTCGTCTTGCTTCATTGCAAAAGCAAGTGGATTGGATCCACGAGTCCTCTTCAGAAAAATCTTCTCATTCTAAAAAAGAGCACCGAAAGGAGAAACTTTGGGAGCGGGAGCGCTCTGCTGAGGCCCAGCTTGAGGCCTCTCGGCCCTCGATGAGCAAGTCCACTTCTTAGCCGCCTTCTAAAGTGCAGACTTCTGATGGTAAGTCAGACAAAACTTCCGCAGTAAGTCGACTGCTGGCTTCTCGGACGGCCGCACTGCTACTGTCGTTAAGTTGGTCCCTGGCTGCTCCGGGGACTGCCCGGCCACTGGTAAGTCAGCTCCCCAGGCCTCTGGGACCTGCCCGGCTGTAGCCAATAAGTCGGCTGGAGGCCCCTCCCCTGCTCGCCTGGCTCTGTCTGGTAAGACGCCCGTCTCTGACGGCCGCTCAGGCATGGTTCTCCCATCTGGGCCTGACTGCTCCTCATTCGACGTCTGGAAGAGCCAGGGGGAGACTGTCCCTCTCCCCCCTTCTCCCCCGCCGGTACCTTCCCCTTCTCAGGCGGGTACTTCAGCTGAGGACAGTACAGAGCCCCTCGGCGCACAAGACCATTCCTCGGGGTCCTCCTCACTCCTCTGGCCAGTCCTCGGGGAAGGAGCCTCCTCCCAGCCATCTGGCCTTGTTGAGGCTCCTCCTCTCCCTCGGGTGGGATCTCCAGATCCGGCGACTGTCCTGGTCCCACTGGCTGGGTCCGGCAAGCTGCTTCACCCGATGATTGAACCTTAGACGGCGATGGTCTCAGAGCCTGGGCCCAGCCATCTGCCCCTGCCTTCAGCTCAGGCACCAGATGCAGTCCCTCAGTCGGGCCCCCTTCGTCCGGCCCAGATGCTGGCTGCTTTGAAGCTGGATTGGGTGGTGCCAGTCCCAATCTTGGTACCCCAGATGATGGCTGTCCTGATGCCGGATCCGCCGCCGATCTATACGATGGCAGGCCCAACTTGGGTTTCCCCCCTATGTCAGACCCCCTGACTGGGATTTATTCTAAATCCCAGACTGTCTCATTATCCCCTGGGGTATCCTGGGGACCACTACCCAGCTGGTCCTCCTGATTGGAGCACTACAGGACAGTACTACCCTGGGTACAATCCCTACCAGGGGTATTACTACCCACCCCCCTCCACAAGCTTCGGCCACGCCGGACTTCAAGACCCTAATTCAGTCTTGGTGGCGGGGGGATGCACTCAGAGCTGATGTCATATCTGGAAAGCAGGCTCCCACCTCCGCGCTGTCCTAGATCTCTGTCCCAAAGGAGGAGTTCTCTTCCATCGACAGTACACGTCTCGGGGACAATCCGCAAAACCGTTGTTCTCCCGGACCTTGGGACCGTGAAGAGGTCGTGGTTCCGAAGGGCAGGTCGTCCCCGAGGACCCTGCCTTTTCGGACCTCTTGAGGCCCATGCAAGACTTTTTTAACTGGGAATCTGAGGAATAGGACCCTATGCGACACAGACGCGCCAAACATCTGGACTTAGTCTCTGTCCCCTGTATCGATTCCTTTATGGATTGGACCTCACCAGGATCTCACCTCTACGGTCTGGCAGATGCCTCATTCCATCCCGGCTGTCCCCAGGAGAGTGGAACCGGGTGTACCGGGTGCTTTAGGAGACTCCATTTCTCAATGCACATCCAAAGGCAGACTCTGTCATTATCTCGTCTGCTTATGATCTCTCGTCTACAGCCAAGCACATGAGCACATCTCCTCCAGATAAGGAGTCGAGGAGGATGGACCAGTTCGGTAGAAAGATCTGTTCTTCAGCCACATGTGCGCTCCGGTCCCTGAACTGTGTGGCCCATATGGTGTCACACCAGAAAGCTACCTTGGCCAGGCTGGAGGCCAGAGTCCAGGTTGTGGACCTCTCCAGCCTCTTGGATGAGCTCGCCAAGGATCTCTGCCTCTCAGTTTTTCCTGTAGGCATGCTCTGCGGGCTATGTACGACTCCATCGACTCTGTAGCACACACCTCGGTGACGGCCGTCATGTTAAAACGGCATGCCTGGCTTCGCATTTCTGGCCTCATCAACGAGGTGGGGTCTACGATTCATGACGCCCCCTTCCAGGGCTCTGTTCTCTTTGGTGGTGATACCAAAGACATCATCACTGACCTCTGGGATACAGGCTTTGCCCTGAGGTCAGTGAGGTCCATGTACCGATCGGGCACTCAACAACAGCAGCAGCCCTTTCGGAAAAGGACCTGGAGGCAGAGAAAGCAGGCCCTGGCTTGATGCCAGGAGAAACGCAAGGCCACAGGTTCTGCCACTCTTCCTGCCTGCAGCTGCAGAATAAGGGTGATAGCTGCACATTCGAGCAGACTTGATAGACCTCTAGGCCTTTATCTGCTGGCAAATTTCGTATGCCTCCAAGAACCAGAGATGCTCAGGAGGTCCTCCTCCTGACTCCCTAGTCCCACCACCTCCTCAGCCTCGCGGCGATGAGCCGGTGGCGGGGGTGGGGGGGGTTTGCCCGCCACACTCAGGAGTGGCAGGGCATAACCACTGATGCATGGGTCCTGCAACTGGTGTCCGCCGGACACATTATAGAGTTTCTGGAGATCCCACCAGACTCTCCGCCAAAAAGGTCTTCCTACTCCATGGATCAGACTCTTTTTGTTCGAGAAGAAATTCAAAACCACTTGCTCAAAAAAGCAATAGAGCACATTCCCCTTCAGCAAAGGGGAATGGGGCTTTACTCACATTTTTTTTCCTGGTTCCAAAAAAGATGGGAGACTTGAGACCCATCCTCGACTTGAGCAGTCTCAACCTGTTCATCGAGTACAAAAAGTTCTGGATGCTGACACTCCGGAGCCTTCTCCCACTTCTTCTGGAGAGCCATTGACATTGCTCTCTGGACATGCAGGATGCTTACCTGCACATTTCGATCTTCCCCAGCCACCGCCGATTCCTGCGGTTCCTATTCCAGGAGGAGCACTTCCAGTTTTGAGCCCTCCCCTTTGGTCTGTTCTCGGCACCTTGGGTGTTTACGAAGTGCCCGGTGGTGGCGGTGGCCTTTCTGTGCCACCAGGGTATTGCGATTTTCCCTTACCTGGATGATTGGCTGATTTCGACCCCTTCCAGAGTTTCCTTACTGGAGGCTCTGTCCTTTACTCTGGACCTTTTCGTCAAACTGGGGATTACTGTCAGTATCCCCAAATCATCCGTGATCCCATCCCAGAGACTTCAATTCATTGGGGCGGTTTTGGATATGAGCCAATTCAGAGCCTTCCTTCCTCCAGACAGGGGGAGACCCTGGTTGGTCAGGCTTCTTTGGTGACTTCGTCCCGGCCCGGGAGGTCCTCCGCCTTCTTGGCCTGATGGCGCCTCCATCACTACCATTCCCCTGGCGAGGCTCCATGAGAGTTACTCGGTGGTCCTTGCGGGTGCAGTGGGATCAACTCCTGGATAACCTGGACCATCTGGTCTTGGTGTCGTCAGCAGTTCAGAACAAAATTGCTGTGGTGGGACCTCTGCAACCTTTCCTTGGGTTTTCCTTTCAGGAGCCGGCCCCCTCTACATCGCTGCCAGACTAATGCTTGGGTGCCCCAAGAAATGGTACCCGCCGGTCAAGTCTAAGGAGGCCCGTTGGGCGGTGTCCGCGGTGGTGGGCTCCGCGGAGCAGTTGGAGCAGATGATCGCCCTTGAGGAGGAGGTGGCCCAGGCCGCATCTTCTTCTTCCTCCTCGGCCGCGGCATTCATCCTGCTCTCCTTGGGCTCCTCCTACACTGCTTCTTTTAAGGAGCTTTGTCAGTCCCTCTCCACGAAGGGAAAAGAGCCATCTGGACATTCCAGTCGGTCCAGAAAGAAGGACTCTAAAGGTTAATCCCACCATAGACGTTCATGGGAGCGGGAGAGATCCCCTTCACCATGACTCTTGACTCCGGTTGAGGTTGCGGCTGCGGCCACTGGCTTCACGGTGTCCCTGTCAGGTCAGCCGGCCGAGACATCCATCGACGTGGTCGAGATTTTTCTTGACCCGTCAGATGGTTTGTCGCCTGGAGATGCCGACAACTCTTCTTAAACAGTTTCCCCAGTGATTACTGAGGACTTGCCTGCGTCTCCTGTGCCGATGTCCCCAGTTAAGGTCCCTGCCCCGAAGGAGGGGTGGGTTTCCCCCGTTCCGTCTTTGACCCACCCTTGGAATCCTCGAAGTTCTCTGTCTCGGCCCTCTTCCAGGTCCAGCCGGTCCCGCCAACGTCGGCAGTTTCGGCCTCGACACCATGGAAGGCGACTTCACCGCTCGTCATCTTCGGAGGATAGGCTCCGGCGCAAGTTGAGTCGGCAATATGAGGACTTGATGTGGCAGCAGCTTTTACTGACCGGTAACTGGCTGACTCAGTCGCCTTCTCCGGCTATTAAGTGGCTGTCACCGGAGCCGCCGAAACAACCCCTCGTGGTAGTCAAGGAGCCGCCCCTGGTGCCGGTTGTTCAGCCTAAACCGGCTGCTCCAAACATTGTGGTGGAACCTTCGCCTCCATAACCGAAGACTGGGGCCCCCGACCAAGGATTCTTGGTCAGATAAGGGCTTGTCCCATAGGTTGTTGGTCACCCTTACTCCCGATTGAACTCTGCAGGTGGAGTGTGGCTCAGGCGCTCAGCAGCTGTTCGCAGACTCCTCAAAATCTGACGGCTCCTCCCTGTTCTCCAGGCCAATTGACCTGGAGTCTGCAGGAGGCCAGTCGGTGGAAGAGAGCCCATCCTCGTTTTTGGGTGTGCTTCGACTCCTCTGAGTCTACTGGGATGCAGCTTGAACCCATCCAAAAATGGGCCAAGTATCCCCTTACGGAGATACTGGACCAAGGGGATTCCCCTACGGAGGCCTTTCTGGTGGCCGAAGCCATTGTTAGCCTGGCCCTGGAGTTGTGGCAGCGGCCAGCATCTTGTCCCACACCTTGGCCAGGATGGCTCGAAGTATGTGGTCCCCCACGGTTCAGCCTCGGTTTCGGAGCCCCCCTCTGCGGAGGGGTTAGTGTTTTCTGGCGTTCCGGGAACGCTCGGGACGTGGACAAACCGCCTGATAAGGAATCCAAAAAGTTGGATTACTCAGGGTGGAAGGTTTACGCTGCTTCCTTCCTAGGCCTTTGCCAGGCTAGCTCGGCCATTCTGATGGCACATTTCTCATACGCCCTTATGGGCTCCCTGGATTCCTCATCTCCCGGCTGACCTTCAGACTGTCAAGCAGGTGCGGAGATCAGGGGAGGGCGGGTGGCTAAACAGCTTCAGACTTCTTTGGACATTGGTGACTCTTGTGCCCGGTCAGTAGTGGTCACAGTGGCCATGCACCACAGAGCTTGGCTGCGGATCTCCACCTTCACGGCGGACACCCAGCACAAGCTGGCAGACGTTCCCTTCCTGGGCGCCAACTTGTTCGGGTCCGGAGTGGAAGGCCATCTCCAGAGGATCGAGAAGTCCAGTGCCACCTTGGACTCTCACGTCTGCCCAGAAGGACAAAGCTCCGCCCGCAGCAGCGTAAGCCCTTTCGCCCTTCTGCACCTGTGGCACGTCCGGCCCAGCAACACCAGCATCAGGGCCAGCAGGCTCGCACTTGGCACTCTAAGGCCAAGTCTGCCGCTTCCTCTAGTAGGAATCCTGAAGGCAAGAGTCCAAGAGGTCCCTTAGTGGGCCCTTCCTCCAAGGCTGCCCAGTGACAGGTTGAGGGGTATCTCTCCCAACCTTGTCACTCCTCCCCAGGTTCCCCCTGTGGGGGGATGGATCCGATATTTCTTTTCCGCCTGGTCCACTATCACCATGGACCGCTGGGTGCTAGAAGTGGTCGGCAGCGGCCTGCCTCTGGAATTCGAGCAGTGCCCCCCGTCGAGCCGCCCCCTCCGAGGGGGGCTACGGGTTCCGCAGCGCCTCTGTCAGCTCGTTGAGCCAACATTGCCTTGCTTCTCCAGAAGGAGGTGATCAGCAAGGTGGCGGACCCCCCTCCAGACCCAGGGTTTGTGTCCAGGTACTTCCTGGTCCCAAAACGGATGGGGGGCTGGCACCCCATTCTCGACCTGCACGACCTAAACAAGTTCCTAAGGTCTCTCACCTTCAGGATGGTTACTGTGGCTCAGATCATTCCATTCTTGGAACCAGGCGTGAGGTTCTGTTCTCTGGACCTTCAGGACGTGTTCTTTCATGTCCCAATCCTTCTGTCTCTTCAGCGATTCCTCTGCTTTCGAGCAGAGGAATCTCCCTATGAGTTCCTGGCCATGCCCTTCGGCCTCTCTCCAGCTCCCAGGGTCTTCACCAAATGCATGGCAGTGGTGACAGCATTCCTGCGGCGCCGAGAGGTCCGGGTATACCCTTAACTGGATGACTGGCTGATTGCAGCCTCCTCCAGGTTGGAGGTGGAGCGGTCCAGGGATCTGGCCCTCCAGGTCTGCTCTCAGATTGGCCTCCTCATCAACGAGGCCAAATTGGAACTTGTGCCATCGCGGGTGATTCTGTTCATTGGGGCAGAGCTCGACTCTCTTTGAGCCAGAGTCCGGCTCCCAGCGGACAGGGCCGATGCCTTTCCTCCTTTGCCCAATCATTTCTGGTTGGGCAATTGCACCCTGACCGGCACCTCCTGGGCCTCATGGTGGCCTGCACCAGCGTGGTCCGTTGGGCTCGCTGGCATATGTGTCCCCTACAATGGGGGCTGGCTAGCCAGTGGTCACAGCACTCCGGTCCTCTGGACCAGCCGCTGACAGTGACCCAGGAGATGTGGGATGGCCTGCAGTGGTGGCTTGTCCCAGCTCACCTGCAGGAGGGTATCCCGGTCGTCTGCCCCTAGCTGATGGTCACTCTAATGACCAATGCCTCTCTCATGGGTTGGGGTACCCATCTGGGGGAGCTCAGAGCCCACGGCCTCTGGTCCCCTCAGGAGTCTCGATGCCACATTAACCTGCTGGAGCTTCGAATGGTTCGGCTAGCCCTCACCGCTTTCGCTCCGTTTGTACGGGGTCAGGTGGTTCAGGTCCAGACGGACAACACCACGCCCATGTACTATCTCAACCGTCAGGGCGGGACGCACTCCTTGCCTCTGTGCAAGGAGGCTCTCCGCATCTGGTCTCTCATGATCAACCTGGAGGCGGATCTACTAGCCATCCATGTGGCCGGAGCCTCCAACAGTCTGGCCGATGCCCTCAGCCGGATAGGCGGTGCTTCTCACGAGTGGTCTCTCCTGCCGGAGGTAGTACAAGACCTGTTCTCCCATTAGGGCTACCCTCAGGTGGACTTGTTTGCCTCCAGGGAGAATGCGAAGCTGAGGCTGTTTCACGCCCGCCCCCCCCATCAGCAGGGCTCGCTACAGGGGGATGCCTTCTCGAGGCCGTGGACCCCGGGCCTGTTCTACAACTTCCCTCCATTTCCCTTGATCCACAAGGTGCTTCTCAAGGCGAAGAGGGACAAGGTGCAGGTGATTCTGGTAGCCCCAGACTGGCCCCGCCAGTTCTGGTACCCAGATCTCCTCAGCCTCAGCTCCAGGCTCCCGAGGCGGGTTCCAGCCCACCCGGACCTGCTCTCAGTTGACAAGGGGAAGGTTCTCCACCCGGACCTTTAATCCCTGCACTTGACGGCCTGGTTCCTGAGCGGCTAGGGTTCCAGGCCTTGGGTCTTTCCGATGAGGTCCTCATCGTCATTGAGGCATCCCGTAAGGAGTCGACCAGGAAATGCTATTCCTTCAAATGGAAGAGATTCTCCATTTAGTGTCGGGACAAGAGGTTGGACCCTTCTTCCTGTTCCTTGGCTAGCATTCTGGACTAACTGTGGTCCCTTTCTCAGCTAGGGCTTCGGTCGACGACCCTTAAGGAGCACGTGGCAGCCATCTCTGTTTACCGGGCGCGGGCTGGCAAGCAGTCGGTGACGCAGGAGAAGGTGGTTGGGCGCTTTTCAAAGGCCTAGACACATATCCCTCCCGGTCGAGAACCTCCACCTCCGTGGGATCTACTGCTGGTATTGGCTAAGCTCATGCGCAAGCCATTCGAACCGATGCACAGGTGTGACACCTCTCACCTGTCATGGAAGACCGCCTTCTTGGTGGCTATCACGTCAGCCAGAAGGATGGGAGAGCTCCAGGCGCTTTCCATCGAGTCTCCTTATCTGGTGTTCCACAGGGACAAGGTTGTCCTTGCCCCACCGAAATTCCTTCCGAAGGTGATGTGGAGTTTCACCTTAACGAGTGTTGACTCTGCCGGTGTTCTACCCCAGTCACCTCGGAGGCGAATATAGGCTCTATACTTTGGACCCTAGAGGCGTTCTCTTATTATAAGGCGAATGGCTGAAGTTCGGGAGGGTTCGCCAGCTGTTTGTCACCCTGAAGCCGCACCTGGCAGACCTGCAGCCAAACGGACAAGGTAGGTACGTAGGTCACCTCCTGCATAGATCTCTGCTATAGGTTGGCGGGCATGGAGCCTCCCAAAGGGATAAGAACTCATTCTACGCGCCATACCGCTGCTTCGGTGGCTGCTTCTAGGGACGTCCCTATCCAGGAAATCAGCAGGGCTGCTACCTGGAAGTCAGCACACACCTTCATTTCCCATTACCACATTGACCTAGAGTCACACTGGGATGCTGGTTTTAGGACCTCGGTTCTCCAGTCTCTGTTCCTTAAGTAGGAGGTGTGCGCCTTGCCTCCCTCCTCCCAGAGAACTGCTAGGAGTCTGCCAACAAGTGTGGATTGAACAACATATCCACGTCCCTAGAAATACAGGTTACTCACCTGTAACAGGAGTTCTAGGGTGGTGTGTGTTGTTCATCCTGACCCACCAACCTCCCGGCTTGATGTGCTACCTGGCTTCCAGCGGGCTAGATCTGGCGTTATGGGGCGGAGCCGAGGACTTTACCACCTGGGTGGGTGGGAGGAGCCAGCTTGAAGACCTTCCGGCAACATTTAAAGCGGCAAGGAACCTGCCAACAAATGTGGATGAACAACATATACCACTCCTAGAACTCCTGTTACAGGTGAGTAACCTGTATTTTTTACTCGCTTATTTCAGAGCATGGTGCTTTCCGGCACAACACGCTCTCTCTCTCTTGGACAGGGAAATTTTTGTACGCCTTCCCTTCATTTCCCATTCTCCAGAAGGGTCTCCTAAAGTTTCAGGAAGAGAATACGCGGATGATTCACATCCGCCCTCTCTGGCCGAGACAGATTTGGTTCCCGGTGCTGCAACAGTTAGCGAGAGAACCACCGGTTCCACTTCCACTGACTCACGATCTCTTAACCCAGGATCAAGGTAGTCTTGTTCATCCGGGGCTCAGGACACTGCATTGTCATGCGTGACTCCTACAGACATAGCGGTTTCTCACTTTGGGGTCTCCTCTCGAGTCGCTCAAGTCTTGGTAGAGGCACGAAAACCCTTTACTAGCTCCAATTATGCCATGAAGTGGAAACGCTTTTCCCATTTGGGCGGCTTCCAAAGATTGGAACCCATTTTCTTGTTCTGCCCCACAAGTCATGGAACACCTCCTCCATCTTTCAGACTCTGGTCTGTCGTATTCTTCTTCGGAGCTCCACTTTTCAGCAGTGTCGGCGTACCACGAGCTGGTAGATGGTAAACCCTTGGCTCAGTTGGAAGTCTCAAAAACCTTTCTGAAAGGGATTCTCCATCTGAAACACCCCATCCGCAGCCGTACATCCCCTTGGGATTTGAATTTCGTGTTGGAGAAGCTTACTCTCCCTCCCTTTGTACCAGCGATGAGCTATGATTTACGCTTCCTCTCTTGGAAGACATTATTTTTGGTTGCTGTTACTTCAGCTCGAAGGATTTTTGAGCTTTAGGCTTTAGTATGTAAAGATTCTTATCCAATTTTCCACAGGGACCAGACAGTCCTCAGGACAAATTCTAAGTTTTTACCTAATGTGGTGTCAGAAGTCGCACTGAACCAATCAGTGGAGCTTCCAGTTTTCATTCCATCCCCTGAAAAAAGAGGTGAGGCACTCCTGCACACCATGGATGTCCATCGGATCCTTCGATGTTACACACACCGAACAAAGGATATCCGCAACAGTGATCAGCTATTTGTTTTCTTTGTCCCCAGGTCGGTGGGCAAAGCTGTTGATAAGCAGTGCCTTTCCAATTGGTTAGGTAACTGTATTCGCTACTGTTACTAAAAATATGACAAACCTCTGTCGGGTCCCATCAGAGGTCGCTTTACCAGGGGCATGGCTGCTTCCGCTGCCTTTTTGCGGAACATTTCTGCAGCTGATATCTGTACTGCAGCAACCTGGAGTTCTGTCTGTACCTTTACCAAACACTACAGTCTGGACATTGCTTCTAGGCGGAGGGCAGGTTTTGGCCTAGCTGTTTTGCAGGGCTTTATATACAGGGATTCCAAATCCTGTTTACTCCTGCTGTCAGGCCTCTTCCTAGGCTTTGGCGAGAGAACTGGAGGGCGGGCGTGGGGACCGTCCACTGTGTATGGTCACGCTGACATCAGTCACATGACGTCGGGTGGGCATTCCCCTTCAGGTATTGCTAGAAAAATCTGCTGTGCAGCCCGACGCCAGATGGCACTAGTCCTGTATGTAATGACCTACCGAAGGAACCCCTCTCGAAGATCTACTGTTACGGTAAGTTCTTACGTAACTGTACTTTCCTCGAGAGAGGCTCTTACAGTAAGCAAGCCTTTTCCCTCCCTCCCTCCCCTTACTGCTGCTGCTTTTTCAGCCTATTCTAATGGCTCCAGGATCCCTCTCCCTCTCCTTTTCCTGTCACTCGTCTTAGGTCTCCGGTGGGAGAACTGGAGACAGGTGTGGGGACTGCCCACTCTACAGTGCCAGGCCAACATCTGTCACGTGACGCCGAGTCAGCGGTCCCCGACATACTGCTAGCTAAGTTTTCTATGTGGTCCTAGAGTCTGGAAGCTCAGTCCTAAGTGTTACTGCCTACTGCAGGAGCCTCCCTCAAAAATCTACCATTATGGTAAGTTGTTGTGTAACTGTACTTTACCGCTGCGTCCATACAAATAAAGGGGCCATCCCCTGCATACAGGCGGAGTGGCAAATTCACAGTTTGACAGGCATTAAATAGCACCTAAATGGGTGCAATTTACTGCCTTTTCAAACCCTGAGTTACAAGTGCAGGACCATGGTGGTGAGCAGTGGTACTGCAGCCACCCGGCTTTGTGAACAATGGATGCCCTGGTATTCAGTGGCATCCCCTGCCTGCTGGTCACCTGCTGCATTCAGCTGAATGATGTGCCTAAGTGCACCTTTCCTTGATCGCCAGGCGCAGTACAATGCCTGATGTCCCTGGTGTCTAGTGGCGTTCCCCCCTCTGATCTCCTGGCTCTGTTCGAGTAAGGCTGTCCTTGGTGCCCAGTGGTACCCCAAACCCATCGATCACCTGGTCCCATATGATTAAGGGTCTCCCTGGTGTCCAGTGGTACCCTCCTCCCATTGAACTTCCAATCCTGAAGGCGTAGTGCGATCTTACTTGAGACACAGCTCTTGCAGCAGGTTACACCATTAGGACTGAAGCCGGCAGGCGTCAGGACCTCGGAAAAATTCTAGCTAGCTATCTTCAGCAGGGACGCCCCGGCGTCGGTCCGCCTCCATCAGGCAGTAGTATATAGGCGGTCCCGCCAGATTCCCAGTTCTTTTCCGCCGTCGACTTGCATGTCGACCGCCCGGTTCAGTCTCTGCGGCGCACGGCGTGGTAAAGTTTTTTCCTACGGGAAATTCGTTCTCTACAATCAAGTTTCTTCTCTGATGTCCTCTCCGACCTCCGGTCACTCCTCGAAGTGTGCTTGTGGGAAGCAGATCCCTTTCAAGGATCTGCAGGGCCTGCGTCCGGTGCCTAGGCCCAAACCACGACACCCGGTCCTGCTCCTTCTGCCAGGGTTTTAATAGCAGAACCCGGATCCGTCGCCAGAAGGCCCTGCAGGCATTCCTGTTAGAAGAGAAACTCAAGACCATGGCTTCCAAGGGGGATTCTTCGAAGAAGGCCCACAAGCATGCTGAGAAGCATAGGGAGAAGGCCCTTCAGGTCCCGTCTAGGGTCTCCGACTCACGCAGCTCTGGTTCCAGGTCCGACCGCTCACCTTCCAGGGCCAGCTCACAGCCTCCCCCCGCTGCGGTGAGAAAGTCTTCATCCTCTTCCCAGGCCAAGACTCCCAGGCCTTCCTCGTCCACTAAGGCCCTGGCCAAGTCGGGGGATCGCCACCATCACCACAAGTCGGGTTCCCGCCTTTCTGAACCCGACGTCAGGTCTGCTTCCTTGCCTCCTCGCAAGACCAAGGAGCTCACCTCTCTGAAGAGGCCGCAGGACCTGACGCAGGTGCGTCCGTCGACCTCTCGCCACAGGTCCCAGGAGCCGCCATCGGCCAGAAGACCGTCGCCGGCCAGGCCAACGCATCACCGGACGCCGGTAGGGGGAACGGCGCCTGCTCCTGTTGAGAAGAGGATCCCGACGCCTCCGACCGACGTCTGTCAGGAGACCATCACTGAGGAGGAGTTGACTCAGCCCGAGGACCAGACGGGCGACCCCGGTCCTGTCGAGACGCCCAGGGAACCCTCGCCACAACCCGAGCCCCCTGTGGAGCCGACACCGGGACCCGACGACTGTCCACCGGCGCCTGGACCGTCGTCGGGCCTTTCCTTTTCAGAAGTGAAGGAGCTCTTTACTCACTGGTGGGACACCATAAAGAAAGACATGGTCCCCACTCCACCTCCGCTTCCTCCTCCTCCTCCTCCTCCTCCTCCTCCCCGGGAGCACAGGACACCTCCAAGAGGGAGACCAGACAAACGGAGACCTCCGTCCGAATCCTCTTCCAGGTCACCCAGCCCTAAGAGACCCAGAAGACACCGACGATCGCCTTCGATGGAGGACACGGGATCAGAGTTCTCAACATCCAGATCCCCATCTCCCTTCTCCATCCCTTCTCCGGATCAACGCGAGATGCCAAAGTCTCCTCCGGATGACCCTTCGTTCTCGAATATTATGAGACACATCCAAGAGAACATGGGATGGGATGCGGAAGAGCTAGACCCCGAAAGGCTACACCTTGCGAAGTATCTTCGGCAGAAGGACCCCAAGCCTGTGGTGGTGCCACCCTTGGTAGACACTTTCGTGGACGTCACCAAGGCAGCATGGAAGCGCCCACACTCGCTCCCGGCGATGCCGAAGAAAGCTGATCGCTTATACAGGGCTCCCAGGGAAGACCAGTACTTGACTCCGCATCCTCAGGCCGACTCTCTGGTCATAACAGCCTCTCATGACCGGTCCCAGAGACTGCAACATTTGAGCACCCTGACACCGGACCCAGAGTCCAAGCAGCTGGACGCCATGGGTTGGCGCACATATGCTTCCGCTACCTGCGCCATCAGATCCCTGAACTACTTGACCCACATGGTGCAGTTCCAAAATGCCCTGTGGGAGCAGGGTCTGGATGCGGCTGAGAAACTTCCAGAAGGTGAGCAGAAGGAGGAGATGCTACAGCTCCTTCATACGGGTTCAGACGTGGGAACCCAAGTGCTGTGAGCCGCGTACGACTCCGCAGACTCCTCGGCCCGAGCAGCAGCTTCAGGCGTATGTCTCCGGAGACACTCTTGGCTACGCGTCTCCGGTTTTACCCCGGATGTCCAGAAGAATACCATGGACGCCCCATTCGAGGGAGAAGTTTTGTTTGGTAAACCCTCAGAGAAGATAATTACCAATCCAAGAGGCGCGGAGAGCGGTGAGGTCGGTTCAGGCCATGCTGCGACCCAAGCTTAGTTCCTTCGTGAGGAACCAAAGCCGATTCGTGGACGGACGCAGAGACACACAGTCCGCCCGGCTCCACAACAAAGGGCCTCGGCTCGCGGAAACCCAGAAACAACCCGCGGGCGAAGTCAGCGTGCTCCTAAGCCGGTCTAGCCAGCGGGACCTCAGCCACCACAGCCTGACTCTTTCCCGCCCCGCTCAGGATTAACGGGAAGTCATGGTCGGGGTCGGCAGTGAACTCCTGCCGGGATGGCAGGCTATAACCACCAACAGGTGGGTTCTTCAGTTGG
Source organism: Neoceratodus forsteri (assembly GCA_016271365.2). Taxonomy (NCBI): domain Eukaryota; kingdom Metazoa; phylum Chordata; order Ceratodontiformes; family Ceratodontidae; genus Neoceratodus; species Neoceratodus forsteri. The sequence continues at coordinate 1,502,838,150 of CM057452.1, read as the reverse complement.
TCGGAAGAGGCCACTTTATAGAATTCGCAGAAAAGCCACCTCGAGGCCTCCTTTGCTCTCCGTACCGGATCAGCACAAGTCACTGATCTGACAAGAAGTACTCACGCTCTTGCAAAGGAGCGATAAGTATGTCCGGAGAACCAGAGGACAAGGATACTATTCACTTCTTCCTGGTTCCAAAGAAACAGGGGACCTCCGTCCGATTCTGGACCTCAGCGACCTCAACTTGTCGAGTCGCCTACAAGAAGATTCGCATGGTGACTCTTCGGGTCTCATTCCCATGCTGAAGCAGGGCCCTTCTTAGCGTCTCTAGACATGCAGGGGCGCATACCTGCACATCCCTATAGCTCAAGCGCACAAGAGAGGTTCCTCGCCTGAGTTTCTAGGCCACCACCTTCAATTCGAGCCCTTCCATTCGGGCTGTCATCAGCTCCCAGGGTCTTTACCAAATGCATGGCAGTCGTGCGTGGCGTCTCTAAGGAGACAGGGCCATTATGTGTTCCCGTACCTGGATGATTGGCTTCTCATAGCGCCTCCAGAGGCGTTGTTACGAGGCGATCCAAGTACCCAGGACCTGTTTCAAGCTCTGGGCATCCTAATCAACCATAGCCGGCCCGTCGGGCGCAGCGTGGATTTCCGGCGGCGCGGCGACCCGAGTTCGAGGCGGATCGGGTGGTCGGGCGACGGGCGATAGGATGGCGTCCGATGGGCAGCTCTCTACTCCGGGGAGGTGTGGGTCGCTATCGGTGCGTGGGGACCCCTGGTGGAGATCAGGAGTTCCCACGCAGCCGGCGCCTGGCGTGGGGAGGAGGAGGCGGGCGGGCGCTGGCGTCGTGCACGTCCGCCTCCTTCCCAGGGTGTAAAGGCGGAAAGGAAGGCGGGCAGGACCACCGTAAATGAAGCCCTTCCTGGAGAGCTCACAGCCGCCGCGGCTCCAAGGGACCCGACTAGTTACAGTCTGGGGCCACGGCAGGCTCCGCGCCCCTCCGGGGCAAGCCGGGGTGACTGTGGGTCCCCAGCAGCAAATAGCGGCGGTTGAGGTCTCCGAGGCCGTGACCAGGGCGGATGGCCTGGTGGTCCTGCCAGGATAAAGGTCAAATATAAAAAAAAAAAATCCTAATCAACCATGAGAAGTCTCTCCTGGTACGGTTGCAGAAGCTGCAATTTATAGGCGCAGTACTGGACACCGTTCAGGGAAGAGCATTTCTTCCAGACGACAGAGCGGAGCGCATCAGATCCCTCATCAGGGAGCTTTCGTCGAACAAGACCGTCCCAGCCAGGTCAGTCCTTCGCTTGCTCAGACACATGGCTGCGGCCATTCCTACCGTCCCTTTCGCAAGGCTCCACATGCGGGTAACTCAGTGGATGCTCAAGGTGCAATGGGATCAAAGGCAAGACCACATGCAGCATCCGGTCAGAATCACGAACACCGTGATTCGAGACTGGCAGTGGTGGCTAGACCCAGGGACACTCTCTATGGGCGTTCCATTTATAGCGCCATCCCCGGAGGTAATCCTCACCACAGACGCCTCAGGTCTAGGGTGGGGAGCACACCTGGACGGGGTGAAGTCCCAGGGATCGTGGACCTCTCAGGAGGCCCACCTCCATATCAATGTCCTAGAAATGAGGGCGGTTCTTTATGTCCTGCAGTCATTTCAGTCAGAGATCCCGTCGAGTTCTCTCCTGCTTCAGACAGACAACACGGCGGTTATGTATTACCTCAACAAACAAGGAGGCGCACTCTTACCCCCTTTGCAGTGAGGCCATGAGGGTGTGGGATTGGGTAATCCGACACGGCACGAATCTGATCGCAGTACGTGTTCCCGGGGTGGACAACACAATTGCAGACGGCCTGAGTTGCTCCCAGGCCAGAGTCCACGAGTGGGAACTTCAAGAGGTAGCAGAGGATCTGTTTCTTCGATGGGGAACTCCAGAGTTGGACTTATTCGCTTCCTCATCCAACGCAAAACTGCCCAATTTTGCTCGCTAGATCCAGGGCCTGGTGTTTTCTGGCGAGACGCGTTGTCCCTCTCCTGGGCGGACAGATTCCTCTACGCTTTTCCTCCCTTCCCGTTGATCCAGAGAGGAGTTCTCAAACTGCGCAGGGAGCAGGCAACCATCATCCTTGTGGCCCCCTTCTGGCCCAGACAGATCTGGTTCCCTTTACTGATTCAACTATCCCGGGAACCTCCGCTCCCGTTGCCGTTCAGCTCCCATCTCTTGTCTCAGGAGGAAGATTCAGTGGTCCACCCGGACTTACGCTCACTGAACCTGCACGCATGGCTCCTAGAGACATAGCCATCTTGCGTCACGGGGTCTCGCAAGAGGTTGCGGAAGTTCTTTCTGCAGCCAGAAAGCTGGCAACGCATGCGACGTACGCCATGAAATGGCGCAGTTTTTGTTTATGGTCGCAAGCACGTGACCTTTCCCCTTTAGGTTGCCCGGTGAAAGCGGTGTTAGAGTACCTGCTCTCCCTTTTCCGTTCGGGTCTCGCCTACTCCTCTGTCAAGGTGCACCTCTGTGCCATTTCAGCTTACCACCTTCCGGTGGGACAGCGCACAGTGGCACAGTTAGATGCCTCTCGGGAATTTTTGAGAGGTGTTACATCTTAGGCCACCATTAATGACCCAGTGCCTCCATGGGATTTGCTCTGTCCTGGAACAACTCCACGCTTCCCCTTCCAGACCTGCATGAGATTGCGAGCTACGTTTTCTCGTGAAACGTTGTTTTTGGTTGCTGTTACATCAGCGAGAAGAGTTTCTGAGCTTCATGCTCTCATGTGCAAAGAGCCTTAATTAATTTTCCACTGGGACAGAGTATCCCTGAGGATGAATCCTAATTTTTGCCTAAGGTGGTTTCCACACTCTCTCAATCAGGATATTGACCTGCCAGTCTACTTCTCAAATTATGCTAATAGAGGAGAGCACTGCTCCACACCCTGGATGTTCACGCGGCAGTGTTACCTCAACAGAACTAAACAACCGTAATTGAACAACTCTTCGTCTCCTTTTCCGAAAGGATGATGGGCCAACCAGTATCCAAACAGTCCCTGTCTTGCTGGCTGGTCCAGTGCATCTCATACTGTTATGATATCAAACAAAAGCCCTCCGGGATCAGTCGGGGTCATTCCACTAGGGTGTGGCCACCTCCTTTGTAGCACTGAACGTCTCCACTTCTGCCATTTGTGCTGCAGCCACTTGGAGCTCTGTACATACCTTTATCAGGCATTATAGCCTGGACATCGCTTCACGGCGAAGAGCAGGCTTCGGCCTGGCTGTGCTAGAGGGTCTCCTGTCCTAGTCTCGGGACCTGGAATGTTCCTCCTAGTTTCCTCCTCCCAGGTTTTTTTTTTTTGCAAACGCTACTGCTTGGGAATCAGTCCTAATGGTGTAACCTGCTGCAAGAGCTGTGTCTCGAAGTAAGATAGTACAGTTACGTAAGAACGTACCGTAACAGTAGATCTTCGAGAACAGCTCTTGCAACCTTCCCACCCCTTCTCCCTTGGAGGAGGCATGGCTCTTGGTTAACAGGGATTTTTCCCTTTTTGGACTTCTGACGGTGGATCCTCAGTCTCCCATTTTGATGTCAGCCTGCGGCCGGAAGTCTTCGGCGGGAGAACTGGGGAATCTGGCGGGACCGCCCCCTTATATACTACGTCTGACATCGGAGGCGGGACCGACGTCGGGGGCGGTCCCCGCTGAAGATAGCTAGCTAGAATTTTTCCGTGGGGTCCTGACACCTGCCGACTTCAGTCCTAATGGTGTAACCTGCTGCAAGAGCTGTTCTCGAAGATCTACTGTTACGGTAAGTTCTTACGTAACTGTACTTTCCCTCGTGTTCCGTGGTGTCCCCCTGCCCAGTTCGCAACTGTTGCAGTGCGCACTCAGCTAGCCTCCTCCGTGCCACCAGTAGAACACCCACCCAACCAAACTACCCCCGCCCGCCCTTACTGCTGAGGGCGGGCCATGCAGTGATCCGATCGGCAAATGGCACAGCCTTCCTCTCACCTCCTTGGCTGTCTGCCGTATGGGTTGACAGGGAGCACGCATTTGGGGGAGGTGCTGAGTACCAGGGACATCATTGCAGTGAAGGTGACGGACGATCGGGGACAGAATACCAGGGACTTATGACTGTTATGGGGATGGGTGATTGGGGTGGATGGGGTCCATTTCCTTCATGCCTGACATGGCTCTTGGCCACAGAAGGGGTGCAAACTTTCTGCTGCTTCCCATGCAAATGAGCCCACAATGGACATGGATGTGGCCTCTCAGCACCTTGCATGCCCCACGGGCTCATTTGCATGGTGTGGGCTTAATATCTCGCTGTGGCTCCTAGTGGTATTTGGTCGGTGAGGCGCAGTCCCCTGTAGTTCCCTATGGGCTGCGTACAGCCCAGATCCATGTTGGGGCAGCACTGTTTGACTTAGCGCTGCACTGTCATGGCCCTGTATTTAGCTCGATAGTGCTGATGTGTTGTCCAACTGAATATAGCAACCTCTAGGTCACTGAAGTCAGTGTTCTTTGGTATTCAATGCATATGTGGACCTGGGCCCATCATAAAGTAAAAGAACGGCTTTAGCAACTTTACCATTGGTAAAGCTGGCACAGCCCATTTACACTAGGCAGTCCCTGTCTTGGTCCATTCTGTTTTGTTTTTGATGTCATTCTAAACTGTTTTCATACATAAAGATTCATAGCACACTGTGTTGTCATTTCACACCCATATTGTAAAGTTTAAGAATAATTATGGCACTGATCCTTTTCTGTACTCTGAGTAGACATGAATCTTAGGTACAGTCTTGATTTGATATTCTAATGTATCTTCTCCCTAGAGCCACACTGTTGTCTTTGTGCACTCAGACCCTGTGGGAACCTAAAAGATCTTAATCGTTTGCATCAGGCCACACCTATGGAACTACAGCCACCAGGCACTAGGACCATACAGTGACTTTTTAGCTATCCGTCTACTAGGGGCCGCCCATAACGGCACCTTTCCTATGTAAACATGGGTGGCCCTGCTCCCTCCTCACTTCTTTTCTCGTCGTCGACCATCACACGTCAGACTCCACAGAGACAATGCCACTTCAGTAGACCACCAAATCTTCTATTTCTACCTTTATTTTCCTTTCTCAGATATTATGTGCATCACACAAGGGACTGCAGGACGTCCTCGCAGCTGTTTGTTTCTTTCGCGTCTGGGAAAGGGATGTACCAGTTTCTAAGCGGTGCCTGTCCAGATGGTTGGCCAACTGTAACAACTGTATTTTGTTCTGTTATAGGAAGTATGGTAAGGAACTTCTTGGGGTGGGGTGTGGCCTCTCCACCAGAGACATGGCCACCTCTGTTGCCTGTTTCAGGAATATGTCAGCCACTGCCACTTGGAGTGCTGTCCACACTTTCACTAAACACTGCAGTCTGAACATTGCCTCTAGGAGAAGGGCAGGTTTCGGCCTGGCTGTGCTTCAAGGCCTCCTGTCTTAGGCCTGTTGTCTCCAACCACCCAGACTGTCTCTCTGTCAGTACTGCGTGGGATTCGTTCCATATGTGTGGTCTGATGGAAGAGATAATTATGTAAAAACCTACCATAAATGTAGATCTGCCGTTCCCTCCCTCCATCTCCCTTGTCCTTTGAGCTTGTGCCTCTTCCTCTCTCTCTTTTTCTTTCTCCAGCACGGTTTACCTTCTGTTTCACCTTGCTTAGTGACGGGAAACTCTGGCTGTCTTTTTGGTTCCTCTGGAGGAGATCCCTTGTATATGGTCTCTGGCAAGGGACTGAGGAGAGTGCGTTGTCGCCCACATTTGTATAGGAAGGTGGTTGTCGAATGACGTTGGCGTGGGCAGCTCCTAATAGACTGCGGGCTGTAGTTACACAGGTGTGGCCTGATACGTTAAGGTCTTGCGTAACTGTACTTTGTCAGGGACCATGATGTCATGACATGTACTATACCAGTGCATGGCATCGTGCATGCCACCATATACACTGTGTTGATGCCTCACACACCAACATCTTTTTTTTTTTGTTTTGTTTTTTTGTTGGCCATATTTACCGATTCATAAGATTTAAAGGAGAGGGTAATGGAAAGAAAAGAGAAAGAATCGAGATCCGTAGTGTGAATGGTTCAGACTCGCTGTGCAGACCCTTGGAGGAAAGAAACAACTGTGGCCCTCTAAAATAGGAAGGCAAAGAGAAAAAAAAAAAAATACAAAGCAGAAAGTGTTTCACCATTTGGCGCTGAGCGTAACGCAGTTACACACTGAATAGGAGAGATAACCTGATGGTATAAAGGGAAAAGAAACTCCACTGTTCAACTTGGGATTTTCTGGCATGCTTGGTCATGCTTGACAACTTGGGATTTTCTGGCACGCTTGGTCATGCTTGACTCCCCCCCCCCCCTTCAAAATTATTAGCCACTGAGGCTAATTGGACCCAATGTTTTTTAGCCACCACATGAGACCCTTAGCCACACATGCCGAGTAATGGTAAAAATTTCTACAGACTTGCATTAACTGCAGATCACACTCTTTAAGTACTTAAACATGTTTATAGCACTTTTGTAGTGGTTAAACACAATTAATGATTACTGAGACTAAATTTGAAGTAAAATCATTTTATAATTATCAGGTTCTGAACTGTAATGTGTAATAAGCAAAGCATACAAAATAAATGCATACAGGTCATTAAGATTGAGATGTGTGGCTACACAGCAGCCCAGCCCATTTTGGAAAAAACAAAACAAAAAAAAAATAAGCACTTTAATTTGTGTACAGTAGTTCAGGCAAACAGTGAGTCACGAGACAAAACAATGTCGAGACATTGGTAAAAGGCAAGGCACCAACTACATATTTTTCAAGCAGGGAAAGGAGCAAGATTATATAAAAGTTTTAAGTCATTTAGTGTGAAACGACAAGGCCAGTAGTGCAGTATTAACAGTAAGTGTTTTAATCCCCTTGCTGCCATATAGCACACAGGGTCATGTGTAAGCCTGAAACTCAAGGCAGCAAGACAGCCAGAAATACTTTTCACATAAGAAATTAAGCAACAGTTTAAAAATTATTAAAAGCAGAAAAAGTGATTTTATACTTTAAACACTTGATGTTTAAAAACCATTAGGCACCAGTCATTGATGCTGGCTATTAAATCATAAGAAAAGCAATAAGTTACTGTTTTTTATGACATTGATATACATAAGACATTGTAAGATGGTATGGGCTGAGGTTTCACTGCTGTGTTGATGATACCCAGCTCTACCTGTCTTTTGCCCTGACCAGGTTAGTGCTATCTCGGTACTGAACTGCTGCCTTGCAGAAATCCAAGATTGGATGAGTTCTAGCTGTTTAAAGTTGAGCATGGAAAGACTGAGGTTTCGGTGGTGGACCGGGTCGCAGGACAGAGGGGTTGAGGACTGATCTCCCCTCTGATTTAGTCCGGGCCCTCAGATTCTTACCTCTGAGCGGGTGCGTGACCTGGGAGTGGTGCTTGATGATGGGCTGACCCTTTGTCATGAGGTGTCTGCAGTCGTCAAGCTGGCCTTTACCATTTTACGAACATTGTTAGGATCAAGCGCCTCGTTCCGCCCAGCGACCTGCCTGTTTTGGTCCACGCCTTCGTGACATCGTGCCTTGACTACTGTAACTCCCTTTACCTAGGGCTTTCTGGGGTTGATACCCGCCAGTTGCAGCTAGTGCAGAATGCTGCGGCACGTTTATTGACTGGGGTATCTAGGAGAACTCACATTATCCCAGTGCTGCGCGATCTGCACTGGCTGCCTGTTCAGTGGCGGATCACCTTTAAGGTAGGTTTATTAACTTACAAAGCCCTACACGGACAGGGTCCTGACTACTGAAAGAGCTTCTGGTTTCTACACCCCTTGCGACATCTCTGCTCAGCTGCGAGGGTTGCTGAAGATTCTGAGGGTTAGTCTAAAGTCATCTGGTGCTCGCGCCTTTGGGTTTATTTTCCCTACCCTCTGGAATTCTCTGCCCCGTCAGCTACGGGAGTGCAGGACAGTGGGGTGCTTCAAGCAGGGACTGAAGACCTTTTTGTGGGGTAAAGCCTATCCCGAATTTCTGTGATTTTATTTATATTTATTGTATTTTTTTTTATGTATTATTTCTTCCGAGGTTCCAGCTTCTCCTTCAGTTGTCTCCCAGAGCGCACTCCCGAAGGTTAGACCCCTCCCTTGTACCCCGACATCCCTTCGTGGCAGGGTGGTGGGGAGTGACAACCCACCCCAAGCGGATCCATGCCAGGAGGTGCCTCCTCTGAGGTGGCGCTGGGGACCAAGTCATCCAGCTGGAGCTTTTTTCCTTTTCTCCCCTTGTGAGGAGGCGGGCGTGCAATGGCGCCTTGCGGTGAGGCGCACGCCTACCGCACACTCTCTCCTAGCGCCTGCCTGTCTCCTCCCCTTCAGCTGTAGCGTGGCGCTGCTGCCACACAGCAGCCGCTAGGGGCCAGTGGCGCCAGCAGCTAGTGTCCCCCACCCCCCACCCGGAGAAGGAGAGCAGTCCTACGGACGCTTGATCCTTCTCCTCCCCGCCAACCCCTGATGACCTGTGCTCGTTCCCGAACACGGGTCGCCGGCGTGGCTTGAGGTAAGGCATCTAGCGTCTCAGCCCTCCGCGCCATTGGGCCGGCCTATTTATTGTATTTTTTGATTTTATCTAATTGTGCAGCACCTTGATTTTTGAAAGGCGCTATATTAAATAAAATGTATTATTATTATTAGCAGCTCTAAGTTTGAAAAACAACATGGCAACGTGCCTATTTCAAAAATCAGCAAACCCAGTAACTGTGAATCGCAGTGATTCTGCAACCGCCAACAGCAGTAACTTGTTTTCTCTTAATGTGTGTCTGAGCTTCATTCTAAATCGTGACCACACAAAATTAAAGCAGTGCCTGTGGAGAAAAAGGCCAAACAATTTTGGTTTAGGTAACCAAATACCAATGACTATTAATGCAACATAGAACAAACAACCAGCCCAGTGTCTGTCTGAGATTGTCTTTTTCTGTTACATCTGTGCAGTGCTGCAGATAACCTTCAGAGGAACTTGGAGGTGCATCAGTTGCCTTGACAGTTTGTAGGAAACTATGCCTGTCCTTCTCGGATGCCCAGATCTGGAATGCAATTTTTTCGAAATTAAAGTTTCCAGTGTTATCTGGAACCTCGCCCAAAAGAGTCATTAGATAGTTCACATTCCACACTTTAAGACGATTCCTCTTGGCAGTGTTATTGTTGTTGTATGCACTAAACCCACGTTCACACTCCACTGAAGTTGATGGGGTTGCCAGACATGTTGAATATAGTTTGGACATGTTTGGCCACGATTCCTTGTTTGGGTCCACAACTTTGACATTGAATTCTTCAATAGTGCACTGTTTGTGCGCTGAGAATAGTCTACGTATTAAAGACCATTCAAGTCTGGTTTCATCTGGATTAACTGGCAGATGTTAGTAACTTGAGGAACACTGGCTTCTTTAGGGACACCATAGTGGATAAGTATGTTCTCAATCTCCTCTTCTCTAGCTAACAATGTTCTCATCCTCAGGTGCATTGCCTGGGTCTAAAACTTTCCACTTGTCCAACAATGTCCCTTCTGAAAGTAACTTTCTAGTTGCTCAGCTGTAGAGTGTATGTAAGAAGTTTGTAGATTCTTAAACTGTTCTCTTTGGTCCCATGTATCTTTCAGTATATGTGATCTAAATATAAATTTACCCTCCTCTGGTGGTTCACTTGGCATTTCAGATTGAAAACCTTTGAAATGTGGTCCTGGATTTTCAGGGAGTGCATGGAGTACATCAGTGGTGCAGACCAGCTGCTGCCTTGCCTCAGAGAATATGACCGCACGTTTCTGGAAAAGTTTAGAATTGCAAGAAGACCTACAGCATCTGCCAGAAAGAAAACTGTGGCAACAAATTTGAACATCCCCATTTTTTTAAGGCATCCCATAGCAAGGTTTCTCTGATAGTTACCCTCTGCCATTTGTGTCAAAGCAGACATACAGTAAGTGATGCAATGCAGGCTTGTAATGCCTGTACAGAATCAGAGAATGAAAGCCATCTAGTGAAGAAAATCTGTTTAAGCTTTACAGCATGTTCCTGGTGTAGCTGTTTGCTCTGATCAAGTATTTGACAGAATTTGGGAGAGTACTTGATCAGTTTCCCAAGCTGATTTACTGTTGACATAAAACTGACCAGATACTGCTGTTGGTTGGCTGCTTTCTCTGATGCTAAAGCAAGTCTGTGTGCAAGACAGTGAGTGGCAACTAAATATGGGTGGTCACACCTACTTTGTATCTGTCATTATAGAGGCCCCATCTGTTTCAAGTCCTATAAGTTGTAAATGTCCTAGATTTTGATCAAAGATCATGTTCCTGACGGCATTCTATACTGCTTCTGAATTACATTCTACAAACTCAGTCACACCTAAACATTTTGACTGAGCGAAACCCTTGCTGTCAATGAATCTGATGTAAACCATTAGTGTACTCTTGTTAGCATTTGTTCCTCATCAATTTGTAAGGAAAATAATTTATAGGGGGCATTCTCCAATTCCTTTAAAAAAGCATCCTGCACAGTCTTAGACATTGCTTTGTAAAAGTCATTAATCAATTCAGAATGCGAATAGATGCCTGTGCCTTGGAGAATGGATTGCTTGATAAGTGCTAGCTCAGTGCAATCCTGTATGGAAAAAGAGAAAAAAGAAATTTTGAAGCGACAGCGAGAGTATGCTGTCCCCAACCCCGTGCAAGTCAGAAACATGACCAAATGAGTCCTGGAAAGCGGGTGCTATGGTGTATTTTTTTTTTTTCTCAATCTTTACACTTTACAGTTCTGGCTGGAAATTGCAAGTTAAAAATACTTACATTGTGAACTTGCAGTTCCAAAAGTTTCTGGAGGTTGAGTCGCAGTCTGAGTTTTTCCCATGTAGTAAACACTTCTCATTTCTGCTATAATAGCACTTTTCACAGATGAATAAGCTGTGCTCACTGCCTTGTCATTCCTTTTTTTCCTCTTTCTGCCTCCATTGCAAGCCTCACAAAATACAGAGAAATAGTTTTAAAATCAAAAATAATTTATTATGATAATTAAAGTCAGAAGACAAAAAATGACAGAAGTCTGGCTGCTGGGGGCATAATTAATAAACTCGCTTGTGATCTTTGGACATCTGATGTTTATTGAAGTCATCAGCCTTTGGCTTATTAGTTGGTTTTCCTTCAGTGAAAATATTTCTCCGGCCAGTTTCTTTGCAAATTCTGCAATAGGATACTGCTGCTGCTTTGTCATAGATGAGCCATGTGTATGTTTTAAAGCAGGAATCCTTTTCTTTGTGGCTATCTGTGTCATAAATTCTGGCTTTCTTGCTTGCAGTTTTAGACTGGCTCTCTATAGCTACAGATGCGCTGGTGGTGCTACACATTTCTGAATTAGTGTGTACAGATTGTTCAGTTTCAGCAGTACTTGATCTGGGTCTTTTGAAAATGTTATTTCTAGGGACATGGATATGTTCATCCACACTGTCTGGCAGGTTCCTTGCCACTTTAAATCTTGCCGGAAGGTCTTCAAGCTGGCTCCTCCCACTCATCCGGGTGGCAAAACTCTTGGCTCCGCCCCATGACGCCAGATCTTCCTTACCGCTTGGAAGCTCAGGTTCCCTCCTTCACGCTCAGCGTATAAACTGGATCCTAATTCTTCGGTTCGCCCGAAACTTATTCTTAAATTTTCAAGACTTTGGTCAAATTACTCCCTCGCCGCTGTGATGGACAAATCGACTCCTGGATTTCAGCGGTGCCCATGTAGGCACAAAATGTCCAGGACGGATCTGCACTCCACGTGCATCTACTGCCTCGGCCTAGACCATGACCCGCAGGCCTGCGAGTTATTCCGTTCGTTTTCAGCCAACGTCCTGGAAGACCGCGCTGCCCGGTTACAGCTTGGGTGCCCCGATAAGCGCTACCTGCCGGTGAAGTCAACGGATGCCCGTTGGGCAGTAACCGTGGCGGCTGGCTCGGCTGAGCAACTCGAGCAGATGATTGCCCTCGAGGAGGAGGCGGCACAGGCTGCATCATCCTCTTCCTCGGTCGTGGCATTTATCCTGCTCTCTTTGAGTTCCTTCTACTCAGCTTCTTTTAAGGAGCTTTGCCAGTCCCTTTCCACGAAGGGAGAGGGGCCATCAGGACATTCTTCTCAGTCCAAAAAGAAGGACTTGAAAGGTAAGTCCCATCATCGGCGTTCGTGGGAGCGGGAGAGGTCCCCTTCACCAGACAGTCGACACTCTACTTCGGTTGAGGTTGCGGCTAAGGCCGATGGTTTCATGGTGTCCTCGTCAGGTCAGCCGACCGAGACACCCGTCGACGCGGTCGAGATTTTTCTTGACCTGTCGGACGGGCTGTCGACTGGTGAAGCCGACAACCCTTCTTCACCGGTTCCCCCGGTGGAGACCGAGGACTTGCCTGTGCCTCTGTGCCGGAGTCCCCGGTCAAGGCTTCCGAGCCGAGGGAAGAGCGGGTGTCCCCCGCCACTTCCCAGACCCGTCCTCGGAAACACCAAGGATCTCGGTCTCGGACATCGTCTCGGTCCAGCCGATCCCGCCGACGCTGGCAGTCTCGGTCTCGGCACCGAAGTAAGCGGCGCCGCCGCTCGTCCTCGTCTTCCTCCTCAGAAGAGGAGAGGCTTCAGCGCAAATTGCGTCGACGGTACAAGAACCTGATGTGGCAGCAGTTACTTCTGTCCGGGAACAAGCCGATGCCGTCGCCTTCCCGGGGCCATTAAGTGGCTGTCATCCGAACGGTCGAAACAACCCCTCGCTGTAGTCGAGGTGCCCAAGCCTGGGCCAGTTGTTCGGCCGAAACCAGCTGCCCCACCGATTGTGGTGGAACCTCTGCCTCCACAACCGAAATCAGGGGCCCCAACCAAGGACTCTCGGTCGGGTCAGGGTCTGCCCCACAGGTTGTCAGTCACCCTCACTCCCGACTATCCTCGGTAGGTGGAGGGTGGCTCAGGCCCCAGGCAGCTCTTGGCGGACTCCTCTGAGTCCGACGACTCCTCCCTGTTCTCCAGGCCCATTGACCTGGAGTTCTCCGGGGGCCAGTCGATGGACGAAAGGCCATCGTCCTTCATGGGTCTGCTTCGGCTCATCTCGGAGTCTACCGGGATGCAGCTCGAGCCAGATTCAAGCGGGCCAGCCATCCCCATACGGAGACACTGGACAGAGGGATTCACCCACGGAGGCCTTCCGGTGGCTGAAGCCATTGTTGGCCCAGCCTTGGAGCTCTGGCAGTGGCCTGCTTCCTGTCCTGCACCTTCGGCCAGGATGGCCAGGAAGTATGTGGTCCCTACCGGCTCTTTGCCCGGTTTTTTGGAACACCCCTCCGCGGAGGGGTTGGTCACTGATGGTGTTTCCGGCATTCCGGGAACGCTAGGGATGTGGCTAAGCCCCCCAACAAGGAGTCCGAAAAGCTGGACTACGCCGGGCGCAAGGTGTACGCTGCATCCTCCCTTGGCCTCCGCCAGGCCAGCTCGGCCGTGCTGATGGCACACTTCTCCCACGCCTCCATGGGCTCCCTGGGTGAGGTGATCCCTCATCTCCCGGCTGACCTGCAGACCACAGTCAAGCAGGTAGGGGACCAGGGAAGGGCGGTGGTGAAACAGCAGCTCCAAACGGCTCTGGACATTGGAGACTCCTGTGCCAGATCAGTTGCGGCCATAGTGGCCATGCGCCGCAGAGCATGGCTGAGGATATCCACCTTCATGGTGGATACCTAGCATAAACTAGCGGATGTCCCCTACCTGGGGACCGACCTCTTCGGTCCTGGAGTGGAAGGTCACCTCCAGCGGATCGAGAAGTCCAATGCCACTCTGGACTCTCTCACCTCCGCCTAGAAGGACAAGGGCCGTCGACAACAACATAAGTCCTTTCGCCCTTCTGTGCCTGCGGCATGTCCGGCCCAACAGCATCAACACCAGGGCCAGCAGGCTCGCGCTGGCACCCCAAAGCCAAGCCTGCGGCTTCCTCTAATAGGAAGCAGGGAGGAAAAGGCCCAGGAGGTCCCTCGGCCAGTCCCTCCTCCAAGCCTGCCCACTGATGGGTTGAGGGGTGTTGCCCCCAGCCTTGTCACTCCCCCCCGGGTTCCCTCCCTTGGGGGGACGGCTCCACCACTTCCTTTCCGCCTGGTCTGCTATCACCATGGACCACTGGGAGTTGAGGTGGTAGGAAAGGGCCTGCCCCAGGAGTTCGAGCAGGCCCTGCCTTTCCGAGCCGTCGCCCCTCGAGAAACTCTTGAGTCTCTGGCGCCTCTGTTGGCTCGCCGAGCCGGTATCGCCCTGCTTCTCGAAAAAGAAGTGATCAGGAAGGTGGCGGATCCTCCTCCAGACCCGGGGTTTGTGTCCAGGTACTTCCTGGTCCCAAAATGGATGGGGGGCTGGCGCCCCAATCTCGACCTGCACGACCTGAACAGGTTCCTAAGGTCTCGGACCTTCAGGATGGTCACTCTGGCTCAGATAATCCCATCCTTGGAACGAGGCATGTGGTTCTGTACTCTGGACCTCCAGGACACGTTCTTTCACGTCCTAATCCATCTGTCCTACCAGAGAATCCTCCGCTTCAGGGCAGAGGGATCCCTCTACGAGTTCCGTGCCATGCCCTTCGGCCTTTCCCTAGCTCCCAGGGTCTTCACCAAATGCATGGCAGTGGTGACAGCATTCCTGTGGCGCCGAAGGGTCCGGGTGTACCCCTACCTACAAGTGGAACACCCTGCCAGAGGAAGTGGTGGGGGCTGAAACAATCATGGGATTTAGGAATGCATGGGATAGACATAAAGGAATTCTGGAGGTCAGGGGTAAGGGGCAACAGACTTCTAGGAAAACATAAACTAAACTTACGAGCTCAAATGGGCAGACTGGGTGGGCCATAGGCCCTTATCTGCCGACACTGTCTATGTATCTATGTACCTGGACGACTGGCTGATTGCAGCCCCCTCCAGAACGGAGGTGGAGCGGTCCAGAGATCTGGCCCTCCAGGTTGGCCTCCTCATCAACGAGGCTAAGTCGGAACTCGTGCCAAAGCAGATGATCCAATCCATCGGGGCAGAGCTCGACTCTCTACGAGCCAGAGCACGGCTTTCGGCCGACAGGGCTGAGGTTCTTTCCTCCTTTGCCCAGTCATTTCAGGTTGAACAATTGCACACTGCCCGGGACTTCCTACGCCTCCTGGGCCTCATGGCGGCCTGCACCAGCGTGGTCCGTTGGGCCTGCTGGTACATGCGTCCCCTTCAGTGGGGGCTGGCCAGCCAATGGTCAGCACTTCGATCCGCTGGATGAGCTAGTGACAGTGACCAGGAGATGTGGAGACGCTGTCCAGTGGTGGAACGTTCCAGCACATGTGCAGGAGGGCATCCCGTTTGTCCGCCCCGAGCTGATGGTCTCTTTATCGACCGATGCCTCTCTGATAGGTTGGTGTGCCCATCTGGGGGAGCACAGAGCGCACGGCCTCTGGTCCTCTTGGGAGTCCCGATGCCACAATAACCTGCTGAAGCTTCGAGCGGTTCATCTAGCCCTCACTGCCTTCGCTCTATTTCTACCGGGTCAGGTGGTTCAGGTCCAGACGGACAATACCACAACCATGCACTACCTAAACCACCAGGGTGGGACGCGCTCCATGCCTCTGTGCAGGGAAGCTCTCCGTATGTGGTCTCTCGTGCGCAGCCTGGAGGCGGATCTCCTTGCCATCCATGTGGCAGGAGCCTCCAACACTCTGGCCGATGCCCTAAGCCGGATAGGGGCTGCGTCCCACGAGTGGTCTCTCCTGCTGGAGGTAGTACAACATCTGTTCTCCCACTAGGGCACACCTCAGGTGGACCTGTTTACCTCCAGGGAGAATGCAAAGCTGAGACTGTTTCATGCCCGCCCCCCTCAGCAGGGCTTGTTGCGGGATGCCTTCTCGAGGCCGTGGACCCTGGGCCTCTTCTACGCCTTTCCCCCATTTCCCTTGATCCACAAGATGCTTCTCAAGGCGAGGAGGGACAAGGAGCAGGTGATTCTGGTAGCCCCAGACTGGCCCCGCCAGTTCTGGTATCCAGATCTCCTCAGTCTCGGCTCCAGGCTCTCGAGGCGGCTTCCAGCCCGTCTGGACCTGATCTCAGTCAATCAGGGGAAGGTATTCCATCCGGACCTTCAATCCCTGCACCTGATGGCCTGGTTCCTGAGTGGCTAGAGTTCCAGGCCTTGGGTCTTACCGACGAGTTCCTCAATGTGGTTGAGGCATCCCGTAAGGAGTCGATCAGAAAATGCTATGCCTTCAAATGGAAGAGATTCTCCATTTGGTGTCGGGGCAAGGGCCTTGACCCTTCCTCCTGTTCCTTGGCAAGCATTCTGGACTACCTGTGGTCCATTTCTCAGCAAGGGCTTCGGTCGACGACCCTTAAGGTGCACCTGGCAGCCATCTCTGCTTACCGGGCGCGGGCCGGGAAGCAGTCGGCGCAGGAGAAGGTGGTTGGGCACTTTTTCAAAGGCGTTGATCACATATCCCCTCCAGTGCGAGAACCTCCACCTCCGTGGGATCTACTGCTGGTATTGACTAAGCTCATGGGCAAGCCATTCGAACCGATGCACAGGTGTGACACCTCTCACCTGTCGTGGAAGACCGCCTTCTTGGTGGCTATCACGTCAGCCAGAAGAATGGGAGTGCTCCAGGCGCTTTCCATCGAGTCTCCTTATCTTGTCTTGCACTGGGACAAGGTTATTCTGCACCCCACCGAAATTCCTTCCGAAGGTGATGTGGAGTTTCACCTTAACAGGTGTTGACTCTGCCGGTGTTCTACCCCAGTCACACCTCGGAGGCCGAATATAGGCTCCATACTTTGGACCCTAGAAGAGCGTTCTCTTATTATAAGGAGCGAATGGCTGAAGTTCGGGGAGAGGTTCGCCAGCTGTTTGTCACCTACGCTGAAGCCGCACCTGGCAGACCTGCAGCCAAGCGGACGATAGGCAGGTGGGTCACCTCCTGCATAGATCTCTGCTATAGGTTGGCGGGCATGGAGCCTCCCAGAGGGATAAGATCTCATTCTAACCGCCATACCGCTGCATCGGTGGCTGCTTCCAGGGACGTCCCTATCCAGGACATCTGCAGGGCTGCTACCTGGAAATCAGCACACACCTTCTTTTCCCATTACCACATTGACCTAGAGTCACACTGGGATGCTGGTTTTAGGACCTCGGTTCTCCAGTCTCTGTTCCTTAAGTAGGAGGTGTGCGCCTTGCCTCCCTCCTCCCAGAGAACTGCTAGGAGTCTGCCAACAAGTGTGGATTGAACAACATATCCACGTCCCTAGAAATACAGGTTACTCACCTGTAACAGGAGTTCTAGGAGTGGTATATGTTGTTCATCCACATGACCCACCAACCTCCCGGCTTGATGTGCCACCTGGCTGGCCAGGCTAGATCTGGCGTTATGGGGCGGGGCCGAGGACTTTACCACCTGGGTGGGTGGGAGGAGCCAGCTTGAAGACCTTCCGGCAACATTTAAAGCGGCAAGGAACCTGCCAACAAATGTGGATGAACAACATATACCACTCCTAGAACTCCTGTTACAGGTGAGTAACCTGTATTTTTTACTCGCTTATTTCAGAGCATGGTGCTTTCCGGCACAACACGCTCTCTCTCTCTTGGACAGGGAAATTTTTGTACGCCTTCCCTCCATTTCCCATTCTCCAGAAGGGTCTCCTAAAGTTTCAGGAAGAGAATACGCGGATGATTCACATCGCCCCTCTCTGGCCGAGACAGATTTGGTTCCCGGTGCTGCAACAGTTAGCGAGAGAACCACCGGTTCCACTTCCACTGACTCACGATCTCTTAACCCAGGATCAAGGTAGTCTTGTTCATCCGGGGCTCAGGACACTGCATTGTCATGCGTGACTCCTACAGACATAGCGGTTTCTCACTTTGGGGTCTCCTCTCGAGTCGCTCAAGTCTTGGTAGAGGCACGAAAACCCTTTACTAGCTCCAATTATGCCATGAAGTGGAAACGCTTTTCCCATTTGGGCGGCTTCCAAAGATTGGAACCCATTTTCTTGTTCTGCCCCACAAGTCATGGAACACCTCCTCCATCTTTCAGACTCTGGTCTGTCGTATTCTTCTTCGAAGCTCCACTTTTCAGCAGTGTCGGGCGTACCACGAGCTGGTAGATGGTAAACCCTTGGCTCAGTTGGAAGTCTCAAAAACCTTTCTGAAAGGGATTCTCCATCTGAAACACCCCATCCGCAGCCGTACATCCCCTTGGGATTTGAATTTCGTGTTGGAGAAGCTTACTCTCCCTCCCTTTGTACCAGCGATGAGCTATGATTTACCCTTCCTCTCTTGGAAGACATTATTTTTGGTTGCTGTTACTTCAGCTCGAAGGATTTTTGAGCTTTAGGCTTTAGTATGTAAAGATTCTTATCCAATTTTCCACAGGGACCAGACAGTCCTCAGGACAAATTCTAAGTTTTTACCTAATGTGGTGTCAAATGCACTAGAACCAATCAGTGGAGCTTCCAGTTTTCATTCCATCCCCTGAAAAAGAGGTGAGGCACTCCTGCACACCATGGATGTCCATCGGATCCTCGATGTTACACACAACAAAGGATATCCGCAACAGTGATCAACTATTTGTTTTCTTTGTCCCCAGGTCGGTGGGCAAGCTGTTGATAAGCAGTGCCTTTCCAATTGGTTAGGTAACTGTATTACGCTACTGTTACTAAAATATGACAAACCTGTCGGGTCCCATCAGAGGTCGCTTTACCAGGGGCATGGCTGCTTCCGCTGCCTTTTTGCGGAACATTTCTGCAGCTGATATCTGTACTGCAGCAACCTGGAGTTCTGTCTGTACCTTTACCAAACACTACAGTCTGGACATTGCTTCTAGGCGGAGGGCAGGTTTTGGCCTAGCTGTTTTGCAGGGCTTTATATACAGGGATTCCAAATCCTGTTTACTCCTGCTGTCAGGCCTCTTCCTAGGCTTTGGCGAGAGAACTGGAGGGCGGGCGTGGGGACCGTCCACTGTGTATGGTCACGCTGACATCAGTCACATGACGTCGGGTGGGCATTCCCCTTCAGGTATTGCTAGAAAAATCTGCTGTGCAGCCCGACGCCAGATGGCACTAGTCCTGTATGTAATGACCTACTGAAGGAACCCCTCTCGAAGATCTACTGTTCACGGTAGGTTCTTACGTATGTACTTTCCTCAGAGAGGCTCTTACAGCAGATGTCCTTTCCCTCCCTCCTCCTTACTGCTGCTGCTTTTTCAGCCTATTCTAATGGCTCCAGGATCTCTCCTCTCCTTTTCCTGTCACTGCGTCTTAGGTCTCCGGTGGGAACTGGAGACAGGTGTGGGGACTGCCCACTCTACAGTGCCAGGCCAACATCTGTCACGTGACGCCGAGTCAGCGGTCCCCGACATACTGCTAGCTAAGTTTTCTATGTGGTCCTAGAGTCTGGAAGCTCAGTCCTAAGTGTTACTGCCTACTGCAGGAGCCTCCCTCAAAAATCTACCATTATGGTAAGTTGTTGTGTAACTGTACTTTACCGCTGCGTCCATACAAATAAAGGGGCCATCCCCTGCATACAGGCGGAGTGGCAAATTCACAGGTTTGCACAGGCATTAAATAGCACCTAAATGGGTGCAATTTACTGCCTTTTCAAACCCTGAGTTAACGGGGTGCAGGACCATGGTGGTGAGCAGTGGTACTGCAGCCACCCGGGCTTTGTGAACAATGGATGCCCTGGTATTCAGTGGCATCCCCTGCCTGCTGGTCACCTGCTGCATTCAGCTGAATGATGTGCCTAAGTGCACCTTTCCTTCGATCGCCCGGCGCAGTACAATGCCTGATGTCCCTGGTGTCTAGTGGCGTTCCCGCCCTCTGATCTCCTGGCTCTGTTCGAGTAAGGCTGTCCTTGGTGCCCAGTGGTACCCCCAAACCCATCGATCACCTGGTCCCATATGATTAAGGGTCTCCCTGGTGTCCAGTGGTACCACTCCTCCCATTGAACTTCCAATCCTGAAGGCGTAGTGCGATCTTACTTCGAGACACAGCTCTTGCAGCAGGTTACACCATTAGGACTGAAGCCGGCAGGCGTCAGGACCCCACGGAAAAATTCTAGCTAGCTATCTTCAGCAGGGAACGCCCCCGACGTCGGTCCCGCCTCCGTCAGACGTAGTATATAAGGGGGCGGTCCCGCCAGATTCCCCAGTTCTTTCCCGCCGTCGACTTGCATGTCTCGACCCTTCGGTTCAGTCTCTAGCGCACGACGCGTGGTAAAGTTTTTTTCCTACGGGAAATTCGTTCTCTACAATCAAGTTTCTTCTCTGATGTCCTCTCCGACCTCCGGTCACTCCTCAGTGTAGCTAGGAAGCAGATCCCTTCAAGGATCTGCACGGCCTGCGTCCGGTGCCTAGGCCCAAACCACGACACCCGGTCCTGCTCCTTCTGCCAGGGTTTTAATAGCAGAACCCGGATCCGTCGCCAGAAGGCCCTGCAGGCATTCCTGTTAGAAGAGAAACTCAAGACCATGGCTTCCAAGGGGGATTCTTCGCAGAAGGCCCACAAGCATGCTGAGAAGCATAGGGAGAAGGCCCCTTCCAGGTCCCCGTCTAGGGTCTCCGACTCACGCAGCTCTGGTTCCAGGTCCGACCGCTCACCTTCCAGGGCCAGCTCACAGCCTCCCCCCGCTGCGGTGAGAAAGTCTTCATCCTCTTCCCAGGCCAAGACTCCCAGGCCTTCCTCGTCCACTAAGGCCCTGGCCAAGTCGGGGGATCGCCACCATCACCACAAGTCGGGTTCCCGCCTTTCTGAACCCGGGACGCAGGTCTGCTTCCTGCCTCCTCAAGACCAAGGAGCTCACCTCTCTGAAGAGGCTGCAGAGGACCTGACGCAGGTGCGTCCCGCCGACCTCTCGCCACAGGTCTCCGGAGCCGCCATCGCCAGAAGACGCCGCCGCCAGGCTAACGATATCACGGACGCCGTAGGGGACCGGCGCCTGCTCCTGTTGAGAAGAGGATCCCGACGCCTCCGACCGACGTCTGTCAGGAGACCATCACTGAGGAGGAGTTGACTCAGCCCGAGGACCAGACGGGCGACCCCGGTCCTGTCGAGACGCCCAGGGAACCCTCGCCACAACCCGAGCCCCCTGTGGAGCCGACACCGGGACCCGACGACTGTCCACCGGCGCCTGGACCGTCGTCGGGCCTTTCCTTTTCAGAAGTGAAGGAGCTCTTTACTCACTGGTGGGACACCATAAAGAAAGACATGGTCCCCACTCCACCTCCGCTTCCTCCTCCTCCTCCTCCTCCTCCTCCCGGGAGCACAGGACACCTCCAAGAGGGAGACCAGACAAACGGAGACCTCCGTCCGAATCCTCTTCCAGGTCACCCAGCCCTAAGAGACCCAGAAGACACCGACGATCGCCTTCGATGGAGGACACGGGATCAGAGTTCTCAACATCCAGATCCCCATCTCCCTTCTCCATCCCTTCTCCGGATCAACGCGAGATGCCAAAGTCTCCTCCGGATGACCCTTCGTTCTCGAATATTATGAGACACATCCAAGAGAACATGGGATGGGATGCGGAAGAGCTAGACCCCGAAAGGCTACACCTTGCGAAGTATCTTCGGCAGAAGGACCCCAAGCCTGTGGTGGTGCCACCCTTGGTAGACACTTTCGTGGACGTCACCAAGGCAGCATGGAAGCGCCCACACTGCCTCCCGGCGATGTCAAGAAAGCTGATCGCTTATACAGGGCTCCCAGGGAAGACCAGTACTTGACTCGCATCCTCAGGCCGACTCTCTGGTCATAACAGCCTCTCATGACCGGGTCCCAGAGACTGCAACATTTGAGCACCCTGACACCGGACCCAGAGTCCAAGCAGCTGGACGCCATGGGTTGGCGCACATATGCTTCCGCTACCTGCGCCATCAGATCCCTGAACTACTTGACCCACATGGTGCAGTTCCAAAATGCCCTGTGGGAGCAGGGTCTGGATGCGGCTGAGAAACTTCCAGAAGGTGAGCAGAAGGAGGAGATGCTACAGCTCCTTCATACGGGTTCAGACGTGGGAACCCAAGTGCTGTGAGTCGCAGACGACCAAGAGACTCGGCCCGAGCAGCAGTTTAGGCGTATGTCTCTCGAGACACTCTTGGCTACGCTGCCTCCGTTTTACCCCGGATGTCCAGAAGAATACCATGGACGCCCATTCGAGGGAGAAGTTTTGTTTGGTAAACCCTCAGAGAAGATAATTACTAAACTCCAAGAGGCTGGAAGGCGGTGTG
Organism: Neoceratodus forsteri; assembly: GCA_016271365.2. Taxonomy (NCBI): domain Eukaryota; kingdom Metazoa; phylum Chordata; order Ceratodontiformes; family Ceratodontidae; genus Neoceratodus; species Neoceratodus forsteri. The sequence goes on along the minus strand of CM057452.1, from coordinate 1,502,815,856 downwards.
AGGTCGGTTCAGGCCATGTACACCCAAGCTTAGTTCCTTTTAGGAACTAAAGTCGATTTTCGTGGACGGACGCAGAGACAACAGTCCAGCCCGCCTCCACAACAAAGGGCCTCCGCTTTCTCGCAGAGCCCAGGGGAAACAACCCGCAGGCCGGGCCAGCTGCATTCTAAGCCGGTCCAGCCAGCGGGACCCTCAGCCACCACAGCCTGACTCCTTTCCGGCCCCCGCCCCTCAGGATTAATGGGAAGTCATGGTCGGGGGTCGCATTGTGAACTTCCTGCCGGGATGGCAGGCTATAACCACCAACAGGTGGGTTCTTCAGTTGGTCGGAAGAGGCCACTTTATAGAATTCGCAGAAAAGCCACCCTCGAGGCCTCCTTTGCTCTCCCGGTCCCCGGATCAGCACAAGTCACTGATCTGACAAGAAGTACTCACGCTCTTGCAAAAGGGAGCGATAGAGTATGTCCCGGAGAACCAGAGAGGACAAGGATACTATTCCCACTTCTTCCTGGTTCCAAAGAAAACAGGGGACCTCCGTCCGATTCTGGACCTCAGCGACCTCAACTTGTCGGTCGCCTACAAGAGATTCCGCATGGTGACTCTTCCGGGTCTCATTCCCATGCTGAAGCAGGACGCCTTCTTAGCGTCTCTAGACATGCAGGACGCATACCTGCACATCCCTATAGCTCAAGCGCACAAGAGGTTCCTGCGCTTCGAGTTTCTAGGCCACCACCTTCAATTCCGAGCCCTTCCATTCGGGCTGTCATCAGCTCCCAGGGTCTTTACCAAATGCATGGCAGTCGTGGCAGCGTCTCTAAGGAGACAGGGCCATTATGTGTTCCCGTACCTGGATGAT